>CM042248.1:26045565-28885565 GCA_023566225.1 Romanogobio albipinnatus | reverse complement strand
GTAAATCAAATCTGTCATCACTGCTCGTAGTTTCAGTGTTAGATTTACAGACTAGTTTTAAATGTCACTGCAGCTGGATGCACAAGCAGTAATTGAATTATCATTACTGAATGAAAACCAGAGCTGCAGCCCATGTCTCAAATGGCTGAGTATGAGGCTTAGTGTTACAGCAGACAGGAGAAATGTGACCTTTCTAAGGAGAGATGTGGGATGTGTAAAGTGTACTTGAGAAAGAGAAGACTCACGTGCTCACATTAGCTGCAAGTTTGGCTCTGTGTTAAAGGGATAGTTCACCCAAAAATGAAAATTAGCCCATAATTTACTCACCCTCAAGTCATCCTAGGTGTATATGACATTCTTCTTTCAGACGAATAAAATCGGATATATATTACAAGTCCAGGCTAATCCAAGCATTAGAATTGGATTCATAGTTGCTCTGTTTTTGAAGTCCATAAAAAGTGCATCTAGGGGATGTTTTCAAGGCACACTTTAGGCCCCTTAGTGCCAATTGGGCATCGTTTAAATGCCACGGCCTACCTGAGCATTGTTTCTAACCATGTCCATCCCTTTATGACCACCATGTACCCATCCTCTGATGGCTAGGATAATGTACCATGTCACAAAGCTCGAATCATTTCAAATTGGTTTCTTGAACATGACAATGAGTTCACTGTACTAAAATGGCCCCCACAGTCACCAGATCTCAACCCAATAGAGCATCTTTGGGATGTGGTGGAACGGGAGCTTCGTGCCCTGGATGTGCATCCCACAAATCTCCATCAACTGCAAGATGCTATCCTATCAATATGGGCCAACATTTCTAAAGAATGCGCACCTTGTTGAATCAATGCCACGTAGAATTAAGGCAGTTCTGAAGGCGAAAGGGGGTCAAACACAGTATTAGTATGGTGTTCCTAATAATCCTTTAGGTAAGTGTATATATACTGTATATATTATGTGTGTGTGTGTGTGTGTGTATACAGTGCTTTAAAAATGCATTACACCACCACCCAATGTAAAGTTTGCGCCACAGCTGCACTAAACTAACAGTATTAATGATTATCAAAATAATTTTTGATATCATGTTTCTGGTTAATCCACCAGTATGTGAAAGCGCTTTAGTCACAGTTGGCCAAGTCGAAGTCCGGACTTGAATCCTATTGAACAAATTTGGGATTTAGTGGATTCAAAGATAGAAGTTTCGTCAAAAGCAAGTCTTTGGGAACCACTAGAAATGATTTGGAAGTCAATAACAACAGAGATTGTGGAAAAGTACTGTACATAAAAACAATGCCAGCAAGAATACAAGCTGCTATCAAAGCCAAAGGACGCCATACAAAATATTACGTTGTTCTTGTTATTGTGTGTGTTATTATGTCTTTCAGTTTGTTATTTGGGTAATAAATGACAATAACATTTTGACAGATTCCCAAAATATTTTCTCTTTATTATGACAGGTGGTGTAATAAATTTGCTAAGCACTAATATATAGATATATAGATAGATATATAGATATCGATAGTGCTATCCCTTGCAGAATCTGTGAAAATGTGAATAATTTAACAAAATAAGAGAGACAATACAAAATGCATGTTATTTTTTATTTAGTACTCTCCTGAATATATAAAATATATAGATATTTTACATAAACGATGTTTACATAAAGTCCACAACAAAATATCCCATTCAAAAGTTTATGTACCCTTTATTTTTAATACTGTCGTAACCTGGATGATCCACCATTTTGTTTTGTGATGGTTGTTCATGAGTCCCTTGTTTGTCCAGAAGGAAAGACAATGCATTAAGAGCCTCGGGGTGAATTTGAAGATCAAGGGAAATTGTACTTAATTTGTCTTCCGGGAAACGTAACTATCTTCTGTTGCTTCCGAAGAGCAGTACTAAAAGAAGAAAAAAAAGATATTTAAACAAAATAAGAAAAATTGGGACATCTTCATGCTGGTCAAAAGTTTTCACAATGCATTTCCCTTAATGCATTGTGTTTCCTTCTGGAACAACAGTGAATGTTTGAATCTTTTTTTAATTGAGTCCCTCAATTGTCCTCAATGTGAAAAGATGGACCTCAAAATCATACAGTCACTGCTGGAGAGGGTTCAAATATGCAAAAGATGCTGGAAAACCTGGAGAACATTGGGCAGTTTAACTGCTCAGGACAAACAAGGGACTCAAGAACAACCATCACAAAACAAAAAAACAGCCGTGGATCATCCAGGGATCGACACACAGTATTAAGAATCAATGGCACATAGACTTTTGAGAGAGCATTTTCTTGTGGTGCCCCCCTGAGCCCTATGCGCAGCACGTGATGTGCATAATGGGAGCGGCCGCACTGTATGTAAACATCTTTTATGTAAAATAGCTTATTCAGGACAGTACTAAATAAAAAATAACATGCATTTCGTATGCATGTATTATTCATATCGTTCTTATTTTGTTCAAATTATTCACAATTTCCACAGATGTTTGACTTTTGAGCAAGATATATATGTGTGTGTGAGTATACCTGAAGTACATTGTAAGTTGATTTGGATAAAATTGTCTCCAAAATGAATTATTGGTTTTAAACAGTTTTACATTGAATATAGTGTTACTGCTTGACATGACAACTACATTTGTCATATTTCAAAGTGTGAACAGAAAATGACTTCATCGTGAAACATGAAAAAAAATGGAGAGATCCTCCTTTCTTCTCTTAAAGGGAGATGCCCTGTCATTTGAGGGTTTGGCTGGGGTCACAGGTCTCCGAAAGCAATAATCTCCCATTGTTCCTTGCTTTTAACCTCCAAGCACTTCAAACACCTCTACTCCATTTAAACTGTCAAACTCTCCCTCCTATTGCCTTTGATTTGAAGCCTAACTCCACACTTATCCAAAGTCAAATAAGCTCTGGAAAATCCTGCAGAGCCGTTCAATCATCTCCCACCTCGCAGCAGAGCGCAGTCTCTTCACAGTGAGCTTCACCACAGGGCTCTGGCTCTCATCATAAGTACACGCATACACCTAACCATTACTTCTCAGAGCACAAACAACTCTATCATCCACATCCGATTCACAACTTTGAGGATTAAATGAGTAGTTCATTAAAAAAAACCTTCTATCAGTATTTACTCATGTTGTTCCAACCAAAAAATATTTGCGGAATTATGCAGTGACCGCTGACCATTAACTGTAGACTGGCATGCTCCAAAAAATCTTAATATTATTTTTTTCTGCCATTGTTATTGTAGGCTACATATTTTACATCTGATATAACATTATATTAGCAATGCTATATCAGACACCCCCCTCCCCCCACATACACCTGTCCCACCCACAAAGTTACACAACTGCAAATAATGCACTATGCACTAATAACTATGCACTATATTCTCAAACTTGTAGTGTATGAATTTCATTAAGGTTATTTCTGCATCAGAGACTGATAGCCCCTCCACATTTGCTACATTAAAAATATAGCGTAAGTGTTTGTAACAACAGAACCTTCATTTTTAGGATGAACTGCCGGTTCCTTTAACAGATGATTTAGCACAATCAATGATGTCTTCAGATCTGTTAAGAGGTTCATATACACAAAACCTCTACCAGCTCTTTGTAAGACAGACTTTATGAGTGCCAGAACATTAATTGTGGCAGTTAATGCTGTGAATTACCCATGAGCTGAGAGTGCTTCAGGCCCTGAGTACAGGAGAATGGAACAAAAGAGCACGTTAACTGATTCTGAGGCTTCTCAGCGGGAAACAATCAACAACTTTATCTCATCAGTGGTGATGACTCAAACATACAGAAAAAAAAGTGAGATCACATTAAATATTTATACCTTTCTATAAAGCAAAAAAACCACATAAAAACACTCCTAATACAGTCATATAAATTGTAACCTTAAATCTTTAAATTGATAAAAAAGGAGGAAAACACAAGGAAGTATTCATAAAGTCGCTTCTCATGTATATTTAGACCTGCCCAATCGTCCCAACAATGGTTTCCGATCAGCGGGTGAAGGTTTCTGCATGTTCTGTCTTTTCAGTGGGGCAAAGTCATTTAATTCCAATTTACCTTTATCTGACTACATTTTATCATGACCTCGAATTTAAGTTAGAATGCGATTAGTTATTAGGTCATTTGTATAACAATTTAACAACACATTTGATTATTCTATTTAACTCTTTGCTCTTATTGAAATCATTGATTCGGTTCTCAGAGTCGCACAGGGTCCTCGCACCGGCCGTTATGCGGGCCCACGATCACAAGCTCGCCAGTCTGATCATTAACCAGAGGTTATGGCTAAAGCGATTTAACAATACCCGCCCATGCTTGCTATTGTTACAAAGTACCCACATTGCCCCCTACAGTCGCCTATATAACAACTTAGTTAAAGCTTAAATAGTAACCAGAGGTTGTGGCCAGTACCATAAAATAATGGCATATTATCTGGCCCCCTATAGTGAATGTGACAGCATAACAACTTAGTTAAAGTTGAGCAGTTAGTCAGAAATCTAGAATCTCGCTAGATGCGCCCCATGCTCCATACAATCCGAGATCTAGTATGTACTTAACCTTGGTCGCAGATTTGTGGTAACAAAGGATACATTGTAATGTAATAAAGTCAATCATTTCAGAGTAAGTCAGAATAAATCAAATGTAACAATTTATTATTAGTCGGGTAAATGTATCATACAGATTACATAATCAATTCAAAGATAATCAATACATAACATCAAATGCTCTGAAGTAAAGAGTAAAAGATGGATACCTGACATCTGAAAATTACAATTACAAATAACTGAAAATTGTCTAGAAGACACTCAGTGTTAAAGGCTGACCTGTGTAACGGATCACGCCCTGACCCTTCTGCAACATCCCTTAAATACTCAGACCAAGACTCTTTCAAATGTCAACATGAGTTCACAATAGGAATTTGCATTAATCAAGTCCTGTAGACCTGTAATTTACACCTTATTGAGGACAGGAGGTAAAGACCAATTGGCAGAGGACACACCCACCACAATAAGCAAAATATCTCTAAACTCTTAAAACCTTTGTTACCGTAGTTTACTTTTGTGGGAATGAGACCTTTGTACCAGTCGCACTGAGACGTTTCAAATGGTTCCAAACATGTATAATACTGTATATTACTTGTTCACAATAACCCATATAGATTTTGGGTGAATTTCATCATGTGGAGAAGAGAGATGAGGATGAGGGGGATGAAATGTAAATTAAGGTGATTTGACTTTGTGTGGCTCAGCCTCCGGTGGGGATGCCACTTTCACAAAAGAGAGTTCAAATGTTAATTCCCCGAAACATCCTTTGTTTTCTCGGGAGTAGTCGTTCCTTAGCCCAGACGTCCCAGCATCTTAGAGTCTTACAATAACTTTGTTCTGTCAGAGCCCTGGAGGTTAGTGTAAAAGACTCAACATATCCTAAAACTCTGCAATCCTGATGACATTAAAGAGAATTAAGTGCACACACACACACGCACGCACAAGACAGGCTTCCCAGAAAATGTGCCTGCCAATATAGTGCACAACTCAGTGCTAAATCCATAAATAAATATTATTAATATAAGCTGTCTTTTCGCATAAGCTACATCTCATTAGACTGTAACATCCCCTTTGCTCCCTATGATGGAGCGAGAAGACTTCTAATGCAAAATCAAACTCTATATAGCAGCGAGCGACTGCTTTGCCTCTCAATGTCAACCGCTGTGTGGTTACATACTAGAGCTGTCATGAGTGTTAGCGGGTCGGTGTTTCAGAGATTATAGGTGGAACAAACATATTTATTTAGTGATGTGGACAGACAAGCTTAGAAAAAGAGAAAACATGCATCCCCCTTGATTCTATAAAGTAGTACTTTATGTGTGAGAGTCTGAGCAGGTAATAACACACCAGGTGGACAGCATTGCAATTATTGCAGCAAAACACTGACAGCACTTACAGCTACATGTACCAGCTGCTGCAATTCAATGGTGCTGAGCTGGTCTGCAAAGCAAGGAAAATCAAGATTGTAATGATCAACAAATTAAAATGAACATGTTGCTGAAAAGCTTTCTTCCTGCTAATGATGCACACAAAAGCAACCGTAGGAAAAAAAGGAAAACCTTACAGGTCTAAGAAGGTGCAGAGTGCAGACGTTGTGAATCTGACATCTGTCTTGGTCTATATATAAGAAAATGTTCGGATGGTGCGTAAAGAGAAGTGTGAAAGTCTGAGAACATACTGAAAATATAAAATGTATTATATAAAACTGGTTCTCAACATTTTTGACTTTAAGGCCCACATCCATTCTGTGCATGTATACAAGAAGTTTCAATTTAAATATGGGAAAACTTGAGTATAAACACGGAAATTTTGTAAAAGCTTTTTAAAGCTTTTTTTTGAATGTTTCGCACATTGAAAGTCTTCTTTATGTATTTACTTCATTTGCAAACGTCACTTTATAATTTGTTAAAAGCAACAGACTTTTGGTAGTTACTTTATAAGTAAAAAAAAATATACTAAATATATATAATATTGCGAGACAAAACTGCCACAAGACAAATTCCTGATACAAGATTGCTAGGATCTGCACAAATTCAACTCCATAAAAGATCTATTAGAGGGCAGCAGTTATAAGGATGAAATGCTGGGTCTCCCGTTTCAAGCTTACGCTGCATGAGCAGCTTAATTCACTGCTACAGTGCCTGCGGTTCTCTCACATTGCTCCATCGCTCCATCTTCCAGGCGCTCTCAAAAAAAGCGAACTGCACTTTCTTTAAATATGAATTCATAAAGCCTGGCCTTTTACCGGGCAGACCTGGGGGGGACAGCCAGTCCGTCACCACTACTGAACAGAACAAAAGAACATAATAGATCAATTTTTATTTTTATTTAGATACGAGGTATGGGTAGGGTCTACAGTGTAATTAATGTAATTATAACAATTCATTACAGATTACATAGCTACATGCAGGTTTTTTTTTTTTCAAATTTTTTCAAATATAAGTACAATGTAAGTACACATTGTGCATATAGATATAGACACAGTGCATAGTAGATATATTGTTTTGTCATAATCGTGCAGCCCTAGTTACACTTCATATATAGTAGGTCTGCAGGGGCGCAACTATCCAGTGCCAGAGGGTATGCAGCAACAATTTTGGCGCCCCCCAAATAACAAATAAATAAATAAGTGAGCCAGACATCATTATGTATGGGCTGTAAATAATAAAGGTTTATTTTAAAGTATATCAGCCACATTAGGCCTACCATAATTATACATGTAGTATATTATACAGGTATGTATATATTATTATTATTATTATTATTATTAACAATGTAAACAAACAAAAAACAGTCACAAATTGACAAACATTAACATTATGATCGGTTTCCAATAAAGAAACGAAAAGAATCTGAATTTTTATAACGATTCCAAGTAGGAACTGGTTCTCGATGCCCAATACTAACAATGTTATACCAAACATTCTAGAGCGCTCTTTAGTTCCTACTAAATTGTAACATGGTGTGCCTTTTCACTTGCCCATTTATCTAGTATTGATGGTCATTGCCAAAAACGGTCATGCAGATCGGCTGAGGATGGGAACCGGTGATGGTGAATTAAAATTTTACTGTAATCATAGCCACGAGCGAGATGATTGACAGGACGATAGCAGAGGCACAAGCGCAAGATCTCTTTTGTTAATGACAAAAAACACAAACCACAAACTGAGGGTTTCCAAAATATCTTTTATTTATTTGTTATAAATAAAATTATGTCTTATTCGTTTTTTTTAACAAAAGATTAATATACGCAAGTTTTTTTTTTATTGCTGTTTTTTCATTAAAAATAGGCTAATAATAAACAAAAAAATAAACATTCGTTTGAAAGTAATTAAAGAGGAAATTATGAGGCAAGCAATATCATACGAGCAAGAGTGCTATTTTCCAGAGTAGCCTATCAGCACGATTGCAAAATGCGATATTAATTTCATTCAACAGTTCAATAAACAACAAGTTGTAATTTTTTACAGTTTTGCTCTATTTTTCCAACAAAAATAGATTCAAACAAAGTATAGGTTTCATTCTCACATAATTCACCATATATACTGGCAGTTTATAGTTTCATAGGCCTGGAATAATTAAAATGTTCCCAACATTTAATATTTCTATAATTAAAATATTATATTTAGAACATAAATCTAAAAATCTCATGACATTATTTGGGCAATTGTAATTACAGTGTAAGTGGATTTTGATAAATGGTAAGATGGATTTTTTTGATACTGATTTAATTTAATTTCATTCTATAACAGCCATGTATCGTGGTAAATAGTGTAATTACTTAAAAAGTTGGTCAACAATATGTAACGTTACTTTATAAGAGGTGTGCCCTAAAAAGTAAGCATGCAATTTTGAGAACACCAAGGAAAGAGCATGTTCTTTAGTCTGTTTGGATACTTCAAACACAAGTTTGCACTGCCTGTTTGGTTTACCTGTTTACACGTTAATAACGTGCGTTTTTTTCAGTGTTGGGCAAGCTACTCTGAAACTGTAGCTTTGCAAGCTACAAGCTACTTGTAAGTTAAAGTAAAGTTACATTCAAGCTACCCTTTTGAAAAAGTAGCTACACTACAAGTTACTATCAAAAAGTAGCTAGCTACATTGAATTTTTTTTTACAATGACATTTTAACAAATAAATTGTTAATGAAGAATGTTATACTATTTGGGGTTTACAAGCAACATAATGCAATGTAATTATGATTACAAATAGTATGGGGTGAATTCAGGTTTAGGTTTATTGAGACACTTTTCCCTCAGTCATTTCAATGGCAAAAACTGTCAGAATCATTTAATATTGTAAACTTTTTTACCGACTCAAAGCGCCTGTTAGTCCTCTAAAATGTTATATAATATTGAGGAGATACAGAAATTATTTAGAAACGCACAACAGCAGCTACATATAGAAAAAGAAAATGTATACCATCGCTTTGGCGCCCCTATGCTCCGCATATAGCGCATACCCACTTTTTGCGCCACTGTAGGTCTGCATATTTTATCTCATACTTTTTCAGACTACAGTACATATAATCAGTTTGAATAGAATCACTTATTCAGCTCAAATGCACAGCGTTTTAAGCAGGATTTAGCACTTTTCACAAAGCCTTAGAAAGAATAAAATAGTGCTTGACAAAAAGCAAAAAAAAAGCTAAAGAAACCACACAAAAACCGACCTTGACCTTGAGAGATACTAAGAATCCATGCTTCACCTTGAACAGGAGATATAAATTGAATACAAAAGCTCACTTTCATATAAGGGAAAGACAAAAATGCGATTGAATCTATTCCATTTGAGGCAGCTTTATAGCACTGTCTAATCCAGGCCCAGTGAACCATGTCTTATTGGTCTTCTTTAGCTCAGTATCGGCCTGCAGAAAGCCCTTTTTCCAAAATATGATTATCCCAATTAGTCTGATGTATCGAGATTATGCCGGACTGCAGGATGTGTTAATGCACTTATTCTCCTCTACTATTACTTCTTTCTTCCATCAAAGTGTTAGATGCTCTTTGGATCATTCTCAAATGTGGTTTATGCAGCTCGAGTGCTGCTGCATTAAAATGAGAACATAAATACAAAGACATGAACTTCACATTAATAATGACCCTCACCTATATGTGCATTTATGTATAACCTAGGCTACATAGAAATTCATGTTTAATCCAGAGTAAATTCCCCTAAGGGGAAATTCCACACAAAAAATAAAAGGGAAACACAGAATGAAAAACAAAGAGACAGAATGAGCGGCGGCCTTTAATTGAAGAGGAAGTAGAGCAGAAAAGAAGCCTGCCTCATTAGTTCTGCAGGACAGAGACAAAGAGACATCGTCAGAGGCATGGGCATGGGCTTTAACTCCCTTCTGCTCTGCACTTAATTAGTTATTAATTATTACTCTTGTAGGTTAAAAGATTACATTCAAGTCCAGGAGTCTTGGGATGACAGCTAAATTGCATTGTGCTGCTATCGGACTACGGTGGGATTCTGGGACAAACAGTGAATCACAGCAGGACTGAATGTCTTAAATCCATAAAAATGTCATCTCAGTGAGGGTTATAAATAAATTATTCTATGAAAATTGAACTTGACAAATGAACTCACTAGTCCTGTCTTTGACACAGACATACAGTAGCAGCACATGTGATGTCAAGTTGATGTGCGATTTCTGCCATCTGGTGGACTCAATTGGCACACCAGTCCAAACGGGTCTGCTTGTAGAAGCCAAACTACACATGATGAAGTTGATGATGGATTTAGTGAATAAATAGACCAATATGTATGACATGAGAGCATGTGGCAGGTATAAAATAGACAACTGCTTTCAATTCAGCAACAACATGCCAGCCTGAAAAATGCCAGTCACTGGAAAACAGCACAACATAAAATGTACAGGTAAATTAGTAATGATTTATGATTAAAGTGGTCGCACTTCATAATAAGATTTGATTCATTAACATTAATTAATACATACATACAGTAGGTATTATTAACTAACATTTACAGCGTTTATTTATCTAAGTTTGATTATTGTATAAATGAGCATTATTTAATGTATTATAATGCATTATTTAATTACAAACACTGAACATCTTTTACATTAACAAAGATTTATAAATGCTGTAAAACATGAACTGCTCATTCTTAGTTCATGTAAGCAGATGCATTAACTACTGTAATGTTAATAAATGAGACCTTAATGCAAAGTGTTACCATTAACCTTAACCAAGATTAATAATAAATAATGTCATACAACTGGTTAGTTATTTATACCTATAATGAATTCACTTATGCTAATGAATTGAACCTCAAAGTGCTCCCACTGCAACATTAAAACAATGCGTCACTTACAAAAACACTCAACATTTCTACCAAGTATCATTTCTGATGGATACATTGATATGCCTGGTTTGTTGATGAAGGGACAGTCATGTGAAGACCTAAGCACTATACCAGCAGGCCACCATGGGACCAATGCTTTCCCAAAAGCAAAGCACTTAATCCAAGTCACACAGCTGGTCCGGACCCCCCTTCAGTCTCTGCTTAACACTTGCTATTCTCTCCGTGTGACAGACACACACAACACGGGCCAAAACAGACTCCATTACACCTCCAAAGTGACAACCAATAGATTAATAGACCAAGAGGTACAATGTATGCAAAATGATGACCAGCTTTGATAGATGGTTAAAGAACGGTTAAAAACAGTGTTGTAATTGTTAAATAAAACGGTAACACTTTACAATTAGGTTCCTTTTGTTAACATTATATTGAACTACTTTAGATAACACGGATTAATAATGAAAAAATACCCTAGTATCCATTTACTAATGCCTTAAAAGTTTTATCTGTATTATTTAATGGACCTGAGCTAATATCAACAAACAATGAACATTTGTATTTTTATTAACTATAACATTAACAAATATTAATAAATACTGTAACAAACATATTGCTCGTTGTTAGTTAATGTTAGATAATGAATTAATGAATGTAAATTAATGGGACATTATTGTGAAGTGTTGCCACCAAAACTATTATAAATTCATTTTCGACATTTGAAAAAGCTGAAATAAAATAAAATGTAATATTAGCTTTAAAACTGAAACTTATGTAAAAAACATCAACGATAATGAAAAATGTTGCCTTGTCAAATAACTTAAAGGGTTAGTTCACCCAAAATTGAAAATAAAGTCAGTAATTACTCACCCTCATGTTGTTCCAACCATGTAAGACCTTCGTTCATCTTCGGAACATAATTTAGTATATTTTTGATGAAATCTGAGAGCTGTCTCACTCCTCCATAGGCTTTCAGAGGGACTGAAACTTGATGGCCCAGAATAGTAAGTAAAAACGTCATTTAAGGAGTCCAAATGACTACAGTGGCTCTGTATTAAGTCTATCATGCGACGAAAATACTTTTTGAGCGGAAAAACAACAAAAATAACGACTTTATCCCACTATTTATCCCACTATATACTCTCTGACGAGAGTTTGCGGGAGTGCCACGACGCATGCGCACTCCCGCGATCTCTCGTCAGAGGCTCAAATTGAACAATAATAGTGGGATAAAGTCGTTATTTTTGTTGTTTTTCCGCTCAAAAAGTATTTTCGTCGCATGATAGACTTAATACAGAGCCACTGTAGTCATTTGGACTCCTTAAATGACGTTTTTACTTACTATTCTGGGCCATCAAGTTTCATTCCCTCTGAAAGCCTATGGAGGAGTGAGACAGCTCTCAGATTTCATCAAAAATATACTAAATTATGTTCCGAAGATGAACGAAGGTCTTACATGGTTGGAACAACATGAGGGTGAGTAATTACTGACTTTATTTTCAATTTTGGGTGAACTAACCCTTTAAGTTAAAGTACTAAAAACAGAAGAAGAAAAAAAATGATAAAAGGACTAAAAATGTCATTAAAATGAAAAATAAAAAATAAAAGCTAATTCAAAATACTATTAAGAAAAATATCCTAAATTAAAGGGGTGGTAAACCACGATTTCACTTTTCTAACTTTAGCTAGTGTGTAATGTTGCTGTTTGAGCATAAACAACATCTTCAAAGTTACAACGTTCAAAGTTTAAAGCAAAGGGAGATATTTGCTTTTAAAGAAATCGATTTCTAAGGACTACAGCAAACGGCCGCTAGGGACTACTACACATTCCTCCAGGGTGTGCTGACATCACCAGCCCTGATATTTACATAAACCCCTCCTCCGAGAATATGAAATAAGTGGGGGCGAGGCCATTTTGTATCGCAGCAGAGAAGCGTTGTTGTGGTTAGTAGACTGGAGTGCTGTTGCCAATGCCGACGAAACGCTGTTATTTTCATCTGGAGTGCAGGTCCACTTTCTTCAGCCTTCCTAGGGACAGGGCAGCGTTGCAGTGCGTTTAACATACAACGTTATATGCATGTGCGTAAGAGACATGAGGGGAACACGATCGCATTTGCATCGGATATATGCTGCCCATCATAAATCAAAGCACGAGACAGACAGCATCGGAGGAGAAGATCAGAAAATGTGACATAATGGACAATATTCATCTGTATTTGAAATACATGAGCCGCGCTTGCTACCGCGGCACATCTCGCGGAGGAAAGCTTCCACAATCTTCGCGAGTACGGGCTACAACCTGTAAGTGTGATTTATTTTTCATCGATGTGTTTTCTGTAATAGTTCGTGTTGTTAATTGTAGCCTACGTTGTAGCAAGGAAGTACACAGATGACAACGCTGTTTGGCTCTGCAAACCAGTTTGCAAAATGCTCATTCATACTTAACGTTATCTGACAAACACGTAACGTTACAAACTTTTAAAATCTCAACAGCGAACTTGGCATTAGTGTAAATGATTCTTTGATTAGAGCTTTTATGTATTGTTTATCTACAGGCATGCTAAACATGGTTCTGTGTTTGATTTGGATACTATAGTAAAGCCAATGTTTAGTGTTCGTTCTTGCGACAGATATTTGGCTGTAATCGTTCTAAAAATACAAAAGTAACAGTGCCATTCAGTAGCAATCACTATAGATCCGCAGTCTTTACTCTTGAGGACTGAACAGGTTCTGCTCGATCATCTTCACTAAAATTGTCTGGGTCTGATTCGGGCTCTTGGTATGGTTTTATTGACGCCATTGTACTACACAAAGCACAGGCTAGTAGCCTGAGGCTACCTGTAGAGGTAAGGGGCGTGACTCTTCCGAGAAACGTGCACTAGGCGGTTAGCGAATCACAACACACTGGGCCAGCTAACCAATCAGAGCTCATTGCGTATTTTTGAGGGACTGGCTTCATAGAATCCGGAAACCCTCAGACCGTTTTTACAAGAAGGGACAGAGCAGTGTAGAATAAAGGTCAAATATATGAAAAATAATGCATTTTTTTAAAAACGAAGCATGAACACATGTTATAGTGCACCCCACAAACACAATCAAGTCTCCGAAAGAATGTGCTTTACCACCCCTTTAACACTGGTTTGAAGACAGATAACTTACCAATGAAGAAAGCATATCTTTCCAAATAATTATCAGCCTCATCATCAATCATCGAGCTAATCATCATTTGTGATACTCAATCCCAAACTACAAAGCAAGACTTGCATCCTTTCTGGCCCTTACCTGTACCTCATGCCAGTCTGGAAGGAGATGGACTCCTGTAGCGACACTCCATTGGTCCTCAGAAAGTCCTCCAGGTTTTTGAGCTGGGCGGCCGCCCGCACCTCTCGCAGACTCCTAATCTCACCCAGTTCCCCCCCACTCTGCCGCAAAGGGTACAGGCCCTGGTCAGACAGGTAGCGGTCGATGTCGCTCCGCATGCTTTCGCTGAAGGACAGGGACAGCATCTTGCTGCTGCTAATGCTGCTGCTCCTTCGCACGCTGTTCCCTGGCGGTCCATTCTTGGGGATCTGCAGGGGTTCGGAGGGGACACTAGGTTGGCGACTGAGACGGGGGCCGGAGTGCCCGACCCGCAACTCAGTCAGACTGCTTCTGTGAGTGCCAAACATGCCCTGCGTCCAGGTGACAGGGTCTCACAGACACAAGAGTGAAGCGAGTTGCATGACAGAGACCAGCAGACTGTTGCAGGTCAGAGCCTTTGCTTTAAATAGCGCCCGCCGCCCATGGCAATCAACACCGTACTCAAACGTCCATGCACTGCATTCAGAGGTCACCCTCCCAGCCCCTCTTCCCCTGTGGGACTCAAATACAATGACAAATTTAAACCGGACGATCTTCGTACAATAATTCAGGTGCTCACAAAATGGGACTTTTTTTTTCTTTCATACACATGCGTGATCAAGCAACAGATATGAGTGGACATTCAGGCATGCGTGAAGAATGCTTGCGTGAGGCCTCGCAGTTGCTCTGGAGAACCTGAATGCCTCTATCCAGCATCCAGTCTGTAAAATCAGCCTCCTAACGTATGACGGTCAAAAAATAGACTGGCACGGACCCCAACAAAGGCCAGAATCCTAAAAGCATACATGATGTGCTTTTCTCTTGTAAGATAGCACAGAGGCCTAAATATAAAATGTGTCTATACTGTATGGATGTTTCTTCAACTTTGTCCCTGTGGTTGATTTTTATTAAAATTAACTTACATTTTTTTTTACTTTTTTTCTTTTTGTTACATGAGGATTATACAAAAATCATTCATCACTTATTTTTGTTACTTTTTTATTTACAGATTTTATTTCTTTACCCACAGGGTCAGACTTTCAAACTTAAACTATTAAAATCTGCCATAAAATATTAATTATTATATGTTCAAAATAATTCCAAGTAGTGAAATTAACATTCAGTTTTGGTCAGAATTATTGGAAATATGATCAGAGATGGCTGTAAAAATAATTCTTCATTGTTTATCCTTTTGATCTATCATTCAAAAAAACTGCTAAAATCGAACCTTTCATTGAAGCAAAAGAATTGAAAGTCGGGGGTAAATCACATTATGAAATAAATGCTTTTCTCCAAAATACGTTGGCCATAATAATTATCACCCTTTTATCAAATACTATTTACAACCTCATTTTGCCAGTATAACAGCTCTGAGTCTTCTCCTATAATGCCAAATGAGTTTGGAGAACACATGACAAGAGATCAGAGACCATTCCTCCATACAGAATCTCTCCAGATCCTTCTGATGTTTGCTTTGGATAGTTGTCCTGATGGAAGATCCACGGCCCATCAGGTTCAGATTTTTTATCTGTTGGTATTTGCTAGAATCCATGATACCATGTATCTGAACAAGATGTCCAGGACCTCCAGCAAAAAAAAAAAATAGGCCCGCAATATTAAAGATACAGCTGTATTTGAAACCGTGGACATGGGGTACTTTTTATCCCTGTTTGCACCAAACCCATCTGGTGGGATTGCTGCCAAAAAGCTCTTTTTTGTTTTGTTTTATCTGACCACAAAACCAGGTCCCTTTAAAGTTCCAGTCATGTCTGGCAACTGAATATGCTGGAGTTTGTTTTTTGGATGAACGAGGAGGATTCCCTCCCAAAAACCCTCAATGCTTTAGCTATTTTCTTACAGCCATTTACTATTTTGTGAAGCTCAACTATCTTTTGCTGCACATCAGAACTACAGGGAGTGCAGAATTATTAGGCAAGTTGTATTTTTGAGGATTAATTTTACAACATTAATAATTAAACAACAACCATGTTGTCAATGAACACAAAAAACTCATTAATATCAAAGCTGAATATTTTTGGAAGTGGTTTTTAGTTTTAGCTATTTTAGGGGGATATATGTGTGTGCAGGTGACTATTACTGTGCATAATTATTAGGCAACTTAACAAAAAACTAATTTATACCCATTTCAATTATTTATTTTTACCAGTGAAACCAATATAACATCTCAACATTCACAAATATACATTTCTGACATTCAAAAACCAAACAAAAACAAATCAGTGACCAATATAGCCACCTTTCTTTGCAAGGACACTCAAAAGCCTGCCATCCATGGATTCTGTCAGTGTTTTGATCTGTTCACCATCAACATTGCGTGCAGCAGCAACCACAGCCTCCCAGACACTGTTCAGAGAGGTGTACTGTTTTCCCTCCAGGTAAATCGCACATTTGAGGATGGACCACAGGTTCTCAATGGGGTTCAGATCAGGTGAACAAGGAGGCCATATCATTAGATTTTCTTCTTTTATACCCTTTCTTGCCAGCCACGCTGTGGAGTACTTGGACGCGTGTGATGGAGCATTGTCCTGCATGAAAATCATGTTTTTCTTGAAGGATGCAGACTTCTTCCTGTACCACTGCTTGAAGAAGGTGTCTTCCAGAAACTGGCAGTAGGACTGGGAGTTGAGCTTGACTCCATCCTCAACCCGAAAAGGCCCCACAAGCTCATCTTTGATGATACCAGCCCAAACCAGTACTCCACCTCCACCTTGCTGGCGTCTGAGTCGGACGGGAGCCTTTATCAATCCAGCCACGGGCCCATCCATCTGGCCCATCAAGACTCACTCTCATTTCATCAGTCCATAAAACCTTAGAAAAATCAGTCTTGAGATATTTCTTGGCCCAGTCTTGACGTTTCAGCTTGTGTGTCTTGTTCAGTGGTGGTCGACTTTCTGCCTTTCTTACCTTGGCCATGTCTCTGAGTATTGCACACCTTGTGCTTTTGGGCACTCCAGTGATGTTGCAGCTCTGAAATATGGCCAAACTGGTGGCAAGTGGCATCTTGGCGCTTGACTTTTCTCAGTTCACGGGCAGTTATTTTGCGCCTTGGTTTTTCCACACGCTTCTTGCGACCCTGTTGACTATTTTGAATGAAACGCTTGATTGTTCGATGATCACGCTTCAGAAGCTTGGCTATTTTAAGACTGCTGCATCCCTCTGCAATATATCTCACTATTTTTGACTTTTCTGAGCCTGTCAAGTCCTTCTTTTGACCCATTTTGCCAAAGGAAAGGAAGTTGCCTAATAATTATGCACACCTGATATAGGGTGTTGATGTCATTAGACCACACCCCTTCTCATTAAAGAGATGCACATCACCTAATATGCTTAATTGGTAGTAGGCTTTCCAGCCTATACAGCTTGGAGTAAGACAACATGCATAACGAGGATGATGTGGTCAAAATACTCATTTGCCTAATAATTCTGCACTCCCTGTATATTCTTTGGTTTTACTCATTGTGATGAATGATTAAGAGAATGTGTTTCCTCATATTTATACTCCTGACAAGAAGTCATAGCTGGACAATTTCATGTTCCTAGTCACCCTGGTGTGCTAAAAATGTATATACTAATGGGAATATATTTCAAAAACATTTTACTCATAAAAAGGGTGCCAGTGGTGCTCATTCTATGGGTACCAATAATTGTGGCCAACATATTTTGGAGAAAAGGATTTAATTTCATAATGTGATTTACCCCCCACTTTCAATTATTTTACTTCAAAAGGATAAACATTGCAGATTTATTTGTACAGCCATCTTTGATCATATTTACCAGGGGTGCCAATAATTCTGACCACAACTGTAATCGATTTTAATATGTATTGTGTAAATAGTAATTATACCAATTTTTTTAAAAAGTTGTTATAAATGATTAGAATTGTATTACTGGCTTTTTGCAGTGGTGTCTTTCCACTACACAGAATAATTTTTGCCCCGGTACATTTTTGTAATGTTAGTGTACTTGTTGGTTACCAAAGAGACAACATGGTTAGTAAAGAGCATGATAGTGAGAAGGCGGGGAAAAAAAATCAGTGTTTTTTTTTTTTTTTAAATAAGTTAAGTGTTCTGATGCTGCTTATCTTTGGCTTTAGATGAATATTCAACTAATCACAGATCAATTTTTTTATTAAATAGTGTGCAATTTTCATGAGGCATGCTGAAAATAGTCAAACAATACCAACACTGACTGGTGATGACAAATGACATCAGAAATCCTTTTAAAATGATATACAAGAACCCCTTGTGCAAAGAACTGGATCCCTAGAACATATTTTAATAATTGACTCAACAAACATCCACGTAACATCATTAAAAATAGATGGTTTATTGTAAGTAATTATGACAGTTAACTTCAAAAGCAGAACATTTCCTCAGAATCTACACCGGTCACAAAACGCCAATAGTGTAACTGAGCTCAGGCCGGCATCTATATGGCCCATGTACTGTATACAATCATGCTTGTTCATATCTAATCATTTGAAACCACATCTCGTGATAATTTCTAGTTCTATGAGGAGTCATTTCTGGTCCAAAACGACTCTTCTTCCATCATAAAAGTAGCATCGGGCTCTACATCTCACCAAATTGATCAAGAAAGAGATCAAATCTACATACTGTACACCACATTTACAACAGATAAAACCTCTGCTCATTCTCCACAGCTTAGTTTACCAGGCAAAAGCTCTACAGTGGGCAGAAAGTGACTCAGTAGGAGGCAAACCTGCCTTCTTTACTCTCATAACTAAAACATTATGGTGCAGTAGCTTACAGCAGACCAAGACAATATGTGGATCTAAGCCCTGCTCTCTGTTTCCACATCATACTGATGCCTCTAACTTGTGAGCGGACTGTGGGCATGAGCAGGATCACCATGCAACATCACCCCAAGCGGGACCTATGTTCAGTTAAAGTACCAGCCTTGTACTTACCCGGTTCCTCGGAGGGCGAGTCACGTACGGATTTTGCACTACACTGCTCATCTGACAACTTAATGGTGGTCCACACACTAAAAAAGACTGTAGTTTTCCTCCTTAAACGGAGTGTCTTTCTAACATGAGCCTTAGCAATTAGTGAACAGAAAAAAAGCTCCACCCCCCAAAAACATCAGACACCACCCACTTTGGCGAATGTCACAGAGAATGTTTTGAGCACCTATCGCAGCGAGAGAATGCTCTGCAAGCATGAATTATTCAGGACAACTTTTGCTCTAAAAGCCTTTGATGTTGTACCACAAGAAAGTGTACTAAAAGCCATTTTTGCTTGTTCTCTGTTTCATTTGTGCATAAAAATGTACAACCCAGCTATCCCAAGCGAAACGAAGAAGAAAAAACATTGCATATTACCTTGTTCGTGGTATAGGGAGGAAATAAAAAAAATCTAATCAAATATTTTTTTTATGTAGACATACATTGGTAACCCAGACAATGGGTAAAGTCGCACAGTATTTTTGTGGCAATAGCCAACAATACTTTTATGCCAAAAATCATTAGGATATTAAGTAAAGATCATGTTCCATGAAGGTATTTTGTAAATTTTCTACCGTAAATATATAAAAAATTATAAGTAGTATTAATATGCATTAAGGACTTCATTTGGACAATTTTAAATGCAATTTTCTCTATATTTCGTTTTTTTTTTGCACCCTCAGATTCCAGATTGTCAAATAGTCGTATCTCAGCCAAATATTGTCATATCCTAACAAACCATACATCAATGGAAAGCTTATTTATTCAGCTTTCATATAGTCTAAATATATGTGGTTTTGTGGTCCAGGGTCACAAATAAGATGCTACAATTATTTAATAACGAAAATGTCACACGAGTCATAAAGAAGTGATATGAGGCAGTGCCTATTACTCCTTGTTTTTTTCAGGCACAGATATTCTGCTTTAATTAATGATGACAGTGGATTCAGGTACATAGGGATGCGAATAACATGCTGGAGAGAGAGAGAAAGGATGAGATTACGTATTCGAATGGAAGTCAAACCCAGCAGACCTAAAACTTGTTCATACAGTATGATGAGTGCTATTCTCAGCTGGCCATTACAACAGGAAACACATTAGCTTTCAACGTGTGAGCACAGTAGTTTATTTGCTCTTGTGTTAATTACAGTTCTCCATACCGGGCAACTTTGACATTGCTGCAAATGTTGCCGTCTCCTTCATTTCCCTGTGACTAAAGACTCCAGGCGTGCCTTATAACAGTAGCATCTATTATTTAGCATACACCATGCCTGTGATGTCACATCCATTCTAAATATATAACTCGTTTCATGGGCCAGTATGAGTCTGCATTCCTCCTTTCAGACTGTCTTGTGTGAAACACTACAGAGATTGGTAAGCGAAGGTTCTGAAATGACTCAACAGGGCTCATTATGAAATAATAAACTACACCTTGACTTTGTGTAATATGTTAATGTCAGGAATAGTTAAACAGAGACAGCTACAACATCACTCCGACAAGATGAAAACAGATAACCTCAGATTCTGTTAGAATAATTATACAGTATTTTGTACACACGTTTCCTAAATCAAAGCACAAAAGTGATGTAAGCCTAATATTTTGTGGTCAGTAAGATATTTTACTGTTTTTGAAAGAAGTCTTTCTCCAAATACAGAAAAAAAACGTTATATTGTGAAATATTATTACAATTTAAAATAAGTTTTTTTTATATATTTTAAAATGTACATTATTCCTGTCAATTTTCACCTGATCCTTCAGAAATTCTATGCTGATTTGGTGCTCAAGAAACAGTTAATAATTATCAATTATCAATGTGGAAACTATGATATTCTTTTTTTTTTTTTCAAAATTCTTTGATGAACAGAAAGTTCAAACAATTAGCATTTTTAAAAAAGAAAATAGAAACGTCTGTACTTTTAATAGGTTCTTTCTGTGAATACAATACTTTTTTAATCTTACTGACACTAAACTTTTGAACAGTAATTTAATAACTACATACTGTGCACTTAAATGTGAATCAATTTAGCAACAATGTTGGTTTAAGTAAATATTTCTGAAAAAAATAAAATAAAATAAAAGCCTTGTATGCCATGTTAGCGCAAATATAACCATATTATACACTGAATACCAAATATAAAAAACTACAAAATACTAAGTTGTATGTTTAAAACTATATCACCCAGCCCTACAAATGGTTAAAATATTTGCTGTTAACACAAAAGTTTCATGTTTGGAAGTGGAGAGTCACTGATTTTACAATCTCCACTCCTTGTCCTTGATCAAGGCACTTAACTCCAGGATACTCCAGGGGGACCATCTCTGCCTTTTACTGTACTGTATAGAGTTATGGATGAAAGCGTTGTATGTAATCTTGTGGAGAGGTGGCTATATTTACACATGAAGGGCAGAGGTACAGTACCTGTAAAACTGCAGCTGCCTCTTTGGACTCCCATAATGAGCTCTGCAGGAACAACAGCGAGAAAGATAAAGGAGGAGAATTAGTATGACTTAGTTTGACTTTTTTAACTTAATTTAGTGGAGCAGCTAAAAATAATTTAAGATACAGTTCACTGGTTATGTATTGGTCAGATATAGAACTTTTCATTCATCATTGAACTATTCGCTCTCTTTGAGTGAATTGTCTGTAAGAAGGGTCTGCTCACGTATAGGGGGATCCAGTCTGCCGTGTGGAGAGGCGAGCAGGAGAATCTGAGTTTGGTTCAGGGTACATGGAGCCGTGAGGGAGGAGAGACCAGCTGACAGCTCTCACTCAGACTCTCAGCTTCTGTACATAACAGAGAGAAAATATCTATCAGCAATGTAACGTAAAGTTTTACAATAATCACTTGCAATTGAAAATTGCTTCTGGACAAGATGGTAATATTTTGGTTGTGCAACAAATAAACACAGGCTATCAAATGTCTGGTACTGGCAAAAATGTGATACAGTGGAAAGCCAGTAGGTGGCGCCGCTTACTAATTTTGTACTCATGGGGAAATTATAATACACAAGTACTCTGAAAATCACCCAAAAGTCTAAATTGCATTTATTTCTCATAGCTGGTTATCCTGGATATCCTACGTTTTGATAGATCTGTATGATTCTGCTTAAAAAAAAAAATAATAATCTTGCTAAGTCTAACTAAACATGCTATGCTTACTTTACATTTTTGTTGTTCTTAAAATATAAACATTAGAGACAAAAGAGAAAAGATTGTATGGTTAAAATTAATCAGATTAAAAAAAATATTATACAAAAATAGTTCCTAGGGTTGTAACAGTAAATCCAGCCTTAATTACAGTAAGATGCAGCAGGGTTTAACCAAATGTTGCTTATTAGTTATTAATAAACATATATTTACCATTAATTAAAAACAAAACATTTTCTTCATTGTTGATTTCATCCAAATGATGTAACTCCATAGGTGTCAATTTCAAATGAATAAACTTTGCAGTATTATTATTATAATTGTTGGATTAATTAGATAACAGTTTGTCTAAAATATCCAATAGTTCACACAACTAAATAAAAGCATAGGATGTGTGCCTGTAATGCTTTTAAAACATTAAACAGGAAACAAAAGTGTACCCTATTTGTTAGTTACATTTGTAACAAAAACATATCACTACACATCAAGGAATTCACTTTTAATCAATGTAACAACAAATAACAACATCAAACTATAATCCCTGTGTGTTGTTTCCAGTATAAGTGAACTCCCATAATTATTGAACAAGCATGAATCTGCTGTTGAAAGCCTGAGGAGTCCACCTGCCGTCTGCTTTCGCTGCATGGCCAACTGGCCCGTCTCCAGCCTGGCAGAATTTTACCAGCAGTACATTATAAACTGCAGAGATAAAACATTCAGGCAAGAGAAGTGAGAGAAAGTGTAGGGTCGACACTTTACACAGTTTGACATGTGGAGTACTGATGCTACAGCAGAGCAATACACTGTTCCAGCAGAAAAATGGGAAGAAAGAGACTGTGAGGTGATATACACGTATAGACTGTATAGTGCCCACTCACTTTTTCAGCAGTATTATTCAATTAACTATTTTTTCCCATTCATTTTCCCCATAGGGATTAAAAAAAAAAAAAAAAAGTCTGTTAAAGCCACGAGCCATGAACCAAGCCAACTGGAATCATAATATTACAAGAATGTTTTGCAGCTAAAAAGTATTTGAAAATGAGACAAAAAGACAAAAGGTTCAAGAGTGTGTACTTTATGTTTTTTTATGACGAAAAGAACTACAAACCCATGAAGCATTGTGAATGACATAAATAAACAAATATATATATATATAATATACACCACACCAGTCATCAGGCATAACCCGCATACCCGCAGATCAGTCAGGGTGCCCATGCTGACCCCTGTCCACAGCCGTAAGCACCAACAGTGGGCACTTGAGCATCAGAACTGGACCACGGAGCAATGGAAGAAGGTGGCCTGGTCGGATGAATCATGTTTTCTTGAACATCATGTGGATGGCGTGTACGTGGCTTACCTGGGGAACACATGGCACCAGGATGGACTATGGGAAGAAGGCAAGCCGGCAGAGGCAGTGTGATGCTTTGGGCAATGTTCTGCTGGGAAACCTTGGGTCCTGCCATCCATGTGGATGTTACTTTGACACGTACCACCTACCTAAGCATTGTTGCAGACCATGTACATGGAAACAGTATTCCCTGGTGGCTGTGGCCTCTTTCAGCAGGATAATGCGCCCTGCCACAAAGCAAAAATGGTTCAGGAGTGGTTTGAGGAGCACAAGTTTGAGGTGTTGACTTCCCCAGATCTCAATCCAATCGAGCATCTATGGGATGTGCTGAACAAACAAGTCCGATGCATGGAGACCCCAACTCGCAACTTACAGGACTTAAAGGATCTGCTGCTAACATCTTGGTGCCAGATACCACACACCTTCAGGGACCCAGAACCCAACTGTTGCACTATTGCATGGTTCTGATTCTGAATAGTCAATGTTTAAAAATCCTAAAACTTTTTGCTTATTTCCATGTTTAAATAGGACTTTGTGCCCTGTGGTCTCAGATTTTGAATCTCACTTTATAGGCTATAAAGTATAATACTCAGAAATAACAAACTACAGTAAAACTGTGTAAAGAGAAGGAAATAACAATAACAATGTCCAGCACTAAAGTTATTATTTATACAAGTAATACTGTTGAATTTCAATGCATGGCTACATTTTTTGCAATAAACAGTTGTGACATTTTAAGATGAAACTGCTCAATAGAAATCAGGATCACACCTCAAAGAACCTAAAACAACCTCCTGAAATCTACACCGACAATTACGTCTTTATCGCATCACGTCTTGCGACTCTTGTATCGGAATACGTCTTATATCAGGACACCCAACCCTTTAGTCTGATGGCTAAATCTGTGGTTTTGGATGTCCATGTGATAAAGAGACAACAGCTACAATCTGGCCCTCGATTTGTTTACTAAGGTGTCCTCTGAGCAGCCAGGTGGCGTGATCTAGTAATCACCCTGCATGACCGCATGACCTGACCTGACCACACCGCACCAGACCATGAAAACTGCTGCAACACACAAACATATGAAGTCATGCAAACAGAGAGAGAGAGAGAGAGAGAGAGAGAGAGAGAGAGAGAGAGAGAGAGAGAGAGAGAGAGAGAGGACATGGACAGAGACAGAGACAGAGACAGGGACAGAGACAGGGACAGGGACAGGGACATAGACAGAGACAGGGACAGGGACAGGGACAGAGACAGAGACAGAGACAGAGACAGAGACAGAGACAGAGACAGAGACAGGGACAGGGACAGGGACAGAGACAGGGACAGGGACAGAGACAGAGACAGAGACACTTGCATGCATGGCAGAGACCATACACGACACATAATAATGTTGACAGCCAGGCTTATTGATTGGCCTTTAATGACTCCAGAACATCATGAACTACTGGATGTTCAACACAACCTAAAGGGTCAAAGGCAATCAATGTCAGTAGTCATTATTTATAATTAGCTGGAATTATATTGGTACCATTTATATAAATGAAAGAAGTCTCTTATGCTCACCATGGCTGCATTAATTTGTGTGTATATATATAAAAAGTAAAATATTATATATATGGTGAGCATAAGAGACTTCTTTCATTTATATAAATGGCTACCAATTTAACAAGGCAGCATTAAGGTAACAAAAAAAAGTTGCCAGTATTGTCCTGCATGTTCCAATACTTCAGTTCAGTGACCTATAGCGAATGACAAACTGCTCAGTAACAGCTTAGTTGCAAGACATTCAGCCAGTGGATACTTGCATTCTGTGGCATTTGAAAATGAAGTGAAAATAAAAAAATAAGAGAATGTAAAAGAGGGAAGAGAACAAGCGAGGGTAAGTTAGATGCATAATATCAAGTTCACGTTTCTGCTGTCTCATGCTGTTACGGGTGGCATGGTGTGGGGGGATGGGATAGTATTGGTTGCCATACTCAGACATGAGCACCACTGCAACACACACACACAAACACACACAAGTGACAGGCCATTTCCATAACTCAGCAGGATCTTACAAAAACAACAACAAAATAATTTCAATACATCTTGAGACATTTAATCATGATTCAGGAACACCAATTGTTGGCATGAAACGGAAGTTGTCTTTTCTTCCCTATTGTGATATCCAGGTGAAATTAATAAGATTGTGGTTATTATAAGACTTGTTGTGGTTTGCTATTGCTGTGATCTCATGAGTGACAGGTTGTCCCGCCTTCACGCTATTATTTAAAAATGGTAACATATCACTATTCAAATCATTACATTTATTATCTATATTAATATTTAAAGCATACTTATTGTTATGTAACATCCTAGTTGAAACAGAGAGAGCAGGGAAAGTAATCCACCCTTCAGACATATGGAGTGAGTCAGGTTTAGAGAGAGGTGGGGCAGGGTTTGAGATCATAATGCAGTGAAGCCTCACTGTTGCCTCATCAGGATTCTGGCATACCGCATTGTCAGCATGCCCTCTCTCTCTTTGTCTCTCAGCACTTCTTCAACTCCTCTACAGTGCTTTGTGGGGTGGCTCCTGCTGTAACTCTGTTGTGTGTTAGATGAGCTGAGTGGCAGGCAGTGTCTACTGTAGGCATCCCACTTCCCCAACAGGAAGTGCTGGCTGCCCTCATGCTAGTCCTCATTAACAATGCATCCAAAAAGGATTTATTTTGTGCTTCTCTATCCTTCAGTTAACTACAAACGTCGATCAAAAGTGCTCTGTTACAATCTTTGCTAATATATTTACAAAAATTTACTAAAATTGATGTATTTTGCTCCCATCGAAAACTAAAAGTGTTGTCTTTCATCTGGTCTGTTTTGTGTCGTCTGTATTAACGAATGTATTCTTTGTTATCCTACAATTCTGAAAGAATGCATCTGAAAGCATTCCCTTAACTTGTGATTCAATGTCTACTGAGAAATAAGCAGTAGTTATTAAATAATTCACTTGGTTGTCTCAAAAGATTACTTGAATTTACCAGGCGTGACATTATGATGTCCTTAAAGACTGTATGAATGTAAACACAGTAGTAAAAACAGTGCAGCACTTCCGGGTTCTGCGTCAGAATGCCGGCTCAGTATTGGCTACTGATTGGACAGCTCCTGCGTCAGCATCACACGCATGCGTCATTGTGCTCAGGTGAACAGCATCGGCCAATAGTGAGCCGGCGTTCTGACCTAGAACCCGGAAGTGCCGCATAGAGCTGACATGGAAGAGAAGAAATTGTTGAATAAAGTCATTATCATTGTTGTTTTTGCGCACAAAACGTATTCTCATCGCTCATAACATTAAAGGGTTAGTTCACCCAAAATTGAAAATAAAGTCAGTAATTACTCACCCTCATGTTGTTCCAACCATGTAAGACCTTTGTTCATCTTCGGAACATAATTTAGTATATTTTTGATGAAATCTGAGAGCTGTCTCACTCCTCCATAGGCTTTCAGAGGGAATGAAACTTGATGGCCCAGAATAGTAAGTAAAAACGTCATTTAAGGAGTCCAAATGACTACAGTGGCTCTGTATTAAGTCTATCATGCGACGAAAATACTTTTTGAGCGGAAAAACAACAAAAATAACGACTTTATCCCACTATTTATCCCACTATATACTCTCTGACGAGAGTTTGCGGGAGTGCCACGACGCATGCGCAAGTTCTCGCGCATGCGTCGTGGCACTCCCGCGAACTATATACTCTCGTCAGAGGCTCAAATTGAACAATAATAGTGGGATAAAGTCGTTATTTTTGTTGTTTTTCCGCTCAAAAAGTATTTTCGTCGCATGATAGACTTAATACAGAGCCACTGTAGTCATTTGGACTCCTTAAATGACGTTTTTACTTACTATTCTGGGCCATCAAGTTTCATTCCCTCTGAAAGCCTATGGAGGAGTGAGACAGCTCTCAGATTTCATCAAAAATATACTAAATTATGTTCCGAAGATGAACGAAGGTCTTACATGGTTGGAACAACATGAGGGTGAGTAATTACTGACTTTATTTTCAATTTTGGGTGAACTAACCCTTTAAGGTTTAACTACCGCAGTCGATAGACTATTATAACACCTTTACTAGCTTTCTGGGCCTTGAAAGTGGTAATAACGTTGCAGTCTATCGGGGGTCAGAAAGCTCTCGGATTTCATCAAAAATCTTAATTTGTGTTCCGAAGATGAGCGAAGGTCTTACAGTTTGGAACGACATGAGGGTGAGTAACATTTTTGGGTGAACTAACCCTTTAAAATAGAAACCATTTTCATGCAAAAATGTTGGCTGTTAAGTCACTGACTGGCTCAGCAGCAGGGAACTTATATTAAAAGGTATTACAGTGTGAACGTGGAGAAGGCCACATTTGAAAAGTAGAGAGTTGAGCATCTGCACCTTGCGATATGTGTCTCGTGGCTGCCGAGGCGACAGAGCGGGATCGATCGCCGGGATTGTAGGCAGGGCATAGGGAGGAGCCTGATGGAAGTTTTTTCTTTTGGGTTTCTTCTGCTATGTTGTTTCATGTCATTAAGGAATCTTCTGACCTTACTGATTAATGTGATGTGTCTAATTCTGAGGAAATAGACGCAGAGAGAGTTAAGGTGGGTGTTATTAATAATCCGCCTCCTCCGCTGTCCCGTATATATTTTATAAGCCTTTTATTCCTTCTATATCTCCACATTGAGGTGTCAAGATAATGGAGGCTCATATAGTCAGCTCATATAGTCTTTTCCATGTATTCAAATTATTTGCACGTGTCATGAGACTGTCTGAGCAAAAATATGCGAGGATGCCCCAGTTGAAGAGCAGCTTGCGAGATATCTCTCCCCTGGTGCTGCATCCTCTTTGAAGGCTCCCACCTTGCCAATGGAGCAAGCGTATTCAGCTCTCAAGGAAACTAAATGCACTCACTATGATGAGCTGTGATGAGGGAGCTCCCATTTCGTTTGCACCCCCCCGGTTCGGGCCCGTGTCTGCTGAAGCAGCATGGCAGCCTTGATCATGGGGACACAGATGGGCAGAGTAGAGGTGGATGTTATCAAATAATCCGCCTCCTCTGCTTTCCAACTTGCGGCTCATGGCAAGACATATGCAGAGGCAAAACAGGCCTATGAGGCCCTGCAGACCATGAAAGCCATTCAATTTCCGCTCAGCAGTGCTGCTGGAATGTGGTGTCCCCCCTAAAGTTGGGACACAGGTGTTGCGGCGACTCAAGGCCTGCCCACTGAGTGGTCCAAAAAAAAAAAAGCTGTGCAAACCACAGATCTAGCCATCCATGCCACAAAGCACATGACCAGTGCATCAGCCATTCTATGGTTGCTATAGTTGCCATGGAGGGGCATCTGTGAAAAGGAAAAAACTTTTTCCTCTATGCTCAGATCTTATACTCTGACCTATAAAGTATTTGGTCTGCTAATGAAGCAGTCGTGGAGAAGATATATCCCTCTCTGGGGGTCTGTGAGGGTTGATGCAGGGTGAATGGAGTTATGTAGGGCAGTATAGATTCCCTCTACTTCGTTTACCTCCCTTCCCAACTACTGTTGGGTTTTGAAGTATGTACGCTCCCCTTTGGATGCATGCTCTACTATTTCGTTGAGGAAGTTTGATTGTGGGGCATCCCTCATTATTCGATGCTTACTATGGTTTAGTGCTAAAAAAGAAAAGAAAAAAGCGTTTGCTATAGATGGTCTTAGATAGAGTGCTTTTGATTTAAGGAAGGTTATGCCACCCCCAGTTACATTTGGGTCTTTAAGTAGGGCCAAGCTTCCCTTCGGCTTCCTTGGGGTTTAGAGCATGGGTGATGAGAGTTATTTGGCAAACTGCATTATGTCCTGCTCTCATTTGCCACCCTTTCCTGACTAAAGAGTAATGCAATACCTGGGTGGCAATACCGAAGGGTTATTCCATGTCAAATCAACCAAATTTCGTAAACTTCCCACATAAATAGTGATGAAAGCCAAAATATTATGTCATGAATGTATATTGACAGAGCAATCCACTATTTTGTCGAGGGGGTGAAAATGACCATTTTCACATGATATTTGGAGCCAAATTAAAGGGAGGTTAAAATGACTTTAGAAAGATGGCAGCATCATTATTTTATTTTTACACAAAGATTGATAGATCTATTAATTAAATCTGTTGAGTTTCACACTCTTTGTTGCATTATATGCCAATGGTGACAGTTCAATATGGTTCAATCCATATTGATATGGATGAATCAAGATATGGAATGCGGCTCCATGAGAAAATTGGTCAATTGTACACATTTTCAGTGGTTAATAACCAAATGTAGGCCACTTTGCATAAAGCATATTTTTTTCTTTTAAAGAGGAATATCTAAACAACAAATAATGTTGAAACTAGAAATTTCTAGTTGTTTTCTAATTTCTAGAAAAAAAATCTTGTTTTTTTCTATCAACACAATTGCATAGAACACCTCTCTGGGTGCCAAAAATCCACAGAAATTTTCAAATTGAGACACATTAACTTGTTCTCCAACATGTATTTAAAATAATCTATATCTGAATCAGTTTCAGGGTTATTTGGAAGAAGGGATTTTCTTATGAAGCTTCTGAAGCTACTAAGGGCTAGATTTACTAACAGCTTGCTAACAGCAGCATTCTCAAGCTAATTTGACCTGTTTAGTAAATCTGGCCCCAATAGTTCAAATATATAGAGTATCATAACTGTTGCCACATTGAAATCCCAATAACTCTGGGACTGGGATTGAACCATATAGGACCTTAAAAATTAAGATGCCAAAAGAAAAGTTTGTTCCCAGAGTCTAAAAGAATATTAAGATAGCTTTAATACTTCTTGAGTTATAGCCATGCAAACTTGGGGCAAAAAAAACAAGAAGTGCTTTTTCCCATTTTTGAACTGTCACCATTGGCATATAATGCAACAAAGAGTGCGAAAGTCAACTCCCTGTAATTTGGCTCCAAGCCTCAGGTGAAAATTGTCATTTTGACCCCCTCGACAAAATAGTGGATTACTCAGTCAATATACATTCATGACATTTAATATTTTGGCTTTCTTCCTTATTTGTCTTTAACCAAAAAAACAAACAAAAGATCACTCAAAACGTCTCGGTTACGTAAGATACGTATTCCCTGAAGGAGGGAACGGAGACGTACGTCGGTTGTACCGACGAATTGGGATCACTTCAGAGAGCCCCTATCAGCTTCGAGATTTAGAGAACGGGCCAATGGACGCACTGACGTTTTTCACTGAGGAGCCGAACTAGTGACTCGGCCATGCAGTGATGGTAAGGAACTGTGGCGACGGGACGTACGTCTCCGTTCCCTCCTTCAGGGAACGAGGGTTACCATACGTAACCGAGACGTTCCCTTTCAGTCGGTCACATTCGACGTACGTCAGTTTTGGGATCCCTTTGGAAAACGCCACAGTTACTACCACTTCCAGCGCCCAGTGAGAGCCCCTCAGACCCCGTTCTGAAGCGGCGGGGAAATTCACGCAGGGCGAGTCACACTGCTGTTCCGCAAGACCCACTCAGCAGACTATTGGATAACGCTGGGAAAGCGTGCCCGGAGGGATGTATAGTATCTCGGTACAAGTTCCACCAATGCATACAAGTGCCAGACCTGGCGTCGGACGCTCCGCCACATCCGACTGCCGCGGGTTGCAGAGGACTCAACAGGGTTCGCCATTTCCTGGGGAACTCGACTGGAGAAATAAGCGCACGTATCCATTCCAAGGAGAAGGGAATGGAGCAGCAAGCCGACACTAGAACAGGTACTTCAGTGTTGCTGACTATGGGAAGCGAGCGCACGAGAAGCCACCGGTTCTACACGTAGGCTATAGAACCTAGCGAACGTGTTAGGTGTCGCCCAGCCCGCAGCTCTACAAATGTCTGTCAGCGAGGCGCCACAAGCCAGCGCCCAGGAAGAAGATACACCCCTGGTGGAGTGAGCTCTAACCCCGAGCAGACAGGGCACGTCTTGGGATTCATACAGTGGGCCATCCTCTGCTTGGAGACAGCCTTTCCCTTCTGCTGGCCTCCGTAACAGACGAAGAGCTGTTCTGAAGTCCTAAAGCTTTGCGTTCTGTCAACATAGATGCACAGGGCGCGAACTGGACAGAGAAAAGCCAGGGCTGGGTCTGCCTCCTCCGAGGGCAGCGCTTGCAGGCTCACCACTTGGTCCCGAAAGGGAGTAGTGGGAACCTTGGGCACATATCCGGGCCGGGGTATCAGGGTTACCTGAGAGTCGCCTGGCCCGAACTCCAGGCACGAAAATGCCTGCAGGTCCCCTACCCTCTTAACAGAGGCCAATGCAATCAGGAGTATTGTCTTTAGAGACAAGATTTTCAGCTCAGCAATAGTTGCGGCAATAGCGGCAACGTACACCTTGAGGGTGGAGGGAGACAGCCTTCGCTCCAACCCATCTTGAAGGAAAGAGAGCACAGATCTGACCGAACCCCTTCGACTTTGTACTGATATGCTCGTCCGTCGAATGCAAAGCGTAGAAACGGTCTGTGTCGAGGGAGAATCGAGACATGAAAGTACACGTCCTTCAGGTCGATCGCTGCAAACCAATCTAGGGGACGGATGCACCTGAAGATGCGCTTCTGTGTTAACATTCTGAACGGCATCCTGTGGAAGGAGCAGTTCAAGTATGGAAGATCCAAGATCGGTCGTCACCCACCGCCTTTCTTGGGTACAATGAATAACGGGCTGTAGAACCCAGACTTCATATCGGCTGGAAGGGCCAGCTCTATCGCGTCTTTCGCCAGTAGGACAGCGATCTCCACCTGAAGCACAGGGGCGTTCTGCTTCGTTACAGAAGTGAAGTGAACGCCCCTGAACTTGGGGGGACGACGGGCGAACTGAATCGCATAGCCGAGTCTGATGGTGCGGATGAGCCAGCGAGACGGGCTGGGGAGCGCTACCCAGGCTCCCAGAGACCGTGCAAGCGGGATCAACGGCACCACAGACGTAACCGCAGCGGGGCAGCGCAGGGGAATGCAGGGACCCGTGGACGGCATGGGAGTGGTCCGTGGAGGGGTCTGGGTGTGTGACACACAAACCTGCATCCGCTGAGGGGGCGGGCGAATGTGAGGAGGCACATTGAGTGCGTCCCGACGGCCAGCGCCCCCTGCTGGCGAAGGGAGAGGCGCCCGAGGGGAATGAGGCATGGTAGCGTCACATACTGCCAGACGCGCTCTCTTGGCACCCAGAGATGTTAGAAACTGCTCTTTTATTGATAATTTAGGTACCGACAGACGGAACAGACAAAACAGAACAACGGATTCTCCCCCGGCCATCCTCCGGGGGAAGGAGTGGTGCTGCAGCCATCTCCTGAAAAGCAGTCTCCTCCATCTCTGGGTGGCCCGTCTCAGGGTCACTTATGACGGCGCTTGCCACCTGGCTTGGCAGCGGCCTGAGCAGGCTGGACGTCCTTCCCGCGGCCGGCTCCACGCCTACGCCCGTTTGATGGCCTCCGTCTGCTTTTGGGCGGCCGAGAACTGCTGGGCAAAATTCTCGACCGTGTCGCCAAACAACCCGGCCGATGAAATGGGGGAGTCCAGGAACCGGTACTTATCGGTCTCCCTCATGTTGGTCAGGTTGAGTCAGAGATGCCGTTCCTGGACCACTAAGGTGGACATCGCCTGACCAATAGAACCGGTGAGATGTCGATCGCTGCATCGGAGTGGGAGTTTCAGTTCTCAGAGGATGAAGACTCGGCTGTATTACCTCCCTCTGGGAGAGTGGCAACAGTCGAGTCGGACCCTGAGTTGACGGCTATGCTTTCCCGGGCCGCCGAAAAGGTTGGGCTTGTTTCCGCAGTGAGAACATGAACTATCCACAAAAGCCGCCTCAGCGTGCTGAATGCCCAGGCACGTGAGACAGCAATTGTGACCGTCAGCGGGCGAGAGGGAACGACCGCATCCAGAAACGCACGGGTGGAATGACATCTTGAAAAAGACGCAGTGTCACACTCGTGTTGTTCTTTTTGTGAGGAAACGCTCTTAGAGATGTGCTGAAGCACCCAGGGACAACCACGCCCTCACGATACCAACAGATGTTTGCTGTGAGAACAGCAGTTATGTTTAATGCAGCAGTGGTCAGCGGTCACGCTGTTGTGTGCCTTTTTGCCAATAGAAGCGTCCTCTTCTCTCTGTACAACTCGAATTATTGCTGAAAGCAGGCAGTTTGTTCTTCATCAACGCCGTTCGGCTCCGAAGTGAATGACGTCAGTGCGTTGCTCTCGCTTCCTGTTTATACCCGTGGCGCGGGGCGGAGCGCGAGATGCAAATCTCGCACGCCAATGGTCCATTGGCCCGTTCTCTAAATCTCGAAGCTTATAGGGGTTCTCTGAAGTGATCCCAATTCGTCGGTACAACCGACGTACGTCGAACGTGACCAACTGAAAGGGAACAAAAATTTTTAGGTGGGGACTGCTGCTTGAATTGACACGGAATGACTCACCTTGCATTTACTCAAGTCAGGGTATGAGGTATTCTCCCCTAATCACTCCGGGGTTGTTAAAATGGAGTAGAAGCTCCCCTGTGGTAGGCTGCTCCCTAAGTTGTCAAATACTAGTGGTGAGATATGCATGACATAGTTGTGGCTATGCTCAGTATTTTCCCCTTAGAGCTCTGCTCTTGGGGCCACATAGGGCCGAGGTCTATCCTGCAAGTGAGAAAGGAAGGTGTAACAGCTGGGACTTCCCTTGCTGTAGCGCGCAGAAGATGTTCCCAAGTATATTGGCTTAGCACAGGGTTTTCGATCTTTTAGATGCCACAGACCCCAAAATATGATCATCCCTGTGAGAGGCACCCTCATTCTAGAATTTATAAGGCATCTGTCTTTTATAAACTCCCAATTTATACACATTAAAAATTAATAGTATAAATCTAAAATGACCCTGGACCACAAAACCAGTCATAAGTCGCTCGGGTATATTTGTGGCAATAGCCAGCAATACATTGTATGGATCAAAATTATTGATTTTTCTTTTATGCCAAAAATCATTAGGATATTAAGTAAAGATCATGTTCCATGAAGATATTTTGTAAATGTCCTACCATAAATATATATTTTAAATAAAAATATTAGTAGTAGTAATATGCAGTACTAAGGACTTCATTTGGACAATTTTAAAGGCTATTTTCTCAATATTTCGATTTTTTTGCACCCTCAGATTCCAGATTTTCAAATAGTATCTCGGCAAAATATTGTCCTATAATAACAAACTTTTAATTTATTCAGCTTTCAGATAATGTACAAATAAAAAAATTACCCTTATGACTGGTTTTGTGGTCAAGGGTATGCATTATTTATTTTTTGTTTATTTAATATTAACCTAATTTGTATTTAAATGAATCAAATATATATATAAATATCTTTTTTTTCTAATTTAATCTATTTAAATAGATTTTAATAGATTTTAATAGATTAAATAACTAACCACTGTTTTTTTTAATCACATTGTTTTTGTATTTATTTAGATCTAATTTATTGATTTACTCATTTATTTTACTCTGAATTATTATTATTATTATTATTATTATTATTATTATTATTATTCCACAGACCCTGTGTCACTCCCTTTCTAACCCCTGGCTTAGGAAGTAGCACTACTATATGAGTAACATGGGATGCGCCCATGGGGTAGATATGATTCTGATTCCGGCTGGGTAGTCTGTAGAGTCAGTTTATGCTATGCCCACAATGTTTGCATATTCACAACCTAGTGAGGCAGGCATTCCCTCAGCATGGTGTAGTGGATGCTGGTTTCCCATAGTATCAAAGATGTGGCGTCAAAGTTGCACTTCGAAAGGAAACATCTTAGGCTGAGAAAGGGTTCCCCTAAGATGATCCCCGTCTACCGATAATTATTGGCTTTTGTTTACACGTGCCTCAGACGCAGATCACACTGATGCCGTTCCCCATAGCATCAATAACAGATGCGCCATCTCGTTCTTCTCAGAGAATACGGTTGCATACACAACCTAAGATGATTTTAGAGATGACAGACGACAACAGATTTTAGGGGTAGAGCTGTACCAAAACATTCACACTTGTAGTGGCATTAAACTTATATTAGGTATGTTATAACAATCTCTTTACAGTGGAACAGGATACTCTATATTTACTGATATAGAGTACAGATCATATAGAATGTGTTATAAGGTTTCATGAGGATTTGATCTGTTATCAATTGTAAAATTGTGAAAAAACTGTTTAACTTCACAGTGCAACTGTAACAAAACTCATGTGGTAAGATGCATAACTTAGAACTTTATATACATTTCTTAGATCCAGGTATATTTAGATGCAATTCAACTCAATAATGCATTCAGTAACACTTTTAAAAGAATAGTTCATACAAAAAGGAGAATTCTGTAATTCCAAAACTGTATCACCCTGTAGAACATAAAATAATTTATTTCATTGTATTGACAAAAAAAAAAAAAGAGAAACATTTTCAACATTTCTTCTTCAGCCTGCTAAATAGTCATACAGTCTAAGGTTTGTAACGACATGAGAGTGAGTAAATAATGACAGAATTCTCATTTAACTCATCAACATACAGAGCAGCACAAAGCTGAGCTGGAAGTTTACTGTCCACTTTCTCATATACTGCAGAATAGTCCACCAATTCTACCACAACAATCTCACTCTAGTGAAAATACAGTATAACTGAATATATGAGGCAGCTGGCAGCTCTATGACTGCAGTGAGCCAATCACAGTTTGAACTGAAGCCAAAACTCAGCAAAAGTAGACAGTGATCACCTACAGAGTGCTAAAACGTGAGTGTGCACATCAGTGTAGAAATAAAGATGCAATGAATCTCTCCTAACATTATCAGACATTACATTTGTTAAGGAATAGCCAAGGTTATTCCCCAAAGAATAGGATGTGGTTTAACATCAAAGAACAAAGGTTTGGCACAAATATCTGGCATTAAACATGTTAAATCATACACAAAGACTAGTCTACTGTATGACACTAGCATAGATAAAAAAGACATACTGCAGTTGCACACTCACCGGTGTCTTGTGCTGTGTAGCTGCCTGATAACTCCAGCTTGGCTTTCACTGTGAAAACACAGATGGGCTGAGCAGAATCCTATCTGAAAGGTGTAAGATAGAGAAAGCAAGAGTCAGAGAGGGAAGAGAGAGAAAGGGAGGAGTGCGCTCAGGATGTTGCCAGTGCTTTGGCTTGCAGTAATGTATTCCTCCCCAAGCTCAGCGAATCTGCTACCCAGCTATGCAGATCATGAACTCTGAATCTGTGTGAGTGAATGTAAGGAAAGTATCTGAGGGTGAAACACAAAAGCATAATAATTGCTGTCCATGTGCATTTTTAAGTGCTGAGTAAACAAAACAATAGCCATTCAGGTCAGCCTTGTAGACTTTGACAATGTCAATTCAACCATCAGGCAAACAAAACCATGGAGTGTTTCGTATATGCTAACCAACAGTACAGTATAAATATGGATTGCAAACAAAATATACAAGGACTAAATAAAGAAATATACAGGTATCATCTTGCTTGACTGTTTTCACTGCCGTTTTAATGGTGATTCGTGTGTTCTACCACACCAAATGTCAATAGGCAGTTTTTTTTACAGATATCCAAGCCAATTTTGTGTAATGCATCTAAAAAATTAAAAGAATTCACAAAGCTGTCATGATTTTCAATAACCCTTAAATGCACGAATGTTTCCCCAATCATTATTACATATTCAGGTCTTTAGCAACCCGGATCAGGTGAAGTGAATTACACTGATTATCTCTTCATCAGGGCACCTGTTAGTGGGTGGGATATATTAGGCAACAAGTGAAAATGTTGTCCTCAAAGTTGATGTGTTAGAAGCCGGAAAAATGGGCAAGCTTAAGGATTTGAGAGAGTTTGACAAGGGCCAAACTGTGATGGATAGACGACTGGGTCAAAGCATCTCCAAAACCGCAGCTCTTGTGGGGTGTTCCTGGTCTGTAGTGGTCGGTATCTATCAAAAGTGGTCCAAGGAAGGAACAGTGGTGAACTAGTGACAGGGTCATGGGCGGCCAAGGCTCATTGATGCAAGTGGGGAGCGAAGGCTAGCCCTTGTGGTCCAATTAAAACAGACGAGCTACTGTAGATCAAATTGCTCAAGAAGTTAATGCTGGTTCTGATAGAAAGGTGTCAGAATACACAGTGCATCGCAGTTTGTTGCTTATGGGGCTGCATAGCCCGCAGATCAGTCAGGGTGCCCATGCTGACCCCTGTCCACCACCGAAAGCACCAGCAGTGAGCGAGCATCAGAACTGGACCACAAAGCAATGTAAGAAGGTGGCCTGGTCTGATGAATCACATTTTCTTTTACATCACGTGGGCAAGCCGGCAGAGGCAGTGGGATGCTTTGGGCACTGTTCTGCTGGGAAACCTTGGGTCCTGCCATCCATGTGGATGTTACTTTGACACATGGATCCACCTACCTACTGTAAGCATTGTTGCAGGCCATGCACACCCTTTCATGGAAACTGTATTACCTGGTGGCTGTGGCCTCTTTCAGCAGATAATGCGCCCTGCCTTAAAGCTAAAATTGTTCAGGAATGGTTAAAGGGAGCACAACAACGAGTTTGAGGTGTTGACTTGGCCACTTCCTCAGATCTCAATCCAATCGAGCATCTGTGGGATGTGTTGAACAAACAAGTCCAATCCATGGAGACCCACCTTGCAACTTACAGTATTTAGAGGATCTGCTGTTAACATCTTGGTGCCAGATACCACAGCACACCTTCACGGATATAGTAGAGTCCATGTCTCGACAGGTCAGGGCTGTTTACGCAGCAAAAGGGGGACCAACACAATAAGTCATAATGTTATGCCTGCTAAGAAGTTTCATCGCTGTTTACTAAGTGACGTCAGTCAATGCCTAGCTGTCAGCAAGAGATTAACTGAATGCTCCAATGCAGGATCTCCTTTTTTCCTTCAGTAGTGGACTTATGTGAGCGAGTTAATGACAAAAATGTAAGTTGTTTATTACCTATTATCTTGTGCTCATTTAGCTCAAGCAGATTTGTGTACTTTGAGTTACCACAAGCTTGTTTGTTAACCATCGCGGCAGAACCCTAAGTGCCAATGTTCACTCGTAATGTTACATAATTAATGCCTTATATTGTTAGTTATATCGGAAGAAACTTGTCAAGAAACTTGTTTAGTCAGCTCAACTAGCAAACAGCAAGTGTCCTCCTGAAAGTGGTCAGAGTCATTCTGAAGCATAAAGGATAGAGCCTAGATACTTACGCCGTGCTTGATGATGGTTCTGAACGGACCATGTTGTTACCATCAGCAGTCCGGAAGCTAGGACTCACAGGTCAGGCAGAGGACTTAGCCTTGAAAACTATAAGGCAAGACATCACCAAGCTTCGTGGTGCCTCAGTGTCCTTTCAAGTTTACTACTCCACCTCAGCCTGGCAGGAGTTACAACATAAAGTGAGCCTTTATTGCAGAATTGCTGAGCTTATCTGAACATTCATACCCTGTTGCAGACCTTCAGCGGCATTACCAACATTTGAGAGGCTTACCATTACAGCATATTCACAAAGCCCAATTGAACCAGTCCATCTCGGTCCACCTGGAAGTCCGGCAGCTGTCAAGACAAGCACGAGTCTTTGGAGATAATCTCAACAGTGTTTGCATATTGCTGTTAATCCCCCGATGACAGAGTTGTTCCGGAACGTTGAGAGATGCCATTCCTAACAGAACAAAGAAATCTGTTACTCTGTCCAAGCAAGACCAAGAAGCCCTTGACTTACTCCAGTCACAGACTGTCAAAGTATTGATCGATGGTGTGAGTCGCTATGCCACTCCACTCCTGTGGAAGAAAGATATGCCCATTCTTCAAGCTCCCATGGAAGCAGTACTCCCGAACCTTAGGAGCACACAGAAACGCCTGGGGAAAGACCCCAGTAAAGCAGCCGCCTACCAAAAGGAAATGAAGAAATTAGAGACCTCAAGCTACGTTGTCAAACTCCCACTGGAAACAGTTAATTCACAGAGTGAGTCATGGTTCATCCCTCAACACATTGTTCAGCACAATGGTAAGAACCGTGTGTTTTTTAACTGTTCATTTGACTTTGAAGGCCATAACCTGAATAACTACCTACTGCCAGGACCAGCCTTAGGCCCATCTTTGTTAGGTGTATTCATGTGCTTTCGTGAACATCCAGTGGCAATAAGAGGTGACATTAAAGGGATGTCCCATCAGGTTTGTCTCCTCCCAGAAGATAGGCATCTTCTCTGCTTTGTTTGGTGAGACTTGGACAGATCTAAACCACCAGACATTTATGAGTAGCAAGTGCTACCTTTCGGCACTACTTGTAGCCCGTGTTGTGCCATTTATTCTGTCCAGAAACATGTTATGGATCATAGCACTCCTGATGACAATATCAGAACCACTGTAGAAAGGAATTTCTATGTGGACAATTGTTTGAAGAGCCTACCATCACCTCAAGAGGCAAGGCAGCTGGTAGATGAACTCTGCACCCTCTTTGTCAGCGGAGGCTTCGGACTTGCCAGTAGGCAAGTAATGATCCCAGTGTGGTGGATAACCTACCGACAGAAGCGAGATCCAGCAGTACCAAATTGTGGCTGTCTCAAGATCGTACCGATGTGCAAGAACCCTTCGGCACATTTACAAGGTACTTGGAATGCAGTACAACCCCTTAGGTTGCATAATCACATTCACCACACGGGCCAAGATTTTATTTCAGAGATTTTGGGACAAGCAACCAGAATGGGATGATCCAAATTTACCTGATGACCTTTTGAGATGGGAGGCAGAACTCCCTAAGTTAGCAAGTATTTCACTTCCCCGCTGTATCACATCCTCAGACATTGATTGGTCTCACACCACACGACAGATTCACATCTTTTGCGACACTTCTGAGCAAGCTTGTGGGTCTGTCGCCTACCTACGAGGAGAACAGTGGTCCTATCCAGTTAGCCTTTGTACTAGCAAGGTCCAATGTTGCCCCAAAACTATTCCCCGACTAGAGATGTGTGCTGCCCTGAATGGTGCCCAGTTAGCTTAACTCTTGAAAACCAAGCTCACCATAAAGATCAATACAGTGACACTATGGACAGATTCCACCACTGTTCTAGCCTGGCTCAAATCCGAATTATACCGATTCAAGATGTTTGTTGGAAACTGTAAAGCCAAAATTCAAGAGCTAACTGCAGAATGTACCTGGCAATATGTGGATTCCAGCAGTAACTCTTTCTGAACTATCAGTGCCAAACAGATGGAGCTAAGGACCATCATTCCTACTTAAGTCTGAATCAGTATGGCCTATCACTCCTCACAAACAACCACCGGAAATCAAAGCAGAGCGGCGTAAAGGAATTTTCTGTGGCCTTATGACAGGAGTGGTTGTTCCTGATTTTCATTTTTGAGTGAACTATACCTTTAACACCAGCTCGACTCTGACTATTTAAACCTCCATTCTACAGTACAGGTATGGACTGCTTTGGGCCATTCCAAGTTAAGATTGGCAGATGATGTAAAAAGAGGTGGGGAATCATCTTTAAGTGTCTCACAACACAAAGTGTGCATCTAGACCTCTATTAATACCAATTCCTTTCTGATGGCCTTGAGGAAGTTTGGTAACTGTATCAAGTTTGGTTGCACCATATTGTTGTCTCGTGTTGGATTCATTCTTCAGTAAACAGAACCAGCGTGGAGTGATAAGTGGAAAATGAGTGCGACAGTGAGCAAGGAAATTGTTGATAAAACAGGAAAACAAGTCAGCTCGCCAGTAAGGCAGTTTTTTGGATATTATAAGTCTGACCGTAGTCAGATCAATGTCGTATGCAAATTATGCACGACTGTCTTGTTTATACTTTCATCTGGCTCCGCGGCGCGAGCCTCTGCTGACAGCGTGCGCCTTGTTCGTTTGGGTAGGTGTTTACTCGACGCGCTTGCCGTTGTGCTATTCTTGACTTTGGCTGAATCCGAAATCGCCCCCTAAACCCTCAACCACTATTCCCTGCTTTAATCTACTAATACAGTTCACTTGAAGGAGTGAATGAAAACAAGTGAGCGAATTCGGACAGCCGCTGTGTGTACATCAGTTGTACACTTGTTATTGCGGTGCAAAGTGGGATAGAATGAGTGCACTCAATAACGTCCACTATGGTTTCGGACACCACTACAAATGGCTGTCCCCACAAATAATGCCTTATTTAAGGGTATGGGGGCGATTTCGGATTCAGCCTTTGAAACTACATGGAGAGGTAATGTTACTCTGCATCAGTGCTTTATGACAAAGCATCTAAACGGTAACAGTTGCAAAGAAATAACGGAGGCACTGGGCCTTAATGTTAATAGATAATTGTTAAGTGTTCATTGTGATTGTAGACTTGTGTTGAAATTGTATTTATTTGAGTGTTTTTCATGGTTGTGTTGACATTTCTGCCTTTATAACTGAGGGGATTATATTCAGAGGAAGGTTAAGTTTAAAATAAAAATGTTTAAATGTAAAATAAAATCCCCTGGTCCTTATTTTAAATAGGTCATAAAAATATAAATAATTATCAATATTGACCGATATGAAACACTTATATCGTGATACAGTTTTCAGCCATATCGCCCAGCCCTACCCCTGGGTTACACTTCCAGTAATGTAGCTGACTTGACCCTGTTACACCAAATTATCTGCTCATGGGGTGGCTGGATAGTTCACTACCACTTGTAGTTTATCCTGCTACAGAGCTTATGGGTCGACCGAGGTGGAAGCAGAGGCAGGTGACATTTCTACTGCAACCGTGGTAATGCTCATCGATCCACAACTATCAAGGGCATTGTGGTTGGTAGGAAAAGTTGTGAAGACTTTCCCAGGTTCTGATGGCCATATCAGAGCTACAGATATTCAGGTAAAGGATAAGAGCTACACAGTCTCCCGTCTGATCCCCTTCCTACATTCACAGATCAAGAGGAAACTTTCTTAGCCCCCTCAGAATAATTAATACCGACTGATTAATACAAATATGCATAGCATATTTGGGGGAGGCAGTGTTAAAGGACAACTCCGGTGAAAAATGAACCTAGGGGTAATTAACACATGGTTACAGAGTAAATCGTTCTCTGGGATGCGTTTTCATGAAAATCTTATGTAAAGAGTTTTATCTCTAAAAACAGATTAGCTTATGACACGAGTAAATGGGGCACAGAATAAGTCAAATTAAATTGCTAGTTAATACCACTAACAAGGCTCAAAATAGCCTCACACTAACACGGTAGCATAATGAGGGTCCCTACATGCAAACCGAAGCATTGAGAACTTTGTAAGTGTACAAACAGTTTAATAAGAAGATACTTTATAAAGACAGTACATTACGCGTATACAGACAGGAGCCATCTTGGAAAACAGTCTTGACGAGTCGAGCCACGAACGCTGTGCTAAGTGAGCTGGTCGATAGGAAATATTGCAGCTTAGCACAGCGTTCGTGGCTCGACTTAGTGTGAGGCTATTTTGAGCCTTGTTAGTGGTATTAACTAGCGATTTAATTTGACTTATTCTATGCCCCATTTACTCGCGTTATAAGCTAAGTTTTTTGAGATAAAACTCTTTACATAAGATTTTCATGAAAACGCATCCCAGAGAACGATCTACTCGGTAACCATGTGTTAATTACCCCTAGGTTCATTTTTCATCCGAGTTGTCCTTTAAGAAGTTTCATTTCACTCATAATGTGACATATAACTAATGCCTAAGTACTTTCATAGTGTGAGTAATATATCTGGATGGTGATTTATATTTTTATATTATATTTATATTGTTATATGTCTATATTTTTGTATATATTACATTATGTGCTGTTTGTTATATCGACTATAATGGCGTCTCTCATAACTCACTTCACGTGTGTACTCTAGACACCTTGTGGACTAACTAAGTACTGCAACAACTTTAATAGATTAGATTCAACTTTATTGTCATTACACAAGTACAAGTACAAGGCAACGAAATGCAGTATATACGTAATAACGTAACCAGTTTTATTGCCTACGTGAATGTTACTGATTATGTATATCTAATCTTTATTGCTATTCTTTGATATTTCAGACCACTCACTGTAACCATTCAAACTGAATCATCAGTAAACTCCAACTCTGCTTCAATTGAGTCTTATGTGTTCTTTCCGACACACCAGTGCGGATACAAATCCACCTCTTCCAGTACAAATACAGTCCTCAACTAAATCTCCAAAACAATGCCTGATCGGGATACTATCGTGGATCATGATAAATGTACATGCAAAGTAAATAATAGCTCAAATAAAATGTTCTTTTTCTGTTCTTTTCAAATGCTTGTTATAAATGCAGTTTTTTTTTTTTTTTTACTTGCGTCTTTTGGTATAGGTAGGATGTTATTAATACACCTTGTGTTGAGTGATGCATATAAAACAAGGTGTAACAATGATTTTAAAGATTTTAGCTTAAACTAAAAATGTTAGCTTAAACCATCCATTTTGTTTTGGTATAGTAATTATCTAATTCTAACTGGATAAATACTATAATTTTATTATTAATAGTAGGGGTGATGAGACTTTGGTTGAGCCTGGTTCAAACCTACAACCTTTCAGAGCTTTGAACTTCAACATTCAAAAGCTGCCATCTTCAGCGCTTACTTGTCCTTGAAGTAAAAATGTACTGTAAATTACTTTAAATAAGAAATAGAATAAAATATGCTTAAAATACATACGCCATACCATTTAAAGACAATGGGTGTGTGCTAACATGGAACAGTGAAATACCTCATCGTCTTACAGGTTCCACTAGGCTAAATTATCACTTTGCTGCCAGGGATACAGAGGTGAAGGAACACTTTCTATAGATAAGCTCCAGTTTCTGTCTGTGCTGTATAAGGTGACGCTGCATCGTAGGGTTTGTTCCATCCAACTAAACATTCAACACTTAACTGAAACTCGCACCCATAGCTCACAGAGCATCACTGGAAATAGAGGTGATAGCTGCTGAAGTAGGTGATGGCAAAGCTCAGCTACAGGCCCTGTCCTTGAAATATAGAGACAGGAACATTTTCTATCCTCTGTGTCACTTCAGGTCTTACAGATTGTGGTGATAGACTTGCTTAGAGCAGCTGAAGTCTTCTATGTCACACCACTTACATCACGCAAAATATATGACAAAATAAATAAATAAATATATATATATATATATATATATATATATATATATATATATATATATATATATATATATATATATATATTGTGAGAAAACCTTTGCAGATATAAAAACAAATACATATGTTCATATTCTTATGCATATTTCTGTATTCTTATATGTCCCGTCAACTGCATGAGAACTAAAATCGGACAAAATTTCATCAGGTACAGCAATGGAGAATGACAGCATCTTCAATATAGATGTATTATGTTACCATGCATAATGCATTTACCAAAATGTTTTATTCAAAGTTCATAATGATGGTGAACAAAATTTGGCATTAAAAAAAGGATACAAGGTGCTGAATGGACAGATATTTTCTCTAGAGCATGTTTTGAAAAGTGTCATTTTACCAAGGTCAACACCACTGAGCCAAAAAAGCAATGACTGGCAATATGTTTTCAAGTGTTCTCTGACAATGGAGATACAATTTCATTTAGAGGTCAAATAGAAATCTGAAACCTATAGTTGTTAACTGTGAAAAAATTGTTACATCAAATTATTTAAGATTATTAAAAGCATGGGGAAAACTTTAAATTAATAAATGTAATAAATAACTGACATCCACTCATATTTTGTTGTAAAATGGAATGCTCTCTAATGCTCTAATATCACTTTATATTGATGCATCAATATTACAATTTTTTGCATAACAACATTATAATGGAAAATTATATTTATTTTAAGTTAGCTAAAGATTACATTTAACAACTTTATTAAATGATTTGTGTTAGGGTTAGCATTAGATGACACCAAAGGTAATCACAGGTGTCGTGTCCCAATTGTAACTAAAGTCATAATTCATCCTAGCTATTAAAATAGTCTCCAGAGATCACAGATAACATACAAAATACATTGTATCACCTTAAAGGGATAGTTCACCCAAAAATAAAAATTCTGTCATCATTTACTCACCTTCACGTTGTTCCAAACCTGTATGAGTTTCTTTGTTCTGCTGAACACAAAAGAAGATATTTTGAAGAAAGTTCGTAACAAAGCAGATAGAGCAACCATTGACTACCATAGTATTTTTCCCTGCTATGGTAGTCAATGGTTGCTCTATCTGCTTTGTTACAAATATTTTTAAATACATCTTTTGTGTTCAGCAGAACAAAGAAACTCATACAGGTTTGGAACAACTTGAGGGTGAGTAAATGATGACAGAATTTTCATTTTGGGGTGAACTATCCCTTTAAGCAGCAATGACAACCTTGAAAACCAATACAAAGAGTCAAAAGGTAAAAAGGATAATGTTCCGCAATGATCCTACTTAAAATCACACAGGACAGAACATGGTTAAGGAAATGCTACCTTGTCTTGTCATGGGGTTACATCCAAAGACCATCATTCATATTTTCATAAGTAGGCTATCCGTACTGCTTACAGCGGTGAGGAATGCGCAACATGTGTACCTATTTACATTTACATATAATGGCAAACACGTTTTACGTATGCTTTTAACAGTTGGATTGATGTCTGCGAATATGTGTTCGCGCTGAGTTCTTCTAAACACATATTTGCGTTCTCGTGCTTGCGTGCTGCTTACCTCTCAATGCTTAAGCATGCGTTCTCGCAATGAGATGATGTCGGGGAATTCCTGATAAAAAAACAACTGAGACATTGAACACAGCTGTCATTGGGCATCAGTGCAGTGGTAGGAAGCAAACCGGTGTTTATGACGCCATTTGTGATCATCGCTGTACTTGAGGTAATCCACTCAACGTTATGACATTACGTCGCCGCGGTAACCAGTGTAGCTTTCAGTCATATGCAGTGACTGGCAAATTCTTTCACGCGACGTTGCTTAGGTTTTTTTCATGACAGATTAAAACGTGTTTCAAACTCATTTAGCCTTCTCATTATTACTTTTGAATATTTTCTGAACATTCTGAAACAAGTAGCCTAGTAAAATAAAAAGTTCTATGAATGACGTATTAATAATGTTTTGTGCTAAGGTTTTGAGAACGTTATAACGACCATAACGATACTCGGTTACTTAACGTAACCTCGGTTCTCTCTAGAAGAGGGAACGGGTATTGCGTAAGTTCCTTACGCTACGGAAAGTATTCTTTCTTCGAGATTTCTGAAAAACCCAAAATTATCCTTAATTTTGTAACATTGTCAACGCAGTGCGGCAGCCTGGCAGACCATAGCAGGCTATTCCAGCGTGCTATTGGCTGCTCTGCTGGCAACTGCAGCAGCCTATCGGTGAGCCCGCGTGACGTGGCGACCAATGAGGGCGCTTCGCGCCCACCTGGCTTCATTTGCCTACAGGTGGGGCGTGGCCACGTGTATATAAGCAGGGCTCACGGGCTGCATATTCGGTTTTCGTAGTTCTGAAGCATAAAAGCCCGCGGGGCGCACGGCAAGGAACGCAATACTCGTTCCCTCTTCTAGAGAGAACCGAGGTTACGTTAAGTAACCGAGTATCGTTCTCTTACGAGAGGTTCTCTCGTATTGCGTAAGTTCCTTACGCTACGGGAACATATTGTCAACGCCGTGCGCGCCTCGCATACAGCATATGTATCCCAGGGAACCGGGGACCATAACACTGCTCGGGCAGGGTGGCTGGTAAGGAAAACGGGCCACCACATATACAGACACTTCATTCGAACTGACGGGTGGTTACGACGGGTGGTTACAACACCCTGTCCCATGAATGAGGGAACGGCACCTGCCGGTCTCCTTCAAATTCACCACACCTTGTCTCATGAATGAGGGAGCGGCAACGCCGGTCGCCTTCAAATTCACAATATCTTGTTATATGAGTGAGGTAACGGCACCGACGGTCACCTTCAAACTCACAACAGCTCGTCTCGTAAATGAGGGAATGGCACCGCCGGTCTCCTTCAAATTCACAATGAGCCTAGTACCGAACTTACTACCAGTATGTGAGCTATGTCTGCGCAGAACCACTGGGCAGAACCAACAGCCCTATTGAACTGATAACACTTTCGCCTGTAAGGCAGGAACTTCCAGATTGTAAAATCTCACGAACGTAGACGGGGAGGCCCAGCCTGCCGCCATACAGATATCGTGGATGGAAATCCCTCTGGCCCAAGCCCACGAAGAGGCCATGCCTCTGGTGGAGTGTGCTCTGACACCTAGCGGGCACTGCAGGTGTTTGGAAGCGTATGCAGCTGCAATCGCGTCCACTATCCACCTGGACAGGGTCTGTTTCGAGGAGGCGAGACCTTTAGTGCGCCCACCAAACGAAACAAATAGCTGCTCAGAACGCCTGAAGGCGGCGGAGTGTGTGACATAAACCCTCAATGCCCTGACAGGGCAGAGGAAATTGCCACCGTCCCCCTCATCGGATGCTGGCAGAGCCGAGAGGGAGATAATCTGCGCCCTGAAGGGAGTGCCGATCGCTTTGGGGACATAACCATGCCTCGGTCTGAGAATGACCTTAGAGTCATTAGGACCGAACTCCATACACGTCGGGCTCACTGAGAGCGCGTGTAGATCCCCCACGCGTTTCACTGAAGCCAGAGCTATCAGAAACGCGTTTTTTAGCGAAAGGAACCTTGGTTCCACAGTCTCGAGCGGTTCAAAGGGATGAGGCTTCAGGGCCTCTAGGACCAAGGCCAGATCCCATATAGGAACCGACGGGGGCCGCGGGGGATTCATCCGTCTGGCTCCTCTGAGGAAACGGATGATGAGCTCGTTCCTTCCTAGCGTGCTACCTAGCGTCGTCTGAGCGAACGCTGCTATAGCCGCCACATACACTTTGAGCGTGGAAGGGGACCTGCCCCGTTCCAAAAGCTCTTGGAGGAAGGAGAGCACCCGCTGGACCCCACATTGCTGTGGGTCCAATCCCTTGGAAACACACCACTCAGTGAACACCGACCACTTAGAACTATATAACCGCCTCGTCGAGGGGGCTCTAGAGTGTGAAATCGTGTTCATAACCCCTTCGGGCAGGTCAACGGGTATCCGTTGGTCACCCATACATGCAGAGACCATCGCTCTGGATGGGGATGCCAAACTGACCCTCCTGCTTGAGAGAGAAGGTCTGCTCTCAGCGGAACTGGCCAGGGGGGTGAGTGCGACAGCTTCACCAGCTCTGGGTACCAAATCTGGTTCTCCCAGCGCGGTGCTATAAGGAGCACCGGACGGCGCGTTTCCCTGATTTTCGCTATGACCTGGGGCAATAGGGAGATCGGCGGGAAAGCATACAGCGGGAGGCTGGGCCAAGTTTGGGACAGCGCATCCTCGCTTTTGGACAGAAACGTCGGGCAGCGGGCGTTCTCTTTTGTTGCAAAGAGGTCGAGCTCCGCTCTGCCGAACAGGCGCCATACCAGCTGGACTGTCTGGGGGTGCAGGGACCATTCTCCTGGGAGAATGAGGCCCCTGGACAGCTTGTCCGGGCCCACATTGAGGTGGCCCGGCACGTGCGCAGCTCTCAGCGAGCGCAGCGAGCTGTGTGCCCACACGAGCAGGCGTTCTGTCAGATTGCCCAGACCTCTGGACCTGACACCGCCCTGCCGGTTCACGTAGGACACCACTGTGGTGTTGTCCGACCGGACTAACACATGGTGTCCTCGTATAAGCGGGAGAAACTGCCTGAGCGCGTTCTCTACCGCTATCATCTCCAAACAGTTTATGTGTAGGAGTTTTTCCTCGCTCGACCAAAGGCCCGAGGCTGATCTGCCCTCGAAAACGGTGCCCCAACCCGTGGTGGAGGCGTCCGTCGAGATGACCTTGCGGTGTGAGATGGCTCCCATCGTCACTCCCCTCTGGTACCAGTCGGCTACTAACCAGGGCTCTAGGGCTGACACGCAGCCCTGAGTCACTCTGATCCTGAAGCCTCCGGACGCCCAGGCTCTGTGAGGCACTCGGGCGTTTAACCAGCATTGCAGCGGGCGCATGCGCATTAAGCCCAGCTGGAGCACAGCCGCAGCTGAGGCCATACGTCCCAGCATCCTCTGAAAAAGCTTGAGAGGTGCGATTTTGCCCGGCCGGAAGTACGCAGCCATGCGCCGAACTTGGCGCGCGCGATGGGGTGACAGGCGGGCTGACATTGCCACAGTGTCCAGATTCAAACCCAGGAATGAGGTTGATTGCGTGGGCACTAATGAGCTCTTGGTCCAATTGACCGTGAGCCCTAGGCTGTCCAGATGGCTGAGCAGCATTGCCCTGTGGGCGAGGAGCTCGGCCTCCGACTGTGCCAGGATGAGCCAATCGTCCAGATAGTTCAATACTCGCATCCCTCGATTTCTCAGAGGAGCGAGGGCCGCGTCCATGCACTTCGTAAATGTACGGGGTGCTAGTGACAGGCCGAACGGAAGGACGGTGTATTGATAAGCCTGGCCGTCGAAGGCGAATCGTAAGAATGGCCTGTGACGCGGCGTTATCTTGATTTGAAAATATGCATCTTTCAAATCTAGGGAGATTAGCCAGTCTCTCGGGCGAATATGCGCGAGGATCTGCTTGGTCGTGAGCATCTTGAACGATCTTTTCATAAGAGCTTTGTTCAGACGCCTCAGATCCAGAATCGGTCTGAGCGACCCATCCCTTTTTGGCACAAGAAAATACCGGCTGTAAAAGCCTGACTTGCTCATAGAATGGGGAACCGGTTCTATAGCCCCTTTGCACAGCAGCGTGGCTATTTCTGCTCGAAGTAGATGTGCTACTTCCTCGCTCACTCTCGTCTCTGTACGCGCACAGAAGCGCGGAGGGCGGCGAGCGAACTGCAGAGTGTAGCCGTGCTTCACTGTTTTCAGCACCCATTCTGATACACCTGGAATGGCTTCCCACGCTCTCGCGTGCGCCACACGGGATAGAACGGCCTCCGGGCTCGAAACGCCGCGCTTTGCGGGTTTGACGGCCTGTATAGGAGGGGCGGGCGCAGTGCGCGCGCTCTCTGTGCTGTGGGCCAGCCGATCGCTCGCGATGGCTGGCCGCCCTACACACTGCATCTCTGCCGCTTTGAGCGGGGAGTGGCTTGTGTGCGGCCCTACACTCATCGCTCCGGCCACCCTGGGCGGAAAACAAATGGTGTGTGGCGCGGCGCGTGGCGCCTGAGGCATAATGTTCGCGAAAATGTGTGAGCGCGTTTGAGCGGGCACAACTCTTACGCGTGGAACATGACCGGTTAAGAGTGGCTGTGTGACAGCGCGTGTGGTGGTTAGTCGTGGACGCAAACAAGCGGACACGTGACCTAACTCTAGCACTCGAGCGGCCGGTGGCCGCTTTATGTGAGTGGGGGACGCGGGGTTTATAGTGCTTGTGTGCAGGGGTGAACACAGAAAAGTGGGCACATTTACTGCATTTGAAACACATACGGCGTGAGCCGTGCAACCAGAAATAATGCAACTTTTGTGATCTCTCTGGTTCGCCGTAAAAACGGCGGTTATTGACAGGCGAGAAGGCATTTTTGCCGGCTCGTTGGCTGCGTGAAATCCATCTGCAGCAGCCACAGTGGTGGGGGCTGACAGGAAAGAGAGTTTTGACGGTGGTCCGGCCGCGGCGGGACTTAACCGTCGTTTCTTGCCTCTGGCTAGGAGGACTTTGGAGGCTCGGGCTTCAGCGCGATCCTAGGCCGGGGGCCCCGAGGTGGAGGCGGCTTACCACGGCTGGAAGAGCGCGATCTGGGGCGGCCGCTCGGTCTTCGCTGAGACGAAGGGGGCCGCGCTGGGCGCTGCGCGGAGCTCATTGCTGGCTGGTCACGAGGACGGCGAGCAGCGGAGCTATTGCTAGCGCCGGGGCGTCGAGGCAGGAAAAGGTTCATGGCCTGCGTCGTTTTCTGCACTTCGGAGAAACGGTCGACGATCCCCTTGACCGCTGGTCCAAAGAGCCCAGACGGGGAGAGCGGGGCATTTAGGAAGGCCGCGCGCTCTGTTTCTCGCATGTCCGCGAGCGTGAGCCAGAGGTGGCGCTCAGCTACCGTGAGGGAGGCCATAGAGCGTCCGAGGGCCTGTGCTGCGGTCTTGGTGGCGCGAAGGGAGAGATCCGTCGCGCTTCGCAAATCCGTGATTAACTCAGCGTCACAGCATTTCTCGTCCAGGTCGCGGAGGAGATTAGCTTGGAGGATTTGCAGCACGGCCATAGAGTGCAGAGCGGACGCAGCTTGACCGGAGGCAGCGAAAGCGCGGCCGATCAGCGATGACGTCACTCTGCAGGCCTTAGACGGGAGGGCAGCCTTTGAGCGCCAACCAGAAGGCGGGCAAAGGTGCGCTGCGACCGCCTCTTCCACCGGAGGGATAGCGTTGTAGCCTTTCTCGGCCGCGCCGTCAACTTGTGAGCGCGTCGAAGAAGCCTGAGACGAGACCCTCGCGGAGAATGGCCGATCCAGGACTTTGCGAGCTCCTCGTGAAGCTCCGGCAGAAAGGGTGCAGTCCTGGAGGTGGGCGCACGGCGGCGACTGTTTAGGAAGCATCCGTCAAGTCGGTTCGGCGCTGCCACCTTGGGCGGGGCCCATTCGAGGCCTAGCTGCTCGACAGCCCGGGTGAGAAGGCGCAAAAGTTCGGCGTCCTCACCCGCTCGAGAGCGTCCGGAGCCCCGGACTGAAGAGGACGCGGAAGACCAGTCCTCGCTGTCGGAAGCCATGATGGAGCAGCTTTCGGCGCGTTCCGCGGCCGCATCCGCCTCATCCCCGGAGGCGGCAACAGAAATGGCGGCCTGGGGTGGGGGCGGGGAAGGCGAGAGTGAAGCGGGCGGGAAAGGTTCCGGCGAGCTTCTCTCGGCGAACTCCGGAATCCGCTGCGAGCGGCGCTTCTTTCTGCGCGGCGTGGCAGGGACTGGAGGGATATCATCATCAAACAGGACGAGTCGAGCCCGCAGGGTCGACATCGTCAGTTCTTCGCACTCTTGGCATCCGCCGGCGAGGAGTGCGGCGGCGGCGTGATCATGGCCCAGGCAGAGAGCGCAGATCACGTGGCGGTCCCCGGAGCTGAGCTGCGCGTGACACGAGCCGCAGGTGGAACGAGACATTTGTATCAACGCTCGGCTCTTTTTGTGAAAAAGTGTGACGCAGCGGCGACAACACTTTTGAGCGTAAAGGATATGGGCTGCCGGATAGCAGAGCAGGCACGGATGGCTGAAGGTGGCGCGATGCTGCCGGCTTCCTCAGGCGCTGTCCTCTGCTTGCTTGTCTGCGCGGTCACGGCGGCGGGTTCCAGATCCAGCGATGCGAAGGGCTTCGCTGAAGAAAAGAAAATCGAATATGCAGCCCGTGAGCCCTGCTTATATACACGTGGCCACGCCCCACCTGTAGGCAAATGAAGCCAGGTGGGCGCGAAGCGCCCTCATTGGTCGCCACGTCACGCGGGCTCACCGATAGGCTGCTGCAGTTGCCAGCAGAGCAGCCAATAGCACGCTGGAATAGCCTGCTATGGTCTGCCAGGCTGCCGCACTGCGTTGACAATGTTACAAAATTAAGGATAATTTTGGGTTTTTCAGAAATCTCGAAGAAAGAATACTTTCCGTAGCGTAAGGAACTTACGCAATAAGAGAGAACCTCTCGTAAGAGAACCATTAATGCTACTGGAAGAATGTTTGCTCATAGGCTAAATTTGAGACAACTTTGCCAGAACAGCAGCCAAAGTTCTGAAAATGTTCCATGTTAGCAGGGCTTGTTATGCTAAAAAGCTTGAAATAATTTCTGTCAGAAGTGATAAATATTCTTTGTATATAGGAACGCAATGGCCAATTAGCACTATGCTAGATTTCGGAGGATATCCACATTGGAACTAATGGGGGGAGGCATGCAGACTGCTTCTACAAACATTTGTGAAAGAATGTGTTGCTCTCAGGAGCTCAGTGAATTCAAGTGTGGTACCGTGATAGGTTGCCACCTGTGCAATAAGTCCATTCGTGAAATTTCCACACTAAATGGACGAGTCTGGGTTTGGCAGTTGCCAAGAGAACGGTACTTGTCTGACTGAATTGTTCCACGTGTAAAGTTTGGTGGAGGGTGGGTATGGTGTGGGGTTGATTTTCAGGGGTTGGGCTTGGCCCCTTAGTTCCAGTGAAAGGAACTCTTAATGCTTCAGCATACCAAGACATTTTGGACAATTTCATGCTCCCAACTTTGTGGGAACAGTTTGGGGATGGCCCCTTCCTGTTCCAACATGACTGCACACCAGTGCACAAAGCAAGGTCCTTAAAGACATGGGTGAGTGAGTTTGGTGTGAAGGCTGTCCAGCACACCTGACCTGATTGGTGGAGAGTCCTGACCTCAACCCGAAAGAACACCTTTGGGATGAATTAGAGCGGAGACTGCGAGCCAGGCCTTCTCGTCCAACATCAGTGCCTGACCTCACAAATGCGCTTCTAGAAGAATGGTCTAAAATTGGAGATGGTGGTCTAGTGGGTTAAATCACTGAACTGATACGCAGAAGGTTGCTTGTTTGATCACAGCAGTTGCCACCACCAGTGTGTCCTTGAGCAAGACACTTTACTCTTTGCTCCAGGGGGATTGTCCCTGTAATAAGTGCACTTTGGATAAATGTAATGTTGTTCCCAAAGTCAGACTGATGAACACCATGAGACCATATAAGGGGGTCCCATTTGTAATTTTAGGTTTCAGAAAGGTGCTTGCTCAATGAAAATTTTCTTCCTGACAATCAAAGCAGCATTGCGTCATGAAAGTACGGACTTGGAGGAAGACTGCGAATGTTTAGGGTACCTAAACGCATATTGAGAGCAAAGGGTCTGTAAAAATTCCATAAGTGCTTATGAAGTGTGCCATTTGGGACAGGGCCAATTTTTGACAATGGTACACCCCTATAAATATCCTGAAGAGAGCTAACTTCCTGCAGACCGGCCTGTAATTTTCAAGTAGCCTAACTCTGAACACCATAATTAGCTGGTCAATTTGATTTAGTTGGACCAAAACAGGACAGTAGCTCACCAGGAGCAGGGTTGGAGATTCCTGACCTACCATAAAGGATCTGGCTGCATTTCTCTAAAGCATTGTGAGCTAAATTGATAGTAGAGACAAATGGTGGCAATGGTTCTACAATCTATAGGCCTTTTGTTTTGTTTTTTACTCATAAGCTTTTGGGAAACGCAGCCCATAACCACAGCTGGCCTGCTGTCTAGTGCAGTGGTTTTCATTCCTAGCCCTGGAGGAGTATGCACATTTTGAATCTGACAAACCCAATTTAACGTTTTGTAGCATCTATGGACTGTTGATATACAGTATATCAGGTGTGTTAATAATGCAGCACAGGGATCTTCCAGGACCAAAATCGAGAAACTCAGATTATTCATTTTATTTTACAACTCTGCCACTAGATGGTAGTATTTACTTATTTTAAAGTGAGGTGATGTGCATTACCTGGATAATTTACTTCACAAATTAAATAAATAATTAAATTGTTTAAGTTAAATGTATTTATTCAACATCAACTGTACAGTCTTTTTAATTGTTTAATTAAACAAATAAAAAATATATAAAGTAAAGGATGTGTATGTATACTGTAAAAATGCATATTTAAAGCCAGTTTGAGAGGATAACGGGTCACAAAGTACCATCATTCATAATACACTCATGTAGTATTTATTTTGTATCCTAGAACATTTAATAAACAGGCACTTTTTAAGCAGCAGTTTGCATTATGTTACACTGATATATTTCATAGCTGGGTGCCTTAAAATCATTATTTGAAACAACAGATAAAAAAAAAAGATTTGGGTGGCTTGAGCCAGCCTGTTTCTATGAGTGTGTGCAAATCCACCAGCCGCTGTGGTGATTACTAAAATGTGCAGCTGGGCTTTAGGGTCTCACCACAGAGATTCGCCAGCTATTTCCCCCTACTCAGGCGTCTGAGTGTTTTTATTTGTTTATTTTATTTCTTACAAAAGAAGCTTATGATGTGCATATGATCATAGTGAGGGAAAGCTTATTAAACTTGCTTGTAAACCAGGTAACCTCGTAAGAATGGGGATTAGATTCAGAAACACTAACGATGCAAATACACCCGCTGTGCCATCTGTGAAACGCTGCAAACTTAAATTAGCCGTAGCACAGTATCTTCCTAAACACCCAACTTTTTTTCCAGCCCTCTTTGTTGTCGTAAAGCAGGGGAAAGCCGCTCCAGACGCAAGGAGGGAAAGAACAAAAAGCCTTTTGTAAACTAATTACTCTGAGCTATTCTTTTCCCTACTGCAAATAAAAACATTTTTTTATGATCAATTCAGATTTGTTCTCAATGAATCTGACTTCGCCTACACAGCAGAAATGCACAATCCATGGTATTATGCAGCATCCCTTAAAACTTTGTTTTGCAAGGCAGTTATTTCTGAAGTTTATTATCATCTTCTTTGTGACCGCCCCTTACAAAAAAAGTGTTTTAAGCACTTAAGTAAAGTTCAAGTATATTTTATGTAATAAGTATTTAATTGTACTACTAGTATACTTGTAAGTGTACAATTCAATACTACTTGGAACTAAATTGGCCCATTTTTTAAGCATTGGCTTTAAGTGTAACCGTAGTAAACTTTAACTAGTTTGCAACTAAGTTTTTTGTTTGTACTGCAACTATACTACAAGCGAACGATATAGGTATAGGCCTACTGCTGATAGTTTAAAAATCAAATCAAATCACTTTATTTGTCACTCTACATATGCACAAGTGCAACAGTAGGTGAAATTCTTAGGTGCAGTTCTGAGCAACATAGCAGTCATGACATGACATGTACAACATTTAAGCAGCATCAGATTACACATCTGATGCGCACACAATTACTCACAGCACAGTAAACTCTACAATAAACAATAAATAATTTGCACAATGTGAGTATAGTTCTCACAGCTTTAAACAATATACACATACTTACAATATACATATACTTTAAACAATATACACTAAACATACACTAAACAATATACATTACGCTATAATAATAATAATAATATACAATGTATAGTATAAAATATTATTCACAGATTGAAAAATTGAAATCCAAAGTGCAATAGGTGCTATATGATAAATAAATGTGTATATAATGTGTGTGTATCTACAGTGGGTTGTGCGGAGTGATATTCTGTCCAGTGTGTGTTATGATCCTGATGGATCAAGAGTTAAGTAGTCTGATTGCTTGTGGGAAGAAGCTGTTCTGGAGTCAGCTGGTGCGTGTTCTAATGCTGCGGTACCGTCTGCCTGATGGCAGCAGTGAGAGCAGCCCATGGTTCGGGTGGCTAGAGTCTCTGATGATCCTCTGAGCTCTCTTCACACACCGCCTGGCGTAAATGTCCTGGAGGGAGGGAAGCTCACCTCCGATGATGCAGCTGGCCGTGCGCACTACCCTTTGCAGGGCCTTGCGGCTGCGGGCGGTACTGTTGCCGTACCAGGTGGTGATGCAGCCAGTCAGCAGGCTCTCGATGGTGCAGGTGTAGAAGCGTGTGAGGATGTGGCGGTTCATTCCAAACCTCCTCAGCCGTCGCAGGAAGAAAAGGCGCTGATGAGCCTTCTTCACAACGGCCTCGGAGTGGACGGACCATGAGAGTTCCTCTGTGATGTGGACACCGAGGAACTTGAAGCTGCTGACTCTCTCCACCGGTGCTCCATCGATGGTGATGGGGCGGTGTTCTCTCTCATTCCTCCTGAAGTCGACCACCAGCTCCTTGGTCTTGCTGACGTTGAGGGAGAGGTTGTGCTCCTGACACCACCGTGTCAGAGTGTGCACCTCCTCTCTGTAGGCCGTTTCATCATTGTCGGTGATAAGACCTACCACCGTCGTATCGTCAGCAAACTTGATGATGGTGTTGGAGCTGTGGGTTGCCACACAGTCATGTGTGTACAAAGAGTACAGGAGTGGGCTGAGAACGCAGCCCTGAGGGGCTCCAGTGTTGAGAGTCAGTGATGAGGAGATGTTACTGCCCATTCTGACCACCTGGCGTCTGTTTGACAGGAAGTCCAGGATCCAGCTGCATAACAGGCTGTTTAAGCCTAGAGCCCGGAGTTTAATGTCAAGTATGGAGGGCACAATGGTGTTGAATGCTGAGCTGTAGTCCACAAACAGCATTCTCACATACGTGTTCCTCTTTTCCAGGTGGGAGAGAGCAGTGTGTATAGTGGATGAAATGGCATCGTCAGTGGAGCGGTTTGTGCGGTATGCAAACTGCAGTGGGTCCAGTGAGGGGGGGAGAACAGAGCAAATGTGGTTTCTGACTAGTCTCTCAAAGCATTTGCTGATGATGGGGGTCAGAGCAACAGGACGCCAGTCGTTTAAGCAGGTGGTTTTTGACTGCTTAGGTACAGGCACAATGGTGGACGTTTTGAAGCATGTGGGGACCACAGATAGGGAGAGGGACAGGTTAAAAATGTCCGTGAAGACTCCAGCCAGTTGGTGCGCGCACGCTCTGATCACACGGCCGGGAATCCCGTCTGGACCCGCAGCTTTACGGACGTTCACCCGCCGGAAGGATCGGGTTACATCCGCTACGGATACGGAGAGTGCACTAACCTCTGTATCTTCAGCCGCGAGCTCTCTCTCCGCGAGGGCGGTGTTAGTTCCCTCAAAGCGAGCATAGAAGGTGTTTAGCTCGTCCGGGAGAGAGGCAGCGGTGTTCACGGTGGAGTTTGTGTTCCCTTTATAGTCCGTGATGGTGTTAATTCCCCTCCACATGCTTCTAGAGTCGGTGGTGTTGAACTGTCCTTCAATCTTGTCCCTGTACTGCCGTTTTGCTGCTCTGATGGTTTTCCGGAGGGCATAACTTGCTTGTTTATGCTCCTCCGCGTTACCGGAGTTAAAAGTGAAGGTTCGCGCATTGAGTGCCGCGCGAACATCCCCGTTTAGCCACGGCTTCTGGTTAGGATACAGCCGAATTGTTTTGGTCGGAACAACGTCATCTACGCACTTCCTGATGAAACACGTTACGCTATCAGCGTAAACCTCGATGTCGTCATCAGAGGCCGACCGGAACATCTCCCAGTCCGCGTGATCAAAACAGTCCTGTAGCATAGAATCTGATTGATCCGACCAGCACTGGATGGTTCTGAGGGCGGGTGCTTCCTGTTTGAGTCTTTGCCTATATGCGGGCAAAAGGAGGATGGAAGCGTGATCCGATTTGCCAAATGGTGGGCGCGGGAGGGACTTGTAACAATCCTTGAAGGGGGAGTAGCAGTGATCTAAGACGCGGTTCCCTCGCGTGTTGAAGTTAACATGTTGGTGGTATTTAGGTGCGATGCGCTTGAAGTTGGCTTTGTTAAAGTCTCCGGTCACAATAAACGCGGCCTCAGGATGCGCGGTTTCCTGCTCACTCACTGTCCTATACAGTTCCTTTAGTGCCCGGTCTGTGTCGGCTTGTGGGGGAATATACACAGCTGTGATGATGACCGCGGTGAATTCCCTCGGTAGCCAGAATGGTCGGCACAGAACCATGAGAAGTTCCAGATCAGGAGAACAGAAAGACTTGATAGAATGTACGTTCCTCTGATCACACCAGGATCGGTTAATCATAAAACACACACCCCCGCCTTTGCTTTTCCCGGAGAGATCTTTTTCTCTGTCCATCCGATGCACGGAGAACCCCGTGGTTTCGATGGCCGAATCTGGAATCTCAGCGGACATCCAAGTTTCTGTGAGGCAGATAATGCAGCAGTCCCTCGTGTCTCGCTGGAAAGAGATCCGCGCTCTCAGCTCGCAGAGTTTATTGTCCAGAGACTGAACATTTGCCAGTAAAATACTGGGAAGCGGGGGTCGGTTTGCGCGGCGTCTTAATCTGATGAGCACGCCGGCTCTGCTTCCCCTTCTCCGGCCGCGTTTGCGTGGTCGGGCCGTCCAGACAAAGAGCTCCGCTGCTGTGTTTGTAAACGGCGGTTCGTCACTGAAGAATTTAAAGTCCGGTTTTCGGTGTGCGATTGCCGAACCAATGTCCAAAAGTGTCTGTCTGTCGTACGTAGTAAGGCAGACAACATCCAAGACAAAAAACACAAAAACTATAAACAGAACAAACAAAAAACTACAATGTTTCAGCAGAGCTTGCGACGTTGCGGCCATCCTCGGCGCCATCTTGACTCAACTAGTTAGATACTTGTAGCACATTTTTTATTTCATAAAAGGACACTTTGAAGTACTCTCAGTAAACTACTACTTGTAAGTTCTTTGAGTGAACTTAACATCATAATTATGAGACGTTAAACCGAGGTCCTGACCCTCTGTGGTCATTAAAAAATGTTTGCCCATCATGGCCTCCTAATCATACCCATATATATATATATATATATATATATATATATATATATATATATATATATATATATATATATATATATATATATATATATATATATATATATATATATATATATATGATTGGCTTCATCACTCTGTCTCCTCTCCACCAATCAGCTGGTGTGTGGTGGGCATTCTGGCGCAATATGGCTGCCGTCACATCATCCAGGTGGATGCTGCACATTGGTGGTGGTTGAGGAGATTCCCCCCTTCCATGTAATACGCTTTGAGTGCCTAGAAAAGCACTATATAAATGTAACAAATTATTATTATTAATTACTATTTATATAATATGTTTGCACTTTAAAGGGTTAGTTCACCCAAAAATGAAAATTCTGTCATTAATTACTCATGTCGTTCCAAACCCGTAAGACCTTCGATCGTTCAGCTTACACAAATGAAGATATGTTTATGAAATCGGCAAGATCTCTGACCCCTCCATACACAGCAATATAATTAAGACTTTCGAGGCCCAGAAAGGTATAGTAAAGACATCGTTAAAATTGTCCATGTGACTCCAGTGTTTTAACCTTCATTTTATGAAGCGACGAGAAAACTTTTTGTGTGCAAAAAAACCTAACAAAAATAACGACTTATATTCAACTGTCTCCTTGTAGTCTATACAGTGCAGCACTTACGAGTTCTACTGTTCACTATTGGCTAGCTCCTACTTCATAACATTAAGGTTGAACCACTAGAGTCACTTGAACTATTTTACGAATGTCTTTACTATACCTTTCTGGGCCTTGAAAGTGCTAATTAAATTGCTGTCTATGGAGGGGTCAGAGAGCTCTCGGATTTCATCAAAAATATCTTCATTTGTGTTCCGAATATGAACGTGGAGGTCTTACGGGTTTGGAACAACATGAGGGTGAGGAATTAATGACAGAATTTAAATTCTAAACTAACCCTTTAAAAGAAGTTTACTAATGGCACACTTATATATTTTTTGTAAGGGCAACACTCTAAAAAAAAAAGGTTTTATATGGCACCAAAAATGGTTTTTGGCTTGTAATCATAGGGGAACCTTTTTTAGTGCTATATAGCACCAATTTTGGTTCTTCACTGGTTCTTTGACTAAGGTGCTATATAGCACCTCTGAAGAACCGCTGAAGAACCACTGAAGCACCAAAATTGGTGCTATATAGCACTAAAAAGGTTCCCCTATGATTACGAGCCAAGAACCATTTTTGGTGCCATATAGAACCCTTTTTTTGTGTATTATTTCACAATAACACCCATCAAAATAAACAATGTTATGAGAATATTATTTTGCTCTTTATACTTACACTGAACTGAAAGCACTAAAATAATAGTCTGATTTGTTAAAGATGATCATGGTTTTGCCAACCTGATTATTTATACCAGATTAATATCTTATTCCCTCTATAAAAGGGTGCACTGATGACAAACGTCAGCATCTGTGATCAACGGCAGCGTTATCGGAACGGAATGGAACGGTGGAAAGTAATAAATCTGTCATGTAACGTCAAACCACTATAGAGATGAATAATGCTGAATTAAATATTTTATAGAGTGGAGATAATTTTGCATGGTGACCACCTGACACAAATTATACACTGTACCGTTCAAAAGTTTGGGGACAGTAAGATTTATTTTATATTTATTTATACATATTGCATTTTAATTGACTGGAAAGACAAAATATTTTAATTTCATATTAATGCTAAAATCAAAAAAAAAAAAAAAATGTATCATGGTTTCCTTTAAAATGTAAAGCAGCACAAATGTTTTCAACACTGATAATAATAACAAATGTTTCTTGAGCAGCAAAATCAGCATATTAGAATGATTTTATAGAAGCAATAAACTTCTTTCAAAAACATAAAAAAAAAAAAAATCAACCCCAAAATTTTGAATGGTACATTATACATGACATGGAAATATTATTAAATTTGAATCTAAAATGTAGTGGTTTTGGGCCAACAGTATGTCTTGCTCATTAAATGGAAAAGAAAATCTACACAAATGAAAATCTATAAGCAGCATCTTTCAATATCATATGTAGAGCCTCTAACTTATAACTTAAACTGCACCGTTTTTTGAGCGGCAGTGTGAACCACTGTGTGGCTCCACATAACGGGGTGTTTTTATTATGCTTTCAACATGTCTTAGATGCAATATGCATGACATGTATGCCTGTAGAGGTTTTCGAGTTTCCTTCTCACTGTCCTCAGACCAGCCCCACATGCCTTGTATCACTCGCACCTCACGTCAAATCAACGCCTTCAGCTAGCTGCCCTCGGCCTCCATTACAACACCCACAGGAAAGAGCCTCCTCCCGTGCCGAAGAGACAACTGATCCCACGGCAGCACGCAGCTGTAGGAAATGTTGCCATACGATGTAATAAAGACACTGGGATTATAGCAATGACTCACAGCTTCACTGCTCACAGTGTCCCTCCTTCTTCCCGCCATCATGGGAGAGACTGATGTCTTTATGAGGTGATGGTGATGAAATGTTGCATAGGGCGATCCTCTCGAATGGGGAAACAAGAGGAGCCATTGAGGAATCTGAGGAGGGCTGGATAAGCCCATGATTAGATTTACAGGCTATTTAGTTGGTAGTGGGAGAGGGAAATTCACTATGCATCAAGTGGGACACACTGTCATACCATGGAGATGAACCTCATCGTGAAGATTTGAGATACTTCTTTCAGGAAATTAGTCGAATTCACAGAATACAGTTAGTGCAGGTCAGTCTCCTGGACTAAAGACAGATATTCATGTACAAATGTGCTACCGCAGCATGACGAATAGCAATCTATTGTCCTTGTTTCACAAGGCTGCTTTTGCCTTCATCTGGTACAGTAGCTGGCTCTGGTTTTGCAATGTGTAATGTCACTTACAGAAGACCCTGACCTCCGTTAACATATGGACTCCATCGATTTACCATCACTTCCTCTAAAAACCTCAAAATCCCCTTACACACGGGAGATTTACACCCAAAACATCATGGTATAATGTTTCTCCCTTCCCCTCTCGCTCTTTCTTCTTCATACTCTTTCCCTGACTTTTATACTCTGCCAACATGTTTGCATTTGGGCTGTTGGTCATGGTGCTGTGGATTCACATAGCAATGAAATGGAGAACAGAGGTTTTGCTGTTAATACTTGGCTTGGTTTACATGTTTGTAACACCTCATTAGCCAGCACTGAGAGGCCTTGCTCAAAACATACAGTAGTTTATTCTCTATGTTAAAAGAGAGAATATCATTAACACGAGATCATTCACACATATAAGGATAATTTGTCTAAAATCAACTCTGCCATCTATATTTTGTCCTTACACTTTCATAAAAAATAGCCTGTTACATTTATGGTTAAAAATACATTGTTTCTGGTATTATGGAATGGCATATTGGTGCCTTTTATATTATACATACATTTGTTTTAACCATACACTTCAAAGTAAAATGTTTACCTTAAAATGTATTTAATAACCACTATGATACAGGTGGTACAATAGATGATGAATCAAAGTTTATCATAAGTGGCCTGTCCATAAACCTGTGTGCATGCATTGGAATGCAAAGATTAAATAGGGTAACACACACAATGCTAAAATAATGCAATACACATTAACTAAATAACATAACAATGTAACACAAAACACCCTAATATACCGAGAACAAAAATGAGAAGAAACAAATGTATTTATAGGCCTATAGGCTATTCTTAATCCGTAGGGTTTAATATGGAGTTGGCCCACCCTGTGCAGCTATAACAGCTTCAACTCTTCTGGGAAGGCATTCCACAAGGTTTAGGGGTGTGTTTATGGGAATTTTTGACCATACATCTAGAAGCGCATTTGTGAGGTCAGGCACTGATGTTGGACGAGAAGGCCTGGCTCGCAGTCTCTGCTCTAATTCATCCCAAAGGTGTTCTATTGGGTTGAGGTCAGTCATTTACATTTTACATTAATGCATTATGCATTTTACTTTTATCCAAAGCGACTTACAGTACTCTTTGTACAGGGACAATCCCCCTGGAGCCACGTGGAGTAAAGTGCCTTGCTCAAGGACACACTGGTGGTGACCACTGGGATCGAACCTGCAACCTTCTGCGTTTCAGTTCCATGGTTTAACCCACTGGACCACCATCTCACAGTCAGTCAAGTTCCTCCACACCAAACTCACTCATCCATGTCTTTATGGGCCTTGCTTTGTGCACTGGTACGCAGTCATGTTGGAACAGGAAGGGGCCATCCCTAAACTGTTCCCACTAAGTTTGGAGCATGAAATTGTCCAAAATGTCTTGGTATGCTGAAGCCAGCATACCAAGACATTTTGGACAATTTCATTAAGAGTTCCTTTCACTGGAACTAAGGGTCCAAGCTCAACTCCTGAAAAACAACCACACACCATAATCCCCCCTCCACCAAACTTTACACTTGGAACAATGCAGTCAGGCAAGTACCGTTCTCCTGGCAACATCCAAACCCAGACTCGTCCAGCGGATAGCCAGACAGAGAAGCGTGATTCGTCCCTCCAGAGAACACATCTCCACTGCTCTAGAGTCCAGTGGTGGCTTGCATTACACCACTGCATCCAACGCTTTGCATTGCACTTGGTACAATGCTCGGCAATGGAAACCCATTCCATGAAGCTCTCTACACACTGTTCTTGAGCCAAATGAAGTTTGAAGGTCTGTAGCTATTGACACTGCAGAAAGTTGGCAACTTCTGCGCACTGTGCGCCTCAGCATGCGCTGAGCTCGCTCTGTGCTTTTTACGTGGTCTACCACTTCAAGGCTGATTTGCTGTTTTTCCCAATTGCTTCCACATTTGTTATAATACCACTAATAGTTGACCGTGGAATAATTGGTAGAAATTTCACGATTGGACTTATTACAGGGGTAGCAACCTATCCTGGTACCTCAAATTCACTGAGCTCCTGAGAGCAACCTATTCTTTCATAAATTTGTAGAAGCAGTCTGCATGCCTATAGGTGCTTGATTTTATACTGTGGCCGTGAAAGTGATTGGAACACCTGAATTTGATTATTTGAAATGGGTGTCCCAATATTTTGGGCAATATAGTGTATATCACATTAAATATTCAAATTAGTGGTCAATAAATATGAGTTTTTCCATTGCAGATTTTTATAAAAAAGAACACAATGTCCCATCGAGATACAAGAAATCAAGAGATAAGGCCAAGCCACAGCCTCTCTTTCTTAACAAAAATAACTTCTTTCACTGATGAATTGGAAACAAATGTGCACAGAGAAACGGTTTTTCCATATGGGAGAGGAGAAGAACCGGCGAAATGTTTCTTTATCCACATCTCTCTTTTTTTAGCTGCTGTTCGATCCTGCATGTCATTAGACAAGTCAACTGTGTCAAATGTGTTCCTACAGTGAGTCACTAACCATCACAGTGAGCTGAGAGCAAACATTCATCTTTTGCTCTCTGGCTGCCCAGCGAGTTGCATCATAAAAATGGATGTCAGTGGGATGATCCAGAAAATGCTATTTACAATTTGCAGATTGTCTATGCAACCTACACATTTAACTGTAACTCTGAAATGCTCTCCAAATTCACAAAAGTAAATGGACAGACTTTGCCATTTTTTTCTAGTGTTAGTCACGGAATGTAACGAAATAGCTACTGTTTGAAAATATCCCATTATTTTTGCTCTAACCACAGTCGGAAAGGCCTCCTAAAAAGAACTCCGAAGATGATTCACGCTGATTCAGTTTGTTTTAATTTTGAACGGCTATTTGTCCCTCTTAAAAGGGTGAAAATTGATGTTTCAGCCAATTGACCAATATAAAGACATCCAGTCACTGTCCATGCATCACAGCTGGAGAGGCTGGCTGAACTTTTCTAATGCAGGTCAGTGGGGCTGGGTGTCCATCCTTAGGCCTCTCTCACTCAGCGCTCAAAGAAAACCATGTCGGTAGCCAGCTACGTGTGCATTGTAGGATGCGGTGGAAGGATAGCTGAATTCAGCTGTGCATGGCGCCTCCGCTTTCACAGGATTTGCTCCCACAGTTTCTCCCTGATGTCTGTGGTGGGCTACTGTCAGTGATTTAACCATTACATGGCGGTGCTTTGTTTATAAATGTGACTGTGGGCACTTTTTTGCTCTTTTATGAGTACCGTGAATTCGGATATAGGCTACTACTCTTGTCACATACTGTTTTCCACCTGCAAAGTATATCTTGCAACCAGTGTATCTTGAATGAATGATTCATAAAAGCCAAATGTGTTTCTTGAGTCAAAAACAATAGTTACATGACATGTATCTGTTCATATGAAAACGTGTAAATATACATGCATGCATTTTATCTCTGGGATTTTATAAATGAAATAAATGTTACCACTTACCACATTATATGTTTGTTTACTTTTGTCGTCAAATATTAAAGAAAAAATATTGGACTCCACTTATACTGCTTCTAAAGCCATGTAAACACAGATTGGTTTAAAATGTAGCATATTTATTGTTGGAATTCTATTCCTAAACAAGTGCAATACAATATCAAGTCAACAGAGGGCACCCTTATCAATTATAGGGGGCTCCAAAGATACATGCTATGCAGTGGATATGACCCAAATATGATCCGCTAGGACTGAAGAGTTCATCCTGCACTAAAAATGTTGTTCAAGACAGAATATGCCTTCTGTTCACATTATTTTCAAGCTATAAAATGTTTTCTGGTTTAATCCTTTACATTCACCGCTCACCTCAAACAATTTGACTTTCACAAAATGATGTGTGTGGTACACATTTTCCAGACATAAAATATGTTACAGGCTGATCACAGGGAATTTACAATGCTATAGACTGGTAGAAACAGCTGCACTTCAAGCAGGTGTTTGGACAAATCACACAGTACATTTTCGTTGATATTTTGCAGTGAGAATATCCTCACACCAAACGCACTGTCACAAACACCCCAGCCTTCTGTGTTGAAGTGACATAGAGGAACCCTGCACAAATACCCAGCACAGCCTTGCAGGTGTGACGTCATGAGCGGAGGGCTATCGACAAGCTGCTTGTCTATCTTTATTAGCCAAATCCAATGCAGAAAAATGGATCCCTCTGCTTATCAGCGGGGCGCTTACTGTGGCTGCTCATGAGCCAGAGGTCAGAGACATGACACCAAAATTATGGGCACTGTAGACTTATTATATTGATGGGGAAGATGAAGGAGGGCGAGATGGGAGGGTTTGGGTGAGGAGGGTGGGGGGTTAAGAGGATACTGAAGATTAGGAAGGGAATTGCCGCAGTACACTGGCTGCTTTTGTGAGCCCAGTGTCCGAGGGGAAAATATCTCCTGAGGCAAGAGCAGTCTGCCACAAAGCACTAGTCCTATTATAGATACAACAACTTGTTTTCAGACTCCTCAATGTTAGACACCACGTTTTGAGTGCTAGTTTGGAGAGACGGCCATGTGAGCAAGGTCATGTAACATAATTGCAGGACACAAATAGATGCTGGATATGGTGTTTACAGACAAAAACAGTCAAAAATAAAATAGCTGAAAGGAGAGATTGGCGTTGTATGTCAGTGGTTCACTCATTTCTGTTACTAGACAAAATATTGTCATTTTAAATGTAAAAGACCTGTTTTTTTGGATAACAGTAAGTTATCTTACAATGGGAAAAAAAACTGTACTAGATGTAACCTTACATTTCAAAACACTGTTAAATACTGCTTTTGTAAGTAAAAAATAAACCATCTTATAATTTACAGTGAAAATGTTTCTGCTTCCCACTGAACCTTTGGAGTGTAAGGTTTCTTTTGTTGTTAAATTAATGTATATTGCATTATTTGCAGGGCTCGACGTTAAGCCTGTTCACATGCTTGTCCTTTGGACAAGTAAATCTGTCATTCACTTGTCTGAGGAAAAAATTAGCTTGTCCGGAATTTTTTTAATTGTTTTTTGTAAATATAATCTATTCTGAAGCAATATTCTCACCAGAGTTCAATCAGCTTTGACATATTTAATTATGCATATTTGTGATATTTTTACCTTTTTATAAAGGGTATTTTTCCATAATCTTATTAAATATAGGCTATGATTCAGCTTTCATTTTATATTTTTAAATGTGATCTATAAATTAAATTAGAATAAGACACTATAGGCTGTTAACAATTAAATTAAATTGTTTACACTGAAAAATGACAACTGCATTAAATAATGTTATGAGATTATTTGAAATATTTTTGAAAATACAAATAAGAAATGTTGGAAAGATGAAACTAAACCACCAGTAGGTGGCAGCAGGTGACCGTCTTAATGAGTGAATCATTGAGTCGATTCGTTCAAACGGCTGATTCATTCAAGAATTAGGCGGTCGTTTACCACGATCTATGTCGTTTATGAATAGGTCACGATTCATTAAAAAACGCTGAATCATTCACTAACTGTTGCTATGAGATGCGTTACGTTTCTGTTGTGATCTTTCTTTGGAACTATTTTCGCTGCTGAAATGGAACAAAAACAATCCATATTGCATCTAAAATGTAAGTGACTTAATGTAAATTAATTGTTTATGTTACTTGCTTATGAAATCAGCATCGTGGTGGTAACAGCGTCGTTGTTTTCGATTTTCTCCTGAGAGCCTCAACAGGACAACCTTGTTAAAGGTCCCGTTCTTCGTGGGGTTTTTTTTAAAGCTTTGATTGTGTTTACAGTGTGCAATATAACATGTGTTCATGTTTCGCGTGTAAAAAAACAGTATTTTTCACACAATTTACTTATCTGTACACCGCTGTTTTCACTCTCCTAAAACGGGCTGAGTTTCTTGTTCTATGAAGTCTAGGGTTGCCACCTTCAGTGTGGCAAAATAAGGGACACCCATTCATGACACCCACTCGCCCCCCCCCCCCCCCCCCAAAAAAAACAATTGCATAACGGACAGACATAAAGAATACGTCATGAAATGATTATTTCAACGTTTACAATTTGACAGCTCAATAATAAACCATATAAGAAAACATGAGATCAAGTATGTGAACTTGCAACAGAACACATTTTATATTATTTTACATTTGATTTTATTTATTTCAAAATAACTCTTTAGTAGCCTATTTGGTGCACTTTAAAGGGATAGTTCACCCAAAATGAAAATTCTGTCATCATTTACTCGCCCTCATGATGTTCCAAACCTGTACGAGTTCTGCTGAACACAAAAGAAGATATTTTGAAGAAAGTTCAAAGTTCAGCCTGTACGCAGGCTGCTTTGGGGGCACCATTGACTTCCACAGTAATCTTCCTATGTGTTCAACATAACAAAGAAATGTATACATGTTTGGAACAACTTGAGGGTGAGCAAATGATGACAGAATTTTTATTTTTGGGTGAACTGTCCCTTTAAGCAGTCATTCTGAACCAGTAATCACTTTTTTGAATTTAAAAAATATATATATATTTTATTTTATTAATTTACTTAAATTATGACTATATTATCATGTAATTATTTGTCCCATTTTTATCTAATCTTATAATCTTTATCTTATATTTTTTTAAATGTCAAACTTTATATGACAGGATTATTTATTATGTATGATGAATATAGCCTAGATGAATTATAAATTAATGATAACATTTATTAGGCTATAATCTATTAATTAACCTGTCTAAAAAATAATAATTCTGTCTGCCAAGCTCTGATAATGTATGGAATATTATATTAATATATTATCCATTTAAAAAAACTATAGGCGAGCTCGACATGTTTTTAAAACACCTCGCAAGTTTGCAGGCACACTGGCACAGCGCATGTTCTCGAGACTCCGGCAACTAAAACACAATCACGCACAAATGAGCTCCTGTACTACTTATTGTGAAATTGATTTCTTTATATTTGCTATCAGTATTCTCCACACTGCAAAATCCGTATGTGTTTATTGAACTATGTGTGGACCTGTGTAAAAATACGGGACAAATCGCGTCCCGTATTGGTTTGATACGGGACACGTCATTTTTCTTGTAAATACGGGACGATTCCGTATTTTACGGGACGGGTGGCAACCCTAATGAAGTCCCTCCTTCAGAAATACATAACGAGTTATGATTGTGCCAGCGGTTCCTGTGTTGTGATTCGACAGCAGCTTAGTGCACGTGGAAAGGTCACGCCTCTTAACGGGAGATGTATGCGCTTAATGATCTCTACAGCGTCCCTGGGAAAGCCAAACAAAGGTGATTTGACTCCGGGATGAAAATAACAGTGTCTCGACGACATGGCGACAAACACACTCAAACGCAAGACTTCCTTTTCTCCACACGACACTTCCTCTTCTCCACGTGGGACAGCAACAAGACCACGCCCCCTTTTTTAGCGTATTCTTGTGGGCGGAGGTTAGTCTGTTCTACTGACGTCATTTATGAAGGAAGTACCAGGATGTAGTCCAAGCCGGCCGTTCGCTGTAGGCTTTGAAAGGGAACTTCTGTTAAATAAAATATCTCGCTTGGCATTGAACTTTGAGCTTTATAATTTTACAGGTATTATTTATGCTCTAACAGCAACATTACACACTAACTAAAGTTTGAACAATGGGATCACGAAGAACGGGACCTTTAACATCAGTTCGTTTTATATTATACTATCGATCTCCACTTACACCAACTGAATGCAGAATCACTATTGCACTTTGGTGATTCCCTAGTTATTTTTTTTGTTTTGACGTTTTAACCAGGATACTTGTCCGTCAGGCAAGTAAAATTATTTTTCACTTTCCCCTTCAAAAAAGTACTTGTCCCGGACAAGCGTTAATGTCGAGCCCTGATTTTAGTAGGCTTTCATATGTTTGACCATTATGGTGTTTTACCACAGCAGCCATTTTTTTCTGTAAAATTTACAAGATTTTCTTTACAGTGTAGTGCTCCAGTAAATGTTTAACACAGAAAAGCTGAGGTGGAGATTGAAGAAGATACATTTTTTAAAGACGAGTGTAGAGGGTGGAAAATGTGCGAGGTGAATAGTCTAGAAGTAGGCCTACAACAAAACTTTTCAACCAGCCACCCCAGAACAGATTGACAAATATAGTGTAAAAACCCAATTTGTACGAACAAAGCCCCAAAAGGACTGGCGGCATCTGAAGCGTATCTGGAGTACTTACAACTTTTCTTTTGATGGTGTCATAACCTTAAGCGTCAATATGAAACAGAATAAACACACCAAAGTTTCCTCAAACGTGATACAACAAATTGTGTTTAGACTACATGGTGTGTGAGACATTTTGGTTGGTGTAGGCAGCAGAGTGATTGGCGATATATGACATCACCTCAGTACTACTATAAGAACTGCACCTGAAATAAATACGATGAAAATGAGTTGAGGTTGGTGAATTTGTCTACTTTTTTTCAGGTGTGGCTTGTGTGTTTGTGTGTATAAACTGCACAAGATGCGACAGTTATCATAATCATGACCGTGGGTGACATAACAGCTAGACTACCTGCCAATAATATGCCATAGCTCCGTTTGATCAAAAATCCAGTAAAAGTAATAACAATACTGTGAATTTAAATATATTTTAAAATATAATTTATTCCTGTGATGTCCAAGTTGAATTTTCAGCATCATTACATTAGTCTTTAGTGTCACACGATCCTTCAGAACTCATGGACACGCAAAAAAAATAAAAATAAATTGTGCACACATGATAGCAATTCTTCTGCAATGTTATTTTAAACAGTGTTTAATGCATTAAGCATTTAAAACTGTCTTTGTGTGATGGATTCAATTGGTTACAAAGGGTTACATTACTGAAAAATTAATCTTATGAAAATAAACAAAACCTCTATCATGGCTCTGTAAGTCAGTATTCATAGAAAGCAATGCGTTTTCTCTTTAGGAGCCTCATCCCTCCTATTTGACTGCAGTATCCCTCTCTCCCCGTTGAGGACCGAAGGGTAGTTCGCAATCTCAGGAAGCTGCTTTGTAATGCCTCACTTATTAAAAAGCAATGCACAGAAAGGGAGATGTTTGGTTTACGTGGTTCATATTAGCATGGCCGGTGATCTAAGCTCCATAACGAAGCCTTCGAGTCTCTCTCAAACAGGGGGCCCCCTTCTCAGTGCTCACATCACAGTTGGGCCCTATCAGACATCACATCTCCTCTGACATATATGATATAGATCTATGGACTCTTTATGCAGGCTTAATGTTTAAGGTAAAGCCCACTCTTACTTGAATAAGCCACTGCTTTTTGATGGGAACTAGAATGATGATCATTAAGGTGTGGCTACTCTATAAAGACATCTCATTAGCAAGATCAATGCATTTGGCCTCATTTTTGTCTTAATTGAATTTCTTAATCTTTTCTTTATCATAAAAAAGCAAACACATTTTTAAGTACGTCTTGAGTGTACACATCTTGTCCACATCATGTATTTTTCAAAAGGAAAGGGGTTTTAAAATATAATTTATAAATATAATTATTTACCTAAACTAACCTTCTCATGTCTTAAAAAGGTCTGATATAATTTTATATATTTTAATTGAACTTGACACAGTCATGAGGATCTTCGGGGTGATTCTTTTTTTTAAATAACTTGATAGATACAGTAGGACAAAAAAAAAAAAGCATCATGTCATAGTCAGTAGCCACCTCACCTTTGCTGACATCCAGATCTCTCTCACGCTCTCACACTCGCAGCCTCTCTCTTGTCATCTACTGGGGGCCAGCTGCCCACCGATGACATCACACACCCTTCCAGCTGTAGTACTGATGGTGATAGGAACAGATGTTGGCTTTTTTGATGTTGGGGGGGGGGGGGGGCTGGTCTCTGTCCTCTGAAAACCACAACTTTCTCTACCCACCTCCAGTTACAGGGCCAAGAGCACTGTTGACATCTGCTCTCAGCATTTCACTCATAATAAAGCCTTTGGCCAGGACAAAATTTGTGGGAAACCACCCTCCAGCTTGCCACGTCCAATGCATTTCATTTTTGATGGCACTATAAAGTTAAGTTTGTTCTCATGATGCATCCAAAAATGCATTTAAAATAGTCAAGGCATTCAAACTGCCAAGAGTCACATGGCCCAAACGGATACTGTATGTAAACTGAGCATATGAATCTTATTTTCCATATTAGGAAAACAGGACAGGAGGATTTATTTGGGTTCCAAGGTTTGATAATGGCCTGCTTTGGGCAAGCTAAAATTATATTAAACAAATGATAGCAGCAGATGACCTTTTGTATACTCTTTTAACCCTGCAATCGAAACAAAATCACTGTTGTTGAGGGCCGTCAGTGAAAGGGGAAACTGGGAAGGTTGTCCTGGGATGAGGGACCACTAAAGTTATTTTATAATTTTTTATTTTATAGATGTTTTATTTATAGTTGTACGGTGTACATTTTGGCGGCATCTAGTGGTGAGGTTGCGAATTGCAACCACCCACCACTCACCCCTCCCTTTCGGGGCACATAGAGAAGCTATGGTGGCCGACACAGGAAAAAGATGTCGTCTGAGACAGCAGAGAGTAGCTAGCGCTCTGTAGAGCAGATTGTCCATTTAGGCCTACACTCTAAAAAAAAAAGGTTCTATATGGCACCAAAAATGGTTCTTCGTCGTAATCATAGAGGAACCACTTTTGGTGCTATATAGCACCATATCTTAACATGTTCTGTATATGATAGCGGTGCTATATAGCACCTTAGTCAAAAAACCGGTGAAGAACCTCTGAAGAACCACTAAAGCACCAAAATTGGTCCTATACAGCACTTAAAAAGGTTCCCCTATGATTACGAGCCAAGAACCATTTTTGGTGCCATATAGAACCATTCTTTTTTAGAGTGTACTGTAGAAACATGGCGGCACAAAATGGTGACTTCACTGTAAGGGGACCCGCAGTGTATGTAGATAGAAATGGCTCATTCTAAGGTAATAAAAACATAACGGTTCATTATGTCTTTATACACCACTGAAAACATAGTTATGTATATTATATTGCATTTCTGTCAATAGATCCTCATAAATACTACACACTGCACTTTTAAAATAGTCAAGGCTACACCCATAACAATGTCCTACAAATTAACCCAATCAGGATGATGATATATAATCAATTGTTTCTCTTGTGTATAAAACACAAATTATTAACATATCATTCATAAAAAAAATCTGTGAACAAACACTGAAACCTCAGAGAACTGAGCTTCAGCCCGGCTGCTTGGGTACCCGTACCGACACATGGAAGGGCCGCAGCTGTTCAGCCAATCTCTCTTTATGCATGTGGGAGAAAAAACATTAAGCAGGAATGGGCATACTCCCCACTTTTCTCATTACACAACTTTCCCCGTTCTGGCACAACATTACAACCTTCCCTCACACACATCTGTGGGCACAATGAGCTGTCTCTGGCCTAAAGGATGGGGGAGGACGGAATTTCAGCTGTTCTAGTTGTCAGGACCCTGGGAAAGTGTTCTCTCCTCTCTTGCTCCCTCTTTCTATGCCCTATCGCTCTTTTCTTTTCCCTTCCCCCTTGCCTCATTTTCGATGCCCTGAAACCTGAGGACTTGCCTCTGATCATAATTTTAAGTAAGACCCAGTGAGGGAAAAGAGAGAGGTACCAAAAGGCTTAGTGGAACATTTATACTGAGGCACGAGATCCCTTTAAATTTGATTGATTGCTGGTTCTGCTTTGAGTTGTGATGTTGATCCCACCTCAGTTTGAACAGGCGGATCTGTTTGAGGGTCGCTACAGCTGTACACATTTTGTCAATGCTGTTGTCTTATGTAGCCTACACATAAGACTGCACTGCTCAGCAAAACCAACTGAAATGGAGAGCTAGAGTTATACCTAAGCTGTCTCAACACAAAAAAAAGCGAGGTACAAAGAGAAAGGAAAAATTCCACACAGCACTATAGCTTAAATAATGACTGAAATGGCAACTTTTTAAGTTAACTTACATTTTAAAGTTGTCATGAAGCAGATATTGTGATTGACCTTTTCTGTGTATCCAAAGGAAATGGCTTCTTGAACAAGAAAAAAAAAAGTAGACTAGTAAAAAAACGGTAAATCTCTCGCAGCAGTTTCCTGACGGATTCTGTCAAAATACAGTAAAAAACCTTTTCACAAAATTACATGCAATAAACCGTAAAAAAACAGACACTATTTCACAGTCAAAATTAATCAAATTACGGTATATTGCTGTTAATAATCATTTATTAAACTGTGGAAAAACTGATAAATTATGTAAATAATAAAATCAACTAATTTTCAAGTTAATCTCTGCAAATCTAAGGTTTTTATGAGTTATTTTTTAAACCTGCTCTGTCCATCTACAGTAATTTACTTTGAAAATATAGGTTTTCCATGTACAATAACTTAAAATATAATTTATAAAAAGGCAGTAAGCACATTAATTCAAAAACAAATGTTTGCATATTTACAGTATTAATCTTTATTTTTACAGAAACACTCACAACTTCAACCTCTAAATTAAGGCCTACTTACACATAAAAAATAGCAACATATACAGACAATTTCTGTTAAATTTTACAAAATATAGTACAGAATACATTTGATCAAAGGAACCTGCACATTTACAGTATTAGTCATTTTACATAACACATTATATTTCAATTTACTTAAATTTCAAGCTTAGTATATAATTTAGAATATGCCAAAATATCGACTTTAAAAGACTATCTTCATCTGTAAATCTTTATACTGTAAATTTGCAGTAATTATTTTAGACGTATACAATTACATTTTATCCAAAGCAGCTTACAAATTAAGAGTATGGATGCAGCAATAAGTGCAGTGACCATTTCTAGTTAGTCTTTTTTTTTTTTTGTTAAACATAAAAGTGCTAGTTTTAATGAGTCAGGTTATTCCACCTGCATGGAACAGTCCAGGTAAAGGTCTGTGAAAGTGATTTTGTGCCTCTTTGGAATGGCACCACAATGCGCCATTCACCTTCAGAATGCAAGCTTCTGGAGGGTGTATAAATCTGAAGCAGTGAGTTTAGGTGTAAGGGTGCAGAGCCAGTTGTTCTGTAAGCAAACATCAGTGCCTTGACTTTGATGCCAGTGACCAAGAGAGCATTACAATAGTCAAATCTGGAACAAGAGCTTGGATGACAAGTTGTGTAGCATGTTCCGATAGGAATGGCCTGATCATCCCAATGCTGTAACAAGGTAAATCTGCAAGATCGGGCAGTTCTAGCAATGTGGTCTGTGAAGTTTACCTGATCAATTATAACACAAAGGATGGGCTGGCTGAAACCATGAGCACTTCCATCTTGGCAAGGTTAAGTTGAAGGTAAAGGTCATCCAGATGAAGGTCGGAAATTTCTATCAAGCAGGCTGAGATGTGAGCAGTGATCATCCGCCTGGAATGAAGGGTAGAGATGTGTCAGGATAGCAGTGATAGGAAAATCCATGTTTCTACTGTACAAAACAGCTGCATGATAAGATGTTAACAAAGAATTTGTTGAATGAGAAGAACAGTGCAATATTCCACACCTGCATTGAAATGCTCATCTGTTGTAGATCTCCAGTCTTTCCACATGACCTGAAATCACAAAAAATAAACATAAATAAATAAAAACAAATAAAAAATAGGTCTATTACATTAATTGGTAACACTTTAGAATAATGGTCATTAGTTAACATTAGTTAATGTATTAACTAACATGAACTAACCATGAGCAGTACATTTGTTGCTGTATTTGTTCATCTTTGTTAATGTTAGTTAATATAAATACAGCTGGTCATGATTTGTTCATGTTAGTTCACAGTGCATTAACTAATGTTAACAAGATTTTAATAATGTATTAGTAAATGTTGAAATTAACATTAACAAATATTAATAAACGCTTTATAAGTACAGTTCATTATTAGTTAATGTTAACTAATGTAGTTAACTAATGTTAGCCTATGACCATTATTCTAAAGTGTCACCCATTAATTAAAAATGCTAGCATATGTTTTACTAAGACAATGCAAAACCTCAACCTACTGTGATCTGGAAGCTGAGCAGGAAAGGCCAGTTATATTTTCGGCTGCCATGTAGTTTTAACTAAATTTATAGTTTTTATAATTAAAGTAAAGTTAAGTCATAGTAATATAACGTTAGCTGCATCATATTGCTATCTAGGGGTGTAACTGTCCATTCATCTGAATCGACGCAATTTTCACAACCAACTAACGTTATCCAATGTATCCCATGATTCAATGTGCAATTACAATTTCCTCAGGGCATCAAAAAAAAAAAAGTGTGTGTGTGTGTGTATATATATTTTATATATTTATTTTCCTCACTGTATATTATATATATATATATATATATATATATATATATATATATATATATATATATATATATATATATACAGTGAGGAAAATAAGTATTTGAACACCCTGCTATTTTGCAAGTTCTCCCACTTAGAAATCATGGAGGGGTCTGAAATTGTCATCGTAGGTGCATGTCCACTGTGAGAGACATCATCTAAAAAAAATATCCAGAAATCACTATGTATGATTTTTTTTAACTATTTATTTGTATGATACAGCTGCAAATAAGTATTTGAACACCTGAGAAAATCAATGTTAATATTTGGTACAGTAGCCTTTGTTTGCAATTACAGAGGTCAAACGTTTCCTGTAGTTTTTCACCAGGTTTGCACACACTGCAGGAGGGATTTTGGCCCACTCCTCCACACAGATCTTCTCTAGATCAGTCAGGTTTCTGGCCTGTCGCTGAGAAACACGGAGTTTGAGCTCCCTCCAAAGATTCTCTATTGGGTTTATGTGTGGAGACTGGCTAGGCCACGCCAGAACCTTGATATGCTTCTTACAGAGCCACTCCTTGGTTATCCTGACTGTGTGCTTCGGGTCATTGTCATGTTGGAAGACCCAGCCTCGACCCATCTTCAATGCTCTAACTGAGGGAAGGAGGTTGTTCCCCAAAATCTCGCAATACATGGCCCCGGTCATCCTCTCCTTAATACAGTGCAGTCGCCCTGTCTAATGTGCAGAAAACACCCCCAAAGCATGATGCTACCACCCCCATGCTTCACAGTAGGGATGGTGTTCTTGGGATGGTACTCATCATTCTTCTTCCTCCAAACACGTTTAGTGGAATTATGACCAAAAAGTTCTATTTTGGTCTCATCTGACCACATGACTTCCTCCCATGACTCCTCTGGATCATCCAAATGGTCATTGGCAAACTTAAGACGGGCCTTGACATGTGCTGGTTTAAGCAGGGGAACCTTCCGTGCCATGCATGATTTCAAACCATGACGTCTTAGTGTATTACCAACAGTAACCTTGGAAACGGTGGTCCCAGCTCTTTTCAGGTCATTGACCAGCTCCTCCCATGTAGTTCTGGGCTGAGGTGTCTTTATGCAGCTAACGACCTCAAACAGGTGCATCTAATTTAGGATAATAAATGGAGTGGAGGTGGACATTTTAAAGGCAGACTAACAGGTCTTTGAGGGTCAGAATTCTAGCTGATAGACAGGTGTTCAAAAACTTATTTGCAGCTGTATCATACAAATAAATAGTTAAAAAATCATACATTGATTTCTGGATTTTTTTTTTTTTAGATTAGGGGCCCTATTTTAACGATCTGAAACGCAAGTGTCAAAGCGCAAAGCGCAAGTAACTTTGTGGGCGGGTCTCGGCGCTGTTGCTATTTTCCCGGCGGGATAAATGGCTCTTGCGCCCGGCGCAAATCTAAAATGGGTTGGTCTGAAGTAGCTTCATTATTCATAGGTGTGGTTTGGGCGTAACGTGAATAAACCAATCAGAGCGTCATCCAACATTCCCTTTAAAAGCAGGTGCGCAAGTTCCATTATGGATTGCTATTATTATGGCGTATTTACCAGGCGCACGCCAGGAGCGGTTCACAGCCGAGGAGACTGATGTTCTTGTAAGAGCAGTGAAAGACAGAGAAGTTGTGTTGTATGGGGATGGGAGAAACCCACCCAAAATAGCGTCGGTTAAATAAATAATTAGCCTGAATAATTTGTAAGCTAGATTTATGCCTATTTTTTCACATCTTCGTGGCACACCACAATGATTTCCGTCATCTCATGTGTTAATATTTTTTTAGTGTAACAATTTATGATTTGCAAAAATAACTGTTGCATCTGTGTAGATTACATGAGCAAAGTGTATGCGCGTTGTGCACGCTATACATTATGGTCAAGCATGCGCCCTTAAAATAGCATAATGAACAACGCGCAACGCGCCACTGACTTTAGACTAGGTTTTTTCTGGTCAGTGGCGCAATTGTTTAATGGAACAGCAAAATAGCACCAGGGATTGTTTGCGCCGGAACACGCCTCCTTTTTTGCGCTGAACCGCCCAGGGAGCGCAAGTTCATTCTCTAGTTTAGCGACGTGCTTCTGTGGAGGGAAAAGCGCGCTTTGCGCGGGTGCAAAATAGGAATGACACATGCGTCGGTGTACAAAGTCAATTGCGCTGGGTGCAAGATAGGGCCCTATGTCTCTCACAGTGGACATGCACCTATGATGACAATTTCAGACCCCTCCATGGTTTCCAAGTGGGAGAACTTGCAAAATAGCAGGGTGTTCAAATACTTATATTCCTCACTGTGTATATATATATATATATATATATATATATATATATATATATATATGTATGTATGTATGTATGTGTGTGTGTATATATATATATATATATATATATATATGATATATATATATGATTTATTTATTAAAAGATTAATATATGCATACTGTACAGGTATCTATGCAGATGCACTCAGAATATGCATTTTATTATGTTCGTATTTTAGTCTCATCTGCTTTCCTGTATAACTTAGGCCTATAGTTCACCGATAGTTTATCGTTTCAAAAGAGATTGAAATAATGGCGGTAACGCTACCAAGTTATCACATATAAACAACCTTTCACACTTTATGAATAGCTAATCTTTCTTGGTTTAAAACAGATGGAAAATTGAAAGACGCCTGCTGCAATTTTCCGTGTTTTACTCTCAACGCCAGCTATGTGAATGAATGCCGTTTGGAAATGCTAACAATAGCTTTTCAACAACACAAATGTGCAGCCACATGATATAGATATAATAGAATGAGACTCTTACCTCAGCTGTTGGTGTGATGTCCGCTGACTCTGCTCGTCAAAGGTCGCTGTAGTTGACGAAACATTCTCGTTGAAATGGCGCGTTATTTTTTCTCACGATTGCTTTACACCGCAGTTAATCTCACGATCAACTTCACGAGCGTAAGGTTAGCCTAAAATAAATTCAACATCAACACCCTAACATCACTGTACCTCTGGCTCCGCGAACTGATGTGGGCCTGACTACCGGAAAACTAACCGGCGGCAAATTTGAATCTATGTCCACACACACAAAGCTGCATAATTGCAACTCGATTATGAAAGCCATAAAATGTAAATGAATAATAGATGTGGTTAGGAAATTTAGGGGACAATTAGTCTGTGCAAAAAAATATCAAAATGAGCATCTTTTTGCAAGACATTAGTAAAAAACAATACATACTTAAGCCTATAGCCTATTATATGTACAAATACTATTATTTAGCCTAAAAAATCACTTTAACCAACACATTATCTTAAAGGGGAAGATGAATGACTGCTGATTTCTGTAATTATACATTTATACAGAATAAAATCTGTAAAATATTTAAAAAATATCAAAATTGTATGTAAAATTACACATTATTCTGTAAAAATATTAAGTTCTCTTACGAGAGGTTCTCTCGTATTGCGTAAGTTCCTTACGCATCGGGAAAGTATTCTTTCTTCAAGATTTCTGAAAAACCCAAAATTATCCTTAATTTTGTAACATTGTCAACGCAGTGCGGCAGCCTGGCAGACCATAGCAGGCTATTCCAGCGTGCTATTGGCTGCTCTGCTGGCAACTGCAGCAGCCTATCGGTGAGCCCGCGTGACGTGGCGACCAATGAGGGCGCTTCGCGCCCACCTGGCTTCATTTGCCTACAGGTGGGGCGTGGCCACGTGTATATAAGCAGGGCTCACGGGCTGCATATTCGATTTTCTTTTCTTCAGCGAAGCCCTTCGCATCGCTGGATCTGGAACCCGCCGCCGTGATCGTGCAGACGAGCAAGCAGAGGACAGCGCCTGAGGAAGCCGGCAGCATCGCGCCACCTTCAGCCATCCGTGCCTGCTCTGCTATCCGGCAGCCCATATCCTTTTACGCTCAAGTGTTGTCGCCGCTGCGTCACACTTTCTCAAAAAAGAGCCGAGCGTTTGATACAAAATGTCTCGTTCCACCTGCGGCTCGTGTCACGCGCAGCTCAGTTCCGGGGACCGCCATGTGATCTGCGCTCTCTGCCTGGGCCGTGATCACGCCGCCGCCGCACTTCTCGCCGGCGGATGCCCGGAGTGCGAGGAACTGACGATGTCGACCCTGCGGGCTCGACTCGTTCTGTTCGATGACGACATCCCTCCAGTCCCTACTAAGCCGCGCAGAAAGAAGCGCCGCTCGCAGCGGACTCCGGAGTTCGCCGAGAGAAGCTCGCCGGAACCCTTCCCGCCCGCTTCACTCTCGCCTTCCCCGCCCCCACCCCAGGCCGCCATTTCTGTTGCCGCCTCCGGGATGAGGCGGATGCGACCGCGGAACGCGCCGACAGCTGCTCCATCATGGCTTCCGACAGCGAGGACTGGTCTTCCGCGACCTCTTCAGTCCGGGGCTCCGGACGCTCTCGAGCGGGTGAGGACGCCGAACTTTTGCGCCTTCTCACCCGGGCTGTCGAGCAGCTAGGCCTCGAATGGGCCCCGCCCAAGGTGGCAGCGCCGAATCGACTTGACGGATGCTTCCTAAACAATCGCCGCCACGCGCCCACCTCCAGGACTGCACCCTTTCTGCCAGAGCTTCACGAGGAGCTCGCGAAGTCCTGGAACGCGCCATTCTCCGCGAGGGTCTCGTCTCAGGCTTCTTTCTCTGAAGTGCAGAAAACGACGCAGGCCATGAACCTCTTCCTGCCTCGACGCCCCGGCGCTAGCAATAGCTCCGTTGCTCGCCGTCCTCGCGACCAGCCAGCACCGAGCTCCGCGCAGCGCGGCCCCCTTCGTCTCAGCGAAGACCGAGCGGCCGCCCCAGATCGCGCTCTTCCAGCCGTGGTAAGCCGCCTCCACCTCGGGGCCCCCGGCCTAGGATCGCGCTGAAGCCCGAGCCTCCAAAGTCCTCCTAGCCAGAGGCAAGAAACGACGGTTAAGTCCCGCCGCGGCCGGACCACCGTCAAAACTCTCTTTCCTGTCAGCCCCCACCACTGTGGCTGCTGCAGATGGATTTCACGCAGCCAACGAGCCGGCAAAAATGCCTTCTCGCCTGTCAATAAACGCCGTTTTTACGGCGAACCAGAGAAATCACAAAAGTTGCATTATTTCTGGTTGCACGGCTCACGCCGTATGTGTTTCAAATGCAGTAAATGTGCCCACTTTTCTGTGTTCACCCCTGCACACAAGCACTATAAACCCCGTGTCCCCCACTCACATAAAGCGGCCACCGGCCGCTCGAGTGCTAGAGTTAGGTCACGTGTCCGCTTGTTTGCGTCCACGACTAACCACCACACGCGCTGTCACACAGCCACTCTTAACCGGTCATGTTCCACGCGTAAGAGTTGTGCCCGCTCAAACGCGCTCACACATTTTCGCGAACATTATGCCTCAGGCGCCACGCGCCGCGCCACACACCATACACCATTTGTCCTCCGCCCAGGGTGGCCGGAGCGATGAGTGTAGGGCCACACACAAGCCACTCCCCGCTCGAAGCGGCAGAGATGCAGTGTGTAGGGCGGCCAGCCATCGCGAGCGATCGGCTGGCCCACAGCACAGAGAGCGCGCGCACTGCGCCCGCCCCTCCTATACAGGCCGTCAAACCCGTGAAGCGCGGCGTTTCGAGCCCGGAGGCCGTTCTATCCCGTGTGGCACACGCGAGAGCGTGGGAAGCCATTCCAGGTGTATCAGAATGGGTGCTGAAAACAGTGAAGCACGGCTACACTCTGCAGTTCGCTCGCCGCCCTCCGCGCTTCTGTGCGCGTACAGAGACGAGAGTGAGCGAGGAAGTAGCACATCTACTTCGAGCAGAAATAGCCACGCTGCTGTGCAAAGGGGCTATAGAACCAGTTCCCCATTCTATGAGCGAGTCAGGCTTTTACAGCCGGTATTTTCTCGTGCCAAAAAGGGATGGGTCGCTCAGACCGATTCTGGATCTGAGGCGTCTGAACAAAGCTCTTATGAGAAGATCGTTTAAGATGCTCACGACCAAGCAGATCCTCGCGCATATTCGCCCGAGAGACTGGCTAATCTCCCTAGATTTGAAAGATGCATATTTTCAAATCAAGATAACGCCGCGTCACAGGCCATTCTTACGATTCGCCTTTGACGGCCAGGCTTATCAATACTCCGTCCTTCCGTTCGGCCTGTCACTAGCACCCCGTACATTTACGAAGTGCATGGACGCGGCCCTCGCTCCTCTGAGAAATCGAGGGATGCGAGTGTTGAACTATCTGGACGATTGGCTCATCCTGGCGCAGTCAGAGGCCGAGCTCCTCGCCCACAGGGCAATGCTGCTCAGCCATCTGGACAGCCTGGGGCTCACGGTCAATTGGACCAAGAGCTCATTAGTGCCCACGCAATCAACCTCATTTCTGGGTTTGAATCTGGACACTGTGGCAATGTCAGCCCGCCTGTCACCCCAACGCGCGCGCCAAGTTCGGCGCATGGCTGCGTACTTCCGGCCGGGCAAAATTGCACCTCTCAAGCTTTTTCAGAGGATGCTGGGACGTATGGCCTCAGCTGCAGCTGTGCTCAGCTGTGCTCAGACTGCAGGCGTGTCAGCCCTAGAGCCCTGGTTAGTAGCCGACTGGTACCAGAGGGGAGTGACGATGGGAGCCATCTCACACCGCAAGGTCATCTCGACGGACGCCTCCACCACGGGTTGGGGCGCCGTTTTCGAGGGCAGATCAGCCTCGGGCCTCTGGTCGAGCGAGGAAAAACTCCTACACATAAACTGTTTGGAGATGATAGCGGTAGAGAACGCGCTCAGGCAGTTTCTCCCGCTTATACGAGGACACCACGTGTTAGTCCGGTCGGACAATACCACAGTGGTGTCCTACGTGAACCGGCAGGGCGGTGTCAGGTCCAGATGTCTGGGCAATCTGACAGAACGCCTGCTCGTGTGGGCACACAGCTCGCTGCGCTCACTGAGAGCTGCGCACGTACCGGGCCACCTCAATGTAGGCCCGGACAAGCTGTCCAGGGGCCTCATTCTCCCAGGAGAATGGTCCCTGCACCCCCAGACAGTCCAGCTGGTATGGCGCCTATTCGGCAGAGCGGAGCTCGACCTCTTTGCAACAAAAGAGAACGCCCGCTGCCCGACGGTTCTGTCCAAAAGCGAGGATGCGCTGTCCCAACCTTGGCCCAGCCTCCCGCTGTATGCTTTCCCGCCGATTTCCCTATTGCCCCAGGTCATAGCGAAAATCAGGGAGACGCGCCGCCCGGTGCTCCTTATAGCGCCGCGCTGGGAGAACCAGATTTGGTACCCAGAGCTGGTGAAGCTGTCGCACTCACCCCCCTGGCCAGTTCCGCTGAGAGCAGACCTCCTCTCTCAAGCAGGAGGGTCAGTTTGGCATCCCCATCCAGAGCGATGGTCTCTGCATGTATGGGTGACCAACGGATACCCGTTGACCTGCCCGAAGGGGTTATGAACACGATTTCACACTCTAGAGCCCCCTCGACGAGGCGGTTATATAGTTCTAAGTGGTCGGTGTTCACTGAGTGGTGTGTTTCCAAGGGATTGGACCCACAGCAATGTGGGGTCCAGCGGGTGCTCTCCTTCCTCCAAGAGCTTTTGGAACTGGGCAGGTCCCCTTCCACGCTCAAAGTGTATGTGGCGGCTATAGCAGCGTTCGCTCAGACGACGCTAGGTAGCACGCTAGGAAGGAACGAGCTCATCATCCGTTTCACGGACGAATCCCCCGCGGCCCCCATCGGTTCCTATATGGGATCTGGCCTTGGTCCTAGAGGCCCTGAAGGCTCATCCCTTTGAACCGCTCGAGACTGTGGAACCAAGGTTCCTTTCGCTAAAAACCGCGTTCCTGATAGCTCTGGCTTCAGTGAAACGCGTGGGGGATCTACACGCGCTCTCAGTGAGCCCGACGTGTATGGAGTTCGGTCCTAATGACTCTAAGGTCATTCTCAGACCGAGGCATGGTTATGTCCCCAAAGCGATCGGCACTCCCTTCAGGGCGCAGATTATCTCCCTCTCGGCTCTGCCAGCATCCGACGAGGGGGACGGTGGCAATATCCTCTGCCCTGTCAGGGCATTGAGGGTTTATGTCACACGCTCCGCCGCCTTCAGGCGTTCTGAGCAGCTATTTGTTTCGTTTGGTGGGCGCACTAAAGGTCTCGCCTCCTCGAAACAGACCCTGTCCAGGTGGATAGTGGACGCGATTGCAACTGCATACGCTTCCAAACACCTGCAGTGCCCGCTAGGTGTCAGAGCACACTCCACCAGAGGCATGGCCTATTCGTGGGCTTGGGCCAGAGGGATTTCCATCCACGATATCTGTATGGCGGCAGGCTGGGCCTCTCCGTCTACGTTCGTGAGATTTTACAATCTGGAAGTTCCTGCCTTACAGGCGAAAGTGTTATCAGTTCAATAGGGCTGTTGGTTCTGCCCAGTGATTCTGCGCAGACATAGCTCACATACTGGTAGTAAGTTCGGTACTAGGCTCATGTGAATTTGAAGGAGACCGGCGGTGCCGTTCCCTCATTTACGAGACGAGCTGTTGTGAGTTTGAAGGTGACCGGCGGTGCCGTTACCTAATTTACGAGACGAGCTGTTGTGAGTTTGAAGGTGACCGGCGGTGCCGTTACCTCACTCATATAACAAGATATTGTGAATTTGAAGGTGACCGGCGTTGCCGTTCCCTCATTCATGAGACAAGGTGTGGTGAATTTGAAGGAGACCGGCAGGTGCCGTTCCCTCATTCATGGGACAGGGTGTTGTAACCACCCGTCGTAACCACCCGTCAGTTCGAATGAAGTGTCTGTATATGTGGTGGCCCGTTCTCCTTACCGGCCACCCTGCCTGAGCAGTGTTATGGTCCCCGGTTCCCTGGGATACATATGCTTTACGCGAGGCGCGCACGGCGTTGACAATGTGTTCCCGATGCGTAAGGAACTTACGCAATACGAGAGAACCTCTCGTAAGAGAACGATACTCGGTTACTTAACGTAACCTCGGTTCTCTCTAGAAGAGGGAACGAGTATTGCGTTCCTTGCCGTGCGCCCCGCGGGCTTTTACGCTTCAGAACTACGAAAACCGAATATGCAGCCCGTGAGCCCTGCTTATATACACGTGGCCACGCCCCACCTGTAGGCAAATGAAGCCAGGTGGGCGCGAAGCGCCCTCATTGGTCGCCACGTCACGCGGGCTCACCGATAGGCTGCTGCAGTTGCCAGCAGAGCAGCCAATAGCACGCTGGAATAGCCTGCTATGGTCTGCCAGGCTACCGCACTGCGTTGACAATGTTACAAAATTAAGGATAATTTTGGGTTTTTCAGAAATCTCGAAGAAAGAATACTTTCCCGATGTGTAAGGAACGTACGCAATACTCGTTCCCTCTTCTAGAGAGAACCGAGGTTATGTTAAGTAACCGAGTATCGTTTCCTCTTAAAAACAGAAAATTTATGTAATACCAAAATACAAGCAATTCCCTGTAAATTTAATAGAGCTCTCTGACCCCTCCATTGGCAGCAACATCATTGCAACTTGCAAACTTTTAAGACATCGTTAAAATAATCCATGTGCTACAGTGGTTCAACCCTGATTTTATGAAGCGATGAGATTACTTTTTGTGCAAAAGAACAAACAAAAACCTACCCTAACTTTATTCAACAATTTCTTCTCGTCTGTGCCAGTCTCCTGTTGACGTAGTAAATATAAATACGGTGCAGCGTTTTCGGGTTCTACAGCAGAATGACGGCTCACCTTTGGCTAGCTCGTGTGTCAGCATCACGCGCTTGTGTCGTGCTCACGTGAACAGCGTCGGCCAATGGTAAGTCGGCGTTCTTACGTAGAACTCGGAAGCGCTGTATAGTCACATGGACTATTTAAACAATGTCTTTATTACCTTCTGGGCCTTGAAAGTTGCAATGACGTTGCTGCCTATGGGTGGTTCAAAGAGCTCCAATTTCATAAAAAATATCTTACTTCGTGTTCCGAAGATGAACAAAGGTCTTATGGGTTTGGAACGTTGTGAGGGTGAGTAATTAATGACAGAATTTTCATTTTTGGGTGAACAAACCCTTTCAGCCTTGTCTGTGAAACCAGGAGTAAGTATATTTCTAGTTGTAGTTTAAGTATATAACTAAAATACATTTGAATTAGAATGTGAAAAATGTGAGTGAGATTTGTTTGAAAAAAAGTGGTTAAAATATTGTTGAGGTGATTATAGACAAAAGTGGGGTAATGTGACTATAAATAATTTTGATGGTTCACAGGGTGAGCTACCAAGCAGTTCAGCTGTGCCTCTCCTTCAAAAGGTAATTTTATGATATTCTTCAAAGAGCTGATGTCTAGGTCTGAGCCCCTTATTCTTTAAAAATAAGTACCTAAATCTCAGTCATCCCACTGTGTTCTGAAACATTTGACAGCATCAATGTACAATCAGGTTGATCTGAATTGCTCTAATCCTTCAAATTAAAATGTTCTCCCCCTTCTGTGCTATTCTTAGATCAGTACCATTGCCTGTGTGTGCAATTGTAATGAGGGAGGAGAATTCTATAACTGATATAAGGCCTTGTAATCCCACTCTCGTCTAGATGTTAAATTCATTTGTAATTGCCCTTTTCCCAAACACAGGTCTGTTGCAGACATTCACTATTCCCCTGACTGCATGCGGGGACAATGAGAGGGGGATTTCTTATTTTCATCCCAATGAGACTCCAGAGAGCATAATAGATTTAATACAGGTGTTGAGCATAAGAGACAGGCGGCAACTGATTTTTGCCGTCTCAGGGATTAACATATTCTCAAAAAGTGAAGGACAGTCCCACAAGACATTCTGAATATGTTTTCATACTAGAGTCATTGCTGCTGAAGGCCCTGATAGCCTATATTCCCGGCGAAGTTCTTTTTTTTAGTAGTAAAAAAAGTAGCGAGTATGAATACTCAGAGAGAAACTATAAACCATTTTTAAAGAATGCTCGGACAGTGGTCTTGGTCTTACAAACCTTGGAAATAATTTTAGCAATGATATGTAAGCTAATACGCATTTTTAATGCACACTATCAGCATGCGGTCCGTTTTTTGTGTCCATGCACTCAAAAACAAAGTTCTACCCGAAAGACTCAGGAGGCAAGAAAACACTTGATATATTTATTTTAGTGTTGGGCCGTTATCGGCGTTAATGTGCCGCGTTAATATGAGACTCTTATCGGGCGATAAAAAAAATATTGCCGTGAATCTATTCTCAAAGTTGGGTTGGGAGCTGGGTCTATACTACGCAAGCTATGATGACTTTCACCTTGATATTTTAGAGCGGATGTACACCTAGCCGAATTGCACTGTAGGGTCGAGAGAACGAGTCTTCGAACCTGTGTGTATGCCTACTAGTGTTGTCAACAAAAAAAAAAAAAAAAAAAAAAAAATCGATATTTCGCTATGTAACAATACTGAAATATCTGAAACAATACGATACTCATTTTCTACAGTATCGATATCAGCTGCGCTCTCCTCTACTATCCGAACGACAGGGAGTTGACACGCACCCGCCTCCTCTCATTCAGTCCAGTTAACCCTCTGAACACTGCGAACGCACGTTCTGTTGGATTTTTCCTCACAGCGTGTTAGTATTGGTGTGACCGGTCTGAATTTCGCGCAGGGTTGCACATAACGTTAATTCTACTAATTCCCGCAGATTTCGCGCTCGCATCTGAAGCGCACACACACATACTGTAATAAAGCCGCCTCTGACATACAAGTGCAAAAATGAGCTCCTTTTTCCAGCTAATTAATGGTCAAATACACTCAAAAATGTCTCAATGCCCATCTTGGTGAGTTTTAACGTAAACACAGTCGTAACCAGCTCACAGGAACAGTGGGATCCATGCGTGCGTCAGGTCTTAAAGGGACAGAAGTTATTTATTATTCAAACTACAAAAAGACAAACGATCACTTACGAGTACACATATTCTGAATGCCTTCGGCAGAATTCAAATGAGCCATTTTAATCTAGATTAATTCCAAGATTACAGTGAGATTAATCTAGATTAAAAAAAATTATCTATGCCCACCACTAATTTATTTACAGTTTGTATACAAGTAGTATTGAATGCAATTAAATGATACAGTTCTTTGGCGTAGGCCCCGTCCATAGTCAGAATCCAGAGGGTAGCGAATGCTTGCAGTTCATGCTTGAAGATGAAGGCAGGGGCAGAGCCTACCCCAAAAAGAACTGATAAAAATCAAAAGATACCCATCCGTTGGAAGATTCTTTGGATGAAGTGCCCAAAACATTTGCAAAGAAAATAGATTATATTATTAGAATATGGACATTAACTTGATGTTAGATCAATAAACAGAAGGAATTGTTAGGCTACTGCCTATCTGTATGTGTATGTGAAGTAAGCCACGAATGCCGTGAAGAACTGCCACGTTAGGCCGGAGTATGAATAGCCACATAGGCTGTAAGGACTGCCACATTAGGCCGTGTATACTGCCTCGATAGGCCGGGGTACGAGAAAAGCCGCGTTGGCTGAGAATGAGGCTTCAAAAAGCGTTGGGGTGGGGAAGGCCACATACTGTAGGTCGAGCAAGGGCCACGATAGCCCATAGTGAGAAGACTGCTTGGGTGTGTGAGTTAGCCTCGATAGACCAAATGGAAAAGTGAGCCATATAAATTTATAAAAATATAGATATAGGAACTGCCACCATGACCAGAAGTTTATAGTATACTTACCACATAAGATTGAAAGTATTAGGAGTTAATGATATGCTGTTACCTTACCTGATGCTTGTTAAGACCATAGACTGTAAAAAAATATGGACATAGTGTCCGTGACATCACCCATAGGATTCTGATGAGCCGTTCTGAAGCGCAAAGTATGGACGAGTTGGCCGTTGCCATCTTGGATAACAGAAAATGGGCAAAAAGGCGGGACGTGGGCAGAGCTGAAGTGACGCGATGACTAACAGACAGCAGATAAATGGCTATCCACATGCCACTCGAAGTGGCCACGCCCTTAATTATGCAGAACTTTAATGCTTTATATAATGTAAACAAATGAGTTATAAAAAAATTCACCCCCCTCACAGTTGTCATGAAGGGCAAAATTAGCCGTATAGACCAAAACCACAATTTGTACCAGGCTGTAAACATGTTTTCATCTGCTGTAAAGTTGGGCATTTTAACATGGGGCTCAATGAGATTCTGCTCCTTCTGGAGCCTGTCCCTAGCGTCCAGTCGATGAATTGCAGTATATGTCACTTCCGTATTGGCTTCAAAAGAAACTGCGGGAGGTTGCCGCTTGGTTAAGACACATAGGTAATCATATTATTATCTGAAAAGGATGTGATAATGTATAATACAATTTGTTACTGATGTTCAGTATAGAGTCACGTTAGTCTGAGATGCAAGAAGATCGCATGAGGTGACCTATGGTCCATGGAATTGACCGTTCACAAAGACCCGCCCCCTTTAGTTACTGTTGCTATGTCCGACAAGCCTTGGCGCTCTCACACCACACACGTTCTCACGTAGAGAAAATACATTGCGGAGCAAAGAGGACACTGGCAACATGGCGACAGACAGGACAGAGCAAGTTACTTTTTATATGAAAGTTGAAACTTTGAAATTGTCTTTTTTTTATTTATTTTTATTTGAAAAATAAATACCGTTTTGTGGCTCTTTAATGAGTCGTGATCTAAGTAGCGCAGTTAAAGCTGCTCGTAAACCGATCGTCTCTTCTTTCTAGTTCATTGATAAGCACGAAATAAACATGAATGAACACTAAAAGAAATGTTGTTTCAACCGTGGAAAGACCGTTTTTCCAAGTTCAAGTCCACCAATGGTAATCTACTATGTTATCTAACTCTCCTGACTGCTTTGTCGGACTTGCGGCAAAGGGTGAATTAGCAGATCGCTTAGCTCTAGATATGGAAATAAAACTATTGATTTTGAAGCGTATGAAAGCCACCACCACCAGTAGTTTGAATTAGGTATGTACCTTTGGAATTACTAAAGAGAGTTTGCTGTGCATGCCGGGTGGATTGAGCTGCCGTTGTTGCAGCACCGATCCTAAATTAATGTCTGGTATACCGATGAGATGATAGTCTGTAGTTCTGTAGAACTGTCACTAGACGAGTTTTAAACCACCTTCTTGATATGGGAGACCCGTTGGGGAGTATGAAAAGTGCAGAATGATTAGGAGAACATAGAGACAAAGGCCACATAATGATGAAGGCTACGATATGCCACCGGGACAGAGACCACGTTAGGCCACAGACAAATTCATGAAAGGCTATAGAGACTAACGAAAACAGGATCGATGAGTAGTAATGAAAGAGAAAAAAAACATACACCACCAGAATTTGCATGAAAATGCCCGCAGTTCTTTGCATCTGTATTTAGGAGGATTCTAAACCTTTGGACTTGACCCCCGCTCACAGCTTGATAGAACTCCATCTAACCGTCAGAACCTGCCGAAAGAATCCCCAAAGAGAATAAACAAGAACAGCATGGCAGATAAGTAAAATAATTAATCAAAATACATAGAACAAAGACGATTAAGAAACCTCGGACCATGCCCTTGCAGAAGGACCTGCAAAGCTACCAAACCTTTGAAAAAGAGATAATCAATGCAAGTGTCATCATTTGATACATTAAGCCATGTTCATGCTACGTGATTTTTACTATGATTTGGCAGTCTGAGACAAATAAATCACAATCCTAAAAGATTCCTTTGACCCTAGGCTAAAATCTGATGTCTTTGATAGTTAGTTTGACATGCTTACCACAGCCGATTAATGACAGTTGTGATAAAATTTTAGCCTGAAATAAAAATTAACTGAATGTGAAACCCCAGACAAGTTCTCGTGTGTGTTCAGGTTTGTTTGTTTTTTTGGCATCGTCATGTTCATAAAGTCTGAAAAGCAACAATAACGATGACTATTATAAAGTTGCACAGTGTGTGCCAGCTTTAGTGAAAAGGCTCACTGCAAGAGAGCCCTTGTCATTTGCGGTGTGGCCCAGGAATCAAAATAGTCAATTCTATATCTATATCCTATACACAATAGAATTGTGTATAGAATTTTATACACAATTCTATACACATGCGTGTCAAATAGTCAATTCTATATCTCTTAAGAATGTTGACATTTACGACGCGTTTTGCAGTGTTGAGCATAGCCAATCACAGACATGTCTGTAGAGCACTTGAATGCAATGCCCAATTGGAGGAGTTTACGTAACACAGAATGTACACAATCAAGATCAAGTGGTTCAGCACTTGTTCACTGGCTAAATTCTGCCTGCTAGTAAATACATTCAAACAAAGAAGAGTCTGTTGCCGCGACGCTCAATGAACATTCGCAATGATAGGCTGACATGGACTTAAAACGCCACTGTAGCATTTAACATTATTAACGTTTTAAATGGATCGTTCACCCAAAAATGAATATTAGCCCATGATTTACTCACCCTCAAGTCATCCTAGGTGTATATGACATTCTTCTTTCAGACGAGAGTTATATTAAAAAAAGTCCAGGCTAATCCAAGTATTATTATAGCAGAAATAGTTGCGCAGTTTTTGAAGTCCATTTGAAGTCTGGCAGTGGCTCAGTGGTTCATGTAGGTTGTCTACAAACCGGAAGGTTGGTGGTTCAATCCCCGGTTCCACCTGACCAAGTGTCGAGGTGTCCATGAGCAAGACACCTAACCCCAGCTGCTCCCAATGAGCTGGATGGCGCCTTGCATGGCAGACATCGCCGTCGGTGGGTGAATGTGAGGCAATGTGTAAAGCGCTTTGGATGGCCATTGGTCTGTTAAAAGCACTATATAAATGCAGTCCATTTACCATAAAAAGTGCATCTGTCCGTCAAATAACGTGCTCCGGGGTGTTAATAAAGGCCATCTGAAGCGAATTGATGCGTTTGTGTAAGAAAAATATCCATATTTAAAACTTTATCAAGTAGAGTTCCAGCCGATCGCCTTACGTGGAAAAGTGTTGAAAGTTGAAACTCAAGATGCGTACGTGACGTCATGACGAGCCTACCTGGTCGCGTTAGTCTTTCGATCGGCAGAGGAACTTTCAACAATTTTTCCATAAATTCAACACAGAAGGCGGTCGGCCGAAACTTTATAAAGTTTTAAATATGGATATTTTTCTTACACAAACGCGTCGATTCACTTCAGAAGGCCTTTATTTACACCCCGGAGCCGCTTGGAGCATGTTATTTGACGGACATATGCATTTTTTATGGACTTCAAAAACTATTAGAGCAACTATTACTGCTATAATAATGCTGGGATTAGCCTGGACTTTTGTAATATAACTCAGATTTTATTTGTCTGAAAGAAGAATGTCATACACCTAGGATGACATGAGGGTGAACGAACCCTTTAAATTTATGTAGGACCATCAATCGACTGCTAAGGAACGTCAACTGTGAACGTAGTAATGGGTGGGAACAGAACTTATATACTACAGATGAGGGCAATTTTTGAGGGCAGCATAGATGTATCCTTCGCTGGCTTTGATATCCCACAATCCTGTGCGTTCCATTCAGTGACAGGTGAGATAAAAAAAGAAAGATGGCGTCTGAAAGTTGCGGTTGCTGGTCAGTTTGTGTAGCATTAGTATTTAAGTTTATTGCCATATCAGCATCACTGGCTATTACAGGTAGAGACATATTAAACATTTAACAACAATTTCATAAATGCAATATAATAACAAAGATTTTATAAAATAAAAAATAAACTACTTGTACAAAATGAGTACAATTTTATTTTAAAAAACTCTTTTAAATGTAGGCATTTTGTGCTAAAAATTTTAAAAATATTTTCTGGATCCATAAATAAATCCTTAAAAGTTTGTCTTGATAACAAGTGCTGTCTCATAACTTGCTCATTTCCAATAATGCCACTATGTCCTGGTATGTTGTACTTGAGTCTTAATAACTGATTTGCTTTGATTAATATATCAATGATTATTGGATAGTTCTCTTACGAGAGGTTCTCTCGTATTGCGTAAGTTCCTTACGCTACGGGAAAGTATTCTTTCTTCGAGATTTCTGAAAAACCCAAAATTATCCTTAATTTTGTAACATTGTCAACGCAGTGCGGCAGCCTGGCAGACCATAGCAGGCTATTCCAGCGTGCTATTGGCTGCTCTGCTGGCAACTGCAGCAGCCTATCGGTGAGCCCGCGTGACGTGGCGACCAATGAGGGGGCTTCGCGCCCACCTGGCTTCATTTGCCTACAGGTGGGGCGTGGCCACGTGTATATAAGCAGGGCTCACGGGCTGCATATTCGATTTTCTTTTCTTCAGCGAAGCCCTTCGCATCGCTGGATCTGGAACCCGCCGCCGTGATCGTGCAAATGAGCAAGCAGAGGACAGCGCCTGAGGAAGCCGGCAGCATCGCGCCACCTTCAGCCATCCGTGCCTGCTCTGCTATCCGGCAGCATTATATCCTTTCATTGCACGTGTTCTCGCCGTTGCGTCACACGTTTCATAAAAGAGCACGAGCGTTTTTATCAAAACGCCTCGTTCCACCTGCGGCTCGTGCCACGTGCAGCTCAGCACCAGAGACCGCCATGTGTCTGCGCTCTCTGTCTGGGCCGTGACCACGCCGCCGCCGCACTCCTCGCGGGCTAATGCCCCGAGTGCGAGGAACTCTCTATGTCGACCCTGCGGGCTCGACTCGAGCAGTTTTATGACAACATCACTCCGCTGTTCCCCCCCTCTGTTCAAGCCGCGCCACCGCGCCGCTTACAAGGGATGGTTGAAATGAACGGTCTCGGAGCGAGCCTCCTCCCCCTCTGTTCAAGCCGCGCCGCTTACAAGAGTTGGTAGGAATGAACGGTCTCGGACCGAGCCTCCTCCCCCTCTGTTCAAGCCGCGCCGCTTACAAGAGTTTGTAGGAATGAACGGTCTCGGAGCGAGCCTCCTCCCCCTCTGTTCAAGCCGCGCCACCGCGCCGCTTGCAAGGGATGGTAGAAATGAACGGTCTCGGAGCGAGCCTCCTCCCCCTCTGTTCAAGCCGCGCCGCTTACAAGAGTTGGTAGGAATGAACGGTCTCGGAGCGAGCCTCCTCCCCCTCTGTTCAAGCCGCGCCGCTTACAAGAGTTGGTAGGAATGAACGGTCTCGGAGCGAGCCTCCTCCCCCTCTGTTCAAGCCGCGCCGCTTACAAGAGTTGGTAGGAATGAACGGTCTCGGAGCGAGCCTCCTCCCCCTCTGTTCAAGCCGCGCCACCGCGCCGCTTGCAAGGGATGGTAGAAATGAACGGTCTCGGAGCGAGCCTCCTCCCCCTCTGTTCAAGCCGCGCCACCGCGCCGCTTGCAAGGGATGGTAGAAATGAACGGTCTCGGAGCGAGCCTCCTCCCCCTCTGTTCAAGCCGCGCCACCGCGCCGCTTACGAGGGATGGTAGGAATGAACGGTCTCGGAGCGAGCCTCCTCCCCCCTCTGTTCATGTCGCGCTAATGCGCCGCTTACATACAAGGGATGGCAGAAACGGACGGTCCTGCAGCTCTCTTTACGTTACAAGAGAGCTGTTCCACCCTCGCGCACATTTCTCAGTCCCCTCATGAGTTCAGGCGACTGGAATTGTTCATATTGCTGTACACGAGCCTGTTAAGACACGCACGCCAGCAAACAAACGCCGTCATGAGACATGACGCTGACATATGCTCTCCAACGAACCCGCACTCCCCCCTGTTGGACCGCGCAGATTGCGCCGTTCACAAGGAATGAGAGTGCGCACGAGCACGTTCAGCGTGCGCGCGCGCCGCACTCACCGGGAAATTAACAGAGGGTGTTTTCGTCCCGCTGTGGCCGGACGAACCGCCATTCTCTAGCATTTCTCAGCCCCCTCTCCAGTTCAGGCGGCTGGAAATATTACTATTGCAGTAACGAGCCTGTCTTTTATGCACGCACGACTGCCAACAAGCACGAGGACGTACTGCCGTATGCTCGCGCTAACTGAACGCGATTGTGTCCCTCCCGGTAGCACAGTGGCAAAATCAGCGGCTGAAACGCCGGAGACCCGAGTTCGAGCCCAGCTCTCGCGGCAGATAAAAATGTTTTACTGTCCGCTTCCCCGGGCTCGCGGCCAGCTTTTCTTACATACAGAAAGCTAACTCGCACCGCGTGGTGCTCGAGTATTTTTGGGCGTCTATACATAAGGAGAGAAAAGACGGTTAAGTCCCGCTGCGGCCGGACCACCGTTAAAACTCTGTTTTCCTGTCAGTCCCCACTCCTGTGGCTACTGCAGATGTTTTCCACGCAGCCTACGAGCCGGCGAACTCGCCCTCTCGCCTGTTTCCAACTGAAGCCCCTCCAAAGTCCTCCTAGCAGAGGGGGGAAGCGACGGTTAAGTTCCGCCGTGGCCGGACCACCGTCAAAACTCTTCTTCCTGTCAGCCCCCACTCCTGTGGCTGCTGCAGATGGCTCTCACGCAGCCAACGAGCCGGCAAAACTGCCCTCTCGCCTGTCTACAACCGCCGTTTTTACGACGAACCAGAGAAATCAAGAAGTTGCTTTATATCTGGTTGCACGGCTCACGCCGTATGTGTTTTCAAATGCAGTAAACGTGCCCACTTTTGTGTTCACCCCTGCACCCAAGCACCACAAATCCCGTGTCTCTCACTCACATAAAGCGGCCACCGGCCGCTCGAGTGCTAGAGTTAGGTCTCGTGTCCGCTTATTTGCGCCCACGCCTAATCACCACACGCGCTGTCACACAGCCACTCTTAACCGGTCATGTTCCACGCGTAAGAGTTGTGCCCGCTCAAACGCGCTCACACATTTTCGCGAACATTCTACCCCCGGCGCCATGCGCCGCGCCACACACCATTTGTTCTCCGCCCAAGGTGGCCGGAACGACGAGTGTAGGGCCACACACAGGCCACTCCCCGCTCGAAGCGGCAGAGATACAGTGTGTAGGGCGGCATATTCGCCCGAGAGACTGGCTAATCTCCCTAGATTTGAAAGATGCATATTTTCAAATCAAGATAACGCCGCGTCACAGGCCATTCTTACGATTCGCCTTCGACAATATCAATACACCGTCCTTCCGTTCAGCCTGTCACTAGCACCCCGTACATTTACGAAGTGCATGGACGCGGCCCTCGCTCCTCTGAGAAGTCGAGGGATGCGAGTACTGAATTATCTGGACAATTGGCTCATCCTGGCGCAGTCAGAGGCCGAGCTCCTCGCCCACAGGGCAATGCTGCTCAGCCATCTGGACAGCCTGGGGCTCACGGTCAATTGGACCAAGAGCTCATTAGTGCCCACGCAATCAACCTCATTTCTGGGTTTGAATCTGGACACTGTGGCAATGTCAGCCCGCCTGTCACCCCAACGCGCGCGCCAAGTTCGGCGCATGGCTGCGTACTTCCGGCCGGGCAAAATCGCACCTCTCAAGCTCTTTCAGAGGATGCTGGGACGTATGGCCTCACTGCAGCTGTGCTCCAGCTGGGCTTAATGCGCATGCGCCCGCTGCAATGCTGGTTAAACGCCCGAGTGCCTCACAGAGCCTGGGCGTCCGGAGGCTTCAGGATCAGAGTGACTCAGGGCTGCGTTTCAGCCCTAGAGCCCTGGTTAGTAGCCGACTGGTACCAGCGGGGAGTGACGATGGGAGCCATCTCACACCGCAAGGTCATCTCGACGGACGCCTCCACCACGGGTTGGGGCGCCGTTTTCGAGGGCTGATCGGCCTCGGGCCTCTGGTTGAGCGGGGAAAAGCTCCTACACATAAACTGTTTGGAGATGATAGCAGTGGAGAACGCGCTCAAGCAGTTTCTCCCGCTTATACGAGGATACCACGTGTTGGTCCGGTCGGACAATACCACAGTGGTGTCCTACGTGAACCGGCAGGGCGGTGTCAGGTCCAGGTGTCTGGGCAATCTGACAGAACGCCTGCTTGTGTGGGCACACAGCTCGCTGCGCTCGCTGAGAGCTGCGCACGTACCGGGCCACCTCAACGTGGGCCCGGACAAGCTGTCCAGGGGCCTCATTCTCCCGGGGGAATGGTCCCTGCACCCCCAGACAGTCCAGCTGGTATGGCGCCTATTCGGCAGAGCGGAGCTCGACCTCTTTACAACAAAAGAGAACGCCCGCTGCCCGACGTTTCTGTCCAAAAGCGAGGATGCGCTGTCCCAACCTTGGCCCAGCCTCCCGCTGTATGCTTTCCCGCCGATTTCCCTATTGCCCCAGGTCATAGCGAAAATCAGGGAGATGCGCCGCCCGGTGCTCCTTATAGCGCCGCGCTGGGAGAACCAGATTTGGTACCCAGAGCTGGTGAAGCTGTCGCACTCACCCCCCTGGCCAGTTCCGCTGAGAGCAGACCTCCTCTCTCAAGCAGGAGGGTCAGTTTGGCATCCCCATCCAGAGCGATGGTCTCTGCATGTATGGGTGACCAACGGATACCCGTTGACCTGCCCGAAGGGGTTATGAACACGATTTCACACTCTAGAGCCCCCTCGACGAGGCGGTTTTATAGTTCTAAGTGGTCGGTGTTCACTGAGTGGTGTGTTTCCAAGGGATTGGACCCACAGCAATGTGGGGTCCAGTGGGTGCTCTCCTTCCTCCAAGAGCTTTTGGAACTGGGCAGGTCCCCTTCCACGCTCGAAGTGTATGTGGCGGCTATAGCAGCGTTCGCTCAGACGACGCTAGGTAGCACACTAGGAAGGAACGAGCTCATCATCCGTTTCCTCAGAGGAGCCAGAAGGATGAATCCCCCGCGGCCCCCATCGGTTCCTATATGGGATCTGGCCTTGGTCCTAGAGGCCCTGAAGGCTCATCCCTTTGAACCGCTCGAGACTGTGGAACCAAGGTTCCTTTCGCTAAAAACCGCGTTCCTGATAGCTCTGGCTTCAGTGAAACGCGTGGGGGATCTACACGTGCTCTCAGTGAGCCCGACGTGTATGGAGTTCGGTCCTAATGACTCTAAGGTCATTCTCAGACCGAGGCATGGTTATGTCCCCAAAGCGATCGGCACTCCCTTCAGGGCGCAGATTATCTCCCTCTCGGCTCTGCCAGCATCCGACGAGGGGGACGGTGGCAATATCCTCTGCCCTGTCAGGGCATTGAGGGTTTATGTCACACGCTCCGCCGCCTTCAGGCGTTCTGAGCAGCTATTTGTTTCGTTTGGTGGGCGCACTAAAGGTCTCGCCTCCTCGAAACAGACCCTGTCCAGGTGGATAGTGGACGCGATTGCAACTGCATACGCTTCCAAACACCTGCAGTGCCCGCTAGGTGTCAGAGCACACTCCACCAGAGGCATGGCCTCTTCGTGGGCTTGGGCCAGAGGGATTTCCATCCACGATATCTGTATGGCGGCAGGCTGGGCCTCCCCGTCTACGTTCGTGAGATTTTACAATCTGGAAGTTCCTGCCTTACAGGCGAAAGTGTTATCAGTTCAATAGGGCTGTTGGTTCTGCCCAGTTATTCTGCGCAGACATAGCTCACATACTGGTAGTAAGTTCGGTACTAGGCTCATGTGAATTTGAAGGAGACCGGCGGTGCCGTTCCCTCATTTACGAGACGAGCTGTTGTGAGTTTGAAGGTGACCGGCGGTGCCGTTACCTCACTCATATAACAAGATATTGTGAATTTGAAGGCGACCGGCGTTGCCGTTCCCTCATTCATGAGACAAGGTGTGGTGAATTTGAAGGAGACCGGCAGGTGCCGTTCCCTCATTCATGGGACAGGGTGTTGTAACCACCCGTCGTAACCACCCGTCAGTTCGAATGAAGTGTCTGTATATGTGGTGGCCCGTTCTCCTTACCGGCCACCCTGCCCGAGCAGTGTTATGGTCCCCGGTTCCCTGGGATACATATGCTGTACGCGAGGCGCGCACGGCGTTGACAATATGTTCCCGTAGCGTAAGGAACTTACGCAATACGAGAGAACCTCTCGTAAGAGAACGATACTCGGTTACTTAACGTAACCTCGGTTCTCTCTAGAAGAGGGAACGAGTATTGCGTTCCTTGCCGTGCGCCCCGCGGGCTTTTACGCTTCAGAACTACGAAAACCGAATATGCAGCCCGTGAGCCCTGCTTATATACACGTGGCCACGCCCCACCTGTAGGCAAATGAAGCCAGGTGGGCGCGAAGCGCCCTCATTGGTCGCCACGTCACGCGGGCTCACCGATAGGCTGCTGCAGTTGCCAGCAGAGCAGCCAATAGCACGCTGGAATAGCCTGCTATGGTCTGCCAGGCTGCCGCACTGCGTTGACAATGTTACAAAATTAAGGATAATTTTGGGTTTTTCAGAAATCTCGAAGAAAGAATACTTTCCCGTAGCGTAAGGAACTTACGCAATACTCGTTCCCTCTTCTAGAGAGAACCGAGGTTACGTTAAGTAACCGAGTATCGTTTGTCTTCAAAGACTCAAGAGCTTGTAAACAGGATTTTGAAACAGTAAACACTATGAAGTTCTGTTCTATTGCATTTTCAATATGTTCCAAGGCAAGTAATAGAGCACAAGCTTCTGCTGTAAAAATTTAACTTTGGTCTGGGATACGAATGCCATACTGTTGGCGGCCAATTACTGCTGCAGAAGCAGATACATGATTGTCAATATGGAAAAAAGGCTTCTTATGTCGAAGACATGCTGATAATAAATATGTGGATAAGTTTTAGCCTTCTTATTATAGGACAATTCCAAATTGATGCATAACTTTTTCAAACTCCATGGAGGAACTGGACAGAAGTGAATCTGGCTTAGAGATGGTCAACATTTATGTCTAAGTTTTCTATGAGGTCTTATTCGTATTCCTAAGGGTCTGATATAACTGGGTCTGGCATCGCATTGATGTAAACATTGTGGGTAGAAGATTGATTTATATGCTGGATTATGTTGATTTAGGTCAGTTTGTGTGTAAATGTACGAGGCAACAAGTCAGCTGAAGCCGGAAGAAAAGACTACTGTGTAAGGCCCGTTAAACTGGTCCAATCTGCCGGTTCGCCAATACACGGGGAAGGTCACACGTGTTCTGTCCTCACTCATGCGAAGTATTGGTTGGTTAAATTTGTAATATATTAATCATACACTCTAAAAAAAAAAGGTTCTATATGGCACAAAAAAAGGTTCTTGGCTCGTAATCATAGGGGAACCTTTTTTAGTGCTATATAGCACCAATTTTGGTGCTTCAGCAGTTCTTCAGAGGTGCTATATAGCACCTTAGTCAAAGAACCGGTGAAGAACCTCTGAAGAACCGCTGAAGAACCACTGAAGAACCAAAATTGGTGCTATATAGCACTAAAAAAGGTTCCCCTATGATTACGAGCCAAGAACCTTTTTTGGTGCCATATAGAACCTTTTTTTTTTGCTCGTTTATTTCATCTGACTCCATAAATGAAAGGTTTTAATAATATCTGTGCCTCACTAAAAGTGAGCGAATGTTTGACTATTCCTTTTAACCATTAAGTGAACAATGTCCAAAATCAGTTAGAATAATCAAATGTAACAATTTATTATGTCAGGTAAATGTATCATGCCAGTTTCATAATCAATTCAAAGATAATCGATACAAAACATAAAATGCTCAGGAATAGAGAGAAGATGCAAACCCAACTTTAAGAAATACGTGAGGCTGAGAGATTTCTTTCTCTCAGCCTCACGGGCCGATCTGAAGTACAGGAAAGGCCCCGAACTCTCTGCTCCATCTCATTAAATAGTCAGAAACATGTGCTAACAAAAGAAATTTGCATGCAGTGGTCGCACCTTCATGGGGGTGGGTAACCATTTGCTGAAGAAAACCACCTTCCTTTCTAAGTCAGTGTGGCGAGCAGCGAGGCAGAGGGACCGTGAGGGCGGGACGAGGCGGCGCTCATCAGAGAGGATGAGCGCCAGCTGTGAGCCAGCGATCTCGGCCCTCGCGGAGGAGTGAGGGACTATAAAGGAGGAGCGACGACAGTGAGGGACGAGAGAGGACCAGGCCTGGACTTTATGTTGTATTTTAGTTTAGTTTTGTTATATGTTGCTGCAGTCGACCGTGAGGGGCTGCAGCTTTTTATTTTCATTTGTGTTTGTTTGTATGTAGGCGACAGTCGTCCGCGAGGGGCACAATTTTATTTTGTGTTTCTTTTTTATTAAATATGTTGAACGTTCTCCGGTTCCCGCCTCCTTCTTCCCGTACCAACAAGCTTTACTACAGTCAGTTATCCATAAATTCTTAAAACCTTATTACCTTTTGTTTTATCTATCTGGATATGAGATACCTGTACCACTCACTTTGAGACCTTTCAAATGACACCAAAAACATAACAGTCAATGATAAAACATTCAAATTAAAACATATTCTTGTGTGAGTTCTTAGTAGTTTGTGGAAGTGAGGTCGTGTGGGGACACTTTGTCTCAGAACAGGGCCTCAACCAGTATTTTCAGTCTTACAACTGCAATTTCCATTTCACGACAACTTTAAGGTATAAAGTGTAATTGTAATTTGGTCACAAACAATCAACTCTGGCAAGGTGATTAATAGGCCCATTATAAATGACATTTGTAGATGATTTAATACATTTACCTGTCTCAAACGAGAGATGTGGCAGTTTCAAACACTTGAACTCTCTGAAATACTTGATTCTGACTGGCCAATTGCAGCAGTCAGCTATTTGCTAAAATTCTCTGTGGCCCATGTCAATGCTGTATAGACAGCTAGGTGCATAATAAAGAAAGATACATAGTATCGCCCATCACTGCATCCACAAATAATGAAGATTAAGCCTTTAAATGCTAAACAAGAAAGTCTTCAGTGGTATTCATGTGTGTGAGAATTCACATTCTTAACATGACTTGTAAGCCTCTATTCTTTATCTAATATTTACACAATCAAAGCTTGTGAGAACATCAAAACAATGTGGCTCAGCAAGAAATGTGGAATGAAGATCTATGCAGAATAAAACCATACTTAAGACTCTTCATCTCTCAAGACCGCAGGCTTTATACGACGTATGGGACCCCTTGTCATAATTATTCTTCTTTCCATTCAAACTTGTCCTTCACAAAAGGAAACCGCACTTGTGCGGCTTGGAGAACTGTCGCTGCACGTATTGTAAACTGCATTAAGACGTAGCAATTGGCCTCAGTGTCCAAAAGCCTGTTGGTGCTACATACAATACTGTTCCTCCAGCCTGAATGCAAAGAAAGACAAGCCTCCGGTTAACAGAGAAAGATTCCTTGCACTGGCAGAGGCTGACTGGCACAACACAAGCACCTTTTATTACCGTCATAATTAATGACCCACAGTGCCGCAGATCTGAAAAGAAGCCTGTTTCCTTAAAGGGAATTAGAAAAAGCGAAACGACGGCCAAAAAGAGCTCAATTAATAAAGTGGGCACAGCTCTGGGATAACACAAACAAGGCAGAACATCAGTCAAACGCACAGGCATGTTGGATAAACAAATGCTTGATTCATTTCTCCAGCCCGATGGGACTACTGATTAAATTAGAAAGCTGAAGAAGCGACAATCAACATGCTGGAGGATAAACAATGCTAGTGTGCTGTAGGGGGCAAAACAAAATGAAACGCAGAAACATTCAATGAAGTTTGACACAATTATTGAGCCCCAGCTGGGTCAAAGCTGAGCATATCACACAAATATGTATGTAATCGGGAAATGTCCACCTCAATATATGTCACAGGCTGCAAAAGGATCCTATCACAATGTTGTGAAATTAACATGATGCTCAGACAATAATTGGACAAATATTTCACACTTTTCAACATGCATATGCCCAACATCAGCTGCTTCATCATTTCTGCCTTTCTTTATGACAGACAAAACAAACCTGAATTAATCAATGGTTATGTGTTCCCTTTTAGAATATGAATTACATTACCATCAAATTCATTGGGAAAAAAATGAACTGGCATTGACGTTTTCATGAAGAAGCTTTAACATCCATGGGACCTTTCCATTCCACAAAAGGTACTTTATGTATGTGTATACAGTATGTATGTTGTTTTTCTCATTTTTGTATATGTTGTATATTATTATATGTTTACATGTTTTATATTGTCTCTTAATGTTAGTGTTGATGAGCTCACCAGCAAAAGTTTATATGGCAATAATAAATACATTAAAGTGCCCCAATTATGCTATTTTTAAGGACTAATTTTATCTCCTACAAGTTACAACAGATTTACATGCATTTCATTTTCTCATAATATACATTGCACATCACATTTTTCACTGATTACCAAACGACTCATCGGGTAAATCCGTCTCTCTAAATCCCTTCTTTCCGAGAGCCTACTGTGCTTTGATTGGCCAGACAGCCCAGTCTGTTTAGATTGGTTGCTTACAGCACACGTCGGTAGCATTAAATGTCCATTACCATAATTGAACGTCAGCTTCCTCAGCAATTGTACACACTGTAAAGACAATAATGATGACCTTAATTTTAACATATCAATCCGATCACGAGTCAGATTATGAAACATTGGAAGAAATAGTTATTCAACCCTAACCTTCATCACAAAGATGACTTGAGCAGGTCGTTTCTCAGTGATACGCTACTCATTTTGAGGTACATTATGAGATGGTGTAACTGTAATTCCTCACATCAGCATTAACAAGTGTATGTCCATCAACAAACCCATGTGTATATTTCTCATTTATTGCAGTGCACATGCGGAAACCGCATTAACTGCATCAATAACGGTGCATGTGTTAGCCCAGCGTGATTATGTAACATTAAAGCTGCAGTCCGTAACTTTTTGGGGTTAAAAATCATCCAAAATCAATTTCTGAGCAAGTAGGGTAAATGTAGGCTACCTATTAAGCTCACCAAAGTCTGCATTGAGACATTTTAGTGCACAGGGTATTGGTTTGAGTACAATAAGTTATGTTAAAATAAAAGATTAATCTCTCACACAATAATATTTTATTTTATTTTAAATGACAAAGGCATTTTAATTAAGATGTACATCATTAAATGCAAAAATCTGGCTGTGTTTAATGGGTACATGTTTGTACCCTTTAAGCACACACCTGGTGCCATTAAGTTCACAACATGTTTTTTTTTGGGCAGAAATTCTTGTTTATTTTAAACAACATTTTTTTAAAGAATAATTTTATAAAGATTAACTTGAAGTGACAACCATCAGCTAATATTTAAAGTCTGTTTACATAGACGTTAAATGTGGATGAGTTTAAAGGGAGCACACTGAGCTTAATTGGAACAGCAACAAAATGTTTTATTAATAAATATTATTAAATTTAATTTAAAAGGACAATTTTGCTAAATAAATAATCTAGGTAATGTATTAAGTTCATACATATTTTAATATGGACCACTATTATTGAAAATATCTATGAAATTATACTTTTTCTTATTGACGTCACACTGAAGCTGTTATTTTCATAGTAGTGCGCCCTTTAAACTCACCTTACAATAATATGAAGTCTTTAAAAATTAAAAAAGTCTTTAAAAATTAAAAATCTTTTGGATCTAACTGTAATCATTTCCCACATCCAGGTTATAATATGCAAAAGTCTAAACATTAATCTCTTAATTTTGCAGTAAGAAGTTATACTTATCGAAAATAAAGGCTTAAACATCTAAACAATGCACATTTAAGGGGCTCCTCTTCTGGTGAAAGTTTTCAGACAGCTTTCAAAATGGCCACCAGACAGTGTGAACACATGCATACCCATAACTCAGTGTGCAATGGTCTGATTATCTTGAAATTACCGGAGGTATTAGTAACAAACACATCAATTGGTTAAGATATCAAGTAGGATGATAAATATAATTTTTTTTCTTTTTATAATCTGAGTTCAAAGATAGTTGTGTGCTTAATGGGTAATTGAGCTTAATAGGTACGTTTACCCTACACAACAAGCCAGTATTCAAAACTATCGCGTGTTCATTAGCGGATCATTTATAGCCTTTTCTCACAGCAGCTGGAATAATTTATCATTTTGATGGCGGATTGTAATCCAGAAAGGCCCAAATGACATCATCAGTGACAACTGGAGATTCACCCATAGTCAGTACAGGTAACGCAAATACACACTAAATACACGTAGTCACGCAATGCTAAGGCTGTTAACATTCACAATTTCAGAACAAAGTATAACGATAATAATTTGCACGGTTTGATGTTATATGAGCGATCGGTAGACTATATTTAACCACTGCTGGTAGCGCGATTTATTGTAATGTTTTGTTCCCAAAAAAGTGGCAGACATGTTACTTACTTGTTCAGATGACATTTTCCGGTGAAATTCTTATTTAGGTTATACTCCAAGACATAGAATCTGTGATTCTGAAGTACAGTATCCACAACTGTGTGGTGACTGACAGCACAGACTCCTCAAAACATCAGATTAATCCGCGCTGAGGTGCCGATGCACAACTCACGTACAGATGATAACTCCGCGAATAACTGCAATTGCAGGTTTCAAACAGAGATGGCGGCGACACAGAGGCAACATTTACGGACTGCAGTTTTAAAGTTTGTACAAATCTTACTCCATACTTTATCTTTACTCAAAGTAGTAAGAATGACAGACAATCTGCATTAATAGACACAGTTTTAGGTAATAGTGCCACCAGAGCCGGTGTTCTGTCGATTTGTCCTACCTTGTCAGATTTTGCTACCTCCCATTAAAACAGTAGGTAGCACAATTCGACAGCAAAAAATGCTGCCTGTCAGATTGTGCTACCAGCATCATGTTCATCTGATTTGAGGCTTTTTTAATATCCATACCTACCCCTACCCTGAACCTACCTTTAAAACTATGTAAATATTTTAAATAAAGAAATATTAAATATGGAATGCCCAAGGCATAAGCGAACTAAGCGGCTGCTTAAGGCCCCTTGTCCACCAGGGGGCCCCCAAGAGCACAGGAAATTACTTTTTGCGGTATGTTATATGATTATTGAAATCGCTAAATGGCCTTAAACAATTACTAAATAAACTGCAAAATGTGAAGTTTTCTAATATATGCACGGGTTGACTCTGACAGCACTGCACGAGCTCGCGACGCGATGCGATGTTGGTATTCGCTTGTTAGCAGGGTTCAAAGTCCAAAGTGCGAGAAAATCGGCGCTAAAACGTACTACTCGTCAGTTGCCCGGTAACCTTTTTATGAATGGATGGATTTAGTAAACATGGACTGCAGTAGACACTGTAGTAAACACGGAAGTTCAAATGCGCGAAAACAACATGAGAGGGAGTAAATGCAGAATTAAAATTCTTGGATGACCTAAACATTTACAGTTTGAGTGGTCATTTTGACACGCTTTCTTGTGATGAACTGTGACTGATTGCATTGATCATCTGAAGTGCACGCGCACTCTACAAAGTGGGAGCGCAAACATTATTTAAAGGTCCTGTTCTTCGTGATCCCATTGTTCAAACTTTAGTTAGTGTGTAATGTTGCTGTTAGAGCATAAATAATACCTGTAAAATTATAAAGCTCAAAGTTCAATGCCAAGCGAGATATTTTATTTAACAGAAGTTCCCTTTCAAAGCCTACAGCGAACGGCTGGCTTGGACTACATCCTGGTACTTCCTTCATTAATTACGTCAGTAGAACAGTAGAACAGACTAACCTCCGCCCACAAGAATACGCGGGAAAAGGGGGCGTGGTCTTGTTGCTGTCCCACGTGGAGAAGAGGAAGTGTTGCGTGGAGAAAAGGAAGTGTTGCGTTTGACTGTGTTTGTCGCCATGTCGTCGAGACGCTGTTATTTTCATCCCGGAGTCAAATCACCTTTGTTTGGCTTTCCCAGGGACGCTGTAGAGATCATTAAGCGCATACATCTCCCGTTAAGAGGCGTGACCTTTCCACGTGCGCTAAGCTGCGGTCAAATCCCAACACGGGAACCGCTGGCACAATCAGAACTCGTTACGTATTTCTGAAGGAGGGACTTCATAGAATAAAGGAAGTCATCAGCAGTTTTTAGGACAGTGAAAACAGCGGTATACAGATAAGTAAATTGTGTTAAAAATACAGTTTTTTTTTTTACACGCGAAACATGAACACATGTTATATTGCACACTGTAAACACAATCAAAGCTTCAAAAAGACACGAAGAACGGGACCTTTAAAGCGGAAACACCATTTAAAGCGGCACTCCTTAGTGAAAACGCAAACATAATTTAAATCACCAGATCACATTCAGTTTTACTAGCATGATTATTCAAAGCATTTTAGATGGTTTATTCTATATGTATAGTGCATTAATAGCGGGAGAGGCGGGACATAGCGAGCACCGGGAGAGATGCTGCCTGCATTGAAAGTGCAATAATGCATGAGTTTCAGTGACATTATTACATTAAACAACTATATATGATGTTGAATATAATGTATAATAATGCAATGGGGAAATATTTGTTGGGTCCTGATAATACACTAATAATAATATTATTTTAATAATAAAAAAGTACCAAATAAAATAAAAACACCTTGATTTTGGCTACATATTGGGATACATATCGTATCATGAGTTCAGTATCGAGATACATATTGAATCGTGACACGAGTGTATCGTGCGAATATCTTGTCTGATGTGCTGCATGTTTTGTACGGAGTACAGTATAGCTTCCAGTTTCTCAGTAAATGTTTTTCTGCAAGTGCTATATAGTCTCCTTGGAATTATAAGTTGTGTAGCCTACATTTAGGAAGTTTTTATTTAGAAAATAAAAAGTTTCTTTCTACAGTCTCTTCTGCTCATCAAGGCTGCATTTATTTGATCAAAAAAACTGTAATATTGTGAAATATTAGTATAATGTAAAACAGCTGTTGTCTATGTGAATATATAGTAAAGTGTCATTTATTAAAGCTGAATGTATCATCATTACTCCAGTCTTCAGTGTCATGATCCTTCACAAATCATTCTCATATGAGGATTTGATGCTCAAGACATATTTATGTTTATCAGTTTTTATATTACAATATTTTTAGGATTCTTTGAAAGCTTTATATTTAAGAGAAATGCTGTCCTTTTGAACCTCCTATTCATCAAAGAATCCTGGGGAAAAGTGAGCATATTCAACATAAGAGACTAGGCAAAAAAACAAAGTACATATCCCAGTCTGCACTGTAGAACTGTAAGACTACTGTAAGGCTTTGAATATTAACATCTGACCTCTCCTGTGGGTTTGCTACTGTTACAATTAAAAACTGTGTACGTGTAAAAACCATGACAGCCAGACATGATGTAAGCAACACAGCTACAACTACTAACATTGATACTGGGTGTGCGAATGATCAAGAATTGACAATAGTCAATCGTATTGGTGGCACCAAGGGGCCCCCAAATAAAATTCTGCTTAGGGCCCCATAAGGGCTTGGGCCGGCCCTGAGTGCCACACAGCTGATTAGCAGAACTATTTCAGTAAGACAACGTGAGTTAACAGGTGTGGTCATGACATTTCATCCTACCCATCAGATTGTCCTATAAGGGCTTACTGTGCATGCGCACATCAATATTTAATATTTATTTTTTTAATATTTACATAGTTTTAAAGGTATAGGTTTAGGGTAGGGGTGTAATGGATATTAATAAAGCCTCAAATCACATGAAATAATTATTTAGAACAAAATGGGTTCTGCATTCTGAGCAGTTTTGAGATATTGAGCATCAAAGTATTTGCATTCCGTTCGACTTTTTAAATAGAACCTTATTGTTTTCTAAATAAAAAGTCCCAAAATGTACACAACATAAAAACAGCATAGTGTAAATAAGTTATCACAGAGTAAGAATATGTGAACAACTCAATTTTGACAAAAATATCAGATAGAACCTTATAATTCCAAGGTTACACAATGTGAACAACGTCATGCTTTAAATTGATATCAAGTCATTTAAAATAATCTATTCTATGTATTTCTATATTTAAGTTTAACTAGGGTTTTGTGAGTGAATGTTGACATTAGTGTGCACTGCAGTTCCACCTATAGCTAACTCATGCTGGGCTTTTCCAGCAAAAAAGCAATTTTGCCTGCTCTCTCCTGCTTGTGTCAAGTTTGCAAAGTCCAATTTTCACATAATATGCAGGTCGTGACTGAATCTGCACTGGTCTTGGTAGGACATAATGGCAACAGAATGGTAAATTGTTTTTGGGGGAGGGTTGGTTAAGGTGAGGGAAATTACCATTGAGCACCGGTAACACAGTCAGGGACATTGACGAATAGAATAGATTTTCCATCTCAGTGTGTCACATTAGATTTTCGGAGGTGCTCAGTGGCAGGTACATGGGATTAGTAACACTTTAACAATGTAATGAACTTTTTAGTTTATCCATCTTCCAGCCCAGTAATGCAAAAAAAAAAAAAATCCATCTGCATGATGTGAATGGAGGAGAGAAGAGAAATATTTTTTTAAAGGTTCAGTATCAACTTCTTTTCTCAGAATTGTATGTTAATCACAAGTGTCATCATTAAATCATGCAAGTAAAAAAAATATGTATACGCCTTACATCCATGAGGATTTTTTAAAAATACATTTACAAAAAAACATGCACTTGTGAAAGTATAAAAATAAAATCGAATTTCCACAGCAGACCATCAAAAACACGGCTCGGTTGAAATTGAAGGTCACAAAGCCCTGTTTTTAATACCTTGTTTCTGATATGCCGCAGTGCTGTGTTCTCCTTCGCTCTCTTTAGCCTTCTGGTCCTTGAGTTGAGGTGGTCAGGGGCTAAGCCTCCAGCGGGAGGACGTCTGCATTCCTCCAGCTTCCAGCAGCCCTGTACTTCACTCGCCCTCTTTGTGGCTCACAGTGTGGTGGGGTTAGGAGACTGCCGCCTGAGCTGGCCAGAGCCCAGAGCTGCCGCCTCAAACAACTTCAATGTTAATTTTCCTTTCATCCTGTGTGTGAAATTGCTGCTGGTGTGGCACTGACCCCCAGCATTATGAGGTCAAGTGTTGAAATCTGATGTGCGCCTCTCAGGCCGACAGTGCTAGATAGATAGATGAATGGGAGGGGAGGTATAAGGAAGGGAAAGTCTTTACAAGTTCTCACCGAGTTCTCACCTAGCATTGTTAAGAGCTTCATTGGGCATGAAGCAAGCCTTCACATGTGAGAGAGAGAGAGAGAGGAGCAAGCAAATCCACAAAAACTTTTGCAATATTCAGAACTATGTAAGATGCAAATCTATCAATGAAAAGGTCAGCAAGGCCATATGTTGTGTGTGAAGTGGTGTCGTAATATAAGTTTCAATTTGCTTGGAGAAGAAATACTGTCAATACAGCCGAACACTCACTCTTTTTTGGGGTGGTCACTAATATGTTTATATCGACCTACAAGTACACTATATTATATTACCCAATAATAATTCTATAAAGTATGTGAGTCTGTAATTGCATATAGATGCCACCTGTCATCATCCTCAGAGGCTGCACTCACCTCTGAATTACATGCCTTATTCTTTTGTGCCACTTGAAATTCGCCATAACTTTCCAAACGAAATGCACAAGTTAACATCTTTTCTTCTAAAGATATTCCTAATCCTAAATAAATGCAATCTCTGGCAAAGAACAGGGGGTGCAGAGAGGAGGGAGAGAGAGAAACATCTGAGTATAGATAACCATTAGATATGATTCCCATGATAAGACTCTGTAATTTGGCTTTTAGAGATAACTCCAGGGGCTGTCAGGCTGAACGGCAGCAATTTACTGTTTGTTTTATTTTTTTCCCCTATCCCTTTTTACACACATTTTTTATCTTGCCTGTTGAAGGGCTTTTCATCTTAGATGATTTCCACTCTTTTTTTCCTGCGTTTGCCCCAGAAGGTGAGATCAGAAGAAGGCTGACTGGTGTGTTTTAAAGCGATGGACAAAATACAAATATTTGAGAATGTATTTCATGGTAATTATGTCAGGTTTCATGGCCTGAGCTGTGCACTTGAGGCGCTGCCTGGATGCCTTAATTTGTATAGAAATTGTAATCATTTGTTCATTTCAAGGTGAAAATTGCATTTTTTAATTTAAATTGTATCCTGCGTGATAGGCTATTATCTAGAAAAATTGTCTCTGTGTATTAGAGTCTATACCCAGGCGTCACGCTTGTTAAGAGCTGACTGCTTTCAAAAAGGTTTATGTGTGTATCTCCCCACAGAATGCAGGAGCGCGTGCTCATTATTTTCATTCTGGAGTATTTCACCTCCATTTTGGATTATTACTAAGAATAAGTCTGCAAGTTGACTGTAGATTTTGTGAGCAACCTGTAAACAGGCTCCGTGGCTTATCTCTTGGATTTATACTTGCATGTTCACCTTGAAATCCTGCCTTTTTTCCTCACTGAGGTGAGATGGCACGGAGGACAGAGAGAAGGGAGATACAAGACATATTGGTAGGGGAAAAAAGTGTTGACTGCTCAGAGACTTTTTTCAATAGGGTGTATTGAGAGCCTTTTAGACCGAGCGGGGTTAAAGCGACTCCCAGCTCTCTCACAGCTTAATTTTGCAGTGATGCTGGAGTGTGGAGATTAGAGTCTGGGGGCAAGGAGGGGCACACGGAGGCTTGGTTGAGGGATGCCAGGGTTACTATGGGGGACTATAATCTTGTATTAGGTGCCTGGAGACAGCAAATGAAAGACTGGGTTTAAAAAGGGAAAGTTCGTGTGAATGGCAAGGAGAAATAAAATTGTCTTAACCTATTGACATCTGTACTAAAAAAAAATCCATTTTAGAAGAGCATAATGCTTCGGAGAAGCAGAATATGTTGAACAATGGAGTCTGTCAAAGGGATACATTCTTCTCTCTGTAACAATCTTCTGCTAAGCGCTCTACTTACCGATCCAGGTTATTAGGCAATCATGCGATCTGTCGTTGTAAGCTGATTGTAGGAATGTGGAATCCCTTCGGTGAAGATCAGACACCCAAGCTCAGGTACATAATGTATCCTGGAATAATTATGGGATTTAAAGAGATGTTAGGCTTTGTAAGTGCTTTCTTTGTTACGTTTTCGAGAGGTTGACACCGCAGAGTTTCTAAAACATAATAATAACAGCCAAAGCAGGGGGCGGGGGTTCTCGTGGCGAAATTCTTCAGACATGTTTTAATCAGTCTGTACCTCGTGGCATGTTCTTACCTCAAAATAACAACGTGTGAGTGACCCAAAATACTCATTATCACGAAAGAGCCACGTCCCAGAAATTCTTTAAAAACTCCCCCATTGGAAAATCAATGATTGAAAGTTCTTTGATTCAACTGATGATATTGGCCATTTATTTATTCATCCATTTATTTAGTCATTATGTAATTCATTTTTTTTTTGTTCATCAGTTTTTGTTCATAATATTCTGAAAATATTCTCAAAAATATATGTATTTATTATTATATATATTTCAGGCATCAAATACTGATCAGATTATCTGCAAAATATCAATATAATTTTATAGTCCAAATTTATTAATAAATGTGTGTTCAGTATTTGAATGTCTTTTTTTTTCTTTTTCTTATAGCTACACAAATTTTCATGTAATAATAGTTAAATACAAATGCATAATAATATATAATATAGGTAGTGCTCTCTATTGATTCAAATGATTAATCCTATTAATCACACTTTTGTTGCGTGATTAATCGTGATTAATCGCACACTTACTGTGAAATTAAGCGTACAACATTTATCTTGTTTAACACATTAATTTTGTCATAATTTGTAATATCCAGCAGAGTAAACAATCAGATTAAAGGTTGATTCTCACAAAACTGATAGAAGTTTTATGCAAGCTTCAAGGACCCTTGGAGACTCCAAAAGGACACCAAATAGCAAAATGATATGAGTCAAACTACTTCTGTTTTATAATACATGTACACTCACCTAAAGGATTATTAGGAACACCATTCTAATACTGTGTTTGACCCCCTTTCGCCTTCAGAACTGCCTTAATTCTACGTGGCATTTATTCAACAAGGTGCTGAAAGCATTCTTTAGAAATGTTGGCCCATATTGATAGGATAGCATCTTGCAGGGCACGAAGCTCCCGATCCACCACATCCCAAAGATGCTCTATTGGGTTGAGATCTGGTGACTGCGGGGGCCATTTTAGTACAGTGAACTCATTGTCATGTTCAAGAAACCAATTTGAAATGATTCAAGCTTTGTGACATGGTGCATTATCCTGCTGGAAGTAGCCATCAGAGGATGGGTACATGGTGGTCATAAAGGGATGGACATGGTCAGAAACAATGCTCAGGTAGGCCGTGGCATTTAAACGATGCCCAATTGGCACTAAGGGACCTAAAGTGTGCCAAGAAAACATCCCCCACACCATTACACCACCACCACCAGCCTGCACAGTGGTAACAAGGCATGATAGATCCATGTTCTCTTTCTGTTTACGCCAAATTCTGACTCTACCATCTGAATGTCTCAACAGAAATCGAGACTCATCAGACCAGGCAACATTTTTCCAGTCTTCAACTGTCAATTTTGGTGAGCTCGTGCAAATTGTAGCCTCTTTTTCCTATTTGTAGTGGAGATGAGTGGTACCCGATGGGGTCTTCTGATGTTGTAGCCCATCCGCCTCAAGGTTGTGTGTGTTGTGGCTTCACAAATGCTTTGCTGCATACCTCGGTTGTAACGAGTGGTTATTTCAGTCAAAGTTGCTCTTCTATCAGCTTGAATCAGTCGGCCCATTCTCTTCCGACCTCTAGCATCAACAAGGCATTTTCGCCCACAGGACTGCCGCATACTGGATGTTTTTCCCTTTTCACACCATTCTTTGTAAATCCTAGAAATGGTTGTGCGTGAAAATCCCAGTAATTGAGCAGATTGTGAAATACTCAGACCGGCCCGTCTGGCACCAACAACCATGCCACGCTCAAAATTGCTTAAATCACCTTTCTTTCCCATTCTGACATTCAGTTTGGAGTTCAGGAGATTGTCTTGAGTTTCACTTTCAACATTCAACACTTTTCCACGGAAGGCGGTGGGCCGAAAGTTTACTTGATAAAGTTTTAAATAGGAATATTTTTCTTACACAAACGCGTCGATTTGCTTCAGAGGGCCTTTATTAACACCCCGGAGCCGCACGGAGCACGTTATTTGACGGACAGATGCACTTTTTATGGACTTTAAAAACAGAGCAACTATGAATCAAATTCTAATGCTTGGATTAGCCTCAACTTTTGTAATATAACTCAGATTTTATTCGTCTGAAAGAATAATGTCGTATACATCTAGGATGACTTGAGGGTGAGTAAATTATGGGCTAATTTTCATTTTTGGGTGAACTATCCCTTTAAGAGTGTATATTAAAATATAATATGGTGTCTATAAATGAGGACAAATAAATCATGACCATCCAAAAATCAAGTTTGTTTATCGGATCATCCATGCAGCTGCTCCCATAATAGTAATATTGGAAATATCTGAAATTGCATTTAATGACATCACACTACATTGAGGACAGCTGAATCATAAAGAGGATTCCTCACTGTGTGAATCCTTTAAATGAACCCAGATGGCCGCACTCAAACTTGTTTACAATTAATATTCCTTTAAAGTTCTTAATTAAACCCGAGAGATTAAAATCCATTATCAGAGAGGTGCTCGTTCGGATTGGAGGTGCAAGGCACGCACGCATCTTCCCCATCTTGAGGCATTAATGGCATTACACATTGGCTGGTATTCAGTACCCAGCCTGTGCCCCCATAAGAAGTGCAGCAAATTCCCTCAGGCCCTGCAGCTCTTCTGTGAATGCACTGCTCTGAGAGTCTCTGTTGTGACACTGTCTGCAACACTTCACTCTATTCACTTCCAGCGCAACTCAATTACTGAAACTGATATTTTTAGTATCTTAAATCACCACAACTGTCATGATGCTCTTGACTTCAAAGTGGCTATAAAAATACAGCATTGTTAAGATGGGGATTAAATCATGATTATAGTTGACAGCAACATCAAAGCAGTGAAAAGAGTGTATATGATAAATGCCAATAGATTTTCATGTTTTAAGTATTACAGAAAATGAACATTTCAGATTAAAAGGCTCTTCATAAATTTAGTAGATGGTAAAGCAAGTGTACATGATACGTCTGGCCACATATATCATCATTAATTGAACTTTTAAATGCTTGTGAGCATATATTTGACTATTGCATGATGCATTTAGTGAGTGTTAAGAAAGAAAGAAGCAGTCTGTGTTTCTTTGTCCACTTTTTTGAGTTTTAATCCATAACAGATATGCCAGTGCTACAGTAAAGACACCAACAGGCTGAAGGTAGTAAATGCCAATACAAGTTCCCACTACGCTAGTATTTCATACAGCTGAATAAATTATGCCATGATAATATACACACATGCTGAACGGAAATATATCAAAGGAAAATACATATGCGCAAAAAGGTAAACAACGAAAAAATAAAGAGCAACTGAGGTTGAAAAGATATTTGGGAAAGGTGTATCGCCTAGTCGGATAGTGCTTTAAATACCCCAAAGATAGATTAATGATTGCAGTAGAAATGAGTGCTACACACTAAAAAACATGATTTTTTTTTTTGACATTTCTTTTTTGTCTTTTTTATTTACTACAAAAGATTCTTAGTGTTAAAATGGAAATGTCCTCAGTATTAAGTTGGCACATGGTCATGTGTTCATGTTTCAGTTATTGTCCTGAATATATATGGCATTTTAGGGCACGTCTGTAGTGACACTGGAGCACAGTTTAGTTTCAGTTCATCTTGAGGTTAAAAACACAGCGGAGAAAATATGGAATAAGGAGCCATTGTGGCAAACATTAAATGTAAACACAGAATCCATAAATGTGGTCATATATTCCATCTCTCAATATAACATTTTTAAGACAATTATTCAGAGACCATCACACTTTTGAAAAATGTAACCTGGCGTAAGACGTAAAAGTCCATTTCTCTCTACAAACTGGGAAAAATCACATTCCCATTGTACAGTTTCAGTCCATTATTTTACAGTGACCAGAGAGTTCCTCATGAATAAAAAAGTGCTACCAATTTAGTGAATCCCCTTTCAAAATATCTGAAGCATGAATTCACAAATGGTCCTTCAGCCTAATGGCTAATTGATTTCTTGAAAAAGTTCTTGGATAAATTGTAAGCTATATCTATACTTTCCATGAATAGCCAAGAAGCATATGGGAAAGTATAAAAGAGCCATAAAATGCTAAAAATGGCATTTGCCCATAAGGGCTCATTATAATGGTAATTATAGTGACCACAGAGAAGAATTAGTCTGTGTTCATTGCAAAAAATACTTGAATCAATACTTGAGTCATTTGGTCATCATCATATTCCAGAACAATGTAAGTTTTTAAGATACAATTATCATAAATAATACTGATACCCATATTGAGGAGGTCACAGACTGCTGTTTTGCCCCATATCAAGGTTCCTCCAAGATGCCCAAATGACTAGCCCAGGCTTTGTGGAATGTCAGGTTTAAGATCTAAATGAGCCAATACACTCATTGTATATACGCTCGTTGTAGCTCGTCAGCGTCTCTCCATGTATATCCATCAGAAATGTAATGTTGCAGAGCAAGGCCTTGTGGTTAAAATAGAAACAGGAACTAAACATGATAACAAATTAAAATGAAACATGTAAACAAAGAGTAATTACAATAGTAAATGCAACAGCAATAGGAACAACCACATTTATAATAACAAATATAATTATAATACCATCATTTTCAGTCCTATAAACAACATGGTCCGAACCGTTTGGAATGGGCAAGCGGCTGCAGCAGTAGCCAATGTGCGCTAACACTGGATGCCGACAGGCAGGGCTTTAGTGATTTGGGATCAGACAATTGATGTTCATTTTCCCTCGGCTTCTTTCTGAAGCCCTGAAAGGGTCTCTTTGTTGTGAAAGAGAGAAAGGATCGGGACGAATAAGGAGATGCAGCACAATAGTGTTTTTTTTTATATGTGGAATGGCTTTTGTATTCACACTGCTATAGGTAGAAAGTCTAGGACTGCCTGTGTTTTCATAATTTCTCTTGGTCTTGTTTACTCCTAGTCAGATGGTCCTGCGTGTGGGCGCTGCTGAAAGAATGGAGGGATGCTGGTGAAACACATGGGTGGATGTTCAGTTCGAGATCCATCAATACGCCTGTCCCGTCTCCACCTGTAGCAGTCCGAGCACAGCCGAGTGCTCTCCGAGCTTCATCCTTCTCTGCGTGGACAAGCTCACATTCTTAGCCAGGTAATCCACCGCAGCTGCACACAGAGACCAAAACAACTCATTTATTTCTCTGAGATATGAAACTCATGCGCAAGTTAATGACGTGACAATTTTTGCCTGAATCTGTAAAGTGCATGCAATTCACACAGATAATTACTTGAATACACATGTTCTACGATGAACACATTCAAATTCTGTTGGGTTTTTTGTGATGTGTAGGTGATTAAAATGTCAGAATTTTTTTTAAAGCAATAAAAAAAAAACATTTTTTAAAATTAATATCAATATAAGTCAGTGTGGTATAGCTAACACGTGACAGGAAAACCATACAACAAAGAGATGATGCTCTTTATGGAAAAGGACGTTTAGTTGAAAAGTCAAATGGAGTAGCTCAGAAAAAACAATTATATATATATATATAATTTTTTTTAATGGATGAAAACAACATGAATACAAATGATACATTTCTCAGTTTCCAACTTGGACATCATATGAGTGATCTTCCATATGAGCAAACTGATATTTTTTTTATGGTTAAGTTTAGCTAAATATTTTATCACTTTTACTTCAGGGTTACACCACTTGACATTTTAGTATCTCTGAATCTACTGTAAACTAAAAAAATATATATATATAAAACAAAAACACAGCTGTTGTATTTCTTCCCTAATACATTTTCATCTCAGACATCTTTATTTGTCATTGATCTACATAAGCAAACTACGATGGGTTTCGTTTCGGGTTGAGTTTCAGCGCAGACATTTCGCATCACTGAGCTCTGATGTATACGCTGCTGATTCCAGAGACATGGAGCACCTGTTCCCCACTGTCACTCATTCCTGTCATAGTGAGTATTCCTCAGCACATTCCTCATCATGTCTGTCATCCCTGTTCTCAGAATTCCACACTTTACATCATATTGTGACCGGCCAGTCTATTCCATCTATCCATCTTTCTTTAAAAAAATGCCACCCAAAACACCATAAACAAAGTGTAAATAAATAAATGTGGAAAAAAAAGAGAATTTTCAAAGTTCGGTTGGTGAAGCTAAAACTTTTTCAGCTGTACTGAGTAGATTTAGATAAAGAGTCCACTCGATTTTCTACGCCTGTGAGAGAGGTTTCTGTTGATCGAGATCTGTATCTGTACGGCTGGGCAAAATGCAATAGAGAGAGGAGAGAGACGGCAGAAAGAGTGAAGAGATTCCCACCAGATAGGTGTAGCACACAAAATGGTGTGACTAACATGTCACCTGAGGGCATGGCTCTCACTGGATTGATCTGGAGTCTGGCTTTACTGAGAGATCTTTATCAGGAGCACGTGTCGACTCTATCCCGCGGGCTAATCCAGGGTCAGAGGGCACCCAGAGTCCCGCTCGCAACCCAGGACCTCAGCATTGATCTGCCTCCCATCTCACACTGTTTCAATTTAAATACACAAGCTAAAGACATTAGGGACATTTGATTGGTGGAAAAAGACAGTGAATCGGGTTTGGGGTTGCGAGGACATACCAAGGACAGGATGGAAGTGGTGCGGTGCAAAAACCGGGGAATCTCCAATTAACCCCTCTAGCCACTTCCCTTTTAAAACAGAAAAGCAACCCTCGCTGAGTCCAACTGGAATTGGCTAACTTATTAAGTTAGCACTGCGCAAGCTGTAACCTTCAGGTAATTATTTGCATAGACGTTTCCCACCTACATCCTCAAAGCCGAAATGGAAAAAATGAAAGTGGAAACAGTCGAGTGGAGGAGGTTAAACCTGAGGGCTTTGCATGTTGAAATTGACAGGATCGAGTTTTCACTACTTGACTGGGTTTTTAATTTTTTTTTTTTTGGAGGCATTTTTTGGCATTGCGAACACAGCCACTCCTTTTACGATAAGTGGTAAACACAGTGATCATTTGATCAAAATGTCAACAATAATGACAAAATGCATCACGACAGAGACGTCTATGACTAATGGATATAAAAAAGGCTTCTGAAGGTGAGTATTAGCACGCCGGCATTAGCTGCTGGGATGTCAAGTCTCTCAGATGTTTTTTGGTCGGAGGCCCTTTGATTACCCCAGTCGAGGAGGTGTTATTTGAACCTCTCCTTCCTTTATTCATCATTAGCAGAAGTGTTGAGGCGGGGCAGAGCGAGGGTGTGCGAGGACGGTGCCAGACATCTGTCAGTGTGACAGTAAGCGCCGCACGTTAGCGTCTGTAAGCAAGAGCAAAAAGGAAGCTGTCAGGGAACGGCGGTACGTACGGTAGCAGCCGCATACCTGTGGGTGGGCTAGCTGTCTGTACAGGAGACACTGGTGCTGACAGCTAGCAGAGAGAGTAATCACAGCTCATTTAACCTCTCTCCCTCAGGAAGCCTTCCTCTCCTGTCAGCACCGTTTACTCCTTAAATCCCGCTCAGACTGAATCTCTACCTACCCTAAGAGAAGCACCCGAATCTGCTCTCTGACACTCACGGTCACAGCAAACACACGCAAACATGCGCCTCTACAAAGTGCCCCCCTAAGCTCTCTCCTGAATTTGAATGAAATATTAGACAAATCTGTGATTTCGCACCGCAGAGAGCATTTAAAGGAACAGTTCAACCAAATTTCTGTACTAAAATTACTAACTAAAATGATTAACTGTAAATAAAATAACTGATTTTCAAAGGAACGAATGAATAACTTAATAGGAACACTTTTCCATATAATAGAAAGAGAAGCCACAAAAGTATCATAAAAGTGTTAACCACTGCCACTCCTGAGAAACAGATCTGCTTAATGAATTAATGAATCATTTAAAAGAGCTGTTACTTTTCTCATGAACTCTCATGATCTAAGGTGCATGATTTAATTTGACTTAAATGTCAGTCTATTTCTCACAAAGCTATTAGTTTGGCTTTAAAATACTTAGAATATAGTAGTGTACAAGTTGTATGGACCACTTTTATTTTGCTTTTTATGGATATTTTGGAGCTTTACAGCTAAGATATTTAACTTAAGATTGTCCCTTTGTTTTCCATAGAAGAGAGAAAGTCATACGGTTTGGAACAACACAAGGATGATTTAAATTAATACACTTTTTCTTAAAGGTGGTCCCGGAGTCAAGAGTTAATAATCATTTTTTAGCAATTTCTCTCTTTAACACATTCAATTATTTTAGTAAATCCAGCAGTTCGGAACCTTTTTTACTGCAAGGCCCCCCGCTGTCAAAGACAATAAATCACAAGGACCCCAAGATATTTCTGGTACTTACGTTTTTTTTTGTCACAAAAAGAAACTAAAAGTACCAAAAATAACTGCTTTTTATTACAAATGAACTTACTTAACTTTACATAACTTTTCTAGTTCATGGTTGATGTTGTTGTTGTTGTTATTTTTAACCATTATTTTAATTTACAGATAAATAGCAGTTTACCCGATAAATTATTTTGAGCTTTACATGAATAGGAAATGTATATTTAATATAAAGATTTCCATGATTTTTTGCAGGAAATAAAATTCCCTCATATATCCAGCTTATATCCAAGACCTTGCACTCTAAAAAGTTTAACTTGGATTCACTAATGTTGATTAAACCAATTTCTGTCTTTGTATTAACATTATGAGTTCATTGAAACTAAAAATTTGATTTAAGGCAACCAGGTAACTTTTTAAGTTAAAACGAACAACACTTTTTACAGTGTGAGAATCCTGATTGTTATAAAAAGATAATTGTTGAGGGAACCATATAATTTCAGTTTACATGATTTTTTAGACGTTGTCTTGTTTTGTCTTATTTTAAGTCATCTTAAAGCCCCTTTTGAAAGTTTGCTAAGGCCACATACTGGGTCTCAGCGCCCTGGTTGAGAAATCACTGTAGTATAATGTTAAAAAGAAGTTACTATTAGGAGTTTAAACTAACACATTTCAGGTTTGGTGCCAATGAAGGGGTAACTTACATTTACATTTTTTTACATTTATTCATTCACGTGATGTTTACGTTATCTAAAGCGACTTACAAATGAGGAATACAAGTCCTACCGATGGGGCTGTGGGGGTAAATATGACAAAAAGAGTTATTTAAGTAAAGAGTAGGCACTTACTCTGGCCGTACTGACTGTATTGGTAGCCTGCAGTGACGGGGTCCACGCTGTAGCTGGTGGTGCTGTACGTAGGGGGACAGTAGGACTGGGTGGAGGCGAGGCTGTCTGCGGTCTTGATAGGCTCGGAGCGCTGGCTGCAGCTGGCTGAGATGGAGTTGGAAGCCTCCAGGCTGCTGTGGAGGGGGGAGATGGAGAACTCATGCTGGGGCTGAGGGGCCACGGCACTGGGGTTGCTGAGGATACTCATCACCTGGTGGGTAGAAAAGAACGAGAGGCAGGATCAGCAAAAACACATGGAAAACACTTCATCATAGGCAGTAAATCGGTGTCACAAATCATTTTTGGCCACTGCATGTCACTCAAAGTTCAAGGCCTTATCCCTGATAGGGGTTAAACATCTTCACAACGACCCCTTTCCTGCATCCCAAGGGAGCATTTACCAGCCTGAAAACAGTGTCAGCCTAAATAACAGAGACAGAAGGGACCAGTGTAGGGCTGGGTGGTAGAGGGGGGTGTTCAGAGAGTGCCAGGATTGTCTGTCCTAAGGCTTTTCTTTATAACAAGCTCCCAGAGAGAATTTAATCTGGAGCCTTCAGCCATCCCAGTCTCAACCCTCATGAATGATTAAAATAATAAACACTCATATTACAGTAGATATCCCCAGAGATTGGGAGATTAGACACTTGACAAGGTCTGTCCTTGTTTCTTGTAATATTGTTTACAGCAAATCTAACCCAGTAAACTGCAATAGTACTGTGTAATAACAATAGTAATATTTTAATATGCTACCACCAGTCCTAATGGAATCGGTATAAATGACCTACTAACTACATCACATTTATATATACATACGCACACACACACCTTTTCACACGTACCTATTCACAAAAAAAAACTGTTTGAAAACCAATGTGAAGCAACCGGATAGAAGGGGTGGAGACAGAGGGGGGAAAAGTGTGTGAAAGGAGGTTGCTCTGCCTGCCACATGCTCCCCATCCGCAGACTGAAACAAAGCATCCTCCTGAACATCAGGTTCACGTTGTGGCTCGCTACGCCCCGCTGCCCTTTGGCCGTCTCAGGACCCAACCTGCTAAACCAATTAGCCCATCACAGAGCTGCTGCGAGCGAAATCAAGCCCACATGCACCGCTCAAAACAACATCCATAGGCTATTTGTTGAAGTCTGATACAACCCAGGAGTTGACAGAGGACTTCAGAATTGTCAGCTGCACATTAGGAAATAAACCAATGTACTACAGCAAGGAAACAACCCAGCAGTGTGCATACATGCTCAGACACATGGCCTAAACAGATAAGTGAATTTAGACTAATATCCTCCCAAAGCTTCCAGGAAAATATGCAGCACTTGAAACATATTAAATACATAAAAGGGCACTTGAAACGGAGCATGTTGGACTATTCGAGTGCGGAAAGTCCCTTTTCTCATCCTCTTCTTGGGGCATGTGATATATGATATGAGAAGGCCAAGCAGACTTCCTGTGATGAAGGTAGTGGATAGAGAGAGGGAAATGTGTTAATTAATGGGGCAGTACATGGCAGGCTGTCACACCGCTGAGTGCTGGTGTTTGACCCTGGACACGGGGCGATGGGTCAGGGGCAAACCGCCTGCCCGACAGGGGGCTGAATGGGCAGATGGAGGGGAGACAGACTTAACAGGCGCTTAATTGAGGTCTGATTATATTCAGCTCTAGCCGTTAAATTATATGCTCAGGTCTGTATGCAGCACTATTGTGCTGAATGTGTGGGATGCAGTTTTTAAAGTCGGTATGAAATGAAATTCAACCTATATAGTTTCTAAATGCATGCCAAGTTTCTTTTATTTTTCAAATTTTTTGACCATCATTTTTAATCAAAATGTCATAAGATCTTCTGGTGAAATGACAGATTTCTCTCTTTTGATGATAGACTTCTTCCATCGTTTAAACTCTGCCCCTTTCTTACAGCCAACTTCAAGCTCGCTTTCAGATCTGCCTCCATCCAATCAACAACCAATGGATTAAACCATGTCACCGCACTACATTTTTCACTTTTCCAGTGAAATCCATTTCTCTCAGATATACATCACAATACTGAAGAAAATTTCTGTTGCTACTTCCGTTTTATCACGACTGTAAATAACAGAGGAATGACTTATTTATCTTCAATGTTTAGTCATTAGACAAGCACTGACATCCAACCTTCACCATAGGCGCAATGTATAATTTAACAAATTATCACAAATTGTGTTTATCACAAAAAAGCTATTATAATTGGGACATTGTGTCTGAGTCGAATTGACACCTTTATTGTGCTTTTGGAGCTTTAAAAAAACACCATAAAAGCATCATAAAGGTGTCCATATGAATTAGACACTGTCTTTTGAAGTCTTAAATTAAAGATGTCCACATGATTGTGATGAACACAGTCAGATTGACAGATGTGGGTCACTATAAACACACTTACGGGGCGGTCACACTTCACATTTCATTCCATTGACTTCCATTCATACGCATGCAAATGCGTCAGATTGGAAACGCAAGCTCATGCAAAAAGTGTGGGTTTGGAAAAGAGGTCAGGTGAGGAAATAGAGTAAATAATGACAGATTTATTTTTGGGGTGTGAAATGCTAATATTTTTATATCTATACCTCTGCCCATTTAAATTAGGAATAACAAGAATTTCCAGCAATTCGCAATGAAGTCATGAAATTCTGTAATCCTCTGTATTCCCCAAATACTGACGTTTCACTGTAATATGAGGTAATTTGAGCTAATAGTAAAGCTTGAGCCTATGTAAGTTCAGCATCTCCCCAGGAGTGGAGTTTTAATCAGATGAGCGGGGGACGCCAACACAAGGGGTGTCAGCCCAGAATGTGGGCATAGAGGTGGGAGAGCGCCGGGTGCCTGACACCTCCATTCAGCCCTGCGCTTAAGCAGCCTGTAGCCTGGGTGATGCCATTATTGTGCTGGAAGACAAATTATTCAAATCTTCAAATTTAGCATAACCTTATTGACATCAATTAAAGTGGCAAACAGAGAATATTCAAGCACGGTGAGAGGTAGAGCCTGTCTTTTATCAGGAGTGGCAGCACGTGGTGAGGCTATTGTCAGCTCAATCCTCTCGCCGCACAGTGCACCACGGAGAGAGGCCTGCCTTAAACCGCAGCGCCCAGCCAGCTGTAATTAGGACATTCAACTTAAAGTGCACATGGAGCCACAACACAAACACTAACAAACAGCAGGACTGCCTGTGAACTCTTTACATGGGCTACTGCACTCACAGTGGGACAACCGCAAAACAGAAGGGGTAGAAACGACTAAGTCTGGCTCTGTTTTAGAAAGGGCTCATTTCTCAGCCACATTTCTGTCATGGGAATCGTTGTGCTAAATTAAAAAGAAAACAGCTTTTTTAGATTTTTCAGTGGATGAAATTAAATGTTCCAGGATATACAAATTAGATGATTAGCATAGAAACCTACGTTGAAAATGATAAAAATTGTTTAAAAAAATTATACAATAAAATGGTTAAATTAAAAAATATATATATATATATAATCCTAACCCATACACACCATTTATATATTTACACACCATAAATAAAATAAGCCTACATTTGCCACCATAGACATTACATGTAACTATCAATGTATATTTTTATGGTTATGCAAACCAAGAAGCATAAATCAAGGTTTGAGAGAATGATAAATATGGCAAATGTGGTATTCATTTGGCATATTTATCTGTATTCATTTTTATATTTTGTAAATAAAGTATCAGTCAAAGTTTCTGTTAAAGGGCAAAAACGATAAATAATAACTTGGATAACCTTGCCTGCAGTTAGAACCTAAGAGCCGACAGCCCAGGCAGATGCAGAGTTGTAATCTATTATTTCCTGCCATACTACCATTGCTAAGTAAAAATCAATATCCTTTTCACATGTGTAACCTTTTTTGTATCTGATAGGGCTGGTGGGAGGAAGCTGGAATATTTGCCAATCAATCTGGCTGACAAACAACATCCCCTGGCAGTGCGACTCTCCAGGCCCATAAACACCAGAGGACAAATCCAGCCCGGCACACATAAGCACACAGTACGTACACCCTGGCTGAGACACACTTAACTTTCTTGAGCCCTTTCAAAGTAACCCCCAACCCCCACAACCCTCAACCCCCCCACCCAACTATTTCCTCTTTCTCTCACTCGCGCTCTCTTTCATTCTGTGAAGCATCCCCCCAGTAGCTAGGCTTTCATTTGTTGTCGGTCTGTGTGAGAGCTGCTAGTGCAGATAATGCCAGGCAGGATCCAGTTTAAAGGACATAGCTGCAGGCATTTCTCCTTTCCCTTGCTCCTCTTGCTCTCTCGCTCCTTTTCACTTTCTGTCTCTCGACAGATAGATTACTTTATAAATAATAATAAAAAGTAATTAATTCTCTCAACTTCAGAGCCCTCTAGCCTGCAGCAGTGTAAATGTAAAACTGGAAATTGATACAATGTGCATCCTTTCAGATAAACAAACAGTGCAGTGGCAATAAAAAGGAAAGCTTTTCACACTACCATAATTTCCTTAACTGTCAAATTATATTTTTTGTCTGAGTCAATGTTTGACGTGACTTGGTTCTTTGTTCGAAATATTTTTTTTTTTGTGCCGAAATGGAACCAGGCTCATGCTTAGCTGGAACAAAACTGATGGCAGTGATTTTGGTGAAGGAGGGAAACGGAGAGGCTAATTTCACAAAACTGGAACTAAACACTTCCACAGAAGACGGCTTAATAACAGTACACTATTAATAATGTGATATGCCAATAATCACTAAATCAGCATGAACCACTGTAATTTGGGGGGTGGGGAATTGAAAGAACTGAGTTTTAGGGTTTGCTGGAAAAATGGTACAATGTTACAGTACATTTGGGTGTTACAGGATTTCCCCTGTTATATGTTAAATAAATGTTAAATGATAACCAGAGAAAATAACTGACTCAGTCTATAATTAACTACTTCATATATATTTTATTGTAAAAAATGCATCGTAAAAAATAATGAAGTTGTAAATAAAAACATAATTATTGATGTCTTACAAGAAAACACAATTTTATTCTTTCTACTTCAAATCTTCACATGTAATTCAATGTGTTACTTGCCATTTTACTCTAATTATTTGGGAAAGTTACTAGCAATGTCTATATATATATATATATATTATTATTTATTTATTTTTATTTTTTTTTTTCAGATCTGTGTACATTTTATTATATATTACACATATAAAATATATTCATATAACAGTATATCATTTATATGAAATGTATCTGTCTTTGTATATATTTTTTTTTTAATCAAGTTGCTTTCTGTGGTAATCATGGCATGCTGCCAGTTATTATGTCAATAGAATGTAAATTGTACAGTATTTAAACCAAAATACACCCTTGTCTGAGAATAACAAATGTTATGCTGTAATAGCATAAAAAGACACTCAGAATCCTTAACAATACAGCCCAGAATCTGGCCTGTCCATCTGCTCTAGGAGGGAGAGAGAGAGAGAGAGAGAGAGAGAGAGAGAGAGAGAGAGAGAGAGAGAGAGAGAGAGAGAGAGAGAGAGAGAGAGAGAGGGAGGACAAATGTGGGTGGAGACTAGAAGGACAGTGTGTGTCTATGTGCCAGCTAACTCAGCCCTGCATCTGCACACACTCTCTTTTCACATCTACACTCAGCTTAATCTGTCCAAGACTGGATTTGCAGGAGTGTAAGAGAGCGGCTCTCATTTTACTGGAATATACGTAGGCATGTTGGGAAAATGTCACCTGTGCAGGAAGCTGGAATTACAAGGGTTGATGTCATAAGGCTATCTGCACAGCTAAAGGTTACATGTCCTACCCTTCTAGACCTCAAGTCTTAATATCATACTTACAAAGATCAGCTCAATAAACTGGTTTAAGGGAGATGCATGCGGTAAGAATACATTACATACATAAAAAAGACATTGCTTCTAAAAATGATATTGGATTCGAGGATTAGGAAACAGAGCACAATGTTCCCTTGAGTGACACGAGTATAAAAACACTCACGACTTCGGCATTACATTTCAGGAGCAATATCTGATGCAATGCCGCAGTAATTAAAGAAGCGCTGCCATTCTTTGCCGGGAAGACGCTTTCCAGAGAGAAACCATAATCCTCAAACATCCCAACACCCACAATGCCAGACAATGTCAAGAGGCAAGATAGCAAACAGGCAAATACATAAACGGACATTTGAGCGTGGTGTTCCAAAATGCTGTGATGAGTGATGTAATTCCACCCAGATTTGGGCAACACAATCATGACTCAATGCTGATTAGTTAGGGTAAAGTGTGTCTTTCTTTCTTTCTATGGAGTGAAACCATACAGAAGTGTAAAAACATTACAAATAATAATAATAATAATACAAAAAAAAATGAGTTTAAAAATAAAAATAATTAAGTATCTCAATAATTAAGTTTAAGTATTTCCCCCATATTCAGTTTGAGGTCAGTAAAATTGATATAATGTCTCTGCATTTATTTGATCAACAATACAGTAAAACAGTAATATTGTGAAATATTGTTACAATTTTAAATAACATTTTTCTATCTTAGTATATTTGAAAATGTAATTTATTTCTGTGATCAAAGCTGAATTTTCAGCATCATTACTCCAGCCTTCAGGGTCACATGATCCTTCAGAAATCATTCTAATATGCTGATTTGATGCTCAAGAAACATTATTTTCATTATTAATGTTAAAAACTGTTGCACTGCTTAATATTTTTGTGGTAACGATAATCACATTTTTCAGGATTTATTTATTTATTTATTTATAAAACATTTGAAACAATGTTTGATCAATTTAAAAGTATTAATTTCTTTAAAAAAAAATTCTGCAATTCCAGAAATTACTCCAATCACTTTTAAAAATGCATTAACCACTATAAAGACTCTATCTTATGTGATATTGTTCAATATAAAGCCTCAAGATATCAAGAATGCACACTATAAAAAATTATATGACCAATAAGTTAAGAACATATATTTTACATTACTTTAACTCATCAAAATAAGTTTTAAACAATGTTCAACCTTTTTTTGTATGTTATAGAAGATTCAACTAATTTTTTTAAGTCACTTTAATGTCATTTAGGTTGAATTGACTTAACTAACCAAGATGATAGTACCTACAAATTTAATGCAGTCATTTATTTTTACAGTGCAAGGGGCTAATCATGCAATATAAATTTGTTTCCATATATCATCACCGACATTAGCTGGCATCATTACTAGGGGAGACACCATGAGTCTTCTAAATATACATGAACTCGAGTCACAAGCCGAATCAGACCATCATGACATCAGTGCAGTCGCCTTGAAAGGTGAGCAGCCTGAGACACAACACAAGACCCCCACCCGAGAGACAAAATGGCCATTTCTGAAATAAACACTATTGCATAAAATCAATTAGTGGTTTTGTCACGGCTGGAGGCAGAGGTGGGTAATTAGAAGACCCGTCTATTTACAGCGGGACCTTTGTGGAATCTCTCTCTCCCCTAGTGGCAGGGAGCAGATGACATAGATGATTTCCTCTCCTGGCTCGATGTCACTGCGCTAATTGGCCAGAGCACATTAATTGAAAGTGAAAAGAAGAGTCGGCCAAAAACGGAGAGGGTGGGAGGTGGGCGTTTGACTGTGAGAGGGGATGCCGCAGACGGTGATATAGAGTGGAAGCGGAGGGTGAGGCGGCTGGGGAGTCTTTAATTGTTTCAAATTAGGCATGTGATTGACAGTGACAGAAAGTGGGCATTGACAAGCTGGGCCCAGATGAGAGCGATTAGCGTGCAACCAGACAAGCTGTCACTTCTCGCAACATGTTATCTGTGGGAAATATTATGCATATGGCTCTTTTAACCCTGTATAGTAACCCAGGGCTCTGAAAGTACATGATAGAAATCAATATGATAAATCACTTAAAAATCACTTACACTGACAGTTGTCATTCAATACAAAAAAGTAACATAAATCAAACATGATGGGTCACACTTTACAATATTGTCCCATTTGTTAACGTTGGTTAATGCATATACGGGTAATATCAACTAACAATGAGCAATACATTTGTTACAGTATTTGTTCATCTGTGTTAATGTTGGTTAATAAAAATACAACTGATCATTGTTAGTTCATTTTTGCTCAGGACCATTAAATAATATTAACAGATACAATTTTTGATTTTAATAATAAGTACATTATGAAATTATGTAAGATTAATGAATACTTTAGAAGTATTTTTCATTGTGACTATTGTTAAGAGTTAACACTCTAGTAAATAGGTGCAAACTATATTATTACACTCTAAAAAAAAAAAAAAGGTTCTATATGGCACCAAAAATGGTTCTTGGCTCGTAATCATAGCACCAATTTGGGTACTTCAGCGGTTCTTCAGAGGTTCTTCAGAGGTTCTTAAGAGGTTCTTTGACTAAGGTGCTATATAGCACCTCTGAAGAACCGCTGAAGAACCACTGAAGCACCAAAATTGGTGCTGTATAGCACTAAAAAAGGTTCCCCTATGATTACGAGCCAAGAACCATTTTTGGTGCCATATAGAACCTTTTTTTTTTTTTGGAGTGTATTTTATTATTATTAATGTATTATGTAAAGCAACAAAAAGCTCTGCAGGATTCGGTAAAATTGTAACACTTATATTAAATATGTTTTAGATGTCATCTAACACTTGCATGTTTGTTTATTGAATATTTAGATGATTGTGCAGTGCTGCAAATGAGAAAGTAGAAATTACTACTCATTCAGCAAAATTTCACATATTCTCCACCCAAATCAGCACAGAAAATTTGGAAGAAGTCTGCAGATTCTATATTCTTTTGGAAGGATGGCATAATGGAAGAAAGAAAGGAATAGATAGCCTTGTCTGGTTATCTGTCCATGTGTCATTATTGTTTTTAAATAATGACATTACCATATCCTCAATTGTTTTGAAATATCTTGCATAACAATCACTGTTAGTCACCTCTAGTGCAATACGGACAAGGCTTTTCAGTACCACCGGACCCTAAATGTCCTAAAGTGCTACAAGGCCTGGAGTTAACCAAAGGTTAATGAGCTGATATAGGGAAAAGTGCGAGGTGCAATCTGATTATTTTATTCAGTGTTTGCGGATGTGTGAGATAGATTCAGTCACAAGGAAAAAAACATCCCCCTCTGACCTCTCATCCCACCCGCTGGTCTTTTCACGCCTCGCGCTGCCGCCGCCTCCGCTTCTGCCAAATGAAACGTCTGCTTTAAATGATTTCACAAGGAGCGTCTCGGCAGCAGCTAACGCCGTCCAAGAATAATGCAAGGTGGACAGTTGGCATAGGAGGGGGAGGTGGGGGTGTTTGTTTGCTAAAAACAGCAGGGAGCAAGCCTAGTGAAGAATGTCAAGTCAAATTGTTCTTGACAGAGTTAATATCTGCACCTCATAGGGATAATTACATGTAAATAAATAGTGAAATAGCTCTCAGCTGGACTCTGAGAGGAGAGAGCGGGGCAGTTAGTGTCAGCCAGCTGGGGACTCCATCACTAAGGATGAGGGGGAGGGAAGGATACGGAGGCGGAAAATCTCCGATCTTATAAAACCACATCACAGAAACTGTAAAACTATTGTAGCTTTACATACAAAATCCAAAACAATGAGACAAGCGCACAAAAGTCTGTCATAAACTGAGGTGTGAGCAGGGTGAGTGGCAGTTGTAGTTTTGCGAGGCTGTAGTATTAATCATAACTTCACACCTGTCAGACTGGCATCTGGAACTAACAGTAAGCATGTGCACAAAGCCGACCCCCCCAAATCATGGTGTTTTGAGCAGGTTCATAATTGTTGGAAGTTCTTCTGTTCATACCCAGTGACCCTGCACACACACTCACTGCATGACCCTGCTAAATAAAAAATAAATAAATAAAAGCTAGATTGCTCATTTTGAAAGGTGCACCTGTTCAAAGTGACTCGTGATCACACAGAACATCTCCTCAGAAAGATATCTGAAGAATTGGGTTAGCCATCACTCAGGGGGGAAAAGAAACATCAATCTAGACCCTTTACATTTCTGTTTATAAAATATTTTAGCTAAGTTTACCATGTTTATATCCATCCACACCAAAAATCAACACACACAAAAACACATTGTTTGTAAAAGCTGAGCTAATACTAAAAGGTAATAGTATTTTTCAATCTAATAGGTAATTCACCCACAATGCAATGTGTACTGGCCTCGCGCTCATCCTCATCTCCAGCGAGTGTAATGTAAATCACATTCTCTTATATCCTGTATTTTTCAGGATGCAACAGCTCACTTTCTCTCACACACACAAACACTCTTGAATTTAAAATGTGCTTGTATTGTCTTCTGCCGTCTTTAATCTATATAAGAGAATAAGAATCCCTCTCTTTGTAAAAGAGAAGAGAGAGTAAAAGAGTCAAATAGATGCTGAAAAGAAATATAGTAAAGAAAGGAGGCTGAGAAATTAGACCACACTATCATGAATCAAAACTAGACAAAAACAAATGATAGGCAGCAAAGTTAAAAACGTTACAACATTACAGCCTTGTTCTCATTCGCGAAATATTATAAAAGGCATTTGCCATCAAAACAATTCAGATTCATGCACTCCAGATATTCAAGTTCTCTGAACCCCAGAGCTGAAACTTGTTCTGGAGATCATAATTAAATCAATCTAAATATTTTTTTTCTTCTGTTTTCCCCCACATCCGGTTAAACGACAAACCCTCTGAAAAACTATTTTCCGTCTAGAGCAATTGGAGATGTTGAATATGGAATTTACATATGTATTTGAGTGACCCGATAAACCTGCTATGTTTCATTAACACGTGCACAAGACTCCAATGTCACTCAGCTTGCGCTAGTGAAGGGGGAAAAAGATAGGAAGAGAGGGAGAGAGTGAGAAAAAGAGAAACGAAATAAATTCATACAGAAAACATTCTGCCAGTGGATATGATTTAAATTCCCCTGATTTTCTTGGCAGCTTCTGAGCAGGTCTCATCCTTTTTTTTTTTTTTTTTTAAAGCCTCTTACTTTTTAACTCTTGCCAAATTGAAACAGCATCTGTATTTAAGACGGGTTCTAATTAACAAGTATTTCTCCTCTGCTCTCGGAGCATGGGGGTGATGTAAATATGCATTTATTTAGTCTTTTGATTTGTCGATGGTGACACGTGCCAGCTGACACTGTGCCCGGCGAGCAGCTTAATACCGCAGTCTTAATAACAGCAGAGACGGCACATAGATTCACTCACTGACATTCAGGTGCACGTCTAGTCAAAAAGAAGGGAAATGGAGTGAACCAAAACTCATTCTTCTTCTTCCTCTTCCTCCTTCTCTCTCTCTTCCTCACCCCCTCATATATATAATTTTTTTTTTTTTTTTTTTTTTTTGGCAACCCCTGTGCAGGCTTCTTAAATATAATTCATCCAGTTTAAAGTGGCTGCTGTGCTAATGGAGGAGAGGAGAGAGGTTGGAGTCCCCCCTCCCTTATCTCTAGCAGACAGTTGTCAGGAATCACTGGTGAGGCCTGAGTTTTGCGCGTGGCTCAGGCAGGGAGGCCTGGGGATACGGATCAAAGGGAGTGCTGGTGAGCACTGCTCTGCCTCTGATCCCCCAGTGCTGAAACCCAGCCTATTCGCTCTCCCTTCCTCACATCAAATGCTAGCCAAAGTTCCTTCATTCCAAAACACAAATCTTCCAACTGCAATGGAGTGGGGCACACACAAAAAGGTACCTTTGCCATTTTTTTCTTTCAATTCTGTTACAAGTGTGTGGATGTATTTGTTTGATAAAGGACAGATTTTTTTTTTTTTTTAAATACTAATTTAAAGGTCCCGTTCTTCGTGATCCCATTGTTCAAACTTTAGTTAGTGTGTAATGTTGCTGTTAGAGCATAAACAATACCTGTAGAATTATAAAGCTCAAAGTTCAATGCCAAGCGAGATATTTTATTTAACAGAAGTTCCCTTTCAAAGCCTACAGCGAACGGCTGGCTTGGACTACATCCTGGTACTTCCTTCATAAATGACGTCAGTAGAACAGTAGAACAGACTAACCTCCGCCCACAAGAATACTGGAAAAAAGGGGGCGTGGTCTTGTTGCTGTCCCACGTGGAGAAGAGGACGTGTTGCGTGGAGAAAAGGAAGTGTTGCGTTTGACTGTGTTTGTCACCATGTCGTCGAGACGCTGTTATTTTCATCCCGGAGTCAAATCACCTTTGTTTGGCTTTCCCAGGGACGCTGTAGAGATCATTAAGCGCATACATCTCCCGTTAAGAGGCGTGACCTTTCCACATGCACTAAGCTGCGGTCAAATCACAACACGGGAACCGTGCCACGTTCGCTAAGCTGCGGTCAAATCACAACACGGGAACCGCTGGCACAATCAGAACTCGTTACGTATTTCTGAAGGAGGGACTTCATAGAATAAAGGAAGTCATCAGCCGTTTTTAGGACAGTGAAAACAGCGGTATACAGATAAGTAAATTGTGTTAAAAATACTGTTTTTTTTTACACGCGAAACATGAACACATGTTATATTGCACACTGTAAACACAATCAAAGCTTCAAAAAAACATGAAGAACGGGACCTTTAATATTTACATATCATATTTGGATATGTTTCTTTAAATGCTTAATTTTCAGTTGAAATCCGTGTAAAATAAATGAAAAAAAAGGCTAAATGAATTAAATGGAATAACACTTAAAAAAACACAATGGATCAAAAATCATAGCAATATATATATATATATATATGACAAACAACAAATCCCCCTCCAAAAAATAAAGTTCACTTGATTCAGGGGCCGTTTACACGACACCATTTTCAACTAAATATGGCCATTCATTTAATATGAGAACAGTGTTTTGAAATTGCAAACTTTTGCAAAAGGGTTTAAAAGTGCAAGTTTTTGACAATGATACCGTTATCGTCTCTGTGTAAACTATAAAAATGCGAATTCGTGAAAAATGTGACATCATGCGCATGCGTATTACGTGTCTACAGGTGCGTAGTTTCTTTACAAAGTGACATTGCCGCCTACAGGCCCGGCAGCAGAATCCAGCGCTTTTAATCGTTTTGCTAAGCCGTGTGAACGGGATTGTTTTGACAATGGTGTCATCTGTATGTGACAAAATGCGAAGGAAAAACTTTTGGTTTTAGTACATTGTTGTCGTGTAAACGAACCCTCGCACAGTATTACTCAATTTATTTTTTACATTTATAGTATATTTATATTGTCTGTCACTTATAACAAATCACTTATATTGTTTCATTTATTTTTTCTGCATGTGCTGCTATAATAAAATATGCAAAATTTGGTTACGCTTTATTTTAAGGTGTCTTTGTTACACTGTATTATACATTTAAGTACTGAAGTAACTACATATACTTATAGGATTAGGGTTTGGTTTGGTTTGGTTTAGGGTATTATTATGCATAATTTATAGTTATTACTATAGTAACTACATGTAGCATGAGTAACAATAGCACTGTAAAATAAAGTGTTACCTAAAATTTAAATGTTTATAAATATGAAAATCTTCAAAAGGAATAAACAGAAATAATAAAATAGTTTGTTAATTATTTTGTTAATATTGCACTCATAACTATGGCCCAATCAACCTGACACTAGTAGTTACAGAGAGAAATTGCAGTAATGCTTATTAATAATGAGACACTAGAAGCTTTACTAGATGACTCGAGTGCCTTGAGGGGTGGCGTTGTTGCTACGAGGCCCAAAACAAAATGCATGACTGATTATACTGAATGGTTGGTTTTAGTTAAACCTGTTAATTAAGACGGGTGTATGTTGTTTTCCTCTCCAGTTACGACATCTGACAACAACAAAACAAACCTGCACGTATCAGACACACCATAACAGAACGTCTCCCATTGTAAAACCCAATCACCCACCTGCGCAAAGCATCTGTTGTAGGAGGAGGAATGACTGTAGTAGTAAAGCAGCCTACAGCTTTATTACTGCATTCATTCCTTCTCCACGTGTCCAATGTTTGGACTGGTCTCAATGTCCACCAGCGGATGAAACACTCAGAAGACATGCATTCAAGGCCATAGAAATCTGTCCATAGCCCGACCCGGTCCAAAAGTGGGCTTAATGGAGATTAGGTCTGGCATTGCATAATTTTCATCCGAACTAAGCTGCAGTGCTGTTTAATGTGTTTTCCAGAGGTTGCAGTGAGAAAGCGCTCTGGTTCTGCTGGCACATGAGAAGAGTGAGAGTGGGGTGTGCACCTGTTGGTGTTGTGAACCCAGCAGGGTTGCATTTCATTCTGGCACACAGCCATCATAGCACATTTACTGATTCACAGCACATTTTCTCCCCTCGATAGTGGCTGTAAAGCAGGCCATCCACACAATTGCACATCTAAAAATGAGCATGCTCTCTCACATTTTCCTAAACTAAAAGCCATTCCTATCATGCAGTACATTTTCATGTATATCTTAACGCAATGGATAAAATATTAAGCGTCATGATTATAGTGGTATATTTTAAAGCATTTCTTTGAGCGCCTTCTTTGAGTGAATGTTGCCATTTTTGCTAAGACACCAGGTGCTCTAACTTCTAAAATGAAAAAAAAAAAAATCTAGTTGTTTCTTCGTATTTTTTCTCTATTTAATTTTTTTTTTTTTAAAGAAACCAAAATCAAACATGATGTTTTGCTACTTTAGTTGCTTTGACTGTAAAACATTTTATTCTGCTTTATAAAATTACACTGATAAAAAAAATCGATGTGACATTTGAGACCAAAATGATGGTTAAAAAATATATAAATAAACTCATGGAGCAATGGTGGATTTTAGCTCATTTTTCCATCATACGATTCGTTTTCTTGCTATTGCGTAGACAATCAAGTTACAATTAATAATGTTTATGTACATGAGAAAATTTCGAAAAATGTCTGCAAATGCAGAGCTCAAAAGTTACTCCATAATAGGAATAAACCAGTGGCATAAACAGAAATATTTGTTTTATTTCTGTCCATTTCTGTCCAAGTATAGGACAGTGATTTTACAATGAAGCCAGGCACTTCAAAGTCTGGACACTAAATAAAAAGTTAATCATTTGAAACTGTCAGTTAGATGTGCCTCAAAGAAGCAGTGAAAATTCAAGTTCACCAGCGTCAAAGAAGGGTTTGTCCAGACAAATGAGAGAAGGCCTTACACTACTATGACAACTTTAGGCTATAAAGCTTTTAAAAATGGCTGATAAGATTTCCCAAGCAAATAAACCAAACAAAAAGCTCTCTGTGCAATCCCACAGTCCTCTACTATTTGACAAGTATTTGGAAAATTAAGCGACAACTGCACTCTCAGTATTCTCTACAGAATCTTGCACACACTTATTTGCATTGATTTGCATGAACTGTCTTCATTGAAGGCAAAATTAATGTGTTAAAATAAATTAGTCGATGGGGGATTTTAAGTAAAAGAAAGACAGTAGAATAGACAAATGATGGAGAAAATCGTGATGTACAAAAACAAGCTTGTAAGGACTGCCATGTGGACTCCCTGTAGCTGAGAAGAATGGGGGGGGGGTTGCCTTGTGGGGAATTGGCGGCCCTTTCATGGACATTGAGGCACAGTGTGATGCTTGGGTTGAACTATGATACTCCTGTCAAAAAGAACATTAATTTTTCCTACAATAAGGGCCTGATGGAATAGCCACATGTGACATGTGGAGATGGGTGAGAGGGGCTGGACAGGGGTGGGGAGGTTAGGGGGCTGAGGAGGGGTCGGGTGGAGGGTGAGCCATCTTAATTTTAGTGATATTCGTTCAAAACCCATAGAAAGAAGAAAAATATAATTTTAAAAATCATTTTAACAAGTATAAATGCTCTTTAAATGTATATAAAATTATCTGAGGAAGTAGTGCACCATACTTTTATTAATAAAAAGAAAGGAAATATGCTGTAGCAATAAAATAAAACAAATTCTGTCATGGCATTTATATTAATTCAGAATAAAATAAACAAATTACATAATCTATAGTGTAAAAGAATAGAGAGCTATTATTTTATATTTTATCCATTTCTGGCTGCAAGTACTCCCTCCAAAAGTGCACAAAAATGCTCCAACCATGTTCAGTTATTTATGCAGGTTTGCAGCGAGAGCATTAGTACTTAAAGCCCCTCCACCACGATTAACAATCAAACATGCTGAGAAACGCTTATGTTATCCCCAACTCCGCAGTACAAGAGAAAATCTCTTTTTTGTCATCAAATCCCTAATTCTTTCCTCTCTTTTGGAAAAAATGGAGTAATACCAGTTTCCAATCTGCTTTGAGAAATATTTGGTGAGGAGGGGGGAAAGTGGCCATAAAACATGTGAACAAGGGGGTAATTGTGGACAAATGCAGTATTGAATTTCATCTTCAACTCCTTACACACCATTTCAATCTTATTTTCTGCCTGTTAGTCAGATCTTCTTGGTTATGGTGGGCAGAACTGCCCACTAATGGTGAATAATTGCTTGTAATATACTCTTCACCAATGATGTGCATCAATAGCAGCCATTTTCCTATTATTTAGCTCAAGGTATAGAATCAATCCTGAGCAGGGAGTCTTATTTTTTACCTGCATTGTTTATAGCAGGTAACAATGCTAAATAATGTCAAAAAGAACCTTTACACAGAAACAAAACCTGTCTATTTCAATTCTATGAAACAAACACAAAAAACACCACATGCCTTAAATTGAATTTACTGGCTTCCCGTTTTATACTTTCCTTTATGACGTACTCAAACGGAACATTCAAAGATGTATCAGAGCCACACAAGGCAATAGGTTTTTGCTCTGTTTCAGTTAATTAAAACATCCTGACTTATTTAATCGTCTGTTAACTCTTGAAAATTACTTCCAGACAATTAAACATACAGATCCATTAGTTTGGTGAGATTATGCTCTTTTCTGAACGCGACGCAGTGCTGGCAGCTCTTTGACTGCATATGGGATTTATTCTCTTTAGGGTATCCTGTATTGTCTGAAGCTAATTTTCTTAGAATCAAACAATTAAATCTTTATTTTAATTAGGGGAGTGGGTAAAACAAAGGAATATTAATTAGAAAGCATTATCTTATGAACACTTCCCAAGCACAAGGGGGGTATCAACCACTAGAAGACGATTTCTCCAAAACATATCTGCTCAGTACACATGAGACGCATCTAATCACCAAACGTACACGGTAGCGCACAAAGAATATGCTGTTTTATCTTCAGAGAGGTCTCGTAATTCCACTTGAAAGACTCCTTGACATGTGGCTATAGAGAAGAGTATTTAAACACTGCGGCCAGTGACCCTTACTGACCTGTGGAGATAGTCCATTGCTCACGGGATTCATGTGATTACTGGATGCTGACTGGCTCATGAAGGTGTCGGTGTAGCTGGAGAAACCGTGGCGGTTGGACGAGAGGCCATAGGCGGAGCTGCTGTCGCTTGAGAGCCCGCCCTGATGCATGGTGGAGGGAGGCAAGGGCTGGGGTCGATGCAGTGTGCCACTGACATCTGGGAAGAACAGCATATTTAATTAGTTCAGAAAAATATTCTCTAAGTGCATCATTGTAGCTTTAATTGTATTGCCATCCCTGTATTAGATATTAAATAAACATAAAAAAGGTAAAATTCTCCACAAAGGGCCCGTTTACACCTGGCAACTTCAAGTGTTTTTACTGATCAGATAGCTCTCCGGTTTGTTAAAACTGGTTATATTTACACTCGGCCACATAAATGCAACAGATATAAGCTGCATTTTATTTATCATCAGCAATAGGAGAGAAAGCACCCTTAGAACTGGTAAGATAATTTTGTCTCATTATTCGTTTAATGAATATGTATTTACATATGTGTCTTCAACAACCAGATGTCCAATTTCACCTGGAATGCGTCTCAACCTGAAGTGGTTTGAGTGATCAGATTTGAGTCCACCTCAAAAGCTTTTCGGAGGGCCTTTACACCTGGTCTTTTCATGATCGGATAGCTATCAGATCAGAGAAAACGCATGAAGTGACCAGTTGTAAACCGGCTCAATAACATCGGTTAGCTTACCTTGTGGTAATGTTGTTGAAGGATAGGTGGACTCAGGAAGCTGGTATGTTGGTAGAGTGGGCATGCCTGTGGGTGGGAATCCTCCAGGTAGCAGGTGGTTAAATGCCGCCAGTTGATTAGCTCCAGCTTGTTTACGCCACCTGGCTCGTCGATTGCTGAACCAAACCTAAATAAGAAAACAGATTATTAATAAATGCACCGAATTTCTGGCCAATACGATAAGCTAATTATTTCCAATGTCCGATAACTAGTAAATGGGTGATATTATAAATGTATTCTACTTGATTATTGAGGGAAAGGGTGGGGGGGGGATTAAAATACTGAAAAATTAAATAGATTGTTTGCTACAAGAGAATTTAGGCACCACAATATTATTAAAGTACAAAATGATAGATAGAGAAATATTTATTTTAAAATCTAAGAAAAGAAACCAGGTTATTATTAATTTGTTAACTAAAACTTAATACAAATAAATAAAATAAACATGAACTGAAATAAAATAAATTAAGTAAAAAAAACAGCCTTATTTAATTTCAGTTAGTTGACAACATTTGTCATAAAACGTTATATTATAGATGCAAATCACTCAGACACTTCACGAGATAACCCGCAAAAAGACTTAATTTAGTGCAAAGTTATCTAAACCTTAAATCATATAATAAATATCCAATTATGGCAGATAATGGTAAATGAAACCTATAGCTATAATAGGCCGAAAACCAATGTGCCGCCAACTAAAAGAAAACTTAAAATGACAAACAGAAAAATGAAATATGTCTGGATATGACATTTTAGAGATATTTTAAATGAACAAAAAGCCTGTCTTTATTGAAAGAAAGAAAGAAAGAAAGAAAGAAAGAAAGAAAGAAAGAAAGAAAGAAAGAAAGAAAGAAAGAAAGAAAGAAAGAAAGAAAGAAAGAAAGAAAGAAAGAAAGAAAGAAAGAAAGAAATGCCTCTGCCACATTAAGACACATTTTCAAAGTTTCATTCTAATGTGACTCATTGAAAGGGGGTGCACGGCCAGTAACCTGCACCTCTCTGGGGCCGAGGCTCTGCCCCTGTGTATGCAAAAGAGTGAATGACATTGATCTATGCCTCAGAGGGGCCATTCTTCAGACTTTAATACACTGGCAGTGCAGTTAATCTACTGTTGTTTTTCAAATGGTCCCCACCATTGTGAGTGGAAGTGAAAGAGGGGGACAATGGTCCTTCAATGAATCAGACCACAAAGAGAGGGCGTCCCTTTTTAAACAGCTCCTCAAGAATGACGCTTTTAGCCCGGGCATTGATCAAGGGGCTGGCGTAGACATACTGTATGAGTACACACTCTTTCTCTGCCTCTCTCTTTTATCCTCCCAGGCTGCCCTTCAGTTTTTCTATACAACTTGACAAAGAAAAAGAAAAAGTCTGATTATTTTTCATAAAATCTGAAATTCATATTGTAGCTTATGCAGGCAACTGAGAGCTGTCTACAACAAGATATTTTTGATATATGCAATTGATTCTCAAAAATGTCTTTAAATTGATAAAATAAAAAAAGTTCATTTAAAATCCCACCCATGGGACAAAAGCATCCAATTTTGGCATTCCTTTAAAAACTTCCTGTTCCATTCCCATATCTAAACAAAACCTAGGAAACACCTATAAGACTTTGGAAACACCTATAAGACCTATATAATTACTCTTATTAACACACCGCGGGGGACTAATTACACACATGGTTAGCAACTGCCTTGAGTAAACCCGTTCCCAATACTCTTCCTTACCTCAACATTAGACTACTGGAATTTTCCTCAACAGAGGTTTTCTTTTTCAGAATGAATCAATAAGTGTAATAAAAACCAGTTTAAATCAAATAAAAGCCAGCAATACTCAACTATCCCCCATTAGCTGTTCCATACTTGCTCCTTCAACAATGTCATGCATCAATGACCGTTCCCATAAAACCACAAGTCCCGCTGACACGAGCCCCATTACTTTACATGTCTTAGGTAAGGATGGCTTCTGGTATTAGTGAGAACTGGAGAGTAGCACAAGGCATTAGAAGGCGCGTATCTCAGTGTTAGAGGCTAGAGTGCCTGCCGCCCCACTCTCAATGGATCTCCTAAGAGGCTTGCTGCGAGCTGGGGCTTCTGAATGCGCCATTCTGGAACCCGATGGCAAAGGCACCTTGAGCGGGGATTTTCTCTCTGCCGTTCCTTCTAATTCCCCACTCTTCTCATTTCCCTGCTCAAGCCGAGACACAAAGCACACTGCCCAACTGAGATGGCCAACTCATTTCATATTTCTGAAAGAGTTCAAATAATTTCCTTAAAAGTGAACGAAGTCACTTGGCGAAACATTTAAGAGAGGAGATTTCGTGGAGTGTGGCTGAAGGAGCTGTTGTCTGATTGCATTCGGTTCGGAGGGAATGGAAGTCGAAAAATTCAATTCAATATACTCTCAATCTCCGAGTGTACAGGGAGAGTGGAAGAGACAAAAGGAAAGGAGGTAAATGGAAGACAAATCTGATTGTGGACTGTGTCACGATTTCACATTCCACATTCGGCCAGCATCTCAAGCTCTCATCCAATATCAATCATCCAGGCCACCCTATCAGTTCCCCTTGCTTTCTTTTTCACCGTCTCTCTCGGACGGCGATGGTTATATATCTTCCTAGGATTACCGTTTGCAATGCGCTGGGTGGTTGGTGAACAGACAGGAAGACGAGGAGTAAAACCTGGATAACGTGATTGAATTTCACAGCAAAAAAGAACATAACAGTGGCTGAGAAGCGTAAAAAAGGCCGACATCAATCTCAGTGCATGGCTCCATCCAGGGATTTAGGGAATCTGGATGGGCAGTGGGACTGGATGGGTTGGGATGAAGGGTTGAGACGGGCTGGGCTGAGCCCTGAAGGTAACCGTGTAGCAAGGCTCTATAAAATGGGGTGCCTCTTCAGCAGAAACATCTGCAAAATTCAACTTTTACTACACCCAGGTGCCATGGTTGAATTGTAGAAGATTGTTAAGTACATGCACATCCTCTTTCCTTTTGTAATCATAAATATTCATATATTTATTCGACCTATTCCTTGAAATCCCATATTTTGTATGTAGGTCAGCATAAATACAGTATTATTGGCTCCAGATTTTGCAAGGATCATTCAAAATTCATGTGATATGACTCCACATCAGGGGGCTGACACTTGTGCCCTGGAAGTCTTGTTTCCAGATTGGATCAAAGGGGGCCAGATTATAGAAGGGAAGTGGAGACATCTTCAAACCTGCTTGTGTGTAACATGTGGAAGGACTAACTCCCCTCAGTCCATGCCTCACAAGTATACACTACCATTTTTATTTTTTAAAGGTCCCGTTTTTCCTGTTTTTTTAAAGCTTTGATTGTGTTTACAGTGTGCAATATAACATGTGTTCATGTTTCGCGTGTAAAAAAAAAAAATTTCACACAATTTACTTATCTGTATACCGCTGTTTTCACTGTCCTAAAAATGGGCTGATGACTTCCTTGTTCTATGAAGTCCCTCCTTCAGAAAACGTAACGAGTTCTGATTGTGCCAGAAGTTCCTGTGTTGTGATCATAGGTTGTGATTCGACAGCAGCTTAGCGCACGTTGCCCGGTAAGGTCACGCCTCTTACCAGAGATGCATGCGCTCTGTGTACGAGTGACGTTATTAAAGAAGGAAGTAGAGGGATGTAGTCCTAATCGGCCGTTGGCTGTAGGCTTTGAAAGGGGACTTCTGTTAAATAAAATATCTCGCTGGCATTGAACTTTGAGCTTTATAATTTTCCAGGTATTATTTATGCTCTAACAGCAACATTACACACTAACTAAAGTTTGAAAAATGGGATCACGAAGAACAGGACCTTTTAAAGTATTTTTAACATTATAAAATATTTCTATTTCAAATAAATACTGCTCTATTCATCAAATAATCATGTGATCATGTGAATAGATCATGTGACACTGAAGACTGGAGTAATGATGCTGAAGATTCCGTTTTGGAATCACAGGAATACATTCTATTTTAAAATAATATTTAAATTGTAATAAGATGTCACAATATTACTCTTTTACTGTATTTTAATCTGTATGTTTAATCTTGCCGACCTTTTGAACAGTAATGTATGTCAAACCTAAGCCATAGCATCTAGTTTAATTCAGTATTAGTACAATAATCTAAAGAGGAAGTTTTCATTTGCATAATGTAGCACGTCTAGGTTCCTCCCTCCATCTCCTCCTCATATTTCAGAGTTGTCATACCACAACCCTAGACCTGACACTTTAGCATATCACAAAGATTTTGTGTCTAACTGAGTTTAAAGTGACAAAACTGCCACTGCCAATTACATTTCCTGTAAATCTAAAGTTAATTCATCTTGTTTCTCCCTCTGGCCTTACGATTGCTGTAAACCAGACAGACAGGCAGCAGTGCTGTGAGACCTGGAAGCACTTATCCCGGTGCTTAGCCAGATATGGATCACTTCCTCTGATTTGTCATATGGAGCAGTAAAACAGTGGAAGCATGAGTAACATGTCTGTGGTTAAGAATAACCACAGTGACAGTGCTCAATGAAGACAGATGACACCTAATAGAAAAGCACCAAACACATAAATGAACGCCTTTGACATCATCACTGATCCATGTCTGACTTCCTCTCTTTGGCAGCAGGGACACTCCTTCCCTCTATCCCTCTCTCTCTCTCTCTCTCGCTCTCTCTCTCTCTCTGACATCTGGATACTGTGTCAGCGCAGCTGCACTCAAGTGGGTTGACACTGAGGCCGCAGGGTCTGCCAAAAGCCAACAGGGTCAGACACCTTCCCCTCCACAAAAGCAATGATCCCAGAGCCCTGGCATCTCCATGTGATCTATCTCGAGATCCTCACACATCATAAGCTTGGCCTCTCAAGAACCAACTGCTGGGCTCTGACAGGGTTGAGAAAACAAAACATGAGCTGTTGGGCCAATATATCGAGGATGCGGTGGTATCATATGATCTTTGAATGATCTGGACGTTCCATCCAACAAGGTGCCAAAATGGTGCAAAAGAACATTTGAATTTACAGTCATGATTGGATTGTCAGTTTTTACAAATATAATTCAGGTCTGACATATGCAGGTCAGAAGTGATATAATGTTTATTCACTTGTCTAATTAGCATCAGTCACCATAAACACACAAAAGGGCCAAATGTCCCATGGGGCTCCTTTCAGGGAGAGCCGAATCACTGACATGGCAGAAAAAATCAGCAGGATCTCTGACACTGCCAGCAAGAGATCTTCTCTTTACTAAAAAAGCCTGGCACGAGGCCACTATGGGTCAACTTTTTCCAAAATTGAGTCATTCCTCAATGTTTTAGATCCTTTTTATACCAAGATTTGTTTTGCTTGTTTGGAACACAAATTCAAAACAGCCAAGTAACACAAAGAAAATGAAAGCGTCTGCAGCTTTAGTAAGTGGTCTAATCACAGAAAGAGTAAGATATTTGGCAATATGAAAGAGGGAAAGAGAGAGAGAGACAGCTGCATATCAATTATGCAATGATGTCATTTAGGCAGCTTGCAAACATACAGTGTTTACATATTTAAACATATAATATTGTATTACAAAATTGAATAACCAAGTCAGATTGCCATTTCCCTATACATTACAACATTAATGTAATGTCCAGAGCATTAGCATTTAAAGGGCACAATCCTGTACCACTGCAGAGGTGAAGCAGGCAGCAGGGGCATGGCGAGCGGTCATATTTTTTACAAGCTCTCGATTGATTAATGTAACTGGTGGAGAGGGGTTCCCAAGAGAGTGTGTGGGATGCTCTCTGATATGCAGCAAATTTTACAAGGAGCGGTGGTGGGCTTGAAAGTGGTGGGAAGAAAAGATCCCAGCCAAAAGCTGAAGTGAGAAATCCATCAGGAATGCACTCTCGCTCTTTTTATCCCCCTCCCTTTGCTCCCAACAGCTGCTGCCATAACTCTACTGTATTTCCCCCCTCTCATTGTTTCAACTATCCACATGGTTGACAAGCTGTCAAGACCAGTGGTGGGAGGAGCCAAAGCCTTTGCATGTTAAATGTTTGTTATCCGCACTTTAAAAGTTCAAAGTTTTGTCATTTTGATACTATAAATACATTTGAAAAAATCAAGAGGTTTGCTCCAAAAGGTACAAAGGTGTATTAAAGTTGTAATGTAATGGAAGAAGCTAATATTGTGACGTATATCAGAGTCATCAAAAAGAAAAGAAATGTAGGGCAGGACATGGTTCAATTCATCGGTTGGATGGAGGCAGATGTGAATGCAAATTGTGAATGCAAAGTTTACACAAACTAAATGATTGGAGAAGTTCAGCAAACATCACCAGAGAAATCTGTTGTTTCTCCAGAAGATGAAGTTATGACATTTCGATTGAAAAGATATTAAATGAAACCTGCACATTCACAATAAGATCAATTGCATGCATTTAGAAAAAAGATTGAGCGAATCAACTGCCAACTTTAACAGAAGTAGTGCCATGTTAGCCACCTGATCGTGTTTCTCTCCGATATGGCTGACAGGAAGAGGCCTGCTGTGTTTTTTAGCACTTTCTTTGAGATGAGCAGTTGCATTGTTACACGCATCATCAATCAGAGGACCTTAGTCCAACAGATCCAGTGACACTTTAGAGCTCTATAGACCTCAGAGCACATAGCTGAACTCTTACTGAGCTCCTATTGTGCCATCTACATCTCCAACTGAAAGCATCAGTCTCCATACTTTAAACTTCATAGATGAGCACAATTAAATGGATAGTTCACACAAAATAATGGAAATTTTGTCAATGACCCTCATGTCATTCCAATGACATATTTTCAATTATTTCTAACCCTACCAATAACTACCCTAACCCTAAAATCAAAGAGAAAAAATAGGTGAATAACACTGATGTCGAAGCATGCCCTGGTTGTAAGCCTAAACTTGACATAAACCGTAAAGTTGTCCATCAAATCTGATTGGTTGATTAGAATGTTGTTCCACGATCAAAGATGTTGATCCAGGAACATACTTGGGTTTTACAGGTTTGGAATGACATGAGGGTGAGTAAATGATTTCATTTTAGGTGAACTAGCCCCTTAGGTTTTAGATACAGAATGATGAAGATAATGAACACATTTTGAACTGCTTTTCAGACAAACCATGTGTATCTCTACAGCAACTGCAGAAACTACTTTAGTATTTGATAGTGTTGTACCTGTACTCTGGCCTCGGTGAGCTTGGTTCTCTGGGCTAGTTCCTCTCTGGTGTAGATGTCTGGGTAGTGTGTCCTTTCGAAGGCCTTCTCCAGCTCTTCCAGCTGCTCGGCTGTGAAAGTGGTCCGACTGCGCCTCTGCTTCCTCTTCAGGGGCAGGTCCGGTTCAGACTCCACGTCTGAGCCTTCGTCCATTCGACCTATCAGAGAGGATAGAGAACAAAAGAACTGAGTGCGATGCGAACGTTACTATAGGAGTATCAGGCATCTACTTTCCATAGAGACGCACTTCCCAGAAAGCTCTCTGTTCATGAATACTGTCATGATCATACCGATTTTGATGTGAGAATGAATGTAGACCCAAAAAACAGACGGATGGCGTATGGTGAAATGATACAGATTCATGTGTCTTTCAAGCGAATATTATTTCAATGCACAGCTATTTATATAAGCGAAGCTCTTGTAAATACAATCCCACATCAGTGCGCATCCCAGTTCGCCCCGAGGCCATAGAGGGAAAAGGGGGGAGTTAATCTCCACAGACCACCTTAGCGATCCTCGTACTGGTATTCTGTGCTAAAATGAAACAAAACTGGCACTTTGCACATAACTCAAGTGTTCGATTGAGTTCATTTCTTTAAATGCCATCTGCAATATATTCTTGCCGTCTTTAAAATACGAGCGGTGGATTATCTGTCAAATGCAGCCATGTCAACTATAGCATTTCTGTTTAGTGGTTAGCTGGAGAAAAGATGAGAAACAAAGAGCCCAAATCTGATCTAATGCAAACCAGAGGTGTGTGGGTGGCAATTCAAGCTGAGTAGCTTAGTGATGAAACGAAAATGACACATTAGCTTATCCATGCTGTGCAAAACAGTGACCTTTATACAGGTGTGTGAATGTTATTGCAAACTTTGCAAATAATTACAGCAGCCGACATTAATATTAATAAGTGTAAACATACTGAATGATAAAAGATTGAAAAGATTGATGAAAAAAACTCACAAACAATAGAGATTCCTTCATCCCATTCTTTATTCACATCAAAACCCTTTCCACATATAACAGGGAAGATCTTACAGCCGGTTTTTATCATTTCATTTGAGTTGATTCCTTATTTATTTCCAGTTTGGCTGGCACTGGGCTGATCCTCGAAAATCCCTTCAGCAGCATTGGGGGCCTAGCTCTGCAGACACTGGCCTTAATCCAGGCCATGACTTCCCGCTAAATTGAAGCAATTCTACATTAGTGATGGCTGAACCCTGGCTTCTTATTGGCTAATGCTGGTGTGGGCTTCCAAGACTGGCCCCTCTGAATATGGTTGATTATATAGGAACCGAGTGGGTTGCGCTCTGCCTTTCCTTATACATTAGGGATGTTTTTTTCCCCAAATAATCGCGATTCATTTAAATTATTCTGATATTGATTTTTTATTATTTAAAAAAAATCTCTTTAAATTAACCTTCAACATTCATTGAACAGTTTCAATGCACAAAAAGTTCTTTATAATGGTTCTTCAGATTATAAAAAATGGTTAATTTAAGATCTGTTCACTGAGGTTATTCGGGGCACTGAAAAGTGGTCTATATGGCTTTGCTGTGAAAAAGAAAACCTTTTTTGGCTGAAACTCTTCCCTGTATACTTCACAGCATTAGCAGAATGAGAATTTCTTCCATTTTTAAAACAAAATGGATGTTATAACTTAAATGAATCTGGAATCCAATCCAAATTTAAGTGAGCTTCAGAACATATATTCTACACCCTGAACATCCACTTTTTACCTTGGTCATTGGAAAGACTCAGTACAGTAAGAACTGGTTTTTCAGGCTAGATGAAACACAAGAGGGATTTGAGAGGTAATTCGATGACAGTAAAACATATAGACAGAGCATATCTGTTCACTCCAATTCTACACCATAGGGGACAGCAATGAGGCAAGTTAGAGAAATATAAATTCTTACACAAACTGTTTGGTTTTGTTCCCCAGAATAAATCAAAATATGGTTCTATTCCCCAGATATGTGTTCTACATTTTTATGTGAAAACTTTATGTTTTTACTGTGCCACTGTCACCTGACATTGGTTTGGTTACAACAATAAATGCTAACCAAGGGCAACACCAGATTACAGAATGAATATGTTTGCACGTCACTATATTTGTTTGTTGGACTGTTGGACAAAAATAGCCCCCAAACAAAAGCACAACAATGAAAGAGCCATCAAAGTGGCTTCGACTCCAGGCCAGCTCTGTCTTTTAATTAAACAAGGAATTATGGGATTACAGAGAGGTTCTCATTACAGGCCACTTGAGGAGTCCTCTGGTAGATGTCTTTTTGTCTCCCAGAGCTCTCGCTCAGGAATTCTCGACGGATTACACATGGCCGTAGGACATGAGGCCGCATTAATTAAATCAATTCTTTTGCCTTTTCTTTTAAGATTCATTTTGGCAGAATTCTCCCCTCATCCAAACACTCAGCTAAAAACATACTCAAGTGTACATATATATTGGAACTCATGTTCTTTAAATCCCTTTGTTGGTTTTGAGAAATTGTGACAAAGTGATTTGGTTTTGACTCGCCATGACGACCACTTAAGGCTGGTGCAGTGATCTATACTGATTGTTTTTCCAAAAGGTAGCCACCACTTTCATTGAAGACACAACATGGAATGTATATTTTCTTCCCTACGTGTTGCTAGCGATAGTTCACCCAAAAATGAAAATTCGAACATTATTTATTCACCCTCATGCAGTTTCAAACCTGTATTTCTTTTCTTCTATGGAACACAAAATCATTTTTTTTAAAGAATGTTTTTGATCATGCAATGAACGTCAATGGAGTCCAAAACAAAACTGCCATAAAACAATATTTTAGATTGGATAAAAATCAATTATCCAATCAACAATCCCTCAACAATGATCCAGGGTTGTTGTTTTTTTAGAAGAAAAACTTTTTGATCAAAAGTGAATATTTCAAAACAGCATAACTATTTTCAACATTGATAAGAAATGTTTCTTGAGCAACAAATCAGCATATCACAATGATTTTTTTTTTTCAATCTAACCGACCCCAAACTTTTAAACAGTGTAATTCCATCCACATTTATTAAAGCAGAATTGTTTCGAAACAAGCAATCAACTTCTCAATTTCCCAACATTTTTATCGTCAGACAGATGAATGAAAATCAGGGGGACAAATCTAAAAAATGCAATTTGAAAGACTGCAAGCTTGATACAGTGGTCCCTGCATGACTGATGAGTATGTATTCTGCCACATCTCATTCTGCCCTTGTCACAACAATTACAATGTCATATAGCTGCCATAACAGAAAACCCACAAGCTGCTCCTCAGCCAGCCCTGCAGAGACAGATAAAACCAGAATAAGTTTGACAGCACTCTCCTGCTGAAGGTCAGCATCTATCACTCTCCTACTCGTAGTATAATGAGGACAGGATTATGGAAATGAAACAGACGCTGATGCAGATACGCGTCTAAACCTGGACCTCATCTTTGTCTCTGCGAGATCCCACGATTGACATGCTGGGTCCCATCACACGAATGAGACCATGGCAAGTACCCAGATCTGCCGAATGTGCTGCGGCATAAATGTAACTGAATATGTCCCATTTTGTCTGCGATGGCCTGGAGCAGACGGCAGCAAAAGCTTTTGAATAAAGGTAAATAGAGCAAAAGCTGAGTTTAAAATAAAAATAAAAAGAACTAGCCAAACCGCTAATCAGAAAAGAGCAGGAACATTTAATTGCAATAAGACGACACTCTTAAATCTATTAAAATTTTAAAGGAATGCTGATAAAAGGTTTTTATCTTAAAATGTGGGCTTAATTAAAAATTCCCTGTGAATATTACTCCTTTATCCATGTAGTCCTCCAGGGTTCGTGGTATTGTTCAATTCAATGTTTCAAGCAAAAGGATGCAAAAACACGGCTTGAATTTTCGAAACCGAACAAGATAATCTGACAGAAAATGAGTGATGTTTTCTTTCAAACAAGCTCTGACAAGTACCCAAATCCTATTATTTTCCGAACTTAAAATCGTCTCTTTGCATCCCATCAGTTATTAAGAGTGAACGTGCCCCATGGGATCAACCTGATTTGTAGCACTTACACATCAAAGGCAGTTAATCAGAGGAGAATTGGCCTAATATATCTTGAATAAGAATTTGATTAAAAGGCCTTTGGTGAAACTGAACCAGAAGAGTCGCTGTAACACTTTCGCTCCATGCAGCCAACCTGACTGAGCTTTTTGTTGACAGCTGGGGGTAAAACCGAGAGAGGCTACATGGTGGACAGTGATTAACCGCTACGGGTGAGGAGTGACTAAGGCCAAAGAGAAGTCATGACCACCCAACATAAGCCTTCAGACCACTTCCATCACCGATGAGCCTGTGAGCAGATGGGATATTCATCATCACGGCCACACTCAGACCTCTTTCTCCTCTCTGTTGTCTTTTTATTTTCATTCCCTCGTTCTCGCTCTCTCTCTCTCCCCTCCTAACCTTTCCTGCCACAGTCTCTGTGTAAAGAGCTAAAGGGCCTCGGGTAAAGTGTTCGTCCACAGCTGCACATTCCACTAAGCTTAGCATGGTAGCACACATTTACACATTTGTCTTCATCAGAGTTGGCTCTCAAAACAATATTATTCTCAGGTTGGTCCGGTATTTACTGAGGAGCAACAACTGGCCTCCTTGTTTCTGAAACATATGTACTCATCTTTGAGAGTCTAACTGGGTAATCACACCAATAATTGTCCCATTTATTTCTAAATTATTACAGGTATAAATTCATATGTGGATCTATTTACAACTACTGTATCATTCACGTTGTCATCCAAACATATCTGCACTCTCGTGCCATATGAATAAAATGCTGTATAGATGCATTCTATTATTTTACACATTTATTTGCACTTGCTTCCAAAGAATCTTTGTGATTTAAGAGTTGCAAGGCTAAAAAAACTATAACTTCCCATTTTCTGTTGGCCAATCTCCACAATGCAAGGAGGTTCTAGGTAGTTACCATTAGTGACGCGCCTAAATTTTGGTAACCAAAAATATTTGACCTCAACAACAACAAAAAAGATTTTTCCGTTTCAGCCAGAATTATTGATCGAAACAGTGATCAATGACACATTTTGTGCACCCAACATGGATACGGAAAACAAGTAAACATGTTAGCAGTGTACACTCTAAAAAAATAAAGGTTCTATATAGCACCAAAAATGGTTCTTCGTCGTAATCATAGAGGAACCACTTTTGGTGCTATATAGCACCATAATCTTAACATGTTCTGTATATGGTAGCGGTGCTATATAGCACCTTAGTCAAAGAACCAGTGAAGAACCAAAATTGGTGCTATATAGCACTTAAAAAGGTTCCCCTATGATTACGAGCCAAGAACCATTTTTGGTGCCATATAGAACCTTTTTTTTAGAGTGTAGACACACTACACAGTGACCAAAAATGCTGATTGAATAGCAATAACATTTGTTCAAATGAAATATCGAGAGGCGGCTCATTGCTGAAAACTGTAAATGGTTTATCATCTTTAATTATACTACGGGGCCGTTGAATGCTTGAATCTGATTGGCTGATGAACGTTCTGAGGTGTGCAATTATTTTCTGGGAGATGCACAGCGAACGTAGTTCCAGGCAGCTCTTGACCGCATTACAGTTCCATATCACTTCGCATAGTTAACTGTAATAACGGAAATTACAGGACTAAAAAACAACAATATGACAGACGATTTTCCTAAAGTAAATCTTAATATTTACGGTGAATATAAAACGTTCAACTGGGCGGCAGCAGTATTAGACAGTCCAGGTGAAAACCAACAGACGGAAGCGAACATCAAAGGCAAGCTTTTCTGTCTCATTACTGAAATCACACATGCTCGCACACGCACTACAGTTTGCACAAAAAGGTGTCAGCGCTGCCCTGACGATTTGATCAGTTAGCCTATATAGTGGAGCAACTTAAAGGCTACATGTGACATTTTTTCACTAGCGAGGTAATAACAGCGCTGTTTAGAGAAGCACAGAGGCAGCACAAGCTCTCGCTCTCTTTCTCTCTCTCTCTCTCTCTCTCTCTCTCTCTCTCGCTCTCTCTCTCTTTTTAATAACTGCAGTAGAATGCTATCAACGGCTCAAGCCTTCGTTAACAGCTTTAAAATGACGTTTCGGAACTAGCAAAAGAGCCGTTGGATGAGACGTGGAAGAAATAGTCCTACTCACAATAGCGATTTAAGTACAAAAATCGGACGAATCCCTTTAAATATATCTTCGGATCGATGTCTTGAGGTGTGGTAACCGTAGTATAAGCGGAATAATTGGGGCGTTCAATTATTAGAATAATAATGCACACCCGCTTCGTGTCGTGACCGCATCACCACCTCGGGTGTGCATTATTATTCTAATAATTGAACGGCCCGTCGTCAATTATTCCTTACATATAACACCCTGAACAGCATGAGTACAATTACCCAATCACCCAAATTTAAACAGAAAACGTATTTCCAGTTTTTGACTAAAATAATAAATTGGTCAATAAGAATAAAAGTCAAAAGATGCTATCCCATAGTTTCTATGATATCGTGGACCATACATATGTCTCAGGGCAGCCAAAGGGATTGTTTTCACTGCCTTATTGTCCAATAATCATACATTTGATTTAAAAAGCCACACATTTGATGAATCATTCATGTTTGTATAGCACAAGCTATGTGGCAAAGTGTAATGCTTGGTTAGGAATTTAGCACAAGTATGAACAAAAGTAAAGTAATGGTGATGTTACTAATCAATTTTGCATTATTCCAAAGATGAACCAAATCAAATACATGACAATCCCGAAAATTTGATGATGCTTAAACTTAATAGCATTTATTATTCAACATTAAAGATATAACGCTGTTAACCATAATGTGTTCAGATTTGTTTTTAGAATTAAACCAAATAATACATACAAAACCAAAACACAATAGTCCTGTGCTAAAAATGCGCTCAGTTCAGATTTGCTTTCTGCTCCACATTCATTAATTTCTTTCCATGGGATAAAGGAGGGAAAGCGGCGTCATTTTGGCTCCCACAACAAACAATTAGCCCTCCTTTCTTTTTGTAGCATTCAAAAACATTTGAGAGAAAGAGAGGGAAGATGTGAAGGAGAGGTGATGGGTGATGCTCTTTTATAGGTCTTGTCATGTGCATGAAGGCTCAGTGGGCTTTTTGTCTACCGTGCCTGTGTGAGAGTGTGCTCACCTTAAACAACAGAGAGACTCAGGGGCCTCCGTGGCCTTTCAGGCCCAATAGAAGACGCACCTTAGGGGGCCATTTAAGCCTGAAAAGAGGCCTGACAACCCTGTGCAGCTCTGAGGGCATCAATAAATGCTGACATATTGACTCTCTGTGCCCAAGCACCACTGGAAAATGCTGCCTGAATATGAATCCATTTAAGGGCAGGGAAAAGGGGGTGGCAGTGCAGAGAGCAGCGAGAGGGACACTCTAAGGATGGCTTGTGTCTTTTGGGTTTTGAATGTTCTGGAATGTGGTGACTGAAAAGATGTTTTGACAATGAAACTATAACTATTGACAGAAAGGATAAAGAATGTGGAAGATGGAATATGTTAGGATAATAAGACTGACTTCGGAAGTCATGTTAAAGTTATCAGATCCACACACAACATGAATGTGAAGATCACATCTGTTCTGCTGTATTAGCTGAATTTCACCGCATTGCTGTTTAAGAACAACTCTGAAGTGGTTCTTAAAATATCTTTAGGCAGTTGGGATTCTTTATAGATATGTGCAGCGCAGTCGATTTGGTGGGAAGTGCTGACTTATCTTGGTCAATGGAAGCCGGAGAGAGCTCTAATTTAGTTTCTATCTGAGAGAACCTGAAAGGCAGGTGTTCGTTTACTTCCCGTCTCATTCTTTCTTTTTCATATTGAGTTTTCATTTCCTGGGATTGAGATCTTGCTAATTGAGGTCAAAAGCAATCAGCACTGTGGAACTTAATCAAATATCTAAAAGGTGAGAAAGACGACAAAATCAGCCATTTAAACTTCCATGCCTTTAGCTTATTAAACTACAATGTGTGTGCGTGTGTGAGGACAAAAAAGATGAGCATAATTTATCCTTTAGCACATTTCAGTTGGAACAAGAATCTGTACACCATGTAAGATTTGAACTGCCCCACATGATACATTATAAGCAGAAAAATTAATTTACTCATCGTCATTTTGTTTCAAACATAAAAACAAATTTCACACAGAAATTGCTAGTAAATTCCACAAATAATTGCAAAGAAATGGCAAGTGACACAGTGGAAAGAATATAATAGTATTTTCTTATAAAACGTGCTCCAATAATCTTTCTGTGGAATGCAAATGAAGATATTTTTGAAAAATATCCTTTTTGTTCATTCATTGAAAATCAATGGGGTACAATGTCAGTTTGGGCCCAGTTGTTTTGTTTCACAGAAGAAAAAAGAAAGTAATACAGGTTTGGAATGACATAATAGTGAATAAATGAATTTTCAGTTTCTGAATAAACTATCTAGATGTTCCAAATATTAGAAGCACAAAATGCTATTGTTAATAGCCATTTCCTTGTGCCAAATGAATGGCTGAACTGAAAAACCATTACAGATCTATTAAAAAAAAGTGCATGGGGCGGGGTTGGCCTCAGATAAAAGTTTCCTTGCATTACGGCAATAAAGTAAATTTGCAGAAAACGTTATGCTTCTCCATGTGAGGCCTTCCCTGTAAATACTTAGAGTAAAACTGAGGCTGAACTTAATTCCATCCTCACAAAGATGTTTGTGTTATCATGGCTTTATGTCTTAGCAAACTACCATTTATTAAATGCAAAGCCTTTATCCGCTTTTCCCACAGCGGTGGCGTGTGTCTCTTCTTGAGATAAAACAGTTGCGTAAACAAAAAAATGCTGAATGTCAATTTTACCACTGACTTAGCTTATGGGAAATCTTAATATATCAATGTGAGCTTTAAGTGGACAGCCTAGGGCTTAAATACAAATGCCAAAAGTGAAAATAAATAAAAAGGCATAATCATATTTCCAAAAGAAAAGCAAATAAATAGTCAGAGATGGAGAAAAAGTGATTTGAAATGCATCAATATAGTGCATCTTAAAGAAGAGGTAAGCTTTTCTTTGAGCGGTCTGTCAAAACACAGACCCTATAACATAAATGAGGGGCTCTGATGTGTTTACGTGCAAACCCGCTAAACACAATTCAATGGGGGCCGCAATAGCTCAACGCTGCATCCAGAACAGTTGTTTTTAAATGACAAATCTCATATCAAGGGATGCCAAAAAAAAAAAACTGTGAGCGGTACTTCCTTTTGTATACTGCAGGGTGAGAGAAAAAAAGTCCATGTGGAAAGAGTAGCCTGAAGAAAAACTGACAATGGCTGCATAAATAAGCCCATTAGTTAAAAATGTACGACAAGTGCCCTGTTTGAAGCCTATGTGGGGAGAGGGGAGCGGGGTAGACTCCCTCACAGCTGCCTGGCCCCTCTGCAGCTCTCACACTGCCCAGCACATTCACCATTTAAGTTGGTGGAAAAAATCTGAGCAAATTTCTGATTTGCAACACTCTAGGAACATGTTTATTGTCTTTGTGCGAGTGCAAAACACACATATAAATAAAGCTAATGAAGAATCTCGGGGTGAAGCCGCTAAAGAGCATAAAATGAGAAATTTTATGGCCATAAGTAGCGTGGGCTGATGGTGATTTTTAAGCCATTGGACCATGTTGTTCGGTACTAATCATTGGACTGATGCAGCGCAATTGCCCTCCTCACTTAATTACTGTTTCCCTTTAAAACGGGCCATGCTTTAGTCATCAAAACTGGACAGTTTTCTAAGGGTGTTTGTGTTACCAGAACCTATTACGGAAATAATCATGGTCTTCAGATTGAAAATCTAACTTCCGCCATGAGACATTTAGGGTTAGAGACCTTTTAGGAGGTGTTAACGCTACACTGTTTTCAACTAAAAAGGAAAACTTTGTATGCGTTTTGGTCGTTAATTTACACGACAACAGCATTTTGGAGACCTCAAATGTCAGGTTTTTGAATGTAATATTGTTATCGTTTCCGTGTAAACTACAAAAAGATGGATTTGTGAAAATGGTGACGTCACAGGCGCGTAGTTTGTGAATACAGCAGAATACAGCGTTTTTTGACGTTTTTGCAGATCCGTGTGAATGAGGATCATTTTGACAACGTTGTCGTCTGTGCACAAAGAACGCAAAGTATTTTTAGTACATCGTTGTCATGTAATTGTACCCTTCGATTACTTTTTATCTTGTGCCGGACTATAACATGCTGCTCTAAACAATCATATGCAAGCTCAAGTGACTGAATTATTGCTCAAGACTAAAACAATGATCAAATCAATAGCCTTATATTCTCATAGTGCATATAGTGTTATATTTTCACAATAGATATAGAGAGATTCATCAACTTGTGGATACGGACAGCTATTAAATTATAATGATGTAAACATTGCTGCAATGAAGGCAAAAATCAACTTTCAATATCAGTTATCTTACAAATATAGCATCATATCCATTAAGTTGGATAAAAAAAACACACTAAAACAACAGGTTTATCATCAATGTAACTAGCTAAAATCAGGGCAGTAATGAGGAAAACCTAGAAATCACTTGTATGTACACATTACTCTTCATCTGAAAGACTTCATTTGGCAGTGTGAAAGCCATTCTCGATATTCAGCCAAAACTAAATTGCTTTTATTCATGTCTAAACAGAGTCATTGTGGACCGGAGGAGAATGCAATTATACTTCTCGTGCCAGACAGAAAGCAATGCATGCTCCCTAAGCTTTCACTAGCCTCTTTATGGGTCCTCAATAAATAACTCATTATAGACATGATATGTTGTTTGTGTAAAGGAACAAGTAAACAACGCTGCTTGAAAATGAGACCGAGAAGACGTGCAGATGGTATGAATGAATGCTAGTATAAAACAAAGAAATAATAGTTTATGTTTTTAAGCTTTCCTTAATCTGGCCCTTTCTGTGTTTACAACATCAACCTGATCTGTAAACTTACAGCTGAAATATTTAGTAGCACATCACAACAAGCTCAAAATAAGACGAACATTAAACACTACCAGTAATCTAAACCAGTAAATAAATAAATAAAATATTTTTTAAAATAGAAAAATAGAGTCTCAATGCATATGAAAATAAAGCAGAATGCAGTTTTAAATTATTTTGGAAAATGTAGATATTTAACAGTGCTATTTAACCAGATATGGCATTAAAGTTGAAAAATTAAACACACAGCCTGTTTTGAAACCTTAAACCTTTACATGGAGGCCCTATAAATCCCATTGACTGCATTAAGACAAAATTCAAATCCTACAAACAGGCAATTTCAAGTCATTCACTTGGAAAATGCTCTGTTTAAAACGTCAAAAGGAGGGTGACTCTTTTCTTTTGCTCTTAGATTACCATATTTCTCTCAGGCTTGTGACACCTGCAGCCCACTGAGGGCGTGCAGAACATAGGACTTTACTTCAAACAGCCCAAAGGGCTGTGGGTTTGGGTATTGACTGCACTGAGCAGTCGTCCAGCTTGGACCCCTCCAACCGCAGATGTACATTAATGCAGGAAAAATACAAATCTGGGCAGCAGAAAGAAAGGCAGTTCCTTTTAACATGCTGTTGTCTAGCTTGATCGTGTCAGTTTGAGGGAGCCCATTCAAAGGTATTCATGCATCTGCTTTTGAGGAACAATGGCAGCTAGTTTATAAACTGTCTCTTTTGGCTGCCAAAGGCTTTAGACACCATTGTTTTGCTTCTCTTAATAAACTTTTGGAGGAGTTCATCAACTTGCCTGAATAGCCAACGCAGAGAGGCCAAAGACACAAAATAACAGACGGTTGGCTTTCCCCTTTTCTTTCTCCCTTTTGAGGTGACTGTCTTTAAATAAGGAAAAAGGGCTGTCAGACACCAGAATAATTTTTGGCCAAACAAAAAAACAAACCACAGCAGGAACAAAAGTTAATTCACAGAAGAATGGAGGACTTGACTTTTTAAATGAAACTGATAAAGGTGCACCTTGAAACATAGCTTAAACTCTCTAACATCACATGGTAGATTTGTTCCTACAGTAATTAATGAGATAAATGATAATTAATGGCCTACATTATGCAAATCTTGATGGGATTTTAGTCAGAGCAGCTTAAATTCAAGTAGGCTACTTTATTTAGAACGTTTTGTCTAATAGGTCAAGTAAAAACTTTACGACAGTGGGCCTAGCCCAGGAAAACAACAACAACAACATTGAAATAGTTAGGCTAATTGAAATATAAAATTACATTTTATTTGTTTAAAATAGCTTTCAATCTTATTCACTTACTTTTTGTCTTAAAATAAGCACACATTATGGCAAATGGGCTATTTCGACTTCCATTTTCAAACAGAGCCCATCCCGCTATTTTTGTCTATTCAATGACCCTACATTAATAGTGTTTATTTGGCGTTTTTGTACACGGACACCTGCAGTGGATAAAAACTGCCGGAGCAAATTATCATTTGCACAAACACGCGTGTGGACCTATACGTTTCGACATTTGTGCTCAAAACATTATAAGATCTATCGGCAAAAGGTTACTTTTCCTTTGGTCTGTTTATGAGTGCCCTGAACCACGTTTGGCACTCCTTCTTTGTGGAAGGATTCCCTTTTGTTAGATGATCAGTCTCCCATTGGGTCTCCAGACAGGATTCTTGGCATTTGTCGGCAAAAATGAAAGAAGGATTAAGGAATGGCTACTGAACACTCCATGGTAAAGGAGTGGGCAGCAATTCCCCCAATTCAAACCCCCTCTTCCAGTTTGGTAACTCCTCTTTTCGTATATTTGTATTCCCAAAGAGGCCATTAAAGCTGGTTTGAAAGCGATACGAACAATACGATCAAAATCAACAAGTCGAGTCGTATGTTGATCGTTTGCTAGCCTTTGCTTGTTTCCGAGCAATTAAAGTATAGGCTACGTATAGGCTATTAATTGCTTCTTTTTTGCCATATTCCGTATAGGCTATATCCTATTGTTGGGTGAAATGCGTTTATTTTACAATGCGCTGTTAATATAGGCCTAGTCGTGTTCTTTACATTCGCGGCTACTCCATACATTCTTAATATTTTGTAGCTAGCCTGCTATAAAATATTAGCCTGTATTATGCTACATTCACGTTGTTTCAGATAACAATTGGCTTAATTTATTTTAATTTAGGCCTAATTACATCGTTCGCAACCAATCCGCGTTGCTGATATTCGAAATGGTATTTAACATCTTCTTATAAAGGAAACATCTAGGTTTTTAACATGGGTTTTTATGTGGGGCCACCAAGCGCTCCGTGCTCTTTCAATTATACAGGGCACATATACAGCACTAAAGCGATGGCGAGTCCAGGCCATCAAAATCACTTTTGTGACATTACATAGGAAGCCCGGAGGCCAATACTTTTATTAGTGTCAGCAGGAGTTTTCCCTAGTCGTTTGTTCGTTTTGTTCTTCTGGTCTAACAGGATGCCCCCCACTCACACAGTGCAAATCTCTGAAATCTAATTGTATGATTGCCCAAAACATCCCATATGTTGCATGTCAGGACCAACCAACCAAATAAATAAATAAATAAAATGAATGATTTAATGAATGAATGAAGAAGAAAAAAACCCCGGCTGATATCTAAAAGCCATTCGCACAGTAATATGTGCACTGAGATAGTCCTTGTCCCACATGGCAATACATATTTTAATTAATAGACAGGCCGTCTTGAAAGCAGCACTGGCAGTCTGTAATATGATGAACTCCCATTGTCGTGGTGCCACCACAAATGTTTCCGATAAGAAAAAGCACCCAAGGATCAAAGACTATAAGCCTCTCAATTTCCTCCAGACGCCTACTTTTCTGCACCTACTTTCTATTTTTTCTTCCTCTCTCTCTCCCTTAAACATCTGAAACACACAAAATCCTCTTCATTGATCCGCCCCAGGTTAACAGGTCAGCAAAGCTGTTGAAAATAATTGCATATTAATATTCTGTTCTAGAGGACTTGCGCAATCTTTTGACATTTTAATGATTAACGTCAAATTCGTCGCAATTCAGACACTTTGAGTCGAATATTTACGACTACATGTATATTAATAATAATCCACATAATCAATGATAGATCTGTCAAAACTATCCCAAAACGAATTCAAAGAGAGAGGTGCAAGACATGATTTTAAAAAGCTGTCAAAAGATGCAGGAAAAAACAGAACTAGTACTGGAATCGACATTCGATTCGTTCCACGAATTAAGGACCCGCATTTTGTGCAGGCCTAGTTTTTGTATGAATTTCATCCTGGGTGAACGTTTGGAAAATAATTTCCTCACCGAAGTGCAGGACTGAAGTTAACTAGCATGTAATTCAGTTACACTGCAAATGTTTCACGAGGCAACGCCGTTGACACTAAACAGGCGCTCTGGTGTCATGATCTCTGGATTAGCATTTTCACAGGATCTCATCGTTAGACGATGACCTTGCAAAGCGATTGGTTATACAAACGTCAGACTTGTTCTATTAATCGGCAGACATCTACTGTCTTTCATTACTGCCCAACAACAGTTTTGTGCGTTTTAATTACAGCTAATTTAACTAATAGCAGGAAACGAGTATCCATGTAAAAACATTACATTTTATTTTGATTAATTAAGCTTAGGCTACTACAGTGAAAAAAATAGGCTATAATTACCAAGCTCCACAAAATGCTTGCATGTTAACTAATTCTAACTTATTTTGTATTAAATTATAATTCTGTGAATACACATTTATTTGAATACTACTCTAATAATAATAATAATAATTATTATTATTATTACTATACTACTACTAGCTACTACTACAAAACGCCCCCCACTTCAAAATTCCAATGAAATGTGTTGGGGAAAGGGAGGTTAATCCGAGTTTAATACATTGATGCAGAGCGCAGGACCGCGGCTGTGATGATTGTGTTATCTCTTCCCAACATTTGGGTCTCCCTCAATTTCAGCCCAGCCAAATAGCTGCGAGAAAGTGCAGATGGAGTGACTTTCGATGCCTGAGGAAAAATATTAATAGCTAAATAACTTCCCCATACTTTCACTAAATCTCTCTCTTTCTCTCTCTCTCTCTCTGCCCATTCCAGATGGATTTGTTTGAAGTGGTCTCCCGACTCATCCAATGGTCTTCTTTCTTCAAACGAGGCTTATTTCAAAGTCTGAAATATACAGTACTATAACTTTGGTTTCTCTACAAATATCTGAGAGCTACCCGCTTGCTATACACTTTTCATTCTCTCGATGCAATTAGCCTTTTGCAGCATTCTCGAAACGAATGACGAATGCTCATTAAGCCTTTATTAAATATCCGCCATGGAAAATATTGTATTTTGAAAATGTGCTTCTCCAGCCAAACGATTAACGTTCAACGTGATCACTTAACGAATTAATTTATTAATTGCACTCTAAAAAAAAGGTTCTATATGGCACCAAAAATGGTTCTTCGTCGTAATCATAGAGGAACCACTTTTGGTGATATATAGCACCATAATCTTAACATGTTCTGTATATGGTAGCGGTGCTATATAGCACCTTAGTCAAAGAACCGGTGAAGAACCTCTGAAGAACCACTAAAGAACCACTGAAGCACCAAAATTGGTGCTATATAGCACTAAAAAATGTTCCCCTATGATTACGAGCCAAGAACCATTTTTGGTGCCATATAGAACCTTTTTTTTTTAGAGTGTGTGGTGGTAGTGCCACCCCATAGGTCGTGTTGAAAGAGTCATATTTTTAGTAATTTACTAACTCTAACACACTTATCAGTTAAGAAATGCACCGAATTGTTTAAATAATCTATTTCGTTCTTGTGCGATTAGTCCCTAAACGCCAATTGGGGAAATCAGTCAATCTCCATTAATTGGCCGACAACTTTTTCTCTGGGTCAAATGACATTTTATTGGTCGAGTAAAGCACCGCATGCGCCCGCCTTTCGTGCTCGGATACAAACACGGTGAGTTAAGGGGGGCATAAATGTCAGAACATGAAAAATAGGAGCACAACAACTGTGAAAATTCGTTAAATACAAAATGACAGGTAGGTCTATACGCTTTGGGGACAGCTAATTTCAGATGTTTAAATAGACAGACTTGTGTTTTAAACCAGCATGATTATAAACAAAGAGTGGAGTTTTTGCTTGGTTATGAAGCCAGGGCTCTTCTCTCTTTGTTCAATAATTTCACACCCATAGTAATACAAAACTGCCCAATTTGTGCACAAATAGTCTGCTTGGGGTCTCGTTCATTTTCAAAGTGTTTGTGCGTCAAATCAACTAAAATAGACCAAAAATACAATACAACAAATATACGAACAAGTGTGAGAAAAAGTTTAAATCTCAAGAAATTGTGCCGAAGGCAAGCTAGTGAGGGCCGTTTAAAGATGAAAGCGAAGAGAAAGGAAAGGCTCAATTTAATCTGCTTTAAAAACCTTTCAAAATAACGTTGTGCTTGGAACTCAGGGAGTGAGAGCTGATTGGGGATAAATAAGTTTCTTGCTATGCCTGTGAGCTATTACCCATCTCCAACACAGCCGCTTGTTCAAAAGACACGTTTTCATTACGAACTCTAATAAGTCTTAACATTATTAAATGCCAGTTGGATGATCAAGTGAAACAAGCCCCGAGAAAAAAAAATTAAGTCTTGAAAAAGATTGCATTTTAGCTCCAGCTCTCTTGCACGACCCTGTATATAAAGCTAAATGTGAAAGGACGTTTCACAAAATGTAAGACAAATGTGGAATGTAAATAAACATAACGGATATTTGTACAAGTTATTCATGAATCCTAGCAGAAATGCATGCAAGCTTGAAATAGGCTAGGCATATTCATATTCTCAACGCACAGCGTTGAGGGCAATGGCAAAAATGTCTAATCACGGATTGTCACTTCGCATATCCGTAATCCAATAGCTGTGGCTCCTGCTGGCCTCTGAAGAAAGTCCACAGAGGTTGAGGGCTGAGTTTGCGCGCGTAAGCACACATACACATACACGTACACACAAACATGGGTTCTAAAACAATAGAGCTACACTTTTTAGTTCAATCGTGCACACAGTCGTGTTAAAGGCCATTTGAAATAGTGCAAAATAGTACGCATTCTCTAGAGAAAAGCCCTTTGCGATGTTTCAAAATCGAAAACATACAATGTATTAAAAATATTTTTCTTGAATACTAATAAAAAACCGGCGAATTTCCCATAACCGATTAATGCTAAAATAATTGTAATATTGGAATAACATAAACGTAATGACGAGCCGAGCACCTCCTATAAACCATCTCTCTAAACGTCAGCTAAGAAACACAATAGTGCTTCCAAAAAGAGCAGTGGGCATTTCCAAACAAGAATAAAACATTTTGCACCCTCCAAATCTCATTCTATTCCAACAGACGATTCCATAATATTACAAAACTATCTACCAGCAGGGTGTATTGAATAATTCATATCTCCATAGTTCTCCTCTTGGCCCTTTGTTAAAAGTTTTCCCCCCTTTACGGATTTTTGAATGTGAAAGGAAGGGTTCATTCCTTCTATCGAAGGCTTTGCTTTAGATTCCTCGCTCCAAAAGAACTTCAGTGAAGCAGAGATCTTTGGCCTGAGGTTCATCTTCAAGTTTAAAAAAGTGACTGTCACAAAACGAAAATGTTTTGTAGTAGCCTGTAGTTATTTTAAGCAAACAATAGCCTACGACTCTTGTCTTTTTGAGTTCATTTTTTCCTACCGAGATGAAACATCGGACACGACTAAAAACACCTAAAAATGATTCAAATGATTGCAGGGAAATGCTCATTACTCGCTCCAGATGGAAAGGTCTGTTAACGTGCGAAATAAGCGTGCCGAATTATCGCGAGAACCAGCCGGCAATGTTGAACTTATGGGCTGTAATTGATATTGATTGCCACATCGGTCATCTGTCAGTTACCGTTTTCAAGGGACCGTTTCCTCAGCGTCAAATCAAATGAGTCTGTTATACAAATAGATCAAGGCCTAAATACCATCCGTCAGACCCAGTATAAATACACACTAAATCAAATGACTAAATGACAGTTGAACAAGCAGAAATCTCAAGCGATTGGGAAAGACGCTGAGCACTGACACAAAAATCACACACCGTGCAGATTTCGGCTAACAGATGCCCAATAAACCCAAGCGCAAAGTTTACTTAAACAAGTAGTCAGTTTTTTTCTGCATATAGCCTACAATCAGAAGACAATTTAAACGATTTACCTTTGTCTCCTAGTATGCCGTCAATGCTGTGCTTGGTTTTTTTCTCTCCACTGTCATCTTTTTTGTCGCAATCGTCCTCATCGTCTTTTTTGCCGAAACGCGCACGCAGAACCCGGCTGATAGAACTTACTGATGGGATAATTTAAAAAACAAAAATACTAATTATAGTAGGGAAATAATAATAATAATGCTAACATTAGCTATACCTGTACTTTATAATTAATATAATTATTATACAAATAATAATACTAGTTATCTAATCAATTATCATTATTTTATTTTCTGTTCAATTATGTATAAAATAATTGTGATAGAAATTAAGCTGGAGGACATGATAAAAAAAAGGGGGTTGCTTACCAGATGAGGCCTCACCTGAGGGAACTGTACTTCTGTCACACACACCGTCCTTCAACAGTTTGTCCCGAATCTCCCAACTGAACATGCCGGGATTTTCGCGCTTGTATTCTTCGATTCGTTTTTCCACGTCAGGTGTTGCCACCTGCTTTTGTGTTTGATTAAAAAGGCGAGGAGATACAAAAAGAAAGGGAAAATAGAAAGTGTGGGTGAAGAGGGAAAAAAGACGCAGGAAAAAATGTAGGCTACATTAACGTGCCCAGTGTATCTTTTCTTCCTTTTACTTTTAGGCTATCATCTTATCTCAAAACGTAGGATTTCAAATGAAATCATTCATAAACTAGACAAATAAAATGATACAAAATACCCTGCATAGTAATAATAATAATAATAATAATAATAATAAACCTACTCTGGGTTTACTTCCTCCTATTGCTCCAGGACGAATCGAACCAGTTTCTTGATACCGGCAGAGGATCTTGGACACACAACCGTGGGAAACGCGAAGTTGTCGGGAGATCACGCAAGGACGGATGCCGTGGTGAGCCATTTCAACAATTTTGTGGCGGATATGATTTGGCAAAGGCCTGCCATTGATGAAAACTCCGCCAAGCTGATTCACTCGACCTTGACCCAGAGGAGTTGAAACTGCAGTAGAGAAATGGGAATTAAATCTAACTTTGGCAAGCTATCACTAAATCCAGACAAAACGAGTCAAATAATAATATTAGATATTTGATAGGCTATACAAATATAACAAATAGCCTACATGAGAAGCACTTTGAATTATGGAATCACACTTTTTAGTTTAGCCTAAATATCTTACAAAAAACACAATAATAAATATTTGTTTTATTCTTCCAATTAAAACAAAAATAACCCCAAATTGAATAAATGGAACTTAATGCTCTTGCTACTTGAATTTCTTGACAAATTCTCAGTTGTTTTGAATTGTGTTTTCTGTAAATTACTGAAAGAAAATCTACCAGAGAATTTAGCATTTAATGTAATTTAACAGCTCGCTCTTGAGTGGTCCTCTCGGCCTGATGTGTCTTGCATGCGTCCTGCTTCATTCGCATGTTGTTCAATTATTATGTATTCTGGATTTTGTGCATTCTGGATTCACTTGCGCCATTAGATCAAGTCAACAAATCCTACAGAGGCTTAGTATTTGGAAGTTTCATTTGAACCAAATTAAGACGATCTTTGCAGGCAAGAAAATGTCCCTTTTTTATTCTGATGCACTAAATACATCAAAAATGTAATAAAACGACAAAATAACTTAAAAAAAAAAACTTCCAGAAGCGAAATCTCGGAAATTGCGTACAGGCTAATTCGATAATTTGGTATACTCGCAAGTGAAAATAGACACTTTAAAGTATTTAAAACCCTTTTGGCTAGAATAAATCTGTATCTTGCAGGCCTGATTTTGTTTACAACAATTATTTACAACAAAACAAAGTACCCTACACTTGTCCGACCAACCTTCCAAGGGGAATCCAGTGCGGGGATAGTTCTGTCCTGGAGCCGGTCGCATCATTCGCGGTACTGTTCCCGGTAAAGATGACATTCTACTTTTAATAAATGACGAGGCACAGTGAGGCTGATGATTAAACTGCGAAAGCAAGCCCAGACTTGTTGATGAATGTTTCCTTAATGACTAAAAATGCACTGAAGTCCTCTTTTCAAAAAGTGGGAAAATAATTTTAAAAAATTGATATCCAGCCAGACTATCGCGGGGATGTGAAAGCTCCAAAAAAAATCAAACAAAGATAAACACTGTCGTTTCGTGTGGAGGGGGTCATGAGCAAAATAACTACCGCAAGAACAAGATGCAGCGCGCGCCAGGGAGGGGGTACTCCAAACGCTCTCGAGTGAACAAAGGTTACTTAATTCTTTGCAGTGTTTTCTTAAAAGGTCTGATAGTTTTGGATGACAAAGTCTGCTTAGGGGTTGGGAGTAGTTGAAGTGGATAACTTTAGCGCGCGGTGTAGGAGGGGTGTCGCGCGCGCCGATAGGCTCTCGCAGGCTTCTTTTATTCATGTGGGCATGGAGGGGAACAAGCAAGTTTTTTTCGACCAATCACAAAAAGCACAGGGTAAGACAAACACGCACGAACACGCGGAGTGCCTAGCTTTTTATTCACTCCATCAGATTGCCTTTGAGCAGAATACAAAGCAAACATTTGATTGATCGCCTGCTATTTGTTGACAAGGCCTAAAAGTCATAAGCTAATAAAGAATCACTTCTTTAGATAATTATACTTAAATCCCTCCATATAGACCTTTATAAAATTATAGATAAGTGTGTTTTGTTCATTCATAGTCTCTCAAATCTCTTGGACTTTCGTTCCACATAACAATTGCAACAGGCTCGTGGGTTAGTTTACCTAGTCCGTCGAATAAAACAAATCTGGTGTCTGTGCTAATTGATTTGTTCTGTTTTACAGTAACATAGAATCTTTCATTATAAAGTACAGATGTTCCCGGTATAGGACTTGAACGTTCAAACCGGGGATTGCGCACAGCAATGATTAGCTGTCGTTTTAATCAGTTTACAATAGTTTAGCACGACTGAAAACCCAAGAAAAAACTATTTTTATTTTGTAAAAACTATTTAAAAAAAAAAACATAAGCAGAAACTGAACAGAACAGAACAGCACTAAACGAAAATTATACTTTACAAAAAAATAAGACAGTACAAGAATTCGTATTGTGGACAATAATTGTTTTGGCACAATTATCATGTTCAGTCTTCAGATTAAACGATGAAAAAGAAAACAGAGCAATTGCATTTTAAAACGTGCGGCTCATGAAGGCGAATACGCCTATAATACTTTTCAATAATAGCCTATCTCATAACTTAACATAAGCAATTAATTCAAAATTCAAATAGAAATAATATTCCATTACATTTTATATAGGCCTATTTTTTATATAATTGTATAAATCTAATGTTAATGGTATCTTTAAAGGTTAGCTATAAAGTGTCTCCTGAAATAGCTCTTCCTTGAATCAGATTATTCATTATCATAAATTCATCCATGTCTATAAACATACATTGACTGTTCAAAATCAACCTTCTTGTTCAGGAAGAATCGCATTTAATTATAACGTTTAGGGTCTGTGATGAAACACTGCCAAATGATCAGTGATTGTTTAGGCGTCCCTTTGTGTGCAAGGACATTGGAATTCAACTTTAAGAACATGCATGCAGAAATGACTTGAAAACTTCGCTTTGGTGTTAATAATGGCATCGTTAATGTGTGTGCATTGCTGGTTAATATATAGGCATAGGCTACTTCCACATGACTAAGCATATCACATCCCAAGGGACCAGTAGCTTGAGTGCCTTTGTGGTCTCTTAAACAGACCTTGGGGTGAAGCAAGACAGCACTGCTGTTGCCACGAGTCATTTTGGCAAAGACTTCCCCATATCAGTCTATAAAGAGTGAGGAGATTAAGGTGTAACAACATCTACTTTAATTGTGAGTAGAAGACATATATATTGTCTGGGGATCATCATCACATTTCAAAGACACTTGCTTTAATGTGTCCCTTAATTTTTTTTACATCGCTCGATGGCCTGGTCCATGTCATTCATTATTTTAAAAAATATATACATTTTGGTTACCAACTCAGTAATCAATTAGTGAACAGCGTGTACTGTATGAATGGATTACAAACCTGCAAAATAGATTGAAAAAGTATAACTACCAGTTAGGTTGCATGTGCCTGCGTTAAATATAATTTAAATATGGTCTACAATAAACTTCTTCTAAGAAACACACCACTTGCTATGTCCTGAAGACCCTTCTTTGACTTCTTTGTCCAGAATTATACAAGGAGATACACGACGTGTATGCAAATATATGTAGATTCACACGTGGCCGTTGTTGGTCTAATGTGAAAACCATGTTGCATATTACGTCTTCGTCTACGAATGACATAAATTATAGGATTTCTACTTTTAACCGATATGCCACAAGATGGCGATAAAGAACCAAACATGTTATTCCTCAGGATTTCCTCAGTTCTCCACTTTATGTCCCATGAATGTTCAGCATACACAGTCATACAAAGTGCTGATTTACTGTGCTGACGTACTGATATACTGTGGTTCTGTAATCATAGTTAGCCATTAATTCTATAGTAAAAGGTTTTAAATCATAATATATCTCACAAGTCTTGTTTTGTTGTCCAATGGACAGTGAGAAGAAGAGCAAAGGAAAGTGCATAGCTGAAGCATGAATGCAAGAGGAGCCAGGATAGAGAGGAAGAGGGAAAGCGAGCAGGTGCACCAGATCACACAAAGCCCAGCAGACTATGGTTGAGTTCCATATGACACTTTTAGCATTGGGGCAGAATAACAGTCCAGCTGGAAGCATTTAAGAGTGTTAAATCACTGGCTTGGTAATGACATTTTGTCCCCATACATCACTGAAAGCGAGGCAAGGAATGTCTGTGAGGTAGTCCTGTCTTTCTCAGGCATTCCTAGCTATTTCCACAGCACAGTAGCGTAGATGAATGCAGAGATGCTTCATAATAACTAGCAAAACAGATGAGGTCTGGTGCAGCTTTTCAAGCCCTTTTTATTCTACTCAGCTATCGCAAATAACGAATCCAGCCTTTAAACCATTCAAAACATAATTATCTAAATTATGTACTAGCCTACTGTTCTGGGGTCAGTAAGATTTTTTTAAAAAATAGATTAATACTTATTTATAATATATATATATATATACTCTTATAATGGCCCTGGACCACAAAACCGAAAAAGAAAAATCAATCATTTTGACCCATACAATGTATTGTTGGCTATTGCCACAAATATACCCATGCAACTTATGACTGGTTTTGTGGTCCAGGGTCATATATATATATATATATATATATATATATATATATATATGTGTGTATATATATATATATATATATATATATATATATATATATATATATATATATATATATATATATATATATATATATATATATATATATATATATATATATATATATATATACAGTGAGGAAAATAAGTATTTGAATTTTGCAAGTTCTCCCACTTAGAAATCATGGAGGGGTCTGAAATTGTCATCGTAGGTGCATGTCCACTGTGAGAGACATCATCTAAAAAAAATATATCCAGAAATCACAATGTATGATTTTTTAACTATTTATTTGTATGATACAGCTGCAAATAAGTATTTGAACACCTGAGAAAATCAATGTTAATATTTGGTACAGTAGCCTTTGTTTGCAATTACAGAGGTCAAACGTTTCCTGTAGTTTTTCACCAGGTTTGCACACACTGCAGGAGGGATTTTGGCCCACTCCTCCACACATATCTTCTCTAGATCCGTCAGGTTTCTGGCCTGTCGCTGAGAAACACTGAGTTTGAGCTCCCTCCAAAGATTCTCTATTGGGTTTAGGTCTGGAGACTGGCTAGGCCACGCCAGAACCTTGATATGCTTCTTACAGAGCCACTCCTTAGTTATCCTGGCTGTGTGCTTCGGGTCATTGTCATGTTGGAAGACCCAGCCTCGACCCATCTTCAATGCTCTAACTGAGGGAAGGAGGTTGTTCCCCAAAATCTCGCAATACATGGCCCCAGTTATCATCTCCTTAATACAGTGCAGTCGCCCTGTCCCGTGTGCAGAAAACCCCCTCCAAAGCATGATGCTACCACCCCCTGCTTCACAGTAGGGATGGTGTTCTTGGGATGGTACTCATCATTCTTCTTCCTCCAAACATGTTTAGTGGAATTATGACCAAAAAGTTCTATTTTGGTCTCATCTGACCACATGACTTTCTCCCATGACTCCTCTGGATCATCCAAATGGTCATTGGCAAACTTAAGATGGGCCTTGCCATGTGCTGGTTTAAGCAGGGGAACCTTCCGTGCCATGCATGATTTCAAACCATAACGTCTTAGTGTATTACCAACAGTAACCTTGGAAACGGTGGTCCCAGCTCTTTTCAGGTCATTGACCAGCTCCTCCCGTGTAGTTCTGGGCTGATTTCTCACCTTTCTTAGGATCATTGAGACCCCACGAGGTGAGATTTTGCATGGAGCCCCAGTCCGAGAGAGATTGACAGTCATGTTTAGCTTCTTCCATTTTCTAATGATTGCTCCAACAGTGGACCTTTTTTCACCAAGCTGCTTGGCAATTTCCCCGTAGCCCTTTCCAGCCTTGTGGAGGTGTACAATTTTGTCTCTAGTGTCTTTGAACAGCTCTTTGGTCTTGGCCATGTTAGTAGTTGGTGATTGTATGGGGTGGACAGGTGTCTGTATGCAGCTAACAACCTCAAACAGGTGCATCTAATTTAGGATAATACATGGAGTGGAGGTGGACATTTCAAAGGCAGACTAACAGGTCTTTGAGGGTCAGAATTCTAGCTGATAGACAGGTGTTCAAATACTTATTTGCAGCTGTATCAAACAAATAAATAGTTACAAAATCATATATTGTGATTTCTGGATTTTTTTTTTTAGATTATGTCTCTCACAGTGGACATGCACCTACGATGACAATTTCAGACCCCTCCATGATTTCCAAGTGGGAGAACTTGCAAAATAGCAGGGTGTTCAAATACTTATTTTCCTCACTGTATATATATATTATGTAAATTTTATTTTAGCCATATATTTTAATATTATTCAGCAAAGATGCATTAAATTGTTTAAAAGTTTTCAAATATGGTTAATTTAAACTTTCTATTCAAAGAATCATGGGGGAAAAGGGTGATGATTATTTTTCTTTTCAACATTGATGATAATAATAAAAAATGTTTCTTAAGCAACAAATCAGCATGATTTCTGAAGGGTCATGTGACACTGAAGACTGGAGTAATGATGCTGAAAATTCAGCTTTGCCATCACAGGAATAAATTACATTTTAATATTCAAATAGAAATCAGTTATGTTAAATTCTAATAATATTTCACAATATTGCAATGTATATTACTGTACGCAATATTACTGTACTTTTGGTAAAAAAATGCAGTCTTGGTGAGCATAAGGATAATAAAACATTATAAAATGTCTTACAGACTCCAAACCTTTGAACGGTATAGTCATAAAATATATTTTTCAGGCAAAAACAGATAAATCAAAAGGTTAAAATAAAACAGGAAAAAAATAAAAATAAACTAATACTCCATCACAAGCATATGTCAGTAGATCGGTTGATAAAATAATGCAAATTACTGTTAAATCGAGGTACACAATGAAGAGTGCCACTATTTTCAAACAACCACGCATTTATTTAAATAAAATTACTTTAAAATTCAAACATTACACTGTATTTGAATACTACTGTCTGTGCTGATATTCTCTTACAGGTCCAAAACTCATTTTACAAAAAAGTATGTAATTTTAAATTTAGCAAAATGACAGATATATTATTCTCTCTCCTTCCATTTTTTATTCAGACAAAAAATGCAAAATGAAGGCTCTCAGGATGCCTCCATATGCCAAGCATGTGATCTTGTCATGGAGCACCAAACCACTGCACTATGAACTCTTGTGTCTCGTCTTCTGCCATGATACCTCCCCTTTGTCGAACTCTTTCATGTGCTGGTGAGTGTTGTGAAGTCTGATGGAGGGGGGACATGTGTGAGCGTGAATAGGTCGTGACCAGGAAGGTCATGCTGCATGGGGTGTTTCTTTCTCCCTTAAACCTCAATACACTGAGACTATTAACTCCTTACTACATACAAACCAGGGTTCATGGGCAGGCATTTTAAGTAGCTGATTTGGAATCACTTTGTGTCACTCATAACCTGATAAATAATACCATGTAGTAGACAGAGGTATAATGACTCTAGAGAAACAATCTAGGAAATGAGATTTAGACCAGTGCATTTGACACATTTTGGATGAACACCTGCCAGATATTATTGCATGCAGGCACATTTGGGTCAACGACTATGAGTGCCCATGGAGAAGGAAAAGGAAAAAAATCCCATAAAAATGAATAGCACAGAAGTTTATGGGTCAATGACACGCTGTGAAGCATAATAAAAAACAAACAATACAAAAATTAACCTTTTATACAATTTTAAGGCAAGTTTTAAAATGTAATGTGGTCTAACATTCAAGAAACAATACATTTAATGTACACATCTCAATCTAATTTTCCTACAATTGCGCTTTAGTGTCACACCACATTAGTGTTTTAGTATCAATGATATACCATCATAGTTTTTGTTTATATTTATAAAACTAGATTTTATTTAACTTCCATTTTAGTTATATTCCATTGTTTTTAATCATCTTTATTAGTTGTATGTCTAAATACAATATATATATATATATATATATATATATATATATATATATATATATATATATATATATATATATATATATATATATATATATATATATTTTTTTTTAGTTAAACGAAACTAAACCAAAATGTGAAATGCTAACCGTAATAGCTTATATTTATTATATTTCACTTAACATTTAGGTCTGTCTTATTTCAAGTCACAACATTTTTTGGTTTTAGTTTTGCTTAATGATACAATAACCCTGCACAACATCACATTTTGCCACCTGAACTAATCTTGATTGTTCATAAAAAATGTTAAACTATCTTTTATGTTGAGATTTATTGAACTTGACCTTGAATATGATAAAATTATATTCAATTCTAAATCAGAAATGAAATACATGATCATCGTTATTTTCATTGTATGGCAGAATTGCATTTCTAATGCATTTTTGAGTCATTTAACAGATAGGACAAACAGAATCACAAATAAGTGTCACCTAATTGGCCAAAATTGGCTTAATTAAATACTGAGAAAACTTATGGTACAATATCATCTGGAATCAGTAGCATGAGCGTGGAGGTACCTCCTCTAACAAGACATGTCTCAAGGTTTATCAGCATGTGATAGACTGGTTGTTTTTTGTGATAATCAGTTTGTCTGGACCTTCCCAGAAAATGTCAGAGAAGAAAGAGGTCTGTTTCATGTAGATGAAAGTAACATCCCCAATTTTACATGCTGCCCCGATTGGTTTCACTAAATCAATCTGAAAGACCGGGGCATGCAGAGAATCATTTGATGCCCCTTGTGGCTCTCCTTAACTGTGACTTTTGCCCCTTGCGTGTGTACTTGCTCTTTTAAAAATGGCATATGAAGAGTTATGGAAAAAAAGAAAACGAGGGCATTAAAAGAATGTATGATATTCGTGTACAACTTTTATCAAATGACTTGTCAGTTCCTGTTTAAAACACCTTTGACTGAAACAAGCGGCCAACATTCCTCAGCTTCAAGTTGCTTTCAAAAAGGCCAAGACTAAAAAACAATTAATCTATTAATTTCACAGATGATAAACATCAGAGTAAATTCAGTCATATAACATTATGCACAGTAACAACGATAAAAGAAAAAAAGCAATCGTTAAGCTAAATCAATATGTCTAGAAAGCCTAAACATTGATTTAATCCTCAGTTTTGCCCATTAGCCTGCCCTGTTTAATGCATGCCAACTCACTCATCGACGATGAATCCAATCAAATTACTCTGCAAAATTTGTCTCAATTTGGTGTCTGTCATTCACTGTTCAGCAGCGTGGAGGTTACAGACAAACACTGAAACACAAATGTTAGTTCAATTGATAATCTAATTGAAGAACGTTTCCCAAATTCCCTCAAGGAAGGTCTTGGTTCTTATTTTAGAGATGGGAGTTTTGGTAGAGTATCGTATATATGAAACTATTTATATAAATGTCAAAAAATGTCATTTTTAAGTCAATAAATACATACTTTAGAATCTTGAATAACCTTAAATTTAATTCTGAGAAATCAGTCAGGATTGTAAAATAAAATTAAATACAAATGTTACAGTCTTGACTAACCTTATTTGATATTTGGCTCCGAGACAATACAATGTGTGAATTTAAAAGTAGCACTCATTACTAATTTGCAATGTGAATATAGCAATCAGACAGGACTCGTGTGTATAAAACGAACTTTTGCGAGCAAGCCAACTAAACACACAGTCTTGTGTTTGCGCAGGCGTTGTAAACATAGCTAATTTAGTATGGTGGTGTATTTTTTGCGCTTTTCAGAGTGTTATCAGGTCATCCCAGCATCTCTAAGTTGTTTGTTCATAGATGATTATGACTGGAACAGACAGCCTTGGAATCCAGAAGAGCATGAGACCTTCATGCGGGGCTGAGCCACCTCCGGGATCAATGTCTGCATTTTGTTGATCAAGAACTGCAGATCCACCATGCAAGATGCATTTTGTTTGCTAAATAATTATCTGAAGTCTCTATTCATTTGCAGATTCTTCACACACAAACAGAATGCATGATAATGACGTATGGTTGAATAACATCTTCAGTCTTTATTTGGCACAATAGGTGATTAACAGAGTGAGATGGCTTCTGGTGCTTCTTTATTTACTGCATGCTTTGACTTTGCTTTATTTGTCTTCATGTCAATTTCCCACTAAACAGAGTGCAATGTAGAAATATTTTAAAGTTTTAAAAAATTTGAAATGATTGATGCTTTGGCCTTTGGAGTCTGGGTTCGCCATCAGTGATGTAAATATAATTTTAATATGTTAGTCATTTTATAAAAATCCATACTACACACGGCGTTAGTTGTATGTGCATTCAAGAGATGGTTCACCAAAAAAATCATGTCATTTTAACCTGTATTTTTTTTTTTTATCTGTATAACAAAAAGAAGATACGTTGAGATTTTTTTCCCCCTCCATGCAATGGTAACCAAACCTGTTTGGTTCCCAACATTGTTCAAACACAGAAAAAATAAAGGTTTGAAAATACATGAAGGTGAGTAAATGATAAAAGAATGTTGTATTTATTTTGGAACTAAAGCTATAATTAAGTTATATTTGCTCTGATTAAACGGTTTAAAGTCAGATTAAGTGAGAACAGAGAGTCATAACATGGAGTGAGTATTAGCCTATAACGCCATCAGTTTGGCCAATCTGAAATTATCAACAGGATGAAATCACTATAACTTTTGTATCAACAGCACTCTTTGCCTTTAATATTATTTACTACTTAATGGATAAGCTGCTAGACGATTTTCACTCTCACGTGGAGCAGAGAAATATGAGTTAAAATGTTACAACTCTTCCTAAAGACGAAAGATCTCTGTGAAAACGTAAACAAAACATAACTTTATATCATGCTTTGTGATAAATTCAACTTTATTTATTAATATAGTCGCTCTTTTCTTAGTGTTGTTTTTTAACTGTCTACAGCAGGTGTCCAAACTCTGTCTTGTAGAGTTTAGCTGTAAATCGCCTCAAGACTCCTGCATGGAAGTTTTTTGTATGCCTAGTAAGTCTTTGGCAGCATCCGACATCGCACACTTCCCTACTGTATAGTAGGCGAAAAACAGAATGTGACAAAAGAAGTAGGCTATGCCTATGTCTGAATGTTCACAGTATGCTAGCCTATAAAAGAGAAAGCAAAAATATCCCGGATGACAGGTCTACAAATTCCGGCGAGATATATATAAGATTAGGCCTCGAGTAGCCCTTGATTATCTGGTTCAGTTGTGTTTAATTGGGGTTGGATGAGCTAAACTCTGCTGGAGAAGGGTTGGACACCCCTGCTGATTCTCTGGCATGAGAATTTTCAATATAAAACAATGTTTTACCGCCATCTACTGGATAAATAAAAAATACATCTGTCTGCACAGTGATGTTGACGTGAGATTCGTCCATAGAAATGGCACGTTAGAGGCGGCGAATGTTATTAAACATACTGAAAATTTCCTTAATGAAATAATTATGCTTTAGACATAACATAGTCTATTAATCTCAAATATATAGAAAAATATTGTGATTGCACAAGAAGTGGACATACAACATGAAAGAAGAAGGATTGTGAGGAGGAGAATAATAGGCTATTTCACTGATTCACTCGACTGCCAATATTTATTTATTCATTAATTAATTTGTATCAAATTATTGTTTGGCCACAAGAAAAATAAAAACTTTTAAAAATGTTAAAAAAAATTGAGGTGAGGGTTTTTATGCATGTTTGGCATAGGTTTGTGTTGCATTTACACTGTTCTAACCAGCAGGGGTCGCCGTGGAGAAGGGTGTCAGATTGATTCGAAGCAATACTGTTTCAGTGTTTCACGAAGCCTCGGTCTGCCCATCACTAGATAAAACAAAAACTACCCCGCTCGACCCCCTTCCCCTCTCTACCCCTCTCTACCCCTCTTCCTCCATGGGCTCCCCCTCTCATCCTCACTCTTCCTCTTACTGCGATGTTGCCTTCAATTTTTGTTGAAGACAGGTGAATTTAGCCTACCTGTTGTCTTTTTATAGTGCTTAAACCTGATTGGTGTGTCTACAATTAAGCACCAGTGTGTGTGCACACCTGGTGGCTGTGTTTAACCAATTGGTTCGTGGGTGTGTTCATTTAAAAGCCTTTGCTTTGAAATTGCAACGAAATGACATCATGATACATTTCTGTGTCAAATGCATGCAAGTGTGTTTAGTGTTTTGCAAATCACTGTGTGTAATGTTTTGCAAAAAGTGTGAAGCTGACAATGTGCTTACAGTTGTGCAAATCTAGGCCGGTGTTTTGCTCCTTGAGTGTGAGGTTTTGCTAATTGTGGGAAAGTTTTAATTTTGGTGTGTAAGCAATTGAATTTTTTTTTAATATTTTAGCTATAAAGTTGGATTTATCGGATCATCATGCATAAATGCTGTACTATTAATCTAATGACAAGGCTCTGTATATAGCTCATAAAACATTTGCAGCGTTTTAATTGGAATCTTATTTCACATGGTTGTTAAGAAGATAGTTTACCCCAAAAATAAAAATTCTGTCATTTACTCACACTCAAGTTGTTCCAAACCTGTATGAGTTTCTTTTTTGTGTGGAAGGAGATCGCAAATATTTTGACAAATTAAAATAAATAAAACAGTTGACGTCCCCCATTGACTTCCACAGTATTTTTTCTCTCCATACTATGGAAGTCAACGGGGACAATCAACAACATTCTTTAAAATCTATGTTCCACACAAGAAAGAAACTCATACAGGTTGGAGGTGACCAACTTGAGGGTGAGTAAATGGCGACAGGATTTTCTTTTTTTGGGGTAAACTTTAATCATACCATCAACTTACTCCAAAACTAATTTAACCATGGCTTTGACAAGCCATTTGTTTCCTAATTTCTACCGAAATGTTTTAAACAACTTGCCTATTTGTTTGCACCAACCAAGCGTCCACACCAAGTCTTAACTTTTCATCTGTTTTATGTATTTAGTAAGTTTAATTACCATTTAAATATTTATTTTAATGTAGTCATATTTTATGCATTTTAGTTAATATTTTAATTAAAATATTACTATTGTTATGTATGATATTGAAGTCACATATTATACTGCATAAAGTGTACTTGCTAACAGGGAACATTCTAGAACTTTGAACTCTTTGAACTTTCTGGCAAGATTATCTCAGGTGAACAAACATTCTTTTCTTCTAAAAGTTTGCAACCAAAAAAATAACGTTCCCAGAACGTTGCAGGGTTATTATTTTTAAATAACCTAAAAATAACGTATAGCATACAGAACGTTCCCTAATGGTTATTTTAAGGTTATTATTTCGTAACTATAAAATAACGTTCCCAGACGTGTCAGGGTAGTTATTTTTTCAATAACTTATACAGAACTTTCATTAATAGTTATTTTAGGTTATATTTAATTAGGAAACCCATTTTCCCGCACACATCACGTTAGGACAAGAGATGGCACTGTTCGACTGCTTCAAGGCTCCCCAGAATTCAAAACCCTATTGCCTAATGAGCTGTAGATGGCGCAACGTGCTGTAGAATGGTTTAGGTTTCATATTCAGTTTTAGTTAATACTTGAACGAAATGGTTAGCCTACCGCTAGTTAACCAAACAATTAATGTGCGTACAGACGATATTTGAATCTTTTGGTAATTATGTGGTCACACACATAATCTGACAATTAAAGGAAATCGCACTCATTTTGTTAATCCACACACCACAAACCCCAAACCCTAGACGACAGCGGTGATTCACTGAGGTCAGCTTACTTTAGAAATCTTCCACTTCCCTGTAACATTTCGCACATTGGTGCGGTGGTATTTTAAAGGAAGTGACTTTCCAAAAGGCTGAATTTCCAAAAGTTTGCCCGTCGCCTCATTATAACAGCGTTGAGCAAACAGCACCGAGATAAGACACAGCAATCACAATAAAGCTGATATCACCTCTCAACATATCCTTCCTCCCGATAAGACAATGTAGGAGCCAGAATTGACTTGAACGAAAGATAAATGTGCATAATTCACTATATATTTACATACAGGTCCTTCTAAAAAAATTAGCATATTGTGATAAAGTTCATTATTTTCCATAATGTAATGATAAAAATTAAACTTTCATATATTTTAGATTCATTGCACACCAACTGAAATATTTCAGGTCTTTTATTGTTTTAATACTGATGATTTTGGCATACAGCTCATGAAAACCCAAAATTCCTATCTCAATAAATTAGCATATTTCATCCGACCAATAAAAGAAAAGTGTTTTTAATACAAAAAAAGTCAACCTTCAAATAATTATGTTCAGTTATGCACTCAATATTTGGTCGGGAATCCTTTTGCAGAAATTACTGCTTCAATGCGGCGTGGCATGGAGGCAATCAGCCTGTGGCACTGCTGAGGTGTTATGGAGGCCCAGGATGCTTCGATAGCGGCCTTAAGCTCATCCAGAGTGTTGGGTCTTGCGTCTCTCAACTTTCTCTTCACAATATCCCACAGATTCTCTATGGGGTTCAGGTCAGGAGAGTTGGCAGGCCAATTGAGCACAGTAATACCATGGTCAGTAAACCATTTACCAGTGGTTTTGGCACTGTGAGCAGGTACCAGGTCATGCTGAAAAATGAAATCATCTCCATAAAGCTTTTCAGCAGATGGAAGCATGAAGTGCTCCAAAATCTCCTGATAGCTAGCTGCATTGACCCTGCCCTTGATAAAACACAGTGGACCAACACCAGCAGCTGACATGGCACCCCAGACCATCACTGACTGTGGGTACTTGACACTGGACTTCAGGCATTTTGGCATTTCCTTCTCCCCAGTCTTCCTCCAGACTCTGACACCTTGATTTCCGAATGACATGCAAAATTTGCTTTCATCCGAAAAAAGTACTTTGGACCGCTGAGCAACAGTCCACTGCTGCTTCTCTGTAGCCCAGGTCAGGCGCTTCTGTCGCTGTTTCTGGGTCAAAAGTGGCTTGACCTGGGGAATGCGGCACCTGTAGCCCATTTCCTTCACACGCCTGTGCACGGTGGCTCTGGATGTTTTTACTCCAGACTCAGTCCACTGCTTCCGCAGGTCCCCCAAGGTCTGGAATCGGTCCTTCTCCACAATCTTCCTCAGGGTCCGGTCACCTCTTCTCGTTGTGCAGCGTTTTTTGCCACACTTTTTCCTTCCCACAGAGGTGCCTTGATACAGCACTCTGGGAACAGCCTATTCGTTCAGAAATTTCTTTCTGTGTCTTACCCTCTTGCTTGAGGGTGTCAATGATGGCCTTCTGGACAGCAGTCAGGTCGGCAGTCTTACCCATGATTGCGGTTTTGAGTAATGAACCAGGCTGGGAGTTTTTAAAAGCCTCAGGAATCTTTTGCAGGTGTAATTAGTTGATTCAGATTAGGTTAATAGCTCATTTAGAGAACCTTTTCATGATATGCTAATTTATTGAGATATGAATTTGGGGTTTTCATGAGCTGTATGCCAAAATCATCCGTATTAAAACAATAAAAGACCTGAAATATTTCAGTTGGTGTGCAATGAATCTAAAATATATGAAAGTTTAATTTTTATCATTACATTATGTAAAATAATGAACTTCATCACAATATGCAAATTTTTTGAGAAGGACCTGTATATATAGCGCTGCCATCCAGGTTCAGCCCTTTGGGGAGGTTTGCTGTGATAAGTGTGGTTTTAAATGTAAAAACCAAAGTAATATAAATTTAACATACTGCAATAAAAATGATTCAATAAATCAGTGTACAAATAAGTTATTTTATTTAAATAGTCTGGTGTGAAAAACTACACCAATACTGTACATTTTAGAAGTGCATGTTTCCTCAGCAGATGAAACAAAGTCAGTTAACATTAGCCTTCACACAGAAAACAGTCATTTTGTTGGATGGACAAAACATAAATAGCTGGAAACGTAAACCGTTACTGATCTAATAAATGTCAAGATTATAAAGTTTACCCAAAAACCAACAAGTGTGCTCAACTTTTGTTGGGAAATACATGAAATATAATGCCAGAACCAGTCATGACTTCCTTTCATACATTTTCTTTTGTGGTAAATTCTTCAATGCAGCAACTTCATAGTACACGGTACAAAAATACCATTCTCACCACCTACCCATGCACAACCAGTGTCCTGTATTTTGACACAAAATGGCAAGGCAGTGGCATTTCTACCCTTGTAACAGATGAAAATGAAACTGCAAGTGCCATTCTTAAAAAAAAAACAAAGGATACATGGATACGTCACATCTGAACGAAAAAAGCAACAGAGAACAAAACATGGATTAATCTTCTCACGAAGACTAGAATACTAAACCCTGTGCCCAGTCCTTTCCATTTGTCACTATATTAGTTCCGACAAGTAGTTTTGATCATCACACTTCTCATTGCTATAAAACATATGGCATAATCCTTGACTTTGACCTTGCTCTTTTCATTATCTGGTATTCAGGTGAGCCTTGTAGCTAATACTAGTCAGTTGTAATTTTTCATCAATATCTGAATTTATACTGTTGGTGAATAATGTCTTAAAAGGAAACCTTTACCAAACCATATTACAGAGGGGGGAGGGGAGCACAAAACCAGCTTATACTCAGGATACACAGTTCATCCTATTCCTTCATAAAAGGATGCTGTACACACTCATTTACAGTAAGGAAATAGCACAAAGAAATAATACATTGACACCAAAACATAGGGAAACCTAACTGCAATTATTCTGTTGTCTTAATTTTCAAACATTAAAGCATCTAGCTATTATGGCGGGGCACTTTTAATAAAGCTGCTCTGCAATTTCCAGCAGTGGTAAACCAATTATTTTAGATTTTCCTTGTGTGTAGTCCGTGGACATACTGTCCAACCCCTAAACAGACCAGTAATTCATAACACTGAAGAATCAGTTCAGTCAAACAACATATCGGTTTCTATCCGGCCTTCCTTATTTCCACTTTAACAATTTTGGATTCCAACCGCTCAATCCCTAATAAATCACTAGGAGTCTGACTCTTTAAAAAACCTCTCAAACTTGTCCAAGTACCCGGGCCGATGAGGGAGGAGGAAGTAATGTGTACTGCTCACTTTCTTCCCATCTTCCATGATGGGAAGAATACAGGGGCTGCGAGGAGCTGGCAAGCCCTCACAGCTCTGCTTGTGTTGAGCCTTACTGACATACTCCGGATAGGGAGCAAAGCTCTGAGTAGGAGGCATTACCCCGTTGACATAAATCGGGAGACTTTTTGGACTAATGGCACGTGGTATGACCTGAGGGATGGGCTCCCTGGGTGGAACTTTAGGAGGTTTGTCCATATCAAAGTCATCGGCTGATGGCCGCCTGCTGTCTGTACTCTCGCTGAGGCGAGCACGGATTGGAACGCGAGGTGGGACTTCGGGTTTCTCCTGCGGGTGGCTGTGGGGAGAATGGTGAAAGCTGGTTGGTCTGAAGTTGTTGGCCTTGAAGGATCCGGCAGGGCCGGAATGGGAGCGATGTAGCCGTCGCTGGGGTCTGTCTTGTTTCTGCGTTACCGCCTGCTCCCACTCAGGCTTCACCCCGCAAAGTTTCTGATGTTCTTGTACCTCTTCGTAATACGCAAAGTTTATCTGACCGCTTCGACGAAAACTGCGCCTCCCTGGCAAGCCGTACTGGAAGGATGAGATTTTAGGCACCAGACACTGGCTCTCAGAGGTGCTGGAGAAAAACTCTACCTCATTGTCTTCTGCTTCATCAGAGGACAGGTCGCCTATGTCCGGGAGGGGTGGGAGGGGCTTAATCTGTCTCCTGGGTGAACAAGGGTGTATGTGCTCATAAACAGACAGTTTTTGTAAGGACGGAACCACCTGGTCTCCCTCAGGTGGGTGGCACTGGGAAGAAAACAGCAGCTGTGTAGGATTTGGAGTCTTGGGAGACAGACACTGAGGAGAACAGGAGCCAGAGGTCCTTCCTATGAAGTAACAATCCAGAAAAGAAAATGAGGATTTATGCACAGACCATCTACCGTACGACATGCATGCTCAATGGTGTCATAAAACTCATTAAAGTTGTTATTTTTCAATGGCTGGATCCATCTCAAGCCTCAACATAGGGAGTTTATCAAAGGATTCACTTATCAGACATTCATACAACTTCCTATAACCTTCTGCGCTTCCTGAGAAACATCCGCAACATGCTCCAAGAACAGAGGGTGACCAGACTGTGATATAGCTGATATAATTTAATAGCACTCACTCACTTTCAAAGCCCATGTTTGCAGAGGTTTGCTGATACATTCTCAAGCTGTGATCCATGGACTCCGAACCAAATGCAAAAAACACCCTGCAAAACACAAAAAATGGAAAAGCGTCAAAATCTGGTGACTAGAGAAGAAGAGCTCTCATAATACACAAGTCAGTTGAGCTGAGAACCGCGTTCACACTCACTTATCCATGGTGTCGTGGTCATGGTGTTGATCCCAGTATGGTTGGGCTGTGGCCATAATGTTTAAGAGAGCGGAGGCTAGTTCAGGCCTGTGGGGGTCTCCACTATTCTTGATTCTGCAGAAGTCATAATCCAGCCATGGGTAAGCAAGACACGACTTTTACGCTCCACTTTTCTGACAGCAATGCGAAATGTTACCCCTGCATGGGGGAAGGGAGGGTAATTAGGCCATTTTTTCAGTCATCTTAAATTGTTAATGAAACAGTTTTTGATGAGGGGAAGAAAAAAAATAGAAAGAAAATTAAAAACTAAAAGTTAAAGTAAAAATGTTCATTGTCCCACACATAAAAATTAATATGTATAGCATACACTACTGTTCAAAAGATTGGAGTCAGTAGGATTGCATTGACTTGATCAAAGGTGACAGTAAATACATTTACAAAAAAAAAAACAAAAAAAAAGTCAATAATTGTTTGTTTGAACTTTCTATGTAAGTGGTTCAGGGAAGAAATGTATCAGTTGCCACAAAAATATTAAGAAGCACAACTGTTTTTAACATTGACAAAAAAAATAAACGAATAAAAGGTAGAGAAAAGAAGAGATTCTTGAGCATCGAATCAGCATATTAAAATGATTTCTGGAGGATCACATGACTGAAGACTGGAGTAATGAAAATTCAGCTTTGCCATCACAGGAATAAATTATAATTTTAAAAAAAACTATTAAAAAAAACTATTAAAAACTTTATTTTTTTATTAAATAAATGCAGCCTTGTTGACTGTAAGAGACTTTCTTTATAATGTAATGTATTTATAAAGTAATTATAATGTGTGTGTATATATATATATATATATATATATACACACACCTTGGAAGATATGCATTGTCTTGTAAAAGCCACATGTGCCTTTAGATGAATATGCAGTTTTTCCATGGTTACATGAGCAGGCAGATATAACAAACAGCTCAGCTATGAATCTGCGGTGATGCAACAGTTCTTTAAGACATTAGACCAAAACACAATAAAGCATCTGTGCTGAAAACAAAACCATTCAGTGAGAAATGTACTGGAATGCTTGGGCACAAGTCAAAATGTAATCAATGAAATACCCATGCAGGCTACATTATGCAACTTATCACATGCTCAGCCTCTGCTTTTCCTCAGTCAGAACCGTGAAAGGCAGAAACAAACAATCGTCAATTCTCCCAGTAAAGACCTCCATGCAGATGCGACGCTAAAGCATAAATGGTTCTTTGTACGTTTGCGTTGGGGTGAGTGCCTGTGCATTTTCAACATCAGGCAGCTCTTATCCGTGAAGTTAAAGCCCTGCCATAAAGGCTTGAAAGAGGTGTGAGGTAGGACGTCACCAGCAGGGCCTGGGAGAGGAGCCAGAGGACGCACTGATCCACTAACTCAGAGGAACAGCATCAACATGCCAAATAGTACAGTGGTGCAAATGACATAAAAACTAACACTACAGAAGGACTCAAAATTAAGCTTTCACACAAGGTCCCATCTGGACAGAACTAGTTTTTCCTGAGGAGATAAATTCATGTTTTGCTGTGTGTATTTATTTTTCCTAGCACAAAGTTGGTTTAATAAAACAAATAAATAAATAACAAAAAGTTAGTAACATCCAGATGTGACATGGTGCTCAGATATGATTTGCTTCAAGCATGCTCATCTTTTAGAACCATTTTCCTTGGAAGAGAGAAGAAATATAAACTAACTATATAGCTACTATATCCATGCTGAACAATGGCATTCTTGCTGGTGTTTGCACATAGACATTTTTTTCCACTCAATTATGATGTTACATCACCTTACCCCACCTTAATGGATTCTTTCCCTTAATTATGTAATTACACAATAATATATGCAATAATATATCATTAACGCCCTTAAGACAACACTCCCGCTTCAGTAATTTAAAGATATCCCAATTGGCCAACATGACAGGCTATAAACAATAAAGATGAACACCTACGGGAAAAACATAAAAATAAAAAAAACCCAGGAAATATATGGGCCTACAGAGAAGCAGAATCATCTGCAGCACGAGGTTGTCAGGCGCACTCGCCAACAGGAGATGAATTACTACAGAAGACGTGCAAGAGTTCAGACATCTGTAGTAAATGATAAACTAGGGTACTACTACACGGGACACATCGTACTCGACTGGTTGTTGTCTTGTAAACAGTTCTCTGGAGTGACGCAGACGCTCGTAAAGTACGAAATTGCAGTGCGAATATAAAGATCATTCTGATATATGGACAGGTTTTCTACATCTGTTTCAACACACCCATTGGCAAACCCTTTCTGACTCAGGTGCGACTCATCTCATATCCCAGTCCAAAGAACAACCATTAGCCTATAAGGAGTTGCACATGCAGTGTGAATAATAATGCACGTAATAGTTTGACATTCACCGAAACGTGTAAAAAAAAAAAAAAAAAAAAACATAAGCAACTTCAAAATACTTACTACTTACCGGTTAAATGTTTCGTAGGGTTGTGTTTATCGATGCTCTCTTATATCCAGTATAACCAGCCCGAGTGCTGTTAGTAATCCCGGCGTATCTTCAGAAAACAATCACCGCAATTTATTATTAAACAAAACGCACGTGTATTAGAAGATGCTGCCGTTCAACATGTCGCTTTCATCATGGAAAGGGCGAGCTGGAAACTATTTATAAGGGCTGGTCACGTCAGACCGTAGGCGCCGCCCACTGTCTTAAAGGCGCCGTTTAGTGCGACCTAATATGGCTTGTGATATGCAACACCTTTGGTTCAGATATATAAGTTATTTAACATACAGAAAGATTTCCTATATTGAATAATTACTATAAAAACAAATTTCAGTCTTGCATGATAATAACATAAACGCTATAAAGACTTAGCAATGAAGTAGCCTAATATTGACATGTTGCACGTTGTGGTGGCTCAGTGTTACCATGTCCATTTATTATAATCGACTTTGAGCTTGTTTATTTAATAAAGCCCAAATATGGGCAGTAGGGTTGCCTTTTTTGTGGGATTATTTCCTGAATGCAATTGCGTAACACAAAACAAACACTTGGTCATTATTCAGTGTGAAATTTCAGATGTTTCGAAATAAATATTAGGCATGTAACGATACCCTCATGTCACGATTTGATACATATCACGATACTGAGCTCACGATACAATATTATCGAGATAGTCCATATGCTAAAATGTTGCACTTTTTTTCACTGTTGATTAAAATGCTAAATTTGGTATTACATCGGGGGGTGGAAATGAATATGATTGGACTTGGTGCTGGTAACCCAATGCACAGGACAATGGTGACACCAGAATAAAATTGATTCTGAAGCTGAAAATACAGAATTATTTGAGACGGATATGCTTGCACTCTGTCACTGACTAGATATATTTCAAATAATGTAAGCCACTTTTTACTGGTAAAATAAGACATTTGGCATTATCAGGACACACAAATATTCCCTGTTGCATTATTATACATTATATTCAACATTATATAGACTAAAACTGTAAACTTGAATTTTTCATTTTGGGTGAACTATCAGTGTTGGGGAAAGTTACTTTGAAAAGTAATGCATTACAATATTGCGTTACTCCCTTAAAAAGTAACTAATTGAGTTACTTAGTTACTTTTTAAGAAAAGTAATGCGTTACGTTACGTTGGCATTACTTTTGCGTTACTTTTTCTCACCTGGGCTTGGCTTTATTTTATGTTTTGTTTTTTAATAACAAAAAAAAGTTATATTTTTGTGCAAAGGTAAAGACCTCTTCATATCAAGATTTAAATAATAAGCCTCAGGCGGAGGTAAAAATGCAAATTCACGCATGAACAGTAGAGGGCGCAGCTCTGCCATTCTGGATAATGGAAGAAAACAAAAAATCTAGTCGTTTTTGCTCATGGTTTAAAGGTCCTGTTCTTCGTGATCCCATTGTTCAAACTTTAGTTAGTGTGTAATGTTGCTGTTAGAGCATAAATAATACCTGTAAAATTATAAAGCTCAAAGTTCAATGCCAAGCGAGATATTTTTATTTAACAGAAGTTCCCTTTCAAAGCCTACAGCGAACGGCTGGCTTGGACTACATCCTGGTACTTCCTTCATAAATGACGTCAGTAGAACAGTAGAACAGACTAACCTCAGCCCACAAGAATACGCGAAAAAAGGGGGCGTGGTCTTGTTGCTGTCCCACGTGGAGAAGAGGACGTGTCGCGTGGAGAAAAGGAAGTGTTGCGTTTGAGTGTGTTTGTCGCCATGTCGTCGAGACGCTGTTATTTTCATCCCGGAGTCAAATCACCTTTGTTTGGCTTTCCCAGGGACGCTGTAGAGATCATTGAGCGCATATATCTCCCGTTAAGAGGCGTGACCTTTCCACGTGCGCTAAGCTGCTGTCGAATCACAACACAGGAATCGTGCCACGTTCGCTAAGCTGTGGTCAAATCACAACATGGGAACCGCTGGCACAATCAGAACTCGTTACGTATTTCTGAAGGAGGGACTTCATAGAACAAGGAAGTCATCAGCCGTTTTTAGGACAGTGAAAACAGCGGTACAGATAAGTAAATTGTGTTAAAAATACTGTTTTTTTTTTACACGCGAAACATGAACACGTTATATTGCACACTGTAAACACAATCAAAGCTTCAAAAAAACACGAAGAACGGGACCTTTAACTGAATCCTCAAAGGTCAGCAGCAAGATATTGGTCAATGGTAGATTAAATGCATAAAATATTTGTTTTATTTAACATTTAATCATTGGAGGTTTGCATAGGACTCTGATTTTGCATTTGACTGATTTTATTCATTTTGAGGAGTACTGAATCTTTATTGTGCAAGTGAGATGAGTAAATGCTCACCTTTGGTCTAGAACTACAATAACATGTTTACACACAACACCTCTGCACTTACTCTCAATTTTTCTCAACATGGGGGCAGGAGAGCTGTCAGTCAAATAAATGTGAAAAAGTAACTTGCATTACTTTTTTGAAAAAGTAACTCAGATATTTTGTTGTACATTTGAAAAGTAGTGGTTACTTTACTAGTTACTTGAAAAAGTAATCTGATTACATAACTCAAGTTACTTGTAATGCACTGTGAACTATCCACAAAACATATTGCTGAATTTTTGTATTGTGATATATTGTTACACCCTTAATAAATATTAAAGAATGAATTCTAAGATTTTTGTGCAGATCAATTCTTCAAAATTGATTGACTCATCTCTTCATGTGAGAGATAGTCATCGATGGAACACTGAAACTTTGCATTAAATTAAATTGTAATAACATACACTGTGTGTGTAACTGTGTCATAAATATTTATTTCCAGGAAGATGCAATTATTCACATAAATCAGATCAATTATATTAAGAAATGTAAGGTATGCAACATCTGGGGTCACTTTTGGTATGGTAAGTAGCTTATTTGTGATTATTTTGTCAGACCATGTCGCTTGTTTTTCTAGCAAGATCTGGCAACAAATCCAAACTACTGTAAGGATGTTTCTTTAAACTTTCCCCATATTTTATGGCTGCAATAGGGAGGTACACGTGGGCATGTCTAGCTGTCATAGCATGTGGGCGTAGAAAGTGGGAGTGTGAGGGTGGAACTTTCTACGGAGGTTGCACGTTTCCGCTGGATCTTTCTTCCATATGGAGATGATGTGTGGTTTTGAATCACTGCTCTAGAACGCAAACAACTCTGAGTCTGAGGCTATTACAGCAAACGTGCGATGAATCACGTCCACTCAAGTCACAGAAGAAGGTTTTACATAACCCATTAATAACATTGAATAAAACATTCAAACTCAGACATACATACATTCACTCTGAAGGGTAGATAAATTAATCATGCTGACAGATCATGCATGGGAAACAGAGTCACAATCACACTGCTAAGAAATACTGCATGCTAACTTAACAGATGAATGTTGGAACTATAAATCATTGTGGAAAAACACCCCCCCTCTCAACAGCATGTTGATGTGCTGTGCTGTTTGTGTCCCTGAAGCCTGTGATGATTGTTGAAAGAGGCTGGAGCCACAGGGGGACTGAACTCCCAGGGAGAGGGTCAACTCATTTCCTGTCCCTGTCCCACACAGCTGCTGGTGTCATGCATCCCATGTGAACAGTGTCCTTAGATAACTATATCAAAGTTGACCCACAATTCCTCTAGGAAGATTTCTGTATAATAATATAATTGTTTACAGACAATCTTTATATTAATTATATTATATCAATGATTACATCATTCATCACTGCCTTTTTGTGGTAGGAAGTTTATTCATGTTTTTAAAAAAAACCTTTAGAAATCTATAATACATATAGAAATCTAAAAATATATTCACCCTTCTGCTGTTTCATTGTATGTGACTACATCTTTTCTTTTGCGTTTTTTATTCGCTGTAAACCCTAACGCTCAAAATAATTAATTACTTTGAGTAGGACAAACTTAAATTAAACAAATTAGTTCGGTCAAAGGAACTTTTATGAGTATTAAGCACTTTCTTTTTCAAAGAACTGATATAAGTAAACTGAACTGTTTCATTGTTTTGAGTTTTATGAATTTATTTATTTTAATTTAGACAAACTTAAGTTTAAGTGAAACTGGGCTGGGACTTCTATTTCCCCAGCATGCTTTGCCAGTGGCACTCAAAAGTAATGCTGAGTAAATGCAAAAATTAAGTGTTATATAATGTTTTTTGTGTAAGATTAATGTTAAGTGGGAGATTTAGTATGGATTAATGTTTTTTTATGCTAATGTAGAAGAGTTTCTGTTAGTGTGGTTTTTTGTAGAGTTACCACCATGGTGGCAAGTGGTGAATGCGGCTTGTTTTGAGAGCAGGTATGTTAAATGCATCATATTGCTGCACTCGTTCAGCAAGTGCTATACCATGTTATTTTTAACATGTAAGCAAATTAGCATTTTCTGAATTAGCTTGTTTTAGCTAGATACGTTTATATTAATAGAAATGCTCACTTTGAGGTTACATGAAAATGTAATGTATGGATTAGTGTCCTCAAACATTTCAAGTTAAGAACAATTAAAATGGATAAGTACAAAATATAAATCTGCCAGTTCTGCTAACTTAAACTTTGAATTTCTTAACTTAAAAAATTGAGGCAACTGATATAGGTTGTGTATTTGAACACAAAGATGTTTGAGCATCAGGGAATGTTTTTAAATTCTCAAGAAAATTGATGGAGAACTGCTCAACCAATGTGATCGTAAAAATGACACACAATCTCTATATATATCTAAATAAACAGGAAATGATTATGGTTTTATTGATCAGGAAGGACTGAACTCAAAAAAGCAGTTTGCTAGGTGCATCTTAGGTTAAAGGAAGCCCTACTTAAAAAGGTTGTTCCACATTATTAAAGCATTAGTTCACTTCAAAATGAAAATTTCCTGATATTTTACTCACCCCCATCTTATCCAAGATGTTTCTTCAGTCGAAAAGAAAATAATTTTTTTGAGGAAAACATTCCAGGATTTTTCTCCCCATCATAGACTTCCATGCAGGGCCGGCCCGTGGCATAGGCAGAATAGGCAAATGCTAGGGGCGCCACTCATCCATAGGGGCACCAAAATGTATTACTGATACTATTTTATTCATATTAATTTGAAATATTACCAAATAAAGCGCAAAAAAACGTAACTAAGTCCCTCGCATCTTCCCGGTCCGCCTCATCAATCTCCCCCGCCGAGCTTGAAGTGCGTCAGAAATATAACGCGCGATCAGTTTAACGTTGGGAATTTGTTGTGTCGCGTCGCCTCTCGCTGCATCTTATATAGACAGGATTGCTTTCATTTTTAGGGTGCTTGGCCGCTCGCTCCAGGTGTAGACACGGTGAAAGTTGCCTGATAATTTATGACGGATGGCCGAATTGTAGTGTCATAAAAAACAGAAGCCCTCTGATGCAGGGAAGATAAGGGATACACTGCAGAGATGCTCTTCTTATTTAGTATTTTTGTCTTGTTTCTAGGCTAAATATCTACAAATTCTTAAACCAAGATGCATTTACTAGATAAGTAAAATTATATTTTTTCTTAAGTGAGTTTATGCTTAAAACAAGTTAAATTATCTGCCAATGGGACAGAAATAAGATAATTCTTCTCACCCCATTTGGCAGATAATTGTGCTTGTTTTCAGCTAAAACTCACTTCATTTAGATTTTTTCCCCCAGAAAACAAGGAAAAAATTAACTAATGTCATTTTACAAGTAAATACATCTTGATTTAAGAATTTTTCGATGTTTGGTCTGGACACAAGAAAAAATACTTAATAAGAAGAGCATTTTTTGCAGTGTAAAGACAGAGGTAAAGTGGTGTAATGAATGAACAGTTTATTTATTTGCATAATAGTAAAATACTAATGTACGCTAATTCATTCCAGTTTGACCTTAAACTATATGCAAGCAGCTGTTCTGGGTTCTCCAGTGGCCACAGACAGTGTATTTTGTCAAAAATAATCATATCTGTTTTTTTAAACGCATGTAATATTTTTTTAATAGCCTAATGTTTTTACTCTACAGTTGTGCAGTTTTAAGGGGACATATGGACATTTTAAAATGTATTTGCCAAAATTGATAATTGATGATAATTATATACAGGTTTATTTAAAATAGCTACATTTTATGTAGATTTCACATTAAATATCTAAATTTCTCATTTTAATTCATGGTGAAAACATGAATGTGCATATTAGTGGAAGTTTGCTATCATCTACTGGAAAACAAACACTTTTGCTAGTTCTCAATAGTTTGTGCATGAATGCAAGATGCAATTACTTGTTATTTGTGTTTAGGCTGTAATGTGGCGTAGGTGCTATTTTTGTATAGTTTAACTATCATCAGCCTTTTAAAAAAATGTATAATAATAATAATATAATGAACATAATGACAGGGTAGAATGAGATAGAAGACCTCTTCAGGGTCTCAAAATACAGTTCATAACTGATCATTTTATACTATGGTATAAAAAGAAGGATTGTGTCTTCTGATATAAAATGATTCTCATGCAAGACAACTCACTATCCCATGCGGCAAAAAATAAATAAATAAATAACAGCAATAAAACTGTTTCAAAATATATTTCTAAACCCAAATACAATTTATTTGTTTGACAGAAACTTTCCTTAACCCTTAAATGAATGTTTAGCCATTTTAATTGGCGATCATTATTACATTATATTATTACATTATTATGTCGCAATAACATAAAACTCCTGATATTAGAGTAACAATTACAGAAGAATAAAATAAAGCATATTTCGTTACCTTTTTGGAGCTTGGAAGGGTTCAGTTTGAGCAGATGTTTTATACCATCATCACTGTCACACTCATTTCCCATGTACATTCAGCACCTGGCTCATATTCGCCATCTCAAACATATTCTCAATATTTTGATCGCTGACAGCTTCTTCACCAGATCCACCATCAAGTCACAGTTACACTAATATTTGATCGTGTTCAGTACTTACTCTAAAGTAAATAATTTCCAGTTTTGCTGATGATTCTTCTTATTCTTTTGTTTTCTGCCTGCGATAATTATGAGTGAAACATCACTTCATCATTGTGTATCAGACATTACCATCATGTGGAATAAAGGTGAATTACACGTATTCAGTCATCAAAGATTAAATTATTGTTGTGCAGAAAAATATATAATGACACCTCGGGTCATTAGCGACCCATTTTTTCGTACAAAAAATGAATGGGAAAACTGACATTTGTTTATAATTTGTTGTTATATTGTTTATAATTAATTGATTGAGGAATATAAGAAGGTTGATGTCTAACTTTAAAAAATGGAAGAGGGGAAGGGTAGTGAATGATGCCCCGGGTCACTAAAGACCCAATGTATGTGTTTAAGGGTTAATAAGCCTTTATCTGACCGGGAGCTCTAAATCACTCCCAAATCTTTTGACAGTTCATCAATCTCTATTACGTTTTCTTGCCTTTTGCAAACATTGTATCATGCTTTTCATCTTCAGAAAGATCTTTCTTCCTGCCCATATTGCAACTGTGGCTTAATAATGTAACAACCTCTTTAAGAAGGGTTTCCATTTACCTAAGAAGACCTGGCAACATACTTAACAATCCTGTCTGAGATTGATAACAGTTATTTAAAAAGATATGAAAAATAAAACAAACACTATAATGTAAGCATATAAATCTGCACTCACATAATATAACCTTGCTAGCAATTGTGAGCATATCCAATGCACAGTCCTTTCTGGGAATGAGCTGTGGGTGTGTGGTCAAAATTAAGTGCTCCCAGGTAGGCGAACACAGTGCAGAGCAATATCTGTAAACCACAAATGGTTTCTACAGGAACTCTATATTTGAATGCTATCTCCTGATGCAAAATACCAAATGTATCCACATGCTTATTTGAAGCACATTGCATACATTTGGCGTACACGGGGGAATTACATGCCGTAAACTGCAAGGCAAATGTTTTACAAGGATGACTGCTTTCGGTGCATGTTTTGTCGATTCACAGAGAGCTTCCCTTGACGTACACATACATCTTTTTACCTTCTGTTCTGGATGTTCCGGCTGAGATCTCCACAACATGAATGATGGCAGCTTGAGAATCCCTTGCATGCTCTCTAGAGAGCAATAGAGAAAGGAACAGCCCAGTGACTGATAGTATTTCCTCTGTTTTGATTACGTGCTCCAGAGATACTCTTTATCTCTTAAGAGCAATAGAGGAAAACAACTGAATGGAAATGGCATTATAGCATGGGAGGTGATCTCTGAAAAATATTTTTTTTATTGGTGTTTTCTGTTAATGTTTTAGTTGTTGATTGCAAAATACATTGTTTTGTAGTCTGTCAAATATACCATCAACTTTTTTTTTTAACCCCTTTTACATGATCGACTTGAGTTAGTTTAGGTGGAGGAACCTGACAGGGCTGTTGAGTAGCTTTCTCTCTTGTTGTTTTAATGGGTCATGGTGGCTCAGATCACCCACTGCATTTTTTCTTATGAGTAAGTCTCTTTGTAACCAAGTGCACCATGCAGTGAGCTTCACTCGAAAGGCGGGGTCATGCAAACACACTGGCTGCCCCTGTCACTCCATAGCACCAATGTACTGCTACATGTCTGTGTATGGACACACTCACACAATGTACAGAATCTAGTGAAAAGCGGAAAAATAACTGAGAAATTCAAGGATGGCGTTAGATGGATCCACAGTTTCCTACTCAGAATCTGAAAATGACTAGAGCCTTATTGTTATACACAACCGTTCAAAAGTTTGGAGTAAGAATTTAATAATAATAATAATAATAATAATAATTAAATCAGCAATTATGCATTACATTTATCAAAAGGGACAGTAAAGACATTTACAATGTCACAAAAGATTTCCATTTCAAATAAATGCTGTTATTTTGAACAGTCCATTCATTGGAGAATCCTGAAAAATTTATTATAATAATAATAATAAATGTTTCTTGAGCAGCAAATCATCATATCAGAATGATTTCTGAAGGATCATGTGACACTGAAGACTGCAGTAATGAAGCTGAAAATTCAGTTTTGCCATCACAGGAATAAAATACATTTTAAAATAGTGAAATTGATAAGAGTTATTTTAAATTTTAATAATATCTAACCGTATTACTGTTTTTAATGTATTCATTCAAATAAATGCAGCCTTGGTGAGCATACAAGAGACAAAATTGTCAAAAAATGTACTAATCCCAAACATTTGCACAGTAGATACATACCACATTATGTATACAGTTGATTTTTAATTCATTTTCGTTTAAATAAATTGAGATGTTAAAAACATGTATTATGTAGACAATAAAACGAACAAGGATCAATGCTGTAAAAGTATTATTCAGTGTCATTTCATGCATGAAACCCCACTTTCAGGATATGTTGCAAGACAAATGGTACCAAAGTTGGACATTTAGTCCCAAAGGTTGATTTAGAAATATTTGCATTTCATCATGTTTTGTGTATTGAACAAAGGTTGTTGGGATGTGTCAGGCTGCCGTATGCAAACCACACAAAACTCCAACGGCTAACAAAAAGCATCATGTTAGCACATAAAAACGCATTGTTAGGCTTTTAATATTTCATGAAGATTAAGTTTAAGTCTACACAGGAGTTTCTTCAATAAATGAGCAGGTTCACTTGAGAGGAGGATCAATTTCCTATGTCTCTGAGTCACTTGAATATGACCTTGAGCAGCGAGAGCAGCTGCGAGGACAGTAAGTGCGGCACTATCAACAATGACAAGCAGGACCAAAGAGCAAACGGAAGTATAGATGTGTATTTTTATACCAAAGCAGCTGCTCATACAAAAAAAGTGGTTGTATTATAGAGATAAAAACATGAGGCAAAATGCTTATCTATTGCCCCTTTCATTAAAGTACTTTAGATTACAAAAATCACAACGGCCACACTCAAGAGGAGTCTGGGACAAACACACACACAAACACTGAGCTCCAGTCACAGGAATACAAGGGCATCCATTCTCAAGTCACACACACTTTCCCAGGATGCTAAGAGAAATGAGACAAAGGGAGTCATTTAATTGAATAAGTGTGCTAGGAAGTAGCAAATGATTTGAGGACAAAAAACAAATGATTTCATGGTAACAGAAACTATGAAAGGCCATTTAGGCTAGATCGTAGAAAAGAAAGAGGTAATTACTGCTGTTTGCCTGGGATACGGCAATAGAAGGACAGGTCACTCAATTACCCGCATGGTTCCAGGCAACAGAGAGGCCATGAGGTTTGCTCACCCAGAGGGAAGGCTTCCGCAGTGCATTGTGAAGAAAAGACCAGCACATTAATCTCCTCCAAAAGAGCCTTTTTTTCTTTAGGCTGAGCTCCAGAGACTCAGACTCAGAGAGGAATACAAAGAAGGCAGATCTAGAGGAATAAGAAGAGAGAATAAACTTTCTTGGATCATTTACAAGGAATTTGGTTACTTGGGGCATGTGTTTTGACTGCTAAAAATCACTCGTTTTATAGTGTAAAACATTGAGATTAATGTTGTGCTCATCAGGCATCACCAGGCCCACCATTTAAAATGTGCACATAAAATAAATAAAAATGAGCAACAACAGAAAACATTCAAATTACCTGATACATTGTCACCCTTCATGACCAGTGTGGCGCAACAACTCAGTTCTGATGTTGAAAAAGCAGAAATAATACGAAACGGACAGTCTACTCTTTGTGTTTATTTTAAGTATTTACACTGCTGTTCAAACAGTTGGTGTCAGTAAGATTTTTTAAAGGAAATTAATACTTTTATTCATCAAGGATGCATTAAATTGATCAAGAGGTAGTAAAGGCAAAAGTGGTAAAACAAGGTACAATTTACAGTCCTTCCAGAAAAATGCTGCCTTTTTTTGTGATGGTTGCGGGCAAAAATCCTTGATTATGCGGCACGTTTTCTTAAAAAATGCGATGGAAAATGCGGGATATTTATGCAATTTTATGTGATGAAATTGCGGGAACTTGCAAAAACTGCAGTTTGATGAAAAAGAGAAAAAAAGCACTACATCACAGAAAATGCTGGGAATATTTAAGTTCTCATCTGGTTTTATTGAAGACCTTAATAAACACATGGCTCAAATTTACAAAACATTGAGTCAAACAAGTTCTGTAGCTTTACAACAGGAATATGCTACATCTTCTGAAAAAATGAATAAATAACTTCCTGTTTTACAGAGGTAGCTTTACAAAACAGACGTTTGAGTGCTTCCAATGCACAAAGTGCAATCTCTTAAAGGGTTAGTTCACCCAAAAATGTAAATTCTGTCATTAATGACTTCCCCTCATGTCGTTGGACACCCGTCAGACCTCCGTTCATCTTCGTAACACAAATTAAAATATTTTATTTGAAATCCGATGGCTCAGAAAGGCCTCCATTGGCACAATGCACTGTACACTCTCAAGACCCATAAAAGGCACTAAAGACGTTGTTACAAAGTCTATCTCACTACAGTGGTTCTACAATAACTTTTTGAAGCGACCAGAATAGTTTCTGTGCGCAAAACCTAAATAACGACTTATATAGTGATGACCGATTTCAAAACACGGCATCATGAAGCTTCGAAGCGTTATGAATCAGCGAGTCGATTCATGATTCGGATCACGTGTCAAACTGCTGAAATACATGTCTGAATCCGAAATAGGGCGCTATTTGAGGGGGCAGCCATTTGTAGTGGTGTCCGACACCATAGTTGACGTTATTGAGTGCACTCATTCAATCCCACTTTGCACCGCAATAACGAGTGTACAACTGATGTACACTCAACGGCTGTCCGAATTCGCTCACTTGTTTTCATTCACTCCTTCAAGTGAACTGTATCAGTGGACTAAAGTAGGGAATAGTGATTGAGGTTTTAGGGAGCAAGTTCGGATTCAGTCCGTGACTTTGGCGATCCAAAACGCTGAATCGACTCGCTGATTGATAAGGCTTTGAAGCTTTGTGATGCTGTGTTTTGAAAACGGTCAACACACCGGGAAACTGCTTTGCACAATTTTTTTTGTTTTGTTATTTTTGTTGGCAAATGGGAATTTGCGTGCTTCATCATGGTTTCACGATATCTTGGTTTCACCCATAGACGGTAAAAGAAATGGACACAGCGACCCCATAGGCTTCGACGGGGAAAATTGAAGTCAGGTAGAAGCACTCACTTCCTGATGCCTGAGCGTACTGCTCTGCCTCAGACTGAGGTTGACGACGTAGATGTGACGTGAGTAACCTGTCTGACAGTGGCAAGTCTTCTAGTAGTTGTGCAACGTAAAATCTGAATCACCGAATCTTGTAGAGACAGAGAGAGTGAGCAGGAGCAACTTTTGATGAATGAAGCAGGATTTGCGACATCTTTATCGGCGTTTATGCCTCCACGTCCCCCCGATTGCCTCATAGACTGTAAAAGATTGCCTATGAGCTTCTCCTCGGGTCAATACGGTACAGCGCGACGGAGTCGTGTGATTATGACGCAATCGTTAGCCTACTTTTTACAAAAACGGCTTCTATGGGGCGGTAAGGTAATGGAGCATTTTATACATTGTCGTGTTTAGAAATAAAACAATGGACAAATGGATGTAAAGATATTTGCTGTCAAAGTGAGGCCAAAATGAATGGGAGTCAATGGGATGCTAACAGCAGGTGATGGCTTGGGGAACAATGGCTGCCCCTATGGAAGGAACGCTTGGTTTCACCACAGGGTTTGCAGCTTTTCGATGACGTTTGCGTCGGGTAATTACGTCACTTCAAAACGTTCCCATGGCAATAGGGGGAAATGGCGGCTCTTGAGTGAAGTAAACAAACATTTTTCAACTTTCTGTTAATACAGTGAGGAAAATAAGTATTTGAACACCCTGCTATTTTGCAAGTTCTCCCACAATGTATGATTTTTTAACAATTTATTTGTATGATACAGCTGCAAATAAGTATTTGAACACCTGAGAAAATCAATGTTAATATTTGGTTAAGTAGCCTTTGTTTGCAATTACAGAGGTCAAACGTTTCCTGTAGTTTTTCACCAGGTTTGCACACACTGCAGGAGGGATTTTGGCCCACTCCTCCACACAGATCTTCTCTAGACCAGTCAGGTTTCTGGCCTGTCGCTGAGAAACACAGAGTTTGAGCTCCCTCCAAAGATTCTCTATTGGGTTTAGGTCTGGAGACTGGCAAGGCCACGCCCGAACCTTGATATGCTTCTTACAGAGCCACTCCTTGGTTATCCTGGCTGTGTGCTTCGGGTCATTGTCATGTTGGAAGACCCAGCCTCGACCCATCTTCAATGCTCTAACTGAGGGAAGGAGGTTGTTCCCCAAAATCTCGCAATACATGGCCCCGGTCATCCTCTCCTTAATACAGTGCAGTTGCCCTGTCTAATGTGCAGAAAAACACCCCCAAAGCATGATGCTACCACCCCCATGCTTCACAGTAGGGATGGTGTTCTTGGGATGGTACTCATCATTCTTCTTCCTCCAAACACGTTTAGTGGAATTATGACCAAAAAGTTCTATTTTGGTCTCATCTGACCACATGACTTACTCCCATGACTCCTCTGGATCATCCAAATGGTCATTGGCAAACTTAAGACGGGCCTTGACATGTGCTGGTTTAAGCAGGGGAACCTTCCGTGCCATGCATGATTTCAAACCATGACGTCTTAGTGTATTACCAACAGTAACCTTGGAAACGGTGGTCCCAGCTCTTTTCAGGTCATTGACCAGGTCTCGCTGTGTAGTTCTGGGCTGATTTCTCACCTTTCTTAGGATCATTGAGACCCTACGAGGTGAGATCTTGCATGGAGCCCCAGTCCGAGGGAGATTGACAGTCATGATTAGCTTCTTCCATTTTCTAATGATTGCTCCAACAGTGGACCTTTTTTCACCAAGCTGCTTGGCAATTTCCCCGTAGCCCCTTTCCAGCCTTGTGGAGGTGTACAATTTTGTCTCTAGTGTCTTTGGACAGCTCTTTGGTCTTGGCCATGTTAGTAGTTGGATTCTTACTGATTGTATGGGGTGGACAGATGTCTTTATGCAGCTAACGACCCCAAACAGGTGCATCTAATTTAGGATAATAAATGGAGTGGGGGTGGACATTTTAAAGGCAGACTAACAGGTCTTTGAGGGTCAGAATTCTAGCTGATAGACAGGTGTTCAAATACTTATTTGCAGCTGTATCATACAAATAAATAGTTTAAAAAATCATATATTGTATTTTCTTAGATTTAATTTTTTAGATTATGTCTTTCACAGTGGACATGCACCTATGATGACAATTTCAGACCCCTTCATGATTTCCAAGTGGGAGAACTTGCAAAATAGCAGGGTGTTCAAATACTGATTTTCCTCACTGTATATATGACTTTATTGCAACAAAAATGCGGGGATTATGAAATCATGCTAGCCCCGCATATTTTGCACGCGGAAATAGACAATTTATGCGGCGGAAAAGCCGCGTATTTGAAAAAATGCGGCCCCCGCATAAATATGCAGACTTTGGCTGATTATGCATTAAATAATGCGATCGCATAATCGCGTTTTTGTAGAGGGACTGAATATATTTCGGTAACATTTTTAGGGTCCAATTCTCACTATTAACTGTTAGCATGCATATTTACTATAGTAGGATATTGGCTGTTTATTAGCACATATTAATGCCTTGTTCTGCATGACTATATGCTACATCCCTTAATCCTAAACTTAAGAACTACCTTACTATTAAAGGGTTAGTTCACCTAAAAATGTAACTTCTGTCATTAATTACTCACCCTCATGTCGTTCCAAACCCATAAGACACAAATTAAGATATTTTGATGAAAACCGAGAACTTTCTGACCCCACTAATAGACAGCAACGTCAAGGTCCAGAAAGTTAATTCCTTAAAAAAAATAAAATAACGACTTTATTCAACAATTTCTTCTTTTCCCTGTCAGTCTCTGATGCTGTTGACATTGTAAACAAAGTGCAGCTCTTCCGGGTTCTATGCCAGAACGCCAGCTCAGTATTGGGTGGATACTGCGTCAGCACCACATGTATGCGTCGTGGTGCTCATGTGAACAGCGTCAGAGACTGACACGGAAGAACAGAAATTGTTGAATAAAGTCGTTATTTTTGGGGGGGTTTTGCACCCAAAAAGTATTCTCGTCGCTTCATAACATTAAGGTTGAACCACCGGAGTCACACAGACTATTTTAACAATGTCTTTACTACCTTTCTGGACTTTGACATTCCAGAATATCCCCATAGGGAGATCAGAAAGCTCTCTGATTTCATCAAAAATATCTAAATTTGTGTTCTAAAGATGAACAAAGGTCTTACGGGTATGGAACGACATGAGAGTGATTATTTAAGTAGTTAATAGTTAGTTTGTGAAAATTGGATCCTAAAGTTTGACCAAGATTTATATTTCAAATAATGCTGTTATTTTGAATAATCCTGAAAAAAATGTATTAGTTTCCTCAAAAATATTAAACAGTTCACCTTTTTTCAACATAATAATAGGAAATGTTTCTTCAGCATGTTAGAATGATTTCTGAAGGATCATGTGACACTGAAGACTGGAGTAATGATGCTGAAAATTCAGCTGTCATCACAGGAATAAATTACATTTTGAAATATATTAAAGGGATAGTTCAACCAAAAATGAAAATTCTGTCATCATTTACTCCCCTCATGTTGTTCCAAACCTGTATGAGTTTCTTTGTTCTGCTGAACACAAAAGAAGATATTTTGAAGAATGTTTGTAACCAAGCAGATAGAGCAACCATTGACTACCATAGTAGGGGGAAAAATACTATGGTAGTCAATGGTTGCTCTATCTGCTTTGTTACAAACATTCTTCCAAATATCTTCTTTTGTTTGTAACCAAGCAGATAGAGCAACCATTGACTACCATAGTAGGGAAAAAAAATACTATGGTAGTCAATGGTTGCTCTATCTGCTTTGTTACAAACATTCTTCCAAATATCTTCTTTTGTGTTCAGCAGAACAAAGAAACTAGTACAGGCTTGGAACAACTTGAGGGAGAGTAAATGATGACAGAATTTTCATTTTTGGGTGAACTATCCCTTTAAATTCTAATAATGTTTCAAAATATTACTGTTTTACTGTATTTTCAATCAAATAAATGCAGCATTGGTGAGCATGAGACAATCATAATGACAATACCGTATAGCGTTTATGGCTTTATCCTTACTGAAGGCCAGAAGGGATTAAAAAAGTGAGAGGGAGTGACTAGTCATGTGTGGAAAGGAGTATCTGGTTGTAAATACGGAAGCGGTCTGTCTATGCAGTCCTACAGATTTCCTCTGAGGTCCCAGCCAGGAACTTGTTTTGGAATCCGGGGGGCTGCTGCTGCTGCTGCCTCCACGTTTTCAGCCAACACTCACCTCACAAGCTACATCCTGTGACTCACCATATCAGAGTCATGTTGAACAGTAACATTAGTTCCTGTCCTAGCTTTTCCTGATTCCATCAGCGTGACCTACATACATCAAAAGAATGGATTTTGAGCGTCATTTACAGACTTTCAGGATGCCACTCAAAGATTTAGGCCATGTGCACTTATAGAGTTCTTTTTTACTTGGACTTCCTGTGGCTTATAGTTTGCCATACTTAACTCCCACTAACCAAATATTCAGAAAACACACATTGCTTCCCGGAACTGACCACAAGAAAAACAATACCTCTGGATGGTTTGCTGTTTCAGCTCTGTTATGACAGAAAACATGATAAGAGCCATGTTATCCCATGAGCCGATTATTGAGCAACCCATTTTCAGTTTAAAAACAACATTTCACAATAAAGTAGTTTTGAATGACTTTTGTGCTCTGCGAACCCGACTGGAGATTTGATCAACATAAATATTTACAGCTAGGAAAAATCCAGATGAAAATATAGTTGTGAAATAAGTTATACGTCCTAGTGATATCACTAAACCTAGATCACACAGCTCGGTAAGAATGGGATTGTACTTCCGAAGGATAAAGACCCTGCTTTTGTCTGAGTCAACAGCTGTATTTTATGAGTCACAATGTTCTCAAGCTGAGCTCATGATGATGCTTGCTGGTTTCGAGTGGAAATCATTTGTTCCTTGCTTTGGCCTCACTGATCAGATGTTGGCTTAATAACCAAATCCATCTGTGCAATGCACATGTTAGAGGTGGGAGCTAGCCGTCATCTGATTCATTACACAACCAGTGAGTTCAGCGTTCACCCTCCCTCACAGTCATAGCGAAACTATGCTTGCTGAAAAGTGGCCACTGAGCAGAGTGACGCAATGTGGAAAATCCTGTATTTTAGACATTGTGGCAAAGAGAGAGCATTTATTTGACATTTTGTGAGTCAGTCAGGGCAGAGATATCAAACTGCTCCAATATTCATCCCCTGGCTCTCTATGAAATAATGACTTCAACAGTGGGCCTTAACCGCAAAGCTTAGGAAAGAGATATAATAAAGTTTCATGAGCTCTACTGTATGGACTTCAGTTCTGCCTCAACCATGAATTTCTTTGTAAATCATTTGTACATCCATTGAACTGAAATTGACTATTTACATAAGAATAGTTTTACCAGTACCATACAAAAGAAGTGAGGTTATCTCTTATCTCTTATGTTCACCAAGGCTTTTTATTTAATCAAAAATACAGTAAATAAAACAGTAATATTGTGAAATATTACTACAATTTCAATTGTTACATTTTTTAAAAAAAAATATATATATATTAAAGTTAAATTCATCCCTTTTCTTGCAAAGCTGAATTTTTTTGTCTTCAGTGTCACATGATCTTTCAGAAATCATTCTAATATGCTGATTTAGTGCTCAAGAAACATTTATTATTATTATTATTTTAAACACAGTTGTGCTGATTAAACACTATATTAAACACTATATTAGAATGGTTGAAGGTACAGGATAAATTAAGGATAAGTCTTCTGTGCTACATGCATAATGCCATCTATAAATACAACCCTAGATTTTTTGTGGATAAATTGGTGTACAGTGGGTATTGTCACCAATATATTACTCGGCAGGTCAGCTCTGGTGATTTAGTTGTTCCTTTTGCACAGTCAAATTGTATGAGGAGAACTGTACTATTTAGATCCTCAGTAGCTTGGAATCAACTGTCAATGTGTATAAGACAAATAAGCAACAGATCCTATTTTAAAAAGATGGTAAAATGTATGATCTGTAATGAAAAATAAGTGTAATGACTCAAAATGAACTGTATGTATTCTTTTGATAACATATTGTAAAAAGTGTAATGTGATTGTGTATGATATGTTTTGATATTGTAAAATGGACCCCAGGAAGATTAGCGACCACTCGTGGAAACTAATGGGGCTCCAAATAAATAAACAGATAAACAAACATTTTTGTGGAAACCATGATACTTTTTATAATTTCAGGAAAATATAACATTTCAAAAGAACAGTATTTATTTGAAACAGAAACACTTTCTAACCTTATAGTCAAATTATAGGTCACGTTTGATCAATTTAATGCATCATTGCTGAATGTAGTGTATGATTAACAAAGTTCATTCTGCCAGTGTTTCGAGACCCATATTAAAAGCTACGTTTTTTCTAAGAAAACAACATGTTTTGTAAAAAGCTGTGTCACAATGTACCTATTTACAGAGCATTTTTAAAGGTGGTACGTGGTGTTCATAAAGACATTCATAAAGGTTTATTACCTTTATGAACGTCAAATGTAATCTGTACAAGTAAGATAACCTACCCAGAAAGTCACCAAACTAACAAGGTTGGGAACTGTGTGGACAGACTGCAAGGTTATGACACTCTACAACTCACTGTGACACTCCACCTCTCCTCAATCTGAAACGACATTTATATATAGTGACTAATGTAACAAAATGTCTGCTTGTTATATAAATGTAGGCAATTTCACTATCAGTGTTTACATTTCAATGATCATTTGTCATTGTCATTGTTTTAAAATATGCTGTTACAGTTTTTCTCGATTGCTAAGACACGTTTCTTGAAAGCTGCTCTCCTTTTCTCTAAACTGTGAACACAAAACCCAATTTTCAAGCTACATTCACAAAACCTCAGACTCTTCTTGCAAAACCAAACTTTCACCTCAAAACAGTTCAATCTGTGCTCAAAACTGAACTATGTTGTCAAATCGTGCCCCGAGTCAATCAAAATTAAAAACACTACTGAACAGTCACTAAACACTACGTAGAAAAATAGAAAACACAATGCTCAGGACATGAATCTGGAGAAATAAATGTTTATTGTTCACCGCAGGCTAAATGCATGTTGCAAAACAAAAAAAACCTGTGCATTTAGCACTTGTACAAAAATACAAAACAGAAATCTTATGCGTTTGCCACTTGTGTACAGTAAGCCCATGTAAAAATAAAGTACAAAAATATACATGGAATACTAGGCCTACAAACAGTTAGACCAACCCGCCATTACAATACTACAGTATATTGGTACAGTGATGTACTGAAACATATATTTACTTACAGTATACTGTGGTACAGTATATAGTATGTCATACAGTAATTGCTGTCAACATTTGCATACTGTACTATAATGTCAAAAAAAGGTAATTACCTGTTCTCTTCTCTAAATCTTTGGATTATGGTGGACACAGTGAATCTACTGATGTTTGGTTGTACCCTTTGTCCAGCCTCCCTCATGCTCATACCATGGACAAGAACATGGTCAATCACAGTAGCTCTGATTTCATCAGATATTACTGTTCTTTGTCTTCGCTGACCACCTCGACCACCTTGACCTCCTCTCACACAAACTCTTCCTCTCAGATTTCTATCCATTGTAGGGCCTCAAAAACCAGTGCTCTCTGAACTGGCTTACTGTATATGTTCCCTCACATCATTAGCCACAAGTGTGATCAATTTTGAGTTGTTGTGTTCAAGTGGTGACATTTGTGCTTTAATTGTGTTTGACTTTTGTCACCTGTGCTCACCATTATGCAGCACGGGTGTATCACAATGAAAATGTGTTGGCAAGTTGTGTCTAAACAGGTGAAAAGTGCTTATGGTTTTGCCAAAAGAGTGATTGATTCAATCAGTGGGTTTAGGCAACTGTGCATTTGGTTCAGACAATAGGGTTTAGTGTTTTAGCAATTGAGAAAAACTGTAAATGGTTTTAGAAATATTCCATTTTCATCCCATTAAAAATAGAGATTTTTTTTTACTTTTACATAAATTCTAAGCATATGCAGGCAATCCATTAATTTGACTATGAGCCATTTTTCATAGTCCAATGCATGACCAAATATGATTATGCATATTTTGTTCTTCTGGCCATTATTGGAGGAAACCACTGAAACAATTCCATTCAAAGTGGAGAAAATTGCCATAATATGATTATTTTTATTTAGGTAATTGATAATTCCACATTATTAATTTGAATAATTAGAGACAATTTGATCTAGATAAATTTAAGGTTTTACATGAATAAATTCAAGTATCTTTAAGTTACATAAAATGCAAGAAATGTGATTCAACATATACGGTTTTATAAATCTTCTGAATAAAACAGACATGATTACATTTAAAAAAGTACATTTATCACATTTAGTCTATTTCTAAAATCACTGAATAAATCACAAAAGAATGTACGTGACGTCTAGAACAACAAAGAGAACACGTAAACACGTAGTGGAATATAAAAGAAGTCCACAAAGTGGAGATTTGCTTCACTCATATACATTTATCTGCTCTCGCCATCACATGGGTTCCCACAGAACATAACTCTGTTTTCCAAACGGGCACGTTCAGCCGTGAACACTAGTTTATGACTTGCTAATGTCTCCGTAGGACCTGACCTAATCAGAGTTGGGTCCTTATTCTATATTGAGAAAGAGAGAAGAATTGCGAGTGATCAAATTACTCCGATTCTACAACAAATACAGAGGAAATCTTACAGATCTATTATCTTACCATCACAGCTGCAATGAAGGAGTCGATAAGGTGATAATCTGCTGACCCGTGACCCCCTTTACCAAAGTTACCTGGAACTCTTGTGTCTGCGGTGTGCTTTGTGGTCCTATTTGTGAGGAATTCGAACACTTTGATCTCATGTCCATCATAAGACAGTTCCCCCTTGTGAGAGAATAAACAAATGGGTGTTAAAACCCTTACAGTCCTCAAAGTGCTGGGATGTTGACACAAAAGAAGTCCCACCTTACTACCATGGATAGAGGTTCTGCGTTTACAGATTTCCTCTGTAAATGCTACCATGGTGAATGCGGCAGTCAGGCCTCCTTCAAATTCCATGTTCACTACCTGCAATAAATGAATTAATAATAAAACAATATACTTTGTTAATGACAGGAAACATCATTAAAAGCAAGTACATACTTTATGAGATTCTCCAACCTGATTTGAGCACACATCATTGTCACATTCGTAGACACAGCGGCCATAAGGTCCTGTTCTGAGGGCTTCAGTCACAGATTCAATATCAGGAACCGAGTTGCTACAAATCACTGAAACTGGCCAGCCAACATTCCCCTGATTTATGGATAACAAGCAATAAATAAATAAAGCATATGTTCTTTTTGTGTTATATACGTCATGTGATAAGCTTCAAAAAGCAGAGTACACAATTTTGGGGTTGGTAAGAAATGTTAATGTTTTTAAAGGAAGTATTTATATGTTCACAAAGTCTGCATTTATTTGTTCATAAATACAGTTAAAATAGTAATATTGTGAAATATTATTACAATTTTTAAAAAAAATTATATTGTAATATATTTTAAAATGTAATTTATCCCGATTACTCCAGTCTTCAGTGTCTAATTCTAATTCTAATGTACTGATTTTCTGCTCAAGAAACATTTCAATTTCAATCAATGTTGAAAACAGTTCATATTTTTGTAAAAACTATAATGCATGTTTTTCAGGATTCTTTGATAAATAGAAAGTTCAAAAGAACATTTATTTGAAAAATAAATCCTTTTTAACGTTATAAAAGTCCTTACTGACACTATTGAGCATTTTAATGTGTCCATGCTGAATAATAATAAGTTTCTTTTGAAAAAAAGTCTTACTGACCCCAAACTTTGGAACGGTAATGTACATAAATACATTACTCTTTTCACTCGATCCAGGTAGATTTTCTTTGCAGAGTACGCACAATCCCCCTCTACAGGACAGTCTAAACAGCGATTTGCAGCTTTTGCTGGCTAGGAAAATTGCAAAATAGTTATATATATATATATTTTTTTTTAATCTCACAATAGCACAATTTTTCATTTAATAGTAAAAAAAAAAAAAAAAGATCCATAATAATAAAATATCCAACCTTATTCTCTTTTGTGAAGTGGCTAAGTGACCCAAATGATGAAACTTTTAAACACCTGTAAAATAAAATCCCCAAAACTACTATTATTTATACTATTATTATATGCGTAAAATTTGATATTGAAGCTGGGAAAATTATATTTGCGCAAAGGCAGACGCAAAAGGACAGAGCTTAAACTTGAGAGCTTTCTATATTAGTAACACAATAACATGAGGTTAAAGGGTTAGTTCACCCAAAAATGAAAATTCGATCATTAATTCCTCACCCTCATGCTGTTCCAAACACGCAAGTCCAGAACACAAATGAAGATATTTTTGATGAAATCCGAGAGCTCTCTGACTCCTCCATAGACAACTATTTAATTAACACCTTCAAGGGCCAGAAGGGCAATAAAGACATTGTTAAAATAGTCCATGTGACTACAGTGGTTTAACCTTAATGTTATGAAGCGACGAGTTGCAAAAACAGTGCAGCTCCTGCGTCATCATCACATACATGCGTCGTGGTGCTCACATGGCTGCGTATACTACAACGTTTGTTTTGCTCACAAAAAGTATTCTCATCACTTCATAAAATTAAGGTTGAACCACTGGAGTCACGTGGACTATTTTAACGATATTTCTACTGTCTTTCTGAGCCTTGAAAGTGTTAATTTTTTAATGAACACTTTCAAGGCTCAGAAAGGCAGTAGAAAGCTGCCATAAGCTGTTTATGGAGGGGTCAGAGAGCTCTCGGATTTCATCAAAAATATCTTCATTTGTGTTCCGAAGATGAACGAAGGTCTTACGGGTTTGGAACGACATGAGGGCGAGTAATTAATGACAGAATTTTCATTTTTACATTTACATTACATTACATTTTTGGTTGAACTAACCCTTTAAAAAAAGATAATCCTTTGCAATCCGCCTGAACATACAGAGAACCACTGATAAAAGAAGATAAGACATTCCATTCATTCTTTCAGTCAATTCACTATTAATCTTTCTTCAGCTCAGCTCTATCACATGTGCGCAAGTCATGTTAGATTAAGTGTACCTTCGTCCACCAGCCCAATGATGAATCAGATCCAAATCATGGCAAGATTTGGCTAACAGAGCAAAAGAGCTTTCTGCCTCGTTTCTCCAGTTCCCTCTGACAAAGGAGTGAGCAAAATGATAGAACCCCACCTATCAGAGAAGACAGGGCTGACACCACACAAAGAGACGCTGCACGCAGCACACGCACACTGCACGTTTATTTAAACACATCCTACCGGTTCGTAATGTTGAATGTGGATGACATCTCCAATCACTCCGCTGTCAATCAGCACCTGAATTGTAGAAAAAAAAATGGTACATGTTTTCTTTTGCCTGACAGCTAGTATGATTGTGTATTAGGATTTAAAGGGAAGTGTAACTACTTTTATTTTGTGGATCACAGGGTCGTATCGGAGAACATGGCACACCGTGAGCATGACACCACTCTGGATGCAAGTCTCTACAATCTCTGTGCAGTCCTCCTCTGTAACCTTAGACACCAATATAATAGAAATAATTAATCATATTTTTAAATGTAATAATAAAATGCAACCATACACAAATCATGAACTATATCACAGATGTTTGTGTGAAAAATATTGTTTATGTACTCTTTGTATTAATGGTGGTTTAATACGCTTTTAAAAACCTAATATACTATTTTCAAGAAAAGTTTACATTTAGCAACTCTAAAAAATGTCATGACTCATGTGCTGTAACTATCAATACGCACCTGACACCTTTACCAATTTATTAATATATATGATGTATAATATTTTTTTACTAGTGGGTGCAGGACACTATAGTTTGTTTATATAAGTGAGGATAGCAAAATAAAGTAAACTGTGACATATTATATCCAACAATTCTTCATACAGTGGACTACCAGTAAAACTGATAAAAGATTTGGGACCAAAATTATTCAGATACTTTGACCTGACCATGTTTTTCTTAAATGTTTTGCATTTCTTGGTAATTGGTTGACCAAAATTGGTATTATGTAATTGTGCACTTAAATTTAACAGCTGACAGCTGATTGGTTGATTGTAATCCCTTACATACCTTTCTATCAAAGTTATCTGACATTATCAAGATGAATCTGTTCCGACACAGTTTAACTCTTGTCATATTTTATTACCATTTTCTAAACTATAGTGAATAAACTGTGATAATGTGAGAAAATGTTGAAGGTGTCTGAATAAATGTTGGTTTGACTGTATATAACAAATATGTAATATTAGCATTTTAGTTTTGTTGCAAATTGCAAATGTGAATTATTTATTATTTTTGTGTGTGTGGGTTGGGGGGTGGGGGTGTCTCGTCCCATGACATTTTACAACCTAAACTAACTTAAGAAATAAAAAAACAAGAAATAATAATAAAAGTTTAGAGTAATATATATATATATATATATATATATATATATATATATATATATATATATATATATATATATATATATATATATATATATATATATATATATATACATACAGTGAGGAAAATAAGTATTTGAACACCCTGCTATTTTGCAAGTTCTCCCACTTAGAAATCATGGAGGGGTCTGAAATTGTCATCGTAGGTGCATGTCCACTGTGAGAGACCAGAAATCACAATGTATGATTTTTTAACTATTTATTTGTATGATACAGCTGCAAATAAGTATTTGAACACCTGAGAAAATCAATGTTAATATTTGGTTAAGTAGCCTTTGTTTGCAATTACAGAGGTCAAACGTTTCCTGTAGTTTTTCACCAGGTTTGCACACACTGCAGGAGGGATTTTGGCCCACTCCTCCACACAGATCTTCTCTAGATCAGTCATGTTTCTGGCCTGTCGCTGAGAAACACGGAGTTTGAGCTCCCTCCAAAGATTCTCTATTGGGTTTAGGTCTGGAGACTGGCTAGGCCACGCCAGAACCTTGATATGCTTCTTACAGAGCCACTCCTTGGTTATCCTGGCTGTGTGCTTCGGGTCATTGTCATGTTGGAAGACCCAGCCTCAACCCATCTTCAGTGCTCTAACTGAGGGAAGGAGGTTGTTCCCCAAAATCTCGCAATACATGGCCCCGGTCATTCTCTCCTTAATACAGTGCAGTCGCCCTGTCCCATGTGCAGAAAAACACCCCCAAAGCATGATGCTACCACCCCCATGCTTCACAGTAGGGATGGTGTTCTTGGGATGGTACTCATCATTCTTCTTCCTCCAAACACGTTTAGTGGAATTATGACCAAAAAGTTCTATTTTGGTCTCATCTGACCACATGACTTTCTCCCATGACTCCTCTGGATCATCCAAATGGTCATTGGCAAACTTAAGACGGGCCTTGACATGTGCTGGTTTAAGCAGGGGAACCTTCCGTGCCATGCATGATTTCAAACCATGACGTCTTATTGTATTACCAACAGTAACTTTGGAAACGGTGGTCCCAGCTCTTTTCAGGTCATTGACCAGCTCCTCCCGTGTAGTTCTGGGCTGATTTCTCACCTTTCTTAGGATCATTGAGACCCCACAAGGTGAGATCTTGCATGGAGCCCCAGTCCGAGGGAGATTGACAGTCATGTTTAGCTTCTTCCATTTTCTAATGATTGCTCCAACAGTGGACCCTTTTTCACCAAGCTGCTTGGCAATTTCCCCGTAGCCCTTTCCAGCCTTGTGGAGGTGTACAATTTTGTCTCTAGTGTCTTTGGACAGCTCTTTGGTCTTGGCCATGTTAGTAGTTGGATTCTTACTGATTGTATGGGGTGGACAGGTGTCTTTATGCAGCTAACGACCTCAAACAGGTGCATCTAATTTAGGATAATAAATGGAGTGGAGGTGGACATTTTAAAGGCAGACTAACAGGTCTTTGAGGGTCAGAATTCTAGCTGATAGACAGGTGTTCAAATACTTATTTGCAGCTGTATCATACAAATAAATAGTTAAAAATCATATATTGTGATTTCTGGATTTTTTTTTTTAGATTATGTCTCTCACAGTGGACATGCACCTACGATGACAATTTCAGACCCCTCCATGATTTCCAAGTGGGAGAACTTGCAAAATAGCAGGGTGTTCAAATACTTATTTTCCTCACTGTATATATATAAAAGTGTAATAATATAAACTATAATAGTTTTTTTCTTCATTATGATAGCAGGGCAGTTTTTACTTTATGCCCCCCAAACACATCAAAATTCATTTTAATTTGATTCAGAAATGACAAACATGCTAGAAGGGGTGTATTCAAATAATGTGTGTAGTGTTCGAAATACATTTTAATTTTTAAATCAATTAACAAATCCCACAACAACAACAAAAAACGCATAATGTTGTCATGGACAGGGCCGCATAATACAATCAGAGGCACTAGGGTTTGACTCCCGGGGTCCCCAGGCTGCCTGAACAGCCATACATTCCTCAAAAGTGCATATATTGCCTATATATAGACCGAAGAGCGTGGACTATTTAATTTCCACCCTAGCGATAACGGTATGCAGGGCCGAAATTAACAGTGGCTTGGGGCAAAAACGGCATCAAAATTTTAAAAAATGCCACCGAAATTCAAGATAATGGCCCTGACTGATTTTTCTTGTTTTTTTTTATTTTTATTAATAGTTCAAACGAGCAAGAATGTTGTTTTCCCAAACATCAGCACGATTGCAACTGTGATATTGACTTCATACAACAGTTCAATATACAATATAATATTACATTTCTTACATTTTAGACACAATATTGTCTCCACAACATCTTGCCATCGAAAACAGTTCTAAACAAAGACACGGCAGAACCGGTGTATGTCTCTGAGCAACACAGTGGTATTTCATTCCTGAATGAATTCGCATTTGGAAAGAGTCGGTTGAACGAATGATTCAATGACCCCTTCATAAAGTCAGTCACTTGCTTCGTTCCTGAATTAACAAGCCGTTTTGAATCAATCGGTCAAGGAATCTTTCAGCAAAAAGACACTTACAGCCATTGGTTTCTCCAGCAGTACATGGTAGCCTTTCTTAGCTAAAGCCACAGCAGGGTCCTGAAGAACAAAACAATGGTTGGACACGGAACCCTTTCAAAGCAGACAACATGAAGTGCAAGTTATCATGTGAACACTGACAAAACACAAACCTTGTGAAGACGATCGGGAGTGCAGATCAATACAGCATCTGCAAATTTCTCTCTCTCTGCTATACAACGCCAATCTATGCAAAAAGCAAACAAATGCACTTCAAAACGTACTTCACTAGTGTAACAAAAAGCTGGGAAACTAAGATGGACATACCGTTAAAAGTGTTTTGATCAGCTACTTTGTGACGTGCCTGAAGCTTCTTTCGAGCAAAATCTCTGGGGTCAGCAATTCCTACTACCTAGAATGAGCAAACAGTTAAAGTCATGGTTATTTTTTTATTCTGGTGGTGTTGAAATAATAGAGTTGCTGACTGTCGATGTGAGATTAAAACACAAATCATACCCGCATGCGGTCAGGATAAATCACTGCATAGTCCGAATAATTTTCTCCTCTGTTACCAGCTCCAACCACGATAACATCCACAGGCGATGGCATTATAGCAGACCCCTGCAGATTTAACAACACATAGACTTAATCTTTTTTTAAGTTTCATTCTTCCTACAACCAAATAATCAATAAATACTAGACATACATACATAATTTGATCTATACATTTGACATCTTACCACGCAAAACTCCTAAGATCTGTGGTTGGGAGTAGAACTTTGCTTTATAGGTTTGTCTTCCCTTTAACTTCACAGGATTATAAAGGTCAGTGTGATTTTATGATGGGTTAGATACTGGTTACCAGACTGAAGTAAATTATTAAAGGGACAGTTCACCCAAAAATGAAAATTCTGTCATCATTTACTCTCCCTCAAGTTGTTCCAAACCCGTATGAGTTTCTTAGCATTGACTATCATAGTATTTCCCCCCACCCCTCAGCCGAACAAAGAAACTCATACAGGTTTGGAACAACTTGAGGGAGAGTAAATGATGACCGCATTTTCATTTTTGGGTGAACTATCCCATTAAGTTCAAAGTGGCATTATAGCATGGAATGGATGATAAATCAAATATTTGCAGGGACAAACAAAACATCAACATTGAATCTGAATGGCAGAGACATTAAAGCGAACGTGTCTTCTGTGAACCGATCAGATTCTGAAGAAATAAGGGACGGGTGTCGTGTTTTTATGCGTTACCTTACATCGAGCTCCCGCTTTAACAACACAATAGCACCTCACATCGGCTTCTTGATCCTGGATCCTGGATCATATATGTGTGTGATTACTTGAATACAAACTTCGCCTGTGGTTACACATATGAATATATGTACAACAAAACACAAAGACAGTTTAGGCTGACAGGGTCTGTTTCAGAAGATTTGAACGCTCGGCCCATTCATAATCACAATGGATGTGTTACTTCCTTGTTTACGTTCGAGCGATGACGTTCGAATGACGCAAGGGCAACGCTCGAAAGAACATGCCATCGTTCCAAATAGATTTTTTTTCACGGAACACGTACAATTTTTGAAAAACACCATGGCCTAAAATGACAAAGAAACACCATAAAAGGCAAAGCACTATCATAAATGGTACACGGGTCGTGGCCTATAGAGTTTTTGTAGCTACACGATACAACTGTGTTAAGAACAGGCTGAATTCTTGAAAAACATTTTGATGTTTAAAATGTCCAAATAATGAATAAACGGGTTGAGTCGGGCCTTTTAAATTAAGTATTTTTTTCTTCTTCTTACATCTAGTATTTGCATTGATTTATGTTTTCTGTCCTAGTTTTGTATTCTTATTTCATATCGCATCAATTTTCTCCCTCGAACTATAGGTTCAGGTTATTAAACTATTCTTTAGCCTATATTGTAAGTACAGTTTTTCCCAGATTTATTCCTATACCACAGTGTTTCCACTTCTTTTTCAGTCCATGACATTACTATTTCACTTTGTTCATTTGTGAGCTGGATGAATCGGTTTTATTTAATGTAGGGTTTTGCATCAAGATCACTCGAGGTAGAACCCCATCTTGTGGACGCAGTGATAACTACAGCTGTCAAAATTGAATCTGTAATTCATTATTTATAGGCTAACTTTTATTTTAGTTATTAACTAAATCCACACTCACATTCAAAAGGTGCAACGATTAAAAAAAAATGCCTCTCTCTCTCTCTCTCTCTCTCTCTCTCTCTCTCTCTCTCTCTCTTTTTATATATATATATATATATATATATATATATATATATATATATATATATATATATATATATATATATATATATATATATATATATATATATATACTCACCTAAAGGATTATTAGGAACACCTGTTCAATTTCTCATTAATGCAATTATCTATTCAACCAATCACATGGCAGTTGCTTCAATGCATTTAGGGGTGTGGTCCTGGTCAAGGCAATCTCCTGAACTCCAAACTGAATGTCAGAATGGGAAAGAAAGGTGATTTAAGCAATTTTGAGCGTGGCATGGTTGTTGGTGCCAGACGGGCCGGTCTGAGTATTTCACAATCTGCTCAGTTACTGGGATTTTCACGTACAACCATTTCTAGGGTTTACAAAGAATGGTGTGAAAAGGGAAAAACATCCAGTGTGCGGCAGTCCTGTGGGCGAAAATGCCTTGTTGATGCTAGAGGTCAGAGGAGAATGGGCCGACTGATTCAAGCTGATAGAAGAGCAACTTTGACTGAAATAACCACTCGTTACAACCGAGGTATGCAGCAAAGCATTTGTGAAGCCACAACACGCACAACCTTGAGGCGGATGGGCTACAACAGCAGAAGACCCCACCGGGTACCACTCATCTTCACTACAAATAGGAAAAAGAGGCTACAATTTGCAGGAGCTCACCAAAATTGGACAGTTAAAGACTGGAAAAATGTTGCCTGGTCTGATGAGTCTCGATTTCTGTTGAGACATTCAGATGGTAGAGTCAGAATTTGGCGTAAACAGAATGAGAACATGGATCTATCATGCCTTGTTACCACTGTGCAGGCTGGTGGTGGTGGTGTAATGGTGTGGGGGATGTTTTCTTGGCACACTTTAGGCCCCTTAGTGCCAAATGGGCATCGTTTAAATGCCACGGCCTACCTGAGCATTGTTTCTGACCATGTTCATCCCTTTATGACCACCATGTACCCATCCTCTGATGGCTAGGATAATGCACCATGTCACAAAGCTCGAATAATTTCAAATTGGTTTCTTGAACATGACAATGAGTTCACTTTACTAAAATGGCCCCCACAGTCACCAGATCTCAACCCAATAGAGCATCTTTGGGATGTGGTGGAATGGGAGCTTCGTGCCCTGGATGTGCATCCCACAAATCTCCATCAACTGCAAGATGCTATCCTATCAATATGGGCCCATCCATCCATCCATCTTCTTCCGCTTATCCGGGGCCGGGTCGCGGGGGCAGCAGTCTAAGCAGAGATGCCCAGACTTCCCTCTCCCTAGACACTTCTTCCAGCTCTTCCGGGGGGACACCGAGGCGTTCCAAGGCCAGCCGGGAGACATAGTCCCTCCAGCGTGTCCTTGGTCTTCCCCGGGGCCTCCTCCCGGTTGGACATGCCCGAAACACCTTCCCGGGAAGGCGTTCAGGAGGCATCCGGAACAGATGCCCGAGCCACCTCAGCTGTCCCCTCTCGATGTGGAGGAGCAGCGGCTCTACTCCGAGTTCCTCCCGAGTGACTGAGCTTCTCACCCTATCTCTAAGGGAGCGCCCAGCCACCCTGCGGAGAAAGCTCATTTCGGCCGCCTGTATCCGGGATCTTGTCCTTTCGGTCATGACCCAAAGCTCATGACCATAGGTGAGAGTAGGAACGTAGATTGACCGGTAAATCGAGAGCTTCGCCTTACGGCTTAGCTCTTTCTTCACCACGACAGACCGGTACATCGACCGCATTACTGCAGAAGCTGCACCGATCCGTCTGTCAATCTCCCGTTCCATCCTCCCCTCACTCGTGAACAAGACCCCTAGATACTTGAACTCCTCCACTTGGGGCAGGAACTCTCCACCAACCTGAAGTGGGCAAGCCACCCTTTTCCGACTGAGGACCATGGCCTCGGATTTGGAGGTGCTGATCCCCATCCCAGCCGCTTCACACTCGGCTGCAAACCGTCCCAGTGCATGCTGAAGGTCCTGGTTAGTAGGGGCCAACACGACAACGTCATCCGCAAAGAGCAGAGACGAAACCGTGTGGTCCCCAAACCTGACACCCTCCGGCCCTTGGCTGCGCAGAGAAATTCTGTCCATAAAAATTATGAACAGAACCGGCGACAAAGGGCAGCCCTGCCGGAGTCCAACATGCACCGGGAACAAGTCTGACTTACTGCCGGCAATGCGGACCAAACTCCTGCTTCGGTCATACAGGGACCGGACAGCCCTCAGCAAAGGACCCCGGACCCCATATTCCCCCAGCACCCTCCACAGGACGCCGCGAGGGACACAGTCAAATGCCTTCTCCAAATCCACAAAACAAATGTGGACTGGTTGGGCAAACTCCCATGAACCCTCCAGCACCCTGTAGAGGGTATAGAGCTGGTCCAGTGTTCCACGACCAGGACGAAAACCACACTGTTCCTCCTGAATCCGAGGTTCCACTATCGGCCGAATTCTCCTCTCCAGTACCCTGGCATAGACTTTCCCGGGGAGGCTGAGAAGTGTGATCCCCCTATAGTTGGAACACACCCTCCGGTCCCCCTTTTTAAAAAGAGGAACCACCACCCCGGTCTGCCATCCCAGAGGCACTGTCCCCGACCGCCACGCGATGCTGCAGAGGCGTGTCAGCCAAGACAGCCCCACAACATCCAGAGACTTGAGGTACTCAGGGCGGATCTCATCCACCCCCGGTGCCTTGCCACCGAGGAGTTTCTTGACCACCTCGGTGACTTCAGCTTGGGTGATGGACGAGTCCTCCTCTGAGCCCCCAGCCTCTGCTTCCTCAATGGAAGACGTGACGGCGGGATTGAGGAGATCCTCGAAGTATTCCTTCCACCGTCCGACAACATCCCCAGTTGAGGTCAACAGCCGCCCATCGCCACTGTAAACAGCGTTGGTAGGGCACTGCTTCCCCCTCCTGAGGCGCCGGACGGTTTGCCAGAATCTCTTCGAGGCCAGCCGATAGTCCTTTTCCATGGCCTCACCGAACTCCTCCCAGGCCCGAGTTTTTGCCTCCACAACCACCCGGGCTGCAGTCCGTTTAGCCTGCCGGTACCTGTCAGCTGCCTCAGGAGTCCCACAAGCCAGCCAAGCCCGATAGGACTCCTTCTTCAGCTTGACGGCATCCCTTACTTCCGGTGTCCACCACCGGGTTCGGGGATTGCCGCCTCGACAGGCACCGGAGACCTTGCGTCCACAGCTCCGAGCAGCCGCTTTGACAATGGAGGTGGAGAACATGGTCCACTCGGACTCAATATCTCCAGCCTCCCTCGGGATCCGGTCGAAGCTCTGTCGGAGGCAGGAGTTGAAGATCTCTCTGACAGGAGACTCGGCCAAACGTTCCCAGCAGACCCTCACAGTACGTTTGGGTCTACCGAGTCTATCCAGCTTCCTCCCCCGCCATCGGATCCAACTCACCACCAGGTGGTGATCAGTTGACAGCTCCGCCCCTCTCTTCACCCGAGTGTCCAAGACATACGGCCGCAGGTCAGATGAAACGACCACGAAGTCGATCATTGACCTACGACCTAGGGTGTCCTGGTGCCATGTGCACTGATGGACACCCTTATGCTTGAACATGGTGTTCGTTATGGACAAACTGTAACTAGCACAGAAGTCCAATAACTGAACACCACTCGGGTTCAGATCAGGGGGGCCGTTCCTCCCAATCACGCCCCTCCATGTTTCACTGTCATTGCCCACGTGGGCGTTGAAGTCCCCCAGTAGAACGACGGAGTCCCCAGTCGGAGCACTCTCCAGCACCCCTCCCAGGGACACCAAGAAGGTCGGGTACTCTGCACTGCTGTTTGGCCCGTAGGCACACACAACAGTGAGAGACCTATCCCCGAGCCGAAGCCGCAGGGAAACGACCCTCTCGTTCACCGGGGTAAACTCCAACACATGGCGGCAGAGCTGGGGAGCTATAAGCAAACCCACACCAGCCCGCCGCCTCTCACCATGGGCAACTCCAGAGTGGTGAAGAGTCCATCCCCTCTCGAGAAGTGTGGTTCCAGAGCCCAAGCCGTGCGTAGAGGTGATTCCGACTATCTCTAGTCGGAACCTCTCAACCTCACGCACAAGCTCAGGCTCTTTCCCCGCCAGCGAGGTGACATTCCATGTCCCAAGAGCTAGTTTCCGTGTCCAGGGATCGGGTCGTCTAGGCCCCCGCCTTCGACTGCCACCCGATTCGCTTTGCACCGGCCCCTTACGGTCCCTCCCGTGAGTGGTGGGCCCACGGGAAGGTGTCCCCACGTCGCTCCTTTGGGCTGAGCCCGGCCGGACCCCGTGGGGAAAGGCCCGGCCACCAGGCGCTCGCATACAAGCCCCAACCCCAGGCCTGGCTCCAGGGTGGGGCCCCGGCTGCGCCATACCGGGCGACGTCACGGTCCTCCTTTTTCTTGGCATCATAAGGGTTTTTGAACTGCTCTTAGTCTGACCCGTCACCTAGGACCTGTTTGCCTTGGGAGACCCTACCAGGGGCATATAGCCCCGGACAACGTAGCTCCTAGGGTCATTCGGGTACTCAAACCCCTCCACCACGTTAAGGTGGCAGTTCATGGAGGAGGCCAACATTTCTAGTGGCAGTTCAATATGGGCCAACATTTCTAAAGAATGCTTTCAGCACCTTGTTGAATCAATGCCACGTAGAATTAAGGCAGTTCTGAAGGCGAAAGGGGGTCAAACACAGTATTAGTATGGTGTTCCTAATAATCTTTTAGGTAAGTGTATATATATATATATATATATATATATATATATATATATATATATATATATATATATATATATATATATATATATACACACACACATTTTTTTTTACTCTGTCTATGCCATATACTGGATTTCTATTAGCTCTAAACTGTCCACAGCTCACCAACAAGTGCGTCATCAGTCACCTAGCAGCCACTTGATAAAATTTGCTGACAAAACAATGTTGGTGGACTCGAGACAGTGTACAAAGAGGCGAGAGACAGTTGTGGTGTACAGAGTGGTGGAATCTCTTCTAAGAAAGACAAGAAAGAAAGCGATAATGACTGAACTTGAGTAGTCTTTTTCTTTGAAGGCTGGGAGACAAACATCCTAACTAGAACCACAAGACTGTCAACTGGACAATGCCCCGTGTCCCCTCCACGAATCAGAAAACTGCTCAAGATACTGACCCACTAATTCTTTTCTCTCTCTTCTGCCTGTCTCTCTGGATTACCCTGTTTGCCTGTGCCTTGGACCTTTGTCGTATCTGGATTGTTTACCTTGTGGTTTTGACCTTATACATGTATGGATTATGATTATGGATTGCACTCAATAAAGCTTGCATTTGGATCTCATGTCTCCAGTTCAAGCAGTACACGTAACACTTATGCTTACCAAGGCACTTACTTATTTATATATATACAGGAATAAATTACATAAAAGTGTGTGTGTGTGTGTGTATATATATATATATATATATATATATATATATATATACTTTTTTTTTTAATGTAATTTATTCCTGTGATTGCAAAGTTGAATTTTCAGCATCATTACTCGTCTTCGGTGTCACATTATCCTTCAGAAATCATTCTAATATGCTGATTTGCCACTCAAGAAACATTCCTTATTATTATCTTCAATGTTTTTGTGGAAACCATGATACTATTTTTCAGGATTCTTTGATAAATAGAAAGCTCAAAAGAACAGCATTTATTTGAATGTTATTTGTGTTGGAACATTGTAAATGTCTTTACTGTCACTTTTGATAACTGTCACTTGTGCTAAATAAAATCATTAATTTCATAAATGTCATACTGCCCCAAACAAACAGTAGTGTACATGTCAGACAAGACTACCTCAAATGTTCAATTTTGACTAAATTTATAATAGATAAAAAAAATCCAACACAAACCCTATAAAAAAAATTTTTTTACACAAAGGTATATTGTAAGAGACTGTAAGTTGCAATATCTGCATTCTTATGATTCAAAATTCTTGCCATTATGTTGATTATGCCTCATTAACCATAAATTAGTATAAATAAACCATATAAACCATTCTGTCACTATCAGTTCACAATTAAACATCTCATGTCACCTCTAGTGGACAGTACATGGACCAGAGACTTCTCGTTTTATTCTAGCCCTCAGTCTGCGCAGTTCTACATGCCCACTGTCGACTTTAAGCCCAGTCTCTGTCAGAAGCCAAGCTTTGTCAAGTTTCTGCTCTCCATAGTTCTGCAGGGCAAAGCGCAGGAACTTTTCAGCAAGGCGTTGTGTTCCCAGACCAGCCTCTACACACAGCAGAGCCTGTCCCTCGTGCAGATCCAGGGCTTGAGAAATGTCCTGTAAGCCAGACTCTTCATGGGAACACATCAGTAGACTACGGCCTCGGCGGCAAAGGTCCTCAGCCCAAACCCTTGGCTCCTCGCTCCCATCTGCATTGTGGCCCTGGATGACTTTATTCAAATCAGACACAGCCCTGTCGTGGAGGCCCAGGTGGGCCAGGCAGGCTGCACGCTGCCTGAGGTACTGAAACTTCATCTCATTGACCGCTCGCACTGCTAGTGTAAGGAGGGCTAAAGTTTGCTCCCACTGACCACTTTCAGAAACAATGCTGGCCTGCTGGGATGCTGCCTGGAAGCACAGAATCACTTTATTAGATACTGTAGAGTTGAATTTGCCTTGAGTAACATCATCAATACAGAAGAGAAAAAAGACAACAAAAACTGTATTTGTACTAGGGCTGTGAATGGATAAAAAAAAAAACATAATAAATTGATCGCATCTTGGAATCCCCACATTAATATAGAATCAAAATGGAAGTATATTTTAAATAATATTTGTTTAATATCTTTGGTTTAACAAAGTACTAAACAAGGCCAGTACTGCATTATAATAATAACAATAGAATTTCAGTTTTCATCGATAAAATGTGTAATTTATGTGCAATTTAACTGTAGTGTGTTATCTGTGTCTATGTTGCATGTGTTTTAGTTCTGTTTCCTGTGTTTGTATAATGCCACGTTCCAGGCAACCCGTAACCCATGTTTTTCCAACCTTCTACCCGTGAAAGTGCACTGGAACAGCAGTCAAACCCGTGACTTCCCATCCGTGAACTCGTACTAGATCGATGTACTCTCGATGTTACAAGCTCTGACGTCACATAGCCCACAAAACAATAATGGCAGCCCCTACGGATGCGGTGTTTATGAAAGTAGTACATTAAAAACCAAATTGTTTATTAAAATAAGGTATTGCTCTAATGTTATTTATCCGCAAATGTTATGCATTATCAGCAGCTTTTCTAGCATTAGCTAGTTTTCAGTCCATTGAGTGCAAGAATAAATTTATACCAAATACATTTCCAAATATACAAATAACATAAAAGGTATAACAGCTTCTCTTGCCTTATGCAGCATTTTTTTTCTCCTCCGTTTCCCTCAAATAAACAAGGAGTAAACAGCTTTGGCGATAGAAATTATTGTAAATTAGCATAAGCCCTGTACGGTCCACCATGCTTTGTTTACATCTAGCTACCACAATTCCTTGCGCTCGGGCAGTTTGGCGTGACTTTGCCTGGAATGCAACAGAGTCGTGAGTCATGGTTTGAAGTCGTAACTTACGGGCTCAAAAACCTGCCTGGAACGCAGCATAAGTTCCCATGGTTTTTCATTGATTTGATCATGATTTGCACCTGTTCTCAATTGTTGATTAATATATAAGTGATTAGTATATAAGGTGCGTTCACACTACGTTGTAATTACCTTAATGATTCTGAACTGTAAAAAGCCTTCACGTGCTTGTAGAACTTGTAAATACAATGTGTAAATTTGTCATTTTTTTGTCATTTTTACCACCTGATTTAAGGTGTGTTCGACTTAAAGCGGCACTGTGCAGACCGCGAGAGCGGTTAAAAAGCATATAGAGCTTTATTTACAGTAATTACGACATGGCATTATACCCTGTGTTTTCCTCATGGGGTCCCCAAAGGTCAAAATTTACTGGTATTAGTATCTTCGTTGGGACATTCGGTCCACATAACATATGGAATACCCCGGTACAAACACACACACACACACACACACACACACACACACTCAGGGGGGTTTTTGTAAAATGTGGGGACATTCCATAGGCGTAATAGTTTTTATACCGTACAAACCGTATTTTCTATCCCCCTATTGTCATGTCTCAGGTTCTTTCTCTTTGCTTCTCACTATCCTTTTCTTCACTCACTCTCCTTCCTGATTGTTTCAGACACACACACACACACACTTTCTCACTCGCTCGTTAGGCTCATCTTCTCTCTGTCTACCTGCACCTGTTAGTCATCGCAATCAGCGCCTCGCTGCCTTGCGATGACACCTGTTCCCACTTTTGTTTGAGTGCTTACCCTTTATCTAGTGTTTGTTCTTACTGCCTCTTGTTGGATCATTGTTTCATGTCATGCGTTACGACTGCTGCTTTCTTCATGTCTGATTTGCTTTGGAAGTGCTCACCTGGTCTTGTTTGTCTGATACAGCCTTGCGCCTAAGTTTAGTCTGAGTTCTGCATTTGCTGCAAGAGTACCTTCGCGGTCCTCTGTTCCTGACTGTGATTTATTCTCAAGAACTGCCTCCACCTCTACTGGAGTCCCAATCTCTCTCCTCTTCGAGACAGGATCATCTCAGCTGCCTTCTCAGTTTGTTTTACCAGTTCTGTGTGCCTTAACGACAGACTGCCTTGTTTATATTCTCATTAAAGACTGTTGTTATCCTGTCAACCTCTGCTTTTGGATCCATCCTTTATTGACTCTGACACCTACACTGCCCCTGCCCATAAACCTAACCATCACAGGAGACTGTGCAGTTTACTTTCTGTGAAAAAAAACCTCATTCTGTGTGAAATATAAGCATTTTGAAAAGTGAGGACATGGGTAACGTCCTCATATTTCACCCTCTTTTTGTAATACCTATGTCATACCCATGTCATTATACACTTTTGTGTCCTGATATTTCACAAAAACATGCCCACACACACACACACACACACACACACACACACACGTGACTATTGAGTACCTGTGCCAAACGTTTTCTTTGAGCTGACTGCATGAGACTGATTAGAAAGTCTAGAGTTGCTGTATCTTTCTCAGCCACAACACTCAAATAGTTGGCTGCCACTTTGTAGTTCTGCTGCCAGGCCTTCACGACACCCCACCTGGCCTTAGCTCCGACATCTCGAGGCTCTTGACCAAACACCTGCTTCAGGTGCGCTCCTGCAGCATTCACCTCCCCTTTACAAACATCATTTCAAACGGCAACTTTGTAAAACACATTTTGCATAGACATAATGTGCAACATATATATTTTTAATTTGTCTAACACATTTAATGTGCAATCTACAAGCCCACATGCTTGACTCCTATATGCTGCATACTGCTGTATACTACCTTTGGCAAATAGTGTATCTATGTACAGGAGGTGCCATCTGGGTTCCCTGCAGTCAGTGTTCATTAGAGCTCCACCAATCAAAAAGGCCTCTCGAAGATGCTCCTCCCGGCAGGGTACAGGGTTGGCCAACAGAGTCTCCGACAGGCTGCTGCGACAGTGCTGACCCAACCATTCGCTGATGAGTCTCTTTGCTTTGTCTTTAAGTGACAGCATGCTCTGAGTGACCTCCTCAGCACCACTCTGAAGGGCCACTAGTATGTCTAGTGTGCATTCCTGGGGAATTATTGATATTACAGTGTCAGTTTACAAGCATGCAGGAAATGTTACTTTAAGTGTTATTTCATCCACTGATCTTGAAATATTGGTAACACTTTACAATAAAGTTCAACTTGACATATACATTAAATAATGAATTACAGTTTACAACATTTAAGTTATTTTTTTATATAAATAAGTTAATAAGTAAATGAAAAATGAAAATGTATTAGTATATGTAGAAGTTAACATTAACCAAGATTATTAAAAGTTAGTTTATTGTTTTTTTGTGATCTCTGTTCCATAATCTATGCGTTAACTTTATTGTAATGTGTTACTGAATCATGAAACCATCTTTAAAAACAGGTGTTTGTTTTTGCTACCACACCTTCTGCTGGTTCAGCATAAGATAAGTGAATCCTCTTCCACACAAAGCCTGCACATGGTCTGGGTGCTCTTTAAGGATCGCAGTGAAGTCAAAGATAGCCGTCTTCCATTGGCCCAATAGAGCATAACATTTTGCTCTCTCCAGCAGGGAATCTATTGCGCCACCACCTAAGGAATAATTGGTTAACTCACTTAAGTGTTCTGAGTTACCTTCATCTCTTTCTTTATAATATAATTTCTGTTAAGTGATTAGGAGAGTTACATGAAATATAAAAACCAAGATTATATAATGGAAACCAATTACAGAAAAAAGTATGAAAATTGCAGAGCTGAAGAGGAAACGACTGCATCAATCAGATACGTGGTGTGATATAATCAGATCAGTGGTGTGAATTCCTGTTTGCATTTGCACTACATTGACCCCGATAGCCATAAATATTTTGTAATGTAAATTAATATATTACTGTATGTGTCTGAAGATAACACATCCTTGTTACCTGAAGCCATAATGGCAATGGACAAATAGGCCACAGCTTCCCTTATTGCGCTTTCTGCTTGTTGGCCACACAGTATACGTTTGGAAGCGGTGTGACAATGTTTTTCTAGGAGCTCTCGGTCTTGTAAAGATGTTACAGAGAGAAGGGGACGTAGACAGCTGGTGTCTCCTGAATTAATCAACTTCTTCAGTAGCTGTAAGACACCAGAGATATTACTTGATATAAAGCAGAAAATGAATAAATTACTATCATAGAAATACTTTCATAATTTAAATGTGATTAAACTAAGGAATATGATCTCGCACCTGATAGGCATCATAGAGGAAGCCCCGATGAAGCTGCATTATTGCAAGGCGTGCAAGAATCGGTGGACGTGGGGCTGTGTGCTCAATGTTGAGAAGAAGACGGTAAGCCTCCTCAACACGACCCAACTGGTACAGAGCATCTGCTGTGAGAATCTGGGCTCCATCAGCACCGGGCTGTAACTCCATAAGTAGAAGAGCAAGAGCGTGCACTCCAATGGGAGACCTGAAGGAAGCACAGGAACCTGAATAAGACAGTGGTGTCCAATCCTGCTTCAGGAGGGACAAGGTCCTGTAGATGTTAAGGTGTGTCATAATTACCGTAACGATTCTGAACTATAAAAAGCCTTCCTGTTCTTGTATAACGTGCTATTACAATGTGTAAACGTAATTTTCTGAGAGCTACGACTTGTACCACATGGCTGCTGTACCACCTGACCACTGCAGATTTAAGGTAGACATAAAAAAACTTCCAAAGACATTAAAGTACCGCAAGTTGCTTTCAGTTAAAACAGCTCAAATGTGCATTTTAGTCTGGGACTAGCTTAAGCCTGTCAGTTAGTTTGGAGCTAAACTCTGCAGAAAGGTGGACCTCCAGGAGTGCTTATCGACACTGATAAGCCGATAATTATTTTCATGTCATGGTTGATTCTATACTATTTTGTCTAAATAAAAAAAAAATTAAATACCAAAAACTAAAATAATTTGAAATGCTACAAATTTGATCTAAGCATGGCATTATTGAAAAAGGGATATTCACTTTAAGGCAAAAGGAACAATTTTGCAAGACAATAGCAATTCATTCAGAATCTGAAAAATGCAAATGTACCTCTGTTTGTTGTTGGTTTGACCTTCCTCACGCTCTTGTTGTGCTATTGGATCTGAGTCAGCTTTTTGTTGTTCAAGCATAACCCTTCCCTGTTCCAGCAACACAGTGCACAGCAACCCACGGTAGTTCCATGGCACCAGGCACCTAACAGTCACAGCGGCGTCCTGCAGCTGTAATCGGCTCGCTGTAGCGTAATCTAGAGCAGTAAGGTAGTGTGAGCCAGCCATCATACGCAGGACACCCCTACCACAGAGTGCACGGACACAGCTGGGAGGGTGAGGAGTATTATGCTCAATAACCGCTTGAAAATCTTCCAGAGCACCTTTATGGTCCTCAGTGAAGAGTCTGGAAAACCCTCTGAGCACTTGCACGGTGTTCTGGTAGCTCTGCTGGGCTGGAGCTGCAGCGGCTAGCTGGCTACTTATGGAAAGGGCTTCTTTATGTTCCCCACGCAAGAGGAGACAGTCTGCCAGACGCACCCGCAGTTCCCTACCTCCTCCGTTTGACTCCAAGTGGCAGAGAGCTTGAAGCTGAGCAATAACGGGATCCAACAACTCCACTCCTTTCGAAGAGCGAAGGTCAGGCCTCATAAGAACTGCCTCCCTGAACTCCAAGACACCCTTCTCGGCCTGTTGGCGCAGCTGGATGCAAGCAGCCAACCCTATGCTATTGTCCGAGAAAAGGCTCTGGAATTGCTGTCTTGCTGTCGCCGGATGAAGTGCAAAGCCATCACCCAGGTCTTTGCAGACTTCTCTTGCTCGTCCTCCTGCTGAAAAATGAGCAGCTGCTCTGCCCAACAGTAAATAAGCTCTTTTCTCTGGTGCCATTACATGTTCAGTCTGTGACTCACCTGGTTTAAGAGCCAGCGACAAAGCTTCAGCACTTTCTCTGAACTTTCCTGATGAAAACAAGACTGCAGCTTGAAGCTCTCTCACCTGGATGTCATTAGGCGAAATGGCAAGTAAAAACTCAACAGTTTTGATGGGATCAATGTCGTCACTTGCTTGTGTAGGACTCAATGCTTTCTCCATCTGCCCCTTAGCATGAAGTATGGAATATCTCGGAGACATTTGCTGGTAAAAGGCTTTAATTAACAGTTCAACATGTTGACTTTGCCTTTCTTTAACAAGTCTAATAGTTTCTGATTTATTTCCATGAAAGGCCTGCAGATAAAGCTGAGGACCTTTGGGATTTTGAGGGTCTGAGAGCAAGCAGGCCAGAGCTCTGGTTAACTCCAGAACTAACCGCGTGTGGCCCGCAGGTTGGGGCATTTGTTTTCCCTCTAGAAGAGCGGAACACCGTGCGAAAATCTCGTCTGAGGCATGACCTGTCCCCTGCAGGACAGACTCCATTTTATAAAGAGAAGCAGAAATATTATTGGGGCATAATGTAGAAAGAAATACAGCAACAAGACCTTTGCTCAGGCCATTAATAGAGTTGTGCGAGATGCCATCAAGCCAGGCCTCCAGAGTTGAGATCACCTCCTCCAAACAACCTGTGTCAAGGCCACGCATGTGTCCTACAGTGGATCCTGCATGGCTTCCAAAAGCATGGGTGTACAGAGCTGCAGCTCTGCCAGGGTCCCCAGAGAGCAATATTTTGTCCCCCTCTCTGCACAGTTCAGCTGCACCTTTATGTATGCCATTCATCTCTCTTCTCTGTAATGCTATTTACATTTGGATATTCCCTCCACACGGGTCCTCAAAGACCTTTGAAAGAAGTTGAAAGCACATTATTCAAATATGAAATATGAATTGCATGAATAAATTACACTATTTGCTGTTTTAACATTTCTTCCTTTTAAAATATAACTAGTTTTGTTTGTGTTACAAAGTTTTAAAGTAGATTGATGAGTATATTATTCTATTTTACAAGTAACCATTCATAGACAATAGTACTTATTCCAATATTTACTAGGCTTCCTATTAAATTAGTCAATGTTAAACGGTTACGTGTTTCTTACTAGTAATTAGTCCAGTGACAAGAATCTATTCCAGCATTACTAGTGCTTTAGTGATTTATTAGATAGTAGTAACTTGTAACTAGGTATCTATCCCATTTAACATTTATCCCATTTAACTTGTTTCCTTGTGGTATAATGGCTAGTCAGGCTACTTTGTAGTTCAAGTACGAATCTTATTAAAAATGTTAGCTCCTTTTCATAGTGTCAAGGAATAACTAGTATCCTTATAAGTAGGCCTATCTGTGATTCACTAAACAGTCACTGTTGGAATAAGCACTAGTAGGCTATCTTATGAATAGTTGTTGTTTAAAAAAATTTGAAGCAGATTCTAGTCAATGATGGATGATGAGTTCGAAGCAATAAATGTTAACATGGCTTCCAACAGACACCAATGTAAAACAGATTACAATTTTTATGAAAAGAGCAGGGCATTATATCGTCCAACCGGTACATAAGATCATGGGATAGTTTACTCACCTTTCTGTGTCTGAGAGTCTGAGAGAGAGAGAGGGGTACAGTCCAAGCACTTTTGGTCGACTTCTCCTGTCTAATCTTAAACGAGTTATATTTTCTGAGATGTAGGCTACCACATATTAAACTATTTAGACGCACCACAGATGAATCTTTGTAGACTTTATCAAAATAACTGGCAAAAGATGCGACTGTCTGGAAAAGCTTGGTCCCGAAAAACATCTTGCTGAAACTCAATATGCCGACCCCATAAGTGAAAGACGATAGGAAGACGAAACATTAAAAAAAAAAAAACAAAAAAAAAAAAACGCTTTAACATAGAGAAAACACCAAATGTAAGAAGGTTTGGGCAGGTGCTCGTCTGTTCGCTAAAGAATAGTAATAATTAGTGTACTTACGACTATGTGACACAACGCGTCAGTCTTCATTAAATAGCCTACTTATCTTCTGATATCTTAGCAACATATAGGGCAAAAATGCAATGAAGTCTTCAAGGTCTTTATTCAGCCACCTGTTGCGGGCCATAGTATATCCAAATTCCTAAAACCTTTGGCTCTAGGCAAACACGCTTCGCGCTGCCTGCATGCGTGCACTGGTTGCTATGGAAACGACCAACTAACAATGTTGTATTCCATGAACACTTTCCTGGCGTTTACATTTCCTAACCATTAGCCTACAGAAACAGATCCGTTATTTCGGAAAACTCGGGGAATGTGAAACGAGTTTTAAATGTTTTGAAAACGTTTTGGTTTTATGCACTTTCTTAACTTTCTAGAAAACGTTAAAACATTATATCTTCTTATGATGTTGTACAGCCTTTTGGCATTCTCCCTGGAATTGTGCTTGTATTCGTGTTGTTTATGCACCGAAATTGTCCACAAAAGTAGGCTATATTTTCAAATTACACACTTTTAAAAACAAACTTGATTATGACTGAAATTGCAACAGTTGAAACATAGGCTATATGAAAAAGGAAAATATAAAAACGTATTAAAAATATTAATAAAAACTACAATTGTATCTCGATAGGCCTACTATAATAATGCTCTGTGGTAGGTCAGATTCAGGGAATGGGTCATAAGGCTGCAGAGAGATTAGAGAGGTGCTGATGAAAATAGATACAGGTAGAAGGAAAACAGCATGAAAAAAAACAAGTAACACTGGACTTAAAGGGATAGTTCACCCAAAAATGAAAATTCTGTCATCCTTTACTCATCCTCAAGTTGTCCCAAACCTGTATGTGTTTATTTGTTCTGCTGAACACAAAAGAAGATATTTTGAAGAATGTTTGTAACAAATCAGATAGAGCAACCATTGACTACCATAGTATTTTTTCCCCCTACTATGGTAGTCAATGGTTACTCTATCTGAATGGTTACAAACATTCTTCAAAATATCTTCTTTTGTGTTCAGCAGAACAATAAGACTCATACAGGTTTGGGACAACTTGAGGGTGAGTAAATTATGACAGAATTTTCACTTTTGTGTGAACTATCCCTTTAAGCTAGCTACTATTAATAGCTACCTAAGTAATACTTTGTCAAAAGAATTTTAACACTATAATCCTAGACATAGTGTCGGCCCAGATCCGGTACGCTTTGAATCCACCAGATTTGTACCAGATGTGGCCCAAATGTGGGCCGACACTATGTTCCTGTCTGGGATAATAATACATTATAATACAACTTTAAACTAAATAAACTTTATCTATGTCATCATTGATAATCCATGTAGCCTTTTGAACATCCACTCATCAAAACTCAGTTATCTAGCTAAGTAAACAACAGTATGCAGATCATGTCACACATTCATGCCCTTCAAAGTACCATGTGCTGAAGGAATATTAATTTAATATAAAAGGGCTAACCGGGCCGTAGGGCGAAATAACACAATAACATTTTCCTGTCGTTCATTTATTGAATTGCTCAAAAAGACTCACTGTAAGAAAAAAAATTACTGTAAGAATGTTTGCTCATAACAGAACATTCTGAACACTAAAATGTTTTTAAATTTAACAGAACATTTACACAACAGAATACATTTCATTTTAGCCTACATTAAAATACTGTATGTAAAATTTGTATTTTTTATAAGAAGTACCCATTACTGTTTACTATTTAGGAAGTCAATTCATACAGTACACTTAATATTAAATAAAACAAAATTTAAATATTCTCTTTAATAATCACAATTAAATCACTTAAGTTACTGGTTTGAGGGGTGACATTTTACATTTCCCATGAGCATACGTTTCTTCGAACTGACATGGTAGTATACAAGCCTGGAAAAACGAAATAAAAGAGTCAAAATGCCTTTGATCTTCACTGTGGTTCAAACAGTAGTCAGATGAACCTCCACAGGAGGGGAATTTCCTTGTTCAGAGGCCACAGCAAATGTTCGCTGACATCACTAAACTTAATGTCAGAACTTTTATCTTTCTGCGCAGCAAGGACACTTTCACTGTCACACTTTGTATGATGCTTTCAAGATGCGATACATATTCCACACATTCAATTATGTTTTTTATTAAGAAAAGTAACAAATATACACTGGTGTGACAATGTGAGTAATACTAGCCCATGTACAATATGACTGAGAGCTTATAATAACCTTTAGCGTGAAACATATAAGCACCTATGTTTATCCTGAAAACCAGTACAGTACCTCCTTAAGTTGATAGGGTATGAAAAAGGTCTGCTTTCACAAACAGGGCTTAGACTAAGACAATAGTTGTCTTAGTTAAATGTAGACATTTAAGTAGCTTTTATAAACATGACTTAAAAAACATTAAATTAAATTCAAAGTTAGAATTGGTCAATTATTCTTTAAATATTCACATTTGTACAGTATAGTGACGCAAGGCAGATTCATGACCAAGGACAAGGATTTTAATCAGTTATAAGTTATAAAAGCCACTGATGCGCTTTATAATTTGCACTTATTTTACATTATGCCTAAATAAAACAACCATGACTGAGCGTTTCCTGTTAAAACTACAGAAGACAGAGCATCTGCTGTGCAGACTTCCTTGTAAATTATTGTGAAATTCAACAGAAACCCTCACACATGAGGAGATGGAGTCAAGATGAGGCAGATTGCAAGCTTGTCTGCAGTTGCTCTAGCTTCTCTTGCAGTTCCTGGGCGCAGCCCGACAGGTTCATGTAGTGTAATGTTGAGTAGATATTCTCCAGCTTTGCTCCACTGCTCTGGCTCCACAGACGTAGCATCAGGTACTGCTTTTCTAGATAGGATGGGCCTGCCTCTATTTCGATTCGTTCCATCTGAGCATCTGACACGGAAAGCAGTCGCAGAAATTCCTTCCAGCGTGTCACAGGAATCTCTCTTATTATGGTGTAGAGCACCGGTGCTGGCCAGGACTCCTTCTGCAACACCTGCATCACTGGGGAAATATATAGATCTGGCCTTTAGATACAGGAGTTAGATTAAACAGAGTACATTGGTTTTAAGTGTAAAAGGTCAAGAAAGCCCAAGCTTTCAGGTTCAAATTCCTGTTGATTTGCTTTAAGTTGAAAATACTTAAAAAGGTACACTACGAAATTTTAATCATGAGTCAATACATCATCGATCTTTCTTCCAAAATGTGTTTTTGTCTTACCCCGATTCACTATGGTAAGCCTGTTATTAATTTATATTTTAGACAGAGCGGGTTGGTTTGCATGGGAAATTACATACACACGTCATTTGCCAGTGCCTCTCTCGTGACATCCATAAATTTGATGCATGTTGTGTGAGTGGCATAGGTTAGTGGTCACAACAAGCGAGAAGGTTGACTAATCTCGAACCTCAGAGGAGTTAACCGTTTAAAACAACAACAACAAAAAACGCAGAATAGAGGAAAGTCTGCTGGCAAAAAGAGCTCGTAATAAAACGAGAATCAACATTGGCTTGGCTTTTCGGGGATAGCAAAAAGATGGTGTTTTTCAACAGTAAAAATGTTTTAACAGTAAGGTATTTTATTGAACAGATAAATTGTCATATGTAGCTCTCTAACAGAGTTAATTGTGAAGCGTTATCTATTGTGAAGGTCATTTCATTATGGTTGTATCACTATGCTGAAATGTATCTATTAATGGGTATAGATAATGTCTTCAGCTAGTCAGCTTGAGACCCTTTCCATTGGTTATATCTCTTAAGCCTAGTAGTGAATGTTTTATAATCTCTCTCTCTCTCTCTTAGTTATGAGAAAGAACCATATTCATCCCCACAGTCATGCAGAACCAAAACAATGTTCTTCAGCAAAATGCATGCAGTTTTGTTACATGGTGTACCTTTAATATTTTAACTTGTATTATCATACAATGTAACAGTCGGTCTAGCAAACAAGACAAACACTACAACAATTGTACGGTAATATAGGCCTATTGAAATCCTCTGCAGGTCATTGTCACTTCAATCCACAAAAGTCCATAAAAATAGTCCAATATACCGTATTAATATGAAGGATTTTTCCGTATTGATTTTTCACTGGTGCTTTCCCTGTATTTTAAATTTTACATTTTATTGTGTTGTGTTTAGGGTTAAAGGAAATGTATGTAAACTTGTCGAAAAATGTCCTTGCAGAAAATTACAAGTACCAGTTTTTCTACGGATGTACTATCAATAAGCCATAGAAAAGCCAGTTTCGTTTTTATGAAATGAGAAAGAGCGAGTCTGCAGTGTGATACAAAAGAAATGAGTGGACTGATATAAAGTGTTTGAGCAAATATCAGACCTTTGAATGCCACAATATACCAATCAGAATCAAGTATTCCAATGAGCCGTGGAATAAGACATTTTAACTGCAGTTTTAATATGTAGTTGTATCAGTCAGGGTATTTTTTGTGTGCCTAGTAAATAAAAGGAAAAAATATTAAGGCTATTTAATGAGAACTAAAACAAAAATCTACTTTTTATTCGTATCTATTCTGAAAACTATCTGTATTTAATCAGCCATTTTTATGCCCTTTCCACCAGAAGATGTGAGGCTCCTACCACGCTGCCAAGGAAGCAACTGAAAGTGTGTGTTATTAGAAGTTACTATCTGATTAGACAGTTCTCAGAAGTTCTTTGAAATTGATTGTGATCACCTTGTCTCAAGGCTTAACATACAATTTCTCATCCGCCTACATGATTGGCAAATAGATAAGACTAAAAGACTTGAAATGATTAGAAGTGCAATCACAAGGTTCAAACGATTTTAAAACGGAGAGTACACCTAGGCTACATGTTATTAAGTTTTGCAATATCTTAATTATATATATATATATATATATATATATATATATATATATATATATATATATATATATATATATATATATATATATATATATATATATATATATATATATATATATATATATATATATATATATAAATAAATAAATTACATTTTGGGTTTCCATTTGCTATCAGGGGAGCCATGATGCTCTGTAAGTCTCCACTGAAGACACTGTGTGGGTAGCTGGTCACTGGTAAAGTTTTGATAGAGGTTTCATTGCAGGCTGAGGCATTTCTTTCCTTTAAAGACAAACAAATGATTGTCAAGGTGACGCCAGCAATCATGGAAAAAATAATCCTCAACAAAAACATTTCCACCAAAAACAAACAAACACACAAACCGTTGAAATGGGAATGTTGATAACATCATTAGGTTGATCTGCTAAAACAAAGACACATTTCACTACATAAATTATCTCGAATATAACAAAATAAAGATCTTCTAAATCGATGTGCGTTTCCAATTTTACCACAAAATTTACAGAAACAAAACCAACTTTAAACTGCTTCTCTCTGTAATGAGTGAAGGCCCCATTAAAGGAACAATAAACTTCATTTAATCCAACTCAAGTGCATGTGAGCGTATATGAACCTGGTTGAATGTTAATGTTTGGATGATTGACAGCATGCAAGGTTTTGGATTGGCAGCAAAGGCATCTCCGTCCACACAACCAGATGAGAAGACAGAGAGGACCACCCAATAAGGCCACCATGATGAGAGACACCAGCAACAGATGGTAAGGAACTTCTAAGATAAGGGACCATTTTTATAACACACACACACACACACACACACACACACACACACACACACACACACACACACACACACACACACACACACACACACACACACACACACACACACACACACACACACACACACACACACACACACACACACACACTCAAATAAGATTAGTATTTCTTTCTTATGAGGTTTGCATATATAAATATTTCTATGTGCATGTTAGGATGTTGTGATACCTTGTGTTTCAACCGTGGTACAAAAAGATTTACAGGACTCGTTCTTGCAGCTAAACCTGAAACAAATTACATTAGAAGTAGTAAACAATTAACATTTAATTTGCCTTAAATCACTTTCATGACAAATATCTGCAAAATGTAGGCTTAACTATAAAATAAATAACATAGCTTATAAAACAATTTATTCTATTCTTTGGTGAGGTGGAAAGTAAAATTATGTACCCGAATGCCTTATTTGGAAAGGCACGGATAATGGCTTCAAAACGAATTCTACCGAATAATAGGAAAATATTCGACAGATACAACAGGTGAGTCAGAGGATAGCATAGCATTGGAGCTACGCAATAATGAGTGTTAAGTGAGTTACTTTATGAATGAAATGAGCAGCTCGCGAGAGCAAATCTAGGCTATAAGGCCGACGTCATTGTGCATCTCTCAGAAATCAGGGATTTGGCAAGAGCGTTATCAACTATAGCCTACGCTACATCATGCAAATTTTACGCTACAGCAGCTCGATCGCAAATTAAATTGCTGCATATTTTTAGTTATAATTTGGGTGTATTAATGTTCATTTTTCGTGTGTTTTTCAAAAGAAATGAAGTGAAGTCACTTTTAGTCTGCATTCGTCATTCACATGAACTTAAATTAGTTTGGGCAAATGAGGACATAGGCCTACATTAGGTTAAACTACTGCATGTCCGCCTATTGAAAAATAAATAAATATAAAAAGTACCAAACCAGCACACAACTATTGTTGCCACGATGTCGCGGTTACTAACTGGAAACGTTACAAAATTACGTTGTTACAACGAATCCAGGAATTTCACTTTTCCGGCTGCCAGTGCCACAACATAACTAGTTATGTCGCCACAATGAAAGTTTGGTCGCCAGACTACGTTACATAACAGCCATGTATTTTTGTTAGCTGGGTTGCCGTTGTGCATTGTTGTTGCGTTGTGGGAAATCTGAGCTTTGACAAGAGTAATATCAACAAACTAGCCTACTGCATCATACACATTTCTAGAATTTTATATATCTATTTAAATGTTTCAAACCGTATACGATTAACTTTATGAATGATGAAGCAGCAGTGGATTTCAGAACCCGCACCCTTCAGGATGAAATAAGGACAGCGCGAGCACAAATCAAATGACCGTGTTGCCGGTGTGCGTCTTTCATTCAGCTTTGACAAGTGATATCACTAAATATACATTTTTTAAACGTTCATGTTCTAGTCTTGTAGTCTAGGCTACTTTATATAGAGCACTCTTATTTGAAGTTGTGATCGTCCCAGGTGACAATTGAATTATGTAGGCAAACTTCCTTTGGAAATTAATAATAAATAATAGGCCTAACTTTTTTCCAATTTATTTAACATTTAGTATTATTTTTTAATTAGAAGCAATACATTTTATAATAATAATAATTATTATTTTAATGAGTTATACAAGGCATAGCTATTTGTTAAATGAAATCTATTAAGAAAACAGAATTACATTTAAAATAGGCTACTCACATAATTTGACGAACTTCCGATTAAAGGAACATGCTGACTTTTTGGGACTTAAGCTTATTCACCGTATCCGCCAGAGTTAGATAAGGCCATACATACCATTCTCATCTCCGTGGGTGCCATAACGCGGTCTGACGCACCCACCGTTAGCCTAGCTTAGCACAAAGACTGGAGGCAAACAGCTCCATCTAGCCTACCGCTCACTAAGTGACAAAATAACACCAACATTTTCCTATAAGTCCCAAAAAGTTGGCCACGTCCATATACCCGGGTTGCGTCTCAATCAGCCCCTAGTTCAGTAGTCAGGGCACTGATCAGGGAATCAGTCAATGGGCTGACTCCCTGATCAGTTCCCTGACTACTGAACTAGGGGCTGATTGAGACGCACCCCCGGTCCTACGGGGGTTATGCGCAACAAACTTCCATATTCTGTAAAACAGGTCTCATCGCTTCCGGTTTAGGTCTTTTGTATATGCTTCATTAAATATAGCGCTGTTTTATAAAACCGCCTTTAAAGGAATGAGCAAAGAGATGAGCATAACCAATATTCATCGCATATGCAGATTGATATGTAAAAGTTTTTTTTTTCTTCTTCCCACTAACATTTAGATATTTAAATCGAATAAAACAGCAACAATAAAAATAACTAGCTAGCACTGTTAGACTTTACCGCAATTTTACAGTTACTTACCGCAAAAAAGCCCAGTAAAATACCATTTATATTATTTACGGTTAGCTACTGTAATATACACTGCATTATGGGTATTTTTAATGAAATTTACAGTAACTTACTGTATATGGGAATTTGCAGTATTTTACTGTTTACGTAAAAGCAGTAGTGCTACTGTAAATGAAGAATACACACACACACACACACACACACACACACACACACACACACACACACACACACACTGGATGTTTAAAAGTTAAATAAAAAACATGTGGATGGAAGGATGTAAAATGAGTTCTTTGTGGGAGACAAAGAAGTAATTTTTATATTTAGTATTTTCTCTTACCCTTTTCACACTTTTCTCAGAGCGGAAGTCGTCATAGTTGGGTTAACTTTTATAGCGGTGATTGAGAGAATAGATATATTTTTTTTGTGTGCCCATTTGCTCAAATAGCAAAAGAAAAACTCCACAATAATGATTTCACAACTTTCAAAAAGAGGGAAAAAATAGAGTATAGAGTAAAGTATTAGTGTTATAAATGTACATACATTTGTTTAAAAACGCATATAGTGTTATAAATGTACATACATTTAAAAAAAAAATGAAAATACAAAAAACTTTGCAGGATTTACGATATTGATGACCGAGTTGATGATTGAACGATCATCGCAGTCTGTACCCTTCAAGGATCAGTCATTCTATTTTATGTATTATTATTTTAATGCCAGAGTAATAACAGTACAAGTGTGGTGATATAAATGTAATTTTTAAATAATAAAACAATATATATATATATATATATATATATATATATATATATATATATATATATATATATATATATATATATATATATATATATATATATATATAAACTTTGTTTACACATCACACAATTTAAATTGTTACTCGCGTGCGAAGCCCGCGCAAATGATGTTTGTGTCGAGTGCGCGCATAATGGACGTCCCTGCTGCCTGTGGATCGGATCGCCAGACACCAGCTGCGAGTTTTCCTGAGGTAAGAAGTTTTTACTTAACAAATTTGTCACAAATGACTTTGTTACTTTTAAAACGTAAACCAATATCCATTAAATATAGCTACATATATGAAGAAAGTAAATAATAATATCGAATTTCTATACTAAATGACAGTCTCGGATGATGAACTGTTCGTTTATTCGTACGGCCAGTTATAGTTAACGTTACATATTTTCGTTGACAGTTAAATGTGTGACGTCATTTGAAGTAATGTTAGCGCCAGAGCGGCGTCTCAAAGTCTCTCTCTCTCTCTCTCTCTCTCTCTCTCTCTCTCTCTCTCTCTCTCTCTCTCTCTCTCTCTCTCTCTCTCTCTCTCTCTCTCTCTCTCTCTCTCTCTCTCTCTCTCTCTCTCAGGGGCGTAAATCGCCCAATCTGAGGGCTGCCCCCCCCCTAAAAACCATGCTGAGTATTGTAAATAATATAACAATATATACTTAAAATAAATGTGTAAGTAGTAAAACGCAAACGGGACAAAAAATGAAACATTTTCCCCCGGTTTCACAGACAACGCTTAAGCTAGTCCTAGACTAAAATGCATGTTTGTGCTGTTTTAACTGAAAGAATCTTGCACTGACAAATCTTAAAATATGTCAGTGGCATTGTTTTGTCTCAAGATGCACACCAGTAATGTTTTTTTCTTGGGCACGTTTATAAAAGTCACTTATATGTCCTAATTGAACTAAGGCCTAATCCTGGCTTAGTCTAAGCCCTGTCTGTGAAACCGGGCCCTTGAGTCCCCCCTCCCCCCTTGCCTCACAGTGGTTTGATCCACCGCGCACCTCAACTAACCTTACCCATAGAACGTAGAAAAACTACCACACAAGTTTGGGGACTGGGAGAGAAAAAGGCTCTTCAGACAGCAGTTGTGAAACACCAGTAAGTAGCTGTCAATGCTATTTTATTCACTTTAAACGTCAGATGAAATTATTCTTTTCTCTTTAATACAGATTAGGCAAAACACTGTTACATCACTTGCCCACCGCCGCACCGCCCCGCTCCGCTGTATAGTAATAAAATCATTTAGTTCAGTTAGAGAACTGACAAAACAATTAAAAACTGAACGTGTCTGCTCAATACAGCACAAAACAGCTGACAGACAAGATTATCGAAGATTTGGTTTCAAAGCGTAAAAGCGCCTATTTAAGGGAGTGTGTCACTGTACTGTTTTGTTGTTGTGTTTTTCATTACGAATAATAGGCTAATGAACCCAAAATTCAAGCAACCCGCCCCCAAATTCGAAAAATTGGCTAATTCTAAACCGTAAGTTCAATCAGATCTGTGTTGGGTTTTGCTCAATATGATAATAAGTGGCAGATCAGAGGCTTCTGCAGTTGAATATCTAAATATCCGAATATCATAGTAATAAATACTATGTGGAGGACGCAAGATAATTTAATAATTATAATATGACTGCGTGGTGAACCTTACTCATATTTAAACTACTATCGCTTTGTGTTGTTGGTCAGATAAAATGACAAAGAAAAGAAAAACGGACATTAGATAATTTTTCAGTACACCAAAACGCCAAATAAGTACGTAAGTACATTTTTATATATTTTTTTAGTTTTTATAATAAGTACGTTTTTTGTGGTACGTTTCCCTGCTCTCTCTCTCTCTTAAATAGAACATTTACGCCAGTGTATACACCAGAGGATTAATATATATTAAAGTAAAATAATAATTAATTCAAGAATGTTCATTGTGGCTTATTATATTATTTCTTATTAATTCATTTTTACATGCCACTGAAGGCTAAATTGTCTTCTCTCTTTTTTCAGTGTTGATAGGCATTTGATTCAGTCATCCTCATGTGCATAACATTTAGTCATCATTAGTCAATAAACATTGATGAAAATTATGTTTCTTCTCTTTCTCTCTTTTGCCTGTGTCTACACCCCAAAGAGCCACAGCACTGAGCATCTTTGGCTTATACTTTGACAATACTTGTTGCCTACATTTCCTACTTGACATCTATTTGTTATCTTGTTGTGACTGTTTAGTCTCATGTGGGATATGCCATTGCATAATATGACAAAGTAATTAAAAATGATTCATTGCATGCACTTAAAAATATGTATACATTATTTTATATGCAGATCATATCCAACAAGTGACCAGAAAACAGAGAGACTGAGGAATAGACTGAGAAATTGACAAAGCTGGACTAGAACTAAAACCTGAACAAAAAACTAACCATGCAAGTATGTACAGGTGCAAGTATTTAACTATTTGCAATTTCTGAGAGACTTTTATTTTTTTATTTTCAGCCAACCTCCTCTTATGCTGCCTTCATGTGCTAGAAATTTCCTACTTCCCACTTCTGAAGTTGTGATTACGAGCTCATCACATTCAGATTTTGACTTGAGAGGGCATTCATGTCCAATTATTTAACTAGGAAACTAGTTCAGTAATTCCGATAGCACATGAAGGCAGCATAAGATGCCAGTTGAGCGGGAGGTGACGTTTGCCTACCATCAGCACAGGTGATATGAAGTATATCATATCATGAAATTGTGCTTATAGTGTATGGAATGCTTTTTAAAGAAAATTTGCAGGGGGAAAAGGAAAATGTTTAGATGAAGTCATGGAGATGGTGTGAACATGGCCTGTAAATGTTACAGTGTGAGCTGGAGGTGTCTTCCGCCAGTAGCTTGCTTTCTGATTGGGTATTGTTTCGTTTCACGTGATAATCTCCAGAGCGCGCACGCTTGTCCTCGGGATAGATAGATAAATAAATAGATAATCTAATAAGTATAATTATGAATAATTGCTGTTGCACAAGTTGTTACCTCATCTGTCCATGAACAAATTTAGATGATAAAAACTCGAGTAGTTTACCAGTATAGAGGCCAGCCAAGACCAACTGGGATATTTTGTTCATACTTTTTGTTGCCATATCGTCATGATCTCTGCTTTGATTTGTTGTTATGAATTCAGTTCTCTATTTTTTGTGTGTTTTTGTAATTGATAAGTGACGATGAATAAAAAATATACTGATGTACATGGACTCAAGTCTCTTATTTGGAATTTATTAAATGTATTATTTATTCTATAGCATTCATGTAAAATATTCAAAATAAAGTCATAACATATTAACATATACATGAATAAATTACAGTAAAATTACTGTAAAAATGATAATACTGTAAAAAATAAATTGCGGTAAGGGCATCATACTGTAAAACACATTTACAGTATAAGCTACTGTAAAGGGGCAGTTACAGTAACTTACTGGCAATAGTGCTGCCAGTAAGTTACCGCAAAAATACAATAAAATGTCTAACAGTTAGCTGACTACCTTAAAAGTCCATAGATATCGCCGTTAGTTCATACTGCCGTTAACACTTTCTCCGACAAGTGGATGCAATGAGACCTGTTTTCCTGTTTGTACATATGACGTCCGTCATAAAGCCGACTTGACCCACTCTGAGCTGAATCGAACTGGGGGCTCCAGTGTGGGAGCTCAATCGCTCAATCGCTAGCACGGCTCTACTAGCACAGCTCTTACCGGCCTACGTTACATCCAGATTTATCCAAATACAGATACCGATACAAATAATGTTGAGACTGTGACAGATATTGGCTCCGCACCCCTAGGCTAAACATGCAGGAAATTCTGATGCTGATGTTAGCTGAACCTTACGCACAGGAAAACCACAACCCATTAACCTACATGCTAAAGCCTAGAATATTCAAACCAAAACTTTAAAAAATCCTTATTCTCTACAAATAGAGTCATTTACCAAAAAACTATCACGATTTATCCTAAAGGAATTACAGAAAAAAAAGTGAATATTTCACCACATACTTTACACAGCTGTGGCATTGTCCACCATCGAGAAAATAGCCATTCTGACAAGCTAGTGTTGTGGTTTTAACAGTCGTTTGTCGGTTACAATTCTCTTTACAGTTCAAACCTGACAGATAAGACAAAAAACAATTTTCAGTTATAGTTTCCTGGCCGCAAGATGTTCCGCATTTAATTACAATAGAAAGCATCATCTGTGTCCCAAAAGTTTGTAAAATTCCTTTAGTGGTACTTACATTCTGCGCAGTTTTGGCAACGGTGACAGGGTTCACAGAATTTATTATTATTTCTGTAAAACCCAGGTTTACAAACGCAGACTCGGTTCTGTTTTGATGTGCAGATGTTGGTGGTATCCTCTACTTCATGACCTGTAAAACCATGACTGTCTGAGTCTTACATTCAGATTTAAAGGTCCTCTTGCACAATTAAACAAATTACAAATATTCTGACAGTTTACTTACCAACCCTATCACAATCCCTACATGGTAAACAATATCTCAACGTATTTGAAATTTCTGTGAAATAACCGTCCGCACACTCCTCACAGTAATTTCCATTTTTGTAAAATCCTGCAAAGTAATAGAATAAAATACTTATTCCAGAGAGGTGGAGGTCCATCTTTTATGTGTGTTTCACTGTGGTTTTAATATTACTTTTATTTTAACCAGAAGGAGGCACATCTGTTTACCTGCTGAACAGCTTCCATTTTTCACGGGTAGTCTTTTACTTTGGCATTGGGAGGCCATAAATAGTATAAATACCTGAAATAAAGACAATTAACTGAAATCAAATTAAAACAATAACATGAGGTTTAACAACATGTCAATGCCTTCTGAACATATGCAATTCCATCATATTTAAATACCCAGACATTATCTGAATAGTGGTTTATTAAAGCAGGGTTTTTTGTAAATGTTCATATATAAAGATACTTTGTGAGAATTATTTTAAGTAGGATAAAGACAACACTTTACATTTACATTCTATCAGTATACACTGTACATTGTACAGTACAGTATCAACATTATTTCTCCTGAAATAAAAGGCAACTGTTGATATAAACTAAGTGTACAAAGCTGTCAAATTAATGTGAGTAGCATAGCTCAGATTATTCAAAGAATTTTATGAGAAATATTTGAGTATATACTGTAATATCTGACTTTTTTTTTTGTTGTTGAGAAAATGTCCGTTTGAGACATTGTTGAGATTAATTGTAATTAATGTCATGCTTTTCAGTGATTACATCAATTTACTTCATCTCTTGACATTAAGACATCCTTAAAGGGATTGTTCCCCAAAAAATGTTCACCCTCATGTTGTTCCCGAAATGGTATGAGTTTCTTTTTTTCTGTTGAACACAAAAGAATATATTTGAAAGAATGTTGGTAAGTATAGCATAGTAAAAGTCAATAGGTAAGTCAAAAGCTAATGCCAACTGTTTGATTACCAACATTCTTTAAAATATCTTCTTCTTGAGAGTAAGTGATGACAAAATGTACATTTTTGGGTGAACTAGAAAGATTAATTTAAAGTTAGCTAAATCTTAATTCTAATGATCTAATAAATTGTATCTCTTTTTAAATAGTTCCTTCTCCCCCACCCTTTTGAATCCATTGTTTTACATTGAAACCTTAAACCCTCAGGCTTAAAGACCCACATATGATTTATGCATTTAAAAAAGAATGTTTGTCATTATCTCATATTATTAAGTAATATACCTTTACCAAATATAATTTGTGTTATTTATTAAATATATTATTATATAATATATATTTTGCTCACATTGCACAAAGTGTAACTGATATTTAACTGTGTAACTTTAACATATAAGTCTGCATTGTTAAATTACACATATTTGTTATTTTCAAATATGTCGCATCAATATGTAGTCAAATTAAGACTGGTTATTGTAACAGGGTGGGGGTTACTGAGAAGTTATTTCTCAACAACCTGTAATCAGAAATGGAAAAAAATAAGAGATGAAACTGAGGAAGCATGAGGTACAAACATGTATAATAAGGAAAGATAGCGGTAACACTTTACAAGAAGGTTCATTAGTTAACATTAGTTAACTACATTAGTTAACGTAAACTAATAATGAACTGCACTTATAAAGCGTTTATTAATCTTTGTTAATGTTAATTTCAACATTTATTATTACTTTATTCAAATCTTGTTAACATTAGTTAAGGCACTGTGAACTAACATGAACAAACCATGAACAGCTGTATCTTTATTAACATTAACAAAGATTAACAAATACAGTAACACATGTACTGCTCATGGGTTAGTTCATGTTAGTTAATACATTAACTAATGTTAACTAATGAAACCTTATTGTTAAGTGTTACCAAGATAGCAATTATAGCACAACATGTCTGAGGAAAAGCGATAACAACATTGCTGGTAAAAATTGAGGACTTACCAATTCAAAACACAGCGTTGACACAGTCATGATGAGATGTTCAGTTTCAGCTAAAGAGGCATGAATGACGAGTAATAGTATGATTTGAATTCATAGACTTACAAATTTATAAAAGCATGAAATATTCCAACTCCGCTTCATGTCAGCATTTGTGGCATTCACCTTCTGCCTCACTCTAGCAGAGCATCTGTGCAGACAGGAAGGTGAGTAACCAACCAGAAAGCTTTATGTACAAGATCTAAGAGAAGGTGACAGATGACAAACAAAAAACCACGTCAGACCTCAGCGTGGTACGGCTAAATATCAGATCATTTATTTATTAATTGTAAGCTATAACACATTTCATAACATAACACAAATTAATGACATGAATAACCAAATCACATGTTTTGAAACAATGATATCATTTGAGGATAATTACAAGTTTTCCTCAGTAAACTATTTATAGTTTGAATGATGGGGCCCAAACTTTGAATAACATTTCGATTTGATATAGTAAAACTATGTGTTTTCACTTCTATGTGATACTTTCAATACTGTAAAGAAGACAGATTAGTACTCTTGTATCTTTATCACCACTTAAGGCCATGTAAACATGCTGTGGGCTAATTGCTTCTTGGTCTAGCTCACTGTAGTTTGGTATCTGCTCTAGGCCTAAAATGTGCTTCATGTGATACATGAGATCACAGCAATAGCAAACCACAACCATAGTAATACAATCAGTTCCCGATGGACAAAATCAAGTCCCGCCCTACATTTTGTTCTTGTTCGAGAAGCCGTTTCACCTAGCTGTAGAACACAATAGGGAAGAAAAGACTATAGCAACTTCAGTTTCATGCCAACCTTAAAGCATTTTACTCAAACCATCATCAAAGTTGGTATATTTGTTTGAATGGTAATTTGACCTTTATAACAATATTTATTACCTTCATTACATGTGAGATGATGGTCCGGTGGGTTAAACCATGGAACTAATATGCTGGTTCGATCCCAGCGGTCACCACCAGTGTGTCCTTGAGCAAGGCACTTTACTCCATGTTGCTCCAGGGGGATTGTCCCTGTAACAAGGGCACTGTAAGTCGCTTTGGATAAATGTACCTCACATTCTATCCTTGTGCATTACATTGTAGTGACATTGTTGTTGGTGTGGAAGTGATAATACTAAGTAATAATACTTCATTATTTAATGGAGTAAACAAATACTGACACAAACACAAAGTACAATATTTTTTTAAAGGTGCAGTAAGCAATTTCTGAGAAATGCTGTTTAGTGTTAATTTTGTCACCTACTTTTAATTTAGTCTTAGTCTTGTGCCAAATGTCCTTGTTAGTTTTAGTCATATTTAGTCATTCACATATCTTTTTTTTGTTAGTCAAACTTTAGTCGACTAAAAGTCTCATAATTTTAGTCTAATTTTAGTCAAAAGAAAACTCAATATAATGTGTGGCAAAATAAGTTACATGAAATATATATAACCTGCATAATCTACAGTGAGAAAAATAAGTATTTGAACACCCTGCTATTTTGCAAGTTCTCCCACTTGGAAACCATGGAGGGGTCTGAAATTGTCATCGTAGGTGCATGTCCACTGTGAGACATGATCTAAAAAAAAAAAAATCCAGAAATAACAATATATGATTTTTTAATTCTTTATTTGTATGATACAGCTGCAAATAAGTATTTGAACACCTGTCTATCAGCTAGAATTCTGACCCTCAAAGACCTGTTAGTCTGCCTTTAAAATGTCCACCTCCACTCCATTTATTATCCTAAATTAGATGCACCTGTTTGAGGTCGTTAGCTGCATAAATACATCTGTCCACCCCATACAATCAGTAAGAATCCAACTACTAACATGGCCAAGACCAAAGAGCTGTCCAAAGACACTAGAGACAAAATTGTACATCTCCACAAGGCTGGAAAGGGCTACGGGGAAATTGCCAAGCAGCTTGGTGAAAAAAGGTCCACTGTTGGAGCAATCATTAGAAAATGGAAGAAGCTAAACATGACTGTCAATCTCCCTCGGACTGGGGGTCCATGCAAGATCTCACCTCGTGGGGTCTCAATGATCCTAAGAAAGGTGAGAAATCAGCCCAGAACTACACGGGAGGAGCTGGTCAATGACCTGAAAAGAGCTGGGACCACCGTTTCCAAGGTTACTGTTGGTAATACATCGTGGTTTGAAATCATGCATGGCATGGAAGGTTCCCCTGCTTAAACCAGCACATGTCAAGGCCCGTCTTAAGTTTGCCAATGACCATTTGGATGATCCAGAGGAGTCATGGGAGAAAGTCATGTGGTCAGATGAGACCAAAATAGAACTTTTTGGTCATAATTCCACTAAACATGTTTGGAGGAAGAAGAATGATGAGTACCATCCCAAGAACACCATCCCTACTGTGAAGCATGGGGGTGGTAGCATCATGCTTTGGGGGTGTTTTTCTGCACATGGGACAGGGCGGCTGCACTGTATTAAGGAGAGGATGACCGGGGCCATGTATTGCAAGATTTTGGGGAACAACCTCCTTCCCTCAGTTAGAGCACTGAAGATGGGTCGAGGCTGGGTCTTCCAACATGACAATGACCCGAAGCACACAGCCAGGATAACCAAGGAGTGACTCTGTAAGAAGCATATCAAGGTTCTGGCGTGGCCTAGCTAGTCTCCAGACCTAAACCCAATAGAGAATCTTTGGAGGGAGCTCAAACTCCGTGTTTCTCAGCGACAGGCCAGAAACCTGACTGATCTAGAGAAGATCTGTGTGGAGGAGTGGGCCAAAATCCCTCCTGCAGTGTGTGCAAACCTGGTGAAAAACTACAGGAAACGTTTGACCTCTGTAATTGCAAACAAAGGCTACTGTACCAAATATTAACATTGATTTTCTCAGGTGTTCAAATACTTATTTGCAGCTGTATCATACAAATAAATAGTCAAAAAAATCATACATTGTGATTTCTGGATTTTTTTTTTTAGATTATGTCTCTCACAGTGGACATGCACCTACGATGACAATTTCAGACCCCTCCATGATTTCCAAGTGGGAGAACTTGCAAAATAGCAGGGTGTTCAAATACCGTACTTATTTTCCTCACTGTATGTGCCACAACACCATAGCTAACTGGTTGATTTACAGCGTGCCTAAAATCAGCATTAGCTTATGAGACAATGGGCAAAACATATCGATTTCGATCTTGATTCAGTATGAATTCATATGTATATAGCCTACTGTACATATAAGGAAAAATAAGTTTGCCTTTTAGCACTATTTTAAACTTTTTTGGGGTAAAATAATATTTGCTTGCATTCTTTACTATTCACTATTATTAACATTTTAACAAATAAGTAAGCAGTTATGATCTGCAATACTTTTTTGAGCAACTAGACTACATGTATATTGATTAAAGAGCCATACAGGCACCTATAGTGGGTAATGGCATTACAAATTAAAAATTTAATTTTTCCAGCCACAAAATGACTCTAATTTGCCTCTTTGCATTGGAATTCTCTATTTGAACCTTAGTTACTACACTAATTGTAATATAAATAATACAAATATTAGAAGAAAAAGGTTTTAAGTGGTCATTAATTGACCATAATTATTGCACAAATAGTATTTAGTACCAAAAGATCTCAAAATATTCAAGAAATATTATTGAACTAAAATATAGGCCATTTATTTTAAAAATAGTTAAGGTGTATGGTCACATTTGACCACCAATGAGTATAAGTGACTAATTAGTAAAGAATACCTGAGGGCTAAATACAAGAAAAACATTAACATTAATGTTAACAATGGTAACAATCTCTACCACTCTCCATAATAAAATTATACTGTAAATGTGGTTGACGTAATAATCAATGCACACTATGCTGTACTGTTTACCAAAAATTGCTGCAAACACCTGTATAGTGAAGCTGTTGTGTATCCGCGGCTTAAGCCATTCAAATGTATTGACACAACGCTAGAAGTTTCGAGCGCTCCGTGACCGCACGCGCCACCGCGAGATTACAGGCTGGAAGCAACAGGAGTGTGAGACCTGTACTTGAGCAACAGCGCAAACTCTTTCAGAATATTTTGAACAGCTGAAAATGTCGTGATGAAAAAGTAGAGACGATTGTAGACGAAAGATTTTTATCTTAGTTTTTATTTTATGCAAAACATTTTAGTCTCGTAATTTTTTGGTCAACAATAATGCATATTAATTTAGTCTTATTTACCGTTTTTGGACATTGGTGCAGTCTTGTCATCGTCTCGTCTTAGTCATGGAAAAAAAGGTTGTTGACGAACATATTTAGTCTTGTCTCGTCTGACGAAATTAACACTAACTCTGTTGAAAGTGGATCGGACTGAGCACCACAAAACACTTTTAGCCAATCAGCAGTAGGGGGCGTATACACTCATGATTGGGAACATATTAGCCTAACTGTCTGTGTCTGTCTGTTTTCATCATATTATAAATGCGTCGTCATATGAGATGAACCGCAGTGCAAGTGCGTGCCGAATCGTGGATGGAGAACAGTAGGCTACGGAGTGATTTTTTACAGAGAACCGTTACATCCCTAGGTAATACTGATGTATTTTATGTTGGTGAATAGAACGTAAAAGTGTCTTGAGCTTGCGTTAACCCACAGACCTTATTTCAGCCATTTAAGCAAAATCCCATTCAAAAAACCTATTGATTTGGGGACAATGGAACCGTAAGTGCTTAAAGGTCCCGTTCTTCGAGTCTTTTTGAAGCTTTGATTGTGTTTACAGTGTGCAATATAACATGTGTTCATGTTTCGCGTGTAAAAAAAAACGATACTCGGTTACTTAACGTAACCTCGGTTCTCTCTAGAAGAGGGAACGAGTATTGCGTAAGTTCCTTACGCTACGGGAAAGTATTCTTTCTTCGAGATTTCTGAAAAACCCAAAATTATCCTTAATTTTGTAACATTGTCAACGCAGTGCGGCAGCCTGGCAGACCATAGCAGGCTATTCCAGCGTGCCATTGGCTGCTCTGCTGGCAACTGCAGCAGCCTATCGGTGAGCCCGCGTGACGTGGCGACCAATGAGGGCGCGAAGCGCCCACCTGGCTTCATTTGCCTACAGGTGGGGCGTGGCCACGTGTATATAAGCAGGGCTCACGGGCTGCATATTCGGTTTTCGTAGTTCTGAAGCGTAAAAGCCCGCGGGGCGCACGGCAAGGAACGCAATACTCGTTCCCTCTTCTAGAGAGAACCGAGGTTACGTTAAGTAACCGAGTATCGTTCTCTTACGAGAGGTTCTCTCGTATTGCGTAAGTTCCTTACGCTACGGGAACATATTGTCAACGCCGTGCGCGCCTCGCATACAGCATATGTATCCCAGGGAACCGGGGACCATAACACTGCTCGGGCAGGGTGGCCGGTAAAGGAAACGGGCCACCACATATACGGACACTTCGTCTGAACTGACGGGTGGTTACAACGGGTGGTTACAACACCCTGCCTTAAGAATGAGGGAACGGCACCTGCCGGTCGCCTTCAAATTCACCACACCTTGTCTCATGAATGAGGGAACGGCAACGCCGGTCGCCTTCAAATTCACAATATCTTGTCATATGAGTGAGGTAACGGCACCGCCGGTCACCTTCAAACTCACAATAGCTCTTTTCGTAAATGAGGGAACGGTACCGCCGGTCTCCTTCAAATTTACATAAGCCTTGTACCGAACTTACTACCAGTATGTGAGCTATGTCTGCGCAGAATCACCGGGCAGAACCAACAGCCTTATTGAACTGATAACACTTTCGCCTGTAAGGCAGGAACTTCCAGATTGTAAAATCTCACGAACGTAGACGGGGAGGCCCAGCCTGCCGCCACGCAAATATCGTGGATGGAAATCCCTCTGGCCCAAGCCCACGAAGAGGCCATGCCTCTGGTGGAGTGTGCTCTGACACCTAGCGGGCACTGCAGGTGTTTGGAAGCGTATGCAGTTGCAATCGCGTCCACTATCCACCTGGACAGGGTCTGTTTCGAGGAGGCGAGACCTTTAGTGCGCCCTCCAAACGAAACAAATAGCTGCTCAGAACGCCTGAAGGCGGCGGAGCGTGTGACATAAACCCTCAATGCCCTGACAGGGCAGAGGATATTGCCACCGTCCCCCTCGTCGGATGCTGGCAGAGCCGAGAGGGAGATAATCTGCGCCCTGAAAGGAGTGCCGATCGCTTTGGGGACATAACCATGCCTCGGTCTGAGAATGACCTTAGAGTCATTAGGACCGAACTCCATACACGTCGGGCTCACTGAGAGCGCGTGTAGATCCCCCACGCGTTTCACTGAAGCCAGAGCTATCAGGAACGCGGTTTTTAGCGAAAGGAACCTTGGTTCCACAGTCTCGAGCGGTTCAAAGGGATGAGCCTTCATGGCCTCTAGGACCAAGGCCAGATCCCAAATAGGAACCGATGGGAGCCGCGGGGGATTCATCCGTCTAGCTCCTCTGAGGAAACGGATGATGAGCTCGTTCCTTCCTAGCGTGCTGCCTAGCGTCGTCTGGGCGAACGCTGCTATAGCCGCTACATACACTTTGAGCGTGGAAGGGGACCTGCCCAGTTCCAAAAGCTCTTGGAGGAAGGAGAGCACCCGCTGGACCCCACATTGCTGCGGTTCCAATCCCTTGGAAGCACACCACTCAGTGAACACCGACCACTTAGAACTATATAACCGCCTCGTCGAGGGGGCTCTAGAGTGTGAGATCGTGTTCATAACCCCTTCGGGCAGGTCAACGGGTATCCGTTGGTCACCCATACATGCAGAGACCATCGCTCTGGATGGGGATGCCAAACTGACCCTCCTGCTTGAGAGAGGAGGTCTGCTCTCAGCGGAACTGGCCAGGGGGGTGAGTGCGACAGCTTCACCAGCTCTGGGTACCAAATCTGGTTCTCCCAGCGCGGCGCTATAAGGAGCACCGGGCGGCGCGTTTCCCTGATTTTCGCTATAACCTGGGTCAATAGGGAAATCGGCGGGAAAGCATACAGCGGGAGGCTGGGCCAAAGTTGGGACAGCGCATCCTCGCTTTTGGACAAGAACGTCGAGCAGCGGGCGTTCTCTTTTGTTGCAAAGAGGTCGAGCTCCGCTCTGCCGAATAGGCGCCATACCAGCTGGACTGTCTGGGGGTGCAGGGACCATTCTCCTGGGAGAATGAGGCCCCTGGACAGCTTGTCCGGGCCCACGTTGAGGTGGCCCGGAACGTGCGCCGCTCTCAGCGAGCGCAGCGAGCTGTGTGCCCACACGAGCAGGCGTTCCGTCAGATTGCCCAGACACCTGGACCTGACACCGCCCTGCCGGTTCACGTAGGACACCACCGTGGTATTGTCCGACCGGACCAACACATGGTGTCCCCGTATAAACGGGAGAAACTGCTTGAGCGCGTTCTCTACCGCTATCATCTCCAAACAGTTTATGTGTAGGAGTTTTTCTCCGCTCGACCAGAGGCCCGAGGCCGGTCTGCCCTCGAAAACGGCGCCCCAACCCGAGGTGGAGGCGTCCGTCGAGATGACTTTGCGGTGTGAGATGGCTCCCATTGTCACTCCCCGCTGGTACCAGTCGGCTACTAACCAGGGCTCTAGGGCTGCAACACAGCCCTGAGTCACTCTGATCCTGAAACCTCCGGCAGCCCAGGCTCTGTGAGGCACTCGGGCGTTTAACCAGCGTTGCAGCGGGCGCATGCGCATTAAGCCCAGCTGGAGCACAGCTGCAGCTGAGGCCATACGTCCCAGCATCCTCTGAAAAAGCTTGAGAGGTGCGATTTTGCCCGGCCGGAAGTACGCAGCCATGCGCCGAACTTGGCGCGTGCGTTGTGGTGACAGGCGGGCAGACATAGCCACAGTGTCCAGATTCAAACCCAGAAATGAGGTTGATTGCGTGGGCACTAATGAGCTCTTGGTCCAGTTGACCGTGAGCCCCAGGCTGTCCAAATGGCTGAGCAGCATTGCCCTGTGGGCGAGGAGCTCGGCCTCTGACTGCGCCAGGATGAGCCAGTCGTCCAAGTAGTTCAATATTCGCATCCCCCGGTTTCTCAGGGGAGCGAGGGCCGCGTCCATGCACTTCGTAAATGTACGGGGTGCTAGTGACAGGCCGAACGGAAGGACGGTGTATTGATAAGCCTGGCCGTCGAAGGCGAATCGTAAGAATGGCCTGTGACGCGGCGTTATCTTGATTTGAAAATATGCGTCTTTCAAATCTAGGGAAATTAGCCAGTCTCTCGGGCGAATATGCGCGAGGATCTGCTTGGTCGTAAGCATCTTGAACGATCTCCTCAAAAGAGCTTTGTTCAGACGCCTCAGATCCAGAATCGGTCTGAGCGACCCGTCCCTTTTTGGCACGAGAAAATATCGGCTGTAAAAGCCTGACTCGCTCATAGAATGGGGAACCGGTTCTATAGCCCCTTTGCACAGCAGCGTGGCTATCTCCGCTCGAAGTAGATGTGCTACTTCTTCGCTCACTCTCGTCTCTATACGCGCACAGAAGCGCGGAGGGCGGCGAGCGAACTGCAGAGTGTAGCCGTGCTTCACTGTTCTCAGCACCCATTCTGATACACCTGGAATGGCTTCCCACGCTTTCGCGTGTGCCAAACGGGACAGAACGGCCTCTGGGCTCGAAACGCCGCGTTTCGCGGGTTTGACGGCCCGTATAAGAGGGGCGGGCGCGGTGCGCGCGCTCTCTGTGCTGTGGGCCAGCCGCTCGCTTTCGGTGGCTGGCCGCCTTACACACTGTGTCTCTACCGCTTTGAGCGGGGAATGTCTTGTGTGTGGCCCTACACTCATCGCTTCGGCCACCTTGGGCGGAAAACAAATGGTGTGTGGCGCGGCGCGTAGCGCCTGGGGCATAATGTTCGCGAAAATGTGTGAGCGCGTTTGAGCGGGCACAACTCTTACGCGTGGAACATGACCGGTTAAGAGTGGCTGTGTGACAGCGCGTGTGGTGGCTAGGCGTGGACGCAGACAAGCGGACACGTGACCTAACTCTAGCACTCGAGCGGCCGGAGGCCGCTTTATGTGAGTGGGGGACACGGGGTTTATTGTGCTTATGTGCAGGGGTGAACACAGAAAAGTGGGCACATTTACTGCATTTGAAACACATACGGCGTGAGCCGTGCAACCAGAAATAATGCAACTTTTGTGATTTCTCTGGTTCGCCGTAAAAACGGCGGTGGTTGACAGGCGAGAGGGCGTTTTTGCCGGCTCGTTGGCTGCGTGAAATTCCTCTGCAGCAGCCACAGTGGTGGGGGCTGACAGGAAAAAGAGTTTTGACGGTGGTCCGGCCGCAGCGGGACTTAACCGTCGTTTCTTGCCTCTGGCTAGGAGGGCTTTGGAGGCTCGGACTTCAGCACGATCCTAGGCCGGGGGCCCCGAGGGGGAGGCGGCTTACTGTGGCTGGAAGAGCGCGATCTGGGGCGGCCGCTCGGTCTTCGCTGAGACGAAGGGGGCCGCGCTGGGCGCTGCGTGGAGCTCGGTGCTGGCTGGTCGCGAGGACGGCGAGCAACGGAGCTACCGCTGGCGCCTGGGCGTCGAGGCAGGAAGAGGTTCATGGCCTGCGTCGTCTTCTGTACTTCGGAGAAACGGTCGACGATCCCCTTGACCGCTGGTCCGAAGAGCCCAGATGGAGAGAGCGGGGCGTTTAAGAAGGCCGCGCGCTCTGTTTCTCGCATGTCCGCGAGCGTGAGCCAGAGGTGGCGCTCAGCTACCGTGAGGGAGGCCATGGAGCGTCCGAGGGCCTGTGCTGCGGTCTTGGTAGCGCGGAGGGAGAGATCCGTCGCGCTTCGCAAATCCGTGATCAGCTCCGCGTCACAGCTCCTCTCGTCCAGATCACGGAGGAGATTGGCTTGGAGGATTTGCAGCACGGCCATAGAGTGCAGAGCAGACGCAGCTTGACCGGAGGCAGCGAAAGCGCGGCCGATCAGCGATGACGTCACTCTGCAGGCCTTAGACGGGAGGGCAGCCTTTGAGCGCCAACCAGAAGGCGGGCAAAGGTGCGCTGCGACCGCCTCTTCCACCGGAGGGATAGCGTTGTAGCCTTTCTCAGCCGCGCCGTCAACTTGTGAGAGCGTCGAAGAAGCCTGAGACGAGACCCTCGCGGAGAATGGCGCGTTCCAGGACTTCGCGAGCTCCTCGTGAAGCTCTGGCAGAAAGGGTGCAGTCCTGGCGGTGGGCGCACGGCGGCGACTGTTCAGGAAGCATCCGTCGAGCCGATTCGGCGCTGCCACCTTAGGCGGGGCCCATTCGAGGCCTAGCTGCTCGACGGCCCGGGTGAGAAGGCGCAACAGTTCGGCGTCCTCACCCGCTCGAGAGCGTCCGGAGGCTCGGACTGAAGAGGTCGCGGAAGACCATTCCTCGCTGTCGGAAGCCATGATGGAGCAGCTGTCGGCGCGTTCCGCGGCCGCATCCGCCTCATCCCCAGAGGCGGCAACAGAAATGGCGGCCTGGGGTGGGGGCGGGGAAGGCGAGAGTGAAGCGGGCGGGAAGGGTTCCGGCGAGCTTCTCTCGGCCAACTCCGGAGTCCGCTGCGAGCGGCGCTTTTTCCTGCGCGGCTTAGCAGAGACTGGAGGGATGTCATCTTCGAACTGATCGAGTCGAGCCCGCAGGGTCGACATCGTTAGTTCTTCGCACTCCGGGCATCCGCCGGCGAGAAGTGCGGCGGCGGCGTGATCACGGCCCAGGCAGAGAGCGCAGATCACATGGCGGTCCCCGGAACTGAGCTGCGCGTGACACGAGCCGCAGGTGGAACGAGACATTTTTAGAAAAACGCTCGGCTCTTTTTGTGAAAGTGTGACGCAGCGGCGACAACACTGAGCAATAAAAGGATATAATGCTGCCGGATAGCAGAGCAGGCACGGATGGCTGAAGGTGGCGCGATGCTGCCGGCTTCTTCAGGCGCTGTCCTCTGCTTGCTCGTCTGCACGTTCAACGGCGGCGGGTTCCAGATCCAGCGATGCGAAGGGCTTCGCTGAAGAAAAGAAAATCGAATATGCAGCCCGTGAGCCCTGCTTATATACACGTGGCCACGCCCCACCTGTAGGCAAATGAAGCCAGGTGGGCGCGAAGCGCCCTCATTGGTCGCCACGTCACGCGGGCTCACCGATAGGCTGCTGCAGTTGCCAGCAGAGCAGCCAATGGCACGCTGGAATAGCCTGCTATGGTCTGCCAGGCTGCCGCACTGCGTTGACAATGTTACAAAATTAAGGATAATTTTGGGTTTTTCAGAAATCTCGAAGAAAGAATACTTTCCCGTAGCGTAAGGAACTTACGCAATACGAGAGAACCTCTCGTAAGAGAACTGTATTTTTAACACAATTTACTTATCTGTATACCGCTGTTTTCACTGTCCTAAAAACGGCTGATGACTTCCTTTATTCTATGAAGTCCCTCCTTCAGAAATACGTAACGAGTTCTGATTGTGCCAGCGGTTCCCGTGTTGTGATTTGACAGCAGCTTAGCGAACGTGGCACGGTCCTGTGTTGTGATTCGACAGCAGCTTAGCGCACGTGGAAGGGTCACGCCTCTTAACGGGAGATATATGCGCTTAATGATCTCTACAGCGTCCCTGGGAAAGCCAAACAAAGGTGATTTGACTCCGGGATGAAAATAACAGCGTCTCGACGACATGGCGACAAACACAGTCAAACGCAACACTTCCTTTTCTCCACGCGACACGTCCTCTTCTCCACGTGGGACAGTAACAAGACCACGCCCCCTTTTTTCGCGTATTCTTGTGCGCGGAGGTTAGTCTGTTCTACTGACGTAATTAATGAAGGAAGTACCAGGATGTAGTCCAAGCCAGCCGTTCGCTGTAGGCTTTGAAAGGGAACTTCTGTTAAATAAAATATCTCGCTTGGCATTGAACTTTGAGCTTTATAATTTTACAGGTATTATTTATGCTCTAACAGCAACATTACACACTAACTAAAGGTTGAACAATGGGATCACGAAGAAGGGGACCTTTAAATGTTATCTCGCTTCCGCGTTTTCTAACAAAGTAATGTCATACCTGCACCACTTTGTGTCAACAGTGTTCAACAATGTTTCTCAGAAATCACTTACTGCACCTTTAAATTCAAAACAACCACTTTCTACTAAACCAGCTACTACAGCATTTAAAATAAACTGGGTTAACTTGCTAATTAACTGCCTTTATGTTAAAAAATATTTTATTTTATAGTAGGAGCTATATGTAGGCTTTAGTAAATCTGGTTAATATAGTCCCTTTTGCATGGGAAAGTCTCAATTCTTTGTCTTCTTTTAGCTCCCTCCTTTCATAAAGAAGCACACTGCACAGAGCTCAAACAGATCGGAGATGCCTCATGCCTGACCAACTACTTTAGTCTAAAAAGCAATGATCAGTGTTAAACAAAACAGTCAGCCTCAGATGAAGGCTACCAGCTAAAATGAGAGGTTTTGGTGTACTGTACTGTACCAGAAGTGAACAGGCTGACCCGGAAGCTGTGCTGTCTGGAGGCGCATAGAGAACATCCAGCCTCTTCACTGCTTTATTAAAGCCTCTTCTACGAGAAAAAAACACTCTGACATCGATATAAAAGGTTTGTGCGCTCATATCGTCTTTTTCCTTTTGCCCACACTGAGCTATCGTGCACATTACTGCATTGTACGACAGATAACTGTTCGACGGCAGCGATTTATCGCCTTTGATCTACCACAGGTTGCACAAAGCGACATATAACATTATAAATGGCATTATCTGAATGCATTGCACATGCATGTACTAATGATGTAGATGTGCATTTGCTATAGCGCTGTTATAAATCTCTCGGCGCGGCAGATGTTGTAGAAATTACACAGCCGTGTGCAGCGTTTCGCCAATTGTAAGACATTTTTGCACGGCATGATTGTCGGAAGTGTCAGTTTTTTTCAAGGGGGCCGGGCAATTCAAAGGTGCTATTCTTCATAAACAAACACACACACACACACACCTATAACCACAAACATCTCGTTGATCGATCGGTTCCTCCCTGAAATAAATGCACCGACTCGAGTGTGAATCTTTGGGTTCTGCAGAATATGGCGTCCTTATGAAAATATAACAGGCTGCCATTTTTGTTTTTTTCTTTTGTCTGAAATGTTTTTGGTGAAATTGTGCAGGAATTAGTCGGAGGCTGTGGGTGATCAGTAGATACCGAGATAGCCGTGTTGTGCAGCAGCTGTCAGGGGAAATCAAATCACAAAAGTTTTGTGACTGTTGTTTTCCTCTAAAAGCGTCAGGATTTTTTTTCTACTTTAGATCGTAGGGATATCTGTTGAATTCTGTCACTTGTTAAAATAGTTTTGATAATGATGCTTTCAAACCTCAAAGGAAATGACAATTCTTAAATTCAGATGTTTACCATGATGTTTACTCGAGTCGGATATAAGTCACATGGCAAATTCTTGACACTTCTTCACTTGAGCCGACTCCAGTAATTTACACACACAAAAAAATCGCCCCAAGGTCAGAAATTTATCAAAAATACTAACTGATATTTTAAATAGTTGTTGAATGTGTAGGACATGTTGTTATATTTTACTTTATAGATAATTGATTAGATTGAGTATTTATTTAAGTTACGATTCTTCAGGTCAATGCCCCTTAAGAAAAAAAGTTAATTTCTGACACTATTAACAACAGTTTCTGACAAAATGTCTATGACTACAGTTATTGTTAACTGGCTGTTATCCACCACAGTTATAAAATAAATAAACCGATTCATGAACGCAAGAAAGCTTCTCACATTAGAAAATCCAAAATCAATTTATTTCGGTTTTACAATAGGGGTGACAAGGCATTTTGGTAGAAAATATAGTTTGCACGCTGAATTTATGTACAGGAAACAAGTTGCTTTAGTCAGCAGTGCATGGCATTTTGGCAAAGCATTAATTAAAGGAACAGTTCACACCTAAATAGAACTTGTCATCATTTACTCACCCTCATTCCGTTCCAAACCACTATGACTGACTTTCTTCTGTGGAACACAAAAGGCAGAATGACAGCCTCAGTCACCATTCACTTTCATTATAAGGAGAAAAATACATTTAATTAAAAATAAGAAAGACATGCGAGAATAAAGTTGTGAAGAACTGAAACAGGCATACAATCATATCACATACAGTATATAGATCTATAAATATAGACATTTGACTGAAAACAATAAAAACCTAATGTAAAGACCTGAGGTTTTAGGTTTATATTTTTCAAATGTACTTTATATTATAGATATTGCACTGGTCTGTAGGCCCAGTGTATTTATGTTTTCTTTAAATTACTAAAAATGTACAAAAGATGCAAAGCTAAAATAAACATGATTTATTGACATGCTATTTGTAAGAAATTGACTTTCATTACTTGACTCACTTTGTCTATTGAAGACAGAGATTTAGTTTTAGGCCGATGTGTGATTTTAACTTGTTATATGTGATTTGACCCTCACTAGAAGGATGGCAGAGCCACGATTCAATAATCCATATTTCTGGCCACCACCTCCCTCAATGCCTGGTCAAGTGAGTATTGTGTTTTATAAGAGATGCCTCACATGCACTAGTGTTTTTCAGTATATACAGTGGGGCAAAAAAGTATTTAGTCAGCCACCAATTGTGCAAGTTCTCCCACTTAAAAAGATGAGAGAGGCCTGTAATTTTCATCATAGGTACACTTCAACTATGAGAGACAGAATAAGAAAAAAAAATCCAGAAAATCACATTGTCTGATTTTTAAAGAATTTATTTGCAAATTATGGTGGAAAATAAGTATTTGGTCAATAACAAAAGTTCATCTCAATACTTTGTTATATACCCTTTGTTGGCAATGACAGAGGTCAAACGTTTTCTGTAAGTCTCCACAAGGTTTTTACACACTGTTGCTGGTAGTTTGGCCCATTCCTCTAGAGCAGTGATGTTTTGGGGCTGTTGCTGGGCAACACAGATTTTCAACTCCCTCCAAAGATTTTCTACGGGGTTGAGATCTGGAGACTGGCTTGGCCACTCCGGGACCTTGAAATGCTTCTTACGAAGCCACTCCTTCGTTGCCTGGGCGGTGTGTTTGGGATCATTGTCATGCTGAAAGACCCAGCCACGTTTTATCCCTTGCCCTTGCTGATGGAAGAAGGTTTTTACTCCAAATCTCACGATACATGGCCCCATTCATTCTTTCCTTTACATGGATCAGTCGTCCTGGTCCCTTTGCAGAAAAACCGCCCCAAAGCATTATGTTTCCACCCCCATGCTTCACAGTAGGTATGGTGTTCTTTGGATGCAACTCAGCATTCTTTCTCCTCCAAACACGACAAGTTGAGTTTTTACCAAAAAGTTCTATTTTGGTTTCATCTGACCATATGACATTCTCCCAATCCTCTTCTGGATCATCCAAATGCTCTCTAGCAAACTTCAGATGGGCCCGGACATGTACTGGCTTAAGCAGGGGGACACGTCTGGCACTGCAGGATTTGAGTCCCTGGCGGCATAGTGTGTTACTGATGGTAGCCTTTGTTACTTTGGTCCCAGCTCTCTGCAGGTCATTCACTAGGTCCCCCCGTGTCGTTCTGGGATTTTTGCTCACCGTTCTTGTGATCATTTTGACCCCACAGGGTGAGATCTTGCGTGGAGCCCCAGCTCGAGGGAGATTATCAGTGGTCTTGTATGTCTTCCATTTTCTAATAATTGCTCCCACAGTTGATTTCTTCACACCAAGCTGCTTACCTATTGCAGATTCAGTCTTCCCAGCCTGGTGCAGGGCTACAATTTAGTTTCTGGTGTCCTTTGACTGCTCTTTGGTCTTGGCCATAGTGGAGTTTGGAGTCTGACTGTTTGAGGTTGTGGACAGGTGTCTTTTATACTGATAACGAGTTCAAACAGGTGCCATTAATACAGGTAACGAGTGGAGGACAGGGAAGCCTCTTAAAGAAGAAGTTACAGGTCTGTGAGAGCCAGAAATCTTGCTTTTTTTTGTAGGTGACCAAATACTTATTTTCCACCATAATTTGCAAATAAATTCTTAAAAAATCAGACTGTGATTTTCTGGATTTTTTTCTTCTCATTCTGTCTCTCATAGTTGAAGTGTACCTATAATGAAAATTACAGGTCTCTCTCATCTTTTTAAGTGGGAGAACTTGCACAATTGGTGGCTGACTAAATACTTTTTTGCCCCACTGTGGTTACTTGGACATACTGTACCTTTCACTACAGAGTGAAACTAGCATTTAGCGATTGTTTGAGTAAGAAAGCATGACGTTTGCAAATCTGTACAAAACAATGTGGTTTGCCAAAGTGGGCCCGAAACCTTGATAGAAGTTTCCCCCCATGTTTTGTTCAGTTGGTTTAGTGTCTCATGTCACTTGATGTCCTGTCAAACTTAACCGATGACTTTTTACAGCTGGATAACCTGGTTCTTATCGACAAGATCAAAGAGCAACTGATGGCAGAAAAGATTAGACCTCCGCATTTGCCACCCACCACTGTTCCCTCTCAGCAGACTCTGCTGTTGGCCTCTCCGCCTTCAGATGGTGGGCAACATGTGATGTCTCTCCCCAAGCTGCAGCAGGTGCCGGGTCTTCAGGCCCACAATTCCTCTCAGCCTGACATCGCCCTGCACGCCCGCCCAGCATCAAGCACCATTGCAGGTACTGATAGTCCTGTACATTTAAGTGTTAGTCAGTGTGCGAAATACCCGTCAATATTCGGGGTGGTCCCCATCTCCCGATTGTTGCGCAATCCTGCAATATTTTTTTTTTTTTTTTACAAAACTACAATTTACATTTTTTTTATTCAACACTGAACATTTTTAGCATTCCAGCAGACATTATACAAACAAAGCACAATATATATATATATATATATATATATATATATATATATATATATATATATATATATATATATATATAAAAAAAAAAATACATTTGACATTCTACAGACACAAATATGCACTGGAGGGGAGCATTTGCCAATATATTATTACAGTATCAACTGAGGGTGCTCTTGCTTGCATTTGAGGGTGCTTAGACAATTCAACAGAGCAGTGTCTGCGTCTTTCTCTGACACTTTAAAGCCTTCTTTAAGCCTTGTTTATACTCGTCACGTCCGCATGCGCGCGATCGGGTGTGCGCGGCAAAAATGACGTCATCGCAGAGTGCTAAGCGGACGAGGCGCAAAAGTATAAACAAGGCTTAATGCCAAGGGGGTAATCCAGCACCCGGAAAGCGTACCTTCCATAGGGGCAGCCATTGCTAACCAAGCCATCACCTGCTGTTAGCATCCCATTGAGTCTGTCATTTTGCCGTATTTTAGTGTATAACTTTACATCTGAGGTGTTTAAAGACTCCATTTGACCATTGTTTATTTATAAAGAAACACGACAATGTATATAAAAGGCTCCATTACCTTGTATCTTACACTATCGCCCTGTAGAAGCCGTTTTTGTAAAAATAGGCTAACGATTGCGTCATAACCACGCAACGAGAAATTACCATATATATCCGTATAGACAGGATGCATTAACTTAAAATGGCATACTGCCGTTATATTTAAAATAAATAAATACTATGCAAAATGACAAAATAATTAATCAGAATACTTACCAAAAGTTGCCCCAGCTCATGCTCTCCGTCTCTGCCAGATTCGGTGATTCAGATTTCACTTTGCACAACTGCTAGAAGACTTGCCACTGTCAGACGGGTTGCTCACGTCACATCTACGTCGTCAAGCTCAGTCTGAGGCTGCGCAGTACGCTCAGCCATCAGGAAGTGAGTGCTTCTAACTGACTTCGCTTTTCTGCGTTGAAGTCTATGGGGTCGCTGTGTCCATTTTTTTTTTTGCTGTCTATGCTTAATGCTACCACACCTCCGACGTGTGCTGCATTGCTGCATTTAGAAGTGTGCACGCCTCTCTCTCACACACGCTGGTTGCTATATTTGATCGCATCATCAAAAATCTCATTGTTCAGTCAAATTTATTCTGTCTTTTCACTTATTCGCTTATATCATAATTTTGGTTGCCAAACAATCGGTACGTCCCTAATATTTTGTTTAGTTGTCTATTCAGAATTGCTGAGAATCGTGATCTCTTTTTTGTGAATCAATTGTTCCACAATCGTGCAGCTCAACTATCTATAATTTTTTTTAAATGCATTAAAATGCAATTCGACTTTTAACACACACACATTTAGATTTTTTTTTATTGTTGATACAACTGTCCTGAAATCATAATAAGGAGAAAATATTTAGAATGGTATAAATTTATATAATAATATAACATGTATAATAATTATATATGATGATTATTATTACAGAAATAAAGTATAATAATTTAACTAAACTGCTTCATTAATATTTCATTAACAAATTTGTATTCATATTTAATTAAGTCATGTGGTCCAAATAATATGAAGAACAAAATATCAGTAATTTGGTGCAACTCCCCAAAAACACATTATATTTTTGAATAAATAATTCATAATATCTTTAAAAAACAAAACACACACACACACACAATAGTATATTTATACTACAAATAAATGTAACTTATCAAAACCATGTGAAACCAGCATAAATACAAGTGTTCTTTTTTAAAAGGAAATATTGTTTTCTTTATCATGGACACTATGTCACTGACCCTGTAATGACATGCTGTTTTCTTACATAATTTCAGAGCTGAGTATTGATGACAAGTCTGCGGTGAAGGCAAAGGGATTGTGGGAAGACTGGCATATGCGACAAGCAGTGGACCAAGCCTCCAGAGCAAACCATCGCTCAGGTGGAAGACACGAGTGTATAAACAAAAATCATATTAAGTTACCATTTGCCATAGACAAGTTGTTAAAACCTTCTTTTTGATGTTCAAAAATAGGTCTCACACTGTCATCGCGCACAGACAGCCACAACACCTCTGAGGCTATAACTCCTACCACCCCGACATCTAGCAGTCAGAACCGCTTAGGGGGTGCACCTTCCTTAAACACCATTTCCAGCCTTGCCAGCGGTCCTGGCATGGAGCACATGAAAAGTGGGGGTTTGATGGGGATGCTGGGACCACAGCCCAAAGCTCCACGGGGCCGCAAGAAGATTAAAGCAGAGAACAACACAGGCCCCTTGCTGGTGTTGCCCTACCCGCTTCTGGCCTCAGGCCCTGACCAGGCAGTTACCATCGCCAAAGAAGGAAAAACATACAGGTCACTGTCAATAATAAATAATTTCATTTACGACCTGTATTACATCTCATATTACACATAAGCTTTAATATTAGTAATTAGCTATTCCTTTTTTGCGTTTCATACAGGTGTAAAGTGTGTCCGCTCACTTTCTTCAACAAGTCAGAGATGCAGATTCATTCCAAGTCCCACACGGAGGCCAAACCCCACAAGTGCCCTCACTGTTCAAAGTCCTTCGCAAACGCCTCATACCTAGCACAGCACTTACGCATTCACTTAGGCATTAAGCCCTACCACTGCTCCTATTGTGAGAACTCTTTCCGCCAGTTATCACACCTCCAACAGCACACCAGGTCAGCAGAACTCACAGTACAGCTTGTAGTGCAAGTGCAACCAGTTTAGAGTTCCTTAGAGTGTTAATATATCTGTGTTTGCTTTTAAGGATTCATACTGGTGACAGACCATATAAATGTGCCCAACCTGGTTGCGAAAAGGCCTTCACACAACTCTCAAACCTACAGGTGAGGACAGCTTAAAGCTAAGGGCAGGATTAAAATTACATTATACAAATGTAATAAAAAGTCAAATATAGAATTTTGTGTATATATATATTGTGTATATATATATATAATGTATATATATATATATATATATGTATATATATGTAATATATATATATATACACACACACATATACACCGATCAGGTGAATAACACTGATTATCTCTTCATCACGGCACCTGTTAGTGGGTGGGATATATTAGGCAGAAAGTTAACATTTTGTCCTCAAAGTTGATGTGTTAGAAGCAGGAAAATTGGGCAAGCGTAAGGATTTGAGCGAACTTAACAAAGGCCAAATTGTGATTGCTAGACGACTGGGTCAAAGCATCTCCAAAACTGCAGCTCTTGTGGGGTGTTCCCGGTCTGCAGTGGTCGGTATCTATCAAAAGTGGTCCAAGGAAGGAACAGTGGTGAACCAGCGACAGGGTCATGGGCGGCCAAGGCTCATTGATGCACGTGGGGAGCGAAGGTTGGCCCGTGTGGTCCGATCAAACAGACAAGCTACTGTAGCTCAGATTGCTCAAGAAGTTAATGCTGGTTCTGATAGAAAGGTGTCAGAATACACAGTGCATCGCAGTTTGTTGCGTATGGGGCTGCATAGTCGCAGACCAGTCCACCGCCAAAAGCGCCAACAGTGGGCATTTGAGTATCAGAACTGGACCACTGAGCAATGGAAGAAGGTGGCCTGGTCTGATAAATCACGTTTTCTTTTACGTCATGTGGATGGCCGGGTGCGTGTGCGTGGCTTACCTGGGGAACACATGGCATCAGGATGCACTATGGAAAGAAGGCAAGCCGGCGGAGGCAGTGTGATGCTTTGGGCAATGTTCTGCTGGGAAACCTTGGGTCCTGCCATCCATGTGGATGTTACTTTGACACGTACCACATACCTAAGCATTGTTGCAGACCATGTACACCCTTTCATGGAAACGGTATTCCCTGGTGGCTGTGGCCTCTTTCGGCAGGTTAATGCGCCCTGCCACAAAGCAAGAATGGTTTGAGGAGCACAACGATTTTGAGGTGTTGACTTGGCCTCTAAATTCCCCAGATCTCAATCAAATCGAGCATCTGTGGGATGTGCTAAACAAACAAGTCTGATACATGGAGGCCCCACCTCGTAACTTACTGGACTTAAAGGATCTGCTGCTAACACCTTGGTGCCAGATACCACAGCACACCTTCAGGGGTCTAGTGGAGTCCATGCCTCTGTGGGTCAGGACTGTTTTGGCAGCAAAAGGGGGACCAAACCAATATTAGGTCATAATGTTATGTCTGATCGGTGTATATGCACAATACATTCTTTATACATATTTAGCAAGGACACTAAAATAGATAAAAAGTGACAGGAAATATTTTTATTTTGTTACAAAATTCACTATATAATGAGATTAAGGTGTTTACATGCCCAGTTTATTGCGATTAAAATCAGTGTACTCCATAGTTTAATGCGAATGTGGTTACTACAATTATGAGCTTAATCACATTAGGTAAAGTTTAATCACAATATTGCCAAAATCACATTATAAGCACATTATGAGGGTGCATGTAACTGAATGATTGGATCATTATTGCAGTGATTATTATGTTTGTTATATTTTTGGAAACAGTTCTTCCAACCCTAACTGATGGAGTGTGTAGCTTTTCATTTCTTAAGCAACCATGTAGGAAGACACTTAATGGCCATATTCCAGGCTGACAATGTCAAAATTCATCAGGCTTAAACTGTGAAAGAATGGTTGAGAGGGAGAATGAAGAATCATTTTCACACATGAATGGGCACCTCTTGAGTCCAGACCTTAAATTCATTGAAAATCTTTGGGATGTTGACTTTACAGAGTGCTTGACCAAAAATGTATGCACCTCTTGATGGAAATAAATGTTGCGATGTCATTTCCATCAAGAGGTGCGTACATGGTATATTTTGTATTTTTTATAATAGGTCTTAATAGGTGTTTTTCATTATTTCTTTTCCTGTTCAGTCTCACCAGAGACAACATAACAAAGACAAGCCATACAAATGTCCAAACTGCTACCGAGCCTACACAGACTCAGCCTCCTTACAGATCCATCTCTCCGCACATGCCATCAAGAACGCTAAATCATACTGTTGCAGCATGTGTGGCCGCGCATACACCTCAGTGAGTACCGATCCTCCTCAACATATGGGAAAGTATCTCTCTGGTCATATTATAAAACCATCTTCTGTTTTTTCAGGAGACCTACCTTATGAAGCACATGTCCAAACACACCGTGGTGGAGCATCTCGTCAGCCACCATTCCCCACAAAGAACAGAATCTCCTAGCATCCCCATACGCATTTCACTTATTTGAGGTTCTTCCTTCATGTTTCTCTTCCATGAAAAGGTATTTTGTTCACCGCGATGGTCTTCCGTTGAGAAAAAAAAAGAAGAATGTGATGAGACCTCGGAGGACATTGAGTCTGATATTGTCTTTACCCCTTTAGCTCTTAGTGATATTAAGCCTACAGGCCACAGACTCGACAACTGCTGTCTGAACTGAATTGATCAATTCAACTACAGACACCAGTCTAAAAGGATTTGATTGATTATTCCAAAAACAGAATGTCACAATTGTGATCACTTTAACATTTTGTTGCAAAGGTGTGTAAGGGAGACCTCCAAAGATACTCTTAAAGCACTTTTTCAGCCTTGTGGTTTCGCTCAAAGTAAAAATGAACCTTTTCAGAATGGGAGCATCTCGCTTTGGGCAGCTATGAGAGTTCAAGCTTAGTTTTAGAAAGTCGGACGGATTTAGTGGGTTTCCGTCTTCACTTCTACTCCTTGTTGTTTGTTTTAACGGGATATTGTGTTATTTTACTGTGGATGGGACACTTCTTCCACGTTGAAGCTTGTATTATCCTTTTAAAAGGGGTATTAGGTCATGGTTGAGAAATTAAAAGTGAGTTCTGTATGCCGTGATGTGGCACAGTTGAGGTCCATTTTTGTGGATTTTAAGAGCATGGTCATTGCCTCTTTGCCTATTTTTACACTGGCAAAGAATACCCAAATAAGGAATTGTAAAAAATGTAAAATAAAAAAAATTCCCCCAGACGATTCGTTTACATAAAAGAGGGTCAATAAGATATGACACTCTCTAAAATAATGGCTTGCGTTATTTGCATCATAGATGTTTTGCTAGTTTCACTTTTTCAGGCAAGCCCTTTTTTTGTGTGCAATGCAAATGCCATCCTTTTCAATCACAGTATTTTGAGGAAAAAGTGTCCTTTTTTTGTCATTTTTAAAATTAAATGGCATAATTGCATCATGACAATGTCCATTAAATGGATTTTTGTTGTGATGTAACTGAATAAGTGTCACATGGGATCAGTGCTGTTAACTGAATTACACGTTTAGGGTGTAACTCTAATCTCTAAACTGTTAAGTGTTAATTCCCTCTATTCTTCCCCGGACAAGCGATACAAAAGCACCTTGAGACATTAACCGATGGTTAGCTGAAAGTTTTCATGAGTTTTTTAGATTATGATATAATCTAATTGCAGTGGCCTATTTTGAAATGTTTTTATTTGTCAAATTGGTTTGTACACCAAAATATCAATAATGGTGTTTAAAGAAAATATAGAAGTCAACATTTTTATTTTGAATGTAGTCGTGTTCATTTCCACCAGTGCATTTCTGTTACATAAATTCATCCCAAAAATAATAATAACTCTGTAAAGCCGGTATGTTTAAGCAAAGCCAGCATACAAGCTGATAAAACATGCATTTAACAGTAGTGGGCAGCAGTTTAAAATGTTACTTACTGGGTTAAAGCACACTTGGTCTATTGAATTATTTTAGCCAAATGTGATCATACTTGCCATGTGTGATGTCAACAGGCCACAACACTGCAGATCTACAACATTCATTTACTTTTGTGGTCATTCATACCAGTCATTTGTTAAGCTTATTGTGTTCAATTCATGTATATTTAGGAAACTCTTTTTTTTTTTTTTTTTTTTTGGTATTTTCATTTGTCTGTCTGTTTGCAAAGGACCAAGTTGTTGCTCTCAAATGCTCTCAAAATTCCCCCAAATATATATATATAATATTGATTATATATACAGTATATGTCAGGGGTTTTCAAACTGGGGTCCTCCATAAGGTTCTAAGGGGTCTCCAGAAAATTTCAGAGAATAAAAAGACGAGCAAAAATGGATAAAGAGAGAAATGGATTTCTCTCCTTTCTTGCCATATACATACTTTCCAGAATTGTATATGTTTGTTTTGTATCTTTATAGTTTTTCTCATTATAGTCCCACTAATCTTGCTCACTGGGGTTGTAAGGCAGAATTCTTAACGCAGTGCGTATGCATACACATGCTGCTTATTGTGAAAGTTGCTTATACAAATAATTTTTCATTGAAAAAGTTCTTCTTCAGGTTTATACATCCAACATTAAGTATAGCCAATTTAAGTTTGGAAACAATGTTGTATTTATAATGTCACACTTACTGTTTATCTAACATACTGTTTTTCATACGTAAAAGTATACAGATGGATTTTAGGAAGGGGGACCTTGGCATCATAAAGTTTGAAAACCCCTGGTATATGTGACTTATTACACTGTAATGGTTTACTGGGTCAAATGGGATTTTTTTTTCTTTAATATTTGGGAATGTGACCAATATCACCATTTTAGATAACAGCAATTTGATGAGGATCTACTTCTTGGTGCTTTCTACAAAACCTCAGCTCATTGCCGGGAATAGATTATTACATTACAGTATAATCCTGGCTTTTTCAGCCTCAAATCCACTTTAAATCAGTAAGACGTGTACATTTACTATAAAATATACCCTGTATTCATTAATAGTGCAAATTTCAAGGTTTAGATACTGTACTTTGTTCATTTTTGTATCTGTTTAGTATATTTCAAGTTATTAATATTTGTTTTTCTGTAAGTACTGATCATTGTTTTTATAGGTATCCTTGTCATTTTTACATGTACGCCTTAATTTTATCATCGTTGAAAGACCGGTTTCTTTCTCTTTCTTCCTCTATGTCGATGTTTTTCAGTATTCAGTTTTCTTAAGCCTTTTTTCCGCATGGAACACTGTAATCGTTATTAATTAACTGTTAACATGTATTACGTAAGACATTGTTATATATGTTCTGAAATAATTCACGTTTTCTTTTGTCTTGCATTGTGGTTCCATATAAAGATTTTGTTTAATATGCACAGACATGACTGATAGGTGAATTAAGAAAATATCAATGTCAAGAACACTTTGTATCTCTATCTTGTTTATTAAATTCAGACTGTTATACCTGAGCCTTTGTATATATATTTTTATCTTTAGACCTTACTTTGATGGCAATACCATATGATTTTCAGGGACTCTTGAGTGTAAAGAGAAAAAATATATAGAGTATAGAGTTATATAGAGAGAAAAAAATACATGACTCGTTTATCTGAGTTATATAAAAGTATAAGTAAAGTAAAAGTATATTCAAATATAAAAGAATTGGAAAATTTGGCAACACTTGTATACGATTTTGTATTTACTGTCATTAGACACCTACTTTTGGAATAGCATACCTAAAAACAAACATTTATCATGTTCAGTGTTGGGTAAAGTTACTTTTAAAAGTAATGCGTTAAAATATTGAGTTACTCTCAAAAAAGTAACTCATTACTTGGAATGTAATGTAACGTTACTTTTTCTTACCTGGGCTGGGCTTGTTTGTTTATTTTTAATAACAAACAAATACTCTTTTTGGCAAATACAAAGGCCTTTTCACACCTAAAGTGAAATGAATAAGCCTCAAGCTGAAGGAAATGCAAATTCATACTTTTACTAAAAAAGAAGAAGAAAAGAAACACAAATGTGATATTAAAGGTCCCGTTCTTCGTGATCCCATTGTTCAAACTTTAGTTAGTGTGTAATGTTGCTGTTAGAGCATAAATATACCTGTAAAATTATAAAGCTCAAAGTTCAATGCCAAGCGAGATATTTTATTTAACAGAAGTTCCCTTTCAAAGCCTACAGCGAACGGCTGGCTTGGACTACATCCTGGTACTTCCTTCATAAATGACGTCAGTAGAACAGTAGAACAGACTAACCTCCGCCCACAAGACTACGCGAAAAAAGGGGGCGTGGTCTTGTTGCTGTCCCACGTGGAGAAGAGGACGTGTCGCGTGGAGAAAAGGAAGTGTTACGTTTGACTGTGTTTGTCGCCATGTCGTCGAGACGCTGTTATTTTCATCCCGGAGTCAAATCACCTTTGTTTGGCTTTCACAGGGACGCTGTACTTAGAGATCATTGAGCGCATATATCTCCCGTTAAAGAGGCGTGACCTTTCCATGCAACGTGCGCTAAGCTGTGGTCAAATCCCAACACGCGAACCGCTGGCACAATCAGAACTCGTTACGTATTTCTGAAGGAAGGACTTCATAGAACAAGGAACTCAGCGGTATACAGATAAGTAAATTGTGTGAAAAATACTGTTGTTTTTTTTTACACGCGAAACATGAACACGTTATATTGCACACTGTAAACACAATCAAAGCTTAAAAAAAACACGAAGAACGGGACCTTTAAAGTCCTCATGAAATAAAAACAAACAAACCATGCCCTCTGTTCTGCTCATTTAGTATTCAGTTTCTCTCGGAAATACGTCAAATCACTGAAATAAAGTCGGTTGAAACTTTCGGTTCACTGGGACTTTAAATTAAAGTCATTTTTGCTTATTCGTATGGTTGAATAGGATCATCAAAGGTCAGCAGCAATGACATTGGTTAATAAAGTGACATTAAATGTACATGTCAACATATTTGATTACTGCAGGAGTTTGCATTTCACTGTTTTTATTCATTTTGAGGAACACGGAATCTGATTTCTGTCAACATGATCAGTGTTGGGGTTAACACATTACAAGTAACTCAAGTTACGTAATCAGATTACTTTTTTTCCAAGTAACTAGTCAAGTTCATTTTAAATTTACAACAAAATGCCTGTTACTTTTTCAAATGAATAAAGCTTATTTATTTTGATTATACTCAAAGTAACTTGCAGTACTTATTTAAAAAAGGTAACAGGAATTTTGTTGTAAATTTTAAATGTTACTTGATTAGTTACTTTTTTAAAAAAAAATCTCATTACGTAACTTGAGTTACTTGTAATGTGTTACCACCAACACTGATCATATTGCCAATAATTCGTTCATGAACAACAGCTATTGGGGTGTTCCTTTGAGAACAATAAGTTCAGTACAAGACTTTACAAGTTGTTTGCTGAGAGTAGTTTTGAATGTTTTCTGAGTAGTAATTTTATCTCCAAATTTTGTAACCAATCAACCAGGCATCATGAAAATAAGTTTATTAAGAAAATACAAACTTTGTCATGTCTGTTGCAATTTAACTGACATGAGCCCTATATGAATATTTTGTGAAAGTTGCATCCTAATATCGTATAGCAGCAGGACACAATGTACGATGCATTCATAATGTACAGGCACAACTGCAGGATCTTGATCCTTTTGCCACAGCTCAAAGTGATACAATTTCTCATCTGTCAGATGATTTTGCTCCCAGATCACAGGTCATTTCAGTCTCTAAGGACTATATACAAAACACAAAGAGAGTGCAAAATTTTTAAAAACTCCCATTTCACCTCATTCCGTAAGTAAACAACTATACAGTAAGGTTGCTAATGCTACCTGGTCTGTTTTCTTGTCAGTAGCCAAATCATATACTCTATGTAAGTAGAGGTGTAAATAAATATGCTGACATTCCATACCCTCTTACTGAAAAAATAGTGGACATGTAAAAGTAACAATACATAGATGATCAACTATCCACTGAAAATATGATATAAAGTCTTTACAGCGTGAAATAAACACAGATACACTACCATTCAAAAGATTGGGGTTAGTATTTTTTTATGTTTATCAAAAAAGTATTTTATGCTCACCAAGGCTGTATTTATTTGATCTAAAACCCGTAATATTGTGAACAATATAAAATATTTGTTTTCTATTGTAAATAAAACGTATTTTATTCCTGTGATGACAGCTGAATTTTCAGCATCATTACGCCAGTCTTCAGTGTCACACGATCCTTCAGAAATCATTCTAATATGCTGATATATGTTTTCTTCAGGGTTCTTTGATGAAGAGAAAATTCAAAAGAACCACATTTATTTGAAATAGAAATAGTTTGTAACAATGTAAAAGTCAAATTTCTTTTTTGATAAATGTAATGCACCCTTGCTGAATAAAAGTATACATTTCTTTCAAAAATGTATTAATAAAATCTTACTGACCCTAAAACTTTCAATGGTAGTGTAGTACTCCATGTAATACTTGACCAGTTATTCACCTAAAATCAGCACAGAAAATGAGAAAAGGTCTGCAGACACATGCAAACGCTTGATTTCAACTTGATCTCAAATACTTTGCTTATCCGAAGGCAATAGTGCATTTCAGTTGTAAAGACCAGCAGATGGTACCATCTGAACACAAAATAATAGTGCTTTAAGTGCTTTTCCACAGTTGTACCATTAAAGGGTAAATATATAAAAAAATTCATATGGCATCTTATAGATGTGACGAGGCTATTGACCATAACGTCCAATAAAGTGTCATGTTTGTTAATGATATAAAATGTCATGCATTCTAGTCTGACGCTATGTGAGCCACAAAGGCAATGTAACTGAATTCAACACAGGTGATATGAGCCTGAACAATAATACATCTCTTCACACTCGCTTTAAAAAACAAAACAAAAAAGAACTGAAGACTTAAACATGACACACAGTCATGGTGCTACAGAAGCAATTTCTGGAGCAAGTTGTCTGTTTTACCCATCTAAACGTTTTACCCTTCTACAGTCGTGTATTTTTAAACCTTGACTGATCCAGTGACTTTTCAGATTGGCAATCTCTGTAATGGCATTTCACGGTCTTTGTAACTCCCTCAGGCCTCATCGCTTGTGGCACTGAGACTTTCTTCCTGCTCTAACCTGCTGTTGGGAGCCACAGGTGAGGTCAAGTTCAGGTAGCCCATCTCAGTGGACTGTGAAACGGGCACAGATGAGGAGATCTCTAGGCTCTTCACTCCAGAGTCACCCACTTTGACTTTGCGAATGGCATCCAATATTCCCCATGAGTCACAGAGCCCAGGCTGTGGACTAGAGCAAGATGTTGCAATGTAAGATGTCACATTAACACAGTAAAATAATCCCATATTGCACTGCAGCCTCAGTGAAAAAATATATCCAAAAGAGCAGATGAGACCAGCCAGATGTATATTACCAGCCAGATGTATATAAGATTTTCTTTATGTTTTGGAATAAGTCTCTTATGCCCACCAAGACTGCATTTATTTGATACAGTACAAAATTTGATGAAATAGTATTACAATTTAAACCAATTTTAACTTTTGTCTATGATAATATTTAAATGTAATGTATTCCTGTGATGTCAAAGCTGAATTTTCAGCATCATTACTCCAGTCTTCAGTCACACGATTCCTCAGAAATTCTTCTGATTTGGTCAAAACATTTATCATCAATATTAAAAAGGTTGTGCTGCTTAGAGGAACACGCCAACTTTTTGGGACTTTGGCTTATTAACTGTATTCCCCGGAGTTAGAGAAGTACATACACACCATTCTCATCTCCGTGCGTGCCATAACTCTGTCTGACGCACCCACCGCTAGCCTAGCTTAGCACAAAGACTTGGAGGTACATGGCTCCAGCTAGCCTACTGCTCAATAAGTGACAAAATAACGCCAACATTTTCCTATTTACATGTTGTGATGTGTATAGTCACAGCGTGTACAAATAACAAGGTTACATGAGACACAGCCATTTTATAAACGTATACATACTGGGGACTATATTCTCAAAAGGCGCAGCACTGCTCTACTTCTGTGGAGTGATTTGCTCGCAGCACCTGAGAAGCCCCACGGTGAGGAGCAGAGAGTTCGCTCAGAGTTGGAGTAATAGAGTCAGCAATTACTAGATAGTTTACAATCATGGGTGTTCACTGTATTGTAAAGAACTGAGACAATAAACAGGGGAGACCAGGTAATACAATGATATTTCATAGAATTCCAATCCAAAACGCTGACCTGATGAATCGATGGCTACTTGCTCTGATATAGATCCAAACACACCTGTAGCCATCATCAAGCACCATCGCATTTGCTCTGAACATTTCACAGAGGACGACTAATTTGAAAAAATGTAATTTGCCACATGTACCATGAAATGTGTGCTGAAGGATACGGCCATCCCATCGATAGTACAGACGCGGATCACCCGCGACTGCGGTAAGTGTTCCGTTATGTTTTTAGATGACTAGCCTACTGTAACAGTACCATTGGCTAGATCTAATGTAACGTTTGTGACACTGTTACATGAATAGGGTGGTCACTACTGTATTGCAGTTTTTCCCGTGCTCCATGTATCCCCTGTAATGTTAGTTTTGTGTTGTCACAATCGCGCTCTGTCACAGTAACAAATGAGCGGTGCTAGAGGTAATTCTCTGGACTGTAGCATTTACCATGCTAATTAATTGGAGGGGGGATGGGCAGTTTTAATTTTTGTCTGTGGTTTCATTGTGCAAAAACAGCTACCTAGTCACACTGGTTTTGTTGACGGAAGTAACAACGCTGCTTCTCAGGTGCTGCGAGCAAATCACTCCGCAGAAGTAGAGCAGTGCTGCGCCTTCTGAGAATATAGTCCCCAGTATGTATACGTTTATAAAATGGCTGTGTCTCATGTAACCTTGTTATTTGTACACGCTGTGACTATACACATCACAACATGTAAATAGGAAAATGTTGGCGTTATTTTGTCACTTATTGAGCAGTAGGCTAGCTGGAGCCATATACTTCCAGTCTTTGTGCTAAGCTATGCTAGCAGGGGGGTGCGTCAGACAGAGTTATGGCACGCACGGAGATGAGAATGGTGTGTATAAGCCAAAGTCCCAAAAGGTTGGCGCGTTCCTTTAATATTTATGTGGAAACAGCGATTACATTTTTATCAGGATTTAAAAGGATTTATTTAAAACAGAATTTTTTGTAACAATGTAAAAGTCAACTGTCCCTTTTGATTATTTTTCCTGAACAAATGTATATTTTTATTTATTTATTAAATCAAAATGCAAACATTCGAATGGAAGTCTATACTGAATAGCAAACTTAAAATTAGTTACAGAAAATTATTGTTAATAATAGTTTTATAGTAGGGGTGTAAGGGTACACAAAACTGACGGTTCGGAACGTACCTTGGTTTTGAAGTCACGGTTCGGTACGGGTTCGGAATAGTAGTTTTTTATGGCTTTTTATTTATTTTTTATTAAACAGTGGATTACTGAACAAATTGTGTCTGTCCTTAAATTAATTAAATTATAACTAAAAGTTTCTTAAAGATAATGCTGTGAACTATATAGGGAGTCCTTGCACATTATTACTATAATATTAAAGGTTAACAACAGAGCCCAAACTATGAGCCTATATTCAGCTGATATTCATGTTTAGATATAGGATACTCAACACTCAAATAACACATTGTGTGCTAACATGTAAACTTCACATAAGACAGTTTTTGCATTAACTCCTAAATCTAATTATAAAATTATGTTTTTTCTCCAATTCGTTGTTGAAATATAATCTTAGTGACTGTCATTTTCATGACAGATTTATCTAAACATAGCATTAAATAATCAAGACATCACTAACAGGTTAAGTATAATTATACAGGGAGTGCAGAATTATTAGGCAAGTTGTATTTTTGAGGATTAATTTTACAACATTAATAATTAAACAACAACCATGTTGTCAATGAACACAAAAAACTCATTAATATCAAAGCTGAATATTTTTGGAAGTGGTTTTTAGTTTTAGCTATTTTAGGGGGATATCTGTGTGTGCAGGTGACTATTACTGTGCATAATTATTAGGCAACTTAACAAAAAACTAATTTATACCCATTTCAATTATTTATTTTTACCAGTGAAACCAATATAACATCTCAACATTCACAAATATACATTTCTGACATTCAAAAACCAAACAAAAACAAATCAGTGACCAATATAGCCACCTTTCTTTGCAAGGACACTCAAAAGCCTGCCATCCATGGATTCTGTCAGTGTTTTGATCTGTTCACCATCAACATTGCATGCAGCAGCAACCACAGCCTCCCAGACACTGTTCAGAGAGGTGTACTGTTTTCCCTCCCTGTAAATCGCACATTTGATGATGGACCACAGGTTCTCAATGGGGTTCAGATCAGGTGAACAAGGAGGCCATATCATTAGATTTTCTTCTTTTATACCCTTTCTTGCCAGCCACGCTGTGGAGTACTTGGACGCGTGTGATGGAGCATTGTCCTGCATGAAAATCATGTTTTTCATGAAGGATGGCAGTAGGACTGGGAGTTGAGCTTGACTCCATCCTCAACCCGAAAAGGCCCCACAAGCTCATCTTTGATGATACCAGCCCAAACCAGTACTCCACCTCCACCTTGCTGGCGTCTGAGTCGGACTGGAGCTCTCTGCCCTTTACCAATCCAGCCACGGGCCCATCCATCTGGCCCATCAAGACTCACTCTTATTTCATCAGTCCATAAAACCTTAGAAAAATCAGTCTTGAGATATTTCTTGGCCCAGTCTTGACGTTTCAGCTTGTGTGTCTTGTTCAGTGGTGGTCGACTTTCTGCCTTTCTTACCTTGGCCATGTCTCTGAGTATTGCACACCTTGTGCTTTTGGGCACTCCAGTGATGTTGCAGCTCTGAAATATGGCCAAACTGGTGGCAAGTGGCATCTTGGCAGCTGCACGCTTGACTTTTCTCAGTTCACGGGCAGTTATTTTGCGCCTTGGTTTTTCCACACGCTTCTTGCGACCCTGTTGACTATTTTGAATGAAACGCTTGATTGTTCGATGATCACGCTTCAGAAGCTTGGCTATTTTAAGACTGCTGCATCCCTCTGCAATATATCTCACTATTTTTGACTTTTCTGAGCCTGTCAAGTCCTTCTTTTGACCCATTTTGCCAAAGGAAAGGAAGTTGCCTAATAATTATGCACACCTGATATAGGGTGTTGATGTCATTAGACCACACCCCTTCTCATTACAGAGATGCACATCATCTAATATGCTTAATTGGTAGTAGGCTTTCCAGCCTATACAGCTTGGAGTGAGACAACATGCATAACGAGGATGATGTGGTCAAAATACTAATTTGCCTAATAATTCTGCACTCCCTGTATGTATATATATATATTAGGGGTGGCACGGTACATGGAAAAAAACCGAACCGTTCGGTTCGCTTGTGTCGGTTCGGAGTGTGTGCGTCGCACGGTTCGCGCATGCGCAATGTATCCTCGTGCCTGTATGTTACCTCAGACAGCGGGTGTCCTTTTCGTGCAAAATAAGAGGTGTGTGTGGACATACAGTAAAGTAAAAGTGGAGTGCTGCAGGTCACGTCACATGTAGAAATGAAAGTGGGAGAGATAAGGAAGGCTGCCAGCATCGTATAGCAGCAGGGCAGATGCAGTGCAGAGAGCGTGAGCCGCGCGTGCCCGCTGCGCATAAACACACTGGCAGTGTTTGTCTCGCGAGTCGCGCAGCTGAACCACGGCACGTGGATTGCAAAAACAGGCAAATATTAGTCCATTCTGTCACATTTTCCAGTGTTCTCCTCCGACCCCTGTCTGTCTCGTGCTTTGATTTATGACGGGCAACATACCGGTATATCTGCTGCAAATGCGACCCTGTTCCCCTCTGTCTCATACACACATTCATATGCTGTATATAAGTAGTTCACATGATAAATGTAACATTTAAAAGTTAAGATATGCTTCTAGTTCTAATAATTTAAACATGCCTTTGAAGTTTGGTAAAAAACTTCTGGCAGTGTTGTGTTTGCGTTTATTTTTTTTTCTTTTCACAGCGCTGGATGTCATATGGTGATCGTGAAACACACGGGACACTTCATGGTGAAATGTGTTAATCAGGTCAGCTGAATTAAAGCCACAGTGCATTGTTCTGATCAGAATTGATATGATTAACATGAAAAATGTTACGCCAATGTGTCGGACTCTGTAGACAGCCAGTTAGGAAACAACTTGATATAAAAAAATGTAATACTGTATCCTAAATTGTGGATGATTAAGCCATATATATCATATGCTGAAGTAAATTTCTGGAGTGTTAACGATTAAAAAAAAACAAGAACCGTAGAGAACCGAAAACCGTGACCCTAAAACCGTGATACGAACCGAACCGTGGGTTTTGTGAACCGTGCCACCCCTAATATATATATATATTGTGACGAGTCCACCCAGAGGAATCAGCGTCGCCCTGGCAACAACACACCTGCACATCATCACCATGGGCTGATCGGTCACAGCTGCACCCCATCAGCTCAGGGACATATAAGCGGCTACGGATGAGCAGACAGACAGACTCTGGTCTCGAGCTGAATGTACTGCTGGACTAACCTCTCTCTTTGTTCTCCTAGAAAGCAGCGAGTGACCGACAGCCCACTTCACTGGAGCACGTTTGGGACACCCACTTTCACCAGGATCGAGCACCACACGGGACGAGGATTCACCAGCCATCACACACCGGCTCACTAACTGTTTTCACCGTTATCACGAGCACGGTCATTAAAATCCACCCTCCGGGGCCTTTTCACTCAAGCTGCCTTGTCGTGTGATTCCTCACCCCGTGACATTGGTGGAGAATGCGGGCAGAAGCGTGAGGAATCACCGACAAGTTCACCGCACCCAAATCCTAATCTTCTCTGTTTGTTTTGTTTCTGCACGCCAGGACCCGGAAGTAGCGCGCTCGCTCCCCGAAGATGGAGGAAGTGTTGCAGCGCCTCACGGAGGTGAGCATCCGCCAGCAACAAATCGCGGAACATCTCACCACCCGCCAGGGCAGGACGGAAGATGAACTTACCGCCATCCATCTTGCCGCCGCCCAGCGCATTCCGCTACCTGATCCGCGTGCCCAAGCCACCCGCCTGCTGCCGAAGATGACGGCGGATGATGACGTGGAGGCTTTCCTGCAGGTCTTTGAAACGACTGCGCAAAGTGAGGAGTGGCCAGAGGGCGATTGGGCACGCGCGCTGGCACCACTACTCACTGGAGAAGCCCAGCGGGCTTATTTTTCACTTCCCCGTGCGATCGCTGAGGATTATGGCGAAGTCAAGCGTGAAATCTAGCGAGGTTGGGACTCTCATCCATCTGTGCCGCCCAGCAGTTTCATGAATGGGAATTCAAGCCCCGGGTGCCAGCCCGTGCCCAAGCCGCCGAACTCAAACGCATCGCTCACCATTGGCTGATGGAAGGAAGTCCCACGGCGGCTCAGGTAGCGGAACGGGTGGTGGTCGATCGCCTCCTCCGTGCTCTTCCCCGTTCCATCCGGCAGGCGGTCGGTATGAGAAACCCATCCAACACCGCGGAACTCGTGGAGGCGATCGAGCTGGCGGATGCCATCCACCACCGTGAGGCAGGGGAGCGAGTGTTGCCGTTCCCCCGGAGGGTGGTCCAGGAGCGACGGCCGCTCGAAGGCACCCCGCGACCAGTAGGCAGGCCAACGGTTCCCCCGCCGCGAGACGAGCCCATGCCCAGCGCCGAATCCATGCCGCCTCCGCGTGCGTGGCTGGCAGGCTGCATCGTCCACCAGCGGATGCCATCGGGAGCCCCGGAAGCAGACGTGGTGATCGACGGGAGACACTTCAGAGCCCTGCTGGACTCCGGCAGTACGGTCACCCTCATCCAGCCAGGGTTGTGTGGGCCCCGAGGAGGCGAGAAGAGCTTCCTCCCCATCACCTGTGTGCACGGAGACACTCGCCAAGTGCCGACCCGTCGAGTCACCATCTCATCGCCCCAAGGCACCTGGCCGGTGGAAGTTGGCGTGGTCGAGGACCTTCCGGTGGCCGTACTGCTGGGTAGAGACTGGCCGGGCTTCAACGCCCTGCTCACAGCCGCCACTCAGCCTGCCAGCCGGGAGGGGAACCGTCGAAGACGGAGACGGCCGCGTGGACCCCGCCGCCAACCAGCCCTTCTAACCTCCGACAGCGGGAGAGATGGTGAGTCCCCCTCCCAATCCACTAATCCATTTCTTGATGTGTATCAGCAGGCTGCCGGAGGGGGCTCGTTCGCCAAGGAACAACGGGAGGACGATCGCCTGAAGCACTGCTGGTCCCAAGTGCGGATCATCGACGGGAAAGACGTCCTCCCACGGCCCCATCCTCTCCCGCATTTTGTCGTTGAGAATGGCCTGCTATACTGTGTCGCACAGCGGAGGGGGGAGGAGAAAAAATTGTTAGTTGTTCCTCGGACCAAGACCGAAACCATCCTGGAGCTGGCCCATTCCCATCCTATGGCAGGTCACCTCGGGGCAGCTAACACCACCCAACGCATCCGCGACCGGTTCCACTGGCCTGGGCTGGAGGCCGAGGTGAAGAGGTTCTGCCAGGCCTGCCCGACCTGCCAAGTCACGTCGCCCAGGACTCCTCCCCCCAGCCCACTCATTCCGCTGCCCATCATCGAGGTGCCCTTCGAGCGGATTGGGATGGACATAGTGGGGCCGTTGCCAAAGTCTGCCGTGGCCACGAGCACATCCTGGTCATCGTCGATTATGCCACCCGGTACCCCGAAGCGATTCCCCTCCGCAAGGCCACCGCGAAGAACATCGCCCAGGAGCTGTTCCTGCTGGCCAGCCGGGTGGGCATACCAACGGAGATACTGACTGACCAGGGTACTCCGTTCATGTCCCGGCTAATGGCAGATCTCTGCAGGCTGCTGCGGGTGAAGCAGTTGAGGACCACAGTCTACCACCCACAAACGGACGGGCTTGTAGAAAGGTTCAACCAGACCCTCAAGCAGATGCTGAGACGTGTGGCGGCGGAGGATAAGCGGGATTGGGACCTCATGATTCCTTATGTGCTCTTCGGGATCCGCGAAGTACCCCAGGCCTCAACTGGCTTCACCCCCTTCGAGCTTCTCTTCGGCCGCCAACCACGAGGGCTCCTGGACATCGCCCGAGAAGCTTGGGAGCAGCAGCCTGCCCCTCATCGCACCCTCATCGAGCACGTCCGCCAGATGAGGGAACGGATCGACCGGGTGATGCCATTAGTCCGGGAACACCTCAGCAAGGCTCAACAAGCGCAGCAACGCCGTTATGACCGGGCAGCCCAACCACGGGAGTTCCAGCCGGGAGACCGCGTCATGGTCCTGGTCCCCAGCTCTGCCTGCAAGTTCCTGGCCACCTGGAAGGGTCCGTATACCGTGATTGAGAAGATTGGGCCAGTCACGTACCGCCTGAGACAGCCGGGACGACGCCAGACAGAGCAACTCTATCACATCAACCTCCTGAAGAAGTGGGTGGGGACCCGGGACAAGGTGGCGGCCCTAAGCATCACCGATCCCGTGGTTGTAGACGTCAACCCCCATCTTTCGGCTGCCCAGAAGGCAGAACTGCAGCACCTGGTCAGTCAGTTCCAGGATGTGTTCTCGACCCAGCCCGGGCAGACCAACGTGGTCCAACATGACGTCAGAACACCGCCAGGAGTCATCGTCAGGCAACGGCCCTACTGTGTCCCGGAGGCTCGTCGGCAGGCTATTGAGGAAGAGATTCAACAAATGCTGAAGTTGGGGGTAATCGAACCATCCCGGAGCCCGTGGTCCAGCCCCATCGTGATGGTCCCAAAGCCGGATGGCACCCTCCGCTTTTGCAACGACTTCCGACGCCTGAACGAAGTCTCCGAATTCGACGGGTACCCCATGCCTCGGGTCGACGAGCTGCTGGATCGACTGGGAAGGGCCCGGTACATCAGCACCTTGGACCTCACCAAAGGCTATTGGCAGGTACCACTCTCTGAATCCGCTAAACCCAAGACTGCTTTCTCGACCCCCAGTGGCCACTGGCAGTACCGGACCCTTCCCTTCGGCCTCCACGGGGCCCCAGCGACCTTCCAGCGGATGATGGACATCATCCTAAGGCCCCACCAGGCCTACGCGGCGGCCTACATTGATGATGTCGTCATCCATTCCGAGGCATGGGGAGACCACCTGGAACGTCTGCGGAGGGTGCTTTCGGAGCTCCGGCGGGCTGGACTCACTGCCAACCCCCGCAAGTGTCACCTCGCCCTCTCCGAGGCCAAGTACCTGGGTTTCCGAGTCGGAAGGGGCCTCATCCAGCCCCAGGAGAAGAAAGTCGAGGCCATCCACTCCGCCCCAAGACCGCAGACGAAGACCCAGGTACGGGCCTTTTTGGGGTTGGCAGGGTATTACCGATGTTTTATCCCCAACTTCTCCTCTCTAGCCGCCCCCCTGACAGACCTGACCAGGAAGGGGCAGCCGGAGAAAGTCTGTTGGACCCCAGCCCTCGAGGAGGCTTTCGCCCGGGTCAAGACAGCCCTGACGTCGTCGCCGGTACTCCGCGCTCCAGACTTCGGTTGCCCCTTCCTGCTGCAGACGGATGCTTCCGACACAGGACTGGGAGCCGTCCTGTCGCAAATCCAGGAAGGCGAGGAGCATCCGGTCATCTACATCAGCAGGAAGCTGTCCCCGGCTGAGACGAGGTACGCCGCCGTCGAGAGGGAGGCCCTGGCCATCAAGTGGGCAGTCCTGGAGCTAAGGTACTATCTGTTAGGCCGCAAGTTCACCCTGGTCACCGACCATGCGCCCCTTCAATGGATGGCCCGCGCCAAGGACACCAACGCCAGGGTGACTCGCTGGTTCCTAGCGCTCCAGGACTTCCACTTTGAGGTACGTCATCGGGCCGGGGCCGCGAACGCCGACGGCCTCTCAAGGATATGGACAGCTTATGCAGGTCTGTCAGGGGTCATTCCCCACCCTCCCTTTGTTTCACCCCTACTGTCTCCATATGTTCGCAGGACCAGAACAACGCTTGGGGGGGGGAATGTGACGAGTCCACCCAGAGGAATCAGCGTCGCCCTGGCAACAACACACCTGCACATCATCACCATGGGCTGATCGGTCACAGCTGCACCCCATCAGCTCAGGGACATATAAGCGGCTACGGATGAGCAGACAGACAGACTCTGGTCTCGAGCTGAATGTACTGCTGGACTAACCTCTCTCTTTGTTCTCCTAGAAAGCAGCGAGTGACCGACAGCCCACTTCACTGGAGCACGTTTGGGACACCCACTTTCACCAGGATCGAGCACCACACGGGACGAGGATTCACCAGCCATCACACACCGGCTCACTAACTGTTTTCACCGTTATCACGAGCACTGTCATTAAAATCCACCCTCCGGGGCCTTTTCACTCAAGCTGCCTTGTCGTGTGATTCCTCACCCCGTGACAATATATATATATATATATATATATATATATATATATATATATATATATATATATATATATATATATATATATATATAGTGCATATATTTAGTGAAAGAGTTGATTTCTCTAGGATTGAAGTGTTCCGCGCTTAAAACAAGCCAACTGTTAAAGATTGCATTCGGAACCGTTCGGTACACCCGCGCACCGAACCGAAAGCCCTGTACCGAAACGGTTCGGTACGAATACGTGTACTGTTACACCCCTATTTTATAGTAATTGAAATTATTAGCCCATATTTTGTGTGCCATGTATTTTTTAATTTGACTAGATTTTGAAACTTTGAATTATTGAGTAGGTTGGAAGACTGAAAAAAAGATTGAATTATATACCTTGGAGTTGACGTCCGTAACAGGCTCTCATGATGAGCTCCAGAAGGAAACATTTTCTTGACCTCCTAAGACAAAAACACAAAATACAAGCATCAGTGCAAACCAAATCATTTGAAATTCTTATTTATATTATAATAAAAAGAACAATTAAATAAATGTGTACCTCAACAGTACACATGGACTGAAGGTTTCTCAATGCTCGATCTAAAATTCCTATCTGATTGGCCAATGTTAGAGTTTTTTCTTGCAGCTGTTTATTCTCCATCTCCAGGAATTTAACTCTAAGAGGAGACGGGACAAAAAGACGGTTAGCATGTTTCTGCGCTTTCCTGTCAGGTGTAGAAGAGGGTAATGAGATGTTTACCTCTGCTGGATGGTAGTGGCAGTTCTCAGTCCATTGTTTCCCATCTCCTCAGCTTCACTTATTCGCTGCAGAAGTTCTCGTCGCTCCAGGAGGAGCTGGTCATTTTCTTCTGTCACAGTCCTAATCCAGTCCTTCTCCTGCTCATAGTGGAACACACTCAAGGTGAAGTGCATGTTAGGTATATAGTGTTCTAGGTCAGGTCTAAAAACACTCACTTTCTCTGAGAGACTTGTCGCAAGAGCCAGATCGTTCTCCAGCTGCTGGATCCTGTGCTCATGTTGGGCGACCGTCTTCATGAAAATTTGTTTAGCTCTGCGCAACTTGGTTTTGTGCTGAGACTGTTTCTCGTTGTGTCTCCTGCAGGTGATGAGTTTCATGATTTCATATTAACACATTGCATGAAATATATATATGTACTTTTAAAATAGAACATTTGCTGTAATGCCAGCTACAGATGCGATTTCGGCAATGCTATAAGATCATTACAAATCACACTGTACGACATGATCTAATAAACTTGGGTACGGCATGTATGCAGACTGTACGATGATGCCACCTATTGAATCAGGCTACGATGCAAGTTAGTATAGAAGAATAAAATGTCATCAGCATGAGCTAGTGGTAAACAAATAGAGCAAGATAAATCACACTTTGGCAATTGTGGGTGCGATAAAAAAAGAGGAAGCGAAAGAGGAGAATAAGGACGCGGTCATGGCTAGAGAAAAGAGCCAACTTGGCATGCCAATTTTGCAAATGGAGCTTGAGGTAAATAATTTTAAGTTGATCAATACTACCATTTCATGTTTTTTTTAATTGGCTGATCAGTAGACGTAGGTCGTAGCAGCAAACACACTGTGAGATGATCATTCTAAATTTCTGACAAAAACATTTATTGCATGCTATCTTTGGTCGCAAGACCATGAAGACAGCCATCTTTGAACCTCTCTAACTGTATGACCACCATTTAGGAGCCACGACCACAAAAATCACCATGATCTTTTGTTTGGGACAGCCCAAAATCATACAATGTGTACCGGGCATAAGAGTAAAGGCTGGAATACACTACTTTTCAAATCTGAACCGATTTTAAAACACTAGGCATGATCATAAACTTGCCATCTTTGTAAATGGTTCCAGAGAAAAACTGGGCATCATAAACTAAATGACTTCACACACTACCAGACTTTCAAGTCGTTCTGAACACAAACTCACGCAAAAACATGCACCTCATTGCAAGGAGACGCGTATCAAATGAAGACAATATATGTTCTAATATTGGCTCAAAATACCAAACATGTTTGACTTTGATGAGTCTGTGTCCATCATACACTACACGATATTCACAAGTTCACACTAGCATATATTTGGCGTGCTGTCCGAGGAGAGGACACCGAGTTCATAATTTGGCCCGAACCCAGAGTACCTCCCCCCAATCTCTGGCTGGGATAGGAACAATCGAGAGTAAGGAGTTGGGGTGGGGGAGAGATGCTGGAAAACTGTTGTGAGAAAGGGGTAAATTGGCTATTTGAAGATTAATAAAACAATTTCTGTGAAATCTGAGAACTTCAACTGCCCAAAATCTGCAGACTGGCTCTGAATTTCGGCAACTAGCATCAACTCATTCAGACTGCAAATCAGGGAACAAAAATCTGAAAAAAAGTAATGTGTTGTATTCCTGCCTTAAGTCTATAATGTCCACCCAGTGAATAATGATACCTGATGTGAGTGTCAAGCTGCTGAACAACCAGTTTCAGTTCCTCCTGCAGTCTCTCAGACTCATGCTGGGAAGACAGAAGCTGTTCTTCCAACTTGTGGCAGCTCTTCTGACTGCTTCTCTGCTGCAGGACACATTGGTAGTTCATGGTCAGCAGCTCCACTGGTGCAGCATTTCAGCAATTAGTTTAATAATTATTATCATCAATTAGATGATAGTTTCACCTCACAAACCTCTACTCTAGCTGTGTTAAGTTCACTCTCCAGCACCTGCAGCCGTGTCTCCAGCTCCTGCGTGCGGTGTGACATCTCCAAGTTGGTGCGTGTCAGAGTCGCATCCTTCGCCCGCAATGAGCGCACCTGCTGCTGGAGTTCCTCGTCTTTCTGCTCAAGTAATTTCCTATCAGAAAACACATTAAGTCATTGTAAAGTTCACTAGATATATATTGGTTAGTGATATAGTAACACCTAATATAACGTAAGACAGCTGCAATAAAACTGATTTGTTTTACATATTTACTAAATTAGAAACAATTAATTAGTATAAAATATATCAATATGCAAAAAATTATTTGAACTTGATAAATAATTCTGTAAAATAAACAGATTTATACTTTAGAAAGAAATGCAATACCATTATCTTATTTTCACAGATAAATAAATGAATAAACATGAATAAATAAATAATAAATAATAAATAAAAAACACTGAAAACAATAATGGACTGGTAAGTCTGTGCGCATTAGAAATCATATTTTCTCAAATAAAGACTGGGGTTTGCTCATTTTACATACAGCACACAGAAAATATCATATTAATATGACAGCAGCCAACTGGTTATAGTGCATATAGTTTAACTTGCCCTGTTTAGTAAATCTGGCCCTAAAAGTGATTTTTTATATATATATATATATATATATATATATATATATATATATATATATATATATATATATATATATATATATATATATATATATATATATATATATATATATATATATATATATATATATATATATATATATATAGTGGTATTAGTGGTCAGTTGACCACTAATACTGTCTTGTGATGCAGTGACCCGTCTGACCTCTGTAGTTGATCCTCTTGCAGTCGGGCTCTGAGAGCAGACAGGTTATCAGACATGTCTCTGGTGTCTCTCTCTAGTTTGCTGGTCTCTCCCGCTCTGGCCTCCTCTAGGCGCAGCTTGTGTAGAGCGTTCTTCAGTTGCTGCTGCAGTTCTACGACCTGCAGAGATGTTGAGGGAGGCACTGGTAAATAAGGACATTCGTCATAACTGTTAAACTACTGAACAAGAGCATTTCAGCCTGCTCTAAACACACACCTTCTTGTCAGCAGCAATCACACGTGCCCTCTCTGAATTGAGCTCCTCCATCAAACTGCTGTTAGTCTGTCGGTTCTGAGCGCTTCTGGCCATCTCCAGCTCCAGATCTCTGGCTCTCTGCTGGAGTCTCTCCAGCTCTGCCACCTGTCCTGCAGTGCTTCCCTCCTGCTGGGCTACTCTGGCCTGGGCCTGCTTCAGCTCTGCACACAGCTAAAGAACAAAGCAGAAACATAAGGTGTATGAGCATTAAAAATAGTCCTGTGTAAATCTAGGGATATGTTCGGCCCATGTTTGATTAAAATGAAAAATTAAAATTAGGCCTACTGTCTAAAAAAAAAAATTCAGTAAGACTTTATTTTACAGTGTCCTTGTTACATATGTTACATGTACTTACCATGGAAATAACAGTCAATTATACATAATTACATCATGCAACTAACCTTCAACCAAAACCTAATCCTACCCTAACCCTATAGTAAATACATGTAGTTAATTAATATCACTCAGTACTTAAATATATAATTACACTTTATTTCAAGGTGTCATTGTTACAGTGTAATTATATATTTAAGTACATTTATAATACATACATACAGATTTTTATTTCAAATAAATGTTAATGTTACTTTGAACTTTCTATTCATCAAAGAATCGTGAAAAAATTGATCATGGTTTCTACAAAAACATTAAGCAGTACAACTGTTTTCAATATTGATAATAAGAAATGTTTCTTGAGCAGTAAATCAGCATATTAGAATGATTTCTGAAGGATCATGTGACACTGAAGACTGGAGCTAAAATATACTCAAATATACAAGTTATTTTAAATTGTAATATTTCAAGTGTACATTTTTTTTTTTTTTTATAAATTCAGCCTTGTTGAGCATAAGATACTTCTTTCAAAAACATAACATCCTTCTGGACACTTTTTCCAAACTTCATGTATTTCCTTATGCATTATGTAACAAAATACCAAAGTAAATGTCATATACTATATTTATTTAACCCTTAAATGCATGACTGTTTCGCCAAACGTTCTTACACACCTCAGGACGTTAATGACCCTATACAATTTTGACAAAAAACTAGTGGAAAAACAGGCATTCAATTATAATTTTATAATTTTTTTTCTTGTTATATTGTTTATAATGGATTGATTGAGGAGGAATACTAAGAAGGTTGATGTCTAACTTTTATTTATTTTTGAGAAAATTAATGAGGAGGCGTGTAGTGAATGACATCCCGGGTCACTAAAGACCCGAGTTATGCATTTAAGGGTTAAAACAAATGCCAACACTGGGGTGTCCAAACTTGGTCCTGGAGGGCCACTGTCCTGCAGAGTTTAGTTCCAAATTGCCTCAACACACCTGCCTGGAAGTTTCTAGTATGCCTAGTAAGACTTGATTAGCTGGTTCAGGTGTGTTTAATTGGGGTTGGAGCTAAACTTTGCAGGACAGTGGCCCTCCAAGAGCAGGATTTGACTAATTCAATAACATTCATTCATTTCAAATGTGTCCAAATACTTTATGGTGCCCCGCACAATTTCTATGCATGTTTTTTTTTTACCTTGATCTTTTCCTGGTCAAGGAGTGCAATGTGCCTCTTAAGGTCTAGATTTTTCTCTCTCTCATAGCGTAGCTCTCGCTCAGCAGAGGTGAAGAGGTGCTGGGTTCTCTGCAGGTCCTGTCTCAGCTGTTTGTTCTCCTCTCCCTTCTGTTGTAGGAGTGAATCCTGAGCCTGTGCACAGCCACATAATGGTCAGGTTATGCATAGCAAACAGGGAACATATAAAAAAAACAATAGTGTTATTATAAAATTAATCAGATTATACAAATCTTTTTTGCATGAATGAAAGTAAAAATGAGCGTGAATATGTTTGTGTGGGTATAGAAAGATTGGAAAGCAGGGCTGACCTTAGCCCGGGCCTGGACTTCACTGATCTGGGCTTGCAGGGCCAGCTGGTGTTGGCCAGCCAGATGTCTCTCCTCCTCCAGGGTGGAATGTAGCTTACTCATCTCTGACTTCACACAGGCCAGCTATAGGAGCAGCACAAAACATCAAACAGTTTACACATTTCAACTTCAGCTAACAGCCCAAAACCTCCATGGACACTGCCGTTCAAAAGTTTGGGGTCAGTATGTTTTTATAATGCTTTTATTCAGGAAGAATGCATTAAATTGATTGAAGTGACACCGTGACTTCCCCGGACACGACCGTTAATGCGCCGCGCCGCAACAGCTAGAAGCTGTTTAAACTGAACGCGACAGTTGCAAAGCATTTTGTCACATGCAGCTGAACCGCGGCTTGTGTACTGCAAATACAGACGAGTATCGTCTAGTGTCACCTTTTTCAGGTGTTCTCCTTTCACCAATTTGCCTGCCACCAATTTGATCTATGACGGGCAGCATACTCTGCTGTGATGCAACCGTGTTCCCCTGGCACACATACTATATATGCATATCATATGCAGTATGTATGATAAAAAAATAAACTTCAAATTAAGCTATAACTCCACTCCTGGTGATAATGTGTTTTCAGGTATTTTATTCATTCTTTTCACAGTGCTGAAAGTCATAAGGTGACTATGTGAAACACATACCTCACTTATATGATTTTATGGTGGAAATTTGTTATTATTCTTGTTAACCCAGATGTATTTTGACCAGGAACAATGCACAGTGGCTTTAATTCAGCGCAAGCGGCGCAGCAAAAATAGACTTGATGCTGTAGATTTCACGGCACTGCCACTTCTACACCTCAGAGTGAAAAAATATGCGCTGCTTACGCGTCCAGTGTGAAGCAGGCCTTACCTGACAAACCCCCTCATCCTGTGCAGCAGGCTTGTGGTTGGCCATTTGCTCCTGTGATGCTCTGGGTGTCTGCTCTCTGGTATACTGGAGCTGCTGTTTCACATGCAGGAGCTCCAGACTGAGTCTCTCTTTCTCCCCATCAGTCTGAAGCCTCTCATGGGCTTTCTCGCTGAGCTCCCTCTGTAGTTGCATCACTTGCCCACGCTTCTCCATCAGCTCATCCCTAAACACAGGAAAAGTACATCTTACCACATGCTTTTTATTTAGACAAGGAGCTTCAGCAACATTTATAATATCATTATCATTTTAATGTCATAAAGAGTTGAAAATGGGGGGAAAGTGATGAATCTGTAACAGACTGCCTTACCTTAGAGTGTTGTGCTCCTTCTCTAGACGAGTCAGTTCTGTTCTCAGCTTGTCCACCACGGACTTAAGCTCTACCACCTGTCCCCTGCTGTCTCTCAGGTCCTCTTCAGCATGGCTGTTCTCTGTCTGAAGTGTCAGGTTGTCCTGGAGCCGCGTCTGAGCACGCTCCAACTGGGCCACCTGCAGAGTACAAACATAGCCTCAGTGAGTATTTGCAAGCTACAGGACGTATATCAAAGCATCCTAACAATAAATGGATTGCTTTTTTTGTGATATAAACCTATAATTGAATGAACTTCATTACCTTTTCTTCCAAAATTCCCTTTTCTCCTTTAATCTGCGTGAGGTTCTTGTTAAGTGTCTTCCCTTGTCGACATTCTACCTCGAGTCTCTGGACCTCGACACGTAATCTCTTCAGCTCCTCGTGGTCTCTTTGCATGACCTGTTCACATGTATCGTTTATGTGCAATTCATGGTTTCAGATCACTTTATTATAATTCTTCTTAACAAATGCATAGTGCAATATGAAAAACTTTCTCTAAAATGTGTGTCATGTGTGACAATCATATTACCTCCTTTTCTTTTTTAAGTGAAGCCTTGGTTACAGATAGATCCACCTCCAGCTGTTTCCTCCAACCTTTTTCTTCAGCAAGACGACCCTCAAGGAACTTCAGTCTTTCTTGAATGTTCTCACTAAGCTTTGGATTAAAAGATCATGAAAATAAAATGTATTCTACCACATACTCAGAGGGTGCAAGTAAGAGGCTTTTTCACTGTCTTTAAGCCTGTTCACACCAAGAATATTAACTATAACATTAACTATATCAGCGTTTACACCAACAGACGATATATAATTTTGTTTATTCTCAAGTGCGCGCTGCTATTATGTTGCCTGCCACTTTAAATGGAAAAGCTCTTAAAGCAGAAGGGATTTTGATGGCAGTCAAAGTTTTTATTGTTCATCAGCTGGAAAAAAATCATTCTGTAAGTGATTCCAACAATATCGTTTCTCTGTGCTGTTATCGTTATATTTGTGCTGTGAACTCTGCTATTCTTTTATATTTTTTAATAACTTTATTGTTATTGTTATAGCTATTGTCCTTGGTGTGAACAGGCCTTTAACCTTTACCTCAGAGTCAGTCCTTCGAACCTGATCTTCCTCTTTCTTCTCAAGTTTCTTGATATCTTTCTTACTCAGTTCTTCCTCAATACTTTTAATCTAGAACCAAACTCAGAGTCATCCTCAACATTTAGGTGGTTATTTATCCAATTCAGCCCCATAACATTACGGCTAAAAACGCACCTTTCTCTGTAACCCCTCTATCTCACAGTCATGACCCTCGCGCTCATCTTTCGCTGCGTTCTGCGCCTCCCCCAAAAGTGCCTCCAGCTCCTCGTTCCGCTCCACCAGCTCCTCGTACTCCCGCTGCTGCTTCTGCAACCTCCTCTCCAACTCTCGCAGGCGGCTGTCCTTATCTTCAGACTCTCTCAGACACCTGCCGAAAAACAAAAATGCCATATCAGCATCTTTGAAGTGTGGAAGCAATGACATGATGGAGGGCAAAGCTTCACCTTTTGTGGAGTATCTCATCTGCAGCAATTGATGAATCCGCATCAACATTATTCCCAACACCCTGACAAAAAGCATCTGTAAGTGCTCTGAGAGGAAACTATACAATATTAAATTATATGTGTCATGCAATACATGCAAACTAGCCCCTTCGAGAGAGGATTGTATTAGAATGTATATCTACCTGTGCAGAGTGTATTTTATTGTGCTCTAATGTCTCGTTGATCCCTTGAGACGAGTGCAGCTTTGATCGTTCAACCTATGACACACCGACATGGCAAAATATATCTTTCCTATTTACAAATTGCAAATATCTAACACAATGTGGCACTAAAATAATTTTAAATAATTATTCTTGCCAGTTTAAGAAGAGTCCTCCTCTCTGTGTCCAGGGAGCGAACTCTATCCCTCAGCACACAAATCTCCCCATCCAGTCGTTCATTACGCTCCTTGGCCTTCTGCAGCTCCACGATATCTGTCAAACATTTGTTTACAACCAGAAGACATTCTTTGAAATGTTTTCATGATTTATTATATCTTAATTTACAGTACTTTGGTCTACGCTGTAGTTTTTTTAAGTGTCTTTATACATAAACTTGCAAAAGTGTGATATCTTGCTACAGACAAACTCTCACCACACTGTTTAAGCTTGTCCACTTCCTGTTTTAACTGCTCCACTTCCTCCCCAGTTTTCTGCAGGTCAGGAACTGAAATTAAAATGTTTACATTATCCATTAAGACAAAATAGTTAGAGAAAACCGTGATTTTTACATTCTAAAGACAACATGAGTGATGCTTGGTCACCACAACCATTACCAGGGTGTTCTGGGTGGTTTTGTCTGTTTTATCATTCACCAGGGGAAAATATTTAGTTTAATTGCATAACAATATCTGCTGATATTAAAGAGTTCCTCAGATGAAAAACTAAAAGTTAAATGAAAATGAGATGTTGCCACAGCAATTTACTGAAAAAAAGTTAAATTACTCAAACTGAAATGAATATTAATTAAAACTAAATAAAAATATAAAAACAAATATTAGCAATGACAAAAACACAATAAAAATATGAGAATTAAACAAATGAAATAAAAGCAAAAGCTTATTAAAATAACTGCATCTAATGCTCACTTGAAGTCTTTCAAATCACTAAATAATTTAATAACACTAAAATGTAATCTTTATATTTTTCATACTGTACAAAATTCATTTGTAGCATTTGAAAATGATAGATTTTAATATTTAGTGTTTTATTACAACCCCTAAATCAGAAAAAGTTGGGACAGTATGGAAAACGCAAATAAAAAACAAAAGAAGTGATTTCTAAATTTACTTTGACTTGTATTTCATTGCACACAATATGAACACAAAATATTTCATGTTTTGTCTGGTCAACTTCATGTCATTTGTAAATATGCATCCTTTCCTGTCATTCAGACCTGCAACACATTTAAAAAAAAGTTGGGACAGTAAAGCATTTACCACTTTGTAATGTTGCCATTCCTTTTCACAACACTTAAAAGACGTTTAGGGACTGAAGACACCAAGTGATGAAGTGTTTCAGGTGTAATTTTGTCCCATTCTTCCTCCAAACAAGTCTTAAGGTGGGCAACAGTACGGGGTCTTCGTTGTCGCATTTTGCGCTTCAAAATGCGCCACACATTCTCTATTGGAGACAGGTCGGGTCTGCAGGCAGGCCAGTCAAGTACCCGTACCCTCTTCCTCCGCAGCCAGGACTTTGTAATGTGTGCAGAATGTGGTTTTGCATTGTCTTGTTGAAATATGCATGGACGTCCCTGGAAAAGATGTCTTCTTGAAGGCAGCATATTATGCTCCAAAATCTCTATGTACTTTTCAGCATTAATGGTGCCTTCACAGAAGTTTGCCAAGGGCACTGACACAACCCCATACCATGACAGACCCTGGCTTTTGGACTTGTTGCTGGTAACAGTCTGGATGATTCTTTTCTTCTTTGGTCCGGAGCACACAGCGTCCATTCCTCCCAAAAAATACCTGAAATACTGATTCATCTGACCACAGTACACGTTTCCACTGTGTGATGATCCATCCCAGATGCCTCCGAGCCCAGAGAAGTCAACGGCGCTTCTGGACACTGTTAACATAGGGCTTCCTTTTGGCACAGTACAGTTTTAACTGGCATTTGTGGATGTAACTACGTATTGTGGTACTTGACAAAGGTTTGCCAAAGTAGTCCTGAGCCCATGTGGTGCTATGGCTTATAGATGAATGACGATTCTTGATGCAGTGCCGCCTGAGGGATCGGAGATCACGGTTGTTCAGCTTAGGCTTGCGCCCTTGTCCTTTACGCACTGAAATTCCTCCAGATTCATTGAATCTTTTCATTATGTTATGCACTGTTGAATGTGAAATATCCAAATCTCTTCCTATCTTTCTTTGAGGAACATTGTTTTTAAACATTTCAATAATTTTCTCACGTATTTGTTGGCAAACTGGCGATCCTCGGCCCATCTTTGCTCCTAAAGGATTAGACCTTTCTTGGATGCTGCTTTTGTACCAAATCATAATTACAATCACCTGTTGACATCACCTGTTTCAAATCACATCATTATTTAACCATTTTACCTCATTACTAGCCCTAAATTGCTCCTGTCCCAACTTTTTTTTAAATGTGTTGCAGGTCTGAATGACAGGAAAGGACGCATATTTACAAATGACATGAAGTTGACCAGACAAAACATGAAATATTTTGTGTTCATATTGTCTGCAATGAAATACAAGTCAAAGTAAATTTAGAAATCACTTCTTTTGTTTTTTATTTGCGTTTTCCATACTGTCCCAACTTTTTCTGATTTAGGGTTGTATATTAGTGTTACATTAACATTGCCACTTATCAGTAATCAGGAATAATATGAAAATAATTATCAGTTTATCGATATCGGAATGGTTATTCACTTACCAGACAAGTTTTGGACCTTACGAGCGAGATCCAGTTCATCTGTCAAGTGGCGAATCTCTTTATGTGCCATAGCAAGACGACTCGATGCCTCTTCCAGATCCCTCTCCAGCTTCTGCCGCTCTGTGCACTCTCTACTGAGTTCTTCACTGTGGGCCTACAGGACAGAGAGCTGTCAGTGAGACATAAACCTGGCTGCACTGGGTGGACAAGCAAAAAGCATGTCGGCCTCCAAGCGTTTTTAACATGCATGAGCCACACAACACAGGTGAAGCTGAATGTGGATTATGTTCCAGTGTGAACAGAGTTTAATATGTGCCTGCTCTCCCTTTTAGCCATCAGAGACAACGGTAACATTGGGACAAACAGCCTTTGGTTAGTAACCACCCTGAAAGAAAAGCGCTCCATAGTGCTGTTAGGGTCCAGAGTGAAAATAAGTGTTAATATCATGCTAGGCTCAGCATGTTGTTATTCTCTGCTTTGAGTTCAACCAAGGCATGCATCATTTCATGGAGCTGCCCTAATCTGATTTAAGTGGATCATCCTGTCAAGGACAATATGGAAGGTTCCACCTCTCGTGATTTACACTTCATGTGATGCCTTTTTATATGAGTCCAATCGAGTTATGAAAGGTACGGGAACGTACAAGAAGTTTCTGTGCTCTTAGTGTCGCCTTGCGCACACCAAAGAACTTCCTCCAAGGACTTTGAACTGATGATTCCTGTCCATTTAGGGAGGGACAAAGAATCAGGAGAAATTATGATGTACAACACAGAGAGATGGAAAACATTTTGATATAAAAACACTTCAATATAGATGAGACACTGTTGATATGTCCATGACTGCAGCACACTGCTTTTGTATGGGACACTCTGAGATCTTCTCACCTTATTCATGTTTTCCTTTTGCTGTCGGAGTTCCTCTTCCAATGCGTGACGGATATGATCCAGCTCCTCCTGATTTCCATAAAAGAGGAGATATTTAAATGGCCATAAAACAAACAAGCCACAAGTGAGGTATTACTATCAAGAAAAGACACCACTTTTTTTTTTTAAACACATACAGTATATTGCCATTATTACCATATAAATATTTACATTTTATTCAGTCTTTCATCCAAGCACTTTCTGTATCCTAAATACACACAATTAAATAACACTTAAATATGAAATATAGTTTTACAATTAAATATAGTTTTTGCATAATGGTCTACCTGTTGACTTTACACTTTAAAGAACACTGAAGTTAGGCTTTTATTCTCATAGCACCTGTAGATGCACCTCTCTGAGGTTGCCGGTGAGGGTCTGGGTGTCCAGCTTTCTTTCAGCAGCCTCCAGTCTCTCCAGCAGTGTGACTCTCTCCACTAGCAGATAGGCCACTTGCTCACTCGCACTGCTCTGGCTGATCTCTGCTAGACCCTCCTGCTCCAGCATCTCCACCACCTCCTTACACTGGGAGTCTGACAAACACGGCGTACGTAAGGATCACTTACTGGACTAAAAGTAGGTTCAAGTTTGCCACTGTGTAGAACGCAAGAGCTATGTTGCGAATGGAATACTAGCATACTACTTAAGTTGCATACTATTTTTTCACCTCTGCAATATAAACTCATTACCTTGCATTTTTAATCAAATTGTATGTAAAAAAAAAAATAAAATAAAAAAAAGTATTGTTATTGTTAATTAAAACTAAAACTATGAATAATTTTTGTTAATTAAAATAAAGCTAAAATAAATACAAAAAAAGTATTAGATAAAGAACTTAAGCGTACAAATAAAAATTGTAATTAAATATATTTAACATGAAGTACTACAATAAAAATAACACTGCAATAAAAATAAATTAAAGCTAAATAGAAATATTTTTTAAAAATTAATAAAAATGACAAAAGCACATCAAATTACTAAAGCTAAAAGAAAAAAGAAAACAAAATATACAAGCTAATTTTAAAAATAAAAGCTACAATTATTTATTAATATCAGAATATTAATAAATACTATAATAATATATAAAGGGTACATTTACACAACAACAAAGGTGGTCAAAAACTGTCCCCTTTCACACGGATCCACGAAAAAGATTAAAAACGGCGTTTTATGCAAGCCACGCCAGTAGTTGGCGATGTCACTTTGTAAAAAAAAAAAAGAAAACGACGCCCCTATAGTAGGGTGGCTTCAAGGGGGTGCTATGATGATCGGGATTTAAACCGGTACATGATATAAACCAAATGCAATAAACCCACCCCCCAAACGCGTTTTAACCGAAGGGGACACAACCCCACCCCGCGGAATGTGATTTCTCCCCAAGCCTCCCCAAGCCGTGTGTCCTGGCGCCGGGATTGAACTATAGACTGAACACGTAAAATGCATGCACGACGTCACCAATTCCATGAATTCACATTTTTATAGTTAACACAGAGACGATAGCTGTATCATTTTCAAAAAATTTATGAAATTTTGTGTTTTCAGACCCCTAAAGCGCAGTTGTCATGTAAATAAATGGCTAAAATGCATAAAACTTTGTCTGTTTATAGTTGAAAACGGTGTCGTGTAAATGGCCCCTAAAATAACACTGGAAAAAACATTTTGACTACTGGTTGTCAGATCAAACGAGTTGTATTGTGGCAGATATTACTTCTGGACCATGGAAGGACCAATCAAGCACACTGCATTGTGAGATACAGTATTCTACACTATATGCTCTGTTATATACTGCTAGGGTGACCACCATCAAACAAACCAAATGTGGGACGATTACCAAGTTTGTGTGGGACAATGTGGGACGTTACCAACACTAAAACATAACCTGAAACTGTTGTATAATCTTTATTGTCATTTCAATTCAACATCACTGAGCCCAAAGGCAGCAGGCATCATGCAGACAACTATTTTTGAAACAGTTTTGACCAAGTCCAACTAAAATCCCCAAAAATAAATAATGAACAAATAAAATATAAAACAACATGAACAGTCTTATATATTAATTTATATTATATATTAAGAATATAACCAGTTTACCGAATTATCCATTCGTTTTCTGACAGGGAACACATGGAACGCACCAACGATCCACATTTTGATTGACAGCTTTCACAACCTACTAGTGACCGTGTTTACTCCTTTCTTTTCAACCATTGGTATTGGATAGGACTTAAAAAACGGCAGTTGTATTTGTGTAAGGCGGGATGTTACTTCTGACGAAGCGCTGTTAAATATAGGTGAAAAACGATGCCGCAAAAAGAATAAATAAAATGCTTTCTTAAAAAGGCAAAAGAACACATGCATGTTTTCTTAATATCATAATAAAAAAATGAAAAATGCGACATGCGGGACAAGGGGTGCTGTGCAGTACAACACAAAGTGGGACGGGTGGTCACTATATACTGCACATTTGAGAAATGTGGTAGCTGATCTGTGTGTTCTAAGACTACAGAAAACTATTCTAAGGAGGATACAGAAAAGTATGTATAATGCAGAAATAGTATGACAGTAGTATGCTATTCGAAACACAGACAAGGACAAAACTGCGAACACAATCTTATGTATGATCAAATAAATAGAAAACCCTCACCCTGTTGGTGTTTCATTAGAGCGAGTTCAGCACGGAGCTGTTCGTTGTCACGTTCGTACTCCGCTGTAATTGATTCCCGCTCCTCCAGCATGTTTCGAATATGCTCCACGTAATTTTCCACCTTGAAAAAAACCCCATCAAACAACCAATCGGCACAGCAAAGGCATTAGCTACAGAAGGAGTTTGCTTTGGTCAGGAAACAGTGTCGTCATGTTACAATGTTGATGAGGGAGACCATGATTAGCTATTCTTTTGGGTGGAGTGCCGGCCTGCCATCTGCTGGCTCACCTCTCTCATCTCGCTGGCCTGCTGTGTGCGCAAAGTCTGCAGGTCTTCAGTGGCTGAAGTCAGGCTGCCCTCACTGCTCTGAAGCAAATGCCACAGGTGCCGCTCACGCTCCTCTGCTGAAGCCTCAGGGGACATACCGTCCCGGTGCAAGCGCAGGGTGATCTCGTCCAGCTCCTTTTCCTTAGGAGGAGACAAAACAATTCTTTCTTTTTTTTCTTGAACAGTGTAAATGATGCCTGAGTTACCTGACACCATCTAGAACACTGTCATCCTGTCAACAGTGTGTCTAATTGTTCTGTGTGAAGTACGTCTCAGAAGGTGCCTAATATCTCTCTATACTGTAACTGTATGAATAAGCAGTTTTTAAATGGGGGGGGGGGGGGGGGGCTTCTAAAAGGGCTGCAAACTGTTTTTAAATGCTTCAAAATAATAGTTTGTATCTGCATATAGATCAGTGATTCTCAACCAGGGGGCCGGAAAGGGGACAACAAGATGGCTTTAAATTATTTAAAATAAGACGAAACAAACTTTTAATCAAGATGACAACTGACATATTTATATTTTAATTATTTTACTCAACTTTCTTTTTTTAAAATTAAGAACTCGTCTTGGAAAAGTTGCATATATGAAGAAATTTCAGATGTGAGATTTCTAGGCCTGGAAAGTTATGAAAATATCATATAAGCCATGGAAAACTCAATTGGGAACATCTATTTTTATATTAAGCTCAATATTCTGAAATACTAATATGTAGAAGAATTTGCTGAGAAAATCATAAAGTAAAACAATTATTTTAACTTAATCATAGTCATAGTAATTTAAATCCATTATTGAACCATGAAGAACACTCAGTTCTTGAATCTACTGAAATTGCAGAATTTAACTATTTAAATTAATTTAAATATAATTAATTACTTTCGATCGACGTGTAATTTCTGTAAATAAAAACAATTCGTTTTGTATTCACCACGGAAGTACCAGAAATAGTAAAAAAAAAGTTGAGAAGAAAACGTGATAATGCATTAAAATATATTGAGATTAATTAGTATCTGATGATAATAATAGTTTAATAATAGATAATAATGGGGGGGGGGGGGGTCTTTTTGTAACAATTTAAGCAGACATACATGAGGAAACGTGTGTAGGGACCTTTGTAACTTGGTGTTTAGATAAATACTGCCATACACTCAATGGCCAATAAGCATATTACATGGTCTCAATTTACTAACCTTTCCTGCTTATAGCATATTTATAAATACAGAAACGACGACACCATACCTCTCTTTTTTCCATGGCCGAGTACAGCTGAACTGTCCGTGCATCACTTGCAAATGAGCCAAGAGTGTTTATGAGAACAAAGTCTAGATTGTGGTTTCCAGCATTTGCGTCCGCCCATGGCAGTCTCTGCCCTAATCATCACTTCATAATAAAAATAAAGAAAAGCATACGTGTTACTATAGTTACTATAGTAACTTTTATATACTAATAACAATGAAACTGTAACAAATGAGTACACATGATCTTCTGCATAATCCCCAAAATCCATTATCATCCGTCATCAAAACTTTCTCTCTCATATTCACAATATATCTACAGTCACGGGTGTATTTGACAGGAATACTGTTGCTTCGGGTTTTTACTGCAATATAAAAAAGTTTTCTAACCCTCTCAGAGTCCCAGTCCGCTAACTTTGGCTAGCGGGCTAGTTCGCAGGGATTACGTACGAGCCTCTTTTCATATCCTCCAGGCGGCTGTTAAAAATAAAACAAATTAAGATTGTAGTTGTCCTTCAACATCTATTTGACACCGTTAATAATGCCTGTTTGTTTGCAAATATTGATGCAACGACCAGAGTGTCGTATCTCATGAGGCCTACCAAGTGTTTTGTTGCAGCTGCTCGCAATAGCTTGGACCGAGTGCCTAGGCAACGGGTTAAACCATTATGGACAGAAAGAGGGGGGAGAGAGAGAGAAAGAGAGAGAGAGAGAGAGAGAGAGAGAGAGAGAGAGAGAGAGAGAGAGAGAGAGAGAGAGAGAGAGAGAGAGAGAGAGAGAGAGAGAGAGAGAGAGAGAGAGAGAGAGAGAGAGAGAGAGGACGCTGCGTTAAAAAGTGTCATATTATCCCAGCAGATGGCGGTGTTTCTTCTATAAATCAATAAGCAACTAAAAAGTATGTGTCTAGAATAGAGCAGTGAATGACTGAACTGAACTATTCAATTAATATTTTATTTTTAAAGTAATGCATTCATTGTATATATGAAACAGTAACATTGTGAAATATTTAAAATATATTGAAAATGTATATAAAATATATAAAATAACTGTTTTCAATTTGAATACATTTTAATATGTAATTTATTCCTCATCCTCATCTCATGAATTTGCAGCCTCATCACCTTCAGAAATCATTCTGATATGCTGATTTGGTGCTCAATCATTATCGATTATCATTGGTGCTCAGTTATTTGATAATGGTTATTATTAATATCAATTTTTGCTACTTAATATTTTGTGGAAATCATAATAGGTTTTTTTTTTCAGGATTCTTTAAATGAATAGAAAGTTCAAAAGAGCAACATTAATTTGAAATAAAAATTTTTTGGACCAATTTAAGTCCCTGATAAAAGTATTTGCTTTTTTGTTGTTGTTTTTTTAATTTCCACAAAAATATTATAAGCCAATTGATAGCATGTGTAAACGCTGTGTTGTGGGGACAAAAATGTCCCCACAAAGATAGTAATTTCAGTAATTTTTGACCTTGTGAGGACATTTTTTGGCCCCCATGAAGAAAACAGCATATAAATCCTACAAAATTATGTTTTTTGATAATGTAAAACTGCAGAAAGTTTCCTGTGATGGGTAGGGTTAGGATAGAAGTGTGTAGAGTATAAAAATCACTGTGTCTATGGAAAGTCCCCACATGAAAACCCAACATGTGTGTGTGTGTGTGTATAATTTTATTATCGTAAAATCAATCACATTTGAAACTAAGATTTCTTTAATGCAGTACCACAGTAAATTAAAATAAGTGAACTGGAGATAAATGTATTAAATATTAATTTACTGTAAACTCCCTATACTAATTCTTCTACATTTAAATTAAAACAAACATTACAGGTTTTTACACATGTACAGTGAATTCATTATATATATATATACACACACACACACATATATATATATATATATATATATATATATATATATATATATATATATATATATATATATATATATATATATATATATATATACAGTGAAGAAAATAAGTTTTTGAACACCCTGCTATTTTGCAAGTTCTCCCACTTAGAAATCATGGAGGGGTCTGAAATTGTCATCGTAGGTGCATGTCCACTATGAGAGACATAATCTAAAAAAAAAAAATCCAGAAATCACAATGTATGATTTTTTTTACTATTTATTTGTATGATACAGCTAAAATTGAACACCTGAGAAAATCAATGTTAATATTTGGTACAGTAGCCTTTGTTTACAATTACAGAGGTCAAACGTTTCCTGTAGTTTTTCACCAGGTTTGCACACACTGCAGGAGGGATTTTGGCCCACTCCTCCACACAGATCTTCTCTAGATCAGTCAGGTTTCTGGCCTGTCGCTGAGAAACACTGAGTTTGAGCTCCTCCAAAGATTCTCTATTGGGTTTAGGTCTGGAGACTAGCTAGGCCACGCCAGAACCTTGATATGCTTCTTACAAAGCCACTCCTTGGTTATCCTGGCTGTGTGCTTCGGGTCATTGTCATGTTGGAAGACCCAGCCTCGACCCATCTTCAATGCTCTAACTGAGGGAAGGAGGTTGTTCCCCAAAATCTCGCAATACATGGCCCCCGGTCCTCCTCTCCTTAATACAGTGCAGTCGCCCTGTCCCATGTGCAGAAAAACACCCCCAAAGCATGATGCTACCACCCCCATGCTTCACAGTAGGGATGGTGTTCTTGGGATGGTACTCATCATTCTTCTTCCTCCAAACACGTTTAGTGGAATTATGACCAAAAAGTTCTATTTTGGTCTCATCTGACCACATGACTTCCTCCCATAACTCCTCTGGATCATCCAAATGGTCATTGGCAAACTTAAGACGGGCCTTGACATGTGCTGGTTTAGGCAGGGGAACCTTCCATGCCATGCATGATTTCAAACCATGACGTCTTAGTGTATTACCAACAGTAACCTTGGATATCGTGGTCCCAGCTCTTTTCAGGTCATTGACCAGCTCCTCCCGTGTAGTTCTGGGCTGATTTCTCACCTTTCTTAGGATCATTGAGACCCCACGAGGTGAGATCTTGCATGGAGCCCCAGTCCGAGGGAGATTGACAGTCATGTTTAGCTTCTTCCATTTTCTAATGATTGCTCCAACAGTGGACCTTCTTTCACCAAGCTGCTTGGCAATTTCCCCGTAGCCCTTTCTAGCCTTGTGGAGGTGTACAATTTTGTCTCTAGTGTCTTTGGACAGCTCTTTGGTCTTGGCCATGTTAGTAGTTGGATTCTTACTGATTGTATGGGGTGGACAGGTGTCTTTATGCAGCTAACGACCTCAAACAGGTGCATCTAATTTAGGATAATAAATGGAGTGGAGGTGGACATTTTAAAGGCAGACTAACAGGTCTTTGAGGGTCAGTATTCTAGCTGATAGACAGGTGTTCAAATACTTATTTGCAGCTGTATCATAAAAAGAAATCATTAAAAAATCATATATTGTGATTTCTGGATTTTTTTTTAAGATTATGTCTCTCACAATGGACATGCACCTACGATGACAATTTAAGACCCCTCCATGATTTCCAAGTGGTAGAACTTGCAAAATAGCAGGGTGTTCAAATACTTATTTTCCTCACTGTATATATATATATATATTCAACATTAATTTATGGCACAGTATTTTACATGTATTTTCAAGTGACAGAAGCATAAGAGCTTTGATAGAAGTCTTCATATATGCAAAGCCAGACATAAAGTAAAGTCATGTGCTCACACGGTCAGACAAAGATTGTCCATCCCTATTTGCTTTAACATTCTTAATTAAACAATATTACAACAAAATTCAGATTTTAATTGCAGAATAAGAACATGCAAGAAAATGAAAACAAAAACAATTTAGCAAACAACAAGTCCTTACACATCTAAAGATTTTAATAACATACATTTGTGTCTAAAAGAATGTGCATTAAGTTAAGAAGTAAATACAAATATTATTTACAGTAGTACAAAATACCTCAATAACATGGCTTTAATAATGTAATTTAACAATGAAGTAAAATGGCCAGACTTGCTCATTGGCTTTCAACCCGTATCACAGTGCAATTGTTTTTCCAGTGGAAGTGTGCCAAATAATCATTGAAGTCTCTCATAACAACATACATTATATGTCCTCATTTTCTGGGGATATTGCAACTTTTGAGCTCATAGAAGAGAACATATGCCTGATTGGACTGAAGTTTCTCCTCTGATATTGCGTCAACACTGTGAAAAGAGCAGAGCATTCATGTTTAAACATTGTCTTCTGCTCTATGAATCAGATGAGCTATTAATTCTTTATTACTATAAAAAAAATCCTAATGTCATCAAACAAAGAAATATTTTTTTCTATATTATCTCTAACAGGAACAAATTACTATTCTTGTATATTGTGAGAGGATTTCTCTGTGAGTTTCCCTTTAAATACCATTGTTTTATTGTGTAGAAAAGGTCAGAGCAAAAACTGAACCCACCATGAGTCATTATAGTAGCACCAGCCCTCCTCCTCTCGGCATGCGGCTGTGTAGTGACCCATATTTACTGTGCCCGAATGATTGCACACTGCATACAGATCATACAGCACTGGACCTGGAAGCAAACGTTCAGCCATATTGCATACACCACTAAACATAACAATATTCATACTTTATCATGTATAAAGTTTGTACATTATACTCATTCTTGTTCTCACCACAGTCAACAGGTCCAAATGGCCCCAAATCCAGCCCAGTCAGGGGGAAGGAAATGGACACTGTGCTTTTAGAGATTGAGTACCTTGACATGGTAAATCGATTCAAGTCTGAGATGGCAAGTTAAGTCAATGTTAACAAGCACATACCTTTTGTAAAGGGATAGTTCACCCAAAAATGAAAAATGTATCATCATTCACTCAAGCTCATGCCATCCCGGTGTATATGTCTTTCTTTCCTTTGATTTTTAGGAAAATAATCAATTTCTTTAAGTCCATATATAATGCCATTGAATGGGTGTTGCTCGGTTGATGCTTGAAAAACCACACACATGGTAATCCATACGACCCCAGTGAATGAATCAATGTCTTCTAAAGTGAAACAAAAGGTGTGTGTAAGAAAAACAATAATATTTTTCACTTTTTTAACTATAAATCATTGCTTCCGGTCTACTGTAAAAATCATGGGATGTTGTGCACGAGAAGTAACGCGGAAGAACAGAGTACTGCCACTTCTAAGCTTTTTATAGTTAAAAAAATATCAAAAATATTAGTACACACACCTATTGTTTCGCTTCAGAAGACATTGATTCATCCACTGAGGTTGTATGGATTACCATATATGTACTCACAGAGATCTTTGTGTTTATCTGAAGAGAGAAAGTCATATACATTGTGGACGGTATGCGGGTGAGTAAATGACGAGAGAATTTTCATTTTTATGTGAACTGTCTCTTTAACTCAGTATTGACTAACTGAAAAGGATACGTATTACCAGGATTCTAGGAAACCTTTGGATGGTCAGTCTTTTCGTGCTCTCAGTGCGACGGTTACACCGTTCGCACATCTAAGACACATACAAATCCCACAGGTATCAGCATAAAAGACCATTTATCAGAGGTATCAGCATTTAGCCCAATACACGCAAGCAAACTGGTCATGCTTTTTACTTACCGGTGAGTTTTCTTTATCAAGTTTTTCCTCTTGTGAAAAGAGGTCTAGACACTCTCTCAGAGTGACAGTCCGGCCATAATCACTCTTCTGCAACACACACACAAAAAGAATGACACATCATCCACACAACACCAGAAGGTGAGGACAGGGCCTGAGAGTGTTACCTTTGGGATGGGGAGTGACAGGTCACAAAACACATCAAAGGTGTTGGAGTAATGGGAGCAGACTGAACAGTGCAAGGAACTGCGCAGCTGGCCAGAGAACAAATCTGTGACAAGGGAAAAATATTTGGCCACCAGGTGATCAGGGTTTAAGATGGACAGAAACGAAAAAAGATACAAAAATGCAAACATAGCACAACATATCAATATTTGTATTTTAACAGCAGATACCACACTATAAAACACTTTTGCAACATCCATTTCATGCAGACTATAACCAATGAATCATTAAACATTAAAAACAATTTAAAAAATATGCATAATGATGATGATGATGATAATAATAATAATATATGTGACCGAGGTGCCTAAAATTGAGTACTGCATGTAGTAAATGACTGTCTAATTGTTCTGTATTTTACCTTTTTTTACTTTGGTATTTTGACTGAATGGAGTTCTAGTGAAGTAAAAAATTAATAATTTATGCACAAAAACATTTAAATATTAAGTCAATTTTACTGTTCAATGCACATGATGTGAATTCCCTCCAGATGCCGCTTAAAATTAAAATGATTAAAAAACTAATTATATATATATATATATATATATATATATATATATATATATATATATATATATATATATATATATATATAATATGATAATTATCATCGTAATTATTATTTTAACAGCGCTGCTACTTACCAACAATTTTACTGTCATCCCTGTCAAGATGCCTCTGCCACATTGCGAAGGCCTCCTCTGAAATCCTGCAGGAGAAAATTAGTGATGTAGAGGATCTGAATGCCTCCAGCTCAGTTCGTTCCTCATAGGATCTGTCTCTTCATGGAATACCTGAATCGTGTGTATGTTGGTTCCTTAATTTCAATAACGGCAGGACGTTTAGATGGACGACGGTTAATTTCTGTATGTAGCCTGTCCAGGAGGAACCGCAAGAACTCCTGAGCATCTTGCTGACTGTGTGAGAGAAAGAAATGGGATGATTTTTTTGATTGCAACATATTATATACAGTAGATAACAATTGCTGATAATATCAACAAATTCAGAAAGAGTAAGGGGTTTTGAACATACCTATAGCCACTGAAGTAAGGCACAGACTCTTTAAAGATGCGATAAAACTTTCCAGGATTCACTGTAGTTTCCCCACCATCACATTCCCACAGGCCAGCCAAAACCTTAGAGAATTCTACGAGAAAGTCATAAACAAAAAATATTTAAAGAGAGTACCTAAAATTTCTAAATCTTTACATTGATACAAAAATTTACTAAAACGTACTAAGTTTTATTTTTTTTAAATAAATAAATAATGTTTAATTGACACACATACCATTCATAAGCACAGGTTCTTGGTTGGAGTTCTTGTCCTGAAGGAAGGCTCTCATCAGGCAGTAGTCCCGAAGACTACGAGTGTGGGAGAGACACTGCACAATGGCATTGAGAAAACACTAAAAACAAAAGATATTGTGTGAATACGTATGAAAGACAATACCAATACCATAAGCATTACATCATATTTGTTCATTAGAACATACAGTATTTCCAACATTACGCAGTCCAACTTGTCCATTTCCCAGTTGCAGCTCTCTCTGTAGGATAAAAAAAAAGTGACAGCAAATAACTGTCAGTGTGACTTCCTCAATTACATCACACAGGTTTGCCATTAACCGTCCCTCCTGCAGTGATTGAGTGTCCATTTATAGATCTCTGATCCAATTATAACAGGGAGGGAAGACACTATCACACATGACACTGAGGTTAAGACCAGATATACTTAACTCACTGGAGAAACGGCGGTGAACACCTATACAGGTGCCAAAACACATATTTTTTATATTAATTATTAACTTGGTTTGCAGACAAGCTAAACCTTTGGTTTCCAACATAGAAGTGTTGACAGGATAAGCCTATATATAATATATGTCATATGTCAATTAGACAGATTGTGTCAATGGCACAGCACTGTTTCACCTCTTTGTCCGTCACCAGCAGGAGTCCCATGATGGATGTGTATAGTACAGACTGTGAAATGTCCACGTTCTCTTGCTGAAGGCCGTTTTGAGAGACTAAGGTGCGGCACAAAGCCTGACACGAGTTGTCCATTGCAGTGGATTCAGCTCTTGGCATTACCACGTCTTCATGCCACGCAACCTCACCAATGAACCTGTGAACGAAATGACGAATAATGAAAACTCTTGAATACGTTGTTTACTAAGTATGTTAAGCAGCTATACTGATTGTCTCAGTGTGCTGCGTGTTAAATTGAAGTGAAATAGTCTAAATCGTAAAACAAATCATTCTTAGATAGTAAATAATGCTGAAAACACTGGCTTTTGATTCAGTCCTCCTCCCAGCATGTACTGGAACATGAATATTTAATATGGTCACATTGTTTTGACAGCGTGTCAGTTTTGCAGTGATAGGAACTTGACAACTCAAAAAAGGCATGCTATTGCGACATCATCTATCTGACTGATTAATAAATTATTGACAAAACTATTTTCTATTTATAAGAGAGATGATAATTCACTTGGCTATAGAGAATGCAGCATTGTTTCAATGCTTGGCTATAAGGTATATTTCTCATTAAATGTTTTTGCATTATTTACATAAAATTATCACACAAACATTTTGTGTACTTACCCTTAGAAACCCGGTATCGTCTCCAGTATTTTTTTGATTGATGGTCAGTGAGCGCCAGTGTTTCTGTCCTCTCATTACACCCGCTGTTCACCTGTCTGTTCTGTTGCTGTGTTTGTGAACACACTTTAATCATGGCTAATCTTTCCTCTCTCTCTCTCTCAGTAGGACCTTCTATAATTAGCCCAGGTCTTCTCCTTTGCTTAAGACAGCTTTTACACTGTGTAGTGTCTACACGCAACTCACAGCCACTATATTAAACTGCAGCACATCTTAAGGAAAAATACTGGAAAGCATGCCAGTTTCAATGTTTACAAATAGTGGGGGGTGCCGGGGCAGGTATGGTTGTAACACTGTTTGCTTCAGCATATGTAACTCAATGAATTTTTGAGCTCGAGTGCTCAAACTTTTATACAAAGTACCCACATTTCTTTACTAAAAATATCAGAATCTTATGAGTTCAAGTCAAATACATGGCGTGCCTTTGTTATAACCTACCCCACCCCCTCCCCTACCAGGTTTGTGTCAATGTGTGAATATCCTCAATCAGAGTCACAATGGTGATAAACACATTTTGTTAAAGGCACACTATGTAGCACACTATGTAGCTATTCAAAACAAAAGCGTAGCTTGATGACGCAGAGATTGAGCATGAAATATTGGGAGTTGTAGTCTTCGCCTCACAGCCGGTGGAAAAGAATCGGGACAGGACGCAGGCAGAAATCATGTTCATTTACATTTAATCATTTAGCAGATGCTTTTATCCAAAGGGATTTACAAATATGGAGAGCAATAGAAGCAATCAGACAAACGTTGATGAAGTGCTGAGTTGGTTGAGACCACAAGCAGTTCTGTATTTGCAAGGTTGAGTTGAAGGTGATGATCCTTCATCCAGCCAGAAATGTCTGTCAGGCAGGCAGCAATACGAACACCAACTGTAGGATCATGTGGTTGAAATGAGAAGTAGAGTTGAGTGCCATCAGCATAGCAGCGATAGGAAAGGTCAGGTTTCTGAATGACAGATCCTAGTGATGGCATGTAGATGGAGAAGAGAAGTGGTCCAAGCACTGAGCCCTGTGGAATTCCAGTAGCTAGAAGTTGTGACTTGAGACTTTCCTGAGATGCCCATCATCATGAGAGTTGACAGGAGGATCTGGTGGTTAACTGTGTCAAAAGCAGCAGACAGATCCAGCAAGATGAGTACTGTGGATTTGAAAGCTGCTCATCAGTCTCAGTGCTTCAGTAAACGAGAGCAAGGCAGTCTCAGTTGAGTGGCCGCTTTTGAAGCCTGATTGGTTGTTGTCCAGGAGATTGTTCTGTTCAAGGAACATAGAGAGTTGGTTGAACACAACTCTCATGTTCATGGATGAGATTATTAACATTACATGAAGCAGAGCACGGCCGAGTGCTATGGGAGTTGAACGAGGTCTATTTGCTGAAGCGATTGCTAATGAGACGAGCGCGGCTCGACAGCACCAGAACTTTTATTATGCCGCAGCGACCTCTTCCACTTCTGTTGTTTTATCATATTAGATTAATTTGAGTGTGTTGAAAATTATGTTATAACGTTAATGTGAGTTCGCTCTGCGGCTGCTATGAGACACTTGTTGCACACTGCAGTAAGCTAGATCAATATTAAAATATCATCATATTAATAATTGCTGGATGGCTTGTGTTGCTAAATGGCATGGAATTCATTTTAAAATATTTTGTATGATGGAGAAAATACTGTATTACTGTACAATAGTTAGTTTTCTGTCTATGTCTCCAAACATTTGTTCCCTTGTCTAATAAAACATAATATATTAAAGTGTCTTTGGTGTTTCCATGGTTTCTACTAAATAAAACCGTGGGTAACACGGGTATGATGTCATTGAAAAGCAACACATGGACACGATCTGTGTCCTGGTTAAAATGGCATATTTCTCAGGATTTAAACATTCTTGGAAACAATTGGGATAATGTAAAATGTTATCTGACAAAGCTTAAATATAAAACAAAATATAGTTTTGGCAACAACAAAAAAATAGCTTAAAAGGTCCTCCTCATTATAAACAAAACATTTATTTAAATTGCCCCTATTATGGTATTTTAAAGGTTCCTAATTTTGTTTTGGAGGTCTTATACACCATATTTTGCAACTCGTTGTCTAATGCTGCGTTCCAGGCAGGTTTTTGAGGTCAATTACAACTTCAAACCACGACTCACTTTGTAGCATTCCAGGCAAAGTCACGCCAAAAACTGCCTGAGCACAAGGAATCGTGTGGTAGCTAGATGTAAACAAAGCATGGCGGACCGAGGCTTATGCTAAATTTACAATAATTTATATCGCCAAAGGTGCTTACTTGCTTATTTGAGGGAAACGGAGGGGGAAAAATGGTGCATACGGCAAGAGAAGCTGTTATACCTTTTATTTAACGTTATTTGTATATTTGTTTTCTTAAACACCGCATCCGTACGGGGCTGCCATTGTTGTTTCGCGGGCTATTTGACGTCAGATCTCGTAACTGGGAGTACATCGATCTAGTACCAGTTCACGGGTGGGAAGTCACGGCTTTGACTGCCATTCCAGTGCACGTTCACGAGTAGAAGGTTGGAAAAACATGGGTTACGGGTTGACTGGAACGCGGCATTAATCCCTCCTGTCCGTGAGCCTGTATGCTCTGATTTGCCAGTAGGCCCAGTCTGTTGTAATTGGTCTACCTCTTACAGCGCTTGTCGGAAGCTAAACGCTCATTTACCATAACTGAACTTCAGCTTCCTCAGTCCTCAGCGACCCTTTTCACAGACTGTGAATATCGTAAATCCTGCAACGTTTTTTTATATTTTCATTAAAAAATATATGTACATTTATAACACTAATACTTTGCATTTTATTACTTTTGCATCAGATTACAAAAAAACAAGTTACTGCTGCTGTGAGGGTGTTTCTAATACAGCGTCTATGGGAGTGATGGTAAAATTGCCGTTATGAATCTCACTATTTTTTCCCTCTTTTTGAAAGTTGTGAAATCACTATTGTGGCATTTTTCTTTTGCTATTTGAGCAAATGGGCACAAAAAAAGAAGAATGTATTCTCTCATTCACAGCTATGTGTACACCCATAGATATCTATGGCTGTGTCCCAATTCGGGGGCTGCATCCTTCAAAGGCCGCATTTGAAGGCCGACCTTCAAGCGCAGCGCGACGAAGGCTGTCCCAAATCGAAGGGGCCTTCAAATGCAGCTGCCGTCCGTGTTGCCAAGTCCGCGGTTTTTACAGCCGAATTAGGCTACTTTTTAAGTTGTTGCCGCGGGTAAAAATTATTGCCGCGGGTTGGTTTCTACCCCATAAGTAAGATTTTGCCGCTCCAACACCGCCAAACGTACAACTCCAGTGGATAATTCCACTTTGTTGTAGAGACCTGGCAACCCAACCCACAGTTCTTTTCCCCGGCCGCGAAGGATAGAACCAGGACAAGTGGGTCGTTCACGGTCGAGGAATACACTTATAAATGTAAGTATTGTGTTTTCATTTACTCAAATAACCAACTAAACGTTTTAAAAGCCGGTGGTCTTTATTTCTGTGTTACCACTGCACGGTGATCTGATGTAATATTTCGTTTTGTTTTATGGATAAAATAGCAGACAGTTTTATTAAAATGAGGGCAGCAAATGAGTATTTATTTACCGGGCCGAAAAACTGGGCCAGTGTGGATTGAAGTACGGCCCATTTGTAGTATTTCCATAGGCTAGGTTCTCGTGTAGGTATAGGGGGGCCTTTATCCTATACAAAGCCCACAACAAAAAGAATATAGAATTTATCTATAAATATGATTTCTGGAGTATTTTGTATGTAACGTTATGCAGGCTACTGATGCATCATATTGTTTACTTTTCTTAAGACTGCGCCCCTGCCTTGCAGGTAAAAAAATGGAACAACTTAAAAAAAAAATATGTATGCAAGTCAATAGACACATCTTTGCTGAAGTGTATTGTGCTGTTGTGTTTGTTGTTAACAGACATGTTTATTTCCTCTGCCTTAGGATTGAAAGTGTCCTGGGACAGGTGAGGGAGTGAGGACATGAATGAGGTGTTGGGACAACCCCACTGTCCTCATTGCCTCCATCCCTGAGGACACACCAGGGCCAAGTTCAGCAGTGGATGACCAAGATGAGGAGCAACTCCAGCCAAGAGGAAATGAGACCGAGAGGATGAGCTGATGGAGATACTGAGAGAGGACATGAAGTTTCAGCGAGAGACAGGAGAGCAGGAAGAGAATGGACTGATTGTTTTCTCTTCTTGAGAGATAGTTGAGAACTAAAATTTTGGTTTTGTAAATAAAAATGTGTAAATGAAATATTATCGTTCTACACATTATTTCTGTTATGCAAGTTATAATTTTTAATTAAATAAATAATTCTGTTCATTTATTTTTGTCATGTCAATTAATTTGTAAATGAAACAGTAAATTGTTCTATACATTTTTATTTACAGTACTTTTTACAACTATTTACATAAGTTACGTTTAAGATTAGAAAAACAAAATAAATTTGAAAATTAACAGTACATAAAACAGACTTTTATTGAGCTGGGCTGGGAGACCCTGGTGAAGCGGGATATCATCTGGGTTTCTACCAACAGGTTTGAAGTCAACAACCCTTATGATGACAAAAAAAAGGAGGACCGTGACGTCGCCCGGTACGGCGCAGCCGGGACCCCACCCTGGAGCCAGGCCTGGGGTTGGGGCTCGTATGCGAGCGCCTGGTGGCCGGGCCTTCCCCCATGGGGTCCGGCCGGGCTCAGCCCAAAGGAGCGACGTGGGGACACCTTCCCGTGGGCTCACCACTCACAGGAGGGACCGTAAGGGGCCGGTGCAAAGCGAATCGGGCAGCAGTCGAGGCCGGGGGCCTAGACGACCCGATCCCTGGACACGGAAACTGGCTCTTGGGACATGGAATGTCACCTCGCTGGCGGGGAAAGAGCCTGAGATTGTGCGTGAGGTTGAGAGGTTCCGACTAGAGATAGTCGGAATCACCTCCACGCACGGCTTGGGCTCTGGAACCACACTCCTCGAGAGGGGATGGACTCTTCACCACTCTGGAGTTGCCCATGGTGAGAGGCGGCGGGCTGGTGTGGGTTTGCTTATAGCCCCCCAGCTCTGCCGCCATGTGTTGGAGTTTACCCCGGTGAACGAGAGGGTTGTTTCCCTGCGGCTTCGGCTCAGGGATAGGTCTCTCACTGTTGTGTGTGCCTACGGGCCAAACAGCAGTGCAGAGTACCCAACCTTCTTGGTGTCCCTGGGAGGGGTGCTGGAGAGTGCTCCGACTGGGGACTCCGTCGTTCTACTGGGGGACTTCAACGCCCACGTGGGCAATGACAGTGAAACCTGGAGGGGCGTGATTGGGAGGAACGGCCCCCCTGATCTGAACCCGAGTGGTGTTCAGTTATTGGACTTCTGTGCTAGTTACAGTTTGTCCATAACGAACACCATGTTCAAGCATAAGGGTGTCCATCAGTGCACATGGCACCAGGACACCCTAGGTCGTAGGTCAATGATCGACTTTGTGGTCGTTTCATCTGACCTGCGGCCGTATGTCTTGGACACTCGGGTGAAGAGAGGGGCGGAGCTGTCAACTGATCACCACCTGGTGGTGAGTTGGATCCGATGGCGGGGGAGGAAGCTGGATAGACTCGGTAGACCCAAACGTACTGTGAGCGTCTGCTGGGAACGTTTGGCCGAGTCTCCTGTCAGAGAGATCTTCAACTCCTGCCTCCGGCAGAGCTTCGACCGGATCCCGAGGGAGGCTGGAGATATTGAGTCCGAGTGGACCATGTTCCCCACCTCCATTGTCAAAGCGGCTGCTCGGAGCTGTGGACGCAAGGTCTCCGGTGCCTGTCGAGGCGGCAATCCCCGAACCCGGTGGTGGACACCGGAAGTAAGGGATGCCGTCAAGCTGAAGAAGGAGTCCTATCGGGCCTGGTTGGCTTGTGGGACTCCTGAGGCAGCTGACAGGTACCGGCAGGCTAAACGGACTGCAGCCCGGGTGGTTGTGGAGGCAAAAACTCGGGCCTGGGAGGAGTTCGGTGAGGCCATGGAAAAGGACTATCGGCTGGCCTCGAAGAGATTCTGGCAAACCGTCCGGCGCCTCAGGAGGGGGAAGCAGTGCCCTACCAACGCTGTTTACAGTGGCGATGGGCGGCTGTTGACCTCAACTGGGGATGTTGTCGGACGGTGGAAGGAATACTTTGAGGATCTCCTCAATCCCGCCGTCACGTCTTCCATTGAGGAAGCAGAGGTTGGGGCTCAGAGGAGGACTCGTCCATCACCCAAGCTGAAGTCACCGAGGTGGTCAAGAAACTCCTCGGTGGCAAGGCACCGGGGGTGGATGAGATCCGCCCTGAGTACCTCAAGTCTCTGGATGTTGTGGGGCTGTCTTGGCTGACACGCCTCTGCAGCATCGCGTGGCGGTCGGGGACAGTGCCTCTGGGATGGCAGACCGGGGTGGTGGTCCCTCTTTTTAAGAAGGGGGACCGGAGGGTGTGTTCCAACTATAGGGGGATCACACTTCTCAGCCTCCCCGGGAAAGTCTATGCCGGGGTACTGGAGAGGAGAATTCGGCCGATAGTGGAACCTCGGATTCAGGAGGAACAGTGTGGTTTTCGTCCTGGTCGTGGAACACTGGACCAGCTCTATACCCTCTACAGGGTGCTGGAGGGTTCATGGGAGTTTGCCCAACCAGTCCACATTTGTTTTGTGGATTTGGAGAAGGCATTCGACTGTGTCCCTCGTGGCGTCCTGTGGAGGGTGCGGGGGGAATATGGGGTCCGGGGTCCTTTGCTGAGGGCTGTCCGGTCCCTGTATGACCGAAGCAGGAGTTTGGTCCGCATTGCCGGCAGTAAGTCAGACTTGTTCCCGGTGCATGTTGGACTCCGGCAGGGCTGCCCTTTGTCGCCGGTTCTGTTCATAATTTTTATGGACAGAATTTCTAGGCGCAGCCAAGGGCCGGAGGGTGTCAGGTTTGGGGACCACACGGTTTCGTCTCTGCTCTTTGCGGATTATGTTGTCGTGTTGGCCCCTTCTAACCAGGACCTCCAGCATGCACTGGGACGGTTTGCAGCCGAGTGTGAAGCGGCTGGGATGGGAATCAGCACCTCCAAATCCGAGGCCATGGTCCTCAGTCGGAAAAGGGTGGCTTGCCCACTTCAGGTTGGTGGAGAGTTCCTGCCCCAAGTGGAGGAGTTCAAGTATCTAGGGGTCTTGTTCACGAGTGAGGGGAGGATGGAACGGGAGATTGACAGACGGATCGGTGCAGCTTCTGCAGTAATGCGGTCGATGTACCGGTCTGTCGTGGTGAAGAAAGAGCTAAGCCGTAAGGCGAAGCTCTCGATTTACCGGTCAATCTACGTTCCTACTCTCACCTATGGTCATGAGCTTTGGGTCATGACCGAAAGGACAAGATCCCGGATACAGGCGGCCGAAATGAGCTTTCTCCGCAGGGTGGCTGGGCGCTCCCTTAGAGATAGGCTGAGAAGTTCAGTCACTCGGGAGGAACTCGGAGTAGAGCCGCTGCTCCTCCACATCGAGAGGGGACAGCTGAGGTGGCTCGGGCATCTGTTCCGGATGCCTCCTGAACGCCTTCCCGGGAAGGTGTTTCGGGCATGTCCAACCGGGAGGAGGCCCCGGGGAAGACCAAGGACACGCTGGAGGGACTATGTCTCCCGGCTGGCCTTGGAACGCCTCGGTGTCCCCCCGGAAGAGCTAGAGGAAGTGTCTAGGGAGAGGGAAGTCTGGGCATCTCTGCTTAGACTGCTGCCCCCGCGACCCGGCCCCGGATAAAGCGGAAGAAGATGGATGGATGGAGGTTTGAAGTGCTGACTTATTCAACGGCTGCCATGTCAATAAGATTTTTTCAGAAAGAGGGAAGAATAAATTAAATTAACTCACATCCTCAAATCAAATGAGCTGAACTCTGCAGGAGAGCGGCCCTCCAAGACCAATGGTGCCTATCCCTGATCTATAAGACATATTTCTAGTGTATTTAATTTTTTTGATTCTTTTTTAAACGATTACTAATATCAAAATCTAATAATCATGTGTAAAAAGTCAGTTTTCCATAAAACCACAATATTTGCCTCTGAGATGAATTTGAATAAAAATCTGAGGTACTTCACAATTATACTCAAATACAGAATAAATGTATTTTGTTACATTATTTGTAATATTTAGCAACTGTTGACAGCTGCCGTTGAAGAGAACTGAAATTAACATTTATACTGGACTTTAAAGTTATATTCAACTGCCTAAAAACAAAACAACTAGCCTAAAGATGTTTACCTCGGCCTATTTATGTACATAATAAAGAGTATAAACTATATAAAATCGTATGTTGGTAACATATTACAGTCCCTCCAGAAAAACGCGATTATGCGATCGCATGATTTAATGCATAATCAGCCAAAGTCCGCATATTTATGCGGGGACCGCATTTTTTCAAATACGCCTCACTTTTGCCGCGTAAATTGCCTATTTCCGTGTGCAAAATATGCGGGGCTAGCATGATTTCATAATCCCCGCAATTTCGTTGCAAAAAAAGTCATATATATTTGCAGAAAGTTGAAAAATGTTCATTTACTTCACACAAGAGCCGCCATTTCCCCCTATTGCCATGGGAACGTTTTGAAGTGACGTAATTACCCGACGTGAACATCATAGAAAAGCTGCAAACCCCCGTGGTGAAACCATAGATATCGGTGAAACCATGATGAAGCACGCAAACTCCCATTTTCCAACAAAAATAACAGCAAAAGACCGTCCAAAGCAGTTTCCCGGTGTGATGACCGATTTCAAAAAACAGCATCATGAAGCTTCGAAGCGTTATGAATCAGTGAGTCGATTCAGCAGTTCGGATCTCCAAAGTCACGTATATCAGCAGTTTGACACGCAATCCGAATCATGAATCGACTCACTGATTCATAACGCTTCGAAGCTTCATGATGCAATGTTTTAAAATCGGTCCAAATTGAGCCATGTGTTTATTAAGGTCTTCAATAAAACAAGATGAGAACTTAAATGTTCAATTAAAAATATTAGCTCTTTTTCTCTTTTTCATCAAACCTCAGTTTTTGCAAGTTTTATAGCATAAAATTGCATAAATATCCCGCATATTCCATCGCATTTTTTAAGAAAACGTACCGCATAATCAAGGATTTTTGCCTGCAACAATCACAAAAAAAGCCATATTTTTCTGGAAGGACTGATATTAGTAAACATTTTATTTTTATCAGTAGATACATTAGATTACTGGAGTAAATTGAAACCCAATACTTGCATTTAAAAGCGTAATCTGGCAATTTCTCTTTAAAAATCTGACGTTGCGTCGCGCAATGAATTCTGGGGTAGGCAAGGCTGCGAAGCATCCATCCAAGTGTCCTTCATTTCATGGGAAAAGAAGGACGCATTTGCAGGCCGTATTTTGAAGGAGCCTTTGAAGGACCTACGAATTGGGACAGCCTTCGTCCCGCCGCGGTGACGCAATCCGCTATACCTTCCACTGTAAACGAGTCTCGGTGCGTCCTTTGGAGGCCGCGTCGTCCGCGCACTTCAGAGGACACGGCCTTCAAAGGATGCAGCCCTTGAATTGGGACACCTAAGGTGTACACCTTCTAGCACAGCTCTTCTTCTCCGTTTTTAGTGCATTTCTGTGGAATCACAGTGCCACATATTGGCCTGGCATGTATACTACATCGTTTCAGTGCTCTCGTGTGTACGCGGATATTTCTTGAAATGAGGGGGAAAAATTGCTCTGGCTTCGTGTGGACGGGGCCTAGACCGCAACGGTGACGTCGATTTTACCATATCAAGCAGAAATATTGCAGAAAGACAGTAATAAAGTAAGTTAGTCTGTTAGCCAGAAACTATGTATTTTGAACACCTGGTAGAAACTATATGCATAGAAATTATTCATACTTAGGCCTACAGGTTGTGATTCTGAGGAGCAAGTTAGTCCAAATAAACTGGGTACTGATGCATCTTTCAAGAGCAAGTGTTTTGCGAATCCGCGTTGAACTCTGAGATTTTGAGCAGTGGTCAGTAAAATGACGTGTTTGTGGGCGTATCAAGTTGATCGCGAGTAGACAATTGCTGTGTCTCATTTAATTAATTTCGCAGGCTGCGTCCTCCAGAGGACGCATCCTGTGAAGGATGCAGTACACGGAGTGTCCTTAATCAGAATTTAAACGAGACCCTTGAAACCCTTTTTCAAATACAAAAAAAGAAACATATGGCGACGCAAAGAATTGTGGGTTATCTGCAGCAACGAAGGATACATCTCATGCACACTCCGCATTCCTGAAAAGAAGGGCGCATTTGAAGGTTGCATTCGGAGTATCCTACTTACTTTTTTTAAATGAGACGGCCTTCAGACGCATGCAGCCTTCAAATGCGACCTCCGGAGGATGCAGCCTTCCGAAATGAGACACAGCTAATGTTCAACATAGGCGGGCATTATGCATATGTACAGGTTCTGGTCATATAATTAGAATATCATCAAAAAGTTGATTTATTTAACTAATTCCATTCAAAAAGTGAAACTTGTATATTACCGGTATATTAATTCATTACACAGACTGATATATTTCAAATGTTTATTTCTTTTAATTTTGATGATAACTGACAACTAAGGAAAATCCCAAATTCAGTACCTCAGACAATTAGAATATTACTTAAGACCAATACAAAGAAAGGATTTTTTAGAAATCTTGGCCAACTGAAAAGTATGAACATGAAAAGTATGAGCATGTCCAGCACTCAATGCTTAGTTGGGGCTCCTTTTGCCTGAATTACAGCAGCAATGCGGCGTGGCATGGAGTCGATCAGTCTGTGGCACTGCTCAGGTGTTATGAGAGCCCAGGTTGCTCTGATAGTGGCCTTCAGCTCTTCTGCATTGTTGGGTCTGGCATATCGCATCTTCCTCTTCACAATAGCCCATAGATTTTCTATGGAGTTAAGGTCAGGCGAGTTTGCTGGCCAATTAAGAACAGGGATATCATGGTCCTTAAACCAGGTCCTGGTTGCTTTGGCACTGTGCAGGTGCCAAGTCCTGTTGGAAAATGAAATCTGCATCTCATAAAGTTGGTCAGCAGTAGGAAGCATGAAGTGTTCTAAAACTTCCTGGTATACGGCTGCGTTGACCTTGGACCTCAGAAAACACAGTGGACCAACAGCAGCAGATGACATGGCACCCCAAACCATCACTGACTGTGGAAACTTTACACTGGACCTCAAGCAATGTGGATTGTGTGCCTCTCCTCTCTTCCTCCAGACTTTGGGACCATGATTTCCAAAGGAAATGCAAAGTTTACTTTCATCAGAGAACATAACTTTGGACCACTCAGCAGCAGTCCAGTCCTTTTAGCCCAGGCAAGACACTTCTGACGCTGTCTGTTGTTCAAGAGTGGCTTGACACAAGGAATGCGACAGCTGAAACCCATGTCTTGCATACGTCTGTGTGTAGTGGTTCTAGAAGCACTGACTCCAGCTCCAGTCCACTCTTTGTGAATCTTCCCCACATTTTTGAATGGGTTTTGTTTCACAATCCTCTCCAGGGTGCGGTTATCCCTATTGCTTGTACACTTTTTTCTACCACATATTTTCATTCCCTTCGCCTCTCTATTAATGTGCTTGGACACAGAGCTCTGTGAACAGCCAGCCTCTTTTGCAATGACCTTTTGTGTCTTGCCCTCCTTGTTCAATGTGTCAATTGTCGTCTTTTGGACAACTGTCAAGTCAGCAGTCTTCCCCATGATTGTGTAGCCTACAGGACTAGACTGAGAGACCATTTAAAGGCCTTTGCAGGTGTTTTGTGTTAATTAGCTGATTAGAGTGTGGCACCAGGTGTCTTCTATATTGAACCTTTTCACAATACTCTAATACTCTAAAGATACTGAATTTGGGATTTTCCTTAGTTGTCAGTTATCATCAAAATTAAAAGAAATAAACATTTGAAATATATAAGTCTGTGTAATGAATTCATATAATATACAAGTTTCACGTTTTGAATGGAATTAGTGAAATAAATCAACTTTTTGATGATATTCTAATTATATGACCAGCACCTGTATATATTATCTAGTGACGCAGTGGGATTCGAATTACAGACGACTCATTTAGGCGGTTCGATATTTCTTTTGGGAGACAGGAACTTTATTTATAGTGCAGTTTCAACTTATACATTCACAAACATCTATATTAGGCTACACACTGCATGAAATGGAATATTCGAGAGAAAAAACACGATAAAGCTCTGAAAATAGCTCGTTTGTATATTGTGGGACTTGTGACATCACATGGGCAAATACATTTCCAGAGCAAGACATCAACGAATAGTTTTACATCATAGCACCACTTGCATTCAGTCGCTAACTGAAATTTGCCTAAAGTGGATGCAGGCATTGCGTAGTCAAAAGCAGATAGAACCCATTATAATCACTGACAAGGATAGCTGCAGGTCGGGCTATGTGATACCTTTTAAAACTTACACGTGTACAATAGCGAGCTGCTGTTGAGACTTTTTCCTATGACTAGTCAACCATAACAGTGTCCATTTACTGACAAGCCTAAGGAGCCTCCCACTTAAAACAGATCATTCCAGACAGAGGTCAGCATGAGGGTTAAAAATAAACAAAAATATGACAAAGAGACTAGCCTACCTGAGAAGGAATGTCTGAATTGAAAATGTTTAATTGATACAAAAAAATTGAGTAAAATAAAATGTAATAAAATAAAATGAATAAATTTGTCTTTTCGTTTTTTCCACTTATATATATATATATATATATATATATTTTTTTTTTTTTTTTTTTTTTTTTAAACATAAGTAAACCTCAAGGAACATTAAAATAACAGAGACAGAGCTTTAAAAAAAAGTTATTCTAGCTTCATGCATTCTTTTTTTATCAACACTTGAATGTAGGTAAGTTTTATTAAAAAAAAAGTGTTTTTTCCCAAAGACTACAACGTACACAAGCAATGCTTTTATTGCTTCTTTTTTTTATTTAAAGCTACACTGTGTGATATTTTCCCCCATCTAGCGGTGAAAAGGTATATGACCATCCAGTAAATATTAGGTTCTGTTCCTCCCAATTCCGATTTCGTTTTAACTCCTACGGTGGCCGTTTTAGTCCAAGATTAACATGGCTTCCAGTTCAATCCAGACATGGTGCCATCGAGTGTTAAAACGCGAAAGGCGAAGCTTGAATTTACGGGTATGTCCCTCTTTGGATAATGTACTTTCAAGATGGAGGGGCAACATGGCGACCCCCATTCGAACCCCTTACCCGTATGTATTTTCAATGGCATATTATAAACTTACGAGAATACTTTATAACTTGAAATAAGTAAATATACATTAATGAGCACTTATATTTTTGAAAGAACTAAGTGTTTTTAGCTAAGAATAAACTAAAAAAGTTACACAGTGTAGCTTTAAAAACTGCATTTCTGTACTCTTTCAGAAGATGCGTAATAGCGCCCCCTACCGTATAACAGTGAAACAACAGTGAACACATTCAGTCGGTGGCAGCCACAGATCACCTAGTGGGTCGTCCTGCTTTAAATTGATCCGAAAAGCCTATAATAATTTATAGATTTATAGCAGATTCAAAAATGACAACTTATTCCATACAGTAGGACAGCATGCCCCACTATTAAAAAATAACAGTGAAATGTAGAAAAAGACTTACGGTATGTGCCTATACAGTAATTGACTAAACTATAAACCTAAAATGAGAAATATACTTTGTGGAGTAAAAAGTGTGACTAGCACTAGTCTATGCTGTAACAATGCATTCAGATAATAATCTCTGTTTTGTTAAAAACTAAATAGGTCCACATTTATGCAAGTTGTCAGTTTATTGAAAACAAACGGTAACTATTATGCACTGAAAGGAAAATGGGAACAAACACCTTTTCATAATGGCTCAGAGTACCTTTAAATTAAGATAAAAATTGCAAAAATAAGCATTTAGGATACATTCAGGTTATATCAATAAAGGACTTGCAGTACTATTAGCCCTAATGCTGCCATAGTGCAGTGACAAAAAGCCTGGCCGCCCATATAGTTATCATTCAGATTGCACTAATGTTCTTGTTTATTAACCAGATCAGATGGAAAGGAATGATACGCAATTTAAACACAATTTAAAGGAACTGAGATATGGTTCACGTGTCCTATTAATTCAACTAATGTCACACAAAATTCTCAATGTAAAACAAATGAACAGGCTAAGCAAAAGCACAAATCTAATATAAAATATTTCCCCCCATTAGACACCATCTGGCACCAACAAACATCCACATATGAAGTAAACAAATATAGCTACATGATCTCACAGTTTCCAGACAGGGTGTGAAACAGCAACTGCGTGATTTAATTTGTCCCGTGAAAGTCGTCTGTCGCAGTCACAATCACATTACAAGTGAAATCCTGTGAGTGTGAATGAATCATTGACCTGGAGAGCAGCGGTAGCCCTGGCCTATGTGTCTGGCATCTCCACATCAGAGTTAAGGTTCAGTTCAGCGATGTTGTTATAGAGCGCCGGGTCAGGGCTTAAACGCTCGGAGGTTTTGCAGTGGCTGGTTTGAGCCTGTCTGTCCCGTGACTGGACCATTGCTTGGCGTAGACAAGAAATCCATTGCTGCTTATTGAAGGAGTCATTAGCCTGCAGGCTGTGGGATTGAGACTTGGAGCGGCCTGTGGTGCTCACACGGAAACAGTTCTTCACTGGGAACGGCAGAAAATGTGAAAATTAGAATGAGATGAAAAAGCAATTAGAAAGTCTCCAATAAAAAGGATATATAAAAGGGTCAAATAAAGAGTCAAAACACTTTTAAGCCATTGCATGCATTATAAAAGCAATAGTACATTTTATAACCCTCTGGTTTGTTCATTTGGGCCTCACACTTGTCAGGTTTGCGGTCATAAATGGTTGAATACCATGAATGTAATTACAATTTTTTTTTTTTAACAAACTGTATTTTTCTTAATGAATATTTTGAGGACATTTCATATTACTAACCTAATATATATATATATATATATATATATATATATATATATATATATATATATATATATATATATATATATATATATATAAATAATGACCCATTTATTCCATTAAAAATTATTTATTTCCATTATTATTTTTTTATTTAAGTTAGAGCAAATATATTTAAAATCATAAAAATAGAGGCAGGTTAGTGCACACTGGTGGGAACAATAATACATATTACATGTAATATGTTTTGTATGTTGTGTGACCACTAAATTCCTATATATAAATATAGGGCTGTGTAGTTGCTTATAAGAAGACATGTTTTTAGACATGTTTACTTACTTTTATTAGGTTTTGCATTTGTAAACATTATCAAAGGCCTCTTTTTGTCAATGTTTAGCTGGAACATGTTTATGTTGACTTTGAGTGTTTTTGCATTGTGACAGTCAAACCTGAACATTGTGCATTTTGGATCTGTTACAATGTCACCCCATCATTATTTTTGAATTCTGCATTTTTTTCCACAAATTCTCATTCTCAAATTTGCTTTGTTACAGTCTCACCAGTTCATTTCTGTGTGTATATGTGTGTGTGGTGTATGTCTATTTTACACTGTATACATTAATGGTTTAGAGTTTAACCCCTTCATTGCTGTTTTTAACCTGCATTGTGGCTGTGATATTATTTCACAAATTAGCAAACATTTGCTCTGTTCCAGTCACATCAGTTCATATGTGTGTGAATGTATAGTTCTGTGTGTGTGAATGGGTGTGTCCCTTTGCACTCTTGATGTTAGAGTTTAACTCCTTCAATGCTGTTTTATTTATTTATTTATTTTTTTTGCACAGTAGGGAGATTTGTAGATTGTGACAAGCAAATGCTCTGTTTTCACTTTTCTGATGGAGTAAAAAATGTAATAAAAAATGCAAAACCTAGTAAAAAAAACAAAAACAAATAATGTAATATAAATTATTTTAATAATATATCAATTAATATAGAAAAATATAATAATTTAGGTATGTTGGCCAAAAATAAATTAATTAGACACTTTGCTCATGTCAAACTGAATAACTGATATATCTCTGTATGACAGTAACTGTTTAAAATAATGTTTACTCATTTGATTCATATTCTTGATTGCAAGCAAAATTGGTTTATTAAAATATTTTCAATGTTCACCATATTGCCATTCTGTATGTGTCATATGCTTGCAAACAGAAACGTTTTTATTTATTTTTTGTAAGATGTAATGCTGTTACCTTTATCATTGCCTGTAAAGGCTCCACGAAAGGACCCAGAACTGCTTGGCTCTCCATCGGGAAGGTCCTCCAGATGGAGGTGAGCAGCTGGGAGGGGCTGACGATACACCTGGAACTGGAGCGGTCCTTCCCTGTCCTGTGCCACTGGTCGAGTCAAAACCAAAACCAGCTCAAAGAGGAACACATGCATCTTCTACAGAGGAGAAAGGAGGAGCATATAAGTGTGGATTGAGTTTAGTTATTATTAGACTTGCTGTGTTAATTCAAAAGTTATTTTGTAAACAGATGACAATGTATGAGTTACCTGCCCTTTAGTACTCTTCAGTTCACCATGACAGTACAAAAAACGAGAGGCCTGTATTTCTGGAACCCTCTGGCTGTCTTCTGAGTAGCACAGGCCCCGTCTGTAAAACTGACACTCAGCCTCCCCCGTTTTAAGATTGACTTCTGTTATAATCCTTTGGATTAGTTCCATCTGAGGTAATAATAAATCAAAGAACGCATTAATAATTAAATCATTTCATTTAAAAATTACATTATACAACAGTTAGTTCTAGTCTTTGAATTTGATTGGCATTCCAAGAGCACTAATATAATGTCCAACAACTCTTTTCAACAGAACCTTTCACTGTTTGTATCACTCCGCTTGTCCGTTTTGCACATTGATGAAAGACTGTTAGCTAGACTTTTTAAGTTTAGCTGATTTTTGGTAACTCTTTCAGCTGGTTGCAAAAAATGTCATTGAATACTTGAAACAGTCAACCAATTCATTTAAAGCTGCAGTAAGTGATTTCTGAGAAACACGGTTGAAAATTTAAATCAATACCTACACAAACGATGTTGGGAATATTTGCTAGATGTGTGTGTGCTGAAAAAGTAATTGTGTTTATACATAGTCCTGGCTGTGTAAATAGAAGACAAAATGATATTCGCTGGGTTGTAACGATCATCCACGGAGCACAAAAACACTCTTGTCCATCAGCAATAGGGGGCGTATACTCTCACGATGGGGGATGATAGAGAGTGAGGGCCCTATCATACACCCGGAGCAATGCGACGTCAAAACTAAACATGTGTTCTGAGTTTCTCACACCACAGATAAATGTGTTATTAACCACCCAGCCAAATTTGAATCATAAAAAAATCTGCTAAGTACATAAAATAGCTTATTAAAAAACTTGAAAAAATGTGGTGTGTCCGCTGTTGATGCTGAAACCACGCCCACTCGCGGGAAAGCTGCCGTAGCCACACGACCGTCTATGATCACGACGCACCAGATATCGGCGGGACGGGAGGATGAAGGTCGGGCGGGAGATAGTCGGCTCCTCTCCATTCTGCAGCGGATTATCAGTGAACCCCAGTTGTCTCCGATGAAAGTTTGTAAAATTATCCGGTGTATAGTCACTGCAGAGGCAGGTGTTGGTGGAGATCCTCCATCAAGGTAGCTGTTCACAAGATTAATCTACCTCTTTTTGATCATCGTTTTTGTTTTGTAAGCTGTTTTGTAAGTTGTAGGCTGTAATAACTAATGGTACTGACAGTAACTCGCGATCGAACTGATGCAAATGTGCTCTAGTTATGATCGTGTAGGGGGAGGGGCCATATGCTCAGTGGCTCCAGTGCGTCATCGAGCCACTGTTTTAACCCCACCCAGAAAATCCTGAACACAGCAACGGTGAAAAACTGTTCAACGGTCTAACTTCTGAATTCAGTACTACATAGTTCACAGTCTTTGTAACGTGTTTCAGCAATACATTTCTAACATTTATAACGTGTTTAGACACAAATCTCAGAATTGCCTTTACAGGGACTTTAAATAGCAAATGTCCATCTGCACAACACTCGTAGCTACACTCTGCTTATTACACACACAGGGACGTGCAGCAGCACATAAACATTTTAAATGTTAAATATAAAAGTATTCCTCTCTGGAGAAGCGTTCAGTCTTTCACATCACAAATTCCACCATGTAAATAGCAAATCCACCATGGTGCAAGCGCAACTGGCTTTTAAAGGTAATGGGAGATGAGACTCTGATTGGTTTATTGCACGTTATGCCCAAAACACACCCATGACCCACACCATTGGACCATGTGCCTGGCACGCCAACCATTTTTTTTGCGTCTTTAAACTAGCAAATGTCCTAAATGCGCCTGCACCATGCGCTCAGATCGTTAAAATAGGGTCCATAATCTGAGCGGGCTGAAATACTACCAAAGCAGAAAAGATCTGAGGAAAATAATTGGAAGAAGAATGAGGCAAGAGCCAGGATCCGCAATAATTTTAAAAAAGCTTTCCAGCACTGGAGAGACGTTAAGAGTGCGGGAGGTCCTGAAAATGGACGCCGAGGTTGCTTTGTTTCTGCTCGATATGTTAGTAACTTTGGTTTTTGCTATGTTTCACAGAATCAAGATGCGCTGTTGTATTCTGCTGTTGAATCACACCTGATTCATCCATAATTTGCCCCGAGCTGTCTGATGCGGCAGCTATCATCGCCTGTGTTGCATATAGCATGTTTGTTATTCTGGGGGCGGAGCAATGAAGGGAGGGGTGTGTTTGTTTGGATGTCGATTTCAAATATCAGCAGTGTTTCTCAGAAATCAATTACTGCACCATAAAAAACACTGATTAGTTTAGAAACAAACCTAGTTTAATTTTAGTATTATTTATATACATTAACAACTGTGAACTAAACAAGTGACTGGCTAAATTCAAGTAGCATACTACTCGTACTATTTATTTTTATCCCATATATTTATATGGCATAAATAGTAAGAGTATGCTGGTATGCTATTCTGAATTAAGCCACTGCCTTTAAATGTGAATCATTAAATCAATCACTCAACCGATTTGTTCAAAACACTGATTCATTCAGGAACTAAACAAGTTGTAATGTATACGAACTTGTTTCGTTCCTGAATGAATCAGTGTTTCTCAATGTTAGTTTGTATGTGGAAGCATCTAAACTCACAGCCTGTGGCAACGCTTCCTCGTCCGGATGTTCAGGTGGAGTGCTCTTCTGGATCTCCTTTAACAGCAGAGGATATTTCACCAGTCTGCTGCGGGGCAAGTCCAGAAAGTTCCACAGGTCCAGCTTTCTGCTGAAGGATGACTCCTGGCACAGCCTCAAGAAATGCTCGACCCGCCGGTCCTGCTTCTTTTGATCGAGCAGAGCTTTTGCCCCAACCTGGTTACAGCAGTATGTGATGTACGCCTCCAGACAGGGAAACTATGAAAGGAGAGCAAAGAGTTTAAAACACCTCAGATGTTCTCATGAAGTTATGTGGGTGAACTTGAAGCTGCGTCAATAATAATAGAGGCTAAATGTTTTAAGAATGAAAAATGGGCTATAAAAATGGTTTGTTATTATCTAGGCTATCTAATGTAAGACTGACCCAATCCATCATGGTTGGGCCGACCTCTTGCACAGTCTTCTCTGCTCCACGAAGACCTTCAAGACGAGCTAAAAGATCTGAACGCACAGGCAAATAGTAGTGAATACATCAATACACTTCAAAGAAACACCAACAAAGAGTTCACTGACATTTACCTTCATGAAGGGGTATTAAAGAATCAAGGGTTCCAAATATCTGCCCCAGCTCACTTTCTGTCAAGATGTCTAATTTCAGCATTGGTTCATAGTACACCTGCGAGGACAGTTGAAATTAAAACCTACACCATAAAGACAGTAAAAACAAACCAAAAATGGACAAACCTTTTTCACTAGACTTAAATCCTCAATGAGCTGTTTTTCTCCCTGGGTTAACTCATATATTACCTGCAGGTGAAGATCATAAAGAGGTAAATGATACATAAATGAAGGGTAAAAAGTGTACAGGTAGTTCTCATGAGGCCTAGAAGATGAAACGCACACACATTTATAACTGTAGTGCTGTCACAAGTTACCAGTCTGTTTTGGTAGTGCTCATTGCTACTGTGTGGTAGAGCTCTAGTGACTTTTAGAGGAAATTCTGACACTGAAATAGAGAACATGGCCTCATATACCAGCTCACTTCCTGTTTCACAACTAAGGTGCAGTAGTTGGGCATCTGAAAGCTCTTTAAAAAGGTATTAAGGTACATGAGCCAAAACTACCTGTTTGGATCTTTTAATAAAAGCCCAAGCATGAGTATGTACCTTTAAGTAGGAGTTGAATTTATTAAGACTTGAATTACATCATGCAAAAAATACATTTAGAGTATGAAGCATTTATTTGTGTTATGGGCTCTTGGCATTAATTCAAGCAGATTTAAAGCACCTCTTGTCGCTTGATCTCTTTGGTACTGAGCTCGTGGCTCGTAGTGTCCACTGTATCACTCCACAGCTGGCTGCTCCGCCTCCGTGGAAATGAAGAGGCCTTCTGACGTGTTCTTATTGGCATTGGGGGCAATGGCCGGGCCTCTGTCCGGAAACTGATTGAACGCTGAGCAAAAAATATTTATTTACCCCAAATATTTACAGTGAGGAAAATAATTATTTGAACACCCTGCTATTTTGCAAGTTCTCCCACTTAGAAATCATATTATTTGAACACCCTGCTATTTTGCAAGTTCTCCCACTTAGAAATCATGGAGGGGTCTGAAATTGTAATCGTAGGTGCATGTCCACTGTGAGAGACATAATCTAAAATGTATGATTTTTTAACTATTTATTTGTATGATACAGCTGCAAATAAGTATTTGAACACCTGAGAAAATCAATGTTAATATTTGGTACAGTAGCCTTTGTTTGCAATTACAGAGGTCAAACGTTTCCTGTAGTTTTTCACCAGGTTTGCACACACTGCAGGAGGGATTTTGGCCCACTCCTCCACACAGATCTTCTCTAGATCAGGTTTCTGGCCTGTCGCTAAGAAAGTTTGAGCTCCCTCCAAAGATTCTCTATTGGGTTTAGGTCTGGAGACTGGCTAGGCCACGCCAGAACCTTGATATGCTTCTTACAGAGCCACTCCTTGGTTATCCTGGCTGTGTGCTTCGGGTCATTGTCATGTTGGAAGACCCAGCCTCGACCCATCTTCAATGCTCTAACTGAGGGAAGGAGGTTGTTCCCCAAAATCTCGCAATACATGGCCCCGGTCATCCTCTCCTTAATACAGTGCAGTCGCCCTGTCCCATGATGCTACCACCCCCATGCTTCACAGTAGGGATGGTGTTCTTGGGATGGTACTCATCATTCTTCTTCCTCCAAACACATTTAGTGGAATTATGACCAAAAAGTTCTATTTTGGTCTCATTTGACCACATGACTTTCTCCCATGACTCCTCTGGATCATCCAAATGGTCATTGGCAAACTTAAGATGGGCCTTGACATGTGCTGGTTTAAGCAGGGGAACCTTCTGTGCCATGCATGATTTCAAACCATGGCGTATTGTACCCCTTTTCCACCAAGGCAGTGCTAGAGCTAGTTCAGAGCCAGAGCTAGTCCCAGTTCATAGTTGGTTCAACTGAGGAGTCTTCTAAGAACCGTTTGCTTTTCCACATGCTAAGAGCCACAACAGAGCCAGGTCTTGCGTCACTGTATACGTCTCATCTTTCTCAGCAACGCTAGCGAGGCAGTGTTGCCAAGTCCGCAGGAATTGGGCTACTTCATCACTGTTGATGCGGGCTGTTTTTCATGTCCACAGGTTGAAGCGACCCCAATTATGTGATATTTAGCCCCGAGAATGCGAATTTTAGTAGGCAACCATGCCAAAAAAGATTTTTACCGGGGAAGCCCCCCTCAAGTTTGTGTTCGTCTTGTTGACCCAGCAATGTTTTGGTGCTACTTAAGAACCACTTTTCCTGGCTCGGAGCTGGGGCTTTGGGTGTGGAAACATAAAGAACCGATTTGAAACTAGGCTCTGACTCTGATCTAGCTCTAGCACTGCCTTGGTGGAAAAGGGGTATTATTGTATTACCAACAGTAATCTTGGAAACGGTGGTCCCAGAACTTTTCAGGTCATTGACCAGCTCCTCCCGTGTAGTTCTGGGCTGATTTCTCACCTTTCTTAGGATCATTGAGACCCCACGAGGTGAGATCTTGCATGGAGCCCCAGTCCGAGGGAGATTGACAGTCATGTTTAGCTTCTTCCATTTTCTAATGATTGCTCCAACAGTGGACCTTTTTTCACCAAGCTGCTTGGCAATTTCCCCATAGCCCTTTCTAGTCTTGTGGTGTACAATTGGTGTACAATTTTGTCTCTAGTGTCTTTGGACAGCTCTTTGGTCTTGGCCATGTTAGTAGTTGGATTCTTACTGATTGTATGGGGTGGACAGGTGTCTTTATGCAGCTAACGACCTCAAGCAGGTGCATCTAATTTAGGATAATAAATGGAGTGGAGGTGGACATTTTAAAGGCAGACTAATAGGTCTTTGAGGGTCAGAATTCTTGCTGATAGACAGGTGTTCAAATACTTATTTGCAGCTGTATCATACAAATAAATAGTTAAAAAATCATACATGGTGATTTCTGGATTTTTTATAGATTTTTTTAGATTATGTCTCTCACAGTGGACATGCACCTACGATGACAATTTCAGACCCCTCCATGATTTCCAAGTGGGAGAACTTGCAAAATAGCAGGGTGTTCAAATACTTATTTTCCTCATTGTATATATTTACACACACACGCACACATATATGTGTGCGTATAAATCTAAAATCATATTATTTTGATTATAAATTACATGGAATTAATATTTTTAAATGTAATAAAAATATGTATATACAAATAATTTGTATGCATAAATTTGATATAATTTGATATATTTTCATGGAATGTATAAAAAAGAACTAGAAAATACTGAGAAATATATATAAAAAATATCCAGACACATATACATATATATATAAAAAATATTGTTATATATACACGTGTGTATAAAACTAAAATCATATTATTTTGATAATAAATGATATATCATTTTTATATTTTTACTTTCATAAAAAATGAATGTACATATTTCATTTTATACATACATTTGATATAATTGTTTTAATATTTTCATGAAATGTATAAAAAAGAACTAAAAAATACTGAGAAATATAAAAAATATTGTGTGTGTGTGTGAAAGAGTGTAAAACTTAAATCAAATATATTTATGTATACTAAAATATATATATATGTATGTGTAAAACTAAAATCATATTATTTTGATTATAAATTATATAGAATTTTAATATTTTTAATTTCACAAAAAAATGTATGTACATAAATAATTTTATATATAAATTTGATAAGTGTTTTAATATTTTCATGGAATATATAAAAAAGAAAAATATTGTGTGTGTGTTTGTGAAAGAGTGTAAAACTGAAATCAAATATATTTATGTACACCAAAATATAAATATAGATTAAAACTATATATAAAAATGTAACACTTTTAAATTTTGTTTATTTAGTTCACTGATTATATATATACATACACGTGTGTGTGTGTGTGTGTGTGTGTGTGTATAACTCACCTGTATGGACTGGCCCAAGCGTTTCAGTGCAGGGGTCTTTACCGGTGTTATGATACCAGTGACTGAAGCACTTTTGTCTACTGGTTTGACTCTTTTGTTACATGGACCCTAATATGAAGCCAGCAGCAGAGAATGAGGGTTAAGGTTGTAAAATGGAAAATGGTAAAAATGTACATGTTTATGTGGACCATGAAATGTCTAGCATGCATCACCAAGACATTCACTGAAACTGAGAAAGATAACAGGCACAGTTCGACTATGAAATTTGAGCTTTCTCAAATGACAACTATAAAGGTTGATGGACCATTACGGTGTTCATCAGAAATGTACTAGGAACTTTGATGCATATTCATTTCTGTACCTCAGAATCTTGAATGTGGTCACTGATGGGAAAGTCATCGTCTTCCTGAAAGAGACGTGAAGTATAGGACAAGTGTCAGCACGAGCATATAACCACAACCAATGAGAAGAAAGCAGTAAACATATACGGTATATAGAGTTTATCCCAAATATCAGAATCAGTAAGAGAACTGACACATACATTCACTTTCACACAGAGTGGGTGTTTCTTCAGCTTTTAATTAAACCTTTTTTTTCTTTCTTTTTGCTATATGAAGGTGATGTTATAATGCTTTTTTACAGCCTTCATAATTTGTTTTTGCTTGATTTCACGGTTAAACCCTAGCCTCATACCCAGACTTCACTGTCTTAAAATAAAACATAAATCTTAAAATCCATTTGAAAAACTTGAATAATCTAAAAACGAAATAATCATACGTTTATTGTCTTTAAATTAATCTTAATACCTTTAGGCAAATTATGATGTCATTTCCACAGCAACAATTAATTGTTTATCAAAGTACATAAAAGTTTGATCAAAAACTAGTTAATTTTGTTACCAAGGAGATAACATCAGTGAAGACCTTGAAATGAAATATGAACCGTGTAATGTGTGAAGATAAGAAAGGAAAAGCAAGATATCACAGAATGTTTTCATTCATTGTGCGTCATTTCCAATAAGGCTGTAATTTTGCCAAATTATACCCGTGTGAGATTTTGACGTATTTAGCATATATTATGTTCTAGCTCTACAATTAACCTCAGCCAGACAAAAATGGGGCCTTTTCCACCACATCATATGATCAGACCCAGTTAAGAAAACGCGTAGTTCTGGAACTAGATTCTATTTGGTCAATACAGAACTCAAGCTGTTATATTCCACCTTATATTAACAGCTTTGACCTGTTCACCACACCACTGCCGATCATAATCAACCATTCAGTGTGTTTTAAGAGAGTTTAAATTTTTTTATTTTACAGAAATGGAAATGCCAACAGCAAGTGAGAATGAAACATGTGCATGCAGCAGACTGAGACAGGAAACTGAGTTGTAAAGCTTTTTTTTCCTGTCAGCTTTTTACTCACAGCTTTGTTTCTCAAAGTTGTTTCGTTCTTTTACTGTAACCTTCCTTCAACTCTATGAAAAATGGCTATTATGAGCTCTCTCTTCTCTAGATGTCTTGTGTAACAGACCAGGAAAACCATGGATTGTTATGGAGTCACCTGGTCGGTCTTAACAAGTTTCCGGTGTAGAGCTCAAACAGGCAGACCACTTTCACCACATTTGACATTAAATGTCATAAATAATCAATGATTAAGTTAAAGCTTAAAGGGAGGAGCTTTAACTTTTGAGCAGATAGACTAACAGGAAATATTGCGGCTGTTTTGTAACAGATGCCCAATGATCACATGCAAACATCCAGTATTCCAAAAGACAATTTCAAAACGTTTGTTGTATCTTATATCATAGACAACAACTTACACAGTCCTCCAAGATTCGGGCTGAATTCTCAGCATCACTACTTGGGTCTTGTTTTCTTTTCTTCTGCTCAGAAAACCAACAGATAACATATTGGTCTCCCTCAAAGGAGTAAGGACCTAGGTCTGTCCATCAAATTTTGTTGTATAAGATTCATGACCGAAACAAATCTTACCCCTGCGAAATCTGACAAGTTGGCACATGTGACGAGTCTGTCTCTAGCTATAGGAGACCTGAAAAAGTAATGCCAAACAAGTGATATTAGGACACTGACACCATCTTAGAAAATAGAATGCTAATATTATCTGTGAAGCCGTTAGTAAACAGATAGTGAATGTATAAGGCACAGTATCTGATCAGAATGATATTTAGACATGCACCAAAATGTCTTAAATGTTTAGTTTAAGCAACTATTGATGATCTGTGAGAAAAAAAAAAGTCATACCAGGAAGGTGATGAATCAACATCCGTCTCTTCAGGTTCCATCTTTTCCTCTCTCATAGCATCTTCAGACGCTTATGAATAGAAACGCCGGTAAATAACAAGAGTATTACGTTGAAAATCAGACCATAAATCTTAGAAGCACCTGTTCCAGCTTTTCAAAAAGACAAAAAAAACTTAATGTGCACTCTCTTCCAGCCCTCCCCTCTTCCTCTTACACTTGCATGTCTGAAACCACATCCTGTGTAAGAAAAAAATGTGTACTTCCTGTTGTCAGGCAGAAAGTCAAACCACCTCTTTTTAACGTCTCTGACAAATCCTTGAGTCTCAGTAATTACGCCGGCAATACATATCCCCCATCACTGAAGAGGACGGAAGTTCAACCAAATCTTCTGACCCATTTCTGAAAATGATACAGTGGCGTCTATTGCTCCGTTGATTAGAGCATGACTGGCACAGTACATGACAGAGAAATGTGACATAGATGCTCGTGTCATAAATTTGGCTTGTCCTGATCAAACTACCGGTATACCAATTTATTTAAATTAAGTTTGAACATTTTTGCAGCCGTTACCAAAATGTAAAACCTTAATCCATCCAAAATCATTATTTCCTAGCAATAACTAAAAACCCCCATCAAAATAATAATGAAACAGAATTAGCAACATGGTTGCAAATTTAGCCTACTTTTTATTGGTCAAATGTTTTTATTAACCAAATGTTAGTTTGTAATTGTTTAACTCATAGTTCTCTTAACCCTCTAGTGCTGGTGGGTCATTATACAATTTTTTTTTTTTTTTTTTTAGAAATGCATTACTTCATCGGAATGGTATGAAACTTTGTAAAGGTTTTGACACTTGCTATGTGAATACACACACAAACACAAAATCATGGACAAAGAGTCACAAAATATTACCGCATTGGAAACTAATTTAATCTAGTGGAAACGTTTGGTTCTGCACCCAAGCAAAAGAGATTTTCAAATTTGGAACAACTTTGTGGCTTTTTAGGTTTAGATGAATGGCTTTGATTTTCTCAAAGTTTTAGAGTAAAACAATTTGAAAAAGTATACATTTTCGATCAAAAAAAAAAAAAAACCGTATTTGTATGCATTTTACATAATACATTTCTATAACTTTTTTGTTTCCCCCCCTTAAAAAAAAAAAACCTTTTCACTTCAGCAATAATCTGCCAAGTGTCTTATTTAAAGAGACGAAAATTAAGTTTGTGCTCAAAAGCATTCAAGATTTACAGCAGTTTAAGCTAGAAATTTCATTTTTAAGTGTTATTTCATGCATGTTATTTATCAGGCAATACAGAAAATAAAAAACATTCCATCCGTTATTATATTTTAGTACCATAAAATCCCCTAAAAATATTAAATAAAAACATTATCAAACTAAAATAGTGCATTCAATTTTATTGTAAGGAAATCAATTATTCACACTTTGAGCTTCTTTGCAGTAGGGTTGAGAGAAATCAATAGAAAAGGGGGAAAAGGTTCAATTTATACAGGAATACAATGTGCTGTAATTTGCAAGGTATGTGGGGGTTAGATCATTTAATTTAAAATAAGATAGTGACTCAGAACTAACAGTCAAACTGGAGTGAATTTAAATCAAAAAGGTTAATGTCATGAAGTGTCCACAACTCACAATCCAGCATATAAAAATTCAAGCAATTGTCAAACATTGGAGAAAATTATATCTATATCTATTTTATATAGAGCCATGATTCTATCTAATGTTGACCCAGACTGTGACAGATTGTGAAACATTTTAATATTAGGACTGAATTGAATGTGTACTGTGCAACTTAACGTGACAGAAACACTGAAATATTCCTGATAACCAGTTTGCTTAACTGCAGATTCTTTTATTAACTTTATAGATACATTTTAAAAACAACAGTAGCAAAGAAAGGACAATTAAGCAAAGAAACATTTTCAACTTTATTCACTAACACACTAAGTGCTCCCATTACAGAGTAAAATCATTTTTTTGTACTGTAATGTTTCTTTTTTGGAGTTTAACAAAGTAGAAAGAATACAGAGTTTATGTTCTACACGGTGTACACCAGAAGTTTGCCCAAAATGAAAAGAAAAAAAAAAAGTTATGTGCAAGTTCCTGAACCCAACCCATACAGAAACCATAGAGGTTAAAGGGATGTTCCCACTGGGCATATGGGAGAGCAGGAGTTCAGTAAGTGGACCAACTCGCTCCAAGACCTTGGCCAAAAAGAGCATTTCAAGTTACAATTTAACGTGACATCAAGCCAAGGCAGCGATTTGGAAAGAAAAAAACAAATTAAGCGAACAAAATTAATATTTTTCCTTTGTACTCCATCTTTTGGCATTAGTCAATATTTTACTCCAGAATACAAAGCAAGATGGTGCTGCCCACAAATGTGTCATGAGGACAGGAACAGAGATCAGTGCGAAAGAGATGATTCTGAGGGAGGGAGTGACAATCGGTGTACAGAATAATTCATTCACTGAAGCTGTTACAACAACCAGTTCAAATAAGTTACAGCCAAAGATTCACATGCTCCCCATATTCCAAATGATAACCAGCCTGAAAGAATCACACCCTAGAGAGCTCCACCAATAGAGAAAGAGGGGTGTTTGAGATACAATGCTCCTATTATTCTGTAACTGATTAAAAAAAGAAAACAAAAAAGATTGATTTCTCTTTGGGCTCTCCAAGCATATGGATGCTCCCCATCCCCAGTGGGCCACCCTCTCCCTCCTCCGACATGTCCCCTTCCCTACCCTAAGAGCCCTCTCAGCGGATGGTGTATCTGACGTAGGGGACCTCGACATCCTCGTCTGTGTCATCATTGCAGCAGAGCTCAAAAACTAGTGCTTTAACATGCTTTCCCAGCTTCTTCTTGGACACCTTGGTCACGATCTCAGTCATCCTATGAAGAGCAAAACAGAGATAAAAACATAATTCTGCAATTCTATAATGCCGCACTTCTGCCCATATGAATTTAAATCAGCACATCTAAAAAGATAGGAAAAACAAACTCACGGTAGTTCCAGCCTCTCTTTAAGCTTGGCCGCGGGCATGAAAAAAGAGTAGAGCATGGAAACTCCCTGAGAGAGCATGGTGATCTCCAGTTTGTGTTCATTCTGAGGGAGGAACAGAGTGTGAACCACGAGTACACAAGATTAAAGAGACCCTAGTTTGCCTGTTTCTCCAAGAGATGGGCATGAACAGTGCTGGGCGATACGGACCAATTTCACAAAAAAAGTTTCCATGTCATTCCATAATCAATAATTAATATCACAATATTAATATTGTGCCTTAAACTCTTTCCCTGCCATTGATGAGTTCTCATTTTATGAGAAAGCGCTTCCCCACCAAAGACAAGTTTACAGCTTTACGTGATTTCACCATCATAAGGTAGGGGGCGCTATTAGGCATCTTCTGAAAGAGTACTGAATCTCCTGAACAAACCACAGCGAAGACAATGCAGAAACAAGCGATATCATATGATAACAGATGCATATGTAAAATAACTGTGCAATAGGACTATAGGACTGTGCAAGCATTAGGTGTTGATGGACTCAATATACTCCATCTATAGCCCCGTTTCCACCGAAATTACCCGGAAGAATTTGTACCAGGAACTTTTTTCCCCAGACCTGCTACTGTCTGCGTTTCGACTGCGGTCCAAAGTACTGTGAAGATTAGGCAATTTAGTCCAGAGACGTGGGACTGCACGCGGCTGCTCCTCCCAGTCAGCGACGGACAGTAATCATTTTTGTGCGATACTGTCTGCAACATAAGTATGGAGATGCAAGCAGCACTGCTTTTGCTAGTTATAGCCGCGTTTCCACCGAAATTACCCGGAACTATTTGTACCAGGAACTTTTTTCCCAGGAACTTTTTCTCCCCCAGACCTGCTGCTGTCTGCGTTTCCACCGCGGTCTAAAGTACCGGGAAGATTAGGCAAATTAGTCCGGTGATGTAGGACTGCGCGCGGCGCGACTGCTCCTTCCAGTCAGCGACGGACAGTAATAATTTTTGCGCGATACATGTCTGCAACAATAACAAGTGGAGGAGATGCAAGCAGCGCTGCTTTTGCTGGTTATGTATCGGTTTACTAAAGAGGTCATTAACAAAACGGCGGAAAAGAGACGAGCACTGATACTAAAGCGTATTCTGAAAGCTTGTAAAGCTAGATTTAATGTTATTATCAGCTATTACAGACATTGACCGTGCGATTGCTGAGACTGCGCCATCGGACAGAAAGAGCAAGACTGATATTTACTGAACGCAGAACGAACCTCGCAAGACTTTTAAAAATGCTGGTTGAAATAAAATGCTGCATGAGTTCAACCTATCAGCATGTTGAAAAAGTACCACCTCGGGAGCAGGGCCGTTTGGAGGGGGAAATATTTACCCGGAACTTCATTTAGGCCCTGGTTCCTGCAGTCGAAACACACCGAGTACCACCCCAAAGTTCCTAGTTACTGGGGAAAGTTCCTGCAGTGGAAACGCGGCTTATGTTTTAATCCTCATTCAGAATCTGATCCAGTCTCTGTTCTCAGCTTTTTGCTCAATGTTGCTTATGAAACAACCGTATTCCAAATGTTGATAAAAAATAAAAAAAAAGCAGAGCATCTGTTCTTTCTTTTGATATATTACATGTTCAGAAATTAATACAACAAAATATTCTGGGGGCCATGATATTGTGAATGATCAAACACTGGAAGGGAAAACAGCCAACTTTATAAAAAAAAATAAAGAAAAAGAAACGCTGTTAAGGAGGAAGGAAATGCATTCCAGACATTTTCTCAAGAACTAATGCAAACATAACTTATTTGGTTACAAGTAAACTCTACAGGGTTAGCTTCCGTTTATGAAATCCATTTTATGTTCTTCATTAGTTTTTCCTGGTTTCTGTGTAAAGACTTAATACAAATGTCATCTAATGAAATTAATTCATAACTTTCTTGATTTAATCAATATTTTAAAAAATATTCTAATCAAAATAATTCACTTACAACAAATCATAGCGTTTATTTTTGGTCAAATAAGTTGGGTGAAAAAAACTTGTATACAATATAAATTAAACCTGGATAAATAAATAAATAAATATCTTGATTGCATGATAATACTTATATAATTGACTCTGAGAAGTACATTATACTATACAATAGTAATATAATTATGTGAAAATTTCTTCAAGTTAGACCCAACTGTAATTTTGGCAGTTTCAAGAGATTTTTTTTTAAATGAACCAAAAAGAGCTTTTTTTTAACACTTCAAACTGTTCATCTTAAAAACGTGTCATATTCACAGTCCAGGATAACAAAGAAATCGGTGGATTTATCTGTTGAGTACTCAAATGAATAAAGCACCTTCAGTGACCATCCCTTGTTTCTTTAAACACTACAACACAAGCAAATCAAACATTACCTTGAAATAGTCCAAGAACTGTCGGAGTGTCATTTCCTCTCCATTGGGCTGAATGCCCTTCACCTCGAAGCGGTCCCAAAGTGTCCAATCAATCTCGTAATACTGTGAAAGGCGAGAATGTCAGAATAGCGTGGTCATTTAAAGGCATGCCAACATTGCAGCTGTAATGGAGAACGATGCTGCGTACCTTGTGCTTGGGGGCAGCTATAGGCTCAGAGAATGCAAAGAAAGGTAGAGCAAGGTTCATGAAGCCGTTCTTGTAGGACTCAAGATTCTTGTGTTTCTGAACGATTTTCAGCAGCTCCAGACACACCAGACCCACCACGGCAGCTGTCGTTGTGGCGATGGCTGGAATGATTTTCCCAGCAATGAGCTTGCTCTGAAACAAGAACACAAATGGTGAGGGTCTGCAATGATGGGATTTAACTCCCAAGACAGTTTCAAATCATTTCAGTTGCCCTATAACCTTGTGTCTATCTGCAGGTGGAATGTCATAGTTCTCTGCTCTCAGATTAGAAGCTGCTACAATGAAGTCCATATGGAAGTTTGTGTCATCGTCCTGAGGAAGAGAATGTAATTAGCGTTTTAACTGAAGTTCAGAAGTTTTACTGGCTAGAAAATTGGGGTCAAGTTATAAACGGCACCTTTTCAAATTCAATGGGACAGAGCTTGAACTGAGAAGTCGCTTCATTTGAAGGCAACAGTGTCTTCAGTTCTTCAAGCCTAGAATCATCTGAAAAGAGAATGAGTTTGAATCAATGATAGTGTCGATTCACAATCGTTCAATAGTTGTTTTAAATCCACGCCCACTCGAATGTTCTCAATCACCTCTTCTCTTACCGACTGATGCATTGGCACTCTGCAGCTCCTGATCAGACACATGGATCTTGACTCCTGACTTGGGAGTGAACTCAGGCACTTTAATTTCCTGCAGCAGCTTGGTCAGAGCTGGGCGGTCAGTTGAGGTTGGCATTCCATATGACTGGGCATATAAGTTAGCCCCTGCCATTATGTAGTCCATGTGAAGATCCTGCCAATCCCAATAATAAAGATCGCTCATTTTTACTACGTAAAATTTCAAAAGGAGTCCATTATATTTGAGTTTTCACACAGTGAATACTCACATTGTTAGTGCTGAATTCTAATGGATGAGGACATCTTTTCGGACCCGACCAGAATGGCGCCCCAGAGCTGGTAAGCTGGACAAAGAGAGTAAAAGATATTACAATACTGTTAAATAAAGTTGAAAATAAGGAAATTTACCCTACTTTCTAAAACCTTATAAACTAGTGTTTCTCAGCGGGGTGTTCAGAAAGCAAAGATTTAAGAGATAAAACTTGATTACTTGAAAAAGAAAATGGTCTGCAACATTATAACCGTGTCTACAGCGGAGCATCCTTGGACACAGTGAACATTAGAAATGCATTGTCAATTTGTCAGTAGTGCAAGTGCGTGGATTGAGTGCGTCAGAAATAGAACATAGCATCCGTTAAATTGGAGCACATCTAGTGTAGACAGAATTACTGATTATAATAAGGTTCTTATACATGGTTAAGCAATGTGTCGTGCCGTTCACGGCCGATATAGACAAAGTGTACCCTCCCAGTTTACACCAATGCGACTAGAATCGTTGGTGCATCATTTACATGGCAACGACAAATTACTTCAGTGTTTCTGTTAGCTTTCTGTATTGAAGCTGCCTAACTCCCAGTGAAAACAACTTGCGTCTTAACATTCAGACAGTATAACTGATTTTTTTTGTTTTCTGTTGGAAAAATTACTATGAATGCTTCTTGTGATAATCTACCGCAATTGGCTTTATGCACAGTTGCACTACTTCCTGAACTTCAGCCAGCTCCTTTGTTTCCTGTCTGCCATTATTGGACAAACTGATTAATCCAGGTGTGTCTGATTATTGTTGTTGCGACTACAGAGGTCAGGCACACCTGGATTAATCAGTTTGTCCAATAATGACAGACAGGAAACAAAGGAGCTGGCTGAAGTTCAGGAAGTAGTGCAGCTGTGCATAAAGCCAATTAAAGTTTCAATGCCACATTTCTAAAGCATTTATTTAATACTCAAATACTTCTATCACATGGCTTGCTCCTTGGAAACAAATGATAAAGATATTTCAACTATCCAGTCAAAATCAAATCTGTTACGTGGCCTCCAGTGACATGCTTTTTAAACGATATAAGGGAAAGGGGACCTAGATAATGGGCAGGGTGTGTTGGCAACTGTTATAAATGATTCATCCATGTAGGATTCTTTTTTTGTCATAATGTCACATTTCAGTAAAAAAACATCTCCTGGTGATGTATATTAGACTTCCCCAATCCTTTAGTCTGCCCCTTTCAAGCTGCCATTCAGATCTTCCTATATCCAATTAACAGGAAACAAGCCCCTGCCCTACATTTTTCTTTTTTAATAATCAATTTCATGGATGTGTTTCAGTCACAATTCAGAGGAAATGACTGGTCGCTACTTCGGTTACATCACAAATTTAAAAAAAGTATTAAAAAATATTTAAGCTTTGGGAGGTGTCACCATATGACATCTTACCATCTGAACTGAACTTCAATTTCAATGAGGCTCTCTCATTATTACCTCAGGAAAGTTGTATAACCTTGACAATTTTGACTAGGGGTGCACCGATCCGATATTAGGATCGGATATTGGCCGCGATACTGTCAAAAGAGCTGGCCGATCCAGGTGTTTTTTTCCGTCGCAGCAGAACCTACGTCATCGTCAGCTTCACGTGTGTCGCATGCTAGAAGCAACATGGAGCGAGCCAGAGAATCGGCTGTGTGGAGGAGATATTTCACGCTTGCCACGCCAACTAGTTTGTCGCTGTTTGCAATGTCTGCAAAGTAACTTAAATGTTTCGAGGGGAGGTGGTATTACTGCAAAGTCAGGGTCTTTCCTGCATTGAACATCTTTTGACGGCCGCCAAAGCCTAATTTGATGAGTTATTGTGATTTACGAGTGATGTAGAACAGATGCTTGTGCTTGTGACTGAGTGACAGAGTGAGCGATCAGAGAGCTCCTCCCCCACGCACACTCTCTGGGTCTTCAAAATAATCAAGTGTTAGCTCTCTCATATTTCACATATTAATCCAATTCCAAATCAAAAGGTCAGAAGACCGAAACATATTCAGACCCAAAGTTGTGTCTGTTAACATTAGGTATGCACTGTGAATGGACTCTTAATAAACACAAACATTTTATTACTAACATTAACAAAGTTTATTGCTTTCTGTTTGTTCGTGTTAGTTAATGTATTAACAAATGAGACCTTATTTGTAAAATGTTACCAAAAATGATATTGCCTAAAAAATAAAAATAATATACCTAAATAATGCAAACAAGTTATTGAACAGCATTGCTTAGGCTGCATAATAAAGAATCAGAATGCAAGTGCAAGAAATAACCTCCGCACGGACAATAAGGAAATGGCTTTAATCAAACCGTATTGTTGATGGAAATGATACGAGAACAATAAAAGTGCTAGTTATAAAAAATTAACGCTTCTGTGTTTTTGAAAAAAATATGTTTATTACAGTAATAGTAAACATCTTTAATATTAGTCTAGTCTATTAGGAATAATGTTGCTGTTTGAGAGCGCGCTGAAGCTGGAGAGAATGAACGAACAACCGTAAACTGAAGCGCTTAGAAGGTTAATTAACAGCTAAACGCATCATATATGAGAACAATCAGATATTTATACAAAATAAATATAATATTACAACTTATATTTGCACAAAATCACACATAGGTGAAGGCTTATAACTCCTGTGGATGCTCTTCCCCTGTTTGAGAGCGCGCTGAAACTGAAGATGATCACCAGTACAGTGAAGCACTGCGGGTTATTGACTTAACGAAACGCATCCTAGATGACATTAATCAGATGTTTATACTACAAAAACGTAATATTACGACTTACATATGCTTAAAATGATGTGAATGCACAAGCGAACTTGACTGTGCTGGTCAGAATGCGTTGTGGACGCTTCCCACAACAGCACGCTGAAACACAACAACTAAACCCAGAGAATTCACAACGTTTAATAACAGGAATATTCTCATTACAGTGTCATGTATAGGACAGTCCCAGTAGTTATTAATGCTGTGCATTTTTGTTTGAAATGCGCGCTGAAGCTAAAGACCGGTACAATGAAGTGCTTTACTGCATCGTTAATTAACTCAACCAAACGCATCCTATATGAGATTATATACACAGAATAATAATAAATATAATATTACAACTTACAATGGCACAAAAGGCTGTGAATGCACAAGCGAACTTGACTGTGCTTGTCATAAAAGGTGTAACTCCGTGGGCGCGCTCTTCCCTCAACAAACGCGCTGAAACACAACACTCTTTTACAGCCGTATTCTCATTATCATTTTATGTAGATTATATTAGACTTGTGCTGCATATGTTGCACGTAACTGTATTTTCCTTTTCGAAGTGATTCCAATCATATTTAGAGAAATTCAAACCCATCATGTTGGACAGCGCTTCTGTCTCAGCTGAAGGAAATAATACATTATCTATCGGCTTGAATATATCGGTCAAATTTTCTTATTGGACCGATAACATCAAAAATAATCATTTATCGGGCGATAACGATATGTTACCGATATATCGTGCATCCCTAATGATTATATACCAAAACAATTATCTGTAGTGTAAAAAATGTTTGGTAACTGTCAGCTTACTATTGTTTGTTTGACCAATACACAGTTTTTTGTTTCGACTGCTACATTTTATTTATTTAAAGAAGTTTGAATACATTCTATTTTAGATTTTAATGCACAATTGTTTTTTAAATAAATAAGAATTCAACACTTTACATACATCTGTTATTTTGTCTTAGTTATGTTTAGTTAGTAAAGTCTGGTGCCTTTAGTCTCTTCAAGAAAGGTATAAGGTGGAAGATATACAGTTTATTATTAATTCAACAATAGTATCGGATCTCGACAGATACACAAAGCCCAGGCATCGGTATCAGGACTGAAAAAGTCGGATCGGTGCACCCCTAATTTTGACTTTATGCCTCAACAAAATCCAGAAAAAAAAAAAAACATGACAAAGCCTAATGAAAGGGTGTTTAAGTATAAATAGCATTTTTAAATGTATTTGAATAAATAAATAAATAAATAAATAAATAAAGTTGTCATATCATGGACCCTTTACGGTTCAGAAGAAGAAAATGTCATCCACAGAGCTGAAAAAATGAGAACAGGCAGGCCTCACCTGTTCTGGGGGGAAATTGTGCAGTAGCTGACGGATGTTGTTGTTATATTGACACTGCCAGTGGTTGCGAGCCCAAGCTACACAGTCCTCCCAGTTGCGTGGTTTGTCTGTAACCAGGCTCTTGTATACTGCCTCCAGCACCTCCAATGGCTGAGCCCCAGGGAGCTTCAGTGTGCGCTCCATAAACTTTGGGTCTCTGGGAAGGGATAAGAACATTACATTATTTAAAAAAAACTGACAGCACCATGAGTGGAAAATTTACAGGGTTATTTAGGGTGACAGGAACTTACGTCAGATACTGCAAGGCATTTTCAGCAGGCTGCTTGAAAAGTCCCTCAAACTCATCACGAGCCCACTAAGAGTGCGAGGATGGATAAACAGCAAAAAGGTCAGTTTAGGTCAAGACAAATACTTAAAGCTCAAGACAACAGAAGTTCATTACAATATTAATTGTTACCTGGAGGGTGTGTTCGATTGCATTAGGGAAGTTTTTGAGTGTGCAGATAGGAATAGACTTCTCTGGAGGATCCTGGCTGGAGCTGTATGACTCTGTCAGGAAGGGAATGACCACCTGCACGTTCCCTTTGGTGCCTAGAGTTCCAGACTCCAGCAATGGCTTGCGGTAGTACACACATCTCCGGTCCATATACATACCTGTAAAATCAAAGCATGCCGAGTCGATTTCACACAAGCAGCTATTTGACCATTACATTTTGAAGTGACCTGCACAACCAGCCACTTCACTCTCTAAAAGTTTTACTTACGGGCATCTACATTGTCAAGAGCATTTGCCACTCCATCAAGGCTTTCAAAGAAGTCATCGTCATAGACCTTCTCTGTGTCCGGACCTACACGGTTCTGATGGCCTGTGATGCGGACTGTCGGGTTCATCTGCTTCACGGCTGCTGCAGCAGTCTCGCTCTTCATCTTCTGCTCAAAGGAGGAGCAAAGTCATCAGCAACCATAAGCCGTGTACGCACCATACGATTTATAATAGTCCTTGCTTATTGCTTGTCAGACTGTATGAACACGATCCCCGGTATAACCCACGTTACAATGTAGGATCTCAGTTGTCAAATGTCAAGACTGCACGGTAGTCACCTTGTTGGTTTTTGATTTGACGATTGTCGAAGTCACACTGCAGGACTGTGCCTATAAACTGCTGACACAGCCAGAATTTTGATGGAGGTAAAATTTGCTCGCAAAGGTCATTAATTTGCTGTCGGCGAACATAGTGAACTTGCGGCGAACTAGCAATCAAAGACTTCAGATTTAGGCTTAGGATCAGAGGAATCTTTTAAGATTCACAAAATTTGTCTTAGGTGGCCAAAATCATACAGTGTGCACCCAACTTATGCCATAATCAAGTTCTCTCCCCAAAAATCTATCCTGCTTCAGGATCTCACCGTGACATCCCAGGGCCTGAAGAGGAACTGTCGATTGAGATTGGACTTCTCTATGGTGTCCATGTCAGTGACTATGACCTCACCATCACCACCGGCCAAGCCCATCATGGCAAAGTTTTTCAGCAGCTCACAGCCAATGGCTCCAGCTCCAACCTGAACACGGGGGATAAAAATAAAAAAAACACTCAAATTAATAGTTTTAGTTTCTGTAGTTTTAATTTCAGTATAATTTATAAACTACAATACTTTTGAATAATATTTTGAACTAGCTTACCGTTATAATAATTTCATTCAAGATTAATTTGGTAGTAGTCAGTTAGTAATTTTAGCATTTCAACAAACAAATTTAGGAAGGCAAGCATGGTGCAGTTGCAGGAGTAATTATGGTGTAACGGACAGTTTCAGCTCCTCACCAGAAAATATCGCTGTTTGGCCAACAGCTCTTGCAGCTTGGACCCAAAGACAGCAATCTGGCCATCATACCGGCAGTTCCTCTGTAGAAAACAGAAGAATGAATAAATTATTCTTTGTATGAAACCCACAAAACACTAAGGAAGCAGCAAAATTGGACTAACTAATATCAGACAAAAACTGAAGACATGGAAATATCTTGAAAAAGGAATGTAATTGACAAGAGGCACTCACAGGTGCACACTCTTCCTCTGTAAGAACAGCATCCTCGGCCTCAGGCAAGCACTCCAGAGCATCAAAATACAGCCACTGCATGATGGGCATAAACTTCCCAGTGCAGGCCTGAACAGATGAAGAGAAAAAGAAACATTTACCAGACCATGACAGATGAGGCTAATGCAACACGTTCCTGATATAACTCATTGATCCAAAGCTCAAAGACAATAATGGGAGACTGTATTACCTTCATAACCTCCTGGGCAGCAAGCCCACCAATAAAGGCATTGACAGGTGCCAGGTCTCCAGCAGCCACGCAGGACAGTTTTTTGATGACTGCCTGGTCCAGCTGCTCCTGCTTGGCAGATCCGGTCTGTGCAGCGTTCACCTCATCAGCCATAGTCACAAGCTCGTCCGCATCCGACTGCAGCAGTACAGAGAGCGAGAGAGAAAGACATCACTGCTGAGTCACGGAGTCTGATGTCCACAACTCAACACATAGTATTGGTTGAGAACTTTCTTGGCCAGAATGAGCTTGAATGTGGATTGATCAATACGCCGAGTCAAATCTGGCTACACAAAACTAACTAAAGTCTTCACCTGACTCCAGGGCTTCGGAAGACGACTGTTCTTCTTCTCAAATGCATGCAGCGCCTGAAAGCCAACGTGCAGTTGGCCTGGACGATCAAATTTGGCAAAATCAGTCAGTATGAACTCTGGTTCAGCCATGGAGGAGGACAGGGATTTCTGAGCAAAGAAAGTGTGCATTTTAAATCCAGTAGAATATTCACTTTACATGATTTCCATATGGTTAGTCCCAGCAAGGGCATCAACTTACGAAGGCAATTTTCTTGGGCATCTTCACTTGTGTGACTATACCACCTCTCACATAGTCAGAGAATGAGCTTGTGTCACAGATGCTGAAGGTGTAAGGACCTGACGACAGAAATCACAGTCACATAAAACAGCCCACTGACCTTCAAAAAGAAAAAAAAAAAAACATTTGAACGTAAAAACAAAAAAGTTCAATGCTTTGGCCTTGGACTCCAGGATGTTATTTCTGTCATTCATCAGATCCTGTTCCTTCAGGACAAAGATAGTTAACTGATTGACACTTATGCGTTATGACCTATGCTGATCCAGTTACATTTTAAAATGTAGGCCAACATAAACAGCAGCAAAACCTGTCAAACCAGACGTCTTAGACGACAAACAGTTTTAAACGACATTGATTTTAAAACACAGTGAGGAAGATGACAGAGGCATGGAAGAATCCACTGAATACATTTTGAGTACTTGAGTAATTGTTAAATTAGACATTAAATATTAAAGAATAGTTTTGCCTTAAGCTAACACATATACTTATACATATATAACGTCAATTCACACCATGAAAAACCTCGGTTCCCACTAGAGGTCTGCTCTCATGTGTCTCTCGATCAATATCCTGCAGCGCGAGATTATATTTCCAAATGAAAGACTGTAGCAGTCGCTAACTCTAGTGTACTATGGACAAGAGTGGGCGGTCTGACAATAGCCCGGCCACTCCCAACATCCTTTGACAACAGCGCATCTGCGCTTGAACTTGAAGTAAGGTGGCGTTCACACATTTCCCTGCCTTTAGCAACCTGGCAAGATATGTTCTTTGCATCCCAGTCATGAGTACACCTTCGGAGAGAACATTCAGCCTTTGTGGTCGGATTTTGGAGGAGACGCATTTGGTACTGAAACGCTCATCAGTCAGGTGACATTCTGTTCTTGCATGGATGTTATACAAATATTTAATTTTGCAGTATAGCTAGTAAAAACAGTCCCACGTAGACCTCTAGTTCCCAGTCTTGGAAACCTGGACATATGAGGTAGGGATGAGTCACTATTTTCAATATTCGATTAGTTGATTTAATTATAGAATATCGAATAGGTTGTGCAATTATCATCTAAAAAGAAAATCCCTATGTTTTCAGTGCTGATGCGTTCATGTAACCAGAGGGTGGCGGTGCCTAAAAACTGTCAATCAACTCTCAGGGTGTTTTATACTGGGTACACTTGCTGCGGTCCGAGTGGGATTCTTCCCGGGGGCGTTGGTCTGGTTTCACACTCAACTTGATTCTGTTGAACCCTGGTGCATTTGTGTTCATCTTATGTCATCACAAACGTGCACGGGCATGACAGAAAACAGAACATGGGTCAATATATAGTTTTTTTTATTTATTTAGTGCTATTAAGTGCAGCTGAGTAAACGACACTTGGGTTTACTGTATGTGTCGCTTGTCGGCTTTTGCTTCTAGCAAACATACACTTTTGAGGAGACAGTGAATTGCATTTTCTGCCCTGATTGCACTCGCTATGCTCGATTACACTGCAGGCTCGCTCTCGCTTGGCTAAAATGCATGCGCTGGTTATTTTTCTTCCTGAACAGAGTCAAACCTGAGTGTTGCTTTCACATTTGCGTGAATCGCGGCACAGTTTGAATGCAACCAAACTCAGGTTGCGGGTTCGGTACCTCAGTGCGCACCAAACTCCATATGACAGCTTTCACATTAGCAATTTTTTTTTTATGCGAACCTTGACCCATTTCATACTAAAATGTCAACATAAAAACACCCTGAGACAACAGAAGAAAAACACATTGTCTCACAGTAGGCTTGCATGGCATATAACGGTTACAGTAACTTGGGGCGATGTCAAATAACAGTCACGTTTCAGCATTTTACAATAATTATATGGCTTGAGTTAATATAGCATATTCCCTAATGAATTAAACAGTTTGTTTTCATACAGATTGAGAGTGTGAATGGTCTCTCTTTCTGTTTATGTGCGTGTAGCCTATACGCGTAGCCTGACAAGCCAGACCCACATCAAGATGTTGGGTCTGGAAACTCACCATTGACAGGGCTCAATCTGAGGGGCGGGATAAATGGTTGTCTTTCAAATTCCCTCTGCATGCAATTGGATAGCGCCATGACCACCCCAACCAACCAGAGCAAAGAAGAAGGGGAAGCCGAGCTAACGTTAGTTGATAAACTTTCGCCGTATCCGGTCGGTAAAACTTCGAACACATCTTTTCTTAAGAATGACTTCAATGCCGTTTTGTTCTTTTCTCAAATAAAAGCTTAACTCCAGGTCTTCCAGAGTCGCGGCCAAAGCCGATTCTGAAGACCGCTGTTCGCCAGCTTCTGTGTTTACGAGTAGCACGCAGAACCTCCGCAACTCTGCCGTGACGTACCGTCATTATGTTAAGCCCGCCCACCGACTCTACACACGATGTGATTGGCCTGACCAGAGTTTGGTTTTTCCAGCTCTCAGGTCTACCGAGAGTTGCTAGACTACGACTCATAAAATACAGTAAATACAGTTTATTGTGTAACCAAAAACAAATATATGCGTGACTTTTAATTACAAACAAGCTCGAAATACACATTGACTCTTGTTTTGAACTGTATATGGCTTACTATTGCAGTTGCACAAGCTCATTCAAGTTCAGGAGATAAAATATGCATTGTTACAACTGTCTAAAACATTACTATATAAATATCGTCATTATTCATCAGCATTAGTTCATAAACAGTTGGCTAGCATAAATGTGCGCTATTCATTGATTGAACCGCTCTGAAGCGCTGTATTGGGGATGAGCCTGTAGAAGCGCAACAGCGCCGGGTTTTCCAGCGGTTAGATCAGCACGTTCAACTCAAATGTGCGCAGAACATCAGTTCTGACTGGATCTCTTCCCTAATCGTCCCTCCCTAACATTTTTGTCTCGTTTTTATTTGTTGACGAAAATGACAGTTGATTTTCGTTATAGTTTGTCATCTAACACTAGTTTTTATTTAGTTATCATCTCGTTTTCATCAGTGAAAAAAGGTTGTTGGCAAAAATTATGACGAAAAATATTTGTCAACGAAATTAACACTGTACTAAGAAAATCTTAAAATGCTATGTGCATTTAGAACACTAATTTAGAACACTAAAATGCATGTTTGAGCTGTTTTAACAAAGCAACTTGCACTGAAATCTCTTAAAATGTCTTAAAAAACAAACAAACAATGGCACTGATATATTTAAGATATGTCAGTGTAAGTTGCATTCAGTCAAAATCAGCTCAAACATGCATTTTAGTTAAGGACTAGGCTTAAGCCTTGTCAGTGAAACCGGGGGTCAGCAATTAAAACTCTTGGAATTCTGAAATTGGAAGGGCTTGAAGTCAAGAAGGTTGAGAACCACTGATTTTTTTCTTCTTCACCATTTTGTATTCTGGTGGTTCCTGGGCTGACAGAGTCTGGGTGAGCGGTCATGGGTCTGTAACAGCAAGAAAACCCCTGATAACTCACCCAGTGTCTTGATCTCTACTGGTTCACAACCATTGAGCTCCGTCATGCCCTGCACTTCTGTGAAAGTGACATAGTCTCCACTCTCAAATCCGTGTCGTGCTTCATCCAGACACGTAACCACACCAGCGCTGTCCTTTTCACACACACACACAACACAAAAATAGCAAAAGATTCAGACAGCCAGAATAGTAACAATGAGGCACTTTATTACTACAATAACATGGCTTAATGCTACCATCACACAGGCTCTTACCTTTGTGATAATTGAAATCATGGCACTCAATGGCTGCTCCCCATTGGTGTCCAATACTAACATTTCCTCCCCAAAATCACAGAATAGTTGCCTATTCAAACATAGAACATGCATAAGAACTTCATTAAAAAAAAGAAAGAAAAAAAAAGAGGAAAAACTCAACAAATCAAGGGGGTATTCTTACCCAAACAGCCCACGTGTGTCTGCCACAATCAACTTGACACCATTATTGTGGCAGAAATCCCCGATGCGTGTCTGCTCATCGAGGCTGGAGTTGGTGAGCACAACAACCTGGTCAAACACAAACCCCTTTTAGGCAACTCATTCAAATTCGGTTAAACATCAACCAATGCAAAGTTCCATATGCATGTAGGAAAAGTAGGATTTTGTCCACGTGTTCAGCTGATGGGTGTAGTCCAGTACCTGAAACTGGGTCAGGTATTCATTGGTGAGGGTGCCAGTGTAGGAGGTTACTGGTACATAGCTGTTCAGTTCTGCCAGTCGAGTCTGACTGACATCTGCACGGTTCTTCCCGAGATCCTCCTCGCGCAGGTAAAACTAAGACACATGTAACAAACACTTTATTTTTATTATTACTACTATAAATATTACACGGCTGTGTTTCATTTTAATTGATATTTTTACTCCACTGAACTTAGTCTTAAAGGTCCCATGGCATGAAATTGTCATTTTATGAGGTTTTTCAACATTAATATGAGTTCCCCTAGCCTGAATATTGTCCCCAAGTGGATAGAAATGTTGATCGGTGTAAACCCGAGTTCTGGCTGTCTCTCTCTGCCTTTGAGAAAATGACAGGCCAGACGAGCCAATCCTGAAGTCTCCTGTTTTGACGTCCAAGCAGGAACGGTTACCTCCCTATCCTCCGCCCAGAGAATCTGGCACGCCCATGCAAACACTCGAGATCATTAACGTTACTTGTGAACGAGTGAATGCTGGCAGTTTCTCAGTGTTTGGATGTACAAATGAAAACAGAAGTCTTTCTTCAGTTCCTTCTGATCTGTGATCATTGATTTCTGATGTGTAGCTAATTATTTATTATTCGTGCACACGCAGCGGCTTCTCTCTCTCCCGACAGAACGGTGTTTTCGTGTTTTCTATCTTGTGAGTCAGTGTTTTTGTACGTCCTCGTCGCGTCTATCTGTTCTTAAATGTGCAGTCATTTCTGCTCAACATAAGCAGAGTAACACCTTTAGAGATAAACCTCACACACGCCGAAGCTTGGCCTTCAACATCCCCGACCCCCAGTACTGCATCTGGCCCACAGCGGAGGCACCAAACGCGGCGTGAGATTAAGCAGAAGGGGGGTAAGCATGAGGGTCGCCGGGCTAGGCTAGCCAGCTTTCGCCACAATAAACTGGATTACATTCGATTACAGCTGTTGTGTCTTTGTTTGCGCTGTGTACTCAATGCGCTGACGCTTTTCATATGATTGGAACATATCTAGAAATACTGCTTTAATCAACACTTACTAACTCGTTCATCTCGCTGTAATGGTACTTTGCATGTGTTACAAAGTTGGTAATAATGATGAAGACGAACTCGGTGTGACTGGGACTCGTGTTTATTCAGAACTCTCAGATACAAACACAATAAACTCGCGCTGACTGACAGCGCTCTCATAACTCAGTAGTTACTATAAATAACTTTGTTAGCAATCGCTCCATCTCCGTGATGTCCGGTTCGCGAACGAATCATTCTTTTGAATCGGTTCCTTTTAGTGAACCGAACCAGTTCACCAAATCGGACTGAATCGTTCTAAACAACCTCGTTAAACCACGCCCCCTCCGCTCATTTAAAATGCAAAGATGTCAGCCAATCACAACAGTGGGCGTTTTTACTGAAGTCTCACAGCAGACACGCCTCTTGAAGCAGGGCATTCAGCCACAGGGCAAACAGCAGTATAGAAAAAATGCCTTTTATTTCTAAATTATGACATTTTATGATGTAAAAGTCATACTAACAATATAAGTACACCTCAGGAAACATTATAAAATAATAGAAAAATGCCATGCCATGGGACCTTTAATATGTTAATGTAGACAGCTAATCATAAGTTTGGGGTTGGTGAGATTTAAAAATTTTTTTTTTGAAAAGTTATGCTCATCAAGGCTGCATTTATTGGATCAAAAATACAGTAAAAACATGAATATTGTGAAATATTACTACATTTCAAAACGACTGTTTTATATTTTTAAATATATTTTATTCCTGTGACGGCAGGGCTGAATTTTCAGCATCATTACTCCAGTCTTCAGGGTCACACGATCCTTCAGAAGTCAATCTTAATATGCTGATTTGCAGTTCAAATTTTTTTTTTTATCATCAATGTTAAAAACGGTTGTGCTGCTTAATATTTTTGTTACACATTTTTCTCAGGATTCTTTGATCAACCGAACATGATTTAAAAGAAAATTTATTTGAAGTAGAAAACATTGTATATTGCTTTACTATAGTTTAACTTTTGACAAGTTTAATGCATCCTTACGGAATAAAAGCATTAATTTCCTTTAAAAAAATACGGACCACAAACTTTTGTATGAGAATTTAATTGTTGTTTGTGCTATCAAATGCAGATTTAGTTTAAGGCTTATTTTAGCTTTGCCCCCTTTCAAAGCTTACAAGCAATAGCTGTGTGTTGAATTCACACACTTACAGTTATTATGAGTCATGACCAACCACTGACCTGTGATGAAAGGTCCTTCCACTCGGCCACGCCCTGGTCGTGCAGGGTGACACTCTTGACTCCGCCCAGAATTACATTCTTGGCTATTTCTACACCCAAACCTCGCATCCCTGAGATCAGAACATTGGAGCACTGCATTCGCTTCATAGCGTCATGGCCCAGTACGTACCTGAGAGACACATACTGAATTTAGCCACCACTCACATGATCATGCCTCTTATTTGCTTAAAAAGAACGTTATAAGGATACATCAAACTGAAATGATGGCCAAACTCACAGCTGTCTGGAGTACAGACCCTCGTCAATCTCAGCATCATTTCCATTCTTAGCCATGCCCTGCAGAGACCGAGAACCACAGTTAACAGACTATAAATAGATAGTCAAGCTCATAACTTATTAAACTGGCTGACTTTCAACAACTAGGCACAGTAAAGAATGATGATTTTAACCAAGAAAAAAATTACTATATCAGAAAATGTAATATCAATTCAATCAATATAAATTTAGATAATCGAGATGTCCAAGTTATAATCAAAGCCTACGTTAGCTGGTGTGTGAGACAGTTCGGTTCTGACAGAGTTAGAGGAGGAGCAGTGGGATCCCGTCTTCGTCTCTGATCCTGACACGCGACGCTTCTTGGACAGCGGCGAGCTGGACATCTAAAAAAGAAAGAAAACTCAATTTCGGAGTTTTTCCAAGCAAATATTAGAGTTTGAAGCACATAAATATTGTCACGCAAACACTGCAGATCACATTAAACATCTACAAAGAAAATTAAAAGAACAGCATCTTCCAGGTCACTTCATTTTGGTGGAGTAACATCAGATTCCCAGATTAAACAAACCAATTATCATAGTAGAGGCTTAAAAGCATTTTCAGGCTATTTGCTCTAGGTCTTGCCAAAAGCTCTTGTGGTTACTCCCACAAACAAATGGAAAGCAGTGGCGCAAATGAGCAATAATAGCAACATCCAGATGGTTTGAATACATTATTTAATGTACAAGCACCTGAAAAAAAAAAAACTACTAATTGTGCTACTTTTATTCACTATTGAACAAACATGTTTTAAGATCTGGGTCTACAGCCAAGATGGAACAAAAGGGCACAAATTAAGTAACTTCCAGAAGAAACCGAAAATGAATCATCCGTATAAAACAACGTGCTTTTATGATCATTCTGAAATATGTCCTTATACAGATAAATTGTAATTTCAGCACTGAACAGTTCCTTTATGAGTGTAAAAACGATTGTACCAGCACCACAGTGAAGTCATTGTCATTCAAATAGGGCAAAGGGAATTCTGGTCTGTAAAACCAAGGTGATTGAATGAGCTTGCCCTATGACAAGAAGAGGAAAAAACACCAAACTACATTCAGATCACTCAAATGAGGACAATAAGGTTTGCGTTTTCACAGCACAAAAATAGCAGGATTTCTGCCGCAAGATTAAGCTCTTCGGCTATAAATAGCTCGCGGACAGAAGCGTTGTGTTTATGGTGAATGGCTCGTGCATCTACTCGTTACTGGCTCTCCCACTCTGCCTTAACAAAACCGCTGATTCATTAAAACAAACTGCAGTGAATGTCACATCCCAAGGCCGGTGCAGCACAAACACAAATTCATTACGGTGGCCATATCTCACTAAAAAGAAACGAAACTTCATAACGCTCATTAGTTGCACAGAGTTCAACGGCCCTCGAATCAAACCGTATATTCTTGAATGACTGGTCTATACACAATGATATTCATCCGTGCTACAAACTCACGAGCTGCGCTCGAGCGGAAATTCCGCATACAATCGTGACGTTGTCAACAGAACACTTTCGTTTTTAAAAAAAAGGGATAGTTCAACTAATTTTTTTTTATTTTTAATATTGTCATAATTTACCCTCGTGATGTTATAAACCTATATGACTTTTGTGGAACATTAAAAGAGTTGTTAGGCAGAAAACGACAGCACTTATCACTTTTAAAAAAATTCCCCATAGTAACGGCTGAGGCTGTCATTCAAACTGACGGTCAGAAAATGACTTTTTTTTGGTGAACTGTCCCTTTAATAAAATAAAAAGAATGTATACAAACCCATTATCATACAAATGGTGAATTTAATATCTTGACGTAATCTTGTAAACCAAAATTACGGTACGAGCAGATTGGGGTGTCCGCCCTCAGATTTGGGATGACCCAAGCAAAACCGAAACATGAATAAAGCTGTGCGTGACATGGGCAAAAAACAGAATATCTACACTCAACGGTTACACCAGCTTCGTACATTTCAGATATTCACTTCCATTTCGACGAGACAGAAAAAACATCTGCAGTATGTCAAGACATGAAATGTTAAATTAAACAAGACACGACTAACGTGAAATCCAAACATGTCGCGTACCGCAAATTAGATTTAATCATTTTATCCGGGTGATCACTTAGCAGGCAACGAGGGGATTCTTAAACACCCAACGTTAGCTTGCTAGCCTGCTACATGCTTTGTAATAGTTGGTGCAGGCAGTTTGCTGAGCCTTGAGGCCTAGCTCACTATTCACAAGTTCGCATGCTAACCAGTGAATGAAAGAACTCCGCACCTGCATTAACACAACGATCCGCTTTGTGCCGATCAAAAACAGCATTATACGAGCATATGCGAGGAAATACACGCTATAAAGCTCTATTCAACCAGACTGCTGCTTGCACTGAGTTAGCGTATAACGTTATGTTTTGTCTCTTACCAATAATCCTTCTCAGTCCACTCTCAGTGTCAGCAAAGCGCTCCTCGTGTGAAACTAACTTAGATGGTGCGGATTGTGTGCTGGTGTAGATGCGAGGAGAAAACGGACAGCAACAGCACGAGCAGCGCTGGGCGAGATGATGTGAGAAAGCCCCCTTCACTATCCTGCCGAGTCACTGTGTCGTTCAGTCTGCTGCCTGCCTGTATCGCGTTTCTGGGTTTGTTTCAGCGAACGGAACAAAACCAAAATGGCAGCTGTGGCACAGGGGCGGAGCTGCTGGGATAAAGAGGAACAGGAAAAGGTGGTCTCGCCAAGAGTGCTGCAATCCTCTGCAGTCGCCCATTGGCTGCTCTACCTATGACTTTACGGAAACCCCACCTACTTCAAGTACGTACACAGCACATGCCGGGACTATAATTTTTATAATTGATATTCAAATGCGCATATTGAACTGAACCACGTTATCCACTGTCAAGATGAGCACTGAGCACATAGTCACCCAAAAATTGTCAATTTATTTCGCCTTCATGTTCCAAAACTGTATAACTTATTCTGTGAAACAGAAGTTATTTTGAAACATTTCTCGGAGGCGGTATTAACATTGTGGTGTTAATACATAAGTGGCACATACCGCTATACTCAGTGGCACATCCAGTTGTCATTGGAATGTGCCAGTGGATCGTGGCATGTGTCACTAAAACTTGTGACATGCCATGTGCCCCTGACATTGTTGCGGAGCATGTCATTGTATGTTGTGGCACCACCTATAGCAGTGACACATGCCACTGTCTGCCACGCATCATGTAGATGGTGTAACACACTATTCAGCAGAACGACATTTAATTAATAATAAGTAGCTTTCAAGCATTGGTTAAGAGTTAATTTTTACAACAGCTATCATGCATTCATACTTAAAGGATTAGTTCACTTTTAAATAAACTTTTGCTGATAATTTACTCACCCCCATGTCATCCAAGATGTCAATGTCTTTCTTCAGTTGAAAAGAAATTAAGGTTTTTGATGAAAATATTCCAGGGTAATTCTCCATATAATGGACTTCAATGGGCTCCAAACAGTTCAAGGTCCAAATGACAGTTTCAGTACAGCTTCAAATGATACCAGACGATGAATAAGGGTCTTATCTAGCAAAACGATCAGTTTCTGTGAGAAACTGAGCAGTATTTATGCTATTATTTTACCTCTTATCAGACGAACGTGATCATCTGAGCTCCGCCACAACTTTCGCTAAGTGAGGTCAAATATGAGCGTGGTCATAGATATATCGATCGCAGATGCCTCATTCTACTGATCCGTGCAGTCGCTAATGACGCATCTACGTATACATCTATGACCACACTTGTATTTGACCTCACTTAGCAGAAGTTATGGCGGAGCTCAGAGATGATCACGTTCGTCTGATAAGAGGTAAAATAATAGCATAAATACTGCTCGGTTTCTCACAGAAACTGATCGTTTCGCTAGATAAGACCCTTATTCATCGTCTGGTATCGTTTAAAGCCCTTTGAAGCTGTACTGAAACTGTCATTTGGACCTTGAACCGTTTGGGGCCCATTGAAGTCCATTATATGGAGAACAATCTTGGAATATTTTCATCAAAAACCTTAATTTCTTTTCAACCGAGGAAAGACATTGACATCTTGGATGACATGGGGGTGAGTAAATTATCAGTAAAAGTTTATTTAAAAGTGAACTAATCCTTTAATATCTGCCTTGTGGCCTGTTGTATGTATTTGATTAATATATATATAATTTTTTTACACACAATGTGCCTATTTAAATGGTTAGTTCACCCAAAAATGAAAATTATCCCATAATTTACTCACCTTCAAGCCATCCTACGTGTATGACTTTCTTTCAGCCAAACACAATCAGGCTTTATAATGGGAGTGAATGGTACCTTGTTTTTTTTAAGCCCAAAGTGCATCCATCCATCATAAAAGTAAACCATACGGCTCCAGGGGCTTAATAAAGTGCTTCTGAAGCAAAGCAATGCATTTTTTGTAAGAAAAACACCCATATTTATAAACTACAAATCACTGCCTTCCGGTAACAGCTGCATGCAAGTCAAGTTCCGGCATAAGAGTGACCTCTGACCCGACGCATGACATCGGATGTAGGAATAGCATACGTTTAGGTGAGAGTAGACAAATAGGGCTGGGAAACAAAACTCAAGCTCCTCTTCTCTTATATTGAAATCCTCAAACATTTCTCTGTAAAGATTTTTGTTTCGAGACTTCTAATTCGTGACCAGTGTTTTGTTTTGCTCTATACCTGTGCTCCCGCATTCATCAATACATCATGCGTCAGGTCAGAGGTCACTCTTCCACCACAACTAAACTTGCGTACGGCCATTACTGGAATCAAGTAATAAATATGTAAATTTTTCTTACAAAAAGGCATCACTTTGCTTCAGAAGGCCTTTATTAACCCCTGGAGCCATATGGATTACTTTTAGGATGGCTGGATGCACTTTTTGGGCTTCAAAATCTATGGTTCTATTCACTCCCATTATAAAGCTTGAAAGCCAGGATATTTTTTTATATAACTCCAATCATGTTTGGTTGAAAGAAGGAAGTCATAGGGTGGCTTGAGGGTATGGGATAATTTTCATTTTTGGGTGAGCTAACCCTTTAAATACATATTGTAAATACTAAAAAAAAATCTACTTGCATAAGATTGACAGTTCAGCTGCATCACTTGGAATGATAAAAGAATACAGATGCGATTTTGACAGGTGGCCACAAAAGGGAAACCAGCAAGTGTGTGTGTCACCACAAATTGACACTTACCAATTAGGTATTTCATGGTGTAAATTACAATGAGAAAACCTACCATTCAGAAATGCATTATGGCACCAACCATTGAAAAGTCTAGATCTTGACACTGGCTCATCACAATGCAGAGTGATGAAGGTCTGTAGATATTATATTAAACTGGATGTCTATTATATGTAGTCAAAATACTGAATCAAAACATTCAAGCATCTTCAGAACTAATGCATGTTCACAATGTTAAAAAATGGTTATATTTCTTATTACTTAAATCCATAATATTTTAAATTTATGCACTTGGCAGACGCTTTTATCCAAAGCGATTTACAGGGCCCTTGTTACAGGGACAATCCCCCGGAGCAACATGGAGTAAAGTGCCTTGCTCAAGGACACACTGGTGGTGACCGCTGGGATCGAACCAGCAACCTTCTGCATATCAGTTCCATGGTTTAACCCACTGGACCACCATCTCACAACATCTCATATTATTTGCGAAATATTAAAGCCACAGAAGAGAATCACTAACCACATACTTTTTGGTTTATCTTGCGCTGGCCAGTGTACACTTACTACTGACACCTACCAGCAGGCATGCAGCATCATGCAAAAATAAAAGGTTTACAGTAACGGATGCGACTGTTAATATGGTATTCATAGTGACCCATGATGATACATTTATTTTTTGTTTTCCTAGAATGGGCAGTTTGCATAATCAACAATATAGTAACACTGGTATTAGATAACATTCAGTGGACATAACATTAACATTCATTCAGCACATGCCACTCACCAACTGACTACATGTTTAAAATATATAACTATAAATTAGGCTATTTATTTGGGATTCTGTGTCACAATTACATCGGTATAGATGCTCAACTCATCTGTCAGTAACTACTGGAGGTGCCACAACATACGGCAACATGTCAGTGGCTCATGACCCAATCCATTGGCACAAGTTTTAATGGCACATGCGACAACTGGAATTTCTTCTATGAAACATAAAATAAGTTATTTTTTAAAAATGTATTTTCTCTCTCTCTCCATACAATAGAAGACAATGCTGACCAAAACTATTTGGTAACCAACATGCTCAGCAGAAGAAAATCCAACAGTTTTGGAATGACATGAAGGATGAGAAAATGATGACAGAATGTTCTTTTTTGGGTGAACTATTCTTTTAAATGGGTTTTATATCCTATAGGATTTACATAAGAGATACAAACAGTACTGAAAGTAAAAGCAAAGTTTTGAAGAAAAATGACATTATTTGAGTTCTAATGTGTTGCAAAATAACAAATGCATTTTCAGAAATGTAATGTCCCTGCCCATTTAAGGATTATACACATGCTTCAAATTCTATATGTAAACAGTACAATTAAAATCTTGTGGATGGAAAATGTTTACGCTTATACATTTGACTATTCAAAAAGACAAAAATGTTAAGGACATTGTTGCGAACTTCTCTCTCAATGGCGCTTTAGGCTATAGCAATGTAAAGATGTGATTTATTTACAATTAATAGCCAAAATTAAATGTACATGTGATTTTGGTAGTAATGAATATTTATTACTAGGCATGGGAAACAGTATGAACTAACCTCCCATCAATTCAGCACTCTGGTAATTACAGTAGAATGCAGAACATGTTTGCAATAAAAAAAGAGAGTATTTTTCAATGACTGATGGAAAAACTGAAAAGTGCTTATATGAGATGTTTTGATAGACATCACTAAAACTACTAAAGCAGGTGCTGCACTTATTCAATCTACCTAATATAAACATACAACCTGCACTTGACAGCTGACTCTTTAAAGTAGGTCACAACTATTAAGGAGCAGACATTATTGACATGAACCATGTGAGTAAAATATTTCACCCATGCAGATGGGGATAAAGAGTGATGTAAAATAAAGCAATAACATGACATAAAATAATACCCTTTTAGAACGTTTACACTTATCCAAAGTTTAATGATGATTTCATAACCTCTGAAGAACATCCCTCGTTGCACTGCATGGATCAGCTTACCTCTCTTAAGCCAACAACCCACAGAAAATGTCTTTTCAAAGCAATGACTGCTAAAATGAGGGGTTAGGCATGGGCTTTCTTGTAAATGAGAGGAATAAGCGTTGGGGGATGGGGTGATACTTGTGACAAAGGCCCAAGTGGGCCGCTTATTCTCGCATATGGTGCATAAAAGAAGCAAATGTCCCCTGTGTGTGTTACCTTTACAGCAGGTACAAACAATGTAAACAACCCCCAACGCATCGCATCATTCTGCCGCTCACGCACCTGCACTTGATAGTCAAAACCTCACACTTTGCGTGAGCCAGTTAGCTCGCTGCAAAACACCATCTTAACAAGACAGTTTGAGATTGCAGTTATTTGCGTACTAAAGAGGGTATCGTGGGATTTAATGGAGCTGCAGTTTACATAATAGCAAATCGATGCTAACAATGTACAGGGTTACATAAACAGGTTGAGGTTTAATGATCGGTGATCTAACCAGACAAGCAAAGCAATGACCGGGTACCCCACATCCCTGCAAGTTTGATATAGTATTTGGTCTATTTTTCTTCATGTGAACCTTGAGATACGTTTAAAAGACTGTATTCCAAGCAGTTTTGCAGATATATGGGCAGTCGGATTACCTCGCTATCTATCCAGGCTAGCTTTCTTGGAAACGATGCGAGGACGTTTTTCGATAACGTTAGCCTGCAAAAGCGAAGCTTGTTAGCTTAGCACAACCTTCTTGCAGAGCATGAAGGAATTGTGAAAAATAACCTAAACCATATGACGGGAGAACAAGCCAACTTTTCCGCAAGGACGAGTTGGTTTCCTTTATCCCGGCTCGTGATGCGCGCATGGAGCGCATTGTCTCGCGCATGCCGTTAGCTGGCTGTTCCCAAAGTGGCCAGTTAAAATGTTCAGGCAAATTGTTGCGCCTGGCTAGCTGACTTCAGCAGTAAAACTTTGATTTAGCTAGATGTGTTCTTATGGACACGTTAGCTAGTTAGCATTAGCTAGGCACATAAGTATGCAGAACTCACCACATCCGATATTACTTGGCCTCTCCACGGTACTGAATACAGAAATACCTCGCGGGCGAAAGATAAAGAACAAAAAGGTCTAATCAAACCGTTTATGTAACTTTATATCTGAAAGTGGCGGGAGCTCCGTGACTTTCCAGTATGAGTGGAGGCTGGACGGTTGCCTGACCGGCTATTCCCTGTACCGTTAACAGTTTCAGCAAGTATTCTTCAGTTTAGGAGCGTAGAACCAACATGTGCAGAGTTTGAGTTGAGATTGTGCTATTTGTCAAGTTACAGGGAAATAACACAAACGTGTGTTCATATTAGACCCCCAGATACATGCATTGTATAGATGGCAAGATATCTAACGTTTCAAGTAATATTGTATAACACACGCAATGGGGTAATAACGAAAAAGTTTTATATTGTTTGTCGAAACCATAATTTCACCATTGATATCCCCCCACTGAGTTACAAAATAGACTCGCCCAAAGCTTGGGTTGCGGTATGCACTATGGGAGTTGAAGTTTTTATACGTTGAAACGCGCGTCAAGTTGCTTTTGGGTTGAACGTGGACTTTTATTACCAACATCAAGATTTCAGGATAACATTCATATGAACGTGTAAGTGAAAATGTATATTGTACCATTTGTTTTTCCTTATTCTCACTATCATTTGAAATGTTCATGCTGTAGTAGGCCTATAGGCCTAATGCTTGAAATGTTTTACAATACAACTTCTCGTGTTTCAATGCTTGCTTAATAATGTTTGCTTAATAATACATGTAAAATGCAAATGTGTGCAAAAAAAAGTTTAAGATGGACTGTAGCATGTCACACCATACTCCGTGTCAACACAATTCATGTCAATTGCCCTTTTGTCATTTTCAAAGCAGGGTTTTCTAGGCATTGAGGAGGATCGGATTGCAGGACATTAACAATACAGACGTGCCAACAAATCCCGGCCATAGAGTACGTAAACACAAAGGTAAATAATGTAACATTTTGGAAATCTGCTAAACAATGTTCTAAGTATAATAGGAATTCCGGATGTAAGAAGATATTGTATTGTAGTAAAAAGTTCAGTATAAGTTAAATGTATTGTAGGCTTGTCTTGTTCACTAAACCTAATGGGGTTTTGGTTTCCTTGCCACTGTTGCCTCTGGCTTGGCGTGCTCAGTTGGGGACACTAAATTTTTCAACTAAACATCGAAATAAATCTAATTAATAAACTAAATTAACCATATAAACTAAATTACTGATCTAATTATTGATCTAAAGCCCACACTGTCACCGTATGGAAATTGAAATGAACTGATGACATCAAATGGCTATACAGCTTAATAAAATTATGCTGCATTATTTTCCTGTTTAACACTGTAAAGCTGCTTTGAAACAATCTACATTGTTAAAAGCGCTATATAAATAAAGTTGACTTGACTTGACTAAACAAATACACCACTACAAGAGGAGATCGAGAAAGTGACAACATGCTAAGACAAAAGTGAATTGGTGACTGTCAGGTGGACTACTTGTGAAAACAAAACACTTTTAATTTGTTGTATCAAGATGTTTTCCGGTCAATTGCTCTTGGATACCTATACTAACAGTATAAGTGAAGCCTGGCACACAGCCTCATGGCTTGACTACTGTATTAGTGATGCTCATTCTACTCTACAATCAATCAAAATTCTTTATGAGGCATCTACATCTGATCATGTACCATTTTTAATGATTATTAATATTGAAAGACTGCCTGAGATGTGAGTTTAAGAGGGCTGGCATGGTAAAATAAAAAATAAAAACAGAAGAGGATGTCCTAACATTATATTGGCAATTGTAATTGCAGTTTAGATGGATTTTTAAATAAATAGTAAGCTAGATTGTGTTGATACTGATTTCATTTTATTGGTATAACAGCCCTATAATGTATAGTGTTAAATTAATTAAAAGACGATCAACAATATAACTTTACTTTTTATAGTTATATTTTGGGGTTCCCTTTTTTCTCTTCAGCACCTGCCCCTCAAAATGTCTGTGCATGGCCCTGCAATGGGTCTATAGTTATCCAAACTTCCTGCCTTTCCAGCTTTATCCTTGATAACAGGTCACAAGTCTACCGACAACATAGACACTGGCAACAGCCCATGTATCTAAGTCACTCAATGACCTAGGACCTCAATACATTGCAGATATGCTGATCGAACACAAACCCAACAGATCACTCAGATCATCAGGATCAAGTCAATTAGAAATACCAAGAGTTCACTCAAAGCAAGGAGAGTCTGCTTTTAGCTATTATGCCAGCCGCAGCTGGAACCAGCTTCCTGAACAGATCAGATGTGCTCCAACAGTAGCCACTTTCAAATCCAGACTCAAAACACATCTGTTCAGCTGTGCTTTTACTGAATGAGCACTGTGCCACTGAACATCCGACTGATTGCACCTTATCTTATGCTTTTACTTTGTTAATTTTACTTTTTATTTTATGAATATTTTAACTTTATTTCTGTGTAAAGCACTTTGCCACTGTACGTCCGAGCTCTGTGCTTTGTCCGAACTGCTTGCACTTTAATTATGTGTTTCAATTTAACCCGGTTTTTATTTTTAGTTTTAATTATACTTTTTATTTATTTATTTATTTTTATTTTGTTAAGGCTGACTCGGTGGAAGAGGTTGAGAGACGGGGGAGCGATAAATCGAAATCCCTCCGGTGCGAGGATGATCCGTTTAGATCCGCTCTGACGGCTAGATCTGTATAGCCTTGGTAGTACGAGGAAGGACCGTGTAGATCCGCTCTGACGGTCGAACAAAGTAGAGATAGCCCCGGTGTTCCTGTCCGGGAAGATTTGTCTGTAAGGGTAATGTTTAAATGCACAGGTACCTGACAAATATTTTTTTTGAGTACTCCCTACAGTGCGAGATTCAGCATTGTATCTCCTCTATCTGCTTCCAACCCAGATAGAGGATTTCACCTTTATTTTATATTTTATTTTAATTCCTATTATAACTGTTATACTATGTATATTTTTATTTTATTCACTTATGAATATTTTGACTTAATTTCTGTAAAGCACTTTGAATTGCCCCTGTGTATGAAATGTGCTATACAAATAAACTTGCCTTGCCTTGCCTATCATCAAGCCAGTAAAGTAAATGGCATGAAGAACCGCAACCCCGGGGCTCGCAAACTTTTGGTGCAGTAATTTGATCTAAGCAACCAGCTTGTGAGCTGAATTATTGCTTGATAAACTTCATTAGTTTTAATACTCCATGTTAGTACAAGAGACCATTTTCACTTTATAAGGAACATTAATTACACAGTTAAAGAAGGCAGAAAAATGTTGCCTCCACAGTTCAACTATATTCCCTGCTCCAGAAACACCCTCTATAGAGCACGGTAAGATCACATTGCTCCTATTTAGTGCTCTTACATTCTCCCAGAAATCATTTATGTTATTACAAAGCAGATTTTCTGTCATTGAGTCTGCTCACATCAATTGTGAATCTTTAATGAAGTGCATATTTATACCTAGCATTGGTAAACATTTTCTGATCCAGTCTCTTAGCCTTTAAAGGTCCCGTTTTTCGTGATCCCATTGTTCAAACTTTAGTTAGTGTGTAATGTTGCTGTTAGAGCATAAATAATACCTGTAAAATTATAAAGTTCAAAGTTCAATGCCAAGCGAGATATTTTATTTAACAGAAGTTCCCTTTCAAAGCCTACAGCGAACGGCCGGCTTGGACTACATCCTGGTACTTCCTTCATAAATGACGTCAGTAGAACAGTAGAACAGACTAACCTCCGCCCACAAGAATACTGGAAAAAAGGGGGCGTGGTCTTGTTGCTGTCCCACGTGGAGAAGAGGACGGTCGCGTGGAGAAAAGGAAGTCGTCGTCGAGAGACGCTGTTATTTTCATCCCGCAGTCAAATCACCTTTGTTTGGCTTTCCCAGGGACGCTGTAGAGATCATTAAGCGCATATATCTCCTGTTAATAGGCGTGACCTTTCCACGTGCGCTAAGCTGCTGTCGAATCACAACACAGGAACCGTGCCACGTTTGCTTAAATGCGGTCAAATCACAACACGGGAACTGCTGGCACAATCAGAACTCGTTACGTATTTCTGAAGGAGGGACTTCATAGAATAAAGGAAGTCATCAGCCGTTTTCAGTGTTGGGGGTAACGAGTTACAAAATAACGGATTACAGTAACGATATTACTTTTTTGGGTAACGAAGTAAAGTAACGCATTACACTAAAAATATTGGTAACTACACTACTTTACTAGACTATAGGAACGCGCTTTCCTGCGTTACTCAAGCCGCGTTTGCCTGTGTGTAAAGATCTGATATGTTTAAGTGCTGCGTGCACCGTTGCCATAGAACAGTGTTTCCCAACCGAGGTGCCGTCTGACAAGAGCATGGATGCCGTGTAAAAGTCCTTCAAATTCTCTCTTTGTAAACTTTGTTCAATGCATATAGTGCTGCAGTATGTTCGAATACCAGTCATTTTCGCCGTCGTCACAAATGAGAAGTTGCGCGCGCTGTGAGAATATTTTGTCTATGTGCACTCATCCGAAAGCGCGCACACGTCTCACAGTGCGCAAATATTGAGTTATCTTTCAAGTTTGGCTCTTGAACGGACAAACTCACACAAAACTATGTCAACATGCCCATCTTGATGAGTATCCTAGCAGACATAGTCTGTATATGCCTTAAAACGACGCATATCCGAGCATTGGGTCTTAAAGGGGCAGTTTTATTAGGTCTTAAAGGGGCAGTAGCCTTTACTGCTGTCTGTTTAATGTCAAACAACAAAAGACAAGGGCATCACTCACTGCTCTTGATTGAATAGATTTTGTAAATTTAATAGGATTAATGTTTAATTTATACAGTCAAATATGCAATGTTATTTTACATTTGATTTCTGTACCTGAAAACTAATGTTAGACGTACCTGAAAAACCTGAAAAGCATTGTTTATTTTATTAGTGTCTTTGCTCAATAGTATTTATTTGTGCTGCTGCTTGTATTTAAATTATTTGTTCTTATTATTTTCTTTATCTTTATTTGACAGTAGTCCTTTTTGTTTGTTTGGGGAAACACTGCCATAGAGCCATGATGTTTGTCCATATATCTACACGGTAAATTAAGAAATGGGAAAGTAAAGTAATAAGTAGTGTAGTTACTTTTCAAATACAGTAACTAGTAAAGTAATCTCATTACAATTTACAGATGTAACTAGTAACTAGTAACTAATTACTTTTTTTGAGTAACTACCCCAACACTGGCCGTTTTTAGGAGAGTGAAAACAGCGGTGCACAGATAAGTACATTGTGCTAAAAATCCGGTTTTTTTTTTACACGTGAAACATGAACACATGTTATATTGCACACTGTAAACACAATCAAAGCTTCAAAAGAACACGAAGAACGGGACCTTTAACACTCCCACAATATCTTCATACGTAGCACAAAAAGCTGTTCCATGATCAATTTCATTACAATTCACATGTACACATAATCATCTATGGGTAATGCCACTTATTTCAAAAGAGTATCGGTTTTCCCATAATATATTATGAGATGAATGTTCTAAATGTAACATTTTGGATATAGAAATATGAAATGGGAAAAATGAGATGATAGCCACTATTGTGAAACTATAACCGCCAGTAGGTGGCAGCAAGTCATAATAAGTGAATCATAGAAACATTCATTCAACCTTTATAAATGGGTCATTGAATCATTGACTCAACCAATTGGCTTTATGCCCAGCTGCACTACTTCCTGAACTTCAGCCAGCTCCTTTGTTTCCTGTCTGCTATTATTGGACAAACTGATTAATCCAGGTGTGCCTGACCTATGTAGTCACAACAACAATAATCAGACACACCTGGATTAATCAGTTTGTCCAATAATAGCAAACAGGAAACAAAGGAGCTGGCTGAAGTTCAGGAAGTAGTGCAGCTGGGCATAAAGCCAATTAGTTAAAAAAAACGGCAAATCATTCAATAACGAAACACAGCAGTGTGTTTCTGGGAGATGCACATTTTCTGCTTTGTTTGGAACTATTTCTGTTTGCCAAATAGAGCAAAAACAGTCAAAATTTACAATGTTGTGTCTAAAAATAGTCGAATCCTATAATCAGCTTTATTGTTTATTGTTAACTGTTGTATAAAATGAACATCACATTTTGCAATTGCGCTGATATTCGAGAAAATAGCACTCTTGCTCGTGTGATATTGCTAGAGTATATAATGTTATAACCACATAAAAAGAACTCACAAGGGCAATTCATATCTTGCATTTTTATTCATTTTGGTTGAGACTAGCTCACTCATTAAGCTTAATGGAGTAAGGCTGGCTGTATTGAGATGTTTGAATAGTGGTTTAATTTCACAGTGGTGACAAACAGTGCTGATGTCTAGGGTAACCACAATCGTTACCTGGCTTTTATCAATAAAGGCAAGTCCGGGAGTCGTGGTTGCTGCTCATCTGCTCTGCAGAGCACTATGGTGGCTGTGACAAAGGATGTCGGAGAGAGGAAGGGCCTTGTATGGTCTCGCAGAAGAAGTTGTCGGCTCTACTTTCGCCAGCCCTTTTTAATGTCTGTATGAATGTATTGTCGGAACAATTAAGTGACTGTAGGATTGGTATAACATATAATCAATGTTATATGCTCAAGCAAATATGTTGGTGAGAAAATTGTTTGTGTTTGGATCAGGTTAACATAAACCTTTTTAGAGCGTATTGTACTTAAGTTTAAAAAAAATGAAGCTATGTAATCTTCAGGTTGCCTGGATTGGATTCTGTTGGAAAAAACTAAAGTGCAAGTGGTCTATTTTGTAAGGCAAGAGTAAAATCTTTTCTGGCTTTAATGAGAAATTTGATGTATAAACTTATTTGTCAGCTGGATGATTCACAGAATGCTATTATGCTGTTGCCAAACCCTAAGAATAATGTGGTGCAATACCAGTCATCGATGAGATAATATTGGCATAACTGTCTCTTTAAACGTTTTATATGGGATTGCAAGCTGCCCAGCCAAAAATAAATTGCTGTTTGGATTTAAATGCTTAAGAGTCAATGATGGGATCATTATTGCAGTGATTATTATGTTTGTTATATGTTTGGCAACAGTTCTTCTAACCCTAACTGATGGAGTGTATAACTTTTCATTTCTTAAATAACCATGTAGGAAGACACTTAATGGCCATATTCCAGGATGACAATGTCAAAATTCATCAGGCTTAAACAGTGAAAGAATGGTTGAGAGGGAGCATGAAGAATCGTTTTCACACATGAATTGGCACCTCTTGAGTCCAGACCTTAAATTCATTGAAAGTCTTTGGGATGTGCTGCATCAAAAAATGTACGCACCTCTTGATGGAAATAACATCGCAACATTTATTTCCATCAAGAGGTGCATCAATTTTTGGTCGAGATCTTGTACTGACAATGCAAGAGTCAAGCACTCTGAAAGTCTTTGGGATGTGCTGGAGTCGACTTTACAATGAATTTAAGGTCTGAACTCAGAGGTGCCAATTCATGTGTGAAAATAATTCTTCATGCTCTCTCCCAACTATTCTTTCACAATTTGAGCATTTGCATTTGCCTATTTAAATCCAAACAACATCTTTTTCTTTTTTGCCATACTGTCTGTTTCTTCTTCTCTAATGGACTCTGAGTCTAGAAATAAAGTTGAATTGAATATCACCAAATACTGAAGTTTATACCTATCGTTGCTGAACTAGCAACATCTATACTTGTAACAAACTTTATAGATGGCAAGTGTCTATATTAGCCCTTTCACAAAGCATCTTTAGCATACTTGATGCAAAGTCAGTTCAGAATTGTAATATTTACTATAAGGCTAGTTGTAACAACTGTCATTTTATTTCAATAAAAAGTGAAAAGCCTATAAAACAAGATGGTTTGATCTGAATTTTATTGAAATTTTTGTGTAGAGAGTGCAAAAAATAACTTGGAAGAATATTCACATCACCAAAAACTATATGATATTTGGAAAGGTGGAAGCCACAGTTACAATTCACAAACATTTGCAAGGATTTTACATATAGACATTAGAGCTTACTTTAGGATATATTAGCAAAAGTATTATACAATGTAAAGATATACTAGTATGCATCATAAATTGAGAAAAGAGAGTGAGAGAATGAGAATTAAACAAACATTTATATGGACACATACAAGAGAAAAAAAACAAAACAAACAAAAAAAGCCGGGAAAGAGAATAGAGTTGTTAAGTAGACTCAAAGTTATGATCAATTATCGCACTCTGAGCATTATTATTCTCAATCAATGAAAGACTGTCATGTTTGGCAGAGACTTATAGAAACTACTGTAAAATGTGAGAATATACAATAAGGATGATAAATGAACTACTCTTATTGGAAATATCACAGAAGGTAAATGATTGATGAGAGAACACAGATGCACTGCTTCAACTTCACTATCTCAGAGCAAAAATCCAAGATGGATGAAGTGACAAAAATCATAACACCCTCCAAAGTCAGTACCTGGTGAAGAGCAAATGCACAGCGGTTCTCCAAAACAGAGTAGGATGCCAACTTGTTTTAAGGGAACACGTTTCATTAAAGGTGGGGTTTTTTCAAGTTATATAAACTTTTGTATCCAAACTCTCCACAGATTTTACATTACAATTATGAAACGGTTATTTAGGAAACATATTAGTGTTTGCTATGATCTGGTAGTGTAGAGTAGAACCATTTACAAGTGGGATAACCTTAACTGTTTCCTCTAATAATACAAAATGCTCAGTTACTTTCCTCTTTACACGTTAAAAAAAGCTTCTTATCCGCCACATACAATCAATAACAAGGCTCTTTTCATTTAAACCCCAAATATCATTGTACAGCCCCAAAAGGTATGCTGTACGTGTGCATCCATAATCCATATTCCAAAGATTTTATTGTTGTATGGTGCACCTACTTTATTCTTGAGCATTCACATCCTCTTAGCCTTTTTACAAGCCTTTTCCTGACACACTTCCCCTTGGTGATTGGCCAGATCGCTTTGTAGACTTCTGGCCATCGCTGTTTCCCTCATCAGTAGTTGGATGGCTGTGACCCTGGACTTGACTGGGTGGGGAAGGTGGCGGGTACGAGGGAGGTGGGATGGTCAGGTGTGGTAGAGAAGGCATTGCTGGGCGAGGTGTGGTGGGAAGGGGTGGTGGTGTTGAATGATGGTACGAGCGAGGTCGGGGTGATGGGGAAGAGCTGGCGCTCTTTGCTCTCGGAAGGGTCTCAGGGTGATCGCTGATCTGCTCCAGCAAAGAAGGCATGTCCCCCTCGATCTTCTCTAGCACGGCAGCCATTTGCTTCTCAATTTGTTCGATTACACAATCCATTTGCCAGTCTGCGCTGGCTCCACTTCCTGTATCTAGACCACTGTACTGTCCGACAGAGTAGGTTGGACAGTATGGGCTTCCGTACCCTGATGCACCATGGACTATCTCCTGCAGCTCTTGCACAAATACCGATTTATCACAGCCGAGACTTGAAGATCCCAATCCCGCATACGTACACTGGATGTTTTTCACCGATTGGCTCCCCTTGTCCGGTTGTCCTTTCTTCAACTCTCTGCTCTTGGGGTTGACCTCGCAAGTCGCCCCAACTTCTGCTGGCTTCTCTGCAACTGCTTCTGGGAGCTGTGTTTGACACCAGCTGCTTGTGGACATATCATGGACTGTGTCTTTCTTGTTTTCTGATTGAAGAGATGTTTCCTTTCCCGCTGACGAGGTACCGGTTTTGGTATCTGAACATGAGCCATGATCCATTGAGAGATTGGCAGCCATCTTGCGCCGATTTGGAGTATCAGGGAGAGGTGATTTCTTCTCAACATTGCCAACAGTTGTGGCCTCTGGCTCTGTGGGAATGTTGCTCTCTCGTCTGTCTGAGATCTTGATCGGCTGGATGGGTACTTCTTTCTGGCTCGCTCCTGTTGATGATTTGTCCTCCATTTCAGAAGTGCTTTCGTTAGTCTCTCTCTTGTTTGGCTCCTCTGCTTGTACTTTTAAAGAGCTGTTTGATTGGGCAAGGGTCTCTGCTTCTTTCTCTTCTACTTTTTTGTGTCCTGCTTTGTCCTCTTCTTGATTCTTCACGGGTCTGCTTTCAACGGACACCTCATGGGACATGCTCACAGTAGAAACGCCACATGAGTCTGTTTGTATCCCCTTACCATCTAATCCATCAGTTTTGACCCCTTTGCCCTGGCCTTCTACAGCTCCATCAGACGTTCCAACTTCGGAGGCTCGGAGGCGCTGCATGAATGTGGTGACACGAATCGCTTTCTGTAAGTGAAATGAAAAACAACTTAGTACCCAGTGAATTATAAAGTAATGTAAGGTCTTCTTTGCTATGGAGGTGAAATGCATAGTTAACGGTGTGGAAATCTGGGGTATCAGTTTTCCCTCTTGCTTTCATGAGACGTACACATTAGAGATGGGCGTTTTAGTCATTTTGTTATGTCAGAGGGAGGTGTCTTGGTTTTCTCAGCATATCAAATCCTTTTTTAAGAGTTACTGTAATAGTTTAACTTTTCGAAACCCTGTTCTGATATATTTAGTTCTAGCTGTTTTGAATGTGAGAACGCAAGAACCAAAAAATGATAGTTGTTACTGGCTGTTGATCTGAGTGAAATGTTTTAAGTAGGGATGCACAATATATAATGGCATATTATATAGCTTATTAATTATTGGCCGGTATTAGAGGAGTTGTATATTTAACTATACATGCTCATTTTCCCTATTTTTATATTTAGATAACCTTTGCCGTCATCTAAAGCTCATTTAAAGTTAATCTTCAATTTAATAACACTTTTAAATGTAATATTTAGCAAAACTTAAATATCCTTTTTTCATGCTGTATATATCATTTTGTGATGCCTAAAATGTATTTGTAGCATTTAAAATGGTGAAAGTGTTTTATTTGACATTTATTTAGACAAAATAGTACAGCATTTTAATGTCGGTCATTTATCTGTTATCAGCCATTACATAATTATTATCAGATCAGTATTGAGCTAGAAGTTTTATATCAGTACATGCATCCCAATTTTTAGGCTATTTATATAAAAAAGTAAAGTACTGCAAATATTGTCATTCTCGATAATTGCTGTCACTTTCAAGTGCTTTACTGCTCGTGCCCATCCCTAGCACACATACAGGATGATCCCCAATTTGATATGCATGTGTTATTGGCAAAAGCATGACGTGAATAAATGAATCAGGGCCATTTGAGGACAAACCACTTTGCCTTCTCTCTCTCTCTCTTTTCATAAGAACCACTGTGGTCCTTTCTGGCACACACAAACACAGGGACAAATTTTCATACACATACATGTGACACTACAATGAATAGTCAATCTGGAGATTTGTCTGTGAATGAAGGACTAACTGGAATTCAAACTGGAATATTAAGGACACTGTGAGTAAAAGCCAGACGGCATATGACTGAATGCACATGGGACCAGCTGGGCAGTGATAAATTTGTTAGTTACTGGTGTGCAGATACAGGGAGGCTTAAGTACAGCGAGAGTCTTTCCAACAATCCGACTTGAACTACATATTTCCTGAATGATTGTCGCTTGAAGAATCAGGCCAGGCTATGAGACGTACACTAGATGTGGTGCTAGAGGAAATATGAGTGCCCAAGTCAAAGATTGTTATACAGAGAAAAGAATCTCTGCCTCTAGGCTGCCCCGCGAATATCAACAGTACCTTCAACTCCTGGGTATCACATGCAAGGAAAAAGCAAACATTAATATAATAACCATCAGAATCTTTATTAAACAACAGCTTAATTTGCCATGATGATAATCTTTACAGTTACTTTCCTTATCCATTATCCTATTATTTATTGTTCTGTTTGCTAGAAAAGTGAGTAATGCAATTATTCGTTGCATTTGGCAAATGCACATGACTGTTGTGTGTGTGAAATGAAATTGATCTTACCCTCCACTTTGCCTTTGCAAAGTTTTTCTCAAATTGAGCACAGACTCCTTCCTTCAGATTCTTTTCCGAAGCCCCATTTCCAGCGATCCTAGCAAAATAAATAAAAAATGAGTGGAGGTATTGTCTCTGAAAGAAATCAAATTGTTTGTATATTGACTTACCATCCATGCGAAAGTGCAGCTTGTGCAGTAATTCTCAGCATTTGGTCAACATCCATAAGTCTGCAGACCAGCTCTTTTGCTGCATGACATGAAAGAAAAGAGACTGAGGGGTAAAGCATCAAAAATAAAATACAATAATAAAAACATTTTAATTATTACTCGTTTGGATCAGGAGCTTCTCAGTTCCTGATCTTAGTACCAGCAGGGGAAATGTCATCCCAGTACGGGGAATCAAATTCAAATTCTCCACCAACAATGCGGCAGAAGATGATCCGGTTGTGCATGTCGGTGTTCTCCTCCTCAGTTTCATCATAGAAGGGAGGGTTTCCAGACAACCTACAAATCAGATTTGTATGATTTGTATTATGTTTTTCTGTGTTTCCTCATAAATATCATGAGTATGTACAGTGAGGAAAATAAGTATTTGAACACCCTGCTATTTTGCAAGTTCTCCCACTTAGAAATCATGGAGGGGTCTGAAATTGTCATCGTAGGTGCATGTCCACTGTGAGAGACATAATCACAAAAAAAAATCCAGAAATCACAATGAATTATTTTTTAACTATTTATTTGTATGATACAGCTGCAAATAAGTATTTGAACACCTGTGAAAATCAATGTTAATATTTGGTACAGTAGCCTTTGTTTGCAATTACAGAGGTCAAACGTTTCCTGTAGTTTTTCACCAGGTTTGCACACACTGCAGGAGGGATTTTGGCCCACTCCTCCACCAAGATCTTCTCTAGATCAGTAAGGTTTCTGGCCTGTCGCTAAGAAACACGAAGTTTGAGCTCCCTCCAAAGATTCTCTATTGGGTTTAGGTCTGGAGACTGGCTAGGCCACGCCAGAACCTTGATATGCTTCTTACAGAGCCACTCCTTGGTTATCCTGGCTGTGTGCTTCGGGTCATTGTCATGTTGGAAGACCCAGCCTCGACCCATCTTCAATGCTCGAACTGAGGGAAGGAGGTTGTTCCCCAAAATCTCGCAATACATGGCCCCGGTCATCCTCTCCTTAATACAGTGTAGTCGCCCTGCAGAAAAACACCCCCAAAGCATGATGCTACCACCCCCATGCTTCACAGTAGGGATGGTGTTCTTGGGATGGTACTCATCATTCTTCTTCCTCCAAACACGTTTAGTGGAATTATGACCAAAAAGTTCTATTTTGGTCTCATCTGACCACATTCTCCCTCTCACATTCTTTCTCCCATGACTCCTCTGGATCATCCAAATGGTCATTGGCAAACTTAAGACGGGCCTTGACATGTGCTGGTTTAAGCAGGGGAACCTTCCGTGCCATGCATGATTTCAAACCATGACGTCTTAGTGTATTACCAACAGTAATCTTGGAAACGGTGGTCCCAGCTCTTTTAAGGTCATTGACCAGCTCCTCCCGTGTAGTTCTGGGCTGATTTCTCACCTTTCTTAGGATCATTGAGACCCCACGAGGTGAGATCTTGCATGGAGCCCCAGTCCGAGGGAGATTGACAGTCATGTTTAGCTTCTTCCATTTTCTAATGATTGCTCCAACAGTGGACCTTTTTTCACCAAGCTGCTTGGCAATTTCCCCGTAGCCCTTTCCAGCCTTGTGGAGGTGTACAATTTTGTCTCTAGTGTCTTTGGACAGCTCTTTGGTCTTGGCCATGTTAGTAGTTGGATTCTTACTGATTGTATGGGGTGGACAGGTGTCTTTATGCAGCTAACGACCTCAAACAGGTGCATCTAATTTAGGATAATAAATGGAGTGGGGGTGGACATTTTAAACAGGTCTTTGAGGGTCAGAATTCTAGCTGATAGACAGGTGTTCAAATACTTATTTGCAGCTGTATCATACAAATAAATAGTTAAAAAAACATATATTGTGATTTCTGGATTTTTTTTTTTAGATTATGTCTCTCACAGTGGACATGCACCTACGATGACAATTTCGGACCCCTCCATGATTTCAAAGTGGGAGAACTTGCAAAATAGCAGGGTGTTCAAATACTTATTTTCCTCATTGTATTTAGGCATAAAAGTGCTGTAAATTTACATAGGCCTGGTTTCACAGACAGGTCTTAGATTAAGCCAGGATTAGGCCTTAGTTTAATTAGAACATTTAAGCAGCTTTTATAAACGTGCCTTAGAAAAAAAACCTGATACAAAACAACGACACTGTATTTTTATATGTCAGTGCAAGTTGCTTTCAGTTAAAACAGCTCAAACATGCATTTTAGTCTGGGACAAGGTTTGAGCCTTGTCTATGAAACAGGAGGTTAGAGTTTTAGAGCAAATTTTTTGGTGCCAAAGAACCCCCTAAATATTCTTCTTCCTAAATATGACCCCCTTCCTAAAATATAAAGGCAGCTATATTTATTTATAAAACCACATTCATACTGTGCGCTATATTGCGAGTGTATATATGTTTTACATATATAGTGTTATATAAAATATAAGCAGTGGTATTGTAAAGACAACAAAATAATTAAACAATTAGCTTTATGTTGACATTGTTTAATTATAATTAGAATATTGTCTGGAAGACATTTATATATATATATATATATATATATATATATATATATATATATATATATATATATATATATATATATATATATATATATATATATATATATATATATATTTATATATATATATATATATATATATATATATATATATATATATATATATATATAAAATATATATATTATGAAGCAAAAACAAGAGAGATTCAACGAAATATGAATAACTATTTATGTTATAGTGATTGTATGCATAGTAAAATAAAACCTGTAGCTGTGTTTTGCCTCTTTTTTTTGCCAAATAATCGTCAGATAAATAATACCTTAACCAGGTTTAGTAATTTGTTCTCCCCTTATATGTAATTTTTTTAAATATTTTCCTCATATTTGTATGGTTTAAACTAATGTGTAGGGTCATTAAAAACAAATTTCCCTTCCTGACATCACTTTTGGCCACTACCGTATATAGCCTAATAAACTTTTGGAACAACGCATACTGTAAAAAGAACTATACAAATAAATTGGAATTGAAAAACTGAATAAAATATTTTAAATAATCTCATGATTTTTGACCTCTGCCCCAGACCCCTGTTAAAAAAATCCACAAAGAAAATAAAGAATCCCTGACAAACCAAATGAATCACCAACTTACAGCATGTACATAATGACCCCCACCGCCCAACAATCGACTGGTCTTCCATAGCGATGACGCGCCACCACTTCAGGGGCTGACAGGAAATATGAGAAACAAATGTGAAGGTTACTGCATACTCTAAAGTTAAAGAAAAATAAAGATCATGTGAGTAATAAATACCCAGGTACTCAGGTGTCCCGCAAGGTTCAGTGATTGAGCCGTTCTCAAACCTGGACAGGTAGAAATCCCGTAACACGACTTTGTTGTGATTACTCTCTCTATAGTACATCAAGTTCTCCAGCTGAAATGACAGAAAAGGCAGAGGGTAAAAAAAATCAATACTTTAATATACAAGTACTGATAGGAGGAAAGCCATGGCATCAGGCCAAAGTATGACTGAATAAGAGGTCGCTCTGTCCAAATAATGTGGATATTTGTCTTTCATCTGGCCAGTAGAGACCAGACAGGACTCGTCCTTCACCCGCTCTCAATGTGAAGAATGAGTTCTGTCTTTAAAAAGATATATCTGAAAACCCACAGCTGACCTACTCGGTATAATATATGAATCTCAGTCTGTGATATTTCAAGCACAAGCATTAAAAGGAAATGCATCAAAGCTATATCTAAAAACACCCAGGAGGCAACACAGAATTATGCATTACTGACAAGTCTGAGCTTTGAGCAAATGAGATGCATAACACATAATAGAGAATGTCTGATGCTAATATCCGGCACAGCGTGCATCTGCCGTGCACTAGAGGGCACTATAAACACATGTTGTCTCATAACAAACAGCATCATAACCTTAATGACTTTAGTTTGAAGCATTAGAAACACAGGAGGTGGCAATATTGTTTATTCCTTTCATATTTCCCACAGGGAGCACCTGCGATATTACAGTTGTACAGTGTTATGAGTCAAAAAGGACTAGGCGTTTGATTAATATAACTCATTATCATTTAATACTCCACAGATAAAACATCCACAGCACACACATGCACTAACACGTTAACACAGGGTTACAGCCTTTGAATTACATGTTCACACTATTTATAAGTATTAAGGTGCATAAAATGAAGCAAAAAAGCAAGGTAACATTAAACCGGCCTAGTGCATAAGGTGTTGCAGTCCATTCATGTATTCTATACATGTACTGTCCATTAATAAAAATGATCATATTATGATTGCATACCAACCTTTAAGTTCCTGTGGACGATGTTGAGGGAGTGAAGGTACGCCACTGCTTCTAAAACCTGACGGATCACATTGGCGGCATCTCTCTCTGTGTAGTTTCCCTGGTCTAAGATCCAATCAAACACATCTCCACCTGTGGCCCTGTGATGAACACACAGTCAAAAATAAGATAAAAGAAGGGAGATCTGGATATGTGTGTAAAGTTACTTCTTATTTAAACTGTATTTAATCGGTAGTAAGCCAGTATATATATATATGACCCTTCTACGAAAATATACATCTTTACCCTTTTTTCAAATACTATTACAAATTTGTTAAAGATTTTGTAAGCATATTGTGTAGTTGTGCTTGAAGTCAATTTTATTTGTGATCTTGCAATGAAACAGCCAAAATGTGCAGACAAAATTTCTGGCCAGGCTGTCATACAAAGAAATTGTGAACACTATAGACCCGATATAGTCTGGCTATGAGTAACACTTCTAGCCAAATAACCTTGAATTTGGTCATAATTTTGCCAAAATAACTTGCGAGATATACAATATTCCATCATGTAAGCAAAGTCTGATCACAAGGTGTTTGGTTAGATTTAATTAATTGTCACTGATTTCACCAAATTTGACCTTTTTTTTTTTTTAGCCTAGACGTCATGGCTGTGTTTGGACGGCTATTACACATCTTTTCTTTTTTGCATTGTAAAATAAAACCTGTAGCTGTAGTTTGCCTTTATTTGCCAAATAATTTTGTCAGATAAATGCCTTAACCAAGTTTAGTGTTTTGTTCTTCCCTAATATTTAAAAAATATAAATTATTTTCCTCATATTTTGATGGTTTATTCAAACTTGTAGGGTCATTAAAAACAAATATCCCTTCTGGACATCACTTTTGGCAAACTACTTTATAGGATTATTTCAGGACATTCAGGATTAATCCAGAGCCTCGTGTACTCGTGGTACTCGTGGTACTCGTGGTAATTGTGGTTAGTCACCAAACATAAAACATTTTGAGAATTTTAAAACTTAGGAAATATCATTAAATTGGAAGGACTTTGGTGAACCATTACATAAAGACCTGCCCAAAATTGCTAAATCAAAAAAAGGTGTTCAGTTTTCAAATGTTATATAAATTAACATTTTAAATCAAAGTGAAAATGAAACATTTCAATCTGGATCGGAACATTTTGCTAATACATAAAGTGATGCGCAAATGTGAAATTCCGAATATGTTCTCAAACTGTTAAAATTGTTATGATTTCAATAATATAATATAACCTACACTCTAAAAAAAAAAGGTTCTATATGGCACCAAAAATGGTTCTTTGCTCGTAATCATAGGGGAACCTTTTTAAGTGCTATATAGCACCAATTTTGGTGCTTCAGTGGTTCTTCAGCGGTTCTTCAGAGGTTCTTCATCGGTTCTTTGACTAAGGTGCTATATAGCACCGCTAACTAAGGTGCTATATAGCACCGCTACCATATACAGAACATGTTAAGATATGGTGCTATATAGCACCAAAAGTGGTTCCCCTATGATTACGACGAAGAACCATTTTTGGTGCCATATAGAACCTTTTTTTTTTAGAGTGTATTAAATTCTACTTCTGACATCTTGTACATCTAATCACTGCCACCAAAATGCCACATTTGCAACCGGAATCCTGCAAGCTAAATATAATATCATTCTATATGATCTTTTAGGTCAAAATGGAAATGGTAAATGACTAAATGTCGAAAAACTGTATTTTCTATTAGTCACTCATTACTGTAATATTAATAGTTGTAATAGCTTGTCAAAGTCATTCATGCACAATCAAATGACAGGGTTTTAATAGAGTTTTAGTTCTGGCTAGATATGGATATTTGCATGAGGAGCGGAGACGGAAGAAGTGCATTTTCTGGAGTGATGTTCTGGTGTAGAGAGATGGTGTGTTTGGCCTACTGAAAGGCACTGTGAAGGGATCGTGACTGATCACAGCAAATGTGAGGTCAGACTCACAGTTCTTGTATGATGAAGAACTCTTTCCTGGTCTCGAATGCATCAATCAGCTGCAAGATGTTTGGGTGTTTCACCCTGGAATAAACACATGACAGCAAAAAGCTGAATAGTTTCTTCATCTTACATTAAATAAGAGTAAAGAGTGAGAAAGGACAGAAATAATCACGCCATTCAGCTTCTCTTACCCTCTCCATCCCACTATCCTTAAAGGAGTAGTTCGCCCCAAAATGAAAACGAACAGCTATATTTTAACTTTTGTGCTCTACAGGTAAAATATTAATTTGATTTTTGGAATGACACAATGGCAAAATTTTGATTTCTGGGTGAAATATCCCTTTAAATTTTCTCTTTGTCCTTTCAGATCAGCACTCTCACAAAACCCTACATCATCTGTTGATGTTTTGAGTCACCGTGTACATTTTCAAGATCATGATCTCGTTCTTGGCTGCCTTCCGCACTTTCTTGCCATCTTTCTTGAGGAATTTCTTGCACACATAGACCTTGTCCGTCTGTCGTTCCTTCACCAGGCACAGCTCACAAAATTCTTTCCTGCAGAGAGAAATTATACTGAATGCTGAATTTTATGCTGCAATAAATACCCTTTATGGTTGTGAATGGTCTATATAAATGACTACACTGTTGAGATAAACACCTATGTATTAGGAAAAATGCGTTCTGAATTTGTGTTTAATGAGACCACGTGTCTGTAATTGATGGAATGGCTTTCTTAAAGCTATAATGGCAGATCTATGCACACTCACGCCTTAAGGACCTGTCCAATCTCGTATTTGTCAGTGATGTCTGACAGGCTGTTGTATGTCCGCCCATCTCGCAGAGCAAGGCACCCAAATGGCATGACAGCATCCACCTGTCCAGAGGAGAACAAGCGCACACATACACATACAGCTATCAATCTCAATAAAACTAATGCCATTCACTCTAGAGGAGCATGTCTTCACAAACTAGCCTCACAGAGACAGGTCCCACCACACAGAAATTGCGAAACACTAATGAATGCTTTTTCTTTTTTAAATATATAAACTGGAAAATATCAACTGGAATATTAGATATTATTCATCCAACACAAGCAGAACAATTTATATGTAAAACATAGACAATCTTGTAAAACAGTCCATTTCTGCATAAACCGTCCCATTGATTGAAATATGACAATTTGCTACACAGAAATTCACCTTGCTTGTGCTTCATGAATAAGGCCCACTGATTATTGGACACTTCCCACAAAAATAGTCAGTAAGAGGATGTGTTTCTAAAGGAGGTCTAACTAAAAATTGTGTGAGATATTTTATTTTCCATTCATTTTATATGGGTTTTACAATGTTCAACTCTGTTTAAAGTTGGGCCATGTCTGAATACAGTTTAAAATCTCGATTTGTGTGATTTCACTTTTCTAGCAATAGACAAGTGAATAAACAAAACAATAACAGGGTTATAAATCACAGGACTGCAGATTTTGCCTGGATTAAGCCGTCACTCACTAGTGGCCAGCTAGTTTGGGACCAAATGTTAGTTTTTAGTTAATAATAAACATATATTTTCCATATTACTATTTGTAGTTAATAATGAACTTGCATAATAATAATAAACCGCATGATTTTCTCCCTATTAAAAAAGCAACATGACATACAATTGCCAAACATATGCACACACACATGTTGTGTTTTCATGTTTCCACTTTACATAGACATAATGATTTTTATATTGTACAATCTTTATCTTCTATCCCCCTACACTAACCCTACCCTTAAACCTACCAATCACAGAACACTTCCTGCAGTTTTACATTTCCAAAAAAACACTTAGTATGATTTATAAGCTGTTTTCCTCATGGGGACCAAAAATGTGTCCCCACAAGGTCAAGGATTTTGGATATTGTTGTCTTTGTGGAGACATTTTGTCCAAACACACACATTTTTAATATAGGGAGAACATCATGTTTTTGGTTGATAATATATAATTGTCCAATCCAAACAGCATGATTTGTATCATTATTGTATTTTTTTAAAGGTATATCACAATATTTGTGAAAAGGGGTTTCTGGTGTTTCACACAATTACAAGACCAGAAATATAATGCTCAAGTGAAAATAATTCAACAGATGGTTGGGAGGACATGTTTCTCAGTGCATGGAAACCGAAGATATTTAAGACTTATGGTATCAATGAGGAAGAGCGTGATGAGAGTGAAAGCATCTTTATCAGAAGAGAGAGCACTGGACTGTCAGCTGTGTAATCCAGCTCCGACTCCTGCCCCTAATCCCTAATCCCTCACATGGATCCATGCAAAGGGAGGGGTCGGGATACAGTACGAGAGGTCAGGAACAAGCAAAATATTACATAACTGGAACATTTTGTAGGACTATGCTGAAAATCTTATATGAAGTGACAAAATAGAATATTGTGATATCTATATCGTGAGGTTTGCTAAGAAAAGGAAGTGAATACATTAAAATCATTGATTCACTTCCTAGCTTTTGCTAGACAGCTGTTCATCCTATAGAAAAGTCAACATGCCATTGTTACACATACTTCCGAGATATCATGTTTGTTATATTTGCATAGCTATTTCTGTTACCTGCCTTCTGGTACCACACAAACAACTCGATAGCAGTCAATTAAAATGAAATTGTGCCACGATGCTTTGTATGTGACAGGCCTGTTAGAACATTTCCCCATTTCAATAAATAAAATATGACACCCAAAAAACATGTTACGAGTGCCTGATAGTCAAGGGGCTTGTGTCTAAATTAAGATGTAGTCAAGATGAGAACATAATGTTGTGGTGTTGTAAATTTTGAGTTAACAATATTTCATCTGCAGGTTGCAACATATTTTTTGGAAAAGTAAATGAAAAGTAGAGATATTTTTAAAATCTTCTAGTTTCCTGAATAGGCTGTTTTGGAATCATATGACACCAATCAGAAACGTTTCTTAGGGGGTCTTTACATAAGATGTCTTTTTGCATTCAAATTTAACTAGATGAGGCGCAGCAGAATGAAACAGAACACAGACGTGTTTTAAAAAGTCAAAAATGCAACACTTATTTCAGAGCTGTGGCACAGAGGGTAGTGTGTTGCTTCTGAAATATAAAGGGCTGCAGAGCTCGTGGGGACACACCTGGGGTTCGAGCCTGGGCTATATCCCACCTTCCCCACCCACCACACCAGGCATGTAGACATGGTCAAGACGTTCTTCTGAAGTTCAAACTGAGCATCAGAATGGGGAAGTAAGATGATTTTAGTGACTCTGAATGTGGCATGGTTGTTTGTGCCAAACAGTGCCAAATTCTAAGTATTTCAGAAACTGCTGATCTACTGGGATTTTCACGCACAACCAACTCTAGGGTTTACAGAGAATGGTCAGAAAAAGAGAAAACATCCAGTGAGCGGCAGTTCTGTGGGTGAAAATGCCTTGTTAATGCAAGAGGTCAGAGGAGAAGGTCAGACTGGTTCGAGCTGATAGAAAGGCAACAGTAACTCAAATGACCATTTGTTATAATCGAGATCTGAAGAAGAGCATCTCTGAACGCACAACACATCAAACCTTGAATCAGATCGACAACAGCAGCAGAAGACCACACAATGTGCCACTCCTGTCAGCTAAGAAAAGGAAACTGAGTCTATAATTCACATAAGCTCACCAAACCTGTACAATCGAAGATTCGAAAAAGTTGCCTGGTCTGATGATTCTCTATTTTTGCTGTGACATTTAGATGGTAGGGTCAGAATTTGGCATAAACAACATGAAAGCATGGATCCATCCTGCCTTGCATCGACGGTTCAGGCTGCTGGTAGTGTTGTAATGGTCTGGGGTATTTTTCTTGGCACACTTTGGGCCCCTTGGAACCAATTGGGCATCGTTTAAATGCCATAGCCTACCTGAGTACTGCTGCTGACCATGCCCATCCCTTTATGACCACATGCACCCATCTTCTGATAGCTACTTCCAGCAGGATAACACGCCATGTCACAAAGCTCAAATCATCTCAAACTGGTTTCTTAAACATGACAATGAGTTCACTACTCAAATGGCCTCCACCGTCTCCAGATCTCAATCAAATAGAGCATCTTTGGGATGTGGAGGAATGGGAGATTTGCATCATGGATGTATATATTACGGCTGTCAAACGATTAATCGCATCCAAAATAAAAGTTTGCCTTTACATGATATACAGGTGCTGGTCATATAATTAGAATATCATCAAAAAGTTGATTTATTTCACTAATTCCATTCAAAAAGTGAAACTTGTATATTATATTCATTCATTACACACAGACTGATATATTTCAAATGTTTATTTCTTTTAATTTTGATGAAAATAACTGACAACTAAGGAAAATCCCAAATTTAATCCCAAAATTCAGTATCTCATAAAATTAGATTTTTAGAAATCTTGGCCAAATGAAAAGTATGAACATGAAAAGTATGAGCATGTACAGCACTCAATACTTAGTTGGGGCTCCTTTTGCCTGAATTACTGAAGCAATGCGGCGTGGCATGGAGTCGATCAGTCTGTGGCACTGCTCAGGTGTTATGAGAGCCCAGGTTGCTTTGATAGTGGCCTTCAGCTCTTCTGCATTGTTGGGTCTGGCATATCGCATCTTCCTCTTCACAATACCCCATAGATTGGTCAGACGAGTTTGCTGGCCAATTAAGTCCTTAAACCAAGTCCTGGTTGCTTTGGCACTGTGCAGGTGCCAAGTCCTGTTGGAAAATGAAATCTGCATCTCATAAAGTTGGTCAGCAGCTGGAAGCATGAAGTGCTCTGAAACTTCCTGGTATACGGCTGCGTTGACCTTGGACCTCAGAAAACACAGTGGACCAACACCAGCAGATGATATGGCACCCCAAACCATCACTGACTGTGGAAACTTTACACTGGACCTCAAGCAACGTGGATTGTGTGCCTCTCCTCTCTTCCTCCAGACTCTGGGACCCTGATTTCCAAAGGAAATGCAAAATTTAGTTTCATCAGAGAACATAACTTTGGACCACTTTTTTTCTTTTTTGTCTTTAGCACAGGCGAGAAGCTTCTGACGCTGTCTGTTGTTCAAGAGTGGCTTGACACAAGGAATGCGACAGCTGAAACCCATGTCTTGCATACGTTTGTGCGTAGTGGTTCTAGAAGCACTGACTCCAGCTGCAGTCCACTCTTTGTGAATCTCCCCCACACTTTTGAACGGGTTTTGTTTCACAATCCTCTCCAGGGTGCGGTTATCCCTATTGCTTGTACACTTTTTTCTACCACATCTTTTCCTTCCCTTCGCCTCTCTATTAATGTGCTTGGACAAAGAGCTCTGTGAACAGCCAGCCTTTTTTGCAATGACCTTTTGTGTCTTGCCCTCCTTGTGGAAGGTGTCAATTGTCGTCTTTTGGACAACTGTCAAGTCAGCAGTCTTCCCCATGATTGTGTAGCCTACAGAACTAGACTGAGAGACCATTTAAAGGCCTTTGCAGGTGTTTTGAGTTAATTAGCTGATTATAGTGTGGCACCAGGTGTCTTCAATATTGAACCTTTTCACAATATTCTAATTTTCTGAGATACTGAATTTGGGATTTTCCTTAGTTGTCAGTTACAATCATCAAAATTAAAATAAATACACTTTTGAAATGTATCATTCTGTGTGTAATGAATTAATATAATATACAAGTTTCACTTTTTGAATGGAATTAGTGAAATAAATAAACTTTTTGATGATATTCTAATTATATGACCAGCACCTGTATGTGTACTGTGTATAAGTATTATGTATATATAAATACATACATGTATATATTTAAGAAAAATGTGTTATATTTATATATAAAATATTTATATTACACAACACAAACTTTTATTTTGGATGCGATTAATCGTGTGACAGCACTAGGGAGAGAGAGTCATTTTTATTACATATATTCAAAAAAAATTTAACAAATAAATAAATATGACTTGTCATTGTTGGATGTAGTGCAGGAAGTTATACATTTTGAGCCAGAGTTGCTACTTCCCTCCTACAGACACTTTTCAACACTCTTTCCATATGGCATGAACGCGCTGACAAGATATATTCACAACGATTGTGGATTCCCTCTGGAGCTGGATGCAAATACAGGAGGTGACATGCTTACATTAGGGAAGTGATGCGCATGTTTTGATGAGAACCTTGCACTGGAAAGATGGATAACATTTGACAGTCCTCGCTCATTAGTTACACTCAATACATGCCCTGTGTGTGTACACACGTACTGAATCGCACATCCTTCCCTCTCCGGTGTGAAAAAAAGTAAATCTTGTAGAGACAGATTTGTTAATGTACCATTATGGGATGCTGTGGGATGAAGGATTACTGTCTCAGAGCTTGTGATTTCTCAGATCAGTTCTGGAAAAAATGTACGTTGGTTTAATTGAGGGTCCATGCATATTCATAATGGTTATTTTTTGCACACGCCCACCCCTTACATACACACACCCATCTTTAGGTCCAAAATTAGCATTCGAACATTCCCCCAGCCTGCACGAAGCAACGCGTCCACCAGAGACTGAGTTCAAGACAAAGACGAGGAAGCGACAAAGGGTTGAGGGGTGCCATCTACAAAGACTAGCTTGCAACAGATTCCTCCGTCATTAAAGATCATAAGACCCTCACCATCAGCCTTCCCCAAGACACTTCTCTGTAATGGTACACTATTCTCTCTCCTGTCTGTACTGTTCTTATTAAAGCAATGAATCTTCATCTCTAGAGGCACACACATTAAACACCAGAGCCAATCCCACAGGATGGATGAGAGGAGCTGTGCTGTTCTCCAAACACATCTGAACCCAAACCCCCACACACACGCACACACACCTCCTCACAATCCAGCACAGCCACAAGTTCAAAAGTCACAGCATGGAGCGTAGAAGTTTGATGTCCTCCCTTCTTCCCCTTGCTTAATCTGGTGCTAAATTATAGCATGCAGTACCGCTTTCATGTCCACCTCTCACAGACAAACACCATAATCATTATCCTCCTGCTGGGTTTATTATGCATTTGGCGTTCCGAAACAGAATTTTGGCACCACTAAGCGCAATATTTGCCAGAGCCTCGGATGAAGCCTCAAATGTAGTGAAAATATTGAGAAAAGACTCATTCGAATTAGTAAAGCAAATATTCTGTCTTGGGTTCAGCTTCTTGAATTATCACAATTACATTTCATATGAAATCAACAATTTTATCACAGTGAATTGGAAGATTCCTTTAAAGAGAAATATAAACATTTACACTTAGTATTAAAGTTGTGATGAAAGTAGCGTCAAATCCTTACTTCCGTATTGTGACAAAAAAAGTATGGCAGTTCAATTCATCAGTTGTTGAGTGGATGAAGGCAGATCTGAATACAAGTTTGCTGTCAATTGTAAGAAAGGGGCGGGGTTTAAGTGAGGTAAATGATTGGAGAAGTCTGATAAATGACACCAGAGAGTTATTTTCATTAAAAATTGTAAGGTCAAAAAAAAGAAAAGAAACATATGCATGGAGGATGTATTTATAATAAGATAAATAAAATAGATAGAGTGAATTTCCATTTCATGCCGACTTTAACATCCAATTCGATCCCAAGTGGTCATAGCTCACCCAAAAATGCAAATTAATTTACCCATCCTTAATGCCTTTTAGTGAACTAAATCAAATGATTCAATGACTCAAAAGAATGATTAGTTCGCGAATTGGACTTTGCTACTTCTCTCGTGAACATGCCAAAAACAAGGTGGATATTGATGGTAAAGACTTAAATTTCAGGCTGTTCCTCACACAAGTCAAGTCACATTTATTTATACAGTGCTTTTTAGACAATACAGATAAAATAACATGTTAATGTTGCCAAATTATTTATGATTAATTATGATACAAATAAAATGTAGCTTAAAGCAGCTCAACAGATTCATTATTCAGTTCAAGTTGTCCTCATCTGATAGTGTCAGTGCAGTCAAAGCGATGATATTACTAAATATATTGTCTTACAAAACTTTCATTTGACTACTAGTTAATGAGTCGTATACAGACAGACCACTTTTATCATATTTTTTAAGCTTGAAAGCTCATTTTAATTGTCTGAAAGAGAGTGACCAGAATATTCTATATACTGACACTCATGTCCCAACTTCATTTACTCATCTAAAATAACAATTTATACTTAAAACATCACATTTTGTAGTGATATTAAAATGTTGAATCATACTGTGAGCAACAGGCAATCTTTACTTTTAAGATTTTTTTTTATCAAAATGCAGAAACACACAGGTCTGACCACTTGTTAACGGATCACTCAAGACAGACTTTAAAGGGATAGTTCATTCAAAAATTCTGTCATCATTTACTCACCCTCAAGTTGTTCCGAACTTGCATGAATTTCTTTCTTCTGCTGAACACAAAAGAAGATATTTTGAAGGATATGGGGAACTAAAGAGTTGACTTCCATAGTAGGGAAAAGAATACTATGGAAGTAAAACATCAACTGTTTGGTCACCAACATTCTTCAATATCTTATTTTGTGTTCAACAGAACAAAGAAATTTATACAGGTTTGGAACAATTTGAGGTTGAGTAAAATGTATTTTTGGGTGAACTATTCCTTTAATACCAAGTGTAAACAGCCTTGTATTTTTTTGTTTGTTGAGAGTTACCCATCCATGGTTTGGACAAACAAAATCAATTGACTTTGGCATGAATGTAAAGGGGGCAGTGTTAACCCCACCCTGGCTGAGAGAGTCCAGCTGGGCTGCTGCTTGGAGCAGCTGGATGCTCCACAGATCAGAGGAGGGAGGGAGGAGGGAAGGGCTCTCATTCAAACACAAGATGCTCATCCAAACTGTCTGCTCCTCAGGAGGGAGGCTCAGAAATCTGGGCGCTGATGCAAAAGGACAGCTTCCATACAGGAAGGGCAGTGAAGGCCTGGATTAAATCAATCTGTTACCCTTCAGGTGGAATGCTACGAATTGACCTGGACTGATGTTAAAGATATGGATGTTGATTTTGCCTCTTTCTGTAGGTCATACATGATGTGCGTGTCTAGAATGAGCCTGATCCCTGAGCTTAAGTGGACATAGGTGAGGACATAGGGAGCACAAGCTGGAAGGAGAATAGACTGAAAAGAACTGGGAGAGAATAGACCACTTGTGACATTCACAAATGTTTACCAGGGTGAGATTTGGATTAGAAAATAATCAACAGTACAAGATGAAGGAGAAGATTGAAGGTCCTAATGCATGGTGAAAAGTCACATGAAAGGAGGCAGTGCCTCCACATAATTGTGATTAGCGGATTACACTGTCAAAAACAGGGGTAGTTAATCCAAGAAATTAAAATGTTGCCATAATTTACTCACTCTCATGTTGTTCCAAACCTGTCGTCTGTGGAAAAAAGAAGATGATTTGAGAAATGTTTCAACTGTCCAGACAATGGTGTAAAAAACACTGGTCTACACTAACTTTCATTGTATGTATACACTCTAAAAAAAAAAGGTTCTATATGGCACCAAAAATGGTTCTTTGTCGTAATCATAGAGGAACCACTTTTGGTGCTATATAGCCCCATAATCTAACATGTTCTGTATATGGTAGCGGTGCTATATAGCACCTTAGTCAAAGAACCGGTGAAGAACCTCTGAAGAACTGCTGAAGAACCACTGAAGCACCAAAATTATATAGCATATTAAAATATAATAGCACTTAAAAAGGTTCCCCTATGATTACCATTTTTGCCATATAGAACCTTTTTTTTAGAGTGTATATATATATTAGGGGTGGCACGGTACATGAAAAAAAAACGAACCGTTCGGTTCGCTTGTCTCGGTTCGGAGTGTGTGTGTCGCACGGTTCGCGCATGCGCAATGTATCCTCGTGCCCGTATGTTACCTCAGACAGTGGGTGTCCTTTTCGCGCGAAATAAGAGGTGTGTGTGTGTGTGTGTATGTTAGGGGTGGCACGGTACATGGAAAAAAAACGAACCGTTCGGTTCGCTTGTCTCGGTTCGGAGTGTGTGTGTCGCACGGTTCGCGCATGCGCAATGTATCCTTGTGCCCGTATGTTACCTCAGACAGCGGGTGTCCTTTTCGCGCGAAATAAGAGGTGTGTGTGGACATACAGTGAAGTAAAAGTGGAGTGCAGCAGGTCACGTCACGTGTAGAAATGAAAGTGGGAGAGATAAGGAAGGCTGCCCGGAGTTGGAGGATGCGCATCGTATAGCAGGGCAGATGCAGTGCGAGAGCGGGTGCCGCGCCGCGCGTGCCCGTTGAGCAGACATACACTGGCAGGTTTGTCTCGCGAGTCGCGCAGCTGAACCGCGGCTCGTGTATTGCAAATACAGGCAAATATAGTCCATTCTGTCACATTTTCCGGTGTTCTCCTTCGACCCCTGTCTGTCTCGTGCTTTGATTTATGATGGGCAGCATATATCTGCTGCAAATGCGACCCTGTTCCCCTCTGTCTCATACACACATTCATATGTTGTATATAAGTAATTCACATGATAAATGTAACATTTAAAAGTTAAGATATGCTTCTAGTTTTAATAATTTAAACATGCCTTTGAAGTTTGGGCAAAAACTTCTGGCAGTGTTGTGTTTTCGTGTATTTTATGTTATTTTTTCACAGCGCTGGATGTCATATGGTGATCGTGAAACACACGGGACACTTAATGGTGAAATGTGTTAATCAGGTCAGCTGAATTAAAACCACAGTGCCCTGTTCTGATCAAAATTGACATGATTAACATGAAAAATGTTACGCCAATGTGTCGGACTCGGTAGACAGCCAGTTAGGAAACAACTTGATATAACAATTTTTAATACTGTATCCTAATTAGATTAGATTAGATTCAACTTTATTGTCATTACACAAGTACAAGTACAAGGCAACGAAATGCAGTTTAGGTCTAACCAGAAGTGCAATAGCAGCAAGTGCAGGATATACAGTGGTTGCGTAAGTGCAGGACATGGAAATGTACTGAATATATATAAATATGTATAAATAGAGAGACGGTTATTACTATAAACAGAATTGTGGATGATTAAGCTATATATCATATGCTGAAGTAAATTTAAAAAAACAACAACAAGAACCGTACAGAACCGAAAACCGTGACCCTAAAACCGTGATACGAACCGAACCGTGGGTTTTGTGAACCGTGCCACCCCTAGTGTATGTGTGTGTGGACATACAGCAAAGTAAAAGTGGAGTGCTGCAGGTCACGTCACATGTAGAAATGAAAGTGGGAGAGATAAGGAAGGCTGCCCGGAGTTGGAGGATGCGCTAGCATCGTATAGCAGGGCAGATGCAGTGCGGAGAGCGGGAGCCGCGCGTGCCCGTTGCGCAGACACACACTGGCAATGTTTGTCTCGCGAGTCGCGCAGCTGAACCGCGGCTCGTGGATTGCAAATACAGGCAAATATTGTCCATTATGTCACATTTTCCGGTGTTCTCCTCCGACCCCTGTCTGTCTCTTGCTTTGATTTATGATGGGCAGCATACATCTGCTGCAGATGTGACCGTGTTCCCCTCTGTCTCAAACACACATTCATATGCTGTATATAAGTAGTTCACATGATAAATGTAACATTTAAAAGTTAAGATGCTTCTAGCCAGTTAGGAAACAACTTAATATAACAATTTTTAATACTGTATCCTAAATTGTGGATGATTAAGCCATATATATCATATGCTGAAGTAAATTTCTGGAGTGTTAACGATTAAAAACAACAACAACAAGAACCGTACAGAACCGTAAACCGTGACCCTAAAACCGTGATACGAACCGAACCGTGGGTTTTGTGAACCGTGCCACCCCTAATATAAATATATATATATATATAAACCTAAAAAAAATTATATCTTGTGTTCCACAGCAGAAACAAATACACAAGGGTGAGTAAATGACAGAATTTACATTTTGTAATGAGACATTAATGTGACTTTGTTTTGAGATATATATATATATATATATAGTTCATATACGAATTTGGCATACACGTTTATCCAAAGGCACTATATATACATTTATATATTCATATATATACATTTTACATAAATGGAACACCCCTGTAAATCAGATCCATGACCTTGGCGTTGGTATCTTATTTTACTATTTAAGCTACAGGACATAACATACTATTTTTAATAAGTACTATGTTGAACAAAAATATAGTTTTTTTGTTGATAGCAAAGTAAAAAATTGCATAACAAATTCCACTTCATGCTACTGATGTGTCCATCTTAATAAATAGAATGAAAACTCCAAATATACTCAAAAAATCGGTTCAATGATTCATAAGAAATGTTAAAGTATCCATAATGGTATTTTGAGACTCGTGTAGGCAGAGGAGAGGAACTCATCGTGTTAAAAGGCCACAGGTACAACAAGACTGTGGGATGACAGATTTTATTCATTAGAAAGACAGAAACCATCAAAGCTTTCATTCATCTTCCAGTCTGAGTCTTCGATCCTATTGTCTTTAATATTAAATGGAATCGTTTCCTATGATTACACAAATTGATTTCATTGTGGTTTTGCAACAGTATAATGAGGCACTCCTGCTGCTCTCTGTACTCTCTTCTGCGTCAGAGAAGCCAATGCAAATGTTGCATTTACTTTTTTAAGCCGTTTGCCTGCTCGCTGCCCAATCCCTCCGCCCAATTATAATCAGCGATCTCCACATAGTTCATAGTTCCCTCATCACTGAACTGTCTGCAAGCAACAAAAGAGCAGAAAACAGAACGCGGGGTGTATTTATTTATTTTTTGTCAGAATTATGGACATATTTTAAAACCAAGCTCCAAAACAAATGCAAATGAAGCCTTGTAAATGGATTTCAATGAAATGATGCCACTTGCTTTGAGGCAGAAACACAGAGCTGTGAATGGGTCCTGGTTCTTACGACAACCACCCCACAACATTTTTTAAGTTACTTTAAACCCATTACTGGAAATCAAATACAACCAAAGCTATTTAAAGCTAGAAGATGGGCTTCTCGTCGATCCGGTACAGCAAGGGATGTGACTATTGCTCTGGTTTGCTGTATAACGAGTTTTTAAAGCATGCTGGCAGCTGTGGTAAAAGGGCCCTTCATGAGACCCTTCTTTCAGCAATTCTGCTACTATTTTAACACGGATGCCTGTGTCCTAGCAGAATCTAAATGAGGTCCCTGGGGTCTTGCGCAGCCGGGGCCACATACAAGTCATTCGCATCATTACCTTTCTCTGTCTCCCTACAGGCTCTTCATCTATAGATCTACTGTCTATCTCCCATAGGGGAGACAGTGGAGCTAAAACAGGAGCTGGTGTGTGTAACCTTTGGTCAATGGACACCTGCGGATAAAAGCAGCAGTTGAATGAAGCAAAAATCCATTTGACGAGTAAGGAACAGCTATAGTCAGGATAGGGGACTAATAAAACGTAACGTCTTATTCTTGTTTTATGATTGATTAGCAGATTTACATTTGGAAAAAGGAACAAAAACAGGTTGAGATAGAGAGTTAAGAGGGTAAATATGTGTTCGCTTGCAATTTTTCTATGAATTATGCATTAGCATTGAGTGGATTATCGCTGAAAGGAAGTGCAGTGACTCATGCTTATTGCCGTAATGAGCAAAGATGCACTTGCTTACTGACTAAATGTGACTTTAATTCTGCATTATGAACAAACCTTTAGGTTGCGCATTTTGGTCTGAGATGCACTTCCTCAGCCACAATGTGCCCCTACACACACACAGATTCAAGAACAATACAGACACATGGTCACTGACGATTTGAACGTCTAGTGATAATGTTTGTAAGAAGGGGGTTTGTGTGACCCAGAAATTAAAACTACCCACAGTCACTTTATCGAACTTTCCAAGCATTCAATGTGATTTTTTTGTGTATAATTTTCCCCTTATGTTCACTCATGTTATAGTGTCCTGCACCAAAAACATGGTAGTTTTATTTTGTCCCTCAGTTGGAAACAATAATTATCTAGTTCTGGCATGAAACTCTAGATGGCGCAGGCTGATAGGTCGAACTCATTTGGCGATCACGTCATTATCTACATAGCACAGCTGATTGGTTATTGTTGCATTAGCAGCCAATGAGCTGCGGCTCAACATTCAAACAAATACCGGAAGGGTTGTTGCTAGCAGTTTGCAGCACGCTTTCAGAAACCCTCCACCTTCCCCAGCTCCACCTGTATAGGTCTGCTTTGGGGGTTAATTCATGTATGTTACATGTGCAGCAACAGCAGCATGTCTTACATGCTCACAGCAATGTCTATGAATGTATTGGCAGTACTTGCTCTGCAGCAGCGTAGCAGATCTATTCTGCCAAGACCAAATACATTAACATTTCTATATCCATATCCATTACCATGACAATCAATATTACCATTCCAATCTCTCTCGTTGTTCTCGAGTTGTCATAACAGAATGCACTTTGGGAAGTATATAACAGCACCAGACTACAGTAACCCCCGACTACAGAACTGTGGCCTCTTCATCGGCAACTCTATTGCAAGATACTTGATTCTTGTTGTTTTTCATGGTAGTTGTTTTCAACATTTTATTAATTTGTGTGAATCTGCCATTCTTCACCACACAGAGTAAGAAGAATGTCTGACAATAATGAAAATGTAATCTGAGGAAGTAACATAACTGCCACCATATAGGCTGAATCTTTTTAGCTTTACTTACAAACATTACGTAAGCAAGCACAGACATGTATGATGTAAACCTGCAATTTCCCACCAAATCGAACTCGATTGCTAAAAATTTTAATCCATATTGGAGGCTTACCGTATTAAATCAGGATAAGGCTAAGACACATTTGAACACTGATTCGTAATGTAATTGTTCGTCAGTATGGACATTATGCTACATTTGACCCAAAACATCTTCCAAAGTGCAAACTAAAAATATTTAAAAATTAAATTTAAACAAAAATTTGAAATGTTGCTTTGGCAAGTAACTAAAATAAATATAAATTAAAGCTTTATAGAAATATTTTGAAAACAAAAAAAGTGACTAAAACTTAAACTAAAATGAAAACTGAATATTTAAAAATAAAAGCTAATTCTAAATAATTATTTACTACTACAACAGTATATTAATAGGCTAATACATAACACTGATTATAACTGCAGTAACATTTTGTTAATTTTTTTATCAACGACAAGACAAAATTATTTTTTGTGATATTTGACAGTATGCCACACATGCCGTTGACAATGCTTAAACTCTACTCAAAATATACATTTTAATGGCCCTATTTTTTATACTGTGTCTTACATCTATGTAAATGCCCTTGTCAAATGTGACATGAGTAACAATCCTTACGGGTTGTGGGTTTGCTGTCAGGTCTAATATAGTTGTTATAGTCAATAACAGCCTTTACCATTAACCCGACAGGTTCACTAAACAAACCGCACTGAAATGTGTCACACAAACTGTAAAGGTTAGACTGATGTGATCAGACACCTTGTTAAAATGAAAGTTTATGCACAAATTGAGCTTTATCGGAAACATTGGTGACATACTGTCAATTACCACAGAAAATAATTTCGACCAGTTTTACAAGCTGAGGGATGAGTACAAATTGTCTGTGGTAATCGACAGAGTGGCACAAATGCTGTCGATAAATCTAAACTTGTTAAACCCAGATCATTCCTTTAAAAATAAACCTCACCTACTCGTTTCGAATGTTATGCAAGGCCGCATGTGCAACCCTACAGCAAAGAACAGCTTGACGAGCCGCAAAAACAGGAAGGTGCTACTTCAGCCTTGAATTGCTCAGATGGAAGGAAAATGCTAAATTTGCATACAGGTCAGAGAGCATGATTATTTATAATCCATTTATATATATATTTTATATATATATATATAATTAATTTATACAACCCGCATTTTTAGAAAAATCAAGAGAAATTTTTTAATTTTGTTAAAAATTTAAATGACGTGCTCTGCTTTCTAATGTGTCAGTATTTTTGGTTCAGCTTCTCTTGGTTTACTAGTCATTAAATGGGCCTGTCAGGTGACAAAATTTAGTGGTGGACAGGAAGACTTTATAGAGTAATAATTATTGATTTGTATCTGAGATTTATAAGAACCTTCTCTGGTACATAATGTTGAGGTTGACTGATTAATAATTGCATATGTGCAAGTAAACTCTCAGCTCACCTATAGACATTCACATGCATTCTCTCTCTCTCTCTCTCTCTCTCTCTCTCTCTCTCTCACACACACACACACACACACACACACACACACACACACACACACACACACACACACACACACACACACACACACACACACACACATCCTTCTGGCACTTTCTTTCACCAGCTGTGATGCTAAACTAACACTGCAGACTCTTCAAGGTTCTGTTTGAAAAATGCCTCAGCTACTCCATTTTGCACGACTTTATTATTTTAATGTAAAATTAACCATTACAGAAGCTGTGGTTTATTCTTTTCCCTTCAAACCCCAATTGATGATTGTACTTTAAACAGTTTGTCTCCACACTATCTCTCTATTCTCATGAAGCTTTGATCCTTTATAATATTGTTCATTTACCCAGCTCCCCCTTTCCGTGCTCAAATGTGAAAGTGGAAAGAACATGCATAAAAAGAAGTGTGAATAAAGGACACAACCTGGGATGATGCGATTTTCAGATTTAAATCAGCACTGGACAAAGGCTTTGTGTAAAATGTTGTTGTACAATTCAAATTTCGCAACAGAAATGGAGAGCATCTGTTATGCACACAGCCAATTAAAAATTGTTATCTCATTCATTGTTTGTAACAATCACAAAAATGCTAAATGATATGGTGCACTAAAAGAAATGTAGAAATACCTTACAACACACCCACAAAGCAGTTTACAGGTCAAATACTGTAAACACCCAATATATCATATGCCAGCCATTATGATATCATATAGTTATAATGATCTCAAAAAGCAGCTGTAAGCTGGTCATCTGCAGTATGAGCCTCAGGCGTGCTTGCTTTAGAAATGAGACTTCTGACACACACACACACACACACACACACACACACACACACACACACACACACACACACACACACACACACACACACAGTTAGTGTTAGGCAAGCTACTTTCTAGCCAAGCTACAAACTACTAAAAAAAATAATTAGCAAAGCATTACGATAAAATTAACAAAAAATGTACAAAAGAAAAGTAAAAAGTGCATTACTGATTGTTGATGGGATAAAGCAATAATGTGGCCTTTTTCATGGCCACATACTGTTAAGACTGGAGTAGCCTACAAAATAGAATAGTATTTAAAGCTGCAGTCCGTAGTTTTTCCTCTTTGTTGCCATCTCTGTTTGAAATCTGCGGAATTATCAACTTTACGTGAATTGGCACGGCACAGTGCGGATGAATCCAATGTTTTGAGGAGAATGTGCGGCTGTCAGTCACCGTGCCGGTGTGGATACTGTCAATCGGAATGATAGATTCTACTTTTTCAAAGTATGACCAACAAAAGAATTTTCACCGAAAATGTCAACTGATAGCCTAGAAATCTAGACGCACCCTAGTGGCAGCAAATGTAATTTGCAGCCAGGGTAGCCTAGCAACTCTCTGTTGGCTTGCGAGCTGGAAAAAACAATCTCTGGTCAGGCCAATCACATCATGTATAGAGTCGGTGGGCGGGCTTAACAATGACGGTAGAGTAGCGGAGGTTCCGCGTGCTACTTGTAAACAAAGAAGCTGGCAAGCAGCGTCTTGAATCGGCTTTGGCTGCGACTCTGGGAGACTTGGAGTTAAGCTTTTCTTTGAGAAAAGAACAAAGAACATCATTCTTAAGAAAGAAAGATGTGTTCTGAGTTTGGCCAACCGGATACAGCGAAAGTTTAATCTATCAACTAGCTCCGCTTCACCTTCTTCGTTGCTCTGCTTGGTTGTAGCGCTATCCTATTGCGTGCAGAGGGAATTTGAAAGACAACCGTTTATCCCGCCCCTCGGATTGAGCCTTGCCAATGGTCTTGATGTGGGTCTGGCTTGTCAGGCTAGTCATCTGAACAAGTAAGTTGATAATATCCACTTTTGTTTTGACCAACTATAAATCACGACGATTAAATCTAACGATCGCTTATCATATCACGTCAAACATTTTCAAATTGTTAATGTTAACAACATCAGCATTGCGTGACTACATTTAATGTGTATTAGGGCTACCTGTAGTTCAGTTTCCATTTCTGTGCAGTCTAATTTCTAATTTTCATACAACAAATTAATGTGGAGTAGAGGAGAATTTCTCCCTCTCATAGGTAGCACAAAATAATTGATATTTACCATAATGCCAATAGCAAAACGAGAAAGGCACAACAAAGAAAACTCCAGTTGCCCCTGTGATTGTCGTTTGAACCTTTCTGGATCCACCATCAAATTGATAAGTTTAATTATATCAAGTGCTGTGAGAAAAGGCTATAAATCTCCACCTCCAACATCCTCACACGCAATATAGCCTACTAGCCGGGACGCCTTCTTTATGTGTACAGATGTGTCGTAATGACGTAAAGATATGCTCGAATTTTCCGCGGAAATCCACCAGTACTACTGAAATTAAAAACATTATTACAAGCTTACCGACCGTTGTAAATCTAGCTAAGGTAAGCAGATATTTTTGAACACTGGCTGGTTATGTACTTGGCCAAAAATTTATTTTGGATCATTTTTAACCCAAAAAAGTTACAGACTGCAGCTTTAAGAGAGTATGCATAATATTAGAAATGTAATGTTCCCATCTCCAAGCTACAAACAAGCACATTGTTTATAATGCACAATGCTTCTCCCTCTAAACTTCTATACAATTTATTTTGGGCTGCAGATCTTCATATTAATGGAGTGCTTTAACTATTTATCAGTAAACCTGTTGTTACCTCACCTGAGTATGTTTGTAAATTAATTTCCTCGGATGTACATCATTGCTTACATTGCACGAGTGCCCACTACAGGCAGAACGCTTGCAATGTGTTTAAATGGAACGCCCTAAGCCCTTGATCACTTGGAATCCGATATGGAGCTGATTTATTATTTACAGTGTTTTTCTTAATGGATTTGTTTTACGTTCCATTCTGTAGGCCTCTATTTATGCTTGGGCTGTTGGAGAAAATATGAAAAAATACACAAACGAAAATGATAACAATAAACTGTAACAGGCAGCTTAAGGTAGCTACAAGTATTATGTGGTTAAATGTCAAAATAACTCCATTATCATACACTAGTTGTGTGGGGTGGGGTTAAATTCAATCATGAATTTACACAATCATGTTGCATTGTGGTCTATGGATCTGCCTGAAGTGGACCTTCCCTCGCCCACTTGACGAAGTTAAACACACTTCAAAATGGCGGTGGGGATTCCCCGAGGGGAAGTGCTTTGGGAAGTTCGCAAGTGAATGTCTAAAAGTAGAATTTAACTCAGCTCTGGAATGAGAAAAATGTAAGAAGGGATTTGACTTCGTCCTTTGAGAATTGATTGTATCGTAGGACGTTGGGTATTGCTAACTAAATCATGGCAGATCTGAATGTCAATTTACAGTCAGTTGAGACACACGTCATGAAGACTGCACGTTCGGTAAAAAAAAAAGAAGAATTGTCAATTTTGATTTCAAGGTCACTTTAAAAAACAGAGATGCTTCGTAGAAATTTAGCCTCGCTGCTGTCGATTACTGATTCTACTAAGTGAAAAGTGAATTTGAGTTTGACTGGACACATGGGTTTGACGTCAATAACAACAGATATATAGGAAACAAGTTGATAAGCCTATTTACTTTGCTATCCAACCAGAACAGACTTGTGACCCATTTTGGTTTGTGAGTGACCCACCAAATTAGAACCACTGCTTTAATCTTCATTAATCAGACCTCCCTAACAGAGGGGTCTTCAAGCTAATGAAGAACTTGGCAACAAACATAAGTAATGAGTCCACTGAGGAAGTAAACTCCAGAAACAAAGTTGTTAACTGCTAATACCTTGCTGAAGTTGCTGTGAATGAAAAAAAGGGTTTCATGGTAGTTTAATGAGGACAATGCATGAACCTACAACAGCTGATGAAATAAAAAATATTGTTTTTCACAAGGTGAGGTGAATCCATGATATGAAAGATGCAAGTGTGAGAAACAGCATTGCGCGCCCATGCGAGTGCAGCCATGTCTTCGGAGGAGAATTAGGTCAGTTGGGCTCCTGGGAGAATCAGAGGGAAAAAGAGAGAGAAAGAGCAAGAACAAGCGAGTGAAATAGAGAAGACAGCGGGGATAAGGGATGGAGTGAACAAAGTAGAAGGTTAAAAGTAAAGGATGAAGGAGAGAAAGAAACAAAAATACCTGAAAGGATTTAAGTGGAAGGTACCAAGAGAAAACAGCTCGGCATCAGTGCAATGCTTGTTGTTTTAAATGCTTTAACTTCAAGTCTCTTCGAATTCTAACAACTATCAATATAAATAAAGTAATAATTGTATTTAAATGCCGATTTTTTTATAAATGATGTATGATTAATTGTTTTTTTGTCAAATATCTCTAATCTAAAAAATGCTTTGTAGTTTGGTCCCGTGCACCCTCTTCCCAGCATGCATGAGTTGTTGACATTACTGGCATGTTTGAAATGTGTTGTCTGGAATATTTTTGTTACAGTTTCTCATATGGTCATTTATGGCAGATTTTACATGAGAACTTTAAAATATATATTAAAACAATTATTACATTTTTATTTTGATTTAAACTCAGAGCAAGACATGAAAACTATTGCCTTGAATGTTTTAATCATTTAAGTTCTATGAACACGTTTTACTGCATAGAATCTATACAAATTGGAATGATGTACAGATGCTTATGTGAAATAACACTCAAACGATGAAACAAGGATGAAAAATCCAGCATAACTGCAGTACTAAAGTTTACACAAGGGAGAATAGACGTTTGTGATGTCTTTCAAAAGCAAACTGCTGATCTTGTACACACCACAACAGCTCTCCAGCTAAACTAATGGTGATGTGTTCCTCCATCCCCCCTTCAGTCATTCAAAAGCATAGTTTCATCTCTCGCTCTGTACTGTAGGGCTTGACACTGTACTGGGGTAATTAGTTAGTGGCTGGAATAGATGTATGAAATATTAAGGGACTTCCAAAGGGACCAAACTTCAAATGAAAATCTTGCTGGCCTTCTGGAAATGTGCCAAGTAGGAAAATTGGAAATATGTACTAAAATTAACAATAACAGGCAATGTGTATAAATGTATCCTTGGGAAAAGTGCCAATATGCAGGATCAGCAGAGGCCAATCAGCTTGTGTCATGCGGTAATGATGTAATTTCTTGCAGATTGCATGTAAAGGACCTATCAGCCTGCGCCCTCTAGTTTCATGACTGAACTAGATATTTGTTTGTGAATGGGATCTATATTCTACAATACTGCTATAGCTCATATTGTATGTTTTTGACTCACCACAAAGAACCAGTTCAAAAGAGCAATTTGTTCATGAATCGGATTACAATCAACCCTTATATTACTGCATGCATCCATCCAAAACAATTTAATAGAAAGACTATTCGCAGTACATAGATGTTTTGTCTGTTCAAATCAAGATGTGATTAACTGTAAAAATTTTACCCAGGCCTAATGTGTCCTGCCCTCATCATAATACAAATGTCGATCAACAGGCTGCCAAATTTAGTTTGTGCAGCCAATTTCCTCAACTGCACTCAGATTAAAATCATTCAATGAACAAAATCATTGATTAGAAAAAAGTAACATTAAATATAATAGGCAGCCACAGTACTCCAAATTCATACTTCACAGTAGAATGTTTTTAGAGAAGTAACATGTTGGGAGAGTGTAATGAAGGGACAAGTCCTCTGCTAAAGGCATCAGCTTCAGAGATCGAAGACCAGGGAAGCTGCAAGAAAGCACCAGAGCGGGAAAATGAAAGAGGAGAGAACAGAAAGGCAAGTGTAAAATATTCAGCAGTGAAATCCACTCCCTTGCGAAGCAAGATCTGATGATTGAAATGAAGATAATGGTGGCCACGTTGCGAAAACTCTCAGCGTCATTTATCCTCTTTGTGCCCACAGACTGAAATTAACCATTGGGCTGAAAAAATTCCCACACTATTGCAACAGGAGCTCATTAAAGGGATAGTTCACCCAAAAATGAAAATTCTGTCATTACTCACCATCATGTCATTCCAATCTCTCTCTTTTATCTTTGGAACATAAAGGAAGACATTTTTAATGAAATCTGAGAGCTTTCTGTCCCTCCTTTGACAGCTACACAACTTCCACTTTGACGCTTCAAAAATGTCATAAAGAGATCGTAAAACTAATCCATATGAATTGAGTGGTTTAGTCCAAATTTTCTGAAGACTTCACTTTAAACGATGAACAGATTGAATTTAGACTTTTTATTCACATATAAACATTGATCAGTGAACATAAACAGAAGCTCAACCGTACATGCTTTGACACACGAGAACAAACCTCATTGGTTCGTGCAGAAGCTCAAACGTGCTGCTTAACACGAGAATGAACATCATCGGTTCTTGTGGAAGCTCAAATGTGCTGAGTAACACAAGAATGAACCTCATTGGTTCTTGCGGAAGCTCAAACGTGCTGCATATAACATGAGAATGAACCTCATTGGTTCTTGCAGAAGCTCAAACGTGCTGCATATAACATGAGAATGAACCTCATTGGTTCTTGTGGAAGCTCAAATGTGCTGCATAACACCCAAGAATGAACCTCATTGGTTCTTGTGGGAGCTCAAACCTGCTGCTTAACACGAGAATGAATCTCATTGGTTCTTGTGGAAGCTCAAATGTGCAGCGTAACACAAGAATGAACCTCATTGGTCCTTGTGGAAGCTCAAACCTGCTGCTTAACATGAGAACAAACCACATTGGTTCTTGCACGTCAAGCGAACAGCTTCCGTTTACCACAACTGATGTGTGAGTTGATGAATGTTTATATGTGAACAAAAGCCTAAAATCAATCTGTTCATCATTGAAAGCGATCAAGTCTCTTCAGAAAATTTGGACTAAACCACTCAATTCCTATATATTACTTTTACAATCTTTTTATGAACTTTTTGAAGCGCCAAAGTGGTAGTTGCGTAGCAGTCAATGGAGGGACAGAAATCGCTCAGATTTTCACAGTGGAGATATGCCAAAATGCTTACCCGTAGTGAGGATTTAGAGAATACACATATGACCCGCTAAGGGCTGCATATGGAAGAACTCTAGGGTACCAACCAGAGGGTGGACTTTTTTAACCCTAGGGGTGGCAGGGACTTGCCAAGGGAAAGACACCTGCTCACTGAGGAGGCTTACGGTGGAAATACTCGTGTGGGGGTCACCGGAGGGGAACCATGCACATGGGGCACCTGGCCGGTCATGAGGGTCTGGGCTCGAAAGGGCAGACTGAACTGATGTCGGCGTCGACAGTGCTGGAGGAACTCAGGGCATTTCGGGAAGCTCACCTGAGGAGAATATCGCACGTATCCATTCCGTAGAGTGGAATGGCGAGCAAGCGAAGACACCTGAGCCTGGTCCATTACCGGCCACTAGTAGAGGCGAGTACATAGTCGGACACTGGCTCCACTCGGAGATTATAGAATCTGGCGAATGTGTTCGGTGTCGCCCAGCCTGCAGCTCTGCAGATGTCTGTTAGCGAGGCGCCATGCGCTAGAGCCCAAGAGGAGGCCACACTCCGGGTGGAGTGGGCCCTAACCCCAAGGGGACATGGTCGACCTTGCTGCTGGTAAGCCAAAACAATGGTGTCCACTATCCAGTGAGACAACCTCTGCTTTGGGAGAGCTCTTCCCTTCCTCTCTCCACCATAACAGACAAAGAGCTGGTCTGAGGTCCTGAAACACTGCATCCTGTCTACGTAAGCGCGGAGAGCACGTACTGGACAGAGCAGTGCCAAGGCTGGGTCTGCCTCCTCCAAAGTCAGCGCTTGCAGGTTCACCACCTGGTCTCGGAACGGAGTGGTGGGAACCTTGGGCACATATCCGGGCCGGGGTCTCACGTGAGAGTTAGCCGGTCCGAATTCCAGGCACGCTTCGTCAACCGAAAATGCCTGCAGGTCCCCTACCCTCTTAACTGAGGCCAATGCGGTCAGCAGTGCCGTCTTCATTGACGGGAACTTAATATCAACCGACCGCAAAGGCTCAAAGGGAGGCCTCTGCAGAGCACTTAGAACTACTGAGAGGTCCCAAGAGGGTACAAGAGGAGAGCGAGGAGGATTCAGTCTCCTCGCTCCCCTCAGGAACCTGATGATCAGGTCGTGCTGACTTACCTTTTTGTCCCCCAAGAGATCGTGGTGGGCAGATATTGCGGAGGGAGACAGCCTTCGCTCCAGCCCCTCTTGGAGGAACGATAGCACAGACCCGATCGGGCATTTACAGGGGTCTTCTTGGCGGGAAGAACACCAGGTGACGAAGAGGTTCCACTTCAACACATAGGCATGCTGAGTGGACTCTGCCCTAGCGGAAGTGAAGGTAGCGACCACCACAGGTGGTAGGCTACTCAAACCTGCCGCGTCCCATCCAGAAGCCACACGTGGAGCTTCCAGAAAGCAGGGCGCGGGTGCCATAGGGTGCCCGTCTCTGAGTGAGGAGGTCCGGTCTCAGAGGAATAGGCCAGGGAGGGGCTGTAGCAAGGAGTAGAAATTCTGAGAACCAGGTCTGACCGTGCCAATACGGGGCGACCAACATGACCCGCTCCTTGTCCTCCCTGATCTTGCACAGTACCCGTGCGAGAAGACTCACTGGGGGGAACGCATATTTGCGTAGGCCCCGCGGCCAGCTGTGCGCCAGTGCATCCGTGCCGAGCGTGCCCTCAGTCAGGGAATAATACAGGGTGCAATGGGAAGAGTCATGGGAGGCAAACAGATCTACCTGTGCGTTGCTGAACCGTTCCCAAATCAGCTGGACCGTCTGGGGATGGAGTCTCCATTCTCCAGGAAGTGGCTGAAACCGCGAGAGCTCGTTGGCTGCATGGTTCAGTTCTCCCGGGATGTGGACAGCACGAAGGGACCTCAGATGCTTCTGACTCCATAAGATGAGATGGCGGGCGAGTTGAGACCTACGGTGGGAGCGTAGACCGCCCTGGTGGTTGATGTACGCTACTGTGGCCGTGTTGTCTGTCCGGACTAGTACATGTTGACCCTTCAGCAACGCTAGAAAGCGGTGCAGGGCGAACCGTACTGCCAGCAACTCGAGGCAATTGACATGCAGAAGGTGCTGGGGTCCTGTCCAGGAGCCCACGGCTGCTTGTCCATTGCACATGGCACCCCAGCCCGTGGAGGAGGCATCTGTTGATACAACAACATGCCTGAAAACTCGTTCTAAGGACACTCCGGTCCGTAGAAAACTGAGGTTCGACCACGGGGTGAGCATCTGTAAGCAGGCCCGAGTCACTCGTACCCGGAGCATGCCAGACCGCCATGCCCATCTCGGGACTCGATCGCGTAACCAATACTGAAGCGGCCTCAAATGTAGCAATCCGAGCGGCATCACCGTGGCTGCAGATGCCATATGCCCCAGGAGCCTCTGAAATAGTTTCAGTGGAACCGCACTCTCGCTCTCGATTTGACGAAGACAAGTCAGCAGAGACTGCGCGCGCTCGCTCGTAAGCTGCGCACACATGGCGGCCGAGTCGATATCCATACCAATAGAGGTCCTCTGCATGGGAGAAAACAGATCCTCTGCACGGGGCAAAGTTTGCTCTTCTCCCAGTTGACGCGAAGGCCCAGACGGGCTAAGTGATGGAGCACTAGATCTCTGTGTTCGCAAACCTGCACTCGAGAGTGACTCATTAAGAGCCAGTCGTCGAGGTAGTTCAGGATGCGAACCCTGTGCTGCCGGAGGGGCGCAAGGGCTGCCTCGACAATCTTAGTAAAGACGCGAGGGGACAGAGATAGCCCGAATGGGAGGACCGCGTACTGATATGCCCGCCCCTCGAAAGCAAACCGTAGGAACGGTCTGTGTCAAGGTAGGAAGGACGGGCAGATCCAGGATTGGCCATAACCCACCGGTTTTCTAGGGTACAATGAAGCAAGGGCTGAGAAGCCAGACTTCACTTCGGCTGGAGGGACAGGCTCGATCGCACCCTTCGCCAGTAGGGTGGCAACCTCCGCACGCATGACTGGGGCATTAGGCCCCATCATGGCGGGCGGACTCCCCAGAAGTGGGAAGGAGCCTGCGCGAACCGAATCGCGTAGCCGAGCCTGATGGTCTTCGCGACCCAGTGGACAGTCCAGGAAGCTGTAGCCAGGCTCCCAGGAACTGACCAGCAGGGTCACTCGAACCACAGACGTACCCCGGGTGGGGCAGCGAGGCAGCGTGACTGGCCGGTGTGGGGGCACAGTCGGCAGCTGTGTCCTGACAGAGGAGACCAGGGAAGGACGCACGTTCCACTGGGGTCTGCTCTGAGAGGAGGCTGGCGAGAGAGAGGAACGAGAGCGGGGGAAGGAGAGGCCCTGCTACCATCCCCTGGAAAGAACTGGAACCCATCTCTGAGTTGTCCACCGTGGAGCGGACTGGGCGTCATCCTGCAACTACCTCCACAGCGCGGCCCAGGAGAAGGCTGCTGCTGGGGCCGGGCCGGCGGAGGGAGGGCGGCCTCGGCGGCAAGCAGACTGAGGCGACTGAGCCGGCGGCTGGGTGCAGCAGCTGGCCGCCGGGGCAGTACGTGTTACAGCCTCAGTCTGCTTTCGGGCGGCCGAGAACCGTTGGGCACAGTTCTCAGCTGCTCCACCGAAGAGGCCAGCCTGGGATATGGGCGAGTTGAGGAGGCGGGCCCGCTCAACGTCCTCCACATCACCAGGTAAGGCCAGGTGTTTCTCCCGGACCACAGCTGTGGACATCACCCGACCCAGGGAACGTGTGGCCACCTTCACCGGGGGACCAGTGGCGGCACGCAACTCATTGAAGAGCCCTGGGTCGGCTCCACTCTCATGCATGTGCAAAGGGGCGGCGGCCTGCCCCGTAGCTCTGCAGGACCACGCCACTGAAGTAGATGAGCCCACAGGCTTTGGGGGGGGTGCTTAGGATAGCCACGCAACGTCAAAGCCCTCCGTGGACACCGTAGTGCGCAACAGAGTGTTCAACAGAAGAGGGACCCCAGTGTACCCTTGGCCGCGGCCCCATCGAGGGCAGAGAAAGCACAGGAGGCCACCGAACGGTCATGGGAAGCACGGGGACTTCCAGTACCACGTGATCTCCTCATGCATCTCGGGAGCGAAAGGCATTGGGGGCGGGGCCCAACAGCTGTCAGGTGCCGCCCCCAAAACCAATCGCACAACCACGAGTGCTCGACAGGACGGAGTTCCACACCAGCCCGAGGCTCGTGGCTGCCCAAAATAACATGGCTGTCAACTCTAGGTCGGATCCAGCAGCGCTGACACACCTGAAGGCGGAGCGCAGCCTAATCGTCATCCCCAAAGGACTCTAGCCCAACTTGAGATGCGGCGATCGACATCTCGCTGCTATCTGGAGTGTGAACAAAACGAACGGGGCGTCAGAGACGGTCCCGCCTCTTCAGTCCAGCACTCGCGGGAAGCGATGTGCGAGAGGGGGGCGTGGCCCGAGGAATGATCGTCGGAGTTCTTAATACCACGGCACCGCCCTCAGGTCACCCTGGCCACCAGCCAAAGTACCACCTCTCTCGGAGACGGTAGATTGGGGTGTGGCAGAGGGGACTCTCTCGAGTCTCGACCGCGACATCGCGATGGTCACGTTCCCGCAGTGGGAACATGACACATCCTCAAACACTGAGGAATGTGCCCATAGACAGCAACGGAGATTGATCGCACCCGGAAGTGCACGGGCGAACTGTCTTGAAAAAGACGTGCCACTCGCAAGCTCTTTTTGTGACAGGAAAGCTCTGCAGAGTGCCGAAGCGCCCAGGGAAAACACACACAGGTGTTGCAGATCACTGCACAGATCAGCAGGCAGGCAATGCGAGATCGCTGGAACGAGCCGTCACACCAACACCCTGGAGAACCGCTCGTCTCGAAGACTGAAGAGAAGACTTCAGAATTCAGGCTTGTAGGAGTGAAGAGATGCTCTTGGCTCCAAAGCAGAAACATAATGCGATGTTGCCAGCGTACTTCCTTATATACCCACGATGTGGGGCGGAGTTACGCATGCAAATTCCGCATGCCCATGGCATTGGCAATGCCATTGGGCGCTGTTAAATTCCTTGAAGGTAATTGGCTTCTAAGCGAAACCCTCATTCGTTAGTCACTAACGTTACGTCGTAGTGACTGAACGAAAGGGAACTAACCCTTTAACTTGTTTTACTACAGACTCAAGAGATAAAATTATAAAATGCTCACCTCTACAGCTCATATGTTAATTAGCACAGTGCTACCTCGATGAAGAAAAACACATTGAATGAAAGTCAGAAGTGCCGACTGCAGAAGAAAGTGAATCAGAAGGCCAAAGTCACTGAAAAGTACCCATCTGGAGAGTTTGGCTGCTTTCTCTTACAGTAAACTGTCAAGGCCGTCTGTCACACCAACACACAAAAACTCACAGCGCTAACAGTTAAGCAATTAGCGTCATCTCCCATACTATAACCTAAGGCACATTGGTTACAAGGCAGCCAAATATAGGACCTAGGGGTGACGATTCAGAGTTTTAAGTAGGTGGATTATCTAAAATCAGGTCAGTGAAAGACATTGCAGGCTCATTTCCCTTTCCTTCCCATTGTATTCGCTTGATACTCCAATAATGTGTTGTGCAATAGCTCTCCTCTCTGTCAGTACTGTAGTAGTCAATCGTCTCAGATCGTACATATCTAGAACATTAGATTAGACATCAAAGGTTTGGTTATTTAAAGTACGCCCAGAGAGGGACAGCGTGTAGAAGTGTGTGTGTGTTGAGGGGTGAATGGGTTTTAAACAGAATACATTAACAACAACAGAGCATATGCATGATTGTCTTGATGTGCGCATGACTGTGCATATGATGCTACGACACTTGACTTGCCATCACGGATGGTAAATGCTCTTGAAGAAAGAAGTTGGTTGGGAAAGACAGCAGAAAGGAGGACAGGAGAAGGAGGGAAATCAAAGTGATCAAAAACAAGGAGACAAGAGGCCAAAGGGCAGATTACGAAGAACGTCTGTAGGAGGACAGAACACATGAGTCAGACTGTAAATATGTTTAAACAATACATTGTTTGACTGTACAGCTATATTAAAACATCAATCTTTTCTATTTACGGCTGGAAGAAAAATGAATATGATTTTTCATCCGCTACGTTGCAACATTCATTAGATAAAGTTTACTAGCTTATGCAGAAAAACATGCAAAAATATGATTTGAACATCCCTACCATACCTGACACAACCACAGTCAACCAATATTGTGTGTTGGGGGGTTGGTTTGTTTATCAACCAATGATATTTTATTTTATTTATCCCTTCGCTAAGAACCCCCCCCCACCCCCTCGGTTACTGTTGCTAACTCAGGCCCTGTTTACACTAATGTGTTTACATGAAAACTCTAGGATTGCTTTTCTGTATAGACAAACCAAAAAACGGAGACTTGACAAAGATTTTTTCTGAAACGCAATGGAAACCAGTATGGACGAGGATCGTTTTAATTTTAAAACACTTAAAAATTGAAACAATCTAGTCTAAACAGGGCCTCAGACATGTTTTACAGAGCATCCCATGGATATTGACTGGACTCCTTTCTGGCGGCATGGTTTTCAGTAAAATGTGCTTATAAAATGGTAAAGATTTAATGGATAGTATTCTGACATAAATGGGAATAAAGTGCGACATTGAAAAATAATTTTTAGCTGATATTTTTCTTTTAAAAGTAAAAAAAAAAGCGTCTTACAATCAACTGAAAAAAAGAGCAGCCACATTTGCTGGCAATTTTAAGTAATTACAACAAAACTGTTTTTAATGATTCTACAACAATTTAATCCATGACAGGGTTATTATAAAGCAATAAGCCCCAAGAAGCCATGGTTTACAGTGAATTTATAACCACTAAGGGGTGTTGTTAAGCACGACGCGGAGCAATGCAACTTGCAAAATCACTAAAAGCCTTCCTTCCGCTGGAAAAAATAGTCCCTGACCGTGAGCAGCAACAGAAGTTACATTATTACACCATTAGATGTCTTCATGAGTGAGTAACTCAGTAGCGAAGACTTTTAAGGACTGTGAGCACGGGAACAAGATGCAACTGACAAATACTAGTGCTGTCATATCCCAGCGACATTCAAATTTTTTTTTTTTAAAGGTCCCGTTCTTCGTGATCCCACTGTTCAAACTTTAGTTAGTGTGTAATGTTGCTGTTAGAGCATAAATAATACCTGTAAAATTATAAAGCTCAAAGTTCAATGCCAAGCGAGATATTTTATTTAACAGAAGTTCCCTTTCAAAGCCTACAGCGAACGGCTGGCTTGGACTACATCCTGGTACTTCCTTCATAAATTACGTCAGTCAGTAGATTAGTAGTAGTAGTTTGTGTGGAGAAAAGGAACTGTAGCTTGAGTGTGTTTGTCGCCATGTCGTCGAGACGCTGTTATTTTCATCCCGGAGTCAAATCACCTTTGTTTGGCTTCCCAGGGACGCTGTAGAGATCATTGAACGCATACATCTCCCGTTAAGAGGCGTGACCTTTCCGTACAACTTGCGCTAAGCTGCTGTCGAATCACAACACAGGAACCGCTGGCACAATCAGAACTTGTTACGTATTTCTGAAGGAGGGACTTCATAGAACAAGGAACTCGTCAGCCCGTTTTTAGGACAGTGAAAACAGTGGTGTACAGATAAGTAAATTGTGTGAAAAATACTGTTTTTTTTTACACGCGAAACATGAACACATGTTATATTGCACACTGTAAACACAATCAAAGCTTCAAAAAAACACGAAGAACGGGACCTTTAATTATGAACATAGTGGGAAAATGCTAAATCTGTACACTCGGTCACTCAATCTCTCTCACACAATACTCATGTTTATGTTGCTAAGAGTGGTTGCTAAGGGTGTTGTGCAGTGATACACAGAACACAGCTATTGACCAATCAGAATCAAGGACTGGAACTAACCATTTTATAATAGTTAACTAAAACTAAAACCATAAATGAAGATTTTCATTACTTGAAATATAATTTTTAAAAACTTTCTCATTTCTAATTTTCATTTAGTTTAACTTGATGTACTAAAATATCTCGAACTAAAAACTATATAGACATAAAAAAACAGCTAATAAAATTAAATATGAAATACCTATAATATTATCTCAATGTTAATATTACAAAATAACACTGATATAATATTTTTTTATATTAATACAATTAATAAAAATATTAATAAAATAACACTGATCTATGACCATACTTTTTTTGTTGTTTTTTTGACAGATTTAAAGAAAATGTAAAAATGTCCTTTAAATTGCAGAGCAAACTCTTGCCTGGTAACAGTTGCTAAGGTTTAATTGTTCAGTAATGCTTTTAAAGCGTGATAAGTTCAGTTTGGTGCCAACAAAGGTGCAGAAATTACACACAAATTCAGTTATACTGTTGTTTAATGATTGGAAGGCTTGCAATTTACACAATTTTCTTTTAAAACATGGACAAAGGCTCCAAACTGTGCTCACCAGCTCTTTCACATGCCCACTGTTTTGTGGTAAGCTGAATAACACACCCTGCCCGTTCAAGGATATCAGTTTTTTATTTCTTTTAAAAAGAGCAGTGATTTATCACTGTCTTTAAATAGAATTAGATTACCAGACATTTATATTATGACACCAACAGCAGTAATTTAATTTCCAGTTCTTTTTATTTCCTCCTCCCTACATAAATAAACAGAAAGAGGAAGATAAATGGCTCAGTGTGGGACAGCATTAAAATGACAAGAGTATGTGTATAGCGCACCACTGTCATAATGAGAATAAAGATTTCAATGGCAAAGGCTTCATCTCTTTTTGTTCCTCATCTCATTCTCCATTCTCTTTTTCCATCTCTCTCTATCCTCAAGTTGGGAGTAATGGCGGACAAAACGAGGCTACAGGGAAGAGTCCTCATCACTGATTTATGTTTGCTCCTATGTCCCGCATGTATTTACCGCACTTTGAATGTAATAGAAAGCATCACCCATCACAAAAGCGCACACAAAAGCGCCAGCTTTCATTGTGATGTGGAAAGCCTCAACTTGCATATCTCGCTCACAAAGCTCTGCCCCCTCTCCCCCCAACCACTATTATTTTTCTCTCTTTTTTTTATCTTTGTTTTATCACAAATGGTGAAGTGGAAGATGTTCCGTCTATTTTGCATGCAATCGGAAACAAAATTATGCTGAAAAAGGTGCCTAAGCGAGGTGGAGTTGGTGGAAAGCGCCTCTGCTTCAAATTATATAATGTAGGTGATTAAAAGTAATTTGATGGAGAAAGAGAATGTTTTTAGCGTGAATGAGTGTGTTAAGACTCACATGATCCTCGTAATGGCTTAGTTGTCAGTGTATCTCGCTTAAAGTATAATTGCCACTCTGTTCCCGTTTGAGTTTTTGCTAAAGGGGCTATCATGGCACTTCTATGACTGGGCTGTGGTGGTCTTAAGGGGAGCAACTCATCCTTTGTAGCCTATGCACATTGGTGAAAAATAATTATGTTGTATTATCTTTCTTTAATATGTTAGTGGAGAGTGCTACAGGGGGTGGAAATTATTGGTGTTCAACATAGCTGCAGCAGATCATGACATCTCAGCAGTGCTGTAAACTCTGAGCTTAACTCTTTATGACCCGCAGAACAGGTTCACTGAACGGCTGTGGAGAAGAACCTCAGTTGGCATCATGAATGAGGGCATGTGCTGGGGTAATGGGCCATGTAAAAGCAACAATTAACATCTTCTAACAAGATCAAGACATATATTTCCTACTTATCTACATTCCGGCCACTTTGAAGCACAGAATCATTCTTCTTTTAATGTATACAAACATGCTTTTATCCAAACTGATACTCTATTCAAATTCTATATTTGATCAGTTATCATGCATTTAATTAAACCAATGTCCTTGGCATTGTTAGCAACATGCTCTACTGTTTGAGCTATAATGTTAAAACATACATAATGTGTCCCCAAGCTCATTAATGTATTAATTGGTAACGTTTGTATGAGCGTAAATTAATGTGGATGATGTGTTTATAATATGCCATTAGTATTCACAGGTATTTGTATGTAAAGCATTGTTCTAGCACACATACATTAACATTATTAAAGGATTAGTTCACTTTAAAATGAAAATTACCCCACAATTTACTCACCCTCAAGCCATATATGTATATGATTTTCTTCTTTCTGATGAACACAATCAGATTAATATGTTTCCAAGCTTTATAATGGCAGTGAATAGGGCTCACAAGTTTGAAGCTCAAAAAGCTCAACATTTAAAACTTTATAAAGTAAAATATCTAGCTTCCCCACCAGACCACGTTCCGTATTCAACTTACGAAAAAAGCGTAACTGGCGCGACGTATGACGTCAGACGTAGCATGACGTCAGAGAAGCGTTACACTTTCTGCATAGGTTGAAAATGGAAGGTGGTCCAGAGGAAACTAGATATTTTACTTTATAAAGCTTTAAATATGGATATTTTTCTTACAAAAAAGAAGGCCTTTATTAAGCCCCCGGAGCCGTGTGGAGTACGTTAATGATAGATGGATGCACTTTTTTGAGCACTGCCTATAAAGCTTGGAAACATCAGGATATTTATTAATATAACTCAGATTGTTTTCAACAGAAATAAGAAAGTCATATACACCTAGGATGGTGATCACTTGATGGTGAGTAAATCATGGGGTAATTTTCATTTTAAAGTGAACTAATTATTTAAAGGAATAGTTCACCCAAATGAAAATTCTGTCATCATTTACTCACCATTAAGTTGTTCCAAACCTGAATTAATTTCTTTCTTCTGCTAAAAGAAGAAACAAAAGAAGATATTTTGAAGAATGTCAGTATCCAAATGGTTGACTTCCATAGTATTTTTTATATGGACGCCAATGGGGCCCATTAACTCTTTGGTTACCCACAGGGTTTGACATTAACTTTTTTGCTCATCACCAGCCACTGTGGCTAGTGGTTTTCCAAAGTTACTAACCACTCAGCATTTTCACAATTTTGCCGTTTGGAAATTACATTTTATATGATTAAAGTTGACTTTGGCATGCTTAAATTACTTGATTTTGAGTCATTTTACTTGATTTATAAGATTTAAAACCCTTTTAAACTTTCAAATGCAGTGACCACCCAAATCAAGACTACATTGTTTATCAGCTGGTATGTGCAGGTTGGCAAGGGGTGGGCAATATGAGCATAGGCTAATATGAGAAATGTAATATGATATGAGTTATTTTTGTTAGGCTATATAAAAGAACAAAGAAGCAAATTAGCAAATTACAAAAACAATAAACCTTTTGTCAGGTTTATTTAATTTGTATACATTTATTTAACATCTGTAGTTGTTTGATTAACATTAATGACAGACAACTGACAGGTATTTAATCGGGCTGCTGAATACATGGACATAATATTCTGACACGTATCCAGTTATTACCCATCCGTTTACGCCATAACCGACTGTGTTCATGCGAGATACTCCACACAATGGACATTTTGACATCTGTGTGCGTGTGTATTTGACTATTCAGGCGCAAGGAGAACTGATCGCGTGTGCGGCAAGAGAGCGTTTCTATTGTGTGTCATTCAGCGTGATTCTGCCTATCCTGCCTTCACTAACTGCAAGTTAATCGATAAAGAATTGTAATTTAATTGTAATTTTGTGATACGACGGTCTTGGCATTTAATTTGGCTGTAGGCTGAAATTATATTCAACACGCCACAGTAGCTAGTGGGAGTGGCTGCCTTACCCGCCACAGCTGAAATCTACCCGCATTTGGCGGGCTGGCGGGTGTTAATGTCAAGCCCTGGTTACCCATATTCTTTAAAAGATCTTTTTTTTTTTGTGACAGCGCCATCTAGCCAACTGTACTCCAACGGAGGAGACCTGATTCAAACTTTTTCCACCTAGCAAGGCCATTTTAAACTTAATTACTTAAATTAGTTTAAATATTATTTCAACAGGGTTGCCAGGAAAGACAGTAGCACGCAGACACCTTCTCCTGCCATTGGACGCCGAGAGTTGGGCCAGTGGGCGGGTTTACAAAGTGGTGACCCACCTCCATGATCTCGCAACGAGCAACGTCTTTCCAGTGCGACTTTCAACTTGAACTCTGCTCGGAACATGTTGAGGGAAAAACTGTTTTGCACATCACATATAGACACATTGTTAGTACGGGTACGGTATACCCTTTGTTTAGACCGGAACCGAAAAATCCGGTGGGCAAAAGAATTAGACGGGAAACATGTCTTTTCAGGGAAATCACAACAGCGTAGATATGGAGATAATGGAGAAATCAGCTAAATGCTTTCTCTTTTGTTTTATTAGCTTTGTTTGAACAAACTAGCAACGCGCGATGAGAACGAACAAACAACAGAATTTTAAATCTAAGTTTGGAAACAATTAGAAAGCATGCGATTTGATAAATATGCATTTATCGATGCATTTGTTTATGAAGAAGCAAATTGGGAGAAACAAGGGTGATGTAATGCAACATGTTAAAGTTAAGAAATCTTTTGTTTGACCAATAATTAGCTATACACCAGAGCTGTTACCACTACAAAACGAAATTACTCTTAACTAAAAACAATCAAGAGGCGGTAAGATTAAAGTCAAAAACTGATAAACAGAAGGATGGTACCAAAACCCGGGATCCCTTGCAGTGAATTGTCTGAAATTTACTTTGATTTGTGTAAGAATGAGGACATTTTTTCAGAGTTGATCTTGTGAATGGATTAAAGCTGACCTTCTGACCAAGGAATGGGTAAGTCTGTTTTCATTGTTTAATGGTTGAAGGAATTGCATGAAACAGAACTTAGAAGGTTTTAAATAGCTTCAATAGTCCCATTACTGTACAATCCGTGAATATTCAGATAATCTCCTCGGGATGGAAGGGAAATTTTCTAGCAACGTATTGTTTGCTTTATGGAGTGAAAAAGTTGAGCCTACCTTGTCCAAATTCAAGAAAGAGAAAATTGGAATTAAAAGTTCAGATGATGAAATGTTCAAATATTGGGAATTAAATGGCAAACACCAAAAGAAATCAAAACATGGTGAAATAATTGAGGTTTTAAACTTCATAAGTTCTAAAAGGCTGCGTGATGTGACAACACATCTATTTTCAAGTATAGATGCGAAATGTAAAGAAGTGGATTCTAAAAATGAAGAAGCAGAAAAGTCTGAGGTAAAGATTCAAGATCTTCAAACACAGCTAGATAAATTACTAGCTGCGCAGTTAGCCCTGACTGAAAAGTGTAAAACGCACAAGGAATCCATTGCAGACCTCAAGGCTAAGCTAAATGCTAAAAAGTTCATGCCTCCCAGACCGCTTAACAGCGATGGGATTAAAAAACATGTTCACTTCTTAGATGAAGTGACTTGCTCTAATGAATCTGAAGCGTTTAGTTCAGAAAATGCACAAGAAAGTGTGCCTATTTCAGTCCTTAAGGTGATGCAGCACCGGAATAGCGCCGAGTCCAGTATGCATGGTGTGCCAGTATGCATGGTGTGCAAGCATTAGAGAGTCATGAATATCCTCAAACTCCAGGAGAACATAGCAGACAACCCAATGGCAAAGAGAACAGGTTTTGCAGTTCCTGTCAGAAAATAGGCCATTCAGAGGGAAAATCCTGGTTGCTGGGTAGGGGTCGAGCTCCACCTTATTTTCAGAAAAATAGGAAATTACTTTCTAAGGGCAAAGATCAGCGCTCATTTGCTGGTAAAACTCTCAGTGAGTTGACTGCATTGTTCATGCAAGGCCTTCAGCTATTAACTTCACTTGTGAGTGGGCTAGCAGCCTAATAGCAATGAGTTTAATAGTAAAACATCCAGATTGCAAAGATTCTGTTTGTATATTTAATTGATAATCCTTTTAATATAATATAATTGTATTATAAATGAAAATATAATATACATTGTATTATAATTGCCAAGCAGGGCATTACGTGGATAAAGATTACATGATTTATAGATGATTATGTTTGATTTTACTCTGACTGACTCTGAGACTTGTTTTTTCCCAAATAAGATTAACGGATTTGTATATTGCCACAAGGTTGCGTCAGATATTAGCGACGGCTAATAACTGATATCAGGAAGTGTGCGGGCGACTTGGATGAGAGGATGTGTTTGTCCATCTAGGTTAACCTAGCTTGGGCGCTGTCGATGACTTCTGTTCTAATTTAATGTTACAATTGAATTGAGTTCCTGAAGGGCATCCAAGGGGGCTATTGAATATATCTTTGATCGTTGCGCGTGTACGGCAAAGTCCTAGATATTTAGCCAACTGCCCCAGCTTCTGATCTTCGGGACTGACCACTTGTGTCGGAAGCCTTGGTAAGGAACTCGGAGCGATATAGTCTGCCGGATCTAAGTGGGTGAAGAGTTATAAACAGAATTTAAGAGAATAATCAAACACATACTCATATTTATAAATTGTTAAAAATCTTTGGAAACCTTTTCATTTATGGAGTCAGATGAAACAACGAGGTAATACATATAAGGAAATGTATTTAATTTAACCCAAATTGTAAAGATCCTGTTTGTATTTTCAGATTTGTAATTGTATTAAATACATTGTGCGCATTGAACACACATTATAGTTGTTTGTGCTACGAGATGCACATAGACTACTCAAGTTTATTCTTTAAAACACATGATTGCTTTACCGTAAGTGAGGAAACACTTAGGATAAAGGCTGTAGATGCTATGCATTCTAGGCCATGTATCTTGTGTAAATTGGAATAACTTTAATACTGGAATTGTACAGCAATTTCAAGTTGCATGTGTCAATGTTGAATTTGTTTGTCTCCTATAGTGGAAGCGCTGCTATTTCCTATATAGCTGCAGTAAACCATGTACAGGAGCATAGAATTGTCATCTGGCTACAGTGTGAAATTACAATTGCATTAACCATGAAGATGTTTTCATTGCAACAGGACTCAATAACTTTTACCTTTGCAATTTCTAATTTGAGCAAGTTCTAATACTTTTCATTGGTTCAATTACCAGTGCCAAAAGGGAGGGGAGTTGTGCCGTTATCTTTTGCTTACAAAACTAGAAATGTGGCACAGATAATAGAAAACCAATTCATCCTGTAAAACAGCAAATGCTAAGCAGGCAACGTCAAAACAGATGAACTAATTTCTGCCCACAGATCTGACTAATGAGAGCGACTAGAAGTCTCTGATTAATCCAGAAAAATTATCCAGCAGAACTGGAGTTTATAATGCTCAAACACAGCAGATTGTGAAGGCTCGACTGCAAGAGCAGCTCTAAGTGTTAAAACACTGAAACAACAGCAGCAATTCAGATCTGACCGATGAAACTCTGTTTCATATGACATCTGGGATGAAAATTGAAACGGGCAAAATGGTCTGAATGTGAAGCTGTTGATAATGTCAAAATTAACTGTTTCTCTCTAAATTTGTTTCTATCTCAGGTTGACAATTGCAGTTCTTGGAGGACGGACACCCGGAAGGCCCCCTCCCCCTGCATCAGAGCCAGGGCAACGGAAAATTGTCAGAACTTGAGATGTGAGAGATGGGTGCGAATATATATGGGGTCATTCACACCACACAATATGTCTACATGACCTCCCAGTATAAAAACTGGAATAAAATTATACAACACAGATTGGTATAGATTAGATTCCACCCATCTCCCAAACATGAACACAGAACACACACTTCACTCACAACATCATCACCTGGAATAGACCAAACCTATTCAGGCTGAACACTACACATAGACGACAAAGATGGCATAGAGTCTAAAAGTGTTACTTCACTAAAGATCTATTGTCCATCTTTTCACACTAACAGATCCAGGTAGCTTCACACACACAGGCAGTAGAGGTCCCATTATGAATTTCTAACAAAGAAACATAGCAGACGCTATCTACAACCATCCACTAACTCAGGGGAAAACACTGCATTTCCACATATGCATGACTACAGATCACAAGCCAATGATGCAAAATTCTCAAGCACAGACAGACCTGCTGCTATTAAACTTCCAAATGTTCAAACTTTCTGGTATTGGGATGGTTGGCAAACCAGAGGGCCCCTGGTTTCCTCAACACATCGCTAATATCAGAAACATTATCCAAAACAGATAAATCTGAAGTGTGAACACTTCAAATCAAATTACAAAATTAAAAATTAGATTTTGCCATCGACTGTGACTTAGCCAGCATACACTACACTCATACCACGCCTACACACACACACACACACACACACACACACACACACTCTCACACACACACTCACACTCTGTTGCCAGGAACACACAATCCCCATTATTGTACCTTCGTCTTCACAAGACCCCGAGACATGTTTTGAATGATTTAATTGAGGTTTTAGATTTGCATAGATGGTTCTCTTCAGAAAAAATAAATTAAAAATGTCAAATATTCAGAACTGTTGTCCACAGTTATGATGTATACTGGAAATGAATGTATTGGTTGCATTGTATTTTTTGCCACTTTTCCTTTAATCCACCCAGATCAAGTTTATCCAAATTCCACTAGTATTCGCTCTATTGGAGGGGTAGTTAAAGATCAGGTAATTAAATGGGATCACCTCACTGGATATATGACTTCGAAGGGTACTGAGACTGTGTTTACCAGTCGCACTTGTTGTCATGAAACTCATAATTATGTTGTCTGTACATGTAACACATTGCAGCCTTTCTCTTACAATGACAGCAAACTCATAAATGTTGAATCATTGCAAGGCCATTCAAATACTGTTCAGGTGTCTCATTCACAGTGGTGCATCATCAGCGAGATGAATTCGTTCACATATGGAGGACTGACCTGTCCTGCTAATCACTCCTTTTGCTTGGAAGTGACAGAGGACTTTTCTATGGGCCAGATCGACATCCTCGGAAGGATGCCAAGGTCTCCCCATGGTGGGACGACACCTTTTATGAACACGGAACACAAGCTTTGGTCGACATGATGGAGCTGGTACAGAACGTCATTCTCAAAAGAGTACCACCTCTCTCAAGCGCAAGTAGAGACAAACTTGGTGCGAAAGACTGCACAGATCCTGTCTAGCTCATCTACCCAATCAGCACAGACTGCATATAACTGGTGGGACTGGGTACTTCGAGGGTGTGCGGTTGGAAGCGCACTCGTCTTCTCCTTCACGCTATTCCAATGTTGCTACTTCCGACACCTTATTAGATCGGTGAAAGCATCCACCAACATGATATTGACTCTCAGTCCCTTAAAGCTGCCCACCTTACAACGACTGAAATGACACCGCAGGAAAACCTGTGAGTGGCTCACGGTGCCAAACGGGGGAGCTGTAAGGCTGCTGCCGGCATGTCTGGCCGACCGCTAGATGGAACAAAAGGCCCTCCTGGACATTAACACTTGAACTACCTCCTGCATATGTAACAGGGATCTCGAGGCACAGCACACAGTGCAGTTCACACTTCATATACACTATCCCCCTTTCACCCCTTCTCCTCCTCACATGAAATACACTAAAAAACCTATGCAATGCAAAGTATGTACAAGAAGAATCTATGTATGTTTGATATCATTTAAAGTGTCTCAGTGCACCTGGTAAAATGGTCTCATTTTCCCAACCATAATGAAAAGCTAAAAGAAGAGAAAGTCATGTATCTTCTAAAGGTGTTTCCTCCCCCAGATCCTCCATTCAGACTGTACCTCCTGTATGTAAAACAAAAACCTATTCAAATACAAATTCTGATCTCCCAGTGTGAATCCCTGAATAGGGAACCAAAATCGAATTATAATGATAGACGGCCATTTGGTAAGAATATTGAATTATCTGGGTATATAAGAAAAAGGTGCAGAAAGTTCATGGAGTCTGTAGTTTGACTGCCCACACAAACGCTGTGTGTAATTTTCGTTACCAGGTAATAACTTTTAAATCATTGCTAGGGTCCTAGAACTGCGGTCCTAGAAATGCGGTCCTGAAAATGCAGCCTCGGAGAAGCATCACATAAAAATAAACAAAATATGTCCAAAAAGGGGAACAAAGTGTCCATGGAATAAAGGTGTAGGAAATCTGGTGTAATTGCTGTACTGGCAAGTAGGTATAGCTGCAAACTGGACAACTCCAAAACTCCAAAGTGGGCAGAACCTCCTAAAGGGGGCGGGGTGATCACGCAATTGGCTCTGGCTTCAAACAATTGTCATTGACTTACATTTAAAAATAAAAGTTTGAAAATGAAACATCTTTTGTCTGATCTGAAACAAAAAGTTATAAAATATGCTATAAAAATAAATACCTATATAAATAAATATGCTCTGTGAGAGAAGAGCCTGAAGCTTGTGGCCAGTGGAGTTTGGACTGGAGTTTGAACCGTGACTTTAGTATTGAAGTGTGCATACGATGGACACTTTACTATCCAATGAGGTCACGGGAGAGGATTTATGAATGGTAGTGAAGCGACATAACTGACGCTGGTAGGTCACATGATAATGACAACATGGCGAATGTAGTGTGTCCATTACATTCATACAGAACTACTTTTTTTAAATATAGAATTTTTTAGCGGTCAAAATAAGTACCTACTCAAGAGAGTGTGATTTCAGCCTCGGTTTATACTCGCCACGTCTGCATGAATGTGAAGGTGCAAGTGCAAAACTTAAATACTGTAACGTAATAACGTAAATACTGTAAATATATATTGTAACTAAAAATATTGTAAATTATTATTATTAATATGAAATCATTAATGTTGCATCTAAATAATAGTACGCTATAGAAATATTTGCATTCATTTAAATATAAATGTAATGTTTTCAAATTTAAATAATATTAACAAATAAATATAATATAAAGGATTTGTAAAGATTTTTACACTTTATTTAAATTACAAAGACATTTATGTTTTAGATGCTGTCAATACATCCATATAATATGTTTCATTGTATATTTCCAAACAATGCATGTCACCATTTTGCATGAATACATAAAATATCAATGAGATCAGAGTGGCTTAGTTTATTCTTAAAGCACTCTGTATCTATACAGGTTGCACATAAAACAGTCCAAATCACAATGTTATAGTTATTGTAAAGCTGATTAGATATGAGCTATAAAACCTATGATAATATGTTTCACAAGCTTCTTATGAATCCTATTTCATTTATCATTATGGGAGGGTGTTTATCGAGATTACAAATCCATCAAGTAGAATAGCTCATTTGTTGTAGGCTGATATGATTAACACATGTATACTTCATTTGTTTAAAACTGCAAACAGCACATCTGAGCTTATGAGCTGAATGTTGGACAAGAGAATTAGACGCTTGGAGTACTGAAATACACCCGTCCATTTACAAAACGCATCTGTGGGAGGTGTGTAGTGTGTGGGCAAAAGGTACGAATCTAACTTGAAAGTGTTTGCTATATGTGGTCTAGCATCAAGGTGGCCCACAGGACTCGCATTGAATGCTGCACTGGTTAGAAACTGAACAGAAAGGCTTTGTATAATGCTCATTTGGTGGGTTACATGTATGTATTGTTTTTCACTGAATATTTTTGTCTCAGATCTTGGGGGTAGCTGCTGTCTCCAAAATTAGGAAACCACTTAATTGGCACAATCCAAGAGGTGAAAACAATGTCGTGTGACACAGTGCTAATGGGCATTAGCATGTTTATAAATAACCAATTGCATATAAAGCTTTATTTGTGACTCATTGATTGTGATTTCCCTCCACTAGTGCTATAGAGACTGTAGTATGTAATGTTTTCACACTGTGATAACAAGCCATTTGAAAAATGTGAATTCGCTAACATATGTTCTCGCAGAGGTTCTCCACTCTGTCTAGCTTAGGGTTGCCAGCACTTTCTCTCATAAGTGGCATAATTTGTTGAGTAGCTGAGGTGATAGAACCCAGGATGGGGGCTGAAATGATTCAGAGCTTCGTCCAGTAGAAACGCAGATAATGATGCTGGGGAGCTTTTATATGAATTCAATTACACCATTATGTCAATATAACATTGAACCGGCGCCTTGCAGTGTGTTACATTTGTTTTGATCATGTCTAATGTAATTTTTAAGCCAAAATCATCAGAGTGACTGTAAAAAGATGGAGTGACGTTCATGGGCATCTTGGAAACCTCTGCTGGGAATTTAATCTTGTCTGATGCTTGTCTTGACTTGATTTCATTGCCACCTTTGTGTGAGTCCCCCGATCAGACAGATTTAACCCCTTTGGATGGAAGGATATGCATCTTTAGTGAGATGGCTGAAAAAATTGTCATACTAAAATCTGGGGTTTGCTTTGTCTGCTGTTGTCTTGCACACAGTTGAGTGTTCTGGGCTTTTTAGTATACTTTACTGACCACTAATTACTATAGACAATCAATGAGTCACATAGGATGTTTGTTTCATGTTTATATTGTTTCAAGTTGTACGAATGCAGATACCTTTTGACCTCCTCCCATATAAATATTTGTTGTATCGCATATACATTTGGTTGCCATTTTCCATTTTCTTCTTTAAGTAGTTCTTAAACGCAACTGTCAAAAGGAGTGCTGCCACTTAGTGAATCAACCAATAAGAGCAGTCCATTTCAGGCAGATGTATAGGTGGCAGGAAAAACAGCATCAGCTTATTGTTTTGGTTCAGGAGGAACGGTAAAAGGTGATGTTTGTTTGCGGTGCTCAGTGACTGTCTGTCTACAACTCAGCAAAGCCTTACGGAATGCACTGATGATGTGTGATGTCTGCGTGAGCAGGGTACGCGGAGGTATGGAAATACAGATTGACAGGCAGGTAGGACATCCTATCATTGCATTCGGTCCAAATGCAATGATTGGGTGAACTTTTTTTTTGGTCCTGAGACTTCCACAGAAGATGTACACTTTGAATATTTAGACCACTTCTATTATTGCTTGCTATCAGGATTTGTAGAGTTTCAACCAATACAACAAAAAGTGTTTATGAAAAATGTCTTAGTTACTGACATAACCTCAATTCCCTGATGGAGGGATTCCCTAGGGGGTCGCACTTGGGAGCCCCAACGCTTCTGATTAGCAGGTAGTTCAGTGTTGTGGCAGAAAGGACACAATGGGGGTTAGGGTTCCCAATGGAAAACGCCACAACAAGTTGAACCATGTTACAAGGTTTGTCGGTGCAGATGCCGGAAATCTGCTGTGTGCAGGGTAACAAGTGCACTCGCTACATCGCAACCTTCCTAATGACCCATGCCCGGAGTCCCTTGTACCACGCAGGGGCAGAGAGAACAGTAGTTACAATGGGAATAGGTTGCTTCAGCCACTTCCAGACTATTTATCTTTTTTTGCTTTTAAAATAAGGATAAACTTACAGCTATGCAGACAAGAGTTAGCATTGGGGAAGGGTTCTTTCTCCTATGCAGAAGAAAGGACACTACGGAGACCACATCCTGCCCGAAGGTAGGTTAGCATGTGGAGAATACATTACATGGACTTACTGAACAGGAAGTACCTGAAAAGGGATGAGCTCTACAGACACCGTGACCGGTGGCCCAGGGTTGGACAGGATTTAGCGACAGGGAAACCAAACAGTGGAGAATACATCAGGGATTACCACTAGGGAATCAGCACATATGGAGCCCAATTACGCAGACTCACCTGAAAAGGGGCATACCATGAGCATAGCAACGATAAGGCTGGGTCTGCTTCATCACAAGGAATCGCTTGCAGGTTCACCACCTGATCCCTAAAATCGGTAATGGGAACCTTGGGGGTGTCTGCCTACAAGGGGCGTGAGCTCCGAAAACCAAGTCTACACTCTAAAAAAAAGGTTTTATAAGGCACCAAAAGCAAAAAGCAATGGTTCTTTGTCGTAATCATAGAGGAACCACTTTTGGTGATATATAGCACCATAATCTAACATTTTCTGTATATGGTAGCAGTGCTATATAGCACCTTAGTCAAAGAACCAGTGAAGAACCTCTGAAGAACCGCTGAAGAACCACTAAAGCATCAAAATTGGTGCTATATAGCACTTAAAAAGGTTCCACTATGATTACGAGAACCATTTTTGGTGCCATATAGAACCTTTTTTTTAGAGTGTAGGTGGGCCAGTACGGCGCAACCAACACAACCTGTTCTTTGTCCTCCCTGACTTTAATCAGAAAGCATATATCACCCCAGCCTGTGTTGGACGTGTCTGTTGTAACCACAGCACATCTGGACACTTGTTCTAAAGGAACCCCTGCACGTAGAAATACAAGGTCTGTCCAAAAGCTGAAAGAGTGATGACAGATTACAAAAGCTGCTCCAGCATGGGCATGGCCCTTCTCAAACTGCATCTGATGGAGACGTGTTGATCGCACCCAGAAATACACAGGTGAAAAAGCCTCTTTAAAAACAAGTTATTTGTCTATGTTTGCTCTATTAGAAGAAATTTCTCTTTTATAGAGAAACTCAGAGAGAATAGAGAATATTTTCTTTTGAACATTTCTGTTTTTAGTAGCTCGTTGAAGCGCCCAGGGGAATTCTCGGCTCCGAAGAACAAATCTGAATGAGTGGATGCAAGCCATCTCCAGGGGAGTGGCATGCAAATTCAACACACCAATTCTCATGGGCCTTTTCTGAAGTATCAGAGGTGTTTGGGGTATTTGAGTGACATATAGAGTACATTGCCTACCCTACCTTTAAGTTATAGGTACACTGTAAAATTCTTGTAATGTAATTTTTTTCACAGAAATAAACTAATAGTTAAAACCTGTTAATGGGTTAACTGTAAGTTACTGAACCATACATGTGCGATTTAAAATGACTTACAACGCATTATATATTTTACTGTAAAATGCTTTCAGATTTATTTATCTTTTTGCAAGTAAAAACTACGAATTGCCATATAATTTAAGATAATAAAAAAAAACAGTATAAGGACATTCTCAGATGATCCAACATTACACATCACATATGAACAATTTATATAGTTTAGTTTCTTCTCATTTTTGTTATCAGTGTGTACATTAGCGTGTTTTGTGTTACAATGTTTATTTAATTATTTTGGTATCATGTGCGTTTAGCATAATTTATTTTTGTGTGTATGACCAAGTGCACAGTCTCTAAAGGGATATTGGCCATGTTTTATGGACAGGTCACTTATGAACTCTAATTCATCATGTGGCTTTCTGTTACTGATAGTCCAAGTAGGCTTGGCATATAAGATTATATCATTTCATGAAAAATATGGGCCGATTTCACAGACAAGACTTAAGCCTAGTCCCAGTGTCAGGACCTCTGAAACTTAGGACCCAGATGCAGGGTGAACAATGAAGACTTTATTAACAAGACTCTAGACAGGGCACAACAAGGAAGTGACAAGGTGTGAATTCAAACAGCAGGGCAGGGGACAGACACCACGATGACAGGCAGGGAGGACGACCACTGAGACGAGTCCAGGGAGACCATGAACTTGCGGATGGCTTGGGAGGCAACACCAGGCAGGGCGATGGTGGGAAAACCCAGACAGGAACCTGAGACTTGATGTCCTCTCCCAGAATCAGCTCTAGTCTTGACTGCCCGGGATAAAGAGACAGTGGCCAAGGGAGACTCAGGACACAGGGCAGGAACCAACACAAGACACAAGACAAGACAAGATAAACAAGAGCCAAAAATAAAACCTAAGAATAGGGAAACTGCAACTAAGTATCAGAAATCTAAAAAAGGAAAACAAAATGAATATAAAACTATAACAAACAAGGAGCTAAATAAATACTAGAAATGAAAGACTGGAACTAGAAACAAAGAAAAGTAAAAAACCAAATAGCAACTTTGCAGGAAACTAGAGAGAGAAAAATAAGACCACTAAACTAGAGAGAAACAAAACCAAAGCTAGAGAAAACCAAAAAAATAAGGCTAGGGGAAAATAAAGCTAATAACTATAACTTGGCAAGAGCAACAGCAATCACAAGGACAAGATAAGCCAGACAACGAATGCACACAAACGCAACAAACCGATACTCGGTTACTTAACGTAACCTCGGTTCTCTCTAGAAGAGGGAACGAGTATTGCGTAAGTTCCTTACGCTACGGGAAAGTATTCTTTCTTCGAGATTTCTGAAAAACCCAAAATTATCCTTAATTTTGTAACATTGTCAACGCAGTGCGGCAGCCTGGCAGACCATAGCAGGCTATTCCAGCGTGCTATTGGCTGCTCTGCTGGCAACTGCAGCAGCCTATCGGTGAGCCCGCGTGACGTGGCGACCAATGAGGGCGCTTCGCGCCCACCTGGCTTCATTTGCCTACAGGTGGGGCGTGGCCACGTGTATATAAGCAGGGCTCACGGGCTGCATATTCGGTTTTCGTAGTTCTGAAGCATAAAAGCCCGCGGGGCGCACGGCAAGGAACGCAATACTCGTTCCCTCTTCTAGAGAGAACCGAGGTTACGTTAAGTAACCGAGTATCGTTCTCTTACGAGAGGTTCTCTCGTATTGCGTAAGTTCCTTACGCTACGGGAACATATTGTCAACGCCGTGCGCGCCTCGCATACAGCATATGTATCCCAGGGAACCGGGGACCATAACACTGCTCGGGCAGGGTGGCCGGTAAGGAAAACGGGCCACCACATATACAGACACTTCATTCGAACTGACGGGTGGTTACGACGGGTGGTTACAACACCCTGTCCCATGAATGAGGGAACGGCACCTGCCGGTCTCCTTCAAATTCACCACACCTTGTCTCATGAATGAGGGAGCGGCAACGCCGGTCGCCTTCAAATTCACAATATCTTGTTATATGAGTGAGGTAACGGCACCGCCGGTCACCTTCAAACTCACAACAGCTCGTCTCGTAAATGAGGGAACGGCACCGCCGGTCTCCTTCAAATTCACAATGAGCCTAGTACCGAACTTACTACCAGTATGTGAGCTATGTCTGCGCAGAACCACTGGGCAGAACCAACAGCCCTATTGAACTGATAACACTTTCGCCTGTAAGGCAGGAACTTCCAGATTGTAAAATCTCACGAACGTAGACGGGGAGGCCCAGCCTGCCGCCATACAGATATCGTGGATGGAAATCCCTCTGGCCCAAGCCCACGAAGAGGCCATGCCTCTGGTGGAGTGTGCTCTGACACCTAGCGGGCACTGCAGGTGTTTGGAAGCGTATGCAGCTGCAATCGCGTCCACTATCCACCTGGACAGGGTCTGTTTCGAGGAGGCGAGACCTTTAGTGCGCCCGCCAAACGAAACAAATAGCTGCTCAGAACGCCTGAAGGCAGCGGAGCGTGTGACATAAACCCTCAATGCCCTGACAGGGCAGAGGAAATTGCCACCGTCCCCCTCATCGGATGCTGGCAGAGCCGAGAGGGAGATAATCTGCGCCCTGAAGGGAGTGCCGATCGCTTTGGGGACATAACCATGCCTCGGTCTGAGAATGACCTTAGAGTCATTAGGACCGAACTCCATACACGTCGGGCTCACTGAGAGCGCGTGTAGATCCCCCACGCGTTTCACTGAAGCCAGAGCTATCAGAAACGCGGTTTTTAGCGAAAGGAACCTTGGTTCCACAGTCTCGAGCGGTTCAAAGGGATGAGCCTTCAGGGCCTCTAGGACCAAGGCCAGATCCCATATAGGAACCGACGGGGGCCGCGGGGGATTCATCCGTCTGGCTCCTCTGAGGAAACGGATGATGAGCTCGTTCCTTCCTAGCGTGCTACCTAGCGTCGTCTGAGCGAACGCTGCTATAGCCGCCACATACACTTTGAGCGTGGAAGGGGACCTGCCCCGTTCCAAAAGCTCTTGGAGGAAGGAGAGCACCCGCTGGACCCCACATTGCTGTGGGTCCAATCCCTTGGAAACACACCACTCGATGAACACCGACCACTTAGAACTATATAACCGCCTCGTCGAGGGGGCTCTAGAGTGTGAAATCGTGTTCATAACCCCTTCGGGCAGGTCAACGGGTATCCGTTGGTCACCCATACATGCAGAGACCATCGCTCTGGATGGGGATGCCAAACTGACCCTCCTGCTTGAGAGAGAAGGTCTGCTCTCAGCGGAACTGGCCAGGGGGGTGAGTGCGACAGCTTCACCAGCTCTGGGTACCAAATCTGGTTCTCCCAGCGCGGTGCTATAAGGAGCACCGGACGGCGCGTTTCCCTGATTTTCGCTATGACCTGGGGCAATAGGGAGATCGGCGGGAAAGCATACAGCGGGAGGCTGGGCCAAGTTTGGGACAGCGCATCCTCGCTTTTGGACAGAAACGTCGGGCAGCGGGCGTTCTCTTTTGTTGCAAAGAGGTCGAGCTCCGCTCTGCCGAACAGGCGCCATACCAGCTGGACTGTCTGGGGGTGCAGGGACCATTCTCCTGGGAGAATGAGGCCCCTGGACAGCTTGTCCGGGCCCACATTGAGGTGGCCCGGCACGTGCGCAGCTCTCAGCGAGCGCAGCGAGCTGTGTGCCCACACGAGCAGGCGTTCTGTCAGATTGCCCAGACCTCTGGACCTGACACCGCCCTGCCGGTTCACGTAGGACACCACTGTGGTGTTGTCCGACCGGACTAACACATGGTGTCCTCGTATAAGCGGGAGAAACTGCCTGAGCGCGTTCTCTACCGCTATCATCTCCAAACAGTTTATGTGTAGGAGTTTTTCCTCGCTCGACCAAAGGCCCGAGGCTGATCTGCCCTCGAAAACGGCGCCCCAACCCGTGGTGGAGGCGTCCGTCGAGATGACCTTGCGGTGTGAGATGGCTCCCATCGTCACTCCCCTCTGGTACCAGTCGGCTACTAACCAGGGCTCTAGGGCTGACACGCAGCCCTGAGTCACTCTGATCCTGAAGCCACCGGACGCCCAGGCTCTGTGAGGCACTCGGGCGTTTAACCAGCATTGCAGCGGGCGCATGCGCATTAAGCCCAGCTGGAGCACAGCCGCAGCTGAGGCCATACGTCCCAGCATCCTCTGAAAAAGCTTTAGAGGTGCGATTTTGCCCGGCCGGAAGTACGCAGCCATGCGCCGAACTTGGCGCGCGCGATGGGGTGACAGGCGGGCTGACATTGCCACAGTGTCCAGATTCAAACCCAGGAATGAGGTTGATTGCGTGGGCACTAATGAGCTCTTGGTCCAATTGACCATGAGCCCTAGGCTGTCCAGATGGCTGAGCAGCATTGCCCTGTGGGCGAGGAGCTCGGCCTCCGACTGCGCCAGGATGAGCCAATCGTCCAGATAGTTCAATACTCGCATCCCTCGATTTCTCAGAGGAGCGAGGGCCGCGTCCATGCACTTCGTAAATGTACGGGGTGCTAGTGACAGGCCGAACGGAAGGACGGTGTATTGATAAGCCTGGCCGTCGAAGGCGAATCGTAAGAATGGCCTGTGACGCGGCGTTATCTTGATTTGAAAATATGCATCTTTCAAATCTAGGGAGATTAGCCAGTCTCTCGGGCGAATATGCGCGAGGATCTGCTTGGTCGTGAGCATCTTGAACGATCTTTTCATAAGAGCTTTGTTCAGACGCCTCAGATCCAGAATCGGTCTGAGCGACCCATCCCTTTTTGGCACGAGAAAATACCGGCTGTAAAAGCCTGACTTGCTCATAGAATGGGGAACCGGTTCTATAGCCCCTTTGCACAGCAGCGTGGCTATTTCTGCTCGAAGTAGATGTGCTACTTCCTCGCTCACTCTCGTCTCTGTACGCGCACAGAAGCGCGGAGGGCGGCGAGCGAACTGCAGAGTGTAGCCGTGCTTCACTGTTTTCAGCACCCATTCTGATACACCTGGAATGGCTTCCCACGCTCTTGCGTGCGCCACACGGGATAGAACGGCCTCCGGGCTCGAAACGCCGCGCTTCGCGGGTTTGACGGCCTGTATAGGAGGGGCGGGCGCAGTGCGCGCGCTCTCTGTGCTGTGGGCCAGCCGATCGCTCGCGATGGCTGGCCGCCCTACACACTGCATCTCTGCCGCTTCGAGCGGGGAGTGGCTTGTGTGCGGCCCTACACTCATCGCTCCGGCCACCCTGGGCGGGAAACAAATGGTGTGTGGCGCGGCGCGTGGCGCCTGAGGCATAATGTTCGCGAAAATGTGTGAGCGCGTTTGAGCGGGCACAACTCTTACGCGTGGAACATGACCGGTTAAGAGTGGCTGTGTGACAGCGCGTGTGGTGGTTAGTCGTGGACGCAAACAAGCGGACACGTGACCTAACTCTAGCACTCGAGCGGCCGGTGGCCGCTTTATGTGAGTGGGGGACACAGGGTTTATAGTGCTTGTGTGCAGGGGTGAACACAGAAAAGTGGGCACATTTACTGCATTTGAAACACATACGGCGTGAGCCGTGCAACCAGAAATAATGCAACTTTTGTGATTTCTCTGGTTCGCCGTAAAAACGGCGGTTATTGACAGGCGAGAAGGCATTTTTGCCGGCTCGTTGGCTGCGTGAAATCCATCTGCAGCAGCCACAGTGGCGGGGGCTGACAGGAAAGAGAGTTTTGACGGTGGTCCGGCCGCGGCGGGACTTAACCGTCGTTTCTTGCCTCTGGCTAGGAGGACTTTGGAGGCTCGGGCTTCAGCGCGATCCTAGGCCGGGGGCCCCGAGGTGGAGGCGGCTTACCACGGCTGGAAGAGCGCGATCTGGGGCGGCCGCTCGGTCTTCGCTGAGACGAAGGGGGCCGCGCTGGGCGCTGCGCGGAGCTCGTTGCTGGCTGGTCACGAGGACGGCGAGCAGCGGAGCTATTGCTAGCGCCGGGGCGTCGAGGCAGGAAAAGGTTCATGGCCTGCGTCGTTTTCTGCACTTCGGAGAAACGGTCGACGATCCCTTTGACCGCTGGTCCAAAGAGCCCAGACGGAGAGAGCGGGGCATTTAGGAAGGCCGCGCGCTCTGTTTCTCGCATGTCCGCGAGCGTGAGCCAGAGGTGGCGCTCAGCTACCGTGAGGGAGGCCATAGAGCGTCCGAGGGCCTGTGCTGCGGTCTTGGTGGCGCGAAGGGAGAGATCCGTCGCGCTTCGCAAATCCGTGATTAACTCAGCGTCACAGCATTTCTCGTCCAGGTCGCGGAGGAGATTAGCTTGGAGGATTTGCAGCACGGCCATAGAGTGCAGAGCGGACGCAGCTTGACCGGAGGCAGCGAAAGCGCGGCCGATCAGCGATGACGTCACTCTGCAGGCCTTAGACGGGAGGGCAGCCTTTGAGCGCCAACCAGAAGGCGGGCAAAGGTGCGCTGCGACCGCCTCTTCCACCGGAGGGATAGCGTTGTAGCCTTTCTCGGCCGCGCCGTCGACTTGTGAGAGCGTCGAAGAAGCCTGAGACGAGACCCTCGCGGAGAATGGCGCGTTCCAGGACTTTGCGAGCTCCTCGTGAAGCTCCGGCAGAAAGGGTGCAGTCCTGGAGGTGGGCGCACGGCGGCGACTGTTTAGGAAGCATCCGTCAAGTCGGTTCGGCGCTGCCACCTTGGGCGGGGCCCATTCGAGGCCTAGCTGCTCGACGGCCCGGGTGAGAAGGCGCAAAAGTTCGGCGTCCTCACCCGCTCGAGAGCGTCCGGAGCCCCGGACTGAAGAGGACGCGGAAGACCAGTCCTCGCTGTCGGAAGCCATGATGGAGCAGCTGTCGGCGCGTTCCGCGGCCGCATCCGCCTCATCCCCGGAGGCGGCAACAGAAATGGCGGCCTGGGGTGGGGGCGGGGAAGGCGAGAGTGAAGCGGGCGGGAAAGGTTCCGGCGAGCTTCTCTCTGCGAACTCCGGAATCCGCTGCGAGCGGCGCTTCTTTCTGCGCGGCGTGGCAGGGACTGGAGGAATATCATCATCGAACAGGACGAGTCGAGCCCGCAGGGTCGACATCGTCAGTTCTTCGCACTCTTGGCATCCGCCGGCGAGGAGTGCGGCAGCGGCGTGATCACGGCCCAGGCAGAGAGCGCAGATCACGTGGCGGTCCCCGGAGCTGAGCTGCGCGTGACACGAGCCGCAGGTGGAACGAGACATTTGTATCAACGCTCGGCTCTTTTTGTGAAAAAGTGTGACGCAGCGGCGACAACACTTTTGAGCGTAAAGGATATGGGCTGCCGGATAGCAGAGCAGGCACGGATGGCTGAAGGTGGCGCGATGCTGCCGGCTTCCTCAGGCGCTGTCCTCTGCTTGCTTGTCTGCGCGGTCACGGCGGCGGGTTCCAGATCCAGCGATGCGAAGGGCTTCGCTGAAGAAAAGAAAATCGAATATGCAGCCCGTGAGCCCTGCTTATATACACGTGGCCACGCCCCACCTGTAGGCAAATGAAGCCAGGTGGGCGCGAAGCGCCCTCATTGGTCGCCACGTCACGCGGGCTCACCGATAGGCTGCTGCAGTTGCCAGCAGAGCAGCCAATAGCACGCTGGAATAGCCTGCTATGGTCTGCCAGGCTGCCGCACTGCGTTGACAATGTTACAAAATTAAGGATAATTTTGGGTTTTTCAGAAATCTCGAAGAAAGAATACTTTCCCGTAGCGTAAGGAACTTACGCAATACGAGAGAACCTCTCGTAAGAGAACAGCAAGGACAAGAGGGAAAGAAGCACAATATAAAGGGACCAGAGCACATGAGGATCAGGTGAGCACAATTAGTGAAACAAGGACTAGACAATGACTAAACAAGGGGGCGTGGTAAAGGGAAACAAGGAGGCAGGACAAGAGGAACACACAAACAAAGACACAGCCATGTGCTCAAGCACAAGACAAACAAAGAAACACTAAACAGGGACAAAACTGTCAGGGCAGGATCCTGACACCCAGACTAAAATGTATGTTTGAGCTGCCTTAACTGAAAGCAACTTGAACTGACCAGTAATGTTTTCCTCTAAAGGCCCGGGTATACTTCGGCCGTCCGCGTTCGTGCACCGCCCGCATGACGTAATTTTCGTCATTCGGAGGGCGTGCGGCCGGCCGCACACCCCGTCCGCGCGCAGCCCAAATTTCGAGACCGCGCGGATGGTCCGCGTGCAACAGCGCATGCGCCAGCAGTACAGAAGAGTCCACTAGGTGGCAATACGCACAGTATTGAGCACAGTGTTCAGCCGTCGAAGAAGAGTGTGCAAAGACCGGTTTAAAAACAACACGCTTTAAAAAAGAGAGGATATCCTTCTCCATCGTTTATGATTCTTCAGTATTTCTTCCAAACTTCTTGCAATGGTGGATGCACTACAGTTCTTCTCCGATCATGCCCAGCGAATGTCCCGTTGATAACAGGACTCAGTGCTGCCCCCCAATGTCTGGTAGAGCATAGGGAAAAAATGTACTGCGCATGCGTCGAACGCGATCATCCGCGCGCATCCGTTGTGTAGTATACTTTGAAAGACGCGCGGACAGGGCTGCGCGCGTGACGCGTCCGGGCGCGGTAAGTGAAGTATACCCGGGCCTTAAGTCATGTTTGTAAAAGGTAATTGAATGTCTTATTTTAACTAAGCCCTGTCTGTAAAACCAGAGGATGATGTTTTAAGTTTTTAAAGTAAAATACACTCACTGGCCACTTTATTAGGTACACCTGTTCGACTGCTCATTAACGCAAATATCTAAGGCTTGTTCGACTTCACCCAGCGATGCGCAGACCGATCGGCGGCTGACTTGAAGCAGTGCATGCCGGTTAGAAATTTTGTCCGACTTGAGGCAGCGCCGACGCCATGTGACAGTGACGTATGTCAACAAAGTGCCGCGAGAGCGATTCGAGAGCAGTCGGCTGATACAGCCGGTGCAGATTCTCCAGAGCAGCTGCAAGAGGCTGCACGGACTCTGATGACGACACAGCTGTTCCACGATTGGCTGGATTCACCGCATGACAGCGATCACGTGTTTTGTGTTTATTCTGAAACCTTCAGCTCCACTAATGCGCACAAATCTGTTTTTTATAACAGTAAAACCTCCTTTCATGTAGTCGCGATGTTATATTGTCATGTTTATCAAAATAAAACTGATTAAAAACATAGACCCCACTTCATTGATAGTGTAGGCTTATATGTTGAACTTTATTCTTGTACAAACACACGCTGTATTAAGTAGTAGCCTACATAAAGTATTACATGACAATAATGTCTCTGAAACATCTGTGTATTGCCAAATATTGCATTTATTTAACTTCAGCTGATAAAGTATGCAAACACAGCGCGAGCGTCACTACGGGAAGCAGAAAGTGTCCGACTTCACGGCTCCGTTTGCAGCTCCTCCCCGTCTGCACGCGGCTACTCTCGCCGATCAGTTGAATCCGGCCGCAGCCGATGTCGAACACACCTCTAGTCAGCCAATCACATGACATGGCAACTTAATGCATTTAGGCATGTAGATGTGCCTTGTTGATGCCCATGGTCAGAGGAGAATGGCCAGACTGGTTAGAGCTGATAGAAGTCCAACACTAACACAAATTACCATTTGTTTCAACCAAGGTATGCAGAAGAGCATCTCTGAAAGCACAACACATCAAACCTTGAAGCAGATTGGCTACCGCAGCAGAAGACCACACCATGTGCCACTCCTGTCAGCTAAGAATAGGAAACTGAGGCTACAATTCGCACAAGCTCACCAAAATTGAACAACAGAAGATTAGAAAAATGTTGCCTGGTCTGATGATTCTCTATTTCTGCTGTGACATTTAGATGGTGACATTTTTTTCTTGGCAAACTTTGGGCCCCTTAGAACCAATTGGGCATCATTTAAATGTCACAGCCTACCTGAGCATTGTTGCTGACCATGTCCATCCCTTTATGACCACATGCACCCATCTTCTGATAGCTACTTCCAGCAGGATAACACGCCATGTCACAAAGCTCAAATCATCTCAAACTGGTTTCTTAAACATGACAATGAGTTCACTACTCAAATGACCTCCACCGTCTCCAGATCTTGATCCAATTGAACACCTTTGGGATGTGGAGGAACAGGAGATTCACATTATGGATGTGCAGCCGACAGATCGGCAGCAACTACATGATGCTATCATGTCAATATGGACCATGGAATGTCTCCAGCACCTTGTTAAATCTATGCCACAAAGAATTAAGGCAGTTCTGAAGACAAATGTACAATATGCCATCCCTTAATAACTAAAACATTATCACCGTATTTTTTATGGTGAACTCCTGGCAACCCCAGCTGTTCTTTGGTAAATTTAACTGGATATTTTTTACACTGTAGTCAGAGCCATATTTCCTTACGGGCAGCGCTCCAACATCTGGTCAGCACTTTGGGTGACCCAAGCATAAGTCCTGGCTCATGGTCCTTTCCTGATCTTATTCTTCTGTCTTACTGTTTCCTATCTTCCTTTAAATATCCTATTGAAATAATGGCAGAAAGGACAAAAATATAACTTCAAAAAAGTTGCAGAAATGAAAAGGCTAAAAAACACCCTGGTGACTTTTATGGTCTTGAATGCTACCCAAACATTTATTTTGAGGGGATTATTAGTTTTATTTTTTTAACGTGGCAACATTTTCTAGACCACCAATGCCTGTATTTGCATTTCATCATGTCTCTTTCAATCTTGTAATGCAATCCCGCATCCACACGACCAACTTTGTTTTGTTTGTTTATTTTTATTGCTAATCCACTGTGGCCCATTTGCTCTTCCGCTCAACCGCCGGTTTTTGGCACATTCTGAATTGGAGTCTGTCATGGCCATTAACCATTTATAACAGATCACTTCTAGAGGCTTAGCATTTGTGAAATCCTGTAAATGAGTGTTAGCTAGGAATTCCAGCATCATGCTGCTATGTGTTAAAAGGATGTGCAAAATTTCAGTCGCGTTCACAGCTCACCTGTGGGTGCGTCTGTCACTTTCACAAACACCTCTCCGGCTGCAAAGATTATTTAAGTGTGGCACAGGGTAAAATTCTCATATCTCTCTGTTTCAGCAACTACGACCTGCAGCTGAAACTCTAGAAGGTTTGACCGTAATCTTCTGCCTCATACAGAAAGGCAGGACGTTACTGAATGGAAAGACTGCCATCAAATAGATGGGCTCTTTATATATTGTTAAACACAATCCAAATCCTTAATTTTCATGGTTTCATTTATGAAGTTTAGCGGAAAAGTTGATATAACTAGGATCTCAGATGTAATTTGTCTGATAGTTTCTGTCTTTACGAAGCATTGAATTTCTTTCAGAGTGTTTAACAATTGACAGAACTGAATAATGAACTTGATGTGCCACAGGGTACAGGCATGTCTTCAATGGCTATTAATGACCACAAGTTTTCATCAGGGAGTCTGTTATTCTACTGTAGTGGTGGCACCGTACTGGGTCTGCCAATTATTGATTGCTCTCAAAGTAATTTTTGTAAAAATAATAATAATAATGCATTAAATATAGTCCTTTGCATGAAAAAGGTTATATATATTAGGTAATAAATATTAACAACAGAGAACTAGATGCGTGAAGAAGAAAAAACAATGGTTTGACAAACATAAATTTGAATTTGTGTAACAAAACCAAAAAATTATTTCCATTCATTTCCATTGGAGTTGCATGTGTTTTGAAAGAGTCAGTAACTTTTTCAAAACAGGTGGAACTCTAATGGAAATTAAAAATGTCAATGTGTGTCTGTGGATATTTTGTTATACATTCAGAACACACACACACTTTCCAATCTATTATTGAGAACTATATGGTTTATACTAATATAACCTACATTACCCCTAAAACCTGTTGACTTTATTAGAAGGAAAAACGCATCTAATGAGCCTTTTAAATATTAAAACCCACTTTAAATGCCCTTGGTTTTCAACATGTTATGTCAATATTTGTGAGGTCATTTTATTTGGCCCTCAAGTAGCTAGCCTATTACAAAGCTGTAGGCTATACAAATGACCCTGAATTTCTCTCAGCTCTTCACAACCACTCCAGAGTTAAGCCTAGCCTACTTGTACAATAAATGGATGAATATCTCAGTAATAGCAAGGACAACACGACAATAGGAAAAAATGCGACAAGAACACAGTCACGAGTAATGATCACTAAGCACAAAAAAAGCATTGATAAACCCATTAGGGAACTCGATGTCTTCGTGCCTTATTAATAATTCATTTCAAACCCGTTTCGCTTTGATTTGATAGCTATTAGTCGTTACATTACTCGGCACTACTACAATCACCTGCTCTTAAAACAGCTTCGAACGATGCAATGTCGCTAAGATCAACTGTTTCTCTCGCGCTCTCACTCTTTAAAAAAAACAATTAAAAGTAGCCTGAAAAAGACGTGTTAAAACAACTTTTCGGTGTGAATGTGGTCAGCAGGGCACTAATGAACGTTACTTCAGGGATAAAACACAACACTTGAGGGAACTGTACGCAGAAACAGCATGTCAACACAACACACCATGTTCACCGACAGGTTGACGGCTTCTTCGCGACTGTTTCCCTCACAAACTCTATAGCAATCTATAAACTTGAAAATGTGTCGAAATGAAATAAATCGTTATGTCCTAGTTTGTTTCAACAGATGTTCCGCCCGCTATGACGCTTTAAATATAAGACATAAAACAAAAATCTATGACAATATACCAAAACATCTAAAGTTGTTTTACCTGCTCGGGTTGGCACAGGGTACGCACGGGATAGATGAGGAAATCCAAACTTTGAAGACTGCGAGCCCTTGATCGGCTGTTAATGGCTCGTTTATGAGAGACGCATTAGACCGGTGCAGTTCTGACAAGACTATATGCGAGCAATGCTGCTGTCTGTCCCTCCCTCCCTCTTTCTCTCTTCCCCTCTTCCCCAGAGAAATAAATAATCTCTGCTTTCATCTGGATCACTGAATCTCTCCCTCCCTGCCGTTTGCTCTCTCTCTCTCTCTCTCTCTCTCTCTCTCTCTCTCTCTCTCTCTCTCTCTCTCTCTCTCTCTCTCTCTCTCTCTCTCTCTCTCTCTCTCTCTCTCTCTCTCTCTCTCTCACACACACACACACACGTTTCAATTGACTTCTATTGTGTATGCTGTTGATATTTTCTCAAAACCCTCACACAAACATTTCAACGTTTTAAAAAATCTAAATCGAAACATTATGTTTAATTATCCATTTTCCTTGTAGTCGCCGGTCCCCACAATGCATGCAATTTTAGGGACTACTATTTTTGATTGCAGCCAGGGCCTAAAATACACTAAAATTCAGAGGGCCTGGGACTACATTTGATGGACCTCTTCCCTGGACCTATTGGCAATACCCTATAGGACCTTATTGGGGCCCCTTCATGGGCCCCTGCAATCAAGAAGAGCCTTCATAAAAAAAATGCTGTGTCCAACACACTATTACAGATATTCCTCTCTTTTTATACATAATTGCACACACACACACACACACACACACACACACACACACACACACACACACACACACACACACACACACACACACACACACACACACACACACACACACACACACACACACACACACACACACACACACACACACACACACACACACACACACACACACACACACACACACACACACACACACACACACACACACACACACACACACACACAGGCCCTATATCAGATATGACTGAATTGACTAAGCATATGCTCATATTTCTGTAAGCGATGGGACAGTATGGTTTGTAAGTATTTAATAGCATTACAGTGATTAATGCAGTGGTTCTCAGTTCTGGACCCGAGCACTGCATATTTTGGGTGTCTCTTTTATTTAACACCTGATTTAAATGAGTGGCTTATTAGTAGAAACTGCAAGACTTGAACTGGGTGTGTCAGATAAGGGACACAATCAAAATGTGCAGAGCTGGGGCCCTCCAGGACTAGGATTGAGAAACACTAGCAGATTGCAAGCGACGGGATTACTACATCGGATTAAACTGCAACAAACATCATTTCATTATCTGCGCATCAGATGAAAAGCACGGTAGTGTGGCAAAAAATGTGTCCTATTCTTTACTCACATATTTTATAGGCTCTCGATTAAGAAAGCACAATAGTATTGTGCATTAATGTGCAGTGACAAGAGATAATATAGCCTACTGGAGATTCTTAATGAGTTTTGTGGTGTTTTATGTTGTCATTAAAGCTTTAGACATACCAGTAGTCTTCCACAAACGAAATAATACTGGCATCTCAGCATGTAAGGATGAGTTTAGTCTTACGCCATTATGAAGTTCATCAGTCAGATGGGAAAATGAGAAGTCCTTTCTTCCAGTCTATAGCCATTACGTCTCTCTGGGAAGAGCTGGTCTCTTCTTAATGGGATGAACCATTGAACCACACAGAGATCAGGACAGCGATGCTGTATCAGGTCTATAGTGTGCCAATAGGATACGGACAGATGGCTGTGTAATTACGCAGGAACTAACCCTGTGCGTGTGTAGCTTCCCGCTTTCAAATGTGAATATGCTCAATTATTCTTGTTTTCTCAAGGAACAACCATCCCGTCATTCCATGACAACTATGTGACAGGCCAGAACAGAAAATTGAACGTGCTCTAATTTAGATGGTAAAGCAATATAATGTGGAGAGAAATTCAACATCAAAACTCATTGTGCTTATAGCCTCAAGGAGTTCATTATGACTAGCAACATAGAGCAGTAGTAGATATCTAAGATATGGATATAGGGATAATGTGATATCTTTTATTTTGTGATAATGTGACAGACTGACTGTACAATAATAATGATAAATACACTTATATTGATTCAAACTATTTTATAATTTGACCTGTACATAACCTTAATATGAGATTCAGCTAAGGAAAAATATATTTTAAGCCTACAATTAACAATCATCAATAATACATGAGACACAAAATGGCAGCAGTATTTTTAGTATGAAGCAAAAGAATATGTGATTTTGAAGGAATCGGTTGAATGAATGATTCAGTGACTCATTCATAAAGACAGTCGGCTTTTTTGACTGGATAATCCAATTGATTCACTTACATAGACTGTGTCCAAAACCGCTCCCTATTTCTTATATAGTGCACTATATGGTGTTGGCCATTTTGTAGTGGTGTCCGAATTCTGAGTGAACAACACCATTTTCTTACATTCCTTCACTCTTTATACCTACAACTTTTTTAAATGTAAGAGTAACATTTTTGCTAATTAAAGTACATCTATCGTAAAGATATTGTGAAGCGAAATGATACAGATCCATTGACTGATAGTAATTATTTTAAACTGCATAACATTATGTATACATAATGTATGTTCATACACTTGTTTATTGTTGTTAATAATTATTATGTTATTTCAAATAACTAAATAATGGTTTCATTTCAAATAAATGTGACAGACAGAAGTGTATTTTTAATATAATAAATAAACATAATAGTGAAAAAGCATGACAACAAGTTGTTTTGTTCTCTTACAATAAATACAATGAACATACAACAAATGTGTGACAAATGAACATGAGTGATTTCGGACACAGTCATATAGTCTGACCATCTAGAACATATACACAGACAGTGAAATGCCACTCAGCCAATCAGATTTGAGGCTTTGAACTTTGTGACTTTGATAACGTAAAAAAAACTAGCTTTGCAAGTGAATTTTTTGTCTTGGATAAAGACTTTTCAATACTATTTTTCTTTATTGGTTCTCTTGAATGCACAGACATAAAACACCAAAATAAAATATAACAAAGCATTAAATCAGACTTGTCTTTGACCCATGGTCCATAAAACCAAAAGCTCTATAATTAGTTATTGGGTTTTAAGAAGGGAGGAAATGGCCCCACTGGCAGGCCTGTGCAAGACAACCTATAATTGGACCACAGGCACACCCATTGAACCAGCTACACAGTGTCCCTGTATCATGCATTACCATTTAATTGTAATCATTATATTGCCCAAATGTAATTGCAATCTATGTAAGAAGATCACGACTTAGATGACAATCTGTTCAATGCACATAAATAAGAAATCTGTATGTGCAGTGGTTTACAAACGCACACTGATCTGTTCATGTATTTCTGAATTAGGGATCAAAGGATGAAGGCAGCCGTTGCAATGCTATTCATCATACAGTTATTTCCTCTGCTGGAACTAACATGCATTTGTCTTTTTCAGATAGCCTTTCAGGGTGAAATTTGGCTTTCGCCCACATGAGTTCACACTGTGGCCTTGGGTTTGTGTGACAAGCCATCTTCTGAGAAAACTAATATTCTTCAAAATATATAATAAAAATGTGCAGTAACTGTGATGTGCGGTAGCGTAAAGACAACATAGATTGAAATGTTGTCTGCTGAGAGATCATGAGCCAGATGGATGTTATTCTCAACAATATGCTCCATTGAAACCGGGTAAAACAAAGTGTCTTCAAATACAAATCTAACACAAACAGAAACGGCAGGTCCTTGAATTAACTTAAAGATACATAAAGGAAAAGCTTCTACGGAGAAAATAGGCTGTATCCTTATCTAAAAAGATGCAGAACAAGTTACGCAATATGCTTAGTCTGGTACAGGTTTTCTGATCGTACAATACAGTTAAAAGGAATCGTTCCCTGGCTAATGGGTTATTGGTCACGTGTACTAGATGGCCTTAATTATGAAGCTATATTTGAATGGGGATGTAGGGCAGGGATTACTCTGACATTAACTGAGTATAGAGGTAAATCATAAAGGGATATGTCCAGTCCAGCATCTGTGTCTGAATATCACTGATCCAATAAATGAACACATTGACAGTGGCGTATTTGTGTGAGCGAAAGTCCTTAATTGGCCGATCAGTGAAAGCTGGTTTCTGTCCCAGCTCACATTGACTGAAGTGAGTCGGATGAGTTCATTAATCACACGGACATAATGGTGAGGAGAAATATGGGACATTCTGTGATGCCTGATATTTTGGAAAAGGTGAAATTTATTTTAAAAACTGGATTTTTTTATTGCCGTCAGTGGGATTTCTATGAGCATCTCAAAAAAATGCACTATTTTTAAGCCTTTTGTGCGTAAAAGCTGTCTTATCTTCAGACAGAGGTCTCCAATTAGCCTGCTCTTTCTTCTTGGAGGCCATTGAAATCTAGTTTTTTGAGTACACACACACACACACACACACATATACATATTGTCGCTTGCACATCTGAAATAGCTGGTAGTTGTGCCCTTATTCTGGCCAATCAAACTGCAGCTGTGGTGGTACTAGAAAGAGGTATGGGTCAATGACATAAGAGAGTCCACAATAAAGAAAAGAAAAAACTCTTTCTATGTTGGTTTCTCATAACATCAAAAACAAAACAAAATGTGATACTCCTTATAATAATTTTGACATGGGTCGAAATGAAAGATCAAATTGTCTGATATTTTATTGAGTGAGTTATTGACCTTGACACAGTCATGAGGGTCTACAGAAGTCGCCTCTATGACATCATCTCCTGTCTCATGTCTGTTTCTGTTTAGCTATGTCCAAAATCGCATACTCTCTGGGGTATGAACTAATATATTTATGAATAAATATTTACTTCACAACTGCTAAAAAGTATGTTCCATACAGTATGAATGTGTGTAGTATGAATATAATCTGAGCGCACTACATTTCAATAGATAAAAAACACAATTTAACCAGGGTCGCTACCACTATAGATATTGAGAAAGACCCTCACAACCCACCCCAAAATTCAAATGAATATTTGATTACCTTCTTGAATTTCTCTGTTCCAGTTTCATCTCTGTATTAATCTGTATTATGATATGCAGAAGACACAGGTTGAATTAGAAAATGAATGTATCTAGACCTAGAGCAGTCTTTCCCCCAGATTTTAGAGGTCACTAATAAAAAGAGATATACCCAGAAGAGAGAATGCATGAACTGGGTCAGAGTGGAGATTCTTTCACTCGCTAGGTGGTTTTGCAAAGGCTTTTTAACTGTTTCATACATGCACTATTCAAACAAATAACAATTTACATTTACTCCCATAATAAGAGATACACCTGATTCATGAAATCAGCCCCCCCCCCCCCCCACACACACACACACAACTGGAGGGGTTGAAGTGTAAAAATACCACGTTTTACCACTGTCTCTTCGAAGATAAATTCAAACGCCAATACTGTCATTAAACTCCAACAGAGTAACATATTTAAAATCACAGAACAACAGGCCTAATTTAGGCTAATAAATGATGCCATAAAAAGGGGATGAAAAAATGTACAGCCAGCAGGTGCATCATAAATTAAATCTGGGTGATTTTAGAAGCTTTTAGCCACTTTTCCCTGAGCAGACACGGTGATGGAGAAACTATATGGGAGGAATATACAGTGAGGAAAATAAGTATTTGAACACCCTGCTATTTTGCAAGTTCTCCCAAATCATGGAGGGGTCTGAAATTGTCATCGTAGGTGCATGTCCACTGTGAGAGACAAAATAAAATAAAAAAATCCAGAAATCACAATGTATGATTTTTTAACTATTTATTTGTATGATACAGCTGCAAATAAGTATTTGAACACCTGAGATGTTATCTTTGTTAATATTTGGTACAGTAGCCTTTGTTTGCAATTAAAGAGGTCAAACGTTTCCTGTAGTTTTTCACCAGGTTTGCACACACTGCAGGAGGGATTTTGGCCCACTCCTCCACACAGATCTTCTCTAGATCAGTCAGGTTTCTGGCCTGTCGCTGAGAAACACGGAATTTGAGTTCCCTCCAAAGATTCTCTATTGGGTTTAGGTCTGGAGACTGGCTTGAACGCCAGAACCTTGATATGCTTCTTAAAGAGCCACTCCTTGGTTATCCTGGCTGTGTGCTTCGGGTCATTGTCATGTTGGAAGACCCAGCCTCAACCCATCTTCAATGCTCTAACTGAGGGAAGGAGGTTGTTCCCCAAAATCTCGCAATACATGGCCCCAGTCATCCTCTACTTAATACAGTGCAGTCGCCCTGTCCCATGTGCAGAAAAACACCCCCAAAGCATGATGCTACCACCCCCATGCTTCACAGTAGGGATGGTGTTCTTGGGATGGTACTCATCATTCTTCTTCCTCCAAACACGTTTAGTGGAATTATGACCAAAAAGTTCTATTTTGGTCTCATCTGACCACATGGCTTTCTCCCATGACTCCTCTGGATCATCCAAATGGTCATTGGCAAACTTAAGATGGGCCTTGACATGTGCTGGTTTAAGCAGGGGAACCTTCCGTGCCATGCATGATTTCAAACCATGGCGTCTTAGTGTATTACCAACAGTAACCTTGGAAACGTTGGTCCCAGCTCTTTTCAGGTCATTGACCAGCTCCTCCCGTGTAGTTCTGGGCTGATTTCTCACCTTTCTTAGGATCATTGAGACCCCACGAGGTGAGATCTTGCATGGAGCCCCAGTCCGAGGGAGATTGACAGTCATGTTTAGCTTCTTCCATTTTCTAATGATTGCTCCAACAGTGCACCTTTTTTCACCAAGCTGCTTGGCAATTTCCCCGTAGCCCTTTCCAGCCTTGCGGAGGTGTACAATTTTGTCTCTAGTGTCTTTGGACAGCTCTTTGGTCTTGGCCATGTTAGTAGTTGTTCTTACTGATTGTATGGGGTGGACAGGTGTCTTTATGCAGCTAACAACCTCAAACAGGTGCAACTAATTTAGGATAATGAATGGAGTGGAGGTGGACATTTTAAAGGCAGACTAATAGGTATTTGAGGGTCAGAATTCTAGCTGATAGACAGGTGTTCAAATACTTATTTGCAGCTGTATCATACAAATAAATAGTTAAAAAATCATATATTGTGATTTCTGGATTTTTTTTTAGATTATGTCTCTCACAGTGGACATGACAATTTCAGACCGCTCCATGATTTCCAAGCGGGAGAACTTGCAAAATAGCAGGGTGTTCAAATACTTATTTTCCTCACTGTATATTTATAGATAGTATTTTAAAGTTTTTGCGTTAGGCTCACAAAACTTCCTGCAAAAATATTGCACTCCCATAGAAACTCTGTGTTTATCTTCCGCTGCATGGCAGTTATTTTTTTATTTATCAGGGTAGCCCAGGGGCGGGTCTAGAACATGTTTTATGGGGTGGCAAGGGGGTGGCAATACTGAAGCAATCATCATTGCATGGTTCTTGTGGATTCAAATAATAATATACATATTCAGTGTATATACACAGGGACACACATTTTTTAATGGTCTATGAAGACTGTTTTGTCGAACGACATGAGGGTGTGTAATTTATGACATAATTTTCATTTTTGGGTGAACTAACCCTTGAATGTAATTAACTCCTCAAAATAAACAAAATAAAAAAGACTGCTAGAAGACTGTTTTGTGATAGATCTTGCCTGAACCTGATAGCTGGACTGGAAACTTAAAGTGAGTACAAGTTCATATCAATATTAATTTACAAAGCATGACAAACAATACAGATTATATATGGATATAAGCCTCAATGCACAAAGTACTGGTTTATTTAATCACCAACACATAGCAAAGACATATAAACCAGTGCTACTTGTAGTGCTAGATTAAGATGGTACATCCAATCACCAACAAATATTTTCAAAAATGAAAAAAAAAAAAAAAAACAAGATATATACAGCATAGATATATACATAGATACTAGGGATGTTAACCGATGACCGTTTGACCGATGGTTGACCGTATCAACGTTAACCGATCAAAGTTGTCGGTTGTAGGTTAAAAAAAAAAAAAGTGATCTCTAAATTAGGCTATTTATAGACAGTGGACTAAACGCTACTACAGTTAGCCATCTCATTCCAAAATATTTTTGTGTGAAGTGAACAAATCCCTCACACTCAATTTATCATAACTCGCCTGTTTGTACTTAATAAACCAATAAAAACATTTGGCGCGAAGTCACAGCGTTTGGGTTTGCGCGCTCACAAGGTATGAAGTATGAAGCGTGCAAAGAAAAGTAGTGTGTGGGACCATTTCACCAAAAAGAACGACACAGATGTAAGTTGCAACTTGTGTGATACAGTGCTTAAATACAGTAGTAGCACATCATCTAAATATATTACATCTACATTTCAGTGGTAACACATAAGGTGTTGATCATCATCTTTCTTTATTATTGTTAGCACTACCTCGAACTAAAGCGGCGTCTCTTCGGAGCTGTCATTATCTTAAATGAGTCGCGGCAATGTTTCAAATGAGCTTCTAACGCTAGACAATAGCCTTTATTTTCAACGCGATCACCTTGTGCCCAAACCATTTCGAAACTAAGGAGCCATTTGTCCTCCGATTACAAACAAGCTCCTCAGCGCCGCGTTTGCGGGACTCATGTTTCGCGCTGTAGGAGATTTAAAAAAATTGACGTGAGTGGAAGGCAGGCGGCGGCGCCTGGACAGTGTGTGAGTGTGTGTGTGCGCGTGCGTGCGTGCGTGTGTGTGTGTGTGTGTGTGTGAGAGCGGGAGGCAGAGAGATGCGACAGATTTGCGAAATTGCAGGCGCGGCTCGCGAGTTGCGGCTGTTATTTCAAATAGCGCAGCATATTTTTTTAACTAATCGGTTAACCGGTTTCAACCGGCTAATGAGGCTCGGTGGTCGGTCAAGAAAATGTTTAGTTTTCGCCATCCCTAATAGATACCTCATTAGTGCCTGCGCGGATCGGTCGAATGAGGAATCTACGTATATATTTCTATGATCACGCTGGTATTTTGACCTTACTCGCAGAAAGTTATGGCAGTCTGGAGAGCTGTTGACATTCGTCTGATATGAGGTGAAATAATAGCATAAATACTGTTCGGTTTCTCGCAGAAACCGATCGTTTCGTGTCTTAAGACATCAATGTGTCGTCACGAGCCGCAGGTTTTAATTTGAAGTTGTCTGTGCATGTTTTTTTTTACTCTAATAGAACTAGACCCCATTCACCTGCATTATACGACTGACAGACGGCAACGGTTGGAGTTAAAAATCTTAATTTGTGTTCTACTGAAGAAACAAAGACACCTACATCTTGGATGCCTTGGGGGTAAGCAGAAAAACATAAAATTTTCGTTATCCCTTTAACATCTCAGTGCTTGGACCTCTCCTCTTCTCCATCTACACTACTTCATTGGGACCCATTATTCAGGCACATGGCTTCTCATACCACTGCTATGCTGATGACACTCAGCTCTACCTTTCATTTCACCCAGACGACCCCACAGAAGCTGCAAGAATCTCCAGCTGTCTGGCTGACATCTCTGCATGGATGTGAAAACATCACCTGCAGCTCAACCTGGCAAAGACTCAGTTTCTCGTCTTCCCCGCCAGTCCCACTATACAACATGACTTCACCATCCAGTTAGGTACATCCTTGGTTTCCCCATCAAAGTCAGTCAGAAATCTTGGGGTAACATTTGATGACCAGTTGTCCTTCAGAGAACACATTTCTAAGACAGCTCGCTCATGCAAGTTTGCGCTCCACAACATCAGGAAGATTAGACCGTTTCTAAAAGAGCACGCAACACAGCTTCTTGTCCAGGCCCTGGTTATTTCTAGACTTGACTACTGCAATGCGCTTCTGGCTGGACTCCCCTTTTGTGCGATCCAAACACTTCGAATGATCCAGAATGCAGCAGCACATCTTGTCTTCAACGAGCCCAAAAGGACCCACGTCACACCTCTCTTCATCTCTCTTCACTGGCTACCACTCGCTGCTCGCATCAAGTTTAAGGCGCTGACGCTTGCCTACAGAGCCACAACGCGCTCAGCTCCTGCATGTTTTGAATCGATTCTACAAATCCACACCCCCACCAGAAGCCTTCGCTCAGCAAAGGAGAGACGGCTTGTGGTACCATCACAGAGAGGCAAAAAATCCCTTTCCAGAACATTCTCATTCAACGTTCCCAGCTGGTGGAACGACCTTCCCGACGCCATCCGAAACGCAGAATCATTGACAATATTCAAAACTCAACAAAAAACTCAGCTCTTCTGTGACCACATAATCTCATAAAAAAATAAAAAAAACTTTCTTTTCCTCTTTCTTCCCCTTTTTTCCCTCCCTACTCTAGCCTGTGCTACACTGAGCAATGTACACGGTCTCAGTATTTCAGGCACTTGTTGCGCTTACTCGACTCTTCATGACCAATCGCTTCCTGTACTCCCAAGTTGTAAGTCGCTTTGGATAAAAGCGTCTGCTAAATGCATAAATGTAAATGTAAACATGGGTACGGGGGAAAATACGCACCGCATACGCACTGCAAACGGAGTACGATCTATTCGTGATCACGCTGGTTGTGTTGCGGATCAGTTGCGGAAGCAGTTCATAAGAGTCATTTGTTTGGACTACTACACAATAATAGAAAGACGTGTTTTCTTGCTATTATCTCACTGCTGGGGTGGCAATGGTCTTTCTTAGGGTGGCAGTTGCCACCCCATGCCACCCCGGTAGATCCCCGCCCCTGGGGTAGCCTAATGCTGCATTCACACCATGTCGTAATCACAGTATCGAGATGACAACACGTATGGCGTATAGAGTAGTGTAGGTATGACATCACTTTGTAGGCCAAAACGCGGAAGCGAGTTAGCATTTTAGCACTTCTGGTTCCATCATCCAGAATGGGTTTTTTGAATTAGTTTTCTACGACTCAAAATTCATCAGTACTATCCCCACTCATAATTTTACGTTACGTGTCTTGAAAAAGGCGGTTGCTAACAAGTGGCTATGCTCTTGAGGCTCTATGAGGACATGCACGATTTTTACCTGTTAAAATTACGTAATTGTGGTAATTACGTTGGCGTAAACATACCTTCATGTATGGAATTTTTAAAGGGATAGTTCACCCAAAAATGAAAATTCTGGCCAATGAGTTTTCTTTGTTCTGCTGAACACAAAAGAAGATATTTAGAAGAATGTTTGTAACAAAGCAGATAGAGCAACTATTGACTACCATAGTATTATGGTAGTCAATAGTTGCTCTATCTACTTTGTTACAAACATTCTTCACTCTATCTTCTTTTGTGTTCAGCAGAACAAAGAAACTCATACAGGTTTGGAACAACTTGAGGGTGAGTAAATGATGAGAGAATTTTCATTTTTGGGTGAACTATCCCTTTAAACGGACATAGTGATGGGGACAAAATATACATAAAAAAATATGTTTCAAAGCTGTTGCGTTCCCTCGACAAACGTTGAGTTCAAGGTGGTATTGAGTTATTTTACGAGCGAAAAGTTTATCAGGGGAAGCAACCGTTTTTTCCGATAGAACGCAATGTTTCGCAAGCGAACGCAAGTTTCTTGGAGGAGCACGATACTTTTGATTTTGCGAAGTAGATCGCGAAAGAAGCCTTGATTTGCCCTCTAAGTGGACGTAAAGGTGTGATGTCACTTGAAAACTATGAACTGATGATGAATAATGGACTTATTCAATTGCCTATCAATTGCTTAATAAATAAGTCTTGCTAATGTGACAATGATAATTTACATATTAAATATATATGACAGGTATGACAGGTATGAAAGCAGGTATGAAAGCAGAGAAATTTTTCATTAAAAAAACTGTCCTTTTTTATTGTGTGGTGACTCGCTGTTTTAGCGGAGTAGGCCTACTTACGGCACTTCATTGTGTAGCTACATAGCTACAGGTAAAGTGGTGGCAGGGGTTGCTAAAACACTCTTTACATTTGCATTTGTTCATTTAGCAGACACTTATCCAAAGCAGTTTTACAAATTAGGAATTGCCTACAACAATCATTCAGCGATTCATTGTAGAGATTATAAAGATAATTTTATAGATCACTATAGGCTATTCAATACAGCAACTCATGTGGTGTGCCTTATTACAATAGCTACATAATATAGGCTATATTAAACAAAGTGTATCAGAATTAATGTTAATTATTCACTGTCAGCCTCAGTCTCTTCCTCATATTACACAACATTTGTCTGTAACTGCGTGAAAACATTACATTTGCACACGTCCCACTCAAGGTTTTTCCTTTGTATCCAGTTTGGCTCATCAAATTTTTTGCAAGCAAAAGCTCTAACCTGTAGCGTGCGCTCTCTCTCTCTCTCTCTCTCTCTCTCTCTCTCTCTCTCTCTCTCTCTCTCTCTCTCTCTCTCTCTCTCTCTCTCTCTCTCTCTCACACACACACTGAGACACACCATCAGCAACTTCTTTAGCGTTAACCGAGGCTATGGCTATTGCTTTTGTATGATGTTTCCCTCAAACTATTATGCTGACCTTGAGCTTGTATTATCTCTAGAGGATAAAGACTCTGCTTCACTCTGCTGAAGAATATCGGAGTCATGTTGAGGCAGTATGAGAGTGACTGATTGAAACTGGTTTCTATTGAGCACCAAGCTTTGATCAGATATGTGAGACCTATGAACTGTTTATAATCAAGGCCCTGGTTTCTCATCTGTCCCTGAAATGCATGTACCCATTTAGTTTAAACTCCATTTGCAAAATGAAGGTGCATATGAAGGAGGTGATATGAGAATAAAGATGGAAACATATCACCACCTCCAAGTTACAGGCAGAAATTTTGCATAATGAGCAGAAGCTGTGAATAGTGAATAATTTTAAAGAGAAAAAAATTGTCAATAATTCATGACTCAAAAACTCAAGGTTAAAAATTATTTTCATTGCATTGCTTCCATTTCATTCATTCTTCTCTCTAAATAAAATGCAATGAATAATCAATTGGCATGAACTGAAAAACTCTTTGAATTATTGATTTATCTTGTGCACCGATATTTTTTTTTTGACTGCAAATTTTTGACTGCAAAATAACAGCAAAGGGATACTCTAAAATATTTTGTCGAGGACATATATTATATCAGATATGTGGTGCATGTAAGTAGATAATCATAGTATGTGAAGCGGTAAACAGGCCATGTTTATAGTTCCGGCCATCAGGAACTCGGAGCGGGGCACAGATTGCTCTTGTGGCTAGGGACCAAAACAGGAGCAGAGTGGAGAATGTTCCAACTGTGCAATGGAAAGCCCCACTGAGATTCCCCTTACATAAGCACTCCAGCCTCAGTGCTGGCCAACAGGACCTTATAACACACCACTGGACATCATACAGCCAGCACTGATCTTACAGAACCAACATGTACCAATTAAAATGGCATGCTGATATACCATGTATACAGCAGAAAAGTTGGAGCAGAAAAGTAACTTTTTCCTACCTGTTGATGAATGAAACAATATTAAGTGTGAGTCAGCAATTGTTCTTTTAATGAGGGCATGAGGCTGCCAACACATATTTCTACAGCAGCTCTTTTATTTTAGTACCCTTCTTTATTCCTATTTTCCCTCTTTCTTTAGTTTTCAGCCTTGCATTGCAAAAACAGGTTTTCATTGGCCTTGCAAAACACATTTTATAACACTGCCATCTAGTGATAATAGACAACAACCTCATCCTGAATCTGATATTTATAATCTGTTAGCAAGAGATTTTGAAATTGTATTTTATTTTATTTTTAATACTGTTTACTATATCAGTTTTTAATCATGCAATGCAATGACTAATGCAAAACAAAGCATAACACCATTTTATTTTAAATGCATGTATTAAAAAATACATATTTTAAAATGTCAGTTACTTAAATGTTGCTTACTGAAAACAATATATAGTTAAAAAAAATAACTGGAAGGAAATGCTGAATACATAAACTCAATTCACAATAACTTTCTTATTTTATATTTAATTTATTAATTATATAATTGTTAATTACTCAAAACCTCAATTGGAATGAAAAAGACTGGCGACATTTCCTCCAAAATCAGACACACAGACGTTGACTCATATTTGAAGAGCAGAAGAAAAAGCTTTTACGAGATTTTATAACATACTTTACACAGTTCTGTGCTAGAGCAACCTTTGAGCACGTCCTTGAATGTTTTGAGAAGTCAAAAGACCTCTTTCCATTCAGCAAAGCTTATGCTGTCTGTTTTCCTTTCAAAGTATGTTTTTATGGTTAGTTGCAGCTTTTCCTCACAGCAGTTCTCTTATGACCAAGTCCCTGACTCCTACATTAGCCATGCTCTGACCATGACCAAAATACTTGAATTCTTCTTTCTTTCTTTAAAAAAAAAAAAAATGAAACAACATGCTCCCCAAATCAATGTGCATGTTTTTCCAAGAAGCCAGAGCTATATAAATAATAAATGCATCTTTCGGTTTCTTCTGAAAATAAACAAACAAAAAGCAGCCATGATGTTAACATGTTGATGTCTTTGATAAGGTTTTCATGAGGTCAAAGTAAGTCATCCAATGAAACAAACACAAATCCCTTTTTACAAAATTTTTACAGCATGCACTTTAGGTACAACGGGTTGGACTGCCCTTTTGCCTTTAGAACTGCCTTATTTCTTTATGGCATAGATTTAACAAGGTACTGGAAACATTCCTCAGAGATTTCATGTCCATATTGACATGATAGCATCATGTAGTTGCTGCCGATCTGTCGGCTGCACATCCATGATGTGACTCTCCTGTTCCACCACATCCAAAATGTGTTCAATTGGATTGAGATCTGGAGACTGTGAAGGCCATTTGAGAACTGAACTCATTGTCATGTTTAAGAAACCATTTTAAGGAAGTAGACATCAGAAGATGGGTACATGTAGTCATAAAGGGATGGGCATGGTCAGCAGCAGTATTCAGGTAGGCTGTGGCTTTTAAATTATGCCCAATTGGTACTAAGGGGCCCAAAGTGTGCCAAGAAAATATTCCCCACACCATTACAGCACCAGCAGCCTAAACCGTTGATGCAAGGCAGGATGGACCCATGCTTTCATGTTGTTTATGCCAAATTCTGACCCTACCATCTAAATGTCATAACAGAACTCGAGACTCATCAGACCAGTCAATGTTTTTCCAATCTTCTATTGTCCAATTTTGGTGAGCTTGTGCGAATTGTAGCTTCAGTTTCCTATTCTTAGCTGACATACGACTGACTTGAGTCATACGACTCAAGATGGCGCCGAGGATGGCTGCTGCGTCGCGAGCTCCGTTACTACATTGCAGTTTTTTGTTTGTTCTGTTTATAGTTTTTGTGTTTTTTTGTCTTGGATGTTGTCTGCCTTACTGCGTATGACAGACAGACACTTTTGGACATTGGTTCGGCAATCGCACACCAAAAACCGGACTTTAAATTCTTCAGTGACGACCAGCTGTTTACAAACACGGCAGCGGAGCCCTTTGTGTGGGCGGCCCGACCGCGGAAACGCGGCCGGAGAAGGGGAAGCAGAGCTGGCGTGCTCATCAGAGTAAGACGCCGCGCAAACCGACCCCTGCTTCCCAGTATTTTACTGGCTAATGTTCAGTCTCTGGTCAACAAACTCTGCGAGCTGAGAACACGGATCTCTTTCCAACGAGAGACGAGGGACTGCTGCATTATCTGCCTTGGATGCCCAGAAACTTGGATGTCTGCTGAGATTCCAGATTCGGCCATCGAAACCACTGGGTTTTCCGTGCATCGAATGGACAGAGAAAAAGAACTCTCAGGGAAAAGCAAAGGCGGGGGTGTATGTTTTATGATCAACAGATCCTGGTGTGATCAGAGGAACGTACATTCTATCAAGTCTTTCTGTTCTCCTGATCTGGAACTTCTCATGGTTCTGTGTCGACCATTCTGGCTACCGAGGGAATTCACAGCAGTCATCATCACAGCTGTGTATATTCCCCCGCAAGCCGACACAGACCGGGCACTAAAAGAACTGTATAGGACAGTGAGTGAGCAGGAAACCGCGCATCCTGAGGCTGCGTTTATTGTGACTGGGGACTTTAACAAAGCCAACTTCAAGCGCATTGCACCTAAATACCACCAACATGTTAGCTTCAACACGCGAGGGAACCGTGTCCTGGATCACTGTTACTCTCCCTTCCGGGACGGCTACAAGTCCCTCCCGCGCCCACCATTTGGCAAATCGGACCATTCTTCCATTCTCCTTCTGTCCGCATACAGGCAGAGACTGAAACAGGAAGCACCCGCCCTCAGAACCATCCAGTGCTGGTCGGACCAATCAGACTCTATGCTACAAGACTGTTTTGATCACGCGGACTGGGAGATGTTCCGGTCAGCCTCTGATGACGACATCGAGGTCTACGCTGATAGCGTAACGTGTTTCATCAGGAAGTGCGTAGAAGACGTTGTTCCGACCAAAACAATTCGGCTGTACCCAAACCAGAAGCCGTGGCTAAATGGGGATGTTCGCGCGGCACTCAATGCGCGGACCTCCACTTTTAACTCTGGTAATGCGGAGGAGCATAAACAAGCAAGTTATGCCCTCCGGAAAACCATCAGAGCAGCAAAACGCCAGTACAGGGACAAGATTGAAGGACAGTTCAACACCACCGACTCCAGAAGCATGTGGCGGGGAATTAACACCATCACGGACTATAAAGGGAACACAAACTCCACCGTGAATACCGCTGCCTCTCTCCCGGACGAGCTCAACACCTTCTATGCTCGCTTTGAGGGAACTAACACTGCCCTCGCGGAGAGAGAGCTCGTGGCTGAAGATGCAGAGGTTAGTTCACTCTCTGTATCTGTAGCGGATGTAACCCGATCCTTCCAGCGGGTGAACATCCGTAAAGCCGCGGGTCCAGACGGCATTCCGGGCCGCGTCATCAGAGCGTGCGCGAACCAACTGGCTGGAGTTTTCACGGACATCTTTAACCTGTCCCTCTCCCTGTCCGTGGTCCCCACATGCTTCAAAACGTCCACCATTGTGCCTCTACCTAAGCAATCAAAAACCACCTGCTTAAACGACTGGCGTCCTGTTGCTCTGACCCCCATCATCAGCAAATGCTTTGAGAGAATAATCAGAAACCACATCTGCTCTGTTCTCCCTCCCTCACTGGACCCACTGCAGTTTGCATACCGCACAAACCGCTCCACTGATGATGCCATTTCATCCACTATACACACTGCTCTCTCCCACCTGGAAAAGTGGAACACATATGTGAGAATGCTGTTTGTAGACTACAGCTCAGCATTCAACACCATTGTGCCCTCCATACTTGACATGAAACTCCGGGCTCTAGGCTTAAACAGCTTGTTATGCAGCTGGATCCTGGACTTCCTGTCGAACAGACGCCAGGTGGTCAGAATGGGCAGTAACATCTCCTCATCATTGACTCTCAACACTGGAGCCCCTCAGGGCTGTGTTCTCAGCCCACTCCTGTACTCCTTGTACACACATGACTGTGTGGCAACACACAGCTCCAATACCATCATCAAGTTTGCTGACGATACGACGGTGGTAGGTCTCATCAATGACAATGATGAAATGGCCTACAGAGAGGAGGTGCACACTCTGACACGATGGTGTCAGGAGCACAACCTCTCCCTCAACGTCAGCAAGACCAAGGAGCTGGTGGTCGAGTTCAGGTGGAATGAGAGAGAACACCGCCCCATCACCATCAATGGAGCACCGGTGGAGAGAGTCAGCAGCTTCAAGTTCATCGATGTCCACATCACAGAGGAACTCTCATGGTCCGTCCACACCGAGGCCGTTGTGAAGAAGGCTCATCAGCGCCTTTTCTTCCTGTGACGGCTGAGGAGGTTTGGAATGAACCGCCACATCCTCACACGCTTCTACACCAGCACCATAGAGAGCCTGCTGACTGGCTGCATCACCACCTGGTACGGCAACAGTACCGCCCGCAACCGCACACACATTATATACACATTATTTATCATATAGCATCTATTGCACATTGGATCTCTATTGTGATTAATATTGTATACTGTACATTGTATATTATTATTATTATTATAGCGTAATGTATATTGTTTAATGTATGTTTAGTGTATATTGTTTAAAGTATATGTATATTGTAAGTATGTGTATATTGTTTAAAGCTGTGAGAACTACACTCACATTGTGTAAATTATTTATTGTTTATTGTAGAGTTTACTGTGCTGTGAGTAATTGTGGGCGCATCAGATGTGTAATCTGATGTTGCTTTAAATGTTGTACATGTCATGTCATGACTGCTATGTTGCTCGGAACTGCACCTAAGAATTTCACCTACTGTTGCACTTGTGCATATGGTTGTGTGACAATAAAGTGATTTGATTTGATTTTTGTTATTTTTATTTTTGACAGGAGTGGCACATGGTGTGGTCTTCTGCTGCGATAGCCAATCTGATTCAAGGTTTGATGTGTTGTGCGTTCAGAGATGCTCTTTCTATCAGCTCGAACTGGCCTTCTCGCCTTCTCTTTTGACCTCTGGCATTAACAAGGCATTTTCACCCATAGAACTGCCGCTCACTGGATGTTTTCTCTTTTTCCTGACCATTCTCTGTAAACCCTAGAGATGGTTGTGCGTGAAAATCCCAGTAGACCAGCCCATCTGGCACCAACAACCATGCCACATTCAAAGTCACTAAAATCACCTTTCTTCCCCATTCTGATGCTCAGTTTGAACTTCAGAAGATCCTCTTAACCATGTCTACATGCTTGTGTCTACAACACCTACATTAAATTTTGCATAAACATAATGTTATTGTGACAACATGCCACATAACTGGTCACTTTATGATAAATCATTCTTCTTCATGCCATTTAATAATTGTTTTTAAACATCCATCATTTTGACACCAGAGACCTGGATTTTGAAGTTCTTGAACACTTAAAATTAGCTTTTATTTTTCTATTTTCAATTTCTTTTTAGTGTAAGTTTTTGTAATTTTATTTTGTGCTTATTTGAAGGTGCCCTAGAATGATTTGAAACAACATTTTAAATTGTTCTCTGGTATCTACATAGAGGGTATATGCCTTATTTAAGGTCAATAATTGTCCAGATAAGGTTTTAGAGGTCCATTTACAACTCTAGAAATCTTCCCCAGGATGAAATGGTCTGTTTTGCCTTATTTGGAAGGGTCATGAATATTAATGCAGAGTTCTGCTCTGATTGGCTGTTGCGGCTCAATGATAGCTGACCATCATGACAATGGAGAGATTAGGCATTCAACCTTATATGTTTGAGCCTGTTTCTGACAAAGATGCAGATTTTGACGAACAACAACATGTTTTGAGATTGGAAATGAACGCTTCTGAATGGTAAATTAAGTCTTTATTTTAATTAGGAACCTGCTAAATCATTACGTCCATACCAGAACTTCAGCCTAAACGATAACTAGCATATAGCATTAAATATACACATCAGCAGTCACAACTTTTTTAGCATTGTAAAAACATTTTAATTATTGTAATGTGTCCCTGTATGATTTTATAATGATAGCTTCTTCACTTTGAATCACAAACTGGGTAGCGCTTGAATATATTGTTTGTACAGTAACATTTGAGTTTGACAGTAGAGTACTGATTTAAAAGTCGATTTATTTAGCCATTTAGTTACGTAAACTACTTGGATTATCCTATTGTTACTGTACTAGCATCTTGTGTTGGATCTAGACAACAACTGGGATATTATCGTTAATGTTGTCTCTCTAAGAAGCATTCAATTTAATCAGAAATTGTTTAGACAGTCAAGAAGTGGATAAAATCACTTACTGCTTGCAGGTATATGGTTGGAATTGCCCATTTCTTCAGTATCAGACGCTGAGCAAAGCCTGCTTGATATTGTCCCAGGTTTGAAAAACTGTCCGTGGTGAAATGGGCTGAGCAAACTAACAACTTTGAATTAAATTGTTGCGGTATCCGATTATAAATAAATATCAAACATGCCTGTTGACATGTTTTATCTGTGGGAAGAGTATGAAACGTCTTCACATCCCCTGCACAGCCTGGAACATAACATTTGTTTCCATGATCTGCCATGTTCGCTATCCTGGCGTGACGCTTGTTTACCTGCAGAGATGATACGGCTGCGCAGTTTCGCCTGACCGTGAACATGTGCTTGCATATGCAAATGTTGGGGGAGTACATATTAATGATCCCGACGATTGCATCATTCTCGGTGTTACATTGAGATTTGTCTATTTTTCCGTGGTGTTTTTCACAAACGATATTTACATATGAAGGAGGAGGCAATGGTGTTTGAGACTCACTGTATGTGATTTACTTGTACTGAACTCCTGTTATTTAACTATGGCAAGGTTAATTCAATTTTTAATTCTAGGGCACCTTTAAATAGCCTATTTCTAGTTATTTATCAGTTAATTTGATATGATTTATACATTTAATATGATTTTTAAAACAATTAACAACCACAACACTGGTCAATGTGTTCATATTCCTTCTAATATGAATTCATTTTAATTGAACATAAACTATACCTTGACATCACAGAATAGCTCGAAAGAAACTAGGCATGCCAAGATTTTAGGCATGTGCAGCAGTGTTTCTGTACTGAGAGTCAGGCCCTCTCCACCAGAAGTGGCAGAGCTCCTCTGTGACTGTAGGAGGCAATATAGAGTTTCCCCACAGACTTTCTCATGATCTATCCTCCTTCCCCTCCTCTAGTCAGACTCGTGTTTCCCTCCCCCATTTTGATACTGCTCTGTAGACATGCACAGGCCTCCATCAGCCAGCCTGATAGGTCTCGTTTCAGCCTCTCTCCGTCAGTCCCAACCCTCCCACACCGACTAACTGGAGCACACATGCTGCGCTCTTTGCCTCAGACTTGCATAGCAGAAAAAGTCATTCTTTGAGAGTGACAGTGCAGTCATATCATCCCTCCATTTTGAAACCCATACAATATATTATATTCTCTTAATAGTGATTGACCTCAGGGTCACAATCAGTACAATTCATGACATGCAAAAACTTAGAATTTAGAACTTAAAATTTAGAACTAATTGCATATGTTTAAATTAGTTGATTTCAGTAGCTACATTTACATGATGCACCCAAAAAATTATTTTATCATTAAATTTATGGCGCAGTCCGCTTGAAGATCCTTCATGTAAGCATCTTGATTCAACAGAGCTCAATCTGAATTTTTGTTGTATTAGATTGGAGGAGACTATTTCAGTAGACCCAAAATAATGGACCCTTTTCACAGACTGTGATGACTTGTTTCCAAAGTTATCAAGGTTTCCATATTTTCATAACAACAAAACATTTTTATTCACATTTATAACGCTATATATAGTTATATTACCCTGTCAGTAAATGAAAAAAAAAAAAAAAAAAAAAAACTGCTAAACAATTTAACGCTGCTGCGAGGCTATAAATTTGACATCTGACCAATAACATAATCAATGAGCTTTCTATTTTTTCCCTCTTTTGTAGTCGTGGAAACTCTATCAGATTATTTTCTTTTGCTATTGGAGCAAATGGAACTACATAAATTATATTTGCTATATTTGTCTCCCATTCACCGCTATAGAATTTACCCAACTATGACAACTTCCGCTTCTAAGAAACCCAGAAATGTGAAAAAAAAAATATTATGTAAACTCTTGTACCTATTCTCATTCTGATTCAAAAATTCCTTGAGCACAGAGTGCTGTGATGCGTATAATGTTTACATACACTTTACGTCTTGCAAACGTGTGTATTTATTTGTCTCATGTCTTATAAAATGGTCAGTGGAAGAGACATAATATTAAAATAAATTCCGCTAAAAAGCTCTTCTGATGCGTCAGCTTTCTTTTACATTTTGTCATCAAGGCATTGTGGTTTTCTCCGGCGCATGCGCTAAATTTTTGTTCAGAATAAACAAATAAGTGAATCAGAATGCAACATGTAGGGTTCATAAGTAGATCAATATCTGAAATCGGATTGTATTCATTCCGATTGAGGAAAATTAATGCACGTAAATATACTAAGTGGAGGACAATCTTAGGAATCTTGTGAGTTTCAAGTAAAAGCCTGTTTTTCAACCTCTCCCCTCTTTCCACTTGTCATTGAAAGACCCTTTAAATATTATATTTCACTCAGAAATGTTATATTACATTGATGAAATGGGTTGTGAACAATGTTTCATGTTGACCTAAAGATGTGTAAAGCAAAAGCTATACTTAGGTTGCATGTGTTCACTTACATCTATGCTGTTTTTTGTATTTTAATCTAATTAAAACACTATTTCTGTATTTTTAGTCCAGAAAGTCTCACGTTCTAATAACTCAAATCTGTAGCTCCCTTACAAACTCTGTGCCCACGCAAATGAAGAATGGCGAGATCGGAGAATTTCGTTATGAGGTGTTGAAAACAGTGTTACTCAAATTATCAGGCCAACCTACACAACTTTTTAGAGAAAATTATACATCATACTTTCCATATCAGTCCATAAAAGGAAAACACAATATCACCCCTGAAATGTGTCATTTGCAGCAGTCCAAACCAGCAAAACCAGAAGGTCAAAGGGAAGTAGAAAAAGACAAAGATGCTAGAGACTGACCAGGGTTAGAAGCATTGTGAGATGGACAATACAGCACTTTATTGTTCAGAAATGCTTGCAGTGACAAAGAAAAATAGAATAAAGGGGATAAACAAAACAAAACATAAACTGGAGATCACAAATTTAAACATACAGAAAGTTAGACTGAATAGAGATGCTCATTCTGAATCCCAGGTCACAAGCTGGGGGAAACAAAAAAAAGTGTGCAACTGCTAAAAAAGAAAATAGCAGTCAGCGGAGGCTGAACCAAACACAGACTAGTCTACTTAGCACAATGCTACAGTGGTCAATTGAACTGCCAAAAACTCTACTTAAGGGCAGATGTGGATGTATGGAAAGCTGCTCTGGAAGCAAAACACAAGTTACAGGATGGTGAATATATTTATAAAAAACGATGCTTCAATTATAAACAGGCAAAACAAAAGCAAGAGATCATGTTCTTTTATTTTGCATTATTTATACTTGGATATATTTTTTTAACAAAATGCTATACTTTTGTTAATAAAAGTAAACAGGAAAAACAGCCACCGAAGCCACATCCATTGTCTATGTGAACCAATGTAGAGCATATGAACATTAAGTGTGAGCACAAAAAGTATAGAAAATCTTTTTTTTTTAATCAGTGAGTACACCTACACATCTCCATAGACATATCTAAAAGACTGTACAAATATACACTACCAATACTATATGATAACATAAAATTTAATAATACCTGTCGGTTCTAATAATCACTCCTTTTGCCAAAATAACGGCTGAATGAACATGAACAAGAAGAGTTATGTTTCTGGGTGTTAAAGGAACAAACTGAAGGCAAATTATGTATTGGTGAATGTTGAGCGTTTTCTTTCCCTATCCTGAGGTCAACACCAGCTTCACAAATCACACAATTTGCATTCATCTTCATACTTAAAACTGTAACACATGACTTTTTTTTTTTGCCTTTCTCAAATGGCTTTAGGTGTTGAGGGAAAAGCAGATCCTTAGGGCTACCATCTGTAACGTAACCAAGGTCCAGATTCAGAAGTTCAATGAGGCAGCATTGTTGGTGTACATCAAAGTACAGCAAAAGTATACATGTGCATTTTATTAACCCGGTCCAGAAATCAGACCTGTTGCTCGGTTAACTGAGTCTCTGATTGTTCAAGCTTGTTTGTGATACCTGACTGACATTCGCCCTTTTGTTGCCTTGTTTCATTTAACAAGTCTTTCGACCCATAGCCGTTTTCGCTTTGGGCTTCCTCCCTGATGTCAGAGTCACTGCCATCCACTTTATCATTTGTCTCTGGTTCCTCACTAAGCAACTGTGCATTTAGACTAGCATTTTGCACATTGACCTCATTATCGCTGTCTGAGTCCACAGCAATTGGTTCAGAATTGACAAGTGCTCCAGGTTTTAAGGTGCTCTTCACTGAATCATTGCAGTTGCTCCCTACGATGGCATTTTGACCATTTGAGTAAAGCGAGGCTTTGGTGGAACCCCTTGTTAGCGTCCCATGCTTCTGCTGCAGGTCACCATTGGTTGTAGCTCTTTGCCGGAAGCGAATGGCATTAGCAGACCGGCCTATGCGGTACTTAGTAGTTCGTCTTTTATGGTCAGGTTTCTGGTTCTCGAAATAGCACTTTGAGTCAAATTTAATGGGATGATGCAAATCTACAATGTCTTGCATTTTAAATCCCAGCAGGACCCGAGTGTTTAACGTTTCACAATTCAGCATACATCTCCTCCTTCGATTAGAGAAGTGGCTCGCAATGTCAGATTTCCAAAGCCAGAGACTGGACGCAAGCTTCTCCACCTCTCGGCGAGTGGGGTAAGGCTGCCTATTGAAGTACTGAGTGAGGAAAGCTTTTCGTGTCTCGTAGGACTCATTCTCATAACCCTTCGGGTCCAAGGCAAAGACTACAGGCTCATCTTGTTTGTCAGATGAAAGTGGTGGGCTATGCTCAGTCTGGTCATCGGTTCCAGATTTTCTCCTCTTTGGCTCTGTTTGGTCAAAACTTGCTAAACCTGACCGTTTGAGACCAGCCCCCTGGGCCTGTGCAACTCTCGCAGAGGGAGCTGGCCGGCCGTTCTGAGTTTTGCTGACACCCCGGCAGTGCACTAGATGCAAAGTGATAGTGGAAGCTGTCATGTTACTAGTGTAGACGCCAAGGCAATGGATACACTTGTAAGTCAACTTCTTCTCCACAGGATGAACCGTTTGTATAACTTGATGACGGTCACGTAAATGGTGAGCTAGAGAATCTGAAATAGGTCCCTTAAGAATCGAGAAGCAGAGAGGACAAAGTGTTTTGCCTACATCCTTCTTATAAGGTACAGCCGCTTGCGGTGTAGCCTTAGCCGGTATGGTGTCTGAGGCATCTGAGGGTATCTTTGGGACTTGTGGGGTAACCTGTTTATTCACCTGCAATGATGGCGGTAATGCACTATTTTGGGCATGGAACGCCACAGATTCTTCTGGGGCATCCCGCATGTTATATGTGGTGACGATCAGCTGGACATTCTTGGGATTTCCCTGCTGAAGCGTGAGGTCAAAAGTAAGTGGGGAGTCTGTCCGTGGCCCGACTGATTCATTGGGATGTACCCCTCTCATGTGCGTCACCATTTTTTCCACATCATTGAATGTGGCCCTGCAGTGCGGGCAAGATAAGCCATGTATCAACATGTGGTTAAGTAGTGTGTCACTGGGTAAGTAACGGTTGCAGTATAAGCATTTACTGGTGAAGTTGTGAATTTTCATGATATAGTTGGCCACCGCCGGTACCTTTTCCGCTTTGTGCTCTTTTTCAAAATGTGAACTATACACGTTTTCTGGAAAGAGCTCATTGCAGATGGTGCAGATCTTCCATTTCTGAGTGTAAGATGTGCCGATGACAGAGTTGCCCTTCTTGGAGGTAACAGATGAGACCGTAGTAGCTGCTGCCTGAACTCGAGAGTTCAGTTGAGGGATCTTTAGTATGGAAGTGGATGCAGATGCAGAAACCGAACTGCGGAGACTAGCAGAAAGCTGTGGTTTGCTTGTTTGAGACTGCTGTGGGATTGAGAGCTGAACGTGCTGTCCTCCAATGGTCAAGGACTGTGTAGTCCCTGGCTTCAGACCAAATGCCCCCTGTTTCAGATGAACACCTGACAGAAGACCACTTGAGTTTAAACTCCCTTTAGGAATGACAATTCGGCTCAGCTGCTGAGTGGATAAAGGTCGTACCCCAGTCACTACTGTACCCTTTGGCATTACACCAGTGAGGCCCTTATCGCCATGAGCTTTAGGGGACACCATAATCACAGGCTTCGCCCGAGGTACCACTACATTGGTGTGTCCAATCATGGCAGTAACTTGATAACCAATGCGCTCATGGTCCTCAATGACATGCTGCACAAGGGCTTCATAGGTACGGGGTACAAAGAGGCACCGTTTGCAGTGGATGGCTGTGCTCGTACTGTTGGCACCACCAGAATCAGCATTGCTCCCTGCACCAGAGCCTGCTGTTGTCCCATTCGGTGGTATCTTCTCACCAGGCCTCACCAAGTATGGTGCCGCTACATGTTGAAAATGTTCCCGGTAGATATGCTTTCTCACCACATTATATAGTGGGTCCCTGTAAGTGCATTTCTTGCAGTAGTACACTGCTTGCTCTATATTATCACGCATCTTATCCAGTCGAGCACCATCTTTCAAACTAACCCCTGCTCCCTGAGGTCCTCCAACATTTTGGCGCACCACATTGTTGGGCATATGAAACAGTCTGATGTGTGTCTCCAAAGTCTTTTTGTTCCCATTGTAAGTGCAATATGGACAGTTCAGGAGAATGCGGTTTTCAAAGTCCTCACTGTGCACATTACGAAAGTGACTCTTGTAGGCAGAGAAAAACTTGGAGGCGAATGTACATCCTGAACAACAGAAGGGCTTTGAGCGGTACTCCTAAGAAGACAGGACAAATGGGTAAGGAAAAATGGGGATATGCTCAAAAACAAACAGACATAAAAGATTATAAAAATGATTTTCCTTAAGTAACACTTAAGATACTACTCACTTGTGACTTGGTCATTGAGGGATCCCACATACACACATCGTCCCATGCAGTGTTTTTAATGTAGAACTCATTGGGAACAAAGTCCTTATAGTCCTGGAGGGTAAAAAGATATAGAGTGAAAAATAATTAATAAGGTTGTCTCAAAACAATAAAATATCAAGACCATATCAAGTCTTTTAGAAAGAATATATCATATACTTTTGTACATGTACTTCAGTGTAAAAAGAGAATTGTGTAGAAACAATGAAAAGACTGAAAAATAACACTGCAAATCAAATACACGAGTAGTATTAGAAAAGGTTCACATGTAGGGCTGGGTGATAAAGCTAAAAAAATATTTCAGAAATTATATATTGATTAACACAGAAAGCATTCAGAAATAGCCAGTTACACAACAATAAAATGAAAAGAATAAGGATCTGGTTTAAATTGAATAAAAGCATATTTCTTTTAATCTGTTCTTCATTAAACAAACATCACATTATATTTTTAATTATTTAAATGTAACCAAAAAATAACTTGCTTAATTTTTATCAGCAACAAAACTTAAAATAAAGCATAAAAATAGTGTACAGCCTTTATGATATTCTGTCTACATAATATTAGAAAAGATGGAACTAACAGCAGACATAGTAATTATATCAGGCAGCAAAAGTAATGCATTTTATCAAAAACAAGGCAGGCAGCTTTATTTCTGGCAATCTCAAATACCAGAAGTTTTCTTGGGCCTATTATAATCAAAAGAAACTAGGCTATATGCATAATTGCACACTGTTAAATCATTTTTTTTTATCTAGATTAAAAGATGAATGGTAAAAAATAGGGATGTTCCAATCGATCGGTCACGGATCGGTATCGGCCGATAATCACATTCTATGACTGACATCGGTAGTCACTAAATTTGGCCAAACTCACGAACCGATTGCAATTTAATGAAAAACCATAAAAATTCACATCCAACGCACATGTAAACAGTATACAGATAAGGCTTTTGCACCATGTTCTGCTTTTTTAATTTTGCCAATCATTAGTAAAATATGTCGCACATGCAGATGACATGATTGTGAACAAGCCCAAACATGATTTTATGAACTATCACATACTTTCTAATATTCATCATGTCAAGCATGAATAATATCTATTTTCAAAATCTATTTTGGGGGTTGTAGAGTTTTAAAGTCAAAAGAGAGTTTACTCTCTTATATCACTTACTTGACAGTCACCTCTGATAACAGATCACTCAAAATTGTAATGAAGAGTATACATGCATTTTCTGTAAAGCTGCTTTGAAACTATATATATTGTGAAAAGTATTATACAAATAAACGTGAATTGAACTTATAAAATCTGAATGATCAGGATGGGCCAAGCTTGATGACAAGAAATCGGTAGTCGGTATCAGCTGCAAAAAGCCTTATCAGAGCAAACCTAGTAAAAAACATACCAAAAAGCTGGTTGGCCACAGATTTCACAGCTACAGAACAAGTAGCACTGTGACACTGAATGTAATGTGGAAACACAAAATCATTCTGAGCTGTTTTAAGGTGAATCAGATGGTCCATGATAATGAGCATGTAGTACTTCTTTGCCTATGTAGACATTTAACAAGTCAAACATCAAATTTACTTACATCAATGTGCTCCCTGCAAAACTCCAAGCCAATGTCCCCCAGCACTTTTTTCACATTTTTTCTAGCTCTCCTTAGACTGCTAAGGTTGTTCACTGGGAGTTGAAACATTCTGCCACCTGAAATTCATCACATTATTACCATCACGAATGAATACACATGTTGTATTGTTTGAATGGTTTCAGAGAACAATACATGAATAAAACATCATTAATTGGTTATATAATCAATTTATATCACTGTGACATTATCAATCTGACCATTTAAATGTACCCTAATCCAGACCATAAAGCCAGAGAAATGGTCCAGAGGAGAGAAAATTGTCTAAAGCACAACAAATTAGTCAGTCAGCATCTTTATCTAAGTCCTCGTCTGCCTGGGAAAATGAGCTGAATGCTAAACACAAAACACAAAAAGCCACCTTACATTTGACACCATACCATATCGCTTTCTTATTTTACAACAGTGTTTTCCAACTTTTAATGTCTTATGTCTTCACTGACACCAACACATTTATATACATGAATGATATTCAAGTGCTTTTGTATGGTGGCATGTAATTATCATCAAAGTAACTACAAATGAGAATGTCAATGAGAATACGGAAAACACACAAGGCAACAATTACAGAAATCAAACTCTGTATACAGGTGGTCTATATGATTGATCCAAACAAACTGACACAACCTTGCATACTTTTTGTTTTGTTAAAAAGGAAGTGAATGCATTGATGTTTTATACAATTATGAGATCACAAACTTTAAATACACTACCATTCAAAGATGTTTGGGGTCAATTTTTTAGTTTTTGAAAGAAACCTCGTGCTCATCAAGGCTGCATTAATTTGGTCAAAAATACAGTAAAACAGTAATACTGTTCAAATATTTCTACAATTAAACATTTTCCCATTTGATTTTATTTAAAAATGTATCCCCGTGATATATCAAGTTGAATTTTCAGCATCATTACTTCAGTCTTTACTCTTTAGTGTCACATGATCCTTCAGAAATCATTCTGATATGATGATTTGCTGCTCAAGAAACATTTCTTATTATTATCAATGTTGAAAACAGTTGTGTTGCTTAATATTTCTGGGGAAACCGTGACACTATATTTTGCAGGAATATTTGATGAACAGAAATCCAAAAGCATTTATTTTAGCTTTTTTTTTTACACACATATACATACATACATACATATATATACATATATATATATATATATACATATATATATATATATATATATATATATATATATATATACACACACACACACATACACGATGTACCTGTACTCCTTGTTGGGATGGCACTGTTTCAAAATATGATAGCACAACCGAAAGGCACAAACACATCCAACAAATCTGTGGCCAACATTCTACAGCATCAGCACTGCAGATCTGCGCTCAAACAAATATCGTAAATGAAGAAATAAACATGCACAACTGCAACGATAAATAAAGTCGATCCCACTGCAGCCTGCTTAAATGAGGTCAAAGATCAACTAAGGTCAAAGGTCATGTACCTATATGACCCATCTTCATGGAAAACCAGCATCAGCTCTTGGCCTCACCGATGACAAGCATCACACAGTACACCCTGCTTGAACAAAGAGCAGCAGTTTCACTTCGGCACTGAATGGGGGCTCTCTCTCTTTGGTTAGGCGTTCCTCATCTCCTCGCTGACTTTCTCCCATCCTTTGTAGATGGCGCTAGAGAACAGCTCTTCATCCATGTTATATAAGCCTCTCCCTGTTCTGCCTGCCCTTTTTCCGCTCCCTTTTTTTGTGCAGGCTTCTGCATTACAGGCTTAGAATGGCGCCTCCTATTGAGGCAACAGCAGAGGCCAGTGCATGGAAAGCCATATCTGCAGTGTCTGCTCTGGGTGGAGGTTATTCGATGAACCCCTAGAATGCAGATGACTCTGTATATATACACACATACGCAAATCTCAACTAATAAAACTGAAAATAAAATATGTGATCTAGCTCATGGTCGCCTATATCCAAAACAGGAGCCCTGTGTTAATGAGAAAAACATAATGCTGTCAAATACATTCAGCACCATCTGTTCATCAAAGACCCAACACCACAGCTACAGTAGAACAAGTACAATTGTATATATCTAAATTCGGATGCAATCATTTGATTTACTGAATGACATCCATCCAAGGATGGTAAATACTAAAGTAGAGTCCACACTAACTGTTCTTAGACCAACAATCATTACAAGCTACATAGAGCAAAACCAAGTACACAAGTAAATGACAACACACTGACGAGGAGAACAACTGGCCAATTAGAGTCCAATAACAGTCACACGTTGGACTGTTCGGTTTGTTGACATGCCAAACGCAAATCCAGTAAGCGCCAACTTTAGTTCGTTATTGGTAAAACTGCTCGTGCTTAATTGATAAATGATAATCATATTCAAATCATTTATTCTTCGCCCTCATGTTGTTTCAAACCCGACTTTCTTTTCTCCTTTGAAACACAAAAGGAGCTGGCAGGCAGAGAATGACAGTCTCGGTCACCATTCAGTGCATCTTTTTCAGTGCAATAAAACTGAATGGCGACTGAGGCTGTCATTCTGACTAACATAAGATCTAATATTTAATTTAGTTTATCAAAGAACAACATGGGGGCGAATAAACGATGACATAATTGTTTTTGTTTTTTTGGTGAAGGTCCCTTTAACGATTGATTCGTTGCAGCGCTAGCTATTCGTGACGAGTTAGCCCAACTGTCATAGCAAAATATATAACCGTGAACTGGAGCGAGTGGTCTGATTTAGGGTCTGTGTATAGACGATAACCCCCCTTCAGGTAGGCTACCAAAACGTCAGTTACAGTTACGACGGAAAGAACACATAAACAACTTTTAATTCACGACCTGAGTGAACTGCTCAACTGTATGGCACATGCAATTAGCTAACGTTACATTTTCCACCTGAGGGTCGGGTTTATTCCCTCCAGCTCTCACTTAAAAGCGAGTTAGCAGGTCTCTTAGTTGATTCGCACTCGGTTTCGTTCCCTAAACACACAACGGTGAGAGTTTACCTGACCCGCGCTCCCGCAAGCGGCAGCCCGTAATGTCACTTTCCCGCCTCCCGAGTTGAGCGCTTCGTCCTCCGCTTCACGGGCGGACACACCACGCCGAGAGAGGGAGCTCGACTCCTGTCACGGGCCGACCCAGAGCTGTCTGTTTGCCGGGAATGTGCTGCTGCAACTCATCTAGCACTGCCTGTGCTGGTCTACGGGGGTCCTGGAGGAAGAAGGAACGTGAACCGCCGAGCGCGAGCTGCGTTTACGATGATGCACAGTCCACAAGGCGCGCGAGGACCGTATAATTGACAGCAATTAGCGTAATCCGCCATCCACTTAAACAATACGACCCGGTCCAGTACCTATACTATCCAAAATGGCGTGTGAAAAAGGGCGGAAGTGACATGTGTGTTTGATTAGCATAAAAAAGCATTGTGCCGACGGAGAGGCGTTGGGTGTGGGATTATGTGGTGAGAGGTGTCAGACCACCACCAATCCAATATTTACCCTCCACCTTAGCTTACCTGAAATGCACACGTGTGTCTGTGCATGCATATAACCTTTTATTAAATGCTCCCGATATTGGTGTAAACAGCCCCTGGGTGCAGTTGCATGGAATTAACCCATAGGGGGCGCCATCGGCTGAAACTTGATTGGGTAGAGGCGTATGCGTCAATTCTGCATCTGGTATCTACCCCCGCAGAGAGTCGGATGTATACAGTGCCTCAGTACTTAGCCAGCATCTGAGCAACATGAGTTCGGGTGGTGGCGCTGTACCGCGCTCATGCGCAACTCACCGGGACTACTTCTGCATGTCAAGTGCTGGGGTTGCAGACTGTAAACCATGGTGATTCCCCCACCCTCTGGGCCTTGAGTTCTGGAGTAATTCCCCCCTTGGTGGTGGCAGCATCAAGCTCACCCAGAGCAACTCCTTACATTAGACAAGTTTGGTGTGTCATTTGGGACTGAACACTCTAAACCCAGATAGGAGAAAATAATGGATATGGATATGTCACATGATAGTGTAGACACTTACTACACTAGATTGATGGCAGTATCTCATCATAGGATGTAGTGTTTACTGTGACACTGACTGATGTGTGAAATTCAACCATATCAGTTTGATCAGATGTCAATGCACGTTAAAAGTATTATACATCCAGAATACATTGAATAAGCAAAATAATTTAGCAACATTAAATGTTTATTTCAGGGAATGCATCTCTGTAGCCACTCATAAAAGTACATTTGTTCTGAAGGGTTATTTTCCAGGATATAAAACAAAAATCAATATACATATAAATGTTCCAAAAGGGTGTTTTCACAATTTCACAAGCAATGCATTTTGGGTTTACCAAAGAACCTTTAGTGAACCGTGTCTAAGTGTGAAGAACATTTTACAGGGCTCCAGACTAACTTTTTTTTTTTACTAGGAGCACTGCAAAGTAGAAAAGTTAGGAGCACACCTTAAATTGACCTGCAATGCAATTATTCACATTTAAAGCTTGGAAGGGCTGGAAAAAGTTGTGCAAGGCACTTGAAAGTTCACACTCAAAAGGTTGCACAAACCCTGAAATCAGTAATGTCAAACACTATGGGCCAGATTTACTAATGACTTGTGTCAGCGCAAACCCTCTTGATGTTAAAAAAAACAACTGTCAGGATTTACTGGATAACACACGCAGTGAAAAATTAGCGCCGAAAAGGACAGGGTTATTTTTGCAGCTGGCCTTATTGCATATGCATTTATAGGAGTTTCCCTTTCAGATGCTAGTCAGACGAAGGAGAGCATTCAAATGAATCACACACAGGCTACATCCGTGTTCTTTAATTTGCGTGTCGTCAGTAGATCACGTGCAGAACTTTCCACTTCCATCGGTGCTTTTATGCTGCGCTCACACTAATTTGCTGTTTAGTAAATCTGAGCCTGTATCTGCCTCGAAACCATGGTTACAGCTATCGCCAGTGCTGAGTAGTACATGTAATCTGGATAATGTAATCAGATTCCAAATATTGCAATAGGATTGTATTACGTTTTAAAATACTCATAATCAGACTAGTTACTTTTTTTATTGATTACACGTTATTCTCACAATGGCAGTAAATTATTCATAATTCATTGATTCTACTTTATCTACTTTTTTGCTTTCTAAAAAAAACCTACTGCTTATATACAGTGAGGAAAATAAGTATTTGAACACCCTGCTATTTTGCAAGTTCTCCCACTTAGAAATCATGGAGGGGTCTGAAATTGTCATCGTAGGTGCATGTCCACTATGAGAGACATAATCTAAAAAAAAAAAAATCCAGAAATAACAATGTATGATTTTTTTAACTATTTATTTGTATGATACAGCTGCAAATAAGTATCTGAACACCTGTCTATCAGCTAGACCTGTTAGTCTGCCTTTAAAATGTCCACCTCCACTCCATTTATCATCCTAAATTAGATGCTAAACATGACTGTCAATCTCCCTCGGACTGGGGCTCCATGCAAGATCTCACCTTGTGGGGTCTCAATGATCCTAAGAAAGGTGAGAAATCAGCCCAGAAGGTTCAGCCGTTTCCAAGGTTACTGTTGGTAATACACTAAGACGTCATGGTTTGAAATCATGCATGGCACGGAAGGTTCCCCTGCTTAAACCAGCACATGTCCAGGCCCGTCTTAAGTTTGCCAATGACCATTTGGATGATCCAGAGGAGTCATGGGAGAAAGCCATGTGGTCAGATAGAACTTTTTGGTCATAATTCCACCAAACGTGTTTGGAGGAAGAAGAATGAGTACCATCCCAAGAACACCATCCCTACTGTGAAGCATGGGGGTGGTAGCATCATGCTTTGGGGGTGTTTTTCTGCACATGGGACAGGGCGACTGCACTGTATTAAGGAGAGGATGACCGGGGCCATGTATTGCGAGATTTTGGGGAACAACCTCCTTCCCTCAGTTAGAGCATTGATGATGGGTCGAGGCTGGGTCTTCCAACATGACAATGACCCGAAGCACACAGCCAGGATAACCAAGGAGTGGCTCTGTAAGAAGCATATCAAGGTTCTGGCGTGGCCTAGCCAGTCTCCAGATCTAAACCCAATAGATAATCTTTGGAGGGAGCTCAAACTCCGTGTTTCTCAGCGACAGGCCAGAAACCTGACTGATCTAGAGAAGATCTGTGTGGAGGAGTGGGACAAAATCCCTCCTGCAGTGTGTGCAAACCTGGTGAAAAACTACAGGAAACGTTTGACCTCTGTAATTGCAAACAAAGGCTACTGTACCAAATATTAACATTGATTTTCTCAGGTGATCAAATACTTATTTGCAGCTGTATCATACAAATAAATAGTTAAAAAATCATACATTGTGATTTCTGGATTTTCTTTTTAGATTATGTCTCTCACAGTGGACATGCGCTGTGTTGTCCATTATGGGTCTAAGGCAGATCTTATAAACAGCTCAAACGAGTAGCGCTGTTTTGTTCTGTTTTCTTTTTTTTGCCTTTTTATGTTTCTCATAGGCAACAGAAAAGGCCGCTCTTATCAGTTGGGCACGTGGTGGTTGCACCATTACAACCTTAGGGTATGTTTACACAACACGTTTTCAACTGAAAACAGAAAACTTTTAATGCGTTTTAGGCATAGACTGTAAAAAAATATGGACGTAGTGTCCGTGACCTCACCCATAGGTTTCTGATGAGCCGTTCTGAAGCGCAAAGTATGGACGAGCTGGCCGTTGCAATCTCGGCAGTGTGTCATCGTGTGTCACTCCCGGATAACATAAAATGGGCAAAAAGGCGGGACGTGGGCGGAGCTGAAGTGACTCGATGACTAACAGACAGCAGATAAATGGCTATCCACCTGTCACTCGAAGTGGCCACGCCCTTAATTATGCAGAACTTTAATGCTTGCATATATATATATATATATATATATATATATATATATATATATATATATATATATATATATATATATATATATATATATATATATATATATATATATATATATATATATATATAAACAAATGAGTTATACAAAAATTCACCCCCCCTCACATTTGTCATGAAGGGCAAAATTAGCTGTATAGACCAAAACCACAATTTGTACCAGGCTGTAAACATGTTTTAATCTGCTGTAAAGTTGGGCATTTTAACATGGGGCTCAATGAGATTCTGCTCCTTCTGGAGCCTGTCTCTAGTGGCCAGTCGATGAATTGCAGTATACATCACTTCCGTATTGGCTTCAAGAGAAACTAAACTACGTCTCCATTTAAGCAACAAATTTGTGAAAATGGTGACGTCATGCACATGCGTATTACATGTTTGCGGGGTGTTTCTTGATAAAGTGACATTGCCAACTACTGGCCTGGCAGCATAATTTTAGTAATTTTCGCAGATCCATTTGAATGAGGATCATTGTGACAACGTTTTCGTCTGTTTTTAGTACATCGTTGTCGTGCAAACACACCCTGTAGTTGCAGTCTGGAGCCATGTTTTAATAACCTTAAAGGTCCCGTTCTTCGTGATCCCATTGTTCAAACTTTAGTTAGTGTGTAATGTTGCTGTTAGAGCATAAATAATACCTGTAAAATTATAAAGCTCAAAGTTCAATGCCAAGCGAGATATTTTATTTAACAGAAGTTCCCTTTCAAAGCCTACAGCGAACGGCCGGCTTGGACTACATCCTGGTACTTCCTTCATAAATGACGTCAGTAGAACAGACTAACCTCTGCCCACAAGAATACGCGAAAAAAGGGGGCGTGGTCTTGTTGCTGTCCCACGTGGAGAAGAGGACGTGTCGCGTGGAGAAAAGGAATTGTTGCGATTGAGTGCGTTTGTCGCCATGTCGTTGAGACGCTGTTATTTTCATCCCGGAGTCAAATCACCTTTGTTTGGCTTTCCCAGGGACGCTGTAGAGATCATTAAGCGCATATATCTCCCGTTAAGAGGCGTGACCTTTCCGTGCAAGTTACGTGCGCTAAGCTGCTTTCGAATCACAACACAGGAATCGTGCCATGTTTGCTAAGCTGCGGTCAAATCACAACACGGGAACCGCTGGCACAATCAGAACTCGTTACGTATTTCTGAAGGAGGGACTTCATAGAACAAGGAACTCATCAGCCGTTTTCAGGACAGTGAAAACAGCGGTATACAGATGAGTAAATTGTGTTAAAAATACTGTTATTTTTTACACGCGAAACATGAACACATGTTATATTGCACACTGTAAACACAATCAAAGCTTCAAAAAAACACGAAGAACGGGACCTTTAATAATTTTTTTTCGTTCAATGCAAAGGTTCCATAGAGGTTAACTCCTTCCCCACCAGTGATTGTTTTTTTTAATTGTCTGTTCCCCGCCTGTGTTTTTGATAATTTTCACACAAATTTCATGGCCCCCAGAATATTTTATTGTATGAATATCTGAACATGCAATATATCAAAAGAAAGAATAGATCCTCTGCTTTAAAAAAAAAAAAAAAGTGTTTTTTTTTTTTATAAAACTCGTCTTGGGTTGACATTTCATTCCGTAATGTTCGGCAGTTTTGATTTATATGCTGTTTAATGTTGATGATCACGTTATTTCACATATGCATATGATTACATATACTATCGCTTGTTTCTGCATTATCTTCGCCTGTGTTTTTTTCAGGAGATTCAGTACTCTTTCAGAAGATGCCTCATAGCACCCCATACCTTATAACAGTGAAAACACAGAAAGCCATAAAAACATAAAAAGTGCTCTCTCATTTAAGATGAGAACTCGTCAATGGCAGGGAAAGAGTCAAATTCTTTGTGGACCCATCAATGCCAATAAAGAACCTTTTTTATTTTTAGAGTATAGTCTAGAAAATGCATTCAATATAAAATAAGTCTCAGCACTTTTTCAAAGAAAGTCAGCTTTGTCAATTTGGTCCTTTTTATTAAAATGTATTTTTTGGGGGTTTTTTTTACATTTTAATGTACATTTCAGAATACAGTCTAATAATTAACCAAACTAAGTGAAAATCGAAGGTGGCAAATCCAAGCAATACAAAAGCTACTGTAGCCTGATTTGCAACATATAACTCATCATAATGAGCTTATTATTAGCAGAGCATGAATTCTAGATCCATTATAGTGATAAGTACTGATCATACACCACAATACTAACCACAACCAAATGAGGTCAAAGGTCATGTAGAGGCAAAAAGAGTGACCAATCCTTTCAGGAATGAGACAATTTCATTTCCTCCTAATTTGGACTCCCCATAAACACGATCCACAAATGAAATAGGAACCTGCGTAATAGACAGACAAGACCACTTTTAGAGATCCATAAAATAAAGCATTCTGCTATTTTGAAATAGATTTGAAAAAAAAAAAAAATTCCCTTCAAAAAGTATAAACAGTCAGCAAACTTATTATCTTATTATTGTCTTATTATCATGTAAATGCATTATCTAAAAATATTTATTTATTTTAAAGGCACAATATGTAATTTTTACTAATACAGGTAATTTTATCTGACCAATTAAAATTGTGAGGTAACGCAGCGCTGTTTTACTTTAAGTTTAATCATACTTAAAAATACATTTTAGTGTGATAAAGTTATAACGTTACTCTGTGCGTTCAGTGGTTGGTATGAGACACTTGTTGCACACTGCAGTAATCTAGATCGATATGGCAATTCTTTTTTAAATGGAGTATTTTATATGATGGAGAAAATGCTGTATTTCTGTTATTGTGGCTAAGTTAACCACTTGACAAAACAGCATTGTCTCTGAGGCATGGGATAAACATGTTATATTTATGGTAAATCAAGAAAACAAGAGATTCAAACAATAAGACTAACCACGTTGAGCTGTATAACAAAGATTTGTTTTCTGTCTATAAATGTATCCAAACAGTTGCTCATCTGTCTAATAAAACACATAATATAGTAAAGCATCTTTGGTGTTTACATGGTTTCTACGAAAGTAAAACTGGAAATTGAGGGTAACGCAATAACACACAGGCCGTTACACTGGTTAAAATATCTGATTTCTCTGGATTTAAAAAGTACACAAGTCAACAAAATATATAGGCTAACATTGTTCTAGTGGTTTTTAATCCAAAAATATTACATATTGTGCCTTTAATAACAACAACATTTATAGGAAATGTAGAATGAGAGATGTGTGCTGACCTCCCCAATTGTACAGCCCAGTTGTCTCGCACGGACAATCATCTCCATCTGGAACACATAGCCTTTCGACACACACTGCTCTACTAGTTTTTCAAGAACCTCTTTCTTATAAAGCCTGAAACACATAATAGGAGGTGGTAATACAATCAATCAATCAATCAATCAATCAATCAATCAATCAATCAATCAATCAATCTATATATATATATATATATATATATATATATATATATATATATATATATATATATATATATATATAAACAATAATTCATATTTTAACATACACTTACCTAAAACTCCCAGTGAGATCAGATGCTCCTGGTCTGAGCAGCACTTGTGAGATAAAGTTTGCCCCACGACTAAAAAGAAAATAATCGTTACAACAAAGCAATCTAGTTCCATTAAATCAATGAAACATGAACATTGATGTGTGGCAGTAATAAACTATATAGATAGAGTTTCAAAATGATGAGTAATTTGTAATATAGAATATATTTCCTTAGTCAGCTGAAATTTCCTGCCAAATACCTGATGAGTTTCCGGCGCAGATCCCATCCATACACACCACCATCTCCTCTGTACCTTGTGCCAGACACCAGGTCAAATCCACCCTCTTTCTGTTTTCTGAACACAGAACAAATCATGTAAGTGGCTGCTATAAGTGCAGGTGGAAATGCTATTATAGCTAAACTACTATGAGCAGATAAAAAGTCTTAACAGCAGAACCATGAGGTAAAAGAAAGGAAATGACTTACTCAATGAACTGTGGGATAAACTTTGGCTGTGAGGGAGAAGAAGAAAAAAAAATCACGTATTGTACACAAACGCTCCCAAAGGTTTCCCTGAAAATGTGAGTAAACATGCTTGAAGCAATCCAAAACATTTTGACAAATCAATTTCCAAGACACTTTCAGTGGTTCTTAAAAATAATTCACATTCAAACAGATTTGCTAAGGAGTCATTCCGACTAATTTTGTAAACTGCTTTGATCTAAGGAAGCCCATTTCTGCTGCATAATTCAAGTTATAATTGGCAAAAAAAAATCGTATGCCTTTTTGTAAAGTCTTTTGTCATAATTAAAACTTGTGATGTCTTTACTATGACTTTTTAATCTCATAATTATTACAGAAATCGCATAAATCGTATTATTACATAATTTTTTTTATTTATTTATATTTTTTGTCATAACTATGATGTATAAAAGCATGTTTATTATGTGGCAGAAATGGGTTTCCTTCGATTCATTGAAAAGATCAGTCTGAAAAGAGTAAGTCTATAAATATTACTTGCTATCAATCAGGCTTGGAAGCACATTGTACTATATCCAAGAAAAACATTTCACCAATTAAGAGCATAACTAGAAAAACATTTAAAGGGTAACTTCAGTGATTTAGCATTAAGCTTCGTATCAGTAGAAACCCCATAGTATATTTGAATTATGGTACTTTCCCCCCTCATATCCCCCTGAGACGAGAGAATTAGGCATTTTATTTCTGGAAAAATTCCTCAGATGACGCAAATATTAAGTCATTTTGCGTCATCTGAGGATTTTTTTGGCCAGAGGCTAAAAACTACAGCCAGTAGAGGGCGCTGTTCCTCATGTTTTCAACCCGCCCACAGGGGAGATCTCACGCACAATGTAAATGCGCACGCCGGCTGCCACTCGGGCATTCATAACGGAGCGATGCAGAGCAAAGTGAGTGTTTAAACTTTTCAATGAATTCCTATGAAAGTTTAGCTTCCATATGCGTTCAGAAAACGCGCCAGACTGGACACGCGCTGAGAATGACAGCCGCGCTTACCTCAGCTCAGCTCTTACTTCCTCTCCTGCTGAATGAAATCGGACTCCTGCTGTGTTTGTCCTGTGACTTTCATTCGGCTCTCTCACACTTTATTGAAAAGACACGTTCAGTTTTTTATTGTAGTGTTTATTCTCTAACTGAACGAAATTATTGTATTATTATGAAGCATGGGCGTCGGAAGCAAAAAAAATGTGGGTGTGTCCTCAGAAATGTTTTAATGGAGTAGATGCCAATTACATTAAGTACAAATATACCGCTCTGCTTGCTAAACGTATCACCGAAAAATCGCCATATTATTGAGGTCGTCAGTAGTGTAGGGGTAGGACTCACAGCATATAGTTTTGACTCAAATCGACCCGCGGTTCGCGTCCGCCTTTCGCCGAACTCAATCTTCTCCCTTTTCCCATCACATATCAGATCGGAAAGGCATTTATTTTCAATAAAAATAAAGAAAATATTAGAAAAGTGAAAAATAGAGCATCTAACGTGTTTAATAATAAGTGTTTATCGATTAGGGGTAGGGAAACAGACATGTGCTGAATGTTAGAGACGATAAAAGTGAGTGGGTCCAATATCATTGATTGTAAAAAGTGGGTGGGACATACAATGGTTCCGAGGCCCATGTTATGAAGATAAAAACGCTGGGGGCGGTGTAGGGAGTGGGCAGCGAAGCAAGTGCATTCTGGGAGATGTTGTCTTTCATCCACATGAGACAAAAATATATTTTCTGTCTTTTCTCAGTCTAGAAGGCACCAAATTCAAAAATAATTTCACATTTCTACCACATAAATGACCCAGTTTAAATACACATTCATCTTCCCAGCGCTGAAGTGCCCCTTTAAGGCATCATAGAACTTTTCATGACATTAATTCAATGACTTTTCCAGACCTGGCAAATACAAATATTTCCATCTTTTCCATGGCCGTAGGAATCCTGAATACCAGGATATGCTCAAGGAGGTATAAAACAGTATATAATCTAGGAAAACTTACATGATGTGAGAGATCTGCATCCATAATGATAACGAAGTTTCCTGACGCATGTTTAATGCCGTGGATGTAAGCCGTTCCTGAAATGACACTAACTTAAGTCACGGTATGTAGCTTTAAAAGAAGAATTAAGAAATGTGAGCCAATTTACCTAATCCCAGTTTTTGTGCTCGCGGTCTCAGGAGCTAAAAAGAAGAGATGTGCCACATTTTCATGATTTATTTTTTCAACAGTCGACGAGCTGTCAATCATCGAGTGTATTATTATGCACAACTCACAATCTTGTCGGTGCCGTAAATCTTCTGCAGCTGCTCGGCGATCTGCAGTGTTCCGTCCGGGCTGCCATCATCAATGACTATGATCTCGTAGTTGTAGCCACTGCATCAAAACATGGTCATTTGAATAAGAATGCTCTTTTTAAAACAAATGAAATATATTTTGTTGTTGGTGACTCTCTAATCGGGTGGTTATGTTGTGTGATGTCAGTGACAGCTCATCATTAGGACTTCTACAATCTGACAACTGGTTGTTTTCCGGTTCTTGCCTATTACAACCACACAATTAACGTTACCTCTCGCCGAAGTACTTCACCAGCAACCACACAATCAATGGGAGGTTTTCTCGCTCGTTATAGGTGGGCAGTAAAACTGAATATTTGTCAGATTGCTCCCGGGGCTTCGAATTGCCTGTCCGGCTCGCCATGTTGGCGTCTCCGACAAAATATACACCGGATGTTTAGATCTGATATGGTGTCCGTGGAAATCACTAGCTCAATCCTTTGGTTCCGGACTAAATAACGCGAAATATTTTACTAAGTCAAGTAGCGTGAATAAAAAACATCGAGCAATGGTCTTGTACAGTTACTTGTACAATAGTAATGTGTTATGCTATAATTAATTGAGGCATAAAGGTTTAAAGCGTGTGTTGTAATTGCAACATTAAAGTTGTATGTTGGATACACTTTACATTGGAATAACGTATAGTTCTTTAATAAATCAACACTGTACGAAGTTCAGTTGTAAGCAAAATGTTACAAATACGAATTAAAATACAACATTTGAAAGTAATTAACCCTTTACTGGGCACACACAGTTAAAAAAAATAATGGAAAAAATATTTCTTATAACACAATAATAATTGCATTGACATCTGTCATTTACAATGAGATAAAAGGCTTTCCTCCTGAAACAGATTTTGTGCTATGTTGTTGATTTGATCTGTTCAGCAAGTCATTTCCAACTATTACATCAAAAGACATGCTTGCCATTAAAATGATCTCACATGTTTTGAATGATTTCACTACTGCTTGCATACTAAAATTATGCTTGTGAAAATTGTATTTTATAAACAGCAATGAGACAGCAATATAGAATGCGAACAGTAACTTTCCTTCTTTCGGATCTCAGGTAAGTCGACTTTTTTGATCTTTAACAGTTTCATTTCGTACAGATTTACATAAACATGTATTAACAAAAACAAAAGACCAGTTCACTTAGTATAATCCCATAAAATACTTTTGACAGCACTTCTGCATATGTAAAAAGACATTAATATAATATCACAGTGTATTTCATAATAGCACATGTATTGCTCTTGCAAAATATTTCTTATTTCATTAAAAAAAACACTTAATACAAAACCCAGAAAGAGATCAAGAAACTGGAATGGCAAATATTGAAAGTAATATGTCTTCAACTATACATTTAAAACACATATAGTGCATTAAATACAATAAAATACATAAAGTAAAATAGTAGAAACATTCTTAGTGCGGATATTGTTCAGTAGCACACTAGTTCCTCGTCTGGATAGCAAAATGTCTGTCTCTGTAAAATAGAGTCTGAGTGTGTTGTGATTTCCTGTGTGCAGCTCAAATAGTTCTGGACCAGATCTGTTCTGTTACCCAGATCAGGATGAATACTGGGTAACACACAGACAGGGTCGAGGATGATCAGTGCTTTGGTAATCTCAGAATGGGTGTATTGAGGTGAGATCAACTACCACTTTGAGAAAATAAAGTCAAAAGAGTCCATCTAACAGGCTCATTCAAAGTCAACATCTGGCAGAATCTCTTTATCCATTAGGTCACGGATTGTCTTTCTACAAAGCCTGGGGAGAGAGAGGATTCTGGCAGTGCTGAAGTAAAACAGTAACTCAAGGCTGGTATCCGAGGTATGGATCCTCTGAAAAAAAACAGACAAAGTCATTTTACCCACAGATCTGTTTTTCATGGTGGTCACAATGACTAATTTCTTTACCTGCAGCTGACGGTCCTTGATAACATCCACTGCTGTCACATACACCAGATGGACCGATTTCGCCTCGCTGACCTGAAGCTCCTGGAATACCTGAAGGTCCTGCTTTTCCATCCTCGCCTCTGGGACCTGGTTCCCCTGTTTTAGTTTCACCTGGAGGTCCTGGTGAAGTAGAAACAAATAACAAACCATTACAAAAGATATTATTTGGGTTTGGGCAGAAACAAAAGTATTTAAGACCAAGTCTTGTGGAAAAAAAATCTTTCAACAACAATTCACAACATTTTTATTAGATGTCTGCTTAAAATAAGGGCTAGGGGGCAATTATGCAAAAAAAAGACACTACATTTTAAAAGTTTGGAGTTGGTAAAATTCCCCACAGAATCCTGACAAACATTTATCGCATATTGATGTGGAAATCTTAACAGACAGAATGGTAGTGTAAGTCTTACTATCTTAAACAATTGCGCCTCTCAGGTAAATGTATCTTGTTTTAAAGACATTTAGATATTTTTATTGGAAAACAAGACCAAAACTGATTGATAAAATATTTTTTTGCAAAGTGTTTGACACTTTTGGTACAGGAAACTTAAATATGACGATAAAAATGATGACAACCCCATTAATCCATTTTACAAACACAGCTGTGCGATACACAAATACATTTCAATACCTGCAAAACCCTTTATTCCCTCTGGTCCCAGCATATTTGCTCCTGGAGACCCCTTCTCACCCGGCATACCTCTGCGTCCTAGAAGTTAATCACCGAATTACTTGCATAACACAGAATGTAAATTCAAAATGTGACTAATGGCAACCATCAGATTTTTTGCCTAAAAAAGAAATTGTTGAGGCTTACCCTGCTCACCAGGATACCCGGGTTTCCCAGACACCCCTCTGCTTCCTTGTCGACCCTGAGGGCCCCGGGGTCCAGGTGTCCCTCTTCCCCCTGGTATACCAGGCTCTCCTGGTGGCGCTACTGGTTCCTGGATGGGCACTGGCTTCCGATTCATCTCATTCAGAAAAGCATCCAACTTCAGAACTTCATCTAGAACACAATTTATTATCAACTCATAATTGAAGCTGCTTTTTAAATTCTGTGATTGAATTAAAAAGGATGTAGACAGTGTACTACATACTGTGCACAAGCTTTTCACAGGCCTGTGTAACAAGCTGGAAGATCATGGCAAGAGACTGTGGTTCGCCCTAAAAAACAGAAGAATTATTCAAATAAAATAATCTGTTTTAAGATTTGCAAATAGCAAACATGTAATTTTGTAACCTACCTTCTCTCCTCTCTCACCCTTACTGCCAGGAAGACCCTGTGAGAGAATTTCTTTTAGTATTAAACACCCCAATCTGGAACATCTACTTGACATTAACCATTTGTATACATCAGAAATCTTTTTCTGGAGTTCTGTTTTGGCTAGATTATGTGGATAAAGGACATAATGAGTAATCGACTTTTACTCACAGTGGGCCCTACAGGACCTAGTGGCCCTCTCTCTCCCACTGGCCCTGGATGACCAGGCATACCCTGGAAACCCTACAAAGTGTAAACAGATGTAAATAAGAGTGCAATGAAAGCATGCATTAGATACTCCTTGAATGCATATAGGTAAGGCTGTCTTACTCTTGGTCCTGTGATTCCTGGGCTGCCAATGTTACCCTCCACTCCTCTAGTGCCCTGCGTGAAATGTATATACAGAAGGTTGAATGACAGACTGAACATTTCAAATGCACATAGGACAATAAGAGTCTTGATCCACACATAGACTTGCCTTAGGACCAGGGATGCCTTCTCCACCTTTCGGACCAGGAGGCCCTGGTAAACCCTGCGAACACAACGTGAAGAAAGAGTGAGATATACCTAAAATTAAAATGATCAGCTACACCTGTGGCCTAAAAGCTCACCTGACTCCCAGGTCTTCCGATATCTCCTTTTTCCCCTCTTGCTCCTGGTGGACCCTTATATAGACAAAGAAAGATGGTTTTAATCTGTTCAAAATGCTCATATGCAATAGATGTTCTCTGTATAACAAGTGTAGACGTACCGCTTTACCCATTACAGTTATTCCCCGTGGACCAGCAGTTCCAAGAGTGCCAAAGCCGCCTTCAGGGCCTGGTTTACCAGGTGGGCCCACCTCACCCTGGAGAGATGCAGAAAAGGGTCAGAAACACTTGAAAGAGACATACTGTTCAAACGAAACTTAGTGGATAGTAGGTTCAAACCCCACCAAGTCTATATGTGAGTTGCCCTACCTTTTGTCCCACCTCTCCCTTTTCTCCCTTCTCCCCACGAGTGCCAGGTCTCCCCTGAAAACAGGCATATCATAACACTAATAATTATCATAACACTAATTATTCCAACCAACTATTACAATTATTACACAAGCTTTCTAATGTTTTCGCCGGTTTTAAAATGCAGCTTTGCAGTCTCACAGGTGGCCCGATGTCTCCAGGTGCTCCAGGGACATCGGTGGTGCAGGTGCAAGCATAAGCAGGGGCTGGACAGCTCTCCTCGTCTCTCTAGAGAACAGAGAGGGACATTCAGTGACAAAACAGAGGCAACTTTAAGGCATCCTGCACTACATAAGCAAGTCAGTGCCATCCATATTGAAATGTCAACTCAACCTAGATTGATTGTGTACCTGTGAGGGCAGATCACAGCAGCTGTCTTCTGATGCCCAAGTAGTGTTGCACACAATCTCAAAGGACTGCAGCTGAAACTAGAGTAAAATACAATACACATGGCCTTATGTATAAATACATAATCAAAGTTTGGGGTCAACAAGATTTTTTTTTGGTTGAATTTATTTAATACTTTTATTAGGCAAGGATGCATTAAATTGATCAAAAGTAAAAAAGTAAAGACATTTATAATGTTACAAAAAAATTATGTTTCAAATAAATTATGTCGTTTGAACTTTAGATTCATCAAAGAAATAAAGAAAACATGTATAACGGTTTCCAAAATATATTAACCCTTATGGACATTTTTTTTCTTTTTAATTTTTTTTTTTGCTGCATACATTTTGGCACAAGTGTGTATTTTTTATTAGAATTTTACTATTTCACACCAATTTCCTTTAATAAATCTATTTTACACTGGGTACACAAAATAGTCAGGACAATAAAATGTCCCCAGGGCCATTAAACAAAATTAAAATTTGACTACTTTTTACCATATAGTGCCATTTTCTCAGGTTTGGCCGATAAAGCAAATACTCACTTTATTCCTGTTTTCTGCTTCGTGATATTTAGAGCAAATTTCATCAATTATGCAGCTTGTTTAGATTTATGGCTTTAATTTTCTAGCAGTTTTTGAGTTCAACATGCTTTATTAAATATATATTTTATATAAAATAATGTTCATAAATCATTTTAAATTTTTGTTTAATTTTTTCACTTTAGTTTTTTACTTCAACAAAAATCGGGCCAAAGGTCTTCTTTAAAATGAGACCAAACTTAAATCTGTGCTCCAAAGCTTCACATTTTTATGAGTTTTTTTGACATGGACATTTTTTGTCCTCTAAAGGCCGCAACATACTCCGCAAGAACAGGGAAAAAAGTTCTCGCTCCCAGGGCTGCGAGAATAAAATTACGTCATTTTGTTCTCGGAGCCCTGGTTTGGGAGTTCTCGCAGCTCGTTCTTGACACATCGTCTGAGCAGAACTTTTTTCTTGTGGGTGTCCGAGAACTACTGTGTGATTGATCAGAATTTTAAAGTGGGCGGGGTTAATGCGGAGAAATGGTGATGTTCGGCACTTGCTTTCTCGTGAAGTATGTAATGTCCTAGCCAGAACAAACTTTGTTCTTGTTCTTGCCATCTTGAGAAAACGAACACATTTCTTTGTTCTTGCAGAGTATGTTGCAGCCTTCAGGCAGTGTTTCCCAACCACGACCCTGGAAGCACACCAACACTGCACATTTTGCATGTCTCCTTTATCTGCCAAGCCCATTTCAGGTCTTTGAGTCTTCACTAATAAGATGATCATTTGAATCAGGTGTGTTTGATTAGGGACACATCATATAACCTCATAGGACCTCAGAGTAACTTTTTTTAAATTGATGCACAAGGGTTATAAACAGCACAGTTAAAGGATCATGTGACACTGAAGACTGGAGTAATGGCTGCTGAATATTCAGCTTTGCAAATCAAATTGATCAAATAAATGCAGCCTTGGTGACAATAAGAGACTCATTTCAAAAACATTTAAAAAAAATCTTACAGACCCAAACTTTGTATGTACTCTACATCATATTTGAATTGAAAGTAAACAGTATGTTTCTGGGCATGAAGTGAGACTTACAGCTGCAGATCCGCTGTGAGGTCCACGTGTCCTCACTAGTTTGCCCAGCATCTCAAAGCCATCAGTAGGCAAAGTTCCCAAGGGACGTGCGGGCCTCTCACCAACCCGCTGGCAGTCCACAGACAGCGATACGCTCACCTGACTGACTGACAAATGGATCTGCCAATCAAATCAGGTAAAGAGATGTTTTTAGTGTTGTATCTCTTTTCTTCCCTTACTAAAAGACTCTTCACTAAGCCCCGCCTTAAATAATTTCTGACCAATACTACCTTAGCAACTGTTGCTATATGCCATCTTCAGACAAGCTTTTGCTCTTTTCTAAGGAGGATCAGTGTGTTTGGAAAGATTTTTAAACACCATTTTATTGAAATTCTCTAAAAAGACAATAAAGGTGGGACACTTATAATCTATAAGAATATAAACTGCCTTCCCCCCCCCTAAACTTTTAAATGAGGCTTTTCTCTTACAGTGATACAGTGATAGGATGCCAGTTTACAGTGATAGGATGTGTGTCAGGATGCAACAGAGCAACAGTTAAAGACGCAGTTGTATGACGTGATAGTATTTCCCAAAGCTTGTCTACTCTTCTGCTACACACTCAAAAGTATGTACTTTTTCTTCACAAAAAGAGTACATACTTTTAGGTCGTAGTATAAGTAGGCAAATTGGTACGCAGCAATAGCATGTTTGTGAATTTGAGGGTGGAACTATCAAGATAGGGGCATGTTTGTTTTGGTGATTTCAAGTTTCTCAGAAATCGCTTAGTGCACCTTTTAATTTAAATACATTTTTAAAGTCGGCATGAAACGGAAGTTGAGATCGTCTTTTTCTCCTTATTGTGACTTATATATCCGAGTGAAACGGCTTCTGAAATTAGAAAAAATGTAGGGTGTGGCTTGATTTCATCCTTCGGGAATTGATTGGATCGTTGGAAGTTGAGATTTTAATGCCAGTTTGCACTCAGTTGTGGAGGAACAACTCAATCTATCTCTTAAATAAATGTCTTTTTTTTTTCTCTCTAAATCTTTTCTATATATATGTTACTGAGCATATTTCCTCACTTTTTACTGGTTTATGCTACAGATTTCACTTATTTTAAGCCTTTTATGGCTTTATTTCTGTAAAACTTTTTTACGTTCGCCGTAAGCGCGAGCCATCACAAGCTGTTCGTCTGACTATATTGAGTAATTTTTACATGAAATAAGCTTTTATTTCTCATATATTTCTCTCTTTTTGCCTCAAGTCCTTCCTGAAGAAGGTATTGTGTACACCGAGAAAAATGCACCTAACCACCATATTGCTACGATCAGTGACAGGTTTCTGAGAGGCGGTGCAGAAACGAGACCGGGGGTGATAACCCCGCCCTCGCGCAATAGCACATGACCGGGAGAGAAAAGAAGTCGTTTCAATGGGGGAGGGAAAGTTAACGTATTTGATTAAAGATTATAAGGGTAAATTAATATTTAAAAATTAATGAAGTGCACAGATAAATCGGTTATAGTAAACACTACAATATTAAATATAAAAATACGAATTGCAAAATTTGATTTCATGCCGACTTTAAAGTAAAATGGCAGATAATGCTTTGAAATGCCACAATGCACACGTACACATAATAACCAATCATTGTTGGAAATTAGTGGGACCTTCTGTAAAGCTTGTCTGACTGAGCATCAGTAACCAGTAACTTACGCACAAACCTTATGAAAACTGCCGTAGAAAACCGAGTGGACTTGTGGCTGGTCAAAGGTCAGTTCCTGTATCTCTCCTCTGTAGTCCAGACTGAAATACAGCAGAAGCTTCTTCTCAGCTAAATAAACAGAGGAGGGAAGAGAGATCTAATGAATTTGACTAGGAATTTACTATTCAATAGCCTGGCTTTTGAATTCAAACCATTCTTGAATACATCTACAAAACGCTTACGGTCCAGCACTACCCCCATCTTGGGCTGGAAGTCATTGTCTGTGAGCTGCCAGAGGGCGAAGGGTTCCCTGGGTGAATCCTGCAAGAGCCTAAAGGCCATGCTGATGGTGTGTTCTGGAGAAAATCCAGCCGGGTGAATAAAGCTGAGAAAGGCACACAGGGTGTGAGTGGTGACTGCAGGGTGTAACTGAGCTGTTTGATGATATGTGTGTGTTTGTGTTTCTTACCCTGTGCTCTGGGTCAGCTGTACGTCTCTATAGAGGGTGTAACTGGGCAAGGTGCTGAAGATGAAAGGTTCAGCTGCCACACCCTCAATAGTAGAGTGAGCTCTCTGAGTTAGACCGAAAGATTCCATCATGTTGAAACCTAAAAAACACACACATACACACACAAATTCGCATTTTCTAACACAGTTTGTGGCTGAACAACAAGGATGGCCTCTTAACAGGGTTAGTATGAGAGAGTTTATGAATATAAGGATGGAGTTTCCTGTAACAACAATGAAAATAACTATAATTTCCAGCTAATTTATATTAAAAATGGTTAAAAATACTTTATTTTAAAATAAATATTAAATGCAAACATAAAAAAATTCTATTCATCTATTAAATGGAAAAAAATTATATTACAGTATTTCACAATTGCTAAAACACTAAAATCCATTTTCAAAACCAAAGTTGCAAGTGTACAAACCACTTTATTGATTGAATCACACAGTTTGCAGAACTTTAAACACTTATCATGTGGTTAGACACAACAAGCAAATCGGAATCACTCTTTGTGCAAAACCGTAAACACATTGTCATTCACAAAGCACATGTAGCATTGTGGTGCACTTAACTCAGAATGGCACAACACAGCCCCCAAAAGTGAAACACGAGCAACACACTGTTGTCATCGGTAACATACAAGCACTCAAAATTGAACACACCTGTTTCAAATCAGTAATGTGTTGCACCTAATAAAGCCATGTCAAATCCAAATGGCATGTGTGATTTTCACAATTGAGGGCAGGAGAGAAGGAGCAAGTGGAAGTGGAAGAGGAAGAGGAGAAAGAGGAGGAGGAGACGGAGGAGGAGGAGACGGAGGAGGAAGAGATGGAGGAGGAGGAGACGGAAGAGGAGGAGGAGGAAGAGATGGAGGAGGAGGAGGAGGAGGAGGAGGAAGATATGGAGGAGGAGACGGAAGAGGAGGAGGAAGATATGGAGGAGGAGACGGAAGAGGAGGAGGAGGAAGAGACAGAGGAAGAGGAGGAAGAGACAGAGGAGGAGGAGGAAGAGACAAAGGAGGAGGAAGAACAAGAGCCATCATTTCCAATGAAATTAGAGCAACAATCATACACCATGTTCTGGTTCATGGAATGAGTATGAGGGAAGCAGGACTGCGTGTTCAACCAAATATAAGCAGGTTCACTGTGGCCTCCATTGTCAGGACATTCAGAGAAGAGAACAGGTAAGTGTACTACCATTTGTGGTCCCTCAAACTTACAGTACAGTATGTACAGTTGTGGAATGTCTCAGTAAATTACTGTAACATCTCTAAAAATTTGTCCTTTTCTTGCAGTGATATATTTATATAATAGTATTTTATGTATTGTACATATTTGGTGACATTTCAATGAATTAGGCCTGTCTTTACAATTCTAACAAGAGGTTTTATTTGATAGAACTGAAAGACTGCCACATGCCGGTGGAAGGAGAGGTATGTTCTCACAACAACAGGAGACCATTATTGTCAATATGGTCCTTCAAAATAATCTCATTCGCCTGCGTGAAATACAACAGCGAGTTGAGGAAGACAACGTGAATTTTGAAGGAATCAACAGTGCGAGTCTCTCCACAATTGACCGTGTCCTGAAATGCAACCTGATAAGTCTCAAACAAGCCTACAGAGTACCATTTGAGAGAAATTCTGAAAGGGTAAAAGAGCTACGATATCAATATGTACAAGTAAGTAATCATGTCCAGCGATTATACAGCACTATTGAATTATTGTACATCTTTACTGTGTTGAATGTAATGTAGCACATGTATACAGAGGCATGAAGCCTGGAATGCTATGTCATTTACGTTACTTCAAAAATACACATCTATAGAGAATGTTTCAACTGGATTCCATGGAGAGGCCTCATGAGTGCATCTTCTTGGATGAAGCTGGCTTCAATCTCACCAAGAGGAGAAGGAGAGGCCGCAACATTATTGGTCAACGTGCCATTGTAGAGTTGCCAGGGCAGCGTGGTGGCAACGTGACCATATCATCAGCAGCTATGGGGTTATTCACCGCCATGTGACTTTAGGGCCTTACAACACTGCCCATCTTCTAACATTTCTGGATGCTCTACAGGAAGCACTACTGAGATGTGAACAGAGAGGTGATGAGCAGGCAGAGCATCCCATGTATGTGGTAATCTGGGACAATGTGAACTTTCACCGTGGTCCTAGAATTCATGAGTGGTTTGAAAATAACCCACGTTTTATAAATGTGTGCCTACCACCATACTCGCCCTTCCTAATCCCATTGAAGAATTTTTTTCTGCATGGAGGTGGAATGTCTATGACAGAAATCCTTATGCACAGGAAAATCTCCTTCAGTCAATGGATGCAGCATGTGACAACATTGGAGTGGAAGCAATTCAAGGTTGGATTCAGCATGCTAAAGGATTCTTTCCCCGTTGTTTAGCAAGGGACAGGATTGCCTGTGACGTTGATGAGGTCCTGTCCCCCAGAGGCATGATGCTGAGGCAGAATGATTTCAAGACATTGCTTACTATCGATCTGTTGCATATTTTGTTTGTGACTACATTTTATGTGTGCAAGTACTTGATAATAAAAATATTTTTTCCCTGCTCTGCCCTGAGTGCAGTGTTTTGCATTTATATCTGTAGTGTGTAATGACTGCTGTGTAGTGTTTATGCATTAGCTGGATGTGTGTGTTATTTGAAAACAGTGTTTGGTTTTGGGTAAAGATAACATAGTTCTGAAGCAATTGTTTGATATAGTTAGACAAGTCAAAGATTTTGACAGTGTAGCTTAAGTTTGGTTATTTGTGTTTAAGGTTTTGAGAACGTGAGAGAAACATTCAAAAAGAGTGTTTTAGCAATTCAGAAATACTGTAAAATGAGAAGAAAACAAATATATATTGCACCTGAAATATTGTCCTGAATGGGCAAACAGACAAAACCTTATTGTTGAGCCCTGCATTAGCATAATATTGCTATCTGAGAAAGGCAGTAGGCTATTATCTTGGTTGCTGAGAATAAAAAGTCAAGGTCAGGAATTTTTATTCTCAGGAAATGCATGAATTGATAATATGTACAGTACACCTAAAATTCAATGCAAGAATGCAAAAATCTGACCATACCTTTAATCACATGATTTCTGACTGTCATCTCAGGACACACTGAGAAAGAAAGAAAGAAAGACAGCATGTTATGTTTAAAGAAAGATTGATCCACTCACCAAAGAAAAATTGTTTTGAATTAATTAGTTTGATATGAATAGATAAAAAAGGTGTGCATTTCTATTCAAAATGTTCTTTGTACTGAATATTCATGAAAATATTTGTTTGGTATCAATTGACCTCAACTCTTACCTTCTCTTTGTATGGGATGCAGACGAGGAGGAACCTGAATTCTCACAGGAGTGGTTGCTTTACGAGACAATTACATGCTATTACCATTGAGCAAAACATAACATCAGTTTTTTGGGGGGCTGAAATATGTGTCAAACAGAATTCTGACCTGTGGGGTGAAGGATGGTAACAGCAGCGCCCTCTACTGTTCCCAGACGGGAGTGCACACTGATGCGGTACACCGTTTCAGACTGCAGTTCAGAGAAACAGTGACTGCTGCTAGTAGCATCTACTATCTCCTCCTTAGTCTGTTTATCTGAGCACAAACGTACAGAGAGAGAGAGAGAGAGAGAGAGAGAAATAAGTGTCCCAAAACAAATGGTCTGTTCTTCATGTTTTCCAAAAAAACATTTTATGATGCTTTATGATGGTTCATTTCAGAGCTGGTACCTCTGAGGGCCTGGACGACTATGCGATAACCACTGACTGCTGGTACGGGTCTCCAGGACACGCATATACTGGAGTGGTCAGACCGCACCACACTCACGCTGCTCACCCGCAGGCTGGCTGGTTGTGCAAAGATAACACATAGGAAATTAAGTACAAGACACTGTCTGGCAGTGCAGTGTGAAGTGCAAAGTACACACTTGCTCAGTACACATTTTAATACTAAAGATACTGTATTGATGTGTGTGAGTGTGTGTGAGTGTGAGTGTGTGTGAGTGTGAGTGTGTGTGAGTGTGTGTGAGAGTGTGTGAGAGTGTGTGAGAGTGTGTGAGAGAGTGTGAGACTCACTGGTTTTCCCCTGGGCTGAGGCACTGCCGCCCTCTCTGCTGCGGTACTCAGCAGTCACCAGCACATTGTAACGAGTGTCAGGCTGCAGATTCTGCAGTAGGACGCGCCTTTCACTGCCTGCCAATGACACCTATCAAAAATAACCAACATGACTACATTACACCACACCACATTTATAACACAAAAGATTAAGAAATACAATTAAGAAAAAGTGAGAAGTTCCAGGGTTATTATTATTATTATTTTGAACTTAGTTTTTACTTCTATGTTTTTTTTTATAAATGTATTATTTGATCCATTATACCTATTCATTATTTTATTTTATTTTGTATTTTTATTTTCCACTTGTCCATTTAATTTTCATGATTTTTCACTATATGACTTTCTAGTTTTTAATTTATTTTAGGGCTGCAAAAGTTATTGTTAAGTTATATAATTTAAATATATTAACAATTAAAAATATCTAATATGCTAATAATAACATCCTATATATATATATATACACACTATCATTCAAAAGTTTGGGGTATGTAAGTTTTGATGAGTAGAGTAAATATATTCGTAAGATGTTTTCGAAAGAGATCTTTTATGCTCACCAAGGCTCCATTTATTTGATTAAAAAACAGTAATATTATTACAATTTAAAATAACAGTTTTCTATTTTGATATATTCTAATATGTAATTTATTCCTCTAATGCAAAGCTGAATTTTCAGCCCTTAGACTCCAGTCTTCAGTGTCACATGATTCTTCAGAAATCATTCTAATATGCTGATTTGTTGAAATTTCTTATTATTATTAATGTTGAAATTTGTGCTTCTTAATATTTTTCTGGAAACCGTAAAATTTTTACATTATTTGTTTGATGAATGGAAATAAATATATAAGATACAAATCTTTTGTAACATTATAAATGTCTTTACTGTCACTTTTGATCAGTTTAATGAATACTTAATAAATAAAAGTATTCATTTCTTACAGACCAAAAGTTTTGTTATCAATTGGCTTTTTATGATTAATCAGGATGGGTTGTAAGATGATGCTGATGGTGTCAAAAACAAATCATTTTAAGGTCATTATTTTATTAATTTGAATTCGTTTTAAGTTTAGTTTGTTTTGTTTTTTATTATATTTATATTTTACTTATAACTGCTTTCATTTAGTTGTTGAGAACTAGACTAGAGAACTTTACACTGTCTGTAGAAAATATGATGGTGTTTGGCCATTCAGAAGTCAGAGTTGACAGGCTGTTGTGGTGCAGTTCGAAGCGGATTTAAGTGGTTTTAAGTGCCTTTGTAAATGGTTGCTACAGTTATCTGAGTGGTTGCTATAAGAGTCCACCACAAACCTCTATAACATCAGGTCACTCAATATGGAATCTATAGTACATGTTGATGGAGAAAAGACAATTTAACTACACAGGCAATACAAAATAAGATGTTTCACTCTTGTAAAAGCACTCACTGTGTTCTCCCTTGCATCCCCATTGAGGGGAGCGTATGACACACGGTATTGAAGCACATGGGCGTTGGGGTGAACCCAGGTGACCATCATACTGACTGCTGTCTCTTCTGAGATGGATAAACTGCTTGGACCACCTCCAGACACTAAAGCAGCACAAAAAAAATGCAACAAAGTTATTTATGATTTGTAGTCAAAGGTCTTTTATATGCGTATAAGTTAATATACTTACAGGTGCTGTATCGTATGGCCACAGCCTCACTCTGAGCCCCATCGGCATATAATGCGGAGAGTGAAATCTGATATTCCTTATCTTCCTCAACCCCTTCCAAGATTGCCCCCTCACTCTCCCCATTTACTGTCAGCTGGAATATACCCATGAATTACCACCTATTACCAAATTACTATCGCCTCTTACTAAATTCATGCAGTAATCGAAGCTATTTCAATCAATATTAACTACACATACGTAACACAGGAAATGCTAGAGTTGGAGCGAACCTGCCTGAGGTCTCCTCCACTGAGGGAGATCCATTTGATGAGATAAGAGACCACGTCATCTGCGGCGGCTTCCCATCGCACTGTTATGTCACTGCCGGAGAAGTTAGTGACTCCCAGATCTGAGGGAGCTGGGACCCTCACTGGAAAATCAAAGAGCATTTAAGCAAAAATCTTCCAAACTGGAGTCACAAAATGAAAAAACGTGTGTAACTTACAGGTAGTGACATTGGCTGTGACAGGAGTGGACAGGCCCTTTTCATAGAGTGACTGGACTGATACCAGATACCTGGAGAGGGAAGAGAGATTCTGCAGCAACACTGTGTTCACACCTTTGACCTCCACCTGAGAAACAGAGAGATTGAGTACACACTGTACACTGCCGCTCAAAAGTATGATCACCAATTCTGAATGTATTTGATCAAAAATACAGTAAAATCAGTTATATTGTGAAATGTTATTACAATTTAAAATAACTGTTTTCTATTTGAATATAGTTTCAAATGTTTTAATTTATTCTGTCAGAGCCATAGCCAAGTTCTTTTCCGACCCTGTGCCCCTCTCTCCTCCCCTATTGCTTCCTGTCTCTCTTTGACTGCCCGATCCATTAGTGGTGAAAATGCCCCTCCCCCAAAAAATAAATATAGGCTAAGTAATTTATTCCTGTGATGGAATTTTCAGCATCATTACTCCAGTCTTCAGTGTCACATGATCCTTGATGCTGATTTGATGCTCAAGAAACATTTCTTTCATAATAGAAAGCTCAAAAAGCAGCATTTATTTGACATGGAAATGATTGTTACAATATGAAAGTCTTTACTGTCACTTTTGACCAATTTAATGCATCCTGGCCGAATCAAATTTATTTAAAAAAAATTTGTTTTACATCTTACTGACCCCAAACTATTAAACGGTAGTTTAATCTGTAATAGTATTACTAAAACGTGACAAGAAAGAAAGAAGCTGTTTGGGACATCAGAATCTCATCAAAAACCTAACAAGAGACTTTTGGGATCTGCTTACCTGCTTGACATCACTGCCGTGATTGGTGCTGTAGACGATGCGGTGTGCAGGTACATCGACAGCTCCAGGTACCCATGTGACCTTCAGAGTGCTATGACTGACCATGGGAAATTGCAAACTGAGAGGAGACGGCAATGGGACTGGAAAAAAATAGACAAGAGAAAGAACAGAGGGAATGAGCAAAAGACGGAGGAAGAGGTCTGGATTCTGATGGGATCCCTGCAGGACTCAATTCAATTTGGTGCAGCAAGGGACCAAACTAGAGTTGAAGGTGGGAATCAGTTCTCAGTTTCCAGTTTCCTGGTGTGGATTCCCATTGAATTGTTTATTTCAATGAATTGGTTCAAAACAATTCAGTGATTCTTTCATGTTAATCACCAAAGGGTTCACAAAGGTCATTCTTACAAAAGAGTGTTCCTCATTTGTGTCTAGACCAAAAACGATTCATTTCCAAGTTTCATTTTATGTTTATCTTTGAGAAACAAAGAGGTGAATGTAGCCATCTGATCTATATTATTTTCCTTAATGACAGAAATAAAGGCTATATGCAGTTTCTCTCTTTCCTACTCTTATGACATTATTAAAGGTAGTTAAGCCAAAAAAGAAAATTGTCATAATTTACTCATCCTTATGTCAATCCAAACCTGTATGAGTTTTATTCTTCTGTAGAACACAAATAAAATATTTTGAAAAATGTTGGTAACTGTCACAATCACCAGTGAGAGTGCCCCTGATTACCACCTGAGGGCACTCCACCCCGGACTGTCTCTCCATCAAGGACTACATCTCCCATAATCCTTTGCCCGGACTCCTCAGCACTCATTGATTACATCCACCTGCACCCCATTACCTTGTCAGCTCACACTATATAAGCCTGGTCATGTCTATCATTCATTGCGAAGTCTTGTTTGTTGTAAACTGCATTTCTGAGCGGTTTCCCTGGTTTCATGTCTGGTTTGCCTGATTGGACTGATTACCTGTTATGACCTCTTGCCTGTTTGTTGACTACGATTGTGGATTACCCTTTCAATAAAGCTGCGTTTGGATCCTCAACCTGTTAAGTTTCGGAGCAGTACGTTACAGTAACCAAACAGCTTCCATTGACTTTCATGGTATGGACCATGAATAAATAAAAATAAAACACTGCAGCAGCTTTTCCTCTGTTGGGCCAAACCGTTATCGTTGCTTATCAATTCCATTCTGTGCTGATCTTGCTCAGCCAGTACGGATATGGTTTAATTGTCCACTGTGGGGCTGATAACGGAGCTCTTTGGAATGTAATACAGAAAAAGTGTTTATAGACAGAATGAGATGTAAATAGGGAGAACGGAGGATGATCGGATATTTCTTTTAATTTGATCATTAACTTCACTCAAATAGCAAGCTTGGCCAGCTACAGAGAAACCCGGCAGCCAGGCAACAGACCAATCCTGAGTGGCAACATCACTACACTCATTCTACCAGTACTGTTAGCCAATCGTGCTGAGAATTCCGGGCAGAGAACAGTTTGTAATCGTGCCACAACGAACCAAGCTGAAATACAACTAGAACCGTTCGGTCTGACAGTGGAAAAGCAGCTTAAGACATTTCTCAAAATATCTTCTATGTTCCACAGTCATACAGGTTTAGAATGACATGATGGTGAGTAAATATTGATATCATTTTGCATTTTATAAAGATCTGTCACACACAGAAAAAATAAAATAAAAATTGCATTGCGGGAAGTGGATAAAAGTAGTAATTTAATACTTTAATACATTCATTTAATACATTAATACTAATACTTACTATTCTACAGTATATATCTATTAAAAACCCTATTGTTGGCTTGATTGCTCTTATTTGTTAGTAGCTTTGGATAAAAAGCATCTGCTAAATGATTAAATGTAATGCATGTAAATGTAAAGTGTGCATGAGAAGGAAAATCAGTCCAACACAGACCTCAGATAGAGGTAGATACATTTCTATGTAAATGCAGATAATGAATCGATATTTACATGTGGTTCCGATGGCTGTGATTGGGTCACTAGGGTCCTCATCATACAAAGCATAAAGTGTGACTGAGTAATCTGTGGACGGCATCAGATCCACCAACTCCACATCCGTCTGAGCAGGCCCAAATTTCACCTGGCACAAAAAACAAGAGCACAAGAAAAGGCATCAAAGCATTGTAACATAATTAGAAACACTGAGCCACATGGTGAGACATCACAGGATTCCAGACTCACCTCTTTGGCATCATCAGGCTCTCCATCATTAAGTGCTGAGTATAAGGCCATGTACTGTGTGGCTCCTGTGGCCGGTTGCCAGCGCACCCGCAAACTGCTGGGGGAGGAGGCGGTGACCTCTAGAGCTTCAGGTACCGCCAATGGTACTTTAAAGAGGAGAGCATTTCATTAAACCAAATTATATTATCAGCATAAAAATATGTGTGAAAAGTTTAATAGAAGAATCAGCATGAATTTTCAGAACGACTTTAATGTAAGCAGCACATGAGCTGCAGAAACTTGATGATCATGTTCTCCTGAATGATTTGAGATGATCCAAAGAGCACCTTGAGCTTCAGTAGAAGAGGGTTTATAAAGCCGAATGTTCAAAAATTCACATGATCAATATCACAAATGTGCTTTTTTGATCAGTGACCTGAAATATTTATAATTAATTTTATCATAACATTTATTTCTTTAAAGTTGTCGAAATTCTTTCCTTCTTTCCTAGTTTTGAAAATCCCAGGGCTGTATTCATAAAGAATCTTAATGCAAAGTTCTTAATACAAAATTTTGTTAAAATTTCTTTTAAAAAAAAGTTATTTGAAATGTGGGCGTTTACTCTTAAAATTAACTAAAAAATCCTAGTAAAGAATAATTCAGAAAGCATCTTAACCCTTAAAATAGGTCTTTAGATCAAATTTGTTAGGAGCACGGACGAGGACTTTTAAGAGGCTTAAGAGTTTCTTTAGCAGCGGAGAAAATGACAAAGACGAAGAGGGAGAAGAAATGGATGACAGTGACTTAATAAGACGCTATAGATTAGATCGTGCAGGGATAATTTTTGTTGCATTAAACCCAACTTTCAAACCACCAATTAAATAGACATGCCAGCAATCAGTGTAATTAGAAAGAGTGGAACAATGTTTATAGTTCCAATCAAATACCTTATAGAAAATAAACAGCATCGTAAATAATAAAAGGATTTATATACATATATATAATGTGTGTGTGTGTGAGAGAGAACGGTAAAATAGGACAATTTGCGCTTGTAATTTCAGCTTAGAATAGACCCTATACTTGAAAGCGCTCCTTTTTCCCCTTTTTGGACAACCAACCAATCACAGTCTTCAAAAGACTGTGTCATACTGAGTCTACGTCATACATTTTTTTACAGTCTATGGTCATACGTAGCAACGGGGTCAGCCCCGCCTCTTCACTAAGAGAAAAGTTTTTGTATTTTCCTTGCTCAGAGTTGCTCTCAGATCGGTTCCGAATAGCTCTTAAGCTAAGACTCCTACGTAAAAGTTTTTAAGCTAAATTAGGAGTTTTCTGAGAGGACTCTTAGAATCTTTATGAATACGGGCCCTGATTTTCAATGTGGTCTTGGAGCAGCATATATAAGGAAATATTATGAATGAGCGTTTTCAATGCTGAAACTCACACGTCGTGAAGGTGCCTCTGAGAGCAGAGCCCACGTTGTTCTCATAGACGGGGAAGATGGACAGGTGGTACTGTGTCTGTGAGGACAGTCCTGTCAGCAGTGTTGTGGAGCTAGTTCCATTCACCACCACCTGAGATCAATTAACAACATGCATATGATATGATGCATGCATTAAATGAGTTTTTTGAATGCAATTATATCTACAGCAGAGAAAATGTCCTTTAGGTGGCGCCAACAAACCAACCTTTCCTCAATTCCTGATGCTCAACAGTAAGACAAAATGAACACTGCCATCTGATACAAGAAATTATAGCTTTTTACATCTTTACAGAAAAACAGCCTCAAGTGTGTATCAATGCCAACTCTATCAATGCCAATGCATATGGAATCAGCGTTTGGAGTCTAACCTATGCAGACTAATGTTTTAGTGCTAGACACTTGGCTCACCTCTTTCAGACTCTGTCCTTCAGCTGTGTGGTACACTACTCTGTACTGTTGGGGATCTTTGCTGGGGTGCGTCCAACGCAGGCGCACCTCTCGCGAGCCTAGTCCTACGTACTGCAGATCAGTTGGGCTGGGATAGGACAGAACTGGGTCCTGAGTGGGTCGCTCCATTCCTTTTTTACAAAAGATACATGGCGTTTCACTTAAAGGGAGTGCATAGAAGAAATTTGTAGGATCAATATAATGAAAACGAATGCGTGTGTGTGATTGACCTACTCTTCGCTTTTATACGGTCTTCAATCTTGCCACATAGGATGCGTGCTAGTCTTCCCACCAGCTTACTGAGCAGAGGAAAATCATTCACGTTATATACATTCAGCTCCAGTGGTTCAGACGCCACCTGCCTCAACTCTGCCTCATCTGCATTTTTCACACCTGGACATGAGTGGGAAAGAAATCAAATAATATAAACCTTTATGTGTGTGTGTATATAACTACAAAAAAGGTAATTTTAAATATGTAATAGCATTTATATATATATAATATACTACCGTTCAAAAGTTTGGGATCAGTATTTTTTTTAAAGACACTTTTATTCCGCAAAGACGCATTCAATTTATCAAAACAAAAGTGACAATAAAGATTTTTTTTTACATTTGATTTAAAATAAAAGCTGTTCTTTTGAACTTTCTATTCATCAAAGAATCCTGAAAAATTAGGCTTATTACAGTTTCCAGAGAAACATTAAGCAGCACAACTGTTTTTAACATTGATAATAATAAGAAATGTTCCTTGAGCAGATAATCAGCATATGGACTCTTTTCACAGACTTTGATGACTCGTTTTAATGGTGGGAGTGATGGTAAAATTGACATCTTTCTCTCTTCTGACTGCTGTTATTAATCTCTCTTTTGAAAGTCGTGAAAACCGTATTGTGGATTTCTTTTTTTGCTATTTGAGCAAATTGGAACACAAAAAATATATTTAATGTAGTCTCTCATTCGCATCATAAGAAGTTTAACAAACTATGATAACTTCTGCTTCTGAGAAACCCGGAAATGTGAAAAGGGTCAATTAGAATGATTTCTGATCATGTGACACTGAAGACTGGAGTAATGATAATAACATTTCACAATATTACTGTATTTTTAATCAAATAAATGCAGTCTTGGTGATCATAAGAGACTTTTTTCAAAAACATTAAAATCTTATCGCCCACAAACTTTTGAATGGTAGTGTATTCATTAGCAAACATTGTCCATCTTCAAAGCCTCTCTGAAATTCATCACACTCCATGTGCAAATCACTGAGAGAAGCTCTCACCTATGGCAATGATCTCCACGCCGGCATTCTTCAGCCTATTGGCTGCAGCAATGGCATCATCCTGAGATTTCCCATCAGTCAACAGCAGCAGGAATTGTGGGGTATTGGGCCGTGCCCCCACCTCCTCCTTTAGATTGTTCTCAAGAGCGTGGATGAGAGCCTGACCTTAGGTACAGACATCATAATGTTAAAAAAGGACAGGGAAGAAGTTCACATTTGCAGACAAATTCACGTATTGGTTTCATAAAAGAATACTATCATTACTGCTGGATTACACTGTTGGGTTAAGATAATTAGACAAAAAACAATAAGACAAGATGCTGTGCATTTCAGTGAATTTACAATGGGTAAGAGGTGTTCTTTGGGATGATGAAACCCTCTTTACCACAGGAAAAAGAATTGCTTGTAAATGGTGACAACTACAATACATAGATGTTCAATAGATATTAAAGGATGCATTGGTAGTATTGGTCATACCTGTACTGGCTAGTAAATGTGACATAATGTTATCAGTATCAGTCCTATAAGTAAAATAGGCTGGTATATTTAAACTGATAAATCAGAGACAAATGCTCATGGGTTTTTGTGGTTGCCAAGCAACTTAATACATTACCATAGAATGTGCATTCAAAGGGGTGCATTTATTGGCATTGTCCAATGGCATTGAGTGCAGCTCATCCAACAAGAATTTAGTCTAACCTTTTTATAATATTTATTTATATAAGGTTGCTAAGGAATAATATCTAGTTACCAGTGAATGTGTTGCCTCCCTTGTATCTGAAGTTCCTGATAGCCTCCAAAAGCGGCTCTCTTGAGGTGAAGTTATTAAGATGCCACTCTGTGCGTGGATCTCCACTGTACTGAGATAATGCTGAAACAACAACAAAATAATACTTTTAAACCGCAATGATGTATTAAATTGATCAAAGGTGAGAGACCAAAAACTTTTAAACAGTAGTGTATAAACTTTCATTAAATAAATATTTTTTGAGTAATTGAGTAAAGTTTAAATGTTACAACTATAATGCACAGCAGTGACCGCATTGTATATACCCATGAAATAGCATCTCACCTATCTGCACACCCTTTGGACCGATGTGAAAGGGGACAGCCAGGCCCTCCAGGAAGTCCCGCACTTTTCTGAAGTTTGTGCGGCCGATGCTCCAGGATCCATCCACCAGAAGGACCAGATCTGCCTGAACGCCAGCACTGCATTCAAACGGCTTTCGTGTGGAAACAGCTTAAGACACATTGGGCAAGATTTAAACACTGCTGTTTAAATAAGGCAACACAAACCTAGTGTGAGAATGTCTTTTATCGTCTCTAGTCTCGCATGTTTGTGGTTATATTTTGCTGTGAGGGGTATTCATGAGTCTTTTCTGCAAACATTTTGCAATCCTCTCTGCTCCTATATCAAGCAATTTGTGGAGAGATTTTGCAACAGCTTTTTTTGTCAATACATATACAGTATGTGTGTGTTCCTCCATTGTGCATTCCTATCTATGCATGTGTTTTTTACAGATGGGAGGAAGGAGGGAACTCATTTCAGTCCTGAGGGCACACGAGGGGCCTTGATAACAACCTACAGTGCCATTAACTCTAGTTTGTCCCTAATTCTGTTATTAGCCCTCACTATACAGACACAGGAAACATCAACACAGCTCACTAACTCTGTTAAACACTGACCCTAACATGTTCCTGCATCACAGTTTTTTTTTGTTGGGTGGGGGTGGGGGGGGGGGGGGTTAAGGTTTGCTTCATCTGAATGGTTCAAAACTTGGTAAAGGTTTTGGCACTTGATATGAAACACAAAAAAAAAAAAAAAAATCATGGACATGATTAAAAAAAGGTTAAATGATCATGAAAAAAAAGTTTGTACATTTGTACTCCTCCTGGTCAAAAATGACCACATTGGAAATTAAATGGAGATGAATTTCAACTTTTGCTTCAGCGCCCAATCAAAATCTTACTGAAAGCTCATTTTGTGAGATATCAAGCTCAAATCTGGAACACAATTTGTCTAGATTTATGGCTATGATTTTCTTGCAGTTTTAGAGTAAAATGTGTTTTTGAATATATATATATATATATATATATATATATATATATATATATATATATATATATATATATATATTAGTGGTGGGCATAGATTAATTTTTTTAATCTAGATTAATTCCGAAATTAATCTAGATTAAAATGGCTCATTTGAATTCTGCTGAAGGCATTCAGAATATGTGTTCTCGCAAGTGATCGTTTGTCTTTTTGTAGTTTGAATAATAAATAACTCTGTCCCTTTAAGACCTGACGCACGCACATCCAAACACTGTTCCTGTGAGCTGGTTACGACTGTGTTTACGTTAAAACTCACCAAGATGGGCATTGAGACATTTTTGAGTGTATTTGACCATTAATAAGCTGGAAAAAGGAGCTCATTTTTGCACTTGTATGTCAGAGGCGGCTTTATTACGGTATGTGTGTGCGCTTCAGATGCGAGCGCGAAATCTGCGGAATTAGTAGAATTAACGTTATGTGCAACCCCGCGCAAAATTCAGACTGGTCACACCAATACTAACAAAAGTCCAGCAGAACACCCGTTCTCAATGTTCAGAGGATTAAACGGACTGAATGAGAGGAGGCGGGTGCGTGTCACTCGTTGTCGGTCGGAGAGGAGAGCGCAGCTGATATCGATACTGTCGAAAATGAGTATTATATCGTTTCAGATATTTCATTATCGATACATAGCGAAATATGGATATTTTTGATAACACTAGTAGGCATACACACAGGTTTGAAGACTCGTTCTCTCGCCCCCTACAGTGCAATTCGGCTAGGTGTACATCCGCTCTAAAATATCAAGGTGAAAGTCATTATAGCTTGCGTAGTATAGACCCAGCTCCCAACCCAACTTTGAGAATAGATTAACGGCGATATTTTTTTTATCGCCCAATAAGAGTCTCGCGGCACGTTAACGCCGATAACGGCCCACCACTAATATATATATATATATATATATATATATATATATATATATATATATATATATATATATATATATATATATATATATATATATATATAATATATATATATATATATAATTTTTCATAACAATAAACGTAAAAATTCTGTAATTTTTTATTTCATTTTCAGGTCCATGCTCAAAGTGAAAAAATGGATTATAACTACAGCACAAATATATTTTAGTACCATAAAATTCCCTAAAAATATAAAATAATAAATTAAAAAAACATTATCGAACTAAAATATAGTACATTCATTTTATTGAAATAAAAAAATGTGATAACATGCGAAGAGCACCAGAGGGTTAAATCATCTGAAATGTGAGTGGTATTACCTGTGACAGGTTGGGTTGGGGTGGTTTTTCTCGGTTTGTTGGTGTTGGTGACCTCCTCTCTGACTGACTTCCCTCCATTATCTTCTAGATCATTTTTATCCTCAGTCTTGGATCGATTCTTGTCTTTTTTTTTCTTTTCTTTGGGGCTTCTCTCAACTTCTGGCTCAAGCTCAGGTACGTCAGGAGGCTCTATAGTAGCAGAAACACATTATGAGTGAAAGATAAATAGCTAAATAAATTTTTTTTATATGTATTGCATCTAAAAAAAGTCTAATAGAGCCATTTTTTTTATTCTTTTGCAACTGTAAATTTGAATTTTAATGACCTTAAAAGTGGGTGAATTTGACTCAACGATGTGCATGACAATCAACACATTTGTACATATAATTGTGGCAATAATGGTTAAATAGATGCAAGACTAATTACAATCAAGTACTGTATACAAGAAATGCTAGAAGACCATATGCAAGTCAGTATACAATTATTACAATGATACGATTACTATTGCAGTTGGTGATTTAGTGGGAAGTTGTTTTTAAAATTTAATCCTAATTTTATTTAAAAGCAAAGCTTACACAAAAAAATTTAAATGGTTATACAACATCAAAAGCTTAAATTGTCAACAAAACAAAATTTGAATGTATGTTAAGTGGTTTCAGAAGAATGTTTGAGGGATATCAAAATAGCTAGTGATGGTGTCTGAGTTCCCACACCCCGCCTTGTTCTAAATGCACATTCAGCAAAGGTGGACAGCGTCCCCTCCTTGTCCTGTCCTGTCCCATTAAGGCAGCATTGATTACAGGCGTTTGGGGGTGGATGGACTCTTCGTAATAGGTTAGTGAAGGAGCTGGCGCCATTTCAACTATCTGTAGCCCTACCAGTAAAAAACATATAATGACAGAGAGGCCGTGGGACAGAAGGTCGGCACAGAGTTCCTTGGCTTTGTACACCTGGTAAGGCAGAAGCATGTTTGATTTATCACTAAGAAATGTTCATCATTTTAGTAACACCATTTCACACATCTGGAGCTTGGAGCGAAAACTACAAAACCAGGCATACACTGATATTTCACATTGAAAATGTCCTCAGTCTAAATATATTGAAAATTTTGTATTTCTAATATATTAACATTATTTTATGTAATAATGCGTATAATTAGGCCTAGAACACAATATTAAGACATATACACTATAGTTCAAATGTTTGGGGATTCTTATGTCTCTTATGCCCACACAGGCTGCATTTATTTGTAAAAGTAAAAACAGTATTATTGTGAAATAGCATTAAAATTTTAAATATATTTTTAATATATTTTTAAGATGTCATTTATTCCTGTGATGGCAAAGCTGAATTGTTCAGCATCATTACTCCAGTATTCAGTGTCACATAATCCTTTAGAAATCATTCTAATATGCTGATTTGATGCTCAAGAAACATTTCTTATTGTTATCAAAATGGTTGTGATTGACAAATAAATATATAGAAATCGCCAGACAATGTTTGCGGGTTCTCTACCTGTAGTCGTTGGTTCTCGGTAGAGCACAGTTGGAAGGGCTGCTAGAGCCTCTGTCACGTCATCCACTTCTCCAGAGCCAGAGCCAATGGGAGTTTTCTTCTTCTGCTCCCTGTTCCCGCTGCGGATCAGCTCTTCCTCACGCAACCCATCGACTATGAGAACATGAGGAACAGGGAAAGTAAAGATGACTGGGTGGAGGATATGAAAACAAACAGATAAAGCATGCATACTGTATACGTGAAAGGATGTAGAATGAATGATTAAAATGTTTTGCTTATTTATTTAGTAAACTATTAGGTAAATCAGATTATATAAAACAAGTACATCGTGTTTAAGCCCTATTTTGTTAACACCTTTTTGATATATAAGCAGATCCACATGGAAAAACTGAGTGGATGCTTTGGCTTTTATGAGGTAACAATGGAATAATCCTCCTCAGACAAGCAAGCATGACCCTCTAGCCAAACCACATGACTGGCCTGTCCAGACCTGCACGGCTCGACACAGTAACCTACTCTCCCAATCTCTCATACCAACGTATGAGAGATGTTTGGCATAGTCTGCATCTTTTGACAATGACAACACCACGCTATTATGAAATAAAGTGTGATCTCCCATCTGCATTCTTATTTGAACACATTCACAGCTGAGGGGATTTTCAAATGCAAAGCCAGGTTCTTTACTAAGGCATTTTATCAACTGATATCAGGTTTCTTTCAGGGTGGTCGTTTCGGTGGAACATTACTGTGTTTTAAAGGGAATTTCAAAAGTGTTTTGTGCCTGTAAAGACACAAGAGTCAGTCCCAGTCTGTAATCTGGCAGGAATCCACCATTTGGCACTCAATTACAGACAGTTCCCCCCTGAACACTGTCTGTGTTTGTGGTGTGTTAAAAGAAATGGTTTCTGTACTTTGGGTGTGTGTCGACAGCTTTTGACCGCTGGGAACTATGATATACAGTTTTTTTTGCTTTTCGAACACAATAAGCCCTTATCTTTGGAAAGATCCCCCACCTCCAACAACAATTTGAATGAGAAACCTCTAATCCTGAGGTGTACTCTACCATTTTTGGTACAGATGCAAATGATTCCTCAAATCATGTGGCTTGATGTGCAATTAGTTTCCTAAGTAATCACACTTATTATTTTAGCCTGGCAGAAATTCCATAGAGGTTACAGGAAGGAGTTGATAATTGGCTTGTTTAGCTTGGGTCAAGTCACCCAGCAACAATCTAGCGAAAATACCTTAGCAACCACATAGGAACATCCTCTCATCCTCCACTCTTAGGCCCTTTCCAAATGGCACTCTAAACACTTTCGTGACGTAACACCGCTTTGACTGTTGGTAAGTAGTCTGCTGTGGAGCTCGCTTCAGTGCTGGCTTGGCAAAAGTGCGCATCGAAGGCGTATGTCGACTGCAAAAGGGGACGCTCATGTGCACTCTTCTGAAACCTAAAATAACAAATGGGACACCCTACGGTCTCATGGACTTAATAAAGATGCGCACCTGGCAGCCATTGTAAGTCCGTAAGTGCATATGAAGTGTGTCATTTGGGACAGGGTCTTACTGGTAAAACGTCTTTTTGCAACGAGTTTCTCCTGTGTCCCATTGAGCACCAGGACTTGGAGGAGGTATTCCTGTCTGGAGTCCAGGCCTGCTACCGTGGCCCGGCCGCGTGTGGTCGTCAGCATCAGCTCTGGCTGCTGAACCTCTGGAAAAGAAAAAGAAAGGGTGATTTAGTTTTAAAGAGTGTAAAGGTTTTAAACAGGTTTTGAGAACAAACGCTATTGGATGGATAAGTAGATAACTCCACCCCTAACTCCTGCCATTGGTTGAGCTGAGGAATTAAAGATCACTTGAATGTTTTATATAAAAGGGTTTCTTACTATCTAAACTAAATTAATTAAATAAAAATTAATTAAATAAAAAACATTTTCAATTACGGTGTATGCGGTTAGAAATAATTGTATGTGCTCAAAATTTAAATCTAGTATTTGTAATTTCTTTCTTAATTTGGAATGTAAAGGCTACTTTTCTAAAATGAGGCATGTTTTCTCAATGTTTTCTTTTCTCAATGACGTGTGTTGCTGAAAAATGCGACCTCCGGAGGGAACAGACTTCGAAGTGAGGCACAGCATGGGGTTTTTCAAGGTATGAGGGAGGGGAAAAAAGAATTGTGAATTATGAAAATAGTTATATAGAGAATAGGAATGAGGCATTTTATTGAGGCTTGTTACACAGAAGTTAAAGTTATATATAATTAAAAGATGGCAGAGTGTAAGAGTTTATTACAAGACATGATTGCCTATTTCTGTCTCTGCCTGGAACACTGTGGGGCATGTGTGCTGTTTGTTTTACTGTGTGAACTTTCTCGAGACTGCAACAGACCTGTCTGGACTCACCTGAGCATAAGGGCGGAACAGTAGATAAGAGAGACAAAGATAAAGACAGTCAGAGAGAGAAAGAGAGAAAGAGAGAGAGAGAGAGAGAGAGAGAGAGAGAGAGAGAGAGAGAGAGAGAGAGAGAGAGAGAGAGAGAGAGAGAGAGAGAGAGGGGAAGAGAAGGGGTTTCACTGAAAGACACATACAGAGTGGTAAAAAAAACAAGATGAGATGTCAGGCAGAGGTGATATGAGGAAAGGTTATGACAATCCTCATTCAATCAGCTCTCAAAAATCCTGCTTTCCCATTCCTCACCTGTTCTGAATACCGACCTCAGTGGGATAAGAATGCACTAAAAAATAATTTATTCATGCACATCATTATTTTATTTTTTTTAAATGAATGTGCCCTCATGATCTTTAATCTAAATAACAACAATGATCCAATAAATTCAATAAAAATATCCGTATTACTCGTTTATACGGCACAATAAGGAACTTCCGTTTCGTGCTGACTTTAAAAATAAGTAACGTTTCTATTGATTTTATTTATTTTGTTTCAAAAGTGTCAAAATGCTGCTGGTAAATGAAATAAATTTGAGTGCTTCAGTGGAATCCAGTTCCTGTTATGTGTAGCGGACAAAATTTGGGTGTTTCCTCAGAGCAGCGGAGGGTTTAATGTGCCCTGGAGCCAGCAGGTATGGCTTCAATACTGTTGTCATGACAATCGGTGTGCACCTTTTTGTCTCATTATGTATATTATGAATGCACATTGCATACACCCCCATTCAAGAGAGAGAGAGAGAAATGAATGCTTCAGCAAGGATGCATTAAAATGTTAAAATTACAGTCAAGAAAATGACATTGTTACAAAAATATATATTTCAAATAAAAAATATTAAGCAGCACTACTGTTTTCAACATTGATAATAAGTATAATTTGACACTAAAGACTGAAATAATGGCAGCTTTGCACAACACAGCAATTAATGACATTTTTACTGTATTGTATTGATCAAATAAATGCAGCCTTGGTGAGCATTAGAGACTTCATTCAAAAACATTTAAAAATCTTACTGACTCGACAGTGAGATAAAGTAACAACAAGGGAAATTAACATGGTAGTCTTAGTAAGAAGTAATAATGTAATCTTTATTATTTACCAATAACTAAAGTGGTCTCACCTGTGATGGGCCGCACACGGACCTTGTAACCCTGCACTGGCCCTTCCGCCTCCTTCCATTTCATCTGCAGCCGATCTTCAGACAGAACAGTCAGCTTCAGCCGGCCTGGAAACATTCAAAGCCTTTACGAAACAAGCTTTGTGGAAATGCAACTTCACAGCATATTATTAGCAAAGAAAACCAATCTATTAACCTGATAGACATTGTATAAGTCTGATAAGTTTGTGTCCACTGTAAAAGCATGTAACTCCTAGAGAAAATCATGGGAAAAGAGGCCTGTATGTGGGATTAAGATATGTAAGATAGATCAAAGTCTTCCTCTAAAAGCTTCTCAATGGCTTTTTTTCCCCCCTCGACTTCCCCTCTCTGAGAATTTCTAATATTTGAACTGGAAGTTTTTTTTTTTTATTGCTCCTTTTCCTTCATCACTGTTCTCTTGCTCAACTCTGCCCTTGTCTTCAGCTTATCTGCATAATTTCCACATGCCAGCTTGTCACAATCCCCTCTTTCATGTTTCCTGCTCCGTCTTCCCCTCTCCCCAGCTGTCCGCGAGCGCTCAAAGCAGGCCCTGTAATGCCCTGCAGAGTAACAGGGGGTTGAGGACCACAGGAAATCTGCTTTTCGGTGGGGTTGAAGGTCAGCCTGAAGGGGATGCATGCATGCATGTTACGTCATAGCCCAGATGAGTTTTACAATGGGTATGACCCCAAAAAACATGAAGATCTTTGTCCCCTCTAACTGTAGTGTCTTAAAGCTCCGGATTATGTTATTGGGGGAATAAAATCAGGGAAATGGTGACATGTTTCATGCACTGTATATATATTAAAAAAACGTATTGTATTAAAAAAATATGATTCATATATAAGGTAACATCTAAAATAACAGGTTTAATTCAAGTAAAAATATATTTTATTTATTTATTATTATTATTATTTCTGTTGTTATTATTATAAACTGTGGGAAATGTTGAAATGCATGCATTTTCATGCAAATTTTATCAGGTATAAAATTATGGTTAATGCGCTAACATCTAAATTACCATGTTTAATTCAACCTAAAAAAAATGTTTTTGTTATTATTATTATGTTATTATATATTAATATTACATGAGGGGAATGGCGAAATACAGGGTTTCATGCAATATATAAAAAAATGTATCAAGTTTATCAAGAATAAAAATGTGCTTCATGTGGTAAACATTTTTACTTCAATTAAACCTTTTTATTATAAAACCAGGGGAATAGTGAAATTATGGCTTTCATGCACTGTAAAAAATGTTTTATCAGGTATAAAAATTATGCATGTACATGTAAATGAACAGGGTTGCTTTCAATAAAAATATGAATTCATTGATGTATTCATTAATTCATTCATTCATTTGAGATGAATGGTGAAATGCTGGGCATTATGCTATGTAAAAAATATTATGGGTATAAAACATATGCTTAATGTTGTAACATCTAAATTAACAGGCTTAATTTGAGTAAAAATATTATTTTTATTCGTATTGTTGTTGTTATTAAATATGGCAAACAGCTGCATTAAGGGTCAGATCGGGTAGAAATAACTCCTTAAGGTAACAACATTTATACACCAGCAACAAATAAATATCTATGCTCTCCAATAACTGGCAGTGGATCAGAAGAAAAAGGAAGCTTTCTAGCCGACACAGCAGCACCACCAACCCAGAAGTCAACAAATGTGCGGCCAACTGCTCAGACAAAAACAGTGTGGAAAACACAAGCACAGCATGTTTCCTCTAGGGAAGACAGAGATAACAAGAGGCCTAGAAAGGACACATAAATTATTCCAAGCATTTTAAGGCAAATTTCTTTCCCAAATGTAGCAACGTCCACCAAGGGCTATGTGCAGTGCAGCTGTCTAAGGATTCAGCAATGTTGCACAAGGGCCTCAGACAGTAAGCCTGCATTCTAACGACATCCAAAAATGTCCTTCCCTTGGGAAAAGTTACAATTTAGACAGAGTTTAATCAAAAAGCAAATGTAGTCCTGTCCTTCAAAAAGAGCTATATGTGGATTGCTATTTTGTGGGCATGAATGCTACTTGACCCTTTATTTCATTCTGAAGTGCGCAGGCCTTGCATTTTGGTTAGAAAAGAGGACATCTAATTATGGAAGCACCAGCAATTATCCATGGCTCTTAAATTCTGACCATTTTCAAAGATGCAGAGACGTGTGTAAAAATACAGGAACAAACATACAGAAGCTAATTTAAATTAAATTAGATTATATTTAGCTTATTATTGTCTGCTGGTATTTAATTGTGCATGACATGGTTATAGATATAGTTAGAAAAAATTGTATTGAGCCATTGATAGTACATCTGCCATTTTTCGGTTATCAGTCACAACATGAAATATGAATCCAAACATCAGCCAGAATTGCAATATTGGTATATAGGTAACATATAACCTTGGGTGTGAACTTCAAAAACCAGCATAAGGAGAATCGTCACCAGGATGAGTGTCATTCGCTCTGGGAGGATGAAAAGAGAGATGTGGGCCATCATGATTGCGCTGGTATCAATTAAAGACCTGTGGGAAAATAGTCACCGTGAGCAAGGCGAGTAAGTATCCCAAACCCTTTAATGTAACACAGCTTTAAATATACCCTCCTAAACAATACGGGGGACTGGGGAGTAAGAAAGAGAGACAGAACAAGATGGGACACTTACAGAAAAGGCTGCACCAGAAGTGGTCATTACAAGCTCATTGAAGTCAATTACAAGACGAGGGAGGGAAAGCTGAACACCTGTTATATATTTATAACCAGACATGTCTGCAAACCTAATGTAGTTAAGCATGTATTCAGCAAATGAACTGTAAAATACCACAATAAATCTCAGTAGTGCTGGTCTGATTCACACAAATACTATGTGTGAAGTGCAATTATTTGTCTCCTATTTTAATTGGACCTCCTCCCTCCCCTTGCTTTGGGCCATAATAAGACGGCATTTACATGCATTGGCTTGTTGTGTTGAATACAATAGAAACAGATGATATGTGGAACTTTAAAGCTCCGAGTCTGTTGTGATACCACACCTAAAGTGAACTGTCGAAAGCTATTACCGCTACACAAGCGCCTTATGAAACCTAGAGCTGAAGCAGTCCGCATGAACTGCGCATTGCTAGGTGGTGAGACTTTACTGTCTTACATTACATGACTATGACTTATATAGATCGGCTACTGCTCAAACTCAGATGCTTGAACCACTAGAAGCAAAATACAGCAAGTCACAGCGTTTTTTCATTTTTAAAGCAGCAAACCGCTGCAAAGCATTGCGAAACACACGCATAATATATATGTGACTCTGATAAGGGTTTGTTGGAAATAAGGCAGTTTACCTGAAGCTGAAGCGTGTACCTGGCGCATTCCACACAGGTAAGGGATGTTAACACATTGAGTCCCGGTCACTCTTCCCATTTGCTCCCGTTTATGTATCTCCTTTGGTTGGGTTAGGTGTGAAATCTGATACGGGTGCAGTGCCCTCCTCTAGTAATATAGAGGCGGGGAATATAAATACTCAGGGTGGTATATCAGCTGTTCTGCAAAGCTCGAGAGAGCTGTCTCAGAACTTTGTGCTTCACCAAATGCTGTCGAAGTAGACAGCGCAGTATGTTTTGAGACACAGGGCCTAGACAAACACAAATATACTATAGGGGAGAGCGGGGCACAACCTAACGCGAGGTTAGTTGTAACACGCATGTTTTTACACACATTCCAGAATGACGAAACATTTTTGCCATTTCAACATTATTTAGAGAAAAAAATAGCGCCAAAATTAAAAAGTCTCTGATAAGATATTACTGTATTTAACCATAGCCAAAGTAAATTTCTTAGGCTACTTAAGTTTAGTTTTCATCTCTGTTTTTTGTGTTTATTTAAAATAAGACAAATCCGATATTATTTTAATCTTATATCTGTTATTTAACAGTTGAGATCGTTCTTTAATGCTGATCTAACCAGCAGAAGACACGAGCCGTGGTTTAAATCCCAGTTGTGCAGGTGTGTGTTAACACTGCGTTACAATGAGCCCCTATTAGAAATATGCCATTATTCTATACTTTTATGAATTCTTTTGAGAAACCATGAGAAAAGGGTCAACAATGACTGAGAGTCGATGTTCAGAAATGATTAATTATTATTATGTTTTGAACTATGCTGTATACACTCTAAAAAAAAAGGTTCTATATGGCACCAAAAATGGTTCTTCGTCGTAATCATAGGGGAACCACTTTTGGTGCTATATAGCACCTTATCTTAACATGTTCTGTATATGGTAGTGGTGCTATATAGCACCTTAGTCAAAGAACCGGTGAAGAACCTCTGAAGAAGCGCTGAAGAACCACTGAAGCACCAAAATTGGTGCTATATAGCACTAAAAAAGGTTCCCCTATGATTACGAGCCAACAACCATTTTTGGTGCTATATAGAACCTTTTTTTTTTTTTGAGTGTAGCTGTAGGCTATTTAGCGATGTGTTTGTTGTCAAACTCAAAAATTAGTATATTTTTAATGATTAAAAAAATGCCATTATTTTATTTTAAAAAGTTAATAATTGTAGGGTGATATCAGTTAAATTGGGACACTTTTTGGTAAATCACTTGGGACAATAATACAATACCATATATGCCTTTTCCATGTGTTTTCATGATTATTAATGACTGTTTTTGATAATAATAATCTCCTCCATGAACTGCCACCTTAACGTGGTGGAGGGGTTTGAGTACCCGAATGACCCTAGGAGCTATGTTGTCCGGGGCTATATGCCCCTGGTAGGGTCTCCCAAGGCAAACAGGTCCTAGGGGACGGGTCAGACTAAGAGCAGTTCAAAAACCCCTTATGATGACAAAAAGAAGGAGGACCGTGACGTCGCCCGGTATGGCGCAGCCGGGGCCCCACCCTGGAGCCAGGCCTGGGGTTGGGGCTCGTATGCGAGCGCCTGGTGGCCGGGCCTTCCCCCACGGGGTCCGGCCGGGCTAAGCCCAAAGGAGCGACGTGGGGACACCTTCCCGTGGGCCCACCACTCACGGGAGGGACCGTAAGGGGCCGGTGCAAAGCGAATCGGGCAGCAGTCGAAGGCGGGGGCCTAGACGACCCGATCCCTGGACACGGAAACTGGCTCTTGGGACATGAAATGTCACCTCGCTGGCGGGGAAAGAGCCTGAGATTGTGCGTGAGGTTGAGAGGTTCCGACTAGAGATAGTCGGAATCACCTCCACGCATGGCTTGGGCTCTGGAACCACACTCCTCGAGAGGGGATGGACTCTTTACCACTCTGGAGTTGCCCATGGTGAGAGGCGGCGGGCTGGTGTGGGTTTGCTTATAGCCCCCCAGCTCTGCTGCCATGTGTTGGAGTTTACCCCGGTGAACGAGAGGGTCGTTTCCCTGCGGCTTCGGCTTGGGGATAGGTCTCTCACTGTTGTGTGTGCCTACGGGCCAAACAGCAGTGCAGAGTACCCGACCTTCTTGGTGTCCCTGGGAGGGGTGCTGGAGAGTGCTCCGACTGGGGACTCCGTCGTTCTACTGGGGGACTTCAACGCCCACGTGGGCAATGACAGTGAAACCTGGAGGGGCGTGATTGGGAGGAACGGCCCCCCTGATCTGAACCCGAGTGGTGTTCAGTTATTGGACTTCTGTGCTAGTTACAGTTTGTCCATAACGAACACCATGTTCAAGCATAAGGGTGTCCATCAGTGCACATGGCACCAGGACACCCTAGGTCGTAGGTCAATGATCGACTTTGTGGTCGTTTCATCTGACCTGCGGCCGTATGTCTTGGACACTCGGGTGAAGAGAGGGGCGGAGCTGTCAACTGATCACCACCTGGTGGTGAGTTGGATCCGATGGCGGGGGAGGAAGCTGGATAGACTCGGTAGACCCAAACGTACTGTGAGGGTCTGCTGGGAATGTTTGGCCGAGTCTCCTGTCAGAGAGATCTTCAACTCCTGCCTCCGGCAGAGCTTCGACCGGATCCCGAGGGAGGCTGGAGATATTGAGTCCGAGTGGACCATGTTCTCCACCTCCATTGTCAAAGCGGCTGCTCGGAGCTGTGGACGCAAGGTCTCCGGTGCCTGTCGAGGTGGCAATCCCCGAACCCGGTGGTGGACACCGGAAGTAAGGGATGCCGTCAAGCTGAAGAAGGAGTCCTATCGGGCCTGGCTGGCTTGTGGGACTCCTGAGGCAGCTGACAGGTACCGACAGGCTAAACGGACTGCAGCCCGGGTGGTTGAGGAGGCAAAAACTCGGGCCTGGGAGGAGTTCGGTGAGGCCATGGAAAAGGACTATCGGCTGGCCTCGAAGAGATTCTGGCAAACCGTCCGGCGCCTCAGGAGGGGGAAGCAGTGCCCTACCAACGCTGTTTACAGTGGCGATGGGCGGCTGTTGACCTCAACTGGGGATGTTGTCGGACGGTGGAAGGAATACTTCGAGGATCTCCTCAATCCCGCCGTCACGTCTTCCATTGAGGAAGCAGAGGCTGGGGGCTCAGAGGAGGACTCGTCCATCACCCAAGCTGAAGTCACCGAGGTGGTCAAGAAACTCCTCGGTGGCAAGGCACCGGGGGTGGATGAGATCCGCCCTGAGTACCTCAAGTCTCTGGATGTTGTGGGGCTGTCTTGGCTGACACGCCTCTGCAGCATCGCGTGGCGGTCGGGGACAGTGCCTCTGGGATGGCAGACCGGGGTGGTGGTCACTCTTTTTAAGAAGGGGGACCGGAGGGTGTGTTCCAACTATAGGGGGATCACACTTCTCAGCCTCCCCGGGAAAGTCTATGCCAGGGTACTGGAGAGGAGAATCCGGCCGATAGTGGAACCTCGGATTCAGGAGGAACAGTGTGGTTTTCGTCCTGGTCGCGGAACACTGGACCAGCTCTATACCCTCTACAGGGTGCTGGAGGGTTCATGGGAGTTTGCCCAACCAGTCCACATTTGTTTTGTGGATTTGGAGAAAGCATTCGACTGTGTCCCTCGCAGCGTCCTGTGGAGGGTGCTGGGGGAATATGGGGTCCGGGGTCCTTTGCTGAGGGCTGTCCGGTCCCTGTATGACCGAAGCAGGAGTTTGGTCCGCATTGCCGGCAGTAAGTCAGACTTGTTCCCGGTGCATGTTGGACTCCGGCAGGGCTGCCCTTTGTCGCCGGTTCTGTTCATAATTTTTATGGACAGAATTTCTAGGCGCAGCCAAGGGCCGGGGGGTGTCAGGTTTGGGGACCACACGGTTTCGTTTCTGCTCTTTGCGGATGACGTTGTCGTGTTGGCCCCTTCTAACCAGGACCTTCAGCATGCACTGGGACGGTTTGCAGCCGAGTGTGAAGCGGCTGGGATGGGGATCAGCACCTCCAAATCCGAGGCCATGGTCCTCAGTCGGAAAAGGGTGGCTTGCCCACTCCAGGTTGGTGGAGAGTTCCTGCCCCAAGTGGAGGAGTTTAAGTATCTAGGGGTCTTGTTCACGAGTGAGGGGAGGATGGAACGGGAGATTGACAGACGGATCGGTGCAGCTTCTGCAGTAATGCGGTCGATGTACCGGTCTGTCGTGGTGAAGAAAGAGCTAAGCCGTAAGGCGAAGCTCTCGATTTACCGGTCAATCTATGTTCCTACTCTCACCTATGGTCATGAGCTTTGGGTCATGACCGAAAGGACAAGATCCCGGATACAGGCGGCCGAAATGAGCTTTCTCCGCAGGGTGGCTGGGCGCTCCCTTAGAGATAGGGTGAGAAGCTCAGTCACTCGGGAGGAACTCGGAGTAGAGCCGCTGCTCCTCCACATCGAGAGGGGACAGCTGAGGTGGCTCGGGCATCTGTTCCGGATGTCTCCTGAACGCCTTCCCGGGAAGGTGTTTCGGGCATGTCCAACCGGGAGGAGGCCCCGGGGAAGACCAAGGACACGCTGGAGGGACTATGTCTCCCGGCTGGCCTTGGAACGCCTCGGTGTCCCCCCGGAAGAGCTAGAGGAAGTGTCTAGGGAGAGGGAAGTCTGGGCATCTCTGCTTAGACTGCTGCCCCCGCGACCTGGCCCCGGATAAGCGGAAGAAGATGGATGGATGGATGGATGTTTTTGATAATGTTGTGTTGAAATTATGTAAATATATATATATATATATATATATATATATATATATATATATATATATATATATATATATGTATATATATATATATATATATAATTATTTAGGCCCTACAGTTAAAACGTCAGCTGTGCCAACTTTTTTTGCATGAGCAGTTTCAGGTAAATTGGGCCGCTGTTTCAGGTAACCAATGGGCCAGTCAAACTGCAAAGGGAAATAGTGATTTATCATCAATTTTAATTTTATGTAGCCACATAAATTTAAACTGCATTAAACAAACATTAAAACATGGCATTAAAAAACAACAACAAAAAAAACATTTTGGGTGCAAACCCACATATTCAAATGTACAATTAAAAAAGTCAATTTTGTAACAGCATAGATCATTGGTCAGTGGTGTGTGTGGGGGGGGGGGGGAGGGGGGGGGGGGGTTATGAGGACTTGTTTATGAGGACTTGTTTATGTGATTTATGAGGACACAAATTTGTATAATGACATTTACCAATTACACTGGTATTACAACATCAAGGTGGTTTATGAGGACTTTCTAAATGTCCCCGTAAATCAAATTGCTTTACTAAACAATGTTTTATTAAAAATGTAAAAATGCAGAATGTTGCCTGTGATGGTTGGGTTTATGGGTGGATAGGGGGATAGAAAAAACGGTTTGTACGGTATAAAAAACATTACGCCTATGGAGAGTCCTCATAATGTTGTTGCACCAACATATGTGTGTCGGTGTGTGTGTGTCGAGTATGTGGGTGTGTGTGTACACACATACACACGTACCCACACACTTGCACACCGACACACACTCACACACATGTGTTTGTGAGTGACACAGAGGATGGCCCGTTTTAGCTGAAACCATGTGGCCCATTTTACCTCAGTGGGTTAAGGTAAATTGGGCGTCAAGAAAAACATCACTTTTCCAAAAAATATGTTCATATACCAAACTAACAGCATTATTTCTGATGGATGCCATCAAGAACGATATTATGCATAGTTTTTTATGTGCATGTTTTTTTTTTTAAATAGATTTATCATCCTTATAATAGTTTAGTTAGATTTGGTATGCCAGGCTACTTACCATGCAGGTTTCTGGTGCAGCCTTGATTTGAATTATTGCCCCGCCCACCATAGCAACCATAAACCAATCAAATCAGCTGTTACTTGTCAAGCACAGTTATGACAACAGTTTGAAATCCTTTTCAGTCATTGGCTCTAAATTCCAGAGGGGCTGGGACCCTCAAACCTTAAATGGCCAATTTTACCTGATATCACCCTATTTTGTTGACAAAATATTTTATTTTGTCTTGAATATGTCTTGGATTGTTTCAGATGCCTCCTGGACGCCTTCCCAGGGAGGTGTTCCATGCACGTTCCACCGGGAGGAGGCCCCAGGGATGACCTAGGACACGCTCGAGGGACTATGTCTCCCGGCTGGCCTGGGAACGCCTCGGGGTTCCCCCGGAAGAGCTGGAGGAAGTGGCTAGGGAGAGGGAAATCTGGGCATCTTTGCTTAGACTGTTGCCCCCACGACCTGGCCCCGGATAAGCGGAATGAGATGATGGATGGATGGTCTTGGATATTTTATTTTATTTTATCAGGTAACATTTTAAGCTGTCATTTGGTCATGTTACAATGTACCCCACCTATGGGGCATGTTGTCACACTTCACTTCCATTCTTTCGGGGTAAATCAAGAAACCGTCCACGTAGGTCGCAAATTGCTTTACTTTAATTAGCACTTATTCGATAAGGGACAAAACATGTCCTAAACACAAAAGCCCTATGTTAAAAAGTAACAATATCCACTAATGATATCCACTCTGATGGTTGACAAGTGCTCTCAAAAAGGTCTGTATTGTGATTTAATGTTGTTGTTTTTTTGCATATGGGGAATTTTTCAGTAAGTTCAGCCAACTTCCAGTATGTTCCAGGTTAACACACAAGACCATAGATATACATAATAAAGCCTTTATTATGTATATCTATGCACAAGACATTCTCAACAGAGCAACGAATCAATGATTTACCATGGAAACAGACGCTACTTCCTCTTCTTCTTTTGTTTAATGTCGATTTACATAACCTACTTAGTACATAACCTACTTAGTGCACATTGCCACCTATTTGGTCGTTATGCAATCAACTTTTCGTTTAATAAGTAATTTTTAAAAAATTATATTGTTTGTTTGATGCTAATTAATTGAATGCTGATCCATGTGTGAGATGACAATAAAATAAATAATACATATATTTTAATTGAATTAACATTTAAACTTATTTTTAATTAATTTTCATTCTAATTATTTAGAATTAATATATAATATTGTATATTATATAACTGAAACAAATTTGGTTAAGTATATGAATTATATAAAAAACATCTGAATACCTCTTAAGGAAACTAACCCTGGAACATAACCTGCTCTGGTGCAGGTTATGTTCGGAGAATGAGTTGCCATGGTTACTTACATACCCTGAAAGTTACCTCAATTTTTGGAACCGTAAGTTGAGGTCATCTGCTAACTTACTCTTAAACATGCCCGGTTATGTCACATAACCTGCTTTCTGGAATACCCCCCTGGACCTTTGTCAATACTGTCAGTATTTGTCAACTCCATCAATAGGCTATTTAATGTTTTTGTTAATTTTGAAAGAAATGTCTTATTCTTTAAAACATCAATGGAACTACATGAGTTTATGTTTCATTTACCTAAGAACATTGGTGATATGTTTAATATTAAAGGAGGGAAGATAATTAAGAAATTTACGAACTGGATTGTTCATAATAGTGTGAAAACAGAAGAAAAAAAACAATGTATTTTATGACAGTATCTCCTTTACTGAACACCAATATTACATAACTGAACACTTAACAGTGTTTATGAATGGATTAAATTACCATGGTTTGTAGAAATATTTTCATAAAAACCTGTTCCCTTAAATGAGTGTATTGCATTGTTACGAGCCCCTGCTATTTAAATGTGTTTAAAAATAAATAAGGTTTACATGGGCTGCAGGTGTGGATGTCCGCAAGACGTAATGAGAAACGGAAGCATACATTCCGCTTAAGCGAATCCATTCCCATCTCCTGAAACATCATATGCACTCTCTCTTGATCTTCAGACTACGTGGAACTGAACAGGCCCTCTCTGAATTCATGATTAATCCACTAAACAAACTCAATGAACTCAATCAGGTTCATGAATTTATAGACTTCCCTCCACCTGCATGAAAACTCCAAACAAATCTAATAAGGCTAATCTGCTTTGCTGAATTCTGCTTCCCACTCTAAGAGTTGATAACATTTGCACGATGAAGTAAATGCATGCCATTCATAAAGTTGCCTTGTAGAAAGTTAAAAGGAAAGGAATCCATGATAGAATAAATCAAAGTTCATTTTATATATAACAAAAACACCAAAAAAAAAACACACACATTACGTGTCATAATTAGTAAAATCATCACTGTGGGCAAATTAAATTTAATTGATATTTAGTCAAATAAATCCTTTATTGTCATGTAAACAAATGTGTAAGGGCACTTGGAGTTTGGTCCTGTGCTGTAACTAATGCCACAAGCCGTTTTAAAAGGTATAATTCATCTATAAATTTACTCCAAAATCCAATTTACTCTCCCTAGTGTCTTCCAAAACCTGTGTGACTTTTCTTCAAAGACAAAATGAATTATTTATTGCAAAATGTCTATCATACGGCTTCAAGGGCCTTGAAATATTGCACAAAATTCATATGAATTTACAATTTTAGAGCTTGACAGTCCTTGGTCCCCATCCACTTTCATTCTGTGGTGTGGAAGACACTCTTCAAAACATCTCCTTTTGTGTTCCACAGGAGAAAAGTCATACAGGTTAGAAATGACAAGAGGGAAAGTAAACGATGACAGAAGTGAACTGTTTGGGTGAACTATCCCTTTAAATCACCCAGTGGCTTTTAGAGTCCCGTCTTCTCAAGAGCATAGTGTCCTCTCAGCACCACGGAGATACAGACAGCACAAATGCACCCAAGTGCATTAGCTGTATAGTCTCTTCTCGTGCTTGTTCAGTACCAGTGGTCAATGTGACCATTGATATGAGCCTTTAAAGCAGAATATTCCACGAGTCAATGTCCTTGGTCAAACTAATAAAGAATCTCATGCTCCTCTTCATCATTGGTGTCTTCACAATAGTCGTCTTTTGTTTGCAGAAGTGGAAGCTCAAGGTCTGGGTTTTCTCTGACTGGTAGTTGTCTCACCATTGGGCCATTTCCTATTAAAAGACAGAGATACACAAACACTAAGAGCAGCCAATAGCTGGGGTCCATACAAACAAAACAATTAGTGATTCAAAAACAAGCTTTGTTGCACATTTTCTTCTTCCTAATGCCTGGTTCAGACTACACGATTTTAGCCCAATTTTGGCACGATTATGGCAGTACTTCCTTCCTTTATATTATGTTATGTAAAAAAAGATAAACGATAGCGCACGTGCTTCAGCAAACCAGTAAGTAGACTACATTTATTTGTACCACTGGCTAAAAATAAAAAACAATATAGTTTTAGGATTCCATACTGGCCTTTTCGTGCAATCTAAGAACATGTCCACTGTCACTGTCATGTCCACTGCTTCAGTAGACAAAGCAACGTGTGTGTTGCGACATTATTATTGAATCCAATAGTCGGCACGGCATCATCTTTTATTTTCAGTCTCTCTGAAAAGCATGCGTCAAACTGTCTTGTTTTAAAACAAATACGCAGTAAAATGAAGCGAACAAATGAACAGTGTCTGAACACTGAGTGGCACGATCTGACTTGAACATCATAAATAAAGTTCATCCATGCTTAGGATCACAAGGATGGCAATGCAAAGATTGTGTTTTTCCATAACTTGGCACTTCAAAACAAAAACATCTTGTAATCCTCAGAGGCATCTCTGTCGTTTTGTTGCTGGAGTAATCCTGTGTTTGCGTCTCTCTTGTTTTTACTACGTGACATGCGCAAATTGGTGGGTGTGGCTAAAGAGGAAATGATGTAGAAGTAGGCATTGATCTTCTGCAGAGGCAGTCTTTTGACGCATTATAATGTAATAATGTGACAAAATCGAAAATGGGTCATTTTGCTTGGTTCCAATAAAAGCTGTTTTTGGACTAACAAGGATCTGAGTTCTGAAACTTACAGGATACATGTTTATAGTACAATGCCAAAAGATAAAAGAAAATGTGAAAATGTCATGCCCCCTTTAAAAGAAATTAAACCAAATTAAATAATCAACTGATACATAAAAACCTGCCCTACATTTTTTCTTTTTCAATATTTTGTTACACTTTAAAAGGTGCAGTGTGTAGTATTTATGAGGATCTATTGACATAAATGCAATATAATATAAATAAATATGTTTTCAGTGGTGTATAAAGACATAATGAACCGTTATATTTGTATTACCTTAGAATGAGCCATTTCTATCTGCATACACCGCGGGTCCCCTGACAGTGAAGTCGCCATTTTGCGCCAGCATGTTTCTACAGTAGCCCTAAATGTACAATCTGCTCTACAGAGCGCTGGCTACTCTCTGCTGTCTCAGACGACGGCATCTTTGTCCTGTGTCGGCCACCGTAGCTTCTCTATGTGCCCCGAAAGGGAGGGGTGAGCGGTTGCAATTTGCAAACTCACCGTTAGATGACGCTAAAATGTACACAGTGCACCTTTAATGTATGTCAATACGGAAGAAAACATCTGCCGCTACCTCCATTTTATTGCAACCTTTTTTACACCCAAACACCTGTATGAATCATTGCATTGCATTACAAACATCTACAGGCATAATCAGGATGAGTCTTACCTTTGTTATAGTATGTTTTGAGGCTAACATGCAGCGATATGCCAGAGAGACACACAGCAAAGCCCAACCAGTTCACGGTGCTCATTTTATCCCCCATGAACTCCACTGCCAGCAGCAGAGTGCACACCTCCTACAGAGAGAGACAGAGAGAATGTCTTTGTGAAGAATAGGAATGCTTTAAGTCTAATGAAGGTTTTGAAACCTAGCAACTAAGAAATGGACAAAGATGAAGACGTTTTATATTACTCATAAGTATGTGAAAGCAAATAAGAAACTCCTTAAGAAGAAATAAGAAGATGTATTCTCACCTTAAAAATGCCTGCAATGGATAGCGTGAGGCTGGATGTGCGGGACACCAGTAGGAATTCGGAAAAGCCCAGCCCAAATGCCAGCATGCCGCCCACAGAGAGAGTCACCAGAGAGTAGAGCAGGTGTGAGAGCTCACTGACCCTGAAGAGCTTCTCTGTGGTGCTCACACTCAGTCCTGCTCGTGATTGACAAGGTGAGGAAACAGACAAGCAACAGGTTACTTAAGACACAAATGCACTGGTAACCAAGACACATAGCAAATGGTAAAAAAAGGGGGGGGGGGGTTTACCTCCAAAGGAAAATATTGATTATATTTTTAATAACGTAAATGAAACGTATTTTAGAACATTTAATATGCGTTTAAACATTGTGAATTTCATGACAATTATAAGGGGAAAAATATGACATTTAAATGGTAAAGTATAACTACGTTATGGTAATTAGTTGCACTGAATCTAAGCTGAGAGTTTCTGTAGCTTTCATGAAGGTAATTTGAGACTTTTTAAAAGACATTTTTAAGACCAAGTAAAGAATAATTTAAGGAAAACACACAATATGTCAATATGTTCTCTAAATGTAAATGTCTAGGATATCCATGACCTTTAATCAATTTTACAGCAAAAAGTAGCTTGAATCACTCTGCTCCCAACCACTAGAATATGGAATTTTTCTTTTACTGTACCTTCTGATCACACTGCAAAAAAGTGATGTTCTTCCTCTGTATTTTTGTCTTGTTTTCCAGGGCAAATGTCTAAAGATTCTTAAGTCAAGATGCATTTACTGGAGATGTAAAATGACATCAAATCTGAAGTCTTGTTTTCTGTGAAACTGATTAAAAATTAAGAGTTTATGATTAAAACAAGTACAAATATCTATCATATTATTATTATTATTATTTAATTATTAAATATATTTTACATTTATTAAATCAATATTATTAAATATCTATCAATAGGCTCAGAAAAATCAACTTACTTTAAAGGGAAGTCATTAATTAATTCATAATTGTAATTTTTCTAGGCTTCATTTTCATTTTTCATTTTACATTTGAATCTCAAATAAATGCATCTTGATTTAAAGATGCCTAGATATTTGTACTTGAAAACAGGACAAAAACACTGAGGATGAATTTACCATGCATGCAACATTTAAATGCCATGACTTTATGAATTTAAGACCTTTTAAGGCCTTCATTTGTGTAAGAAGACCCGCAGAAACCCTATAAGCTGATTTTATTTAAAAAATGGTTTAGGAGACGGGATGACATTTGTATCCATTACAATAATAAATAAAACAAAATAAAGTCTTTTATATTTTGAGGTGAAATATAAACCTGACATTTCTTCGTGGGATTTCCCCCAAAATAATAAAACTAATAATACAGCTTAAATACATACAGGGTTCCCACACTTTCATGATTTTAATCAATACGATGTTTTCTGATGCTCACCAAGGCTGCACTTATGTGATCCAAAAATACAGTAAAAACAGTAATATTGTAAAATATTATTAACATTAAAGTGTTGTTTTAATTAATATATGTAATTTAAAAAAAAAACTGGTGTCTGACTGACCCTCATTGAGAAAAAACAGAGGAAAGAGGCCCAGGAACATGAGGGGCTGTAGATGGTACATGGTGTCTATGGGGTTCTGAAGGCCTGTGTGGCAAAGAGAAGGTCATAAGGGTCACAAGAATTCACCACAGAAACCAGATACAGGTCACAGTTTAGAGAGCTTAACAGAACCTTTCAATGTTCTTCTCACACCAAGACTTACCAAGCTCTGCTTTCTGCATGAGCACTTGAGTGAGAGTCCAGCGGATCCCTCCGATAAAAGAGGCCAACAGGACCATAAGAAAACCCTCCAGATTAAATTGAGTGGACTTGAGAGTGAACATGAACAGGCCGCTAGCTATCAGCAACACCACGAGGATCAGGAATGGGTTCTGTTGGGTTCAAAAGAGTCAGGCAGTACACATTACCTACAACAAACACCAAGCGAAAAAGGTGGCCCCAAGATCCTGTTTGAATAAGCAGTACATAAAAAAACTGCATTCATGGCATTTCACGGGGTCTTTAATGCAGCTAAAGTCAAAAGTGATCTTGGACTGATTTATACTGACATCCTATAATGGGTTGGCACCTGCATACATTACTGATTGCCTGCCATGAAAAAGCTAAAAATATTTAAGACAAAAAAAAAAAAGATGAGTATTTTCAGTTATCTTTAATTAGATGTATTTACATTGTGACCAGGGTTTGAAATGAACACCTACCAACCCGCCAAATATGGTTGAAATATCAACTTACTAGCCAGTTTGGTGGGTTATGGTTAATAAATTATATTTTTCAACCAGGAGCCTCCAACATTAGCAAAACAAAGCATAAAGAAGATCACACACTGGATGAGAAGCGCTACATCAGACCAAATTGTTTTCTATGAGTGTTTCCACCACCAGTGTTTTCCAACAATAGCTGTTGATGACGCCCAAACATGACTCTGGAGGCAAAAATCCTGCTGGGCCACTCACATAGTTTTTCATTCAAGGAGACCTTTATATAAGATGTAATATAAGTCTCAAGTGCCCCCACAATGTGTCTATGAAGTTTCAGCTCAAAATACCCCATAGATAATTTATTACACCATGTTGTAAATGCCCATTTTTGAGTGGAAGGAAAAGCGTGCAGTTTTTGTGCATGTATCTTTAAATTAAAATAAAAATGAGCTGCTGCTGCTGCAAAAAAATGTAGGGCGGGGTTTGATTTCATCCTTCGGGAATTGATTGAATTGTTGGAAGTTGCTTACAAAATGGAGGCAGAAACAAGACTCGTGCCATAGTACATGACAGGAAGAGAAGTCGTTTTGAGGAGGAGGAAAGGTTAAAACACTTTATATTAAAGATTATGAGGGGCCATTTTGATTTCATGCGACTTTAAAAGCACTCAAGCAACTGCTCAAGAAAAACACAATGGGTGGTAAAAGTACAAGTTGGTTTAATAACATATATAAAGCAGTTCCTAATTTTTTTTCATCTCAGTGTGACCACTCAAGAAAAGTGCTTACAGTGGATTTAATAAATAGCATTTCAACAGACCATATTCTAAAAACAGTGTTTCTCCTAGACTCCTAGATTTTTCCAGCAGCGTTAGAATTAATTTTTGAAATAACCCCCCACAAGTTTTGTGGATAGAAATTGACATTTTGAACATTTGTGTGTGTGTGTGTGTGGATACCATTTTATGTTTTTGCAAAAAGTCTATTACGCTTTTCAAGCCTGCATTTATTCTTTATTTAATCAAAAATACAGAAAAAACACTGTAGCCTAATATTGTGAAATATTATTACATGATGTTCTTTGTAACTTTTTATTAATCAAAGAATAAAAAAATAAAAAAAGAGCATCGCATATCATACAAGAGCTGCAAGTAATTTTCTCTTTGCCTTTTGTTGTTTGATTCACATTAATTCACATTAATCATCAGCAGCTTTATTAGATGCTTTATTAGATCCCCTTTAAGACCGAATGCAGATCTAATAATATCATTCTCCCATTGATTTCTCCCAACTATTGACGCCCATTTATGATAAATTGTGTTTAAGTGAATACTTTCCAAGCCGGTCATTTTGAGATATACAGGTGCTGGTCATATAATTAGAATATCATCAAAAAGTTGATTTATTTCACTAATTCCATTCAAAAAGTGAAACTTGTATATTATATTAATTCATTACACACAGACTGATATATTTCAAATGTTTATTTATTTTAATTTTGATGATTATAACTGACAACTAAGGAAAATCCCAAATTCAGTATCTTTAGAGTATTAGAGTATTGTGAAAAGGTTCAATATAGAAGACACCTGGTGCCACACTATAATCAGCTAATTAACACAAAACACCTGCAAAGGCCTTTAAATGGTCTCTCAGTCTAGTTCTGTAGGCTACACAATCATGGGGAAGACTGCTGACTTGACAATTGTCCAGTGTTAATTTTGACAGCAAATTTTGATTTAGTTTTAGTCATAGTCTTTTGAAGCTCTGAAGCGTTGTATTGGGGATGCGGGGGTGAGCCTGTAGAGCGTGCAACAGCGCTGTGTTTTCCAGCTGTTAGATCAGCACATTCAAATCAAATGTGCGCATCTGTTACACAAGACATCAGTTCTGACTGGATCTCTTCCCTAATAGATCTCTGGATCTCTCTGACTGGATCTCTCTTCCCTCGACCCTCCCTAACATTTTCGTCTCGTTTTTATTTGTTGACGAAAATGACAGTAGGTTTTCGTCAAAGTTTTTGTCATCCAACACTCGTTTTTATTTAGTTATCGTCTCGTTTTCGTCAGTGAAAATAGGTTGTTGACGAAAATTATTCGTCAACGAAATTAACACTGCAGTTGTCCAAAAGACGACCATTGACACCTTGCACAAGGAGGGCAAGACACAAAAGGTCATTGCAAAAGAGGCTGGCTGTTCACAGAGCTCTGTGTCCAAGCACATTAATAGAGAGGCGAAGGGAAGGAAAAGATGTGGTAGAAGTGTACAAGGAATAGGGATAACCGCACCCTGGAGAGGATTGTGAAACAAAACCAATTCAAAAATGTGGGGGAGATTCACAAAGAGTGGACTGCAGCTGGAGTCGAGTGCTTCAAGAACCACTACGCACAGACGTATGCAAGACATGGGTTTCAGCTGTCGCATTCCTTGTGTCAAGCAACTCTTGAACAACAGACAGCTTCAGAAGCGTCTCGCCTGGGCTAAAGACAAAAAGGACTGGACTGCTGCTGAGTGGTCCAAAGTCATGTCCTCTGATGAAAGTAAATTTTGCATTTCCTTTGGAAATCAGGGTCCCAGAGTCTGGAGGAAGAGAGGAGAGGCACACAATCCACGTTGCTTGAGGTCCAGTTTAAAGTTTCCACAGTCAGTGATGGTTTGGGGTGCCATGTCATCTGCTGGTGTTGGTCCACTGTGTTTTCTGAGGTCCAAGGTCACCGCAGCCGTATACCAGGAAGTTTTAGAGCACTTCATGCTTCCTGCTGCTGACCAACTTTATGAGATGCAGATTTAATTTTCCAACAGGACTTGGCACCTGCACAGTGCCAAAGCAACCAGGACCTGGTTTAAGGACCAGGGTAGCCCTGTTCTTAATTGGCCAGCAAACTCGCCTGACCTTAACTCCATAGACAATATATGGCTACTGGCTATATAGATATACAATATTTGGCTACTGTGTATAGACCTCCAGGGCCCCATGCTGATTTCTTAAAAGAGTTTGCAGACTTTCTCTCAGATCTATTGGTCAACGTCGATAAAGCATTAATTGTTGGAGATTTTAACATACATGTAGATAACACAAATGATGCATTAGGGGCTGCGTTTACAGATCTATTAAACTCCTTTGGGGTCAAGCAAAACGTCACTGGTCCCACTCATCGTCTTAATCACACACTAGATTTAATTATATCACATGGAACCAACCCAACCGATATAGATATTACAGGGAGTGCAGAATTATTAGGCAAATGAGTATTTTGACCACATCATCCTCGTTATGCATGTTGTCTTACTCCAAGCTGTATAGGCTGGAAAGCCTACTACCAATTAAGCATATTAGGTGATGTGCATCTCTTTAATGAGAAGGGGTGTGGTCTAATGACATCAACACCCTATATCAGGTGTGCATAATTATTAGGCAACTTCCTTTCCTTTGGCAAAATGGGTCAAAAGAAGGACTTGACAGGCTCAGAAAAGTCAAAAATAGTGAGATATATTGCAGAGGGATGCAGCAGTCTTAAAATAGCCAAGCTTCTGAAGCGTGATCATCGAACAATCAAGCGTTTCATTCAAAATAGTCAACAGGGTCGCAAGAAGCGTGTGGAAAAACCAAGGCGCAAAATAACTGCCCGTGAACTGAGAAAAGTCAACCGTGCAGCTGCCAAGATGCCACTTGCCACCAGTTTGGCCATATTTCAGAGCTGCAACATCACTAGAGTGCCCAAAAGCACAAGGTGTGCAATACTCAGAGACATGGCCAAGGTAAGAAAGGCAGAAAGTCGACCACCACTGAACAAGACACACAAGCTGAAACGTCAAGACTGGGCCAAGAAATATCTCAAGACTGATTTTTCTAAGGTTTTATGGACTGATGAAATGAGAGTGAGTCTTGATGGGCCAGATGGATGGGCCCGTGGCTGGATTGGTAAAGGGCAGAGAGCTCCAGTCCGACTCAGACGCCAGCAAGGTGGAGGTGGAGTACTGGTTTGGGCTGGTATCATCAAAGATGAGCTTGTGGGGCCTTTTCGGGTTGAGGATGGAGTCAAGCTCAACTCCCAGTCCTACTGCCAGTTTCTGGAAGACACCTTCTTCAAGCAGTGGTACAGGAAGAAGTCTGCAACCTTCAAGAAAAACATGATTTTCATGCAGGACAATGCTCCATCACACGCGTCCAAGTACTCCACAGGGAGTAAGAAAGGGTATAAAAGAAGAAAATCTAATGATATGGCCTCCTTGTTCACCTGATCTGAACCCCATTGAGAACCTGTGGTCCATCATCAAATGTGCGATTTACAAGGAGGGAAAACAGTACACCTCTCTGAACAGTGTCTGGGAGGCTGTGGTTGCTGCTGCACGCAATGTTGATGGTGAACAGATCAAAACACTGACAGAATCCATGGATGGCAGGCTTTTGAGTGTCCTTGCAAAGAAAGGTGGCTATATTGGTCACTGATTTGTTTTTGTTTGGTTTTTGAATGTCAGAAATGTATATTTGTGAATGTTGAGATGTTATATTGGTTTCACTGGTAAAAATAAATAATTGAAATGGGTATAAATTTGTTTTTTGTTAAGTTGCCTAATAATTATGCACAGTAATAGTCACCTGCACACACAGATATCCCCCTAAAATAGCTAAAACTAAAAACCACTTCCAACAATATTCAGCTTTGATATTAATGAGTTTTTTGTGTTCATTGACAACATGGTTGTTGTTTAATTATTAATGTTGTAAAATTAATCCTCAAAAATACAACTTGCCTAATAATTCTGCACTCCCTGTATACCGCAAAGTGATGATGTCACTGACCATTACATGGTAACTTGCATACTGCGTACGGCTGAAATCTGTCATGTTGCGCCACGTTATCGACCAGGCAGAACAATCATCCCAACCACTAAAGATAGATTCTCAAATAGCTTACCTGATCTGTCTCAGCTGCTCAGTGAACCCAAACAAGCAGATGAACTAGAGGAAATGACTAGCAGTATGAGCACCATTTTGTCTAGCACATTAGAAATTGTTGCAACAATTAGATTAAAAAAGGTTAGAGAGAAAACTAAAGCACCATGGTACAACAGTGCTACACGTTATCAAGAGAGAAACTCGTAACTTAGAGCGTAAATGGAAACAAACTAATTTAGAGGTCTTTAGAATCGCGTGGAAAGATAGTATGTCACATTATAAAAAGGCCCTAAAAGCAGCCAGGGCTGAGCATCTCCGCAAACTAATAGAAAATAATCAAAATAGCCCAAGGTTTTTATTTAACACCGTGGCTAGACTAACAAATAAACAAGCATCGCCTGAGCAAAATATTCCGTTACAGTTTAGTAGTAATGATTTTATGAATTTCTTCACTGAGAAAATAGAAAGCATCAGAAACAAAATTGTAAATGTACAATCTTTAATGATGTCTTATGATTCAACCGCAACTATCGCCCCTCAAGAACTACTACACCGCTTTACAACTATAGGACAGGAAGAGCTAAATAAACTTATCATTGCATCTAAACCAACAACATGTTTATTAGATCCAATACCCACTAAACTACTGAAAGAGTTGTTACCTGTAGTGGAAGAGCCTCTTCTCAATATTATTAACTCGTCTTTATCTTTAGGTCATGTTCCAAGAATATTCAAGCTGGCAGTCATAAAACCTCTCATTAAGAAGCCACAATAAAGTTATCATAATAACCTAGCAAATTACAGACCAATTTCAAATCTTCCATTTATGTCTAAAATACTAGAAAAAGTTGTGTCCGCTCAATTGTGCTCTTTCTTGCAAGAAAATGATATCTATGAAAAATTTCAATCAGGATTCAGGCCGCATCATAGCACAGAAACTGCGCTCGTTAAAATCACAAATGATTTACTTCTAGCTTCTGACCAAGGCTGTATCTCAATACTAGTTCTACTCAATCTTAGTGCTGCGTTCGATACTATAGATCATAAAATACTCATAGATCGACTTCAAAATTATACTGGTGTTCAGGGACAGGCACTAAACTGGTTTAGATCGTACTTATCAGACCGCTACCATTTTGTCTGTCTAAATGGGGAAAAATCCAAGATGATGTCAGTAGACTATGGGGTGCCGCAAGGATCCTTATTAGGCCCTCTGCTATTCTCAATATATATGCTGCCACTTGGTAATATTATAAGAAAACATGGAATTAATTTCCACTGTTATGCTGATGACACTCAATTATACATTCCATCACGACCGGATGAAAACGCTAAATTATCTAAACTGACAGCGTGTGTTGAAGATATTAAATACTGGATGACGTGTAATTTTCTGCTATTAAATTCAGATAAAACGGAGGTATTACTTATTGGTCCAAAAAACTGCCCACAAAACCTCTCACAATACAATTTTACCTTGGAAGGATGTCCTGTCACTTTATCCACTACAGTAAAAGACCTGGCTGTTATATTAGACCGCAACCTGACATTCGAAAATCATATTTCATCACATGTTACAAGAACAGCATTTTTCCACCTTAGAAACATTGCTAAGCTACGTAACATGCTATCCATTCATGATGCAGAAAAGTTAGTTCATGCATTCATGACCTCGAGATTAGATTACTGTAATGCTTTATTAGCTGGTTGTCCTGCATCCTCAATAAACAAACTACAGTTAGTCCAAAACGCAGCAGCTAGAGTTCTTACTAGGTCAAGAAAATATGATCATATAACACCAATTTTATCATCTCTACACTGGTTACCTATTAAGTTCCGTATCAATTACAAAGTATTGCTACTGACCTATAAAGCCCTAAATGGTTTAGCTCCAGTGTATCTAACGGATCTTCTATCGCCCTACAATCCATCGCGCTCTTTAAGGTCACTAAACTCTAGGCTTCTGGTCATTCCTAGGATATCTAAGTCCACTAAATGAGGGAGGGCTTTTTCACATTTGGCTCCTAAACTCTGGAATAGTCTGCCTGATATTGTTCGAGGTTCAGACCAGTTTAAAACTAGATTAAAGACGCATCTCTTTAGCCAAGCATTCACATTATAATTACCTTTTATACTACAGTTAAATCGGAACAAAAGCATTAATATAATATTCTGAACAGCAGCTACGCTAATTATTTCCCATCTGCTTTTCTGTTGTTATCTCGGGACACTAGTCCCGAGGTAAATAGTTCGTCAGCTCCAGTTTTTATCCAGCCTCTCATGGAGACTTCGGATGCCCCAACACCTGTGATGAGACGACTCAACGCCAGCGTTGTTATGGCCTAAATTAATACACGATTGATTAACTTTTTCGAACATTATTCTTTAACATTGTCTTTCTAACATTTTTACTGTTCATCTATGAAATGCACTTTCTGTAAAGCTGCTTTGAAACAATGTGTATTGTGAAAAGCGCTATACAAATAAATTTGAATTGAATTGAATATATGGGGTATTGTGAAGAGGAAGATACGATATGCCAGACCCAACAATGCAGAAGAGCTGAAGGCCACTATCAAAGCAACCTGGGCTCTCATAACACCTGAGCAGTGCCACAGACTGATCGACCCCATGCCACGCCGCATTGCTGCTGTAATTCAGGCAAAAGGAGCCCCAACTTTTCAGTTGGCCAAGATTTCTAAAAATCCTCTTTGTATTGGTCTTAAGTAGGGATGGCGAAAACTAAACATTTTCTTGACCGACCACCGAGCCTCATTAGCCGGTTGAAACCGGTTAACCGATTAGTTAAAAAAATATGCTGCGCTATTTGAAATAACAGCCGCAACTCGCGAGCCGCGCCTGCAATTTCGCAACTCTGTCGCATCTCTCTGTCTCACACACACACACACACACACACACACACACACTGTCCAGGCGCCGCCTCCTGCCTTCCACTCACGTCAATTTTTTAAAATCCCCTACAGCGAGAAACATGAGTCCCGCAAACGCGGCGCTGAGGAGCTTGTTTGTAATCGGAGGACAAATGGCTCCTTAGTTTCGAAATGGTTTGGGCACAAGGTGATCGCGTTGAAAATAAAGGCTATTGTCTAGCGTTAGAAGCTCATTTGAAACATTGCCGCGACTCATTTAAGATAATGACAGCTCCGAAGAGACGCCGCTTTAGTTCGAGGTAGTGCTAACAATAATAAAGAAAGATGATGATCAACACCTTATGTGTTACCACTGAAATGTAGATGTAATATATTTAGATGATGTGCTACTACTGTATTTAAGCACTGTATCACACAAGTTGCAACTTACATCTGTGTCGTTCTTTTTGGTGAAATGGTCCCACACACTACTTTTCTTTGCACGCTTCATACTGCCATCTAACCTCGAGTGTTTTATTTAGCCTGTTTACTTTTTGCAAACCTTGTGAGCGCGCAAACCCAAACGCTGTGACTTCGTGCCAAATGTTTTTATTGGTTTATTAAGTACAAACAGGCGAGTTATGATAAATTGAGTGTGAGGGATTTGTTCACTTCACACAAAAAGATTTTGGAATGAGATGGCTAACTGTAGCGTTTAGTCCACTGTCTATAAATAGCCTAATTTAGAGATCCCTTTTTTTTTTTTTAACCGACAACCGACAACTTTGATCGGTTAACGTTGATACGGTCAACCATCGGTCAAACGGTCATCGGTTAACATCCCTAGTCTTAAGTAATATTCAAATTTTCTGAGATACTGAATTTGGGATTTTCCTTAGTTGTCAGTTATAATCATCAAAATTAAACATTTGAAATATATCAGTCTGTGTGTAATGAATGAATAAAATATACAAGTTTCAATTTTTGAATGAAATTAGTGAAATAAATGTATTCGAAATAAAGCGAAAATAAGATTAATAAATCACAGCCCTAAAGTGTAAGCAGACAAAATTTTTGGCCTGCATGTCCTGAATAATGAGAGGCTAAGGGAGGATTTCATGCACTTAGTCAAGACTTTTAGAAAACTATTTCAAGATGACGTTGGCTGTTGTGCTTTTACTGATGTAAGTGAACGTCATGATATTACTGATCATGTGAAGATTTTGCAGCAGCGCTGTGAATACATTGTAGGAGAAACACTGTACTTTAACTACTGCAGATTACATGCAGATTACATTAAAAAATGTCTTATGAAATGCTGCACGTTGCTGCCTATGCCTAACTTGACAAAGCAATGCAAAATGTATGAAATTTGTCTGAACTGAAGATAGCTTCTTTTGAATAATAGCTTCCTTTTCTTTACTCCATTATTTAAGAATCAAGTGTATAAACACACTTACCGGCTCCTCCAGTTTGAAGACCAGGGAGAAAAAGAGAATGAAGAGAACAGCTGAAGACTTGGTCATGGTGTACCTACAGGAAACCCAAAAATCCCAAGTAATTTTAATTTAACTTGCATTTCTTGAAGCAAACACCAGTGCTTGTAACACAGGTCAAGAATAGAGTTTAGGTAAAGGCTGGAATAAACTACACGACATGTGCCCAGGTTTTCAGTCAGGATGAGTTGATGCTAGATTTTACTGAAAATCATGTGGTGTATGATGAGCAGAGAGTTTTTTAGCTTCAGAGTTTGACATCCATTCAGGGGAAATCAAACATGTTTGATATTGAGTCGATTTTATAACACCTTGTTTTCATTACAATGTGACGCCGCCTGTATTCAACTTACGAAGAAAGTGTAACACCTCTAGCAGTTCAAAACGCTTACGCTAGGTCCAACGTCATCGTTGCGGCAGTTATGCTTTTATCATAAGTTGAATACGGAAGGCGGTCCACCGGAAGCTAGATATTTTACTTTATAATGTGTTAAATATTGATATTTTTCTTACAAAAGAAAAAACGGTTTAATAACCCCCTGGAGCCGTATGGATTACTTTTAAAATTAAAAATACATTAAATATTTATTTAAAATGATCTGAATATGTGAGAAAAAGTGTCCTACAAGACAATGGTAGGAAACTGGTTGTCAGGAACAACACTAGCATATACATTTTTATAATTTTAATGGTCTTTACACAAAATATTTGACTGCACAATCACATGGCTGATCAATCAGAATCAAGCATGTAATAATACAATTTGACTGCACATCTAAGACTAACAGTATCTGCTAAATGTTTGAATGTCTGTGTGTCTGTAGTACTTAGATTTAAGAGATTTTTTGGTAGGTAATAATAATGCTTACAAACTAATAGTGATGAAAAGGAAGCTCCAGTTGGACAGTCCAATATCCAGCGCTGTCGCCAGGGCTGATGGACAAAGACAAACAATTGTATAAATATTCCAATGAAAACCCTCTCTCACAATAATACGATGGTATGATTTTAGTTTGTTTGTCCTCAAGAGGAAATTTGTTTCCACCGTAGACTTGCACAACACATAACTTGTCATAGTACAGTTGACACAATAACAGACAAAATGGTAGACCTCATAACAACAACAAAAAGAGCGAACATGAGATACAAATTATAGCCAGGATAAAATAATTATCTGGTAAAACCTGAACATGAATTGATCATGAATGTTTGATGCTGAGGTTACGGTTAATTTATAGCAAGTTAAAGATAATGGTCTTGTGGACAAGACCCCAGAATAGTCAAGCAGAGAAAATCAAGCTACTAGATTCTCTCCGTTCTTGGCACAATCAATGTGGACTTCACCCACCCAAACTGGGTGTTGGACAAAACAAGTTATCTTTTTGTTTATCTCTTCAGGAGACCATTACGACACACATTCAAAACATATTTTTGGTCTTTGGTTGGACTCACTGTTGACTTTTTCCAAAACAAACAAAAAAAATTCTCACCTGTTGGGCCTACTTTAGAAAGGTAAACCTTCCACGGAAGGCTAATTCGAGGCTTTCCCGTCCAGCACTGCATGGCAAAGCGTGTCAGTGTAGAGAAACAGAATATTATAACAAGATGGACGAGGGTCATGAACAGTGGAAAGTGGAAGTCCTGAGGCAAATGACAAAAACACACATTATACAAAACCATGCTATCTTCAAAATAAAACAAAACAAACAAACAAATAAAACTTCTGGAAAAATGTTAATCCAAATTTCAAGAAGGGCAGATTTTTATGCAAATGAACTACACCCCACCTTCATGAGCCACTTGTTGTAGAACGTTATGCCAATGGAAAACACATAGTAGAAAAGCACCAGGCCGACAGTGCGCATAGCCCTGCAGAGGAACTGCGTCGGGCACGCCATCCTGGACAACCCGGATACAACAAGGCGCAGCAAAGCACTGTTAAAAAGAAAGGAAGGTAATAAGAATTAGCCACAGTTAGTCACGAAGTATGTTCACATGTGCAAATCAAACACTAAGTAGGTTGATAAGAACATGCAGGGCCAAAGTTTGACGTGCGCGATTGTGTCTTATAGATCAGAGAAGCACTTGTTGAAAAGTGCAATAGCTGTAACGTTACCGTTATAATTCCTGGTAAAATGGGGGTTGAAACGTAAGATGTGTTGTTTTATTAGATATTTAAGCAACAAACTCTAGTTTAAAAAAAATCTATCTCAAATCTAAGCCCTCGTGAGCACCAAAAACCTCGTTACCTCACTGATGATTTGACCGTTTGCGCACGCTGCCATTTCCAGCTAATGAGTACTCGCTAAGGTCGCGAAGGGATCGCAGATGTTCTTACCTCACTGTTTACATAGTCCTTGTAAACGAAAAGCTGGTAGCATTAAACACTATGTAACCATCATTTGCAGGCTTCGTCTCACAGCACTAGGGTGACATTAGCGCGCGAATATGCCAAAGAATACCATTCAAATATAATAATAAACTTGTTTGTGTATCTAACACAGAGACACCCCTGTGTGTGACTTCTGCTGTGACGTGGACGCGTTGCTCTGCTGACACGCGCGCTGCAGCCCGGGGAATTTTGAACTCTAAGCAAATTACTCGAGATGTTTTGAAATTAAATATTTATTATGATCATATTCTTCCTGTGTGCAAATGATCTAACCATGTGCCAAAGCCACTGTGATTGTGAACTGAGCAATATCGCAGAATGAATGCTAAATCCGCTACGCTTAGCGCTGCTAGATTCGTTCTTTAGAGTCGGATCTTTTCAGTGAATCAGTTGAACCGGTTAATAAAACCACTCGCTGATGGTTTAGAGAATTTGGATTGAAAAATTGACTGATGGACATATGCAATTACAATAAACACCCTTATTAATAAAACGTGTGTATACTACTTTGTTGGGATGCTTTTTTGTTGTTGTTTTTTTAATGCTAAACACAATTTGCATAGATGTAATAAGACATAAGGAAACAACAAAGTAGTACAGAGCGAAAGAAAAAAAATCTAAAATTAGATTAAATAAAAAAAACACAGTTCAAGGTTTTACTTTTCAATTACCTTTAACTCTTTAGCAAATCAAATTATATATCTAGATTATTTTTAATTGTACTCCTTTTGCTTTTGTGCATGTGAATTTGACAAAGTCTTTACCAGTTGTCAAGATTTTGCCAATATTTCTGTTCACTTTGTTGCAACGTTTGGACCATATAACGTTGTGAAACCTAACATTGTGTTATTTAACCCCTTAACTGTCACCCCCCTTTTTGTGAATACACATGAAAATGCACTATCCAAACTTAAAGGGCTATAATTCAAGAATGCTTTGGAAGTTTGGTCTTGTTTTAAAGCAGACACTCGGCATGTTATTGCTGAAGTGAAAGCAATTAAAAATATGAAAGTATGAAAAAGTTATGGAAGTTTAAATTTACTGTAAATAAAAAATACTGTACTAAATATTTTTTTATATCAAATATATATTTTACAAAAATGTTTTAATCCAAAATTACTATAAAATCAAAGCCATATGTCTAACCAAGTTGTGTTCCAAATTTGAAGTTGATATCACAAAAATTGAAGTTTGTTTAGGCGCTGTACCACAAATAGCCATCGGGTGTCATTGAAATTCCATTGATTGTTTTTTTTGTTCATTTTCCTGTACATTTCTGTCCAAATGTCACTTCCATCACAAATCGGTCACCAAATATGGAACCTTGAGACTCAGACCTTTCCGACGATATGTGTTTTGTCAAGATTAGAAAATATTTTGATTATAAAGTAGTTAAAATAAATGTTGTAATATGAAACATGACACCGCCCACTAGGGGAGGAGCCCACTAGAAGGATTTAAAGACCATTTCCATGATAACGCAACGTAAAATTTCAAAACGGTTTTCACAGGATAAATTTTGAGTTCGTAAGCTTTCGAATGATAGCTAATTAATGATAATTACTCAAATATATGATACGGGGGAAAAGGCGATCTAAACGGTGACAGTTAAGAGGTTAAACTTGAACTTAAGCAATATATTGAGGCCCTAAAAGATGCAAGAAATAAAAAAAATTGAAACAGATGTATAGAAATTTTAAATACTTTTCTTTTTTAAATTATTTTTGTAAGTGTTCTCCTCTATAATTTTTATTATTTATTTTTTTCTGTTGTTTTCTTTGATGCTATTATGAATGTAATAGATCATAATTTAATACAATGTGATCCTCTGGGCTGTTTTTGTTCTCATTTTATACAATTAAAAAAAATGTCACGTTGTGACGTAAAATAATCACTAAATTGATTCGTTCGAAAGAACCGACTCCCATATGCGCCACCCAGTCCTCTAGGTGGCGCTGGCGGTTGTAATGTCTCCTCCGGTGTCGTGTTAGATGTAAATGAAAGAACAGAAATTCCTGTCTTTGCATTTTCTGGTTGGAGTGTTCTGTTTTGGTTCTCGTTCGGTTTTCACATGTAAGTTATATTATACTTAAACACTCTGCCTGTTAGTCTTCTTATAATATATATTATATTTGTGTTTGCATGGCTGTTTCTAATCAGCGCATTGTATTTCTTTTAAAGAATGGCTGAGGAAGAGGAGGATCCTGGTTTTGACGAGGATTTAGACGACGGAGGTAACGGGGGAGATTCGGGCCAAGGTAAAAGAAAGCGCCTTTTTTCGAAGGAGCTTCGCTGCATGATGTATGGATTTGGAGACGACCAAAACCCGTACACCGAATCAGTGGACATACTGGAGGATCTGGTGATCGAGTTCATCACGGAGATGACACACAAGGCGATGTCTATTGGGCGTCAGGGCCGTGTGCAGGTGGAGGACATTGTATTTCTCATCCGCAAAGACCCTAGAAAGTTTGCGAGAGTGAAGGACCTGCTCACCATGAACGAGGAGCTGAAGAAGGCTCGCAAAGCCTTTGACGAGGCAAATTATGGGTCTTAAAAACAGGCCATCGGTTGCCATGTTATGTTGTTCAATCAACGTTAAAAGGGTTCATTCTTGACTCTAATGATGTTTGACCTGGTGTAAACCTAAGCCCACTTTTCTTATTGCTCTGTATTTTTTCAGTTGCATGACTGAGTTCTTTGAATGATGATTTCTAACATTTCTTATTGTTTTTTTGTTTTTCATTTTGTGTACAATAAAGAGTAAACGTCTAACGGAAGACAAAGGTTTTATTGTTTTGAGAAGCGTTTCTGTAAATCGTGAAAATTTCAATAAACATGGCTGTTTCTTAATTATTGCATGACATGTACAACAAACATTAATGTCCCCTAAAATGTTTCCTGGAAGACTCCTAAAATATCATAGCATGCTATGAGAAGGCATCTTTTACAAGGGAGGTACACTCTAAAAAAAAAAAAAAAGGTGCTATATAGCACCAAAAAAGGTTCTTGGCTCGTAATCATAGGGGAACCTTTTTTTAGTGCTATATAGCACCAATTTTGGTGCTTCAGAGGTTCTTCACCGGTTCTTTGACTAAGGTGCTATATAGCACCTCTGAAGAACCACTGAAGCACCAAAATTGGTGCTATATAGCACTAAAAAAGGTTCCCCTATGATTACGAGCCAAGAACCTTTTTTGGTGCCATATAGAACCTTTTATTTTTAGAGTGTACAGTGTGTGTGAGTTTTTTTCATTTTTTTAAATTAATATAAAATATTTTAAAGAAAAACTACGAAATGGTACCCCATTGTTGTTGCAAACTGGAGGGTTAATCTACGTTTAATAGGAATTGCTTTGGTGAATAGTGCCTGATATTGTTTAGAATTATTTAAAAAAGCATTTAAAATAGTTTAAGCATTTGCATTTTGTTAATCATGCAAATATAACTAATACATGGAGTTTGGGATACATCATGAGATTTTTGCTTTGGATTTTTTTGTGACATGCATTCTATTTATAGCTTAGGCATGCATAAATCACAGCAATGCATGTTATAGTATAAAACTGGATTATTATAATCATTCATTATTCTTTTAACATTTTGGTCGTTTTTTCCAGTTTATGTCAATCAGAGAAATGAGGAATGTGTTTAATTGAGCTTTCAATTCTCAGTTATTTGCATTATTAGTGTTCAACCATTTAATTTGCAAATAATACTCGGCAGCCATTGACCAGATAAACAAGACACAATTTACTGATTTCCACACTTGCAGCACACAAAGAAGTCATGTTGAAAATCTAAATGTGCAATCGAGAAGCTATTTTAAGTTAATTATCACGTTGATATTTGTAAAAGTTTGTGGTTTGGGTTTAGCTGCTACATAAACAGTAATAGTCATTAGTATATACAGAAATGGTCAACTAATTGGGGTCAGAGACTCGGGAGAAAAAAAGAATGTTTAATTGAACTCCTCAAAACAAAAGCATACAAATCAAACTGTCAGACCAACTAAACAATGTGTGTTTTATTTTTTATTCTGTTTTCAAGCATTTGTTCTTAAATACAATGAAGTGGTTGTGACTTTGCATTGGTCTATGCAGCGATAATAAGCTGCTGATCTAGACTAAACACCCACAAACATGAGGTCTACCATAGTATGTGCTTCCAGTAAACTGAACACCATCATAACATGATAAATCCGAACCACTCCACAGCATGGCTCCTTGGGTCTTGCATGAGGGTCAGTGGGAGCCCAACCTTGGCAAACTCCACAAGGGTGTTTATCCGTCTGTCTGCTGAAGAGGTGAGATGGAGGCAGGAAGAGGACAGAGGGAGAGTGAGTTTGAGTGGCAAGAGAGGGCAGGGTTTCAGTCGGAAGGGGTGAGAGGGGAGAGGAATGTCCGTGAGTCTTTGTTTTACTGCACGTTCTCCATCATCTTGAGGAATTCTGCGGGGAAAGGGACATTGTGTTGCTTCAGTATCTGATCAGAATCCAGAGTTTATAAGTTAAACGAAATAAAATGTATAAACCGCATCATACCATCAAAGTCCAGCATGCCATCGTTGTTCTTGTCTCCATCTTTAAGCAGCTCATCAATCTCTTCCTCTGTGATGGATTCACCAGTGCTGCGAATGATCTCAGCAAACTCATCTCTGTCGATGTAGCCATCACCGTTCCTGCAGATTGACATTAGAGATTACATATGCTAAAGTGAGACTAGGTCACATCCAACAACAGGTGCACACTAGAAGATATCAAATGACATACTTGTCCAGCACACGGAAGCATTCGGCCAACTCTTCCTCGCTCTTGCCAGCCTGGTCCTCCTTTAGGAGTCTCACCATCATGACCAAGAACTCCTCAAAGTCGATGGATCCGCTGCCTACAATTTACAGTATGAAGTACCTTAGCTATGACAATTGATATTTTTGCATTTTTATGCTTAAAACCAAACAGATCTTTTAATTAATCTGTCAAAATATATGTAGACATCATCACGTAGACCAGACACATTTTGTAGGCCTACGCAAGTATGTGATCAATGTTGAACATAGGCTACTTGACATGCGCTCTTCCATTGGCCTGGAGGACCAGTTATTTGACTTTAAACAGGATGTTAATTTTCAGCAAGCAAGATTCTTTTCAAACGGCTTGCCTGCCTTATCAGTATTTGGCCTGAAAGAAATAACTGACTGTAAAGACATTAAACCTACATCAATGTCTACTGTATCGGCCCTTGCGGCAGCGCTGAGAAATTCTTGTTTTATATTCTTGTTTGTTTTTATGTTTTATATTGTGCTATGTATCTACTCTTCCAACTGTGGCATTTTGTTTACCGTCTTCATCGACCTCCTCGATGATTTCTTCCAACTCCTCTCTGGTGGGATTCTGACCCAACATCCTCATGACTGTACCCAACTCCTTGGTGCTGATATCACCGCCACCATCGGTGTCGAACATGTCGAAGGCAGCCTTGAACTCTTTGAAATATACGCATATAGTTTAATATGACGGGAAGACGTGAATATTGGTGATATATCATTTTTCTGTTTGTACACTCACCAGCAAGCATCTCCTCGCTCAGGTATGAGCGGGCCTCTTGTTGCGCGTCAGTCTGTGAAGCGACAGCGGTTACATTATGAACGGTTAGTTTCAGATATGAACTGTACAATGTATTAATCTGATAAATGAGAAATCCTGGTTCTCCTGGAGAGTCATTTGTTTTCCTAATCTGTATGAATTAAGGCAGCGTTTTAGGCCTTGCAAATTGTACCTAGAACACCCATGCAGGAAAATCTGCAACTATTTTAAGACTCAAGACGTTATCCCCTCAGTCAATGACTGTACATGGTAATTCCGAAATAGGACCCTTGGAATGTGTCACCTCAACTTTTAGTCAACCCACTTAACCTAACCTGCTGACCAGCTTCATATCAAATAGCAGGATGTTAATATCTACGCACTTACTGAGTTCTGACCACCATATGCCTTATTTTAGACTCTCGTTAGGCCCAGTACCACTCTAATCTTATATATTTACAGGTAACTTGAAAAAAATAACTCTTGTCTCGTCCCTGTTAAAACATTAATACATCGTTTAAAAAACAGCCATGGCTGTGAGCTACTTTACAGTGGATTCTGCTGTAATTTGTGATGGTAATAATATTTTTTAAAACAAACTAAAAAACTAAAAATAAACAAAATAAGCATTGTTAACTAGCAGTCAAATAACTTTGAATGTATATAAAATAACATTTAAATACACATAATAAAGTTACTCTCAGATTATGACAGACATCTCTGACCAGACAGCATGAGCCCAATATAGAGCAATTTTCTTTAAAATGAGATGGAAATATATATATACAAAACCTTTTTAAAAATACCATTGTTTTCTTTGAATATACCCGCATTAGGGACAAGAAAAGTTCCCCTAACTGAAGAATGACCCATTTTTATTCTTTATTTTAATGCTTTATTAAATGCATGCGAAATAGTAAAATAATAGCCTACTGTAACCTTATAATATCCTTTCTCAATAATGACAGATATATACTAATAGATGTCATTTGAATTACTTTGACTAATAGGCCATCTGCACATTTTTTGTTTTCATGCATCCATTGGCCAAACTGACCGCTTAGATTATTTAAACTCTTACCATGGTTGTGGATTAGCCTCCCTCACTTATATCCACGAGAAAAGCAGTGGTCAAGGCGCTCACACCCCAACAGAAAGACTAGACATCAAGTGACAGTTCTGACACACTTTAAACAGGCCACCTAAGACACGCCCACAGGCCTCCAGATTTAGAATCCTGAACTTTTAGGGTTCGGCTGCTCCCATAAGCCAATAGAAATGTGAAATGAGTACACTTTAAGAACAGTCTGCAAGAATACAGAAAAATGGCTATTCTGCCATGTTTACTATCAGAAAGCCTGTATTTATTAGAAGAACTGATCAAATACACAATATAATAATTATTATGTCTGGTAAAATGTAATTGTGGAAATGCCATGTTAATGTTGACCACACTAATGTTCGGGCATGATTTCCTAGCGGACTTTGCTTTTCACTTATTTCCCCTCGGAATTCCTACGAAGTCTAAGTCTGAGAAGTAACTAAAGCTAAAATGGTGCATAATGTTATAGCAATTGAAAATAAGTAATCTTTTTTTTTTTAAGTGTACAGATGGAAATTCATTTTTTTAAATGGAGCTGATAGCGTTCTGCACCACCCCCTTTTAGTCAAGCCGAGAAACCCTAAACCTCTTGGGAAGGTGCTGTGTTGCAAATCTTCAGCGTGCCCTGAATAGCAGATGATTCAGATCTCCACCCCCCACCCAAAATCTGCAATGGCGACACAGGTACCCCAAATCCCAAAGGGCGCAAGCTCGAGTTTCCATGTATAGCATGTTTCCTGAACGATTGGATTGGAGAAGGATGTGGGGGAACTGGAGGTGGAGGGGGTTGCGGACTATATACTTTCAGGCAGAAATGGAGTGATTTAAAAGGAGATTTTGAGGAGAGCAGAGAGGTTCGGGTGTGCAGTTTGTATATGATTGCAGCTCTGGTGATTTGCATTTACAGCACTGGCATGAGATAATACCTCCACCGGTATGACCTGAAGACAGCGAAGTGTCAAAAGGATCGCATGGCTTTCCACCATGAGAAGAAAACATCTGACCTTTTTGTCTCCGATCAGAACATATGTATAACTCGCATGCTCCTGGTACAAAAAGTTGTTGTTAGTATTCAAAATTGATCTTTTTCTTGACCTTTCTTGGCTATGTGAAGACGCTGTCCTGAACTCAGGGTAAGTAGAAAAAATATCTGAAGAGACCAACAGACGAAAAGATAAATCCAAACTACAACACTGCAGATCTACTAGATGTTGTCTATTTTGGACATGGGGAACCAACATGGTGGGATGATCTTGTTTTTCTGAGGGGTGCAGTAAAATTATAGGCGAGGTGGCTGATAAGATCTCAGTTAGAGCTTGAAATGAAATATTTAGCTTGAAATTAATTTTATCTTTAAATTAGCTAAAATATTCACACACAAGGATTAATAATACCAACACAAGGAGATACTTTTAGATAGTACAATCACAAATGAAACAAGGTCGATTGGCCAGAAAATGCCTTTTTAATATATTTGCAGAAACACTGTTAACATGTGAGCTAAAGGAAAGATATTTCTTATCTCTATGACAACAAAACATTAAGTCTGTTTCTAAGGTAAACACTATAGCAGGGTTATTTTTGAAACACTGTAAAGGGAATGGGGAAGGGGCTTGAAGAAAGGTTGGAAAATGTCTTGGGAAGAAGCAGGTGTAGTAGGGGACAGCTGTGGGTAAGTCGTTTCCTCTTAAAAGGTTTGGAGGATTATTTATAGAGACCATCACATTGTGGTCCCTGAGGAACATCGCCAAGGAGACGGCACTGATCTATAATATTCTCTGTCCTTCAATGCAAATTCCAACGTTATTTTTGGTGATTTAAAACCAGTGTGTTGTTCTCAGTACTCTTTTCCTTGACAAAGCTCAGAGTGAGTTTTTCTTCAACATCTTGACTTGGTTTCATTAAGGATTGGAAGGAATGGAATGTAAGGTTTTCTTACTGGACGTTCTCCATCATTTTAAGAAACTCTGGAATGGAAACGAAAAAGAGATTAAATATAATGCAGAACACATTTCCTGGCATTGTTCACACTCTCCACAAATCTTAACATCCTTAGCATTCAGTTATTGTGATTATAAGATGTTGATGGGATTCAAAAGAGCTCATAGTCGCAGACAGCTGGAGGTCAAGAAAAAGAAATCCTATGAGTATTCATGTATTTATATCTGTAACTGCGTTAATACACTCTGTTAATACAAAATAAATAAAGTTCCTTTATTGGCATTGATTGTTCCATGAAGAAACTTTAACATCAATAGAACCTTTCCATTGCACAAAAGGTTCTTTATAAAATGGAAAAAGGTTGTTCAGATTATTTAAAGGGAATAAAAAGGTTGTTTTGAGAATTGTTCACTGAAAGGTTCTTTGGGTAATCCAAAATGGTTCTTCTGTTGCATTGCTATGAAAACAGCTTTTGGATCCTTTATTTACCACATGAGAGCAGCACATACAAGTAGAATAAATAAGATGTGCTTTACCATCAAAATCAATCTTTCCATCTTTGTTTGTGTCCGCATCTGCCATGAGTTCCTCTATGTCTTCTTCTGCCAACGGCTCGCCAGTGGCGCGCAAGATATCCCCAAACTCCTCACGATCAATAAAACCATCCTGGTTCCTGTTGAAAAAAAGTATATAACATTTCAATTACATTACCCTGTTGAAAAAAAAAAACAGCATATGCTGGTTAGGTATGTTTTGAAGCATGGCAGCTGGTTTAAGCTCGTCCTTAGCTGGTGAAGTAATGGTCCTAAGCAACTTGCTCCAGCTCAGGACCATCTTAAACCAGCTCATGACCCACTAAGGACCAACTCAAACCAGCTGCCATGCTTCAAAACATACCTAACCAACATATGCAGTTTTTTTCAACAGGGTATTGTCTTGTGATGTCAGGACGTGTATGTTCCTCTAATAAACTGATGACTGTTACATGAGTGTTTAAGTGATGCTGTCATACACAATTAAGGAAGCACATAATGTTTTATTTTTAATAATGTAAATATAAATGTTTAAACCATATAAATTTGACAAATAAATACAAATATAACTTAATTATAAGTTTGAATCCATAGACCTGTTTCATTAAGCCCAGAATACACCACAGAATTGTGCGGTCTGAGGTGGTTTTGAACCCAGAACCTCCAAGTCAGATACGTAGAGAACACACATCTGTGCTGATGCTGAGGAGAGCTTTCAATGTGAGAATGAACAAATAAGCACTGTCCTAAGCACTCTAAATGAATACAATGCAAAGCTAACTTAGCTGTAAACTTAGTTTATGTTCATGATGGCCAAAGAGTGACATTAGAAGGACTGACCAATGGTTTGAATGCTAACCAACCAGCATGCCAAGATAACATACTGTAGTACTGTGTAAGACAACAAACACAGGCAGTAAACTTTGTAAAGATGTTTCTCGAATATCAAAAATCTGTTCAATCATTTCTGCGTGACAGTCCAAAGTTCTTTTGATTTTGGGACAAACTTGGACAAAATTAGGAGAAATAGCAAAAAAAAAAAAAACTGTTTTACATACAGCAAAATAAAATAAAAAATGACAAATGAGATCGATTAAATGAATTGTAGACAACATTTTCAAAAGCATATTCATTTTTATAAAACGCCTTTTTCTGATATATCTTCTGAACTGTTGCTGTGTTCAAACTTAGGTAGCCTACCTTAAAGAAACCATCAAATTATGTCCCGCTATGTCAAAGCATTAAAGCAGCACTAGGTAGGTTTTGCTCTTGGGGTCCCCCTACAGTTGGGAAACAGTATTGTCCTCTACTACTGTCGTAAACTCTGTCATCCTACATCAGGGGATGCATCACACATGCATTTGTTGACATGACAACTGTGAACACTGCAGGAGGAGTTCACATGCAGGTGTTCTGCTTGCGTCGCGTGTGAAATGTCTTCATCCCAGGTACAGTGGCATATGTTTCAGCATGTCATATGAATATAATTTCATGTTTTTTGTTTTTTTTGTTTTTTTTTAAACGGCAAATGATTGCGATGCTCACGTTTACAAGCCAGCGTCATTGTAGTAGTCTAGTCTATTGGTTACCGTTTTACAGAATCTATATGATACTTCAATTCAATGTTTGAGTGGTAGGTAATAACCATATATCGTCAATATAATATATTGACCTACTTCAGCTCACACCAAACAAGCAAACGCTGGCCCAATGTTGATCCTCGTCCTGCCTTTAATACGATCACCTTCTCGTTTCCTCTTTTTGCATTCCTCCGACAAAACCTTTGCTTTCTTCATTTTCTGTGCTGCCTCGGCCATGACTATAACATCCGGCAAACAAAGGATAGTTGGGCTCGCACGTCCGAATTTAAGGAAGTGGGGGTGATGGTGGAAGTGACGTATATGCCGTAAAGCAGTCGAATTTTGTAGTTCTTTTTTTTCTCGGGTTACTACCCGAAACCCGAAGTTTAAAAGTAAAAGTCAGGGCGGGCTTTAGACGATGATAGACAGATGATAAACAGTAAGGCATTTGGGCAAAATATGTGTTATTTTGGCACGGCTGCCTGCTAAAATTCGCATTCCTGGGTCTGTATATCACATAATTGGGGTCGCTTCAACCCGCGGACTTGGCAACACAGTGCAGTTGAGTTCTGTTGACATTTGACAACTAACTTTATGCGTCTCTCCGTTGCTCTGATTGGTTGTAAGTCTATCCAATTGAGGTCTTTCCTGGTTCGGTTGAAACACGCCCCATAATCACAGCCCAACGGAGCAGTATCAGACTCAAATTCTGACTAGAATTGAGTATGACGACGTCAGGCTAGGTCTTGACTGCAATTTTCTATAATTATAGACTACAGTGACATTATAGATATTTTTTTACCATGTAGAGGTTTCACTGCAGTGATCACACTTGAATGCTTGCTAGATATGTTATTAACCTTTCCAGTTACACTTTTTTTGTTACACCAGTTACACATTTTTTTCCCTTTAGGTGTACAACAGCTTGTCAATGGGGCAATACCTTTAAAAGGACATATTCCTTTGTTACACCTAAAAGGTTCATAGTATACCTGAAGGTACATTGCTATTCTAAGGTACTGCACATTTTAAGGGTGAAAAAGGTACCAAGATGTCCTTTTAAGGGTGCCCCAGTGACAAGCTGTTGTACACTTACTGTAAAGGTAAAAAAATTTTAAATTCTAAGAGTGTAGATATTGTAACTGGACCACCTGGAAGCAAAATGTATCTATCTCCAGTGACAGCTATTATAAAATTGCTGTGTATTCTGACAAAAGGCAATTTATTTGTTTAATTGGCAAAAATATATTAAGTGACAAGACGTGAAGGCCAAGTATGGTAACCCATACACGGAATTTGTCCTCTGCATTTAATCCATCCAAGTTAGTGCACACACATTAGGAGCAGTGAGTAGTGAACAAACACACACAAAGCAGTGGGCAGTCATTTGCTACAGCGCCCAGAGAGCGATTGGGAGTTAGGTGCCTTGCTCAGTCATTTCCTGACGGAGAATCAGGTTACCAGTCTGACTCTCTAACCATTAGGCCACGACTCCCCAATTATGATATGTTTTACCAGTATTGAATAAAAAATAAAAAAATCCCTTAGAAAAATGATTGACTCTGGCGCAGAAATCAAGCTCTTGAACCTAAAGGGATAGTTCACCCAAAAATGACATTTCTGTCATTATTTACTGGGCAACACAAAAGTTATCTTTTAAAATGTCTCAGTGATTGTATTTGTCCATACAATGGAAGATAATGGGCAGCAATATATCTGTTCCACTGAAGAAATAAAGTCATACGGTTTGATGGCAGAAATGATGACAGAATGTTCATTTATGGTTGAACTATCCCTAGTAATTTTGTATGCCTTCCTACTGTGGACAACATGAAAGACCAATCCAATGACCTTTCCTCACACTGCTGTTTTGTAACATTTGCTGCTGATGTAACGGAGGCCAGCCAGTGAGAGCGGTGCAGGTAAACCTCACTCTCCTGATCTCAAGAGGTTTACTAGAGCTGAGACTGCTGTCTTTAGCATCCTTGCCCAGAGATGCCGGTTCAAGTCCCGCTCGGAGCAGGGCGAGTAGGACCGGAGGGTGACCTACTTGTCAAAGACACGGAAGCATTCAGATAGCTCCTCTTCGGACTTGCCAGCTTGGTCTTCTTTTAGCTGCTGCACCATCATGACCAAGAACTCCTCAAAGTCGATAGTGCCACTGCCTGAGGATGCAAAACTTGGATATAATGGGACAGACTGAAATGCATAGAGGAATAAACGGAGAACAATTTAAGAATTTGGTTCCTGAAGTGTGGTTGGCACAAACCATTTTCAAGCTCATTGCAAGCATACCTATAGTTAATGTAGTCCATTTTTGTGTTGCGACCAGACTTACCATCTTCATCTACTTCTTCAATGATGGCATCCAGCTCCTCTCTGGTGGGATTCTGACCCAACATCCTCATGACGGTACCCAACTCCTTGGTGCTGATATCACCGCCACCATCGGTGTCGAACATGTCGAAGGCAGCCTTGAACTCTTTCCCCCCAAAAAAATCAAAACAGGATGTGAAAGGCTGTGTGATCAGAACGTTTTATTTTAATGATTCACCTCAGAAAAGCAAGCAGTGTGAATCAAATGTGTATAATGTAATGAGCAAAATTTCCACACACTCACCAGCAATCATTTCCTCACTCAGGAAAGAGCGGGCATCTGCCTGGGCATCAGTGGGCTAATAAGAAAGAGATTAGGATATAATAAGAGCCTCATGGGGCGTTTACACATCAGACTGAAAATTTAAAATGCCTTGGAACTAGACAAACTAGATCTAGAAAAAATATTTCCAGAAATATTCATGACAAATAAAGAGCAGACACAGGAACAACAATATGAACAAAACGGAATTTTAACCATTTCAACTTTTTAAAAAATGTAAGTATATATATAGCATGACTGTGAACACATGAAATAACAAATACAATCAGATGGCATTTGAAAACAAATGATGCTTATGCTTTTATAATAATTAGCTAAATTAATCAACTGGTTTGATATTTTGTTATTTGATGCAATACATACATTTTTACATGTAGATTGAATGTCCAATTACTAGGTAACCTGAAGGTGCACTGCAGACATTTAATATACCTTATTATAGGGGTTAATATCATTTCTGCTACAGTGAAAAAAACAAGCATTGTGATTATCTTTTATTTATCTTTTTGTTCTTTATATTCTCTTGTTTATCAGTGCAGTTTTATAGCAGTGTTTAGTACAAGCCATGTGTGAAAAAAGGCAAATCATCGGACACGTTTAACAAATCTGTAACCTTAACTTCCCAATTGTTGTGTGTTTTAGGAACAACAGGCTTTATGATTATGACGGTGAACACAAAGCATGGCAAGGAAGAATAAGAGGGCAAAAATCTAAAATCAATGATAGGGACCTTCGAACACTAATAAGGATTGTGTCCAAACAACACAGAGCAACTGCAGAAAAGTGACAACAAACCTCAGTATTCACCCTTAAGACCATGTTTCCACAAAAAACTTCTCAAAGCCTACATCAATGAAAGAGCTCCAATTGCTAAGAATGTAATTTCAGACACCAATGCTAAAATGTGAAAAAGATGGTGTTATGATCATAAACAGTTGGAGCACCAAGATGAGCTTCATCATCTGCCCTGGTCAGCTTAATCACCTGACTTGAATATTATTGAACTATATGATTCCTTCCTTTAACATCTCTGAATAACTGTCAGATGTTCTGATATATGACATTCAACTGGTGAATGTTGTTCTAATCTATTCTAATAAGGTTGGAAGCTGTATCAAATTTGAATGAACAGAATGAATAGTTTGATACCATTACTATTATGTCATCAAGTGAGGCTGATTTAATGGATTTCTAATTGAAGCTTGAAGGAGTGAAGGTTATACAAATCACATGATTATTTACAGATTCTGTTCTGCCACCAGAAAAAGGATGACAATGAGACAGAAGAATGAAATAAATTAAGATCTCTCATGTCACACTCCAGTAATACAAATTATTAAAACAAAATAAGAAAGACCAGGGCTTATTACAAGTACATAATATTGAATATAATGTGTATGCATTTTATGAAATTATATTTTATGCTTATTAAGTGTTTGAGAACTCAATAAAGAAGGCAACGTATCCCTCACAATACACTGCTGAAAGTGGCATTAATATGTTCTTGTACTGGGAACATTTGCAAGATGTATCCATGTATTCTGGGCCATGTAAGATAAATGTACAGAGCTTTGAAATGAAAGTGGAACTACAAGAAATCTGCCACACATCTCTGAACACAGTGCTTAAATATAGCAGTAACACATTTGTACAAAGTTGAAGTGTCATGCAACACATCCTACATCGCTTTCTTCTCAAGTGTGCTGGTATTTTAATTGGCGAGTGGAGGAGGACACAAAAGCTCTAACCAGAAACAAGCATCTATTCCTTATGGAGCAAATACCTGTTGTCCATCTTGCTATTTCAACACCAACTTAAATATACAGCCCTCTTATAAACCCAGAATCCGTTTTGTCATGTTTTGTCGTGTCACATGTACATGATCACGAGGAACCACAACATGACATTGCAAATGTCAAAGCACCATGATGGTCTCAGCACTATAATCAAACCCTAGGTTCTCTCTTTGATGATATGGATTACAAACAAGGCCCAACACTATCAACGATAACAGGCAAAGAGGAGAAGTCAGCTGTCAATCACTTGTAGCATGCACGTAAAATACTTAACAGTAGTGATAGTTCACTAATACAGTATATAGATGACTACTGCACGGTTAAGAATTGACCTTGCAGTGTAAACAAATCTGCCAACACAAGCCAAACAACTCTTCAAATTCAAGCCTTTGACACACAGTTCTACACTTCGGAAAATGTAAAAATGTGCTTTAACACCTATAAACTGGTTTTATTCAAGTAAACTTGATGTCACGAAGTTAGAGCAAGTATACGGGTTAGAGGTTTAGATCAAGTAAAAACTGCACATATCCACTTTTTCATTAGATCTTCCAGAAAATCTTCCAGTCATAAGTATGCCTCCATTTTTTGTGATCATAAAGATCCCTGACTGACTGAAGTCCATACACTCCTTTCCAGATATCTTACCATACTGACAGCTTGTTAGTGAGATCAATGTGTATCTGAAAACAGTAACGGTCTTCTGTCCAGCAGCCTTCCTCCTAAATGTGCACAGATGGACAAATGTCTCCAGACTCCCCTAATAAGACCTCATGTTATTCTCACCTTTCTAGAAAATGGCCAGGATTGGACAAGAAACTCAAGACAGTGAACTTGTCAGCCAATGTCTGTGTAGCCCTAAAAAAGCTCCACCCTTCTTCATATCTTTCTAATCCATCGCCACCTCTATGTGCCCTCCATTGCCCCATATTTAGCTGAAGGATGGACAAGTGGTCTCAATAACACTTCCCTGCCAAAAAAAAAAAAAGATAAATAAAAACAAATAAGGAAAGCAATGAGAGGTTATTTAGGCAGTGGATAAACAGTTTCCAGAATCAGATGTAGGCTAAGCTCACTTCCACACGCAGGGTAGGATTTGTTCCCTCCTCCACGTGCCTGTATTTCTTTACCTTATCTGTCAATCTGTCCATCCAGCAGTCATCATGGCTGTGTTTCCCAGTCTGTGCTGACTGGCTCACTTGGATGTGCATTGACACACATTAACAAAGTGAGTCACAACAAGACAATGAGATGTGGTTATGCATGTTTTGCACAAGTCAGTCATTGTATAAGTTTATTACAGTTTTTCACCAAATAAATATGTAGTATGAATTGATTTCAACATTTCAACTATTGAGCTGAAATCTACTACTTTCACAGAGAGGACAGATAATTTTTTGTTTTGTTTTGTTTGCATCTAAAATATTGCTGTTTTGCTTCTAATGTGTTTATGAATGAAATGCAGACATACCACCAAAGATTCTTTAAAATAGAATTCAATGCCTGTACCATTAAAGAAAACTTAACAGTCAACTTCATTGGTAACACTTTACATTACAATAAGGTTTATTAGTTAACATTAGTTAATGCATTAGTTAATATGAACTAACCATGAACAACACCTCTGTTCAGCATTAGTTAATCTTTGTTAAGAAGAAAAAATCTAAAGCTGTTCGTGGTTTGTTCATGTTAGTTCACAGTGCATTAACTAATGTTAACAAGGTTTTAATAATGCATTAGTAAATGTTGAAATTAACATTAACAAAGACAAATAAATGCTTTATAAGTGCAGTTAATTATTAGTTCATGTTAACTAATGCAGTTAACTAATGTTACCTAATGAACCTTATTGTAAAGTGTTACCACTTCATTCTTAAAAATAAAAGGTTATTTTTTGGAATCTGTGGTTCCATAAAGAACCTTTAACATGGAACCTTTTCATTGCACAAAAGGTTATTAAAATGTTCTTCCCACTAAAATCACAAGGTTCTTTCACATATGCCCGTTACGTTCAAACTAAAGAAAACTAAGGTGAACACTCAAATGCAGGAAGGGATGGTTTTATTAACAAATAAACATAATTAAAAACAAAAACCCACAAGGGGGAAAACATAACATAAATCAAAACAACATAACTTGAACACAAACATACCAAATGGTGGAAAGGAGCGGATCACGGAAGGGAGACATTAGACAACGTACCGACAAGGAATGAGAGCACAAGGGAACTATTTAAAGGGGAAGTAATCGGGAGGGAACAGGTGGGAGAAATCAAACACTAATCAGATAACAAGGGGGAGGGATCAGACAGAGACACAAGCACATAGCCCAAAACAACAATACACCACGTGCTCCACAAGACAGGACAGGCATGTGACAATGCCTCGATAACTAATCCCATTATAGCCTTGATGTCACTGAATTGCTGTCAGAGTTTTATGAAAGAGATGTATACTGTTTGCAGTCACCATAGAAATGACATCAAAATCTAACCTGTCACAAAATTGTCTGATTTCACTTATCTAAAATGCAAAAGAACCAGCACACTGCTGTTCATGCTCCCAAAGACATTTATTAACTTGAAACATTTTGACCAAAGGCCTTATAATATAAATTATTTTTTTAATTTAACTTAAAAAAATAAATCAAATCAAATCAATCAATCCAAAATGAATGGGTAACACTTTAGAATAATGGCCCGTCATTAATAGGTAACTATGCAGGAAGTAATGCAGGACTAATGAGTACTACATTAACATTTCAGCTACTATTAACTAATATAGAAAAGCAGAGCCGGCGTGCTCATCAGAGTAAGACGCCGCGCAAACCGACCCCCGCTTCCCAGTATTTTACTGGCTAATGTTCAGTCTCTGGACAACAAACTCTGCGAGTTGAGAGCACGGATCTCTTTCCAACGAGAGACGAGGGACTGCTGCATTATCTGCCTTACAGAAACTTGGATGTCTGCTGAGATTCCAGATTCGGCCATCGAAACCATGGGGTTCTCCGTGCATCGAATGGACAGAGAAAAAAATCTCTCAGGGAAAAGCAAAGGAGGGGGTGTATGTTTTATGATCAACAGATCCTGGTGTGATCAGAGGAACGTACATTCTATCAAGTCTTTCTGTTCTCCTGATCTGGAACTTCTCATGTACCCCTTTTCCACCAAAGCAGAGCCAGAGCTAGATTGGAGCCAGAGCCTAGTTCCAAATCGGTTCTTTGTGTTTCCACACCCAAAGCTCCAGCTCCGAGCCAGGAAAAGTGGTTCTTAAGTAGCACCAAAACATTGCTGGGCTAAAACAGGGCTAGAAGTAAGAACCGATTACGTCAGGCACTGGGGGCGGGGTCAACAAGACGAACACAGACTTGAGATCCGCCATTGTTGAAATAGCAGCTAATGGAGCTAACAGCTGCTGCTCGTTTGTAATCTCCGTCTATACAAATTACGGCGAACTGCACGAATGCGTTGGATTCGCTGTGTTTTCGTTGTGTTTTGATGCCGATGTAGGATCGTAAAGCCATGTGAATCAATAGTAACGCAACGTTTGCATTGTTGATGGAAGGCTTGTTCGCAGCGGTGCTGTGCAGAGACCGATCACGAGTCCAGCGAGAGCACATGACTCCTTATGCTTTTGATTCACTCATGCGTTTTTTTAAATATTATACGTGGATCGGTCTGCGCAGCGCCGATGCATCTCAAACAAGCCTGGTGTGTGTGTGTTTCCCGCTAGCGTTGCTGAGAAAGATGAGACGTATACAGTGACGTAAGACCTGGCTCTGTTGTGGCTCTACTAGCCTGTGGAAACGCAAACGGTTCTTAGCAGGCTCCTCAGTTGAACCAACTATGAACTGGGACTAGCTCTGGCTCCGATCTAGCTCTAGCACTGCCTTGGTGGAAAAGGGGTAATGGTTCTGTGTCGACCATTCTGGCTACCGAGGGAATTCACAGCAGTCATCATCACAGCTGTGTATATTCCCCCACAAGCCGACACAGACCGGGCACTAAAGGAACTGTATAGGACAGTGAGTGAGCAGGAAACCGCGCATCCTGAGGCTGCGTTTATTGTGACTGGACTCCCTTACGGGATGGTTACAAATCCCTCCCGCGCCCACCATTTGGCAAATTGGACCACTCTTCCATTCTCCTTCTGCCCGCTTACAGGCAGAGACTGAAACAGGAAGCACCTCAGAACCATCCAGTGCTGGTCGGACCCAGGGGCGTAAATCGCGGGGGGGACAGGGGGGACAGGACCCCCCCAATCTGAGGGCTGTCCCCCCCTAAAAACCATGCTGAGTATTGTAAATAATATAACAATATATACTTAAAATAAATGTGTAAGTAGTGAAACAATACAAACGCAAACGGGGGAAAAAAATGCGTTTTAAGTTTAGAAACATTTTGAGTCCCCCCCTCCCCCCTTGCCTCACAGTGGTTTGATCCACCGCGCACCTCACGTTACATAGAACGTAGAAAAACCACCACACAAGTTTGGGGAGAGAACAAGGCTCTTCAGACAGCAGTTGTGAAACACCAGTAAGTAGCTGTCAAGGCTATTATATTCACTTTAAACGTCAGATGAAATTATTCTTTTCTCTTTAATACAGATTAGACAAAACACTGTTAACATCACTTGCCCACCGCCGCACCGCCCCGCTGTACAGTAATAAAATCATTGAGTTCAGTTAGAGAACTGACAAAACAATTCAAAACTGAACGTGTCTGCTCAATACAGCACGAGCCGAACGAGCAAACCGCTGACAGACAAGATTATCGAAGATTTGGTTTCAAAGCGTAAAAGCGCCTATTTAAGGGAGTGTGTCATTGGACTGTTTTGTTGTTGTGTTTTTCATTACGAATAATAGGCTAATGAACCCAAAATTAAAGCAACCCGCCCCCAAATTCTAAAAATTGGCTAATTCTAAACCGAAAGTTCAGTCAGATCTGTGTTGGGTTTTGCTCAATATGATAATAAGTGGCAGATCAGAGGGCTTGCTGCAGTTGAATATCTAAATATCTGAATATCATAGTATAAAATACTATGTGGAGGACGCAAGATAATTTAATAATTATAATATGACCGCTTTGTGTTGGTCAGATAAAATGACAGAGAAAAGAAAAACGGACATTAATAATTTTTCAGTGCACCAAAACACCCCCCAATTTTTTTTTTTTGTGGTACACATATCCTTACAAGTACGATTTTGGCTGCATTATTTGTGTCCCCTTCAAAAATTGCTCTTGAGAAATTTCATGTTTATTGTCCCCCCCAACTTTTAGATGAAATTTACGCCCCTGGTCGGACCAATCAGATTCTATGCTACAAGACTGTTTTGATCACGCGGACTGAGAGATGTTCCGGTCGGCCTCTGATGACGACATCGAGGTCTACGCTGATAGCGTAACGTGTTTCATCAGGAAGTGCGTAGAAGACGTTGTTACGACCAAAACAATTTGGCTGTACCCAAACCAGAAGCCGTGGCTAAATGGGGATGTTCGCGCGGCACTCAATGCGTGGACCTCCACTTTTAACTCCGGTAATGCGGAGGAGCATAAACAAGCAAGTTATGCCCTCCGGAAAACCATCAGAGCAGCAAAACGCCAGTATATCAAATCAATCAAATCAAATCACTTTATTGTCACACAGCTATATACACAAGTGCAACAGCAGGTGAAATTCTTGGTGCAGTTCCGAGCAACATAGCAGTCACGACATGACATGTACAACATTTAAGCAACAACAGATTACACATCTGATGCGCCCACAATTACTCACAGCACAGTAAACTCTACAATAAACAATAAATAATTTACACAATGTGAGTGTAGTTCTCACAGCTTTAAACAATATACACATACTTACAATATACATATACTTTAAAACAATATACACTAAACATACATTAAACAGTATACATTAAGCTATAATAATAATAATAATAATAATAATATACAATGTACAGTATACATTATTATTCACAGTAGAGATCCAATTATGTACAATAGGTGCTATATGATAAATGATAAATAATAAATGATACATAAATGTGTATATAATGTGTGTGTATCTACAGTGGGTTGTGCGGAGTGATATTCTGTCCAGTGTGTGTTATGATCCTGATGGATCAGGAGTTAAGTAGTCTGATTGCTTGTGGGAAGAAGCTGTTCTGAAGTCGGCTGGTGCGTGTTCTGATGCTGCGGTACCGTCTGCCTGATGGCAGCAGTGAGAGCAGCCCATGGTTCGGGTGGCTAGAGTCTCTGATGATCCTCTGAGCTCTCTTCACACACCGCCTGGCGTAAATGTCCTGGAGGGAGGGAAGCTCACCTCCGATGATGCAGCTGGCCGTGCGCACTACCCTTTGCAGGGCTTTGCGGCTGCGGGCGGTACTGTTGCCGTACCAGGTGGTGATGCAGCCAGTCAGCAGGCTCTCGATGGTGCTGCTGTAGAAGCGTGTGAGGATGTGGCGGTTCATTCCAAACCTCCTCAGCCGTCGCAGGAAGAAAAGGCGCTGATGAGCCTTCTTCACAACGGCCTCGGAGTGGACGGACCATGAGAGTTCCTCTGTGATGTGGACACCGAGGAACTTGAAGCTGCTGACTCTCTCCACCGGTGCTCCATCGATGGTGATGGGGCGGTGTTCACTCTCATTCCTCCTGAAGTCGACCACCAGCTCCTTGGTCTTGCTGACGTTGAGGGAGAGGTTGTGCTCCTGACACCACCGTGTCAGAGTGTGCACCTCCTCTCTGTAGGCCGTTTCATCATTGTCGGTGATAAGACCTACCACCGTCGTATCGTCAGCAAACTTGATGATGGTGTTGGAGCTGTGGGTAGCCACACAGTCATGTGTGTACAGGGAGTACAGGAGTGGGCTGAGAACACAGCCCTGAGGGGCTCCAGTGTTGAGAGTCAGTGATGAGGAGATGTTACTGCCCATTCTGACCACCTGGCGTCTGTTTGACAGGAAGTCCAGGATCCAGCTGCATAACAGGCTGTTTAAGCCTAGAGCCCGGAGTTTAATGTCAAGTATGGAGGGCACAATGGTGTTGAATGCTGAGCTGTAGTCCACAAACAGCATTCTCACATACGTGTTCCTCTTTTCCAGGTGGGAGAGAGCAGTGTGTATAGTGGATGAAATGGCATCGTCAGTGGAGCGGTTTGTGCGGTATGCAAACTGCAGTGGGTCCAGTGAGGGGGGGAGAACAGAGCAGATGTGGTTTCTGACTATTCTTTCAAAGCATTTGCTGATGATGGGGGTCAGAGCAACAGGACGCCAGTCGTTTAAGCAGGTGGTTTTTGACTGCTTAGGTACAGGCACAATGGTGGACGTTTTGAAGCATGTGGGGACCACAGACAGGGAGAGGGACAGGTTAAAAATGTCCGTGAAGACTCCAGCCAGTTGGTGCGCGCACGCTCTGATCGCACGGCCGGGAATGCCGTCTGGACCCGCAGCTTTACGGACGTTCACCCGCCGGAAGGATCGGGTTACATCCGCGACAGATACGGAGAGTGCACTAACCTCTGTATCTTCAGCCGCGAGCTCTCTCTCCGCGAGGGCGGTGTTGGTTCCCTCAAAGCGAGCATAGAAGGTGTTGAGCTCGTCCGGGAGAGAGGCAGCGGTGTTCACGGTGGAGTTTGTGTTCCCTTTATAGTCCGTGATGGTGTTAATTCCCCTCCACATGCTTCTGGAGTCGGTGGTGTTGAACTGTCCTTCAATCTTGTCCCTGTACTGCCGTTTTGCTGCTCTGATGGTTTTCCGGAGGGCATAACTTGCTTGTTTATGCTCCTCCGCATTACCGGAGTTAAAGGTGAAGGTTCGCGCATTGAGTGCCGCGCGAACATCCCCGTTTAGCCACGGCTTCTGGTTTGGGTACAGCCGAATTGTTTTGGTCGGAACAACGTCATCTACGCACTTCCTGATGAAACACGTTACGCTATCAGCGTAGACCTCGATGTCGTCATCAGAGGCCGACCGGAACATCTCCCAGTCCGCGTGATCAAAACAGTCCTGTAGCATAGAATCTGATTGATCCGACCAGCACTGGATGGTTCTGAGGGCGGGTGCTTCCTGTTTGAGTCTCTGCCTATAAGCGGGCAAAAGGAGGATTGACGCGTGATCTGATTTGCCGAATGGTGGGCGTGGGAGTGATTTGTATCCATCCTTGAAGGGGGAGTAACAGTGGTCTAAAACACGGTTCCCTCGCGTGTTGAAGTTAACATGTTGGTGGTATTTAGGTGCGATGCGCTTGAAGTTGGCTTTGTTAAAGTCTCCGGTCACAATAAACGCAGCGTCAGGATGCGCGGTTTCCTGCTCACTCACTGTCCTATACAGTTCCTTTAGTGCGCGGTCTGTGTCGGCTTGCGGGGGAATATACACAGCTGTGATGATGACCGCGGTGAATTCCCTCGGTAGCCAGAATGGTCGGCACAGAACCATGAGAAATTCCAGATCAGGAGAACAGAAAGACTTGATAGAATGTACGTTCCTCTGATCACACCAGGATCGGTTGATCATAAAACATACACCCCCGCCTTTGCTTTTCCCTGAGAGATCTTTTTCTCTGTCCATTCGGTGCACGGAGAACCCCGTGGTTTCGATGGCCGAATCTGGAATCTCAGCGGACATCCAGGTTTCTGTAAGGCAGATAATGCAGCAGTCCCTCGTGTCTCGCTGGAAAGAGATCCGCGCTCTCAGCTCGCAGAGTTTATTGTCCAGAGACTGAACATTAGCCAGTAAAATACTGGGAAGCGGGGGTCGGTTTGCGCGGCGTCTAACTCTGATAAGTACGCCGGCTCTCTTCCCTCTTCTCCGGCCGCGTTTGCGTGGTCGGGCCGTCCAGACAAAGAGCTCCGCTGCTGTGTTTGTAAGCAGCGTGTCGTCACTGAAGAATTTAAAGTCCGGTTTTCGGTGTGCGATTGCCGAACCAATGTCCAAAAGTGTCTGTCTGTCGTACTTAGTAAGGCAGACAACATCCAAGACGAAAAACACAAAAACTATAAACAGAACAAACAAAAAACTACAATGTTCCAGCGGAGCTCGCAACGTAGCAGCCATCCTCGGCGCCATCTTGAGATCCTTTTGTATAGGGACAAGATTGTATAGGGTATAGGGACAAGATTGAAGGACAGTTCAACACCACCGACTCCAGAAGCATGTGGCGGGGAATTAACACCATCACGGACTATAAAGGGAACACAAACTCCACCGTGAACACCGCTGCCTCTCTCCTGGACGAGCTCAACACCTTTTATGCTCGCTTTGAGGGAACTAACACCGCCCTCGCGGAGAGAGAGCTCATGGCTGAAGATGCAGAGGTTAGTTCACTCTCTGTATCTGTAGCGGATGTAACCCGATCCTTCCGGCGGGTGAACATCCGTAAAGCCGTGGGTCCAGACGGCATTCCGGGCCGCATCATCAGAGCGTGCGCGAACCAACTGGCTGGAGTTTTCACAGACATTTTTAACCTGTCCCTCTCCCTGTCTGTGGTCCCCACATGCTTCAAAACGTCCACCATTGTGCCTGTACCGAAGCAGTCAAAAATCATCTGCTTAAACGACTGGCGTCCTGTTGCTCTGACCCCCATCATCAGTAAATGCTTTGAGAGAATAATCAGAAACCACATCTGCTCTGTTCTCTCCCCTCACTGGACCCACTGCAGTTTGCATACCGCAAAAAACGCTCCACTGATGATGCCATTTCATCCACTATACACACTGCTCTCTCCCACCTGGAAAAGAGGAACACATATGTGAGAATGCTGTTTGTAGACTACAGCTCAGCATTCAACACCATTGTGCCCTCCATACTTGACATGAAACTCCGGGCTCTAGGCTTAAACAGCTTGTTATGCAGCTGGATCCTCGACTTCCTGTCAAACAGACGCCAGGTGGTCAGAATGGGCAGTAACATCTCCTCATCACTGACTCTCAACACTGGAGCCCCTCAGGGCTGTGTTCTCAGCCCACTCCTGTACTCCTTGTACACACATGACTGTGTGGCAACCCACAGCTCCAATACCATTATCAAGTTTGCTGACGATACGACGGTGGTAGGTCTCATCACTGACAATGATGAAACGGCCTACAGAGAGGAGGTGCACACTATGACACGATGGTGTCAGGAGCACAACCTCTCCCTCAACGTCAGCAAGACCAAGGAGCTGGTGGTCGACTTCAGGAGGAATGAGAGAGAACACCGCCCCATCACGATCAATGGAGCACCGGTGGAGAGAGTCAGCAGCTTCAAGTTCCTCGGTGTCCACATCACAGAGGAACTCTCATGGTCCGTCCACACCGAGGCCGTTGTGAAAAAGGCTCATCAGCGCCTTTTCTTCCTGCGACGGCTGAGGAGGTTTGGAATGAACCGCCACATCCTCACACGCTTCTACAGCAGCACCATAGAGAGCCTGCTGACTGGCTGCATCACCACCTGGTACGGCAACAGTACCACCCGCAGCCGCAAAGCCCTGCAAAGGGTAGTGCGCACGGCCAGCTGCATCATCGGAGGTGAGCTTCCCTCCCTCCAGGACATTTACGCCAGGCGGTGTGTGAAGAGAGCTCAGAGGATCATCAGAGACTCTAGCCACCCGAACCATGGGCTGCTCTCACTGCTGCCATCAGGCAGACGGTACCGCAGCATCAGAACACGCACCAGCGACTCCAGAACAGCTTCTTCCCACAAACAATTAGACTCCTTAACTCTTGATCCATCAGTTCATAACACACACTGGACAGAATATCACTCAGCACAACCCACTGTAGATACACACACATTATATACACATTTATTTATCATATAGCATCTATTGTACATTGGATCTCTATTGTGATTAATATTGTATACTGTACATTGCATATTATTATTATAGCTTAATGTATATTGTTTAATGTATGTTTAGTGTACATTGTTTAAAGTATATGTATATTGTAAGTATGTGTATATTGTTTAAAGCTGTGAGAACTACACTCACATTGTGTAAATTATTTATTGTTTATTGTAGTGTATACTGTGCTGTGAGTAATTGTGGGCGCATCAGATGTGTAATCTGATGTTGCTTTAAATGTTGTACATGTCATGTCATGACTGCTATGTTGCTCGGAACTGCACCTAAGAATTTCACCTACTGTTGCACTTGTGTATATGTGTAAGGATGTCGCCCTTGGCTGGACTTGAACCCGGGTCTCTGGTGTTCTAAGTGTGGTGTGTTCTCCACTGAGCTAACTCCCAGACAATGGAACCCAAGAGCAGAAGAGTAAAGAGTCAAGAGACTTGAGTCTTCCAAAAAATAAAAATAGTCTTTACTTGAGAAACCAAAGCACAAAGTACAAATGAACTAGGAGAGCAGAGCTTCCATAATACAGAGAAACAAAAATAGACACAAGGGTCAAAAATTTACAATAAAAGGCACAAAACTTATCTTGAGATCTGGAGACAGGAGAACATAGGTTCAAGACTGAACATAATGGCAAGGAACAAGCACACTTATAAAGGGCAAGACACAGGTGAAGGGAATCAGGGCTAATGAGGAGAGTTCTGAGTAACCATTAAACACACTGGCACCATCTGCAGGAGTGGAGAGCACTGAGCATGGGGTTAAAGTGCCATCTGGAGACCTGGAGGGAGCATGACATGGACACTTAAGGAGGGCGCCCCCTGCAGGCTAGGAGTGGAACAGCATCCTAGCGATTAGATCTTTACAGGAGCCCCATCCCTAGGAACGGCTCCTGACGTTCTTCTAACGTTTCCCTTTGGCTTGGCGAAACTCTGAAATGAGAGTCGGGTCTAAAATATCTCGAGCAGGAATCCAGGACCGCTCCTCTGGGCCAAAGCCCTCCCAATCCACCAGATATTGAACTTTCCCACGAACCATGCGAGAATCCATCAGCCTGCGGACCGTGTAAGCTGGCTGGCCATCAATGATGCGAGGTGCTGGGGCGGGTTTCTTAGCTGGAGACGGAGTAGAACAAACAACGGGTTTTAAACGGGAAACATGAAAAGTGGGATGAATCTTCATGGACCTGGGCAGAAGAAGTCGATAGGAAACTGGGTTAATCTTCTTAAGGATCTTGAAAGGGCCAATGTATCGTGGGGCTAGCTTGCGGGACTCCACCCGCAATGGAAGGTCTCTGGTTGAGAGCCATACCCTTTGTCCCAGGCGAAGCGAGGGTCCTACCCTTCGGTGTCGGTTTGCCTGCCTCCGCTGTTGTCGGGCAGCCCTCAATAAGGCAACGCGTGCTCTTTGCCAGGAACGCCGGCACCGGCGGAAAAGCTGTGTGGCAGCTGGAACATCATCCTCTGGCTCCTGTCCGGGAAATAGAGGGGGAGGGAAACCATACTGACACTCAAAAGGGGACATACCTAGTGAGGAATGGTAAAGGGTATTATGTGCAAATTCAGCCCATATTAAATGAGAGCTCCATGTGGATTGGTTGTCTGCAACCAGGCACCTCAGTGTCTTTTCAATTTCTTGATTTACCCTCTCAGTTTGGCCATTTGACTGGGGGTGGAAGCCGGAGGACAGGCTGATGGAAGATCCGATGAGTCGGCCAAACGCCTTCCAGAACCGGGAAGTAAACTGCGGTCCCCGATCAGAAACCATATCCTGGGGAAAGCCGTGGATTCTGAACACATGCTTCATCAATAGTTCCGCAGTTTGGCTAGCTGTGGGGAGCTTGGACAAAGGTAGGAGGTGACAAGTCTTAGAAAATCTGTCTACCACTACAAGGATTACCGTGTTTCCTTGAGACTGTGGCAAGCCTGTAATGAAGTCCAAGGAAATGTGGGACCATGGGCGTCTTGGAATGGGCAGCGCGCGGAGCAGGCCATGAGGGTGGGTCCTTGTTCTGAGCACAGATGGAGCAAGCGGCAACAAAAGCCCGGACGTCCCTCTGCAATCCAGGCCACCAGAACTTCCTCTGGATGTGCTTGCATGTCTTTGTGATCCCAGGGTGTCCAGAAGGGAGGGAAGCATGAGCCCACTGCAAAACCTTAGAACGTAGAAGGTTAGGAACAAAGAGACACCCTGGAGGGCCATTACCTGGACCTGGCTGCTGCCGTTGAGCCCTCTTGACTGCCGTTTCAATATCCCATTGAATGGGAGCTACCACTCTGGAAGTGGGGAGAATGGGTTCTGGACAACACTCCACTTCTGGTGGTTCAAACTGCCTTGAGAGTGCGTCTGGCTTGAGATTCTTAGAACCTGGGCGATAGGAGAGAGTAAAGTTAAACCGATTAAAAAAGAGGGCCCATCGGGCATTCAATCTCTTTGCCTGCTGGATGTAAGTGAGATTCTTATGGTCCGTCCAGATGAGGAATGGCTGTTTGGCCCCCTCCAGCCAGTGCCTCCACTCCTCTAAAGCCATCTTGACAGCCAGCAGCTCCCGGTTCCCAATATCATAATTCCTCTGTGTTGAGGTAAGCTGACGAGAGAAGAAAGCGCACGGGTGAAGCTTGTTATCGCACTTACTTCTCTGTGACAAGACAGCGCCTACTCCTACGTCAGAGGCGTCCACCTCCAACACAAAAGGTAGCTCTGGATCAGGGAGGGTTAAGATTGGGGCAGATGTAAAGAGCTGTTTTAGTCTGTTGAAGGCATGATCTGCTCTGCTGGTCCACACAAATGGCCTAGTTGAATTCCTGGTCAATGCGGAAAGAGGCTCGGCAACAGAACTGAAGTTTCTAATGAATCTTCTATAAAAATTGGAAAAGCCCAGAAAGCGCTGTACCTGCTTCACTGAAGTTGGTCATGGCCAATCCAAAACTGCTTGAATCTTGCCTGGATCCATCTGAAGGCTGCCTTTTGATACTGTGAAGCCGAGGAAGGAAACTTCTGGAACATGAAATTCACTCTTTTCCAACTTTACATAAAGCTTTTGTTTCAGTAGCTGGGCCAGGACCTGTTTGACCTGCTGAACATGCTCTTCGTAATTTCGGGAGAAAATCAAAATATCATCCAGACATACAAAAACAAATATATTCAGCATTTCTCTGAGAACATCATTAATAAAGGCTTGGAAGACAGCTGGTGCATTGACCAGGCCAAACGGCATTACCTGGTATTCGTAGTGGCCTGTCGGGGTGTTGAATGCCGTCTTCCACTCATCCCCCTCACGGATTCTAACTAGATGGTATGCATTACGAAGGTCAAGTTTCGTAAAGATGGTAGCCCCTTGCAGAATTTCAAAAGCTGTGGACATAAGAGGGAGAGGGTATCGGTTCTTGATGGTTATATGGTTTAAACCCTGATAGTCTATGCAGGGTCGGAGACCCCCGTCCTTCTTTTCAACAAAAAAAAAGCCGGCCCCTGCAGGTGAGGTGGATGGACGGATGAATCCACTGTCCAAGGCTTCTTTGAGATATTGGTCCATGGCTAATCTCTCAGGGCCAGAGAGGGAATAGAGCCTTCCACGTGGTGGGCAAGTACCAGGAACTAATTCAATAGTGCAGTCATAAGCTCTATGAGGTGGTAGTGTAGAAGCTTGGGACTTACTGAAGACTTCCTTGAGGTCTGCATACTCCTGGGGGACTCGGGATAACTCAGGATAATGAGCAAGAGACTTGGTAGCAGTTGGCTTCATTTCAGGAACGGCCATGACTTCTGTGGATTGTGTCTCAGAAATAAATGCAGATCTCCCCCTGGAGATGTCTAGTGAGGGTTCTGAAAATGTCTCTAATAGCTTGGAAGAATGGCAGAAGGCATTATCTAAAATTTGGCAGTCAGATCCCCAGGTCCTAACGACCCCTTGGGACCAGTCAATGTGTGGGTTGTGTAAAGTCAGCCAAGGGAAGCCGAGGATTAGAGGAAGTTTAGGAGAATTAATCAGGAAGAACTGTATCCATTCCTGATGTTGGCCCACCTGTAGCTGGAGAGGTGGAGTACATTGATTAACTTCTCCTGAACCCAGAGGACTGCCATCCACTGCTGTGATGTTAAGGGGTTTCTGGAGAGTCGCTGGCTGGATAGTGAGTCTCTTAGCCATCTCATAGTCCATAAAACTCCCAGCAGCCCCAGAGTCAACAAAGGCACATACTTGGTGATGTTGGTTACCCTGGGTGACAGTAGCTTGGATTGTCAGACCTGAGGTTGCTGAGCAGGGGAATGTTTCTATTCTCGCCCTGGCCCCCCTCCTCCTGGGCGAGAGTTGGCTTTTCCCGACAACTCAGGACAGGCAAAGCGAAAGTGACCTGGCTTGCCACAGTAGAGACAGCATCTCTCCCTTATCCGTCGGTTGCGCTCGGTTTGGGAAATTCTGGTTCCGCCCAGCTGCATGGGCTCCTCGGGGGCACTAGGAGATGAAGGCAGCTTAACAGTAGGGATGTTAACCGATGACCGTTTGACCGATGGTTGACCGTATCAACGTTAACCGATCAAAGTTGTCGGTTGTCGGTTAAAAAAAAAAAGAAGTGATCTCTAAATTAGGCTATTTATAGAGAATGGGAACGTGACGTCACCAACGCAATGCATTCGCGGACTTTAGGACATAGACACTACATTAGAGAATGAGTAATAGTGGAGGTAGACTTTAAAACTTGTATTATACAGTTAAAAACACATTAGAATGGTGAACGCTTGCTGTGTTATGAGCTGTCATAGCCTCTCTTACAACCTGCGTGGAAAACATATCTCAAATCATGCGCAATATTTCAGTTTACCAGCTTGGAAATAACAAAAGTAAGTGAAAGTAATGCTGCCTTCACGTGCTATCGGAAATTTGACAATTCCCACTTCTAAAGTCGTGATTATGAAGTATGAACTCATCTCGTTCATATTTCGAGGGGTGGAGCGCGTTCACGTGCAATTTTTACCTAGGAAACTCCTATTTACAATAATTCAGAGAGCACGTGAAAGGCAGCATAACACTCGGAAATAAACAACTTAGCCAAAATGTGTCTTTATAATTTGTATTTATTATTTATAACCGATATTACAGATGAATATTTTCTGAACCGCTTGAATGTGCTCACACCATAAATAATGCATGAAACGCGTCAGCAAATGCTTCATTGTTCAGCTTCAGATGTAAGTTGCAACTTGTGTGATACAGTGCTTAAATACAGTACTTAGCACATCATCTAAATATATTACATCTACATTTCAGTGGTAACACATAAGGTGTTGAGCATCATCTTTCTTTATTATTGTTAGCACTACCTCGAACTAAAGCGGCGTCTCTTCGGAGCTGTCATTATCTTAAATGAGTCGCGGCAATGTTTCAAATGAGCTTCTAACACTAGACAATAGCCTTTATTTTCAACGCGATCACCTTGTGCCCAAACCATTTCGAAACTAAGGAGCCATTTGTCCTCCGATTACAAACAAGCTCCTCAGCGCCGCGTTTGCGGGACTCATGTTTCGCGCTGTAGGGGATTTTAAAAAATTGACGTGAGTGGAAGGCAGGCGGCGCCTGGACAGTGTGCGTGTGTGTGTGTGTGTGTGTGTGTGTGTGTGAGAGAGAGAGCGGGAGGCAGAGCGGCAGAGAGATGCGACAGAGTTGCGAAATTGCAGGCGCGGCTCGCGAGTTGCGGCTGTTATTTCAAATAGCGCAGCATATTTTTTTTACTAATCGGTTAACCGGTTTCAACCGGCTAATGAGGCTCGGTGGTCGGTCAAGAAAATGTTTAGTTTTCGCCATCCCTACTTAACAGCGCTGGCTGACTCGAAAAATCTAGTCTCCTGTTGTCGCTCCTGCTGGCGTTCCCTGAGCCGATGATCTACCCGGATAGCCACGTCAATGAGGGACTCGAGGTCAGGCGCAGGGTCTCGGAAGGCTAACTCATCCTTGATATCAGGAGACAAAGCATGGTGAAAGGTAGCCCTCAAGGCCCGTTGATCCCACCCACTCTCTGTGGCAAGAGTGCGAAACTCTATAGCGAACTCTGCTGCACTTCGAGTACCTTGAGAGAGGTGTAGCAGGCGGTGATCAACATCCCCCCTGCTGGCTGGATGGTGAAAAACTCTTTTCATCTCAGAAATGAATGTATGGCAGTTAGTTGTTACTGGAGAACTCTGGTCCCACAAAGCAGAGGCCCAGTCCAAAGCTTTACCCGTTAGGAGTGTAATAATGTAGGCCACCTTACTATTCTCTGTAGGAAAGCTGCTGGGTTGAAGCTGGAAGGCCAGGGTACACTGGGTAATAAACCCTCTGCATCTCTTGGGACTGCCATCGAACCTCTCTGGTGCTGGTAACTTGGGCTCTGATGGGAGTGGGAACATGGATCTGTCTGGAGGACCAGGGGGTGACTGAAGTTCTTGGGATGAAGAGGCTTGAGACTGGAGACTCAAAATCTGGAGAATCTCTGACAGCGCCTGGTCATGTCGCTGTATGGTTGTTGCTTGATCTGAGAGGGCTGCCAAAATACGGTCCACATTAGAGGGTGGTGAAGGTCCTTCTACTGGGCTCCCTTCCATGGTTCAGTCTTGCTGTAAGGATGTCGCCCTTGGCTAGACTTGAACCCGGGTCTCTGGTGTTCTAAGTGTGGTGTGTTCTCCACTGAGCTAACTCCCAGACAATGGAACCCAAGAGCAGAAGAGTGAAGAGTCAAGAGACTTGAGTCTTCCAAAAAATAAAAATAGTCTTTACTTGAGAAACCAAAGCACAAAGTACAAATGAACTAGGAGAGCAGAGCTTCCATAATACAGAGAAACAAAAATAGACACAAGGGTCAAAAAATGTACAATAAAGGCACAAAACTTATCTTGAGATCTGGAGACAGGAGAACATAGGTTCAAGACTGAACATAATGGCAAGGAACAAGCACACTTATAAAGGGCAAGACACAGGTGAAGGGAATCAGGGCTAATGAGGAGAGTTCTGAGTAACCATTAAACACACTGGCACCATCTGCAGGAGTGGAGAGCACTGAGCATGGGGTTAAAGTGCCATCTGGAGACCTGGAGGGAGCATGACATGGACGCTTAAGGAGGGCGCCCCCTGCAGGCTAGGAGTGGAACAGCATCCTAGCGATTAGATCTTTACAATATGGTTGTGTGACAATAAAGTGATTTGATTTGATTTGAAGTGTTACCTAGTCACTATGCAGGAACTACTAGTGACCTGGACCACCAATCTTTTTCACTTATAAATAATGGTCCAGATCACTAGTAGTTCCTGCATAGTGACTAGGTAACACTTGAGTAACTAGTGATGCATTTTATGAATTTATTCAGAGTAAAAAAGATGATTCTCAGACACACAAAAATGTTCTTTATAATTTGCCAGTTAGTTAATAGTTATTAATGAAGCTAATCTCATATAAAGTATTGATTACTTTACAAGGTACTATCTCCGAAATCTGATATTACTTAGTTAAGCTGGTTTCTATATTAGTTAATAGTAGTAGCTGAAGTGTTAATGTACTACTCATTAATCCTGCATTACTTCCTACCTATTAATGACGGACCATTATTCCAAAGTGTTACCAATTAATGTTTATGTTAATAATGTTATGTAAGGAAATTAAGTGAGGTTTAAGTTACCTTATGAAGTTTAAGTTACTGTCATGTGTAGGTTCAGATGAAGATGAGAAGGATGGAAAAGGTTCCAAAACCAAAAGTATTCACTGAAGTGAGCACAAAGAGGAACGTAAATACACAGTGATGATGAGATGATGACAAACAGCTGTGATGATAAATGAGTGTTCATGACAAAAGATCATGTTGGGAAACTAGAACAAAGGAAACATGTGACACAGGTGACTGACAAATGCAAACTAAAAGTCCAAGAAAACAAAACTCAAGTCAACACAGAGAGTGACAGTTACCTTAGGAGCGTAATTACATTTTCCTGTGAACTGAATTACATTTTCCTGTGAACCCAGGACTGCAGACACAAGGGTTGCGTCCTAAAACCTAGCCAGTTGACTCGTTGCCTCGCTGGGGCGGGGTTAGACAATAGACAGGAGACATGACATCACAAGCACAGAAATGACAAATACAAGACATGTGCTTTAACAAAACAAGACAGACATGTGATCATTCCTCGTCACAATAAGGCATATGGAGGGACTGACCTTTGTGAAGTACATGAAGAAGATATCCAGCAGGATATATGGACAGGTAGAATCACAATGCCATGTAAAACATCTAACATTAGATTAATGTGCTTCATATCGTTCTTGAAGAATGCGTGCACAAGTCAATTTTGCCAAATATTTTGTGAAGTAGTTTGTCTCTTGCCTAATGGATTTACACAGCCCTTTAAGGCCCTTTCACACCATGAACAATAACAATAAAGATAACTATAATGCTGACTATATTATCGTCTACACCAATGCACGATAACGCTCTGTTTATTACGCTACAGATATTTCAGCTGCCACTTTAAATGCTTGTGCTCTTTAAAGTTGATAAAAGATGGAAAAAAATAATTCTGAAAGGGTCAACGTCTGACCAAGGTGAGGCCAGAGGGACGAGAAAGCCCGGTGGAGTCAGAGGAACTTCCCCAGACAGCTTAGCCTTTGTCGAGGTGTAAAGTCTGATGTAGGAAAACGTGTACAGGCAGCTGTCCGGGTAGTTGGTCAGGTAAGCCAGATCTAAAAATAACTTCTAGGGTCTTCGAGGGAGCGATCCTCTTATTCAAGGCAGAAAACAATACATGCACCGACCAGGAACCGGAATTAGCAGATTTTCCACATTCTCGGCCCGGACTGGTGATCGGCCAGTCAGTCTCACATCTTTCCGATTCCGAGCCAGTCCGTTTTTTTGGCAGTGGCACAGGCAATGATGTCACAGCCACTCTCACACTCAAAGCTGCATGTAAACATGCATGTAAACAAGACACAAAGTTCGCAATTTGTAATACATGTGAGGCCAAAGTAAACCGTGGGGGAACCACCACAAAAAACAACAAACCGAATTAGACACTAGAGTTGTCAAAAATAAATTTCGATACGTATTGATACTGAAATATCTGAAACGGTTACAGCTTTTCTGCAGTATTGATACACCAATACCAGCAGCGTGTTCTCGCTCTCTCTTCTCTTTCGACAGCGAAGTGACACACACCCGCCTCCTCTCGCTCGTCTCATTTGCTCCAGTCAAAATGCCCGTCTTAATGAGTATTCAGTTAAACACTGTCAGTTTTGGAACGTAAATAGTGAAAGATAACGCATGTTGTGCAACAGTATATTGGATCCGTGCATAAACTCTTAAAGTGACAGCAGTGTAATATTCCTGCTGCTGTCTGTCATGTTAATCAAAGAACAAAAGACAAAGAAAATCACTCTCATACTTGTAAGCATTAATCTGTATTTAATTTTTACAATGAAGACTATCGAGTGATATTTTACATTTGATTACTTTAATTTATGTAGTATTTCTTACCTGAATATACTGTTAGACCTACCTGAAAAACTTAAAGCCGTGTTTATTTCATATCTCTCTTTATTCTATTGCACTTATTTGTTCTTATTATATTACTGACCTTTTATTTGTTTTGTTTTTGTTTTGTTGTTTTTTTATGAAAATAAAATTTTGCATTGAAGAAAAACAAATTTGTGTTTGTATATGCTGTCTATAGTTCTTAGAAATCAGAATCTGCAAAAATCGGTATTGGCAGGTCACACTTCCACCAAAAAATTTAAAATAAAAATCGGAATTGGCCAAGAAAATTGCAATTGGTGCATCTCTACAAAAGAGAGGAAAATGGAAACAAAAATGAATCATTTTAATGAATAAGGGAACAGAATAACACAATAGCATAACAATATCAACATCAAGACAGCAAGACAAAGGACTGAAGAACTGAGGGATTATTACACAGGGATGGCAATCAACGGAACAACAAACAGGTGAGGACTACTCAGGAACCATAGTAACAAACAATTGGCAGGAAAAAAGATAACAGAAAACTACGCTTCCATTTTCTTCTTTATCAACAGATTTCTTCTTTACCTTCTCTCTTTTATTCTCTACTTCTGTTTATATTTTCTGTGATGTGACAGAACAAGGAGTGACCTTGTCATACTCGTAAGGCTCGTCATCATTACCCTTCCATGCCTTATCCGGTTTCTCCAAATAATCCCCTGACTGCTAGAGTTTCATAGGCTTTGCAAATATACTCCCAGGACAAGTCTTAGAGTAGTTAGGCTTAAAACACATGCTTAACACAACTACACACTATCACATATAAACACTTGTTACTCGACTTGTAAAATCTTTAATTTCATAGCCAAATGTAGACTTGTATCATGGTCTCAATTAAAGGCACAAACTGAAACCTTGCTTTTGGATATCAGACAAAATTGTATCTCTAATGATGGGAGAGATTGAGATCTAGTATAGCATCTTCATCTATCACACACATATATAGTGAGATCTGAAATTATTATTTAAAACCTTTTTACAACTCCCTTCTTTAGCATTTTATTTATAGTCCTCCTTTAAGATAAAATGAATTAATTAAAATTAAAGGTATGTCTCATTGATCTCATTCAGCAACAATGCCTCCGACAAGAAAGGTGAAGAAAGCCACCTTGCTTTCCAGTGAAAGCCCACATATTTTCTTATAATAGTGGTTGTAAGAAAGGCTGTCCATATTATTAACTAAATTTGATTAATTCAGGGATCAGACACACATGTTCTTCTGTGACATCAGAAAGACCAAGCTGATTTAGAGCCAGATGTGGTCAATGTAGTTGCTAAAATTAAAATACACTTAATATAATGAATATTCATTGATACATTTCCTCAGTCTCTCTCCTTTTGGTCTCAACCTCCACAATTAAAACAACATTTCCCATTAACTTATGACGATGACTTTGAGCATCAAAATAGCTGCATACTCATTACGGACAAATTTACATAAATCAAAAAAATCACTCAGTGGAGAGTGAGTGTCCTGTCATCGCTGTTTCAAATCCAGCCCCCTGCTCCAGTCCATAAGGCAGAGTGTGATGGTGGGACGGGACGCTGCACAGATAGCCTCTAGGGGCTCGGTTAAAAAGCTTGTATTCTCTGTGAGTGCCTTATGTCACCCTAAGCTCTCCAAGACACTTAAGCTGAGGTAAATGACAGCAGCAAATGTCAACCTCTCATTTCTGTCTCTCTGCCTAACACTCCTCCTTTTTTCTTCGCTCTATTCTTGGACATTCTTAAGGACAGCAGCTGAATCTACGAGAACAACTAGAAGTGTAGCAAGCTAAATATGGAAAGATCATACACCCTTGCTCTTGTCCTCTCCTTAAATCCCTGTTATCTGCAAATATAAGCCAGTCAATGGCAGGCCTATATGATTATGTTTGATCAACATCCTTTGAACCATTTTTTTTTTTTTTACATGCAGACAAAAGGAGTTCTAATTAGGTGTGTTCATCTACTCCTGTCAAACACAACTCAAGGGAATACAAACAGTTACCTCATGCTGTAACAACTCTTTCTGCAACCTTCCACAACCACATGTTCAGTCTATTTTTAACTGATTCTATTAACATTATAATCTTGCTTCAGTAGTCATGCCCGAAGACAATACAAGATGAAATGGAATATGCATGTGATCAACGCTTGCATCTGTACAACGCTTGCAATGACAACTGTATTTACAGAGCTATTTATTCCATTAATCTTAATTCAACTACCTTCAAAGTTGAATGGACATTGAGCTTACAGTTTTTTTTTACAATCGCTATGAAATTGTATTTCCTAAACTCTTGACGCAGTTAGCACAACATCTGTCTGTGTAGGCTCTACAATTAACACATTTATTGTTGCTTTTACACAAAATACATACAGTTAACACAAATTGAAAATGCTTGAACTTCTTTTACACACAAGCTCAACCAAGACCAAAGCAATGGATTTTACTGCCAAATTTACCAATGCTTTAACACTGTATGTCAGAACAGATAACACCTTGTTCTGACAAGTCAAGATAAACAGCTGTTTATATTGTGCATTGAAACACAAATATATCCCCTATATTATTCCATTGGTACTGAGAAACAGCTGATTGAAGTTATGCAAATATATAAATCACAGCTGATTCCCGTCTCGGAATTGTTCAGGTGTCGATGTTCTTTCAATCACATGACCATGTGGTATATAGTAAAAGAGCAATATAGAGTAAAACAAAGAAAGTAAGAAAAATGCATGCATGAGGGAGAGGAAAATGAGCACCAGGACAAGGGAGAGGATTGAGACAAGTGCAAGGGAGAGGGGGGGAATAAGAGCAAGGATAGAGGAGTGGGACAAGGGCATGGTAGAGATTGAGTAGTTAGAATGTGTGGTGGCGCTCAAAGAAGGGCGTTAGGGTAACTGATGAAATGAGAGCTACTATCATAGACCATGTCATAAACCACAGGCTATCATACAGAGAGGCTGGTGAACGAGAACAGCCAAATCTCAGCCGGGCATCGGTAGGATATTGAATAAGGGCTTCTCCTACCGCGAAGTGTAAATCATTTTACCATGTTTTACAGTGACTGTATGTCTACAGTTTTTTACAAACGCTATGACAATTTTTTCAATACTTTTAACAAATTTCCTAAACTCTTAACACACCAACACACCTACATCACACAATTGCCAAAACGATTAATTTCATGCTCAAAATCACACATTGTAAACTAAACTCCAAAACTAATTTTCAAAATACAATAATTCACTAATACAATACACTATGCCTACCAAAATCCTAACACATGTTCTCTTCCAACAGGAACATTTAGTCAATCATGGCACAATGTTATAAAAACACTAACACTAGATGGAAATAACAGAAACTGCATTATTTTATGTGTCAGGTCTGCCCTTATACTTGTCTGGCTATCACCAGACCAAGCTCAATTTAAGATTGAACATTGGTTTTGGGAGTCTGCTATGTATTTTCTACTGCACAAGAGGCGTGATAAACGAGCATAAATTAAATGTCTCTGTACGCAATTGGATAGCCCTTCCACCAATCAGACCACAAGAGGCGTGATCAACGGGCAACGACCCATCGCTTCTCTATCCGTCATCGTGTTAAACCCGCCTATAGCGTGCGCGCCAGGTGGATTATCCAGTCTGTGATTGGTTCCCGCAAAAGTGCACCAGAAGCAGTAGAAATTAATGTACAAGTTTCCAGACTGAGCTGCAAGACGAAATCAAATCGCCGGGAGATCAGGCTGGGTTTACCCAGTCTACCCTTATACAATAGACAGTATATTTTATTGATCATAGAGTGTGTCTTTTGAAGCCTCTCCACATTTTTGTTTTATTGGGTTTAGTAAATGCATGCATTTTGTTTCTTTTGCTGCAGAAATTCAATACAAAAAAATTAATGACCCATCTCAGAGTAGCTATAGAATACCCTTCAGTTTTATCTCATTATCAGCAATCACAATGTTGACAATAACAAGTTGCTGTTCTTCATTTAGGAGCTTTCCTCTGCCCCCTGAAGGAGGTAGATGTTGAATCCTTAGATAGACAAAATACAGTTGCACTGGCTACCACTCGCTGCTCGCATCAAGTTTAAGGTGCTGACGCTTGCATACAGAGCCACCACGCGCTCAGCTCCTGCTTATTTTGACTCCATTCTACAAATCCACACCCCCACCAGAAGCCTTCGCTCAGCAAAGGAACGACGGCTTGTGGTACCATCACAGAAGGGGAAAAAATCCCTTTCCAGAACATTCTCATTCAATGTTCCCAGCTGGTGGAACGATCTTCCCAACACCATCCGAAACGCAGAATCATTGACATCATTCAAAAGCCAACTTAAAACTCAGCTCTTCCGCGAGCACTTAACCTCATAAAAAAAAAACACTTTCCTTTCCTCTTTCTCTTCCTTTTTCCCTCCCTACTCTAGCCTGTGCTACACTGAGCAATGTACACGGTCTCAGGATTTCAGGCTCTTATTGCGCTTCTCAACTCTTCATGACCAATCGCTTCATGTTTCCCCAAGTCGCTTTGGATAAAAGCGTCTGTTAAATGCATAAATGTAAATGTAAATGTACAGTTAGGGACTAGAGGCATACAGTCACTGTAATATATGGTAAAATGATATACACTTTACAGTAGGAGAAGCCCTTATACAATATCCTACCTGTTGGCTTTTTGAAAAATTTGGATAATGGATGCCACTGTGTCCCGGCTGAGATTTGGCTGTACTCGTTCATCAGCCCCTCTGTATGATAGCCTGTGGTTTATGACATGGTCTATGATATTAGCTCTTATTTCATCAGTTACCCCTAATTCTGGCCCTTCTTTGAGCGCCACCACACATTCTAACTCCTCAATCTTTACCTTGTCCTTATCCAGGCATTCCTCTCCCTTGCCCATGTCCCACTCCTCTCCCTTGTCCTCACTGTAAAAAATGTAAGGCCTCTCCAATTCAAAATTTTCTAGTGAGCGATCACATCTAAATTTTTCAATTGGCCAAATTGAATTTCTGTGAATTGAATTTTATCCATTGTGGCTTTAACATGGGCTCAATTAGAAATATGTTGAGCCAATGGAAAAATGTAATTGACAAACACTGTAAAAAATGTCAGGCCTCTCCAAGTTAAAATTTTATAGTGACCGATCACATCTAAATTTTTCAATTTGACCAACTAAAAAATTTAGATTTGATCGGTCACTAGAAAATTTTGAATTGGAGAAATGTTTTACAGTGAAACTGGTCCAATTAAATATTTTAAATTGTAGTAACAATTGCTTATTTCTCACTGTCCCAAAAGACAAAAATGACTAGAAACATAAATATATTAAGCAAAATACAGAACACAGACAACAGGGTTGACATTTTATCACATTACTTTATTAACAAGTAAATTCCAACACAGGATATTTGGTGAAAATACCTTATTTTCAATGAGGAAAAACTCAAAATATTCAAGAAGTCAAGAAGTCTTCTGCATAACAGGATGTCTTAATGGTTTTCCTCAAGCGCATTTTGCGCATGCGTATACAGTTTTTCGGACGTAGGACTTGGACTTTTTTTTCACTTCGACTTCATAGATTGACTGAGCACAATTAAATATGTTCAGTGAATATACAATTTTAATTTTGAGTGAAGACCTTAAGCTATGATTAGTACAATGCATCTTTTTGCATGGGGATAATTATTTGGAAGTCCTTTATTGGGCCAATATGTAATGATCAATTTGCAAAATATTTCCCTTTTTTTTTTTTTTTTTTTTTACATTGCTGGTACTCATCTTCCTCTCCCTCATACAGGCCTTTTTCTTACTTTCTTTGTGTCACTCTATATTGTTCCTTTTTCACACAAGAGCAGCCCAAATAGGCCCTCTTTTATACCTTGTGGTCATGTGATTGAAAGAAAATCAACACCTGAACAGGATATATTTGTGTTTCAATTCTCAATATAAACAGCTGTTTACCTTGACTTTAGCCTATAAGGTTAGGGTTTAGAACAAGGTGTTATCTGTTCTGACATACAGTGTTAAAGCATTGGTAAATTTGGCAGTAAAAATCCATTGCTTTGGTCTTGGTTGAGCTTGTGTAAAAGAAGTTCAAGCATTTTAAATTTGTGTTAACTACATGCATTTTGTGTAAAAGCAACAATAAATGTGTTAATTGCATAGCCTACACAGACAGATGTTGTGCTAACTGCGTTAAGAGTTTAGGAAATTTGTTAAAAGTATTGAAACAATTGTCATAGCGATTGTAAAAAACTGTAAATGAAGTCAAATGCATTTAAACCATTTCATGCATGAATTATGATAACCACAGTCAGGATTTTTTCCAATGTGTTTTTATTGCTCTTAGGGCATGAAAAACAAGATTTGAACCTTTTTTTTTTACACATATTTTACAAAGAGATTTTCAGATGTCCACTTGTGACAGTATGCGTTTGTTTTTAACGGAAGAGATATTAAACATAATACAGTAATAACACAGTAATACTATATATAAACAAACAACATATTAATAAAATGATAGAAAATTATGTGAAAAATATAAAATGCATACAAAAAATAAAATACAGCTTCAATTATTGCAAATGCAATTGAGTTTGTTCCTGTTCGACCAGCAGACAGAAAAGAACTTCCTAAAAGTTGAATGTCAAGTGTCTTTGATATCAGAACATGAGGACGTGATTCCATCAAAGATCTCTACAACCGGTTAAGTTAACTCACTAGAAATAAACCCTACTAGACCTAGAAACACTAGATCCCGCTCCCTTCAGTCTACCAGAGTATGTCAATTTACCATTATTAGTTAAATTAATTCTGATTATGTGATGGACAAAATGGACAAATTTAGCTGTCCTCTATGAGAAAACCTCAGACTGAAATCTACATTGATCTATTGATGTTTTCAGACTTTGGAAAAACTAGCCATCAAGTGTTTTCAAATCTAATCTGAAATGAGGGGTAACGCAGTACAAGTAACGTGCATTACATGATCAGATTACTTTTTTGATGTAACAAGCAAAGTAATGCATTACAAGTAACGTGCATTATGTAATCAGATTACTTTTTTTGCGTAACTGAAAATTACAATCCAATAACACACAAATACATACAGCATTTGCAATTTACTGCAGATGAAGCTATATTTCATATAGCTGAAATATAGCTGTGATGCATGATGTCCAAGTTCAATTTAATAGACAGATGATCAACCAGAGTTTCCTCCCAATCTAAAATAAAAAAAAATTAACAATGATGACTCCTTAGATGTCACTTGATATTAACTCTTTTTTTTATACCTGGTTTCTGGTTTCAAGCTGGTTCTACTGGTTTCTGGTTTGATGCATGCCAGCCAGCGGTCCCCACAATGTAAATTGATTCATAAACATACTAAATGATGTTTTTTTGAAAATGTAAAAATGCAGAATGTTTCCTGTGATGGGTAGGTTTAGGGGCAGGGGCAGTGTAGGGGGATAGAATATACAGTATGTACGGTAAAAATCATTACGCCTATGGAATGTCCCCACAGTTCACAAAAACACAACGTGTGTGTGTGTGTAATCAATTTATTTTATTATAAAGAAAACCAATAAAATCAATAAATTATTGCAAACGTTATACATATGCATTCGAAAATGTATCGGTGGTTTAACTATGCAACAGTTGTGAGATATTTGAATATCTATTTTGCTATTATGGGAGACCGGGGATGGTTGTAACACTTTTTGTTTGAGCCAGTACCATCGCAAGGGCTGTGCCAAGTGTGCGACTCACCATGGTCTCGCACAAAGTAAAGTGACAGCTGACTTGATGTAAAAGCCAATAGTTAAAGTTTATGTTTTTGTCCTACAAAATACTATAATAGTTAAAAGACATAGCTAAAAATGTGCATCGTGATGCTGTATTATTCTTCTTGTTAAAAATGTATTATGCAATAACTACAATATTTCTCTTTGCGTGAGACTGTGCGTGTTGGAGTGTGACAGTGATTCATGTGCATAGCCTACATGTCACCCTTGCAAAAAATAACTGCAGTACATTGAAGTAAAACTGCAGTACAATGAAGTACAACTGCAGTAAAACTGCAGTACAAAGTAGTATAACTGCAGTACATTGAAGTTCAACAGCAGTAAAACTGCAGTACAATGAAGTAAAACTGTAGATTTGCAGTATAATGAAGTTTAGATGCAATATAACTGCAGTACAGTGATACACTGTAATGTATACAAAGACTTTGATGCAAATGTTCGTTTTATTTTTAATTGAGCTTTTTTTTATTGGGCTCCTATGTTTATGTTCAGTAATATCACTTGAATGGCAATTATGTACTTTTAGTTGCCATTAAATTAAAAAATGTTAACCTATAGGAACCTTATAAAAATGTTAATTTTAAAAGAAAAATATCAGACGGTTTTTGCATCTGAAGTCTTCATAGGCCTTCCACTCATACTACACTGTAGTGCAGTTATTCTGTATTGTGAAACATGTAGCCACTTTTGTCACCTATGGGACATTTCAACCGCATAGATAAATAGCCCTCACGTGACTGGATCTTCCCCACCAAAAAATACAGATTTATCTCCTGGAACGCAAAACACAATTGGGCTAGTTTTGAGTAGCAATTGGACGAGTTTTGTAACCTGTCAACCCTGATTCGCAAGCAGGACGGAGAAACGTTTTCTGGAAGAAACGTTCATCAGGCAAGGTGGAGCTGCTTCACAACAATTCTGTTGGCATCATTATTCTCTTTTTATCACTGTAAAGCAATAATATGTATTGTTTAAAGTGCTATAAATAATAGTGACTTGACTTAAAAGGGACCTATTTTGCTTAAAAACGGAAAAATTAACCATGGTTTTATTATAGTAAAAGTGTAGTAACCATGGTTTTTGGGCTAATTGATTACCATTTATATAACCACAGTTTTACAACAAATTCTATGGTTAGAGTAGTAAAGCCATGGTTAATTTGTGGTTACCATGGTTTAACTATAATAATAATGTTTTGTTTTTTTGTTGGTGTTATTTGGTTAATTTTCGTAAGGGTTGCCTTTGTTTTATGTTACAAATCGTCTCGGTTACGTATGTAACCCTCGTTCCCTGAAGGAGGGAACGGAGTTGTACGTCGGAACTGACCGACGAATTGGGATCTGATCTCAGAGACCAATCTACTTTGAGTGTGTTAAAAACGAGCCAATGGAGCCATGCGGTGCGGGTATAAATAAGGAAGTGGAATTCTTGATCATTGCTTTTTTCTGCTGAGGAGCCGAACTAGTGACTCGGCCCCCTAGCAGAAGCGCAGCACCTGGCGGCGGGACGTACGTCTCCGTTCCCTCCTTCAGGGAACGAGGGTTACATACGTAACCGAGACGTTCCCTTTCAGTCGGTCACGTTCGACGTACGTCGGAACTGACCGACGAATTGGGATCCCTACCAAACCGCCAGGGCGCTGGCCCTTCCAGAGTCCTGCTTGAGCGCACTGGACCGTCTTAGATGGCCCTTGGGCAGGGCTCCAAGCAGGGAGGTCAGTCACTGCTGTTTCTGCAAGACCCACTCAGTGTGACTATTGGATAACGCTGGGAAAGTGTGCCCGTCTCGGGAGATGGTACGCTGCGGAGCCACGTCCTTCAGTGGAAGGACTGGTGGCGGAATACACATAAGGACTAACCTGGCAGGATAGTGCAACATATGGCAGTCTCTGGGGTGGTTCCAGCCTGGTTCCAGGGGGGGGAAAGAACATGCCCAGAGACGGCAGAGCGAGCTCTGTCAAGGGAAAGACACGGGGCTAGCCAAGTAGGGTAGCTGGTACCGTGGAAGAATACACATATGGGGTTGCCGTGAGGGAACCGCTACATATGGAACCCAGCCTACACGCACGTTTCACAAGCATACGGGTGCAGGCCTGGCGTCAGACGGCCGCAACGTCTGGCACCGCAGGGGGGGCGGAGGAGCTCGACAGGGTTAGCCGTTTCCGGGGAACACAACTGGAGACAATAGACGCACGTATCCGGCCCAGAGGGCAGAAGTGGCGTTGCAAGCCGACACTAAGAACGGGCACTTCGCGCTACTGGCCCCTGGGGGCGAGGATGCGGGAAGATACCGGCTCTACACGGAGGCTATAGAATCTAGTGAACGTGTTTAGGTGTCGCCCAGCCCGCAGCTCTCCAAATATCTGTCAGCGAGGCACCTTGAGCCAGCGCCCAGGAGGAAGCAACACTCCTTGTTGAGTGTGCTCACAACCCGAACGGGCAAGGCACGTCTTGGGACTGGTAAGCCAAGACGATAGCATCCACTATCCAGTGGGCTAACCTCTGCTTGGAGATAGCCTTTCCCTTCTGCTGGCCTCCATAACAGACGAAGAGTCGCTCTGAGGTCTGAAAGCTTTGAGTCCGGTCAATGTAAGCGCGAAGAGCGCGGACGGGACATAAAGCCAGGGCTGGGTCTGCCTCCTCCGAAGACAGCACTTGCAGGTTCACTACCTGGTCCCGTAAGGAAGTGGTAGGAACCTTGGGCACGCAACTTGAGAGTTGTCCGGCCCGAATTCTAGGCACGACTCATTGACCGAAAGTGTATGCAGGTCCCTCTTGATGGAGGCCAATGCCGTCAGAAGCACTGTCTTCATTGACAGGATTTTAAGCTCCACAGACTGCAAAGGCTCAAAGGGAGGGCTCTGAAGTGCTCTGAGCACTAGAGCCAAGTCCCAAGAGGGTGACGAGTTTGGACGACGAGGATTTAGCCTCCTCGCACCTCTGAGGCTGGAGGAACCTGACAATTAGGTCATGCTTCCCCAAGGACTTACCTTCAACTGCGTCGTGATATGCCGCTATTGCTGCGATGTACACTTTGAGGGTGGAGGGAGACAGCCTTCGCTCCAGTTACATTTAAATGTATGCATTTAGCAGACGCTTTTATCCAAAGCGACTTACAGTGCCCTTATTACTGATATGCCTTCCCCTCGATCGCAAAGCGTAGGAACGGTCTGTGTCGAGGAAGAATAGAGACATGAAAGTACGCGTCCCCGGTGCCCACACTGCTGCCCCCTGGCAAGGGGAGGGGAGGAAAGAAGTGACAAGGCCCGGAGGCGTTGCACACTGCCAACCTGGCCCTCTTGGGGCCCAGGGAGAGAGGAAACTGCTCTTTTATTGAAAATGTGGGTACCGCTGGACTCCGGAGAGCCAGCGGCAGAGATCCTCCTCCGGGGGTGGGGGAGGGGTCGTCAGGGCAGACTGAAAGGGAACTTTGGAATATCCGATAATATTGTATATACACAAAAATCGACTAAATCAGGACTTTTTTTTCGCAGCACTGTACACAAGCATTTATGTTTAATAGTTTGACATTAATGTGCAGAAAAGGATGTTTTACACAATTTATTGTGTGATTGCTATTTTCAGAAAAATGCACTGGTAACAACAACAACAACAAAAAGAAGACCAAAAATTTAATTCAACAGAAGATCATGGCTGCAGTGAAACAAAGCTGCACTCAAATAATGGTGAGAGCAGTAGGCAACTTTATTTATTTTATCTTTTATAAACTATAATCTTTGTAGTTTAGAATGCATAATAACTAATATTGTACTTCAGGAACCAAGACCTGTGGGAATGCTGGAGGAATCAAGTGTACAAAGTCTTCTGTCTCCTAAGCCATGTTAGAAGAGATTGAAGATTTAAAAAATGAAATCAAAGAGCTAAAAGAAGACTGACAATATTAGCGCTGCTGGAAAGGTAATGAAATCTAGTTATACCACAACAATTATTCCATGCACAAATAGTTACAGTCAGTTTAATCTCCATTCTAAATCAATGTGCTGCCTTTCCTGTAACACACACACAGAGAGAGACATTCTCACACAGAAACATATTCTAAGCAACAAAGTCTTAAAGGGTTAGTTCACCCAAAAAAAATTTAATTAGCCCATGATTTCCTCAGCTCATCCTAGATGTGTATGACATTCTTCTTTCAGACGAATACAATCAGAGTTATGTAAAAAAAAAAATTGGCATTGGCACAAAAGTGCATCTATCCATCATATAACTGCTCCACATGGCTCCGGGGGTTAGTAAAGGCCTTCTGAAGCGAAGTGGTTTGTGTAAGAAAAATATCCATATTTAAAACTTTATAGACTAAAATATAGCTTCAGCGGTACGCAAGTCAACTTACAGCGAAAGAGTAATCCTTGTGTTACTGTAGTTATCCTTGCGTATTGACGAACACACGCAAAAGGATAGAGCAAAACAAAACACCACCAGTGAACGGAGAGAGGACCCAAATGCAAAGGTGCAGAACAGAAAAGTTTATTCAGTCACAAAAGGAACTTAGGCAGACTGCCAATCACAGGAAATGGTGATGCAGATCTGGAGCATAACACAGGCATCAAACAATAGAGACAGTCCTTAGCAACAGGCCAATGTCTGTGCTCGCAGCGGAAAGCAGTGGTGAGCGAAAGCCCGAATGACAGGTTTAATGCACCTTAACAATGGGAAAGGGTCCGATAAAACGAGGTGCCAATTTTCGAGAAGATGAGGGAAGAGTCAGGTTACATGTGGAAAGCCACACCTTTTGTCCGCAAATGTACCTAGGGGCTAGTGAGCTGCGACGGTCGGCAGCACGGCGGGTGCGTTCTCTGGTACGGCAAAGAGCTTTCCGCACCCTCTTCCAGGTACGGCAACAGCGCAAGATAAAAGACTGAACCGAAAGGTTCCGCGTCAGGTTCCTGAGAAGAGAACAGAGGCGGCTGATACCCCAGACAACAGACAAACAGAGACAACCCGGTAGATGACGATGGTAACGCATTGTGAGCATATTCTGCCCATATAAGCTGCTCACTCCAAGACGACGGATTGCAGTTGGCCAGGCAGAGAAGTAATCGCCCGAGAATTTGGTTGGCCCGTCCGGCCTGGCCATTTGTCTGTGGATGAAATCCTGACTATAGGCTGACTGTAGCGCCAACTTGCCGGCAGAACTCCCTCCAAAAATGCGAGACAAATTGAGGCCCCCCTATCGGAAACGACATTGGTAGGAAGCCCGTGAATCTTAAAGACATGGTCAAAGACCAGCCGCACAGTCTTCTTAGCAGAGGGAAGCTTAGGAAGGGGAATAAAGTGGACCGCCTTCAAGAAAAGATCAACAACCGTAAGGATCGCCGTATTGCCACAGGACAGGGGGAAGCCCCGTAACGAAATTCCAGGGCAACATGGGACCAAGGACGAGAGGGAATCGCGAGGGGTTGGAGCAGACGCACGGGAGGAGAATTACCGGACTTAGCCTGGGCGCAGACAGGACAGGACAGGCAGCCGCGAATTGACGAACCTCACGAGTCATAGACGGCCACCAAAAACGATGGCAAACTGTGGCCAAGGTACCCCTCACCCCAGGGTGAGCGGCAAAGTTGGAAGCATGACCCCAGCGTAGAACGGCGGATCGAACAGTCTTGGGAGCAAACAATCTACCCTCTGGGCAACCTTGAGGAACCGTAACGTGGGTGAGCGCTCTTTTAACAGACCGTTCGACCCCCCAGACGAGCGCACCAACCACACAGCCCTTAGGCAAAATGGACTCGGTGGTGGAACCCTCCCCAGAGGAGCCGAACTGACGAGAAAGCGCATCAGGCTTAAGGTTCTTAGAGCCTGGTCTGAAAGAAATGGTGAAGTCAAACCGTCCAACAAAAAGCAACCATCGGGCTTGGCACAAATTTAACCTCTTAGCAGAACGAATATTTGAGGTTTCGGTGGTCGGTCCAGACGATAAACAGAACGGCCGCCCTCTCTAGCCAATGACGCCACTCCCCGAGAGCCAGCAGAATGGCCAAAAGCTCACGGTCTCCCACATTGTAATTTCGTTCCGTGGGTGAAAACCTGTGAGAGTAGAAAGCGCACGGATGGATCTTGTTATCAATAGACGAGCGTTGTGACAAAACCGCTCCCACATCTGAAGCGTCAACCTCCACAATGAACTGTCTCTGGGGGTCAGGTGTAACTAGATTAGATTCAACTTTATTGTCATTACACAAGTAAAAGTACAAGGCAACGAAATGCAGTTTAGGTCTAACCAGAAGTGCAATAGCAGCAAGTGCAGGCTATACAATGTAAGTGCAGGACATGGATATGTACTGAATATATATAAATATGTATAAATAGAGAGATGGTTATTACTATAAACAGAACTGAATTTACAGGTGAATATATACAGTGAGTAAATATACAGATGGCTATTACTATAAACAATTTACAGGTGAATATGTACTATGAATATAATATACAGATGTCTATTACTATAAACAGAATTTTACAGATAGAGGTATACAATAATATGTTAGGCTAATATGAGGAATAGCAGTGGATTAAGGTATTGCAATAAATTATGGACAGAGCTATCTGAAAAAAAGTGTAAAAGTGCAGTGGAAAGTGGTTGCATATTACAGTTAGAAGTACGGTGCAAAATGCAAATGTAAACAGTTGGTACTATAAATACAGTCGGCAGTGCAAATGAGCATAAACCAGTTAAGATCTGGTAGTGCAGAATGCATAAGTAAACAGTTGTTACTGTAATAAACAGTCGATAGTGCAAATAATAAAGTGAAGGCAGATGTGAGGTAGGAGAGTTAGCAGTTTATGAGGGAAGTGGATCAACGGGGGTTTGAGTTCAGCAAAGAGACAGCTCTGGGGGAAAAAAAACTGTTCTTTAGTCTACTGGTTCTGGTCCGGAGGATCCTGAAACGCCTGCCGGAGGGCAGGAGAGAAAACAGTCTGTGGGCTGGGTTAGAGGAGTCCTTGAGGATGCTGCGAGCTCGATGCAGACAGCGTTTCCTCTGGATGTGCTCGATGGCAGGTAGTGGAGTCCCTGTGATGCGCTGGGCAGTTTTCACCACCCGCTGCAGTGCCTTGCGCTCCGCAACAGAGCAGCTCCCATACCATTCTGCGACACAGTTGGTCAGGATGCTTTCTATTGCGCCGCAATAGAAGTTCACCAGGATAGCCGAGGAGAGCTGATTCTTCCTCAGTGTCCTCACCAAGAAGAGGCGCTGGTGAGCCTTCTTGACCAGGCTGGAGGTGTTGGTTATCCGCCGAGATGTGGATCCCCAGGAACTTGAAACTGGAGACACACTCAACAGCCATTCCATTGATGTGGATGGTGTCGTGTGTGCCTCTTGACTCCTTCCTGAAGTCCACGATGAGCTCCTTCGTTTTGGTGGTGTTGAGGAGCAGGTTATTTTCAGTGCACCATGTGGCCAGGTGCTGGATCTCCTCCCTGTAGGCAGTCTCATCGTTGTTGCTGATGAGACCAATCACCGTAGTGTCGTCCGCAAACTTGACGATGGAATTAGATCCATACACAGGCTTGCAGTCGGAGGTGAAAAGGGAGTAGAGAAACGGGCTTAGCACACAGCCCTGTGGTACACCAGTGTTGAGAGTGATGGACGTTGAGCAGGTGGATCCTGATCGAACATTCTGTGGTCTGTCAGTTAGGAAGTCCAAAATCCAGTTACACATTGGAATGTTGATGCCCAAGTCTCCAAGTTTGGCTATTAACTTGGTTGGAATGACAGTGTTGAATGCTGAGCTGAAGTCAACAAACAGCATGTGCTGTGTGGCAGTTTCTCTGTTGTCTCTTTCAAAGCGAGCATAAAAATAATTTAGCTTGTTCAATATTTGATAATAATTAAAAAATAATTTAACTAATATGGGTGCAGAGGAAAATAACCTCTTCAGACGTTCGAAGGAGAGCTGAGCGGAGTCGGACCGGAGAATATGCAATTTGACAGAAGAGAGGGCGGTTAGTGGAGCTGCAATCTGACTGAAATTACAATTAAACCATCAATAAAAATGTGCAAATCCCAAGAAACGCTGAAGAGCCGTACGGAAATAGGGAACGGGCCAATCAATGACAGCCTGTGACTTAGCGGAATCTATACTAACCCCCTCTGCCGACACGACGGAACCAAGAAACGTTACAGACTCAATATGAAATTCGCATTTCTCTGCCTTGACGAAAAGACGATTCTCTAAAAGGCGCTGTAACACGCATCGGACGTGTTGGACATGCTCCTGAAGCCAGGACGAGAAAATGAGTATATCGTCTAAGTACACAAAGACGAAGACATTTAGTATATCTCTCAAAACGTCATTTACAAGCGCCTGAAAAACTGCGGGAGCGTTTACCAGCCCGAAAGGAAGAACGCGGTATTCAAAGTGGCCTAGAGGGGTAATGAACGCAGTTTTCCACTCGTCTCCTTCCTTAATGCGTACTAAATGATACGCATTGCAGAGGTCCAGTTTCGTGAAGATTCTCGCTCCCTGCAAGATCTCAAAGGCTGACAACATCAACGGTAACGGATACCGGTTCTTAATGGTGATGTCGTGAGGTGGGGTCGTACTAGGGCGAAGATCGATGCTACAATCGTATGGTCAATGGGGAGGGAGAGAGGTGGCCCGTGAACGACTAAACACTGCCCGCAGATCGTGGTACTCCTCAGGAACCCAAGAAAGATCAATAGACTCCTCCTGAAAAACAGAGATAGAAGAGACAGCGGGGACAGCAGACAAGACACTTGACATGACACGGTAAACTAAACTCCAAGATAAAATAGACCCCTCCACCCAATTAATCTGGGGATTATGCTGTTGTACCCATGGGTGACCCAAAACAATAGAGGCTAGTGGGGAATGAAAATTAAAAAAAGAAATAGTCTCTTGGTGATTACCAGAAATGGTGAGACTCACTGTTACGGAGGCTCGATGAATGTTAGACAGCACACGGCCATCTGATGCAAAGGCAGTGGGAGGATCAGACAGTTGCCGTAGCTGAGTAATGACCAGAGCCGCCACAGTACAGGCAGAGACCCTCCTGAATGCGCCGTTGACGTTCGGTGGAAGAAATCTGTGTTTTCCCCTTATTTCCCCTACACCCTTATCATCTCCTCCTTAAATGTAGCGAATTGCTGACAGCACGCGGAACTAGCCTCCCAGAGAGCCGTCCCCCAGTCGCGAGCCCGTCCCGTGAGGAGAGAGACAACGAAGGCAACCTTGGAATGTTCCTCCGCATATGTGGTAGACTGAAGAGAGAACACCACCTCGCATTGTGTTAAAAAGGAACGACACCCAGAGGGCTCACCTGAGTAACGGGGGATTATTGATGCGCCCGCAGATTGCCCCAGGTGAAGATGGTGAAACTGGTTCGTGAGTTCGGTAACTTGGGCTGCCAGACTCTCCACAGCATGCTTGGTGACAGAGCTCCTCCTCATGCTTGCCCTGCAGAGCTCCTTGCATCTCAACAGCAGCGCGGAAAGGCGTCTCCTTTGCTGGGTCCATGGTGGCCAGATTATGCTGTTAGTGAACGGAGAGAGGACCCAAATGCAAAGGTGCAGAACAGAAAAGTTTATTCAGTCACAAAAGGAACTTAGGCAGACTGCCGATCACAGGAAATGGTGATGCAGATCTGGAGCATAACACAGGCATCAAACAATAGAGACAGTCCTTAGAAACAGGCCGATGTCTGTGCTCACAGCGGGAAGGCAGTGGCGAGCGAAACAGCCCTAGTCAAAGCACTCGGCACCAGACAGCGTCCAGATGGTTACTCACGTACAGCAGAAAGTATATCCAGAACGTATAGCCAGAAAGATGAATACAAAGAGGAACAGGTGCGTCTCAGTCAGAAAGCGCGCTGATTGCGATAGCAAACAGGTGGGAAAGAGAAGAGAGCCTAACCCAACTCATGACAAACACCTGTCATGAATTATGCTGCCTTCACGTGCTGTTGGAATTATCGTAAATACGAGTTTCCTAGGTAAAAATTGCACATGAACGCCCTCCCATTCCAAAATTTTAATGTGATGAGCTTGTAATCACGACTTCAGAAGTGGGAATTATCAAATTTCCGATAGCACGTGAATGCGGTATTAGTCTAAAACGAGAATTTTTAAAGGGAAATGGTGGAGGATTTCGATATAAGAGAAGAGGGATTTTAAGTTTGTTGCCCAGTACTATCCGTGAGAAGCGTAATAGCTTGCGATGCTCCTGTAAATCGCGTCAGAGGTCACTCTTTTAGCGCAAGTCCACTTACGTACCGCTGACCGTTGGAAGTTAGTTATTTTAGTCTATAAAGTTTTAAATATGGAGATTTTTTCTTACAAAAAACACGCCATTTTGCTTCAAAAGGCCTTTATTAACCCCCTGAGCCATGTGGAGCACTTTTATGTTGGATAGATGGACTTTTATGATGGATAGATGCACTTTTGTGGACTTCTAAAACTAATCAAGTCAATGCCATTATAAAGCTTGGAAGAGCCAGGCCATTTTTTAATATAACCCAGATAGCATTGTGACAATGTTGAGTCAATGTTGAAATTCCATCAGAATCAATTTGGTTGAGGTTGAAATTTCAATGCGAAGTAATATTGGATCAATGTTGAAAATTCTATGCTAAAAAAAATTGTGAACCAATGTTGAAAATTCAATGCTAAATAATATTGGATCAATGTTGATAATTCCATGCTTTTCAGTGTTGAAAAGACAAATATTGAATCAATGTTGATTTTTGGTCAGCTTAATTCTCCACTGGTGAGGCTTACTGTCAATCTATCTGTCCCATCATTCAACATGTTAAAGCATGTAATTGTAATAATGCAAATCCAAATCAATTGATTACATTTCTGTGGAATGTGAGCACATTCATTATCCTCAAAGGATGAATCTCTACCAACAAGTGTGTGGATTAACAAAGAAGGGGGGGCAGCTCAAAAGTCGGACAATTTCTGTTGAGGCGTTGCCATAACGTTGCGTGCGTTTTGATTGACTGCTGATTTTCCACTGTTCGGAAACGGCTCTCGAGCCAAATATGGTCCTTTCAGAGAGTGTGGCCTCACGGGAAAAAAGTAAACTAATATTTTTTTTTCATCCATAATCAGAGCTAATGTGTTGATTTAAATACAAATCTATATATTATATATTTTAAGGTATTACACAATTCACCAATGCCCGTTTGTCATGTATATACACCAGAGATGGGGACTCGAGTTTGAGACTCGGACTCGAGTGCGACTTACCCCCAATTTCCACCGGCTGCGTTACGGCTGCGGAACGGCTCCGCTGCGTGACAGCTCCGTGTTCCGTCATCCGTCAATACCCACCAGGTCCGGATTTGTTGCGGAACGGCTGCGGTCATGACTGACAGCTGACGTCACGAGGCCCCATGTAATCTCGCGAATTCTGGTGTGATCGCGCAATATTTAACCTGTATAGCTATATAACTCCTCATTACGAGTACATAACTAGCGATTTGCTTTCTATCTTTATTTCTTGGACAAAAATAGTGACTTACCATCCACACCAATCACTTCTGCTATAGTTTTCCACGCCGCATCCTTTTTAATGTTGTCCTTATAAAAAGGATGTGAGGGGTCATAGATGATGGGTTGATTCTGTACCTCAATAATCAGCATTTCTTCATCCATCGTGTCAACGGGGTTAAAACAAGCCTGTCTCCGCCCATTATGACGTTTTCAAGGTGTAGTGTAGGGAAATATGAACGCGGTGTATTTTATTTTGAAAATTAAACAGATCTTTTATTTTGTTTCTGGCTGTTCTGTTTTGTCACTCGACTTCCTTTCCTGCGTACTCTGCCCTGTAGTGCTGCGGAGCGCTCCGGCATCCGGCAAAAATAGAAGCTCTGCGTATTTGATGCGGAGGGCTGCGGATCGCCGGAGTCTATAACCTGCCTATGTACTATCTGTTGCGCGCGGCCACACATGAGAGGACAACGAGCAATCCGGTCCACTGCACCGGCTGCTGCTGTGCCACTCATCATAAGTTTTGGGTTTAAAAACTTCCAACACGACGGCCCAAACAAAAGAAGCGCTCAATGCAAAAAATGCGGTCTCAAGATAAAAGATTCTGGCTCAACCACATCTAATTTTATCTGAAAACGCAACCTGACAGGTCAGTAAACATGTTTAGAGGATTGACCATCTACCGTTAGCTTGCTTCTTGCTTTAGCGACTACTAACATTACGGGAGGTTAACTCTGACTGTATATAAATGAGCGTTTGTTTAATGTTAACCCTTGTTGTCCTACAGACCCGTTTTCAAAAAGTGGGGAAAAAACGTTTTTAAAAGTGTGTGTGTGTGTGTGTGTGTGTGTGTGTGTTCTTGTAGCCTATAATGGTTTATGAGGACACAAATGTGTATAAAGAATATAAAGTATTCAGTTCATTTTATCACAAAATTCAAACGATAAATGCCGTTTTGACGCTCTAAAATGTGATGACTGATCACTGTAGAGGCGCGTCAATTCAAGCGGCCGCGGCGCGCGCGCGCGTCATCTCTTCCAGAAGAATAAACATGAATTAATATCTTAAGGTATGTTGAGAATAACACTTACTGAAACGTATTATATGTCGTGTAATCGCTCAGTGTTTCAATCGCGCAAAGATGTCAAACAGCTTGAGAACAATGTCACGCAGCATCATTTACCTCAGAGTCAGAAGTCATTCAGTCCACAGCTGTTAATTCACTAGAGAAATCAACTCTTTCACTAAATATATATATATATATAGAATTTGTGAGAGAGTGGTTCTGTGTGTTTGCTTGAGTGTGTGCTCTCTTTAAGTGGAAAAAAAGTGTGTTATTGCTTATAAATTTTGCAATGTTTTTGTGATACCCTGAGTACCAGAACTTTGTGGTTTCAGATGTGCTTTGTTGCACATAAAATTGTTAGCTATTAGATAAGCATCTTACTTGTTGTCTTTTCATATTCATTGATCGACATCTGCAGGTTTAATGAGCTGATATGGTATGTTAATAGAGAAAGGTGTCAAAATTACATGCTTTGAATTCCTTATAGCTTTGCAGTGTTCTACACAGCCTGGATGGGTCGCCGTATGTGATGCAACACTTATTATAACCAGAGACTTATTATAATAAAGAGACTTGACTTGGACTCGAGCCCAGAGACTTGAGACTCGACTTGGACTCTAGCTCAGAGACTTGTGAGCATCTCTGATATACACCAACCAATCGTGATCTGGCAAAGCAAGTTCAAATTCCATTGGGCGATGTGAAGTGGAGGTCATTTTCTGTTCTTATTCATAAATCGGTTGAAAATTACATGGACAGACGAACTAACATTTGTGGAACGATTTCCTGCGGTTTGTCTAATTTTATAAATTGCATCACTGACAAAATGGCTTTTAACTGACAACAAACAAATCACTGCACAAAACCATGCAGCAGCAAAAGTCGCATTAATGGTAAGTGTTCAATTCACTTGTATTTATGTATATTGATACACACAGTAAAAAATAAATGTATTTTTACAGAAAAAAAAACGGTAGAATAGACAGAATTTGATCAGAACTGTGAAATTCCATAAAAATGCTAACTTTGACATCTAATGTACATTTTCCCTGTTTTTTAACTATTTAAATTTGTTACTGCAAAAAAAAAAAAAAAAAGACATTTTCCTTTAAATAACAGTAATTGTTGTCTATTGTTATCCTGACATGTCCTTAAAAAAAAACATTCCTGTATATTTCTTGGTCAGAGTTGAAAAATGTTTAGTTTTACAGAGAAAACCAGCAGATTTTCACAGTCTTATCACATTTTCATCAGAACAGTGAAATTCCACTAAAAATGTAAACCAAATATAGCCTACATTTTTCCAGTTGAATTAGGCAGTGAGCATCAGTAACTCTGAAGTGGTTGTTTGAGTTAGAAATGTTGATACACATGTGTAGCCACATTTGTCTGCTACAAATACAACTATTATATAAATAGGCTATTGTGTAGGGGAGCGCGGGGCACAAACTAACGCAGGGTTAGTTGTAACACGCATGTGTTAACCCTTTCCACACATGCCAGAATGACGAAACGTCTCAGGTTACAAATGTAACCTTTGTTCCCTGAGAACAGGGAACGAGACACTGCGTCAACTTTTGCTTACGCTACGGGGAACGCCTCCAGCGTGACCGGTGCCTGAAATCACAATCAAATCACGTCAATCCTATTGACCGACGACAGCCTATGATGTCATCAAGGTGCGACCAGGAAGTATATAAGGGAGCCTTGCCAACATGACAGTATCTAATCGTCTGAAGGGACTGTTTTCGGCAGGCAGGCCCTGCGGCATGGCAAAGCGACATTTGTAACCTGAGACGTTCCCTTTCGAAAGGGAACTCGCACTGCGTCAGCTTTTGCTTGCGCTACGGGGAACGATATACCCACTACGCCATGCCGACGGGAGTGCATGCCCATAGGCAGTGACAACTGTCAAGACAAGCAAATTCTACTGAAATGCCTGAACCACTCCCCTTCTGGTCACAATAGGCTGTCAGTGACAGCGCTCCCTACGGTCATAGCCCAAGCTATCGCCCAAGAAGGAACCTTCACACACATGAGGTCCTTCCCAGGCCCTGCTCGAAGGCCTGGAACCACCCATTCGACTTAGAAGGGGTTCCTTTAAGGGAACGTGGCAAGGGAACTACGAGGGAACCCTATGCCAGTCACTATTCGGGAGGTTCTCACCGAGTGACCCAGTCTGTTATGGGACACGTAATACGGTCAACCCTGTCTGTATAGTACAGAGCCTCTGGTACTCGCCTCCGAAGAGGCATCCCGCTAGGGTGCTGCAAGAAAGGCAGTGACATCCACTAGCCGGACCTCAGAGACAGGTTATCCCGGAGAGCAGCTCTCAGCGAAGTGCTTTATAACCCTTGCTAGCGAGGGGAGTTTAGCCGCTCGATCCTCGGATCTACCAAGCACTTACTTTAAAACGTGCTTAGGAGGCCAGAGGCCTTACAGGCTGGTTATGCCAGGGAGGCCCCGAGGGGCCTACAACCCTTAACCAGTGCCAAGCGGCCGTAAGCTCATAGTAGACCCTCATTCGAGAGGAGCTCATAAGCCTGCCTGGTAGGTAGCCATGCAGTAGGCAAACTATGAAAGTCCCCTCCCGTGGGGCCGCATAGCAGCAGTAACGTCTCGTCGTGCTAGGGTAAGAACCCCGCCTCCAGGTCTCGCAAACGGCCAGAGACCGGCGCCTGATAGCGGGTGACCACTAGCTGTCAGCGTAAAGCCAGTTGTGCGTTCCCGCCAGGGAAACCCGTTTCCCCAGGGAGGCCGAGAGGAGCCTCCACCTGGTAACCCATGCCGACTGCTCGCGTGTCCAACAGCGGAGCTCGCCCTCAGGAAGGCCATACGGGCCTGATACCGGATCGCAGTCATGCTAGCCCTCGAGGTAGCTGGGAAGACAGGGACTCGCTTCATCAGGGAGGCCTAGCGGGCCTACCACCTGCAAAAATGCCGGGCATTTCTCCATCACAGCCCTCCGCTCAGTGACTGGACCTATCCAGAGACCACGAGACAGGAGCGTGCCCTCAGAAGAGGCCACGTGGGGCCTACTACTCCAAGCGAATCCCACAGGGAAGCCCCGTGCAGCTTGCCTGATAGAATCCCATGCTACGATCTGTTACCGAACCTGGGGACCGGGGAACGATTTCAGGGAGGCGCAATGCCTCCACCTGATAGTAGAACATGCCGCCCATAGCCAGAATGTGCTACTCATAGCACTTCATGGTCACCGCCTCAGCGGCTGCACTCAGGGATGCCAGTTGCGGCCTACTACCTACTAGCACTCGTGCTAGCCATCCAGTGCCTACTAGCAGCTTGTACCAGCCGTCGAGGGACTTAATGCCAGTGGTGCCCCCTCGGGGGAGACCAGGCAGCGCCTGCTGACCATAGCAGGCCCTCAGGGAGGCCACTCGGGCCTACCACCTGAGCGAAGGTAACCCAAACCGGGAGCCTACCCCTCAGGGCAGCCTAAAAGAAGGCTGGCTGCTGCTCCTGGGCTGACGGCAGCTGTCTGCTGCTGACGAAGCCTGGAAATCCAGTTCACACCTGGGAACTCATCCCCAAGGAGACTAGATGACGAGGTTACTGCTGACGTCGACACCAGTGGAGAAGAACCTCCAAGGCCCACTCGTGGGCCATGGCGTCAAGACTTCCTTGCAGGGAGGCCGTTTGACGCCTACTACCTGTCCTGAAGTCCAGCTGCCCAGACTGCCCAAGCTGGCTACTTAACAGCCAGCTGGCTTCTACGCCCGCACCTGGGGCTGGCTCCATCCCAGAGGCAGCTAGGGACAACTGCTCCGCCGTGTCCTAGGGCCCCCAGGACGGCGCAGTCTCTCGGGCAGCGCCTACAAACATGGACCTAATCACATTGCCAACAGCAGTGTACTCAGCGAAAGTGCTTAAACAAAGACCCTCTAAAGCGAGGGGAGTACAACTTACGTCACCTGCCTCGGGGCGGCTGTCTTACTTTCCATGCAGCGGCCAACCATAAGTGCAAGGGCGTCAGCCATTGGCAATGCTCGGGCCTCAGGGGAGCATTCGACCAGAACCTCCACAGAGGTTCGATGTTCAGTTCAACCCGAGCCCTAAAGGAGGTGGAGCAGAGACATAGAGCAAGGGTGAAACAATACCTTTTCTTCAGAAAATATAGAACCCACCGGCCAAACATCCTCCAGGAAGAGGCCGAGGGCCGCCAAAAGATGGCGGCCACCAAGCTCTGAAAGGCGGAAACGGCAGATAAAGTCTGATCGCAAACCAGCGAAAGACGCTTCACTCCGCCCCACGACCACTGGCAAAGTCGCTGTCTGCTGCAACACCCCGACTGCGTTACTCGTAACCCCAGAACGCAGAGAAGGGGGTGGGCCTTGGCCGGACGACTCTGTAACAAGAGGAGGCTGAAACAAGGATGCATAAACTACGCCATGTTCTTATATCAAAAGACAGGCCAGGGGCGAACAACCTTCATTAAAAAAGGGAACGCCCCCATCCTTGACACAGCCTAGGCCAAGTAGTGCGACATAAGATCGCACTAGATCTAGTCAGGGCTCGGGAAAGAAATATTATCACCTCTAATATTACACATTGAGGCCCCGAACCCCTTTTCCCAAAGCCCCGCAGAGCTGGGCGCAGATCTTACTACAGCTCGCGCATTAGCGCGTACCCGGTCTTCAGCTACTTCCCACTTTTACGCTAGGAAAACACAGCTAGCCCTCTACACTACAAGCCCTCGGGCAAGAGCGCGAATTAATCACCCACATAGTGGGAAAAATAACACGGAGAGGCAGCAAGACTCAACTAGCAAAAGTGAGGCATACATACACAACCACATAATGTTGCAAAGAAGATCGTTCTTAGCTTACTCACGGGGAGCTGCAGGCCCTGCGAAATCCCTCGATGATCCAAAATTTCCCCAAGCAATCCCTCAGGGGAGCGACGGTACAAAAGTCCTGAAAAACATAGTTTTGAAAATGTTTCGCCCTCATAGAGGGGGACTCACCAATCGCTCCTCGCGGTGCTTCATCCCAGCCATCGAGCTAGTATCCGCCCGCCATCCTGAGGGGGGCACTTTTAACAAACAAACCAGGCGGGCCGGCAGAATCTTACATTTTCTGCTCATCATAGGCCCACCGGCCTGATGTAAAGCGCCCGGGGAAAAGCCAGAGGAAGGGAAAAAAGGCAGCCTTCATCTCCGCGTCCTCGAGGGCGGAGTCCGCTGCCTGCGCTGGTTCCGGTTACCAGCCCCGGCTTCCTTCCTCCTCCTGTTGCGGGTGTCCCGCCTCCCCTGCGCACCAGTCCTTCGCGGCGGGGGCGCTCGAGAGGCGATGCTGGCTTGCTGTTCCTGTCTCCAGCCCTCAGACTGGGACGGGGACACCCGACTGCCTGGGCGCGGTCCCGGACCTCAGCGGGATGCATGTTCTAAATGCTGACGAGCGCGCCTTTGCCTCTCCGAACCTTCCCACCACCGCCTCTACGGAGGTGTCGAAAAAGTTCAGATTGCAAAACCGGGGTATCCAGGAGAAAGGACTTCTTTCTCCCCGATGTCCAAACGGCTAAACCGCAGATGTCTCTCCGTGGCCACCATCGGCGCTATCTGTACGGTGGCCCGGAGAGCGAAAACCGCGGTCCAGCGCGACTCGACTACCGCCTCAGGGGGTCCCTCCCCCTGATCGAGGTCCCTCAGCAGGTCTGCCTGGTAAGCCTGCAACACAGCTGTGGTGTGCAAAGCCACCGCAGCGTGACCCACTGACATGTACGCCCTGCCATTCAGGCATTAGACCGGCAGGGTGGGAGCCACAGTGTCGCCGGCCGCCCAGAGGCAAGATACACATAACATCTCGTCCACGGGCGGCCCCGACACCCCCCCAGGCAGTCCCTCGACATCAGCGAGATTTAGCTCGCCGATGTCGACAGATGCGGGGCTGAGTATGGTTTCTTCCATCCCCTCGAGATCTGCTGATGGAGATCGGGAAGGAATGGAAGACTCCCCGGAGTTGGGAGGTCATGAGCGGAGAGAAACCGATCATCCGAACTGTTTGGACGCTCAACCTTTCTCCTCACGCGCCGCCAAGGCAGCTGCAGTCTACCTGCAGCGCGTTTCATGACCTCCAACAACTCCCCGTACATGGGACAGAATGGTTGAAAAGCTTCAGTATTTTTAACTGACTCACCCATCCTCTGCTCGCGTGGAAGAGCGAAGTCCTCTCGCGATCTGGATCGTCCTCGACCATCCACAGAATCTGGAAATAGCTCTCCTATCGCCTGCTCTCATGCACCACCTGCCACCTGTAAGAAACAGAAGAAGAAAACAGAAGAACCCACAGCATACACCGCAAATAAGTAACCTTTAAATCACCGTTTCAGTGCCAACCATCTAATACACACCACACAGCAGTGCCACACACCACCCGGATCAGCCACACCAAGGGAGGTTAGGTGTAAATGCAGGCCCGGCCCTGTACAAAGCCACTAGCACTGTAACACAGAAAAAAGGAGAAGCAAATAACAAAAAGAACAATCATTGATATAAATCAAATTAAACATCAATATTGAATCAAGGTAAAATACAACCCAAAAAAAGGAACACTTAAATACACAAGAAACAGTGGCTGGTCTGCCCTTTAGCAAAAGTATAACTGCAGCACAGTTATCCAATCTCAGCGGTCAATCCCCAAACATGATACAAGGATGCAGTTATTCAGGGTTCCAGCACAGCCATCAGCCCATTGAAGGTACTACAGCAATAAATGTTTGACACCGCTTTCCAAACAGAGTGCAAAACTTCAAGTCAGCCTCTATGAGGGTAAAGAGGCTGCACGCCGAACACAACTTCAAAACCATACCAATCTAACCATCTGTTGCTGCAACAACTATTTATGCTTCCTTAATCATATGATTTAGCCACCCACCTGAAACTCGTTGCTGGATAGTCTCCTCCCACAATTGTACTAGACGTGTGCAGTTAATGTGGGAAAAAATAAATACTCTGAACCCCAAGTGGATTTACACAAACTGAGAAAGTCAAAAAGCGTTAGGTCCGCTCTCCCCTACTACCAGGGCCGGCCCGTGGCATAGGCGGAATAGGCAAATGCTAGGGGCGCCACTCATCTATAGGGGCGCCAAAATGTATTACTGATACTATTTTATTCATATTAATTTGAAATATTACCAAATAAAGCGCAAAAAAACTTAACTAAGTCCCCGCATCTTCCCGGTCCGCCTCATCAATCTCCCCCGCTGAGCTACTTGAAATGCGTCAGAAATATGACGCGCGATCAGTTTAACTTATGGAATTTGTTGTGTCGCGTCGCCTCTCGCCGCATCTGATATAGACAGGATTGCTTTCATTTTTTAGGGTGCTTGGCCGCTCGCGCCAGGTGTAGACACGGTTAAAGTTGTCTGATTATTTATGACGGATTGCCGAATTGTTGTGTCAAAAAAGACAGAAGCCCTCTGATGCAGGGAAGATAAGGGATACACTGCAGAAAATTATCTTCTTACTTAGTATGTTTGTCTTGTTTCTAGTCTAAATATCAAAAAAATTCTTAAATCAAGATGCATTTACTAGATAAGTAAATTTATATTTTGTCTTAAAACAAGCTAAATTATCTGCCAATGGGGTGAGAAAAATATTTTTTTTTCTGATTGAAAGCTTGTTTCTTGTTTCTATCCCAAACAGAAATAAGATAATTCTTCTCACCCCATTTGGCAGATAATTTTGCTTGTTTTAAGCAAAAACTCACTTCATTTGGATTCCCCCCCCCCCCCCCCCCCCAGAAAACAAGGAAAAATATAATGTCATTTTACTAGTAAATACATCTTGATTTCAGAATTTAATATTTGGAAACAAGAAAAAAAATACTAAATAAGAAGAGCATTTTTTGCAGTGTAAAGACAGAGGTAGGCTAATGAATGACCAGTTTATCTAAATGCATAGTAGTAAAATACTAATGTTCGCTAATTAATTCCAGTTTTATATATACAAGCAGCCGTTCTGGGTTCTCCAGAGGCCACAGACAGTGTGGTTTTATAAAAAATTAAAAAAAAATCATGTAATATCACTTTTTTAATAGCCTAATGTTTTTATTCTGCCGTTGTGCAGTTTTAAGGGGACATATGGCAATTTTAAAATGTATTTGCCCAAATTAGTAATGATATTTATATACAGGTTTATTTAAAATAGCAACATTTTATGTACATTTCACATTAAATATCTAAATTTCTCAGTTTAATTCATGGTGAAAACATGAATGTGCATAGTTTAGTGGAAGATTGCTGCCATCTACTGGAAAACAAACACTTTTGCTAGTTCTCAATAGTTTGTGCATGAATGCAGATGCACTCTTGCTATTTTTGTTTAGGCTGTAATGTGGCGTAGGTGCTATTTTTGTATAGTTTAACTATCATCAGCCTTTAAATGTTTTTTAATAATAATAATGTCATGAACATAATGATGGAGTAGAATGGACTGGACATCATATAAAACAACAATAAAAATAAAATAAAAAAAAACATCAAGGCATTACAAAAATAAAACAGTACCAGTGTTTCCACAACTGAGACTGAAAACATGTAGTGCTAAACCTTGATAAAAGGGGCACCAAGTAAAATCTTGCCTAGGGCAGCAAATTGGTCAGGGGCGGCCCTGGCCGTGTGTAGGCGGGGAGGAGCTGCAAACAGAGACGTGAAATCGGACACTTTCTGCATCCCGTAGTGACGCTCGCGCTGTGTTTGCATACTTTATCACAGCTGAAGTGAAATAAATGCAATATTTGGCAATGAACAGAGGTTTCAGAGACATTATTGTCATGAAATACTTTATGCACTGCTTAGTACAGCGTTGTGTTTGTACAAGAATAAAGTTCAACATATAAGCCTACACTATCAATGAAGTGGTGTCTACGTTTTTAATCAGTTTATTTTGATAAACATGACAATATAACATCGCGACTACATGAAAGGAGGTTTTACTGTTATAAAAAAAAAACTGATTTGTGCGCATTAGTGGAGCGAAGGTTTTAGAATAAACACACGTGATCGCTGTCATGCAGTGAATCTGGCCAATCGTGGAACAGCTGTGTCGTCATCAGAGTCCGTGCAGCCGCTCTGTCGCTCTACCGGCACTTTGTTGACCGTGGCGTCGGCGCTGCCTGAAGTCGGACAAAATTTCTAACCAGCATGCACTGCTTCAAGTCAGCCGCCGATCGGTCTGCGCATCGCTGGGTGAAGTCGAACAAGCCTAATGTCAAATACAAGGAGTTACGTTACAATCTACCCACTACTGCAGTGGCGCAGCATCTGGCATCTGATTGGCCACCCGGGGTGCCACCCCAATATTTAGATTGCTAGTCGCTACTTCCATATATCACCTGCTTTTGAAAGAAGCGTGTATTTTGTCGTGCGGCGGCGCTGCACATTGTTGATATATTAACGTTGAATATTAAGATAATATGAAACCATGATGAAGCACGCAAATTCCCATTTGCCAACAAAAATAACAGCAAAAGACCGCGCAAAGCAGTTTCCCGGTGTGTTGACCGATTTCAAAACACAGCATCATGAAGCTTCGAAGCGTTATGAATCAATGAGTCGATTCAGCGGTTCGGATCGCCAAAGTCACGTATTTCAGCAGTTTGACACGCGATCCGAATCATGAATCGACTCACTGATTCATAGCATCATCATGCTGTTTTGAAATCGGTCATCACTATATAAGTCATTATTAAGAGACGAACGGAGGTCTTACGGGTGTCCAACGACATGAGGGGACGTCATTAATGACAGAATTTAAATATTTCGATGAACTAACCCTTTAAGAGATTGCACTTTGTGCATTGGAAGCACTCAAATGTCTGTTTTGTATAGCTACCTCTGTAAAACAGGAAGTTATTTATTCATTTTTCAAGTTGTAGCATATTCCTTTTGTAAAGCTACAGAACTTGTTTGACTCAATGTTTTGTAAATTTGAGCCGTGTGTTTATTAAGGTCTTCAATAAAACAAGATGGGAACTTAAATATTCCCAGCACTTTCTGTGATGTAGTGCTTTTTTTCTCTTTTTCATCAAACCGCAGTTTTTGCAAGTTCCCGCAATTTCATCGCATAAAATTGCATAAATATCCCACATTTTCATCGCATTTTTTAAGAAAACATGCCGCATAATCAAGGATTTTTGCCCACAACAATCACAAAAAAAAGCCGCATTTTTCTGGAAGGACTGATAAGTATCCTATTTTTATTTCTGTATAAATATAAAGTTATATAGTTTGCGCTTTTTTGTTTCCGTTTGTGCAGTTTTACAGCAAAACACATCGATGCCACTTTTTTCATTCGTGAAGTGAACTTTTTTTCTATATGGTGATTTAGATTCTCTGGGTGTGTCTCAATCAACTCCCTAGTTCGGTAGTCAGGGCACTGATCAGGACATAAGTCAATGGGCTGACTCCCTGATCAGTGCCCTGACTACTGAACTAGGGAGCTGATTGAGAAGCACCCACTGTTTTGCATTGCCGCATTGAACATGCGATGTGCCTGGTGTGCGGCGGCTTCATCAATAGCGCGAACACAGAGAGCACGTCTTGCGCTTGAACGGATAAATATGCATAAAAGTATGTCAAAAATAGCGAGTATCATAATACAGTCGGCTATGTCTTCGGATGAAATCGGATTTTGGATTCAACATTGTGCATTTGGTCTTAAAGTGACCGCACCTCTTTCAGTCTGTCATTAAAGTTAATTTGGCTATGATTTGGTTATGGCTATGTTCTTGGATAAAGAACAAAAGAAAAAAATAATAACACCCACCAATCTTTACTGAATAACTTTTGTAGTTTTAACATGCATTCATCTATATTTGAATTCATATACAGATTATGCAATGTTATTTTACGTTTGATTATTCAATTTCTGTAGGCCTACCTACTGTTAGACCTGAACCCATTTAAAGCACTTAATTCTTAGCACTGTTCTCACTTTATGGCTGACTGTTCACTTGTATTCAATAATGTTTTGAATTTATGTAACCTACTAGCCACTTGTAGTTTTTGCTGTAGAATATTCGTTGGAATCAAGAATTGTGACACAATATACAATTTTAGTTGTTTATTTAATAGAATACAATGTTACATCGGTCAAAACAATGAAACAAATAAGCCTTACACCTTATATTCTTTCACGGTTTCATGGACCCCCTTAAGTAGCCTTATTGGCCACCCCGCTACTGGGGTATTTTTATTTATTTTTTACATTAAATGTTGTGCAAAACAATTACTGCACGTGTTTGTGTGAGTGTATGTGTAAGTGTACTGTATTCCTGCCAATAAAGTTAAGTGACTAGCTATTTTTTCAAGGTCAACCTTATGTGGATTTTGAGATATTGCATAAAAAACGCTGGATGGAAACATCAAAATGCGCATAAATTATAATAATGAGCAAAAAGAACTTGTGCGTTCAATTGAGACAGGTATTTTTTTTAGCTTGTAAGAAGACATGCACATATGGAAAACACCTTTACTGAATAAATCCCTTGATACGAAAAAAAAAAAAAAACTCAACAGAGGACGTGATTGATAACTGGACTCATTGGAATCATTATAGGGGTTGGTTGTAACATTTTTAACAAACTGCTACAATCCCCACCCCAAACCAGAGGTGGGTAGTAACGAATTACATTTACTTCGTTACATTTACTTGAGTACCTTTTTTGGGTAACTTGTACTTTTAGAGTATGGGAGACCGGGGATGGTTGTAACATTTTTTACCTTTCTGTCTATATCTTAGAGTACTTTTAAGCCAGTGTGTTCAAAATGTGATTTAAACTAGTTACAAGTGTCTGCTATTAAATTACATAGCTATTATCTTCTCAACACAAACAGAAAATGCATGGTTTAGTTTTAAACATGAGGAGTGAAATGTTACAATTCACCCCATAGTCTGGGTTAGTTGTAACATACCCTGGGGTGAGATGTAACATTATGATATCCACCGGGGTGATATGTAACACAATGAAATAAGGATTATGACAAAAAAAATATTTTGAAAGCTTTTTATTCAACACTGACTGACAATATAACTGTCAGTCATCTCAGTCATAGTAATTGACCATAATAAATTGAACTTGAACACAAACATTGTGTGTTGTTACTGTCAGACATAGTATTGGCCATAGTAAAATATTGAAATTGACCACTTGAACGTGTGTGTCTGTGTGTGTGTCTATTTTATCCCTATTTCTACTCTTTACCCTACTTACCTCGCCCCTAAAATTCAAATAAAAAATAAATAAATTCAACAACATTTTCTTGGTTGTAACATTTAATTATTGTTACAACTAACCCCGAGTCTTGTTGTTACAACTAACCCAGAGTCATGTAGCCATGAACTAGCTCACCTTACAGCTAACAGCTAAAACATTAGCACTAACAATTTGCATGAAAAATATCTACACAGACACACAATAAACATAATTTACATTTGATGAATTTAACTACAAAGCAGAAATTCCCATAACAAAAATAAACAAAGTAAAAAAAGTAACTTTCTTACCTCAAAAATGTTTTTTTCACACTAGTGTGATAAAGTGATTTTTATGTATAAAGTGATTTTTATGTTTATTCATTTCTTCAAATGCATTATAGAATTGTTCATAATATTTTCTTTATATTGCTAATATTGTTTGAATGGTTATTTGTGCTTAGGTTAACGAAATGAGTAAGGACATTATGTGCAGTAATTCATTTTATTATTTTCATTTGACATATCAGCGTGATGACGTCATCGCACACTTCGGTATGTGCCGCGCGCGCGTGATACGCTCCATTCAGTTTCAATACACTGTCAAAGGAGCAATCACTGCAGCGCTCTCTTTTATTTTATTCTTTATTCTTCTTAACCTTTTTGTACTTCTTCTTCAGACGTACTACAATTTTGGAGGCACCGCTGGGATAGATGTCAGACGGTTTATCCACCTTGATCGGCAGGGAACCGCCTAGCGACATTCATCCCTTAACTACCCAGATGTTTATCAGTTGAGTAAAGTGACAAGACAGAACGGATTGAACAGAGCGTGCACTTGAGGTACAAAGGCAGCTGGGTTAAATCAGATAAGTCAAAGTTCACATACAACACTGAAACACTGCGAAAAACTGCAGCAATGGATGACTTGCAAAGTATCCAGGAAGAAATCGGTGAGAGACTGTGTACATTGCCAAGAGGAAAATTAATTGAACTGAGTCAGTTCCTTGAGATTCATTTAGAAGCAAATGTCACACGCCTTTCTCTAGTTAGTCGTCTCAGTAATCATCTGCTATGAAGTGAGTTGGAGGAACTTGAGGATGGAGGCATGGCTGAACTATTAAGCATAAATGATAAATTGAGTGAAATAATGCTAACTGATGTAAACGTGAGTGAACCAAGCCCAGAGCTGGGACAGGTAGAGGAAAGAGAAAATGTAGTACAAAGACAACCAGGAGAAATTAAGCACACAACTGATCTGCTTCCTGCTGTGCAAACACATCCAACCGTTTCACAGAGCACGGTGCAAACACATCCAACCGTTTCACAGAGCACGAGGCTGAGGCCAGCATCAGCAGACAGTGTAGCAGTTAACTCTTCGCTGCCTCCACAGGGACAAATGATACCGACTGTATGGCACAGGGAGTTTAAAATCTCAGGTTTTATTGGAGAACCTGGCCAAAGAGATAGATTAACCTTTTCGAGTCTGGCACGCCAAATTGAAAGTGGACTGAACAAAAGTTACCCAGAACAAGAGATAGTTGATTCAGTGATTCGAGCCATTACACCAGGCCTTCAATTACGTAGCTACTTAGAAGGGAAAACTGATTTGACCTTACCAATGTTGAGACGAATTCTTCGGTCCCATTACCAAGAGAAAAACGCCACTGAATTGTACAAGCAACTTACTGCAGAATCACAACGTGCAAAAGAAACACCCCAAAGTTTCCTCATACGTGTGCTTGACTTGAGGCAGAAAATTCTGTTTGCGTCACAAGAAGACGAGTCAGGGTTGAAATATGACCCAGCACTCGTGCAGAATATGTTTCTCCACACTGTGTTAACAGGTCTACAAAACGACCGTATCCAGAGTGATCTCCAACCGTACCTGACAGACACCACAGTCACAGATGAGACACTGCTGGAAAAGTTGAATGTTGCATGCTCCCACGAGGCTGAGAGACAGAGTAAACGGAAAAGTGAACGAAGCGCCACTGTGAATGTTACTCAGTTAAGTGAACCAACTCTGCATTTAAAAAGCAAACAAAAACAGCCAAAATCTGATTTGATGTCACAGTTGAAAAGTTTAAGTGAAGAAGTCAAGCAGATCAAGGAATCGATGCAGCAACCCTCACCTCTGCCGCAACAGTGCTGCACTGTCAACAATGATGTCTCAACTTTAAGGACAGCCCATCAATCCATCTCAGAGGAGAATCAGGTGCGCAGAGCCAGGCCTGGAGGCAGAGTCAAAATGGAGGTGAGCAACAACAACAGTACCCATTTCAAGTTTCTCATTTCACACCACAACCATATCAACGGCGGATGAGCCCGATGCCAGTGCAGTATTTCCAGCCAACTCATTCATCTCAGTATGCAGCTCAAGGGTTCAATCCGCAGCAGTTTCACGCAGAGTCACAGTCATATGTCGCAATACCACAATCACAGTCATTCCAGCCATACCGACAGTCACGCCCCCCGAGGCCAAGGCAGTGTTTTCATTGTCAGCAAGCGAGATCGATGGAACTGTGCACCCATTGTTACCGCTGTGGCAGCAATGAACATTTCCTGGCGGGTTGCAAAGAGAGAGGTACACGAACACAGCGTAGGGTTCAGTTAAACGAGAACGGGTTACCACCGCGGGACAGGGAGTGACCCATCAAGTGAAATTGTCCCCTTCGTATCCAAAGCAGCAAGTGGAAAGAGTGGGACTGGAGCCAGACATCATCCCTTATGAGTGCAGTCTAATTTCTGAGTGTCAGGTCAACAAACATTCGCCTGTGACTTCCCTGGTTGGTAAACAATGCTTAGTGACATGTTATCTGAATGGACACAAAACAGAGGCATTGTGGGACACAGGATCCCAAGTGTGCATTGTGGATCGACAGTGGAAGGATCAGTACCTACCTGGAGTAAAGATACGGGAAGTTTCCGAAGCGACAGAGGCCACAGACAACTTGCATCTTGTCGCAGCCAATGGTTCCATCATGCCCTATGAAGGATGGGTAGAAATTACGTTCAACTTGGCTCCCCCTGCAAACAAAATGAAAGAATTAGTCATCCCTGTACTCGTCTTAAGAGGCCAGCAGTTGTCCAAGCCAATCATTGGTTACAATGTAATTGAGCAGGTCATGAAACAGAGTGAAGCGAGTGGACAGTGTGATGTAAGCAAAGGACTGTTGAATAAGACTGTTAGATGTGCCTTTCCAAGTTTGAGGAGAAGTAAAGTCCAAACATTCATTAACCTTGTGACAGCTGAAAGGTCAAGTGAGTATTTAGTTAAGACGACAAGAGACCATGTGACTGTGCCAAAACATGCTATCATGCAGGTCAAGTGTCAAGTAAAAGCACCATGTATGAAGCAGGATAGTGTCATGTTGTTTGAACCATCTGTCAATCTACAGTACCCTGATGGACTGGAACCCATTGAAACACTCTTGACTCTGAAAAAGGGGAGCCGACCTGTGATCCAAATCAGTGTCCAGAATGTGACCGAACACGATATCCTTCTGGTAGGAAAGACTGAACTTGGGACGGTACAAACAATAAAATCAGTGTTACCAGCGACAGCGTCATCTGGTGTAACAACAGCCAGTGTTAATGAAAGTGCGAAGCCGACAAGTGAGTGTGAGACTAATGGTGAAGGTGTGTGGGACCCACCTGTGGACGTCAGTTATTTGTCTCCGGAGCAGCAAAAGAAAGTCAGGCAAATGCTGCGGGAGGAGTGTCATTCCTTCTCAAAATCAGATGAGGACATCGGGTGTGTCAAAGACCTACAATTGAGCATTAGTGTAACAGATCAGACGCCTGTTGTGCGAATGTATACATCTGTTCCAAAACCGCTGTACCAAGAAATGAAAGACTATCTCCATGATTTGATCGCCCAGGGGTGGATTGAAAAATCTCATTCGCCATATTCATCCCCAATTGTGTGTGTCAGGAAAAAAGATGGCAGCCTGAGGTTGTGCATTGATTACAGGGACCTCAACCGGAAAACAGTGCCTGACCGACAACCGATTCCCAGAGTACAGGACATACTGGATGGCTTGGGAGGAAATAGATGTTTCTCTTTACTGGACCAAGGAAAGGCGTACCATCAAGGTTTTATGACACCAGCAAGTAGACCTTTGACGGCCTTTTGTACACCGTGGGGGTTATATGAATGGGTCCGTATTCCCTTCAGGCTCATGAATGCATCCTTCATGGAAGGATGTCTGGAAGGGCTACGAGATGACATTTGTGTACCTTACCTCGACGACATCTTAGTCTTCACGAAATCCTTTGACGAGCACGTTGAGGCGGTAAGAAAAGTCTTACAGCGGCTGCGGTCGCATGGGGTGAAATTGAAGCCAAAAAAATGTGAGTTGTTCAAAGATGAGGTCCGCTATTTGGCAAGGATAGTTTCAAAAGAAGGGAGCAGGATGGATCCAGCAGATACTGTAGCAGTGACAGCCCTGAAGGAAAAGAGACCCACCACAGTTGGAGAATTGAGGAAGGTTTTAGGCTTGTTAAGTTACTACCGGCCTTACATTAAAGACTTCTCGAGGATTGCTTGCCCCCTGTATGGCCTGCTGAAAAGTGATAATAACAAGGCACAAACAAAAGGTAAAGGGAAAAGAGGGACTTACCTCAAGAGTCATGTGGTTCCATCAAGTCAGTTGGTTGAATGGACGGAGGAACATCAGGAAACACTCGAAAAACTGATTGATTGTCTAGTTAAGCCGCCTGTGCTGGGGTTCCCGGACTTTACAAAGCCGTTTGTACTGCACACCGATGCGTCAAATCAGGGACTGGGAGCTGTCCTGTATCAACATCAGGAAGAGAAATTAAGAGTGATTGCTTATGGATCGAGGACATTAACGACAGCAGAACAGAATGACCATTTGCACAGTGGTAAATTGGAGTTCTTGGCTCTCAAATGGGCCATCACTGAAAAATTCAGAGATTATCTTTACTATGCGCCCACATTTACAGCGTACAGTGACAATAATCCCCTCACCTACGTTTTGACTTCCGCCAAGTTGAACGCAACGGGATGCAGATGGGTCGCAGAGCTTGCTGATTTCCACTTCACTATCCGGTATCGGCCTGGAAAGGAAAACATTGATGCTGATGCATTATCCAGGTTGACAACACTCTCAGAAAAAAATGTCCCAGAATACACAGAGGAGCTTTCATCTGATTCAATAGGAGCCATGATACAGGCGGTGGAAGTCCAGTCTGAATCAGGGATACCATGGTCCTTTGCTATAGCTTGCCAGAGTTCACCAACATCTGCAGAGACCAGTACAACATTAGCAGGACCTCTATCCAAAGAAGAGATCAGAAGAGCTCAGAGGGAAGACAACGACATAGAGTTGGTAATTCGTCACTTACAGTCAGGAGTAAAGCCTTCTTCTAAGCAGTGGAGGTCTGCAGGTTCAGCAGCGAAAAGTTTGATGAGAGGGTGGGATAAGTTGATGCTGGATGAGGATGGCATTCTGCAAAGAAAAACCGCACAGAGAACTCAGCTTGTATTGCCAACGGGATTCAGGAAAATTGCACTGGAGGAATTGCATGACAAAATGGGACACCAAGGCGTCGATCGGACCACAAGTTTAATGAGAGACCGCTTCTTTTGGCCCCACATGCAGCGTGACATTGAGCATCATGTGTTGAGGACCTGCTCCTGCATTAAGCAAAAGAAACCGTGCAGAGAAATAAGAGCACCCCTGAAACCCATCACGACGACTTGCCCATTCGAACTTGTGTCAGTGGACTTCCTTCACTTAGAAAAATGCAGAGGAGGATATGAATATATACTTGTCATCGTCGATCATTTCACACGATTCGCACAGGCATATGCGACAACGTCAAAATCTGGCAAGACTGTGGCAGACAGACTCTTCAACGATTTCGCCCTCAAGTTTGGATTTCCGTTGAGAATACACCATGATCAGGGGGGAGAATTTGAAAATCAGCTGTTTGGACAATTGCAAAAGTATAGTGGGATCACTGGTTCAAGAACTACTCCCTATCACCCCCAAGGAAACGGGCAAGTTGAGAGATTTAATCGGACGTTGTTGCAAATGTTGAAAACTCTCACTGAAAAACAGAAATCAAGTTGGAAAGACTCATTGAACAAGTTGATCTATGCATACAATTGCACAAAAAGTGAAGTGACTGGTTTCTCCCCGTTTCACCTCTTGTTTGGTCGTTCCCCGAGACTGCCCATTGATGTTCTCTTCGGGCTTAATGCAGACAGCCTGCCCACAAACAGAAGTGAGTACCTGGAGACTTGGAAACAAGGGATGCAGGAAGCACAAGAGATCGCTAGAGAACATTCAAAAAAGGCAAGCGAGCGTAATAAAAGAAATTATGATCAAAAAGTGAGATACACAGACCTTGACTCAGGAAGTCGAGTCCTTGTAAGAAATCTGACTCCGAGGGGAGGACCAGGAAAACTTCGGAACTATTGGGAAGAGCAAGTTCATGTTGTTGTACGCCGAGTTGCTGAGGATGTGCCGATTTATGAGATAAAGCCTGAGCGAGGAAAGGGGAGGTCACGAGTATTACACCGAAACTTGTTGATGCCATGCGATTACTTACCTCTTGAAGTCGATCCAACGCCAAAACCCAAATCACAGCGGAGACAGCTACAGGGAAACTCCAGCATACCTGTAAACCGAATGGAAGAAAGTGAGTTGGAAAGTGAAAGTGACTCTGAGTATTACATACCAGTTGAGCCTTGCCAAGTGAGAAAGCAGCCTAGTGGTTATGATCAGAGACGAGAGGAAGCACTACAGTTTTTACCTCCTGAGTTACCTGCTCATCAGAGTGCATCAGATAGTTCTCCACAGATACAGCTTGAACTAGAACCATTACCTACAGCTGAAGCGGAACAAGATGTTCCCACACCTGCTCATGTACCTGTGAAAGAGAACAGATTTGAACTGCTTGGAAAACAAATTGAAAATGAGCCAGCGAGTGCACATGAAAATGTACCTGCGAAAGAACCAGAGGAAATTGAGTCAAGTGACAGATCTGTCGAGGTGCAAAGAGAATACCAGTACTCAGGGAGGCAATGACGTCCACAAAAGAAGTTCACCTATGAAAGTTTAGGGACTCCTACCTGTTACAAAGTGCAAGTAACTGGTTCTGGATATGATCCACCCTTTCCTAACATGTGGACACCTACATTTATGCCTTGGGTGCTGTTGTGTCTGCAGAAGCATTGTGTAGCCACTAGATGGCAGTAGAGGAGAAGGAGGAGGGGAAGAAAGAAAGTAAAGGAAGAGAATATACACTCGTGCCTGTGTTTGCTTCTTTATTTTATTACAGTACGTACAAACATCACATTTGGCGACGAGGATGTCGATTACAGTTCCTTTACCGGCTCCATTCCTGCCATGCCCTGGTGAGCCTTCACTTACTTTTACAGTCTGGCTAAAAATGTTTGAAAATTACCTACTCGTGATCGATGCTACTGGCGACGCATGGCCGGAGGAAAGAAAGCGAGCTGTTCTGCTACATGCTTTAGGCACAGAAGGACAAAGACTGTTTTATAACTTACCAGACACGGGCAATACTTATACTACAGCCGTATCTGCACTGAAACAATATTTCGTTCCTGCAGTTAATGTTGTCGCAGAGAGACACAAATTCAGACAAAGAACACAGCGGACTGATGAAACTGTTAACCAGTTCCTTGCTGCTTTGCGGGAACTTTCGGCTGCATGTGATTTCGGAGACATGGAAGAACAAATGCTACGTGATCAGCTCGTGGAGCGAGCAGCTAATTCACGCGTTCGGGATAGACTTTTACTAGAAGCGGACCTCACTCTGAACAAAGCTGTTTTGATAGCAGCGCAAATGGAGACTGCATTAAAGAACTCTGAGATTCTTTCAGACACTTCACAAGTACGAGCCATACAAAGTCACCGGAATGTAAAACAACGGGACAGAAATATAACACCTTCCTCTTCGTCAGAGCGACCAGTCGCTAACGCGAGACAACGACGTTCATGTTACCGTTGCGGATCCAACAACCATCTGGCTAACAAACCTTCATGTCCAGCGATCAAAGCAGTATGCAATTCATGTGGAAAAATTGGGCATTTTGCAAAAGTTTGCCGCTCATCACAGAAACAGGTACGTGAGATTGAGATACCAGAGCTCACTGTATTGTACATGAATGACCCTAAGACTGTGACAGACAAAATCCTCTGCTCAGTGCAAATTAAAACCAATGACGGACATTGTCAGCCAGTGGAGTTAATTGTGGACACAGGCTCTTCAGTATCCATTATACCCGAGAGCATGTACCGTAAACATTTCACTTCATGCACCCTCAATCCAGCGAAAGTAAAATTAGTTTCCTATTCCAAAGAGACTATTCCAGTGCTGGGTTGTTTCTCTACGAACGTCTTCCATGATGGTAATACAGCGGTGGGCACATTCTACATAGTAAAGTCAGGCTCACCTTTGCTGGGAATGGATCTGCTGAAAGCTCTTCACTGCCGTATTGAAGGCGATACTGTGATCACGAATGAGAATCCTGAAATACTTCCAGTGCATACGGTAGGCTGCGCAAGTGGATTCATACACAAAGTGAAAGTGAAAGAGGGTTTCACTCCTGTTCAGCAAAAATTGAGAAGACTGCCATTGTCAGTGAGGCAAGCAGTTTCAGATGAACTGAAAAATCTGTTGGAGCATGACATAATCGAACGGGTTGATGCATCTCCATGGGTCTCCCCAATTGTAGTGACACAGAAAAAAGGAGGTGGAATTCGCATGTGCGTTGATTTAAGGGAGCCTAATAAGGCTATAGTGATAGATAGTCACCCCTTGCCCCATATAGAGGAACTGTTGGCTGAATTGCGTGGGGCGACAGTATTCTCAACCATAGACCTAGCCTCAGCATACCACCAGGTTCCATTGCACCCGGAAAATCGAGACTTAACAGCATTTATTACCCTGGACGGCCTGTTTCGTTATAAACGTGTCCCATACGGACTGGCTTCAGCCGCGCCTGCTTTCCAGAAAATGATGATGACTATACTGCATGGATTGTCAGGTGTTCAAGCTTATCTGGATGACCTAATCGTTTATGGCGTAACAGAGGACATCCATGACACTCGCTTAAATGCTGTACTTCACTGTCTGAACAAGGCAGGTCTGAAACTAAATATGCAGAAATGTAAATTTAAGCTGCAAACACTTAAATTTTTGGGGCACACAATTTCTAAAGAGGGATTGCATCCAGACCCCGATAACGTAGCTGCTGTTGTGCACGCGCCTGCGCCCCATGATTCTGCCTCACTGCGCTCATTCTTGGGCCTCACATCTTGGTATAGTAAATTTATACCAGATTATGCAACAGTGGTTGAACCCCTGCGAGAAGTTTTGAGAACCTCCACTGACACAAACATTCTCTGGACTGATAAAGCTGAACAAAGTTTCGTCACACTGAAGACACTCTTATCAAAGAGCCCCATTCTAGCTCTGTTTGACCCCCGACTGCCAACTTACGTGAGTACTGATGCTTCTGATTACGGTGTGGGGGGTGTTCTTTCTCAACTGCGCACTGATGGTACCGAGCACATAGTGGCATTTGCCTCTCGAACTCTTTCGCAAGCCGAAAGAAAGTACTCGACTGTGGAAAGGGAAGCACTGGCTTGCGTGTGGAGCATTGAAAAATGGAGAACGTATCTTTGGGGTAGACATTTCGTTCTGCGCACCGATCACCAAGCCCTTACAACGCTTCTTACATCCAAAGGAACAGGGAGAGCTGGCATGCGAATTGCCAGGTGGTCAGCCCGTCTGTTATGCTATTCCTATGATGTGGCATTCCGCCCTGGGAGGTACAACACAACAGCAGACTGCCTATCTCGGCTCCCCTTACCTGAGACCAGTGACTCAACAGATGAACCAGAAATGGTTGCCACTGTTTCACACTTACTTGCCATGTCAGTCTCTGAATTCTCTTCTGCATCAGAGAACTGCCTTCAGCTAGCACAACTTCGCGCACAAATTGTGAATGGCTGGCCTAAAAACAAGAAGTCAGTGACACAAGAACTGAAGGAGCGTAACATTCATCATGTGTACTCCAGTGTATATTATCCACAGGCCAACGGGGCAGTTGAACGATTTAATAGGGTGTTGAAACAATGCATCCAATCTGCAATCCAGGAAAAGAAGCCATGGAAGTTGGCTGTGACGCAGTTTTTGCATAATTTCCGAGCAACACCACATGCTACCACGGGGCTACACCTTTCGAACTCCTTCGTGGTCGCAAGATGCGCACAAAATTGAATGTACTGCCTGCCTGCATGGAAGCGAAGACCTATTCAGAGATCAAAGACACTGTGACACGTAAACAGCAGAAATGTAAAGACTATACTGACAAAAAGAGAGGAGCTAAGGTACCCAAATTCAAGGAAAAGGACTGGGTGTGTATTAAGAAACCAGAGCATGTTCATAAAGGCTCAACAAGGTACACTGCTCCATTTTTGGTGAGAAAGAGAGTTGGTCCAAACACGTTCTTGCTGGAGGATGGAAAGAAATGGAACGCTTCTCGTCTCACTGGAGTTCCAAACGAGGTGTTGATAAGTTTGAGAAAAACACCAGAAGTGAAACCAAGCTTACAGCCTCAGGTTCATGTACAAGAACAGCAATTGAGTAACAGAAGAAGTGTGAGAGTTCCTAAACAGCCAGCTTGGTTGAAGGACTTTGTGTTACGGAAATAAATAGAGGTAATGGTGCTGAAATAGCCATAATTCAACAGTTGTTGTTTTGAGTTGTTTACTTGGTCAAGTTTAAATGTTATTAAGGCACTCTTTAAAGAAAATGTTCTTTGAAGTCCTCAGGAGTAATACACCAATGGTTTTACTAATAGTACTTTACAGTATTGTTGTAATGTTCTAGTACAATACCCCAATATAAATGCTTCAAAGAAAGGGGAAATGTTGTGTCTGCAGAAGCATTGTGTAGCCACTAGATGGCAGTAGAGGAGAAGGAGGAGGGGAAGAAAGAAAGTAAAGGAAGAGAATATACACTCGTGCCTGTGTTTGCTTCTTTATTTTATTACAGTACGTACAAACATCACAGGTGCCAACAGTGTTTCCCTACCCGAGACCACCATCTGTGTATTAAACATGAACGGAAACTGAAACAGAAATTGAGAGCACACACGAATTGTTCTTATCAACTAGTACACACACTAATTGTTCATAGGGACTGTGAAAGAACTTTTGAAAAACAAAGAACTGTTGCACACATATGCACATACACATAAACAGGACTGTTTCTAGGCCAAAGGGACATGGACTGTTTTGCAAGGCCCATAAAAACATTGAGTGAACATTTTGAAAAAAGTTTTTGAAACATTTTTGCACAGACTTTGAATCATTATTTTTGCAATCCTCTACATGGCATTCGGCCTGGGACTTCAACGAATTTTTGTGCACTGAAATGGACTTTTGTGTTTTGTTTTCCTTTTGGACACTGGATGAAATCCCTGAACTTTAAATTATTTTGAGATGGGGTATGATCTATTACATTTGAGTACAAAAAGATTTAATCGGTTGACAAGGACTGTTGGCCAATGTAAAGTGTCATTATAGAGGAAACGTGATGTGTAAAATAAAAAAAAAATAATAATAAAAAAAGAGAGATGTTATATGTCACGGGTCTGAATAGGAATAGAAAGTGATAAGGGCATTGGTAGATGTCGGGACGACATCTTATCCTGTGGGGGAGTGTGTGATAAAGTGATTTTTATGTATAAAGTGATTTTTATGTTTATTCATTTCTTCAAATGCATTACAGAATTGTTCATAATATTTTCTTTATATTGCTAATATTGTTTGAATGGTTATTTGTGCTTAGGTTAACGAAATGAGTAAGGACGTTATGTGCAGTAATTCATTTTATTATTTTCATTTGACATATCAGCGTGATGACGTCATCGCACACTTCGGTATGTGCCGCGCGCGCGTGATACGCTCCATTCAGTTTCAATACACTGTCAAAGGAGCAATCACTGCAGCGCTCTCTTTTATTTTATTCTTTATTCTTCTTAACCTTTTTGTACTTCTTCTTCAGAGGTACTACACTAGCATCTGCTATGTCTGCCACAGAGCTCTACTTTTTCAAATGTGGAATAAGGACTAAACTCAGCATGTGCGAAGTGAATCAGGGGATTTATAACTAGTTCCTGATTGGACAGATTGGAGTTGTTACAACTGACCCGTGTTACAACCATCCCCGGTCTCCCCTATATTTAAAGATGGATACTTTTACTCTTACTCAAGTAGGCCTACATTTCTTGTGAAAAAACTGTACTTTTACTTAGTTACATTCTGTGACGTTCCTCCGCTACTGTCAAATGGTAATAATTATATTATATATTTTTTAAAATAAGTCAATATGACTTGTTCGCAAGTTTCGCGAAACGTTGGAGAGGCTGCTTCGCGAGAGGCGGCTACGCATCACCCGCGCGCGTTTAGTCGGAAGACGACGGCCGAAGCAGAGGAAGATGTGTGAGCTACGGGAGGCAGATCACCCGTGGCCTCAAGTTTCACTCCAAGATATAGAATAGTTTCATAATGCGATGCATGCTGTGTGCACCAAAACGAACTGACATCTCAGCATATACAAGAATTCCACCCTGAAAAGAACATGTAGCGGTAAGCGTCACAAAGATGCCTATATTTGAACACTATTATGGTAATTTGGTTATGGATATTTCCCCTATTGTAATATTTCACACACTGTCCGAGTGTTTTCCTCTTAAGCGCTCTGCAAGCAATGCCAAATCGTTTGAATCCTCCAAACAACACACGTCCACTAACAAACGTTCACATCTGCACATTTACATATCCTTTTTTCCACAAAACGAAACAAATCGAATAGTCTAATGTGACGTCTTGCATTTATACACCAACTTGGACAGACACCTGTCTGGAGTGTAGAAAATACATAGCCTACAAATAAAAACGGTATTGTATTTTATTCCTAACAATAAAAATATAAGAACAAAGTAGCCTATGTCTTAAGAAGAGCTCTGGTTAGCCCAGCTCACCATTAATTTACACTGTTTAACCATTAATCACACACACACACACACACACACACACACACACACACACACACACACACACACACACACACACACACACACACACACATTACAATAAGGTTCATTAGTTAACTACATTAGTTAACATGAACTAATAATGAACTGCACTTATGAAAAGCATTTATTTATATTTGTTAATGTTGATTTCAACTTTACTAATGCATTATTCAAATCTTGTTAACATGAGTTAATGCACTGTGAACTAACATGAACAAACCATGAACAGCTGGATTTTTATGAACTAACGTTAACAAAGATGAAATAATGCTGAACAGAGGTGTTGTTCATGGTTAGTTCATGTTAACTAATGTTAACTAATACAACCTTATTGTAAAGTGTTACCGAGAGGTGTGTGAAAGCTCTCCAAGTAGTCTGAAATTCAGGGTTTTTGCTTCTCATCAATCAGATCGAAAGTATCTATCTATCTATCTATCTATCTATCTATCTATCTATCTATCTATCTATCTATCTATCTATCTATCTATCTATCTATCTATCTATCTATCTATTGTGACGAGTCTCTCTGGGCATATCAGCGTCGCCCTGGCAACCAACACACGGCACCTGCACGTCCTCATCACGGGCTGATCGGTCACAGCTGCACCGATCAGCGAGAGGCTGTAAAAGCCGCTACCGCTCTCACTTGAGTAGACACCCGTCTCATGCTGAACGTGCTGGAACTAATCCTCTTTCTCTTACCTCACAGAAGGCAGCGAGTGACCGACAGCCCGATTGAGCACGCCTGGACACCCACCTTCACGAGCACGAGGACTTCACAGGAACACCAGCCACGAAGACAGCACGCACCTTTGTTTCACCGTTTGCACCTATTCCCCAAAGTACTCTCAATAAATCCACCCTCCGGGGTTCACTTTCACGAGCAACCTTGTTGTGTGATTTGTTGTGTGAGAATGCGGGCAACTGCATGAGAAATCACACACAAGTGTTTGCAGTTTTCACCGCACTAATCTGCATTTTTTTCCCTCTCTCTGTTCACCACCCCAGCACTGATCGGCGCGCTCTCTTCCGCTGAAGATGGAGGAGATCCTGCAGCGCCTCACCGAAGTCAGCATCCGCCAGCAGCAGATCGTGGAACATCTGGCCACTCGGCAGGGCAGGGCTGAAGAAGATATCGCCGCCCTCCATGCCCAGGCTGCCCAGCCATTGGCTGCTGGACGGGCAGCCCACCTCAGCTCAGGTAGTGGAACGAGTGGTCATCGATCTCCTCCTCCGCGCCCTGCCTCGGTCCCATCGTCAGGCGGTGGGTATGAGGAACCCCGCCACTGTCCTCGCCCTGGTGGAGGCGATCGAGCTGGCGGATGCTGTCCACCAACGGGAGGCAGGAGAGAGAGCGCCACCATTTCCCTGGAGGGTGGTCCAGGAGCGACGCACGCCGGAGGGCACCTTGCGCGCAGTTGGCAGACCGGCAGTTCCGCTTCCGATGGACGAGCCCTTGCCCACCGCGGAACCCACGACGCCCCCGCGGGCTTGGCTGGCGGGCTGCATCGTACATCAGCACGTTCCACCTGCGGCTCCAGAGGCAGACGTCCAGCTGAACGGCAAGCCCATCCGGGCGCTTCTGGATTCGGGCAGCGCAGTCACCCTCGTCCAGGCTCGTCTGTGCCCGCCTCACCCTGGCCAAAAGAGTTACCTCCCGATCACATGGATGTGTGCATGGAGACACCCAACAAGTTCCAGCTCGCCGTGTGAACATCGCTGCCGCCCATGGCGCCTGGCCCGTCGAAGCCGGATTGGTGAAGAACCTACCGGTCCCACTGGTGCTTGGAAGAGATTGGCCAGGGTTTGGCCGCCTGCTCGCCGCCGTTGCTCAGCCCGCCAGCCCGGAACGGAACTGCCGCCGTCGTCGCCGGCCACAAGGACGTCGTCGCCGGCCGGCGCTGCTAGCTTCGGACAGCGGGAGAGATGGTGAGTCCCCCTCGCTAAATTCTAACCTGTTCTATGATGTGTTCCAGCAGGCCAGCGAGGGGGGCTCTTTTGCCAAAGACCAGCGGGAGGACGATCGCCTAAAACACTGCTGGGGTCAAGTTAGGACTGTGGACAGGAAAGACGTCCTCCCATGGCCCCATCCTCTCCCACACTTTGTGGTCCGAAGCGGTCTGCTATACTGCGTTGCTCAGCGTAGGGGGGAGGAGAAGGACCTTCTGGTCGTCCCGCGGACGAAGACGGAAGCCATCCTCGAACTGGCCCATTCCCATCCGATGGCAGGTCACCTAGGAGCGGCGAACACCATCCAGCGGATCTGGGATCGCTTTCACTGGCCAGGTCTGGAGGCGGATGTGAAGGGATTTTCTAAGGCCTGCCCGACCTGCCAACGCACGGCGCCCAGGACTCCTCCCCCCAGCCCGCTGATTCCCTTACCCATCATCGAGGTGCCCTTCGAGCGCATCGGAATGGATCTGGTGGGGCCGTTGCCTAAGTCTGCCCGAGGGCATGAACACATCCTCGTCATCGTGGACTACGCCACCCGGTATCCAGAAGCAGTCCCCCTGCGGAAAGCCACAGCGAAAGCCATCGCCCAGGAGCTGTTTCTGTTGGCCAGCCGGGTCGGCATCCCGACCGAGATACTGTCTGACCAGGGAACACCGTTCATGTCCCGGCTAATGGCAGACCTCTGCAGGCTGCTGGGGGTGAAACAGTTGAGGACCACTGTTTACCACCCGCAAACCGACGGACTCGTGGAACGCTTCAACCAAACTCTAAAACAGATGCTCCGAAGGGTAGCAGCGGAGGACAAGCGGGACTGGGACCTGATGATCCCCTACGTCCTCTTCGGCATCCGCGAGGTCCCTCAAGCCTCAACTGGTTTCACCCCCTTCGAGCTCTTGTTCGGCCGCCAGCCTCGGGGCCTGCTGGATGTCGCTCGGGAGGCCTGGGAACAGCAGCCTGCCCCTCATCGCACAGTCATCGAGCACGTCACCCAGATGAGGGAGAGGATCGACCGTGTCATGCCATTAGTCCGGGAGCATCTCAGCAAGGCGCAACAGGCCCAACAACGCCACTACAACCGGGCAGCCCAACCACGGGAGTTCCAGCCGGGAGACAGAGTAATGGTCTTGGTCCCTACTTCCGTCTGCAAGTTCCTGGCATCGTGGCAAGGGCCGTACACCGTGGTGGAGAAGGTTGGGCCCGTGACGTACCGGGTACGCCAACTGGGAAGAAGACGAGCAGAGCAGTTATACCACATCAACCTACTGAAGAAGTGGCAAGGGACCCGAGACCAGCTCGCCGCCCTGAGTCTCACCGATCCCGTGGTTGTTGACATGGACCCCCACCTGTCGGCTGCCCAGAAGACCGAGCTGCAGCACCTGGTCAGACAGTTCACGGATGTGTTCTCCTCTAGGCCCGGGCAGACCAACGTCATCCAACATGACATCAGGACCGCCCCTGGAGTCCCAGAAGCTCGTCGGCAGGCTATTGAGGAGGAAATCCAGGAAATGCTGAAGTTGGGGGTGATAGAACCATCTCGCAGCCCATGGTCCAGCCCCATCGTGATGGTACCCAAACCGGATGGCACCCTCCGCTTCTGCAATGACTTCCGCCGGCTCAACAAAGTCTCCGAGTTCGACGGCTATCCCATGCCTCGGGTCGACGAGCTGCTAGACCGCCTGGGGAGGGCCCGGTACATCACGACCCTGGACCTCACCAAGGGATACTGGCAGGTACCACTTACATCCTCTGCTAAATCAAAGACTGCTTTCTCTACCCCTAGTGGACACTGGCAGTACCGGACCCTCCCCTTCGGCCTTCACGGGGCACCTGCGACCTTCCAACGAATGATGGACATCATCCTACGGCCCCACCAAGCGTACACAGCCGCGTATTTGGATGACGTCGTGGTGCACTCCGAGGAACATCTGGAACGTCTGCGGAGGGTGCTCTCGGAGCTCCGGCGGGCTGGACTGACCGCCAACCCCCGCAAATGCCACCTCGCGCTCTCTGAGGCGAAGTACCTGGGATTCCAGGTTGGCCGGGGCCTCATCAGGCCCCAGGAGAAGAAGGTGGAAGCAATCCGCAACGCACCCAGACCACAAACAAAATCCCAGGTACGCGCCTTTTTGGGGTTGGCGGGGTACTATCGCTGTTTCATCCCCAACTTCTCCTCTTTAGCCGCCCCCCTGACAGACCTGACCAGGAAGGGGCAGCCCGAGAAGACCTGTTGGACGTCGGCCGCCGAAGAGGCCTTCGCCCAACTCAAGACGGCCCTGACAGCGTCTCCGGTACTCCGCGCCCCGGACTTCGGCTGCCCCTTCCTGCTGCAAATGGATGCTTCCGATACCGGACTGGGAGCCGTCCTATCCCAAGTCCAGGAAGGTGAGGAACATCCCATACTTTACATCAGCAGAAAGCTGTCCCCGGCAGAGAAGAACTACGCCGCCGTCGAGAAGGAGGCCCTGGCCATCAAGTGGGCAGTCCTGGAGCTGCGGTACTACCTCCTCGGCCGTAAGTTCACCCTGCTGACAGACCATGCTCCTCTCCAGTGGATGGCCCGGGCGAAGGATACCAACGCCAGGGTGACCCGCTGGTTCCTCGCGCTCCAGGACTTCCACTTCGAAGTACGACATCGGGCCGGGGCCGCCAACGCCGATGGACTCTCACGGATGTGGGCAGCTTTTTCAGGTCTGTCAGGGGTCATTACCCACCCACCCCTTGTTTCACCCCTACTATCTCCTCTCGTTCCCAGGGCCAGAACGACGCTTAGGGGGGGGGGGGGGGGGGGGGTGTGACGAGTCTCTCTGGGCATATCAGCGTCGCCCTGGCAACCAACGCACGGCACCTGCACGTCCTCATCACGGGCTGATCGATCACAGCTGCACCCGATCAGCGAGAGGCTGTAAAAGCCGCTACCGCTCTCACTTGAGTAGACACCCGTCTCATGCTGAACGTGCTGGAACTAATCCTCTTTCTCTTACCTCACAGAAGGCAGCGAGTGACCGACAGCCCGATTGAGCACGCCTGGACACCCACCTTCACGAGCATGAGGACTTCACAGGAACACCAGCCACGAAGACAGCACGCACCTTTGTTTCACCGTTTGCACCTATTCCCCAAAGTACTCTCAATAAATCCACCCTCCGGGGTTCACTTTCACGAGCAACCTTGTTGTGTGATTTCTCACCCATGACTCTATCTATCTATCTATCTATCTATCTATCTATCTATCTATCTATCTATCTATCTATCTATCTATCTATCTCTAGTGTAGTCTAGTGTAACACCCCCCTATTTTTTCATCAAATACTTTTTCACTCTTACTCAAGTAAATATTCCGATTGTTACTTTTACTTTTACTTGAGTACAGATTTTGGCTATTCTACCCACCTCTGCCCCAAACAGCCATAACAAGGCTAACTGTTTTAGCATGTGGGTTTGAAGTTAGCATAAAAGCATCAAATTAAACTAGAGAAATAGATACTTCAGGCCATGCAAGTGAAATAGCCTAATACAATTCAATGGTTGCTAGGCAAAAAAAATAATCCTGATGAAAAATGTCACTTTCCTACCTGAAAATATATATTTTTTTTGTTATAAAATTTGCTCAAAGTCACATGCAATTTCTCCTATGAGTTCAAAAAGAAGATGGGAGTGTATGATAATGATGACCTTACCACAGCTCTTTCTGACCTGTCAAACATCCCGTGTTACAACACTACCCGGTCTCCTATACACTCTAAAAAAAAAAGGTTCTATATGGCACCAAAAAAGGTTCTTGGCTCGTAATCATAGGGGAACCTTTTTTAGTGCTATATAGCACCAATTTTGGTGCTTCAGTGGTTCTTCAGCGGTTCTTCAGAGGTTCTTCACCGGTTCTTTGACTAAGGTGCTATATAGCACCTCTGAAGAACCGCTGAAGAACCACTGAAGCACCAAAATTGGTGCTGTATACTATAGCACTAAAAAAGGTTCCCCTATGATTACGAGCCAAGAACCTTTTTTGGTGCCATAGAACCTTTTTTTTTTTGAGTGTACACCCACAGTCCTATACAATGAATAACATAAAAACATGCAAATATTTAGGCCTATTTATTTTATTTTATTAGGCCAGAAAGGGAAAATTGATCATGAACAAACAACTACATGGTTTGAACGGTTAATTTACAAGTGCAATCAAGACGAACTCTTTCTACTGGTTATTTTTGACGATAGTTAAGTATCAGTGAATGAATTTAAGCTCCACCTTCATTCAAGTCACTCACTGCCCACATGTTCTCTAGACACATCGCGTGTGAATGCAACAACCGCGAACATCCGCCACAGAGTGCCATAAAAGTGCTCTTCCTCATCCAAATGCGTTTCAAACGTGATTTATGTATCATGTTATGGGCTGCAGCCTGCGTGTGTCCGACTCCAAACCAGGATGCCTGCAATATCACTTCAGACACCCTCCAGCTGTTGGACCAGGGACGCTGCCTCTTTAGATCCATCCTGCCTTCAGATGCAGCTGTGCAGGTACTGGTGTGTTTCTTTGTGGTGATGACCATAACCTCACTTGTGATCAATGTGTGCACTCTGTTTAGTATCGACAATTCAGAAGACTTATCCTGGCAGCCACGCTTTGCCTTGCTGAAAAACCTCATAGTGAGTGATGTTCTACTCATTGTCACCCAAGGTCCAACAGTGATACACTGCCTGCTACAGAAGACCACGCTGCTGTACGGAGCTTGGTGTGTCGTTCAGTTCTTCATTAACACCGTTTGTGTTTTCTGCACTATACTTACTATCACCTGCATGGCTCTGGAGCGCTACCTGTATGTGTGCCAAGGCATCTACTACCTCAGTATACTAACCACAAAGCGCCTTTACCTCATAGTCGGGTTCACATGGCTTACTTCAGTGTGCTTATCGGCAATGATCACAGCTTTGCTCAGTTTAGCGCACAATAACTCATTGCTGGGCAAACCCATTACAGGACTCCTTTGTGAGCCAGACACCTTGGAGTCCCTGCTGGGCTTTCCACGGGCTGCTGCGCTGTTTCGCAAAGTGGCAGGGCTCACGGTGACGCTGCTTTGCATCTTTTCCTACTCGTTCTCATACCTGCGCATGTATCAGGAGGCGCGCAATGCCGTTCAGCCTTTCCAGCAGGTCAATGTGAGGGCGCGCAAGACCGTGATGTTCTACTGCTCAATGCTGCTGCTTCAGCTGCTCCCCATCTTTCTGAAGATAGCCTCAGATGCTCTGTGGGAACTCAAAGGCAACAAGGCCATGATCCAGTCGCTGGATTATCCTGTAGGCTGGACGCCAGGAGGGACCCTCCACATCATGCTGCTGGTGATGCTTCAGGTGCCTCCTTGCATTAATCCACTCATTTACGGTCTGCGCAACAGGGAGGTGAGGGAAGCTCTGGCCAGGTTGCTGTGGTGGAAGAGGGAGAACCAGGATTAAAGCCAGGTCCTCGCATCTACTGCAAAATGTTTCAGGGAATTTTCAGTAAGAAGAAACAGAATGTAAGAAAGATAAATAGATGTCAAGATGTCATAGATAGATCACAATAATAAACGTCAATGCAAAATTCTTTGAATGCAAAACATAGTAAATTTGACCTTTGTTCACACAAAACATGCCCAATTTCTATGTAAACACCAATTTACATTAAGGTTCAATTTGTTAATATTAGTTAATGCATTAGGTATCAGGAACAAACAATGAACAATTTGTTCATTGTTAATTCAGGTTTGTTATAAAAACAGATGAACTTTTTAAAGGTATATCTTGACATACAATATTTTTTAGTAGTTATTCAGAATTAACCAAAAATGAGCAAAGGTGATAGTTCCAACAGTTAATGGCAGAGACTGTGGCAGAGACTTCATAAATGAATGCAATATATTACTTTTTATTGATTTATACGCACCAGCCGACTCCAGAACAGCTTCTTCCCACAAGCAATTAGACTATACTTAACTCCTGATCCATCAGTATCATAACACACACTGGACAGAATATCACTCAGCACAACCCACTGTAGATAAACACATTATATACACATTTATTTATCATACAGCATCTATTGCACTTTGTATTTCAATTTGTGAACATATTGTATACTGTACATTGTATATTATTACCATAGCTTAATGTATACTGTTATTGTTTAATGTATGTTTAGTGTATATTGTTTAAAGTATATGTATATTGTAAGTATGTGTATATTGTTTAAAGCTGTGAGAACTACACTCACATTGTGTAAATTATTTATTGTTTATTGTAGTGTATGCTGTGAGTAATTGTGGGCGCATCAGATGTGTAATCTGTTGTTGCTTTAAATGTTGTACATGTCATGTCATGACTACTATGTTTGCTCGGACTGCACCTAAGAATTTCACCTACTGTTGCACTTGTGCATATGGTAGAGTGACAATAAAGTGATTTGATTTGATTTGATTTGATGTATGTGTATGTATGGATTTATTTATGAATTTGTGTATTTATATGTACAGCAATTTTTTTATTTATTGTGACATTTTTTTTTTATTACTTCAGTTCAGTTCAATGTTAATTATGCATTATGAAGACATTGTTGATTGTTTCCTTTTGAAATCTGAGTAGAAATGAAAGATATTTGTTAAATGATCAAATTATTTAGTGCCAAGTCATAAAAGTATGTGATGCAACTTCATACCGTAACTTCATGCAGTTTCTGTGCTTAATAAACTGTTGGAAATGGTGTCTAAATCCATTGGACACTAATAACTGTACACATCGCTGCTTCTTTTGTGATCTGGATTCTGTGATCAAATGGATAATTACAACCCAATCGCTTCTAGTGAGTGTTTAAACGCAACCTTTTCAGACTATTTCCTTATATTTGCTGTGTTACTAAAGAGGTCCTTACATTAATTCAAGGTGAACTGCATGAATAATATCACTGTGCAAACACATCTCATGAAACAAACAAGTCAGCCCAACAAGCTAGACCTTGTTTTCCTGGCATGAGACATGACTTTACATTAATAAGCGGTTCTAAAGCAAGTATGACTATTGCTATTAATCACTAACTTTAGGTTATGGATATGAACAAGCATCTAAAAGCTTAAACTCTGATGTGTACCTCCCCGCACAAACATGAATGATCACTTGTTTGGAAGAGTTGAGCTAATACTTTTCTAAGCAGTTAGAAATTAAAATGTTCGCCCAATGGCTAAACCTGCTAAAAAAACTACCAACTAAAAAAAAAAGACTATGTAGCGTGTACTGCCAACCGCTCATAACGCCTTAGCAATGGCAGGCACTCCAAGCACCACCGACAATTTGTTTTTCAGAAATGTGAAAATCTTTTCATTTCACCTACTGGAACATTTAATAATTATTATTATTTACTGTAAAACCTGCAACGCATCTCGAATGTGATCAGTTGTACTTTCAATTTAGTTCATTTTACGTTTCTTTGAAGAAAAAGAACGAACAAAGTCAAGTGATGGGAAATATATAGGCTGAAAGTTCATTATCATTCTGGCAAATGTGTGAAAACCAAAGTGGCGAATCCACTTTCTCTTTTTCCTGCATGTTTCCTGCACACATTACAGAAGCGTGCATAGCCTACAATAGGAAAAAGAACAAAAGTGTGCAGCTTATGAAACCTAACACTTTCATTTAAAGGAGAGAGAAAATAGAGAAACCTTGACTAAAGAATAGCTTGCAGCAAGTAGTGCACGAATGCAATACTTTGTAATATACATCTGGTCTTGCTCACCAAGGCTTATTGTTGAGCTCTCTCTAGTGGATAAAAGAGTAACAGGTCTTTACTATTTCAGAGTCATTGTTCAGTTCAAGCTCTTTCCCCCCCAGCTCTCAAGCTCTTTCAGTTCAACCCCCATCCCTCCCTTAATGATAAGAGTCCTTGACAAACACTTAAACTAAAGAAAAGTTTACAGATAGATGGTATAGGTCATAAAAAGAACTATTTATACATAAAATAATTTGTATTTATTTTTATAAACAAAAAATAAAACCAACAAGTGAAAACAAGTCTGGAGTGATTAAAACGTTCTTCCTCTCAGGTGCACAAAGACAAAGGAATGAGGAAGTAATGAGTCGTTGTGTCAGTCAGTCACTTCACATTGATGCATTACAGTAAGGGAAATTGAACGGTTGCTCACACACTCACACAAGCCACAGAAACTGAACTGAAACCAAAGATATACAGGCTGTAGAGGTAAGTGAAATTTTAATGATTCTTAAAAATCATGCAACATAAATTGACATTTCGTTTGTATTTTAAACATGTTGTAAAACAAATTTTGTGTAGTATAGTACTCTCTTAGCTGCTTGGCTCGACGGGACAATGCCCAAGACTGATACATTCTTCTTGAGTGGCTGGCAGAACCCGTTTGTGTGTTGCAAATCCTTTGTAGCCATAGTCCTTAACCCAAAATATATAAATAATAAGAATAATATACTAGTTGTGCCTGTTTTAAATTTTTATTTAAATACAGGTTAAGGATAATAGTACATTATATATTTCTTCATTTGTTTTGTTTAAATGGGGGAGGAATGATAACACTACAAAAATGAAAATTCTATATTATTCACATTTGTCATTTAAAAAAGCTAACTAAATAATAGAGAGAGTGGGGTAAAATAAATGCTATAGTGTTAGGTTGCTTATTCCTATGTACGTTTTTGTTAAATAATGTTTTAGGCAGGCACCATCATATCTACCCATCTAAAAATGAGAGAAACAAAAAGGCAATGTTTAATAAAAGTTTATTTTGCATGTCAGCTATTTACATAGTCCAGTGTTTCCATATCAACCCAATTGTACCACAATACTTTTATATACAGTATATATATATATAAGCAAAGTTGATTTTCTGTATGATGTTTGAATTTGTATTAATATTTTACCACAAATAAATGTATATATTTTGTATACATCATACAGTATATACACTGATTAGGCATAACATTATGACCACTGACAGGTGAAGTGAATAACACTGATTATATCTTCATCACGGCACCTGTTAGTGGGTATATTAGGCAGCAAGTGAACATTTTGTCCTCAAAGTTGATGTGTTAGAAGCAAGCTTAAGGATTTTAAGTGATTGTGATGGCTAGACAATGGGTCAGAGCATCTCCAAAACTGCAGCTCTTGTGGGGTGTTCCTGGTCTGCATTGGTCAGTATCTATCAAAAGTGCTCCAAGTAAGGAACAGTGGTGAACCGGCGACAGGTCATGGGCAACCAAGGTTTATTGATGCACGTGGGGAGTGAAGGCTGATTCGTGTGGTCCGATTAAAACAGACGAGTTACTGTAGCTCAAGAAGTTAATGCTGGTTCTGATAGAAAGGTGTCAGAATACACAGTGCATCGCACGTATATATCATACAATCATAAATATTTTGCTTCACAAAAATGGGGAAATGCAAGGAGGAAGCAACACTCGTATTTACCATGCAACATTGTTGGAATGTAAAATAGTCTGACCAAGACAACCTCTGCAATGGTTTTAAATATATTATAAACAAATTATTTATTGTATGAAAATATGCCAAAAATATGTGATCATATTACAGAAGTCACTCTCTTTGAAATCCCTTTAACTCTCTTTGTTGTTCCCTTTAACTTCCTAGCTCAATATCCTAGTAACTGCATAGCAAAACACTAAAATCAACTAAAGAAACTGCCCTGGATCATGACAGAGTTTAACAAGTGCAAGCACCACTCCTATTTTCTTTTAAACAAATGGTTCAACTTACCCCCCATCCCAAATTGGATGATATAATTAATTTCTGTACCACAATACACTCCCTGTTTTGAAAAGACTAAACTTTTGCTCATGCTAACTCTATTTCATTCCAGCATCCATGGAAAACAAATGGGATGCACACCAGCAACAGGAATCTTGCTCCGATAACAGCCTTGTATTTATTTGTAAGTTACCGACCAAGGAAGGATTCCTGTCACTGGACAGCCAGGAACCTGTTCAAATCAAACTCCCAGCGCAATGCAGCGTCCATCAGCTTCGTGTGCGCCTGTGTATGTTAGCACAGGAGAATAACAGACTTTCGGAGCCATTTGCACTTCTGGACCCAGAACGATACAGTCTGTTGTACCACAAGGAGGATGAGTGGTATGAAATTTATGACGACTTTCAGGTATTGCGAACTCTGGATGCGCCCTGGTTTCAGGGTACTGATGGTCTTCAAACTGTCTGCGTCAATGTTTTGGCTCAGAAAACTGCCACCGGGGAGAGAATTCGCTTCCAGGACGTTCTGAACGAACTAATCGGCTATGATTTGGACTCCTCAGACACTAATCGTTTAAGTGAGCTAGGCTATACCCGAAGAAAGTTTGCCACACCACGAAGGGAAGAACTGAAAAACCGGGATCCTATAGATTATGCCATTGAACCATGGACAACTTCCATAGTGCTCCCAAATGACCAGCAAGGTCACCTTCAGCGGAAACTCTCAGTGACTATTTATTATAATAGTTCAAACATTTCCATTAAAGCTGACTTGACACATACCCCCAGTGATCTTCTGAAGATCTTCTGGGAATCATTGCCAAAGGGGGACCTGTCATTCGAAGGATGGTCTGTTGATCATGTCCTCAAGGTGTGTGGCAGAGAGGAATTCTTGAGTGGAGACTTTAAGCTCTCAGACTATTTGTGGGTCGTGCACTGCCTTAAAAACTCACTGGAGCTTCATCTCTCAGTGATTGCTGTCTCATCCCTTCCAGATAACACAGTAGGTAGAGAGTACTGGCTGCTAGTGGACAGTCTCACTGGTCTCTCATACTCCCATGAGGAACTTTCCCTTAAAGGGAAAGAAGTAGAGGACATAGTGATGATTTCTATGTGGGACTGTGATAGAAAGTTCAGGGTTAAACTCTTAGGGTTTGACATCCCAGAACTACCAAGTAAGGTACCTCCACTTGTTCATGTGGAAGCCACCATAATATATGGTAGAAAGATCGTGTCATCAGTTTGTTCAAATCGAAAAGAGTTTACAGATGAAGTGCTGTGGAACACCTGGCTAGAATTTGATATTCTGATCAGGGATATCCCTCACGGAGCAAAATTAGGCCTCACAATTAATGCCGGTACCACAGAAGGCACGTCAACCAAGGACACAAAGTCGAACTCCTCTAAAGTACCAGATTACCAGAAGGGGAAAGGGAAAGTTCTATACTTTGTAAACCTCCAGTTGATTGACCACAGATCCCTTCTTAGCCAAGGTCCACACTCTCTGCACATGTGGCCTTTCCCAGAATGGGACGAGGAGGCATTCACTTACGAAGCGGAAAAGCTGTCTACCGCCACTAACCCTGATGTAGCTAAATCAATGGCAATTACCTTTATGCTCGATCGCTACAGCTTTCCTGTCGTCCTGCCGCACGGCAAGAGCTCCTCTTTTAGTAGTACATCTCCAATCTCAGGCTCTTCTACACTGGACCTTTCAGGAGAATCCAGACTCTCCTCCCAATCCAATAAGGCTCCTACAACAACACCCTCCACAAAGACAGATTGCCTCAGGAGGCTAAAAGAAGAAAGTGTCCACTATGCCTCAAATTTACCTCAGTTTCTTCGCAAGGTCGACTGGATGACGCCAACTGCTGTCCAGGATGTCCACTGGCTGTTGAGTCACTGGGATCCAGAGGACATAGAGCTGTGTGTGGCCCTTGAGCTCCTGAGTGTGGATTTTGCCGATATGAAGGTCAGAAGACTGGCAGTTCAAAGATTAGACATCCTATCCAATGATGAGGTACTTAAGTACCTGCTGCAGCTGGTTCAGGTAAATTGCTATAAAAGTAAACTGACCTATACAATAATGCTATTGCCAAAGTAATGAGCCTCCTAAGAGCTCTTTCTTGGGTTTGTCTCCAACTGTGAGTTCCAATAAAGCATGCTATTTTCTGTAGACCCTTAAAGTCGAGCCATATCATGATAGCTGTCTGGCAAGATTCCTTCTCAAAAGAGCACTAAGAGTGAGTCATATGTTTCCATCTATGCACACTTTATTAGACTTCATTAGATGTTTCACATCTCTTTAATTTTCACCAATAATACATTGCACCTGTCAAAAGATAAAGGTTAAATCCATTTACTGTTGCCATTTCCTGGAACACAGAGCAGACGGATCGGACACTTCTTTTTCTGGTATTTGCGAAGTGAGGTGGCAGGATGCCCATTTTTCCGCCAGCGTATGGCGGTTATCCTGGAGGCATACCTGTTGGGCTGTGGAGAGGCAATGCTGACTGAATTCCAGCGTCAAGTACAAGTTGTCAATTGCCTCCACGATGTGGCTCTAGCAGTGAAAATGCTCTACCCAGATAGGACAGACCTTCCATCAACAGGTAAAGTTCAAACAACTGTTCCCTCTGTACGTTTTGGGTTTTATATATTCATCTACATTATATTGTATGTGTATCAGCTCCTCAGAAGCTGCAGGAGTTATTGGAGGAGTGCAATTTACCCACTGACTTCCAGGTGCCTTTTGATCCTCGTGTCAGAGCAGGAAGTATCATAGTGAGTTGAGCATATTTATCTATAGATATAGTTTCCAGTATATGTTTGAATATTAAAGTTGCATCACAAAATACCTTGTAACCAATCATGTCAACATGCTGGCAGGCTTTAGCATATCATTAACTATTCTGGCCCCACTTTATATTAGGTGGCCTTAAGTACTATGTACTTACATCAAAAAATAAGTACAATGTACTTACTGTGTTCAAATTGTATTGCAAAAGACTTTTGCTGATTTTGAGGTGGGATACGGGTAGGGTTAGGGACAGGTGTGCTGGTATGGGTAAGTTTAAGGGTAGGGTTAGGTGTAAGGGAAGTGCCAACTGTGTAATTACAAATGTAACTACAGAAATTAATTACGTAATTACAGGCAGGTCATTTTTAAAATGTAAGTACAATGTAAAAACATGTATGTACACAATAAGTGCATTGTATCAAATGATTAATTAAAATGTTAGTACATAGTAGTTAAGGCCACCTAATATAAAGTGGGTCCACTATTCTCTGAAGCAGCTGAGTCTCAAGAGATGAAAGTGATCAAAGATGACTTTTAAGGGATACAATTATTTACACAGGGGGATTTTAAAATGCTATCAGATTTCTTTATGTAACAAACTTATAGCAAACATAAACCTCTAAGTTTACTGAAACTTGGTCCCTACATAAGCTGTTTGTAGGCCTTCATTAATTCTCAAACTATTTATTCACCCTCATGCCATTCCAAACATGAATGACACAATAAGATATTTTGAAAAAAAGTCTGGATAAAACGATACTCGGTTACTTAACGTAACCTCGGTTCTCTCTAGAAGAGGGAACGAGTATTGCGTAAGTTCCTTACGCTACGGGAAAGTATTCTTTCTTCGAGATTTCTGAAAAACCCAAAATTATCCTTAATTTTGTAACATTGTCAACGCAGTGCGGCAGCCTGGCAGACCATAGCAGGCTATTCCAGCGTGCCATTGGCTGCTCTGCTGGCAACTGCAGCAGCCTATCGGTGAGCCCGCGTGACGTGGCGACCAATGAGGGCGCTTCGCGCCCACCTGGCTTCATTTGCCTACAGGTGGGGCGTGGCCACGTGTATATAAGCAGGGCTCACGGGCTGCATATTCGGTTTTCGTAGTTCTGAAGCGTAAACGCCCACGGGGCGCACGGCAAGGAACGCAATACTCGTTCCCTCTTCTAGAGAGAACCGAGGTTACGTTAAGTAACCGAGTATCGTTCTCTTACGAGAGGTTCTCTCGTATTGCGTAAGTTCCTTACGCTACGGGAACATATTGTCAACGCCGTGCGCGCCTCGCATACAGCATATGTATCCCAGGGAACCGGGGACCATAACACTGCTCGGGCAGGGTGGCCGGTAAAGGAAACGGGCCACCACATATACGGACACTTCGTTTGAACTGACGGGTGGTTACAACGGGTGGTTACAACACCCTGCCTTATGAATGAGGGAACGGCACCTGCCGGTCGCCTTCAAATTCACCACACCTTGTCTCATGAATGAGGGAACGGCAAGGCCGGTCGCCTTCAAATTCACAATATCTTGTCATATGAGTGAGGTAACGGCACCGCCGGTCACCTTCAAACTCACAATAGCTCTTTTCGTAAATGAGGGAACGGTACCGCCGGTCTCCTTCAAATTTACATAAGCCTTGTACCGAACTTACTACCAGTATGTGAGCTATGTCTGCGCAGAATCACCGGGCAGAACCAACAGCCTTATTGAACTGATAACACTTTCGCCTGTAAGGCAGGAACTTCCAGATTGTAAAATCTCACGAACGTAGACGGGGAGGCCCAGCCTGCCGCCACGCAAATATCGTGGATGGAAATCCCTCTGGCCCAAGCCCACGAAGAGGCCATGCCTCTGGTGGAGTGTGCTCTGACACCTAGCGGGCACTGCAGGTGTTTGGAAGCGTATGCAGTTGCAATCGCGTCCACTATCCACCTGGACAGGGTCTGTTTCGAGGAGGCGAGACCTTTAGCGCGCCCTCCAAACGAAACAAATAGCTGCTCAGAACGCCTGAAGGCGGCGGAGCGTGTGACATAAACCCTCAATGCCCTGACAGGGCAGAGGATATTGCCACCGTCCCCCTCGTCGGATGCTGGCAGAGCCGAGAGGGAGATAATCTGCGCCCTGAAAGGAGTGCCGATCGCTTTGGGGACATAACCGTGCCTCGGTCTGAGAATGACCTTAGAGTCATTAGGACCGAACTCCATACACGTCGGGCTCACTGAGAGCGCGTGTAGATCCCCCACGCGTTTCACTGAAGCCAGAGCTATCAGGAACGCGGTTTTTAGCGAAAGGAACCTTGGTTCCACAGTCTCGAGCGGTTCAAAGGGATGAGCCTTCATGGCCTCTAGGACCAAGGCCAGATCCCAAATAGGAACCGATGGGAGCCGCGGGGGATTCATCCGTCTAGCTCCTCTGAGGAAACGGATGATGAGCTCGTTCCTTCCTAGCGTGCTGCCTAGCGTCGTCTGGGCGAACGCTGCTATAGCCGCTACATACACTTTGAGCGTGGAAGGGGACCTGCCCAGTTCCAAGAGCTCCTGGAGGAAGGAGAGCACCCGCTGGACCCCACATTGCTGCGGTTCCAATCCCTTAGAAGCACACCACTCAGTGAACACCGACCACTTAGAACTATATAACCGCCTCGTCGAGGGGGCTCTAGAGTGTGAGATCGTGTTCATAACCCCTTCGGGCAGGTCAACGGGTATCCGTTGGTCACCCATACATGCAGAGACCATCGCTCTGGATGGGGATGCCAAACTGACCCTCCTGCTTGAGAGAGGAGGTCTGCTCTCAGCGGAACTGGCCAGGGGGGTGAGTGCGACAGCTTCACCAGCTCTGGGTACCAAATCTGGTTCTCCCAGCGCGGCGCTATAAGGAGCACCGGGCGGCGCGTTTCCCTGATTTTCGCTATAACCTGGGTCAATAGGGAAATCGGCGGGAAAGCATACAGCGGGAGGCTGGGCCAAAGTTGGGACAGCGCATCCTCGCTTTTGGACAAGAACGTCGAGCAGCGGGCGTTCTCTTTTGTTGCAAAGAGGTCGAGCTCCGCTCTGCCGAATAGGCGCCATACCAGCTGGACTGTCTGGGGGTGCAGGGACCATTCTCCTGGGAGAATGAGGCCCCTGGACAGCTTGTCCGGGCCCACGTTGAGGTGGCCCGGAACGTGCGCCGCTCTCAGCGAGCGCAGCGAGCTGTGTGCCCACACGAGCAGGCGTTCCGTCAGATTGCCCAGACACCTGGACCTGACACCGCCCTGCCGGTTCACGTAGGACACCACCGTGGTATTGTCCGACCGGACCAACACATGGTGTCCCCGTATAAACGGGAGAAACTGCTTGAGCGCGTTCTCTACCGCTATCATCTCCAAACAGTTTATGTGTAGGAGTTTTTCTCCGCTCGACCAGAGGCCCGAGGCCGGTCTGCCCTCGAAAACGGCGCCCCAACCCGAGGTGGAGGCGTCCGTCGAGATGACTTTGCGGTGTGAGATGGCTCCCATTGTCACTCCCCGCTGGTACCAGTCGGCTACTAACCAGGGCTCTAGGGCTGCAACACAGCCCTGAGTCACTCTGATCCTGAAACCTCCGGCAGCCCAGGCTCTGTGAGGCACTCGGGCGTTTAACCAGCGTTGCAGCGGGCGCATGCGCATTAAGCCCAGCTGGAGCACAGCTGCAGCTGAGGCCATACGTCCCAGCATCCTCTGAAAAAGCTTGAGAGGTGCGATTTTGCCCGGCCGGAAGTACGCAGCCATGCGCCGAACTTGGCGCGTGCGTTGTGGTGACAGGCGGGCAGACATAGCCACAGTGTCCAGATTCAAACCCAGAAATGAGGTTGATTGCGTGGGCACTAATGAGCTCTTGGTCCAGTTGACCGTGAGCCCCAGGCTGTCCAAATGGCTGAGCAGCATTGCCCTGTGGGCGAGGAGCTCGGCCTCTGACTGCGCCAGGATGAGCCAGTCGTCCAAGTAGTTCAATATTCGCATCCCCCGGTTTCTCAGGGGAGCGAGGGCCGCGTCCATGCACTTCGTAAATGTACGGGGTGCTAGTGACAGGCCGAACGGAAGGACGGTGTATTGATAAGCCTGGCCGTCGAAGGCGAATCGTAAGAAGGGCCTGTGACGCGGCGTTATCTTGATTTGAAAATATGCGTCTTTCAAATCTAGGGAAATTAGCCAGTCTCTCGGGCGAATATGCGCGAGGATCTGCTTGGTCGTAAGCATCTTGAACGATCTCCTCAAAAGAGCTTTGTTCAGACGCCTCAGATCCAGAATCGGTCTGAGCGACCCGTCCCTTTTTGGCACGAGAAAATATCGGCTGTAAAAGCCTGACTCGCTCATAGCAGCGTGGCTATCTCCGCTCGAAGTAGATGTGCTACTTCTTCGCTCACTCTCGTCTCTATACGCGCACAGAAGCGCGGAGGGCGGCGAGCGAACTGCAGAGTGTAGCCGTGCTTCACTGTTCTCAGCACCCATTCTGATACACCTGGAATGGCTTCCCACGCTTTCGCGTGTGCCAAACGGGACAGAACGGCCTCTGGGCTCGAAACGCCGCGTTTCGCGGGTTTGACGGCCCGTATAAGAGGGGCGGGCGCGGTGCACGCGCTCTCTGTGCTGTGGGCCAGCCGCTCGCTTTCGGTGGCTGGCCGCCTTACACACTGTGTCTCTACCGCTTTGAGCGGGGAATGTCTTGTGTGTGGCCCTACACTCATCGCTTCGGCCACCTTGGGCGGAAAACAAATGGTGTGTGGCGCGGCGCGTAGCGCCTGGGGCATAATGTTCGCGAAAATGTGTGAGCGCGTTTGAGCGGGCACAACTCTTACGCGTGGAACATGACCGGTTAAGAGTGGCTGTGTGACAGCGCGTGTGGTGGCTAGGCGTGGACGCAGACAAGCGGACACGTGACCTAACTCTAGCACTCGAGCGGCCGGAGGCCGCTTTATGTGAGTGGGGGACACGGGGTTTATTGTGCTTATGTGCAGGGGTGAACACAGAAAAGTGGGCACATTTACTGCATTTGAAACACATACGGCGTGAGCCGTGCAACCAGAAATAATGCAACTTTTGTGATTTCTCTGGTTCGCCGTAAAAACGGCGGTGGTTGACAGGCGAGAGGGCGTTTTTGCCGGCTCGTTGGCTGCGTGAAATTCCTCTGCAGCAGCCACAGTGGTGGGGGCTGACAGGAAAAAGAGTTTTGACGGTGGTCCGGCCGCAGCGGGACTTAACCGTCGTTTCTTGCCTCTGGCTAGGAGGGCTTTGGAGGCTCGGACTTCAGCACGATCCTAGGCCGGGGGCCCCGAGGGGGAGGCGGCTTACCGTGGCTGGAAGAGCGCGATCTGGGGCGGCCGCTCGGTCTTCGCTGAGAGCTCCGCTGCGTGGAGCTCGGTGCTGGCTGGTCGCGAGGACGGCGAGCAACGGAGCTACTGCTGGCGCCTGGGCGTCGAGGCAGGAAGAGGTTCATGGCCTGCGTCGTCTTCTGTACTTCGGAGAAACGGTCGACGATCCCCTTGACCGCTGGTCCGAAGAGCCCAGATGGAGAGAGCGGGGCGTTTAAGAAGGCCGCGCGCTCTGTTTCTCGCATGTCCGCGAGCGTGAGCCAGAGGTGGCGCTCAGCTACCGTGAGGGAGGCCATGGAGCGTCCGAGGGCCTGTGCTGCGGTCTTGGTAGCGCGGAGGGAGAGATCCGTCGCGCTTCGCAAATCCGTGATCAGCTCAGCGTCACAGCTCCTCTCGTCCAGATCACGGAGGAGATTGGCTTGGAGGATTTGCAGCACGGCCATAGAGTGCAGAGCAGACGCAGCTTGACCGGAGGCAGCGAAAGCGCGGCCGATCAGCGATGACGTCACTCTGCAGGCCTTAGACGGGAGGGCAGCCTTTGAGCGCCAACCAGAAGGCGGGCAAAGGTGCGCTGCGACCGCCTCTTCCACCGGAGGGATAGCGTTGTAGCCTTTCTCAGCCGCGCCGTCAACTTGTGAGAGCGTCGAAGAAGCCTGAGACGAGACCCTCGCGGAGAATGGCGCGTTCCAGGACTTTGCAAGCTCCTCGTGAAGCTCTGGCAGAAAGGGTGCAGTCCTGGCGGTGGGCGCACGGCGGCGACTGTTCAGGAAGCATCCGTCGAGCCGATTCGGCGCTGCCACCTTAGGCGGGGCCCATTCGAGGCCTAGCTGCTCGACAGCCCGGGTGAGAAGGCGCAACAGTTCGGCGTCCTCACCCGCTCGAGAGCGTCCGGAGGCTCGGACTGAAGAGGTCACGGAAGACCATTCCTCGCTGTCGGAAGCCATGATGGAGCAGCTGTCGGCGCGTTCCGCGGCCGCATCCGCCTCATCCCCAGAGGCGGCAACAGAAATGGCGGCCTGGGGTGGGGGCGGGGAAGGCGAGAGTGAAGCGGGCGGGAAGGGTTCCGGCGAGCTTCTCTCGGCCAACTCCGGAGTCCGCTGCGAGCGGCGCTTTTTCCTGCGCGGCTTAGCAGAGACTGGAGGGATGTCATCTTCGAACTGATCGAGTCGAGCCCGCAGGGTCGACATCGTTAGTTCTTCGCACTCCGGGCATCCGCCGGCGAGAAGTGCGGCGGCGGCGTGATCACGGCCCAGGCAGAGAGCGCAGATCACATGGCGGTCCCCGGAACTGAGCTGCGCGTGACACGAGCCGCAGGTGGAACGAGACATTTTTAGAAAAACGCTCGGCTCTTTTTGTGAAAGTGTGACGCAGCGGCGACAACACTGAGCAATAAAAGGATATAATGCTGCCGGATAGCAGAGCAGGCACGGATGGCTGAAGGTGGCGCGATGCTGCCGGCTTCTTCAGGCGCTGTCCTCTGCTTGCTCGTCTGCACGTTCAACGGCGGCGGGTTCCAGATCCAGCGATGCGAAGGGCTTCGCTGAAGAAAAGAAAATCGAATATGCAGCCCGTGAGCCCTGCTTATATACACGTGGCCACGCCCCACCTGTAGGCAAATGAAGCCAGGTGGGCGCGAAGCGCCCTCATTGGTCGCCACGTCACGCGGGCTCACCGATAGGCTGCTGCAGTTGCCAGCAGAGCAGCCAATGGCACGCTGGAATAGCCTGCTATGGTCTGCCAGGCTGCCGCACTGCGTTGACAATGTTACAAAATTAAGGATAATTTTGGGTTTTTCAGAAATCTCGAAGAAAGAATACTTTCCCGTAGCGTAAGGAACTTACGCAATACGAGAGAACCTCTCGTAAGAGAACCAGTAGACACATTATTCAAAATATTTTCAATTGTGTTTGTCAGAAGAAAATAAGTCACACAGGTTTGGAATGACATGAGGGTGAGTAAATGACGACAGAATTTTTTGGTGAACTATCCCGTTAACTCAAACTATGCCTCACACAGCTGAAAGACTGTAAGGTGATGGCCTCTAAGAAAAAGCCACTCTGGCTTGAGTTCTCCTGCATACAGTCAGAAGCTCCAGCCTTTCCTCCAGTCGGCATCATCTTTAAGCATGGAGATGACCTCCGACAGGACATGCTCATCATCCAGGTAAACTAGCAACTATTCAAAAATATGACTGATTTTTATTAGCAACTCAAAACTGAATAAATTAAGAAATGAAAGGGTTTTTAATTTTGTTTTTCAGACTCTTGTGGTCATGGACTCAATTTGGCAAGAAAAAGGTTTAGACTTAAACCTGGTGCCCTATGGATGCATTTCAACAGGATATAACATAGGTCTCACTCTTGTTCTTATAACAGCAGTAATGTCCGCAGTCACAGTGAGAGCACTTAGCAAACATTGACAGCAAAGCAATGTAAAAATATAATTAAGAAAATACAATTTTGACACAGCAATCAGGGATAATTGATTCTGTCGAATTGAGTTGTACACAAAAGCCTAATGTCCAACAAACTGATCAAGTGACTGTTGTCTCTGACATCTAGCTGTATGTCTGTCTTTGACACAGGAATGATTGAGATTGTGCGAGATGCGATCACTATTGCCTCAGTTCAGAAGAGTCAGGGAGGTATGGCGGGAGCTTTCAAAAACAATGCCTTGTATGACTGGCTCCAGAGGAAGTGCCCATTCCAGGAAAAAGTAAGCAGATATAGTGTACTAATACACTATACACTAATCTCATGTGAGCCGCCCTCTCTCAGTCAACAGCATTCCACCAGATCTGATTTAGGATTTATGAGATGTCTCTACAGTCTGATAAGCAGGTATCTGATGATTCTCTTCCTTATGTCTTGAACTTTGGTGAAACAGCACTTTCAAGCTATGGAGAAGTTTGTGAACTCGTGTGCCGGCTACTGTGTGGCCACATATGTGCTGGGTATAGGTGATCGCCACAACGACAACATTATGATCACCGATCAAGGTAAAAGAACATGTTAATAATGAAAAAGCCATTTTGCACGATGTAAACATATTGAAAGAAAATTTTCTATGAAATACTTCAGTCATAATTTCGTTACAGCTGGTTACTACGATTCATGCCACATATGTGACTTCTGCCACCCATCTAAAATGCCCAGAGTATCATGGAAATATTTTTTTGAGCGGTTTCAATAGCACAGAACATGGGAATGAATAGATATAAAAATACTGGTGTTTTACTAATGAATGATTCACCAGAGCATCTAACAAATATGAATTATTCTGTTCTTCTCAGGCAACTTGTTCCATATTGATTTTGGCCATATCTTGGGCAACACCAAGAGCTTCATGGGGGTGAACAGAGAAAGAGTGCCCTTTGTCCTGACCCCTGACTTCCTGTATGTTATGGGCAGGGTGAAAGGCCGTCCCAGCCTTTACTTCAAGAGATTTATGGTATGTTCTTCTGCGCTTTCAACATCTTCTCAGTTTTACTCGGCCTTGCAACCAATGTTGTTATTGTTAACTAAAACTATTAAAAACTGTTTTCGGCACAGATAAAGCTGAAATATGATGAATTACAAATATTCTTAACATAGATATTTAAAACCTAAACAAAAATTGGAAATGCTACTTCACCATCTAAGTGAAATAAATTTATGTTCAGGTAAAAGAAGTTAAAAAGTTAATCTATAAAGATTTTTTTTTTTTTTTTTCAAAAAGCATATAGCAAAAAAACTAAAAACTACTAAAAACTTAAGCTAAACTTAATTTACATTATAAATAACACTAAAATAACACTGCTTACAGGTACCACCAAAATCCGAGAAGGATTTGTTTCTCCTGTCTGTTTTATTAAGCTTTTAGAAACTAGACCCTGTTCTATTTGGATAAGTGACAGAGTAACTAGTAAAAAAGTTTTTTTTTTTTATTATATGTTCAATCACACATGTTTTGAGCAAGCCAACAAAATGCTACAGCCTCAAGTATCTGTTCTTTCTCTAGGACACCTGTATCAATGCCTATCTGTCCCTCCGGGCCCAGTCTCGCCTTTTTGTCACGCTCTTCTCTCTAATGCTCCTCACGGGAATTCCTGAGCTCAGCATGTCACAGGACATGCGCTACCTACGTACTGCACTGCAGCAGGATCAAGGGGAGGAAGAGGCTCGGAATCACTTCCTGCAGCAGATTGCACTTTGTGAGCAGAAAGGTTGGACTGTGCAGGCAAACTGGTGGTTTCACTTGATGGCAGGCATTAAATAGAAAACATGAGGAAACTATGTACATTTCTGACAGATAATGTAAGTTAGCAAAAAGAATGTTTCTGCATACAATTCAACTTAGGCACAGTGGTTACACTCTACAATACGATTTCATTTAACATTAGTTAACTACTTTAGTTAACATGAATTAAGAATGAAAAATACTTCTACAGCATTTATTAACCTAAATGTACTAAAACATTATTACAATCAAAAGTTGTATTTGTTAAGATTAGTTAATGCACTGTACAGTAACATGAACAAACAATGAATGACTGTATTTTTATTAACTAACATTGATTAAGAAATTGATATAATGAAAATATTTTGTTCATTGTTAGTTCATATTAGTTAATACAAAGTTCTGGGTAGTAACTGACTACATGTTCTCTAGATTACACAATCAGAATCCAAAAATGAAGTCTTTTTAAAATACTCATATTCAGACTACAGTTACTTTTTTATTGATTACATGTTATTCTCACAATTGCAGTCAATTATTCATAATTCATTGATTTTCTCAACATTGCATATCTAATCAACTGATTAACACAATTATTATTTGAATTATCACTCGGTTTCAGTGAGTTATTTAACCATGTATTAATGTATTTGGAAGGCTTTTGTCTGAAATTCTGAAATTTCTTTGACCTAATATATTTGCTTGAAGTAACCCCTGAGAAGTTAGGTCAATGATAAAATAAAGTCAATAAAAATAATAATAATAATAAACAATAAAATTAAGTTGACGGTTCTCTGATGTCGGTTAATGAACACATGACATGCAGGTTAACAAATATTTTTTTTTAAATCTTTTTAGTAGTTTTATTTATATTGTTTTTATTATTTTTATTATTTAATTAAATATGTTTAATTTAATTACTTAATAGCTTTTAACAAACCTGCAGTTCCATCACAAACCACAGTTTGTGAAACCCGACCTAATGTATAATATTGGATGCACTTCATGTTGTTGATAACAAAGAATGGAACATATTTTTTATATATATATATATATATCAATATAGTACAAGATTCTTCTTCTTAAATCAATTAGATAAAAAGTTAGGTCAAAAGTATTCTAAAAATCAAAAAGTTATCCAAAAGTAGTCAGATTATATTGCCTTAAATATGCAATGTAATAGATACGTTACTATGTACAATTTTTGTCATGCAATTTGGAATCAGTAACCAAGTGAAGTTATTAAACGTAATCCGGGAGGAGTACGCCCATCTAATCTTCCAATTAATACCAAGGTATAAAACCAGCAGCTTACCTCTTCCCATTTTTAGTTCCTGCAGCATCCCTCCTCCTCCCCTTGCTCCTCCATTTGTACAATTTTTCCTGTTATAGGGGGGCAATCGGAGCTCGGGTACAATATCCTCTCTGAGCCCCTCTAGCAGACAGCAAGCCAAATCTGTTTACCACTTTCACTAAGATTATATGGGCACACAAACTCGTGAATTACAATTTATAAGTAATCTACTCAGCTCTGTTAATACATTAACTAATGTGAAACATTATTGTAAAGTGTTACAAGGCAGAGTTTACACACAAATGAAGATGATGTCATTTACACAACATGAAGATGATGTCATTTACTCAACATGAAGATGATGTCATTTACTCAACTTAATGTCATTCCAAACTTTGCAGATTTCATTTTCTACACTGAACACAAGGGGATGTTTGTCAGGGTGTTCATGCGGCTCTTTCCAAACATGAAAGTGAAAGGTGTCCAGGAGGTGTTAAATTCCTAAAAAGGACAAAAAAGCAAGTACACTGTAAAAAAAAAAAAGTTGAGAAAACTTAAAAGTTTAAGTCAACCAGCTGCAGAACATTTTTGAGTTTTCTCAAATTAGGGTCAGTTAGCTGTACAAACTTTTTTCATGTTAAATAGTTGAATAAACTTTAAAAGCTGAATTTGTCATACAAAACACAAGTTGGATTTTTTACAGTGTGCCATCCGTACACAGAGCCATACAGTTATGTAAAGACAGAAAATTAAAGTATTAAAGTTTGGGAGAACTATACTATACATTATATATTTTATCATGCAAATTACATGGAGAAAAATGTTGTGTTTAATATAAACAATAAATCTTTGTTTGCTACATCATGTTATTTCTTTCATTTCAACAATCCTCAAAGAACCTGTCACAAATCACAGATAAATTTAGACCATTTGGACTGTTAGAAAGACCATCAGTGTATCATGACAGCACTGAAATAAGAATGACATGCCAAGAAATGAGATTGTGCAGGTATTCAGCATAACCATGCTCTCAATATGAGTACCATTCTGCTATTTATAGTCGTGGCCTTTAGAGGGCACCCTGGCCCATATTCACCTCACATTCACTGGGTCATGAGACAACAGACCTGAAAACACATTGCTTGTTAACAGCTTACTGTCTATGGTTAACAGTAGACTATGAGATAAAACAGTTTTAGTTCATTAACAGTATTAAAAGTGCGACATAAAAATGCGAAATTCTCCCCACAAAGGCTGTGTTGTGGAATTGCCATGGCTGTTGCTGAGGGTATGGAGAGAGGGGAGGGGTGTTTGGTGGGTGTAGGGGTGTTTTCAAAGCCAGCAGTTTGGGGGGCATGGGCGGGGGGCTGTCAAGTCTGTCTGGGAGACTGTTTCCAGACAGACAAGCCTCCATGCTTCTCTTAGCTTCTCATCTCTCATCCACTGCATCCTCACATCATGCTGTTCTTCATTCAGTCTTTTCCTTTGTATTTAATCATCAAGGTATTTTTCCTAGATTCTCATTTTTAACCACATTTGTCTTTAAAACAGCACTGAATTCGTTGTTTCATTTATTTCACTCTTCCTCGCTTCCTCTTTCTTACTCACACACAAACACACACACTCATGCCAAGACGGCATCACTGATGAAGGATGAGCACATGGCGACATGACTTTCTTTGGGACCATCCGTTCTTCACTATAAGAGATCTACAAGAATTCTGAATCTCTACTATTGCACTTTAATCGAAAGGTAAGACTATTCACAATAACTTGAAAGTTGATGAATCTAAATATTTATCAAATACATTGCTTTTCAGCTGCTCAGACCAGATATGATATTAACATTATTTAAATACATGTATGTTATATAAAATATAGTTCTTGTTAACTTAAGCTAATATTTATTGGTTACAATCAATATCGTGACTCAAATAATATACTTTACAGTTGACGCCCTATAGGACTTTCGGTTCAATTACAGTAATCCATATTCAGAACTGCTGCATTGCTTTACACTAAATCTTCTGCGTGACACTATGCTTTTAAACCCACATGGATTTATGGTCAAATCCCATCGCCATGTGCTCTCCTTGAGGTCACGCCCTCAAATAAAGGCCATGTTTGATCCAGCCAGCTTTTTATAATTGAGAAGCCCCAGTAATTACCGATATGGGTGTGCCAGTGGGCAAGTCAGTTCATATCTGTTTGAGTCTTGGTTACTAAGTACACGTGGAGGACACAGACATGCAGCAATGGTTTTCAGTACAGAAAAGAGCACTGACCTAGTTCATGTTACACAGACCAGCCAGACGAGCCCCCAATCTCCCCTCATCATAAAAAAGCCAGGATTGTATGAGACTTAACAGTAATTTTTCTAGTTATTGTCAAATCAATGCAGTCATTTCCAATGATAGCGCAATAAATTACTGTAAAAATAGCCACATTGTTCTGGAGTTTCATTATGGTGATTAGTGTGTCACTGTAACGCTGTTATACTTTTATAAAATTTCATAAAAATTAAATAAATTCCAAGTTTCACCCCAAAGAAAACATGGTCATGTTTTAGTCTTGAACTACCACTACACTACAGTTAGGTACAATGTATTTATTGTGTTTATGTTGTATTGAAGTTAGGGACAGATTTGGTGGTATGGTTAGGTTTAAGTGTGGGTTAAGGGGTAAGGGATGGGTCAACAGTGTAATTACAGATGTAATTACAAGAATTCATTATTTACATGTAGTTATTTTAAATTTAAGTACAATGGAAAGACATGCATATACACAATAAGTGCATTGTATCAAATTGTTAATTTAAAAGTTAGTTTATAGTAGTTAAAGACTTAAATTAAAGTGACTCTGAAATACATCATATACTATCATATACATAATTCAAATACATTATAGTTTTTAAAGTATATTGATCTAAATTTGAATGATCAGATACCTTGTGGAACATGCAGAAATCATTACAGTGTATGTTGTTTGATTTTATAAGTGCCCTAAGTTCATATACATACCCCCCTACATTGCACATATAGGACCCTATCATACACCCGGCGCAATGTGATGTCAGGTGCAAGTGTTTTTTGTTAGTTTCAGAACGACGCAGTTATCATTTTCACATCCAGAGTCACGTTGTTTAAATAGCAAATGCACTTGTGCCAATCTGTTCACCCATGGGCATGCTGGTCTGAAAACAAGGTGTGTTCAGGTGCATTGTTGGCGCCTTGCTATTTTGAGGCAACTGAAAACGACTGCAGTATTTTTTTTTTTTGTTATTTAAAGGGCACATTAGTAATATGCGCATATAGGCAGTGCACAACACACGTACACTCTGCTTATTAAACACACAAGGGCGTGCAGCAGCACATACACATATTCCTCTCTGGAGAAGTGTTCAGTCTTTCCACTCGCAAATTCCGCCATGTAAATAGCAAATCCGCCACAGTGCAAGTGCAACTGGCTTTTAAAGGTAATGGGAGATGAGACCTATAGCACGTTACGCCCAAAACACACCCATGACTCATTAAGAGACTAGTTACAACCCTTTTGGACCATGCGCCTGGCGTGTCGACCCTTTTTTCGATCATTAAACTAGCAAAAGTGGATTCGGACACGCCCTAAGTGCACCTGCGCCATGCGCTTCAGACCATGCGCTAAGATACGCTCGTCCAATTCGGTGTAGGATGGATTGAAAATGTTCAAGCGTTCAACTAGACGCGATAGACGTGAATTTGACGCTCTATTCGTGTTTGGTGTGAACGCAGCATTACATATAAAATAACATTTATTCTCTCTTGATTTAGCCATATGCAAAGCATGCTGGGAACTAACAAGCCCCGCCCAGTTTCAGTTAATCAACACAAACAGAAGTCAACTTCAATTTGATTTATATTTAAGTGGATTGAACACAATCAAATTAAGTTAGGACAAAATATATAGCAAATGTGTTACTTTAGCTCATTTAAATTAAGCTATTTGAGCAAGCAGCAAAAACATTTTTTTTCAGTGTATGTGGAGTACTTGTTTTAAAAACTCTAGAGCATTAATTTTAACAAAAAAAGCTGTAACATCTACTAGCATCTTATACTTCAGTAGATCGACTCAATTTATAACATATACTTGTGCCTTCACTCATCCTTGTGCTGTCACTTATGATCACATCCATCTGTAAAGTGACATTCCACAATAGCACTTTGGAAATGGACTGCTTTTATGAATATATTTTTCTCAAACGTCATATGTGGACACGTCAATTAATTTCTGGTATAAATGTTAAAGACTGGAGTTGAAATTTCATTTCAATTTTGTGTGATTTTTAATGACTGCAAACATGTAGAGAAACAGGTGTGTCTTTAATCAAATCTGCCTTTTCTTTTCAAATCTGTTGGGTTAAGTACAGGTGTGGCTAACTATTCAACTGAAAGCTGACAGAAATAGATTATTTGCCTCAGGGGCTAAACTTAAAGGATCATAAAACCCTAAAACACATTTTTGAGATGTAGGGAAACATACAAAAACAGTGATATCAAATACTTATTTTTAATATTATGGGCTTTACAATTAAGTAATTCACCATTATTCACCTAAAAGTCTTTATTTAATATTAATATTATAAAGTTAGTAGCTGTAGCTATCACAGGTAATCAAATATCAAATATGGCTGTTATGGGGCTGGCTGGACATCAATAACATCAAGCATGACCAATTAAAACGGCACCTTATTTGATTTGAGAGTTGCTGGTGAATGTCTTAAAGGTCCCGTTCTTCGTGATCCCACTGTTCAAACTTTAGTTAGTGTGTAATGTTGCTGTTAGAGCATAAATAATACCTGTAAAATTATAAAGCTCAAAGTTCAATGCCAAGCGAGATATTTTATTTAACAGAAGTTCCCTTTCAAAGCCTACAGCGAACGGCCGGCTTGGACTACATCCTGGTACTTCCTTCATAAATGACGTCAGTAGAACAGACTAACCTCCGCCCACAAGAATACGCGGAAAAAGGGGGCGTGGTCTTGTTGCTGTCCCACGTGGAGAAGAGGACGTGTCGCGTGAAGAAAAGGAATTGTTGCGTTTGAGAGTGTTTGTCGCCATGTCGTCGAGACGCTGTTATTTTCATCCCGGAGTCAAATCACCTTTGTTTGGCTTTCCCAGGGACGCTGTAGAGATCATTAAGCGCATATATCTCCCGTTAAGAGGCGTGACCTTTCCACGTGCGCTAAGCTGCGGTCAAATCCCAACACGGGAACCGCTGGCACAATCAGAACTTGTTACGTATTTCTGAAGGAGGGACTTCATAGAATAAAGGAACTCATCAGCCGTTTTTAGGACAGTGAAAACAGCGGTGTACAGATAAGTAAATTGTGTTAAAAATACTGTTATTTTTTACACGCGAAACATGAACACATATTATATTGCACACTGTAAACACAATCAAAGCCTAAAAAAAACACGAAGAACGGGACCTTTAAATATTGATTTCTCAAAGCTATTGTATGGTACCAGAAGACTTGAAATATAGTGAACGAGTTGTATAAACTCATTTTAAAGTGCATTTCTAGTCTTTTTTTAGATCTTGACAGCCAATGGCCACTAAAGTGTAATTTATGACAAGATTCTTTGTTTGTGTTCTACTGAAAAATAACAGCCTGCAGGCTGGAATGATATGAGGGTGAGTAAAAAGAAAAGAAAAAGAAAGGTCCCTTTAAATGGCCTAAGCCAAGGCTTAAGCCTAGTCCTAAAATGCACATTTGAGCTTTAACTGAAGCAACTGACATATGTCATTGCTATTGTTTTGTTTAAAGAATCTCACCAGTAATGTTTTTATTTTTATTTTTCTATAGCACATTTATAAAATATACTTACATTGAACTAAGGCCTAATCCTGACTTAATTTAAGCCCTGTCTGTGAAACCAGGTCTATCTACTCATTTAAAAAAGTGACTGAGGGATGTTATTTCAATTCCATGCCTCAAAATGATGTAAAATATACAAAAGTGAATGATTTTAAAAGCAATTAAAGTAAAATGACAAATGTGTGTGTGTGTGTGTGTGTGTGTGTGTGTGTGTGTGCTGGCTATTTCCCACGTCTCACAGTGATCCGCTGCCATGCTGATTCCGGGAGGTCCCCTCTTTTCAACACTGATGGTCCATGGCTAAGCTGCTATGACACACTGCAGCGTCCTTCAGAGGGGCCCTCCAATTACCAGAGACACACGAACCACCAAAAACAATGAGCATGCAATCTATGTAAAGGTCCTTTGGAAGCAATCGATAAATCAGTATGAGTAAATGAGACTGAAAGAAGACTCTCATTAGAAGATATGCGTTTCAACTGAGTGACATTGGCATTTGATTTGTTTTTCACCTTTAAATGCATTTGCGCTATTTATTTAAAAGCTTATTTAATGGCGCCACACAAAAACAGTCCTTCGCTATGCTTCTACCTTTTGTAGCGTGACTGATTTCCTCTGGTGTTCAGAGTGGACTGGGGTTTTCTAGCACCATTTGAAATCGGTCGTGCTGAAAGGTATGGCGTCCTCTTCATATGAGCACACCAAAGACCACTTTGTAGCTGGTGAAAAGAGAGGAAATGGTTGGGGTGAAATTAAAAGTTCTAAACCTATAAACCACTGGAGGTCGGAAAAAAAACCAAGGCTCTGCCCAAAAAAGTGACAAAAATGACAGATGAGAAAACAACAATCTCATAATGAATTTCTTATCTAACATTAACATCACTCTAAAAAAAAAAAAAAAGGTTCTATATGGCACCAAAAAAGGTTCTTGGCTCGTAGGAGAACCTTTTAAAGTGCTATATAGCACCAATTTTTGTGCTTCAGCAGTTCTTCAGAGGTTCTTCAGAGGTTCTTCAGAGGTTCTGTGACTAAGGTGCTATATAACACCGCTACCATATACAGAACATGTTAAGATATGGTGCTATATAGCACCAAAAGTGGTTCCTCTATGATTACGACGAAGAACCATTTTGGTGCCATATAGAACCTTTTTTTTTTAGAGTGATATTCTAACACTTACATATTAATATTCTAATAACTGAAAATGTATTCTAGCAGAGAAATTACCATGTTAACATATAATGTGCATTATTTAGAGCTTCTTTTATCATTGATGTTGATTGATTAAAAGACAATTGTTCTGATTGAGAATTTCAGTACATTGATTAAAAGGTATTTGACGTTCATAGACATTTTGAAATCAAACAAAAAAAACATACAAACGAATCAAGTGAAATGAGTCAAAAGTAAAGTAAGTAATAAGTAAAAATGCCCCTGAAAATCAATTCCAAGGTTAAAAAAGGAATAAAATATATATATATATATATATATATATATATTTTTTTTTTTTCTGACACTGGCATATGAGCATTATTTACATTCATGCCAAGAAGAGCATGGTGACTTTTTGTCAAGAAACCTTCTAATATACACCGTTTTCAACGTTCATTTACAATATAAGACTTCATCTTAAAGCCTGTAATATTTTAAGACAATAGCTTAGAATCAAAATTAATTGATTATAAAGCCTTAATATTGGTGGGGGGGGGGGGGGGGGGGGGGGGGGTTTCATTACAATGTTTCTTTAAATGATAACAGACGGGCAACTAAATCTATATGTGGTCACAACTATAATACAGTAGATGATTCTACGATTATCAGCATGCTATTTTTAATACGAGTACAGAAGTCACTGGTGTTTAAAATCTACAGACTCTTTCATCCTTCACTCTCAGAAAAAAGCTGTCACTGGGACGGTATCCTTAAAAAAGGTTCTAATATGTACCAATATGTACACTTTTGGTACCAATATGCACCTTTGAGGTACTAATATGCTATCATTAGGTACAATACAAAGGTTTATCTTTTGAAAGGGTACCAGCTTTTGTGCCGTTTTTTCTAAGCATGTTGAACATTACTTTGTCTCAGTTTCGCTCTTTTTTCGCTCATCAGCTTTAGGATTAACAGGACATGTTTGGACCCGCAGCTCTAGAGTCAATCATTAAACACAAATGCACACATCACTTCTGGGCCAACACATACTATCCCACAATCCCTGGACAGCAGAGGCAAGTGTCAGAAGGGATGGGACTCTATTTGTCCTCATTCCTTAGAGGAATCAGGTGCTTTCTGTCACCTGGGTAACCAGATCTCCATGGATGTCACAACCAACCCGCTGCCTGAACTGAGTGGCATGGCCCTATCCGAGATCGGTCTCAATCTGATCTGGAATCAGTCAGCTGGATGTCACTCCCAGTTTTAAAGGGAGAAAGTCACAGATGATGACCGGATGAATACAGGTGAGAATATATGTCTATTTTTGCTGCTAAAGCTTTGGTCTTTAAGATCTGGGTGATGTCATGAAATCTTTTTCACCTGAATTTTTTGTCTTTTCTTACATTTTTGGCAATTTTACAAAAGGCACAATAGGGCAGAGTATTTGATTTCTTTTGTCAAGAGGTAACATCCTCTGTCTGCTCATAGTTGTGCTGTCAAAAAGTCTTTATGGAATGATGGAACATAAACTGATCCAAGATGACTGCAAGCGATGCCTCATCAGGTATGGGTTTTTTTGTGATGGTGGTAGGCCTCAGTGACGGCTGTACTTGATATACAGTGCGAGTTGAAGAAGCACAGTTTCAGAGGATTTTAACTATTTGATCAGCTGGCAATCTGTCTTTTAGTTTGTTTGATGAATCGACTGCAGAGTATTTCCTCAGCCCTTCCTCTTGCTCAAAGGAACTACCCCCTTGGTTTTCCCAGCTGAAAGACGACATGAAAGGTATTGACATTTGTGTTTTTACAGATGGATAACTGTATGAGCAGTGAATTTATTGGGTATATTTACTCATTACGTGCAATAAGATAATAATTTTGCAAACTTGATTATGATTACACTACAGCTTCTATGTTTGTGGTCTGTACGATTTTTTATGTTTTTGAATTAAGTCTCTTATGTTTACCAAAGCTGCATCTATATGATCAAAAATACAGTAATATTGTGAAATTTTAATACAGTCTGTTTTCCATTTTAATATTTTAAAATGTAATTCATTCCTGTGATGGCAGAGCTGAATTTTAAGCATTCAGACTCCAGTCTTCAGTGTCACATGATGCTTCAGAAATCATTCTAATATGCTGATTTGCTGCTCAAGAAACATTTCTAATATTATGTTGAAAACAGTTGTGCTGCTTAATATTTCGTGGAAACTACGAGACGTTTCTTTTCAGTATTCTTTGATGAATAGAAAGCTCAAAATAACATTTATTTGAAATAGAAATTTTGTAAGATTATGAATGTCTTGACTGTCACCTTTGAACACTTTAACACATCCTTTGAAATAACAGTATTTCTTTCAAATAACAACAAATCTTACGGACTAAGGATGCTCCAATCTGCCTTTTTCTCCACCGATACCGATTCCGATACCTGGGATTCAGTATAGGCCGATACTGATACAAAAAAAATAAAAAATACACAAAAAACTGAATTAATTAGAACTATTCATATTGCTCTCTATACTTCAGTGTTGGGATCTAACAAACACCAGAGAGAAAGTAACATGATTTAGAAACAGCAATAAACTCAAGCAAGTTCTTTTATGCAAAACCATAGACTTTAATCTACAGATCCAGTATAATAATAGAAACATTGAATCATTTTAGAGAGAGTTTTACCATGTTGACAGATGTAACCGAACGCGGCATGCTGTTTGTATGCTGAACAGAGAATGACTGACAACCCCAGCGGAGGGAAGCATTTTACGTGAACTTGAATTTAACAACTTAAATATTCATCTGTACCTCACATTAATGGCTTCAGAACACTTGGAATATAGTGCACGAGAACCTTATAAAGCACAATAAAGTTTTTGTGCCTTTTGTGGGGCTTAAAATAGAATATTATACGCACAATATTGGATTTGAATCGGCTTGGTCTGACCGATACCCGATCCGGCAAACATGGCAGTATCGGAGCCGATAACCGATCTGAGTATCGGATACCTTTTTAACATAAAGGTTTTTTTTCAAATAAAAACTGCAACCAAAAAAAAAGACATAAAATGAAATATTTAAGATGATTAAGTGTGGTCTTTGTTATTAGATCCCATGAGTGCAGTTGCCCTGTGGGATGCTCTGAGACAACGCACTGCACAGACACTGCAAGAATCAAACACAGAGTCCTCAATGGTGACCACTAATAAGGTCAACTCCTGAGTTTCTCTTACACCCAACTAACACAGTCAACTCCGAAATCTCAAAATGTGTCTTTACTAAGAGACAACCTGCAATGTTATACTTTGCTCTTTTTCAGCAGATTGCGAGAAGAGTGACGGACTGGAAGACACTGATGAAAAAGGACCATCTGATGCATCTAGCAGGGGTGAAATGCATGTTCCGCTGTGCTCAGCATAACCAAGCCATCTCTGCCCTCCTTCTACAACAAAACCCTCTTTTTGACTATGGGATAAATAATGGACTGACGTGATTTTTCCCCATAATGCCAAATAAACCAAACATGAGGTAAAAAATGGGACTATGGAAAGCAGGGATATGACTCAGTTGAGCAATTTAGGCTATAGACAAACTTGGACCCACTTTATATTAGGTGGCCTTAACTACTATGTACTAACATTTTAATTAATCATTTGATACATTGCACTTATTGTGTACATACATGTTTTTACATTGTACTTACATTTTTAAAAATACCTGCATGTAACTACGTCTGTAATTAATTTCTGTAGTTACATTTGTAATTACCCAGTTGGCACTTCCCTTACACCTAACCCTACCCTTAAACTTACCCATACAACCACACCTGTCCCTAACCCTACCCGTATCCCACCTCAATATCAGCAAAGGTGTTTTGCAATACAATTTGAACACAGTAAGTACATTGTACTTATTTTTTGATGTAAGTACATAATAGTTAAGGCCACCTAATATAAAGTGTGGCCACAAACTTTACTAACTAAATTGCAGCAATTACTGTTCTGTTGTCCCATTAGAGACTTGTACTGGCTTGATACAATAAATGAGTCAGTTATGTGGTGCTCTTTGCAGTAGGCTTTGTACTTGCCCATCACTACCATAAGGGGGCAGCAGATTGTAAATTTGTCTTTTAGTCTTTTATTCTCTAGCACAGTGATTTACAACTGCTTTGGCTCCAGGACCCATGATATTACTTAGCCAACACAACATGAAAACAATATTATAACCTGTATATATTGTCCTCGTGGTTATTTTCTTTAACCTTGTGCAGTTGATAAGCATAATTTGAAATGTAATCTAAATATCTTAATTATGCACAATTATATTTTGTTGCAGTTAGAATTCCCCAAATGTGAATCTATCACTACGCTACCCACAAAGCACACTTATGCCTCAGAGTGTGAAACCCTTACACTTTGCACTCTAGATGACCCCTGACCTCTGCTGTTCATGCATCATTCACCCTCTACTCACTGCCCTTATTCTCACGGCTACTTCTGGTTCTGGTCTAAAGTGCATGCCTACTAACCCTTTACTTAGAAAACAATCAATATTTGCTATGAGAACAATTCAGCATGACCATTGCAACATTCAATTTTTACTATTATGTGTGTTGGCATATTTGTAAGTATAAAGATATGAAAACACATACAGATTTTTCTTTTACATTTTTCATTAGCTTATGTCAGCAGTAGCTACCTCACTCATGTACATTTCAGCAAGCCAAGCATCTTCAGGTGTTTAGCCTACAGGAAGAAGGCCTTCAATTTGTAATGCTTGAATTCTTTGACTGTAAGTATGCATATGTTAATGCATTTAGCAATCATACTGAAGTATTAGTTTAGAATGTTTTTTTTCTCCCATCACATAATCAAAAACCTGTCTCTTAACCAGCATTACAAGGAGAACTAAAGGAGTTTCGTCTCAGATGGGAAGGTTTGCAAAAAATAAAAATAAAACTAACTCAAAGCTGCTGTAACTATCATAACCGAGACAAGTATGTGCAAAGATCAGAACTGTTCTATGAAATGTTACCAGCACGCGCACACAATAGCATCTATACATCACAAAACAACCACAGGACAAAATACTTTATTATTAAATTGACAAACAATGTGATTGAATAAATCATTTTACTAAAGCAACAGTCACTGTAAAACATGATGCCTGCTAACAAATACAGGTGAGTCACGTGTCCGCCTCATATTATTAAGCCTAACCTGTCCACAAATACGCCTGAATACATCAATCTAGTGGAAATGGATTGGAAAAATAAACAACTCCCTCCTTGGAAATTTTCACTTCTGGTCATTTCCGAATTGAGAAGAACTGGTATGAAACATTTATTTTATTTTAATCTGTAGCACTTTTGTTTAGATTTTGTTGAATATAAAGTGCGTTACAAATAAAATTTATTATTATTATTATTATTATTATTATTATTATTATTATTATTATTATTATTATTATTATTATTATTATTAAATGTCAAATAGAACTGGAACGTGGATTATAAAACAACAAACGCACAAAGCAAACTTCGGCTCCTTATTTCAGACCACCACACTTCACCCTCATGTTACAAATGCGTGAATACGTTAAACTTGTCATTTGAGGATTAAAAAAATAATACAAAAAACCAAGCCATGACGTCGCCATACAAACACTTACCTGTTTATACAGTGCGAGGGAAAACCCGCGTGGACTCCTCCTTCAGCACTGAACTGTGCTTGTGAACAGGTGGAAGTTTAGCCCGCGAAAGGAGCGCTTCTGCTTATGAGAGTCAATCCACAGGTAAGAGTTAAAGCTACTGTCTAACTTTGTACTTTGATTGATTTACAGTCACTTTTACCGTTTATAATCTTATTTTAAAAAGTGTAAAGGTTGCAGTCAAACTCTTAGTCGGCTATGTCGAAACTGGGCAGACCCATTGTTTACATGATCTTTTCATTTTAAGTGAAACACTGCGCATTTTCTGTGGTTTCTATATGTTGTTGTTTTTTACTAATAAATGTGTTTCATGTCCTGTCACTGAGAAAGAACTTCGTTCATTTTTGGGTCACAGGCTCGCAGCGTCTCCATCAATCGATCTGTCTAAAGTGTACTCGTTTTGAAAAGTCTGCTCTTTGGATTGTCATCTGGCGTCTATAGACGGTGACCTGTCATGAGAATCAGTTCAATTGCAGTAGCTATAAAAAAAGAAGAAGGGGGAATTGACCAGACCCTTATGATCTGTTGACATTTTCAAGTGTTTCACATTTCATTTGTCAGAGCTGTCAAATCTGCATGCATGCTCTGATGGCGGTTATAGAATTTCTTGGACAAGCATCATTTGTTGAAGTAATGCAATACTCTTTATAAGCGTGTTTTAATGAATATTAAAGGGATAGTTAATCAAAAAATTAAAATTCTGTCATTAATTATTCACTCTTGTGTCATCTTTGAAACACAAATTAAGATATTTTTGATTAAATTTGAGAGCTTTATGTCCCTCTACAGCTACGCAACTACCACTTTGACGCTTCAAAAAGTTCATAAAGAGACTAATGCATATATAAATTGAGCGGTTTAGTCCAAATTTTCTGAAGAGACTCAACCCCTTTATATGATGAATAGATTAAATTTAGGCTATTATTCACATATAAACATTCATCAACTCATGCATGTTCATGTTCGCTTGACGTGCGAGAACCAATGAGGTTCAATCTTGTGTTACGCTGCACGTTTGAGCTTCCACAAGAACCAATGTGGTTCATTCTTGTGTTACGCTGCACGTTTGAGCTTCCACAAGAACCAATGAGGTTCATTCTTGTGTTACGCTGCACGTTTGAGCTTCCACAAGAACCAATGAGGTTCATTCTCACGTTACGCTGCACGTTTGAGCTTCCACAAGAACCAATGAGGTTAATTCTCACGTTACGCTGCACGTTTGAGCTTCCACAAGAACCAATGAGGTTAATTCTCACGTTACGCTGCACGTTTGAGCTTCCACAAGAACCAATGTGGTTCATTCTTGTGTTACGCTGCACGTTTGAGCTTCCACAAGAACCAATGTGGTTCATTCTTGTGTTACGCTGCACGTTTGAGCTTCCACAAGAACCAATGAGGTTCATTCTTGTGTTACGCTGCACGTTTGAGCTTCCACAAGAACCAATGAGGTTCATTCTTGTGTTACGCTGCACGTTTGAGCTTCCACAAGAACCAATGAGGTTCATTCTTGTGTTACGCTGCACGTTTGAGCTTCCACAAGAACCAATGAGGTTCATTCTCATGTTATGCTGCACGTTTGAGCTTCCACAAGATCCAATGAGATTTATTCTCATGTTACGCTGCACGTTTGAGCTTCTACAAGAACCAATGAGGTTCATTCTCATGTTATGCTGCACGTTTGAGCTTCCACAAGAACCAATGAGGTTCATTCTCATGTTACGCTGCACGTTTGAGCTTCTACAAGAACCATTGAGGTTCATTCTCGTGTTACGCTGCACGTTTGAGCTTCCACAAGATCCAATGAGATTAATTCTAGCGTTACGCTGCACGTTTGAGCTTCTGTTTATGTTCGCTGATCAATGTTTATATGTTAATAAAAGCCTAAATTAAATTAAATTAAATCAAATCTGTTCATATAAAGCGATCGAGTCGCTTCAGAACATTTGGACAAAACAACTCAATTCATATGGATTAGTTTTACGATCTCTTTATGAACTTTTTGAAGCGTCAAAGTGGAAGTTGCATAGCTGTCAATGGAGGGACAGAAAGCTCTCAGATTTCATCAAAAATATCTTCATCTTCAAAAATATCTTCAAAAATAACGACATGAGGGTGAGTAGTTGATGACAGAATTTTCATTTTTGGGTGAACAATCCCTTTAAGGAGTGTAAGCTGACAGTCAGACACAGGGCAATTTAAGGCGCAGAGTCATAAAGCATGGGAAAAGATCCCTTTTTCTGAGTACAGCTTTAATCGGCTCTCTTTTGACCTTTAGCCTCATTGCTGTGGGTGACAGTGAAATATAAAGAGTTCCACGAGTCCTACACCTCTAAGAGGGCTTCATGTTCTTCAGAGCTGTTTGCTGGTCTGGTAGATACTGATAACTACACCGGTCAAGCAACAGAAATGAATATGAATTTTAACGGCTTTCTCCGGTTATTATAGAGCTAGTTGTGCCTCGCAATGCCACCTGCAAATCCTCCCTCACAAACACAGATACTCTTGAGATTAGTTTAAACACATGTTTTGGAAATGCTAGATTACGTCTGAAGCCTCTGCAATAATTACTCGCAGCTGTAGGAAAAGCTGTCAAAATATATTCTGCATATCTGTCTCTCATGATAGCTCCGCTGGCCGTTCATTCTCTCTGGAGCCTTATTTAAAACGTCAGTCCTGTGATTGCTTGGGAATTTCAGAGTTTTGAAGCAGCAAATGAGCAATCTCATCAGTCAGTTGAGGTATTCTTTACTGCCAGACATGATGAAAAGATGATGGATCTTAAGTTCTGCGTAATAGACATGATAATTGGCAAATGTACAAAAATGTGGCATATTTCTTTCTGGTGTGCTTTGATGTTTTTATAGTGAATTGCTATGAGCCACAATGCCATTGCAAGCATATAGGGAATATATTAATGTGTAGCCATCACCGTCTTTTGCATAGCATGTTGTAGTGAAGAGAAAAGTACAGGTATTTGGTACCACTAAAAAACAAAACAAAAAAACCCATTATTTTGTCTGAATTTAGTTACCCATGTAATTCTTCTAAGCCCTCTAAAACCTAACATGAACAATTGTTTAACTGCAATTACAAATAATTAATACAAATATTTACAAATTACTTGTTTTTGCTGAAATGTTGACTTTTTTAATAGAGAATTGTGTATTGGTTTCAATGGTTTGGGGAACACATATTCACTATTAACTATTACTTTTGCCTCAAAAAAGTATTAATAGTTAGTTAGGTAGTTGTTGTAGTGGTATGTTTAGATAAGTTTAGGTATGATGTAGGGATGTACAATATGGTCAAGAAAAAGATTAGCACATTAATACGTGCTTTATAAGTGCTAATAAACAGCCAATATGTTAGTGAGACTGAGAATTGGTCCCCAAACTAAAGTGTTACCATTTCAACTACCCTATGTTGTGTCATGGAAATATGACTTCATGCCTTGGTGAATTGTCTCATCCGGCGTTTGGAGTAATGTAGCTCTCTCTGGCACTCTGAGAGTAATGCAGGGAATTGTACAGTTCCGGAACATCACTCGTCACTCTACTGAACATTCTGGAATGACCCTCTTAGGAAGACCTGGTCTTTTTCTCAATCTCTCATTCCCTGGAAGTTCAAAGGTGATCATCATGTTCAACATGAGGAATTCTTTAACATGTAATTGGTTCTTTGATCATGCACATACAGTATCTCCTCAGAACCCCGATGAGGATTCAGGTTTCTCGTCATCCTGCATGCATGAAATGAAAGAAACGTACTGCTATATTGTTACATGAAGGCGCAGCTTTGTCTTAGGGATCTCAGTTTTCTGGAATTTCCATAATCCATCGTAATTTAATGGTCAGTTTATTGATTAATGGCTAACATGAGCATAATTATTAATAATAATACAGAATTAATAATAATACAGAAGTTTTCAATGAACTTTTATCAACTTTTATTGTCACCTGAAATTAATGTGTTTAGATGAAGTTGATTAAGTCATGAAAAGCTTTTCTATGGCACTAGTAGACTTTCTCAGTTATTTGTGCAGTCTTCCAATGATTCCCTCTTATACTTAGCCAATGTTGATGTGATTGTTGTGATAATACATCAAACACTGTCAGGGAGACTGATGGGTGATTCTTCTTAAATCAGGGATCAGGTCAAACACCATTGTAACTAAACTTTTAAATATTAGCATGCTTTTTTGTTGTATGAGAAAGAGCAGCTTTTGAATTGTGTTTATTCAAAACATTGAGTGATGATAGTCTGCTAACTTTCTCATCACTCCTTTTAACAGGGAGCGGACCAGAACAAAAAACTGCATTTGACATCATACTAGCGAATTCACACACCTCTTTAATGTTAATTTTGGTGATCTCCGACTGGTGAAGTCGAACGTCCTTAGTGCCGACGTGAATAGTAATCTTAGAGAATTTACGATTAGCTTTAGCCAGCACTTTTAAATTTGCTTTGATGTCAGGCGCTCTGGCTCCCGGTAAACATGTGACTATGGTGGCTGGTGTCTCTATTTTCACGTTCCGTGTAATAGAATCGCCAATAACTAGGGCACTTTCAACAGGATACTCAGTGGGTGCTTCACTGAGAGGGGATATATATGATTATACACCATGGCCATAGGTGTATAAAATCAAGCACCTAGGCATGCAGACGCTTCTACAAACATTTGTGAAAGAATGGGTCTGTAACAGGGTTTGTTGATATGGTAAGAAGGAGACGGGAACCGGCAAATTTTTATGAGTCCTGGCCTTAACCCGATAGAACACCTTTGGGATGAATTAGAGCAGAGACTGCGAGCCAGGCCTTCTCGTCCAACATCAGTGCCTGACCTCACAAATGCGCTTCTAGTAGAATTGTCAAACATTCCCATAAACACACTCCTAAACCTTGTGGAAAGCCTTCCAAGCTATAACATAGTTGAAGCTGTTATAGATGCAATGCATAGGCCAAATCCATATTAAACCCTACAGATTAAGAATGGGATGCCATTAAAATTCATGTGCATGTACAGGCAGGCATCCCAAAACTTTTGGCAATAGAGTTTCAAGCAACAAGAACTTTCAGTTTCCCTGACTGCCTGTATGAAAACATCACTGAATGTCACATTTCATGTGCTTAAGTTACTCAGTGGGTTATCATTTATAGTGATTATTTGATGAGCATAATTGAAATCAAGTTTATTTATTGTGCTTTTCACAATGCATATTGCTTCAAAGCAGCTTTACAGAAAATGCTTGTTTCAATGTTATAGTTCAAAATGTATCAAAGTGTATCAAAGTAATGTCCATATGGCAGTAATATACAGCTGTTAACATCATGTACTCAGTTGAGCTAACACAACAAATTACAACTTGTTCTCATAATGATTACAATGTAAGGATAATATCACAATATTAGGATAATATTGGAAAGTTTTTTGGTATTTATCCAAAGCTGCCATCATCTAAAATCTTTGCAATTGTCTGTGTGGTCTGAAAACATTGCAAAGGCTGGTACACATTGTAGTTAAAAACAAGTAACACAGTCGATTAGCATAATCAACCGAATTATTACTTAATTAATTGATTGTTGATTCGGATAGCAATTGACCACTTAAATGTGCGTTGTGTGTGTTTAATGGGAACAGGAAGTGTTAGGAAGTGCAATAGCTCTGTGACTGAATCTGAAGGTGAGCACAGGTTTTAAGTTTACATTTGGCTATTGTTTGGTCTTACTCCGGAAAAGCCAGAGGGAGTGAGCTCACGTGAGAGCACTCAGGTTGTCTGGTTAGAGATTAACCTTGGTAATAAATGGTCTTAAAAACCAGGTACAGTATCCACAGCCTGCTGTTCTGCATTAAGATTCAATATCCTTCTTACAGCAATGTGATTATATACGTAAAGCAGGCATGCTCTTATGGATTATTTTAATTTTTGAAGGTTGTGAACCACAAGGTCTTTTGAGCTGATTTCATCTCAGCCTTCTCTACAGTGGTGTTGTGATAATACTGTGTGCAGATCCTATGTGTACCGTGCTAACTTGTTTTATACAGTTGTGTTAAGCATATCAGAAAGACTGCTGGTGTAATCTTACCTAATGCAAGGGTAAGCACACTTTAGTTTGGACTTTGTCTGTACATGTCTCCCATGTTAACCACAGTCTTGTTTTTATGTTCATCCTAACAAGTACCATGTGATAATATTATCAATGTATTGAACAGTTTTTTTCCCTCTAGTTTTTTTTTTAAAAGATTGCATTGGATTCCACTATTATTGTTGGTTGCACAAACCGATCGTCCCATCCTAAACTCACACCGTTATTTGAGCCACTTTGCAACTCTCCACAAAAACAGAATTCAACTCATATATCTATAGCCTGCATGGTTTCACACAGCCAGACATAGCAAACTTAAATGCCATGGAATGGAAAGAAGTCAAATCAGATATATCTGCGATTTCATGTCCCTACACACAACAATAAGTGTGTGTGCGCATATATTTGTCAGCTCATTTTTTTGAACAAAGCTGGTTCTAAAGTATCCTGTGTGCTGCTGACTTTTATAGATTGCCACATTTAGTCATTTTAAATGTTTTAAAAATAAAACCAGTCCTGCAGCTGGCATTGCAAGCGGTACATGTTCAGTTAGTGTAGGTGTTTTTCTATAGCTATGAGTTGATTACCTAATACTGAATATGATGAGTGCGGTCCTATTTTTCATATTGTCTGAATGTTTTTTTAATGTGACAAAGTGCCATCCACAAAGTGTTGCAAATGATTATTTTTGTGTTTTGTTCTGAATGTCACTGTGTTGTATGTTCTTAAATTTCAGTTTGATCTTTGTGAAGTTTAGACGTTACATAAATCAGTTCAAATCAGTCAAATTATCCCATTAGTCACTCAATTTCAGTTCAACTCAATAATTGATTCAGTTCTGCTGAGGTCTTTAAATATTTAGCTTAGATGATTTATCTACTCTATTACCAGGTTAAATCTCTCTGAAACCCACCAGTAGACAGTAGAACTCATAGACTGAGATATCAGAAGTATGTTGTACCTGCCTTGTTCAGTCTCTCGTTTGCTCTCGTTTATCTGACAGAAGAGCCCTCAGCAGCATATATCTATATATATTTTCTGATATGATAAGGAGTGAGAAAAACTCAAATACTGCAGTTCATTCAGGTAATGTTATAAAAAAAATAAATGAATTGATTACTTTTCCAGACATTTTCCTACTACATAAGTTACAGATAACCATCATAACAAAGCAATTGAGATGGTGAGGTGGCATTCCACTCTCACCTATCTCGGGGAATAGATGGTTTACCACGTTTCACACCCATCTGCACTTGTTCATGAGTCACTCATCCGCAGTGTGAGTGCAAATTTGTAGTCTTTGTCTTCATGTGGTCAGGCTGGCCTTCACTCTGCTGATGTTTGCAGATAAAGTCATTTAGCTGCTGTCTTAAAGGGATAGTTCACCCAAAAATTAAAATGATCCCATAGCCATCCTAGGTGTATATGACATTGTTCTTTCAGACGAATACAATCTGAGTTATAAAAAAAATGTCATGGCTCTTCCAAGCTTTATAATGGCAGCCCAAAATTTGAAGCCCAAAAAAGTGCATCCATCCATTATAAAAGTAATCCACACAGTTCCAGGGGGTTAATTTGTAAGAAAAATATCCATATTTAACACTGTTGTGAATTTCCTTTTCCTCGTTTGAAGAAGAGACCAGGAGACTTGGATAGGTTTTTTCTTCAGCAGGATTCTTTAATGAGAAAACGTGCTGTCTTTCCGCTGAGGTCATCAAGTTTAACTTAACAGTACCAAACACTGTAATTTATCTACATTTCAGGGGGAGGGACTATACAGCAGGGGAGGAGATACTCTGAACAATACAATGCTAGGAAAATAGGAAACACACCCCAAACATTCCTGTTATCATTCCTGATTCAATCAGCACAACAGTGTCACTCAAATGGACAGATGCTAATCCAATCTCCAAGAGCCACTAAAGACAAATGGTGCTCATCTTACTTACAATGAAGAGAAAAACAGGAACTTGCCTGGAAGATTTGCATAGCAGACTAACTAATCTGATATCATCATTTTTACCTTAAATGCTAAAGTTATGTACCTTCCTAAATTTGTAATCCTATCAAATCAAATCAAAATCAAATCACTTTTTTGTCACTCTACCATATGCACAAGTGCAACAGTAGGTGAAATTCTTAGGTGCAGTTCCGAGCAACATAGCAGTCACGACATGACATGTACAACATTTAAGCAACAACAGATTACACATCTGATGCGCACACAATTACTCACAGCACAGTATACACTACAATAAACAATAAATAATTTACACAATGTGAGTGTAGTTCTCACAGCTTTAAACAATATACACATACTTACAATATACATATACTTTAAACAATATACACTAAACATACATTAAACAATAACAGTATACATTAAGCTATAGTAATAATATACAATGTACAGTATACAATATGTTCACAAATTGAAATCCAAAGTGCAATAGATGCTGTATGATAAATAAATGTGTATATAATGTGTGTGTATCTACAGTGGGTTGTGCTGAGGGATATTCTGTCCAGTGTGTGTTATGATACTGATGGATCAAGAGTTAAGTAGTCTGATTGCTTGTGGGAAGAAGCTGTTCTGGAGTCGGCTGGTGCGTGTTCTGATGCTGCGGTACCGTCTGTCTGACGGCAGCAGTGAGAGCAGCCCATGGTGGCCTGGCGTAAATGTCCTGGAGGGAGGGAAGCTCACCTCCGATGATGCAGCTGGCCGTGCGCACTACCCTTTGCAGGGCCTTGCGGCTGCGGGCGGTACTGTTGCCGTACCAGGTGGTGATGCAGCCAGTCTGCAGACTCTCTATGGTGCTGCTGTAGAAGCGTGTGAGGATGTGGCGGTTCATTCCAAACCTCCTCAGCCGTCGCAGGAAGAAAAGGCGCTGATGAGCCTTCTTCACAACGGCCTCAGAGTGGACGGACCATGAGAGTTCCTCTGTGATGTGGACACCGAGGAACTTGAAGCTGCTGACTCTCTCCACCGGTGCTCCATCGATGGTGATGGGGCGGTGTTCTCTCTCATTCCTCCTGAAGTCGACCACCAGCTCCTTGGTCTTGCTGACGTTGAGGGAGAGGTTGTGCTCCTGACACCATCGGGTCAGAGTGTTCACCTCCTCTCTGTAGGCCGTTTCATCATTGTCCTACAACACATTATAAAGTAAAATATCTAGCTTCCGGCAGACAGCCTTCCGTATTCAACTTGCGAAAAAAGCTTAACTGGCGCGAAGATGACGTCGGACGTAGCATAAGCATTTTGAACTGTGAGAGGCGTTACACTTCCTGCGTAGGTTGAATAGGTTTAACTCCGATTGTATTCGTCTGAAAGAAGAATGTCATATACACCTAGGATGGCTTGAGGGTGAGTAAATCATAGGATAATTTTCATTTTTGGGTGAAGTTTCCCTTTAAAAGCTCTGTGTGCCCTACATGATTGATTAAGTTGCTATCTCAGATATGCTGGCAGCCTATTGAACACTGAAAACCAGTGCCAGTTTAGTCTCTTTATTTACTGTGTAAATATGTTAGGAGTGTTTTAATATGTTATACATTAATATTGATCTCTGAAATATTTCACTTGTGTTAGTAACGTAAACAATTTTTACAGAATTTAGTGTATTGACCACTGTTTAAACACTGATTTAAACATGTCACCAATATAACACCATCTAGCTGGCTACTTGTCAAAATTTTTGTCAAGTTTCGTCAAAATTGATAGCTTTGGAAGCATTTTTTTATGGTACAACAAGAAGACATGTTTGGTAGTGATCAGAATCAGCCAGTAAAACAAATCTGCAGGCCCATTTTTTTAAAATATGATTATTTATTACTTATTTATTTTAATAAGTAAAATAGCTTAGCTAGTGGTCCGAATTGGCATAGATAGATAGAGGGTAGAGGGTGTGTGTGGTCAGAGAAAGCCAAAGCATCACTGCCCTCCCCTCTGTACCCCTTAACCAGCTCAACGCCCCCCTAAAGAATGGTTCAGTGCATTCCGTCAGCCTGGAGACCGGCTCCCCCTTTCAAACAGTGGCTTTCAGAGTGACAGCTGCATTTGAATAAGAATCACTCTCCATTCACCCCATTGCTGCACTGAGGGCGGGGGAACCGTTCTCTGTCCACTCTGATTGGCCTAAGCCATTCCTTCTGTTTTTGTCCGGAAAGGCCAGTTGTGCCTGTAAAGTTTTTTTTTTTTTTTTTTTTGGTTCTTAACTTTACACATTCACACATTTTTATACACCCCAAGTCTCACACACAACCAGTCTTTCTCTTTTTGTGCCTCCAAGGGAGCCTTTCTCAGTGGATCCAGAGGATATTTATCAACTTGTGTGGTTGCGTGAGTACTATATTGTGCTTGTATTTTACATATAATGCTTTAGATAAAGAATCAAAGGGTCTTTGGTGCTTTGGTTGGTCTACACAGATGCAGGTGATGTGCAGGTCATGCTGGCTTTATCTGTTGTCTTGCCAGCCAGTTTTAACTTTGCAAATCCTGTCTTCATCCTGTTATTCACTTTATCTGTCTTTTGTCCTTCTTCTTTGATTTGACAGTGTCATCATGATGTGCTGTTTATCTATGAGGCATCATACCTTAGTGTCCTGGTATAGTCTAGACTGAGACTTTAAGGAATGTGACGTTTGATTTAATGTCCCATACGACAGTAAATTCTTTCATTTCAGATTTTTTAAGGGGTTTAAAATCATGAAATTATGTAAATCGTTTTTTTTTTGAAGGTTTTAAGTTAGCATTAAGTTATGTTTGCGGCTCTATGTATTATAGCCTATTTATTGACTGATATAACATCAGTGAAACGCTTTGTTCTCTATAGTAGTTGAGTGAGTGTGAAAGGATTTAGTGGCAGTGAAATATGTAGTGGAAGAAGCTGTGTGGGAAACGGAGGCTGTCGCATTGTGTGGTGGATCTGACCTGTCACTCCTCTCACCAGCACACTGAAGAGCCTGCAGCCGGGGGCCCGACGCTCTTCTCTTGAGCTCACACTCATGGTCCCATCAGACAAAAGCTGCATGGCTTCACTCTCACCTCCTCGCTTTAAATCTTTAATATTAATTTGGTGAAATGTCTAGTGCGCTAATATATTCAAAATATAATACTGCAGAGACATAGCCGTGTGGACAAGTGCTTTGACATATGGTGTGGTTGCGCTTCGGGCGACCCAAGTCCCTGTCCTCTCTCTTCTCTCCTGTGATTTCCTGTCTGTCCTTTCTAAATAAAGGTAAAAAAAACTCCCAAAATACAACTTTAGAAAGTGTATACACTCATCTAAAGGATTATTAGGAACACCTGTTCAATTTCTCATTAATGCAATTATCTAATCAACCAATCACATGGCAGTTGCTTCAATGCATTTAGGGGTGTGGTCCTGGTCAAGACAATCTCCTGAACTCCAAACTGAATGTCAGAATGGGAAAGAAAGGTGATTTAAGCAATTTTGAGTGTGGCATGGTTGTTGGTGCCAGACGGGCCGGTCTGAGTATTTCACAATCTGCTCAGTTACTGGGATTGTCACGCACAACCATTTCTAGGGTTTACAAAGAATGGTGTGAAAAGGGAAAAACATCCAGTATGCGGCAGTCCTGTGGGCGAAAATGCCTTGTTGATGCTAGAGGTCAGAGGAGAATGGGCCGACTGATTCAAGCTGATAGAAGAGCAACTTTGACTGAAATAACCACTCGTTACAACCGAGGTATGCAGCAAAGCATTTGTGAAGCCACAACACACACAACCTTGAGGCGAATGGGCTACAACAGCAGAAGACCCCACCAGGTACAACTCATCTCCACTACAAATAGGAAAAAGAAGCTACAATTTGCACGAGCTCACCAAAATTGGACAGTTGAAGACTGGAAAAATGTTGCCTGGTCTGATGAGTCTCGATTTCTGTTGAGACATTCAGATGGTAGAGTCAGAATTTGGTGTAAACAGAATGAGAACATGGATCCATCATGCCTTGTTAACACTGTGCAGGTGGTGGTGGTGTAATGGTGTGGGGGATGTTTTCTTGGCACACTTTAGACCCCTTAGTGCCAATTGGGCATCGTTTAAATGCCACAGCCTACCTGAGCATTGTTTCTGACCATGTCCATCCCTTTATGACCACCATGTACCCATCCTCTGATGGCTACTTCCAGCAGGATAATGCACCATGTCACAAAGCTCGGATCATTTCAAATTGGTTTCTTGAACATGACAATGAGTTCACTGTACTAAAATGGCCCCCACAGTCACCAGATCTCAACCCAATAGAGCATCTTTGGGATGTGGTGGAACAGGAGCTTCGTGCCCTGGATGTGCATCCCACAAATCTCCATCAACTGCAAGATGCTGTCCTATCAATATGGGCCAATATTTCTAAAGAATGCTTTCAGCACCTTGTTGAATCAATGCCATGTAGAATTAAGACAGTTCTGAAGGCGAAAGGGGGTCGAACACAGTATTAGTATGGTGTTCCTAATAATCCTTTAGGTGAGTGTAATACAGATATATTATTATATTGGATGATATATATTTTTGTATTAACAGAACTATAACTATTATTTATTTATGTTATTATTATTCATATAATATTATTAACAGAAACTGGAAGTTTATGTCTTGATTGTATGTTTTATATCATTTATTTTATTAACATTAATATTAATCATATTAATAATATATTCATTTTAAATGATTTTAAGCTATCCTGTGACCCCCAGGTTGAGAACCACTGGTATAGTGTTCATGCTGGATTGATGCAACAATAGGATTTATAACTACCAATAGTCTATTCTTAATTAAATCGCTGACTGACAATGAATTCTGGTTAAGTACTGTTTTTTTGTTTGTTTTTTGTTTTCATTTAGCCTATTGTATAGTTAATGTAAACAAATAATTACATTTAGTACACATAGTATAGAACATTGAAGATAATTTTAAATAATTTGTAATGGTTTCTGTCCAATTAACAAATAAATATTGTGAAAATGATATCGCTATATTTAATTCTAAGAATGCCTGTTTCACATTCAGATGTTTTTATGAATCAATTATGAATAATTTAAATGTCTTGTGAATGCACTGTTTGAATAGCTTTAGCACCTAATACTACATCCTACATTTGATCCACATCAGTCTTTTTCTTATTTTTCTTTGTATTTCAGGCCTCTGGAAATCAGCTGCTCGTGTGCGTTTGATAGCCCACGATGAAGGCCAAATATTTTGGTGTTCTGCTTCTGGGTAAGTCACAGATTAAACTGAACGGATTTCTGCATAATCTAGAGTATGGTGGTCATATCTTTACCTTCCAAGAAGTAGTTCACCCATAAATGAAAATTCTGTTATTTACTCACCCTCAAGTTGTTCCAAACCTTTATGTTTTTCTTTCTGCGGAACACAGAAGAAGCTATTTTGAAGAATGTAGGTAACCAAACAGTTGAGAGTTAACTAAACGGTAGCCATTGACTTCCATAGTATGAAAAATACTATGGAAGTCCATGGCTACTGCCATTCTTTGGCTACCCACATTCTTCTAAATATGTTCTTCTGTGTTCAGCAGAAGAAAGAAAAACATACAGGTTTGGAACAACATGAGGGCGAGTAAATGATGACAGAATTTTCATTTTTGGTTGAACTAAACCTTTAAGGGGATCACAAAGTGACTGATGACAACACATACAATCCCATGTCATTATCAAAGACTGACTCTCCAGTGAGGTAAGCAGGGGATAAGCTTCTTAAACAAAGTGAAGTTCAAACACACAGACCCCCACCTGCCCCCCACCGGGGAGGTCTTTCACAGTAGCTCCCACGAGAACCCTTTTCAACGAAACAATCTAGACTTAAGCAAACAAAAACATGACCAACCTGTTACCCCTCTCTCTTCTTTAGCAGTAGTCCCTGGCCTTTCTCTCTCTGAAGAGCGGCAATCAGAGGCATTGTGTTTGCTTTCCGTGGCTTCTTTGTGTTTAAAAATGAAAGGTATATGCATTATTGAGAGGAAATTATACACCTACAGCAAACTCTGCTAAACAAGGCAAGGAATATTTCTGTCGATATTTAACAACCAAAAACATGCAAACAGATACATGGGGCAAATTCAAGTTAAAAAGGTAAACTTTTTGTTGCACTGCTCTGCGTCTCTCATTTTTAAATGCAAAAACATGTTCAAATCAAAATCAATCAAATCACTTTATTGTCACACAGCTATATGCACAAGTGCAACAGCAGGTGAAATTCTTGGTGCAGTTCCGAGCAACATAGCAGTCATGACATGACATGTACAACATTTAAAGCAGCATCAGATTGCACATCTGATGCGCCCACAATTACTCACAACACAGTATACACTACAATAAACAATAAATAATTTACACAATGTGAGTGTAGTTCTCACAGCTTTAACCAATATACACATACTTACAATATACATATACTTTAAACAATATACACTAAACATACATTAAACAGTATACATTAAGCTATAATAATAATAATATACAATGTACAGTATACATTATTATTCACAGTAGAGATCCAATTATGTACAATAGGTGCTATATGATAAATGATAAATAATAAATGATACATAAATGTGTATATAATGTGTGTGTATCTACAGTGGGTTGTGCGGAGTGATATTCTGTCCAGTGTGTGTTATGATCCTGATGGATCAGGAGTTAAGTAGTCTGATTGCTTGTGGGAAGAAGCTGTTCTGGAGTCGGCTGGTGCGTGTTCTAATGCTGCGGTACCGTCTGCCTGATGGGAGCAGTGAGAGCAGCCCATGGTTCGGGTGGCTAGAGTCTCTGATGATCCTCTGAGCTCTCTTCACACACCGCCTGGCGTAAATGTCCTGGAGGGAGGGAAGCTCACCTCCGATGATGCAGCTGGCCGTGCACACTACCCTTTGCAGGGCTTTGCGGTTGCGGGCGGTACTGTTGCCGTACCAGGTGGTGATGCAGCCAGTCAGCAGACTCTCGATGGTGCAGGTGTAGAAACGTGTGAGGATGTGGCGGTTCATTCCAAACCTCCTCAGCCGTCGCAGGAAGAAAAGGCGCTGATGAGCCTTCTTCACAACGGCCTCGGAGTGGACGGACCATGAGAGTTCCTCTGTGATGTGGAACTTGAAGCTGCTGACTCTCTCCACCGGTGCTCCATCGATGGTGATGGGGCGGTGTTCTCTCTCATTCCTCCTGAAGTCGACCACCAGCTCCTTGGTCTTGCTGACGTTGAGGGAGAGGTTGTGCTCCTGACACCACCGTGTCAGAGTGTGCACCTCCTCTCTGTAGGCTGTTTCATCATTGTCAGTGATGAGACCTACCACCGTCGTATCGTCAGCAAACTTGATGATGGTGTTGGAGCTGTGGGTAGCCACACAGTCTTGTGTGTACAGGGAGTACAGGAGTGGGCTGAGAACACAACCCTGAGGGGCTCCAGTGTTGAGAGTCAGTGATGAGATGTTACTGCCCATTCTGACCACCTGGCGTCTGTTTGACAGGAAGTCCAGGATCCAGCTGCATAACAGGCTGTTTAAGCCTAGAGCCCGGAGTTTAATGTCAAGTATGGAGGGCACAATGGTGTTGAATGCTGAGCTGTAGTCCACAAACAGCATTCTCACATATGTGTTCCTCTTTTCCAGGTGGGAGAGAGCAGTGTGTATTGTAGATGAAATGGCATCATCAGTGGAGCGGTTTGTGCGGTATGCAAACTGTAGTGGGTCCAGTGAGGGGGGGAGAACAGAGCAGATGTGGTTTCTGACTAGTCTCTCAAAGCATTTGCTGATGATGGGGGTCAGAGCAACAGGACGCCAGTCGTTTAAGCAGGTGGTTTTTGACTGCTTAGGTACAGGCACAATGGTGGACGTTTTGAAGCATGTGAGGGCCACAGACAGGGAGAGGGACAGGTTAAAAATGTCCGTGAAAACTCCAGCCAGTTGGTGCGCGCACGCTCTGATCACACGGCCGGGAATGCCGTCTGGACCCGCGGCTTTACGGACGTTCACCCGCCGGAAGGATCGGGTTACATCCGCGACAGATACGGAGAGTGCACTAACCTCTGTATCTTCAGCCGCGAGCTCTCTCTCCGCGAGGGCGGTGTTAGTTCCCTCAAAGCGAGCATAGAAGGTGTTGAGCTCGTCCGGGAGAGAGGCAGCAGTGTTCACGGTGGAGTTTGTGTTCCCTTTATAGTCCGTGATGGTGTTAATTCCCCTCCACATGCTTCTGGAGTCGGTGGTGTTGAACTGTCCTTCAATCTTGTCCCTGTACTGCCGTTTTGCTGCTCTGATGGTTTTCCGGAGGGCATAACTTGCTTGTTTATGCTCCTCCGCATTACCGGAGTTAAAAGTGGAGGACCGCGCATTGAGTGCCGCGCGAACATCCCCGTTTAGCCACGGCTTCTGGTTAGGGTACAGCCGAATTGTTTTGGTCGGAACAACGTCATCTACGCACTTCCTGATGAAACACGTTACGCTATCAGCGTAGACCTCGATGTCGTCATCAGAGGCCGACCGGAACATCTCCCAGTCCGCGTGATCAAAACAGTCCTGTAGCATAGAATCTGATTGGTCCGACCAGCACTGGATGGTTCTGAGGGCGGGTGCTTCCTGTTTGAGTCTTTGCCTATATGCGGGCAAAAGGAGGATGGACGCGTGATCTGATTTGCCGAATGGTGGGCGTGGGAGTGATTTGTATCCATCCTTGAAGGGGGAGTAACAGTGGTCTAAAACACGGTTCCCTCGCGTGTTGAAGCTAACATGTTGGTGGTATTTAGGTGCGATGCGCTTGAAGTTGGCTTTGTTAAAGTCTCCGGTCACAATAAACGCAGCCTCAGGATGCGCGGTTTCCTGCTCACTCACTGTCCTATACAGTTCCTTTAGTGCCCGGTCTGTGTCGGCTTGCGGGGGAATATACACAGCTGTGATGATGACCGCGGTGAATTCCCTCGGTAGCCAGAATGGTCGGCACAGAAGCATGAGAAATTCCAGATCAGGAGAACAGAAAGACTTGATAGAATGTACGTTCCTCTGATCACACCAGGATCGGTTGATCATAAAACACACACCCCGCCTTTGCTTTTCCCTGAGAGATCTTTTTCTCTGTCCATCCAATGCACGGAGAACCCCGTGGTTTCGATGGCCGAATCTGGAATCTCAGCGGACATCCAGGTTTCTGTAAGGCAGATAATGCAGCAGTCCCTCGTGTCTCGCTGGAAAGAGATCCGCGCTCTCAGCTCACAGAGTTTATTGTCCAGAGACTGAACATTAGCCAGTAAAATACTGGGAAGCGGGGGTCGGTTTGCGCGGCGTCTTACTCTGATAAGTACGCCGGCTCTGCTTCCCCTTCTCCGGCCGCGTTTGCGTGGTCGGGCCGTCCAGACAAAGGGTTCCGCTGCTGTGTTTGTAAGCAGCGTGTCGTCACTGAAGAATTTAAAGTCCGGTTTTCGGTGTGCGATTGCCGAACCAATGTCCAAAAGTGTCTGTCTGTCGTACTTAGTAAGGCAGACAACATCCAAGACGAAAAACATAAAAACTATAAACAGAGCAAACAAAAAACTACAATGTTTCACCGGAGCTCTCGACGTAGCAGCCATCCTCGGCGCCATCTTGAGATCTTAATGTTCTGTGTTTTTCTATGTAAACATGCTCTAGATGGACATGTTTGACCATGCTCATGTCTCGTGTCTTTTGTAGAGTCTCATTCCCCATTCAAGTTAAAAGTAATTCAACAAATTAAAAAAATAATCTATAAACCTTGTGTTTTTTCATTCCACAGCCCTGTATCTCACGTTTTTAAATGCAAAAATATGCTCTGTATTGTTTTTCTATGTAAACATGCACTATGCTGTTGTGCGTGACATTCCATTTTTAAAAAACGTGGCGTTCAAGTTAAAAAACATGTCTGTAGTCCTTTTTTTCCCTGTCTTGCATTTTTAAACAAAAACTTAGAGTGCCACAATGCTGCAAATGTATAAAGCTTTTGCAATTCAGTTTAACCAGGTGCTTAATGCACTAAAGCAGTGCTGCGCTGTATTTAACTTAAGTTATTGGCACGTTTCCTTTTATGTTAATTAAACTCTTTATAGATTCAATGCTATTTGCCTGCTGCACATTGCACCTGTGGAAACAAAAACTGCTTTTTCTTGATCAGGGTAGTTGTAATTTGATGGGCTAACAGTTAGTACACATGCTTATGTTCTGACACTTGTAGTCCTGGTGCTCATGTGTGGGATGCAGGTGCCAGTCATTTTCACTCTCTGCAATATGTATTGAATCAAAAGAGAGGGAGAAACTGAACAAGAGGGAGAGAAGTGGAGAATAAGTGGAGCAGGATTTCAATAGTGAGGGTGCTTCACTGAGGATGGAATGAGAACAGTGCTGAGGATGGCCATTCGTTTTAACATGTGAGGGAGAGGGGGATCAACATGCTAAATTTGGACCTTTATTCTCATTGTAGCACAGCGCAATTATCAGTGCATTTTATATTATTTTATCAGGATCCTTATATGCTCAATCACTAGTCATTTAGCTAGATTCCTAAATGCATATCCCCTGTTGAAAGTGCACATAAAAGATTAAATGTCTGGAAAATGGACTGGAAAACCACTGCAACGCTGGCTCTGTTCCAAACCCTAGTGAGCTGTCTACCAAGATGGCATGTTTAGACATCATACTGTAGGTTCACTTGTAATGCAAAGGCTGTTATGAACAACAGTCAGCAAAATTATGCTGCTTTAGTTAGAGCTATAAAAGGCCTTGTGTGTAGCACTCCAATATATGGTGCAGCTGCGCCTCTGCGAACCCCAGATCAAAAAGAAATTGTATACTGTCTGAGTAGGTACTACTAGCCTACTACTTGCCAGTAGCCATATCACCCTGTAGCCCAAGACTAGTTTCCCACTGAAGCTAAGCAGGGTTGAGCCTGGTCAGTACCTGGATGAGAGACCTCCTGGGAAAACTAGGTTGCTGCTGGAAGAGATGTTAGTGAGGCCAGCAGGGGGTGCTCACCCTGTGGTCAGTGTGGGTCCTAACGCCCCAGTATAGTGATGGGGACACTATACTGTCAATAAGCACCTTCCTTCAGACGAGACGTTATAGGGTTAGTTCACCCAAAAATAAAAATTCTGTCATTAATTACTTACCTGTAAGACTTCCTTATCTTCGGAACACAAATTAAGATATTTTTGTTGAAATCCGATGGCTCAGAAAGGCCTCAATTGGCAGCAATGTACACTCACCTAAAGGATTATTAGGAACATCTGTTCAATTTCTCATTAATGCAATTATCTAATCAACCAATCACATGGCAGTTGCTTCAATGCATTTAGGGGTGTGGTCCTGGTCAAGACAATCTCCTGAACTCCAAACTGAATGTCAGAATGGGAAAGAAAGGTGATTTAAGCAATTTTGAGTGTGGCATGGTTGTTGGTGGCCTACCTGAGCATTGTTTCTGACCATGTCCATCCCTTTATGACCACCATGTACCCATCCTCTGATGGCTACTTCCAGCAGGATAATGCACCATGTCACAAAGCTCGAATCATTTTAAATTGGTTTCTTGAACATGACAATGAGTTCACTGTACTAAAATGGCCCCCACAGTCACCAGATCTCAACCCAATAGAGCATCTTTGGGATGTGGTGGAACAGGAGCTTCGTGCCCTGGATGTGCATCCCACAAATCCCCATCAACTGCAAGATGCTGTCCTATCAATATGGGCCAACATTTCTAAAGAATGCTTTCAGCACCTTGTTGAATCAATGCCACGTAGAATCAAGGCAGTTCTGAAGGCGAAAGGGGGTCAAACACAGTATTAGTATGCTGTTCCTAATAATCCTTTAGGTGAGTGTATTTTGCACTCACAAGACCCATAAAAAGTACTAAAGACGTCGTTACAAAGTCCATCTCACTACAGTGGTTCTACAATCGTGTAGAATCCTACAAATGCGTCGTGGTGCTTCGCGAGTTCACGTCGGAGGCCTAGATGGAAGACAAGCACTTGTTGAATAAAGTCGTTATTTTGTTTTGTTTTTTGCGCTCAAAAACGAATTCTCGTCGCTTCATAAAATTATTGTAGAACCACTGTAGTGAGATGGACTTTGTAACGACGTCTTTAGTACCTTTTATGGGTCTTGTGAGTGCGAAATACATTGCTGCCAATGGAGGCCTTTCTGAGCCATCGGATTTCAACAAAAATATCTTAATTTGTGTTCCGAAGATGAACAAAGGTCTTACGGGTGTCGAACGACATGCGGGTAAGTAATTAATGACAGAATTTTCATTTTTGGGTGAACTAACCCTTTAAACCGAGGTCCTGACTCTCTTGTCATTAAAAATCCCATGATGTCCTTCGGAAAAAAGAGTAGGGGTGTAACCCTTGCATCCTGGCCAAATTTTCCCATTGGCCTCTGTCCATCATGGCCTCCTAATCATCCCCTTATCCTGATTGGCTTCATCATTCGGTCTCCTCTCCACCTGTCAGCTGGTGTGTGCTGGGCATTCTGGCGCAATATGGCTGCCGTCGCATCATCCAGATGACCTTCCATGTTCCGGTTTCCCGCTCCCATTTTTCCCTACCAATTCTCATACTCTTCTTTCCAATTAAAGGGAAACAAAATTCCCCCAAAATGCTAGGTACCTCAATAAATGTATAATTTGGCAATCCCATAATACATTGCACCAAATAAATCCAAGATATTGAGTGTTGATTTATAAATATATTTTATTCAGTACTGAATAAAATGTGTGTTTGAGTGCTTTTAATGGACTTCTTAGGCTATTGTGTTATTAGCTTAGTGACACATGCTAACATCAGACATTAGAAGAATTGCATTAGCCAAGTCCCTCGGATGTTCTGTTCAGTGTGAATATGCAAGATTTGAAGATATTATCTGCTTTTTTTTTATGTTGATGCCTTGTCTGATCCTGTGGATCAGAAAGCTGTGTTTAAAGGTTCAGCCAGAATTTAGAGCATGAGAGGAATGTTGTGGAAATGATAACAGTCTCAGGTGTGTGATTTCTATACGTGGGTTTTTAAAATATATTTTAAGTAGTGGCTGGAAAGCCTGGTTTGATGAAGGGGTGTTAAACAAGCTTCCAGTGTGAAGCAGTCAATTTCACGCTCTCATTTTCATTATGTTTTCTGTAAGATCTCTTTTCTTAGTGTTTAATATTAGACTAATACATAGCAGTTTAATATTTTTATGAAATGTGGACAATGGAATTTCAGCTGACATTATAATATTTTATTCACAATAATGGGACACCTGAGTGAGCCTGCATGTTTAATCTAATTAAAACTGAACTTGCTATTTAGCCTAGTGTGATTATAAAAAAAAACTACGGCTGTGATTTTAAATAAATAAATATATGTGCTGCGTGTTTTAAAGTGAAGTGTGGCACTGTGTTCTTTTACACGCGAGCAGCTTCATGATTTGGAGTTTTCAGCCAGCTGGTGTCTCAGAACGGCTTGATTCACAATAGATATTACTGCACTCAAACTCCATCTCTGTGTCTGCTCTGAGTTTAGGTTGCTTATAATGTGCATTTGGGAGCGCAACATGCACCAACCATCTTCCCATACATGTAACGAAAAAAGAGCTGTCTGTCAACAAAAGAGAAGTTTAAGGGTCCCCTGTGGTTTTCAGCCAAAATAAAAACTTGATGATTTAACGTTGAAGTATTTTTATTGTCATATTAATAGATAATCACAACATTTTGGACCAAATTGCGCATCCCTCCAAACAAGCACAGCAAACCAAGATCGCATTTTAAATTGATTAGATCAAGTTAGATTCCCCCACCCCAAAAATCGTGCAGCCCTACACCCGAGGTTGCTCACCTAAAGTGTGTGACAAGTTTTATAGCATTTTAAAATAAACATGAAACATGACTTGACTTAAAACCTGAAAAAAGCGGATGGCATGTAACAGAAAGCTTAATGACAGGAAGTTGGTTTGTTTGCTTGTTGTTTAGGGCAAGTTATACTCATGACTTTATAACAGAAGATGCGTTAATAAGTTTGTCCACTGTTTACCAGGAATTTAAATGCTAATCATCCCCTATAACACGTTTTACAGTTATTTTTCTTGGCACAAACACAAGTTCATTATCTGGAGCTGTGAGCTCTGTGCCCATTGTACTCTCTTTACTCCATGTGGGTCAGTGAGACCGTGTGTTAATGATTGTACAAGGAATATGATCAAGGCGTGTGAGCATGTGCCATTATAATGGAATGTCTATATGTGTCTTAGGGCATGTGTACTTTGTGAACTCTGTCCTGTTTTGGAATAAACTTCATGTAGACAAAACGGCTCTGGTTATGTCTATAACCCCTGTTCCCTGAGAAGGGAACGAGCACTGCGTCGGAACGACACTTTGGGGATGCTCCCTAAGCATCAGCGAATCTGAAGTCTGAATAGAAACTAAACCAATCCGATTGGCGTGCGTGATGACGTCACTGTGACAGCATACCCGGAAGTATAAAAGGGGAGCCGGCGCATTGAAACGGCAGCTATTGCTCTGAAGCATGCGCTCCAGGTGTGCCGAGGTGTGGTGACGCGACGCAGTGCTCGTTCCCTTCTCAGGGAACAGGGGTTATAGACATAACCCGAGCCGTTCCCTTTCGAGGGAACTCTCACTGCGTCGGAACGACACTTTGGGGAACGAGTACCCACTAGCCCACACCGAGGGTAGCGCCTGCCCTAGTGTGAAGCCGGAGACCGGGCACAACTAGGACTGGAGCACCCTAGCGCCAGGCACCGTAGGGAGATGCAGGCTATAAAACCTGATAAAGGTGTGTGGGGTAGCCCACCCAGCCGCCTCGCAGATATCCTGCATGGGGACCCCAGAAAGGAGGGCCACCGAAGAGGCCATGCCTCTGGTGGAATGAGCCCTCACGGCCATAGGTGAAGGCAAATTGCGCACCTGATAAGCCATGGTTATTGCCTGGACAATCCAGTTACTGATTGTCTGGGTAGATGCAGGCAACCCTTTCTTGGGTGAACCAAAACACACCAAAAGCTGTTGAGATCTCCTCCACTGCGCAGACTTCTCCAGATACACTCTGAGAGCCCTAACTGGGCAGAGCAGGTGACGTCTCCCTTCTTCCGCCGTCACGTGAGGCGGAGGATGAAATGCCTGAAGAACCAAAGACCTGGCCACCCTTGATGGAACCTTGGGCACGTAGCCCGGCCTAGGGTGTAAGATGGCTTTAACTCCCCCAGGGGCAAACTCCAGGCAAGTCGGCGTTACCGCCAAGGCCTGGAGGTCCCCCACTCTTTTCAGCGATGTAATAGCCAGGAGAAAAGCCACCTTCAAGGTCAGGTTCTTTGGTTCAGCCGACTCCAATGGCTCAAAGGGGGCTTCAGCCAGCCCTTCGAGAACCACTGCCAGATCCCAGGTTGGGACTCTGGAACGAGCCGCAGGCCTCATCCTCCGAGCCCCACGGAGGAACTGTACAACCAGCTGGTGCCTACCCACAGGCCCATCACACATAGGAGCGTGGAAAGCCGCAATGGCAGCCACGTACACCTTGAGTGTGGACGGGGTTAGACCCGCAGAGAAGCGATCTTGGAGGAACTCCAGCACTGAAGCCACCGGGCAGTTAACTGGGTCCACCTCACGCTCCCTGCACCAAGTGGCAAACACATTCCACTTGAGGCTGTACAGTCTCCTCGTAAACGGAGCCCTGAAATTGAGTAAGGTCTCTATCACCTCTGCCGACAGGCCAGCCTCTAGGTACCTGACCCCCTCAGGGGACAGACCCAAAGGTTCCAAACCTCTGGCCGGGGGTGAAATATTGTGCCCCCCGCCTGAGATAGGAGATCCCTCCTCAGAGGAATCTGCCATGGATGACCTACCAGCAGAGCTATGATATCCGAGAACCAAACACAAGTCGGCCAACGGGGTTCCTACTGGCGGAAGGCTGCTGACTGCCTCTTCGCCTCCTGGTATTTGGCGACGACGGTCTCAACCGCGTCACCAAATAGACCAGAAGGCGAAATCGGGGAGTCTAGGAGGAAGGTCTTATCCTTCTCCTTCATCCCCGACAGATTCAGCCAGAGATGTCTCTCCACAGTCACCATGGAAGCCATGGAGGTCAGCCTGGTAGGCCTGCAGGATAGACAATGTGTGCAGGGAACTACCAGCCCGCCCAGCCGCCATATAAGCCTTGCCCACCAAAGATGAGGTATCCCGACAGGGTTTGGTGGGCAGCGCCGGGGCCTTGAGGGACACACCTCGGTGTGTAGATCCAGGAAGAATGACCTCCGGTGAGGTGTTTGAACCCGGCGAGAAAGGAACCGGTCGTCCAGCCTACTGGGTGGCTGAACTTCCTGCACTTCCTGTGGCCAATCGATGTTTAATTTGGCCACAGCACGAGTCAACACCTCTACCAACTCCTCTTGGGCGGGTGGATGAAGCGATGAAACACTTTCTGCCTCCCCGCCCGCCCCGATGCCACCCTCATCCGGCTCCTCGGAACCGGAGAGAATGAGCATCGGACCCTCGACCCCGGGGGAAGAAGCCGCAGCGTGGGCTTCCACACGGGGAGGAAGATCCTCGGAGCTGTCAGAAAAGGATTGGGAAAGTGCCGCAGCAGTCCCAAAACCTTCTGACAAGTCCCTTTGTGAACCCCATGATCTGCGACGCCGAGCCGCCTCAGCGACCGCGGGTCCAGAACCATGGGGCTCACGAGGCTGGCCGCCCGAGCATGCATCCGAGCCTGAAATATAGCGGGGACACGGATGCACACACTGCTTAAACTCTCTCTCACTCATATTCATTCACACACTTGTACAAACAACAGTAAATAGACAGACAATGTTTACAGAGAGCGCTATGCTGAAGAGCAATAACTGCCTTTTCAATGCGCCGGCTCCCCTTTTATACTTCCGGGTATGCCGTCACATTGACGTCATCACGCACGCCAATCGGATTGGTTTAGTTTCTATTCAGACTTCAGATTCGCTGATGCTTAGGGAGCATCCCCAAAGTGTCGTTCCAACGCAGTGAGACGCACATCAATGACTGCCTTGCTTTGCCTGTGCCTGTAGGTTCATCTGATTTTTCACATTCCAGTTCAGGGTTTGACAGTGCATTGTCTATGCTAGCCCACCTTTTATTCTTAAACCAGTGAAATCAAAATTGATACTTCTTGTTTTTTTTTTATGGAATATTGCATTTTAAAAAAGAAATTATCTGTGCACATCATTATTATTTTTTAATTATAAATACAATTAGACAACGTCCCCTCTCCCTTGCAGTGACATCTCTTCTCTTTGATGACGTGTTTAAATGCTTTTCATTATCGTATATGTGATTTTGTGTGTATTGCTGTATTCTGCACTATGTTTCTATGTTTTTATAAGCCATTTTATCAATACAGCCATTTTATACAATATGTGTGTATGTGTATGTGTATATATATATATATATATATATATATATATATATATATATATATATATATATATATATATATATATATATATATATATATATATATATATATATATGTATGTATATTTCAACTGTATAAAATGGCTGTATATACATTGTATAAAATGGCTTCTCGGACAAGAAACAGTGCAGAATATAGCAACACACACAAAATCACAATATATTAGTGCTGTTAAATGATTAATCGCATACAAGATAAAGTTTGTTTACATAATATTCAATTCAAATTTATTTGTATAGCGCTTTTCACAATACACATTGTTTCAAAGCAGCTTTACAGAAAGTGCATTTCATAAATGTACAGTTAAAATGTTAGAAAGACAATGTTCAAAAAAAACAATCGTGTATTAATTTAGGCCATAACAACGCTGGCGTTGAGTCGTCTCTTCACAGGCGTGGAGTCGTCTCATCACAGGTGTTGGGGCATCCGAAGTCTCCATGAGCGGCTGGATACAAACTGGAGCTGACAAACTATTTACCTCGGGACTAGTGTCCCGAGATAACAACAGAAAAGCAGATGGGAAATAATTAGCATAGCTGCTGTTCAGAATATTATATTAATGCTTTTGATCCGATTTAACTGTAGTATAAAAGGTAATTATAATGTGAATGCTTGGCTAAAGAGATGCGTCTTTAATCTAGTTTTAAACTGGGACAGCGAGTCTGAACCTTGAACAATATCAGGAAGACTGTTCCAGAGTTTAGGAGCTAAATGTGAAAATGCCCTCCCTCCTTTAGTGGACTTAGATATCCTAGGAATGACCAGAAGCCTAGAGTTTAGTGACCTTAAAGAGCGCGATGGATTGTAGGGCGATAGAAGATCCGTTAGATACACTGGAGCTAAACCATTTAGGGCTTTATAGGTCAGTAGCAATACTTTGTAATTGATACGGAACTTAATAGGTAACCAGTGTAGAGATGATAAAATTGGTGTTATATGATCATATTTTCTTGACCTAGTAAGAACTCTAGCAGCTGCGTTTTGGACTAACTGTAGTTTGTTTATTGAGGATGCAGGACAACCAGCTAATAAAGCATTACAGTAATCTAATCTCGAGGTCATGAATGCATGAACTAACTTTTCTGCATCAGAAATAGATAGCATGTTACGTAGCTTAGCAATGTTTCTAAGGTGGAAAAATGCCGTTCTTGTAACATATGAAATATGATTTTCGAATGACAAGTTGCGTTCTAATATAACACCCAGGTCTTTTACTGTAGTGGATAAAGTGACAGGACATCCTTCCAAGGTAAAATTGTATTGTGAGAGGTTTTGTGGGCAGTTTTTTTGGACCAATAAGTAATACCTCCGTTTTATCTGAATTTAATAGCAGAAAATTACACGTCATCCAGTATTTAATATCTTCAACACACACTGTCAGTTTAGATAATTTAGCGTTTTCATCCGGTCGTGATGAAATATATAATTGAGTGTCATCAGCATAACAGTGGAAATTAATTCCATGTTTTCTTATAATATTACCAAGTGGCAGCATATATATTGAGAATAGCAGAGGGCCTAACACGGATCCTTGCGGCACCCCATAGTCTACTGACGTCATCTTTGATTTTTCCCCATTTAGACAAACAAAATGGTAGCGGTCTGATAAGTACGATCTAAACCAGTTTAATGCCTGTCCCTGAACACCAGTATAATTTTGAAGTCGATCTATGAGTATTTTATGATCTATAGTGTCGAACGCAGCACTTAGATCGAGTAGAACTAGTATTGAGATACAGCCTTGGTCAGAAGCTAGAAGTAAATAATTTGTGATTTTAACGAGCGAAGTTTCTGTGCTATGATGCAGCCTGAATCCTGATTGAAATTTTTCATAGATATCATTTTCTTGCAAGAAAGAGCACAATTGAGCGGACACAACTTTTTCTAGTATTTTAGACATAAATGGAAGATTTGAAATTGGTCTGTAATTTGCTAGGTTATTATGATCTAATTGTGGCTTCTTAATGAGAGGTTTTATGACTGCCAGCTTGAATATTCTTGGAACATGACCTAAAGATATAGACGAGTTAATAATATTGAGAAGAGGCTCTTCCACTACAGGTAACAACTCTTTCAGTAGTTTAGTGGGTATTGGATCTAATAAACATGTTGTTGGTTTAGATGCAATGATACGTTTATTTAGCTCTTCCTGTCCTATAGTTGTAAAGCGGTGTAGTAGTTCTTGAGGGGCGATAGTTGCGGTTGAATCATAAGACATCATTAAAGATTGTACATTTACAATTTTGTTTCTGATGCTTTCTATTTTCTCAGTAAAGAAATTCATAAAATCATTACTACTAAACTGTAACGGAATATTTTGCTCAGGCGATGCTTGTTTATTTGTTAGCCTAGCCACGGTGTTAAATAAAAACCTTGGGTTATTTTGCTTATTTTCTATTAGTTTGCGGAGATGCTCAGCCCTGGCTGCTTTTAGGGCCTTTTTATAACGTGACATACTATCTTTCCACGCGATTCTAAAGACCTCTAAATTAGTTTGTTTCCATTTACGCTCTAAGTTACGAGTTTCTCTCTCGATAACATGTGTAGCACTGTTGTACCATGGTGCTTTAGTTTTCTCTCTAACCTTTTTTAATCTATAACCTTCTCTCTAACCTTTTTTAAAATGTGCTAGAGAAAATGTTGCTCATACTGCTAGTGTTGCTTAAATGTTGCTTAAATGTTGTACATGTCATGTCATGACTACTATGTTGCTCGGACTGCACCTAAGAATTTCACCTACTGTTGCACTTGTGCATATGGTAGTGACAATAAAGTGATTTGATTTGATTTGATTTTGATAGTCATTTCCTCTAGTTCATCTGTTTGTTTGGGTTCACTGAGCAGCTGACACAGATCAGGTAAGCTATTTGAGAATCTATCTATAGTGGTTGGAATGATTGTTCTGCCTGGTCGATATCGTGGCGCAACATGACAGATTTCAGCAGTACGCAGTATGCAAGTTACCATGTAATGGTCAGTGACATCATCACTTTGCGGTATAATATCTATATCGGTTGGGTTGGTTCCATGTGATATAATTAAATCTAGTGTGTGATTAAGACGATGAGTGGGACCAGTGACGTTTTGCTTGATCCCAAAGGAGTTTAATAGATATGTAAACGCAGCCCCTAATGCATCATTTGTGTTATCTACGTGTATGTTAAAATCTCCAACAATTAATGCTTTATCGACGTTGACCAATAGATCTGAGAGAAAGTCTGCAAACTCTTTTAAGAAATCAGCATAGGGCCCTGGAGGTCTATACACAGTAGCCAAGGCTAGAGATAATACGGATTTCTTTCTTACATCTAAGAGCGTAACATTTAGCACTAGTACTTCAAACAAATTAAACCTGTGACCTGTTTTCTGAGTAACATTAAGAATATCTCTATAGATTGTTGCAACACCGCCGCCACGACCAATCAGACGGGGCTCATGCTTATAACAGTATCCTGCCGGAGTAGACTCATTTAGACCAAAATAATCATTTGGCTTAAGCCAGGTTTCAGTAAGGCAAAGTACATCGAAACTATTATCTGTGACCATTTCATTTACAATAACCGCCTTAGGTGTGAGCGATCTAATGTTTAGAAGACCTAGATTTAGAAATTGTTTTTGTTCACTAATATTTAGCTTTTCTGGTTTAATCACAATTATATTTTTCCTAGATCCTACAGTAGATTTAATGTTTGACCTCACTAAACGAGGAATAGACACAGTTTCTATATAATGTTCTACATTGGTACTTATGTCAATTAAGTTAGGACAGCAAAGACTGTGATCTGGACTTTGACTTACTAGTCATATGGTGGTGTGTAACGCCCTGGAGATGTTGTCCGACAGAAGAGCCGCTCCGATTCTGCTGGGGTGAAGGCCATCAGGACGGAAGAGCCTAGGTCGCTCCCAGAACAGATTCCAATTATTTACAAAGAGCAGCTTCTGTTCATTACACCATGACATTAACCATTAATTTAGAGCAAATAATCTACTGAAATTTTCATGTCCTAGTCGGTACGTGGGAAGGGGTCCAGACACGATGATCGTTGCTTCAGGCGATGTTCTGCGCACCGTCTCTACCAGACTCTTGTAGTCCTTCTTCAGAACCTCCGTCTGCCGCAGCCTGGTGTCGTTCGTTCCCGCGTGCAACACGACAGCTCCGATGCGCTCGTCACCGTTCAGGATCTCGGGAACCTGCGCAGCGACATCGAGAACACGAGCACCAGGAAAGCAGTGAGTGATTACCTTGCCTTTACCTGAGGTAGTGTGGACATCCCGGACGATGGAAGTCCCGATGACCACAGCGTCGAGTTCCGTCTCGCGAAGAGGGGAGAAGCGGTTCCGGGTGGAGATCTCGAACACCGGGAGGGGCGGAGAGGTCCTAGCTCTGGTCCTGGCTCGCGTCTTCCGCTGTGGAAAAATCCAGGGTTCATGGTGCTGTGTCGGTGCCGGAGTGAACGAAACCAGGGATGATGATCGTGTCCTGGGTGCTTGTGTCCTGTGCAAAGAAACACACGGAGTAGACGAGCTCGGAGTCAAGCGGTTACTAACCACTGACTTGTGCGCATCGGCGCGTGATGTTTCAAGCGCTGATCGTCGCTCTCTCAGCATGGCTTGTCTGTCTAGTAGGTCGCGAATCTGCTTCTCCAACAACTCCAACTCCAACTGCACCGAATGCAGCTCGAACGTGTCCTCGCTGCACTCAAAGGTAACATTAGACACACATCCGAGTTATTCGCCATTGTAGCAGATGTGCTATGATGGCGAATTGTAGGTTTCAGTGGTGACGGGTGTAAATAAGTTACCACGCGTGCAATGCTAGCGGGCTACGGCTAGTAGCGGAAGTTCGGATATAAGTAGCGATATCAAATCAATCCGATTGTTTTTTATAGAGAATCGTATCGGAGATATATTCACACGCTGTAAATAATAGAAAAAATGTGTTTGTAAGCGAGTGTTAAGGAGAAAATCAAGGATTATGAATCAATTCGACGGAGCTCTAGCACCAGCAACGCGCTCACAACCTGCGCATGCGCCAATTTGTATATTTGTGTGCACTATGTATAATTAATATGTGTACATATAAATACATATATAGCTGCAATAATCTGATAATTATTTTCATGCTATGGATGGTAACCAATAAAATTTAATTTCCACTCAATTTTGTCTAAATAGATACAAAAATAAAACACAAACTAAAATCAGTCATTTGCTGCAAATGCTACAAGTGAATTTAGACATCACAACATTAAGATGTACAGTATGAAAAATGGATATTCATTTTGAGTTTTGCTTAATTAATTTTAAATATTAACTTTAACGTGAGCATTCGAGGATAGAAAAATGTGATCTAAATGTCAAAATAGAGGAAATTAGTATGCACAAATAAATATCCACTACTACCTGATAAATACACGATAAATACAAGAAATCTAATATACACCGATTACCGCAATGATACCAATATGTTGTGCTTCTTGGGTCTTTATAAGAACAATCATATTGCTTATAGGCGATGGCAGATACATCAGTCACTTCTGCGGTGGTCTCCGCTTCCTTGCGACATGCAGTGCAGCACGTGTGGCGGCTTGTCGTGGACTTGTGGAATGCCATTCCTTAGCTACAGATGGGCATTTTGTAAGACCCGTGTAAGATACTTTTACACCTGGAATTTTTCTCTTAATGAATGACATTTTCCTGGCTTGGTATTCCTGTACTGTTGCACATCTGCACATCTGCCTCTGGAGCCGCTTGTATCTGTGACTTGTGCTGTAAATGTGGCATGTAGGAAGAGGGTGTGTGTGTGTGTTAGCTTATGCAGTTTGGGGGTGTGCTAGAAAATGCAGGGACAAGCAGCCATGCAACATGCCTCAACATTAAATAGCAGATGTTTAAATGTAATTATGGAATTAATTATTTTAAAAAGCTTGACATTTGTTTGTGAGTACAAACTGGAATGCTTTTATTTTTTCCTACATGGCCTCAAACTATTAGATAACAGCAGTATTTGTGTTTAGATGCATTTAATTATAATTAATTACACTGTAAACCCCAAAAAGTTAAAGTTAAAGTTTAAAGTTTAAGTAAGCAGAACTTGCAGATTTTTATTTTATAATCATACATTTTAATTGATCTGAACTTGAAATATTTGAGTATTTAACTTAACTTATCATGTAATCTCAAATATTTTAAGTAGTGGAAACTTGACTAGCTTTAACTAGCTAATTCAATAAATGCCACCTTGCTGATTGGTTACACAATGCTTTGGTAGCATTAGCATAGCATTTGCTGAATGAGAACAGCAATATAATACATTTAACATATATCTGTTCTCAAACTAAGCTCATGCTCCACTTGTCACCATGATGTTAACAAAAAACAACAAACAACCCTACAAAAAACAATAAAACAGAAACTCTTAATAAAAGAGAAATCTCCCACTTTACGTTAATATTCCACAAAAAAAACCCATAATATAACACTTAATTTTGGCCTTTAATGTCCCTTTTGAGTGTTGTGGCAAAGCATGCTGGGAAATAGAAATCCCAAAAATCTACCTACTCCTTTTTTTTAAATCCCCATAAATCATAAGCAGCGTTTCAGAATAAGCCGTTTGCAGATTCTGGCCAATGTGATGTCACATTTTACAGGCCTCGCCCTCAGAGAGCTGTACACAGTCCACAGTGTTTATCTTCTCGCCAGAGCATTTAACAGCAGCATTCAAGTAAGAAATGTTTTCTTAATAAATCATTTCATCAAATTGCAAATGTCTAAGTACATGTCTCAACGTCTCAGTACATCTCTGCAAATGATTAAGTACAGGTAGCCTACATTTAGCACAATTTCCAAGTGAATAGATCTTGTTGATCTAAACTGATTGTTTGATTCTCAGTCTAATAGTTGTTTGCTCCAAAACGTATCATTTCATTGTATAAGTCATCACATGCACAATAGTCTGTTCAATTGTCAAAATTAGTCAAGAACATAATACCATGAATACCATATATGAATCCCATGGAACATTTGATAAATTTATTACAGCAATTGACAGTCAGGTGAAACTAGAACTTGACTAATGAAGGAGGACTTTCACACATCTCAGATGACCAATCAAACAGTGTGTTTAGTTACCTGACAGGTGCTGTCCATGACTGTGAACGCTGCCAAACATATATGTAAAGAGCTTGACCATGCAGGACCAGTACAATTTCTGAACATGGAGGCACCTGGCCAAGTAAATGAACAAGGGCAATTGCCTGCTTGAGGAACAGGAAGAGTGAGGATGAGAGGGGTGCCCGTGAAGGAAGAGGGGTAGAGAGGGGATGGGGGTAGAGAGGGGAAGAGAGGGGAAGGGGTAGAGAGGGAAAGAGAGGGGAAGGGGGTAGAGAGGGGAAGAGAGGGGAAGGGGGTAGAGAGGGGAAGGGGGGATGAGAGGGGAAGAGGGGGGTAGGAAGAAGTAGACCCAAGATGGCAACGGCCAGCGCGTCATCGCGCGTCACTCCCGGATAACAGAAAATGGGCAAAGAGGCGGAACGTGGGTGGAGCTGAGGTGATGCGATGACTAACAGACAGCAGACAAACAGCAATCCACCTGTCACTCAAAGTAGCCACGCCCTTAATTATGCAGAACTTTAAGACTTTATATAATGTAACGAAAAAAATTCACCCCCCTCACAGTTGTCATGAAGGGCAAAATTAGCCGTATAGACCAAAACCACAATTTGTACCATGCTGTAAACTTGTTTTTTTCTGCTGTAAAGTTGGGCATTTTAACATGGGACTCAATGAGATTCTACTCCCTTTTGGAGCCAGTCAATGAATTGCAGTTTAAATCACTTCCGTATTGGCTTCAAGATAAACTGGGGAGGTTGCCTCTTGAGCTGTGTCTCATTTAGAAAGGCTACATCCTCCAGAGGTCGCATTCGAAGGCTTCATGCATCATCAAGGCGGTCTCGTTTCAGAAAAGTAAGTAGGACACGCAGAATGCGACCTTCAAATGCACCCTTCTTTTACAGGAATTCGGAGTGTGCATGAGGTGTAGCCTTCGCTGCTGCAGATAACCCACAATTCTTTGCGTCACCATTAACAACAGTCATGTTTTTTAAATATTATTTGAAAAAATGCTGACGTCGGCAGATATACACGTAAGCGAAGATGTGTGTTTAAATTTGAGTAGTTTCAAGCTTGTTTTTGTTTTTAAGCTGTATTACCTCAAATAGATAGTTGTGGTAAACAGGATTACAGTGTTTAGTGATTTTTAAACGTTTAGAACAGTACTTTGCTGTCAAGGCAAGAAATATTTCATAGTCATTTTCCAGTTATAAATAATTTTCATTCATATAACTGGTGTGAGAGCGCAACGACGCTGTGAATGTGTTGGCATAGCAACGTGATACTTCCTGCCTGTGTGTCCTACGAAGGACGTCTCATTTAATTCTGATTAAGGACACTACGTATACCGCATCCTTCACAGGATGTGTCCTCCGGAGGACGCAGCCTTTGAAATTAAATTAAATGAGACACAGCTTTGGTGTTCACGAGCTGTGAAGGCTCCACCCTCTGGGGTGGAGAGCAGCAGCTCATTTGCATTTAAAGGAGACACACAAAACAGCTCATTTTTCTCAAACCCAAAATGTGGCATTTTCAAAATGTTATATTGAATGATCTGTTAGGAATTTTGATCTGAAACTTCACAGACACACTCTGGGGACACCTGAGACTTATATTACATGGTGTAAAAAGGGACATAACAGGGGCCCTTTAAAATGTGTCAGTTTTGAGAACTCAAAATAATAATAAAGTTCTAAATACTCATAAAAGTTAATTTGTTTGAACTAATTTGTTTAATTTGAGTTGACTACTCAAACCAATTCATTATTTTGAACATTAGGGGTTACAGTGTTGTCTTGAAAGACTTGAATGGATGGAATAATCTACTGCTTGTACATATTTTCATCCATTTTTCTATTGGTGACGCCTCTTTCGCTCTCTTTCTCGATCAATCTTTTTCACATTTGTTTTGACACTTTGAAGAAAAGAAAAGAAAACAATGTGTGGAGACTCAATAACTGACTATACCAAAACAAAGTCAAAACCTTTTCTTGCCTACCCTTCACCTCCCCAAACACACACTCTCACGATCACGTTTTCACCCTTGCTAGTCTGAACATGAGAAGTCATGTAGAAAAAGTGTTAAATTCATCATTTACCTCAGGAAATCTGTTATGACGGATGCAGCACAGGTCTCATAAGGCAAAAAACTCTTTTTGGAGAATTGTCATTTTCTTGTGTGTGTGGCCTGTAAAGACCAGATCCACACTCTGTGCTTATGAAAGTTCCTCAGACATCCGTCCTGTAATTAGCAAGCTGAACTCTCAACAGATTGCCTTTGAAATATCCCCTGTCTACTTAGAAAACTAGCGAGAATGTGAATGAAAGGTATTTGCAAAAATATTTTCACGTGAATCCCCACCTCTCACACTTGCAAACATAAACTGTACACAAAGACACACACACATAGAGGTAAACAATCGCTTAAGAAATATACACCTTTGTAAAAATACATTTTATTTTGTAAAACTGTTTAATTTTTTCATATTTTATATAATATTTTATATAACATTAAAATATTATACACCGATTAGGGCTGATTGAGGCCCAGTGGGTTTCATATGTTCGGTGTACAGGTAAAGCATGACTGTTTGATGTGTGTGGACCCACATTCCAAAGATCACTACCTTTATTCCTTCATTATGTGATTTTTACAGTATGTGAGTTAACCAGAAAACCTTTCAGTGCCCTCACACACCAGATACACTTGAGCACCTTGATGCAATCAAATGGAATTCATGGCACTTGTTTTCATTTTTTGGGTTTCAATATTGTTATGAACTTTATAGGCTTATCTGCACTCTTGTGCAAAGAACAGTGTTGAGTAATTGAATGACTTACTATATAAACAATATATTGGATACATATTTTATACTCATGTAAAGGGATATGTGTATAGCAAATCTCAACTGCTTGATTGTTTACATCATTGCAAAATACACTATATTGCCAAAAGTTTTGGGACGCATGCACATGAACTTTAATGACATCCCATTCATAATTCGTAGGGTTTAATATGGAGTTGGCCCATCCTTTGCAGCTATAACAGCTTCAACTCTTCTGGGAAGGCTTTCCACAAGGTTTAGGATTGTGTTTATGAGAATGTTTGACCTGGCTCTCAGTCTCCACTCCAATTCATCCCAAAGGTGTTCTATCGGGTTAAGGTCAGGACTCTGTGCAAGCCAGTCAAGTTCCTCCACACCAAACTCACTCATCCATGTCTTTATGGACCTTGCTTTGTGCACTGGTGCGCAGTCATGTTGGAACAGGAAGGGGCCACAATGTCACAAATGCTGAAGCATTAATAGGGCCCTATGAAATCCGTTTTATTTTTTCCCAAATTCCGTTTTATTTTTTCTCAAATTCCGTTTTTTCCGTTTTAATTTTTGGTAATTCAGTTTCTTTTACCCTTAACTGTTATTTTAGTCATAAAAATAGTGTGTTTTTAATGTTAATATAATAGAACATAAAACATAAAATAGGAATGACCTTAAATGTATTGAGGTAACAAACATCACATTTACTTTTCAGGACAAATACCGCATGATGCAACATAACACTCCACTCTAAATACTTCAAGTCACAACAAAATATTAGTGCTGTGAATTGATAATTAATCGCATTTTTTCTGTAATTAATCATGATTAATTGCAATTAAAAAACATTGGAGTTTTTAATATTTTGATATTGTAATAATTTCAGTTACTCTCCAAATTAATTTAGAAACAACTTGAAGACCGCATATTTTAAATGTGTTGTAATAGCATTTTTATGAATGAAGGCCAGTATCACTGATATTAATGTCTATATGAAACATTAATGACGTTACATTACAGTATAACTGAAAGCTGCCAATTTCAACATTTATTAGGCTTTAAAAAAATAACTTAATTTAATCGAACTTAAAAAAAATCTTTACATAAACCTATTATAATAAATGTTATATTTACCTGTGGCCTTCCCTGTCAGACATAGTCTACACAGAAATTGAATAAAGTTATCAACACCTTTCTTAACAGCATAAATAATAAGTGAAATATAGATGAATCATCATTAAAGCTACAATCTTCTCTGGTCACGTTGTTCTTTGAACATTAATGACAGATATTGTCAGTGCTACTGTCACTTTAAGATATACCTCTGCTGAACATGACGCAGATCAGGCGCGCTGTCCCGCGCATCTCATTTCCTCTCAAGTTCATTTAAGACATTATTTTCCATACAGTACATTAAAGTGCATTAAAAACAAGATACAAACAAGATTAAAAGCAAAATACAGCAAGCACTCCCCGCGAGGGAGCTGCTCGGCACTGAGGGCTTAGCGTTGAGTTTCTTAACTTTTTCACCGATTACATACATGGATGAAAGCAGAGCGGTGGAGAGCCGCTTCACCATACTTTCATTGTTTTGAAGGGGGAGCTGAAATGACGGGAGGGGTTGTGTCGCCCAGATGTGCTTCCCCCGGTCTGCATTTCCCCAGACATACGTTCTTCTCCCACACAAAACCGCATTTCATTCCAAATATGTAAAATTCCGGGAAATTCCGCGTTAACAATAGATTCCGCGTTAATATGCTAATTCCGCGATTCTGTGATCGCGGAAATCATAGGGCCCTACATTAAGAGTTCCTTTCACTGGAACTAAGGGACCAAGCCCAACCCCTGAAAAACAACCCTACACCATAATCCCCCTCCACCAAACTTTACACTTGGCACAATGCAGTCAGGAAAGAACCATTCTCCTGGCAACCGCCAAACCCAGACTCGTCTATCTGATTGTCAGACAGAGAAGTGTGATTCGTCACTCCCGAGAAGTTCGAGAACACGTCTCCACTGCTGTAGAGTCCAGTGGCGGCGTGCTTTACACCACTGCATCCGACGCTTTGCGTTGGACTTGGTGATGTAAGGCTTGGATGCAGCTGCTCGGCCATGGAAACCCATTCCATGAAGCTCTCTATGCACTGTTCTTGAGCTAATCCGAAGGCCACATGAAGTTTGGAGGTCTGTAGCTATTGAATCTGCAGAAAGTTGGCGATTTTACTTGGCCTACCACTTCGTGGCTGAGTTACTGTTGTACCCAATTGCTTCCACTTTGTTATAATACCACTAACAGTTGACCGTGGAATATTTAGTAGTGAGGAAATGTCACGAATGGACTTATTGCACAGCTGGCAACCTATCATGGTACCACGCTTGAATTCACTGAGCTCCTGAGAGCGTCCCATTCTTTCACAAATGTTTGTAGAAGCATCTGCATGCCCATGATTTTATACACCTGTGTCCATGGAAGTGATTGGAACACCTGAAGTCAATGATTTGGAGGGGTGACCCAATACTTTTGGCAATATAGTGTATAAACCATATTATCACCCAACTCTAATAATCTAAATCCAACTATAAGACATATTATATTATAAAATATTATAAACACTAACATCATGACTTTCTGTGAAACTGTTTTGAAACTATTTTGCCAATAATTATTTTCATGTTATGTCAGAGAACTGATACATGAACATTAAAATTCTACCCTGTTTTGTCAAAAAAAAAAATCATTTTTAATGCTACAAGTAAATTTAGGCATCACAACATTAGCACAGTGTTATTAAATTATCAGCGTTTTTAAAGAATTTACTATAAATATAAAAAATAAAGGAAATAAACATGCACAATTAAATATATTGTCTGATACTGATAAACTCTAATTTAACATAAAACATCCCTCTTGCAGTATTTTCTGGCTGCATCACGTTATGTTTTAAAATCAGCATCAGAAATATATTTCTGTCATCTTTTCCCATCACACACAGACTATCTGATGTCCGCTCCATCTGCTTTCACTGTGTCCACGCTTGTTGCTTCCTTTACTCTCATTCATTCTCTCAATATTCTGTGTTGAGTTGATGGCATTATTATTCCAATTCAGTGATGTGTGAAAAATGGTAGCGCAGAGGGGCCCAGAGATTGACCAGGACACTGGCTTTCCAGGACACTGGCCTCTCTGTGATAAAGAGGTCATACACATTGAGATGTATGGTTGCGTGGTTATTGCCATTCTCCAACTGCGAAATCCTAGATATCTGCAGTATTCTGGTTTGAGGGCGCGGTTATGTGCTAGTCTTCTATAATGATAGTACCACAACGTTGGAAGTGAATGTTCAAAATCCATGAAAGACCTCCCACACATCTGGATTTGACAATGTCAGATAACCCTGTAATGAACTGTGGATTTTGAAAGGCAAACACGGTGCATTTTGAGCCCTTTGCAGAGGTAACCATGTGGAACAAAGCCAGTTATGTTCCTCACTCAATGAGAAACTAAACCCTCAGTCTTTGATACTGCCGCCTGGGTGGGACCATGAGCCGCATGAGGTCATCAAACAGAAGCCGTGCTGGTTGTATGCCATGATGGTATCCAATCATTGGCTGTTGTGTGGTGTTTTGGAAATAAAACTAATGCATAGGTTTTTTTTACATTATCTTGATGTGGATCAGTTGCATTTACGCATTCCTTAGAAATAGAATAGGTACATTTTATTTACTCGATTGTGGACTTCATAGGATATTTGGTCATCTTAAGTGAAATTTGTAATTGTGGGAAGTATATATGTGAATATGTCCAAAAACCACTGCAAACAGCATGGGGAATATGAATATCAGAAATCATTTCACAGGACATTTTCCCACAAGTCATTGTGCACCACTTCAAGTTTAAAACATGAGATGCAGACGTTCAAATATGTTTTCATATTACAGATTTATTCATTCATTTGTTTGTTCGTTAGTTTATTCATTCATCGTTTCATCTAATTTATTATTATTAGTAGTAATATGCATATTATTCTGAGTATATTGTGTCCTCATACCTGAAACCCCATTTTTCTCAATTGTGCTGACTATTATTGATTACTATTATTGATGCTGGGCTTTCAGAATAACAAAATAAAATAAAAAAGTGAAGTTGTACAGATATCCCCTACTCAGTGTGTAGGAAGCACTGAATAATGTTTAGGGAACGTGTGAAACGGAATACACTGTTAAGTTAATGATCTCCACTGCCTGTCTGTGTCTTCTCCAGTTCTTCCAGTGGTGGCTCAGGAGCTCCCCTCAGCCCCACATGGCTGCATGGAAGGGAGCTGTTACCCAGCAACAGGGAACCTTCTGATTGGCCGAGCTATTAATCTGACCGCCACCTCCACCTGCGGCATGGATGGCAATGAGCTGTACTGCATTGTCAGTCATTTGCAGGTAAACCCAACATTTTTTCTGAACCATTCTTTCTCTTTCATATAGACACAAAAACATGATCTCATGTTGTGTACACCACCATGCTCCTGCATGTATGGCCTTGCCCTGCAGTTTGTGTTGACGGAAATTATTTGTCATATGAAGATAGATGTGCTTGGGGCCCCTTTAGAAGGTTTATTTTTTAAGGTAAATTTACACACATGGAAAAACGTACCATTCATCACTTGTCTATATCATTGTTATTGAGTTTGGCTAAACATACAGTTTTTCTGTTATGACAAGGATTTGTCTACTTAGATAGTTCACCCAAATATTGTCATCAATTCCCTCATTGTCTAGTCACCACAATGTAGGTGATTTCATTTTCACACACACTCTCGCACACTCGTTAGATTACAGAATGTTGAACACGTTGGACTCTTGCACGTGTATTGCTCACATTGCCACACCTCTTTTACAGCAGTAAAATCTGCAGCCTAAGGCTTTTCTGTTTGATATGTGTGTGATTTTAAAAGATCTTGTATTCATTTCTTATGTCTGTCTCTTTGCTTTCCCTCTTTTATCCTGAAACACTACTCCTCCCTTTTCCTTTATGTGTCTATAAAGCACTTTTCTGCCCTCATAAAATGTATTTTCATTGACTGTTTAATGTCTATTTAAAATGTTCTGTGTTCTTTTAGGTTCTATGTATTTCACCCCTCATTAAAGTGTTTTGGGTGCATCAAATTGACAGAAAATGTTTAACTGCCTGGAGGCACCGTACATCCTAGACCAAGAGTTACACCCTTTTTGTCCTCAGCGCAGGTGTTACCTGTCAGCGCTCTGTCAGTTTATTTGTCTGTTGGGTGTCTGCAGAGTTCCCTACATTTCCGTTTGTGTTGTAATTTATCCATCACGACTGTAAAATAGAAATGCTAGCTTTAATTGACTGCTCTGTTGTTATTTAAAAATCATAGTAGTAATTGTGATACTTGATCCATGAATTATATATATATATATATATATATATATATATATATATATATATATATATATATATATATATATATATATATATGGATGGATGGATGGATGGATGGATGGATAAATAGATAGATAGATAGATAGATAAATAGATAGATAGATAGATAGATAGATAGATAGATAGATAGATAGATAGATAGATAGATAGATAGATAGATAGATAGATAGATAGATAGATAGATAGATAGATAGATAGATAGATAGATAGATAGATAGATAGATAGATAGATAGATAGTGTTGCATGTATAAACTTGCCATAATGATATGTATTTTCAGTTCAGCTGAGATTTATTTGTAAACCACTCCTCACAATAAATGACATTTTAATGCCATATTTTAATTAAATTAAATAAAAATCCAGTATAACTATTATATATATCAATAATTTTCTTGCATCAAAAAGTATGTTTAAAAAAAATAAAAATAAAACATTTAACCCGGACATTATAAGAAAGTGTCTTACTTTATCTCTATTAACCTTATTTCAGTCCATACACTTAAACTGTGTGAATCCACAGAGCTAAGTCATGCTAACAATGTGTTTTTTGCAGGGACCCAGCATAGCATTCCTGTAGTTCATAATCTGGTTGATCACTGCTAATCCTATTGTTGGCAGCTCACACTCAAAACTACCCAAGTAAGCATGTGTCTAGTGTGTGGTAAGCACAATATTGTAGAAGTGCTGATATCCGTCTCCTGCAGAGCTTGTGAAGATCTGAAATGGATACTGAGGTTCTCCTGTTCATTGCTGTGACCTTTTAAAGGGTGCTGAAGAAATGCACGTGTCTCACTCATTTTAGCCAGGCCATTGCTGGAGGTTTTGGTGCCCATGACAACAGCTCAGCTTAGACAAAGTGCTCTGGCGTTCATCCACGCTAACTCTCATGTTCTGACCTGAATCCAGGAGGCCCGTTTCCCTCTCTTCCTCCACTTCCAGGTTGGCATGGAACTTGCCTCCCATTCTGAGGGAACATTTTGCTCAAGATTTTTTTGTATGTCTTGGCAGCTACATGAGCCACCAACCATGCAGGTTTAAGTCGTTACAAATTAAACTGTACCTGGAAAAAAAGGTGTTAAGAAGCTCCTGTCAGACTGCGCTGATATTGCAAAAAATGTGCATTGTTTTTGTTCTCACTCTGTCTTTCTCTATGTCTCTCGACAGGATTCAGATAAGTGCTTTATATGTTACTCTCAGGAGCCATACAATGCCAATTATCACAGAAACAGCCACAGGGTGGAGAACGTCATCTATCAGAGAGACAGTAGAGGAGAACTCACCTGGTGGCAGTCTGTAAATGGTGTGTGGGAATGTGTTTTCTGAGACCAAAAGCCTGAGGCCACAGGCTTTTATTTTTACTTAAGTAGTTTTACTCTAAGTTAAGTAAAGCTTTACTTAAGATAAGTTTTAAGTTTTGGAAAGAAAAAAATATTTATTTATTTATTTGCTTCTATTTTACATTTTTCTAATTCAATACATGATGATAACAATATTGTTGTTGAAATTATTATTATTCAAATTAATTATTATTAGTACACATTAATGTTAATTAATGTGTATTGTATATACAATTTAAAAATGGAACAAATTTTCACTTGTGGTCTTGTTTTTGTTGTTTCTTTTTCTGTTGTTTTGTACTTTCATTCATTTAATACATGATAATAATAATGTGTAGTTTTGGCTGTGGTAAAATATTTAATTAAATATTTAAAATTAATTATTATTTATGCATTTATGTTAGTTAGTGTATACTTTTTTTAAAACAGAATGGAAATGTTTTCACTAGTGGTCTCAGGTTTGTGGAGATAATGAATGACATACAAAGTAATTCTACTACCTAAAAGTTATGAAATTCATGTCAATTTTTGGAATAAGCTTTTACTGTATGAGTTCAATTGAATTCTTGTAGATTATGACTGCTTTTTTTTTGTTCATTTGTGTGCAGGAGAGGAGAATGTCAGTATTCGACTAAATCTTGAGGCAGAGTTCCACTTTACTCATCTCATCATGAAGTTTAAGGTGTGTGTATATAATGGATATCACCTCAAGTATCAATTTTGACATCAGCAATTCAATTCAGTAAAAATATATATTAATAAAAGGGAAACCAGCCATTTAACCTTCTGTTTGCGTCTCCACAGACGTTTAGGCCTGCTGCTATGATGATTGAGCGTTCTTCTGATTTTGGCCGTACATGGAGGCCATATCGCTACTTCGCCTACAACTGCACCAAGACTTTCCCCAGGGTTCCTGCCCACTCTCTGCGGTTTATTGATGAGGTCATCTGTGAGGAGCGCTACTCTGACATTGAACCGTCCACTGAGGGAGAGGTGAGTGGGAGCTGATGGTGTTTGAATATGGATGTGATTCAGTCTGTGTTTTATTGTTACTTTTGGATGCAGTGTTCACACTATGTGATTTGTATTATTTTTATTTTAGGTCATCTACAAAGTGCTGGATCCTGCGATCCATGTCAAAGACCCATACGGTCTTGACATTCAGGGTTAGTGCAGTACAGTATAACCATGTTTTGACATGTAACTGTTTTGTGGATTACTTTTTATTACACGGCTCTCTGAAAATACTTGTCAGTCCAGACATTCTGAGGTCAGCTATTCCCTGATAATGACCGTTGCAAATATCATTTTTATTAAGCATTGTGCTGTGTGATAAAACTGCACATTTTAGAGTGGCCTTTTATTGTGGCCAGCCTATGGCACACCTGTGCAATAATTATGCTGTCTAATCAGCATCTTGATATGCCACACCTGTGAGGTGGATGGATTATCTCGGCAAAGGAGAAGTGCTCACTAACACAGATTTATACAGCTTTGTGAACAATATTTGAGAGAAATAGGCATTTTGTGTATATAGAAAAAGTCTTAGATCTTTGAGTTCAGCTCATGAAAAATGGGTGCAAAAACAAAAGTGTTGCATTTATAATTTTGTTCAGTAGATCAATTTGTCAAGTAGCCGTGTAATAAGCTGAATGTACATCCAGTTAGTTGTTTTTGAAAAATAAACCCCTTCGGGGTGATACAAGACACCTCCGCTTCGTCCTGATCCCGCTTTCGAGTTTTATTTTGCTATTAAAAACTGCCTGGATGTACATTATCTATTGCTTAAAATATCTATTTGTCTTTATTGCAATTGTATAATTAATGGTTAATGTGAGAGTAAAATTGGCTTTATTAAGTAAATAATTCACATTTACTGTAGCGAGTGTTCAGTTTGGACCCTGTTCACTGTACTGTAAAGTAAAGCAGCTGCACACTCTCCCCTTAGATTTGTTGCGGATCACTAACTTACGGATAAACTTCACTAAACTGCACACTCTGGGCGATAACCTGCTTGACCGCCGCTCTGACGTACTGCAGAAATATTACTATGCGCTGTATGAGCTGGTTGTGCGTGGGAGCTGCTTCTGCTATGGTCACGCGTCGGAGTGTGCACCAGTACCTGGAGTGACCAACAGGGATTCAGGCATGGTGGGTGTCAGTCAGATTGCTTTGTAGTTTCGATTTCAAATAACAATTTAGTATTCTTACATTGATGGATCGTGAATCAAGCACACCATTTAATATATCCTATCCTATGCTTATCCTATCGGGCAGATTCATGGACGTTGTGTGTGTAAGCACAACACTGTGGGATTAAACTGTGAGCGCTGCAGAGATTTCTACCATGATGCACCCTGGAGGCCCGCCGAGACTGATAACGCACATACCTGCAGGGGTAAGATACACACGCAGAAGTAGAAGTTCAAGAAAATCTACTTATCCTAATACAACAATTCTTAATATGTGACTTTTTCCCAGAATGCAACTGTAACGGTCACTCCAACCAGTGTCATTTTGACATGGCGGTGTATCTGGCTACGGGGAACGTCAGTGGAGGAGTGTGTGATAACTGTCTCCACAACACCATGGGCCGCAACTGTGAGACCTGTAAACATTTTTACTATCAGGATCCAACTAGAGACATCAGAGACCCGACTGCATGTGTCCGTAAGTTGTTCATGATAATCTGCTGAGAATTTTTCTTTTTGGTGCATGTTTTCTCCTACCTGTTGTTCATATTGTATCCTGTGTGTGCAGCCTGTGACTGTGACCCCGTGGGCTCTGTAGAAGGAGGAGTTTGTGACAGTCATACTGATCTGGATCTGGGTATGATTGGCGGTCAGTGTCGCTGTAAGCAGAACGTCAGGGGTCAGCGTTGCGACTACTGCAAAGAGGGACACTATGGACTCAGTATTGACAACCCACTGGGATGCCAGCGTAAGTGTTTGCGTGTGTTTAGTCGATGTTTGAAATCCGTTTCCCTCAAGTTCACACAGGTGTAGTTCATCATATTAGCTATGAACATATTCAACTAACATATGTCCAAATTTTAAACCATATACACTACTGTTCAAAAGTTAGGGGTTGGTAAGATTTTTGTAATGTTTCTGAAAGAAGTTGCTTATACAGTATCACATGCTCCTTCATAAATCATTCTAATAAGCTAATTTTCTGCTCAAGAAACATTCCTTATTATTATCAAAGTTGAAAACTGTTGTGCTGCTCAATATTTTTGTGTAAATCATGACCATTTCAATATTCTTTGATGAATAGAAAGTTTTGAAATGTTTTGTAACATTTCAAATGTCTTTACTGTCACTTTTGAGCTATATGTTTTAAAACAAACTGTTTTTTATATGTTTGTGCTATATTTCTTAAAAATAAATTCAACTTGGTTTAATTTAAAGACATTCATACATTTTGTATGCTTAAAGTTTCAGAGAGCAATATCAGAGAGGCTAGCAATAGCAAGCTAGCTTTGAAAGCATAAGATCCCACCCTCTCTTCAGAGCGCTCTTCAAAGCCACACCTCCTTCAAAACATGATCATGCACAGCTAGAGCAGATTCTGCAAAGTGTCACGAGAGACAGTGTTAAATCACCTCTTGTCTCAAAGCACATAACATCACAATAATAATGAACGTAAACGACTTAAAGAGTGCTGACTTGTATCACCTGCTGCAGATCCATTTTGGCGTTGATAGCGTTGTCATCTAAACACATAAATCCAAGTCTGAGGCCATGAATCGTTTTGAGTAGAATGTCACCGGTTGCCATCTCTTAGTAAGTTATGGTTTGTTGAATTCGTTATGTAGTTATGGTGTGAACGCAGCATAAGCTTGTTGTTTTGGTTCAGAAGGAAGTTTTCAACTCTGCATAGCCTTATGGAACGTGCTGATGTGTGCGCTGAGGTATGGAAATACATAGGGACAGGGAGGTAGGACAAAAAAAAAAAGTGGCCTTAAGACTTCCACAGAAGATATATGTAATTTAAAAAAGTGTTTATGAAAAACATTGCCTACCCAACCTTCAAGTGTGAAAATACTTTAGGGGCCGCTGTATGTGACATTTATATGTTCCATGTATGTGTATGTCGTTGGCAGCATGTAACTGTGACCCCCGTGGCATCACCATGCTGGGGGCCCCGTGTGATCAGATCAGTGGAGACTGCTCCTGCAAAAGATACGTAACTGGCCGCTACTGTAACCAGTGCCTGGTACATGCTCTCTCTCTCTCCTTAATAATAACCAATAACCATCACATTCCTTTTTTTTAAATTAAACCTTAAGAAGATGCCTGTATTTTTGTGTACAGCCTGAACACTGGGGGCTCAGTCATGATCTGGCAGGTTGCAGACCCTGTGACTGTGATTTTGGTGGAGCAACCAGCAGCAGGTGAGTCACTGATGTCAGTTATTGCGTTTAAATGAGTGTATTTGCCCTCAATTAGCAATAAGGAAGTGCCTGGTATCTGGGTGTAGTTTTGACATACCAAGATTAAAGTCCTACATTGTTCTGGGGTTTGATTAGGATAGGTACTGAATAATTGAATTTAATGGAAGTGTCGAACTGCAAGTGGCCCTTGTTTTGAAGATATCTACTGTATGACAATTGTCCCTCAACTCTTTTCCCTTTCACCTTCAGATGCATGATGGACAACGGTCAGTGTGACTGTCGGCCTCATCTGATTGGTCGGCAGTGTTCCGAAGTGCAGCCTGCGTTTTTCTGTGCTTCTCTGGATTATTACAAGTATGAAGCAGAGGGAGCTATAGGTCACTCCCCTGATGATCCCACTCTTCCTGTGAGTATTGCTCAACTGCAGATCATATATCAGCGCCTAATATTGGCATTTGAACTTTGTATTGTTTTTCTTTTTGGCAGTCTAAACTCCTAAAGTTCATGTCATATTATACAGGTACTGCTATAAATCTTCCTGTTGTTATGAATAGGTGTCTGTTCTTCTCTTGGGGGTATCATGGGCCATTGAAACAGGATCATGCATGTAGATCTAGAGAGTGCAATATGTGTATGTCTGTGAAGAATTCCCAGATTGTTGGGTTTAGTTGAATCTTTCAGCCCCTAATATAACATAACAAAATGTTGATGTAATATGTTAAATGTAAAACCGTCTCTTTTGTCAGTTTAAACTCATGTGAGTTGAACCCTCAGGCATCTTCACTTCCGTTGCTCTGTGTGACACAAAATACTCAGAGCAGCATGCCTATCTGTTGCCATCATATCTTCCGAGTCACACTGGGTTCGGTGATAACTTTAAAAAAAATTTCCCACTTAAATAAATATTTTTTCTTCCGATTTCGCAGTTAAAATAAATATTTAAAAAAAAATATATATAAAATTTCTTTTGTCATTGCCATTTTTTTAAGCATTAATCTATCATAATTTAGTGAGGATTTTCCCGGATGGTTTGGAGTGGCACCGTTCCCTCCGCAGGAACTCAGACAGGCAGCGCTGGTTGTCCAGGCACATTATAGCATACACAAACAAACACAAACTGCAGAATGCTCACAGGTCCACATCTGAAGTGACCCAGAATAAGATCAGAGAGCAGAAGAGATGCCAGCCCGTCAGAGCGAGTTATTAATGCCCACCACACATATAAACCCACACCAGCACTTTCTGGTTCACACAGTCTCTCACTCTCTCCACCATCATCATTTACAGTTTATACTTTCATTGCCTGCCACCTCACGTTCTTTCAGACAGAGTGTCAGGTTGTGCTCTGCTTTTGCATTTGTGCTTGGAAATACATTTTTATTACATATCATATAGTGTGCATTATTGTTCAAAAGTTTATTTCTAACATTATAAACATTTTCTGTCATTTTTGATCAATTGAACGTTTTCTTGCTGAATAAAAGTTTTAATTTCTTTAAAAAAAATCATACTGACCCCAAACTTTTGAATGGTATACTGTATACTACTTGAACTTGAAGTACACTGTACTGTATAGCAGTAGTATCCTTATTGTCACATGACTTCAGTACATATGTTTACTTCAGTTACTACTTCAGTTAGTGTCTTGCATTATGACATTTTAAGCACATTTTTTTTAAATATAAAAATGTCAACTTTAGGATGTCTAATTATGATGTTTCAGTAACAAAGTTAAGGAGGAGCACATTCAAATTATCTATCTAATCATCATGTCATTCCAACCAGCTGTTAGCAATCAGTAATCAACATGTCTACCCAATCAGCACAAGTGGAGGATCATATAAATACCCAGTCAACTAATCAATGTTCCTCGACAAGTTTTGCAGCATCCCTCCACCACCCCATCTTCCTCACACACACCTGGTTACTTCCTAAACCAGATATATGGGGGGAGTACTCTGGGTTCGGGCCAAATACCGAGCTCGGCGCCCTCTCCTCGGACAGCACGCCAAATACGAATATCATTCATTCTATCTGACTTATTTGTAAGTGTGAACTTGTGAAAAGTAATACGTCACAAAATATCAAGTTCAAGTTAATTTATTCGTCTCCCTTGGGAGAAATTTGGTTTAGAGACAGGGTACTGCTGCATAGACAGACATAAAACATATAGACAGCATAAAACATAAAACATCCAAACAAAGGAGAGGGTACATAACTGGCAACCAGAAAGGGACCAAAGTTCAAGGCGATCAGAGCTTCAAAACTTAAAGTACATTGCTAATACACATTTAAAGTGCAATGCACAGTAAAGTGCTGGTGCATGTTAAAGTGCGGTGCACAATACAGTACTGATACACATTTGAACACACACTACAATGCTAGTACATATTAAAAATGCTGATACGAATTTAAAAAGATGCTGGTACATGTTACAGTTCTGGTAAAACCTCCCTACATTTGCTCATTAATGAGCTTAACTGACACTGGGACAAAGGAATGTTTGAACCGGTTGTATTTACATAAGGAGACCCTGCATCTTCTCACTGAGGGCATCTGCGAACAAAACATGGGAACTGTCATTTAAAATGTTTTTTTGCCTGAGTAATGACAGCCTCATTGAACAGTTCCTGAGGGTTAAGGGGGGGTGACCCATAATCCTGCCCGCTACTCTGACCAGGTTGAGAATCTGTGGTTTAAGTTTGACACTCAGATTACCAAACCAACTGGTGATACCGTACCGTAAGATAGACTCTATTGCTGCCCTATAAAAAAATAACATTATGTTTTTACTGACACCAAACAACCGCAGTCTGCGTAAAAAGTGGAGGCGCTGATGGATTCTGGCGCAGACAGTGGCTACCTGTGTCTGCCAGCTCAGGTCACTGTCAATGTGAATGCCTAGGTACTTACATGAATTTTGTTGATTAATGTTTTTGCCATGTATGGTCACAGGGCTTCGGTCACCAATTGATTTGGGATCAAAGAGTATTTCTACAGTCTTATAGGTGTTAATCTGTAGTTTATGATTGTCACACCAGTCCACAACCCTGTCCACAGCATCTCTGTGAGTGGATGAGTCAGAGTTCTTAGTGAGCAGACTAAGAACAGCTGTATCATCCGAAAACTTCACCACATATTGATTAGGCTCAGAACTAACACAGTCATTTGTATACATAATAAACAAAAATGGTGAACTGACACATCCCTGAGGGGCACCAGTACTACATATTTCTGTATTTGATACGAAGGAGTTAAACTTCACCTGCTGTGGCCTCTTAGTAAGGAATGAGTGGTACCACCTGATTAAAATGGATTTACATTCAGAAGGGCTAATTTCCTTAGTAGAATATGTGGCTGAATTATATTAAAAGCAGAGCTAAAATCGATAAGAAGCAGTCTAGCATATGCACCTGGGATTTAAAGGTGCTTCAGTGTAAGGTGCATTATAGTTGATATGGCATCACTTGTACTTCGTTTCTTTGTATATGCAAACTGATATTTGTCTAATGCTGGCTCAACCTCTGAACGAAGTACATTTAACATAAGTCGTTCCAGGCCCTTGAAGACATTGGAAGTTAATGTTAATGCAACAGGTCTATAATCATTGTCCTCCTGAGGACATGCCTTTTTTGGAACTGGAATTATAGTGGACTTTTTCCAGATCTCAGGTACAACATGTTTATCAATAGAAAGTTGGAACATCTGATGCCACACCAGAGTCAATTCCTCTGCAAATGTCTTTAAAAGAAAAGTGGACATATTATCTGGCCCGTCGCTTTTTTCAAGTACATTGATTTAAAAACCTTGGTTTTTGATATGTTAATCATATTTGGTGTAAATATTTGTGCAATCATAACTTTCAAAATGGAAGGTTAAGTTGAGGACATTGAATTGTGGGATATATAATATCCCATGCAATATGCTCTGGTTATATACTATAATGCTATTATATTATTATGTACACAGTATAATGCATATTGGAACTATAATATACATAATGCATACTAGATGAATGATTAGTATGAGAGTATGGTGATATCTAGTATAAATAAATGCTATATCGTGAATATTAAGGTGAGCACAATATGTGCACTTGTTGTTTAGGGCAGCCCAAGGCCTCAGGCTGAGACCGACTGTGTGCAGCATCTCAACAATCAGCTGAGAAGACACCGCCGTCACCGTCGCATTGCCCAGCAGCAGAAGGCAGCACTTAGACGTATCCGACAGTTGCAACAAACTGTGAGTTTCCCTTCAGATAACTCCACCTCCTCATTGCTATATACCTTACACTGCTGTATCTGATTTAATATGAATCTGTGTCTGTTTTCAGCCCAGCGTGAGCATAGTGCACAGAGAGAGACAGCCGGGTCAGATGGTCACATGGACTGGGATGGGCTTCGCTCGGGTTAAAGATGGTGCTGGCCTAGAGTTCACCATCAGCAACATCCCTTACGCCATGGAATATGACATAATGATCCGATACGAACCAGAGGTTTGTGGTCTGAAACACTTGATAGACTATCCTTTTCATAAATATCCCATATCTGATATTTGGTTTAAAATGAATGATATTATTAACCATATTGTCATATAGTCCACAGAGGACTGGGAGGCAGTAGTGAGCGTGACATCCCTGAATTTACCCACAAGTCTCCGCTGTGGAAACTTGCTGCCCACAGAACAGATGTACACAGTCACAATGCCCCACCACATAAGGTAATATCATTGTGTTTATGTCTGTGTGTTACCGGACAGATCGTGAATGCTTTGTTTTTGGATGCAAGTACACATTCATATTTCTTTGTAAGCACTTAATACGTACCAGTACACTTGCAAAACTATGCATGCTGTACTATGCAGCAATTGAGAAAAACTGTAAGATGCCTTACACAAAAAAATAAGAATATGACACATACTGATGATGAATAAACAGTAAGGTAGCAGTCCCAAAGGAGATTTTGTTAATACAATAATGTTAGTTGTAAATTGGTATGAGACACCAAAGTAAAAAAAAAAAGGCATTTGGGATTACGGAAACAACAGTTACCATGGTAAATACACAATATTAACATGAACTGTTAATGAAACATATGAATACTTATCCTGAGGATGAACATCATAAACCTGCATGTAAATAATTTGCAGCTTCAAATACAGGCAAATATAGTCCATTATGTCACATTTTCCGGTCTTCTCCTCCGACCCCTGTCTGTCTCTTGCTTTGATTTATGATGGGCAGCATATATCTGTTGCAAATGCGACCGTGTTCCCCTCTGTCTCATACATGCATGCGTATAACGTTGTATGTTAAACGCACTGCAACGCACCCCCGTCCCTAGGAAGGCTGAACAAAGTGGACCTGCAATCCGGATGAAAATAACAGTGTTTCGTCTGCATTGGCAACAACACTCCAGCCTACTAACTAGCCTACCACAACAACTATTCCCCGCGGCGATACAAAATGGCCTCACCCCCCCTTATTTCATATTCTCGGAGGAGGGGTTTATGTAAATATTGGGGCTGGTGATGTCAGCAACCCTGGAGGAATGTGTAGTAGTCCCTAGCGGCCGTTTGCTGTAGTCCTTAGAAATGTATTTCTTTAAAAGCAAATATCTCCCTTTGCTTTAAACTTTGAACGTTGTAACTTTTCAGATGTTGTTTATGCTCAAACAGCAACATTACACACTAGCTAAAGTTAGAAAAGTGAAATCGTGGTTTACCACCCCTTTAAGTGGGAAAAACGAGTCCAAACCAGCTTATAATTGGATCTGGCAACACTGCAACCGCTCCCTCACTTAAAAAGCTCTCGAGTCCCGTTCACTCTTCTCGCAGCGACATGCATCGCAAACACTCATATGAGCCTTTAGGAGGTGGTTCACACGGCTTATTAGTAATTTAGAGAGCATGACATTTTATTTTTGAATATGACAAAAAATTAGGTCCGGACCTCGGTGACCTCATAGCTGGATACGGCCGTGGTAGTGCTGCGGTGGGTAACTAAATAAGGGTGTCTGTCTGGTGCTTGAAAGCGATTTTAACGAATGTTGTTAATGTAGGGAAAGGAAGCAGCTGTATACTAACTGTCAGGGTCAGAGCCAAAGCTGGTACTAATCATTTGTCAATATAAATAATAATCACATCTATAGATGCATATTTCTGTGATATTTTTTACGAAATACTTTATTTAGCAAGTATGCATTCATTAAAAAAAAAAATTGTGTTTAATCAAAGAATCCTGAAAAAATGTATCATGGTTAAGCAGCACAACTGTTTTCAACATTGATATTAATAATTAATATTTCTTGAGCATCAAATCAGCATATTAGAATGATTTCTGAAGGATTATGTGACACTGAAGACTGGAGTAATGAGTGCTGAAAATTTAGCTTTGGAACAAATTAAATTTTGAAATATATTCAAATAGAAAAGTTTTATTTTAAATTGTAATAATATTTCACAATATTACTGTTTATTTATTTTAAAAACGAAAACTTTATTCACAAGCTTAAATTAGACATTTTCATTGGATCCCATCAGATTTTTTTTGGACACCATTAGTCTTGATAATTTAATGTTTAAATGTCTTGTAGAAATCTGCATTAATACGAATATTGTTAGTGATGGCCTATCACTTTGGACAGGTACATTGAAATGCCAAGGCCCTTCTGCTTTGAGCCAAACAACCGGTATGTGGTGTCCATCCGTTTCCAGCGCCATGAGGTGTCTCACCGACATCTCACCGCCTTCATCCTGATAGACTCAGTAAGGATCCTCTTTCATTTATACATGTTATTTAATGCTTGAAACAAGGAATGCATGTGGTGCAATTTCCTTAAAACAGATGATACAATCGCTGCCCCCTGCTGGTGGGTGAAAACTTATTCTGATCATTTTCTCTCTCCTTACAGCTTGTGCTGATACCCAGGTATGTGGAGCTTCCTGGTTTCCAGGGCGACGACGCCCCAGATGCGCGTAGACGGCAGGAGATGGAGGTGTATATGTGTTTGGATTCCTTCATGACCCTGCCGATGCCCGCGCTGGCTGAGCTGTGCACTACGCTCATCTGCAGCATCTCTGCTATCATGCACAATGGAGCCCTGGGTGAGTCACTGTGATGGGGTCAGAGGATAAACGTCCCTCTTCAGAGGCTTGTCAAAACAAGTCGCATTATAACACATCCATTCCTTTTTCCTTCAGATAAATCTCATACTGTTGTTTAGATTCTTATGAAAGGCTTCCTAAAAAGTGATCTTTCTGCAGCATGTCAGTGTGACCCTCAGGGTTCACTGAGTGCAGAGTGTGACAAAGTCGGAGGTCAATGCCACTGTAAATCCAATGTTATTGGCCATCAATGTGATCAGTGTGCACCGGGGACGTATGGATTTGGGCCCTATGGCTGCACTGGTGAGACACTTTTTTTTTTTATTGTCAGACCTAAATTATTATAAATTTTTAATGTAAAAATATTTTTTATATTAACACTTTTGATAGGGCAAACCTTGATGTACACTTTATATTGTAACTGTTTATTTTTCACAAATGTTATTTTAAGATTTAAATTAAACTTGACTCATTTCTCACTGTCTCGCACTTCTCTTTCTCTGTCTGCAACAGAATGTGACTGCCACTCTCAGGGCTCTGTAGGGCATCAGTGTGACCCTGTGACGGGTCAATGTCCGTGTCAGCATGGGGCGATTGGCCGCCAGTGCTCAGACTGCCAACCAGGTCAGTGGGGATTCCCCAACTGTAGGCAGTGCCAATGTAACGGCCATGCAGAGATCTGTGACCCTGAAACAGGTGCCTGCTATGAGTGCAGAGACTACACTGCTGGACAGCTGTGTGAGAGGTGAGAAACAGTACACAGACTACATCAGTGAGACCAAATCAATGTGATAAATTACATTTGTGACACTGTTTGAAGTCCACATGTAATGCATGCTTTGCAAAGGAGGATGAGGCAGTTACAAACTATATATCAAGTACAACAGCAAATTAATTAAAAAATCAATACATCTTTATAGGTTTTTAATGGTAGCTTAATGCCTTTATCAAGGAAGAATGCAATAACTTGATCAAAAGTGACAGTAAAGGCATTTTTAATGGTACAAAAGATTTCTGTTTCAAATAAATGCAGTTCATTATTCATACTTATCTTGGTTTCCAGAAAAATATTAAGCAGCACAACTGTTTTCAGCACTGATAATAATAAGAAATGTTTCTTGAGCAGCAAATCAGCATATTAGAATGATTTCTGAAGGATCATGTGGCACTGAAGACTGGAGTAATGATGCTAAAAATTAATCTTTGCCATCACTGGAATAAATTATATTTTAAAATAAATTAGAATAGAAAATAGTTATTTTAAATTGTAATAATATATCACAATATTAAAAATGTTACTGTATTTTTGATTAAGCCTTTGTGAGCATAAGAGACTTTCAAAAACATTAAAAAAATGTACGGATCATAAACGTTTGAACAGTACTGTAAAAACAAAAAACAAAAATATTTGTATCTTTTTTTTATCTTTTTTTTTTTTTTTTAAGCTGTATAAAATATTATTTTTAATAAATAATGAAGTATGGTGTGATACTAAAAGACACTTAACACCAGACTGCCCCTGTAAAAAATTTTTAGCAAGACATATTAGAAATAAAATGAATAAAATGTTGTTCTCTAAAGCAGGGGTCTTCAACTAAAATTGTTTGAGGTCCAGTAAATGAACTCTCCTCACCGGCCGAGGTCCGGACAATTATATAGCTAAAAACAATAATTTATGTTTATTGCCAGACTAAAGAAATTAGTGTAGATAGCATTTGCTCTTAATTGAACAAAATATAATAGTTCTCATATGGACAAAACATGTCTGTTCATATTGTTAAAGCAAACATAGGTAATCCTTCACAAAATCGATCTCATTTTTTTAACTAAATGTATCTAATATTGAACACTGCTCTCTGATGTGCTTCAAATTGCACTGGTAAAATATCATTAGCAATATCATTCAGAAACACAAACAGGCAAAAATAAAGTGCCACCAGTGCTGGAAAAATTCAAAAGTGCAAGAAACATTTGATTTAGCAAACGCAAAAAGTTTGACAAACGCAACAGAATCAGAGCAAATGAGACACACAGGCCTCACACAGGATCCAGGAACAATAAATGCGCTTTTCCCCAACCCATTCATCTCGGAAAACTCATTTTCAAAAATGCCATTTTTTTTGCGCGCCGCTTTCTGCTCTGATGGTGCGTTCACACCGGGCGCGAATGAAGTTTCGCGCAAGTGATTTAAGTCAATGCAGAGAAGCGAATAGACATTCTGCGGCGCGAATTAAGTGGCGTGCATGACGCGTCATTGGCGTCCGGTGTGAACGCACCATCAGTCTCTTCTTCACTGCATGCGTGACCGCGCGTCTGAACGCAGCAACAGTGAGCATAGTAAAGTTAACTGTCATAGGACCCAAACGGTTCTACTGAGCTGCCTGATATAAATGTGTTTTTTTTTTTTGTTTTTTTTTATGGCATGTGGCATATTTATTTCATTACGTCAAAAGGCTTCGCGGTCCGGATGAACGCATCTTGCGGTCCGGATTCGGACCGGAGTCCGCTAGTTGGCGACCCCTGCTCTAAAGCAATTGTATTGATTATTTTGTCCTTTCTTTAGGTGTGTAAACGGGTTCTATGGTAACCCAGTATTGGGTTCTGGCGAGCACTGTCGCCCCTGTCCGTGTCCAGGACACCCTGACAGCGGACACTCCAACGGAGCTTCCTGTCACGCAGACTACGCCTCTAACCAGATCCTCTGCCAGTGTGGTGAAGGATTTGCAGGTAAAATACAGTCAGTAAATCAATAGTTTCTCAAGTGATTCTCATTTAGTAGGTTAACTGACATTGTCCTGTCTCAGGTCCTCGCTGTGATCGTTGCGCTCCTGGTTACTATGGTGATCCAGAGCAGCCTGAGGGGACATGCAGGCCGTGCCAGTGCAACAGGAACATTGACCCCCAGGATCCAGAGTCATGTGACCCTCGAACTGGCCAATGCCTCAAGTGCCTGTATAACACTGACGGCCACTCTTGCTCTGAGTGTAAATTAGGTTATTATGGAAACGCTCTTGTCCAGGACTGTAGGCGTAAGTACAGTGACATTAAACTTTAAAACAGCCTTTTTTATTTTAAAAATAGTCTGTGAATGAATTCATGCATTTAAATCTAATTCTGCACTCTGTCTCATCCTGCAGGCTGTACATGTGTAACTGCTGGCACTTTACAGGGCTACTGTACTGATGGAGTATGTCAATGTAATAAGCAGACTGGAGATTGCCCCTGCAAACCAAACATCATCGGCCACAACTGTGACCAGTGCGCCCCCAACCACTGGAACTTCGGCTCGGACTATGGATGTGAACCCTGTGGATGCATCCGGCCAAATGCCCTCAGCACCCATTGCAATATGGTATGACCTGTGCAATACAGCAACTTTCTTCATTTTCATCTTTCTTATTAAACCTTTATTTTATCAAGGTTTGTTTGTTTTTAAAGAGACAAGGGTGAAATGGCAGGAATCAAGGTACAATATAACACAAAGAGATGTGACTATACTTTGCCAAGAACTCCCAAATGTGATGAAATAAAGCTGGTGTGTGATGAAAAAAGTGTTAAAATAAGCTTAATATGATAAAAACATCAACAAATGTTGTTAATGTATGCAAGAAGTATTTATTTAGTTCTATATTATCATTATACTAAGGCTAAACCTAATTATTAATATATTATTAACTTTCTATTAAATGTACAATATACTGTACACTACCATTCACAAGTTATTCACAGTTATACTAAGTTAAACTTTGTTCATCAAGGATGCATTAAAGGTGCACTATGTAAAAAATTTTCAGTAAAATATTCAAAAACCACTAGGCCAGTGTTATATATTTTGTTCAGTTGAGTACTTACAATATCCTAGCCTAGTTAAAACCAGACCATTCTCAGTAGTAACTGAGTTATGGTTTGGCAAAGCTTCATAGACAAATAATTTCCAAAGGGGCGTCACCAACGGGCGTCACTCAAATGCCTCTCGGCGCAATTTACCTAAAACCAATCAGAGCGATGAGGGAGATGACGTATGCAGAGCGCAGAGAAACATCTCAGACTCTGGCTGTCTCTCTCAATATGCGTTCTTGTCTGTACTTGTGTTCTCATATAGGAAATGTCCCCGGTTTCCATTTCAGAAATCTGGTCACCTTACCTAAACCACATATTAATGTTTAATATATAATTTTTTTAAATGTAAACGAAAAGATGCAGGGTGTTTTATACTTCGTTCTATTATAAATATATAAGATAATCAATGTAGGCCTAGCTACGCGTTACCTGAACCACATTCGTGTGGTTATGTTTAAGATTTTTTTTTCTTTTTCTTTTAATGAAATGAGGCAATGGTGTTTTATGACATATTTCGTACGCAAACTTCTAACTTGCGTCCGTGACTTGCCAAGTTTGACTCCGGAGAACGAACTCCCGAGGACGGGAGGACACTAGTCCGCCTACTCTGCTAATGGACAAGCAGCGTTCTTGACAGTATCACTCAGTATATATTTGTATATTTTAGGCTACAATAAAACGAAATATATGATAAAACACCACTCTACCTCTTTTAATTTTCATTTAAAAAAATATTAAACATATTATAGCCACACAAATGTAGTGCAGGCAATGCATATTATCTTCAATGCATGTTTATAACAAAACAAAATATAAAAAACCCAGCCTCTTTTCGTTTACATTTAAAAAAACACACACATTAATGTGTGCATAATATAGGCTATGATTATCACTGTAATAACTGAAATATGACAAACACAACCCAGTCTCTTTTTGTTGAATGTCAGTTTATGTGTGATCAATAGCAATTATAAAAGTATAAGTAAAAGGTATAAGAAGCTATACAATAAATAAAGCAATTCAGTCAAACAAAGTCAGCGCTAGGAGCCTACAACGGTAAAGTTTAATAGCTTAAAAATATAAAGTTATGAAACTTCACTTTGTTCTCAGACAAAATGATCTGTCAGGTAACAAATTATAGATTAATGAGAGCAAAGATCAGCTGTTAGATCTACACCAGACAAGACGAATCATATCTTATGTTTAACCACTACAGAGACATCAGAGCCAACGGCAGAAGGACTGGCCGAGGAAAGGCGCCTCTCGTGGGGTTAATGAGCGATTGAGTGCCGCTGATCCACTGGAGCTCAACTCCGAAAACGGCAGATCAAATTTTCAAAAAGGCGCTCTCTTTATAAATAAACCACAGATTTGAGCTTTAAACAACTACATTCTCGTCTGAAAAGGACTTAAAACTATATTTTGTGAAACATTAACACTACCAGAGGGCTCTTGTTAAGACCCATTCGTTTAGCCACCAAAGCGCCAAGCTGGTATCAGACTTTTGCCGAATCCAGTCGATAAGACAGCGATAACATCTCTTTTAGATATGAAGGCTTTGAGTGTTGTTCTTTGCTCGGGTTTTAACGAAAAGGAAAAGTTTAAATCGCTTAAAACAGACAAGATAGCTGATTCGAACAAGTGATGTTCCACGGCGGCAAATCTGCTTCAACGTCGCTGCGCTGTCGTCATCGTGTAAAGCCCGCCCCAACATTTCTGATTGGTGCCGCGATTTGGAGGGATTAGAAATGGGCTTGAATGGGCTCTTTGCCAGACTACTTGCAGAGCAAATCTAAATTTGCCGGAAGTTGTCTGGGTTTTCCCAGGCTAACAAGATCCCAAATGTTCCCAACTATTTGTAAATCGTGAGAAAATTGCTATTTTAACCAAGGAACCGGGACGTGTGAGGGAGTCGCCTGTCAATGGCGTCATATCATCTGTGTCACCCTCGGTTTCCGGTTTTATTCTGCAGAAATGCTTAATTCTCACTGCAGTGTGAACAAGTGTCATAGCAGCCGCCGAGCGACTCATCATTTTGAACACACTCAGATGTATCTAATATGATAAACAGAGCTGCGTTACCTCACACTCATGGCCGGAACAGCGGAAATGGCGCCAGCGACTGTGCCATAATAAAGTTCCCGCTGCTCGCGAGGCTTGTGTTGCGCTCTTATTAACAATCGCTTCTGCTTCATACTACACTAACGTTAATAATCACATCCATGAACATGATTTTGTTACGAACTGCTCCGAGACTCGAAGGTGGATCCAAATGCAGCTTTATTTGAGGGCAATCCAGAAGCGTAATCCAAGGTACAGGCAAGGGTCATACACAGACAGGCAGTCCAAACAAAGAAACAAACAAACAAAACAGGCAGGGACCAGAGGCAAGAGAGTAATCAAGGGAACAGGGCAAGGTATCAAAAAACAAGAAACAAGAAAATCAGGAGAGTGCTCAGAATTGCAATGTAACATTTAAACAAGACTTAGCGGTGAGTGAATGAATGACCAAGGTATAAATAGACAGGGAATAACAGGATGGTGAGACACAGGTGAAATGCAATCAGTGAATGAGGTACAGGTGAATGTGATCAGTGATAAGTGATGATGAGTCCGGGCAGTGAGTTATGGGAAATGTAGTTAGTGAGTGAATATAGTCTTATGTGTGGAGTGCCCTCTGGTGGCTCTCAAGGGCACTCCAGCTGGTGATCGTTACAGATTTCTGCCCGAGTCTTATCCCGATTCTTTTGCACCGGCTGTGAGGTGGAGACCACATGTCCCAAGATTCTGTGCTCAAACTTGGCGTCATCAAACTACGCCTTCATTTTGAATAGGCAACCTTTTGTGTGACGGAAAAGTTACATAGTGTAGCTTTAAATTGGTCAAAAGTGACAGTAAAGACTTTTATGTTACAAAAATGTTAACTTCCACAAACATATTAAGCAACACAACTGTTCTCAACACTGGTAATAATTAGAAATGTTTCTTGAGCATTAAATCATCATATCAGAATGATTTCTGAAGGGTCATGTACAATACAATAAATGTACAATAAAAAGCAGTATTTTAAAATTGGTGAGTATAACAGACACCCAACTATTAAATGATAGTTTATCTTGCAAAATTAAAGATTTATTTAATTTTAAAATATAAAATGAAATGTAAAATAAAATAAAAAAACAAACTAGAATAGAAACCCAAATATTTCAAAGTGGGTGTAAATAATTATCTTAGCTTTCTTAATTTTAATGTGTTTTTATTATTTTTAATAATTGCAATTAGTTACAATGGCCAAATATACTATTAATCTCTCCTCTTTTCTACTCCCTCTTTTCTTCCATCTCTCTTCATAACTGTAGTTCACTGGCCAGTGTCATTGCCAGACAGGTTTTGGTGGACGGCAGTGCAATGAGTGTGAGCCGTTCCACTGGGGTGATCCCAGAGTGCAGTGTGAACGTGAGTATTGCAGATATAGATCTGACTCCTTTTCTTATCTGTGTCAGATCATTAGTGCTTTATCTCCCTCTGATCAGATTGTAACTGCCACCCTCTGGGGTCCGAGACGGAGCAGTGTGACCGCATAACAGGCATATGTGAGTGCAAGGAGGGAGCTTCAGGACGTCGCTGCAACGAGTGCGCCCGTGGCTTTACTGGAAACTTCCCCAAGTGCGTTCCCTGCCATCCCTGCTTCCAGCTATGGGATGATGCCGTGTGCCAGGTCAACCGAGATCTGACCCACATCAAGGATGTCATTGCCATGATTCTGGAGAAGGGTGAGGTGCCCGGAGTCAGTGACGACCGCATCCGTGAACTGGAGAAGAAGCTGGCACAGGTTCAAGATCTAATCAAAGATGGAGACCAAGAGGGAACCTATAACTTAATCAGCCAGGCTATTGATGATTTGAGGTAATGCCTGCACACAGTGGGCAGCCCTGTAAATATCATTACACTTTATTAAGACTTGCACACAGGGACAAAACATGTTGAATCATCAGATTTGTTTGTGTCACTTACATTAACAAGAGTTACATTATCATTCGTGCAATACAATTTAAACCATACATTATGTTGCAAAAGCTGTATTATTTTTCGCCAAACATCATAATCACATTTGCCACATGGTGAGTGTTATTTTGTACGTTGCTTGCACTTTAACTAAGGATAATTGAAAATCTTCTCCATTTTAAATCATTTCAGAGCAGAGATAGCTTTGACTGATGGACGTCTGATGGGTGTGATTCGGGAGCTGAATGTGACGGCAGACCTTGACAATGCTCTGAAACAAAACCTAACTGCACTGGAGAAAGAACTGAAAGACTTGAACAATACGCTTCACCAATTGCACAAAGGGCTGGAGAACTACCTCACTGCTGGATTGGCAGGTAAGTTAGTATTTCTTAGCAAGTATAACAGGAATAAACACATGAAATCAAAACTGACCAATGAAAATAATTTAATTCCAAAGAATGCATTATTTGGCTTCGTAGTTTTTTCCGCAAATTAACTTTGAAAATTACTTTTTTTCTGTTGATGTCACTTGGATAATATTAACCAATAGCTGACTTACTGTATAACATATACTTTTCTCCATAAAATTTATAGAAATGAAATCAATAAAACCTTTCATTTTTAAAAATAAATATCCTGTTTCACTGTCATATTAGGGTAGTAAAATGGCTTGCAAAAGCCTGTTCACAATGTTTAAGTCCTTTCCATAGATTTTGCCCAGAAAAAGATTACATAGATTACACCAGGCCTGCTCTTGACCAGGCAACCTTTTCATTCACCATTTTATTAAAAACATTTAACCCATGCTGATGTCTTTTTGGCATTTTTCTTTTACAGAGCAATTTGAAAATGTGCGCAAGTACTACCAGAGTTCATTGAATTCAGAGCAGCGCTGTAATGCCTCCGTATACGGACCCCAAAGTCCTGTAGAACAGTCTCAAGACACACGTAACCGTACCGAAGCCCTGCTGAAAGAGAGGAAGGACAGCTTCCTGCGTACAGTTGCTGCCAACAATAAGTCTTTGTCTGAACTGAAGGAAAAGGCTCACGAGATAGAAAGAAAGGTCCATCATCTCAGCAACAAGGTAGATACTTTGGGCTTAAGACCTGAAAGGGAGCAGCAGAGAATTGTTAGCTAGATCAGTGACACATCCTTGTTTCTGTTATGCCTTAAGGTATGCGGTGGCCATGGCAATGCTAGTGCCAATAATAGCTGTCCAAATAGCCCTTGTGGAGGAGCTGGTTGCCGGGACCATAACAGTGCGCTGAAGTGTGGAGGGAAAGGATGTAATGGAACCGTTGGTGCCTCAGTGACGGCCCTTGGACACGCTGATGATGTTCATAAGAAAATGACCACTGCCAGCGAGGAGTTGCAAACCATGGCTAAAAAGGTAAACAGGTGTCTGTTTGAGCATGTGCAGTGTGTGTGCTGAGAAAAAAGCCTGAAATAATCTCTGCTTATATCTCAGCTTCGAGACATCGCTACACTCACCCAGACTGTGAAGACTCAAGCGAAGGACACTCTCGATAAAGCCAAGAGCAAGAAAGATCTCTTTGAGAACTCCAACAAGATACTCAAAGACTTCATTCAGAAGATTAGAGATTTTTTGAATGGTCAGTGATTGTGTGATTAGGTTTCAATATTGTTGTTGTGTCGTGAAATGCAATGACATTAAACGGGCAAAACATTTACTCATCCTCATGTTGTTTGAAATGCAGATGTTTTTTTTTTTTATATATATATATATATATATAATTTTCTGGAAGGTTGAAGGGTATATTTTGCAGAATGTCAAAACTTCATAAAAGTACAATAAATGTATACTACTATACCTCAAAAGTTTGCAGTCTGTAAGATTTTTTTAATGTTAGTGTTAGTCTTATGCTCACCAAGGCTGCATTTATACAGTAAAATACAAAAATACAGTAAAAACAGTAACATATTACAATTTAAAAAATACCTTAATTCTATTCTAATGTTTTTTTTCCTTTGGTGGCAAAGCTGAATTTCAGCATATTCAGCATCATTACTCCAGTTTTCAGTCACATGATCCTAAAAAAAAAATCATTCTAATATGCTGATTTGATGCTCAAGAAAATTTTTCTTATTCATAGCAATGATTGAAAACAGTTGTGCTGCTTCATACTTTTGTGGAAATCATAATACTTTTTTTGTTCATTATTATTTATTATGAATAGAAAGTTCAAAAGAACAGTATTTTACATTTTTGATCAATTGAATGCATCCTTGCTTAATAAATGTATAAATTTCTTTAAAAAGAAAAAGTGTCTCAGTCTGGCCCTATCTACTTTTTGTGTATGGAGTGGAAAAGATTGGCCATACTGCAAAATGTCATATTTTGTGTTCTACCGAAGGAGAAAAACATTGAAATTTTAAATAACATGAGGGTGAATACATTTCTATTTTTGCATGAACTGTCATTTTAACATGTTTAATTATGATAAAAAGCCTTTTTAATAATAAAACTCATGTTATATTCAGAGGAGGGAGCAGATCCAGAAAGCATTGAAAAAGTGGCCCAGCAGGTTTTGGCGATCTCCTTGCCAGTCAACAGGACCGCAATGGTCAACATAGTCAGGCAAATCAAAGAAAACATCGACAACCTCACCAACGTGGAGGGGCTGATCAACCACACCTCAGAGCAACTGGCCAAGGTCAACGATCTGCTTAAAAGAGCTCAAGACGCAAAGTAAGTGAGATAATGTTGTTCTGTTTTACACAGAAATCTGTATACAGTAAATTATAGTGTGTGTGATTTTGTGTTTGCGCAGGTCACAAGCTGAAGGAGTGAGCAATAATATCAATAAAACTAAAGAAGCACTTGAAACCTCTCAAAGTGCTATTAATAAAGCTGAGGAGGAAATGACCAAAGCCCTGGAAAACCTCAAGAATGCCCAGAACATCACTACCACGGTAAACCTGATATGTTGCTCCATTTATATATCAGTCACATGATCATTCAGAAATTTTTCTAATGTGCTGTTTTGCTGCTCAAGCTAAATTTCTTCTTCTTCCTCAAAAAAAAAGTATTTTAAAGTTGCTTTTGATCAATTGAATATGTCCTTAAAAAATTAAATCTTATTGACCCCAAACTTTTGAACAGTGTATGATCTGATCTAATCTCCTTTCTGTTCCTCTCTTGAACAGGTTGACGACAAACTATCAAATTTAGACAGCAGCCTCATGGATGTGATGATGCGATTGACCAATTTGTCACATGGAGTGGATTTATTGAAGAATAAAACGGAGCAGAACAGGGAGATGGCAAAAGAAGCCAAAGCCCAGTCGGACAATGCAACGCAAGAGGCTGCTGGACTTCAAGAGGTCTGTTGGACTTCAAGAGGTCAAACATTGTATTTTATATTTGAATGCTTCTGGCATTACCATTAATGTTATTTGTATGTGCATATTTGTGTTTAACAGGAACTGACAAATGCTGAGAACCTGTATAAGGAACTGAAAGAGAAAGTAGACTCAGTGGGAGGAACGGGAGAGGGTAACGTTAACCAGAGAGCCATGGAGATGAAGAAAGAAGCAGAGGAACTGCTGAAGAAGGCCACCATGGGCATGGATACTCTCAAAAGTATGTGTCAGACTGCAGTAAACATTTGCTAAACTAAAACACTGAAAATGTTTTGGCAGCTGAAATGAACCTATGAGCCGTTATCATTAAGCTTTTACAGTATGTGTTATTATGTGTATGCTGTCATTTTGCTATTAAACTCAATTTTGAGTTAATTGACTATATTAGTCTGTATGTGGCTCTTTTCTCATCTTCTCATTTTTCTGTTTCCCTCCTCTGAAGAATTGGAGAGAAAGTTAAACAAGAACGAGCTGAAAATGCAGCAGCAGCGGGATGAACTGGCAGATCTGGAGAAAAATGTTACAGATATCAGAGAAGATATCCGTTTAAAAGTCATGGGCTACAACAACTGTCAGTAGGATCTGTAAATAAACGACAAAATCCTGAGATCAGCAATCAATCGATCCTCTCAATCACCCTCTGTGTGATTCACATATTGTTCCATTACAGTGCAAATTGCTATTTCAATACGAATCAGCAACTTCACTAAATAATGTTTATGACATGGATGACAACCTTCAGAAAGCATCCTACTGAATCAGTGGTTCTCAAACTTTTTCAGGTGCGGGAGGGCAGTAAAACAAATTGAGGATCACCTAATATGCCACGTCTCGTTTCGATGTCCTTGAGTCACCAATCCCTATTTTTTTCTAAACTGCTGTTTTGTTTATATTTTTGTTAAATCTAGGTGACTGTTGGCTTGCTAAGTTGAAACATACAGTGAAACAGAACCGTCATTCTTTTTCTTTTCTTTTCTTTTTCTTTCTTTAAAAAAAAAAATAAGCCAATCAAATCAGACCAGAGTTTGAGAACCACTGTATTAAATAAACGGTGTAACCTAGTATTGTTCAAAAGTTTGGGGTCAGTATTTTTTTTTTTAAGCAATTAATACTTTTATTCATCAAGCGTTCAATAAACTGATCAAAAGTGACAGTAAAGAAATTAATAATTATTACAAAAGATTTATATTTCAAATAAATGCTGTTCTTTTGAACGTTCTATTCATCAAACAATCCTAAACATTTCTTTATTTGTTTCCACAAAAATATTAAGCATTTATTTCAGCATTTATTATAATAAGAAATGTCTCTTTTCAGTAATGGATAACATGTATTAAAAAAAAGAAAACGGTTATTTTAAATTGATATTAAAATTATTGATTTTTTTTTCCTCTTTTTTTCTGTATTTTTGGATCAAACAAATGTAGCTAAGGAGGGCATGTCGTCTTTCAAAAACATTAGTAAAAAATCTTACCGACTCCAAACTTTTGAACGGTGGTGGCACCATATCATATTTTTTATATTCTGTATAAAACGTATATGAACACATTAAACCTTTGATATGGAATTTAAAAGTTGTTTTGTTTTATTTAAATGAAGAAACAGACACATCTATGTTTTAATTACATCTGATCTACAGGAGGGGGCGATAGAGATGGTAGAAAACATGCAACAGACTGGGACATAAAGTCAGCCCTCATGTTTATGACTCTAATGCATATTTCAGGTTTGTTTTAATATTTGCTAATATATTGAACCTTTAAAGTTGTGCCCGTTAACTTCTTTACCTTTGCGTCAGCTTTTCTGTGTCTGTCGCTGTTAGGCAGGATGTTCATGATTTCTGTGAGTAATCCTGTCTGTGTTTGGATCAGTGCATGGCTTTAGTTGACCCTGAGCATTGATTCATATCATACTACTGAAACACATATTTGTTTTTTTACACTATATTTTTCATTCCTTTTAACTGTCTTCTCCTGATGGTCTTCTGTTATACATTTCATAAGAAAAATATGTTTAATAATTTTATTTAATTTAATTTTTAATTTTTAATTTTTTTTTATTTAATTTATTTAATCTAATTAATTTTTAATTTAAAGAATTACATCAGTAAACTTATATCCTGTTACTGGGGGTCTGGTTTGAATATCACTGGTTGAAAATGTACTAATACAATCATTTTGTGAGCAATTTCACATAACCAGACAATCTTTAACATGAATATCTAGGCTGTAACTTTCCTTAACACATTTTAAAAAGGAATACAGTAGTGTGTGTAAGTTTATTGTGAGTCCTTTTGATTCAGTTTTGAGGAGCGCGCGCGCATTCCTGTTCGACTGCGCGCGTTCATGTACAGGCCTGGGCGCTCCGGAAAACAAGTAGTGGATTGTTTTTTTTTCTAAGCCACTGAGTAAAATTCCCTGAGGACCGTCGCGCTTTACGATTGGCGGGAATCTCTTGACTCCAGCGCTTGTTTTCCATCAGTCATTTCCACAGCTGTAACAGGACTTCAGAAAGTCCGTCTGACTCTGATATCGCTCAGTCTCATTGGCTTAAAGAACAGCTTGACCAGCGACAATATCACGGTAAACATGTGAGTACTCGCTTCCAACATTATTAAAGAAATGCGTACGCTTGCGTTTTATTTCTGATGTTACTGCAGATTTTCATGTGAAAGTAAGGTGAAGTTGTGTGACAGCAGCTCATTAGTGATTTTCATATTTCAGAGGCGCGCGGCAGTTGAAGGGAGCTCATCATAAAGCGCACCATGCGCGCGCTTCTCTTACTGTTCATCTATGGTGAGTGTAGCTTGACTTAGTGAATCATATTCTTTATATGCTGTTGTGCTTTTGTACTTTTATTAGAGCAAGAGTGTCAATTATGTAGTTACACGTAATATCTTGTTATATTCATGCATTATTAGTACTTAATACTTTAATTTACAATGTATGTAAATAAGTTTTGTACAGATGTTAACTGCATTGTGAAATTTGTTTTGTTTTCTCTATACCCCTTTTGAGACAGCTGTTTTTTCAGAGATTATTAGCTACTATATTAGGCTATAAACTTTGGCATTTGAAAACATCTTTTGCTTTTTTCCATACATTGATATGCATTGAAGTGTTTCATAGCCTATTTGCCACTCATAGTGGCCAGACTGATAGACATTATGCATTGAAATTATGTTTAGATTTACTTTTTGGGCCAGAAGTATTAACCTTAAGCGTAGGTCTGATATGGTCCATATGTGACCCAAACATGGGTTGAAACAACCCAGCATTTTTTAGAGCGTATGTATGTAGGAACTCATACATTCTTTGCATTTAGATGTATATGGCCAAGTTTAATCATTCACCATATGTCTTTGTGCCTGACCCCACACAAGACCCATGAATCCTTTGCACCTGTTTATATTATTGAAGTCTACTCTATTGATGTCTCAGTAGACTCGGCTCATTTGACTTGTGATTCTCCACACTATCACTGATTCTGAAGGGAGGCTCTTTTTCAAAGCCAAAGGTCTCCAGACCATGTTATTGCCCCCCTCCGGCGCCCAATTATCTTATTTGCTTATTTCCTCTGTCTGTCTAGTTCAAGTTGAGACAAATTTACGGGCATACTAAAAGGGAAACAAGAGGTCAGCGGGTTATGGAGAGGCCATGTGTATTGGATTAATGAATGACAGTTCTTCCCTCATTGAATTGAACTCAGGTTCTCTCATCTTTATAATAGCGTTAATCAAATATATCGCACCTTTTGGAAATGACACACTAAATCTGCTCAGTCGAGTATACTGACCTTCACATTCCTTTTTCTCAACCTTTTCTTTCACTAATCCAGGGTTTTGCAACTGGGAGTTTGCTATTATTTGAATGACCGTCAGTGGGATTGTGATTAGAAATAACAAAATTAAAGTGAATGAAATAAATCCTAGAAAAATTCTTGGTAGATCATGAAAATGATTTATTGGTATTATACATTTTGATAAATTCATTATAGGCTAATAGTTTTATTAGCTATTTGAATAAAAGTATTTAATAATTTGCCAATGATAAACTTGGGAGCCCTGTTTCAGCACACGCTTTGACAGACTTCCTTCACATTTTTACTGTTGTCTTTTCTTCTTCTGGTGTTCAATCTAAATCTGGTACAATAGCAATTATCCAGCTTTCTCCTTATTACCTCACTGTGACTCGGGGAGTCAAGTTTCTCATCACCTAATAGGCAAATAATGTGGTGAATGGATGGTGCATCTGTCAGACATCAGAACGTTTCATCTTATTTTAAAATATCAAGGAAAATTTAATTCCTCTGGCATTTTAAAGAATCCACAATAAGGTTAAGCTCCAATTAGAGGAATTGTACATACTCCTAAGAGTCACAGTCTTGTTTCCATATATACCCCAGACCTCACTCATTAAACACTGTGTCCTCAGTGCATTTACAGTTTTCTATGTCTTTATCATTTAGCGTTACTGTCCAGCTGTCCTCCGCTGTAAGTTTTGTGTAGGTGATGGGCCGCAGGGCTCAGCAGGAGCCTCTGTGTCTGAGAGGATTGATAAAGCTGGAGAGAATGTGGAGGTGTCAGAGGCAGAGCGGTGGGAGTGTTATTTTTGGTGAGCCTCTAATGAAAGTAGGAGGCAGACAGCTGATGAGGAGATGCTCTTATTTAGTTCCTGTCACATTTATTGTCTACTGCCTTTCAGAGCTTCATTTAGAGGCCATTGACTGTTCACGGATTGTGTGACTGCCATAACGTTGTTCACAGACAGTTGAAGTTACTTGTTAATGAAGACTAAGTTAATTTAAGTGGATAGAGTTGACCCACAGATATATGAAGAGTTCAGATGCAAAAGCCTCTAAAAATGCTTATTTTAAAGAAAAACGTCATATTGACTTAGAGGCTTTTGCACCTGATGTTTTCATATATAGGCATATATATATACACTTAAAAAAAAGTGCTATATGGCACTAAAAGTGGTTCTTGGCTCGTAATCATAGGGGAACCTCTTTATGTGCTGTATAGCACCAATCTTGGTGCTTCAGAGGTTCTTCACCGGTTCTTTGGCTGAGGTGCTATATAGCACCGCTACCATATACAGAACATGTATATAGCACCAAAAGTGGTTTCCCTATGATTACGACCAAGAACCACTTTTGGTGCCATATAGTACCATTTTTAGAGTGTATAAAGCACTTTAAAATTGATAGAATTTATCATTTGTGTTAACCAGAGGACTCCATCATAGTCTTTCTCCAAAAGTCATGAAATAATCCAGTCAAGCTTTTTCTTCAGAAAAAGGAAAATGAAATAAAAAGAAAGCCTTGATGAAAAGAACATGAAAAGCCCTAAGGAACCTTTGTTCATAAGTTTCATCTAAAGGCAAAGCTTTGGTGCAATGTGGAGGAGATGAAACTGCAAAAATCCCTTTTGGCTCTCCTACTATTAATCTTTCTTCTGCTTGTTTGCCTTGTGACTTTTTTCATTCCTCTGATGTGTGCCGAGATCATACATCACCCAGTGTGCAGCTGTGTGATGGGGACACAGGTAGAGGTCGGCACATTCAGGACGGTGGCTGTGATCCATAGAGCCGCCTGAATGCTGCCACTGATTAGCACCGCAGAACCCTGAACTCCGTAACAATGGGGCAATACGACACTGTGATTGAGCTTTGAGGTGGAGGAGGGAAAATCGAAGAAAGGACTAATGCAGGGGGTGGAGCAGTGGTGAAATAAAAGGCAAAGAAACGTGTCTGTTTATGCAAGTTGAGTTGAATAAGATTTCCGCCCTGGGGCAAGAAATTTCTAAAGAGAGAAGCGTCAGATCGTACAGCCATGGCCAAAAGTAAAGAAAAGACATTAAATGTTCTGTTTCATGGTATACTGGAAAACAATGATAAGCGTTTTAAAAGGCTTTTATTTGCAAAAACATTCAATATATGCAAACAGTCAGTATTTATAGTGTTGACCCTTCTTCTTCATATCCTCTGTAAATTGCTTTGGCATGCTGGATATCAGGCCAAATCCTGACTGATGGTTATTTATTCTTGCCTCATTAGTGCTCGGAGTTCATCACAATTTATGGACTTCTGCTTGTCCACTCACCTTTTGAGGATTGACCACAGGTTCCCTATAGGATTAAGATCTGGGACGTTTGCCTGGCCATGGATCCAAAATTTCAATGTAATGATCTCAGAACCATTCATTATCACTCCTGCCGTCTGACATGGCGCTCCATCATGCTGGAAAATGCACGGATCATCACCAAATTGCTCCTGGATCGTTGGAAGAAGTTGCTCTTGCAAAACGTTTAGCTACCCGTCTTTTTTCATGGCAATGTTTTGGGCAGGATTGTGAGAGAGCCCTGTCCCTTGGATGAAAAGCTACCCCACACATGGATGGTCTCAGGATGTTTCACTGTAGGCCCGACACTGGACTCATGGTAGCATTAACCTTTTCTTCTTCAAACAATCGATTTTTCAGATGTCCCAATCAGTCGGAAGGGGGCTTCATCAGAGAAAATAGGGGTCTTTGAATGTCCAATCTTTGTACTTCCTGCAGAATTTCAGTCTGTCCTTGATGTTTCTCTTGGAGAGAATTGGCTTCTTTGCTGTCCTCTTTGACACCAGGCCGTTGTCCCAAAGTCTTGGCCTCACTGTGCGTTGAGATGCACTCACACCCACCTGCTGCCAATATTGAACAATCTCTGGTGGTGGCATGATTCCGCAGCTGACTCCTCAGGAGACAATCCAATGTGCTTGCTGGACACTTTGGGACCTCCTGAAGCCTTCTTCACTGCAGTTGAACCTCTCTCCTTGAAGGTCTTGATGAACCGGTAAATGGTTTTTCATGTGCAATATTCTTTGCAATTTCCTGGGATGTGAGGCCATTTTCATGCAAAGTGATGATGCACAATCTTTCTTTGGAGGTAACCATTGCTAACACAAGAACACAATGATTGGAAGAACTTCTTCCCTCCTTTTATAGCAGTCAGTCTGCTCTTATAATCGTAACAGAATGATAGAGTGATTTTACCTGAGTAGTACTTGTTCTCTTTCCCATGTAATGATGATATTGTTAGTGAAATGATGTTAGCTGGTCATTTTGTGCCAATAAAGCCTTTTTCGATTATTAATTATGTGATCGATCACTCTGCTCAATAATCTAGAAACAATGTGAATCAACAGCACAACAACCGAGGAAGCAAACTTTATGTCACTGCTAATACGGCTGAATATAAATAAAAAGTTCTGTTGTTGAAGGAATAGTTTAATTAAAAAAATAATAATTCTGTCATTGTTTCCTCACCCTCATTGTTCCAAACCTGCATGATGATTTTACTTCTTCTGGTCGCTCTTTTCCATGCTCTAGAGCTTCAAAAAGGCCATGATAGCAGCATATGTTTTTCCTGGAACAAATCATTCAGAATAGTTTTGTGATCTGGATTTATTCGAAAAGAGTCGACTCCAAAGAATGATTCATTCACAGATTGAACCACTTTTCTCACCTTTCTCACACTTTCTCAGTCCTTTGACCTGATTCATAACAAATCTCACGCTCCAGATGTGGATACGTATGTGTCACAGCTGTATATACCTCCATATGTGATTGTCAGGATATGAAGTATTTTAGCAGGCTGTCCTGAGGGGAATGAAGAATGATCTCATCTCTCTCACGCAGGTCAAGGCAATGTATGCAGAAAAAATATAATTTATGCTGTACCAGTTTTCCCCGGAGTAGCTGCCCACAGAACATCCTCTTCAATGAGCTGGAAAAGCTCCAGCAACTTTTGCAACGAACATTTCAACTTATAATTCAGTAACACTTAAGGTTCAATTGAAAACCTTAGTTAGCAGCACTCTTGTAGGGACGTAATGACAAAGGAGAACTGCTAGTTAATAGAAATCACTCATCTTTAAACTATGTGGAGGCTTTCTTTGAGGGCAACTGTTCAACCACTCAGAACTAAGGAAAGCTTTTTTTGTTGTTGCAATTAACAGGCCAGTTCACATACTTTTACACTACTGTTCAAAAGTTTGAGGTCAATAAGATTTTTAAATGTTTTTGAAAAATGGTCTCTTTCTTACTATGCTGCATTTACTTGTTCAAAAATACAATAAAAACAGTATATTGTGAAATATTATTACATTTTAAAGCTGCTGTCTGTCACTTTTTTTGTGTTCAAGATTTACAAAAAATTATATAATGAGAATTGTACAATGAATCCATTTTCAAAACCGTGTTTTTGTCTTACCCTGAATCATTATGGTACACTTATAATAAGTGTTTACATTGGGACTATTTCAAACCAGACTGGTAGGAACCGCTGTGGAGGAGCACAGTCCCTGCATGACTCGCCATAGACATAAACAGAGAGAAGTAGCTCCGGCTGCAATGTTCTTCCGCAAGACGCATACAGTTCTGTTTATTGACAGCTAGAGAGCAAAAAGTTACGGACTACAGCTTTAAATACAATTTAACTTATATTTGAACATTTCTGTGATCAAAGCTGAATTTTCAGCATCATTACTCCAGTATTCAGTGTCACATGATCCTTCAGAAATCACTCTAATATACTGATTGATGCTCAAGAAACATTTTGTACGTTCAACGTTGAAAAGTTGTGCTGCTTAATTTTTTTGTGGAAACCGTGATTATTTGGTGAATAGAAAGTTTTTAGAAATATTTCATAACGTTATGTTTTTACTGTCACTTTTAATCAGTTTAATGGATTGCCGACTAAAAGGATTAACTTATTTAAAAAGAAAAATGTTACTGACCCCAAACTTTTGAAAGGTGTAGCTTACAGATCACATAAAAACCTATTATGTTAAACCTTTGAATTGTTTGGAATGTGTGTTTTTTATTAAACATTTTTGGCACATTGACTTTGTTAATGTCGTATGAGAGTAGGGCAGGAACATTCCCAGCAGTCTTATTGACAAAAGGTCTATGCATTTCATTTAAACTCAAACACTTCAAAAACAAGCATCTAAAGACTGATTGTCTGTAATCCTATAAGGACATCTCTCATTGGTGTCATCAGTTCATCTGTAATGTAATGCATCTGTCAGGGCTTCAGCTGTTTTGGTCATAGGAAGAGCCATAGGAGCCGAGGAAGGAGACCTTAGGAGAGGTGTATGTGGATGTGTGAATGGAGAGGAGCTAGATATGACGGGAGCTGGAAATAGCACTAGGGTTATAGGAGAGAGCAGACTTTGAGACTGGGCAGTGGGCTCCAAATAGCAGACACCTCTCGTCAGACTAACTAGACTCACAGTGCCAAAATAAACTCAGTGACAAGGGAGCAAGATTACCAGCAGCAACATCCTGTATCCACATGTATTCTCTATATTTCACATTTGCCCACAAGGGCATCTGAAAGCTGCATCATCATTAATGTCAAGTCTTGCTCAGGCTGTGACAGTGGTCAGAACTGTGAGGAGATTGAAACAGTGGTGATTTTACTGTCACACCATTTATGTCTACCCTCGATTGCTTTTGTCACACACAATGGCCACAAAAAGTATTTAGTCACTCAAGCCACACCTAAAAATGTATGAATGTCTTTGCATTGGGGATGCATTGTTTTCTTGATTTGTTGATAAAACCAGTATAATATTTTAAATATATAATTATTATTTTAATTGTTTGTGTATTTGAGTATATACACTCACCTAAAGGATTATTAGGAACACCTGTTCAATTTCTCATTAATGCAATTATCTAATCAACCAATCACATGGCATTTGCTTCAATGCATTTAGGGGTGTGGTCCTGGTCAAGACAATCTCCTGAACTCCAAACTGAATGTCAGAATGGGAAAGAAAGGTGATTTAAGCAATTTTGAGCGTGGCATGGTTGTTGGTTCCAGACGGGCCGGTCTGAGTATTTCACAATCTGCTCAGTTACTGGGATTTTCACACACAACCATTTCTAGGGTTTACAAAGAATGGTGTGAAAAGGGAAAAACATCCAGTATGCGGCAGTCCTGTGGGCGAAAATGCCTTGTTGATGCTAGAGGTCAGAGGAGAATGTGCCGACTGATTCAAGCTGATAGAAGAGCAACTTTGACTGAAATAACCACTCGTTACAACCGAGGTATGCAGCAAAGCATTTATGAAGCCACAACACGCACAACCTTAAGGCGGATGGGTTACAACAGCAGAAGACCCCACCGGGTACCACTCATCTCCACTACAAATAGGAAAAAGAAGCTACAATTTGCACAAGCTCACCAAAATTGGACAGTTGAAGACTGGAAAAATGTTGCCTGGTCTGATGAGTCTCGATTTCTGTTGAGACATTCAGATGGTATTAATTCAGTCAGAATTTGGCGTAAACAGAATGAGAACATGGATCCATCATGCCTTGTTACCACTGTGCAGGCTGGTGGTGGTGGTGTAATGGTGTGGGGGATGTTTTCTTGGCACACTTTAGCCCCCTTAGTGCCGATTGGGGATTGTTTAAATGCCACAGCCTACCTGAGCATTGTTTCTGACCATCCTCTGATGGCTACTTCCAGCAGGATAATGCACCATGTCACAAAGCTCGAATCATTTCAAATTGGTTTCTTGAACATGACAATGAGTTCACTGTACTAAAATGGCCCCCACAGTCACCAGATCTCAACCCAATAGAGCATCTTTGGGATGTGGTGGGACGGGAGTTTCGTGCCCTGGATGTGCATCCCACAAATCTTTTGAACTTTATATTCATCAAAAATCCACAGTTTTCACAAAAACATTAAGCAGCACAACTGTTTTCAGCATTAATAATAATCAGATGCAGCAAATCAGCATATTAGAGTGATTTATGAAGGATCATGTGACACTGAAGACTGGAGTAATGATGCTGAAAATCCAGCTTTGGAACAAATTACATTTTAAAATAAGTTTAAAATTGTAAATTATAATAATATTTCACAATGTTGCTATTTTTGCTGTATTTTTCATCTAATGAATGCAGCCTTGTTTATGTTTAAATAATACTGACATAGTCTGTCACGTTCAAAAATGACATACACCAATCAGGCATAACAATATGACATTATGACCTAATATTGTGTTGGTCCCCCTTTTGCTATGCAGACACCTTTCTATCAGAACCAGCATTAACTTCTTGAGCAATTTGAGCTACAGTAGCTTGTCTGTTTGGTCGGACCACACGGGCCAGCCTACGCTCTCCACGTGCATCAATGAGCATTGGCTGCCCATGACCCTGTCACTAGTTCACCACTGTTCCTCACTTGACCAAGATACTGACCACTGCAGACCAGGAACCCCCCACAAGAGCTGCAGTTTTGGAGATGCTCTGAACCAGTCGTCTAGCCATCACAATTTGGCCTTTGACAAACTTGCTCAAATCCTTACGCTTACCCATTTTTCCTGCTTCTAACACATCAACTTTGAGGAAAAAATTTTCACTTGCTGCCTAATATATACCACCAACTAACAGGTGCCTTGATGAAGAGATAATCAGTGTTATTCACCTTAGCTGTCAGTGGTCATAATGTTATGCCTGATCGGTGTAATTTAATTATAAAGAATGCATCGGCTCATTCTGAATTTGCAATAATCGATTTTGAATGAAATGGTAACAGTGAGTTAAATCTAATTACTAAAATTCCAACAGGCTATTTAGTTTAAAGAGAGACAGCACAAGCAAACTTTTTAAGATAAATATTTCACCTAATACAATTTTGGAGGTTTTAAACAATTAACCAATAGATATACTTTTTAAAATGAAGCATATGGATATATTTGGACACTTTCAAGAAATCAAATTTAGTGGAACAGTAAATACGAGGACAGTAAGTATGTTCCCCAATATTCAGAATAGTAGTATAGTTTTCAATGACATTCTTAGACCTTTACTTTTGCCCCTGGCCTTTTAGGTTACACCCTTGATAGCAGACACATATTTAGGAGTTCCCTAGAAGATTCTTACCTCATTTTCTACACTCCAGCAGCAGGTGGAGGAATGTGGACAGTACGTCAAAGTTCAATGCATACTGAAATTGAAATGCTGTTGGCATTTGACCCGTGTAAGTTTGTGTAGTGGCTCTTCTGCATTTATCAGTATTTGTGTAAAAACCTTGCTTACAAATATTTCAGAGGGGCCTCTGTGCTTCCTAATGGCCTATTTAGGAAGTGACCAGCTGTTTTCTGTCACTCAGCTGCTGAACAATGTGCCATGTTAGTGTCACTTTTTCCCCTCCCGTCAAATGAACAGTCCCCAAGATAAAATTTCTCTCTGGGGTTAGAGACACAAGGAGGCAATTCTCTGCTTTCCCTGGTTGAGAACAATCCCTCTCTGAAAGCTGAGACGGACAGAAATGCAAAAAAATGAAAAAGTGGAGCTCTTGAACAAAGCGGACAGTCCCAGCTGTGATAATCCCTACCTGGCACACAGAGCCAAACCCAGACCAGCAGAAACTGAAGACTGCAGATAATAGAGGGAGGGAGGTTTATTAGATTTTCAAAAGAAAAAAAAAACTTGTGAAAAAGAGCAAGAGAAAGTCTGAATGTATGTAAGTATGTCTCTTTGTCTCATCCTATGGGTCATGCCAGGAGATTAGCTCAGGCAGGACAAACAGTACAGCAGAAAGCAACACACAATCACTGTGGGCTGTGGCTGTGTTTTCATAGATATAGATAACACACTCTGCCCTACTACAGGCTGCACTGTACCACACTGAGACTGAGTTTGTCTATTCTGAGTCCGTGAATCTTGTCAGGATCACTGCAGCAGCCCCTATAACAGCTCCCCATATTATTCATATCTATCTATCTATCTATCTATCTATCTATCTATCTATCTATCTATCTATCTATCTATCTATCTATCTATCTATCTATCTATCTATCTATCTATCTATCTATCTATCTATCTATCTATCTATCTATCTATCTATCTATCTATCTATCTATCTATCTATCTATCTGTCTGTCTGTCTGTCTGTCTGTCTGTCTGTCTGTCTGTCTGTCTGTCTGTCTGTCTGTCTGTCTGTCTGTCTGTCTGTCTGTCTGTATGCCTGTCTGTCTATCTGTATGCCTGTCCGTCTGTCTGTCCATCCATACATAGTTTACTTTGCAGTATACATTACAGTTTTTCTCAGTTGCTTTGGTACATTTCTCAAATCATCCTCGACATTTGCAAAACAGTAAGTGCATGTCACTATGAAACAATTCGTACAAATAGCAAAACACCATGGATTACCTGCAAAAGCCAGTCTCTTGCTCAAAATCTTTAGTTCATCTCTCAAAAGTAAATATCTGTGTCAATGAGCATGTCAGTGCCATCAGAATGACAAGTCCTTGTGTCATTGTGTACGGATAAGACAGTCAAATTGCATCAAAAGTCGTGTTGTCAATATAACTGTGTACTCTGGAGGGATGTTCTAATGTAAACTATGGATAAAGTTTTGATGACAATTATTGTAAATTGTAGGTTACTCCTTAGTGTATGTGGGAGTTTGATTGCAAGAGACTGGACAAGATTCTCATTTACGCTTTTACTGTTTGTACTGTCATTTGTTGACAGACCATGTCATTGCGATACAGAAAGGAAAAGACAGCACTGCATAGCACAAAGAAAAACAAAACAAAAGTAGAAATGTAAACATAGTGCAGTCTTCCTACACCTCCTGACGTTCCTGTCTGTTGGGCCACAAATTCTCATCCACATCACAACAAGTACCTTTAGAAAAAAAGTCTAATGGAAATGTATAGAAATATGCTTGACATATTATGACAACTTGTTCAACCATTACGCATGTAAAGACTTATGCTATGAACTAATGCCTAAATGTTGTGGGGGGTGAGACTATTCAACAGAGGCCCATTATAATACATTTTGATCAACATGACATAAGCAATTGATAATGTAGGAAACAGCAGAGAATTGTACATAATCATTTGCAAACGTACAAACGCTGTACGATGTACAAACGCATTTGCAACTTGTTCAAAGAAATGAGAATCTGCTTTTTTTTATGTGCACAAGTGACAATGATGTGAAGATTGAACAGGTAGTTTTGAGAATTTCAATTCTGATCTGAGAAACCAAAGCAACTGAGAAAAACTAATTGTAATCAGTATCTTCTATTCAACACCATCAAGAATGGTATGCATTTTATGTATTTCTACAACCTTGACTACCTTGACTATGGGGTGTTTGGTTTGAAATCTCCTCAATGAGTACAGTAAGGCAACAGCAGGTCTTTGTTAGCTCTGAGGTATGTCTGCCGTGCCAACTGTCCTCCCACATTCCTGAGAGCTTGTCCATGTAAGGCAGAAGCAGCGAGTGGCACACACACTGACTGAGGGCAGCTTTCTCAAGCAGACCTTCGGACATAATATGAAATCTACATATATGAGTGAGAGGCTACTAAATGAACCAAGCCACATGTTTAATCATCATAAAAACATGACAACAACAGTGTGAACTGTGTTCTTGCTGTCACTATTTATTACCATAGCTTGGGTGTAGAGACTAAATGAGAAACTATTTCCATTTGTCAGTGACTTTATTTAGTCTTTATTTATTCTTTACACCTGCTGGGACTTGTTATAGCCAAGAATATTTAAAATAATAGTGCACCCAAAAATTGCCATCATTTACTCACTCTTATCATTTCAAACCTGTATGGAACACCATACAATGAAAGTTAACAGGGTCGAAAAATAATGGACACCATTAACTTTCATTGTTGGTTCAAAAAACAATGAGACATTTTTCAGAATTTGAAACATGAATTTAAAACATTATGACACGATTTTCATTTTTGGGTGAACTATCCCTTTAACAGAGGAACTCTGCCACACATTTACATTTAAGCCTTTGCTTCCCATAATTCAGCTCCTGTCCACTTTCTCACTGTTTTGTGGTCAACACACTGCCAGAAAGATTAAATTTAATACCAGCACCAGATTTGTCAGTGCTCAGAAATTGCATTTGGTGTATCTAGACTTATCTGTGGTAAGTTGTTCTGCCTGTAGGGAAGAGATGGAGATGGTTTTTCCTTGAGTTCCTGTAGTTTGGCTCCAGGTGGGTGTTGTTTCCGGATGTTGATGTGTGAGCCCAGTACTGTGTGTGTGTGTGTGTGTGTGTGTGTGTATTTGGTGGCAGAAGGATGCCAGACAGACACAGCTGTCTTATGTTGAAGGCACAGATCTCTGATGGATAAATGCTGTAAACGAGTTGTCCCAGGCTCCTCAAATCCATTCACGTGACTACGCTTTCCTAATTCTCTTTGTGTATTAGCTTACATTTGATTTCTGACATTAAAAGTTAGAAATCTATCTATACAAATAACGCACAGAGTGTATATGTGTAATCCAGCACCTTTCTGAAGTAGTCCCAGCTTTCTTAACCCCAAACCCCAATATCATCTCACATAGAGTTTGTTTGGGACACTGACAGGAATGTTTAGCAGCTGTTGGGTTTTGTAAAAGGTTATTCTGAAATTTGAAATCTCAGCCGCTGTCTCTGTCTCTCTTTCTCTCTCTAATTAAAGCTACACAGTAACAACATTTGTCCCAGTTTTAACCCAAGACTGAATTGTGGCTGCAAAGATGTTTAGGGCTGATCAATAGAGCTAAAGACGTATTGATATTTTTGAGCGATATTTTGATAGTTTAAAAAAAAAGTTAAATAATCTTTTTGACCAAACAGAAAGATAAAAAAAAAATCTAATAACATTGATATAGTATTTTTCAATAAATACACATGATTAAGAATCATTTTTATGTATATCCCCAAAACAGATATATTGCTCTTATTTATCTTTATTTACTAAACAATTTTAATCTAATAATGTTTAATTGATTCATTACAAAAGTGTCATCTGATTCACATAAAAGCATCAAAGTTACCCACTAAACTACTTTTTGTTACTGAAGTGTACTTGTGAAACAAGGATGGATTGAGTAAATATGTCTAATGGCAATTTTTAAAAAATAACCCCCACAATATTCATGATTTTTGCTTAATTTTTAACTCATTTCCCCATCATACTAAAGCAGCGTTGTTGTTCCCTACCACCACAGCCTAAAGGGACTTTTTGTGGAAACTTGGCATTTGCTGAGCTTTAATGGAAAGTTGCTTGAGCTCTGGTTAGCCAAACTGGCAAGGGAACAAAAATTTGATGTTTTTTCTTGTACACTAAAAGTTCTTCTTGAATAACATTACAAAAATAAAATCATATTCTGCTTGTCATGTCTATTTCGTTTGTCTCTGTTTCCATAAAAGTCCTGTCAATGGTCAGCGCACAGGAGCCTGATCTTGCCCACGGCTGTACCCATGGAAGCTGTTATCCTGCAACCGGTGACCTCTTGGTGGGTCGGGAAATGAACTTGAAAGCATCGTCCACCTGTGGCCTGCGGAGGAGAGAACCCTACTGCATTGTCAGCCATCTGCAGGTCACCAGTTGTCATAGACAATACACACACACCATTTTGAGCTTTTTGTGATTCAAAAGAGCTGATCCTGTCCATTTTCGACCCTTGACCTTATGTAGGAAGAGAAGAAGTGTTTCCACTGTGATTCACGGCGACCTTATGATCCTTATTCCAACTCCATGAGTCATCGCATCGAGAACGTCATCACCACCTTCAAACCACACCGCAAGAAGTCCTGGTGGCAGTCCGAGAATGGTGAGAGAATGAGACCTTTGTGTCAAACGTCCGTCTTTAACAGTTAGCTGTATTTTCTTGGGCTTTCTTGTAATGACAGTTAACAAGAGTTGGATCTGCATGGCCACCACAGCTCAACATGTCTGTGTTAACCACTGCATCATGGCTCCAACTTTAGCCATCTGTTAATTAAGGCATACGGAAAACCATGTGTGCTAATCTACAGCTTCAGTGATGTTTTGGTGGAAATCCACACATCCGTTTGGTTTCATTTGTCAAGAGCAATATGTTGCCAGGAAATTTGATTGCCTCCCTGAGCCCTCCAAACCCAGCTGCTTGGCAAAGACTAGAAACGCTTCACATGTATTATTAGGAGGTTGATGTTCAGAGCATCTATTAATAACACAGAGGCTGAGGGAGGGAGATGCATGTGCTCAGAATGAAGGCCAGTGCTGGGGCAAATTAGCCTAAAACAATTTCATACAATAAGTGAAATTAAATTAAATATTTATGAATAGTAATTTAAAGGGGTCATGAACTGGCTTTTTAAAAAATTGTATACTGTTGTCTGAAGTCAACTTATGATGTTCACGTGGTTGTTACATTCAAAAACATCAAAATGAATAAGTAATGGGATATCTTCTACCCTGGTTTTGAGCCTCTCTCCTGGAACGCTCTGTTTTTATGGGTGTGCCGCATTGAAGACTTGGAAGTAAACACCCACTGCTATGATTGGATAACAGCTTTGTATATTATAATGAGCTTCGGCTCCCCTGTGAGTACACATGGGGAATGGTTTTGAAAACGTGTAGGAAAACGGCAACCGGAATGATTCGGCCACAGGACTCGCGCAATGTCTTTATCAAACAAACACAATGATTTATCTCTCATCCACTCGCAATTAATTGGAATGTTATTTTTTTATTACTTGGCCTGCCCAATCGGTGGATATAACCGCAAACTGCATCACTAACACACACACACACGCACACACACACACACACACACCAGTGGAGTTTGAAAGTGAAAGTGCCCTTCTCGATCGCACCGCAGTGCCCCTGCAAACACGATTTCTACCAAGGGGGAAACCCCACCCCCCCTTCTAATTGCGACTTCTGCCGAGCCCCAACCCCCCGCACCCCCAAATACCCCCCAATCGCGAATTCTACTGAGGGGGACCCCCACATCCTCCCTTTGATCTGGTTTAGCTCCTCGTATGCCTATGTTATTTAGCTATTACATGTCATGCGCGAATCGGTGGGCAGGGTTACAGAATCAGGCGTTCTTCTTCTTCTGTTAAAGGCGCCGTTTCACTACACTCTGCCGTCACATGTTAGCACATTCCAAGTTCATGGGAAAGGGGATTTCTCAATTCATGACACCTTTAATGTACACTAGCGTTCAAAAGTTTGGGGTCAAGACTTTGTTTTTTTTTTATTCATTAATACGTTTATTTAGCAAGGAAGCATTAAATTGATCAAAAGTGACAGTAAAGAATAAGAGCAAAAATATTAAGCTGCTAAATTGGCAACACAGGCCACTACCAAAAAGAAAATTGACAGAACTAACTTTTTGTAGTAAAAGAATGATGGATGTTCAGAATGTAAGTATGTACAGTAGGTGCAGATAAAGAGGAAGTTTGTTGGTTCATTTGGCTGCATTTCAAAGCTCAGGTGGCCAAGCTTCACCCTGACACACACTCCCCAAACCCTGCAGTATTAGAGATAATTACAGACGGCTTGCTGCTGGCATAGCCACAGAGAGAGGCAGAGAGGATGAAAGAGGAAACCAAAACTCTAATAGAGCAGAACATGGAAGAAAAAAAGGATTGAAGGACATAAAACTTAAAAAGTGCAAGAAAAAGCTTAATACCTGAATCTAATGCACTCACAGCATTTATTGTTATGTTTACTCTGATAAGTGCACTTGTAGGCTGCAGTGGGTGTTGGGGAGTAACTAGCCTCAGCCTCAGACGTCACGCCCACGGACTGTTGGCTGAACGTCTGATGCATATGACCTAACCCTTTTCTGGAAACACTTCAGGAGTTTCAAAGTCGTCATCTGATTGGTTGAATTTTACAGGATTTCCACGAGATGTGTGCGTTGGGTTCTTTAACGGTCCGCCTGGAAACAAATGCTGTGACGCCAAACTCCCTCGTGGAAGAAAAATGCCGTCTTGTTTACAACTGTGACAATGAGCACTTACCAGAATCAACTAAACACTGGATTTTCAAAAGAATGTGAAGTTTGTGGCTCCATTGTTGCAGTTAACTTGCACAATGTTCTTGAATGAATAATTTATAGATGCACGCCGGTCATTGCAGGGACATTGACTTTCATTTTCACACCCCTAAGCATGACGTGGAACAAAACAAACTGAATTGAATTGAAAAAAACAAAAAAACAAACAAACTGTGATTGGTTGTGTTACATGTCAGTCAAACATCCTCTTGGCCAATGAAAGCAGTGATGGAGTCCAGCCCTTCTGCCGTCAGTCTGAAGGTTGGGCTACATGAGACTAGGGAGTAACTAACTAAACACAGAGACTCCACTAACTTAACTACATTCGCATGATAGAAATTGATCTATTTAAAAAAAACAAAAAAAACAAGGCTTTCTAAAAACAAGTTACTTTTTTGAACAAGTAGCAGTGCAATATGTTAATTGCTAAATGGTTGTTTTAAATATCACATTGTATCGTGTACTCAATATAGCTTATATAGACCTTTTACTATAAGCTTGGCAAGTTACAAATAAGTTTCCCAAAACACTGATGGCTGATATTATATTTAGATCTTATATGTCATTTTATCCAAAACAATACCTCTTTACATCTTAACAAAGTTCCTTTTATAGTCTAAGTAGATGAGGGCCCCTGTATCAGATGTGTGTCTTCTCTGTGCTCACCGAATTGAGCGATGTAAATATAGGCGATCTCAGGAAATGGTCACTATTTTTGGTCTTGGTCACTATGGCTTCAGGGACTTTTTTGTAACAATGCTGTATAATGAACAGTAGATCAGTTGTTCATCAATTGTAGACTGTCTCACAAGTGGTTCCTGTTGTGGCCCCTCTTTTGGTATTATATAAGTGGATACCAGATATGGTGCATTTTGGTGTGCAATTACTTTTTATGGCATTAAAAAATACATTAAATGTAAATTTATCAGTAACTAGAACCAAAGTTTGGTCCCAACATAGTGATATCTTATTTAAGTTTGCAATTATGTCTATTTAATTTGAAACTTATTTAATGTTCACAACACAAATATGGGGGGTTATTTATATTTGTCAAATAGTAAGTTTCCTGATGAATAGAAAATGCATATATAAAAAAAAAAAAAATGAAAATAAAGTAATAAAAAATAGGCTCTGTTATGAACCCTGTTCGTGGAAACTGCCTTTTCTCTAGCTTTATTCATGATGTGTCACGTGTTCTATAGTCTTTTTCATTGCTCTTTGGCATGTCCTCTGGATTGAGGCTTAACGCCTTTAATGACTTCCTCCTCCAGCCGAAACACTGAAACATGGATTGAAAAAAAACAGCAAGTCATTCAATCAATTTCCTTTTGTGCTCCAGTTGACCTCCGCTGGCCTCTCCCTGTACTATAGTCCCTCATTCTCTTCGGCTGTGGTACAACCTGTCTCTCTTTTCCTCAGCGTCCCTTTCCTTCCTGTTTAGCTGTTGATTATGAAACGCGGGCTAATTCCAGCAGTCACACAAAGGGCTGCTGCAGTGGACTCAGTTGCAGCTTTGTAATGGTAATGCAGGGAAGCACAGGTGAGCTCTATATGGTGCCAGCTCTACAGAATACAGACCGTCTGTCGCTCCAGATGAGTAATGAACTGTCAAAGTAGGAACTGAACAGAACAAAAATAGATTGTTAAACCAACCCATCTATTTCTAGCTCTGCTAGGACACTGTGTTTGTAAGGTGCATATTGTTGTGCATTGTTATTCTGAGTCAGAGCTTTATTACATTTCCAGATAAAGTTTTTGAGGACGGAAAATGTGAGATCTCTTTCACTGCAGTACCGGTGTTGTTGTTAAATTTCAGATGTACTGTGTATTACAATGAGAGCATAATAACACAGGCATTCTTGAGATTATAATCAGATAATAATCAGAATCTGTTTGCAGTCATTAAAGTGATGAAGGTGTCCAACATAGAGCAAAATATTCCTCACAGCAGCACTAATGTATGGACAATTTTATGTCGTATGGTTTTTGAGTTGTATAAAAACACAAAATATATGTGACCCTGGACCAAAAAACCAGTCATAAGTTGCACGGGTATATTTGTGGCAATAGCCAACAATACATTGTATAGGTCAAAATTATCAATTTTTCTTTTATGCCAAAAATCATTAGGATATTAGGTAAAGATCCATGAAGTTCCATGAAGATATTTTGTAAAATTCCTACTGTGTGTGTATATATATATATATATATATATATATATATATATATATATATATATATATATATATATATATATATATATATATATATATATATATATATATATATATATATATATATATAAATAAATAAAATATTAGTAGTAGTAATATGCATTGCTAAGTACGTCATTTGGACAACTTTAAAGGCGATTTTCTCAATATTCAATTTTTTTGCACCCTCAGATTCCAATTTTCAAATAGTTGTATCTCGAGTCTTGACCAAATATTGTACTATCATAACAAACCATACATCAATAGAAAGCTTATTTATTCAGCTTTCAGATGATGTATATATATTTTTTTAAAGGTTTTTTTTAGTTTTGTGGTCCAGGGTCACATTTAAATCTACAATTTAGTTAAATTATGCAAAAATTATAAAAATGTTATTTAACTGTATTTAGTGTACACATAATAATAATAGCAATTAAAGTATCATTAGAAAGTTGGCCACTTTATTTCAATAATAATTTAATAGATTTTAATAGATTTATTTCAATATTATTTAGCCTATGTCCATTGCTTAGTAGACAAACTAAATAAACTAATAAGTGTGGAAAAAGTGTTTTAAGAAGACTTAAACAATTAAATGTTATAATGAAAGCCACAGTATCATCAAATACAGCTAATGTTACCCACTACCCATCTAAATGGTTTACCTAGTGTCTTTGTCCTTTTGCTCCTGCTCTCTCCCACAAATGCACACAAGCTGCAAGAGTATTTGAAATAATTTTCTTCTTCACACAACATCGTTATTACAGTAGAGGGGACTTTTGTGAGATCCATTGTTGACGCTTTGGATCATTAATGTGAAAATGAACTCTTTTCTCTCCTCAGGGAAGTCTGACGTTTACCTTCAGCTGGACCTGGAGGCAGAGTTTCACTTTACTCATCTCATCATGACATTTAAGGTAAGAATTGTTTTTCCTCCAAGAAATCACCTTCACCCTTGAAACACTCCAAAACTGACCTCATACTGTCAATTGTTTTTGTACATAGACTTTCCGTCCAGCAGCCATGTTGATTGAGCGATCTGCAGATTTTGGCCGAACCTGGCAGGTGTACCGTTACTTCGCCTCCAACTGCGAATCCATCTTTCCGGGAATTTCTCAGGGTCCCCTTCGTAAGGTTGATGACATTATCTGTGAATCCAGATATTCTGACATCGAGCCGTCGACAGAAGGAGAGGTGAGAGTTATTCAATTGGAATACTTTGCATCAGTTAATTTGTTTGTAATTTGTTTGGTGAACTGCACTTTCTCTTCTCTCAGGTGATTTATCGTGTTCTTGACCCTGCTATCCGGATCGAAGACCCTTACAGCCCCAACATTCAGAGTAAGTGAACATTAACAATACTAACCTCCAACTGGATACTTAACGGTCGGCCATCGGGCCATTGGCGAGCGTCTTTCAGGCAAGTTTTTGCGGTGTGTTCCACACGTCGGTTCTCGACGGCGGCAGTTTGCCAGATTCAGCATGTTGAATCGGCATTGGAACCGTCGGTGAGAGTGGGAACTCTGATTGGATGTTCAGTTTAGCAAACGAATCAGTGCACAAGAATTCAAGTGAAAACCATGAAAGAGAGCAAATAGGCAAAACGGCATAGACAGAAGGCTGATCAAATATGTTATCCTAACCGAGCATTCCAAAAAGCAAATCTTATAATATGAGCCGCTTAAAATGAAGAAAGCTATCAACATAACTGATATTCAAAATTGTAAGCAAGCGCTGCTTGGTTTTATGTTTCGTCTCTATCTGCGTATATCTCGTATATTCAAGCGCAGCTTTTTGGTTCAGGCGTAGTCAACGCAAGGCGACAACACCGTCGGTTTCTGTCGCCGCTAGTTCTTTGAAGCCAGCTTGGTGTGTCCCAGGCTTAAGATGCAGCTTTTCGCACTGCATGGTTTTGATATGGTGTCTATGCCAGGACAATTCACATGTATTTAACTTCAGTTTCTGGTTTGCTGTTGTCCATGCTACCTCTTTATTAAATGTCAGATGGAGGGATCTAAACAGAATGAATGTAAAATGGAAATAGCAGCTGATTTCTCCCCTCAGGTTGTTGTTCCTACACTTTCACTGTCATTTCCCAGGAAAAACATGAACAACCTATTCCTTCTTATACCAGAGAAGTGCAGTATGTCTCATGAACAGGTCTTAGCTTTACCCTGGTAACAGCCAAATCTCTTTAAGCTTGATTTTCTCTATGTCAAATAGCATTTGTTGTAGGTGTTATTTAATAGTATTTAATTGGTGTCTAATTTATATAATTTTTTTTAAATAAATGTATATGTTACATTATGTTCAGTGCTGGGTAGTGATGTAATCTGGATTATGTAGTCAGATTCCAAAAACTAGGTACTTGTAGAAAATGTAGAATATTATGTTTTAAAATACTCATAATCAGACTACAGTTACTTCTTTATTGACTACACGATTACACGTTATTTTCACATTATTCATAATTCATTGATTCTTCCTACTACTTAAAAAAAAAAAAATTATCTTTTAACATTTTCATTTCTATAAAAGCCTAAGTGCTTACATTCATAAGGTCTTCCAGGTTTGTGGAATTGGACACAGACCAGCCACTAGTCATGTGACTAGCACTGAAAACATTTGATCATGCTCCTGATGAACACATTAATTATTATTTGAATTATCACTCAGTGAGTCATTTAAATTTATATCATGGTCTTTTTTGAAAGGCTTTTGACAAATTCACATCATTTCATATGTATATGCAATGCAGGGATTCCCAAGAACATGGGAAAACACTGGGGTTTAAATACAGATGATAACAAGGGGCTAACACAGGACAGGTGAAGGTGATAAATTGTAATGGAAACTAACTAGGGTTGCTATGGTGACAAACAAGGGTACCTATAGAAAAACTAAGGCTGAATCCGAAATCGCCCCCTATACCCTTAAATAGGGCACTATTTGAGAGTACAGCCATTTGTAGTGGTGTCCGAAACCATAGTGGACATTATTGAGTGCACTCATTCTATCCCACATTGCATCGCAGCCGATGTACACACAGCGGCTGTCCGAATTTGCTCACTTGCTTTCATTCACTCCTTCAAGTGAACTATATTAGTGGACTAAAGTGGGGAATAGTGATCGAGGGTTTAGGGGGCGATTTCGGATTCAGCCTAAGAAGACAGAGCAAACAGGAACTAAAAACAGAAAGAGAACACAGAAACAATAGGAACAGAAAAACACTTCAAGATAAGAGTCCAACACGAGACAAGGGAATGAAATAACAAGATGAAATAACTTAAGTTTTTTGTTGGATGGTCAAATAATATTGGATGACCTCATTGGCCTAGCACAAGTGTATTTAAGCTGCGTACCATCACAGTGTGTAGTAGTAGAATTAGCTGATCAGCTGGTCAGTGTAATATTCCTATACAGCTGTGAGTTCTCAGTCATGTACTGTGTGAGTGTGTATAAATTGATCTCACACTCTCTGTGTGGCTCTTACTTTCTGTTATACTGAACATCTAGAGCATGACTGGAACAAACAGCATGTGCACAGAAGCTGCATTCTCTGATGTTGGGATGTGTGCCCCTCACACACACACACACACACACACACACACACACGCATGACTAGAACTCCATGATTTCCCCTCCAACTTTTTTCCTTATAAATCACACAAGTCCCACTTCATTGAGTGTCTGTGAAGCGTAACAGCTTTCTATCCGCCACACTCCTGCTGAAGGCCTCCATGCTTAGCTGACTGTGACCTCTCACTGAGGAGCAGGCCATTGGCTCAGGGGAGAAGGGGTCAGAGGTCATTGGTTAACAGGGTTTAGGGATTTTTTTTACAGGCGTTTGGAGAATGTTCTCATAATTGGGTGGTCGTGATTGTATGTTTGATGATCATTTGGTGTGATTTATGATCAGACATTTTGGTGCGATTTTGAGTTTTCCCAACATCACAACATAATTTAGGCATCATAACCTGAAAATATAAGCACTGTCTGAGCATTTGCTGTAACAAAAATACATAGTTTGATACCTTTATTAGACAGGGTCAGATCTGTTCAAGACTACAGTACATGTATTTTCTTACAGTTTTATGTGTAGACAGTTAATACACTACTGTTCATTTATTAATCTTTTGTAACCTTATAAATGTCTAAATAACTTTTGACCAATTTAAGGAATTCCTGCTGAATAAATTAATAATAATTTCTTCCAAAACAAATCTTACTGACCCCAAACTTTTGAATGGTAGTGTACACCTGCTAATACAGGCTTTTAAGGCCCGTTCACACCAAGAACGATAAAGATAACTATATTAGCATCCACACTAGCGGACAATATTGTTCTGTTTATTCTATGCGCGTACTTGTCTGCCTCTTTAAATGCTTGAGCTCGTAAAGCAGGATAGATTCTGATTGGCTCTCAATGTTTTTCAATGTGAATTCTTTAATATGAGAACATTTTTTAGAACTATATCTTTATAGTTATCGTCCTTGGTGTGAACAGTGTTTTTCATCCATTCTCACATCAAAAAATGGCCTTTGTATCTTTCTTCTTGGTTTATAGGCCTCTGTCCTCCACTAACACCAATGTCTTCATATTGCAGACCAGCTGAAGATCACTAACCTCCGTCTGAACTTCACCGAGCTGCACACTCTGGGTGATAACCTACTGGACTCACGGCCAGAGATCAAAGAGAAATACTACTATGCCATGTATGAGCTGGTTGTCAGAGGCAACTGTTTCTGCTATGGCCACGCCTCCGAGTGTGCTCCTATTGACGGCATCAGGGATGACATTGAGGGCATGGTGAGTTACCAAACTGTAGCTAGATGTACATGCTAATTTTGCCTATTTTTACTTTTAGACTATCTTTGCTATCATCTAACACTCACGTAAAGGATTAATTCACTTCAAAATAACAATAAAAAATATATTTTACTCACCCCCATCTCATCCAAGATGTTCATGTCTTTCTTTCTTCAGTCGAAAAGAAATTACGTTTTTTGAGGAAAACATTCCAGAATTTTTCTCCACATAATCGACTTTAATGGCAACCAAAATGTTGAAGGATCTCAGACGAGGAATAGGGTCTTATCTAGCGAAACGATTGGTCATTTTCAATTTTTTTAATTAAAATGTATATACTTTTTAACCTAAATTGCTCATCTTTTTTAGCCTGGTTAAAACCAGACCATTCTCAGTAGTAACTGAGTTATGGTCTGGCAAAGCTTCATAGACAAATCATTTCCAAAGGGGCGTCACCAACGGGCGTTGCTCAAATACCTCTCGGTGCAATTGGATAGACCTAAAACCAATCAGAGCGACGAAGGAGATGACGTATGCAGAGCGACGGAGAAACATCGTATGCTGCGTTCCACTCCAGTTTTAGACACGCACTTGCAAACTTCCCTAAGCACTTCCCCTCGGGGAAATCCCCGCTGCCATTTAGTTAATAGTCCGCCTACTCTGCTAATGGACAAGCAGCGTTCTTGACAGTATCACTCAGTATATATTTGTATATTTTAGGCTACAATAAAACGAAATATAAGATAAAACACCACTCTACCTCTTTTAATTTTCATTTTAAAAAAAAGAAACATATTATATATATTATCTTCAATGCATGTTTATAACAAAACGAAATATAAAAAACCCAGCCTCTTTTCGTTTACATTAAAAAAAAAACACACACACACACATTAATGTGTGCATAATATAGGCTATGATTATCACTGTAATAAATTAAATATGACATAAAACACAACCCAGTCTCTTTTTGTTAAATGTCAGTTTATGTGTGATCAATAGCAATTATAAAAGTATAAGTAAAAGGTATAAGAAGCTATACAATAAATAAAGCAATTCAGTCAAACAAAGTCAGCGCTAAGAGACTACAACGGTAAAGTTTAATAGCTTAAAAATATAAAGTTATGAAACTTCACTTTGCCCTCAGACAAAACGATCTGTCAGGGAACAAATTATAGATTAATGACAGCAAAGATCATCCGTTAGATCTACACGAATCATATCTGATGTTTAACCACTACAGAGAGATCAGAGTCAGCGGCAGACGGCTGAAGGACTGGCCGAGGAAAGGCGCCTCTCGTGGGGTTAATGAGCGATTGAGCACCGCTGATCCACTGGAGCTCAACTCCGAAAACGGCAGATATCATTTTCAAAAAGGTGCTCTCTTTATAAATAAACCACAGATTTGAGCTTTAAACAACTACATTCTCGTCTGAAAAGGACTCAAATCTATATTTTGTGAAACATTAACACTACCAGAGGGCTCTTGCTAAGACCCATTCGTTTAGCCACCAAAGGGCCAAGCTGGTATCAGACTTTTGCCGAATCCAGTCGATAAGACAGCGATAACATCTCTTTTAGATGTGAAGGCTTCGAGTGTTGTTCTTTGCTCGGGTTTTAACGAAAAGGAAAAGTTTAAATCGCTTAAAACAGACGCGATAGCTGATTCAAACAAGTGATGCTCCACAGCGGCAAATCTGCTTCAACGTCGCTGCGCTGTCGTCATCGTGTAAAGCCCGCCCAACGTTTCTGATTGGTGCCTCGATTTCTAGGCATTAGAAATGGGTTTGAATGGGCTCTTTGCCCCAGACTACTTGCAGAGCAAATCTAAATTTGCCGGAAGTTGTCTGAGTTTTCCCAGGCTACATCTTTTTATGATGTGGAGAAAAATCCTGAAATGTTTTCCTCAAAAAACTATATTTTATAAAAAATAAAATAAAAAACAATAAAAAATATATTTTACTCACCCCCATCTCATCCAAGATGTTCATGTCTTTCTTTCTTCAGTCGAAAAGAAATTACGTTTTTTGAGGAAAACATTCCAGAATTTTTCTCCACATAATCGACTTTAATGGCAACCAAAATGTTGAAGGATCTCAGACGAGGAATAGGGTCTTATCTAGCGAAACGATTGGTCATTTTCTATTTTTTTAATTAAAATGTATATACTTTTTAACCTAAATTGCTCATCTTTTTATGATGTGGAGAAAAATCCTGAAATGTTTTCCTCAAAAAACTACATTTCTTTTCGACTAAAGAAAGAAAGACATGAACATCTTGGGTGAGTAAAATATCAGGACATTTTCATTTTGAAGTGAACTAATCCTTTAAGTGAGTGTTAGATGATAGCAAAGATAGTCTAACTGTAAAAATAGGCAAAATGAGCATGTAGATCTAGCGACAGCAAGCAACTTAAAACCATTTAGTGTTGTCATAATATGACAAAAAATTATCGGCTTATTGTAACAAGAGACGAACATTAAGTTGCCTGAGAGGTTAATACACAAGATGAAGTGACGTTTGGCATTTCCATTTCTAGGTACACGGGAGGTGTGTGTGCAAACACAACACGAATGGACTGAACTGTGAAAAGTGTGATGACTTCTATAATGACCTGCCCTGGAGACCAGCTGAGGGCCGAAACACTAACGCCTGCAAGAGTAATTATCAATAACCATAATAATATGCTCAGACATAGATTTCTGATACCACAGTTAACACTTTCTTCTTTTTCCCAGAATGCAACTGTAACGGTCACTCCAACAAGTGTCATTTTGACATGGCGGTGTATCTGGCTACGGGGAACGTCAGTGGCAGCGTGTGTGATAACTGTCTTCACAACACCATGGGCCGCAACTGTGAGACCTGTAAACCTTTTTACTATCAGGATCCAACTAGAGACATCAGAGACCCTGGGGTCTGCGTGGGTAAGTGTGAGATAAATGCTAAACATATACGTTTATGCAGTATACTCTGTACGATTGCTTATGTCTATTCTCTTTGGCAGCCTGCGACTGTGACCCAGATGGTTCTCTGAACGGTGGCATTTGTGACGGGCATGATGACCCCTCTTCGCGTATGATTGCTGGGCAGTGTCGTTGTAAAGACAACGTTGAAGGCCCGCGCTGTGATAAATGCAAGTCTGGTTTCTTTGGGCTCAGTGCTAGCGACCCTCGTGGCTGCCAACGTAAGTACAAGCCGATGCCAATCAGCTGATAATTATATTTCATACATGGCTGATATTAAAAATATTTTGTCTAAATAAACGAAAAATAAAACACAAAAAACGAAGAAAAAATCTGTCATTTTAAATGCTACAAGTGACTTTAGACATCACAAAATTATACAGTATGAAAACTGTAAATATTAAATAAAATAAAATTTTGAGATTTGCTAAAGATTACATTTAATAGTGTTATTAAATTATTTGTGTCTTAAAGATAAACTTTAATTTAGCTGTAAACATAGAGGGAAAGAACATGAACAACTAAATATCCAATATCATATATAGCCAATATAACAACACTATACTGTACAAAATGTAAAGTTTTTGAAAAAGTCTCTTATGTTCACCAAAGCTGCATTTATTTGATCGAAAATACAGTAAAACTTGTTGTATTTTGAGAAATATTTTTTTCTATTTAAAATAACTGTTTTGTATTGTAAATATATTTTAAAATGTCATTTATTCCTGTGATGCAAAGCTACATTTTCAACAGTCATTTCTCCAGTATTTAGTGTCACATGATCCATCAGAAATCATTCTAATATGCTGATTTATTAACATTTCTTATTATTATCAATGTTGAAAACAGTTGTGCTGCTTAATATTTTTGTAGTAACCGTAATACATTTTTCTCCAGGATGAACAGACAGTTCAAAAGAGCAGAATTTATTAGAGATAGAAATCTTTGGTACCATTATAAATGTCTTCACTTTCGATCAATTTAATGCATCCTTGTATTTTAAAAGTATTAATTTCTTTAAAACAAATTTTACTGACCCAAAATATTTGAACCCTAGTATATTTTCATTTGACATTTCAGAGCATTTTTTTTCAATCGAAGTTAGAAAGGAATTAAATGCCTCAGCACTTTTAGCATTTTTCTGGTATATTTTACTCTTGATTCACAATCATTCTCTTTCTCTCACTGGTCTGCATTAGCATGCAAATGTGACCCTAGGGGTACATTGTCCGGTAGCTCCCAGTGTGACCCTGTTAGTGGAGACTGCTTCTGTAAACGCCTGGTCACTGGACACATCTGCAACCAATGTCTGGTAAGTAGAGCTGAAAAACAAGCTTGCCTTTTTAGTAGTGTATTATTCCCCATACACCTCTCTGAGAACATTTGGGTTATCATTCACCAGTAAGCACTGCATTCTTTTACTGGTACCTTGTATCTTCTCTACTGGGTGGGAACATCAACTGAGAATGTTTGCTCAACGATGTCTGCATTTAGCCCAGGGGCTTATGGCAGATGGTGTAGTGTAGGTTTACACACGGCTTAAAATGGAATGAAAGGAAGAACTGTATCCTGAAATTAGACCAGCAATAAATGCCTTTAGTATTAGAGTGAAGTCATATCATTTTATGGATATGTACCATGATAATTCTTTACTATTTTTAAAATGGTGTTTGGATATGGCATTTTTTACCATGGCATTGTATCAAATTATCACGCCGTCCCATCAGCATACCATGGTTCTGTCACAGTGTTTTTTTTATTGTACCTGTAGTCAACAATCCAAATATTAAATGTCATATTATTGTTTTTATTAGAATACATCACACCTGTGTGTGTGTGTTTTTTTGTACTTCTCCTACAGCCTGAGCACTGGGCCCTGAGTCATGATGCCAATGGCTGCAGAGGGTGTGACTGTGATGTGGGTGGAGCTACAGACAACCAGTCAGTATTGTTCAGTTTATGAGGAATCAGGCTTTTGGCAGTTTTAAAATAATTAATATAACATTTCAATTTTTCTTTGTGTCATTCAGGTGCTCAATGGAAACAGGGCAGTGTCACTGTCGGAGTCACATGATTGGACGGCAGTGTAGCCAGGTGGAGTCTGGGTATTTCTTCATGGCCCTCGACCACTACATCTATGAGGCTGAAAATGCCAAACTGGGTCAAGTAAGTACAGAACTGGGAAAAAAAGTCTCTCAAGATGGTTTGTTTTTAACCCCATTAACCTGGTCTGATACTCAAGCAACAGAACTAATATTTTTTGTCAAACAACAAAGGTGCATGCCAAGTGGTTAAAGGAAAATAATATAGATATTTTATGAAGATATTACGATCAAATAGTGCTTACATAAAAATTCTGTCCGATATCAATAATAATTTAATATAAATAAATATTAAAGTATAAAAATGTTATAAATAAATAATAATTCCCCACTATTTTGTCTAAATAAATTAAACATAAAACACTAAAACTAAAATCAGAGTGACTCCTAACATTATAATGTACAGTATAAAAAAATAAATGTTCACTTTGAGATTATCTAAAGATTATATTTAACATTTTATATTTGATAGGGCTCTGCGTTTGAGGAGAGAGAGTACCAGCCGGGCCGCCCCGCCTTGTGGACAGGCACTGGGTTTGCACGGGCTCCTGAAGGTGGTACGCTGGAGTTCGCCATTAATAACATTCCATATTCTATGGAATATGACATCCTCATTCGCTATGAGCTTCAGGTAAACGGTACACTTAGACTTTACATGTCCCCTCATTGGCTTCATAGGCATAAGAAGTCTGTTATAGGTATACTTATATGTGTTTATGTGTTTTTAAAGATGCCACGGGACTGGGAGGAGGTCCGTGTGATGGTGATTAGACCAGGCCCCATACCTACCAGCAGTCCATGTGGAAACACCATCCCTGCAGATGATCTGCTAACCGTATCGCTCCCCTCTGGTGCCAGGTCTGTGGAACACATGTATGAATGTTTAAAGGGACAGTTCACAAAAAAAAAAAACATTTTGTCATTATTTACTCACCCACAAGAGAAATGTTGAAGTATGTTTCAACTGTTTTTATCCATATAATGAAAGTCAATGGGGTTCAAAACAGCATAGGACTTTCAGACTTTCATTGAGACATTTTTCAAAATATATTATTTTTTGTTCCAAAGAAGAAATAAAGTCACACTGTTATGGCGACATGAGGGTGAGAAAATTATGACAGCATTTTCTTTTTTTTTCAAGTAGGCTCATGTTTTCCTTTACTTCTGTATACCAGAATCTTCTCAGAAAGTAATTTTTGCTTATAATATTTCTGTTGTACTGCTGCAGGTTTGTGGTTCTGCCTCAGCCGGTGTGTTTGGAGAGAGAAGTGAGTTACAAACTGCGAGTGGAGTTCATCCGTTACGCTGACAGGAACAGCATCCTTGCCTCCACTAATGCCTTTGTACTTGTTGACTCTGTAAGCATACATCTGTGATTTTATTCAACTTTTATCAGGTCTTCTTCATGTTCTGTCTCATTTTGACTTGTTCCTTTCTTCCCCTCACCTCCCTAGATTGCCCTTCTCCCTCATTACTCTTCCCTAGAGATGTTTACCGCGGGAGACCCAGCCTCCGTTGCACGGAAGCAGAGCTATGAGCGTTACCGCTGCCACGAGACTGCCAAGAGTGTGTCCCGCCCACAGATGAGTGAAGTGTGTGCTAAACTCATCACCAGCATGTCTGCCCTCATTAACGACGGCGCGCTGCGTGAGTGTCAACAGTGAAGTGAGGGGTTAAGATGGGAATATATATTTTTTTTATTAAGGCAAGCACATTTCTTCCGCAGCTTGTCAGTGCGATCCTCAGGGTTCCCTCAGCTCGGAGTGTGAAGTCCGTGGGGGTCAGTGCCGCTGCAGGCCCAACATATCAGGCCGGCGCTGTGATAAATGTGCACCGGGGGCTTATGGCTTTGGCCCTTCTGGGTGCAAACGTAAGAGACATATTCTAAAATCTTTTTCCCTGCTCTGGAACACTACTGTTCAAATGTTTTAGATTGGAAAGATTTTTAATGTAATTAAAGAAGTCTCTTCTGCTCGCCAAGAATGCATTTATTTGATCCAAAATAAAGCAAAAACAGTAATATTGTGAATATATTATTTTATAGAATATATTATAATATAGTTTTTTATAGAAATAGTTTATTTAAAATAAACATTTCCTATTTGAATACATTTTAAAATGCAATTTATTCCTTGAATGGCAAAGCTGAATTTTCAGCATCATTACTCCAGTCTTCAGTGTCACATTCTAATATGTTGATTTGATGCTCAAGAAACATTTCTTATTATTATCAAAATTGAAAAAATGGTGTCTTTTTTTTTTCATAAAAATTTTTTTTTCACAATATTACTGTTTTTGCTGTATTTTGGATCAAATAAATGCAGCCTTGGCGAGCAAATGAGACTTCTTTTAAAAACAAAAAGAAATTGACTGATCTTAAACATTTAAACAGTAGTGTACAAAAATTATTTCTTTTATGTTTGTATTTGTTTTTCTTTCTATTGCTGTTTTTTTTTTTTTTTTGCTGTTGTAGTTTTCTTATTTCGGTTTTTGTTTGTTTTCCTTTTGTTTTTGTTGTTGCTTTTTGTTTCTTGCTGTGTTTCTTTCTTTTTATGTGTTTTTATTTATTTAGTTTGTTTCTGTTTTTCTTTTGTTTTTATTGTAGCTGTTTTGTTTATTTGTTGTTGTTTATTTCTTTTTGTGTCTGTTTATTGTTTTTATTTATTTTGCTTTTGTTGTTGCTGCTTGTTTTGTGTTTGTTTTATTTGTTTCATTCTTTTTATTTGTTTGTTTGCTTTTTCTCTTTTTAATTTTTATTCTTTGTTTTTTGTTGTTGTTGTTGCTGTTTGTTTTATCTTTTTTCTTGCTTTCCAATTGTTTCATTTTTCTTTCTTTTTCTTTTCTTTTAGTTTGTTTGTTTGTTCGTTCTTTCTTACTTACTTCAATTAATTAATTAATTAATTTTTCTTTAGTTTGTGAATGTAGTTTGGAGGGCTCTCAGAGCCGTTTCTGTGACCAGTACACAGGACAGTGTCCATGCCGGCCTGGTGCATTTGGTCAGCACTGTAACGGTTGTCAGGGTGGACACTGGGGCTTCCCGAACTGCAGGTCTTGCCAGTGTAACGGCCATGCTGACGAGTGCCACCAGAGGACTGGAGCCTGTCTCAACTGCAGAAGCAATACAGCAGGGGACCAATGTGAAAGGTAAAAGTAATAAAGAAGGCATTTTTGACGTTTTAAGATGTATGGTTGATCTGATAATTGCTCACATTAAAGGACACTTAAATATTTGAGAACAGCAGCTCTCTTTTTTAAAAGCTTTCAGGCACACAATATAAAGGGTTGATTTTTCTTGAATGTTTCTCTGCCCAAGCTAATGTAATACATTCCTCCTGTTACAGGTGTGCTAATGGTTACTTTGGAAACCCGGCCATTGGTTTAGGGAATCAGTGTCGACCCTGCCCCTGTCCTGAAGGCCCCAACAGCGGACGCCACTTTGCCGCCTCATGTTATCAAGACAACCGCAACCAACAGATGGTCTGCAACTGTAACCAGGGTTACACAGGTATTTTTAACCTTTCTTTCCAGAGATGGATGGAATAAAATGAATAAAGACGAGGTCTGGGTCATGTGCAGTTGCATCTCTTGCATACATGCAAAAGGAGAATGTAGTTCTTTTATCACTTCCTAAATTAATAAGTGCTTGAGCAGGGCTTTATTTTGCCATTTAACACCCTGAGTCCATCTGCATCTGGATAGGATGCAGAAAATGTCATAATCAGAGGCCACTGTCAGTCTGATCAGACCTACAGTGATCATGTGTGTTATCTCCTGTCCCCCCTCAACTGGACACAGGGATTGTAAAGCGCTCTGCAGGGGCAGTCCTCAAGCGTGAGTAGCCATGGAGCTCCATCACCCCTCCTGTCCCTCTCTAGAGCATGGCTCAAGCACTTCACACCTTGCATGTTCAATTGCAGAACCCTGTGAAACTGCACCAAGTGCAGTTTGACCTGCTTGGCCCAGTTTAAGCATTTGTGACTGAGCAGTGTTGGGGAGTAACTAACTAAATGTAGCTACTAGTAGTTTTTCCAGTGCTTAGCTTTACAGTTGATCTAAATTAAATAGAATTAAATAAACGCTAATCTAAAATCTTCTTTTTCTCATATTAAGCATTGGGAAGTCCAGCTCAGTTCAATGAATCAGTTTGTACGGATGGATAATTTAAATTCACCGGTAAATTTTTAGTAGCAATACAAAATAAATAAAATTACAGTATTTATTTTATTTGAATTATTTTTAAAAGCTTTGCCAGCTTTTGAGCCAGAGAAGCTGGCGTGTGTCTCTACGTAGCACTTGGCTGCAAAGAAATTTGAGCATAGCAACAGAGTGAATAAATATACATGAATCAGGGCATCCTGTTTAGACAGTATTAATATTACAGCTAAGCTAAATGAGCGTCAAAGTGTTTCAGATCTTCTTTTTTTTTTATAATAATTTTCACTCTGATGCTTTGTACCTCATCACTCTACAGGAGATTATCACAGTAGTATTCAGACTGAGTATATTATGATTTGACATTAAGATTAAAATGTACAATCTTCTGGAGAGTCATTTTAATAACTTGATTTATGTAATATGTATTCTTAGACTGTATTCTTAGTAGAGCGATTTTGTATGTGTGCACATCCATCCCTTAAATATCTATTTCATTAATAATTTCCTTAATAATTTAATACAATCCCCTGTATTACAGTTATTCTAAAACTAAGCCACCAAAAACTGTTCTTCAGTTAATTTATACTCGGTTTAACAAATGTTCCTTCAGATATGTGAACCTAATATTACTTACATTACTTTTGTACTAAGAAATCCTATAATATATATATATTGTACAGGTTATGAAAAAAAAAACATCATGAAACTGGAAGTACTTTATCCCAAGAAGACTGTGGAAACTGGAAGTACTTTATCCCAAGAAGACTGTGGATTTTCCTGTTGTGGTTTTAGTTTGTGGCTGATTTTAGAGCAATTTTAGAGCTATTCTCAAAAAAATATGAATCTTTAATTCAGTTCAGCATTAAAAAGTTGTATTCAAGTTGTTTTCTTTTTTCTTTTTTTCTTCTCCGATGCTTTAAAGACAGTTTAAAACTCTATGCAACTAAACTCCTGCTTTCTTCAACCAGGTCCACGTTGTGAAGAATGTGCTCCTGGTTATTACGGTGACCCCTCTAAGCCCGGTGGGCAGTGCCAACCTTGTCGTTGCAGTAACAACATTGATCTATCGGATCCTGAGGCATGTGACAAGCGTACTGGCCAGTGTCTCAAGTGCCTGTACAACACTGAAGGATCCGACTGCAGTGTGTGCAAAAGCGGATACTATGGAGATGCTTCCCGCCGTAACTGCCGGAGTGAGTTTACCTGGGTCTCAAATTACTTTTCTACATTATAGTGCACTAATAACAATAATAAACATATGAACACTTTAATCTATCCAGAGTGCACCTGCAACTTCTTGGGCACGGAGCGCAGTCAGTGTCAGTCTCGGGATGACTGTGTGTGCCAGCGTGCCACAGGACAGTGTCAGTGTCTGCCTCATGTTATTGGACAAACCTGTGATCACTGCGCTCCCAACTACTGGAACCTGGCAAGTGGGCGGGGCTGTGAGCCCTGTGGCTGTGACCCTAACAATGCCTACACATCTGCCTGTAATGAGGTACCCTCGACTCACAAATACAGCACACACTCAGGGCAAAAGGGCTTCCATACAGTACCGTTCAAAAGTTTGGGGTCAGTAGGATTTTTGAATGCTTTAATTCAGAAAGGAAGCATTCAATTGATCAAAAGTGACAGTAAAGACGTTTTGTTACAACAACAAAAAAACATTGTTACAAAATGTTTGTTTCTAATAAATGCTGTTCTTTTGAACTTTCTGTTCATCAAAGAATTCTGGAAAACAAAGTATTGTTTTTACAATAATATTAAGCAGCACATTGATGATAATAAGAAATATTTGATCAAATCTGCATATTAGGATGATTTCTGAAGACTAGAGTATTGATGCTGAAAATTCAGTTTTGCCATCACAGGTATAAATAACATTATATTACATAATATTAAATATATTAAAAATATAAAAGCTAAAATCTCACCAAGTTCTGGCAGCCTACAACAGTTAAACTTGTATGGGATAAATGTGGTGTCTATGATGTTTGATTTGTTAATATGTGTATTTTACTGTCTGTTTGCTACTTTTATACTGATATTATGTAAAGCACTTTGGTGCTATATAAATAAACAAACAAACGTATTAAAAACATAATATTAAAATAGGCTCATGAATATTAATTACATGACACAGTTTGCCCAGTAGTTCGACTTACTGAAAGGCAACCAGTTGGCAAAGGCTTCTGTGGTCATGTTATGACCCATAACCGAATATGAATTATTTATGGACAATATTACACTTCTCAATATTACACAACTCAATTGATTTTAATGCTACAAGAAATGAGGCATCACAGCATTATAATGTACAGTATAATAATGGATATTCATTTTCAAAATTTCAAAGATTACTGGGCAATTCCATGCAAAGGTCATCTTTACCATGAAAAAAAAAAAGTTGGCCACACACAAACAGACTTATTCTTAAAATGTTTATTTGGGTCTATACTTTATTGTATGTAACCATTCTCATTTAATTGTTTAGATATTTACTGTTTTATTACATCATATACAAGGTGTGTGCCAATGCAAGCAGAGTTTTTAAAATGTCTGTGTTTTACCGTTTTCAAGAAAGGGAATAGATAGACTCAATGGTTCAACAAAATGTTATTATTTGTCGATTTCCTGTACTTTATTATTTAACAGTGTTAACTTTATGATAGTTGGCTATGAGCAATTAAATATCCATACCGATAAATTAAAAAAAATCTCTGATTACTGATATGGTACCATATTTATCTTGCAAGTTGCTAGACTTTTGAGTCTTAAATGTAGCTATTCCTCTTTTTGAACCCAAATTCTTATAGTTCACAGGCCAGTGCCAGTGCCGTGTTGGCTTTGGAGGAAAGACCTGTAAAGACTGCCAGGAGAACCACTGGGGTGACCCAAGAGTACTATGCCGAGGTACTATGATCTTTCAGAGCATTTTATATATTCGGCCTGTATCCATTTCATCTATAATGCTAACACATTGTAACACATTTCATCATCAAGTCATTTTTGATTCACAATTATTCATAATTCCCAAAATCCGATTGATTTGGTTACTTCTCCTCCCACAGCATGTGACTGTGACCCCCGTGGCATCGAGTCACCTCAATGCAACCGTGTGACTGGTCATTGCGTGTGCCAGCAGGGAGTGTCAGGCGTTCGCTGTGATCAATGTGCCCGTGGCTTCTCTGGCACCTTCCCTGATTGCAAGCCTTGCCACCAGTGCTTTGGGGACTGGGACCGCATCGTTCAGGATCTGGCAACCAGAACCAAAGCTCTCACAGATCGAGCCAAGGAGCTCCACACTACCGGCTTGACTCGAGCCTTCGAGAGAAAATTTAAAGAGTTGGAGGACATGCTGGCACAGGCGCGGGACATTGTTAATGCCCGCAATGCCACCGCAGAAGCAGTGACCACTCTGATGGGCATGATAGAGGATCTCAGGTACGGTTTGGTTAGAGGGAAATACACCACATTTGCAGACCCTAAATTCTGTTGTATTGCTTGAAAGATCTGCAGGACTAGTTGAGGGTGTTGGTGGGAAGGGGGAAATTTCTTCACAACTATACTCAATTAGTAAAAGGATATATTACTAGCTACCTACTGGTATTATTTATGAGTGCTATTGAAAATAATAGAGACAATTAGCAAATAAAATAAATTAATTTAGACCTTCAAATTAAGTATTTTTCTGGTCATTATAACATACAGTCAAACCAAGAATTATTCAGACACCAGACATATTTTTTTTACTAGTGGGTGCAGGACACTAAAGTTAATTTATGTAAGTGAGGATAGCAAAATAAAGTAAACTGTGACATATTATACCTAAATATTCTTCATACAGTAGACTACCAGTAAAATTTATCAAAATATGGTACCAAAATTATTCAGACACTTTCATTGTCCATCCATCCATCCATCTTCTTCCGCTTATCCGGGGCCGGGTCGCGGGGGCAGCAGTCTAAGCAGAGATGCCCAGACTTCCCTCTCCCTAGACACTTCCTCTAGCTCTTCCGGGGGGACACCGAGGCGTTCCAAGGCCAGCCGGGAGACATAGTCCCTCCAGCGTGTCCTCGGTCTTCCCCGGGGCCTCCTCCCGGTTGGACATGCCCGAAACACCTTCCCGGGAAGGCGTTCAGGAGGCATCCGGAACAGATGCCCGAGCCACCTCAGCTGTCCCCTCTCGATGTGGAGGAGCAGCGGCTCTACTCCGAGTTCCTCCCGAGTGACTGAGCTTCTCACCCTATCTCTAAGGGAGCGCCCAGCCACCCTGCGGAGAAAGCTCATTTCGGCCGCCTGTATCCGGGATCTTGTCCTTTCGTTCATGACCCAAAGCTCATGACCATAGGTGAGAGTAGGAACGTAGATTGACCGGTAAATTGAGAGCTTCGCCTTACGGCTTAGCTCTTTCTTCACCACGACAGACCGGTACATCGACCGCATTACTGCAGAAGCTGCACCGATCCGTCTGTCAATCTCCCGTTCCATCCTCCCCTCACTCGTGAACAAGACCCCTAGATACTTGAACTCCTCCACTTGGGGCAGGAACTCTCCACCAACCTGAAGTGGGCAAGCCACCCTTTTCCGACTGAAAATTAATTTCTTAAAAAATTAATTAATTTCTTTAATTTTCTTTAAACCTTTCACACCACAGACTGAACAAAATGAAGCATTTCTTGGTAATTGGTTGACCCTAAATTGGTATTATCTAATTGTGTACTTAAATTTAACAGCTGACAGCTGATTGGTTGATTGTAATCCCTTACATACCTTTCTATCAAAGTTATCTGACATTATCAAGATGAATTTGTTCTTGTCATATTTTATTACCATTTTCTAAACTATTGTGAATAACCTGTGATAATGTGAGAAAATGTTGAAGGTGTCTGACTATATATTCTGTACATTTAAGAAATGCATACTTTTTCTTACTACAATTGTCAAGTAAAGTTAATTTACAATAACATACTATAATCTAACATTAGATTATGTTAGAAATGAATTTGATTAAATTAAATTATTTAATTAATTAGCAAATGTCTTTTGATTACATCAGTTGATATCAATAGCTAAGATTTTTTTTTTTTACTATTAAACTTGAGTTTATAATTAATTTTGGAAACTATTTAAGGTTTTCTTTTTGTTAAATACTTTGATTTGTAAATTAGTACAATTTTGACATGGTACCCATACTTCCAAATAAATCAAATAAGTTTAATTTAATATTTTATCTCACTTTTTACACCCTTGATGGTGATCAGTTTGGTCAATTCATCAGCTCTCTTTCTATTTTCCTCTCCCAGAGCTCAGATTGGTGAGACCACGGACACACTAAACCAGCTGGAGGGAGACCTGACTGCTGTGCAGGACAGTAACTATGAGGCCAGTAATGCGTTAAGTACCCTGGAGAGAGAAGCAAAAGAGCTCAACCTGAACTCAAATCAGCTTAACCGCCAGCTTGACATCCTCAAGAACTCCAACTTCTTGGGTAAGTCACTGATGCTGTTTTACTGTACCTAAAATGCACTTACAGTGGCCCCCGAAAAGTGTTATTTTGGGCCACAATTACAAATGTTTGAACATCTTTGCATTGTATAACAAAATATCAAAACAAGTGGCGCTTCTTTATTATTATCTCCCACGGACCAATATATTGACTAATCTTTGTTATTGGAAAAGTAAAATGATTTTTAACATTTGGTATCTTTAATCAGGTGCATATGACAGCATCCGGGCCTCGTACAACAAGTCACGTGATGCAGAGCATCGTGCCAACAGATCAACCACTGACATTCCCAGCACAGTGAGCCAATCGGCAGACACCCGCAAGAAAACAGAGCGACTAATTGCTCAAAAGAGAGACGATTTTAACCGCAAAAACGCTGCCAACAAACGTACACTCACAGACTTAAATGCAAAAGCTCAGAATCTGGACATAAAGAAAATCAATGAAAAGGTAAGCAGCTCTTTGAGATGGATGCCTCAAATTTTAAGTTATAACTACAGTAGAAATTGTATCATATTTAAAAATATTATTTTAATAGGTTTATATTTATAATATATATCAAATACTTTTCATGTATAAAATATTATATAATATTGTTATTTTGGTTTACTTTAGAGCTCTTGATTTATTATTGTTGTAGGTATGTGGAGCACCGGGTGATGCTCCATGTCTGGACAGCCCCTGTGGTGGTACTGGTTGTCGTGATGATGAGGGCAAACGTCACTGTGGAGGCCTGAATTGCAATGGAGCTGTTGCAGTAGCCAACAATGCCCTGGATAGATCTAAGCATGCAGAAAAAGAGTTGGATAAAGCTATGGGAGTGGTGGAAGAGCTTTTTAAACAGGTAGAGACACTCTAACCAACGACTAGCATGATTTGAACGTTTTAATTGCTGACAATTCCTTTTATTAACATTCTCCAGAACGTGTTCAGTCTTTTCTCTGCATCTTATGTTGTCTTGATGGCCTTATTAAGGTGGCAGATGCTAAGACCAAGGCTCAAGAGGCTAAGGATAGAGCCCAGGCAGCTTTGGAAAAAGCTAGCGATACCAAGAACAAGGTGGATACTTCTAACAAAGACCTGAGGGACCTTATCAAACAAATTCGGGAATTCCTCATGCGTGAGTTTTTAATTATATTATATTATATTATATTATATTATATTATATTATATTATATTATATTATATTATATTATTATACAGATAATAAAAATCAACAAAAAATAATAACACAAAATACATGGTAGACTATTCTTTGCATCTTATTCTACTTTGCACTTAATAGTATACTTCTGAATATTTTTTTCAATCTTATATTCTAGCTCTCTTTTTTTTTTCATTTTATTAGTTCTCTTACCAGTTAACAAATTATCCAGAGACTGCTGAATTTTACTTACTAATTAAATGTAAGAAATATTATATTAATTATATTGTATTTATTAATTAAATTATTGTAAGAGAATAAAACAGAACTAAACTAATAAGAAAGTAAAATGCATAAAACAGGGCAATTATTGTAGTTTGCTCTTAATACTTAATACTAAAATTTCCAGACATTTTCATATATTTTCTCTTTAATTGTTCGATTTCTTCTCATAGAATCTTAACTTGCAATTCTTTCTTTGAATTCTTTTGAGCTCAACCCCAGGTTCAGTACTATCCCAGACTTGTCTGAAAAACTCAAACCCTTTAATATTCACTGTCTACATGTTGAATATTTGCAGAGGAGGGGGCTGATCCTGACAGCATTGAGGCGGTGGCCAATCGGGTGCTGGAGCTGTCTATCCCTGCTTCTCCCAAGCAGATTCGACACCTCGCAGACGAGATTAAAGACCGTGTCAAGAGTCTGTCCAATGTGGACGCCATTCTTGAGCAGACCCAGAATGACGTCCGCAAAGCAGAACAGCTGCTGCTGGATGCCAAGAAAGCCAGGTGACTATCTGCACATATGGTTGTTTTTTGTTTTTGTACATCACTTTTTAAATGTGAACGCAATCCATATTCTTTTACTATAGGAATAAGGCAGAGGGAGTGAAGAGCACAGCTGAGAGTGTGAAAAATGCCCTGAATGATGCCAGCAGGGCCCAGGCAGCTGCAGAGAAGGCCATTCAGAAAGCTAGAAATGACATTGGCTTAACTCAGAACCAGCTGGCACAGGTAAAACAAACTTAATGTGGGTTAACTTGAATTTTTATGGTTCTAAATTGATCGGTTTTGACAACAAGCGTTCTTGCAATCTTTCTAAAGATCCAATCGGAGACCACAGCTCGTGAGAGAGATCTTAATGATGCAATGGTCAGGCTGGGAGATCTGGGACGCCAAATAGAGGCATTAAAGACCAAACGTGCCAACAACAGCCTGGATGCAGCACGGGCAGAGGAGACTGCCACCATGGCCCGGGACAAGGCCAATGAAGCTAAAGAAGTGTGTGGCAGTCTTCTGTTTGTCATAGAGTGTTTTGTTTACCAGAATTTAGTGACCTTATCATCTGTTTTAGATCCTGGACGGCGAGCTGTCCGATAAGTACCGTACTGTTCAGGGTCTGATGGAGAGTAAGGCGAGTACAATGCAGGACGCCAAGCAGAAAGCAGAGCGCCTGAGAGATGAAGCGAAGGAGCTGCTAAAGGATGCCCAGGATAAATTGCAGCGGCTGGCAGGTAAGTGTGTGTGAGAAATCTATTCTTACTGTTCAATTAGATAAATCCTTAAAATTCCTTTAATTCCCTTATAATTTTATGAATTTGGAAGTACATTTTTGTTCGAAATGTCTGAGACCAGTAAAAGTTGAATTGAAAAATGTAAATTAATTTCAGTATTTAGTAGTATTTGGTTTGTCCCTCTTTTGCTTTAATAACTAGATTACTCCAAACAGTGTCTTATAATACATTACATGTCAAAGACAAGTGGAGGATGGAGGGAAATCTGAATATCTCAGGGGGGAAATTTGTAAGCCAAAAATTGATGCACCTCTTGATGGAAATAACAGGGGTTGCCAACTGTCCCGGTATATAGGGGCTAATTTATTTGTCCAGTAAGTGATCTCCCTTGTCCCGTTTATTGACTGCTGATCTAACCACTGACTGATAAAACAGCAACGGCACTTTGCTGAATGATCTACACTTGAGAATGACCACAACACCTGTCATCATCCAATCACAGCCCCCCTCACGCACATCAGTATACGCTAAGTAGCCTAAATGCGCCAATTCCTCCACAAAAGAAAATTAGAACAATGTGATACTGTTCAGTCAATTTGGCATGTGGAAATACAGATTAACCTGCAAATATGAATAAACCTGCAAAAAAGAAAAGACTGATGCTGCGTCCCAATTCGCCTACTTATACTACGTCCTAAAAGTATGTACTCTTTTTGTGAAGAAAAAGTACATACTTTTGAGTGTGTAGCAGAAGAGTATGCAAGCTTTGGGACATACTACTTTGTCATCTTTAACAGACTCTGTTACTTAGTTACGTGCGCCCCGTTTAAACTGCCCTGTCAATCATCGTCACAGTTTAAATCCTCCACATTCAATTTCATTTCCTACCATATCGGAGAGAAATGTAGTAGCACGTTGATCTGCCATTCGTGGGTCTTTAATGCTGATACTCCACTCAAGTGTTTGCAAAATTAATGGCCAAACGTATCATTACAAAAGTTCACAATGCTGCTGCAGGTGAAATATAATGTGGCTAACATTGAAGAAATATCTTTTTGTCAGGTTAAATACTGATAATTGCTCACTCAAACCCCTTTATCTAATCCTCTCAACTTAACCGTCAGACTCGTGTAACCGTCATGTTTGTAGTTTTTTAACACTTTTTATCCACGTTTGTAGTTCTAATCGAATCCACGTCCATCTCGCAATGGGTTGTGGGCAATATCAGCCGTTAGAGTGCGCATCGATCTGCACTTCGAATTATGACTGAAAATAGTGGACCATCCGGGAATCTTTGGAATACTCTTATCAACATTCTACGATTTGGGACATACTAATTCTTTTTTCGAATACTATTTAGTACAGATAGTATGCGAATTGGGACGCAGCGTGTGTTCCAGGCATATGCTAGAGTCTAGACCAGGGGTGTCACTGTCCAATCCTGCTCCTGGAGGGCCACTGTCCTGCAGAATTTAGCTCCAACCCCAATGAAACACACCTGAACCGGCTAATGGCCTTACGAGGCATACTAGAAACTTCCAGCTGGTGTGTTGAGGCAAGCTGGGGCTAAACTCTGCAGGACAGTGGCCCTCCAGAACCGAGTTTGGACAGCCCTGGTCTATACCATAAGAATAACAAACACTAAATTGAGAATACATTTTTCTGGTCGCTCCCACTAACAGCAAATCCCTTTCACTGTCCCGTGTTTTGATTTCGGCAAATCAGTTTTGGCGAATGTAAACAACGTGATTGTGTTCCAACCACACAAGAAAACATGCAATCTACCTGAGGGAATAATATACTGATGTGATTTGCTGCTCGAGAAACATTTCTGATTATCAACGTTGAATCCTTTTTTTTTTTCAGGATTCTTTGACCAATAGAAAGTTCAAAAGAACAGATTTATCTGAAATAGAAAGCTTTTGTAACATTTTAAAATGTCTTTACTGTCACTTTTGAAACATTTAATGCTTCCTTGTGGAATAAAAGTATTACTTAAATTAATTTCTTTCCAAAAAAAAAATTCTTACTGACCCCAAACTTTTGAACGGTAGTGTATGCTGTTATTTTGAACGATGGTTAGTGTAACGTGACTTTTTTTGTATGACATTAAAATTATTTTTAGAATTAAATTGAACATAAATAGGTTAAGCAAAACAAATGTGTTTATGTCTGAGAACCTTTTATACAAATACTTAACTGCAGACACTGAAATGACACACTGTGGTACAGTACAAATATTTTGAGTGTCCCTTATTTTCCTATTAAAAACAGGATTTTCCTTTTCTGAAGTTGGCAACCCTAATCACAACATTTATTTCCATCAAGAGGTGCATCAATTTTTGGTCAAGGTCTTGTATTGACAATTCAAGAGTCAAGCACTCTGTAAAGTCGACATCCCAAAGACTCTCAATGAATTTAAGGTCTGGACTCAGAGGTGCAATTCATGTGTGAGAATTATTCTTCATGCTCCCTCTCAACCATTCTTTCAAAATTTAAGCCTGATGAATCTTGACATTGTCATCCTAGAATACGTTCATGATATGTCTTCCTACATGGTTGTTTAAGAAATGAAAAGCTACACACTCCACCAATTAGGGTTAGAAGAACTGTTGCCAAACATAACATGCTAATTATCACTGCAATAATGAATTGCAGTGAACTGTATACACCGTGTAAATATGGTGTATATATAGGGCCTATGCCCTCTTGTGGTGACAAGTAATATTGATCTTGTGCCATTTTCTTTTTTGTTGTTTTGTATCCATAGAGCTTGAAAAGGACTATGAGGAAAACCAGAAGGTATTGGAAGGCAAGGCCAAGCAGCTGGATGGCCTAGAAGATAAAATGAAGGCAATCCTGAATGCTATCAATAAACAGATTCAGATCTACAACACCTGTCAATAATCCGTCACAGGAAGGAAGCCCATCGGCTGGACTGCTGCTGTTTCTGAAACTTCACTACTGTCTGAAAGGATCTACCATTTTATTTTTGTCTCCAGGCTGCTACAGCAAAAGCTGTTTGCCAACAAACCTACAAGACCATGACAAACTGTCACCAGACACGATGTCTGCAACAAATGTTGTTTTAATGAAGGGCTTCGGTCAAAAGACACTACATTTACCTATTTTCATTATGGAGTTGAATGAAATGCAGATATTCACATGTGTTTTGTAAGGCAGAGCAGTATTCTAATGTTCTTGTCATTAGAAATTTGCTTGTAAAATACTGTATACAGTATGATGAAGTTACTGAGTGTGCTTAAATGTAAAAGACACTGAATCGTGGCACGGAAGTTGTAGTGTACTGATTTTCTGCTTTCCCTTTTTCTTTTAAAACTGGTACTGCTTGGTATTTTATTAACATTCAATTTCAAATGAGAAACACTTTACATGTGTTGTCTTCTGAGAAAATAGTTTCTATAATAGGCTGAACATAGAAACTACTGTAACAATGGTTCCCTATCATAGGTTCACTCAACGCTGCGAACCGTCGCCATGGGAACACTTCCGGTGTGACGAATGTCTGAAGCCCTTATACCATCACTCCAATTCATTGGCTAGTGAACATTGACACCCTGAAGTACGTCACGTATGAATCATATCAGCTCGCCACGATTTCTAAAATGGCGGACTTTGGCTACGCGAGCTTGCCTACTGTTGAAGAGACCCTCGCGGCCCACCTCGTGCCTACTTCGGCTCCGTCGTGGAAGTCTCGTCCCTTACTGCCCTCTAAACCATGCAGAGTGACCTCCTCACTGGTCAATAAATCTTATATGGCAGCTGGACAGGCAGCAGCCACCCTTCATTCCATCGCCATTTTCCAAGCTTATCAAGCCGATTTATTAAAACAGCTTGATGAAGGACAGGGCATGACTCCGGAGGCAGTCAAAGAGCTCAGACGGGCTACTGACTTGGCACTGAGAGCCACCAAGCATACTGCCCGCGCCGTAGGAAGGTCTATGGCTGGTTTAGTGTCAGTAGAGCGCCACCTTTGGCTTAATCTCACTGACATTAAAGAAAAGGAGAAATCCTTTTTGTTGGACGACGGCCTTTTCGGGGAGGCCGTAACTACTGTGGTGGAGAAATTTCGAGCAGCAAAGCAACAATCTGCCGTATTTCACCAGCTTATTCCACCGCCAGCCGCAGCCAGCTCGCTCGCGCTCGTCTTACCTTCAACGCCGTGAAGTTCAACGAAGCGAACCCTCTCCTATGGATCCCCTCGCAAGGACTATGCGTCAGCTTAACTACCAACGCAAACGAGTAGATCTGATGTCGACGGCTAAAACCTCTCATCCTCAGGTCCTCAAGAATAACTCCTGATCACTTCGCTCATCTTCGGAGGCCAGGCCCTCCATTGGAGAGTTTGGAAGAACCACGCAAGTGTATTCGCATCTCTCACTGTGGCCTCCCAGCGCCGGCCTTAACTGTCCCGCCGCTAAATGTGCCTCGGGTGGTTTCAGACCGGTCCCTATCAACGAGCACTGTTCTTCTTGGTGTCCAAGAAGAAACCTTAGGGCGACACACATGTGGCCCATTTATGACGGCATTTAACCCCCCCAGCGCCGGGATGGGGGGGCAGCCCGAACAGGTAGTTGGACAGTATCTTGTGCAAGATGTCTCCGCCACCTATGTGCCTCGGCGCGTCATGCAGTCAGGCATGTCTATGAGAGAAAACTTGTCTGTTTCACATGTTTTTCCTGTTTCCGCAGACGTCAATGACTTTCTGCAATCAGGAACTACATTGACACCTACGGGACGACACGTATCCCAAACAGATCGTCTAATTCCATTAGCGGAACACTGGGCCGCGTGGCAACGCCTGCCCGAGGTTTCACAATGGGTGCTGCGCACCATCCGTCACGGATACACCATCCAGTTCCGCAAAGGCCCACCTCTTTCAAGCGGGGTTCTCCCCACGTCAGTGCGTCCATGGGAGGCCCCAGCTATGAGACAGGAAGTTATGTCTCTCTTGGAAAAAGGGGCTATAGAAGAATTACTCCCCTCCCAAGCAGAAGCGGGCTTTTACAGCCGTTACTTCGTGGTGCCCAAAAAGGGTGGCGGATTGCGCCCGATTCTGGTATTGCGTCTTTTAAATCTTGCACTCAGAGTAAACAAGTTCAAAATGTTGACGCTAAAGTCCATCCTGACCCAGATACAAACCGGAGATTGGTTTGTAACCATCGATTTGAAGGATGCGTATTTCCACATCCAGATCGTCAAGAGACACAGGAAGTTCCTCAGGTTTGCTTTCGAGGGCAAAGCTTACCAGTATCGTGTTCTTCCTTTTGGGATAGCCCTGGCCCCTCTGACTTTTACGAAGTGTGTGGGCGCTGCTCTGACCCCATTGCGGCTCCAGGGCTTCCGTGTTTTAAATTACCTGGACGTAAATTACCTTAGCGTTTGCTTCTTTGGACGCAGAACAAGTTTCTGTCAGTCAGAGCGGTTAACATTACAGGCCATCTGAACCTGGGGATTGGACTTACTCTCAAGACAAGGTCTTTCACCTCAGTCTCCTCTAGGGATAGACGCATTGGCCCATTCATGGCACAAGACCACTCTCTTTGCTTTCCCTCCGGTTCGTTTACTCCCAGCGGTACTGCTCAGGGTGCGAACAGACAGAGTGGAACATCTGTTACTGATAGCTCCTCACTGGCCCACTCAAGTTTGGTTTTCGGAGCTGATCAATCTGCTAATCGGCCCTCCATGGGAGGTTCCCTTCAGACCGGATTTGCTGACACAAGCTCAAGGCATGATTCGGCACCCCCGTCCGGAATTATGGAAGTTATGGGTGTGGCCTCTGAGCGGAGCGCGCTAGATTGTCATGGTATCTCGGCAGAGACCTCGGAAACCATTCTCAACTCCAGAGCACCGTCTACGAGACACCTTTATGCTTTTAAGTGGAAGCTTTTTGCTTTGTGGTGTCTGTCACGAAATGAGGACCCAGTATGCTGCCCTATCGGTTCAGTACTGGAGTTTCTACAAAGCCGTTTTTCAGCAGGAGCTGCTCCATCCACTTTGAAAGTTTATGTGGCGGCCATTTCTGCCCAATATGTACAAGTGCAGGGTGCTTCAGTAGGACGACACCCTTTGGTTTCTCGCTTTCTGCAAGCGACGAGACAGCTTAGGCCTTTCCGCCCTGCACAAATTCCGTTTGGGATCTTTCTATAGTTCTAGAAGGTCCAATGAGCGGTCCCTTTGAGCCTTTGGAGTCAGTGGCAGAGAAGTTTCTGACTTTCAAAACTGTTCTCTTGCTGGGTTTATCCTCTTTGAAGAGGATTGGAGACTTACAGGCTTTACCAGTCTACCAGTCCCTCCTGTATGGACTTTGTACCTGGATTAGTCAAGGTTTTGCTGCCTAGGCCAGGTTATGTTCCTAAGGTTGCTTCGACCTATTTTCGATCACAGCAGATAGTTCTGGAAGCTTTTTCTCCTCCTGAATCAGAAGATGGAGATAGTGTGCGACCTCTTGGTCCCTGAACCGGTTAGGGCGCAAAAGATTTACGTTGACCGTTCAGATCAGCTGTTTGTATGCTTTGGCAGCAAAAATAAAGGAGCAGCTGTCAGTAAGCAGAGAATGTCTCATTGGGTTATTTAGGCTATTTTTCGCCTTTAGGGGTACGTGCGCATTCGACCAGAGGAATGGCGTCTTCTCAAGCTCTCTTTAAGGGCTCTCCGTTGGAAGATATCTGTGTTGCTGCAGGATGGTCCTTTCCCAACACCTTTATCAAGTTCTACGATCTGGACGTGAAGACGGCTCCTGGCTCCCAGGTCCTATCTGTTTGAGCGGGCGCTTTCCACGGTCCACCAGCTACTCTCAGGTATGTGAAGGCGTTATGGTATATCATTCCCATGGCGACGGTTCGCAGCGTTGAGTGAACCTATGATAGGGAACGTCTCGGTTACGTATGTAACCTTGGTTACCTGAATAGGGGAATGAAACGCTGCGATTCCGGCCTTCTCATCTTCGAGTAGTAGTTTCCTTCGTCCTGAAATCTGACGGTTTGACACTTAGCGCGCTGATATGATTCATACGTGACATATTTCAGGGCGGCGCTAAGCGCCACTAGCCAATGAATTGGCGTAATGGTATAAGGGCTTCAGACATTCGTCACACCGGAAGTATTCCCATGGCGACGGTTCGTTTCGTTCCCCTATTAAGGGAACCAAGGTTACAAATGTAACCGAGACGACTTATATAGACAACTTAACTTATTTTACTTCATTTAACAATGTCTTTGTAAGTCATTGGATGTGTATCATGTACATCGATGTACATCATGTTTGTTCTTATGAGTATCAAATAACAACAATAACACGTAATAAAAATTAAACGTAATAAAATCCCTATCTGATCGTTTGTGTTCTCTACAGTTAACTAGGGAATAGAGGGAAATGGAAGGATTTTTTATCACATTATTATTATTATTATTTTTTAAATAATGTGTCAATTATGTATTATAAATACCTAGCATTCACTTTAAAGAGTCAAACAAGACTGCATGGTGGTTTTACATAGATTTTGTGAATTGTCAATGCAGTCAAAATAACCATGTTTGCATATCAAACATGTATGAAATGCAAGTGCTGTTTTTATAAATTAGAACCTACTAAAATATGAAAAAAAAAAAAACATTTATGTAACAGTTCATTATACATTTAATTGTTTTACATTTTGTATGTTTTAAAGTATCATGCTCACCATGTCTGCATTTATTATTATCATCAAAAATATAGGGGAAAACTAAAATATTGTGAAGTATTACCATTTATTCATTTGATGGAATAAATGACATTGTACATTTAGCCATTAGTCTTCAGTGTCACATGGTTCTTCATAATTTTTCTAATAAGCTGATTTGGTGCTCAAGTAATATTTGGTATTACCAATGTTAAAAACAGCTGTGATGCACAATATTTTTGTGGAAACCGTGATCCATTTTTTATTATTTTTATTTAAATGATACATTCAACTGAACATAATTTATTCTGTTAATTTTGATGCATCAAAAATAATAGTTTTCGCATGGTTGTCAGCGCACAGGAACTGATCGTCCGGAAGTGGCCCGTGTGTATGTTTGTGTGTGGAGCAGGTTGGCGTGATCGCCGTCGCTACCCGGTTTGTTTTTGTTCTCTAACAAAGTGAGAGTTACAGAGCAGCGGTCGGCTCATAAAGTGAAGGGCGGGCGCCGTCTCTGCGTCTTTGTTTGTATTTACAGCCGCTTGTTTTCTTTTTTAACGGCACAAAATGGGTCCTGGTTAGGATTGTTTTGGAAATAAAGAAGCATTGGGTTTTTAGAGGCGAGCTGATGCGGCTCAGGGGAGATCGGCGGCCCGCTGCCGTGTTCGAAGCCTGGTGCTGAATTAAGGTAGAGTCGGTGCGGCTCCGCTAACGAAAGAAAGGACAAGCCGTTGCGACTCGTCATTACAGAACAACAACGAAACAAAGTAAGATTTCGCCTAAACAACTGCTGTCATATCAACATATCGTTAAATGTCCTTACCTGTCTTGCAGGTATACACACTTTTGACAATACCACACCACCCGACCTTGCGGTAAAGTGTTCCGGCTCAGTAGCGCGTGCTAACAGAAGCTAAGTGTTTGATTAGCTTCACGGAGCCGTTACAGCGCGAGAGGCCTCGCGCCTCGGTTCCCTTTAACGGATATTTAGCTCGCTCTTCACACAACACGGCTAACCGGCATCTCCAACAACAAAGTTAAGATATGTCACACTTCCTACAAATGATATTTAGCAGCATTAGAACTAAATGAACGTGAAATGACAGTTTGTTGGTGACATGTTTTGAGTTAAAGAGAATTTGAGTGTGGAATCGATTCGAGCAGGCTAAGCTAGTCGGGTTAGCAGCCGCAGCATTAGCGATCATCATGGGGTTTTAAGCTGCTTCAGTTTCCATGGATATAGTTTTATCTTATGACAACTAAAATGGAAAACAAAAGGAAATATAGAAGTTACTGAAGTCAAAAATATATTGTTTTTAACCAAATTCTCCATATATTTGGAGAATGACAGCGATGTGTCAGGACACTGACAGTAAAAAAGAAAAGAAAAAAAAACACTGACAGTAACCGGTGTTGGTGGCCTGACGCTTAATGCTTTCTAATAAACGTTCACTAATCAGTGTTCACTACTCATTCTCTAATCAAAAATTTTATATTGAACCATAGAGTGTCCGAGCACGTGGTTTTTAAAATAAGAGGTGATTTTTATTTTGCCAATCAATTTCAAATAATGAAACATGACAGACAATACAATACTTAAATGTCAAAATACACTTTGCTAAACATATTCAACAAATTGAAAAAAAAATTTGCATATAAACAACTCATAGATACCTAGTGTGTTTTGTTTTACTATTTTTCAAGCCAAGAAGTACCTTAATAAAGTGTTTCTTGTTAGATAAAACATATGTGGACAAAGTTTTCCAATTTATGTTGCTTTAAGAATCATGATGTTAAAATCGTATCGTTGGGCCGCTGGTGATTCCCCAACCCTACCACTCAACCAGAGTCTATTCGTATTACATACAACTGTTGTTATTGTTTGCAGTCTCCCTCTGATTCTCTTCTGGGAGTACTCTCACTTGAAAAGTCGCCAAGATAGCTGGACCGGGCAGGAAACGGCACAGCTCAGATCCAGACCCCTGTGGAAGCAGCTCCGGCAGTGGGAGCGAGGTAGGAGACGGCCGTCCCATTAGCGGCAAGTGGCTGAAGATGGCCAGCAGCAGTACAGGACCAAGTGAATCGGGCCGGAGGCGAGGTCAGAGAGGACCTGACGATGCGGTCAGCACCAGCAAGAAGAAGCAGAAGGACCGAGTCAACCAAGAGAGCAAGGAGGCCAAGCGGGCAGCCTCGTCCATCAGCACAGAGACTAGGAAAGGTAAGGAGAGGACGTGGTTTGTAAACACTAAAATTAGGTCGGAATTACTTTCTCACTCGGGTCCTTTACCCTAATTCATTTGATCTCTTATCTTTTTGATTGTCCTTTCTCTTGGTGTCCTGTCAGGCATTAGTCTTGGAACTCAAGCCTTAGGGACCTACACACATATATTTGATTCATATGCTTGGACAAAAATATTGTGTGGGTTAAATGTTTTACTGGATATATCTAATGTAATATGAACTGATACAAAGCGTCTGTGGTGCAGTGTCCTTTTGACTGTTATAAAATGCAGCCTGGCCCATAACTAGAGGTTAAAGTCATTAAAAGGTATAGTCCTTGTCTTTTCATGTGCAGAGCTGGGATGGGTTCCAATCTGTAGCACACTGGGAACTGGGACGTTAACTTTGTGAAACGTACTGAACTTGTGTAATTGTTCCGCTATTGTATTCACTATTGATTGAGCTATGGCACTACTTCTAAAGCTAGCCTATTGAATTGGTTGTTGTGTGGCATTAGAAGCTTGTTTAGTTGGTTTGTAGTGAATCCAGTTTCATTTAGGCTGACATTTCTGATAATCATCTTTTGGAAATTATCTTTGAACAAAACAAAGTGATAATGATAATGAAAGTAAAACTAGAACATAAGGGGGTTTTGAATGCTGTGATTTCAGATTGTATAATTTCACATTGCTAACAGCTGTTGAATGAGCCTTATTTTCCCCGTTGGATGTTTATGCAAGTTCATAAGTAATAATTTGTTTGGTTAGTGATGGCTTTTCAATCACGAAGTTATCATGTTCTTGGCATTCATGGAGAATCGTAATCTTAAAGTATATGGCAGCTTCTTAGATTTAGTTGAATAAAATTCAGTTGACCAGGGGTCCATTCTTCGTACCTTGCTTTATACATCTGATGATTTGACAGATGGCAGATCTTCTAATCGTGATATCTGATCTCTGGCTGATTTGGTTCTTCAAACGAATTTGCGGATTTGATTAAAATATCTGGATTAAGTTGTTTTGAGATTACTGCGCGTTCTTGTGTTCATTGGAAAGGGCAGATAAAAGGAGTGTAATGATACCCTCATGTCACAATTCGATATCAACATACAATATTATTGTGATGCTCTAAGACATGGTACAAGGTTAACAAAAAATGTACTGTTAATTAAAATGCTAAATTTGGTATTACATCTACAAAATTACATCATATTTAAAAAGAACATCACACACAGAAAAAATTCTGGACCTTTATAAGGAAAAGGCGTCCAAAACAACATAAGTTATAATAATGTGTACTCAATTATTTCACAATTATTTGTACAGGCTTTACATTTTTATTTCAGTGTTGTCATAATGTCAAATCGTCAACAACTCCAGATAACTGAGTAATCCTTGTACGAAGAATGGGCCTCTGGTAAGAGAGCGATGCAGATTATTTTTGTTTAACTTTCAGATCATTTATGCAGAACCTTTTTTCCCCCAAAATTGTTTCATTTCTACTTTTGACTCCATAATTAAATTAGTACTGGAACAATAAACATTTTAATGAATACAATTTTATTAGATTAAATTGTGACCTACATAGTCATGATTTTCAGCATTGTTTTGCGCTAATTATTAAGCTGCACATTTCTATGGAAGCTAGCTTCTGCCACAGAATAGAAAATAGAAACGTTTGTTTTTCTTCAGAATTGTGAGATATAAACTCAGCTCACAGTTCTGACATTTTCTTGCAATTGCAAGTTTATTTCACAATTCTGTCTTTATAACCTTTAATTGCGAGTTTACAGCTTACAATTCTTAGAAAAAAATCAGATTTGCGAAACTCTCAATTGAATTTACCCCATCAGATTTTTAAATGCATGTTAAAGGATTAGTTCACTTTTAGATAAACTTTTGCTGATAATTTACTCACCCCCCATGTCATCCAAGATATCAATGTCTTTCTTTCTGCAACGAACGTGATCATCTCTGAGCTCAGCCATAACTTCCGCTAAGTGAGGTCAAAATACGAGCCTGGTCATAGATATATCAATCGTAGATGCCTTGTTAGCGCTTGCACGGATCAGTAGAATGAGGCATCTACGATTGATATATCTATGACCATGCTCGTATTTTGACCTCACTTAGCAGAAGTTATGGCGGAGCTCAGAGATGATCACGTTCGTCTGATAAGAGGTAAAATAATAGCATAAATACTGCTCAGTTTCTCACAGAAACTGATCGTTTCGCTAGATAAGACCCTTATTCATCGTCTGGTATCGTTTAAAGCCCTTTGAAGCTGTACTGAAACTGTCATTTGGACCTTGAACCGTTTGGAGCCCATTGAAGTCCATTATATGGAGAACAATCTTGGAATGTTTTCATCAAAAAACTGAATTTCTTTTCAACTGCAGAAAGAAAGACATGGACATCTTGGACATGGGGGTGAGTAAATTATCAGCAAAAGTTTATTTAAAAGTGAACTAATCCTTTAATGAGCTTATTGTGAAGGTTTCATCCATAATTACAAATCTTTTTTTTTTTTTTTACTTGGTAAGATTTTACCAGAAAAGGTATTAGAATGTTTATCATATGTTAATATCATATGTTTTTGAATAACCGGTTCACTCGTATGTACGTCACAATACGGACACCAAAATTGACACTTACATGGACTGGTAATGTTTTCAGTTTACAATTGCCAATGGTTGTTTGAGACACGTGACGGGTTTGACAAACGTACATTAGCGTTTTGTTTTAGTGTGCCAGCCTGTGCCCTGTCTGCTGAGTGTTTTGCCTCTGCAGTACTATGCTGAGTGCTGAAGTGTTGTAATCCAAGCCTGTGAGTCTCTGCTTCAGTAAAGAAGTGCTTTGTCAAGGTCAGTGGAGTGACTCTGCCCAGCACATGCATGATAAGACTTTGCTTAGAGTATTCCTCCCTCATTGGCCTCTCTACATGGCATTTGATATGGGTGCGCCATTTGTCCCTCTTGTCGAAATGTCATGTTTCGTCTTTGCGAGACAGAGGAGAGCACCATCCCTACACGAACCCCGGGAGAAGTCTATCTCTGGACTGCTGATTCCTGTCATGCAAGGGAGGCTCATGGGATACTGGCAGAGTGGGGATGACATCATGTGGAATAGAAGCCTAGCTGTGGGGCATTGCAGCTTCTTCATGACCTTTTAGATCTGTGTGTCACAGTGAGAGAGAGTAAAGGGACGGGACTAGCTGTCACTTGACCCTGAAGCCTGATCCTTATAGATAAACACGCGCTCTTTCTCGCTCTTTCCTGCTCTCTCTGACCTGCTCGCTCACACGCACCTATGTTAAACTCAATAACAGAGCAGTTTGAAATCGAAAGGAGCTAGGGTTTCTGCTATGACTGGCTATCAGATTGTGTAGCATTATCATGAAATCAGGTTTGTAGTAATTAATACATTAATATTCTTGTGTTTTCGCTCTGCATATGGAATAATACTTTTAATTACAGTCAATGTTTTCTTCAGTGATTTTACGTAATGTGTTTGTGACGGATTCAACCTTACATGAATGTTCATTTGTCTGTGTAGATTTGTTTCTCGACTGGAAGCAGAATGCGTATGAGGTAATTGTGAGGCTGAACTGTGGAGATGCTGGGGTCCTGAGAGTAGAAGATATTGATTCTGCCTTTTCCGATTCTGCCTGCCACATCCGCTTGCCGGGTAAGGACAGTATGTGTGCTTGTGTCCATTGTATTTGGTCCATGTTGGTCTTTTTTATTTGTGTGTGCCGTGCTTGTCAGTTTTTGTGAGTGTACATTATTTTTTCAAAGGTTTGTGGTCAGTAAGATGTTTTTCGTTTTTTTGTCTTTGAAATTATTACTTTTATTCAGCAAGGACACTTAAATTGGTCAAAACTGACAGGAAAGACATTTGCAATGCTGCAAAAGATTTCTATTAAAAAAAAAGCTGTTCTTTTGAAATTTGTATTTATCAAAGAATCCTGTAAGTTTCCACAAAAATAGTAACTTAAATTAACATGAACAAATCAGCATATTAGAATGATTTCTAAAGGATCATGTGACAGTAATGACAGAGTAATGATGCTGAAAATCCTGCTTTGCCGTCACAGAAATAAATTACATTTTAAAATATTCAAAGACTAAACAGTTATTATAGATTGAAATAAAATGTCAAAATATTACTGTTCTTACTGCATTTCTGATCAAATAAATTCATCCTTGGTGAGCTTAACCCTCTGGTGCTCTTCGTTTAGGGGTTACATTGGTTGTCTTCCCGGTCATAAGTGACCGGACACCTATAAATTAAACTTCCTCCACCCCAGTAAAACCAATTAGAGGTCGACCGATAGTGGATTTTACCGATACGATAACTAGATTGGACCGCACTTGCCGATAACCGATTAATCGTCCAATCGTTTTTAAAATGGATACCGGATAAAAAAACATAAGTAAAACAGTGATGAACTTTATAACAAGAAATAAAAAACAGTACTGATTCATGAAAATGTGCTAAATTAAAAACATATAAATATGAATATGAATATTAAAATAAGTTCTAACAGAACAAATTCTTCAGAAAATCATTTAAACATTAAAATATTACAGGTCAATTTTGTTTCTTTATCTATAACCTAGAAACATGCATACACCTATCATACGTAACACTATGCAAGTCCCTATGCAACAAGGATGTGTTGGCTTACATGAACTATATGCATTATGCGTACATTTTTACAGCATTTAATATGAGCAATATTGTACCTTGATCATTCATGTTAGTTCATAGTGCATAACCAAGGTTACCAGATAAAATAAAAATTCAAACTCAATTTAATGTTGAAATTAACATGCTAACAATGAACAATACTTCCACAGCATTTATTAACCGTAGTTAATGTTACAAATGGAATCTTATTGCAGTGTTACCATTTCATACAAATCCAAACAGTCTGCTTTTTTAGAAGGAGATTATCTAATACAAAACAAATGCGTTTCTGCTTTGTTTCTGTTGGCAGCATTACGATACAGTTTGCTTTCTCACATCACTAATTTTATATATGCAACTTTTGAGTCGGACTTGCATGTGTTTTTAATCACATTGTTTTAACTGCGTGAGGTACGACAAACATACACACTGCTGTTCTTTACCTGTTAATGCAGAATCTACTCACGAAATGAATTACTTTATAATGATTTGTCAACAAGTACTGTAGTGTTCAGTATTCACACCGTTTCGCTGTAGCGTTTTAAACACGCATCTGATGTGTGAGTACTCTCTGTGCAGTGCAGCGAGCAGACTCACGTGTGAATGTAAACACAAGGCGTCAGTGAGTTTTTTTTTTTTCGCCTCTAGAGGCCGCTCTGGATTTTTGCTAATAACTGATTGTTCCACCAATCAACTATCGGTGCAGAGTAATCGGCAAAAACAATGAATCGGTCGACCTCTAAAACCAATGCAATTTATTTTTCTTCAATAATGTTTTTTCTTATTAATTTTGTATTTTGAGATGATTTTATGGTATTTTTTTTTATATTTATGCAATAATTATGGTCTATTATTGCCATTGAAAATTATTATTATTTTTTATTAATTATTGCAGTATTTCAGGTTAAAAAAGAGACTAGGCCTTCAAAATATTTTTTTTTGAAGGCAGATTAGTGCCTTTTGGAATTATTTAAAAAACCATGCAACCGTGTGTAATCTCTAGAGGTCTCTATGGAGAGGCTTGCAGTGTTTCCCCTAGAATTTTTTCCAGCAGCGGTGCTGTTACGTGCCGGAGGTTAGCCGCTCGTCGGGGGGTCCGAGGGCATGCACCTCCGGAATAAAAATAAATAAATAAAAAAACCTTAAACCATGACTTCTGGCAAGTTTTGTGGATAGAAATAGACATTTTGAACATTAAAATCCTAATTAAGCTTTTCATTAGTTTAAAAGGTGACTAGCTTATAGCCTATTTTACTTCAATAACCTGCAGGGACGTGCAGAAAGTTTCTAAGGGGCAAGGGCTCAAATGTAAGAAAGGGGCAATATCTAAAAAAAAAAAAAAAATACTGGAAAAATTTGGATACTATTTTATGTTTTTGCAAAAAGTCTCATGCTTATCAAGCCTGCATTTATTTAATTAAAAATACCGGAAAAAACAGTAGCCTAATATTGTGAAATATTATTACATGATGTTTTTTTTTACCTTACGTTTTTATTATTCGAATATATATATATATATTGTTGTTTTGATTCACATTATGGCTCAATCGTCACCAGGTTTATTAGATGCTGCCCCTTTAAGACGCAGATCTAAAATCATTCTCCCCTTTACGCCCATTTAAGCTAAACTGTGTTTAAGTGAATACTCTCCAAGCTTGTCATTTTGAGATATAGGCTATTTTGTTGTGTATTTGATGGTTTAGTCGCGCACACGAAGCATATGTGCAAGTCGGTCCGTTTCGCAGCGTGCGTACACACACACACACACACCCGCCTTGAACTTGGAAACAGCGTCTATTGCGCGGATTATTGTGCTTTTCATTTAATCAAACACGTTCTGCAATTTAGCCAAAGTGGAGTGTGCATTTGACAACAATCACGGATTGTGCTGAATTTGACGTTAAATACATGTTTGTGGAGAAATGACAGCGCGCGCTGTGAAGGGAAGGAAGTTGTGCTAGACGATGCGCGAGCATAGTTTATAATAGTTTTACCTCATATCTTCTTTTTTTAATCCTTGGAAGCGAAAATAAGATTAATATTACAGCCCTGTGATATTGTGAAAGTGTAAGCAGACTACATTTTTGTTTAGTTCTCTGGCCATCGTCAATCTCTCTCTCTCTCTCCTTTACAGTGTGTAAGTGAATGTCGTGATATTACTGATCATGTGAAGATTTTGCAGTGGCGCTGAAAATCCAGCGGCGGCGCTGCGCCGCTGTGAATACATTGTAGGGGAAACACTGGCTTGAGAATTCCCTAGTTCTGTTTTGAACACATTTAATGATTTTTTTTTGTTGTTGATGGATTTGAATATATATTTAAAAAAACTCAGACTATTTATTATAAAGTTTTAGATATTTTTCTTTTGTTAGAAATAAAGATTTTTTTCTGTGAGTTTGTGTCTTTGCAGATTTCCCATTCATTTCCTATGGTGTCATTTTTGACCGAAGAGCGCAAGTGGGAGTATTTTTTTTATGACCACTTAGCATGCTCGGATCATGCCCTTTTTTGTGTGTTTACATACCTAATGCTAGAAAAGTCACCAAGTTTCATATCATTCTGATGAAGCTGTGATTTTTAAAAATTCCAAATGTGGTTCATAGGTTCAGTTTTTCGTGTGTGTGTGTTGCGCGCGCGTGGATGTGTCAATATCACACTCTTGATGTTTTAGTGTCACCCCTCTACTGCTGTGTACTTTTTTTCAGCATCGTGACTGATTTTTTTTTTCAGCACCGTGACCATCGTGACCGATATCCTATGGAAATGAACGCTACTTTATTTTTTTACTACGGCCAATTAGCATGCTTGAATCATGACCCCAATTTTTTTGTTTGTTTACATATCTAATGCTAGTAAAGTCACCAAGTTTCATATCATTCCGATGAAGCAGTGATTTTTAATATTTCAAAAAAATATTCCGGTCAGAAATGACCGAAGAGCACCAGAGGGTTAAGAGACTTCTTTCAAAAACATAAAAAAAATCCTTCCAACCCCAAAATTTTGAACAATAGTGTATGTACTGTGACATTTGTGTTTTCTCAGATGGCCGTGAATGGAGCTGTCATCTCCACGAAGAGATTGAAGCCTCCTGCAGTAAATTGCTTTATAAGGAGAAAACAAATGTTCTGCAGCTTGTCATGCACAAGAAGATCCCCCTCAACAACTGGCCCACCTTTGCTGTAAGAACACCTGCTCACTCTTGTCTGCTCTTTTTCTCCTGTTGTCCATCTCCTTTTCAAGCTTTATTTATTCATGTTCCCCATTATGCAGAACAAGAAAAAGACGGAAGCAGTGAACATCCTTACAGAGAATGGCAGCAACCACCAGCAGTCAACCACAGGGCAGTCTGAAAAATCTGGCGAAACCATTGAGAAAATGCCTGCAGTGACTTCTGCTGAGCAAAAACGAGGCAAACCCGACCGAGGGTTGAAACGAGGGATGAAAGGCAAACAGGTGGAGCTCACTGAAAGCACAGGCATGAAGGCAACCGAGATGAAATCAAGCGATAAAGCAGACTCGATCAATGAGCCCAGCGCAAAGCGCACCACACGACCCTCTAAAAGCACAAAGGAGCCCCCACTAGCTCCCAGCTCATTAAAGGAGTCTCAAACCAAACAAGCAGGTAATGGCAAGTCACACACATCAGCCGTTAGCAGTGGTGCCTCTTCATCTAGCAATGCAAAAGACAACAGGGCTCAGATACAAGTCAAAGGTCAAGCATGCCAGGCATCGCAGAGAGAAAAAAGAGTGGACAGGAGGCCAAAAAGCAGTGCTCAGGTGAGCCTAATAAGAATAATCAGGTGACACTTTACCCGAAAATGAAAATAATCAGCAGGTAATAGAATGGTGTAAAGTCTCACATCCTGTGGTCCGTCATTTTTTGTTGTTTACAGGTTGAAGCAGGTGATGGCAAGACTGTTTCCTCTTTGTGTGAGCCGAAGGTGATGCAGCAGGAGATTTGTTCCTCTCCCGTGAAAACAAACTCTGAAAAAATAGCATCAGATGAGACCGAAAACAGAAAGGAGGAAAAGAAGCCACAGGCTGATACCCAGATCCCTAAAATGCTTCCATCTCATGATTCAGGATCTGGAGAGCCTGTTTCAACACCCTTAAAAAGAGAGGCGTCTCCTCAGAAGAGCTGCACAGAGGAGAAGAGAGATAAGTCCAAGGAGGAGCCACATGGAGGGAACCATGAGGAGGATACAGAAGGTCTGTTGAGAACATTTTGTAAAATTTTTCAATAACAAAAAAAATCTATTGAAATTAAACAAATGGAAACAAGAACGTTCAAACTGTGAACCAACAAGTATATTCTATGACAAAGATTGTCTTAATGACTCGGTATGTATTTGTAGTAATGTTTAAAGGAACACGCCAACTTTTTGGGACTTTGGCTCATTAACTGTATTCCCCAGAGTTAGATAAGTCCATGCATACCATTCTCATCTCCGTGCGTGCCATAACTCTGTCTGACGCACCCCCCTGCTAGCCTAGCTTAGCACAAAGACTGGAAGTATATGGCTCCAGCTAGCCTACTGCTCAATAAGTGACAAAATAACGCCAACATTTTCCTATTTACATGTTGTGATGTGTATAGTCACAGCGTGTACAAATAACAAGGTTACATGAGACACAGCCATCTTGTATACATACTGGGGATTATATTCTCAGAAGGAGCAGCACTGCTCTACTTCTGCGGAGTGATTTGCTCGCAGCACCTGAGAAGCAGCGTTGTTACTTCCGTCAACAAAACCAGCGTGACTAGGTAGCTGTTTTTGCACAATGAAACCACAGACCAAAATTAAAACTGCCCATCTCCCCTCCAATTCATTAACAAGGTAAATGCTACAGTCCAGAGAATTACCTCTAGCACCGCTCATTTGTAACTGTGACAGAGCGCGTTCGTGACAACAGAACTGTTGCATTATTTTCCTGTTTAACACTGTGAAGCTGCTTTGAAACAATCTGCATTGTTAAAAGCGCTATATAAATAAAGTTGACTTGACTTGACAATACTAACATTACAGGGGATACATAGAGCACTTTGTGCTAAGCTAGGCTAGCAGGTGGGTGCGTCAGACAGAGTTATGGCACACACGGAGATGAAAAGTGTATATATGGACTTATCTAACTCTGGGGGATACAGTTAATAAGCCCCAAAAAGTTGGCGTGTTCCTTTAAATGGTGATATTTTTTAATTTGATTATGTACTTATCCATTTCCTTGCGAGTGCCGTCAGGATTAATCTCTGGTGCTATGCACTTGCTGTTCTGATTGGCTGTGGTTTTTGAGTGTTTTGTCGCATCTCGTATAGGGATGGGCAACAGTGGTTGAATAATCGAGTACTCGAACGTGACAGCGATCATCGATCATGAGAAAGATGATCGGCCTGACTTTAAAAAAATATATTTGTCTCTCTTTTTATTGGTTATTGCGTCATTTTGCGCGGTACCGAAGGTCTGATTGGTTAGCGTTATACAGCACGCCTCCAGACCACAGCGAAATAAAGTGAAACTGAGGCGTGCACTGCAGTGATGTCTGGAATCACTGATCATTAAATGTTTAGTGCAAGATGTGTAGCGCCAATCTGTCATAGCCTACATAGCATTATAATGAGAACACGATGGAAATAGAATGCTGTAAATTATTTGTGCTTAGTTCCCTGTGTATCAGCTGTTAAAGGAAATCCACAGAGAAACTAGCGAGAACACTCAGACTAGCGCGTGAAGTTCATGTAAGATTACTTTTATGTTGTCTATATCTGATTAAATGTCCCGTTCTTCGTGTTTTTTGAAGCTTTGATTGTGTTTACAGTGTGCAATATAACGTGTTCATGTTTCGCGTGTAAAAAAACACAGTATTTTTCACACAATTTACTTATCTGTACACCGCTGTTTTCACTGTTCTAAAAACGGGCTGATGACTTCCTTGTTCTATGAAGTCCCTCCTTCAGAAATGCGTAACGAGTTCTGATTGTGCCAGCGGTTCCCGTGTTGTGATTTGACCGCAGCTTAGCGAACGTGGCACGGTTCCTGTGTTGTGATTCGACAGCAGCTTAGCACACGTGGAAAGGTCACGCCTCTTAACGGGAGATATATGCGCTTAATGATCTCTACAGCGTCCCTGGGAAAGCCAAACAAAGGTGATTTGACTCCGGGATGAAAATAACAGCGTCTCGACGACATGGCGACAAACACAGTCAAACGCAACAATTCCTTTTCTCCACGCGACACTTCTTCTTCTCCGCGTGGGACAGCAACAAGACCACGCCCCCTTTTTTCACGTATTCTTGTGGGCGGAGGTTAGTCTGTTCTACTGACGTCATTTATGAAGGAAGTACCAGGATGTAGTCCAAGCCGGCCGTTCGCTGTAGGCTTTGAAAGGGAACTTCTGTTAAATAAAATATCTCGCTTGGCATTGAACTTTGAGCTTTATAATTTTACAGGTATTATTTATGCTCTAACAGCAACATTACACACTAACTAAAGTTTGAACAGTGGGATCACGAAGAACGGGACCTTTAATCTAATATAAGAAGTGTTTGGTTGAGCTTAATAAGCTAGCAAAGCGCTGCCGTTATACCGTCTGTTGTTTATTCTCTTCAGTTTCAGCTCAGATGCATTAATGCTCGACATTATGGTTTAGAGACAGTCATATTCTTTTCAGATAGGCTATTTCTTTCTCAGAATCATTGATATTAGTAATGCAGCAGTGCTATACTGTTCTCGTATTTTTTAACAGTAGACCTAGTTTATTTAAAGTTGTTTCGTTATTGTTATCGTTATTTCGTTAAAGTTATTGTAAAGTTGAGTTCGAAAATGTGCAGTGATGTCTGTAAACACTTCGATCATGAATAATAAAATTAAGTGCATGATGTGCAGAGTCAATCTGTCAAAGCATTATAATGAGAACACGATTTTAATAAAATGTTGTTTCTGTGTGCTTTCGTTGTCCGTGTATCAGTGTTGTTAAGGGAAGAGCGCATTCAAAATGTTCCATTTCAAACCATAGCCTGTAAAATCTAGCACTCTGAAGTTCACGTGCGCATTCACGTCCTTTTGTGTTGATTTAAGTTGTAATGGGTTCATATTAATCTTCATATTAATATTGATAGGCTATAGGGTGCGTTTGGTTGAGTTTATTAACCAGCTAGCAAGCTCTGCAGGGTGGTGTTATTTCACAGTTTCAGCTCAAAGACAATGCTCGATATTATTGACTTGGTTATTTGAGACGGTCATTTTATAAAGATGTTTCTTTTTCAAGGACATTTATGCATCAAAATCTAGCAGTTATTTTTTGTTTTATATGTTCTTGTTTTCATATACCTGTTTTCATGTCACATTTGTATTTGTCAACAACCATTTTCATAACTATTTTCATTATCTCAATGATGGACATGCCCCACCCCCTGCACATGCCCCGCCCCCGAGTACTCGAGTACTCGTTTTTGAGACCTATCGATGATCGAAATGAGAAATTGACAAAAATGCCCATCCCTAATCTCGTAGTCGCGTCGCCTCTGGTGTGGACAGACAAGTTGCTTGATGCTTGAATCTTATCACGTCACGTGTAGTTAGGACACGTTTTTTTTGTGTTTTTGTTTTTCTTTAACATCTTAATTTAGGGATTTAAGCTCCTTTTTATTATAGTAAAACCATGTTTTTTTGGCGTATAGATTACCATTTGTGTAACCCCACAAATACCATAGTTAAATTATGGAATAACTACTATTTATGATTATTTTTTTTATTTTTTTTTTGCTTGTTTTATTCGTTGTAAAACCGTGGTTCATTTTTGTAAGGGTAGATGTATTCACTATGTATGTTTTCATAGCACTCAGCTGACATGTTTGTTTTGAAGGACAGCATTGGGCAGGATGTGGAATAGTGGAATAGTTTTGTCAATAAAATAAAAAAAATGGCTTTTTATCTGATTAATCGATTCATTGAAAGAAAAAGAAAAATCGAACAACTAATCGATTATCAAAATAATAGTTAGTTGCAGCCCTAAAAAAATCGTACTGACCTAAAACCTTTGAACCTTTTTTTCTCATGACTGATGTGTGTTAAGGTCCGGAGCCAATGGTGAACTTGAAGTTAGTGAAAAATGACTCGTATGAGAAAGGCACAGACCTGATGGTTGTTAACGTCTACTTGAAAGAAATTTGCCGGCAGACCTCCAGGGTGCTGTTTAGGGAACAAGACTTCACTCTTATCTTCCAGACCAGGTGAGAGATTCATCCGCACACATGAGTTTCCTCATGAGTAACTCTTCCGTTTCCATTAATTGTTGAAACTGTCCACAGTGATCCCAACTTTTTGCGCCTTCATCCGGATTGCGGACCAAACACTGTCTTTAAATGGCAGGTTAAACTCAGGTAAGATTATCTGATGAGCATCCTAATCTCTGTCGATCCACTAGTCAAGAGTGCATTTCTGAGGGTTTCTTTATTGGTTCCATCTGCTGATGTTTCAGGAATCTAATCCAGCCAGATCAGTCAAGCTATGCCTTTACTCCGTCCCGAATCGACATTACCCTGAAGAAAAGACACAGTCAACGCTGGGGGGGTCTGGAGGCCCCTGCCACACAAGGTCTGCTGCCTGGATTCTCTTTGCTTCTGAAAAGTCTTTTACAAACAAACGCACATGATTATGTCTTGCACATGAATTTGTCTCCATTCGTGATTTCTTAAATCTCCAAAGCGATAGCTACCTGAACAGTGTGTCCATGACTAAGGCTTGGGTAAATATGAAAAACTGGACCCTTGATCTTTTCAACGAGCTCTGACACGTGTAATAGGGAGCACACATGATATTATTACTGTGGAAAAGCTGGACTGTTTTTGTTTACATGCTGAAATGAGGGAACCAGTCAAGAAAGGGAATTTGACTGCAGGGAGTGATCCAGTAACTCAATACGAGCGTGAGACGGGGTCAAGCCAAATGTGCCAATGTGTTCTTGTCTTTATGCCAGGCTCCTGACCCACACTGCTCTATATAGCTTTATTTCAAATTTAGCTACCACTCCAACATGACATTTTGCTAGGGCTGTGCCAGTCTGATTATTTATTGATACATTGTGTTATACTGAGTATCAGTTGTTGTTGTTGTGTTATAATAATATATACACTACCGTTTAAGCGCATTCAGTTAATCAAAAGTGACAGTAGAGATATTATCTTTTTCAAATAAATGCTGTTATATTGAACTTTCTATTGATTAAAGAATCCTGAAAAAATCTCTCACGGTTTTCACAAAAATATTAAGCAGTGCAACTTTTTTAACATTGATATTAAAAAGAAGTGATTGAAGCTTTGACTTTTTGATGCTAACCATAAGCTCTATTGTCTGTTGTCTATTGTCTGTTGTTTAAGGTGCAGTGGGGGGCGCCAAGGTTGCCGTGCCCTCCAGCCCTTCCACACTCGAAAAAAGTCAGCCAGGAAGCAGCCAGCATGCACTTCCTGCTAAAGAAGAACCACGTGTGGGAGAGGAGAAAGTCAAACCCACTCGAGCCTCAGAGGAATCAGGGCTGGATGCCGTGGCCCCTCGCTCAGTCCCAGAACAAATGTCCCTCAAACAGGAACCAACTGTTGCAACGGTAATATAGGGGACCTTAGGGAATCCATCATCATGTTCATGTCACATATGATAATCTGGTCTCAAGCTTGTTAGATATCACTTGTCTTTTCATCTGTCCAAAGCCCAAGCCCACCTGCATGGTGCAGCCCATGACTCACACTCCTCCTGCAGGCAGTGAGAGAGCTGAAGAAGTGGAGGAGAAGAAGGTGTGTCTCCCCGGCTTCACTGGACTGGTCAATCTGGGAAACACTTGCTTTATGAACAGTGTGATCCAGTCCCTCTCAAACACACGGGAACTCAGGGATTATTTCCACGGTGTGTGGCTTTTTCATTCATGAGAATTTATACTTTTCATACGGTTATGTGTCTTAGCAAGCTGTGTGTTTATTGTTTTCAGACCGGGCGTTTGAGTCAGAGATTAACTGTAATAACCCATTGGGCACGGGTGGACGACTGGCTATTGGCTTTGCTGTTCTGCTTCGAGCGCTGTGGAAGGGCACTCACCACGCATTTCAACCCTCCAAATTAAAGGTATCTATGCTGCAACAAGACTGTCCTGTTATACCATATCTTCTAGTTTCCCATATTTGATTGTTAAAAAAACCCTTAATGACTGGGTGTTGTTTCATTTCTCTTCATAGGCTATAGTTGCCAGTAAGGCCAGTCAGTTTACAGGCTATGCGCAGCATGATGCTCAGGAGTTCATGGCTTTCTTGCTGGATGGGCTGCATGAGGACCTGAACCGCATCCAAGACAAACCATATACAGAGACCGTTGACTCAGACGGCCGTCAGGATGAGGTGAGTTCTTGTTTTTGTCTCAAAACATACTAGACAATATTACCTTTTGACAAATATTACAATTGACAAATGCAAGCATTCTTACTAGTAGTATCAAACTTCAGTCATCGCACTGTATCACATATGGTAACAAATCTGCGGTTCTTGTTTATTGTTTGGCAGGTTGTTGCAGAAGAGGCATGGCAGAGGCATAAAATGAGGAACGATTCATTCATTGTTGACCTCTTTCAGGGACAGTACAAGTCAAAGCTGGTGTGTCCAGTATGTTCTAAGGTAATGCATCAAGAGCAAAATAAGATCATGATTAGGGTGGCCAGATTTCTCATGGTGGAATATGGGACTGGATGGACATCCACGTCCCAGCAGGGCATTACAAAAAATATAGGGGTGCGACGATACACTTGGCTCATGAGACAAGACTATATACGATAATAGGCTCACGAAAACAAGATGATATTTTTAAGAAGCTATATTTAAGAAATCTTCAATGACTGAATGGAAAAAAAAGTCAAATAAAAAACAATGCAGGTGTATTTTACAATAGGGCTGTCACTAACGATTATTTTGGTAATTGAGTAATCAAATACTAATATATATATATATATATATATATACACACATACATACATACATACATACAGTGAGGAAAATAAGTATTTGAACACCCTGCTATTTTGCAAGTTCTCCCACTTAGAAATCATGGAGGGGTCTGAAATTGTCACCGTAGGTGCATGTCCACTGTGAGACATGATCTAAGAAAAAAAAAAAGTATGATTTTTTTTTAACTATTTATTTGTATGATACAGCTGCAAATAAGTATTTGAACACCTGAGAAAATCAATGTTAATATTTGGTACAGTAGCCTTTGTTTGCAATTACAGAGGTCAAACGTTTCCTGTAGTTTTTCACCAGGTTTGCACACACTGCAGGAGGGATTTTGGCCCACTCCTCCACACAGATCTTCTCTAGATCAGTCAGGTTTCTGGCCTGTCGCTGAGAAACACAGAGTTTGAGCTCCCTCCAAAGATTCTCTATTGGGTTTAGATCTGGAGACTGGCTAGGCCACGCCGGAACCTTGATATGCTTCTTACAGAGCCACTCCTTGGTTATCCTGGCTGTGTGCGTCGGAAGACCCAGCCTCGACCCACCTTCAATGCTCTAACTGAGGGAAGGAGGTTGTTCCCCAAAATCTCGCAATACATGGCCCCGGTCATCCTCTCCTTAATACAGTGCAGTCGCCCTGTCCCATGTGCAGAAAAACACCCCCAAAGCATGATGCTACCACCCCCATGCTTCACAGTAGGGATGGTGTTCTTGGGATGGTACTCATCATTCTTCTTCCTCCAAACACATTTAGTGGAATTAGGACCAAAAAGTTCTATTTTGGTTTCATCTGACCACATGACTTTCTCCCATGACTCTGGATCATCCAAATGGTCACTGGCAAACTTAAGACGGGCCTTGACATGTGCTGGTTTAAGCAGGGGAACCTTCCGTGCCATGCATGATTTCAAACCATGACGTCTTAGTGTATTACCAACAGTAACCTTGGAAACGGTGGTCCCAGCTCTTTTCAGGTCATTGACCAGCTCCTCCCGTGTAGTTCTGGGCTGATTTTTCACCTTTCTTAGGATCATTGAGACCCCACGAGGTGTGATCTTGCATGGAGCCCCAGTCCGAGGGAGATTGACAGTCATGTTTAGCTTCTTCCATTTTCTAATGATTGCTCCAACAGTGGACCTTTTTTCATCACGCTGCTTGGCAATTTCCCTGTAGCCTTTTCCAGCCTTGTGGAGGTGTACAATTTTGTCTCTAGTGTCTTTGGACAGCTCTTTGGTCTTGGCCATGTTAGTAGTTGGATTCTTACTGATTGTATGGGGTGGACAGGTGTCTTTATGCAGCTAACGACCTCAAACAGGTGCATCTAATTTAGGATAATAAATGGGGTGGAGGTGGACATTTTAAAGGCAGACTAACAGGTCTTTGAGGGTCAGAATTCTAGCTGATAGACAGGTGTTCAAATACTTATTTGCAGCTGTATCATACAAATACATAGTTAAATCATACATTGTGATTTATGTCTCTCACAGTGGACATTCACCTATGATGACAATTTCAGACCCCTCCATGATTTCCAAGTTGGAGAACTTGCAAAATAGCAGGGTGTTCAAATACTTATTTTCCTCACTGTGTGTATATATATATATATATATATATATATATATATATATACATATACATATACATATATATATATATATATATATATATATATATATATATATATATATATATATATATATATATATATATATATATATATATATATATATATATATATATATATATATATAAATATATATATATAAATAAAATATAAGCACGGTTCACAAAACCCAAGGTTCGGTTCGTATCACTGTTTTAGGGTCACGGTTTTTGGTTCTGTACGGTTCTTGTTGTTGTTGATTTTTTTAATCGTTAACACTTCAGAAATTTACTTCAGCATATGATATATAGCTTAATTACCCACAATTTAGTATACAGTATTAAAAAATTGTTATATCATGTAGAAGTTGTTTCCTAACTGGCTGTCTACAAAGTCCGTAACATTTTTCATGTTAATCATGTCAATTTTGATCAGAACAATGCACTGTGGTTTTAATTCAGCTGACCTGATTAACAAATTTCACCATGAAGTGTTCCGTGTGTTTCACAATCACCATATGACATCGAGCGCTGTGAAAAGAAAAAAAAAATACACAAAAACACAACACCGCCAGAAGTTTTTGCCCAAACTTCAAAGGCATGTTTAAATTATTAAAACTAGAAGCATCTTAACTTTTAAATGTTACATTTATCATGTGTACTACTTATATACAGCATGTTATATGCATGTGTGTATGAGACAGAGGGGAACACGGTCGCATTTGCAGCCGATATATGCTGCCCATCATAAATCAAAGCATGAGACAGACAGGGGTCGGAGGAGAACACCGGAAAATGTGACAGAATGGACAATATTTGTCTCATTTGCAATACACGAGCAGCGGTTCAGCTGCGCGAGACAAACACTGCCAGTGTGTGAATGCGCGCGCATACGCACTGCATCTGCCCTGCCTGCTATACGTCGCTGGTGCATCCTCCAACTCCGGGCAGCTTTCCTTATCTCTCAAACTTGCATTTCTACACGTGACGTGACCTGCAGCACTCCACTTTTACTTTATTTTACTGTATGTCCACACACACACCTCTTATTTCACGCGAAAAGGACACCCACTGTCTGAGGTAACCTACCAGCACGAGGATACATTGCGCATGCGTCGAAACCATGCGACGCACACGCTCCGAACCGAGACAAGCGAACCGAACGGTTCAGGTTTTTTTCATGTACCGTGCCACCCTAATAACCCTAATATAAGTCTTTGCTTCTACTTGCATTTATGATCACCTAGCAAAGAGTATTTAGGAAAATATGGGACAATGTTTTTTTGTTTTGTTTTTCAATAAAATCGAGCTGAAAACGGGACGTCTGGTCACCCTTCCCATGATTCAAATTCATATGCTATGGAGGGTTTTTTTCCCCCCAAAACAAGGTCTCATGCTTTCCAAGGCTACATTAATTTTAATACAGTATCAGTGTATTAAACTGAATACAGTATAAGTATACAGTAACATTGTATATGAATATCACCATTTAAAATATTGTAACATTTAAAATGCTATTTATTTATTTGATGGCAAATCTGAATTTTGTCACGTGATCCTTCAGAAATCGTTCTGTTAAGCTGATTTGGTGCTCAAGAAAACTGTTTCTTGTTTGAACATGTTGAAAACAGTTGTTTTGTTTTTGTGAAAACAGAAATATTTTGTTACACAATTGTCTGTCAATTTTGATCAATTTAATGCATTCGTGTTAAACAAAAGCATCAATTTCTTTAAAACAACAAATCATACTGACCTCAAACTTTTGAACTATTCAATCTGTTACCAATCCTTCTGTAAACACCCTGCCTGTGGTTTCTGATGCTCACTTTGAAAACTTCTTGAGATACTTTAGTGACAAAATTACGAACTTAAGACTTGATGTCTGTCCCACCTTAACGTTAGACAATTCTCCAATCATGTCACCCGCCTCTGCATTTTTGGACGCTTTTGAACCCATCAATCTCCAGGAATTGAAGGAGGTGATTGACAATCTTAAACCCTCATTTTGTCCTAGTGAAATTATTCACCCCAAATTTTTAAAATTAATTATTGATTCGATTGGGCCTGGTCTGTTATCTCTAGTTAAGAAGTGTCTCCAGACGGGCTCTGTTCCTGCTGACCTTAAAGTCGCTACAGTCACTCCGCTGCTCAAGAAGCCTTCTCTGGACCCCACTGTCCTAAAATATTTTCGTCCCATTTCTGTTTTGCCTTTTATTTCAAAAGTTTTAGAGAAAATTGTGCTGAATCAACTTCAACACTTTATGACTAGTAATTCTATTTATGAGGTTTTTCAGTCTGGCTTTAAGTTCGCTCACAGCACTGAGTCCGCCCTTCTGAGAGTTGTAAATGACATCTACATCTTCACTGACTCTGGGGGCTCTGTGGTTCTTATTCTTTTAGATTTATCTGCTGCTTTTGATACCATAGACCACTCCTTACTATTATCTAGACTAGAGTCTTGGGTAGGTCTAAAAGCAAACGCTCTGAAATGGTTTCATTCATACCTATCTGACAGAAAATATTTAGTGAAACTGGGTAATTTTCCCTCTTCCCCCGCTCCTCTGACCTGTGGCATTCCTCAAGGCTCTATTTTAGCTCCCTCTCTATTCTCTCTGTACATGCTGCCTTTGGGCTCTATTCTAAGAGAGCCTGGTGTGTCCTTTCATTTCTATGCAGATGATACTCAAATCTATCTTCCAGTCAAGAAAAACAATTCCAGTGCGATCACCTCTCTTCTCCAATGTTTAGAGGAGGTTAAACTATCCCAAAACTTCCTCCTCTTAAACGAGGACAAGACTGAGGTGATTGTATTCAGTCCAAATGAAAACTCTCAGTGTATAAGCCCTGAACTAGAAAGTTTATCCGCTTTTAGATTGACACGGGTGAAGAACCTAGGTATTATTTTTGACCAGCTTTTAAAATTTGACAGACATATCTCCTCTATTGTTGGATCCAGTTTTATCAGCTTCGTCTACTGTCAAAAATTAAAAACTTTCTCTCCCCAAAAACTCTCGAAATGGCTGTTCATGCGTTTGTTACGTCGCGTCTAGATTACTGTAATTCCTTATATTGTGGTATATCTAAATCTCAAATTGCGCGACTTCAGTTTGTTCAAAATGCTGCTGCCAGACTGCTTTTAAAGTGTCGTAAACATGAACACATCACTCCGATTCTTAGATCCCTTCACTGGTTGCCGATTTGTCAGAGAATAGACTTTAAAATTCTCTTCTTCGTTTATAAACCCCTACATAACAAAGCTCCTGTATATTTATCTGAACTCCTTCACTCCTATACTCCACCCAGAAGCCTCCAGTTTTGTGATCAGGCTTTGTTGGTCGTTCCACACGCTAGACTAAAACGTAGAGGTGAGCGTGCTTTTGCGGTGGCAGGGCCACGACTTTGGAATACCCTGCCTTTAGAGATTAGGATGGCCCCTTCCTTGTCTATTTTTAAGTCCCTGCTAAAAACTTTATTTTCCGTAGTGTACTGATTACCGTGATATGTTAAACTTTTCAATAGGTGGTTTTTATATTTTTACGTGGTTTATTTATATGTATGTGTGATATTCTTGCTCTTCTGTAAAGCACTTTGGTCAGCCTGGGGGCTGTTGGAAATGTGCTATACAAATAAAATTGAACTTGAACGGGTAGTATGTCTATGCTGTTATGAAAACTGGCAAATTTGTGCTAATGCTTTTGATGAGAAACAGAATGGGATATTGATACAGGTATAAATTCAAGTCAAGTGGTCCCCAGTTTAGGCTGCCTTTGTGTGTCAGGAAATGCTGATTACTTTTGATTGTTAGGCAGATAATTATGATGTCCAGTATCTGTTAGCAGTATGGTTGTGGGAGTTTACTCATGTGATTTCTTTTTTTTTTCCCCTTTCCTTTTTTTTTTTTAGGTTTCCATAACCTTTGACCCCTTCCTGTACTTACCTGTCCCTCTACCTCAGAAGCAGAAGGTGTTGACTGTTTTCTATTTCGCTAAAGAGCCTCACAAGAAACCAGTCAAGGTAAAAACAGCATACAAATCTGATGTTCTAAGCAAGCCTGTGCATGTAGGGTTTAATCTGTTCATTCTAAGCAAGCCTGTGCATGTAGGGTTTAATCTGTTTAATCTTTATTTAGATGGACATTCTTGTTTTATGAATAATATTTGATATAAATAATTTGCCCTTTGCCAACCATTTGTGTAGTATTTGGTCAGTGTGAGTAAGGAGAACTCGAGCACAACTGAAGTACTGGATTCAGTATCTCGCAGTGTGAGGACCAGACCAGAGAATCTGAAGCTGGCAGAGGTATGGATGTAATATGTTGTAGTGTACTGCCACATTCTAATGAAAACTCTAAAACTGTCAACATTTTTGTAAACTATATTCAAGTGGCGCAAACTTGAAGGAATGGAGTGTAGGACCATAAGTGGGGCTGAAAAACTAAATATATTTTTACTTAAATATTTCTAAAATTTTAATTATTTTTGATTGATTACATTTCTAAACATGTGTGAAAATATAAGAACACCAGATTTTTAATTCAACAATCCAGAAGAGGGTGCAGTGATGCAAAGTGCATTTATTCTTAAATAGTTTTATCTTGATTATCTTGTTTTCATAATCGTTGGAATCCAGAATCGTAGTGACAATAAAATTATATTATTGCGACTTGTGATGTAAGTTTTGTACGCCATTTATAAGCTTCTATATTTTCTCTCAGGTGGTGAAGGGTAGGTTCCACAGAATCTTTTCACCGTCTCAATCTTTAGACACGGTCTCGTCCAGTGACCTGCTCTTCTGCTTTGAGATGTTGTCAAAAGATCTCACCAAAGAGAGGGTGGTGCTGCTGAAGGTTCAACAGGTACACCATTTCCATCACTTATTTTTTTTGTGAGTTTGTGTCAGTATTGTTTGTGTATTGTTGTGGGAGCAATAACACATGTTTTTGTGTTGTTTTTTTCTCTTGGTATGGTTTCATGTATTGATCTTCAGAGACCTCAGGTTCCTAGCATCCCAATAACAAAGTGTGCTGGCTGCCTGAAGCCTCCTGCCTCTGACGATGAGAAGCTCAAGCGCTGTACTCGCTGTTACCGTGTTGGCTACTGCAATCAGTGAGTTTCCATCTGTTCATTAGAAGCATGTGTTGTGCTGACTCTGAGATAACGCTTAGGATTTAGAGACTTTGTCTTGGCTTAGTTGATGGTAAGTTTCTTTCCTCTGATTACAGGGCCTGCCAGAAAAACCACTGGCCTTCTCACAAGACCATGTGCCGACCCAATGTGGAGAATATTGGACTGCCGTTTTTAATCACTGTGCCTGAGTCTAGGCTGACATATAACCGCCTCACACAGCTTCTGGAAGGCTACTCTAGGTATAGTTACTAGATTCAGAAAAATTTGCCCATTTGTGTATTTTGATAATTAGGTCAGCTTTAGAAGTACGGGAAAGTTTACACAATACCATTTTCAACTGAAAACTTTTTATGCGTTTGGCCATTCATTTACACCGCAGTGGCCATTTGGAGGCCTGAAAATGCAAACCTTTGAAAACGATAGCGTTATTGTCTCTGTGTAAACTACAAAAACACAAATTTGTGAAAATGGGGATGCACATGCATATTATGTGTTCAGTATACAGGCGCGCAGTGTTTCTTTACAAGTCGAGATGTACCGATACCTGGGCTCAGGGTATCTGCCGATACCGAGTACTGATCCGATACCTGGGTATGTATCTGTATATACAGCTGTATATACTACTAGCCCTGTATGAATTGCTAGAATTATTTTATGGTGTGCTTCAGACTTATCCCTTAATATATATAAATATATATATAAGCAACCATCTAGGCTTTATTATTATTAGTAGAGACGTATTATTATTATTATTATTACTAAATAGAGACGTAGCTAAATCTACTCTTCAACAGTAGCCTAATATATTCTGTCAATTTAAAATGTTTTAAACCAAACTTTTATTTTGACGGGTTGCCAAGAAGATATTTCAGTGTCTGTGTTCCTTATATGACAGTTTTCCCAAATTAAATGGTAAATTCTCATGAAGTGATAGTTTATGCGTTCGTGCCCTCATATAGTGACCATAGACTGTGAATATGGACGTAGAGAAACTGGGGGAGGTTGCCGCTTGATAGTGACACACGGCAGAGATTACAAAGACGGCAAGCGAGTGTGCGCACACGGGCGGCCGCCATCCACACAGAGACGAAATACTGCTAAACAGCCAGTAAACAGAGGACATAGCCTACTGCTAACCAACAGCGCTACTTCCTGTGTTTGCAATGCATTCGGAGCACCGAAGAAGTACCGCGCAGTGGTTAGGCAAAGCTCGCGGTCATAACTAGGTCTTGTTTAAGAAAATGGTATCGGATCGGTACATGGGTTCAAGTACTCGCCGATACCGATGCCAGAATTCTTTTGTGGTATCGGTGATATTTCCGATACTAGTATCGGAATCGGAACAACTCTATTTACAAGTGACATCGCTACCTACTGGCCTGGCAGCATAATACAGCATTTTTCACAGATCCTTATGAACGGAGTTAATTTTGACAACAATGTTGTCTTTACACGAAAAAATTCAAAGTAACATATTTTACATCGTTGTCGTGTAAATGTACCCGAGTACCATGATAGCATTTTAATATTTATTTGTCTTCTTATTTTTATTATGTCTATTTGTCTGTGTTTTATAGAATTTATATTTTGTATAAATGTTTTTATAAATATTTTATTTATGTATTTCTTTTTATGTATTATAGCATAATGATACATTATTTATTTGTCTGTATATTCCATAACATTTTAATTTTATATACATATTTTTATATACTTCATATTTTTTATAGCATTTTTGTGAGCTTTTTGTATTTTGTTTATTATAACCAATTACTGATGTAATTTATTTATAAATTACTTATTTGGCTGTTTATTTATAGCATTTTATTTTGTCTATTTTCGTATAATTCTTATATTTTTAGATTTGTTTTCTAAATGTACAATTTTTGTAGCATTGAGAATAATTGTATTAGTTATATTTTTGATAGCCTTTTGATATAATTGTATGCCTTTTATTATTATAGCATTTATTGATGACTTTAATAAATGTATTTGTCTGATTATTTTTATAGTATTCATATTTTATATATGTTTTATATTTTCTATGCTTATTTTTATGAAAGAAATTGATTACATTTTTGATAACATTTGATAGTATTTTTTTTGATAGTCTGTATATTCATTACAGCATTTATTATAAATGATTTAATTGTATTATTATTTTAATAGCTATTTTGTTAAGTAGTTATGGCAAATAGATTGGGGTATGCTGACATAAAAAGAAAAGTCTTTTAAAAACTAGGAACCAGCAGCACTGTATAACCCTTCATTTCTGTGTGCAGGTACTCTGTCAATGTGTTCCAGCCACCTTTCCAGTCTGGTAGGACGTCCCCAGAGGCCAGCCTGTCCCATGTAGACCTGACCTCCACGGCAAGCAGTGCCTCCGAGTCTCGAGAGCAGGAAGAAGAGCCGTCATCTGCAGGAGAAGCGGAAACAGAGGGTGACTCTGTCACAACCCCTCAAACAGAGACCGTGCCTACGCTCTCCACAGACACTCTCTCCATACACACAAGTGACTCAGGATGCTGTGAACTTGCCACCAGCTCCCAAGATTCTTTAGTGGAGAAAGAAACATCATGTGAAAAGGCTATTAAACCAGAAGGTAAGTTGGTCTAAAGCTTTCCTTGAAGTCTTTGTTTATTGTGGAGGAATAGTCTATCATTGTATGTTCATTGGTAGCTGTAGTGACTGGGTATCAGCAGCCTTCTGATTCTGGGAGCGGAAGTGTGTCTCAATTCTACATCAACGTTCTGGACTCAAACCAAAAGGAGGACACAAAACTTGAGGACAAAGGTCAGTCAGAGATTTTTGGATGGATGTATTTTTTAAAATGCTTGTGTTAGAGAAGCATATTTTCATCGTCCTGGTGCCACCTACAGGTGATGCGGTACTGGAGCTGCCTGATGACTGCATGCTGGAGCTGGTGTGGAAGAACAATGAGCGGCTGAAGGAATATGTGCTGGTGCGCTCTAAAGAGCTGGAATTTGATGAAGACCCGGGCTCTGCTTCGGAGACATCCAGGGCAGGACACTTCACCTTGGAGCAATGCCTGAACCTCTTTACCAAACCTGAGGTGCTGGCCCCTGAAGAGGCATGGTACGGACATGCATGTCAATTCCAAACATTTGAAGCATGAAGTGCCCTTAGCAAGGTGTTTAAAGTGCCCCATTATGCTTTTTTGATTAAATTCTGAACAGCCGAAATGATTTGTCAGCAATTCCAGTCTCACTTCCTGTTACAAACCTACGTAGGTTTGTAACACATTTGCATAATGTCAGCTTATAGTCTTTACTGGCTGCCTATGAACAACGTCTACTTTGATCCGCTCACAACTCTATAGCCCCGTTTCCACTGAAATTACCTGGAACAATTTGTACCAGGAACTTTTTTTACAGGAACTTTTTTCCCCCAGACCTGCTGCTGTCTGCGTTTCCACTGCGGTCTGAAGTACCGTGAAGATTAGGCAAATTAGTCCGGTGATGTAGGACCGCTCGTGGCGCGACTGCTCCTCCCAGTCAGCGATGGACAGTAATAATTTTTGCGCGACACGGTCTGCAACAATAACAAGTGGAGGAGATGCAAGCAGCGCTGCTTTTGCTGGTTATGTATTGGTTTACCAAAGAGGTCATTAACAAAACGGCGGAAAAGAGATGAGCAATGATACTAAAGCGTATTCTGAAAGCTCGTAAAGCTAGATTTAAAATGTGACAAAGTATGTTATCATCAGCTATAACGGACATTGACCGTGAGATAGCTGAGACGAACGCGCGCCATCAGACAGAAAGAGCAAGACTGATATTTACTGAGCGCTGAACGATCCTCGCAAAAAACTTTTAAAAATGCCAGTTGAAATAAAATGCTGCGTGAGCTCAACCAATCAGCATGTTCAGCGCCCAAGTCCCACCCCCGAAAGTTCCCGAACTTTGAAAAAGTACCACCGCGGGAGCAGGGCCGCTCGGAGGGGGAAATATTTACCCGGAACTTCATTTAGATCCTGGTTCCTGCGGTCGAAACACACAGTACCACCCCAAAGTTCCTAGTTCCTGAGGAATGTTCCTGCAGTGGAAACGCGGCTTACTTATAACCTCAGAAGCTTAAATTCAGATATGGTAATGGCCATTTCGTTTTCTATCACGCGCTGTTAAAGGGATAGTTCACCCAAAAATGAAAATTATCCCATAATTTACTCACCCTCAAGTCATCATAGATGTATATGACATTCTTATTTCAGACAATTACAATCTGAGTTATATTACAAAAGTTCAGGCTAATCCAAGCATTAGAATTTAATTCATAGTTGCTCTGTTTTTGAAGTCCATAAAAAGTGCATCTGCCCATCAAATAACATGCTCCACGTGGTTCTGGGGTGTTAATAAAGGCCTTCTGAAGCGAATCGATGCGTTTGTGTAAGAAAAATATTCATATTTAAAACTTTATAAAGTAAACTTTCAACTGACCGCCTTCACTGTTCAATTTATGGAAAAATTGTTGAAAGTTCCCCTGCCGATCGAAAGACTACCGCGACCAGGTACGTTCGTCATGACGTCACGTATGCATCTTGAGTTTTACTTTCAACATTCAACACTTTTCCATGGAAGGCGGTCGGTCGAAAGTTTATTTGATAAAGTTTTAAATATTAATTTTTTTGCGTCGATTCGCTTCAGAAGGCCTTTATTAACACCCCGGAGCTGCCTGGAGCACGTTATTTGACGGACAGATGCACTTTTTATGGATTTCAAAAACCAATCCAATCCAATTCTAATGCTTAGATTAGCCTGGACTTTTGTAATATAACTCCGATTTTATTAGTCTGAAAGAAGAATATCATGTACACCTAGGATGACTTGAGGGTGAGTAAATAATAGGCTAATTTTCATTTTTGGGTGAACCATCCCTTTAAAGGTAGACCAATCGCAACAAATTGTGACTGAGCCATCTGACCATTCAGAGCAGGATCTCTGAAAGGAGGGGTTTAGAGAGCCGTTTCAGACACTGAGACACTTTCATTTTCTTATAATTTAGGAGACATCAGAAACAAAATTAGGAACCTATAATAGGGGCACTTTAAATGGCATCATAAATGTGATTGTCCCATTTAAATCTTCTTTTGTTTTGGTTCAGGTACTGTCCTAAGTGTCAGCAACACAGGGAGGCCTCTAAACAGCTGCTGCTTTGGCGCCTTCCCAACGTGCTCATCATCCAGCTAAAGCGTTTCTCATTTAGGAGCTTCATATGGAGGGACAAGATAAATGATATGGTCGATTTCCCAGTCAGGTACACTCAATCTCACGGACATTCACTAGCATCAAAAGATTTTTTTTATTTTTTTTTATTTTATGTTGTTAAAGCTTTTATGCTCATCAAGACTACATGTATTTGATCAAAAATACAGAAATACAGTTACACATATTGTGAAATATTACAATTTAAAATAACTGTTTTGTTTTTCATATATTTTACAATAATTTTAAAATGTATGAATATTTATTTTCAGCAGCCATTACTCAAGTCCCTTAAAAATCATTATAATAAGCTGATTTGCTGCTCAAGAAACATTTCTGAATATTATTAATGTTGAAAACACTTGTGCTGCCTAATATTTTTCTGAAAACCATGATATACATGTTTTTAAGATTCTTTAATGAATTTGAAAGCCCTACAAATAAATGTAGTTCTGTCACTTTTGTTCAATTTAATGCGTCCTTGCAGAATAAGTGTTAAAAAAACGTATTGACCCTAAACCAGTTTTCTTTTTGTATGATTGAGATACTATTATAGTTTTTAATAATATTTAGAGTTTTGTTTTTATTTTATTTTTTCAACAAAAAAATTATATTAAAGTTTTATACATTTGTGAAAGTTTTTAATCTTTCTAGGGAGTCCTTTCCTAACTCTCATCACCTATAAAGCTCATTTGTAATGATATTTGTTATAAAAAGTGCTATACTAATAAATTTGAATATATTTATTGGTTGAAAACCAATAGACTCAATGGTTGAAAGAAGTTATCTTGATACAAAGTAAACATTTTAAAATGATTGAAAACTCTGCAATAATGTTAATTTTATTAATATTGTTAATACTTGTAGCATCTCGGTTGTTAGTACCATTGCAAAAACAATCCTGATAGATTAGGTGGAGATTAATGGTGGTATGATCTGTGACATTGTCATTTAGCTGAATAGTTTTGAATTGGCCATATGATGTATGTTTCACTAAGATTATTCTGTTCTCATCAGAAACTTGGACCTGAGTAAGTTCTGTATTGGTCATAAGGGTGACATCCAGCAGCCCCCTATCTATGACCTCTACGCAGTGATTAACCATTATGGCGGAATGATCGGAGGGCACTACACAGCCTATGCTCGTCTTCCCAGTGACAAGAACAGCCAGCGCAGCGACGTTGGTACGTTTGAGCTCTTCTAGCTCAATAAGCTCTCACCATCTGTGACCATTCAAACATCTCACTGTTTGTCTTTTACTGTTTCAGGTTGGCGTTTGTTTGATGATAGCACAGTGACGACAGTGGAAGAGAGTCAGGTGGTGACACGTTACGCCTATGTGCTGTTCTACCGCCGCAGGAACTCTCCAGTGGAGAGGCCGTCTCACTTGCTGGGGCCCCTTGGCGCTGAATCCTCTGCTGCAACTGGTGGTGCTGCCAGTCAGGTGAGCTCAGCACCTTCTCATGTCACCACAGCCCAATGGAAAAACATTTAATCTTAGTAGAGCGGCTGTATACTTGTTCATTAAAGTTGCAAGGGATTGGATAATGTTCCTGGTGGATTCTCGACATTTAAAAAAGGGCTATTTTTTTTTTTTGATGAGGTGTCTCTCAAAAATGCCCAGACAACATCAGATGATTATAATTTAATTAGCAGTTTCATGAGAAGATTGCCTTGTGATATCTCCAGAGCTGTGACTAATAGATGAATCACAAAGCATTACTGTCATTAAATGAGTTGATTTTGATGGATTGTGTTAGGATCTCATGGCTTCTTTCTGATGCTTTCTCTTTGTTCATGATTTTGGTGCATCTCAAAAGGTAAAAATATATAGCAGTGATATTTGAGCCTTGGTTTCAACAATGTGTAAAAGTGTGGTCACATTAGCTAAATTTAATTGGCTAATAAGGTCCAATGACAATAGTGCAGTGATGAATGAAACACTGCTCACACAGAAGTCACTTTCAAACTGAGCAGCTTTCTGTTGGTCAGCACAGCAAATTTGCGTGACCAACTTGAACATGAGCGAAATCTGCATGGGGAACTTTTTCAACCTCCTTCGATACTACCAAACGTCTATATTTCACTTGTAAAATTTCACAGCGCAACAGTAAATGTGACCACACCTTAACAAGAAGTTTCTTTACATTTTGCTCTCTGCTCCGTTGAATGCGTGAATGACCATCACAACACTTGCCAATTTGGCAACATCAGGGTCATTATATGATTGATAACAAGGCGCACATGATCCAAGTTAAACATCGGTAGTCTGTCCTTAAAGTTTGAACCGATTATTTGTGTGCATCTTGGGAAACATCTTGCCTTTTAATTTAGTAGATGCATCAATTACAAGGTGTGTGCATTGATTCAAAAAGCTATGACTTGAAAATGAAATTCTACTTCTGGAATCTACTCTCGCATGCTAATCTGCTTATCCATCCACCTGAGAGTGTGAGCGGCATATGAAACTGGAGCAGTGTGCTCTCTGAAAGTGTATTTGGTGTTCTACGGTTTAATGATGAGGCTAGGCCCTTGCCCAGAAGCTGACACAGGTTTCCGCCAATCGCAGGCGTCTCTGATATGGCAGGAACTGGAGGAGGATGAGGAGGGGCAAAGAGAGTCCTCTCTTCGGAGCCTGTTCCGCCCCGGTCTACGTGGAAGAAGAGCCAGGACAAGGCTGGAGGAAGAAGCAGCGGAGGGCAGGAGTGGGCATTCTCACCGTAGACGAGATGGCATCTCAGATTACTGTGACGGAGAACGCCTGAGATATTTCATCCTGGGCACTGTGGCGGCAGTCCTAGCATTGCTGTTCAACCTCATCTATCCTTTGTTATATTGGTCCAACTGGGCTTGATTTACTACTCACTGCAGCTGCAGACCCTCAGTACAAAGATTTGCACTTTAAACTGATTGTACTGTAAGTCATGACTCTTTTTGATGGCAACTTCAATGTTATTTAGCTTGAGTCACAGCTTGATATAGCAAGTATAGGTAACTGCAGCTTGGAGTAATAATGGGCATGCCGAACGGTAGGGGTGTGCTGAACAGTAGTGGGGCGTGCCAAACAGTTTCTCATTGGTCGCGAAAGCTACCTGTTCCTGTCTCTATAGACTTGGTTGGCATTAATGGGAACATCCACACAAGTCATATCCACCATATGCCGTGGGGGAAAACAAGCCATGAATGCACGTAGACCTTGTTAGATGTTTTATCTTTACTCTTTGTAATGATTACGATTTATTTTTGCTTGGTGCAGTCCCGAAAAGTTTCCATGTGGCGTTCTGCACCTCTAGTATGTTAAAAAATCCTGATCTGAAGTTTTATTCTGCCAAATAAACAGACGTCCATTATAATTAAACATTTGCACTACATGATGCTGGTATTATTGTAAAGATTAAAAAAAGTAATTTCATTCATTGCAATGGCAACTTTGTTGAACAAAACACCAATAAAGTCATGCTTGTCACGTACGGGACTCATTAAAGCAGTTTTTCATGATGAGCGATCACACATCCACATAATGCGTGAGGTTATTAATGTACAAAACATTCAAAAGTCGTCTTTATTTAATGATGGGAAGGGCTGGGCTCACGCTTGTGCTTCAAGCTGATAATCACATTATATGTTCGACACTTGTACATTTTCTCGTCAAAATGCATGCTGCTCCCACAAATATTACACAACATAATAGCTAGGCTATGCTTCATAAATCACCTGGTCTTTTGATGAAGACGGTTGCTATAAAAAAGTCAATAAAATTTTTTCGCTATTGTCAGTAATTCTAATAATATATAATAATATTGTCAACTCCAAATATCAATTTCATAGCACAAGACACATTTTATGATCATTGTATGTAATGCATACTTTTAATCCATTAAATTCAGGAACACTGAATTAACATCACTTCATCGAAAAAAGGTGATTTATGAAGTTGGCATGGCATGCCAATATAGTGGTCGGTGGAGCAGCATGTATTTTGGTGAGAAAATGACACCTCTGGCCATTGATTCCGTTGGGTCATTTATCAGTTACGGATACTGTACTGACAATCTGACTCAACATGGCTCATATATATCTTGCTCTGTCGAGCGGCAAAAGTGATTCTACACTGGGTTAACCCCATCCATTTACATTGTGGGGGGATGGACTGTTTTGCCCCACGCTGACTCTGCCCTCACGTCACGCCCCCAGCTATGACACTACGCCGACCAAGTCTATTGGCCTATAGATTAAAAGGAAGCAATAAATCAAACATTATTTTTGGTCAAATAAAGACCAAATTCCATTCTTTTAACGTAAAAACAACGTTAACGATATTAAGAACATTCGATAAAAAAATGACTTTCAAAAGTACCTTTGGAACCTCTGCATGGCGCGGATTACTGACGTCATCACTGCGAACTTAGGTCTAAGGCTGAATCCGAAGTCGCCCCCTATACGCTATATAGGGCACTATTTGAGGGGACAGCCATTTGTAGTGGTGTCTGAAACCATAGTGTACATTATTGAGTACACTCATTCAAATCTCTTTTCTTTCATTCATTAATTCAGTCATTATGTCTGTTATGTCAGTAACGTGTCTGTTAAACAACAATAAAGTAATTACTAAAGCTGCAAGATATTACCGCGAAGGAAATAAATGATGATTGTATTTTATCAAGCTATTGTAATATAGGAAACTGTTCGGCACGCCCATTACTCCAAGCTGCAGTTACCCCTGTCTCTGATATAGCCATGCCAGTCAGGATTTCTTTTGCCCTATTTCAGTTTTTTTATAATATTGTCCAGTATGTTTCAAAAACACTCAGGAAAATAGCCGTTAGAAGGACTTTATTTGCTGCCTCCTTTTTAACCAGACTTGAGATTGTATTTTAGCTGTGTGACTAACCATTCAATCAAAACTAATATTAAAGGCATAATCTAAAAATGAAAATTATTTTTTTGTGTATGACTTTTTTTTCTGCAGAACTCGAAAGAAGATATTTTGAAGAATGTTTTGGTTCCCTTTGACTTCCATTGTATTTTTTTGTCCATACAGTAGAAGTCAATGGGAACTGAAACTGTTGGTTACCAACATTCTTCAAATATATCTTCTCAAACAGATTTGGAACAACATGAGGGTGAATAAATGATGACAGAATGTTCATTTTTGGATGAACTGACCTTTTAAGGCATATCAGCATTGTGTATCAGCTGTGTTTTCGATATAACTTAAATGTCTTTATAAACAGCATAACGGTGACATTTTAAACTCTAATCTTTGTGGAATTTTTTTTTTTTTTTTGTACTTTGAGCTTAATTTAAAGTCAACATGAATTCAAAATAATTTACACTCTAGTTACAGTTGTGGCCTATTGGTTAGAGTGTTGGACTTGTAACCCGAAGGTCGTAGGTTCTATTCTCAATACTGCTGTTGGTGTGTGTGTCCGTCCATGGTAACCTAATGTGTGTGCACTAACAAATTCTGAGTACTGGTTACCATACTTGGCCTTCGAATCACTTTACTCACTTACACTATTTACTCTAATGCATAGTTTTGGTCTTATGCATGAATGATCAGTGCATGTTATTCTCCAGGATATATTGTATTTATATATTAGCCATATACTTTGGAATATATTTTATTGATTTCAGCTGATGAAAATAATGTCGACCACTGCTAAAACAATGTCTAAATCGTTATCTAGCCAAACTCATTATTCTACTAATAACTTTTTGCAAAACAATTACTTCCAATGGATGAAATCAAGTCCTGTCTTGGATTGTTTCTTATTCTCGTTTGAAGTAAAATGATCTGTGTGCTATTATTTCATGTTGACTTTAGGTTGGTGGAGTCATATTCCTTGTGGTTTGGGGTAAATCTTGCTACTTCATTTTATGGTTTCATGTTCACTTTTTTGTTAATTTTATATTTACTCATTTTAACCACTAAATTATTTTCTTCCATCTTAATTTTTTTCGCAAAAGTTTGTCGGTAGTCTGGTGTTTAAGATGTTTTGTTTAAAAATGGATTGACTGATTAGCATTTTCTGAGTCAGCAAGGCAGGTCAGCTCAGTACTTTCTGTTTTCCTGTACTTTGATCCATTGATTCAAGGCCTAGTTGCACATGTTGTGAATTGAAACGTGATCCAGATATTGTAGGATGGATGGTACTGGGGTTTGTGGGTATGTGGCAGTTTCAACAGTCTCAGGGATGCTGGTGGGCTATGATCGTTCATGTGGCCGTCCACACTACAAAGCCTAAAGACATTTGGCTTCTGTGAATGCCTCCGCTCTGGACACCGTGACCAAAACAATACCATCAGATATTATCGTACCTCATTAAGGTCATGGGTCATTATGTCATCATGGGTGTTCCTGTTTGAAATGTTAGTGGTTCTAATTTAAGGATAAATCTTTGATAAAGGGCACAGGACTACATTATTTATGTATGTAATCATATTTAAGCAGTAATTGAATGTTTGCGTAAGTGATTATTTAAGCATAATCTTAAAATGACAATGTTAACGTTATGTATGATGCTGCACAAAATATGCCAGCAATAATTGAGACCACTTTATATGCTGCTCAATTGTAATAGTGCCTGTACCACGCTCTTCACAAACAATAAATAATTAAAAATGACCAGATCTTGAAATCACTGATTTTTTTGTTGTTGTTGTTGTGGCGTTCATGTACTCCATTCAGAGAATGCCTAAAGTTTCTCTCTATAACAATGGTTTATTTTACAGGCTTCTAGCCAGACACTGTTTGGGACAGACCTGGACTCAGACGGACCCGCTCAGTTGAGCACAGAAGTGACCTCTGAGATGTTTGCACACTCTGGAGAATGCGCCGCCCCGTCCTACAGCAGCATGGAAGAGGTGGATTGAAACGTGACCCAGTCAGGGAGACTTGCTTCCAATAAAACATTAAATTGACTTTAATGCTCACAAGTGGATCTAGCATGGCAAAGGTGCTCAATTTTTTTTTTTTTTTTACATTAGCAATGTGGAGAAAAAAAAGGCTGGGTGTACATTTCCAGCACAGAGACTGTTTGGAAATGTATGATTAAGTGGCCTGTATGTTTAGATGACGTACATAAGGTGATGCTTAAAATAAAGACTAATCCTCAAACACATTCACAAATAATTCTGAAAGGTGCACACATTTAAATACAGTCATAAGAATAATTGCACAGATCTGCAATTTTTTTTTTTTAAATGTATATGTAAACATTTTAACACTTGGAATTATGCCATCCACAATTTCCCATGAAATTGGGTTTCTAATACAATGTTTATCTTGCTTGTATTTACACGAGGTGTTACTTTGGTTAAAACCCATCAACGACTGAGATCAACATGGTTTGTTTGGATGCACAGAAGAGTTTGTTTTTCTCACTGAAGTGTCGCCTGGCCTGTTTCTCTTTAAAGAGTCTGGAAGTGTTGTGCAAAACTATTGCAGTTGTTGTAGGTGAAGTTTTAAGTGTGGACAAGGCAGATTGTTTGGGGGGGGTTCTCACACTCGGGCCATTATTACACTTGATGTCCTGTTCTTTCTTTCTCAGACAATCCAGTGATTGAAAATTTTCTTTTGTTTTACTCCATGTCAGATCCTGTGGAAATGCAAAAGCTTGATTGGCTGAGATGCATGTTGGCCTACAATAGCCCTAGTACAGTGTATCATATACCATATTTTTTGTTGTTGTTGAGTGGATTGTCTTGTTCCCCCTTTTCTTGTTTTCGTATTGGACTGCATAGTAAGCGGGAACTGGGGGTTTGATCGTAAGAATGCTGCTGTGAATAAAACAAATGGTTAATATAAATAAAAGCCTTTTTTGCATAACAACCTTAGATGTTACGGCTGTATGTGCATATTTATTTGTCAAATTTCAATGTTTCACATGTAAGTTGGAAGTAAAATATAATTTAGCTGGAGAGCCACAGGAAAACTGCCCCCCTTGGTAAATATAAGGAAAGGCGGCTGTATAAAAAATGAATTAGCTTTGTTTCTTCTTTTGATCTTTTGTTTAAAAAAATGACAAAAGTCTTACTTTTCATTGAAGTAAATCAATTGAAAAGGTGGGGATATCATATGAAATAAACGATATCCATTATGATTATTATTCACATTACCGGGAGTGCAAGAATAGGTGGCGCTCTCACAACGTTCTCTTGTGAAGCGCAGCGATCCCGCTCTGTCTCGCGGTATTTGACACTTCACAAGGAAGTCAGTCATGCTGTCATCGCAAAAGCCGGTTTGGAGCTTTTACTGTCTATGGTTTGGAGAGCTCAGCGGTTTTTAGTCAAACGTTCTTTCTTAAACGAATGGAACCAACGAATGTATCCTTAACTGACTGCGAGACCGATAAACCATGAGATCGTCACGTGTCAGGCTGTTGTCCATTGATTGAGATGAGTGTCATCCGCGTAACTCAGGGGGAATCTGGACGGATTCATCGGTCAATCATCGCCAGAGATAAATATCCTAATCTACGTTTAAGTATCTTTAATTTCTCTATATTAGATTTTTTTTAAACAAATAAATATACCCTCATATAAATATTTTAGCATTATGTATAACTCGGAGAGCAACCCTGAAACAAGTATCGATCAGAATCGGATCAATGAATGCAGAAGTGACGTGAACTCTGACGGGGCAGGTCTAAATAAAGACCCTTCTGATTTAATCCCGAGGAGACCTTCCAGAAGAATCGTCCTTCACTTTGATCTCAACAACACAATCCTTGTATCTGACGCAGTCACAAAACAAGGAACTGTAGGTGCTCTTGAATACTTCCTGTCCACGGTGACCTGGGGGCGCATGACAAAAGGTAAGACCATTTGTTAAACCTAGTCCCAGACTAAAATGCATGTTTGAGTTGTTTTAAAATATGTCAGTGCCATTGTTTTGTCTCAAGATACAAACCAGTAATGTTTTTTTTCTAAGACATGTTTATAAAATAGACTTAAATGCCCTAGTTGAACTAAGTTTGTCTGTGAAACCAGGCCATAGTGGTTGCCTTGCACACTGACTCCATCGCCTTTGCTCAGCATCTCATCACGTGGCTCTTCTCACTGATTCCAGGTAAATGGGAGTGGTTGTCAGAAGCACCATCTCTCATCCAGCCCTGTGAGGGTGCCGTCACATACTACTCTCAGTTTGGCCGAGTCGCAAGCTTCACCACCGTAGGTCCAGGCCGACGGTTCCGGAAAATCCTGGAAGAACATCTAGAGCTGCTCCAATGGCCGACAGACTTGCCTGCAGATAAGGAGCTGTCTGTTAAGGGAGAAGATGGGAAGCTGTATCACTGGATCCTACCCTCTTTCTTCCAGGTGCTGCAGGACTTGGCTTCACTGGGTGTGGAGTTCTCCGTCCTGTTCCGTACGTTTGGCTCAGATCTCCCCCGTGTTCTGACTGCCATCCAGCATGCTGTTGAACACGGCTCACATCCACTCTTTCCCGACCTCCCGGCTCTAAAGGTATTTAACATGAAGAACTAGGTTTCGTGTTGTCCTAGATGAAGCAGGCCTCATTAGGACTGTCTCCCCTCACAGCTGAAGGTGAATGTGACCTCCGGACGCATCAGGTGCAGTGGAAAGGGTGCAACGCTGATTCGTGGAGAAGAACATGTGTCCACACGGGACGGAGAACGGTGTGTGTACCAGTATCTGAGCTCTGCTGAGGGTTTGGGTGGCTTTCAAGACCACTTTGACTGGTGAGGAGCCTGTTATGTATCGAAATGTATATATATTAAATCGTATTGTTTATTAATATCAAGCCTTTTTTTTCTTCCCGAATAGGTGGGCACGGAACACATACTCCATTTTAGGAGGAAAACCACTCTGGATTGATCCTTTTGATCCCAAAGTTCAGCATATCTTCATTGATGACAACATTCGGCAGAACGACGAGGACACTATTGTCCATCCTAAGGTACGTGATGTTCATTTTCTCGTCTCCAGAATGAGCGTCCCATGTTTCTCACCCATTCCACTGTCCACTCAGGTGTTTTTGGACCCTGAGGGCTTGCAGACTCGAACAGCCTCCACATCAGAGATGTATGATCTGTGTCTGGTACAGAACGACCTTCTGAAGGCCATTTCTGAGCCTGGATATTTCACCCGACGCATCCAGATCTGCATGGACAACTATGAGGGGAATATCCAAACAGGGTAGTTAGATGAATCTCAAGTCATGCAGGGAAACACATAATATAAAACAGACAAATTATGTATACACACCATCCTGTGGTATGTGCGTATATGTGGAAAAACAATGTTCTCTGTTACAACCACAGATCAACACCCTTTCTTTACCTAATGAAGAATGTTGCAATCATTTAGATATATATTATTTACCATCATAGCAATGGGTCAGATTAACTATAGATCTAACAATCATAAATGCATTGGCAGCTGCTCCATAAATCTATTTTGTTATATACGCATGAAGATGGTTCTTCCAACAGTATTCTCAGGGTTTGTGAACATGAGAGGGAATTATTTTAGTGTTTATATTTTGATAAATTTAACTAAATTAAGTCAATCATATTAAGACTAGTGTAGTCAAATCGTGCATCTTACGTAAGAGTGTTTGAAGAATTCATTGTTTTTGCACTTCTATAATATGTTTAAACCCTTTTGGTTTGTTCTAACACCAGTGTGAAGCTGAGACTAACCAAAGCAGAATTTGATAATATTTCTAACATAATCATTGGGTAGCTTGGAGATTCCTATGCATTTTTACATGTTACATTTTCATATTGCCATTATTTAAATCACATTCAAACGGTGTCTACATCTTTTCTATTAAATAATCCAAACAACAGTTAATGCTTTTTGATTCCTGTGGAATCAAAATTCCATCCGTTTCATCTCACTGTAATGGGAGATTGTTATTCTACTGAAGTTTGTTGTTGCACAGTTACTGCTTTTAGTGTGTATTGTTATTTAATGAATTATTTATGATGGCAGTTTTGAAGTTGTTATTATTCTTTTTTTTGTATGACCTTTTTTGTGTGGGGGGTGGGGGGAGCGCTCCCCCAGAAATAAATAATTTGGACTTCATTGTCTGGTCTCTTTGTACTGTGTTTTATTGCCTGTTTATTAATGTCTATATTAATATATGTGTGTATATGTACCTGAGACTGAATATTTACTCTTGACATATTTGTCTGCTTTCTTTTTAGATTTGACATCAAGGCAAAACAATAGTTATTCTTTATAGAACGATTCTAAAATCGGATTGGATTCAATAGAAAATAAGTGCATGTAAACATTTCTACTGAAGTATGCCACAAGAAAAACAGCTTCTGGATTTTCACCTCATTTGAGCATGTAATACATAAATATTAACACGCATATTATGCACAGGCGCTCGGAGACTAATGGTGTTACTATGGTAACTGCCATAAACACGATTCAGCGCTAGGTGAGTGACAAAGAAAACTTGTTCAGATATACACATTGAAGTAAATTCTTTTTTTAGTTCAATGTTTAGTTTGTTTAAAACTGTATAAGAGTAAGTAGTTTATTTTTGGTGTGACGTTAACCAAAAAATGGTTAATTTAGTGGCTATCAACCGAGCTAAAGTTAACTAGCCGTGCTGATCTTATGCAGTAACTGACTGATCCATTTAAATGGTTTTTATTTTAACACGTTGATCAACAAGGTAACGTTAACCAAGACAGCAGAGTAATGTCAGTCTCTGATGAAGATGAGGTGTTGAAAGTAGGGTCTGAGGAAGAGGATGAAGTGGTAGAAAAAAAGGAGATTTCAGGACAAGAGGATCAGGTAAACAATATTGTATTATGCATTTTATATAATATAAGTATATTATTTTTGTTCTTCTTGTTATATTAACATATACTATAATAATAATAATAATAAAATAATTAATAGACTGACATTAAGATTGTCCATGATTTTCTTTTTTATTATTATTATTACTTTATTATCAGATAGAATCCTGTCCACTAACCCAGGACATGATGGCGAAAAGCTTGTCCTTATTGTGTCGCACAGGGAATGGTCTGTCTCATGCCTATGTCAGACTTGACCTTAAAAGCAAGTAAGCTTGTCTAGGACATTCTTCTTTTTCTCATTACTCCCAAAATATATTTCCATGCACATTTGCTGTATCTCACAATGTTGAGCGTGCTCATTTTAAACTGGTTCCCACTAAACCAGGGGTCTGACAGACCTGGCCTTGATCAGCTCCTTCATCCATCTGCGATACTTGGACATCTCCTCCAATCATTTGTCAGACTTCTCCCCATTGGCTGGCCTCACCCAGCTGCTGTGGGTGAAGGGGGACGGTAACCTGCTACGGAGATTTGAGGGTCAGCCATTTGGCCAGCTCGCTTATCTACAGTGGCTCAGCTTTGCCAACAACCGCCTATTTGATGTTAAGGGCATTGAAGGCCCAGCACTGGAAACCCTCAATCTCATTGGTTAGTTATGTCCCAAGTTTAGTAAGTTACTGTACTTTTGCAGTGACAGTGAGATCTTTATACTATAGTACCAACCACACTGTTTTCTTTCAGCAAATTTAGAGTGCCGTATTTAGCTATGTACAGTATGTGATTCAATACATATTATAAGCTGGCACTGGCCACATTTGATTGTAATTTGCACTAGAGTCTAGACAATAACCATTCAACATTAAGCTTCTAGCGCAGCACTAAACAGCAACATTTCATGTCTATATTTTTAGGAAACGGTATCAAGAACACGCAGGGCCTGGAATATCACAATCTAACCAATCTGGTGACCCTCGAGCTCAGAGGAAATTGTTTGGAAACTACAGAAGGCATTTACCTCCCCAATTTACGCCACTTGTATCTGGTAAAATTGCTTGTATTGATGTTTATGGTATATAAAAGTATGTGATACTGATTAGAATTACCATCTGGCACTTTCACACAACTATTTAGGCTCAGAACAACCTAAAGCGATTGGAGGGTCTAGAGAAGCTTGAGCGTCTCAACACTCTTCACCTCAGAGATAACCAGTTAGAAACACTGGATGGACTCAGCCCCGACATGAAATGTCTCCATTATCTTAATGTCAGGTAACAGAATGCAATCACACCAGGTTTAGCATTTTCTCAGTCTGGCTGAAAGCGAATGTGTTTCACTATAGACAGTCTTAATACCACTCTCTGATAACTCTCTTTTTCACATCTTAAGGGGAAACCTTTTATCTTCTATGAGGGCTTTGCGAAATCTAGTGAGTGTCGGGCAAACACTGAAGGCCCTTGTGCTCTGGGAGAATCCTTTAGCGAAGAATGACGATTACAGGTTGTATGTGATCTCACATCTTTCCCAGCTGGAGCGACTGGACAAGGAGCCAATCACAGCTGAAGAGAAGTCTGCAGCCCAGGAGAAGGTGCGTAGCATGTTTATGGCAAATGATATTGTTAAAGGTGCACTGTGTATATTTTAGCGGCATCTAGCGGTGAGGTTGCGAATTGCAACTGCTCACCCCTTCCTTTCGAAGCACATAGAGAAGCTACAGTGGCCGACACAGGACAAAGATGCCGTCGTCTGAGACAGCAGAGAGTAGCCAGCGCTCTGTAGAGCAGATTGTCCATTTAGGGCTACTGTAGAAACATGCCGGCGCAAAATGGCGACTTCACTGTCAGGGAACCCGCGGTGTATGCAGATAGAAATGGCTCATTCTAAGGTAAAAAAAAACATAACGGTTCATTATGTAAGGTCTTTATACACCACTGAAAACATAGTTATGTATATTATATTGCATTTATCTCAATAGATCCTCATAAATACTACACACTGCACCTTTAATTTACCTAAAAAAAAAGTTGTGTCGATAAAGGTTTCTCAGATAATGTCTTTTTTTTTTAGGAATTTGAAGATGAATATGATGAAGATCAAGAGGATAACTCTTGAATAGGCTGTGCTACATTGAAATATACTTGTAAATATTATTTTATTTTCAATAAAGTCTGCTATAAAAAAAAGTGGTTTCATTTAATGTAATATAGCCTCTGATGTGATCTTTATAGCTATAGCTGTTGGTAGAGGGAAAAAAGATAGACTACTGAATAGCACTTGTCACTATGATAGCAAGGTACATATCACTGTAATCTAATGCCTATCATGAAGAGAACAAGGAAACGCATCTCAAGGTTTGCAACCTAATTGTACATGCATTCATTTTCTAATTCATACATATGTTTTAATTGAATATGTATTCTACCAAGTGAGAACAAAAAATGCTACTTCCTCAAATCCTTTGTTTATTTCCCCCATTAAAGGGGCAGTGCCTGTTTCTAACCCTGTAAGCCTGACATTGGAAATATTCAGAAACATTTTTAATGGACAGTTTATTGAACCTTTAGCCAAAACCTATAAATAAATAAAAAACCCTTTGCATATGTGTCAAGTTTTACATCATATGTGATACACAGGCTTTTGTGGTCTATAAAGTATGATATAGTGGGAATATGGAGCTCATGGGGGGAAACACAATAGTTTTATTTAGATGTCCAAACTGAACAAAAATATGTAATTAGGTGCAGGTTTTTTTTTTTTTTTTTGATGATGAGATAACATTCTGATAGCTTGTAATGCGAACCATGGATATTTTACCTAGACTAACATTAAATGTGCATAAATATCTCCCAAGACTGTCTTAGTAGGCTACTAACAGGATTTTTCTAAACAACAATGATGTATAAAAAATCTAGTAAAATTTGCCGCAGTCGAAAAAAACAATATAAAAATGTATAGACCGTACTTGCTAAAACATTATGAACTATCATGTAGAAGAAAAGTTTTCTTGGTCATTTGAGCCTTATAAATTGTGACACAGTCGGCTTTATAGGGTTAAATAGTTTCCACAATCTTTTTCCTCAATTCTGTCATCATGACTCGACGAATCATTGATTAAATCAGTCACTCCTCAGTGATTTTACAACAGTCGCAACATTCAATCATTGTAACAGTGAGTGCAAATGAAGGTTTTACTTCAGTATTTAAAAGAAAAAAACGAAATAACTAAATTATCTCAAAGCCTCTGTGAGATTTAACAGCTCTATTTGTCTGCGGTTTTTGCTCCTGATCTGGCAACCTCTCTCTCTTCTGCTGTCCTGGTGCGAAAAGCGTTTCGTCCAATGGCTGGCCTCAGCGGATGAGTTGACAGCTGACGTAACGCGTCTCTTAAAAGCTACAGCGCACCACGTTACCCGCGCCCCACACCGTGCTCGGTTCTGCTGGTTACTGCGTTATCTCAGCAAGTACAGGTTAACGTAGATTCAGAAGAGTTTATTTGAGTTACAGCACTCGCGTTTATTTCATCTCATTTCCCCCACACAGTTCAAACATGAGCTATCACAAACCCGACGAGAAAACGCTGCAGGGCCTGAGAGACATCGCGAACAAGCTCAGGATTCACTCCATCAAGGAAACATGCGCCTCAAACTCCGGGTAAAATCTTCTGAACTTATTCAAATCCATTCTTAACGTTTTTCTAGGACGGTGAACGACAGGTCTGCAGCTGTGTTCGCTCATTTGTTGTGCAAATGTTCACTTAACGTTCCTGCATAACACGTGAACTTGTCGAGGGGGCCGGACACAGTTCTGTTATTTTCGACCTTTTTACATATTATAAACGAGTCCTTGGCATTGCACTAATACTACGAGAGTGTCTCGCGATATATTTGACAGCTTTTTAGCCCACTTTGGCCTCCCAAGTATAGACTAGTGAAAATTGGCTTAGCTCTCATCGCCCCTATAATTAGCACGGGACTGCACGAAGGATTATAAAGTGTCAATGTTTGTACATTCTAAATTAACCATTGCGTTTAAGTCATCTGTACCACGCACTGTTCTTTTGAATCGGATCTTTTGTTGAACCGGCTCTTTGAAACGAGCTGTTCGTAAGAACCGGTCTGCGGAAATGATTCGGACTTCCCGTAACTAATTCATTTATACCGCCAGCTCGTGGCTGCACGTTTCTCCTACAGGTTGTCACGTGGAGGCGTGCAGGACTCGTGGTATCCGTTGCTCTACGGGTTAAAGTGCTGTTAGCCTCCATGAATACAAAGCATACTTCAGATTTGATTTTCATCGTCCCATAGCTTAATGTATGTGGTGATAAGGAGAGTTCAAATGAAGCTTGCATAAAAGTAAAACTTTGCTTTGTTTGCATTGCCCAATCTCTGCAGTTCTCTCCTTTTTTGAGGCTGACCAATTTATTGCCACAGATGGTCATTTCTCAACATGAACTGAAATCGAAAGGGGGAGTTTCTAAACGTATAGAGGATGGAAAGGCTGCCTTATTAGATACTTTAATTATATATGTATATAAAAAGGAAAAACATTATTTGTGTGTGTGGTCCATGCATCAGCGGGTTAATTTGTTACAATACACTGGACACACCCTCGCTGGCATGCAACAATCTTTCATTTGTTGTAAATCTTGTATAGGAATTTCCCTGAGTGTTGAAATTTTTACCTGATACTATTTGTTTTACTCTTGTGACACTTCCTCTTATTCTGTTCCTTCTCATTTCTGAGTGGATGTCCACCCCCCCCCCCCCCCCCCCCCCTCATCTCAAGTAGTTATCTCTAACTATACATGTAGTGGTTTAAACAAGGTATCAAGGAAGGACTGACCATGACTCAGACTTTTGTCTGCACCTTTTGAAATCTAATCTCATTCTGAATCTGATCAATGGGGATTTGTTTCTTAACACTTTTACCGTTGTTGTTTTTTCTTATTTCAGCCTAAATGAGTCACACTATACAACAAAAATGGTAATTCATCAATGGTGTTATGTTTGGTGAAAAATGAAGAAATATAGTGTACAATAACACAGGACTGCATGTATTTTGACTCACAATAAAATTGTAACAGGTTTTTCAACAGGCAGATTTGTGACCACTCAATTGCATGAGTGCTTTCCAAACTCTGACTTTAAAGTTCTTACAAACTAACAGTTGTACTGCTCCCTTAATTTAAGTACAAATTTGGTAATCTGTACTTTTTTACTGTGTGTTTGACAATAACCAGTGCTGCCACATTTAAAGGAACTGGTCCCATTAAAAAAAGGTTTCAAGTCCTCTTACCGTTTGACTTTCATGAAAAGCAAAAGGAGAAATTTAGAATAATGTTCAAACAACTCTTTCAAGCTTAAAAGTATTTTAAAAAATTTGAATTAATGTCGACGTTCTATTACTTCAGCTTTATTTAAAATATAAGCAAGATATGTGTATTGGCCTGAGACATTAACACTGTAGTCGCTTTATTTGAATTTTAGAGGCTACAACCCTACTACTTTTTATATAGCTCATATATTATGTGCCTCTTTTGGCAGTAGCTGAAGTCATTGATTCTGATAAGGTCTATTACTACACCTCAAACCCCAATGATGACCGTAGCAACTTTTGCCCTTTAGTACCATTTGCAATCATGTTCTAGTTTTTGAAGTGAAAGATAACCTGCACGTCTGATTGGTCTTTAACATCCAGCATGTTTGAGCCGATGGTTAATAGTTGATGGATGGATTGATACTGATGTGTTGCCTCTCGCAGACATCCCACCTCTTGCTGCAGCGCTGCAGAGCTCATGTCAGTGCTGTTCTTCCACACCATGCGCTACAAAGCCGACGATCCTCGTAACCCCTGCAACGACCGTTTCATTTTGTCCAAGGTGGGCCTACATTCTGTGTTGGGTTATGGGCTTCATTGCACTTTTGAGTTTCCTCTAAGTACTTGAAGATTAAATGTATTTGACTCCTCACGTTACTGTTTTCAGGGCCATGCTGCTCCCATTCTGTATGCTGCCTGGGCAGAGGCTGGATTCATCAAAGAGTCTGAGCTGCTAAACCTGCGTAAGGTCGACTCTGACTTGGAGGGTCACCCCACCCCTGTGAGTAATGCTACTCTTATCACCACATCTACCTTTCAAAAGTTTGGGGTTGGTTAGATTTTTTTGTTTGTTTTTGAAAGAAGTCTTTTATTCTCACCACGGCTGTGTTTTATTTGAGCAAAAATAAAGTAAAAACAGTAATATTGTAAAATGATTACAATTTTAATAATTCTATGCAAGCGTTTCTAGGGCTTGGTTAAAAAAAAGTTCTCTACTGTTTTCATTTGTGGAATGAACAAAATCTGTAGCGTGCCAGTACCTTGCGTCCAATAAATTGTAATATACTTTGTGCTTTATTTTTTATATGAAACTGTGTCAGCTTTCAAATTGTCTAATTAATTATAGAATTAACAACATATCGTTAATTTTAACATTACATACCGCTTGGTGCTCTTTAATGTGGTGTGACAGATCGCTGTTACCGCCTCAGATCAAGCGACTTGGCAGCACGAAGCGTACGTGAACGAATAATTTATTCCGCTTTACTACTAGTAATTTTACTCCTGTGATGCAAAGCTGAATTTTCAGCATCATTACTCCAGTCTTCAGGGTCCATGACACTTCAGAATTCATCCTAATATTCTGATTTGGTGCTTAAGAAACATATTTTCAATGTTGAAAATAGTTGTGATGCTTAATATTTTTGTGGAAACCTTAAAGCATTCTTTAAGGATTCTTTGAGGAATGGTAAGCTCAGAAAAACATAAATGCTTTTACTGTCTCTTAATTTAATGTGTGTAAAAAGTTGTATGGCATAAAGGTTTGATTTCTTTAAACACAACCAATACTGACTTAGTTTATCAAGTCTTTCACATAACCAGTTACCATGAAAATAACCTCACTTCTGTTCATTTCAGAAACTAGCGTTTGTGGATGTGGCGACAGGTTCTCTTGGCCAGGGTTTGGGTGCTGCCTGTGGTATGGCCTACACCGGAAAATACTTTGATAAATCTAGGTACGCTTGTTCTTCCAGAGCATGCTGTCTCATTTTGATTCACATTATTTCCCTTTTTTTAATGAAGCAAACCATGACCCACTGTAGTACGCAAGTAATTTGGTGTACATCAAATTAAAAAATGATCAAGTCCAAACAAGGTTTTGCTCACATCATAGTTGATCATTTTATAATGGTGTAATAAGCCCTATTAGGATGGGACACGTTTCCCTGGAGGACATTAGTGAAATTTGTTTCACATGCATATTTTGATATTCGGACATCTGTGTTTATTACAGAGTTGGGAGTTTGTTTTCTAGATGTGGACATTACAAAAGGTCTTCTGCTATGCTTGTGTGCATCAAGTATAATGTGCATGTCTATAAATTCATGTGAAGGATTCTTATAATAATTTAGAATTATATTAGGGATGCACGATATATCGGCAACATATCGTTATCGACCGATAAATGATTATTTTTGATGTTATCGGTCCAATAAGAAAATTTGACCGACATATTCAAGCTGATAGATAATGTATTATTTCCTTCAGCTGAGACAGACGCGCTGTCCACCATGATGGGTTTGAGTTGCTCTAAATATAATTGGAATCACTTCGAAAAGGAAAATACAGTTATGTGCAACATATGCAGCACAAGTCTAATATCTACATAAAATGATAATGAGAATAGAATATGGCTGTAAAAGAGCATTGTGTTTCAGCGCGTTTGTTGAGGGAAGAGCGCGCCCACGGAGTTACACCTTCATTACAAGCACAGTCAAGTTCGCTTGTGCATTCACAGCCTTTTGTGCCATTGTAAGTTGTAATATTATATTTATTATTATTCTGTGTATATAATCTCATATAGGATGCGTTTGGTTGAGTTAATTAACGATGCAGTAAAGCACTTCATTGTACCGGTCTTTAGCTTCAGCACGCATTTCAAACAGAAATGCACAGCATTAATAACTACTGGGACTGTCCTATACATAACACTGTAATGAGAATATTTTTGTAATAAAACGTTGTGAATTCTCTGGGTTTAGTTGTTGTGGGAAGCGTCCACAACGCATTCTGACCAGCACAGTCAAGTTTGCTGGTGCATTTGCATCATTTTAAGCATATGCAAGTCGCAATATTACGTTTTTGTTGTATAAACATCTGATTAATGTCATATAGAATGCGTTTCGTTAAGTCAATAACCCGCAGTGCTTCATTGTACCGGTGATCATCTTCAGTTTCTGCGCGCTCTCAAACAGGGGAAGAGCATCCACAGGAGTTATAAGCCGTTTCACCTATGTGTGATTTTGTGCTAATATAAGTTGTAATATTATATTTATTTTGTATAAATATCTGATTGTTCTCATATATGATGCGTTTAGTTGTTAATTAACCTTCTAAGCGCTTCAGTTTACGGTTGTTTGTTCATTCTCTCCAGCTTCAGCGCGCTCTCAAACAGCAACATTATTCCTAATAGACTAGACTAATATTAAAGATGTTTACTATTACTGTAATATTAAACTTATATTTTTTTCAAAAACACAGAAGCGTTATTTTTTATAACTAGCACTTTTATTGTTCTCGTATCATTTCCATCAACAATATACGGTTTGATTAAAACCATTTCCTTATTGTCTGTGCGGAGGTTATTTCTTGCACTTGCATTCTGATTCTTTATTATGCAGCCTAAGCAATGCTGTTCAATAACTTGTTTGCATTATTTAGGTATATTATTTTTATTTTTTAGGCAATATAATTTTTGGTAACATTTTACAAATAAGGTCTCATTTGTTAATGCATTAACTAACACGAACAAACAGAGAGCAATAACCTTTGTTTATGTTAGTAATAAAATGTTTGTGTATATTCACAGTGCATACCTAATGTTAAAAGACACAACTTTGGGTCTGAATATGTTGAGATTAACATGAACTAAGATGAATAAATGCTGTTGAAGTATTGTTCATTCATTGTTGGTTAACTAATACTAACAAAAATTAAACCTTATTTTTTTTTTTTATAAAGTAAGTTGGCCATAGGAGTGTAAAATTAATTAGAAAAGGTAAGGAATCTTACACTGGGTCAAATAGGCTACTGTAGTGTATAGGTTTGATTTATGTTGAAGTGTTTGGGACATGGCTTTTAATGGTGAGCCTTTTGTTTTTGTAATCAGGCTCTCAGAGTTTATTAAAATTTGTATTTAGATTTATCGGCCAACATATCGGTTATCGGCTTTCAAATATAAAGAATTATCGATATCGGCCAAAATGTTCATATCGGTGCATCCCTAAATTATATGAATAAAGACATGTACATTATACCTGATGCACGCAAGCATAGCAGAAGACCTTTTGTAATGTCTACAACTAGAAAACACACACAGAGTAATAAACACAGAGATGTTAGTCACGTCTGAATTGGTGCACACAGCCATAGATGTCGAGTGATAAGAAATGTAACTAAAACGGCATTTAGAAAACTAGTCCCATCCGACTAGGGCTTATTGAGGGTTTGAGGGAAATTTGAGGGTGTTGTAACCGGATGTGTCTGTCTTTTCTCACTGTCTCATTAGCTACCGTGTGTTCTGCATGTTGGGAGATGGTGAGTGTTCAGAGGGGTCTGTGTGGGAAGCCATGGCTTTTGCCTCCTATTACAAGCTTGACAATCTAGTGGCCATCCTTGATGTGAACCGTCTGGGCCAGAGTGAAGCAGCACCACTGCAGCACAACATGAACACCTACAAGGACCGCTGCGAGGCCTTCGGGTATGTCTTCCAGATACTGCTGGGTTTTAGCTCTTGCTATGGTAAATACACTCACAATGCCACTTTATTGGTTACTAGGGCTGGGTAAAAAAATATTGATTTCTCGATTTTAATCGATTCTCATTATTACAAATCGATATCGATTCTTAAACCCCAAGAATCGATTAGTCATCCTGTTTTCAGTTGAAGAATGAACTGGAAATTGTAGCGCGCCTCCTATCCAATAAACCACAATAATCTTTGTGCTTTGTTACTATTGATATGAAACATACACTCAGATTTCAAATTGCATCCAATTTATTACGAAATTCAAAAACATAAATACCGTGATATCACTCTGGTGCAGCTCAGTTCAAGAGAAGCGGCAGCACGGTGCTCACATGAACTCATCCGCTTTAATACCAGTTACAGCGTGAAATGAACATGAATGAGCATCTGAAAGTGTGTTAAAAGAGAGTACAGCAATCTGTATCACAGTATATGTCACTTCCGTATAGACCTTTCTCACAAAAAACGGAAATACGTAACCGTTGCGGATCCGGAGTTCCTGTCAAGCGCCAACACATCAGAAAAGCATACCCGGCCAAGAGAAAATGGATCAGCGAGTCTACACAACTTCGCTAACGGATTTGCCAAATAATTACATTTGATGGAAATGAACAATTAGGCCTATTTACATAAGTCTCATATTACATAGCTATAAAGAACCAGCATTACATGACGTCTTCCTTGACCAAGATGATGTCTTGTTTGTGCGGACATTGGCTACAGTTCATAATAGTTTAAACATCATGCAGTGTGCACAATTCTATTTTTTAGCATACAACATAATACTTTTAATAAAATTATATATTTTTATTTTAAAAGACTATAATGCTATATGTTTACAATATAATACAAAATGTTGATTAACATCACGTTATGTTTTAAAACGAAATAAATTCACAATACGTATGGAGGCATTTTGCAAAAGTGAATTTTATATATATTACATAAAATCATAAAAAAAAATTAAATAAAAAATATATACACTACTCACGAGGCAACATCCATTTAAGCATGCTTGTTTATTTTAGTAGTCAGTGAACAGCCTGAGAAACATTTAAATAGATTTCAGTTAATAATGGTTATTTACATATATAATATAAATATTAGTAAAAAAAAAAAAAAAATAGTTTTATATTTCCCCACAGAGGTGCGTCATATGCTGCTTTGCATTGAAAGGCTTGTAAGTTAGGACATGAGCAGGGAAGTTTGGTCCTTAATCCCGCAAGATAGCCTGAATCCATTTCCGTCAAACTCCACCATCAACAGGGAAGGAATGAAACGACAGATATAGATGCTTTTGGGAATAAAAAGAACAGCCCGGTAAGCTACAATCACACTTGCTCGTTGCTTGCGCCATTTGTTTACCTGTATCCCTGCCCGGGGAGGAAGAAGATTGGACGACGATTACGTATTTCCGGTCGCAAATACGGAAGTTGTGAGAAAGGTCTATAGGCTTCAAGAGAAACTGTGGGAGGTTGCCACTTTGCTACAACTGACTCCCATAGTTTACTAGTTAAGAGATTTGTTTTCCTTGAGAAAATGTGCCATATATTGTACCTGATATATATCCAAAATAATCGATTTGAAATCTAATCGAATTTCAAGCTTCCGAATCAAAATTAAATTGTGAAATTTGTTACATCTGTGCAAGTGCTTGTTAATGCAAAAATCGAATCAGCCTATAGCATGGCAGCAACTCAATGCATTTAGGCATGATGACAATCTTCTGAAGTTCAAACTGGGCATCAGAATGGGGATAAAAGGTGATTTTAAGTGACTTTGAACGTGGCATGGTTTGTGCATTTTAGTGCAGTATTTCCCAAACTGCTGATCTACAAAATTATGCAGTGTTTCAAACCAGTCACCAATCCCAATTTGTTTTTTGTCCACCCCAAAATTGTTCATCCTTATTGCATACAGTTTTGCATGCTGTTTAACGTGGTATATATATACTGCCTGTGCCTACTGAGCTATAAGCAGTGTGCTAATTTTCCATTCATAACACAACCACTTTCCTTGCCTGTATTTTGTTTGACATGTAACCAATTTGTTTCTTTAGCTTCAACACTTATGTGGTGGATGGCCATGATGTGGAGGAGCTGTGCAAGGCTATGTGGCATGCCAAACAAATAAAAGGGAAGCCCACTGCCATTGTAGCCAAAACGTTGAAAGGCAAAGGTCTCAAAGGTGACTAACTATATCCTGTACTGCAAGACCAACAGCACATCATGATGAACAGCATTAATGATGGCCATTATTATGACAGTCCTCATGCTGACTCTGACCTGTTCTTTTGTTCAGGCATTGAGGATCAGGAGAACTGGCATGGAAAGCCTATGCCAAAAGAACGTGCGGATGAGCTGATTAATGACCTCCTGAGTCAGATCCAGTCCCCCAATAAGCCCCTCCACCCTCAACTGCCCAATGATGATGCTGCTCCAGCTGACCTCACCCCCATCCACCTGCTCACCGCTCCAGAATACAAGATCGGAGACAAGGTGATGAACTGAGACATTATATTTCATAGCTGTTGGAGTTTTGACTGATGCATTTCTTTGAGCAAATGCTTCCCGTCTTCTAAAGTTCCTCAAAAGAAAGCTTTTTAATACTTTTGTTTACCCTCTCAGATCTCCACTAGAAAGGCTTATGGTGTCGCCCTGAAGAAGATGGGGGATGCCAGCCCTCGTGTGGTGGCCCTGGATGGTGACACCAAGAACTCAACCTTCGCTGATATCTTCAAGAAGGCCCATCCTGATCGCTACATTGAGTGCTTCATTGCTGAGCAGAACATGGTGTGTAACTGGATTTTTCTTCCCCTTTACACTAATAATTAACAAGTCATGATGGCAAAGCAAAAGTATATTACTTGAGAGTGTCTGTCACAGATGAATAGGTTTTGTAAACTGTGTTTGTGTAGCACTTTGTAATAAGTTGAAGGTGTGGTGAACTATTCATACAGTGCGTTGTAAATACCTGACCTCACCTTGTTAAAATGTTATCTTTTACTCTTCACTTTCTGACTAATATTTATCACTGTAAAGTGCTTACTTAAATGGGACATGATTTCCCACAGTGAGAAAGAGAAGAGTTCCTTCCTGCATAAACATGTCCAAATCTAGAAAATATTTTATAAAAAATAGATTTCGGCAATAAGTAGTTTGTTGTATTTAGTTATTTTTATTAACTGTTTAAAATAAGTACTAACAGTACATGCACTACAGTTCAAAGTTTGGAGTCTTTTTGGAGTTTTTTTTTTTTTTTTTTGCTTTCTTTTTTTGAGCAAAAATTAATACTTTTAATAAAAAATGTTTAAATAGAATCCTGCAAGAAATATGCATCACAATAACCTAAAATCTGTTAAAATACTTAAGTTGTTTTAAATTGTAATATTTCTCTATTACAGTTTTTACTGTTTCTGACCAAATAAATTCAATTTGTGAACGAGACAAAAACAATTTAAAAACAAATCGTACTGACCCCCAAACTTTTGAACAGTAGTGCAAGTATATTATTTAATTTATACAATTTAATACAAAAAATATCCATATAATTTATCTAAAAATTATGTTTTAAATTTATTTAATTATGCCGCTATCTAGGTGAGTGTGGCTATTGGTTGTGGCACTCGTGATCGCACTGTTTCATTCGCCAGCACTTTTGCTGCCTTCTTTGCTCGTGCCTATGACCACATCCGTATGGCAGCGATCTCCCAGTCTAACGTCAACCTGGTCGGCTCTCACTGTGGCGTTTCCATTGGTAAGGCATTGTGATGTGAAGTACATGTATTTTTGCCATTTAATCTGGACTTATTTCAAATAAAAAAGAAGACTTGACTGTGAAGTGTTTTTTTTTTTTTTTTTTTTTTCGTCCCATAACTTTTAATTTTGTCCAGGTGAGGATGGCCCCTCACAGATGGCACTGGAGGATCTCGCAATGTTCCGTGCCATTCCAACATGCACATTGTTTTACCCTAGTGATGGAGTATCTACTGAGAGAGCCGTGGAACTTGCAGCCAATACAAAGGTATGGTTTCCACTTAATGGCCTCGTATTGGTACAGTCAGTATTATTTTGACACCAGAAAGTTAATTGTTTGTTCTTTGGCTCAGTGTTCATGCAATTTCCTGCTTTCAGGGTATCTGTTTCATCCGCACCAGTAGACCTGACACTGCAGTCATCTATGATGCTGGAGAGAAATTTGAAATTGGCAAAGCCAAGGTAAGAGTAAAAAATATAGACCAGGGGCCTCATTTATAAAACTTTCCATAAATTTAATCTTAAAAGTGTACATGCGCACAAGCTAGATTTTGCGTACGCACACGTTTTCAGATTTATAAAACCATGTGCAGGGCTCGACATTAAGCCGGTTCACGTGCTTGTCCTTCGGACAAGTAAATCTATCACTTACTTGTCCGTGTAAAAAATTTGTTGTAAATATAATTTATTCTGAAGAAATAATCTCACCTGTGTTCAATCAGCTTTGACATATTTAAATCTGCATATGTGATATTTTTACCTTTTTATTAAGGGCATTTTTTTCCATCTTATTAAATATAGGCTATGCTTCAGCTTTCATTTTTTATTTGATCTAGAAATTAAATTAAAATACACTATAGGGCTGTTACCAATCAAATTAAATAATTTGCACAAATTGTTTTAAATATGTTTGGATATACAAATAAGAAATAAACTAAACTGCCAGTAGGTGGCAGCAGGTGAGCATTGTTTATCATTTTTGTTTAACTTCTAAGTAATGACTGTCATTTCAGTGCATATTGCCATTAATGAATCAGAACATTTATGTAAATGTATATATCAAAATGAAAAACATTACTTTTCTCAATCTACAGAGATTGTGTGCATGTGCGCAAATTTTCCTGTCAAGTTTGTTTTTATAAATCACATCGGAAGTGGTGTACGTCTCTTTCATGGCCTGTTTTGTGCGTATGCAATAGTTAGAAATGAAGCCCCAGAGCACACTTTTAATGAAGTTATTTATAGTTTCTAAATTTAGTTTCATACTACAGTAAGGAAGTCTAAAGTTGGCAGACATGCTGAAACTTAACAGTTCAGTGTAATCTGTTTAGTACTGCAGTGAGAAAATGAGGCCTCCTGTTGGGCAGCTGAAAACTGTCTGGTTCACAAAGGTTTTACTAACAATTCTCTTTCTGTCCTGTAGGTGGTGCGGCAGTCCAACAAAGATCAGGTGACCGTTATTGGAGCTGGAGTAACACTGCATGAGGCTCTGGCAGCATATGAACAACTGGCCAAAGAAGGTTTGTTGGACGCCTACTGGCCGTAATACGACATTACATTCGTACTATCTTAACAGTACCTCAGTTTGACATTCGTAATCTAAGTTTAGTTAACTTTATGTTGTATATTGTTATATTATATATGTGAGCTCAAATGTCTGTGAAAATGTGAACATGCTGCTTAGGAGGCTCTCAGCCCCGATATTTCAGATTGTCAATTTCACCTTCTGACCTTAGACCTGCAATTAACTAATTTATTAATTTTTTTTGTTAATTGTATGAATTATTCACTTTGTTCTCACCATGAAGATAGCCATGCTGCTGACAAAAAACAAACAATAAAACTGTTAAATATATGATCTATTTGCCAGGTGTGAACATTCGGATTATCGATCCGTTCACCATTAAGCCCCTGGATGCCTCTACTATTGTGGCAAGTGCTCGTGCCACAGGAGGAAGGGTGATCACTGTAGAGGACCACTACAAAGAGGGTGAGCTCCTGGGATGACTGTAGACCTCCTTTCTGTTACTTTCTTAGTTCCCCCTTTTGCTGTGGCCGATATTTTATGTTGTTCCAATGGTCTCATTGTAGGTGGTCTGGGCGAGGCTGTCCTGTCTGCAGTGGGTGAAGAGCCTGGCATTGTGGTGCAACGGCTGGCCGTGAGCCGTGTTCCCCAGAGCGGCAAACCGCAGGAGCTTCTGGACATGTTTGGCATCAGTGCCAAATGTATCGTTGCTGCCGTCAAGCGTACCTTCGCCAACTGAAACTCTTTGAACCACCCTGAACTACACCCTTTCTTTTTCTCCATTCCTAACCCAGACCCTAGAGTCAAGCTTACCACACATCTGTATCATTCCAGAAGCTCATGGCTTTCAGATATACTTAACTTCGTAGTGTGTGAAAATACTCTAACTTGTGCACTATAGTCAATAGTGTCGCCCATAGCTTTAAAATGCTTTCATTTTGTGTCATTATCAGGTTTGCCTTCTTGAAATCTTTAATGCTGCATTAATAGTGGTTTTTAAAGGTTTGTAAGTGTTTCATAGTGCATCATTAGATTAAATCAGAGTGCATTCCAATTCCAGCTGAACATCATTTGAAAAAAAAAAGACCATTTCACTTTGTCATTTCATAATTTGTCATTTCTAGCGTTTAACTCTGTGTGCTTCCTGTAATTATTACAAGCCAGTATCCTGAAAAATTAAATAAATTGATAAAATGAAATATAATAAATAATAATAATTGAAATAATTTGGTGATAATGGTGCGTGAAGGTGCTTTCAGGGAGTAATAAAATGTAAAACTTTTTTTATTTTACTGTTGCATAAACTACTGGACAACCCGGTTTTGGAAAATTGGTACATGAATGGTTTGGTCTTCGTGACTTGACAAAATGTATCATGTTACTGAGACGACCTAACTGTTATTGCTTGTTTAAACCTGTAGTTTTCACTGAATTTGATGTAATGTGTTAATAAATTTGACTGCCCAGAAAATCTGCTTATTTGCTTCTTGGTTAGTGTGTGCGTGTGCACAAATTTAAGTATCTGTTTTCATTGGTTCTTGGCAGTGGTTAAATTGGCTTTTGTAGGGAGGGGGAGCCCTTATTTACGGTGAATGGTTTTTATTTACGCTTCATGTGTTTTTAGACTAAAGGGGTTATTTTTCCAGTATTAATGTGTAAGGTAGGGTTGAGTAGTTATTCAAACAAATAGAAATACTTTACAGTTCACTTAGGGCCATAGGCAGGGTTTTTTTCAATCCGTGAGGTCAGAAGTTTGGGGGAATGCTCCCTTGAGAAAATTTAGATTTCTCTGATCTACATATGTGCATTTTTAATAAGTTTGAAGGCCAAAAAAAGTATAATAAAAAGCTTTCAAAACCTTGTCAGTGGGCAGTAGATTATTTGACAATAACCCCCTAAAGATGAGCTTTGACTGTAGTCTTTTCATTTTAGTCTGTGTCCCTGAAAAGGGTTGTGAACGTTTTTTTGACCAAAGAGCCTTTTTGTTTTTTTCATATTTGGTATGCATTTTTCCAAAAGAGCCACAGTCTAAATTTTTATAAAATTATTAAAAAGCTTTTTTTTTTCTCAATAGAATGTCAACAGTAGTAATTATTAGGTCCATAACTAAAAACAAACAATTATGCCGCAAACAATAAATAAGTTGCAATATGGAATTAATTGTGCAGGGCTTTCACTGTGAGGTTGACCAACTGATGAGTGTAAATCCTCTTAGCGTGTGTGAACGCCCACAGTGCTTACATCTACTATGAATACTCACTTGGCATTTTGATATATTTCTGTGTGTATTTTACCCTTTAGGCGCACAGCCGAAGACAAAGGCTAGCAGCATCCTGTCAGTAATGCAGTTGTCTTTCGTAACTTATGCTTTTATTATTTATTTTATCGTGACACTCGCAAACAGCACTGAACACACAACTTGAATATTATCATAAACTGGTCATTAACCTCGGTAGGCTGTAAAACAAGGGAATTGTAATTGGCTGCTTTTTTCTGCAGATAACGGATCTCTGTTGATGTGTGTGTGTCTAATCTTTGTATCGATCATGTTAGTAATATTGGTTATGTTAGTTATGTTGGTAAAGTGTGAGACCTGGCGAGCCATAGGAACGCTGCTCTAGCCGTTCGCGGATGTCCATGGTAACTCACTGTTAGAATTGTGACGGTGTTACCTGATGGCTGTGGGCGCGGGGCTGAACCAGAGAACGCAGCGATTAATGCATTATGACATCTAATTCCACGTAGCCTGTATTTGCCAGGAGTTGATCAATAATTAAAGTCTAATAACAATATTTCGCGCTGAAGGAGACGGAGCTGAGCTCCAGCAGGGTGTGTTGTGGACCTGAGGAGGCAATTTAGCCTCTGGTTCTTGGTCTCATTGATTTTTAATTAAACGATAAGAAGTAGATTTGTGCAAGAAATAATGGAGAACAAAACGTTCAACCTGGTACAGAAAATGGTTTTTACTTGAACACAAATAACTATTCTGGGCAGCGGTACATGACACCATTGACTTATTTCAACAAATATGTGAAATGTAGATCATTTTCGTTGCTTCCAAATTGAGTGTCCGTGTGGTGACGTCAGAGAGGCTTGCTTGGGTCAGGGAATGACTTGAATCCGTCAGGTGAGATTTTTACTCGACACCCTTCATGAAGTCCAAGAACTCTGATGGTATTAAAGGCAAGCATTTCAGGTGTCGAAATTAGTCGTTTTATGAGTACATATAAAAGTACAATGTGTTGAATGTTTTGCTGCGTGCGTTTACCGTCGTAATCGATCTTGCCGTCGTTGTTCTTGTCTCCGTCCTTCATGAGTTCCTCGATGTCGTCCTCTGTGATGGCCTCACCTGTCGACTCCAGCATGTTCTTCAGCTCGTCTAAATCAATGTAACCATCTCCATTCCTTAAAGAAACAACGATAAATCATGTGTTTAGTATAACAACCACTTTTAGATGGATGATCATGCTAATAACCTACTATAATATGCTTTGGGGGAAAAAATGCAGATCATACTTATCAAACATGCGGAAGACCTCAGCCAGCTCCTCTTCTGATTTTCCTTTGCTCTCCTCTTTCATACAGCGCACCATCATCACCAAGAACTCATCGAAGTCCACTGTCCCGCTTCCTACAAAGCACAGAGACCACTCAACAATGAAATCCCAATTCATGCCATCAACTAGGCTACACATGAATATGAATATCTTCATCTAATATCCAACATACCATCCTCATCTACTTCATCTACCATTTCCTGCAGCTCTTCTTGAGTGGGGTTTTGGCCAAGCATCCTCATCACCTTCCCCAACTCCTTAGTGCTGATGCAGCCATCCTCAGCGTCCTGCACGAAGATGTCGAACGCAGCACGAAACTCTGCCAGGTACAGTTAAATAGCAGCGCAAAAGTCACACGTCAACAACACTCTTGTGTCTGATCACAATGCATGCAGTTATATGTTCAAACACACAGATTAGAAAGAGACACTCACCATTTTTCTGTTCTTCTGTCAAGTTCTCCACCTATTAGGTGTAAGAGAAAGCTCAAAGCTTTGCTCCAGTTGACTTTGAACTAAAAATACAATATGTTGTAAGACTATATAGCACGTTATTCGTCAGAGACTGACCAAGGTCTATTCTTTACAGGAATGACAGCTGTCACTCGCTTAACGGCCTTCAGACACCAGACACCTTCTGCCCCATTGTTAAATGCTTTAGCCTCAGTGCCTATGACCATTCGCTATTTCACCAGCTATTGTGGGATATGCTAAACCTAAACTTTTCAATTCTTTTGTTGTGTTCATTCATGGAACAAATTCATTTTGATGGTGTTTTCTGTGCCATTTGGCTATATAGCCTTAAATGGGCACCAAATTGCTGCCGTCCCATTTTCATTTATTGATTTAACCTTGAGTGCTAACATGGATTGATTTCTCCTGCAGATTATTAGTTATAATACTGAAATATGTCATTCACAGAGAAAGGACATGGTTAACTGTCAAATGAACAATTATTAAGTTATCATTTAGCTGAGGCATTCATACAAAAAAAAATGTATGGGACTTTTTTTTACAGGGTCACTCTCCTTTCAGGCAGCCTGAGGTTTAATGAAATGCTGATAATTATTGCATTCTTAACTTACCGCTGCTTTATATACATCATCCATGGCTGTCCTGGATTAGGGGTTTTCTTTTTAAAAGTGTCTGTAAACTCCTCACAGGTAATCCAGCACTGAAACCCTGTCACCCAGCGCTCCTCTCTTTACAGCAGACACAGGACGAAGAGTCCCAGAGCCACCTGCTTTGGTCTTTATGGCTGGAATGGATGGCTCAGAAAAGACAAAGCCTTTTGTCACTCCCCTTCCCTATCTGAGAGAGCAAGGGATGGGTGAAAAAGGAAAGGGAGCGGGGCAGAAATGGGTTAGGGATGGTATGGGCTATAAATAGAGGAGGAATGTCAGAGACAACAGGCAGGAGAACTCGAGTTATGACAATAAGTCCTTGGCACCGGTCTCCCTGGCAGCATGCGCAACAACCCCATATCAAGTTCTAAACTTATCCACCGGTCACCTGCATTTGCCAATCATTGTTGAGAAGCATCACGACTCCATTCTTGTGGCAGGCACTGGTCGTATGCATGCATGGAAATGACTATAATCAAAGAGGCCAATGGCACTTATTATTATTAAATATTATCCCATGTTTGGGCTTGATAAAGATGTGTGTCCTTTAAACAACTGAATCTTATTGGCCCTTTCAAAGTTTTTCATTGGCCAAAGAACCACATATGGGACTCGGATAACCAAAAAGTTATAGAAAACGTATGAACAAAAATAAATGTTTGGAGGCAAAATGGAAAAGACATATTTTAAAAATCATTTTACTAATTAAGTACATTTGTGACATTGATTGTGTTGCTCTTTGTACGGTCAGATGTCCTTGCTTCCATTAAAGTTCATAATGCTCTTTAGATCACCTTAAATCATGTTGGAGAACATTATCCTCAGATGCAGTGACATTTTTTTGTTTTTAAATATAAAAAAGGCACAAAAGAGGCACTTTAACTAAAGGTTTCAGACCGTATGTACAGCATATGCAAATAACCTCTGATAATTGAATCCATAAACTATTTTTCTCTTGTCCATCGCAGATAAAAAGAACATGTTTTTGACTACAGTAACCATTTTAAATGCAATTCTGAATGAAAGATCAGGGGAAACATCTAATTATTCAAGTCCTAAGGTTAGTGATGTATAAACAGCTGCTTCACTGTGGCACAAGTCCACCTTTATTTCTATAATTAAGTCCCACGAAGGGAACCCAGCACTCAAGGCACGTCTTGTTCCTGAGCTGCTTAAATACTTGAATTTATTTTGTGAATGATTACATCAGTCCTTCTATTTTTTCTTCCCTTTTTCCTCTACAAATCAATCAATATTTTGTGTCAAAATGAGACAGCAAAAGTGTCATATTAGGCCACAAGGCAAGCTGCATGAAAGCATCAAGCATAGACTAATGGCTCCAGAGCTGACATCACAATGATACGCTATGCTATTCTGGATTCCTCTGGCCTAAATAAAGAACCACCTACTAGCCATGAACCTTCCCTTAAAAGACTCAGAGGAGGAGATTACAAAGTACACGTACATACAACTCATTCACAAATAGTATAATTTCATAAGAAGTATGAAAGTGTAATCTGGGTTCATTTAGCTATCGCAGTTCACAAACTTTTGCTGTGTTAGGGGAATCTTCTCTTGGTTTCACTCGGGAAGTCTAGCTGATGATCAGATGTTGGTTTTCTCTCTTTCTCTTCCCGTGTTCTTAGCAGCTTTATCCACGGCCGGCATTCACTGACCGCAGCCACCTCATCCTGAGAATATGTAACAGCTGAGACACTGAAGGTGTGTGTGGGACAGTGAGGACAGAGTGGTTGGACACTGGACAGGTCAGCAGAACATACACTAGTGACTCACTACGGACAGACATTTGTACGAGAAGCAGCAGTCTGGCAAAGTGGTTTTGCCAGATAGCGTAAAATTACAGATACTGCCTCACTCTTACCCACAGTTTGTTTGGACAGTAATACAGGGTCATCCATTTTAAATGTTACTTAAAGAAGCAGAGATTCAGGAATCTTGGTTGTGTAGGGAGAATTTTAGAAAAAGCCTTTAGAATATTTTTTGAATTTTTTTTAATAACTTTAGCTTTAAGTAACTTTGAAAGTAACAGGTATGCATACTCAGTTACTATTTATGAAAATTAATGAAATTAAAACAAATAATTTCAGTGTGTGTATGTATATATATATATATATATATATATATATATATATATATATATATATATATATGCAATTCATGTGTGTGTGTGTGTGTGTGTTCTCATGTTTTTCTATCATGGTGAGGACTTGAACCTGAATGCACACAGACTCATGGGGACTCTCGTGTCACTGTGGGGACCTATATTGAGGTCCCCATGGAGAAACAAGCTTATAAATCATACAGAATGAGTTTTTGAAAATGTAAAAATGCAGAAAGTTTTCTGAAATGGATAGGTTTAGGGGTAGGATTAGTGTAAGGGGATAGAATTTACAGTTTGTACAGTATAAAAACCATTACGTCTATGGAGAGTCTCCACAAAGATAGTGAACCAGACGTGTGTGTGAGAGAGAAACATTTTATGAACATTTTATTTTTAGTTATTTAAAAAAAATCTGATTTAAAACTTGAAAAAAATGTATGAAGATTCCTCAAGTTGTGCACATAAAAATATGCTTCCTATGTCAACATACAGAGTTGTTGCTCCGTTTTGTAGCCTGTGTTGTCTGAGCAAATTTAAACAGAGTCGCAAGGCAGTATCTCGCCCTGCAGTGATACTTTATGGAGTAAATGTAAATGCAAACAATCTCTCCCTATACAATGTGACCCTGAGAGCCTGTCTATTTGTATGTGTGTGTGAGACGCTTGTCCAACCTTAACTCAGCCTTTTTTTAACATCCTTCTGTCCTCCCCCACATTTCTCAAATCTCTGATTTCACACTAGTGATTGAAATTAAAAATGCTATTTAAAAAGAGTACTGACACCGCACCTAAAATGTTTAAATGGCATTGCATTAGAAAACTAAATATTGGCATTGGCATTTATTTGAAAGAAAGCCCAAGAAATGCTGTCTAATTATCCAATGCCAGACATTTTAAATGTGACTTATCTATTGTATATATATCATCCTATAATCTCCATAAACAAAAGGAGTGTGTAGCTGTATGCTTTGAGGACACATTGCATTTGTGTGTATGAGTTAGAGAACCATGTCTTTCTCTTTTGGCAAGGTCTTTTTCTTACATACGTGCTAATGGCAGAGTGCCAGGCTGGAACATGTTGAGGACGAGACATGGAGCCGGAGAGAGATCTCTGTACGGGTCAGTCAGGCTGCTCTCTCACTGCCCTCTTGTTTGGATAACTCTCTCATTTGTCCATCTCAAGTGCTACAAGGTGTGAACACTGTGTCATTGTGGCATGACGTGACTGACATTAACCATCATCTCCCTGCCTCTCTCTCTCTCTCTCTCTCTCTCTCTCTCTCTCTCTCTCTCTCTCTCTCTCTCTCTCTCTCTCTTTGTCCCAACTCTAGTGTTTGTTGGCACAACCGTTGACTTTATAAGGAGGGGTTGATATTTTTGTGAACTCCTGGAAATTAAGGTCCTTGTACACGTCTAACCACGTACTGTGATCTCCTCCCTGTTTTCTTCTCCTCCTCCTCCTCCTCCTCCTCCTCCTCCTCCTCCTCCTCCTCACTGCTGACTAAGAGAGAATTTAAGAGGGCAGCTAGAGGTGAGCCTACAGGTACACAGTGAGCATCTGAACAGATCGGATCAGAACCATGCAGGCTCTTTTGGTGTTCTGCTTGTGCTTAGGAGTTTTAGCTGTGGACGGAGAAGCACTGAATGATCTGGATTCACTCATCGCATTGTCACCTGAGACTGATGTTTCATCCTCACAGCATCAACCGGTGGATTCTTCTTCAGCTTCAAGTGAGTAGAGCAATAATTATAGTAATTATGATTTCAAGAGCAGTAGCACAGGATGCAATCTCAGGACTGGTACCATTGTAAGTAGTTCATGGTGTCTGTTATGCTTTTTCTTGTTCAAATAAGTTCATTTAATGAGGATAAAACTCATTGAAATGTCTTTTATAGGAGAAAAAACAAGTAACATACATCTGACAAATCTGTTAAAAAGAATCAAAAGAGATATTTTGAGTGAAATAAAATAGAGGTAAAAGCAAGTTCCTTGACAAAAATGTTGTGATAGAGTGTATCTGCCACAAAGCTGTTGGAAATGTCTTAAAACATTTTGAAAACATGTGTCTGTCTGCATCTAGAGTGGCATTTTAAAGTACTCAAACTTCATTTAAAATGGATGATTTATATTGTTTTGGATAAAATATAAAAGCAGGTGGTATTTGCAAAAAAATGATTGCTTTTCTCTGAGCTAACTCCACTTCTCAACATGGACTCGGGTGATTTTAGTTGATGTATGAAATTAGTTCTCCTCAAGTTCACACAGGTGTCCTAGCAGAGTAACCACAGGTGTAGTTAATCACGTCAACAAGGAATATGACCCACTAACATTAGACAACTAGTCTAGAATTTAAATATATATATTGTTTCAACATTTAAAGTCTCTTATGCTCACAAAGGATGCATTTATTTGATCAAAATACAGTAAAAACAATAATATAGTGAAATATTAATACAATTTAAAATAACTGTTTTCTATTTTAATATATTTTATTACTGTAAATTATTCCTGTAACGTCAAAGCTGAATTTTCAGCATAATTACTCCAGTCTTTAGTGTCACAGAAATTATTCTAATATGCTGATCTGTTGCTCAGGAAACATTTCTTATTATTATCAGTTGAAAACAGCTGTGCTATTGTGGAAACTATTATACTTTTTTTTAGGATTCTTTGAAGAACAGAACGTTCAAAAGAACAGCATTTATTGTAAATAGATTTTTTGTCTTTACTATCACTTTTGATCAATTTAGTGCATCCTTGCTGCATAAAAGTTGCCTATTATTTTCTTTTAAAAAATCTCCTTTTTTCAACAGTGCAGTTGTTGGTTCCCACATAGTTCTGTGTTCACTGATTGTCGATATTGTGTTGAATCATGACTGGATTTGCAGGTGAAAAGGGAGGCAATCAAGCACAAAGAACGAGGCAATCCAGTGACACTACCACAGATACACAGGTGAGTATTTCTGCAGTCAAAGCGTCACTATCCTCAAATAGAGTGATGAAATAAATAGAAAACAGTAAATATTGAATTCGTGGCCATACGTGTGTCCCATAGTAATGCCTGTTTGCTGCACAAGCTGCTACTGTTGTTACAGTGGAACAAGTATGTGTATTCTGGCAGTCTTAAGACAGCACGACCATACCATAAATGCTAATTATAAGTCTATTTTTGCTTCCTGTCTTAATGCTCAACCTCTCATTTTCCACCTCCTTTATTCCTGTCTGTTCTATTTGTCTTCTATATTTAGTTTGTTTAGTTTGTTCAGCATGTTTCTGGTCATTCCTGTTTCACTAATGGGCTTGATTCCCTATGTGTGTCCCATCAGTCAGTTATGGGGCGAACCGAGGCCGTGTGGGTGGAGCTCAATGCAGTTTTGGAGAGATGGGGTGGCGCAGCAGGAAAACTAAACGCAATATTGAGGGGACTCAACGAGGAGAAAAAACGCCTCATGGACCAAGGGGAGGAGCAGAAAGCAAAGAAAAAGGAAGAAGATGAAGAAGAAGAAGAAGATGATGATGATGAGGAAGAAGAAGAAGAGGAGGAGGAAGAAGAGGAGGAGGAGGAAGAGGGAAATGAAGAAGCGGAAGCTGAAGAGGAGGAGAATGATGCTTCTAACAGCACCTTGACCCGAGATGGTTTCATAGACTCGTTACCAGAAGGCTGCCAATTGGGAGGAACTAGAATATCCTGCAAGCAGATTGGCTTGTCCCACCTGCCCGTCATCACGAACCTGGAAGTCACCATACTTGAGCTGCCTGGTAAGGTCTGGACAGACTGAAAGATCCAACATAAGTATATGGATCACTGAGTCACTCTATAATTTATGTCGGTTATGTCTTGTAATAAACCCAGCCGTGCAGCGTTTTAACCAGTGTGCTGTCTTACAGGCAATAACTTGACAAGAATTCCTCCTCGTGGTTTTTCTGGACTGCCAAATCTTGAAGAGCTTGACCTAAGTTTGAACATGCTGGAAGACTCCTCTTTCGACCTAAGTCTCTTTATGGTACTGGCATTTCTTTATCCCTTTAATTACACCAGTTATATACATCTATAATCTTTAAAGTGCAAACACTGTACATTTCTACATCGAATCTAAAAAAAGTCTGGATTTTTAAGAACATACAAATTAAAAGGAAAAAGTTTCAAATTATAACTGTTAAATATACATGTCCGGCCAAGATAAGTCTGGATTTCTCACTGGGAGACCTTGAGAAGTGACCAAACACACCACTCCCAGAGCAAACGCAGCACCATGAAAATAGGAACTCAGTGTCGGTGAAAATTAGCATGAAGAGTAAATGTTCTTTGAGGAGGGAAACAAGTGCACAATTCACAGTGGCCATTTATGACATTCCACATATGAAAAAACAATACAGGTCCAGTAGTCTGGAGCAGCAAAGTTTGAAATACATGTCTTAACATTCAAATAATTTAGCCAACATGAAAAATTGAGGCTTTTCATTTGGTGGTAGGCACGGTGGAAACTTTTCACTAGGCCCAAAGCAGACAGGGACACTTGTTGAAAAGTTTTTTTTCCTGTTTTTTTGACAGAATCTGACAAAGCTAAAAAGTCTGAAACTTGATGGCAATGAACTTACAACAATTCCACGCTTGCCATCTTCTTTGGAGAATCTAAAGATAAGCAGCAATAAAATAAACCAACTGGCTTCACACAGCTTCAAAGGTTTGTGCTGTTTTGAGTTTATTCATGCTTTGGTATGTATTTCTGTGAGTTTAGATGTAGAAGCATTATTATGAGGGAAGTCAGAGTTCTTCATTTTTTCCTTAAAAAAAAAAATACAGATAAAGAAGATAATGTTAAAAAATAATGTACACTCACACAAGATTATGTTTTATTGTACATTGAGACAATCGTTGAGATCGCATAACCAGTTGAATATTACTTGCTTTATCGTAGTAACTGTCACTTGTTGTTGGACACTTTTACTCAAAATATATACCTAAATTAGACTGCTAATAGGTCATTAGTACTATGTTGCTTTTGTGTGAGGTTATATCCACACCACTAGGTGTCAGAATAAGCCCAGGACAGCTCAAAATAAAAAAAAATTACTAATACACCTTTAACTAACTAAATAACTAATAAAATTTTTTCTGTTGTTGTAGGCTTGACAAACCTGCAAGTCTTAGAACTGACGGGAAACATTCTCTACGAGGGCAGTATTGCACCCTGGGCTTTCAAACCTCTGAAGGCCCTTAAGTATTTACGACTGGATAAAAACAGATTCAGTTCCATTCCAGCGGGATTACCCCCATCTTTAGAGGTCAGTTGTGTAATCCAGCCAATGTTTCAGTCACTTGCGTCTCTGTTTAAGTTGAGGGGTTTTATATTTTGATATGTCTTGGTGTATTTGCAGGACTTAAGGTTGCAGGAAAATCAAATAGTGGAGGTGCAGGACAGGCTTCTGGATCAGTGTGTTCACCTGAAGGTGTTAGATCTCAGTCACAACCTCCTGAAAGAGAACAGCATCTACCCTGAGGCTTGGATCAACCTGCCGTGAGTTTCACATGCACATTTTCATACTTTATTAATACACATTATAGGTGTATGTTTATTGTTTGAAGAATAGCAACCTGCTCTAATATATTCTTAGTTCGTTATAAATTGTATAAAAATATATTGATATATTATTATAGAATTTATTTTATACAACATTTTTAATATAAATTATCAAAATTAATTGATTGAATTTTATCATAAATAGTAAAAACATTTATCTTGTATTATTTCTATATAAAACATTTCATATAATATATTGTTATAATTGTATAATGTATTTAAACATGAAATATTAATATTTATTTATTTTACGTATTGATGTGATTTTATATATATATATATATATATATATATATATATATATATATATATATATATATATATATATATATATATATATATATATATATATATATATATATATATAGGACATTTTCCTTGTTAGCCACTAGATGGTGCACAACAGACACGTTGAGAGCAGTCTAACCCATCCTGTGAATGTGTTTTGGTAGAACACAAATCCTGTGTGTTCGTCATCATCAGAATCATTTGAAGGAGGGTGATCATTTATTTTAGCCCTGCTGTCACCCTGCATCTGCCTCATAGTTTCAATTCGACCAGAGTAGATGTGCCTCTCCAAGGTCTCACATCACTCATCCTCAGGAGCGTGTTATACGGGAGGCAGAAGTGACAGAGAACTCACTCATCACTCACTCTGCCCTTTGCCCTGTCAAACACACTGAGAGATGGGGTGAAGTTAGAATAACAAGCCAGAGAACATACCATGTCCCAGCTGTTTGGAAATCCAAACTTAATTCCATGAGTAATAAAGACTTTATCTAGGATCGTATATATTGAAGATTACTAGGGTCAATTTTGTAATTAAACATAAGCTCACTCATGGATAACAGTTTGCACTTGTCCTGTGGTGAATCCAGATGTTTGGCTGGCCGCTGATCAGCCAAATGGTGCGGTTTACAGCACTGGTTATAGCTTGGCTATGTGTGCGTATGATTCATACAGGGGTGACCGTGAAGCTCAAGCACTCCTGTAGAGAGATATTTTGTCATTTCTACGAGTTGCCAAAGTACAGGTACTAGGTTAGCACACTAATCCATCCATAACCCACCATCCATACTTCTGCTAAAAGCTAAAAAAGAAAAGATGCAACAGTAATCAGTACTTTATACTGTAAAGAGACATTCAAAGTTCATCCAAAAATGAAAATGTTCTCATTTACTTGTTTCAAACTTGTATGACTTTATTTTTTCTGTGGAAAACAAAAGAAGAAAATTAGCTGGTTGCTATTTACCATGCAATTACAATGAACGTGAACTGGAGCTTTCAAGCTTCTAAAAAGGACACATAAACACCATAACATTATCATAAAAGTAGCCTATATGACTTATATTCCAAGCCTTCTGAAGTCATACAATAGCTTTATGTGAGAAACAGACCAAAGGGTCGGCTTATGTTAAAATGAGGCCTTTCATTACAACTTTCTCTGCTTCATAAGCTTTTTGTCTTTTCCATCCCCTCCATTCCCGCTCTCACACTGACTCTTATACCGTCAGCAATTCATACTAATACATTATTCATCTCCAACATCTTTTACTCATTTTCTTTTCTTGCGAATTGCAAATCTTTTTGAAATGGTGCCATTCAAAGTGGGAATAGAAGGAACTTCTAATTTTCTTTCTTTCCCTCTTTCACTCTCATCAAGCGGACATTATTGCTGCAACTGTTGCCATGGCTGATGCACTATTTGCTTTCCAGCTGCTTTTTTAAGGTAACCAGTGATTAGCTGCAGTGAGCGTAAGTAAGCTTTGATCAGCCATCAGCTCAACTTTACAGCCTCTTTATTTCAAAAATAACATTGTAACCAAATTGTGCTGTTAATTGTTTCTGTAGATGTGTATGTGTGTGTGCATGCATTCACATATGTGAGCCCAAACGCACTATATTATTGTCTCGGCACAAAAACTGAGGCAGGTCTTTTGATGTCTACTTTAATTTCTTCAGCCCCGATGAGTGCCTGTCGGCCATAATAATGTCCATTTCGGCACCATGGACCCAGTCTACAGGGAGTGCAGAATTATTAGGCAAGTTGTATTTTTGAGGATTAATTTTACAACATTAATAATTAAACAACAACCATGTTGTCAATGAACACAAAAAAACTCATTAATATCAAAGCTGAATATTTTTGGAAGTGGTTTTTAGTTTTAGCTATTTTAGGGGGATATCTGTGTGTGCAGGTGACTATTACTGTGCATAATTATTAGGCAACTTAACAAAAAACAAATTTATACCCATTTCAATTATTTATTTTTTACCAGTGAAACCAATATAACATCTCAACATTCACAAATATACATTTCTGACATTCAAAAACCAAACAAAAACAAATCAGTGACCAATATAGCCACCTTTCTTTGCAAGGACACTCAAAAGCCTGCCATCCATGGATTCTGTCAGTGTTTTGATCTGTTCACCATCAACATTGCGTGCAGCAGCAACCACAGCCTCCCAGACACTGTTCAGAGAGGTGTACTGTTTTCCCTCCTTGTAAATCGCACATTTGATGATGGACCACAGGTTCTCAATGGGGTTCAGATCAGGTGAACAAGGAGGCCATATCATTAGATTTTCTTCTTTTATACCCTTTCTTGCCAGCCACGCTGTGGAGTACTTGGACGCGTGTGATGGAGCATTGTCCTGCATGAAAATCATGTTTTTCTTGAAGGATGCAGACTTCTTCCTGTACCACTGCTTGAAGAAGGTGTCTTCCAGAAACTGGCAGTAGGACTGGGAGTTGAGCTTGACTCCATCCTCAACCCGAAAAGGCCCCACAAGCTCATCTTTGATGATACCAGCCCAAACCAGTACTCCACCTCCACCTTGCTGGCATCTGAGTCGGACTGGAGCTCTCTGCCCTTTACCAATCCAGCCACGGGCCCATCCATCTGGCCCATCAAGACTCACTCTCATTTCATCAGTCCATAAAACCTTAGAAAAATCAGTCTTGAGATATTTCTTGGCCCAGTCTTGACGTTTCAGCTTGTGTGTCTTGTTCAGTGGTGGTCGACTTTCTGCCTTTCTTACCTTGGCCATGTCTCTGAGTATTGCACACCTTGTGCTTTTGGGCACTCCAGTGATGTTGCAGCTCTGAAATATGGCCAAACTGGTGGCAAGTGGCATCTTGGCAGCTGCACGCTTGACTTTTCTCAGTTCACGGGCAGTTATTTTGCGCCTTGGTTTTTCCACACGCTTCTTGCGACCCTGTTGACTATTTTGAATGAAAAGCTTGATTGTTCGATGATCACGCTTCAGAAGCTTGGCTATTTTAAGACTGCTGCATCCCTCTGCAATATATCTCACTATTTTTGACTTTTCTGAGCCTGTCAAGTCCTTCTTTTGACCCATTTTGCCAAAGGAAAGGAAGTTGCCTAATAATTATGCACACCTGATATAGGGTGTTGATGTCATTAGACCACACCCCTTCTCATTACAGAGATGCACATCACCTAATATGCTTAATTGGTAGTAGGCTTTCCAGCCTATACAGCTTGGAGTAAGACAACATGCATAACGAGGATGATGTGGTCAAAATACTCATTTGCCTAATAATTCTGCACTCCCTGTAAATACCGCTGTAAATCCCAGCTCCATCAACACCTCATCACCACTCCATTTCTCAAACTTTCACTCATTTGGCAACCCAGCCACATACAATATATACACATACAAAAAGATGTAGCCATGACAATATTTTCCTGAAGCTTCTTTGTGATCAGTCATTTCCAGCTGTGATCATAGATGTGCTGTATAAGTTGATTAGCTTAGAATTTGGTCTAAAGATGACAAATTGTGTACTTCTGGGGGGTATTTGGGTAATTTTGTAATTCTGTGCCAGACTTGCCATTGAGAATGCTATCAACTACTAGCTATTATAGACCCCCTGCATATAAACAAATTGCTGGGATTTACAGTGGTGTTTAGACTGGGTCCATGGTGCCGATATGGACATTATATAAATATACTTTTCTACATTTATACTTCTGCACTAGTTCCTGTTCTACTCTGGCTTGTGTGCCATTCTGAATTGCAACTCAGTAAATTCCTTATCCTGTCATGTAATTTCAAGTTACAATTCAGTGAAGTTGATGGCTCCTGTATGAGAAATTCTGATTTCCCTCATTTGTAAATCACCTTGGATAAAAGCCCCTGATAAACACTTAAAAGTTCACCCAATAAAATGAAAATTGACATCAGTTACTTATCCTCATGTCATTCCAAACCCATAAGACTTGTTTCTCTTTGAAAGACAAATTAAGATAAACCTGAGAGATTTCTTTTTCTCAGTTTAAAGTCCATTCATTAAATGATGAACAGATTTAATTTAGGCTTTTTAACCATGATCAGCAGACATACATAGAGTACTCAAAAATTGTAAATATGGAAGCTTAAACATCCATGTGACGCACAAGAACTAGCATGTGATGCATGTTTAGGCTTCTTTGTTTACCATATTTGGTGTATGTGCGTTAATCATAAGTTAAATAAACCCTTAAATTGTCATATAATGCAATTATATATGGATTAATATCTGGATTTGGATTAAACCGCTTGGTTCATATGGATTCGTTTTACGACGCCTTTATGACCTTTTTGGACTTTCAATGGAGGGACAGAAACTTCTCATTAAAAATGTCTTAATTTGTGTTTTCCAAAGATGAATCAAAGTCTTATGGTTTTGAGATGATGTATGGGTGATCAAATGATGACTGAATTTTCCTTTTTGGTTGAATTAACCCTAAACATTGTGTGTGTATATCCTCTTCTCCTTGAGTGCTCTGTCCTTCTCTTTTAAAGATACAAGTGCCAGGCCTATAAAATCTAATTACGGTTCTTAATTTCACTTAACCTTCATGGTTTATTTCTCTTAGCTGCTAATGGGAGTCACAAGTTTCTTTAAAAGTGACAAAACTTCAATACGCAGCCAAATGTCATGGGAATCTGTGCAACTTGGGGATACATGACCATTGTGCTGTGTGTGTGTGTTTATATGCTGGTGTGTTTATATAGGTGCACAATGTTGCTGTGTGTGTGTGCATTGACACCACAGGCCCTCTGTCATCTGGAGGGTTGTTTTGGTTCTCGGGGGTGAAGAACAGGGTGTGCTGGGAGAGGGCTCCTCTGCAGGCCAATGACCTGAGATTGAGGATTTTGATGGATGGCGAGGACAGTGTTGATGCGCTAGCTGGACTGAGCTTACGGGAATGAGACAGGGGGGTGAAACAGGACACACGCTGCTTGTTTTCTCACACAGGGAGACAACAAAAAATGCAATTTAGTGCATCTTATTTCATAATGAGTTATATAAAGTATCTCTGCCTGAGGTGTCAAACAGCAGTTCTGAGGTGAGATACACACTTTCACGCCATTAACTCTTTTAAAGTGAAAATATTCAAAACCTGTCTTCTGAATCTTGTCAGAAAAAGAGCATGAATTTGCGGAGCCACAGCTGGAGATGATTATCCCATTGCCTGCTCTTGCTAGTTCAAATCAGTGCCCGAAACGAATGGGCTGAGTTTGGCGGAGCCTGAGTCTCCCGCATGCATGATATAACATGAGATCTAACGAATTGTGCCTCATCGTGACAGTGGTCTTCCTGTCCTGCCTGCCAGGTTACGTAAGGGCGGTTGTGCAACGTTTGTGGGTGCCCTTGGACATGTGGTGGCAGCCACGCTCTTCTGCTTCTCATAATGGCAGTGCTCCCTGAGGATGCCCACCGTTATTGGCTTGTCGGTGGGGAGATCTGTGTGGGAACAATGCCACAACACAAATCCGACTAAGACATCAGAAGCCAATAATCCTGAATCTTTTTTACAGTCTGAGGCTCTTGTGTTCTTTAATGATTTTTTTCATATTTTTATTTTTTAACGAAAGTTTTTATTCATGGCAGTTTTGCCAGTTGGATGGTATCTGGTATTGTACATGTTTAAAGGCATTTGTTTTTAGATATAGTGCATTGGCAGTGAAATGCTTCTTCTAATATAATATAAAAATAGGCTTATAATATATAATCAAAAATATATATAAAAAGAAAGTATGAGAATAAAGAAAAATACTTGTCTGCTAGCTCCTACTCAAATCTTTAAAATATATATATATATAAACACACAAAAGTGTGCGTCTGGTTGTAAATTATTTTGTTGGCTCCCTTGTGACAGTGGCACATGCATAATAAAACATTTATTGATTTATTTAACAACCCAACTGTTGATAAAAAATCTCCTAAAGAGAGGGGAAAATTCCCTCTGTTTCTTAGCATTTACACTTATTTCCAAAGACCAGGAACATCATGCACCTTCAGTATTTGTTTTTTGCCATTGTATGTGGCAATAGTCTTGACCCACTTTGTGCCATAGGAGACAATATTGTTTGATTTTCCACATTTCTGACAAAGAGTTTTAGAAAATAAAAACAATGAATCTGAAACATGATTTGAAACTGTTTTTGCTCAGTTATTCAAAGGCTTTTTAAAATATACAGTTTAGATGACACCAATAATTGCTTTATTTTACTTAAAACTACAACATAATAGCTCAGGGTTCCCACTGAAACTCTCAGCTACATTTACTGCCAGATATCCTGATTGATATTCAGTCTGCATCCTCTACAGTCTTATCGCTCATCACTAGGTCAGTATCAGAGCTTGTTGGGTGAATGAAAACCACATGGAGGTCAGTGTAGCTTTTGATGTAATAATAACACTCGTTGCTATATGAGACCCTCCTCAGTGCACCGGTGGACTGGGCAGCCGTCAGTGTTACGGAGGCAGAGGAAATGTGCTCCTGACTCCTGCCGGGACTAACATTGTAAACTTACACCAGCTGCCTCCTCCAGACCCCTCTCGAAAACCACAAAAGCCTCTCATACACTGCCATTTCTTTCAAGGCATTCTCTCTCTAACTCACTCGAAATCCTCCACCCCCACAACGCATACACCCATTTCTGCTGCTCTATGCCTTTGTGCTTCCACAGAGGACACACACACACACTCAAATGCACTTAACCGAAGTTGACGCTCAGGCTTTTTTGGCTCTAGCTGTCTTGTGCTGGGTTAATGACCTGCCATGGGGCCCTTTCTCTGCAAACACAGCAGAATACTTCACAAGCTCCTCCAGCACTTGAGAGAAACTCTACATATTCTGCAACCAATGTACACTAACCATCAATACTCTAACATGTTTAAATACAAGTTGTAAAGACCATCTTGGACAAGCATGAATTTCAGTGTCTGCCTGGTAGTCCAGCAAAGCATGGTCCTGGTTTCGCTACTAGTGGTGGGGATTTTAATTTATCCCCAAAACTAATCTCTTTTAAATCTGTTCACCCCATTTTTTTTCTGATTCATCAAATGATTGTGTTGATTGGTTAGGTGACCACATATTTAAATATTACATATTTAACCATATTTACTTTTTTTTTTAGCTGTGGCACCAAAATTGGTATTGAGATTTGTGAAATTTCGCCAGTATCACAATATTGGTACCATAACAACCTTATTATATACTGTATATCATTATCAAAATAGAATGAATCATATTGTGACATAAAATCTGGGTGCCTGCCGCTTATACGCTCACCTAAAGGATTATTAGGAACACCTGTTCAATTTCTCATTAATGCAATTATATAATCAACCAATCACATGGCAGTTGCTTCAATGCATTTAGGTGTGTGGTCCTGGTCAAGACAATCTCCTGAACTCCAAACTGAATGTCAGAATGGGAAAGAAAGGTGATTTAAGCAATTTTGAGCGTGGCATGGTTGTTGGTGCCAGACGGGCCGGTCTGAGTATTTCACAATCTGCTCAGTTACTGGGATTGTCACGCACAACCATTTCTAGGGTTTACAAAGAATGGTGTGAAAATGGAAAAAAATCCAGTATGCGGCAGTCTAGAGGTCAGAGGAGAATGGGCCGACTGATCCAAGCTGATAGAAGAGCAACTTTGACTGAAATAAGCACTCGTTACAACCGAGGTATGCAGCAAAGCATTTGTGAAGCCACAACACGCACAACCTTGAAGCGGAATCGGCTACAACAGCAGAAGACCCCACCGGGTACCACTCATCTCCACTACAAATAGGAAAAAGAGACTACAATTTGCACAAGCTCACCAAAATTGGACAGTTGAAGACTGGAAAAATGTTGCCTGGTCTGATGAGTCTCGATTTCTGTTGAGACATTCAGATGGTAGACTCGGTGTGACTCGCACAACACCAAAACAAATTCCGTGTATGTGTAAAAATGTACTTGGCAATAAAAATTCCTTGATTCCTTGATTCAGAATTTGGCGTAAACAGAATGAGAACATGGATCTATCATGCCTTGTTACCACTGTGCAGGCTGGTGGTGGTGTAATGGTGTGGGGGATGTTTTCTTGGCACACTTTTAGCCCCCTTAGTGCCAATTGGGCATCGTTTAAATGCCACGGCCTACCTGAGCATTGTTTCTGACCATGTCCATCCCTTTATGACCACCATGTACCCATCCTCTGATGGCTACTTCCAGCAGGATAATGCACCATGTCACAAAGCTCGAATCATTTCAGATTGGTTTCTTGAACATGACAATGAGTTCACTGTACTAAAATGGCCCCCACAGTCACCAGATCTCAACCCAATAGAGCATCTTTGGGATGTGGTGCAACGGGAGCTTCGTGCCCTGGATGTGCATCCCACAAATCTCCATCAACTGCAAGATGCTATCCTATCAATATGGGCCAACATTTCTAAAGAATGCTTTCAGCACCTTGTTGAATCAATGCCATGTAGAATTAGGGCAGTTCTGAAGGCGAAAGGGGGTCAAACACAGTATTAGTATGGTATTCCTAATAATCTTTTAGGTGAGTGTACACTCCCCATGATGTAAAACCACACCTCTGTCTGTTTCCTCAGGAAGCTGGAAGCTCTTGACCTGTCCCATAACCAGATGGCAGTGGTGCCCACAGATCTGCCCAGGGCCTTGCGCCAACTCTCCCTGCAGCACAATCACATTCACTCCATTCCTCCATACTCATTGAGTCACCTCCGCCCAGGCTTACAGTCCCTACGCCTCTCCCACAACCTGTTAGAGGAGCACGGGGTGCTGGGGAAGTCCTTTCGTGGTGTTTATCAAACATTGGTGGAGTTACTCCTGGACAACAACAGGTTTGAGAGGGTGCCCCACAATATGCGTCACTTCAAGAACCTCCAGCTTCTGCATCTAGACCACAACCGTATAAGGTATGTACACTTAAGCTGTGATCCTTACCTAGTGAGTGGCCAGACTTACTAAACAGGGCATATTAGCGCAAAAGCGCAATTCCAAAAAAGCGTGGATGGGAGTGGAAAGTTCTGTGCGTGCAACACGCAAATTAAAGAACACAGATCCAACCGATTTATTTACATAATGACCCAACGCAGTCTACCTGGAGTAGTGCAAATTAGAGTCTGGTTTAAAACATGCTGTTTTGGGCGGTAAATAGTGGTGCAAATACCAGTAAATTGACGAGTGCAAACTTAGTAAATCACCTTGCATGATTTATTTTAATACTCTCCTCCCATACATTTTGCGTCTAAGGAAACTCCTACAAATGTATGTGCAATAGCCGCAAAAACAACTGTCCATGCCTTTCCAGCACTAATTTTTCACTGCACGTCTTTAGTAAATCCGAACAGTAGTTTTTTAACACCAAAAGAGGGTTTGCGCTGACGCAAGCTGTTAGTAATCTGGCCCATAGACTGCTACCTTCTAAGGCAGCATCTCAACTGTCATAAGCAGTGACTATCTTTATATATTGAGATCCACACAAGTGATTTCTGTTCATTCCAGTGGAGTCTGACGTTAATATGTTACTAAACCAGTTAAACCCCCTGTGGTGAAAATCAAGTTTTTAATGTTGTTTATATGTCTATGGTGTTGTTAATATGCTTTTAATATGCTATTTGTCTATGTTTTTAATAGACAAACCATGTGCAAATTCATAAGTCAACACCATTGCTGAGTATTTTCTTCTCAAAAACGTGGTTTGAAATCGCCGTTGTTTCTTATGTCACAAACTACCTTGTAATCAGTTACATCAATGTGAGGCTGGGCTTTAGCATATAATTAACTATTCTCTGAAGCAGGGCAGTCTCAAAAGAAGCCAGGTTATCCCGGTATATTTTTCTGTTGATATGAGAAATCAGGTACGATTATATTACGATATTATGATGAACTATATGCCTTTCTCCACAACGTTCTGAGTTGTTTAAACGTTTCTAAGGATACTGATTTTTAGAAGGCAGATTGAGATGGCAAACTGGAACATGGTTTGTGTAACATTAGTAACACATTATTAGCTGTTTGGTAATGTAGTCAAGCAAAAGGCCAATCATATTAATTACTGTTGTGTCCGACATTGTAGAGAGCGATACATAAAATGCATTACTATTCTGATACAGAATGTCTATACTAAATGAAGCAAGGGTGTACAGTTACATTCAAGCTATCTTAAGGCATGAATACATTTTTTTTTTAAATATGACATTTTGGGGGAACTACAGGGGGACAAAAACAGCACACAAATATAAAAAATATAAATATATGTAAAAAAAAATGTATGTACATTATTATTCAAATGTTGTAATTAGATGGGTTTTTAAAAAAAAAAGAAATGAACACTTTCATTTGAGCAATGCATTTAATTTATCAAAAGTGACAGTAAAGACTTTTATATTGTTACAAAAGATTTCTATTTCAAATGAATGCTGTTCATGCTAACCCCCACCCCCCCCCCCACCCCCCCCAAATGTATCATGGTTTCCAGAAAAATATTAAGCAGCATAACTATTTTCAACACTGATAATAATAATAAGTGCTTCTTGTGCAGAAAATCATCATATTAGTATGATTTCTGAAGGATGAAACTGTGACACTGAAGACTTGAGTAATGATGCTGAAAATTCAGCTTCGCCATTACAGGAATAGAAATATATTAAAAATGGAAAACAGTTATTTTAAATTGTAATAATATTTACTGAAAATATACAAGAATATTACTGTTTTTACTGTATTTTTGATCAAATGAATGCCTTGGTGAGCATATGATTGGTCCAATCCAAAACGCTTGATGCTGGTACTAAATATAAAGTCTTTAATCCACACAGAGACTCACATAGGAGAAAACCAGGAGAAGTAGCAGCATAATCCACACATGACGATTACCGACAGGGAACAACTGAAACACAGGGCTATCTATACAGAGGACAAACAACGGCAACTAAACTATACACAGTTTAAGGCAACTAACAAGGGAATTAACAAGACCAAACTGAAAGGAAACACAAGAAACACAGGCACATGAATGAAAAGACAAGAACGCTGAACATAACACCGAACATTTTCACTGAGCTCATTGTAATGCATTCTGGGATGCCTTATTCTCCAAAAATATATATAAAATGCTAATAACTCGAGGTAAATAAGAAGGCAGCATAATGTTTAGAATAATCTTTGCATATGGAGCGCAGCCTGAATGCCTTAAGATGCTAGATGTCTTAAAATGCTAAATGTATTCAGCTCACTAAGTTTTGAAACAAACCCATAGCGTTAGGCTACATACCCATGGATACAAAAACCCCTCAGTGATCACATCTAAATTTCTACTTTTTCCAACAACTACTCTAAATTGTTTTCAGAAATTGTTTCTTATCTTATTTATTGCACACTTTTGCTTTTCAGATTTTTAAGTTTAAATTAAAATGGTTTAGATATTTTTATTGCAAAACATTACAGAAATACTGATGAAAATATCTTCATCTCTACAATTAAACTTTTGATAGTGAATCGTACGTATGGCTTTGTGTTTTCAGCTCTGTCCCAGTGAAATCATTCTGTAAAGTTAAAAGGACGGAGGAATCTCCCCTGTCAACTGTCCATTTAGAGCACAACTACATCAATGTGCAGAAAATTCCTCGTGCTGCTTTCTCCTGCATTCGGGACCCCAGCAAGATCATACTGGAGCCCCAGAGCCAAACACAGGGCTAGTGAACTTCAGAAACATCACCCTCTCACTTCACAGCCTCCCCTCTGCCCCAGCTCTTAGTCACTCCAAGATTAAATACTGTAAACATCATATCCATTAGATCTATTAATAATGTGCATGCTTGCTCTTTAAATGCACATTTGGGTCATGTTCAGCAACTTGTAGTATAAAATACATTATTATTATGTTTCTTTTTGTATGTAATAAACATTCTTCTTATAAGTTAATGTCACAAGCAGGCTCAGAAACTCCCTGGCTCAGACAGTTATTAATGGCTTTCTTTCACAATATTCATTTATACTTTGGTGCATTTGCAATGATTTTATTTTATATTTATAATTTTATTGTATTATTTAATGTGTTCAATTGTCTGATGTGACAATAAAACAAATTCATGTATAATACTTAATAATTCATTTAGCGAGTGAATGTTTTTGAAACCCTTTATGTAATGCTAAATGTTAACAATTACCACAATTTGAAACTGTCTGTCAGACATGATGGAACCAAAGTTCACAGCCCAGGTAGGTACCATCTAAATTTCTATATATATACACAGATCAGGCATTATGAACATATATTGTGTTGGTCCCCCTTTTTCTGCCAAAACAGTCCTGACCCGTCGAGGCATGGATTCCACTAGACCCCTGACGGTGTGCTGTGGTATCTGGCACCAAGATGATAGCAGCAGATCCTTTAAGTTCTGTAAGTTGCGAGGTGGGGCTTCCATGGATTGGACTTGTTTGTTCAGCACATCTCACAGATACTCGATTGGATTGAGATCTGGGGAATTTGGAGGCAAAGTAAACACCTCAAACTTGTTGTTGTGCTCCTCAAACCATTCCTGAACCATTTTTGCTTTGCGGCAGGGCACATTATCCTGCTGAAAGCTTCCCATCTCCCATCCTTCTTCCCATAATGCATCCTGGTGCCATGTGTTCCCCAGGTAAACAACGCACACACCCGGCCATCCACGTGATGTAAAAGAAAACATTAATCACATTCATATATACACCGACCAGGCATAACATTTATGACCACTGACAGGTGAAGTGAATAACACTGATTATCTCTTCATCACGGCACCTGTTAGTAATGGGTGGGATACATTAGGCAGCAAGTGAACATTTTGTCCTCAAAGTTGTTGTGCTAGAAGCAGGAAAATGGGCAAGCGTAAGGATTTGAGCGAGTTTGACAAAGGCCAAATTGTAATGGCTAGACGACCACAATTCAGAGCATCTCCAAAATTGCAGCTCTTGAGGGGTGTTCCCGGTCTGCAGTGGTCAGTATCTTTCAAAAGTGGTCCAAGGAAGGAACAGCGGGGTCATGTCATGTCGGGGGTCATGTTGCCGGGGCCGCCCATGACCCCCGCGACAGGCCCCCCAAGGCTCATTGAAGCATGTGTGGAGCGAAGGCTGGCCCATGTGGTCCAACTAATCAGTCTAGCTACTGTAGCTCAAATTGCTCAAGAAGTTGATGCTGGTTTTGATAGAAAGGTATCAGAATACACAGTGAGTTGCAGTTTGTTGCGTATGGGGCTGCATAGCCGCAGACCAGTCAGGGTGCCCATACTGACCCCTGTCCACCGCCGAAAGCGACAACAGTGAGCATGTGAGCATCAGAACCACGGAGCAATGGAAGAAGGTGTCCTGGTCTGATGAATCACGTTTTCTTTTACATCACGTGTATGGCCGGGTGAGTGTGTGTCGCTTACCTAGGAAACCTTGAGTCCTGCAAAAATGGTTTTATACATACAGGGAGTGCAGAATTATTAGGCAAGTTGTATTTTTGAGGATTAATTTTACAACATTAATAATTAAACAACAACCATGTTGTCAATGAACACAAAAAACTCATTAATATCAAAGCTGAATATTTTTGGAAGTGGTTTTTAGTTTTAGCTATTTTAGGGGGATATCTGTGTGTGCAGGTGACTATTACTGTGCATAATTATTAGGCAACTTAACAAAAAACAAATGTATACCCATTTCAATTATTTATTTTTACCAGTGAAACCAATATAACATCTCAACATTCACAAATATACATTTCTGACATTCAAAAACCAAACAAAAACAAATCAGTGACCAATATAGCCACCTTTCTTTGCAAGGACACTCAAAAGCCTGCCATCCATGGATTCTGTCAGTGTTTTGATCTGTTCACCATCAACATTGCGTGCAGCAGCAACCACAGCCTCCCAGACACTGTTCAGAGAGGTGTACTGTTTTCCCTCCTTGTAAATCGCACATTTGATGATGGACCACAGGTTCTCAATGGGGTTCAGATCAGGTGAACAAGGAGGCCATATCATTAGATTTTCTTCTTTTATACCCTTTCTTGCCAGCCACGCTGTGGAGTACTTGAGATGGAGCCACGTGTGATGGAGCATTGTCCTGCATGAAAATCATGTTTTTCTTGAAGGATGCAGACTTCTTCCTGTACCACTGCTTGAAGAAGGTGTCTTCCAGAAACTGGCAGTAGGACTGGGAGTTGAGCTTGACTCCATCCTCAACCCGAAAAGGCCCCACAAGCTCATCTTTGATGATACCAGCCCAAACCAGTACTCCACCTCCACCTTGCTGGCGTCTGAGTCGGACTGGAGCTCTCTTCCCTTTACCAATCCAGCCACGGGCCCATCCATCTGGCCCATCAAGACTCACTCTCATTTCATCAGTCCATAAAACCTTAGAAAAATCAGTCTTGAGATATTTCTTGGCCCAGTCTTGACGTTTCAGCTTGTGTGTCTTGTTCAGTGGTGGTCGACTTTCTGCCTTTCTTACCTTGGCCATGTCTCTGAGTATTGCACACCTTGTGCTTTTGGGCACTCCAGTGATGTTGCAGCTCTGAAATATGGCCAAACTGGTGGCAAGTGGCATCTTGGCAGCTGCACGCTTGACTTTTCTCAGTTCACGGGCAGTTATTTTGCGCCTTGGTTTTTCCACACGCTTCTTGCGACCCTGTTGACTATTTTGAATGAAACGCTTGATTGTTCGATGATCACGCTTCAGAAGCTTGGCTATTTTAAGACTGCTGCATCCCTCTGCAATATATCTCACTATTTTTGACTTTTCTGAGCCTGTCAAGTCCTTCTTTTGACCCATTTTGCCAAAGGAAAGGAAGTTGCCTAATAATTATGCACACCTGATATAGGGTGTTGATGTCATTAGACCACACCCCTTCTCATTACAGAGATGCACATCACCTAATATGCTTAATTGGTAGTAGGCTTTCCAGCCTATACAGCTTGGAGTAAGACAACATGCATAACGAGGATGATGTGGTCAAAATACTCATTTGCCTAATAATTCTGCACTCCCTGTATACAGTGAGGAAAATAAGTATTTGAACACCCTGCTATTTTGCAAGTTCTCCCACTTGAAAATCATGGAGGGGTCTGAAATTGTCATCGTAGGTGCATGTCCACTGTGAGAGACATAATCTAAAAAAAAAATCCAGAAATCACAATGTATGATTTTTTAACTATTTATTTGTATGATACAGCTGCAAATAAGTATTTGAACACCTGAGAAAATCAATGTTAATATTTGGTACAGTAGCCTTTGTTTGCAATTACAGAGGTCAAACGTTTCCTGTAGTTTTTCACCAGGTTTGCACACACTGCAGGAGGGATTTTGGCCCACTCCTCCACACAGATCTTCTCTAGATCAGTCAGGTTTCTGGCCTGTCGCTGAGATTCACTGTCGGATTCTTGAGTGAAGCCTCAGGTGAACGGCTGGAGGCCTCTGAGCAAAGATGATGTTTAGAATGGAAAGGTAATGAGATAGAACTTATGAGCTGTGATGTCTGCTGAGTTCAGGTGTGAATGACGCCCACAGCTCCGAGAAGGGCCCCTCTGTGCTCATTCAGCAGCACTGCCTCTGGGTTAGAACGGGTTACTTGAATGCGATTTACATAAGTACCTCAGAATTCTATAACCAAGAAATCTATCAAAGCGTAAAGCGCCTCAAGATGAGGTTCTTTAAGCATCATGTCTAGTTCGCAATTCTAAATGATTTACATCAAGCTGTGGATGCCCCCAATGACCTTGCCTGATCATTCAAATCAAATTTTATGGCATGACACATTTAGTTTGAATTGCATTACACTGAAGGCATTTGGACTCATTCAAAGTCCTTTTAAGTCAGGGTAGTGAACAAAACTTCACCCATTGGTGGAAATCACTTCTTTGGAAAGGGATTTACACTTTATTTTAAGGTGTTCATGTTACAGTGTAATTATACATTTAAGTACTGAGTAATAAAAGTGAACTACCCCTCTGGGCCTTTTCGGTCTAAAATCATTTTACTTGTTTAAATTTGATACATTTTATCGTTAATGTTAAAATTTTACATTTTGAAATATAATTTTTTTTGCTTCATCAAAATGGGATGACACTTTTGTTACATTAGCTGTGTGAATACAAAAAAAAATCATGGACATGATTCGGATATGTTAAATGGTCAGGGAAAAAAAATCACACTTATAGCTCCTTCGCGGGAAAAAATGCCTGACATATAGGAAATGAATGAGAAATACAAAAAAATATGAAAACTCTGAGAATCTTTTGATGGTACAAACTATCAGCCACTGTGCAGGAAAATAAGTGTACAGCAATGAAGGGGTGACTCCAAAATATCAAGAGTGCAAAATAGACACATCCAACCCCCCAACCTCACCCTAGAATATACTCACCTTCAAGTGATATTCTCCATCTGCATTTAATAAAGCTCATTGTCATTCATTGCTCAGTCAAGTGTGACCCCTAAAAGAAGAGTACCAGATAGCAACACGTACTTACTATAGGTTTAGGATTTGGGTGTGGTTTAGGGTTAGTTGTATGTAATTATGCACAATTTATAGTAGTTACTATAGTAACCACATGCAATGTATAACAAGGACACTGTAAAATAGTGTTACCAAAAAAAAATTACACGCATGTGACTCCATCGACATCTTGGGAGCAAAAGAGCAGCTGGAGATTTCAAATGGGGCATGCAGGAAAAAATGAAACGCTACATGATTTAAAAGATCACATATGTGGGTCTCAAATGTGTCACGGCCTGAATGTCAAGAAACATGAAAGGCAGCAGGGCTTCTGTCTGCTGTTTAGGGATAATGGCTCTGAGGTTCAAATGTGCATGTTTCCTGATGATCCTTTTCCTAGAGGAGAGGTTTAATAGTATGTAATAACTGGTCTGTTTGCAAAACACAATGCTTGTATTCTTGCAGCCCCAAAAGGGAAAAAAATACTATTAAAGATATCGGAGCCAAGCAGAAAGATACAAGCTGAAGATCTGTGATCCTCTCCAGCACATCCAGGCTGCGGAAACCGTGGTGTCCTTCCAGCTTTGTTAACAAAGTGACTTCTTGGTTTCCGACGTTCTTTGTCCTGACATTTTATTAGCAAGCATTAATGAAAAACATGCACAGTAATCAAAACAGCCTCAGGATGCTAAAGCTTTCCTCTTTACGAAAACCTGTATAATTTGTAGCACACTTGCACATAATCCTGTGCTTGCTGTAAAATACACAGTAGGTCAATTATTATTATTGTGCTCTATTCAAGTCCTCTTTAGGCTTCTATATATAGAGTCTTCTCCTCCTCTTTATAATCTGACAGCAAGCAGACTTCTGAGGGAAATTTGAGAGATTCTAGTAATCCTACTTGTCTCATACTTAGGGAACATTATTCATCTCCATTAGCCACTACACACACACACACATCACACTTAATGCTTTAATTCGCCAGTTTACTGCACTGAAGACACTGGCCCACGCAACTCACAGAAACTTTATCAAAGCTAATATTCAAGTTGTTAGCAGCAATTTTGGATATTTTACTGGATAAGAAGTCGAAAGTATATAAAAAAATAAAGTGAAATGTGATTAAGTTATCTCTGTGTGTATATATATATATATATATATATATATATATATATATATATATATATATATATATATATATATATATATATATATATATACAGGGAGTGCAGAATTATTAGGCAAGTTGTATTTTTGAGGATTAATTTTACAACATTAATAATTAAACAACAACCATGTTGTCAATGAACACAAAAAACTCATTAATATCAAAGCTGAATATTTTTGGAAGTAGTTTTTAGTTTTAGCTATTTTAGGGGGATATCTGTGTGTGCAGGTGACTATTACTGTGCATAATTATTAGGCAACTTAACAAAAAAACAAATTTATACCCATTTCAATTATTTATTTTTACCAGTGAAACCAATATAACATCTCAACATTCACAAATATACATTTCTGACATTCAAAAACCAAACAAAAACAAATCAGTGACCAATATAGCCACCTTTCTTTGCAAGGACACTCAAAAGCCTGCCATCCATGGATTCTGTCAGTGTTTTGATCTGTTCACCATCAACATTGCGTGCAGCAGCAACCACAGCCTCCCAGACACTGTTCAGAGAGGTGTACTGTTTTCCCTCCTTGTAAATCGCACATTTGATGATGGACCACAGGTTCTCAATGGGGTTCAGATCAGGTGAACAAGGAGGCCATATCATTAGATTTTCTTCTTTTATACCCTTTCTTGCCAGCCACGCTGTGGAGTACTTGGACGCGTGTGATGGAGCATTGTCCTGCATGAAAATCATGTTTTTCTTGAAGGATGCAGACTTCTTCCTGTACCACTGCTTGAAGAAGGTGTCTTCCAGAAACTGGCAGTAGGACTGGGAGTTGAGCTTGACTCCATCCTCAACCCGAAAAGGCCCCACAAGCTCATCTTTGATGATACCAGCCCAAACCAGTACTCCACCTCCACCTTGCTGGCGTCTGAGTCGGACTGGAGCTCTCTTCCCTTTACCAATCCAGCCACGGGCCCATCCATCTGGCCCATCAAGACTCACTCTCATTTCATCAGTCCATAAAACCTTAGAAAAATCAGTCTTGAGATATTTCTTGGCCCAGTCTTGACGTTTCAGCTTGTGTGTCTTGTTCAGTGGTGGTCGACTTTCTGCCTTTCTTACCTTGGCCATGTCTCTGAGTATTGCACACCTTGTGCTTTTGGGCACTCCAGTGATGTTGCAGCTCTGAAATATGGCCAAACTGGTGGCAAGTGGCATCTTGGCAGCTGCACGCTTGACTTTTCTCAGTTCACGGGCAGTTATTTTGCGCCTTGGTTTTTCCACACGCTTCTTGCGACCCTGTTGACTATTTTGAATGAAACGCTTGATTGTTCGATGATCACGCTTCAGAAGCTTGGCTATTTTAAGACTGCTGCATCCCTCTGCAATATATCTCACTATTTTTGACTTTTCTGAGCCTGTCAAGTCCTTCTTTTGACCCATTTTGCCAAAGGAAAGGAAGTTGCCTAATAATTATGCACACCTGATATAGGGTGTTGATGTCATTAGACCACACCCCTTCTCATTACAGAGATGCACATCACCTAATATGCTTAATTGGTAGTAGGCTTTCCAGCCTATACAGCTTGGAGTAAGACAACATGCATAACGAGGATGATGTGGTCAAAATACTCATTTGCCTAATAATTCTGCACTCCCTGTATATATATAATGTTAGTGATTTTTATTTTATATAAAATATATTTCGTTTAAAATTGATGTGATCTTCCTGTTAATGTAAATTATATTTTGTAACAATCATGATTTTAATAGTTCTCTCCTGATTACATTTTTTATAATTTATTTTAATTTATTTATATATTTAATTTATGTTGCCTTTTTTAACAATGCATGTGGTATAAATCAAGCCTTGGATCCTAAAAAGCTGTACTATAGAACAAAATGACATACATCTGGAGTTTTTGAAGCCACACAATAAGCAGTACAACTCACAATGTCTATTGTAACAAAAAGTACAACAAACTCCCAGCAGAGCTGAGCATATAATGACACATTATTTCTAAGCACCACTGAGTTGGCCAGTGCAATTGGTTATCCGATCTGCACGCAAAATAACCTCGATTTGACATAATTGTACAGTCATTTTGAAAACAGTGCTTTACTGTCTAAGTGGCCACCGCAACCAACAAAATTCATGCTGTTCATGTTCCTGCTGGGTTTTCAGATGACATCTGAGTGATTTTAGCTTGCCGTATACTGTGAATAAAGCAAAAATGTAATTTACTCTTAAGTCCATCTCAACATCTTCCCCAGCTGTGTGATATGAATGATACATTGTTGTTCCTCATGAGTTTTGTAGTCACTGCAGGGTCCATCTATATGGTGGTTACAGAGATCCATTGTCGACTGGGCTCGCTAACTTGATGGCATAATCTGTGACTGGCTCAGATTCCTCCGTTTGAGAATAAGAGCACTGAGGATACGTTTTTTTTCAACCCAGAGGAGATCCGTATTATCCTTCATATCCTCTTTGGCCCACGGACAAGCACTGTTCTTTCTTTATTCGGCCTCAAGCTGTTTTCACATGTAAAGTGGTCTCTGCCATGGAAGGCAAGGCTGGCCTACACGCATCCTCACAGACATGCAAAAATATCTCACATTCGCTCTGATTCTTTTTTGTCAGACTAGTTATTTTATTTTAGTTTTAAAGAAAAACCTGTTGTCAATTGGATGAATTCCATAACTTAAAATGTCAAAGTTCAACAGCAAAAAAGAAGGAAAAAAAGTCATTATTGGATAAAGCTTTCATTAAGAAATAAAGCCCCTAAAGAGACATGATCATGAGGGGGAAAAAATTAGAAACTTTGCTTTGAATGCAAAATTGGTTATGTAAATAATATGAGGTGGGAGGTATAACTTTATTCCAAAACTTTTGCAAGCAAATTCAAAGTTTGTGGAGGAATGCAAAAGTTTTGCCAGCAAATGGAAAATCATTGAAATTTGAAAATAGTTTTCCCTCTCATCTCATATTTTTTCCATCAACTTGTCCATGTAAGGGCTCGGATGTTATATGCTGTGAATTCACCCTGTGAAAGTTAAAAACACAATTTTGAAATATATTACATTCCTAGCCACAATCCAAGTCACAATTATAAGAAACAATGTTGCAATTGAAAGAATTACGAGTGTTAAAGACATACACTGTACAAAATTATTCTGTGGTGAAGTACTACAGAAAAAAAACGTTTTGTGCATGAACAAGTTCAGGCGAGAATTAAATAAACAAAGTAAATTTTATATTAGTACTCAATTCAAGCACGTAAACATCAACATTATAAAATTAAATAAAATTACTCAAATTTTCTCAAACGTGTTCCCATCATGCACTGGGGTTTGAATAGTTAATGAGGTTGATTTAGCTGTTTTCCAGCTGTATTTACACTGTTGTATATCATTGCTTTTGTTGTAAGGTTTAGTAACTTGCCATTTTGTGACATTTGGAGTTTTCTACTAAAACATGCTTCCATATTAGAGTAATAATATAAAAAAGTATTATCTTGTAGCTGCAGGCAGTGCTTCAAACATATTTTGTCTTTTTGGATAAAAGCATATGCTTATGTTGAAGCATAGCCTATAAAGTATATCAGAGCTATGCACCTGCTGTCTAAATAACACAAATGAATATGTCAATAGTAAAACACACAAGGTACAAAAATAAAATCTAAATAAAAAAAATCTCTCTGTCTATCTGTGTTGTCCTCTTTCTGCCCTTGTTCGGCGATAGCAGCTTCCTGTGTTTGTTATTAGAGGACCAAGAAGGGGGCAGCGGCCCATAAACCCCCCTACAGGACAGTGAACCCAAATCACAGGGCATTCCATTGCAGAGAGTGAAAAGAGAATGGAATGAGTGAGAAAAGATAAAGCACATAAGAATATGCAAAGACACGCTTCTCAGTACATTACTGCATTGCATCCATCCACAAGTGTAGTTTCGCTGACCACTGACGAGCTTACACAGTACAGACCTCAGTTGAAGAGGACAGCTGACAGAAAGACGGAGGTGGAAGAAATGTGCATGAGCAAAGAAAAAGTAAACATTCAGTCTCCAAGAGCCATGTGTACATGATGGAGTGGTGAATTTCAGGTGTGATATAAGAAAGGACTGTTTAACCAACTATAAAAGGTGTTCATGCCTACTGACATTGAACCTATTTTCTATAATTAGTGCACATATCATCAGGAAACTGTTTTTTTTTCCTGAAAAGAAAATCTACCAGTTTCTGTTCTCATTCCTCCAGCTGCAGTTAGTAAGTGGGTGCTGGCAGTAGAATTAACTAAATGCTGAAATGAATAACAGTGCAGGTTGCCAATGATAAATAGAAAACAGACCTGAAGCAGCATCATCATGAGCTAAACTGTGTTTTCTATAGCTCAGCATTACATGAATTAAATGTGCATGTGCATAGATCATGATGGAGAAAAGTAGTAGTTTTCATATTAGATTATGTAGCTCTCTACTGTCCAACATTAGGGTACATTTTAATGCAGACTAACGTCCTGCCTGCAGCTTTCTCTGGAGTGATTCACTTTATTGCAGTAGACTGTCTCAGAAAGTGCTATACTTATAAGGCCACAACTACCTCAAACAAGTAGCCTACAAGTTGTGAAAAGACAATGCAATGATATAATAAATATACTAAATACTACAAATACAATTTAAATACCCTGCAATTGTAGGCTACTTTTGGTATACTTAAATTCTGGTAAATTGCAACAACTCATTTTGTACTTAATGTTATCCGGAAGTAGGCCTGCTGAGGTCCAACTAAAGATAAACTTTAGTAGGATATATTTGATTGTGCTAAAGTAGAACTATTGCAAGGTACACTTTAAATATCTTTCATTTACAGATGGATATCATACAGTAATCATCATCATACTATCCTTATTAATAGTAATATTAACACATTTACACATTAATATCAAGAAATGTGCAATAAAGAAGTACTCCACATAAAGTTTAATTATAATATGTCAGTAAGTCTCAAGCGATAGGTCAGTAAATATGTTAATGGATTTGTAGTGTAGTAGGCTATGAAATAAATGTATTTTACATTTTGGTATACGTTTTTTTTTCGCTAGGGAAATAGCTGAGAGGACAGAAAAATGACATAGAACTTTGAACTTTTTGATATTATTATAAGACTAGGCTACTATAGTTTTTTTTTTTTCATTGCCTTTTTCTATACCTCCTCTAGCTTGTTGAAAGAGGCAGGCGTTTTCTCTCAACTAGAACGAAATCAGTGTTCTTTTGTAATTGATTTTGACAAGCAAAACTGGTATTAACACCCAATGATTCATTTGATTTTGGATGAATTTCAGTCACCGTAGGGTATTACATTCCTCATAGTTAAACCTGTCTAACTGATCATCACTGTACAACTGTTTTACTGTAGATTTCAGTGGCTATTGTGATTACTATTAAATGTATAAACACCTTTGTTAAATGTAGGCTACATGTGGGCTAATGTAGGCTACAATAATGCAAAAACGTAATTATTAGCCTAACTAATATATTTGCTGATTACTTATACGCAACTATTAGCCTAACATTTTTCATCATTGCCGTTTTCTTTGCTTTATTGCACTTGAAGACTTAAACTTGTCAGAAATCGTTTCACAAATGTGTTGCGCAATAAGTAGCCTACTACACACTACTGAGTGCGCATCACTGTATGAGAGCGGTTGGCAGAAGTTCTGGCACTGTCCAACCCACCCAAATCCGCGTGCTTGTCTTCGCCTATTTCTTCCGTGTGTACACTAGTCCAGCTCTCCGCCTCACTGACAGATACAGGCTTGATAATAAACTGGAGTTAGTTAAGATAGTTATTACTAGGAGACCAAGTCACGGCGAAGAGAATATATAGCCTACTTTAAAGCCCAAATAACAAACACTGAAGATAAACGATAGGAGCTCAGTGTGGAAATACTGCAGCCCAAATTAAGGTAAGTGCAGGTATTTAATTTCGCGTTTTCTAGATATTTTACTTGTATGTTTTTTTTGTGTGTGTGTTGTTGCTCTTTTGTATATGTTGTAATTTTGATTGGTCTACCCTCCCTCTTTTTGATGCTTTGAATACTGAACATTTAGCTATCTAGACTACTTAAGCTTTACCAAGCCTTAAAGCACATACCAATGCATTGACATTTTTTCAGTAGGCGCTATAGATGTTTGTGCAAACTTGTTGCTCTCTCTTTATTCCGATGCAAAGTCGAGTTGTGAAGATATTGATGCTCTAAATTATGGTCTGGTGGTGCATTACTTTTATTATTTTTGGATAGTTAAATTATTTTAAATACCTCTTCCTAATTTAGATTGAATCAAATAGATGTTATTTTATGTCATAGAAAAAGTCTAAAATTCTCAGCACTCCTTCTTCTTGTTTGCTACATCATCAGTCCATATAAAGTAGCACTCGTTGCAGAAAAGTGACATTTTTGCTAATGTGATTAAAGAAACATCAATAAAAGCTAAGAAATGAGCACTTTACAGAATGTATGTCTCCTCAACGTCCCTCTACATATATGGAGGGCAGTGGTATGGTGAACACCAAAGAGGAGAGGGTGGGTGAACAGGAAAGACGGATGTTTAGGAGATGTTGAATGAATGATGACTTATATACTCTTGCTTATTCAAGATGAGAACAGGAAATCTGCTCTATGAGTCTGTCTGGTTATGACTTCTATCATATATTGAAGCATTCTTTCTCTTATGTTCCAAAGCACAAATTTCAGGCACTTCTGTCCTTTTTTAGCTGTCTCTCTCAGAATTGTCAATATATACAGTGGGGAGAACAAATATTTGATACACTGCCGATTTTGCAGGTTTTCCTACTTACAAAGCATGTGGAGGTCTGTCATTTTTTATCATAGGTACTTTTCAACTGTGAGAGACGGAATCTAAAACAACAAAAATCACATTGTGTGATTTTTAAATAATGAATTAGCATTTTATTGCATGACAAGTATTTGATCACCTACTAACAGTGAGAATTCCGGCTCTCACAGACCTGTTAGTGTTCTTTAAGAAGCCCTCCTGTTCTCCACTCATTACCTGTATTAACTGTACCTGTTTGAACTCGTTACCTGTATAAAAGATACCTGTCCACACACTCAATCACATAGACTCCAACCTCTCCACAATGGCCAAGACCAGAGAGCTGTGTAAGGACATCAGGGATAAAATTGTAGACCTGCACAAGGCTGGGATGGGCTACAGGACAATAGGCAAGCAGCTTGGTGTCTTCATATGAGAAGGCAACAACTGTTGGCGCAATTATTAGAAAATGGAAGAAGTTCAAGATGACGGTCAATCTCCCTCGGTCTGGGGCACCATGCAAGATCTCACCTCGTGGGGCATCAGTGATCATGTGGAAGGTGAGGGATCAGCCCAGAACTACACGGTAGGACCTAGTCAATGACCTGAAGTGAGCTGGGACCACAGTCTCAAAGAAAACCATTAGTAACACACTACGTTGTCATGGATTAAAATCCTGCAGCGCACGCAAGGTCCCTCTGCTCAAGCCAGCGCATGTCCAGGCCCGTCTGAAGTTTGCCAATAGCCATCTGGATGATCCAGAAGAGGAATGGGAGAAGGTCATGTGGTCTGATGAGACAAAAATAGAGCTTTTTGGTCTAAACTCCACTCGCCGTGTTTGGAGGAAGAAGAAGGATGAGTACAACCCCAAGAACACCATCCCAACCGTGAAGCATGGAGGTGGAAACATCATTCTTTGGGGATGCTTTTCTGCAAAGGGGACAGGACGACTGCACCGTATAGATGGTTTCATCGGACGAACGCATGTTGCCACGGTTACGCGCCTGGCCCGAAGTTGACGAAGTTTGTTTATCGGTCTGGCAAGGGGATAGTATGGCGCACTACTCAGTCGAAACACATTTTTGACGTACTATTCTTGGATAACATGATATAAATATTAACGATCAAGCAGAGAGAATATGACACCAGCACAAAAACAGTGTGTGTGACTCACCAAAAAGCCTTAAATGTTTCATAAATATCCAGTCATACGAGAGCAGAGTCTAATGTCGTTTAGACTGTATGTCTAATGTAATTTACTTGTTATTTATTTTGCTTGTTATCAGAAATAATCTACTCTAGAGGATCTTATTCTGGCTGCGTTTACACTCGGCATTAACATGCGATCACTGTGATCATCAGTCAATCAGGCGAGTTTACATTTGTTCACATCAAGTGGTCGCCATCTGGATAACTGATGGGATTTATGTTTCCCGCAAAATATTTAAATGTGTCTTTATCACGGAGTGCAAAACAACTTTCGCTTTGTCCTCTATTAATGGCAGTGCCCATAGAGCACAGGATTTTTTTGTGATGCATTCATACAATCAATCTCAAATAGGGCACTTTATCTACAAGTTAACTTTCCCAACATTAATCTCAATCAAATCAAATCAAATCAAATCAAATCACTTTATTGTCACTCTACCATATGCACTAGTGCAACAGTAGGTGAAATTCTTAGGTGCAGTCCGAGCAAACATAGTAGTCATGACATGACATGTACAACATTTAAGCAACAACAGATTACACATCTGATGCGCACACAATTACTCACAGCACAGTATACACTACAATAAACAATAAATAATTTACACAATGTGAGTGTAGTTCTCACAGCTTTAAACAATATACACATACTTACAATATACATATACTTAAAACAATATACACTAAACATACATTAAACAATAACAGTATACATTAAGCTATAGTAATAATATACAATGTACAGTATACAATATGTTCACAAATTGAAATCCAAAGTGCAATAGATGCTGTATGATAAATAAATGTGTATATAATGTGTGTGTATCTCCATCGGTTTGTGCTGAGTGATATTCTGTCCAGTGTGTGTTATGAACTGATGGATCAAGAATTAAGTAGTCTGATTGCTTGTGGGAAGAAGCTGTTCTGGAGTCGGCTGGTGCGTGTTCTGATGCTGCGGTATCGTCTGCCTGATGGCAGCAGTGAGAGCAGCCCATGGTTCGGGTGGCTAGAGTCTCTGATGATCCTCTGAGCTCTCTTCACACACCGCCTGGCGTAAATGTCCTGGAGGGAGGGAAGCTCACCTCCGATGATGCAGCTGGCCGTGCGCACTACCCTTTGCAGGGCCTTGCGGTTGCGGGAGGTACTGTTGCCGGACCAGGTGGTGATGCAGCCAGTCAGCAGGCTCTCTATGGTGCTGCTGTAGAAGCGTGTGAGGATGTGGCGGTTCATTCCAAACCTCCTCAGCTGTCGCAGGAAGAAAAGGCACTGATGAGCCTTCTTCACAACGGCCTCGGTGTGGACGGACCATGAGAGTTCCTCTGTGATGTGGACACCGAGGAACTTGAAGCTGCTGACTCTCTCCACCGGTGCTCCATTGATGGTGATGGGGCGGTGTTCTCTCTCATTCCTCCTGAAGTCGACCACCAGCTCCTTGGTCTTGCTGACGTTGAGGGAGAGGTTGTGCTCCTGACACCACCGTGTCAGAGTGTGCACCTCCTCTCTGTAGGCCGTTTCATCATTGTCAGTGATGAGACCTACCACTGTCGTATCGCCAGCAAACTTGATGATGGTGTTGGAGCTGTGGGTTGCCACACAGTCATGTGTGTACAAGGAGTACAGGAGTGGGCTGAGAACACAGCCCTGAGGGGCTCCAGTGTTGAGAGTCAGTGATGAGGAGATGTTACTGCCCATTCTGACCACCTGGCGTCTGTTTGACAGGAAGTCCAGGATCCAGCTGCATAACAAGCTGTTTAAGCCTAGAGCCCGGAGTTTCATGTCAAGTATGGAGGGCACAATGGTGTTGAATGCTGAGCTGTAGTCTACAAACAGCATTCTCACATATGTGTTCCTCTTTTCCAGGTGGGAGAGAGCAGTGTGTATTGTGGATGAAATGGCATCATCAGTGGAGCGGTTTGTGCGGTATGCAAACTGCAGTGGGTCCAGTGAGAGGGGGAGAACAGAACAGATGTGGTTTCTGACTAGTCTCTCAAAGCATTTGCTGATTTGCTTATGTTATGAAACAAAGAAACATGTTATTCCGATACATTACATGATTGAAGGCAAGCGCGCAAGCATTTATAGATGGTCTACTGTACAGAAAACGGCATTACACGGTCCTTAAAGGGTTAGTTCACCCCAAAATTTTTTTATTCTGTCATTATTACTCTCCCTCATGTCGTTCCAAACCTGTAAGACCTTCGTTCATCTTCAGAACACAACTGAAGATATTTCTCTTCTTCTCTACGGTCTTATGGGTTGGGGTCGACATGAGGGTGAGTAATTAATGTATGATTTACATTTTTGGGTGAACTGACCCTTTAAGGAGGGCGTTTCCCCACTCTATATTGCAGACAGAAATGGGAGATTATTTATAATAAACATGCTGAAACAATAAAAACATGTAAATTAAGATAATGCTGCCCAATTAAAATTAAAGATGATAGCGCATAAGAAAGATAACGCAGCCTCTGTTGTTGTTGATTCTTTGCAGACGTCTACCGGAAGTTAAGTTTGGGCCACAAAAGCGCGCATGCGCAGTAATGTTTGTTTATGTTGTTGCCGTTGAAACCGTCTATTGAGGGGAGGGTGGATGGGGCCATGAGATCTTGGCCAAATCCTTCCCTCAGTAAGAGCATTGAAGATGGGTCGTGGCTGGGTCTTCCAGCATGACAACGACCCGAAACACACAGCCAGGACAACTAAGGAGTGGCTCCGTAAGAAGCATCTCAAGGTCCTGGAGTGGCCTAGCCAGTCTCCAGACCTGAACCCAATAGAAAATCTTTGGAGGGAGCTTAAAGTCTGTATTGCCCAGCGACAGCTCCGAAACCTGAAGGATCTGGAGAAGGTCTGTATGGAGGAGTGGGCCAAAATCCCTGCTGCAGTGTGTGCAAACCTGGTCAAGAACTACAGGAAACGTGTGATCTCTGTTATTGCAAACAAAGGTTTCTGTACCAAATATTAAGTTCTGCTTTTCTGATGTATCAAATACTTATGTCATGCAATAAAATGCTAATTAATTACTTTAAAATCATACAATGTGATTTTCTGGGTTTTTGTTTTAGATTCCATCACTCACAGTTGAAGAGTACGGCAGTGTATCAAATACTTGTTCTCCCCACTGTATATACGTATATATATCTAATTGTGGAAATGGCCATTATCTTTTTTTAAACAATACTGTTTCACACTCTATATAACTCTTTTAACAACCAGCTGCTCTGGTGACCAGGTCTGCCTTCACTTTTTGTTGTGCCAGTCACCACATTCAAGCAGAGCATTAACAGACATTGCCAGGCAGAAGCTTTTTTAGGGACTGAAGTTAACAAATTACAGTCAAGCCAGCAGTTAATTCCTGCCAAATGGCCAGAACCTCCCAATAGTTTGTCAGGAGAGAAAGTGTATGCAATAGACAAAATGGCTCAATTAAGATGATTGACTTTATTTGTGAGAAGAGATTGTTGGGAATCTTCATATAATTAGTTAGTGATGTCAGAATTGTATTGGCTGTTGAACATTGAAAGCAAGAGTGTCATTGGACTCCTAATCAAACCACATTTAATGTCAAAGCTGTTGTGAGAAATATGCTTATGCTAATGTAACAAACCACAGATTCACCAGGGTCATGCGAGTTCACTGTAAACTGAACAACTTCCTCCTCCCAACTTTGGTATGTTAGTTAGATAAGTGCCATAATTTAAAAACATCTCCTCATGGCCATATTCTAAAAAATGAAAAATGCATTTGGTAACACTTTATTTCGATGGTCCACTTTAGACATTCTACTAACTATAAGTAACAGTTTGTAGATTATGTTAACTCCTAAGTTTTTGATGGACATGATAATGTGCGTGAGGAGTGAACTATGTTTGATTTTTTGGGTAATTATAAAACATACTGGAGATTTGTTTTATGCTTTTTATATCGTGACTTAAATAAATGACATGTTTTATCTCTTGTCCCATTTATAGAACTCAATATATAAGCATGCAAACATGCCACAGCCTTGGCTTTTTGCTTTTCAGCCTTAACTCTACAAATGAGTCTTAAAGAAATCAGACATGAACACATGCCTCATACATTTTGGAGGGAAACCCCCTTTTTTGGCTAATGTTAGTGTTGTGTTTTATTATTATTATTACAGTAATCATGGGCAACATGCTGCAGTGTTCAGAGAGATCTCTGTGTGGGTACTGCTCCGTCTCTGTCATTTCTGGAGAGGCGTCTGCTGTGCGCGCTATTATTAAAATCTGACATTTAGTTAATTACTGTCTGACTTTTTCAGAAACACCAGACTAGGTGGAGATTTAGACAGTAGCTAATTGTTTTCATGCAGAGAAAAGTTGTATTGGTCTAAATATTAAACAACATTGTTTAATAAGCTTATCAGTATATCTGTATAGTACTGTATGGTACTGTATAGAAGTTTAAAAATGTATCATGGTTTCCATAAAAATATTAAGCAGCACAACTGTTTTCAACATTGATAATATAATAATAAGAAATGTGTCTTGAACATCAAATCAGCATATTAGAATGATTTCTGAAGTATCATGTGACACTGAAGACTGGAGTAATGATGCTGAAAATTCAGCTTTGCCATCCGGACCAAATCCAGTCCAAACGGACAGGTCTTTATTACTCTGGTATACACTGCAAGAAAACAAAAAACACAAAAACAATTAACAGTATATTTTCAGTTACATTTACAGACACATCCTTCAACCATAAAACACAATGCAATATGTTATTCGATAAATGGGTACACTGTAAAAAAATTATAAAAATCATACTCAAAATGTCGGGAGTCGTTAGTGCAATGAGCTTTGGATTGTCCACTGATGTATTTGGCTAAGGCCATGGGATAGGATTATCTTTGTGTCAGCTTATGTTTGTGTGTTTCTGTCAGGACCACTATCGTCAAAGATAATTGACAATTAACACAGTTTGGATTGGCGGTATGGTTCTGTTCTAGGCAAGAACTCCCTGTACATCCATGCAGCCTAGCATGGATAAGAGCAGGGAGAGCAGCAATAACCCCCCTTAGGGTAAACAGAACAGAACCAACATAATGTATTGCAGACATCATTATTTGTCAATATTTAATGTACAACAGAATTGGTGAATTTAGTCTACTTCAAGGGGAATCAGATTGGCAAATCCTGACTGACCAGAGGAGGAGCTGGGGATGGAGGAGGGTAATACAGCATGTCCTCCAACCAATACGCCTACATAGGTTGTTTGTCACTTCCCAGAAATACAACCCATAGGAGCGTTTACTAAAGTTGCGCCCCTATCGACAACAGGATACGTTCATTTTAATTCTCGAAATACGACCCATAGGAGCGTTTAGTACAGTTGTGCCCCTATCGACAACAGGACACTTTCATTTCAATGCTTTGTTTCCTTTTATTTGCATCATTGGATTTTGCGTAGCTCAATTGATAGAGCATTGCAAAATACAACATCATGTAATCATGTGATCATGGGTTCGATCCCAGGTAACGCATGTGCTCATAAAGTGCACTATGAATCACTGGGTAGGTTTAGGGGCGGGTGGGATGTAGTTGTTAATAAAACATAATTTTTGTTAAATGGAAAATGACAAATGGTAGTAAAAAGTCCACACATTGCATTGAAATGAACATGCATTTTGATTGGTAACGACAGTCATACGTCATTTTATGACGACAGACGTAAGAGAACGCATGACTTGTAAATAAAAGGTCAATAAAGGTCGTAATAAGGTGCTTGAAAAACGACCTATAGAGTCAGTCTGCTCCAGAGAAATGCGATAGAATACTGAAGGAGCTTGTATGCTGTGATAGATATCGTATCCTATAGGTAGACGTATATCATCTGACAAAGGCATCAGATGTATGTGGATTTTGCTTTTTCACACAAGCACTGTTTGGGATCGGCAAGCGTATTTACTAACAGGTGTGATTCTTAGATTGTTCAGTATAACAGCAGACAAACCAGATTGAATGTCTGTATGAATAGGTCATCAAAGTCAATCATCTTCAGTGGTAATGGATCACAAAATGGACAGTCACTCATCCAACAAGAAGCGACTAGTTGATCAGTGAGGTCAGCATGCAATCGTATTCTGCTGATTATATGCGAACATAACTATTGAAATCCTACTCAAGACACCTTGTTTTGTTGAGCAGCTGCTCATTAAAGAGTTGCTGCGTGGAAGTGCTGCGCTCAGTAGTTTATTCCATAAAAATGGCAAATATACTTACGCATATTATGTTGCTTGTGTTCATAAATAACGCATATAGTTTTCAAACTTTTCTATGGAGTGCAGGATGCAAGGACTTGTGTACAATTGTACCTTGGCCCTCTCCTCGCATTCCTCTGGCCAGTCCAAACCGGACCTTTTTTGGGGAGCATGGTATAATTTAGCCGCTATTTTTACAAATGGGTACATTTTTTCCCCCTGTTTGCTTTTATTTCTGGTCAGCGGCATAAAAAACGGCTGTCGCTTTCCCAAGTGTTTGACTTTAAAGTGAAAGATGGGCAGACAATATGAGAGGAACACACATAGATGTTGGCACGTCAGGATGAAGAATGGGATTCCATTGGATACTTTAGGCTCTAATGTCTACCTTGGATGAACTGATATTTAGCTAATGTTTGGATCAGCCATATGGTCAGCTCTGGGAACTGTCAGCCACCGTGACAAATTTTGAATGTAAATGTCTGTTTATAAGTCCATTTCAAAGATCTTTCTGTTGCCTCAGACCTAGACAACAAGCGTGAATGTTCACAGAAGATGATTGAGGAGTAGCCAAGGGGAACGGCAAAAGCATCCATGCTCATTACTCAGTTAATGACACAGACGCTGTGTGAAATGGGAGACATAAAGGACTCAGCAGACACATTTACATGAACAACATTTGTGTGGGATAACTCTGAGATAATGGGAGTCTTTACTAGGAGTTTGCTATGCATAAATAGGAACTGAGGCTAGTCTATAACAACTAAACTCAATATTCCTCTTTGACTGACAAATGATACTGCAGATATTATCTAACTTTAAAAAAGTTCTTGGGAGGTGTTCTTGAATTAGGATTTAAAAATTTGGATTATTTAGATATTATATTATATTATTATTCTTAAAGATTAGGGCTAACACAATAGACAAAGTCTAGGATACTTATTACATATTCTGAGTTGTTTTATAATTTTTTTTGTTTATTTGCATTTGATTGAGTATCTGGGAGGCTGAATGCTTTTCATGCCATTTTAATCTTCACATCCTGACTTTTGTTATTGAGGGAATCAATTTGAATGTGGCAGTAAATTGTGATGGGAAGACATTGAGTTTCTCTCCTGGGACACGACATCCTCTGACATCTGCCTTCGCTCGCTCATCCACATGTGTTTCTTCCCAGCATGTATAGGGAATAGTATGCATTAAAGTGTTGTCGCAACTCTTGGGAGACTCACTTGTGTGGACAATCAACTATGATGGCACTGGCAGTGAGATTTACAGAATTTTCACCCCAGCTGGATGGATTTACAGGATAATTGTAGTGTTATGTTGCTTGTTCTTTTGCCATGAGATATCACATTTAGTATGAGGTTTCGGAGTATGCATGATTCAGAGTCAAAGTTCAGGATGAAGGTTGGGTTTAGGTGGTCGATTTGGGTTTAGAACAGGTGTTGGCTTTGATTTTAGGCCTTAGTTAGTTTAGGTTTACCTCAAGGGCCGAGGTTAAGTCAGGAACTGACAAGTGGAGGGAATGGGGCTGAATCGAGTTTGCGGTTCAGGTTACAGGCCCATGTTTAAGGTATCAGAGAGGTCCTCTGGTGGGTTCTGCAGACTCCAGACTCATAACCACATCTTAGCCCCCATATTTGATGATGTCACAAGACTCAGCTGGAACACATTGAGAAATGACATCATAGCAGCTCCCCACCCTTCTTGGCTCACACACACACACACACACACACACACACACACACACACACACACACACACACACACACACACACACACACACACACACACACACACACACACACACACACACACACACACACAAACAGAGACTGTCAGAAATATTTCCTCCTACCTCCTTCCTGTCTAATGAATGGCTTGTTTTAAGATATGTTTTAAGAAGGCCAGTTTAAGTTTTTCCACCACCACACACTGTCTGACCAGACGTGTGCTACAGACACAGACTCACCGATTGTCTCTTTAGTTTCCCCTACATTATATATATTTTTTTAAATCGGCAGATGATACCAAAAGGTGAAGATCAAGAAACAAACTTCTTTATGCACTTTTGAATAATAGTACTTTTAGTACTTTTGAGTAATGTTTAAATGTGCCCTAATGACAAATGTCAACATTTTCTTAGTGTTTCTCAGGGAGGGCATGTCCTGTGCTGAATGATGTATTTATATTTGGATGGCAAAGTTACAATATCCTCCCAAAACCCCAAATAACAACCTTGACCCATCCTGTTCCTTTGATGTACTTTGTGAAAACTGTTTTAATGATTATAAACAGAGCTAAGGAAATGGGTTGCGGGCTGAACTTGAAGAGAAGACAGAGTCTCATTAAATAACTGCACGACACATTGCCCCTTGTGTAGTTAACACATTAACTCCAAGAAAACTAAAGGCTCAGTTTAATAGGTCTGTGTGTATAAGAGTTTATAAAAAATAATGCCCAATACAATACACACGTCAAATGAAATGATGAATCTCTCTCTCTCCTGATCCTGCAGGTCAGTGTGTGTAAGTCTCTGTATCTCAGTGATGTTCTCCTGCCGCTCTCTCCTGCTGCTGCTCCTCAGTGTCTGCAGCCTGACTGCTCCTTCACTGACTCTGCCCTTTGAGCAGAGAGGATTCTGGGACTTTGCTATGGACGGAGAAGGAGGAGATCTGGCGACGGTAATGATGAGAGATGAAGAGGGATCAGCTATGGAGGAGCTACCACCGGATGTGTCTATATGCCCGTTTGGTTGCCAATGTCAACTCAACGTGTTGCAATGCTCAGACCTGAGTGAGTATCTATCTATAAGTCCACACTATAGCTATAACAATAACAATACAGAGGAACAATATAATTGAAATAATTTTTTCCCCCAGCTAATGAATGATAAAATCATTGACAGCAAATCAGATCCTGAGAATTTAATGCTGTTCAGTCTATATGGCCTAACTGCAGCATGTGTTTATAATAAACAAAGCATTATCATCCATAGATGTGGACTCTAATAGTTATTGTTACTGTATACTGTAGTTTTTTTATTTTATGGTTATAGTTCTTGGTGTGAATGGGCCTTTAATCGTTAAAGATATTTACATGAATTATACAATGAATGATCAGTGCATCAGAGTCAGAGTTTGATTGAAGGTTTGGGGATCTTTTTCTAATATTAGTTCAATTTCATAATAGTGGCATCTTAAAAAAGACTGTTTGACAGTCCGCATCCAAACAGGCAAAAATAGCTGTCCTTGTCCAGTTTGTTGCAGTTTAGTCTCAAAGAAAACAGGGGCCTGTGCAGTTTCGTACTGACATGTAGGAGGGGTTCTCTGTTGTTTTTATGACACACACAGGATGTTTTACTGGAGGACAGTGTGTGAGAGATATACAGGGAAAGTATGAAGGAAAGTGAGAGGGAGAATAAAAAAAGAGGAAGATTTGGAAGTCTTTGATGAACATTTGTTTATTTCAGAAGGGCCGGAAATAGTCTTGGGTTATGTCTTGTCAGCAATACATCCACATCATTTGGGCCTAAAAGTGGATTGGTTTGACAGGGGCCACTTAATTTCAGTGTGATTTCTTATAGATGCTCTTGTTTTCTTTTCCAAGGATAGGAAATAACAGACCTACAATCAAAGAGGAAACATTACTGTTAACTGAATTGTATTAGTGTGAATTGAATAGTAGGAATTGTTGTCAATCAAGTAAATGTTTTTCAGTGATCACTCAGTTTGCAAATCTAAGTACACAAACTGTGGGCACAAAAATGTGCAAGAATTGTATAAACACAAAACAAACAAACCAAACGCCATGCATGTGTGCACACCCATAAAGCAGTGGTGGAGCTTGCCTTTTTATAGTATGAGGGTAAGTGAAAATATCAGTGTTAGATGCACGTTCAAGAAATTGGTTAAAGCCTTATATTTCAGACAAAATGTGTCCAGTTAGTTTGTGTATTTTTTCAGCATGGCACCAACAGCGCCCATTGAAGCTCTGCCGTAGCCTTATAGTCCTACTTACAGATACACACACTCTCTCCATCTCCGGCCAAGAGTGGTCAAGTTATGATCCTCATAGAACATTTACAGCCATTGAACTGACAGAAGCAACAAAAACATAGGAATTTGGAGCTTATTATTTAAATTATATGTATTCTTTTTTTAGTATGTGCATGTATAACTGAGTGTGCCTATGTGCATGAATGCTTTATGCCATGTGTTTTGGTCTTTGTTTTTGCGAATGTCATTGCATCTTGTTTATGCTTGTGGATTTGATATAAAATCGGAAAATACAGCCTTTGCTTTAGGCGGTTCTTTATACGCATCCTCCCGCTGTGATGAAGATTTCCAAATTTTTTGCGGTAATGCATTGATCCATCCACTGTGCTCTTATTTTCTTTTGTATATCTGGAAGTTATTCTGCCATGTAGGCCGTAATTGAATTGATGGCTGTGCTTATTCATAACAGATGTTCATAATTGTGTATATATTTAGGTGGTTATGTGCCTTCATCATAAAATATGTTCCTATTAGGGGGTGTAGATGTGGTTGGGGGTCTGTGATGTGCTGGGCAGCTGTCAAAGCCCAGCTTTACTCTAGGGGTTTGGCATTGTGTTTGTCAGCGGTTGGTTGGTTAAAGTTACAGAGCACTTGTTGGTTGGTTGGAGTGGCAGGTGGGCAGATGGCTTAAAAGAAGAACAGTGTAATGGTATGGATCCACTGGAGGCAAGCTTTAAGAACCCAAGTGCAGTTTATTTACAAAACAAAAACTTGACTCGAACAGACACAGAACTCACCAACAGCGGTACAGGAAATAATACTGGGGAAGGGGGTCATTAATATACAAGGACTAATGACTAAACAAGACACACCTGTGAACAATCAAGACAATGAACCAATGACATGGTCACATGAGGGCACAATGGAATCACATGACAAACCAGGAAACATTACATTGAACATAACAAAATAAAAACATGAAACAAAACCAAGACACTAGACATTACAAACAATCATAAAAGGAAAAGAGTAAAGATCTTCAACATGCTAATATAGTGATATGTGATAACTGCACCTCCATAGAATGCAAATAAGGAGCATATTAAACACTACAACACACATCAACACATTCAGTTTTCTGTGAAAATACTTGAGTTGATTAAGGTATTCAGACTTTTTTTGTTTCACATTGAAGTCAAAATTATTTTCTCTGGCAATTGGCAACATAGGCCATGCCGTCTATTGAGATTAGGTTATTACTATTTAATCCAAAATGTATTTCTTTAATGTGCTTAATATCGCAATGATTTTACTTTATTCTTCTGAGGGAAGCAAGACGGCCTGAGGGCCTGGCAGTTGTGGTGCTCAAGAACATTATAAATGGCTGGAGGGGAACAGAGGTTGAACCCAGCCTAGTATAAATTATTGTGCTCTGCTGGAAATCATCATGAATCATTGGCCTGATTTAGAATCTTGGACAGTGCACTGCTAAAACAGACACAATGCTGGATTTGTGCTCTTGATGTGGTTCTGTTGGAGTTTAGATTATTGTGATGTGGTCCATGTATGGCAAAAGAACCAAAATGTTATAAAAAATTAACATTTAAAGTGGTGGCAAAACATCCTCAGGTCACTCTAATATAAAGATGTAGTAGTATAACTCCAAAAGCTGACACTGAATGGAAAATGACCAACAAGCACAATTGGCCATAATAACTGGTTCATATCTAACTAAATACCTTCTCAAAGACATGCTGCAATGGTTAACACTTTCAATTGTGTTCACTGTTTAATTCTGTTATTTTTATGTCAAATAAGAAGCCCTTTCATGGGGAAATCCACACCAGATGGTGAGCTAATGGTGTTTTTGTTTTACAGATCTGTATGTTCTATAACCTACATGCTTTAAATTAGCATGTAAACATGTTGATATCTTGTTTAGGTTTGACTACAGTGCCCAGGGAAATTCCCAGAGACACCAAACTCCTGGACCTACAGAACAACCGTATAACAGAACTGAAGGAGAATGACTTCAAAGGACTTACAAACCTCTATGTAAGACACTGATACTGATTGAAGAAATGAGAACCAGAAAGGGTGATGGCCGCTTAAAGAAAACAAATTAGTTCTACTCTTCATTAATAATGAGATAAGTGGAAAATAAAGATAGATGAGGCTGAACATATAATGAAGTGCCAGTTAAGTAAAAGAGAAAACTTTTTGGCTTGTATGTGTTCCTCAAAACAGTGATTTTTCAAATGAGAAAGTTCATATAAAAGTTTTTATTTTTAACAATCGCTAGGAGCAATTTCTCAATAGTTATTTCTCAAAACACTTCACAGAGCGATCACAACAGAAGTTTATCATTGCTTTGGCGCAAAATGCATCCAAATGGCTACTACTTTCAAAAAACATTCATTATTTTCTAACTTAGACACAAACACTGCAAAAACTCTATGTACCTACAGGCCAGATTCACCAGTTACAGTTTGCTACATGCTTTTGTCCGATCTGTAGTCAGATTTTCAAAACTCTAAACACAATTAGCACAACATCTATCTGTTGTGGACCATACCTTTAAAACAATGTATGTATGTCTTTTAAAAAGCACTTGCAGAATCAATGGTTCAAATAACAGGAAATATAAACACATTAGGAACATTACTTTAAATCACCCTCACACAATATACGCATAGATTCACTGTGTAGTTGTTAGTACAATCATTAAATATGCAGGTTTATAGGACTAGAGAGAACAGGGAATCATTGAACAAAATCTGAAATGTATTGATGAAATAATCAAATCACAACATGGGTTTTTAAATCAAAGGAAAAATGTAGCTACAAAAAAAAACTGTACTGTACTACAGTACAGTAAAATGTCAACTGTAGTGTTCCTCACTGTACTTTTGTTTCCATCAATCTTGTGGATTTGGCCACATGGTTCTCATCCACATCACAATGGGTGCTTTCATTAACTAGACATCTTGGAAAGAATCTTCTGGCATGGCGAATCCAAGCCTGACAGTGCTCTGCCATGATTTCATTGCATGCGTCATCCATGGCCTGGAGAAGAGTGACTTGTTCGTGAGGGCGCCTATCATATACCTTCTACCTCCATGTGGAGAAAGATTCCCCAATTGGGTTAAGGAAATGGGAGTATATACATGGTGGTAAATTGAGGATGGGCCCGAGACCATGCATACACCATTTGAGCATGGTGAAACTGAACATTATCCCAGACTATTACATAGGTCCGACCACCAGCTCAACAGACCTGATTTAGGTTACAAGGATAGAAGCATATGACCCAATACGAGGTCTGAGTCCTACCACACCATCTTCCGATAAAGCTGCACACATAGTGATATTGGCTCCATGTTGTCCAGCTACTTGGACGGTTGCCTGCTGACCAATTCAATTCTGACTTCTCCTTGTCTTGGGCAGGTTCAAAGCCTGTCTCATCCAAAAATATGAATTTGTAATGGTTTTTATCTAGTTCCATCACCCTCTAAAAAAACATTTAGGAAAAACAGTTAATGATTACAAAGATATAGAATTTTTTACAATTCGGCCATTTTTAAACAGATCATACCTGAACATAGTCCTCAGTTTCTTCACTCTTATCTGTATTTCTTTCAAAAGGCACACAGTATAGCTGTTTTAAAGACGCCTGACGTCTTTTCAGCACACGTGCAATAGTCGGCAAACTTATGGCTTCCATATAGTTGAATATGTCGCCACTGTCCAAGATGTGCTGCCGAATGTCTGTAAGGCGAATATTATTTCTAGCCCAAATCAAATTGACCACAGCCTGCTATTCTTGGTCAGTCAGGATTGTGCAACATTTCAACCTGTTGTTAGTTTTTTTTTTGTGTGACAACCTTTGCTAGTGTTATGGAAGAATGACTTGATTTGAGACATGCATGAAGTGTGAAATTTACTGCTGTGCCAAGCTGAAAGTTGGTTAGGAGAACTGAGTTTTGAGAAAGTATTGAGAAATGTATCCTAGCAATTGTAAAAAAATAAATTGTAAGTGCAAAACCTAATACAAGGCAATTTGATACATTTCTACAATAATACCATAAAATATACCAATACCAAAAATGAAATTCTAATTAAACAAATAGATGTAGCTGAACACATACACAGGTGTTAGTCTCTCTGTTTCATTACCATCTATACAAAAGGGGAAACTGTGTTTTGAATTGATTTTGAGACATATATGAAGAAGTTTTAGTGCATTTTGGATGTGAAATATACTGTTGTGCCAAGCTGAAAGTTGGTTAGAAGAACTGTGAAGAGTTTTGAAGTGACCTAAGTATTGAGAAATGGGTCCTAGCAATTGTAAAAAACTGTATAACTTTATGATAGTTTCTTGTGCTGTCAACCGATGTGCACCAGTTTCACAGCTTGATTCTTTGGGGGGGGTTTTATCCGTTGTTGGCTAATGCTGCGCATCAAGCTCCATATGTCACTATTTACTTTAATACCGAAAATGTAGCTGTACATTTAGATTGAATATTCGCATTTTAACTTTAATATTTGTATTTTTACAGATTTGACATAAGAAACAACAAGACAGCCTTCTTTAAAGCATGTTTTGGTTAACTCTTGAAAAATCGGTCTGTCGTTTGCGGCACGCATTACTTTACGTTTGGCACTCTGTGCAAAACAGCCTGACAGGATGTTCACACAGTTCAAGTCGCTGAAGAAGAATGTTCCTGTAGTTCTGGAAACACACGCCGGTGCCAAATAGAATGTTTTAGTTCCCTTCTTAGAACTCATATTATCCCCAATATTTATCCCTAATATTTATTCAGCCTCTCTCACCAAACACAATATTTGACATGGCCTGTAAAAGAAAAAAAGATCAAGACATTAAGTTATATCATCATTTATAAGTCATTTGATTTTGTGTACATATTTAATGATCATGGTCAAGCTATTATTAATCATGTCTTCATGAGTTTCCATGAACCAAATGCTGACCTCTTCCTGTCTCCCGTCAGGCCTTGTCACTGGTCAACAACAAGATCTCCAAAGTCCACCCACAAGCCTTCACACCCCTCCGAAACTTAAAAAAGCTCTATTTTTCCCGGAACCTCCTGACAGTGGTACCCAAGAACCTTCCCCCATCCCTGGTGGAGCTGCGGATTCATGAGAATCGTATTAAGAAGGTTGCACAAGGAACGTTCTCTGGTCTGGGCAGCATGAACTGCATTGGTTTGTATGCGCGCTCGCCATTATGTGGTATAGAGGTTACAGTCTGACCAAACCATTTCCTTTTTTAGATGGAGCCTGCTGGTTTTTGTGATGGGATATTCTGTCTGATGTTGAATGCTTCTTATAGAGATGGGCGGAAACCCTATTCAGAACAGTGGCTTTGAGCCTGGCGCTTTCAAAGGACTGAAACTCAACTACCTGCGCATCTCTGAGGCCAAACTCACTGGAATACCAAAAGGTCATTCTTTATGATAATTAGTCATTAATCAAGTCATTAAAGAGTAATAGTCTCATATTCATTTTCAAAAAGAACATTTTGATAATACTCTTCTTTACGCAATTTCTCACTTGAATGAGTTTTAGGAATATCCTTGGTAATAAATCACAATTTGAGTTTTAATGTAATGTTAAGAGCATAGATGTGGTGCGACTTCCAATAATATAATGATGAATGTCCCTCTTTTCCCAGACCTCCCTGACAGTCTTCATGAGCTCCATTTGGACAATAACCAGATCCAAGCCATTGAACTGGAGGACCTGAGCCGTTATAAACACCTGTACAGGTGAACCGTCTCATGACTCTCCTGCACTCCAAAACACAGTTTGCCTTTTCTTTGCCTATGGGCTTTCTGTAAAGCAACAGCGCCACCTGGTGAATAAGGTTTATTAGTTGACATTAGTTAATGCATTAACTAACATTGAGCAATATATTTGTTACAGTATTTATTCATGTTTGTTAATAAAAATACATCTGTTCATTGTTAGTTCATGTTAGCTCAGGTCCATTAAACAATACTAACAAATTCAACTTTTGATTTTAATTATGTATTAAATTAATATTCAATTAATATTTATATTAAATGTTGAAATTAATATTCAAGTGTCATGAAACCCCCCCTGTTTTAGCTGTGGAAAAGGGGGAGAGTAGAGGGTGGGAAGAGGGGAGAAAACAACCAATAAAACACAGACCTTCAACACAATCATTATACAGACAAATAAATAATAACATTTGAGCTGAGAAAAAACAAACACAACAGAGCTAATAAAGAATAAAGGCATAGTTTTTTTTTTGCCCATTCTTTCACTCTGAATTTTTGGTCTACATCATTGTGTTCTGTGTATCAGAATAGTCCATCGTATCATTGCGTTCATGATCAGACGTACGTACCATGATCAGACGTAAAAATTTGCAACATGCTTGCTCCGGTCCAAATATGAACTGTCTATGAGTCTATTCTCCTAAATAATATGGAAAAACCATGGCAGCCAATCACCACTCTGAATTAACGCATATACCTCAGATTACGTGACGTTAGTTCACTTTTAAACTGAAAGAATGAAATAGCTCAAAAAACTGAAAAAAAATAAACACCTTTCCCTTAATAATAATAAACATAATGAGTGATATTGTTGTTTTCATTAACATGCAACCTGTACATATCTGTTAACATCTCAAAAAATGTGTGTCGAATGACGATATGGGGAACGAAAATACCCACTGCGCCACACTGACTAATGCCTGCCCTGGTGTGAAGCTTGTCCAGGCACAACTCAGAAGGAAGGTCCAGACTTTAAAATCGTATAAATGTGTGCGGGGAGGCCCAGCCCACAACGCTTCGCCTCCAAAAGCAAATGTCAGGAACTTTCTGTGCTGTGGAAGGATGGATATGTGGAAGTATGCGTCCTTCAGATCTATCCTTCAGTCATCGGACTTGATTTGACTCACAATCAACAGGATTGTTAGCATCTTGAACCTGAACAATTCAACTGTCAAAAGATCTATAATAGGACGCAACCCCCCATACCGGCTGTAGAACCCGGACTCCCTCTAAGGAGGAGGAATCATTCTATACGCCCTCAAGTTGCATATACAGTATAAGGAGCTGGAGGCTTGAGGAATGAACCTCTTAAAGGCTGCTGACTGGCACTTTGATTCCTGAAACCTCTCAATGAGTTAAAGTGGGGCATCAAGGAGGAAAGTTTTATCCCTCTCCTTGATGACAAGAGAGGTTCAGCCACTAGTGACTCTTCGTAGCCACTAATGCTGCCATGGAGTGGCCGATGGCACGGGCCGTCTCCTAGTGGGGGGGAGAGACAGGTCTGTTGCCTGATACAGTTCTTTAATACCATTGGGCCCAACCCCCTCGCTTTCGTCTAAGTCCCTGAGTAGGTCGGCCTGGTATGCCTGCATGGTAGCCATGGTGTGCAGGCACCGCCATATATGCCTTGCCCACCAAAGCAGATGTTGTTTGGCAGGGTTAGACAATCTGAGATGGCGCGCCGCCTCAGCGGACACGGACAATGTAAAAAATAATTTTCATTATACAAAATGAAAAACAATAAAAAATAAATTGAAATTGAAAACCAAAATAAGAAAATAAAAGAACAAGTGAAAATTTCTATACTATACTAACCCAGGAATTAGCGGCTCAAATTTTGCTTAAAATTCCTGCATGTGCTTGATTTTATAGTGCAGCTTGTCCTGCGGGGCTGCAGTTGACCCAGTGCCTGTTCACAGTATTTCCAGTCTATTGTGTTTCCACCTCACCAGAGGTCTGTCACAATGTGTGCGGCCCATCTATTGTCTGGTGCTTATTCATGGTTGTGCTTGTCGTTGTTTGCCAGATTGGGTCTGGGTTTTAACCATATCCGCATGATTGAGAATGGCAGCCTATCATACGTCGCTAATCTGAGGGAGCTGCATTTGGAAAACAATCGTCTGACCCGCGTCCCGAGGGGCCTGCCAGACATGAAGTACCTGCAGGTGCGAGATATCAAGCTGATGAATGAAAAGTATCCTATTCGCACATGCACGATCATTGATTCTTGCTTCTTGCTTCATTTTCAGGTGGTCTACCTCCATTCAAACAACATAAGTCAAGTGCACATGAATGACTTCTGCCCTCAAGGTTTTAGCATGAAGAGGAGCTTCTACAATGGCATCAGCCTCTTTGGAAACCCAGTTAACTACTGGGAGGTGCAGCCTGCCACCTTCCGCTGCGTTAATGACCGATTGGCCATTCAGTTTGGAAACTATAAGAAATAGAGAAAGGATGAAAGGGAGGTTTGGGGACAAATAATAATGCTGGAATTGACACAAAATCTTGGAGAAAGTGGGAGGGGGTCAAAATGGTGTCAACAAACAGTGTTTCCAAATTGTTTTAAATGTGTATCTTTGGATGTATTTGTTTGTGAAGTCTAAAGAGAAAAGGAAGGAGCAATAAAAATAAATGTTGGAAAATTAAAAAAAGAAACCTACGTAATTTGATCTCTTTCAACTGGCTCTGTTTGCAAAACCAGTATAATGGCCATCGTTTCATAAGTTTGTTACCGTAAAGTCTTACCATTATCAGTTCACTTTGTAAGGGCTCTTTGTTTGCTCAAGACTTTTATACTAATATTATTGATATGTACTGTTATATTGTTATTATTTTATATAAGTTTATGTTGTATTATTAATAGTAAGGTTTGGATGGGAATCATGGGATGTTGAAATGGTAAGGTTGAATCTTAATGTTAAATTCATGGTGCTTATAATTAGTGTATCTGTGTTGTTTGTCAAGTTTTAGATTACTTTTTTTGTGTCATTGCCTTGCTTCCTTGCTTCAGGGGTTTTATTGTTGTGGGAGTACTTTGGGCAATTGAGGAACTTTACACAGACAAAATATAATTATGTCTTCAAGATTCAGTCAGTCAGATGTCTCATGTTCTTACCCAGCCCTCTTGGGTTCGAGGCTGATTCAGAAAAGGATTGTAATAATGTTGTTTTGCACAGTTTCTCTATGAATTCCAAATCTTTTCTTTGTAGACTGTTGTTTTTTCTCTTGCAGTGCCACTGCATGCATGTAGGCTACTGTGCTGCACACTGCTGCATGTTCCAATAAAATATCTTTCAGCTTGACTTCAGGAGCAGAAGTGGTGTACCATCATGGTTTGAAAGCTGTGACTAATAAAACTTGAGTTAACATGGACGCCAAATATTGATTGCGTGACTTATCAAGCACAATGTCAATGGGTCATCATTCTACTTGTTGCAAACTATGTCAGCGAAATTCCAGATTTTATACATACAAATAAAATTATTAAAACTGGAAGATGTATTTATGTACTTATTGGGTTATATATATATATTAGGGGTGTAACGGTACACGTATTCGTATTGAACCGTTTCGGTACAGGGCTTTCGGGTCGGTGTACGCGTGTACCGAACGGTTATGAATGTAATCTTTTAACAGTTAACAGTCGGCTTGTTGTAAGCGCGGAACACACTTCAATTCGAGTTCCCACACGAACATATTAAGTATTCAGTCCATTTTATCACGAAATTCAAACGATACATGCCGTTTTAACGCTCTTTAATGTGATGTGACTGATAGACTCGTATCAGTTCAAATTAAAGCGGCCGCGCGCGGTGCGCGAGTCAATGCGATCATAGACGCGTATCAGTTCAACTTGCAGGCAGCGCGCGGCGCACGAGTCAATGCGATCATCTCTTCCTAAAGAATAAACATAAATTAATACATCTTAAAGTATGTTGAGGATACATTACAACTTACTGAAATGTATCATATGTCGTGTAATCGCTCCATCTGTGTTTCAACCGCGGAAAGACAATAAAACTGCTTGTAAACAATGTCATGCAGAATCACGTTTACTCAGAAGTCATTCAGTGTCCACAGCTGTTAGCTCACTAGAGAAATCGTCTCGGTTACGTATGTAACCCTCGTTCCCTGAGGAGGGAACGGAGACGTACGTTAGTGACTAACGAATGGGGGTTTCGCTTCAATTATCTTCGAGAATTCAACAGCGCCCAATGGCAGTGCCAATGCCATGGGCATGCGGAATTTGCATGCGTAACTCCGCCCCACCTCGTGGGTATATAAGGAAGTACGCTGGCAACATCGCATTATGTTACTGCTGCAGGAGCCAAGACTGAACTCCGCGTTCCAGGCAGCACGGCTGACGTGGCAGAGGAAACGTACGTCTCCGTCCCCTCCTCAGGGAACGAGGGTTACATACGTAACCGAGACGTTCCCTTTCGTTCAGTCACTACGACGTACGTTAGTGACTAACGAATGGGGGTTCCAATACAACAACGCCACTCAGCCGTCATCCAGTGCCCTGCGTAAGTGCGAGTACCCTGTCGTAAAACTAGTACGGACGAAGGACTCCCACTTATCACAGGAATACCAAGGTACACTGGGAAGCATATCCCAGTGAGGGAATGCCAAGATGCCTACCCGTAGGGAGGACTTAAGAATACACATATGACCCGCTAAGGGCTGCATATGGAAGATCTCTAGGGTACCAGCCGAAGGTGGATTTTTAACCCTAGGGGTGGCAGGGACTTGCCGAGGGAAAGACACCTGCTCGCTGAGGAGGCTTACGGTGGGAATATCGTGTGGGGGTCGCCGGAGGGGAACCATGCACACGGAGCACCTGGCCGGACATGAGGGTCTGGGCTCGAAAGGGCAGACTGAACTGATGTCGGCGTAAGCAGTGCTGGAGGAGCTCAGGGCTCTCGTGGAGCTCACCTGAGGAAAATATCGCACGTATCCAGTCCTTGGAGTGGAATGGCGAGCAAGCGAAGACACCTGAGCCTGGCCCATTACCGGCCACCCGTAGGGGCGAGTACATAGTTGGACACTGGCTCCACTCGGAGATTGTAGAATCTGGCGAATGTGTTTGGTGTCGCCCAGCCTGCAGCTCTGCAGATGTCTGTTAGCGAGGCGCCATGCGCTAAAGCCCAAGAAGAGGCCACACTCCTGGTGGAGTGTGCCCTAACCCCAAGGGGACATGGTCGACCTTGCTGCTGGTAAGCCAAAACAATGGTGTCCACTATCCAGTGAGACAACCTCTGTTTCGAGAGAGCACTTCCCTTCCGCTCTCCACCATAACAGACAAAGAGCTGGTCTGAGGTCCTGAAACATTGCGTACTGTCTACATAGGCGCGGAGAGCGCGTACTGGACAGAGCAATGCCAAGGCTGGGTCTGCCTCCTCCAAAGGCAGCGCTTGCAGGTTCACCACCTGGTCTCGGAACGGAGTGGTAGGAACCTTGGGCACATATCCGGGCCGGGGTCTCAGGATCACGTGAGAGTTAGCCGGCCCGAACTGAAGGCACGCTTCGTCAACCGAAAATACTTGCAGGTCCCCGACCCTCTTAAGCGAGGCCAATGCGGTCAGCAGAGCCGTCTTCATAGACAAGAATTTAATCTCGGCTGACCGCAAAGGCTCAAAGGGAGCCACTTAAGACTACTGAGAGGTCCCAAGAGGGTACGAGAGGAGAGCGAGGAGGATTCAGTCTCCTCGCCCCCCTCAGGAACCTGATGATCAGGTCGTGCTGACTTACCTATTTGTCCCCCAGGAGATCGTGGTAGGCAGATATTGCGGCCACATACACTTTAAGGGTGGAAGGAGACAGCCTTCGTTCCACCCCCTCCTGGAGAAACGATATCACAGACCCGATCGGGCATTTCCAGGGGTCTTCTTGGCGGGAAGAGCACCATGTGACGAAGAGGTTCCACTTCAACGCATAGAGGCGTCGCGTAGACTCAGCTCTAGCGGAAGTGATGGTAGCGACCACCGCAGGTGGAAGACTACTCAAACCTGCCGCGTCCCGTCCAGAAGCCACACGTGGAGCTTCCAGAACGCCGGACGCGGGTGCCAAAGAGTGCCCCGTCTCTGAGAGAGAAGGTCCGGTCTCAGAGGGATAGGCCAGGGAGGGGCTGTCGCAAGGAGTAGTAGTTCTGAGAACCAGGTCTGGCCGTGCCAATACGGGGCGACCAAAATTACCTGCTCCTTGTCCTCCCTGATCTTGCACAGTACCCGTGCAAGAAGGCTCACTGGGGGAAACGCATACTTGCGTAGCCCTGACGGCCAGCTGTGCGCCAGTGCATCCGTGCCGAGGGTGCCCTCGGTCAGAGAATAATACAGGGAGCAATGGGAAGAGTCCTGGGAGGCAAACAGGTCTACCTGTGCATCGCCGAACCGTTCCCATATCAGCTGAACCGTCTGGGGATGGAGTCTCCACTCTCCAGGGAGAGGCTGAATCCGTGACAGCTCGTCGGCTGCACAGTTCAACTCTCCCGGGATGTGGACAGCACGAAGGGACCTCAGGTGCTTCTGACTCCATAGAATGAGATGGCGGGCGAGTTGAGACATACGGCGGGAGCGTAGACCGCCCTGGTGGTTGATGTACGCTACTACGGCCGTGTTGTCTGTCCTGACTAGTACATGTTGACCCCTCAGCAACGCTTCTGAAGCGGTGCAGGGCGAACCGTACTGCCAGTAACTCGAGGCAATTGACATGCAGAAGGCGCTGGGGTCCTGTCCAGGAGCCCGCGGCTGCTTGTCCATTGCACATGGCACCCCACCCCGTGGATGACGCATCTGTTGATACAACAGTATGCTGGGAAACTCGTTCTAAGGACACTCCGGTCCGTAGAAACCTGAGGTTCGACCACGGGGTGAGAGTCTGTAAGCAGGCCCGAGTCACTTGTACCCGGAGCGTGCCAGACCGCCATGCCCATCTCGGGACTCGATCGCGTAGCCAGTGCTGAAGCGGTCTCATATGAAGCAATCCGAGCGGCGTCACCGCGGCTGCATATGCCATATGCCCCAGGAGCCTCTGAAATAGTTTCAGTGGAACCGCATTCTTGCCCTCGAGTTGACGAAGGGAAGTCAGCAGAGACTGCGCGCGCTCGCTCGAAAGCTGCGCGCACATGGCGACCGAGTCGATATCCATACCGAGAAAAGAGATCCTCTGCGCGGGGCAAAGTTTGCTCTTCTCCCAGTTGACCCGAAGGCCCAGACGGGCTAGGTGATGGAGCACCAGATCTCTTTGTCCGCAAACCTGCTCTCGAGAGTGACCCAGTATGAGCCAGTCGTCGAGGTAATTCAGGATGCGAACCCCGTGCTGCCGAAGGGGCGCAAGGGCTGCCTCGGCAATCTTCGTAAAGACGCGAGGGGACAGAGATAGCCCGAATGGTAGAACCGCGTACTGATATGCCCGCCCCTCGAAAGCAAACGTAGGAACGGTCTGTGTCGAGGTAGAATGGAGACATGGAAGTAGGCGTCCTTCAGGTCGATCGCTGCAAACCAATCGTCTGGACGAACGCATTCGAAAAAGCTGTCAACATCTTGAACGGAAACCGGTGAAGGTAACGGTTCAAGACGCGCAGGTCCAGGATTGGCCGTAGCCCACCGGTCTTTTTGGGTACAATGAAGTACGGGCTGTAAAACCCGGAGTTCATCTCGGCTGGAGGGACAGGTTCGATCGCACCCTTCGCCAGTAGGGTGGCAATCTCCGCTCGCATGACGGGGGCATTGGCCCCGATCATAGTGGAACGGACTCCCCGGAAGCAGGGAGGAACCTGCTCGAACTGAATCGCGTAGCCGCGCCTGATGGTCCGCGCGACCCAGCGGGACAGCCCTGGAAGCTGAAGCCAGACTCCCAGAAACTGCACCAGCGGGGTCATTCGGAGCACAGACATACCCGGTGTGGGCTTGCAGCGATGCAGCGTCACCGGCCCGGACATGGGAGGCTGAGGGTCGTCCCGGTGCGGGGGCACGGTTGACTGCTGCGTCCTGACAGAGGAGACCAGGGAAGGACGCACGTTCCACTGGGGTCTGCTCTGCCAGGAGGCTGGCGACAGAGTGGGATGCGAGTGGCGGGACCCGTGGGTGGCGCGCACTGTCATCACCAGACTCTGTGGGCTCAGGGATGGGAGTGTTAATTCTTTCTTTGACCGAATTAGGGTGCTGCTGACCCGTGGGCCAGCAGCTGAACAAAGGATTCTCCCCCGGCCCTCCACCGGGGGAAGGAGTGGTCCTGCTACCATCTCCTCGAAAGAATTTCCCATCCCTGAGCCGTCCGTCTCAGGAGCGCCGCTTGGCCTGGCGTTTAGCGGGGCGCGGGGCGGCCTGAGGGGACTTGGACGCCTTCCTACGGCTTCCTCCGCGACCCGGCCCGGGTGAAGGCTGCTGCTTGGACCGGGTGGGAGGGGCGGGAGCCTTAGGAGGGCGTCCTCGGCGTGGAGCAGACTGAGACGACTGTGCCGGCGGCTGGGTGGAGGCAGCAGCTGGCCGCCGGGGCAGTACGTGTTTTATAGCCTCAGTCTGCTTCTGGGCGATTGAGAACTGTTGGGCAAAGTCCTCAACCGCCCCGCCGAAGAGGCCGGCCTGGGATATGGGGGCATCGAGGAACCGGGTTCGCTCGGTGTCCCGCATATCGGCCAGGTTCAGCCATAGGTGACGCTCCTGGACCACGTTTGTGGACATCACTTGACCCAGGGAGCGTGCGGTCACCTTCGTCGCCCGGAGAGCGAGGTCGGTGGCGGCACGCAGCTCATTTAAGAGCCCCAGATCAACTCCACCCTCGTGCATGTCCTTGAGGATCCTGGCCTGGTAGACCTGGAGGATCGCCATGGCATGCAAAGAAGCGGCGGCCTGCCCCGCGGCTCTGTGCGATTTCGCCACCAAGGTTGATGTGAATCGACAGGCTTTGGAGGGGTGCTTTGGATCGCCGCGCCAAGTTGAAGCGCTCTGAGGACACAGTTGCATCGCAACAGAACGTTCAACTGGGGGGACCCCAGTGTACCCTTAAGCCGCCGCCCCATCGAGGGCAGAGAAGGCGGAGGAAGTCGCTGACCGGTCACGGGAAGACAACGGGGACTTCCAGGACCGCGCGAGTTCCTCATGCAGCTCGGGAAAGAAAGGTATTGGGGGCGGGGACTGACGGTTGTCAGTGCGCGCTCCCAAAAACCAATCATCGAGCCTTGAGCGTTCGGGACAGGGCGGAGGGTTCCACTCTATCCCTAAGCTCGCGGCTGCCCGAGACAACATGGCTGTCAGCTCTGGGTCCGACTCGGGCAATGCTGGAACGCCCGAAGGCCGCAACACAGCCGAGTCATCATCCTCAGAGGACTCGAGCCCACCTTGTGATGCGGTGACCGACATCGCGTCCTCCTCCGGAGCGCCAAACGAGATGCGCGGGGGGGCCGAAGCAGGCCCCGCGATCTGCGTCTGAACACTCGCGGGTTGCAGTGTGCAAGACGGGGGTGTGGCCCACACCGTAACCGTCAAGTCACCCTGACCACCAGCCGAAGTACTGGGCCTCTGGGACTCAGTAGATCGGGGTGTGGTAGAGGGGACTCTCACTTCATTACGAAGGTCATGGAGTCTTGACCGCAACACTGCGATGGTCATATTCCCGCAGTGGGAACATGACTCATCCACAAACGCTGCCTGGGCATGCTGAAAGCCCAAACATACCAGACAGTGTTTGTGCCCATCGGAAGAGGAAAGCAACCGGCCACACCCAGAAGTACACGGACGAGACATCCTGAAAAGGACGAGTCACGTGTAAGCTCTTTTAGGAGAGGAAAGCCTCGCAGAGAACGCCGAAGCGCCCAGCGACCACACACCAGCTGTCAGACGGACCACTGCGCAGATCAGCAGGCAGGCAGTATGATGATCACTGGAACGCGCCGTAACACCAACGCCTCTGGAAAGCTGCTCGTCTCAAAGCTTGTCGAAGACTCAGGATCAGGCTTGAAGGAGTGAAGAGATACTCTTGGCTCCAAAGCAGAAACATAATGCGATGTTGCCAGCGTACTTCCTTATATACCCACGAGGTGGGGCGGAATTACGCATGCAAATTCCGCATGCCCATGGCATTGGCACTGCCATTGGGCGCTGTTGAATTCTCGAAGATAATTGGCTTCTAAGCGAAACCCCCATTCATTAGTCACTAACGTACGTCGTAGTGACTGAACGAAAGGGAACAACTCTTTCACTGAATACATGCACTATATTAGCCGTTATATTCATTATATTAGCCTATATATATTCATTATATACTACTTAGCCTGTTAGTGATGTCTTGTTTATTTAATGTATGTTTAAATAAACCTGTCATGAAAATTACAGCCACTAAATGATTATATTTCAACAACGAATAAAAATAATTAGATTTATAAGTTAATGCAAAAACTGCCTTATGTGAAGCTTATGAGTGTTGATTATTATATCTAAAAATAATTAGCAACTGAATTTAGGCTAATAGTTTGGGCTCTGTTGTTAATCTTTAATAGCTATATGTAAGTAAGGGCTCCCTATATAGTTTACAGCATTATCTTTAAGAAGCGTTTAGTTATAATTTAATTAATTTAAGGACAGACACAATTTTTTTAATTAAACCACTGTTGAATAAAAATTAATAAAAAGCAATTTTGTAAAACTGCTGTACCGAATCCATACCGAACCGGGACTTCAAAACCGAGGTACGTACCGAACCGTCAGTTTTGTGTACCGTTACACCCCTAATATATATATATATATATATATAGGCAAAAAATGGGCCAAGACCAAAGTAACTTTAGTTAGTGTGTAATGTTGCTGTTTGAGGATAAACAAAAACCTGTAAAGTTATGATGCTCAAAGTTCAAAGCAAATGAAGATATTTTCTTTTAAAGAATCGCTTTTTAAGGACTACAACAAATGGCTGGTAGGGACTACAACAAGCTTGCAGGTTAGTGACATCACTAACCCTAAAATTTACATAAACTCTGATTATCATGACAGAATATGCTAATCAATGACTTGAAGATAGTTAACTCCACATCAGCTACATAAATGTATCAACTAACCGTTCAGAAACGTCCTGTTGCATGATACATGGCACTTCTTCTTGAGTCTCTCCATCATTGTCCAACTCCGGTTTGAACATAAAAGGCTGAACAGCAGCAACATTTTCCAGTGTGTCTGCTTGAGGTAATCTAAGCTGCTAACAAGAGCTTTTGAAGCTCAGCCCTCTTCTTGAATGGGGGCGGGAGCAGCAGCTAATTTGCATTTAAAGGGACACAAAAAATGTTTTGCTCACCCTCAAAATTGACAATTTTAACATGCTATAAAAATGAGCTGTGGGGTATATTGAGCTAAAATTTCACATACACAATCTGGGGACACCGGAGACGTATTTTACGTCTTGTAAAAAGGGGCATTATAGGACCTCTTTAACTACACTTATTGGTCAAAAAATTTGCAAGATTTAAGCAAATGTTGTCACAGAAAAACTTAAAAGACAGATCGAAGTTTTGGGCAGAATATGGGAAGTTATGTGTGGAGTGATGAATCACAATAAAACACGAGTTGCATGGTGATACTCCACAGCGGTGTCTTGAAAATCTGGTGAGAAATATAATAATAATACCACACAGTGAAGCATGGAGGAAGAGTGTCATTGTGTGAAGAGCCTTTTTAGCTGCTGTGTTGGTGAATTACTTTGCTTGCTTTGTTACTAATGCTTTGAAGTATAGGAGAATAATGCAGAATGGTTTGCTTCCCAAATTAATAATTGTTATGCAAAGAGAAATGATCTGATGTGTTTTCAACAATGCTCCTGCCCAAAGTGCAAAGACAACCAAGAAGTGGCTTGAGAACAAGTCCATCAAGCTCATGTTTGGCCTGGTCAGAGATGTAAACCTTATAGACAGTGAATATTTGATCTCACATTAAACTCAAACATTTTTCTACTCATGAACTGTTTGAAGCCACTGGCATTGAGTAGAAGAACACTGACTTTTCTTCCTGTGAAAAGCTGTCTGCAAGTTGGGGAAGGTTACTCCGTTGCTTACATGATTTGTGCTACACTCTAAAAAAAAAGGTTCTATATGGCACCAAAAAAGGTTCTTGGCTCATAATCATAGGGGAACCTTTTTTAGTGCTATATAGCACCAATTTTGGTGTTTCAGTGGTTCTTCACCGGTCCTTCACCGGTTCTTTGACTAAGGTGCTATATAGCACCGCTAACTAAGGTGCTATATAGCACCGCTACCATATACAGAACATGTTAAGATATGGTGCTATATAGCACCAAAAGTGGTTCCCCTATGATTACGACGAAGAACCATATAGTGCCATATAGAACCTTTTTTTTTAGAGTGTATTATGAAAACATTTTGTACTCATATGTTAGATTGAATCTGTTTTGTTGAGGACAGAGACAATTTCACAGACGCCATAATTCACATGACAAAATCACATTATAACCACTTAGATATAATCCGCATGATTACAAATCGTGTCCCTTTTTCATCAAATTAATCTCGCTTTATCGTCATCGCAAGATCATCTGTCGTATGAAAACGGCCTCTAGTATTAAACCTGTCGTGTGTTTTCTCACTAGTAGGCAGCACTCTGATTTTAACACGGGTATCTTAGGGCTTTTATTGTAACAGCATCAAAGAATGCCCGTTGGTAGCGCGTCACCGCATCAAACATGTCTGTCAGCGGGTCTCTGCTATAAGCGTCTGACGCGCTCAGGACGCGTTTCACCTCAGCGATCCGCGACGCGCTCAATGCGACTGCGGGTATTATACACGGTTTCGTGTGCCATGGAGGAATGATTATTCACAATCGAGTGATTAATATTAAATAAAGGCCTAGTTATCGACAGCCGCTGAAGCCTCATTTGAAGCGTCGCATGTGATCCGGGTGAGTCAGAGGAAACGCTTGACCTGAAGTGGTGAAATTATCCGTCATATTGACGATTATTTTGCAGTAATTGCTGTTTGTTTTGCGCTTGCCTTTGTCGTCGCTGCATGTATGGTTGCATAATAAATACATTTCAGTTTTATCGTAATGCAAAAGATGAGCTGGTTTGTAAATAAGCAGGGATCTTGTTAATCAGTCCAGAACTATCTGTGTCTTCAAGGTGCACAATGTTTTGTGATGGACAGGAGGAGGAGGACAGTGGTCTGTCAATCCTGTGTTTATGACCAGTCAGCACAGGTACTTAAATGGAATAGCACTCTGATACTCAGTGATAAAAGGCTCATTCCTGTTGCATGTTCATATCCAAGTCTTAGTATGTTAAAATAATTTACGCACAGTTTTTAAACATGGAGATAATATTAGTTATCTGTAGGCAAAATCAAAATTAAGTGAACATAATAGTGAATTTTATATTGTTTTTATTTTTGTTTAAGTGGATGTTGCCATTTTTGCAATGTCTGAGTGTCCATACATTTCTAAAAAATAAATGTTTTATTAAATATTACAGGTATTTTTTTTTTTTTTTTTTTTTCATATTCTCCTTTATATAAATGTTTCAGACTAAGCAGGGTTTCTTGTAAATATTGTTTGGAAATAATTGGTCCTTTCAGTTTTTCATGAGCTATCAGTTTCACTTTCCATACCCAATAAACCATAACTAATATAGACATCATCCTCCAGGAATTATTAAAAACAACAGTACAATCATTAACAAGTAATACCTATGGATTTAGAATTCTGTTATGTTTTGTGGTATAATCTCTTTTGATCTTACTTTTAAAATATTATTTTAGGTTAGGTAAAGTTCTAGAAATGGCTATGACTATCAAAAAAGTACCTCATGTAAAGAAACATTAACTTGTTTAAAAAAATATTTTTGTGCATTGTGTAAATAATCAAGCAAGCATAATTCTGAAAGTCTTCCAAAAATTATTTTGTAACAGGAATGACCCAAAAACTCTATGGTCTTTGTTGATTTCATGCGAGATCTGGCATTGATCCCGGGCAAACTGGCACTTTAAAGTTTTCCTTTCTAGTTAAATGTGATGGATCTGTCACTATTGATTTTTGTGTTCTTCTGTTCTTCCAGTGACTCCCACTCATGCCATAGATGTCCTTCCCTTAGCTCACTGAGCTTACTTTATTTTCTCCTTGTCACCCCTGCTATCCTTCCACTCTTCCCTCTCTCATGCATCTTGCTGCGCCTTCACTCCCTTTCTCTTCTCTTCTCTTTCCTTTGTCCACCCCTTTTGACTTTCCCATCCTCCCTACCTCTGTCACTCCTGCTCTGTGTTGGATGTCATAATGGTGTGCTGCGGTCGAGCACTGGACTCCCCCTGCACTCTGGCTCTGCTGGTGGGCTTCCAGTTTGCGTTTGTCCTCTACTTCTCTCTGGGAGGATTTCGTGGCCTAGTGTCTGTTTTGGTTCATTCCACCGAGCCTGAGATCGACTACTCTCGACCGCATGACGTCTACACCAACCTCACCTCTCTGCTCCTCCACCATCCAGGACCCAGTAGACCCGAACAGCAGCTCATGGACTGCACACTGCCCTCTCCACTGCTGGGTAGATATAAATCCACACTGAAGTGATTAAGACATTGATCAAATATAATTTAATTTGTTAATTCATTTTGAATTTTTTCCAATCACACTTTAATGAGTTTAGTTCACCCAAGAATTAAGATTCTGTCATAATTTATTTACACTTTTATCCAAACTTGTGACTTTCTTTCTTCTGTGGATCGCAAAACAAAAGATATTTTGAAAAATGTGCTTGTTGCTGTTTTCCATGCAATTACAACCAATGAAGACTAGACCTAAAAGCATCATAAAAATATCATGACATATACACTAAATTCCATGCCTTCTAGAATTAAAGTTCTGGATTATGCCTGTTATTTTGAATTCATTGTTGACAATCAATATTACCTTGTTACAGTTGTGTATAAATAAAAAATAAAACCTCTAAAATCTAAAAGTGAATTTAGCTGTCACAACATTATAATGTACATTATGAGAAAAAAGATATTCATTAAGATATGCTAAAGATTATGTGGGACCTGGAGTGACATTTAAAAACAAAATGACATAATTATCAATTAAACAAACCGTTTTAAAAATGCCAATATATTTTTGATTTTAATCATGATTCATTCATTATTTTAACTTTGTTTTAAAACTTGAATTAAATAAATTAACAAATGTATCTATTATTTTGCCCATTTAAAAAGCGATTTATTAATTTTATGTTTGAATTATTAAATTGATAACTGTCACTCCTTGTCCTCCATAAAAGATTACATTTAAAAGTGAAAGTATGTTTCAAAGATTAAGTGAGCGTTGACAGCAAAGGTAATCTAAATGTAAAAATGAGCACAAACAATTAAATATTCAATATCAACCAATGCAATACATAAATAAAAAATCTCTGATATTGCGGGTCCAATATGTTGTGCATCCCTTCTCAGAAATTTTCCTTTTGTGTTCAACAAAAAGGAAGAGAGTCATACAGGTTTGGAACAACATAACAGTAATTCAATAATGGCATAGCATATTTTTTAAGGAAAATTATTCCATTCATTTGATGTTGTAGAACAGATTTTATACAACAAATGCATGTGTGCTCTCCCCCTGCTGTCTGTCAGTGGGTCCTGTTTCTGTCCACCTCTCCTCACCCCCCTCCCTGGAGGAGATAAAAGAGAAGAACCCCTTGGTGACCTTAGGGGGTCATTACCGCCCACCAGACTGTGAGCCACGGCACCACACAGCCATCGTGATCCCCTACCGGAACCGCCAGACCCACCTCCGCGCTCTCCTCTATCATCTGCACCCCTTTTTGCAGCGCCAGCAGGTCCACTACGGCATTTACATTGTGCACCAGGTCTCTTGTTTGTCGTTACGCTGACTTGTCACATCTATTGTATGGAAAAAGTCCTAGCAGTAATTAGAGGAAGTAGCTGGGACAAAGGGTAAACATACCTCATAGCTTATTGTCAGGCTATATTAGTGCTTTATTCTTGCCAAATAATGCATTGGTGTACAGTTGATTTCCTCATAGTCTGTGTTATCAGTCAGGGAACTCCACATTTAACCGAGCAAAGTTGCTGAATGTTGGAGTGCGAGAGGCGCTGAAAGAGGAGGACTGGAGCTGTATTTTCTTGCATGATGTTGACCTGCTACCTGAGAATGACCACAATACCTACACCTGTCACCCCCAGTACCCTACACACCTCTCTGTGGCTATGGACAAGTTCAGATACAGGTACCCTACCCACTATGTCTGGATTTTTTTGCATTTATGAATTTTATCTTAATTCACTTTTATGTTTGCAGTCATATTAGTATAGACACTACATTTTAAATAATAATTTTATAAATTAATAAAATGATTAATTTTAATATTATATAATCATTATATTATATACTTAGTGTAATATAATAATAAAAAAAAAAGTGGGGTAGTTGAACAGTGTCAAAGTTATTGGTTGGTAAGATTATTTTGCTTTTGTTTTTGAAAGAAGTCACTTACCAAGACTACATTTCTTTGTTCAAAAATACAGTAAAAACAGTAATATTGTGAAATATTATTACAGTATTACAAATTAACTGTTTTCTATTTAAAAATGTAAAAAGTATTTTATTCTTGTGATGGCAAAGCTGAATTTTCAGCCTCATTACCTCAGTCTTCAGTGTCTCATGATCCTTTAGAAATCATCGCCACGAAATCCACAACATTTTGCCGGCAATTCTGATTCGAATTTGGTGAAAATCGGACACGTTCTAGAAGGAGTTTGAAATATCTAAATTGTGGACAGGAAGTTGGCCCAACTATTGTAAATTATTATCTATGTTCTTGGCATGACCCATTAAGACCAGTTTACAATGTGTGCTGCATCAAATCTAAAGAATCCAGTTACATTATTTTTTATACCAAGTTTTCATATCTCGTGACGACTAAGTGGCACTGTGCAGAAACTGTACAGGTACCCTCTGGTCATGGTTGTCATAATACACACCAAGTTTGGTTAGAATCCCCTGAAGTATTGTGGAGATATAGTCTTATGTACATTTTAGTGTGCTGGTCGTCAAATTTCTTTGTGCGTTAATTAGGGCTGCACGATTTAGGGAAAATATCGAATTGCAATTATTTTGGCTAAAATGGCGATTTGCGCAATTGTACAATATGTTTTTGTACAATTTTACATATACATTTATTTAGAGAAGTATTATTTTTTACCCAAAATAGGATGGAGTGAGCACTGCTGGGCACTAAACACACTCATGTTTCATTCATACTGGAGGCCAGAGGGCGCCCTCGAGCAGAAACGCCACATTTGCCTCAGAGAGAAGTAATATAATGGTGTTTGTTTTCTGTGTAGCTGAATAAAAAGAAGATAGAAACACTTTGATTAAACATCAAGACTGCGACAATATGGTGTATTTGAGTTCTTCAAGCCTTCTCGGGTATTTTCATAATATTAAAGTATATTATAATGGAGTGCTAATCGACATAGACTTCATTTCTAGAATACTATAAAATAATTAGTCCGTCTCATTCTGTGATAAGAAGCCACATCAGCTCACAAAAAGGAAATATCAAACACTCGACTGACGATATGAATTGAGTTAAAATGTTATTAAACGTTGTCTTTTTTTGTCTTTTCAGAAGCACATTATAAGCGACTCAAACTCGCAGGGCTTTCAGACGGAGCAGTGTTTACTACTGATCACAGAGCCGCTCTTCACTGACACCCTGGGCATATATTTATTTAATTAAAATTGCAGCCTTTATGCTTTCATAATCGCACATAAGCCAAATCGTGGTTCGATTTCGATTAATCGTGCAGCCCTAGCGTTAATCGAGAATGGTTTGATGAATTGACTTGAATTTATGTTTTTTTGTGGGCTTGGTCTGAGGATGGTCTGAAAACTATTTTCATGAAAATTGGAACAATGGTCTAGGAAGGAGTTTGGAAAATTAAGTTTTTAAATAAAATGTAAATGGTGGACAGGAATAGGACAGGAAGTAGAAAATGTAAAATATAAAATTAGAAAATACAAAATTAATCAAAAGCTATTAGCATTTTTTGAAATTTCATTGCAATTCTTGACCACAAGGTGGAACTGCCCTGAAACATGTTTCAGTACCTTCAGGGCATAGTGCCGATCACGCTTAACGAGTGTCTTAACCATACGCCAATGTGTTCGTAAAATATAGCATTTTATGACAAAATTCTAAATGTTCGACTCGGCATGTTAGATCTAAAGAGACCAGTTTTGAGTTTTAGCCAAACAGTTCAGAAGTTATAAGCAAAAATGGACATCTTGCATATCTCCTGACCACTAGGTGTCACTGTGCGGAAACTATGCAAGTAGTCTCAGGTAATGGTTGTCATAACACACAGGAAGTTTGGTCACAATCATAGACCGTAAAAAAAAAAAAAAAAAATATCGTATGGTGTTACAGAGATAGCTTTGCGTCCGTTTTGGCATGCTCTTTGTCGAATTTGTTTGCACAGTATTCAAAAAAGTGAATTCTATGTTTTTGTGTCGGCATGATCTGAGGATGATCTGGTTTGATTTGAATGAAAACTAGACAAATGATCTAGGAAGAGTTTGAAAAAGTATGTTTTTCGGAAAAATCTAAACGGTGTAAAAAGTGTCATGTTGGAAAATGGTGTCATTGGATTCGAATCGTCGAATCAGAGGGGAGAAAATATTGTTTATATCCCTTATTGTTCAAAATGTATTAGCATAAACATGAGTGCAACTTTGGGATTTGGATAGAGACTCCACAATTGCTGTGGTTAATGTTCAGACTGACCTCTATCTATGTGCCAAATTTCACAACTTTTTACCATACAGGTTCTATGGGCTGCCATAGAGAACTCCTAGAAACCAAAAGTTCATCCTCTTCACGCATGGTCAAATAGACTATGTGGTTCATATATTATTAGTGCTGACACAGGTGTATGCAGTAGCTCATGGGGCTGGTCCTCTAAATTAACATCTAGGTCTGCACATTTCGGGTCACAGAGTATGCATTTCTGTACTCTGCAGCCACAATGTCCACCTAGATATAAACACTCACTGAGAATGGAAAGATCGCAGAGAAAACAACCCATGTATTCAGTCCACCAAGGCTGAGGACAGCATCAGGACCTCTCTGTGATGAATCAACTGAAGGCTGTAAAGCATTCAGACATGACTCAGAGAGTTAGTCCTTGGGTAGAAATACAGAGAGATTGGGAAGAAAGATACATTGCAGCAGCTCATCCAGCTATCTCTCAAAATTTAACGAATAGCTCTAAAAATCTAGAACAGGTATACAAGGGATTTCTGAAGGACAGGACATTTTTTTAAAGAAATTATTGTCATAATTATTGAAAGTAAATATATTTATAATAAATATTTCTATGTATAATAAATGCTGTTCTTTTGAACTTTTTTTATTTATCAAAGAATCCTGAAAAAATGATCACGGTTTACACAAAAAACATTAAGCAGCACAACTGTTTTCAACATTGATAATAATATTAAATGTTTCTAGAGCAGCACATTTCTGAATGATCATGTGACTGAAGACAGGAAGACTGAAAAATAAGCATTTCCCAGATTAATTACATTTTAAAATATATTAAAATAGAAAACCATTATTTAAATGCAGCCTTGTTGAGCATTACAAAACATTAAAAAAAAAAACATTTTTCCCACATTTTTGAACAGTACATTTGTAAACAGTAAACACACATCAGTTGCTTTTACAATCCACACCCCCCCCCCCCTAATTTATACGAAGAACACGTGGAAATACAATGAAATCACATTCATGGTTATACAGATTATGGTTTTGTTTTCCAAGTTTGTTTAACATTTGGCAGCTGTTTGAAACCAAAAAATGCACCTACACCTTGCACTTATTGCATTGTGGGTTATTTTGCCTAGCCCTGTTGCATACTCCACATCTTGCCAAATGTAGCAGGTCATACAGTTATTTCAGTGCATAGAATAATTTGCATACTATACACTGTACATACTATATACTGCAGAAATGGTAGTATGCTATTCTAAAAAGTAGCTCAGAACAGGGTTATTACAACACAAGCTTCATCAGCGTTCAGGTTTTCCTATCCACCCGTAATGCAGAGGTACAGACCAACATTAAACTGCAGGGGAATCTGTGACACTTCAGATGGAATGATTGATGAAGAGACAGATGACCTTATTTCTCTGTGCCTCACCAAATCACGTTCTGACTCCACCGCAGGCTTCCGTACTCTCAGTACTTCGGAGGGGTGTCTGCTGTGACTCCGGAGCAGTACCTCAAAATGAATGGCTTTCCGAACCAGTACTGGGGCTGGGGAGGGGAGGACGATGACATCGCAGCTCGGTGAGGATGGTAGAATACGATTTATAATGCATTTGCATGAGTAATTTCAGCATAAACAAGCCTGAAATGTAGATCAAAAACTGGCACGTCTACATCCTGTTAAGCATTTGTGTTGCACATCTCTCCATCATGATGTTGTTTTCAGTTCACATTCACATCGGTCTCTTGTCATTTATTCTCATTTTCACTGCATCCATCTATCCCTCATGCCCTCCCCCACATAGCCACAGGAGGGACCAGTAAGTACATGCATGAATCACCAGTTTGGTCTCAAGGCTTCCAACTATTTAGATGTCAGTATTCACTGATTATTGCCTTTTGATTCAATTATAAAGTCAAGTAACGTATTTCTTTGACAATGAGAAACTTAAAACTCTGAAGTTGTTGAAGCCTTGAAGCCAGAATGAGTCAGGTGTAGTAGATAGTGTTGAGGATTTGAAACCCATTTTCTTTATAGTTTTAGACCATAGTGATTTTTTCCATTAACAATTCTTTTAGAACTTTTGAGGAAGGTGCATTTGTAAAAGGAAATGTAATTCCAATGCAATGTTTACATAGGCCTTTGACTGTCTTTTTAGAGGCAACATAAACTATAATTGGCCTTAAAGGGATTGTTCACCCAAAAATGGAAATTCTGTCATCCTTTACTCACCCTCAAGTTTCTTTGTTCTGCTGAACACAAAAGAAGATATTATCAGATACCAAGCAGAGAGAGCAACCATTGACTACCATAGTATTTTTTCCCCTACTATGGTAGTCAATGGTTGCTCTATCTGCTTGGTTACAAACATTCTTCAAAATATCTTCTTTTGTGTTCAGCAGAACAAAGAAACTCATACAGGTTTGGAACAACTTAATGGTGAGTAAATGATGACAGAATTTTCATTTTTGGGTGAATTATCCCTTTAACTGTATTAATTAATAGAATTAAATAAATAATGTTTAGCTTCAAGTTCCCATATGAACAACCAGTCAGTACCCACTGATTTAAGTCTTTAAGTGTGCGTTTTGTTTTTGAATCAGACTCCACTGGTTGCGCTGTATGTGTTTGATTCACTAAAATAAAACTGAATCATAAGAGTTGTTCATTGGTGAATCTGACTATACTGGTTTGGTTTGCGTTTGATTCACTAAAAAGGTCATGTGGTCAGGATTCGATGGACTATACTGGTCTTGCTGAATGGTTTTAATTCATTACACAGAACTGGCTCGTAATGTTCATTCATTCTTCAATCTGAGACTGTTTCGCGCTATACATTCAACAGCAGTGTTCCGTTGAAGTGCATGGCTGTCAAAGTGCTTTAGTACGGCAGCCTATTCCATCCACATCGGCGGAAGAATACACGTTAAAGGAACTGAACGTAATTCGGCAAAAGTAATTTTCGCAATATCTGGGTATGCATATCTCAAGAAATGGTAAATTAGGCCATTTTGGCTTCAAAAACTGTGAAATTCAGCAAAAGCTGATGACTTTGGAGCACTAATAATTTTGTACCTACAATAACCTTGAAACTGAATTATCGAATGTAAAAGTTGGTGAAGTTGCATTCAAAATCAATTTAGCTCATTTGAATGGGCATGACACCTCTGCCTGCTGCTGAACGTCTTTTTTGTTGTTGTTGTTGTATTCCTTGTTTAATATGTGTACACGGTTTGATTTACCATGAGCAATTTTTCAGTCAAATTTATTTGCATAGTGTACAGATCAAATCTAGTCGCCGACAAAAAAATATTTTTAGTGGAGATAATCCAGGAGCCCGCTTTATGCGTTTTGGGAAAACTGACGTTGCATGTGTTGTTGGAGAACATTTTGAAGGGCATATCAGCTCATGGTGATTTGCAAACCTGACTGTCGCATAATTAACCGCCAGTTAGTATCCTTGCCTGACTCGGATGACTCAGATGGCTGTACCAGAGGCAAAAACCCAAAGTTTTAAGCATTTAAAAGCTGGATTAGACTCTCCAACTTTAGATGAACCTTTTGGGGGTTTTGAGTTGTGTTTAGAACCTTTTTACATAAGAATCCTCAACAACAGTAGTTTTCTAGTTAGTTCACATCCATCTGGCCCACCTTGCGGACTCTGCTGGAAATGGTTGTCCTGCTGTGCTTTGTGTTGCTCTCTCTTTTGTCTGTCCTTTTGATAATTCATACCATCTTTCTTGATGTTTTTTTTCTTATATACTGTATTACTATTTACTAGGGGTGTAACGATTCGTTTTAACAACGATTCGATTCGTATCACGATTTGAGGTTGTCGATACGATTCAAGGACGATTTTGGTTCATAGAACGATACGATCCGAAACGATTCAGTGACTTGAAATCGATTCAGTAACTTTTTAGCCAAAAATTGTGTGACTGAAATAAATATCTGGATACTGGTCAGTGCAGGTGAAGTTTCCTAGATTCCTGTTGTTTCTTGTAAGGGAATCAGGTATCAATTAATTATGGATATAAACAAACAAGTAAACAACAATTAATGGAAAATGCATTAACATTTTATTTGAATAAAGTGCAACCAACAGTTTAGGTTGAATTAACAGGAAGTTAACCTTTTCTGCTCTCAATTTCAATATTCAATACATTTTCAATAAAAGCACAGTAAGTGCAACCAACATTTCAACAGTAGGTTAACCTGCTACTTCTGCTTTTGTTATCCAACATATTAATATTACAATATTAATATCAAAAATAAAGTGCAACTAACTTCTCTTCAGGTTTAATTAATAGTAGGTGTACCTGTTACTTTTGCTGTTGTTTTTCAACATTAAAATAATACAAATACAATATTAATATCAAAAATAAAGTGCAACCAACATTTCTTCAGGTTGAATAAACTGGCGAAACCTGCTACTACTCTCAGTTTAATAAACAAACAATATTTAACAAAAGATCAAATGTAACCAACTACTCTTCAATGACTCTACATATTTCTTTTTCAAAAATATCAACATGATCTGACCGCAGAACACTTCTCTGTACGTTCACTATGTCGCCAGCAGTACTACAAACTCGCTCTGCTGGCACACTGGTGTCAGGAATGCACAGGTAACATTTAGCAAGGGTTGAAAGTACAGGTAGCTGTTTCTCCTGGTGGCTTGATAATTTCTCGCTGGTTGGCTTCTCCTCTGCCATCCGCCATGCTATGTTTTGTTTTCTTAGCGCTGCTGCTGGTGCGTGCGTTGCGATGATGTCACAGATAGGCAGAATGAATCGAGTAACGTTTAACGCTGTTATCATTAAAAGTGCTAAGAAAAAACATCCATTTAAAGTCTGACGTGCTTAAATCCAATGCGTTATTTCCTATGATCGATACAATCGATTGATTACCTTTTAAAACGATGTTAGATCGATATATGTCGTCCGGAAGGCCAACTTGCCGAGCACAGATCGATTTAGTTAGATCGTAGGAAAATAAATCGATACATCGATGTAGTAGATGAATCGTTACACCCCTACTATTTACTACTTGCCCTGTGGTTTTGTCTTTAGAGTCCGTCTTTCTGGGATGAAGATAATGCGTCCTCCTTTGGCCATTGGTCATTATAAGATGATCAAACATAGAGGAGATCAGGGTAATGAGCAAAACCCGAGAAGGTGATGTCACATGGCAAATTATATTTATAAATGTAATATATTATATTCTCCTGGGACCCAGAAAAAGTGTTTTGAATTTAGTATTTTTTCATGTAATTTACATTGTTTAGACTAGAGCATAAGAAACAAATGGAAAAATTATATTTTATTCATATGTTATGATATGTCCTCTGTAGTTGACACCAGGACTCAGTTGTTTAAAAAATAAAATGACATGAAATTGCATGTATAGGCAAAAACAATGGGATTTATTTTTACGTCACCAATCATTTTTTAGGTTTCAGGATTTTTTTAAAACAAACTTTGTTTAAAGATGATTCTGAACTATGTTATGAAAGATATAATGAAATGCATGTGGGCAATTCCACGCAAAATTGTCACATCCATAACGCCAACTAAATACCATGGCATTGTGTTGGTGTTATGGATGTGACAGTTTTCCGCGGAATTGCCCATTGATATACCATTTTACTTTATGAAATATGTGGGTAAAATGACAATACTTGGATTTTCCCATTCAATACAATGTATCTATACACTGCATCTAATTTGCATATTAATGTGTTCTTGGTGCAACATGTAATGAAAAAATAAGTGTAATAATGGGAGTAATAATTGGCAACATTTTCATAATATAATCTAATATTTCATAGGAATATTGATATGTAATTTCTTTCCCTATTCACTTGTTATGTCTCCAAAATGCCTGATAAACATGATTTAAATCCTGGTGTCCACTACAGTGGTCATTAATGAAATCAATGCCCTGTTTTGAAACAGAAAGTCATATTTTGATTAGAAACCCCATAACATTTTCCTGAGATGTTGATTTTTAACAAGCAATTTGAAAATGAATCCGATTTAAATAATAAAAAAAATATATTATAATATTTCCATAAGAGTGCTAAACATTAATGTCAACCATTTTTAAAGACCAAGAAGAAGTTGTTGTCCTGGTGAAACCTCTAAACATTTGGTATCACTGCAAAGCCCCGAATGTGCTCTTTACAGGACATCCAGACTGTGACATTTCCTAAAATATAATGTCCACTACAGTGGACAAAAGTCTATTTTTGGGTCCCAGGAGGATAATATAACAAAATACTGTAGATAGATGGATGGATGGGCAGATGAATCCATTTGTTCAGTCTGTTTATTGAGTCTGTTCCTCTTCATGACTTGATTCTCGTAGGTTTGATTTGCTGAAGCGCACAAGGCTGAACTGGCGCTCAGATGGACTGAACTCACTAACTTATAAGCTCCTGTCCAAAGAGTTGGAGCCTTTGTACACCAGTTTGACTGTCAACATTGGGGATGATCCACACCCTTTGAAGGCTCCAGCCCGGAAGTCACTGCCTTCACCCACTTCAACTAATAAGACGAAGACAGAAAAAGTGGGCGTGGCCATCACAAACAACACAAAAGTAGAGCCCACCCACTGGAAGGCCGTTAATGAAAATTCTAATGTTGTTAAAAAAGCTCCTGTGAGCCAAGAAGTAGGGTGATTATTGATAATTGAGTTTCCACAGATACTTCACAGGGTGAGTTATTAACAGACAATGGAGGGAATACCAGTTTGCGCTTTGTTTTATATTGTGAAGCATTGCTACTAGGCAAATAAGTTCATTCCACTGAAAGTCGACAGAAGCTGTTCTGCCACCTCTGAATGTTGCTCAGCTGCTGATATGGTGACATTTGCACAAGTCTGGAATCATTTGCTGAAGATCTCATTTTGCTGTAGTAGGAGTCGTATCAGAACGGGCTGAGTTGTAAACGCTCTCGAAAGTGACCTATTGACGTACATGTGCACGTCCTGTGTTTTTGAGCCGACCTGCTGCCAGCTGCTGCTCTTCATCCCACTGTGTGGGTCTGTTTTTCTGTGCCTTTTCTTGCCCTTGAACCAGTCTCTTATCAACATGCCATGACTCAGTCAAAAGCATTATTACTGTACACCACTGTTATTAATACTAGAGTCTAATGCTCAGTCCACGTTTATCTATTTTTCTCTTCTTTTAATATCTAATCAGCACACACTGCTTTGTGATCTAGTGCTTGAGCAGACGTGTATCACTGTGGTCTATTTTTGGTCTAACTGTACAAACTTAGAAAGGTGTGATCTTTGATAGTGAGAGCACTGGTTTATTTTCTCTTTTAGCTGCTCGGATACCTATTAATAGTTATATGATAGTGTAAAAGAGTTGAATTATTTTAGGTATTGTGTGGTGCCTTTGTTGGATTCCATTTTGATTGTAGACAATCATCGGGGTAAGCAGATAAAGTGATAACAAATATTTACAATCTTTATAGACTTCTGTTATTTGAATTCAGGAATATGTTTCTGTCAAATTCAATAGATTTGATGGTTTAGGTTGAAGCCGTGATTTTAGTGTAAGCTGTAAGTTGACATTTTAAGATTTTATAAACATTGATGGGTACTTTTATTGTTAGTTATATAGCAGCAAGGATTCATTTTATTTGTTAGTCAGAAATATTGGTTGCATCACCATCATGGCACTTTTTCAGTATATAAATTAAGCTGCACTCTGTATTAAATACAATCCTTGAGTATAAGCTACATTTGAAGAACAAAGATATCAGCGGCAGACATTTTCTTTTTTAGGTTCTTTTGAAAATAAAATTGCATTGCTCGTTATATTAGCAGATACACTGACATTTTTCCACTACAGGCTATTAAGAAAGATCAAATAATTTGCTGTAAATGATAGTCTGAAGGTACTCATCGAGATTCCACCCCATCATGTGACACGGTGCATATCTTGATGTATGTACAACATATTTCAAACCTAGATATACATTTCAAAGAGTTTGTTTAAAGATCGGTATATTATTAGGATTATGAGTTGCTCATACTAACAATAGTAATAAGATATGCATTTGTATTAAAACTACAAAAAGTGTTTTGTATATAATTCAAGACAGTATTCTGACATGCATGTGGCAGGTAAATATATATTCATCCTAGCATATTTGCAAGACCCTTGTATACATATAATTATTAAAGTATATAGTTTTCAATCAAATATTTGGAATTAGTGTTAAACTACTTTGATGCCTAATAGTCTAGCTTGAGAACACCATCTGATATTAACAGTTTAGATCTAATTTATGGATTTGAATGCATTTTTGTTTTGGCTATGATGACTGTTGGTTCATATACAGTGTTGGGGAAAGTTACTTTTAAAAGTAATGCATTACAATATTGCGCTACTCCCTAAAAAAGTAACCAATTGTGTTAGTTACTTATTAAGGAAAGTAATGTTACATTACTTTTGCATTACTTTTTCTCACTTGGGCTGGACTTGTTTTTTAATTTAAAGAGCTATATTTTTTGCAAAAGTGAAATGAATAAATCTCAGGCTGAAATAAATGCAAATTCATGCATTTTTGTCAGCTGCAAAGAAATTGATTAATAAAGTGATATTAAATACATAAAGTATATGTGTAATTGAACACAATTAATTATTGTAGGTTTATGTAATATGAGTTTCACTGTTTTTATTAATTTTGAGGAATACTGAATCTGTTTTCGTGCAAGTGAGATGAGTAAATGCCTGCTCACATTTAGTCTAAAACTACAATAGGACAGAAGAGGTGTCAGTCAATACATGGGAAAACAAAGCAACTTGCATTTCTTGTTTGAAAAAGTAATTTGGATATTTTGTAAATGTAAAATTAATGTTACTAGTTAATTGAAAAATTAATATAATTACGGAACTTGCATAATGCGTAAACTTGTAATGTGTTACCCCAACACTGTGTGTGTGTGTGTGTGTATATATATGTGTGTGTGTATATATATATATATATATATATATACACACACGTATACTTATACGTATACACCCTCTGAATCTCTGCATTTCCATCTGTGCTGACTGAGTTATATTGAAGTTTGACACAGATATTGCAACTGATCAGTTATCTTATAAATAAACACATTGACAACATTGTAACATTGTGATTTGACCATGCAGCTGTTTTATTATATGTTTGTCAACAGAGAGTGGAATTTTTTTTTTTTTATAAGGTTCTTGGGTCTTCATCTTTAGAACCTGTGACTGACTTCTTACATGGATAATTAAATTCTATCATCATTTACTCACCGTCATGTTGTTCCAAAACTGTATGAGTTTCTTTCTTCTGCAGAACACAAAAGAAGATATTTTGAAGAATGTTGGTAACCAGACAATTTTGGTGACCATTGACTCCCATTGTAAGGACAAACATTTGACATTTCTGAAAATACCTTCTTATGTTCCACTGAAAGAAAAGAAAGCTTATCATAGAGGTTTGGAATGACATGAGGATGGGTAAACAATGACAGAGTTTAAATTTGTGGGTAAACAACTTCAGTTTCCCAAGCTTTCAGTATCTGCTCCCAAAATCATTCATTTGCTTCCAGGCACCAAAAACATTAACCGATGACTAGTGAATCAAGCTGATTTTGTGTTCTATGGGGCCTAAAGGTTTGTCAGTGCATTATTGAGCAAATAAAAAAAATATTAAAAATCTCTAATGATGTTTTTATCTTTTTTTTAAGAATATATATTTTTAAATACAGATATTAAGGTACTCTGATATATTTTCTGGTGACACTTGACCCTGCATTCAGGCAGCATTTCATCTAAGCAGATTCCATTACAAAAGCCATTTAGTAAAACTAATCAGCTTTAGCTTCATTGAAACAATTCAGTTAATGTGTTCTGACACGCACACATTATGCACAATCGGAGAGCACAGTTATAAATCAACAGAAGCACGAAAATAATATCTTTAAAGTAAGTGTTTTTCAATGAAGAAAGTGTTACACTTATGTAATGCCATTTCATGGAAAAACTTTTATAACTGCCCATGCAGGGGATCTGATTAAAATTGGTGTTATTTTTGCTGTGATGCTGGCCTGCTGTTCTGGGTTGGTGGTCTTAACTCCTTAGCTTGGCTTTCCTGCGTGGCTGGTCTGGATGGAGCCTGTTGGCTGTGGTGACTTCCAGATCTAAACTGGACTTGGTTTTCCTGAAGATTTAGCGGCTTATACTTAGACTGGGCTTGCTGGCTTGTTGGTCTAGACTGATCTTGGCTATTCTTTGATTTAGGCCTCTCTGGTTCATTTTGGTCTGGGTCACTCACAGGTCCTTTTGACTCTTCAGCAGGCTGTTCCACATTTATGTTTTCCTGTAAGGATATTGTTTAGTCAGAAGTAATAAACAATGTAATTTATTCATAACACCATAAGTAAGTTATATTAAATACCCACCGCATTGTGAGGGGACCTGTTTATAGCCTGGTTGCTACCAGGGGTCTCATGAGCTTGATTTGTGGCAAACACAATCCTTCCCCAGGTCCTGAGACGATCCTGTCCCTCTTGTGAGCGGGCAGTGGGGTTTATGGAAGCAGGGGGGATTTTGCGAGGTAAATCCCATGTGCCTTGGAATGCTGGCCATGCACTTCCACGCTAATAATTAAATAATTTATACATAGAAAAATGACAGCGAAAGTATGTTGCAAAAAGTTGTAGGCTTGGTGATTACATTTAAATTCCATGCAACATGTAAATCATCAAACATACCTTTGTTCTCACGCCAGGTAGAAGATGGCCACGGTCTGTGGCTATAAATGTAGAGTAGCCTTCTGCTGCTGCTGGTCTCTTGAGTAACAAAAAAGAAGTAAATGGACCAAACACAAGTAGGCTATATGAACTACAGTTATTCTCTCCAATTTGTGTAACTGCATCATTTAAAGCCAAGAATTCATTTTTCTTTTTTAAAAAGTGAAGATATTTATAATGTTGACATTCTGTTTAACTGACGTGCATGCTTTGTTCATTGCTTTGCCTAATGGAAATGCTCAGTAACAGTAAAATATACACTACAGTTCAAACGTTTGGGGTCAGTAAGATTTTCTGAAACAAATTAATACTTATCAAGGATGCATTAAATTGATAAAAAGTGGCAGTTAAGACATGTATAATGTTACAAAAGATGTGTGGAAAAAAATTAAAACTTCCTTGCCCAATGACGTCAACGTTACCTCCTTGAAATGTTTTGGGATGGTCCAATTCTGGAGCTTTGACGACCTAAAGGCGCTTTCATACTGAAGAAATCACAATAAACATGTTAAATATGTCAAGGTGATTCAATTTAACAAAAATAATTGTAGAATAATGCCAATTTAACGACCTGGTTTGCAGAGTAACTAGTCGACATCTTTCCGTGCGGATGTGTTGGCAGTGGTCTCCTAGCAACCTCTCAAAATGTCTGGAAAATTATACTTTCAAATCAGTTTACTTTTTGAGCTCTTGGACTGTTTAAGACAATTTCTTATAAAAATGGCCATTTGTAAGCGTCAAATCATCTTTTATATTTTATATAATTGTTGAATATAAAAATAAATATTTACTTTTCGTTCAGCTCTCAGTTGTATCATCCCGTACGTTGGGGGCGCTGTAAACCATTAGAGCACTACGTTGCGCGCTTATTGATCAGCCGAAAGAAAGTCTCAGCTCTCTGCAGTCTGCACGCACAGCGTTTGGACAAACCTCTTTGGGACACACGAATTGTACTAATTAAGTAGTTAATTTTACTGTGAAAATGCACTCAAACAGTAAGTCTAAACTGAGTAACACGCTTTGAAACGGTGCTAGTTTGCTGCAAGACGTAAAATGAGCACGCAGGCTTCAACATCTGCAGCTGTCAATGAGGCGAGAGGTAGAAGAAGTAGTGCTGAAGATGTCGAGAACTCCAAAACACACTTCAGAGTCTGTCGGTTTATCACCGAGACGGGTATTTGCATTTCGCAATTCTGAAATATCTAGAGATGTGTGTTTTTAATTTAAATAACGGTCAGTTTGTATGTACTGTAGCTGCCCGCTTGTTCATTATTATTGTCAAAGGACGACTTGCTGTGCAGTTTCTGGTTGAGTGCATCCAATGTTTTTCCCATCTGTAGGAGTGAAGTTAGGCATGAGATCTGTGCCCATGGCTACAGCATGTGTGCTGTATCACAGGTTCTTCCAGTCTGCCAGTCTGCAGGTCTATGAGCCTTACCTAGTGGCCATGTCTGCCATCTACCTCGCAGGCAAAGTAGAAGAGCAGCATCTCAGGACAAGAGATATCATCAATGTCTGTCACAGGTATAAAAGGGGATATTAAATAGCTGTCTAGTTCTCAAATTCCGTGCATAGTAGCTCGCTTCTTGTTTTTCTCTTCAATCCAGGTATTTTCATCCAGACAGTGAAGCACTGGAACTGGATGGGAAGTTCTGGGAGTTGAGGGACAGTATCGTACAGTGTGAGCTCCTCATCCTTCGGCAGCTTAACTTCCAAGTGTCTTTTGAGCATCCACACAAGGTAATGCATGCAATGATTATCTTGTTCTCAGCTAGTTTTTTTGTATCAGCCATATATTTGTAGGAAAGTTGTATATGTTTGAAATAACATGGGGTAAGTAAATGATGGCAGAATTCAGTTTTGGGTGAACTATTGTATCAGATGGTTTGCAAATTGAAGTCTCTAGAATGTATACTGTATCTTCTGTGTAAAATATACAATTATGTAAAAATAATAGCAATGCTCTACTAGTGCTGGGCGGTATGACAAAAAATGTATATCACGGTATTTTTCTAAATTATATCCGTTTCGCGGTATATGACCGGGTGTTAACCATATTTTCTACTGATTGAGAGAGGAAATACTGCAGTAGATTGACTAGAATGCCCTATTTTACTGTCATGATGGGTGAATATTGTAGAAAAATTCCACACTAGAGTTAATACAGGTTTACAAAGCCCCACAAAATGATGCTATGGAGAGACAACCAATAAAACACAGACAGAGTTGAGGGCATCTTAAGCATTTAAAAAAATCTTATCTTGTTGTTATAAAAATCCTATATAACAACAAACTGCCAAAGCGAGGGAGAAACGCAGATATTTGCAATACATTTAAGAGCACTCTCTGAACAAATGACACTTCAGTTTAACACAGAAAGAATAAAGCAGTTACTTTTTTGCCCATTCTTCTTTGAATTGTCAGTTTATTTATTAACTTACATCATTCATTGTCTTTTGTATAGCAGAATAATCAGACGTACACGTTCAGTGTAGCCAAATCAGTGCACATTTCATTTGAAGAAGATGTGATGAAATATGTGCGCATACAAGCTTCGGGTTCACGTATAGAGCACTATAGTATATGATCTATGTCCATAAAAAACTTAAACGCACACACTCCGGTCTATATCTGATATATGATCCATGTGGTGAGCGTTGTTAATCTCATCGCGGCGCTCCGCGCAGAAACCGCTCTCTCTCACGCGCCGCCTGTAGTGAATTCTCCACTGTAATCAAGGGCTGAATCTGAAATCGCCCCTTATAACCTCAAATAGGGCATTATTTGGAGGGGAAAGCACTTTGTAGCGGTGTCCGAAACCATAGTGGACGTTATTGAGTGCACTCATTCTATCCCACATCGCACCGCAATAACTAGTGTACGGTTGTCCAACTTCACGCACTCGTTTTCATTCACTCCTTCAAATAAAGTGATAACGTAGGGAATAGTGAATGAGGATATAGGGGGCGATCTCGGATTCAGCATAGACAGTAAAAGAAATGGGCACAGCGACCCCATAGGCTTCGACGGGGAAATTTGAAGTCAGTTAGAAGCACTCACTTCCTGATGGCTGAGCGTACTTCGCAGCCTCAGACTGAGCTTGACGACGTAGATGTGACGTGAGTAACCTGTCTGACAGTGGCAAGTCTTCTAGTAGTTGTGCAACGTAAAATCTGAATCACCGAATCTTGTAGAGACAGAGAGAGTGAGCAGGAGCAACTTTTGATGAATGAAGCAGGATTTGTGACATCTCTATCTGCGTTTATGCCTCCACGTCCCCCCGATTGCCTCATAGACAGTAAAAGATTGCCTGCGAGCTTCTCCTCGGGTCTATACGGTACAGTGCGACGGAGTCGTGTGGTTATGACGCAGTCGTTAGCCTATGTTTTACAAAAACAGCTTCTACAGGGCGATAGTGTAAAATACAAGGTAATGGAGCATTTTATACATTGTCGTGTTTGTTTAGAAATAAACAATGGACAAATGGAGTCTTTAAATGTAAAGATATTCGCTGTCAAAGTGAGGCCAAAATGAATGGGAGTCAATGGGATGCTAACAGTAGGTGATGGCTTGGTTAGCAATGGCTGCCCCTATGGAAGGTACGATTTCCGGGGGCTGGATTACTCCCTTGGGATTCAGCCACAGGCTGTAATGCGATCTCAGCTGTGCTCTGACTGCTCTCACTAGTACAGTGCAACAGTGAAATGGGTCCCCTCTCAAACAATGACGCGCTGCGCCGCGTTCCGAACGTTGTTTAAGCGACATATACCGGTATTGCGGTATCATCAAAATTCATTTCATAACAAAAATAAATACCGGTATTCGGTATGAACCGGTATACCGCCCAGCACTATGCTCTGCTGTAATCAGTTCATAATAATGAAGAACAAGTTTTGCTAAATGAAATGCTTGCATTTAATCACAAGGTAAATGTAAAATGTAAGTTCATGGTTTTTTGCACTTTTTACTACTTTAAAGCAGGGTTATTATCGTTAACTAAAAAATTTCTTGCTAATAGAAATGATGGTAAAAAATATTAATATAATGCAAAAATATTAATCTAAATGAAAATTGGAAATGTTGCTTTGGCAACTGAAATTTAAGTTGAAACATTAAAATGATTTCTTTTATGACAACCAAAATTGAAATAAAAATAAATTAATACTAAATAGTCATTTGCAAAACTGAAAATATTAATAAAAACTATAATAATATATAAGTAATACTGGTGTATGCAAAATCTTTCATATTTTAATTTATAAAATGTTATTATTTTATTATTATTTTTGATTTCATTTTATTAATTTGTCCTTGTTATGAATCTTATGAATCTTTTCTTTATGAATTCTAGACCCTTTTTATGCCTTAAATAAAAAGTTATTCCTTATTCAAATTTGATCTCTTACATAATCATTGCTCCTCTGTCTGTCTGGTGTCACTGGCAGAAGTTATGCACAGTGCCAAGACTCAATTGATCGATTTATTATTTTCGTTCTCAGTTGTTAATTCTATCAATTAGATGTTGCAGCATTACACTCATCTTTGTACCATCTCTAATTAATGCTGTCAAACATCATTTATATTTTTGCCCCTTCTAACAAACTTCTTTTTGCTGCACCCCAGTACCTGCTGCACTACCTGCTCTCTGTGAGGAGTCTTTTGAATCGCCACGCCTGGTCTCGAACGCCCATCGCAGAGACTGCCCTGGCTCTATTAAAAGACAGTTACCATGGCTCTGTGTGTGTCCGCCATAAGCCTCAACACCTTGCCCTCACCTCCCTCTATCTTGCTCTCCAGACATATGGAGTGCAGCTCCCCAGAGGAGAACAAGAGTGGTGGCAGGTAGGATTTTTACAGTTTCATGTGGCAAAAAACATAAAATGACCATGCAACATTTGGGTCATGCTGTATCTGCATTGAGACACGAACTGCAAGAGACTGAACGTTGACTGGTTTGAGTCTCCCTTGTACCAGAGCTGAATCAGGCATCAACGGAGCCACGATTGCAGTAACCTTTAGAGTGCTGGATGTTGTTCCCATGGCAATAGGGGCACCTAATGGTTGCTGCCTGGTCTGAGAGAAATAGCTTTGTCTTTCACAAAGTTCCCTTGGTGACACCCCCAAGTAATATTTAAAATATATGTCAATTTAATTATTGTAATTATTTTTTCCCCCTAAAAATGTAAAAACTTCAAACCTACCTACCTTTACTTTTGTCACTCTTGATTTGTTCTTGATTTGCCATGATTTGTTCTTCTAGATCATCTTAGAAGCTTTGTAGACTGGTGGTTTAATTCCTGATATTCATTTGATCTTATTCTGGCCAGTAATCATCTTTTTAGACAAGAAGAGAGTATCAGACTGGCGTGTAAAGCGACCAACCTGTTTGTTTTGTTTTATATATTGTTTAGTGCTGGTATTTCTGTATCTCTGCCAAAATAATGATGTGGAAAATGTGTTCAAATAATAGTCTGGCAGTGTCTGCAAATGGTTGTACAGTAATCATTGATAATATGTTTCCCGTTTCATCTAGACTTTATTTCCAGCTAGGCTGCTGAAAAAGTGATGTCCGGACTAGGAAAATTTACATCATTAGTTGTGCCAATTGTTTTATTTGTGATAACGCAATGAAACAAGCTGTGCAGACATAATTTTTGGCCAGGCTGTCATACAAGGAAATTATAAACGCATACAATGTATGCCTGCGAGCTTTGTTTTTCTATGCATTTTTTTGCATAGTAAAATAAACCTGTAGCTGTAGTAGTTTACCCTCGTTTGCCAAATAATTTTGTCAGATAAATACCTTTATCAAGTTTAGTGTTTTGTTTTTCCCTCATATTTAAAATAGGCTACTTAAGAAATATAAAATATTTTCCTCATATTTTGATGGCTTAATGGGACTCATTAGAAACAAATATCCCCTCCGGACATCACTTTTGGCCACTGCTGTAAATATGACTTATGTTTATTTAAAAGTTTATTTTATCCATGGCACAGAACACAGGCATTTTATTTCTTTATTATATTGGTATATTTGTTGTAATCTTTATGTTTGGTATAGCTATGTTTTCCATTTAACATTTGTGGGGGCAAAATTGGCCATAATTATGGAATACGAAAGATTATTTTCTGCAGTTGCGTTCCGCTATATATGATGTTTAGTGTTATTTGATGCATGTGGAGTTCTGGATTGATACCAGAATATCAGACAACACATCGGTTACGAAAAATATATAAATAATAATTGGTTATTATTAAATATAATAATTATCACACTGTCAAAATTTCCATATCTGTGCAACCTTATGTAATGCCATCTGAGCCTGAAACTAAACTAAAATGAAATGAATGAAAGCCAAAATATTTAATGACATGGATAAATATTTACTGAGAAAATGGCAATTTTCATCAGAGATTTGGATCTAGATTACAGGGGGGTAAAAATGATTTTATAAAGATGGCAGCATCATTATTTTATTTGGTAACACTTTAGAATAATGGTCATTAGTTAACTACATTAGTTAACATGAACTAATAATGAACTGCACTTATCAAGCATTTATTTATCTTTGTTAATTTCAACATTTACTAATGCTTTATTAAAATCTGTGTGTGAACTAACATGAACAAACCATGAACAGCTGGATTTATATTAACTAACGTTAACAAAGATGAACAAATACAGTAACAACAGTATTGCTCATTGTTAGTTAATACATTAACTAATGTTAACTAATGACCATTATTCTAAAGTGTTACCTTTTATTTTACACAGATTGGTAGGTTTGTTAGTTAAATCTGTTGACTGAAAGGGTTAGTTCACCCAAAAATGAAAATTAGCCCATGATTTACTCACCCTCAAGCTATCCTAGGTGTATATGACATTCTTCTTTCAGACGAATAAAATCTGAGTTATATTTAAAAAGTCCAGGCTCTTCCAAGCTTTATACTGGCAATGAATGTTGCTCTGTTTTTGAAGTCCATAAAAGTGCGCCTGTATCCGTCATAACTGCTCCACATGTCTCCAGGGGGTTAATAAAGGCCTTCTGAAGCCAATCAATGTTTTGTGTAAGAAAAATATCCATTTTTAAAACTTTATAAAGTAAATGATCTAACTTCCGGACAATCGCCTTCAGTATTCAATTTACGGAAGTGTAGCACCTCCCGCAGTTCGCCACGCTCGTCAGACATAGCTTAAGCAGTTTGAACAGCAAATTTCAAGTGTGAGCGCCCTTAAATATGCCCTTTAGCAGTGGATACTACTCTCTATAACAACATTTCTAGTTGTTTTTTGACCATTGGAAACCATATAGGGTGTTAAAAATCAGCATACCAAAAAAATGTTTGCTAAGAACCAGAAAGTAAAATTAAATTGAGATCTCTTTAATATTTACAGGGATGCAAACTTGGGAAAAATATGTATGGCACTCAGACAGGAATATTGTGTACATTCATAGTTTCAAATATCAGCTGAATGCAAAATGACCCACATTTGGTTTTTGACCATTGAAATTGTGTACAATATAAGCCATATTGAGATCCCACCATCTCTGGAATTAAACCATATTTGGCCTTCAAAATGAAGATTTTTTAAGAACTAATATTAAGTTGTCATCTCTGACTCAAACTCTGGAATCTGCATTGATGGTTGTTTGTTTGCTTGTTTCCCTGCAGGTTGTTTGTGCAGAGATCACCAAGCCTCAGATTGAGACCATCATGAATGAATTGCTGCAGCTCTATGACATGGAGGCCAAGTGTACCTGAGAGACAAAATGAAACTGGTACTAAAATTGATGGACACAACACACTGATCACTTGAGATCTGTGACAATGATCTTAACACATGCATTCACGCCTCTTTCTTTTGATGTTGTGATGTAACCCAATTAGCTCTACATGTTAATTACATCACAGAACTTGAAGGTTTAAAAAACTCTTTGAGAATTAAGAGTGACGAGGGAAATTTAGATATATATATAGGAACAGGATTTGTAAGTGGAGGTATGAAAGTCAGACTTTAGCCAGAGCACATCAATCAATTCCCAACCACCTCAGACCTACTTTCTTCGTCCCCTACCTTGTGCTATTTTTCCACTAAAGAGGGGGAGAGAAAATACAAAAGAGATGAAATGGCTGGTTTAAGAAAGAATGAAACAAAAGAAGAGCCATCCTGCTCCCCAAGCTAATTTGTGAGGTAAAACGTGAGATCTGGGCCATTATCGTTTATATTTTGTAATTTAATTACTCTCCTTTTCTCCCTACAGAACTTGTCCCAGTAGGCTACTTTATGTAACTCCCAAAAGCAGAATTACTGTATGCTGTAAAGCAAAGCACCATCATTTTATTTGTCACCGGACTTCTATTTCAAACTTCAAAAAAAAACAAAAAAAAACCTTCACTGATATTAACTTTTCATATTCTCAGACTCCGATGAACTTGAGCTGACAGACAGATTTTTCTAAGGTCTATATTTAAAAATGCAATTTCTAATAAACATTTTGTGCTCTTGTTTTTTTGTTGTTGTTTTTTTTAAACGGCACCTTTAAATAGTCTTTCTTTGTAATTTTTTTCCCATCTATAATGTTGTTCTTCAAATTTCTGGATCTTGTTAGGTCAGGACATCGCTCTAGAGTGGATCTTAATAAGTTACTATGGCAACTGCTATTGTGGAGGGAGCCTTTGAAACATACAAATGTGAGAATCCATTATAGCACACCTGTCAACCTCAGCACATCAAATAATTGCGGTCGGGAAATGTACTAATTTAGTCATTATTTACCAAATCAGTCATTGCTAACATGTTAAACAGCTGTTTCCCCTGCTAACTGAGATGTGTTGACCAGTGACTGCAACTGCTCTTTAAGGGATTTCAGTATGTGCAACATTTATCTGTCATCCAGATCCCTGAACAAGACGGATTATGAAATCAGTTTGATTTAGGAATGGTGTATTTAATCACTACAAAATATTATAATCATGGCGATTTGTTTGCATAAATTTGATCAACTCTGAATTATTATATGGTTACATTACATAATGCATTTAGCATCATGCACTAACAATTTCTCTGCATTTATTAATCTTGATTAAAGTTAATTTCTACATATATTAATACATGCTTAATGTTTTAGTTTATATAATGTAATAGTTTACATTAATATAATTCATATTAATATAATTTAAAAGTTAATATATTGTGGACCCACTTTATATTAGGTGGCCTTAACTACTATGTACTAACATTTTAAATAACAATTTGATACATTGCACTTATTGTGTACATACATGTTTTTATATTGTTCTTACATTTAGAAAAATACCTGCATGTAACTACGTCTGTAATTAATTTCTGTAGTTACATTTGTAATTACCCAGTTGGCACTTCCCTTACACCTAACCCTACCCTTAAACTTACCCATACCACCACGCCTGTCCCTAACCCTACCCGTATCCCACCTCGCTATCAGCAAAGGTGTTTTGCAATACAATTTGAACACAGTAAGTACATTGTACTTATTTTTTTTATGTAAGTACATAGTACTTAAGGCCACCTAATATAAAGTGGGGCCTATATTGCTAACAAAAATGAATTAACAATCAACAATTCAAACATGATTAACCTAAGTTAATAAATGCTGTAAAAATCATTGTTCATTGTTAATTAGTGATATTTAATGCATTAACTAATGCACTAAAATCATATTGGAGAGTTTTAGTGTTCAAATTTTACAGTTCACACTATCGTTTGAGGCGATGGAGATGAATTAATTTTCTTTGCGGTAAGTCTTTTTAGGGATTATGTTTGGGAAAAATCCGAACATTCCTGCTTCTCTCTCTCCTTGCCACACGCACACAGTTATGTGTACACACACAACACACACACACACACACACACACACTCTCAGCAGGCAGGCCCTAATGCTGGGCATCATGAATTATGGAGAGGGTACATGTGCAGCCGGATTCTCTTCCATCAATAAAACATCAGCATGGCCCTCACTATGGGATAGAGTGCTGGGAATAGGAAGGATGGGATTGATTGAGACTCAAACCTTACTCTCTTTGCCATCTCTCTTGGTTCTCTACTTTCAATCTGTGTCCCTCATTCCAAGATTTTGTCCTGTGTGAAAGCAAGCCTATTTGTTACATCCTTGGCTCTGTGCTTCCCTCTCATGGAGTCCATCTCATAGCCTTTCATCTTTTTTCTGTGCTCTCTCCTCACTGTCTCATACTACAGATTACTCCCAACTCTTCTGTCCCATTCAAGGTTTCTCTACTAATGTTCCTCCCTTTCATTTTCCTCTGTTGGTGCTTAAGTATTTTTTATATATATATACACTCACCTAAAGGATAACCTAGGAACACCTATTCAATTTCTCATTAATGCAATTATCTAATCAACCAATCACATGGCAGTTGCTTCAATGCATTTAGGGGTCCTGGTCAAGACAATCTCCTGAACTCCAAACTGAATGTCAGAATGGGAAAGAAAGGTGATTTAAGCAATTTTGAGCGCGGCATGATTGTTGGTGCCAGATTACTGGGATTGTCACGCACAACCATTTCTAGGGTTTACAAAGAATGGTGTGAAAAGGGAAAAACATCCAGTATGCGGCAGTCCTGTGGGCGAAAATGCCTTGTTGATGCTAGAGGTCAGAGGAGAATGGGCCGACTGATTCAAGCTGATAGAAGAGCAACTTTGACTGAAATAACCACTCGTTACAACCGAGGTATACAGCAAAGCATTTGTGAAGCCACAACACACACAACCTTGAGGCGGATGGGCTACAACAGCAGAAGACCCCACCGGGTACCACTCATCTACACTACAAATAGGAAAAAGAAGCTACAATTTGCACAAGCTCACCAAAATTGGACAGTTGAAGACTGGAAAAATGTTGCCTGGTCTGATGAGTCTCGATTTCTGTTGAGACATTCAGATGGTAGAGTCAGAATTTGGCGTAAACAGAATGAGAACATGGATCCATCATGCCTTGTTACCACTGTGCAGGCTGGTGGTGGTGGTGGTGTAATGGTGTGGGGGATGTTTTCTTGGCACACTTTAGACCCCTTAGTGCCAATTGGGCATCGTTTAAATGCCACGGCCTACCTGAGCATTGTTTCTGACCATGTCCATCGCTTTATGACCACCATGTACCATCCTCTGATGGCTAATGCACTATGTCACAAAGCTCGAATCATTTCAAATTGGTTTCTTGAACATGACAATGAGTTCACTGTACTAAAATGGCCCCCACAGTCACCAGATCTCAACCCAATAGAGCATCTTTGGGATGTGGTGGAACGGGAGCTTCATGCCCTGGATGTGCATCCCACAAATCTCCATCAACTGCAAGATGCTATCCTTTCAATATGGGCCAACATTTCTAAAGAATGCTTTCAGCACCTTGTTGAATCAATGCCACGTAGAATTAAGGCAGTTCTGAAGGCGAAAGGGGGTCAAACACAGTATTAGTATGGTGTTTCTAATAATCCTTTAGGTGAGTGTATAATTCCAGACCTTTTTAAATGCATTGGGGAAAAATGTACAGATTCTTAAAGGAACAGTTCACCCCAAAAATGAAATTTCTGCCATCGTTTTATAACTTGTCATTTCATACCTGTATGACTTGCTTTCTTATGTAGAACATGAAAGAAAATATTTTGAAAATGTCCATGGTTTTGTCCATGACATGACATTCAAAGGGGCTGTTGTTTGTATTAGCTATTATTTTGTTCACACTTTATTATAAAATTAAGTAAACTAAGTAGCTCTTTTGTTTTAGAAACATGCCTTTGAAAAAAACATTATGTGCATCTTGAGACAAAATAATGGCATAGTTTAAGATTGTAAATAACCAGGATGAATTAACTCCTAATTGTTAACTGTCAGTACAAGTTGCTTTCAGTTAAAACAACTCAAACATGCATTTTAGTCTGGGGCTTAAGCCTTGTCTGTGAAACCGGAAGTAGGTGTCCTTTGTTAACAGTTTTACAGCATTTATTAAACTTGGTTAATGTTAATTTCTACATATTGATAGATTTAGCTGTATTTGGCTGAACACTTGTTTGGGGGCTCGCCAATATATAAGATTTCTCTAATACATAAAATAAGTAAGCTTGACCAGAGTTCTTGTGAGGAGAAGAATTTAATGAAGGTTTGTAGTGTAGCACTTCTTCAGCAGCGATGTTAGCATGTCGTCCTTTTAATAATCTTAACCCAAAGTTCTCTCTGTGTGACAGAGCTTTATACCTTGTTACAATGTGCCACAAACAATACAATGACACCCCATGGAGAACCAATGGTATTGTAGCCTGATGATGACCTGATAGGACCTCCTGCCATAAACATACAATAACAAGATGACTGAAAATACACATAATCTTTCAATATACATTTGAACATATCAAGTATGACAAACAAGAAAGAAGATATTTAGAAAAATCAATTAGAAAGACAACATTGGACCCCATTGACTTTAATTGTATGGACAAAAACAGTTCTTCACAATATCTGCTTGTGTGTCTTGCTGAACAATTAAGCAATACAGATTTGCAACAACATGAGGGCGTGTAAATTATGGCAATTTTTTTGGGTGAATGAGCCATTCAAACTGCAATCACTGTACAGGCATACTTGAGCAAGTACAATTGTTTTGTTACATTATTCTTTCTCAAATTGTTTAGTTTCTTCAGTATACGGCCCAACCTGCAAACAACCCAATCCCCCCTTAAAATTATCTCTGCCTATTTCTGTCTACGAACCAATTTGGGAGTACTACAATATCTTTTGCAGACCAAAGATGTAGCATTTTTCTCTTCTTGACATCAGAACTCCTGCCCGAGTTGGGACCGCAGCCAAATCAATCAACTCCCAAAGAGGCAAACTATTGATGTTCAATTTAGAGAGTGCTTAAGCGAATCTAAATGAAAGTGTTGTAATGTATCTTTCTGTATTTACAGCACAATGAGTGATGGAAAGAAATGCATGGTGATCTAGAAACAAGGTCAATTGGAATAGAAATGGGTTGGTTAGCCAATGGATTAGCCGTTAAAGGAATTGTTCATTGTATGCGCAAAAACAGTCACTTCATAAAATATCATCTTCTTTTGTGTTCCTCTGAAGAAAGTCATACAGGTTTGGAACGACATGAGGGATAGTAAACAATGACAGAATTTTGATTTAATGCTGTGGTGACTAAATGTTTTCTGCTCAACAACTCTGCTGAAGTATAGCTGCAAAAATGGCGAGTGGTTCAAATCTAATCTCCATCCCAGAATAGAGAGCCTTTAGATGAAAAACATTCATGCTGAATCCTGGAGACATGGATTAGAGTTCACAGACATGGAACGGCCTCACTCTGGTAGCTTTTGTATGGAGTTCCTCAGTAAAGCAGGGAGATGTAACGCGATGATTGGGCGGATTGCGTTTTGACTGACAGTGAGACTCCATCTGTTGGGTTGGGCTCCAAGGCGGTGATGCACTACCTGCAGGGCTAATGCATGGCAGCTCCCAGAGGGATAGCCATCTTCTAAACCCTCACCTCTGAATTATAGATACAACTCCACATCTGAAACTTTCTCTTTACTTTCCCGGACGTGCCTCACAAATATTTCAGTGTGAGCATGCAGTCTTGTGTGCACAAGTAGGAAAGAAAGAGGCGTTGCGTGTGCAATTGGAGGCATGCCAAATTGGCTTATGCAGGCTTTTGTCCATTTCGGTTGCAATGAAACGTGAATTGTTGGTGTAGTAATAATTTAATAATAATTTGTTACATTTATATAGCGCTTTTCTGGGCACTCAAAGTGCTTTTACGTGGAAGGGGGGGGGGGGATCTCAACCACCACCAGTGTGCAGCATCCACCAGGATGATGCGACGGCAGCCATATTGCGCCAGAACGCCCACCACACACCAGCTGATTGGTGGAGAGGAGACCGAGTGATGAAGCCAATCGGTATATGGGGATTATTAGGAGGCCATGATGGACAGAGGCTAATAGAGGCCAGGATGCCGGGGTTACACCCTTACTCTTTTTCCAAAGGACATCCTGGGATTTTTAATGACCACAGAGAGTCAGGACCTCGGTTTAACGTCTAATCCGAAGAACGGTGCTTATTGACAGGATAGTGTCCCCATCACTATGTAGACGAGTCAAGCTTAGCCTTGGGAGTATACTGTGGACAACTAGGTGCAACATACCAAAAACTCTGATCCAATTTTGGTATTTCCCTCCGTGCTTTCGAGTTAACACGGACATCTGGGGAAGAGCATTTAGTGCTTGTGTGCATGTGTGTTTGCATATGAAGGCTTCAGAAGAGGCACACTTGAGCACTCGTCAGCACATAAAAGCTTTTCCTCACTGGTCTGAGAGGCCTCCTGCATTAGGGCTATTAGATTTGAGCCCTGTATGCTTGGAGACAACTAAGATTACACCTGCGTGGGTGTGGTGTGTGTGTGTGTGTGTGTGTGTGTGCGTGGGGGGGATCCATCCATCTAATTGTTCATTCTATCGTTCTGTGTGTGTGCAATATATAAATAAATACATAATTTGAGCTGTTATTTTATATAGCCTAGGTCTTGTCATGTAAATATTTATTTATTCAAAAAATGTACATTTCCATAACTAATAACCTCATCACAATTAGCCTACATCATCACCATGAACACTTTCAAGGACAAGTGTCTCCTCTTTTTTTTTTAAAAACGATCACCGCGCGGACCCTGCTTACCATGATTTAGTACCAGATTATTGACAACTTTATATTTTCGATATACAACTTTGTTGTTTCGTGACCTTGAGCACAAGTCAACCCTGCTACTGCTACCATCAATTTTGTTACGGCTATATATACATTTGAGGTGACAATGCAGTTTATTTTCCTCGTCTCGCTGAATATATATATATTTTAATAATTTACTTTAAAACACCTTGTGGAAATGTAGGCTAAATGAAACCTGTTTCGTGGAATGACCCGGTCGCACCTTTCCGTTTTGTTCTTGCGTTAACTCGGAGGTTTGAACTCGGCGCATGTGGCATGTTGTTTGAGCTGACGTGATCGCTCTGTAACGGAGCAGAGTGGGAGGGATTTAAGGGTGGGAAGAGAGAGAGTCCCCCCTCCCCCGCGCCTCCTCCTTTCCGTCCTCTCCATCCGCGCGCATAGCAGCCCGCGCGGATGCTGCGTCCACGGTCCTCAGCGCGCAGCTCAGCGAGGGGGCTCTCATCACACATCGCATATAAAATCCAAATACTGCATCACCGCGCTTCAACACCTTTTTGGTTTACACGTTCAAGAAGCAGCTTAAAAACAGAGAAAATACATTAGCCTTTTCTGATACATTGGTCGGGACAGACATCTCAAAACGATGTCTCCATCTCTCCCTTTTTCCTCTGCGGAACCTCCATCTAACCAGGCAACAACTGCACTATTTTAGGATCCATCCGTAGTTCACTACTGAACACCTGGGTGATAAAGGACGACATGATAACAGCTACTGAGTGAATCCATTCGCTCTTGTGTTTCTCCAGGATATTCAATTTTCCCAACAAACCACGGCAATGTCCTTGGAGCATGGCCTGGTGAGTATCTGATATTTACACTAATCAGGATGTGTTTGCCATGGTAACAGTTGGCAGTTCGTTTTCATTAATGACCGCTCTCTGTCATACTGTTCAATTGTCCCTGCATTTGTTTTTCTAATGCAGAGCTCTTTGCTGTCAGACACGTTAAAACTACTGCATTGAAGCCTTAACAATCTACTAGCTGTCTAATTATTCCCAATGACATGTTTTCTCATCTACGAGGAGACTATTTACCATCCCTTGTATTTTAATTATATTGGGCTGTATGACTTCCCAGAGTGTTCTGACATTTTCCTACATAGAAAATGTATCATGCACTCTCATTTTGTTTGTAAACCCACCAAGCACTCGTACACCCAGCTGATAGTTGTGTTGTTTTTGTCTAACATCTCTGTGAGTGTGTGCATCTCGCACTGGTACCCACACTGGTCACCTTGCGGAGGGGCATTGCGCTTATTCCGGATGCGAGTGGCGCACCATCCTCTCACGAGCAGCATCTTCGCGCTATTAATTCAATTAACATCGCGAGCCGCTCACGAGACTCAAAAGAATCACGTTTGGCTTGTAACCATCCGGGCTGTCACACTGGCTTTTGTGTGAGGACCGGTCGCCCTCTGAAGGTGACCAGTAAAGGTCATTTTCTTGTGGAAAACAGCGCGATGGGAGACACACCTGACTCATGGAGCGCAGTGTGGGAACTTCGCTGTCTTAGTTGCTAAGACAGTGTTGCTCGGCTGTCATTTGTCAACCGACTTTTTCACCCTTCTTGCTGCAAGGTGTGCGAAGTAGCCTATGCTGGGTGTGGGACGAGGAGAGGAGGGGTAGTTGTAGTCTCGCATGGCTCAGACAGCCCGGTGACCGTGTATGAGTCCGTAAATCTATACTCGACTCTGATTGGCCATTTACGTATGACCGTCAAAGCAGGATCCCAGTTCTGGGGGGTTTACATAATTTCAGAGAAATTGAGACTGTTGCAGTGCAACTGTGAGGAGACTAAAGAGACGTATAAAAATGTTCCAGCGATTTGAAAAACACCAGTTACTTCTGGCTGATCGATATTAACTGTTTTAGTTTTTTGTGTGCGTGTGTTCCTTTTTTGTACAAATTGATGGCTTTAGAGCAGCATTTGATTCTCAGGCTAATCAATATATCAGGCTTCTAAAAGCGTGTACGTTATTTGTGTTTGTGTGTTTGTTTGCTCAATTTAGGGGATTTGGCTATGTTCAGAATTATTTCATCATCAGTTTTACCAATTACGAATGACCTACAGGGGTAAAATCAATCTCACGTCACCATCCTCCTGAGGTAACAAAAGAAGTTGTTTGGTGTAAGAATACGAATATATATATATATATATATATATATATATATATATATATATATATATATATATATATATATATATATATATATATATATATATATATATATATATATATATATATATATGTTATCAATATTAACAATATATATTAATATACATTAATTTACATTGATAAGTAGTAAATGTCTAAACTGCTTTACGTTCAGACAAATATGAGAATATTATATCAAAGTTTGAAACACATCTAAAAAATTAAATGAGTAAAATATTTAAAGGATTAGTTCACCCAAAAATGAAAAATTATCCCTCAAGCCACCCTAGGTGTATATGACTTAATTCTTTCAGCCTAACACAAAACACAGCGATGCGTTTTTGTAAGAATAATATCCATATTTATAACTTCATAAACTATAATCTCTGGCTTCCGGTAACGGCTGCACACAATTCGAATTCCAACGGAAGAGGGACTCCTGACGTATGTTGGAGTAGCGTATGCGTAGGTGAGAGTAGACGTCTTCAAACAAATAGGGCTGGGCAACAAACTCAAGGTCCTCTGACATTTCTCTTTAAAAAATATCATTTTAGACTTCTAATTCGTGACCGGTGTTTTGTTTTGCACTATCACCTGTTGCTTCCCGCTCGTCGATACGTCATGTGTCGGGTCAGAGGTCACTCTTCCACCGGAGCTAGGCTTGCGTTCGGCCGTTACAAGAAGCTTTGCTTTAGACAGCCTTTATTAACCCCCTGGAGCTGTATGGATTACGTTTATGATGGATTGCAATGTTTATCTTATATATTGGAACTGATAGCTGTACGTTTTTTGCGTTGATTATTACAATGTCAGTTTATGCTTTGGTGTTTGGTGTCATTAAGGCTAATGCTTGACTGACTTGACTTGACAGTTTTTTTTTCTTCCCCCAATGCAAGTAACTTCATATCTGTTAGCGTAACATTAGTCTTACACAAAAAGTGCTCGTAAACTTTGCAGAAAGAAAAAAAAGAGTTATTGGTGCTCCAGTTCTCTGTCCATGTTGCCCCAGTTGGAATGCAGTTGTTGCAGCAATAAGGGAAGTTGACCTAGAAGATGTCTGGACAAAACTGCAGCTGTCTTCTATGGATACAAAAATGATGTAAAAAATTACATTGTTTAATAATGTTTAGATAACATACAGAACATATTCAACAAAATGTGTCTTTTTAACCTAAAAGCCATGGAAAACCAACTGTGACATCCCGCAAGAATATCAACGAATATCAATATACATGTATACACTGTATGTATAAGAAGCATGTATAAGAAAATGATACTTCCTGTAGAGCGTGTAGAGCTGTGGATGTGTCTTGACACATGAATGGCAGAGCTGATGCTGGGTTAGATAACATGTATAGACCCAGGCATGGTGAAAACAAATGACCCATGTGATGGTTGTTCATGGTTATATTTCATCTCCATGACATAAACATGACTCCAGCCTGTTTGCGACGCATAAATAGAACAAGAATCATGCCATCCCTGTGCATTCGGTCAACATCATATAAATGTCTGGGCAACGAGCAGGTATTTAGAATCGAAGCCGAGCAGCTTATGTTACTCCCTACAGGCTCTTACGCCAATGCAGTCCATGTCTCGCTTTGAAAGCCTGAAACCAGTGTAACGAATACAGGCCACTGCAGTGAAGGTGGATGGGAGGAGGTAAAAATTGAAGCGCAAAGAACAGATGGACAGAGAATAAGATTGAGGATAATGGAGTGTGTGTGTGGAGGGGGGTGGAATCCTATGAACTTATAAAGAGAGGAGGTAATGTTCACTTACAGTAGCATGCGCTGAGTGGTTTTGTGCCCACATGAGGAGATCAGGGAGGCATGATAAGTGAGGTAATTCAAGCAGGTTTTTGTTGTGGAATGTGCATAAAAAAGTTCAGAAAACACAAACGAGCCTGGCTAGCTAATTTCATATCCCAGCAGTGTGCTCAGACTCCATAAGTGTCATGTCAAATGGGGATGTGGAAGAATGGCAGTAAACAAAAGCATCTTATGCAACACTCAGAGTCATTCTGACCCAAGGCTTTTTCTCCCAGTGAGTTGTTGCCTGTTCTTAATTATTACCTTATAGCATATACCAGAAGGACTGTGTCTGCTATGTCCTACTTCGTCAATTTGGCAAATCACCTTTTTCTCTCCCTCAGTAAGACAGCCCCTTCATTACCACCTCTGTGTTTGATCCCGTTAGTAAAGCCCTGTCAGCAGCAGGCCTACAGGCCTCTGTGCTGTATTTACCCTTGTCACTGAGACACTACATAAACAGGGAGCTCATGGGAAGAAGAGTTTATTTTCTGCTCTTTAAAAAAAAAAAACTAGAGTCTGACAATTAGAGTCCTGTAAAGTATAGCTGAATTTGTCATTCTTCAGAAATAACTCAAGCGATATCTGTCCACTGACATCAAAGCAGCATAGGGCTGGACTGATTTTTCTTTATATCATTTCTCTTTGTTCCATTTTTAGAAACCGAACAGAAGGACATTTTTTTCTGATTAAAGAAACTCACTGACCGTGAATTGGTGTCATAGTTGTAATTTGTTAAAGGGATAGTCCACAAAAAAAAAGTATGTTACTTACCTGTTTTCTTTTTTGTGTGTATCACAAAAAGCAATATTTAGCATATTATTCAAGCTGCTCATTTCCATACAGTGGAACTGGATGGGGGAGACACTTTTGGTCCCCATTCACACTCATTGTAGCTTGGACAATCTGCTAAATAGTCACAGCACACCAAAAAAGTAAAATTTTGACATCAGTTACTGGCCATCATTGTTGTTCCATGTCGTTTTCTTTCTTGTGTGGAAAACATACACACTCAAAAAAGGATTTAGCAGATTGTTCAAGCTGCTCTTTTCCATACACGGAAAATGGAAAAATTTCCCATGCATTCAGAGCAGCTTGCAGAATCTGCTAAATATTTACTTTGGTGTTCCATGATAGAACAAAGAGCCATACGGGTTTGAAACAACAGGAGCGTGAGCAAAGATGACAGAATTTACATTTTTGGGTGAATTATCCCTTTAAGCCATCTCAGTTTGTTTTTACTCTAAAAGCTTCTTTCTTTGAGTCCTATTTTAATCTGCCTCGGTCACAATAGTCTCATACAACTGGTGTTTATGTGTTTTCATTTGTTAGGTGATGACTGAATATGTGCCTTTTTTCCCCATAGAAACTGTCATGCCTTGATAAACAAGTCCTTTTAGTTGACGCCTGGATGCGAGTGGCGGAAATGCAGCTACACTACTTTGCTTGGGGTGTGTGTTCGTTTGGACTCTGTCAGTGGTCTGTCTGTATAAGAAGAGTGAAAAGTGACTCATCGACCCTTGCTTGCTTGCTTTTTTTATTTTATTTTTTGTGTGCTGCAGACCTCTGGATTGTACATTTTGCCATTCAACAAAGTAATCTTCTGCATTGTTTGACAGTGTCAGATCATTGGCTCCTGTGTCAATATGGTTTCTTCTAGCTTTAGGGGGTTGTGTTTGTGTGTGTGTCTGCTCCCATGAGTGGGTGTGAGCGTGAGTACTTCTCTGTTGGTTACTTAGACACATTACATAAGACGCTGAACAATTTATGTAATGCTGGCCCTCTGTCTCTCACTTTTAACTTTAGCAGATTGGGTTGGGTCGTGGTAGTCAGGGCCGGTCCAAGCAAGGCAGACCTGGGAACGCTCAGTAGAGTATCAACAGTGTCTTACTGAATGGTACTAGAGCACACTTGCTGAGAGTTTTGGGAAAACACGGATCGATATGAATATTCAGCATAATCTCCAGACCATCTGCCTCCTGCACACTGAACATAACTGCACGGTTAAGCAGTCTCTTGGTGAGGGAAATCTGGAGCTGCATAGACCCATAAGTGAACCTGTCTCATGTCAGCGGCTGCAAACGACACAAATGTACTTCAATATATAATTGAAGGTATGATTTCATGTCTGACATGTTACCCGGAAACTGCTGCAATCTGATTGGCTGCTTTCATGTTCAGGGGGTACCGTGTTGATGCAATGAGTGCGTTTCAAGGGTGAATGTTAGTGCCATTATGTTGATTATGATTGATGCAGTTAGCAGCAAGCTAATCAGATATCCGTCAAATTTGTTAAAAGTTTTTTTTTGATACACTAGCATTTGAAAGTTTGAGAATTGAAGATTTATTTGTGAACAAGGATACATTAAATTGGTGAAAAGTGACAATCCTAAACATTTTATTTAGCACGGTTTCTACAAAAACATTAAGCAGCCCAACTTTTTCCAGCATTAATAATAAATAAGAAATGTTTATTGAGCAAAATCAGCATTAGAATGATTTTTGAAGGATTGTGTGATACTGAAGAGTAAAAAAGCGCTAAATTCAGCATTGCCATTACAAGAATAAAATACATTTTAAAATATATTAAAATAGAAAACAGTTATTTTAAATTGTAGTAATATTTCACAACTTTACTGTTTTTACTGTATTTTTGATCAAATGAATGCAGGTTTGGTGAACATAAGAGACTTTTTTCCAAAAAAACCGACCTCAAACTTTTAAACGGAAGTGTATTTCTGTGAATTAATCAATGATTAGTCATTTTTGATGGACAGAAATGTTTTCTGTAACACTTTTTTTTTCACACATATTTTTTTGCAGGGTATAATCTTTTTCAGATAGCCCTAAACACATTAAAAAAATGAACTGTGGTTGGTCACGTTACACGGCACTCAGTCAGTATTTTCCCATCTAAGTAGGCGGTTCTTGGCCAGAAAAAGCTGCAAAAAAAATCCTGTTTGGGTACACTAGACTAACACATACTCAGCTCGTTGTCTGTTCATTTATGATATACTTTGGATAATTTGCTTTCAGCTACAAATAAGAGCACATAACTCTTAGTTCCGTTTAACCATGTTTAACTCAATTCTGCATATTTTCCCTTAAAATCAGTGCAGAAAAGGTGAAAAATATCCATAGATTGTGTCTGGGCCTACACATGACCCCTGATTATCTGTTTACTGAGCGGATCCTTCCTGTTGTGCATATATGCAGTGCATCAGAGAAGAAGAGGGAAAGGAGGGGGAAAGGAAGCCTGGGGTTAGTGAGTCAGCATGAGAATGATGACACCCTCTATGTCACTCCCGGCCCTATCTGCCTACACGCATACTCATACAGTGCACTGCATACCCCAGACTCATCATCATATAAGCAGTCTTGCACAGCCAGAACTTGACTGACTAAATTGGTCCACGTTGGAACCGTGAACCACATTGGAACATTTTCAAACTTTTTGTTTTTTATATATCATGTTTATGATATATAATTATATTTATTTCCAATCCATTTTATTTTATTAATTTCATCTTTTTTTCCAGACTGACTGATGAAAAACTCACAGATCCCTGATGAATCAGTTCCATTTTGGGTTTTTTGTCATTCAGGGAAGGTTTATCTGAAATAGATTATACTACAATAATGATGAGCATAAAAACATAAATATTATTTTTAAAATGAAATAATTACATTAAATTCATTCTAAAAATGTTACATATGAAGAGTTCAGATGCAAAAGCCTCTAAAAGCCACTTCGGTCAAAAATGAGGTAACGATACTGAGTGAATGCTCTCCGCATATAGTATACGTTCATAAAATACTTTCACTTCAAACTAAATCCACTAAATCCCAGCCTCAGCCCATTCAGAAGTATACTTAGGACCTATACATAGAAGCCTGACAAATATGCTTATTTTAAAGAAAAACATCAGACGGATTTAGAGGCTTTTGCATTTGAAATCTTCATATATATTTAGTTATTTATATAAAACTTTCCATATTTAATCTTATCAACCCGATACCTAAACACAACTTTGTTTCCAGACAGACTGCTGGAACCCCCAGTGTGTCTTTACTCCGGATGTTGCATAAAGTCAGCCAATCAAATTAGACCTTTCCAGATTGAGAAAGTTCTTTCGAGTTTTGTGTGCTGTGTGCATCACAAGCTCAGCGAACGGACTGTGGGTGGTCTGTGGGCGGTCTGTGGGCGTGCCGTCTGAGGCTGAGATTGTCATCTAAAAGAACATAGGGACAGAAACAGAGGCATGGGAAAAAGAAAAAAAGAGAAATACGAAGTCAGAAAATGGTATCAGGGCCAAAATGATAGAGAGAAAACTCTGCTAGTGTCAATGTATTTGTGTTTGTGAGCGAGTGTGAATAAGAACCAAGTGTGTGTGTGTCGGGGTATAGCTTTGTGGGAGTCAGATGCATCTGTAGGTTTCCATGGCAACTATGGGCCAATGCAGTGGTCTGGATTGCTAGAGATACAGTATATGTTATATGCATCACCATCTGTGAGAGCACACATTCCTCATACTTTATGTATGTACTGTATGTCCAGGGATTTTAGTTGTGTTGGCCTCGAAATGGACTGACCTGTCTGTTTAGCATAATTAATGTTGCAAAGGCCTGTCTAATACCTCATTAATGAGATTAAGGGAAGTGTGTGACTCAATTAAAACACAAAAGACCTTTTGAATTGAGGTGAAAATGTGCTGATATGTTTGAAAGCATTAGCTCGGAGCCGTCTGACTGTATGCTCGGTCTGTCTCTTAAGGAATGCCCACTGTACTCTGAGTTGCTACCCACACAAGCACTTTAAAGATTGTAATGTGTTATTCTGTCTGTGTGTCTCTGCAGGCTTCCTCGCCAATCCCAACATCCCGCACCCTTTGAATCCTAACGCATCAGCACTGCAGATCTACAAAATATCCAGCTCGGTTTTGCGCCCCCTCTTTGCTCTCATTCTCTGTGTCCTGATGGATTGGAAGCGGCCAGATCCCTCGTTCTGTTGACCCTTGGGGTGAGGGGGTTGAGTAGATAGGACAGGATTTCTCCAAATACACTATTAGTGTCTGGCTGCAGTTGTCCCAGTTCCCACCTCTGATGGAGAGGTAGAAGAACGGGAGGAACTACCAGGGAGGGAGAGGAGTGGTGGAGCAAATTCGAACCCAAAAAATCTCAAGCCAAGAATCGACACTAAGACTGACCTCACATTGCTGAAACCTCCTGGACGAGAAGAAGTCATATAGATCATACATTGTGGACCAAACAACTTAAGACTCAAGATGTCCACCACAGCGACCATGGGTGAGATGGCCAACAGTGCGGTCGAGTTTTACCCCAAGCGGGGTGGAGGAAGCGCAGAATCCAACCATGCTGGTGACTTTGGGGTGTCGTTGGATGAGCTCCGGGCTCTGATGGAGCTGAGAGGACCCGAGGCCTTGCAGAAAATTCAGGAGAGCTTTGGAGATGTAGAAGGCCTATGCCAGAGACTCAAGTCTTCCACCAGTGATGGTGAGAGAAATGTTTACTTATTTTATTTTCATATAATTATTGACAGGGTAATTAATTAATGACAGAATTTACATTTTTGGGTGAACAAACCCTTTAAAGGTTCCTCATGGAACCATAGATGCCAGTGAATAATCTTTATTTTTAAGAGTGTAGCTCATTATCTCTCCTCAGATGTAGTGTATTTTAACTTCAAGCTGTGCTTTCAAAGATGCCCCTTAAACCCCAAATATTTCCCTTTCTTTCCTCCTTTTTCTTTATTGCTTTCTCACCTCTTCACACTACTTGTCCACCACCTCTTTCTCTGTCTCACTCGGCCAACTTGCACGCGTCGTGTTGGGTTGCTAGGCGACGGCGCTGTCGGTGGTGAGGTGGGTGTAGAGAGAGGGGTTACTGGGTAAACAGAGTTGGAGAGACTAACTCACTAGAGTCAGTGACTCGAAAGGTCCCTGCAATGATCACAATTCTTGGCATATCCATCCATCCTCTTCTGACTCGTAATTGAAAGTGTTGCTGTGATGTTTTATAAGCTATGATTACTGCAGATGAGAATTTAGATGGCAGAGGAGATAATGCTCAGTCATGAGAAACAGATAAACTCCATAAAACTCTAATTGAATTGTACTGATTGAGAGGGGGGGGGGGGGGGGTGTATATATATAAATCTGATATCAGCCGATGATAAATATTGTGCTATTAGTTTCCTTTAAATAAGGACAACTAGTATGTTGTATGATTTAGTTTTGTTAGTAATGGACAGATGGTGGTCCAGTGGGTTAAACCATGGAATTGATACACAGAAGGTTGCTGGTTCAATCCCAGCGGTCACCACCAGTGTGTCCTTGAGTAAAGCACTTTACTCCATGTTGCTCCAGGGGGATTGTCCTTGTAATAAGGGCACTGTATATCGCTTTCGATCAAAGCGTCTGCCAAATGCATAAATGTAAATGTTAGTTTTTTTGGTAACACTTTTATTTAAGGTGATGTTACATTGTACTTAAAGTACTGAATAATATTAACTAACTACATGTACTTACTATACAGTTACAGTTGGTTTAGGGTTGATTACTTGTAATTATGCATAATTTATTGTTATTACTATAGTAAGTACATGTAGTAACGTTATACGTTACATGTAGTTTCTATAGTAATTACTATAGATTATGCATAATTACATGCAGCTAACCCTAATATTACTCTGTAATTAAATGTATAGTTACACTGTAACAAGGACACCTTTAGATAAAGTGTTACCATTTTTTTTAGAAGGGTTGTGTTATGACTTTTGAGCACATAAACATTAGCAGAGGATTTTTTTATTCTTTAGAGGTAGCTTTTACATAGTTTATTGAACTATTAGATTCGTCTATGATGTTTCTCCTCAGTTTACGCAGGAGAAATGGAAAACGTTAGCATATAGTAAAAGACCAGAACTGTAAAATTAAAGCAGCACTAGGTAGGTTTTGCTCTTGGGGTTCCCCTACAGTTGGGAAACAGTATTGTCCTCTACTACTGTCGTCATCCTACATCAGGGGATGCCTAGCATGTGCATTTGTTGACATGACAACTATGATAGCCCTGAGTTCACATGCAGGTGTTCTGCTTGCGTCACGTGTGAAATGTCTTCATCCCAGGTACAGTGGCATACATTTCAGCATGTCAAATGAATATAATTTCATGGGTTTTATTTTTTATTTTTTCAAACGCCAAATGATCGCGATGCTCACGTTTACAAGCCAGCGTCATTATAGTAATCTAGTCTATTGTTTACCGTTTTACAGAATCTATATGATACTTCAATTCAATGTTTGAGTGGTAGGTAATAACCATATATCGTCAATATAATATCAAGCTACCATAGATGAATCTTCAAATTTGAAAAATCGGTTTGCATTATAGCTTGAGGCAAGCCAAATAAACAAATATCACAGACATGTTAGGTATCCTGAAATATGATTTTGGACGTCTTATGTATTTACTTGCAAGAATGTAGCCCCTACCAAACTTGTACACGCCGTTTAGACATAGGCTTACATAGGCTAACCCTAACCCTCGCACGTCCGAATTTAAAGGGTTAGTGAATGCTCCCAAAAATGAAAATTATGTCATTAATTACTCACTCTCATGTCGTTCGACACCCGTAAGACCTCCGTTCATCTTCGGAACACAAATGAAGATATTTTTGTTGAAAGCTGATGGCTGAGAAAGGCCTCAGCAAGCCCTCCATAGGGATTCAGTACATTCACACTCACAAGACCCATAAAAGGGACTAAAAACATTGTTACAAAGTCCATCTCACAACAGTGGCTCTACAAAAATGTTACAAAGCGACGACGATAGTTTTTGTGCGCAAAAAAAAATCAAAATAACGACTTTATTCAACACAAACTTTGGCCTCTGCCATGAACTCACGAAGCACCATGACGCATGCGCGAGAATATGACGTAGCGCCGGCGTTCGGGAATCCATAAAATGCACACTTTAGTCTCATTTTGAGCACTACGCAGAGACCTAAAGCACGATCAATGTAGAATTCAACAGCTTAGATACGGCGCATCTTCCTCTGAGTGTAAACACATCTCCCCCTCGCTTCTGGATCACGTGTCCGAACGCCGGATCTGCGTAATATTCTCGCGCATGCGTCATGGTGCTTCATGAGTTCACAGCAGAGGCCAAAGTTCGTGTTGAATAAAGTCGTTATTTTGATTTTTTTTTGCGCACAAAAACTATTGTTGTCGCTTTGTAAAATGATTGTAGAGCCACTGTAGCGAGATGGACTTTGTAATGACGTTTTTAGTCCCTTTTATGGGTCTTGTGAGTGTGAATGTACTGAATCCCTAATGGAGGGCTTGCTGAGGCCTTTCTCAGCCATCAGCTTTCAACAAAAATATCTTCATTTATGTTCCGAAGATGAACGGAGGTCTTACGGGTGTCAAACGACATGAGGGTGAGTAATTAATGACATAATTTTCATTTTTGGGTGAAATAACCCTTTAAGGAAGTGGGGGTGATGGTGGAAGTGACGTATATGCCGTAAAGCAGTCAAATTTTGTAGTTCTTTTTTTTCTCGGGTTACTACCCAAAACCTGAAGTTTAAAAGTACGATTAAAAACGATACAGACCCCATCAGGCTATGGCAGACGTGTCATTCAACCTATTGTAAGTCGATGTATCATCACAAGAGTCTTGAAAATATATTATGAAGGTTGAAAAGTTACCTAGTGCTGCTTTAATGTGAGTATAATTTTAGTCTTGGAGAAATTGATGAGAAAAACCAATCTGACTTTTAGTATTGACTTTGTGGCAAATCTAAATACAGATTGTGGCATTGCTTAAGGAGACAGATGTGAGATTACTAAGCAAAAGTTTCAATTTGCTCTTCATTTCATCTCATTAGTGACTACGAGAAACATCTGAGATATTACAGAGATTTCATGTGTGATTTTCTTCCCTGCAGGATGTCAGTGAGGGGTGAATGCCTACTGTGCAGTTTTTACTCAGTGGTTCTAGTACCGAATCCTGCTTTTGTGTAAAGAATATCTCACCCCCTACTCCCACTTTAAGGCTATAAGCATACTCTTCAAATGTGTGCAAACACAGACCCAAATGTTTAGCCAATGCACTGAAACCCATTACAAACTTGCATTCTTAAATTACTGTAGCGTTAAGAAACCTTAGTGCTCAAGGGGGCGATAGAGTTACCTTCAAATATCTGTCGTTAAACCGAATGTTTTATTTTTCCGGTTTCAGCTAACTAGAAACATGTTGACATGCTCAGTTAGAGTCTCTTCAATCTGCTTTGTCATGACAGAAGTTCACCTGAAAGAGAGGCTGACAATAGCAGAAGATAGTTTAGCACAATGCCCATTAAAGCGCCTATTGTGGCCACACTGAGAATGCAATCCATACTTGTGTTGTGTTATTATGAATGGACTCATGCATGCAAACTACTTACATATTTCTGCTAAAATCTATGCAAGCTTTCAGTATAGCAGTGGTTCTCAACCTTTTTGACTCCAAGGCCCTCATTGTCCACAGCAATATTCAAAGGCCCCATATATACATTTCTTATGTATATTTTATTATTTTTTTATTATTATTTTATTGCTAATTTATCTCTATATATTATTTAACATAACTGGAAAATGTCCATGGAGTTTTAAGATTTTCCAAATCTATAATCCAATTTATAAAATGAGTCTTCATATATCCCGGTTTTCCAAGACCATGTGAATCCTGGTTCTTCAAAAAGAGAATGAATTAAAGTAAGAAATATTTTAACTTTTAGTTGTTTTAGCTCATTTTAAAGCTTTTATTTCTTCTTATTTTAAATGAGTCATCTTGAGGCCCCCTTGAATTTTTACTTAGACCTCTTGAGTATTATATGTGGACACTTCAAAAGTGTGACACTTCCTCAAGATTTAATTTTGTCCTTAATTTTCTCACAATTTCCATACCCTACACTGCACCGGAAGTTACGGTGACAACTGGCTAATGCAGAAGTCCATTGCTATCTAACACATTTTTGAGAGCACAATGATGCATAATATTGAGCTTGCGCAACTCTTGCTCTTCCAACAGTGAAAATTGTTGTCTTCCACATTTTACCTCTTGGGGGCAGTATGATGTTAAAATGTGATTGGCTGGAGACTTCATTGTTAATTGGTTAATATATGGTTAGAAAGTATAAAAGTTTGTAGTACTTCCTCCGGTGGAACTCAGCTCTCCAGAGAAGTCACCTACTCCAAATTGCTGCTCCCATTTCTTTTGTTTAATATCCATTAACATTTATTGCCCCGTTGGATCATTATTTTCTTTTTTATTGTTTAATCCCTAGACATAGTGTTATTCTTGTAACTTATATTTTCTATTGACGGCTGGGAACGAGTTGCCTGTGACAATATCCCTTGAAATATTTGTTCAGCTGATTGATAGACCATAGTTTGAGTGTTAGTTATAGTCATATATATACCATAGTTATAGAAGTGTAAAAACATATTACAACAAGCCCAGTTTGATTTTTTTTTTTACCGTAATAGTTAATAATCAAATCAGTGCCAGAAGTAAGCAGGAACCCATCTTCTTGTGTGAGTCTTTTAAACTTCATCCTATTGAAGACAATATTACATATCACGCAATACATCTCAGCTGATTGGATTTTTTTTTTTTTGTAAAGTCCAGAATGAAATACAGTGAGGAAAATAAGTATTTGAGCACCCTGCTATTTTGCAAGTTCTCCCACTTAGAAATCATGGAGGGGTCTGAAATTGTCATCGTAGGTGCATGTCCACTGTGAGAGACATAATCTAAAAAAAAAAAAATCCAGAAATCACAATGTATGATTTTTTAACTATTTATTTATATGATACAGCTGAAAATAAGTATTTGAACACCTGAGAAAATCAATGTTAATATTTGGTACAGGTCAAACGTTTCCTGTAGTTTTTCATCAGGTTTGCACACACTGCAGGAGGGATTTTGGCCCACTCCTCCACACAGATCTTCTCTAGATCAGTCAGGTTTCTGGCCTGTCGCTGAGAAACACAGAGTTTGAGCTCCGTCCAAAGATTCTCTATTGGGTTTAGGTCTGGAGACTGGATAGGCCACGCCAGAACCTTGATATGCTTCTTACAGAGCCACTCCTTGGTTATCTTGGCTGTGTGCTTTGGGTCATTGTCATGTTGGAAGACCCAGCCTCGACCCATCATCAATTCTCTAACTGAGGGAAGGAGGTTGTTCCCCAAAATCTCGCAATACATGGCCCCGGTCATCCTCTCCTTAATACAGTGCAGTCGCCCTGTCCCATGTGCAGAAAAACACCCCCAAAGCATGATGCTACCACCCCCATGCTTCACAGTAGGGATGGTGTTCTTGGGATGGTACTCATCATTCTTCTTCCTCCAAACACGTTTAGTGGAATTATGACTAAAAAGTTCTATTTTGGTCACATCTGACCACATGACTTTCTCCCATGACTCCTCTGGGTCATCCAAATGGTCATTGACAAACTTAAGACGGGCCTTGACATGTGCTGGTTTAAGCAGGGGAATCTTCCGTGCCATGCATGATTTCAAACCATGACGTCTTAGTGTATTACCAACAGTAACCTTGGAAACGGTAGTCCCAGCTCTTTTCAGGTCATTGACCAGCTCCTCCCGTGTAGTTCTGGGCTGATTTCTCACCTTTCTTAGGATCATTGAGACCCCACGAGGTGAGACCTTGCATAAAAGCCTGAGCTGATATCTAAACCGAGAGATCTGGGTGCACGTAACATTGAGAAAGAGTACACATTGTTCATTTACATATACCATGACACTGTAAAAAAAAAAAGCTGGTTGAAATTTTCCAAACCTGTCCTTAACTTTAGGCTTTTATTCACATACTGTGTAAACATTGATCGACACACATTAATAGAGCTCATCAATTTTGGTAAACGGACGTTCAAACATGCTTGCTTGATGCGAGAGAACAATGAGATTTGTTTTTGTGTTAAGCAAGCACGTTTGAGCATCTGTTGAGCATATTTAATGAGCTCCTTGTATCAATGTTTATATGTGAATAAAAGCCCAAATTAAATCTCTATTAAACCTCTCGATTAATTTGGATTTCTTTATGAATGTAATGAGCAGTCAAAGTCCATTGAGTGTCTCTTAGGTTTCTTTAAAAATATCTTAATTTGTGTTTCGAAGATTAAGGAAAGTCATATATATTTGGAACAACGCGAGAGTGAGTAGATTTTGTAGCGACATTTGGAAAATGTGGCAATGTGGTTGTTAGAATATCAGATGTTACCCTACTGTGCAAAAGTTCTTTCAGGAGTTACACCTAAAATAAACCTCCACCTGTGTAATGATCGTGAAAACTTTCAGATCAGCTATATGTATGGAGATAACTAACAGCAGTCATCAGGAACCACTCTGTTGACAGGTGATAACAAAACCTGATGCTCCTGATGCTAATAGTCATACAATAAGTGGAGTTTGCCTCTAAGTGTAAGTAGAAGCAGAACTAATCCTGTTACATGGCCATGACAAAGCAGAGACAACAGGAGAAGAGAGGAAACCAGAGGGGGTGGAGATGAAGTGATGCTGAATAAGGCTGACACTGTGAAGATGAGGCCCTGAAAATGGAAGTCCATTAGTGTCTCTCCATCCTCTCCAGCAACGCGTTTCAGTGGAGCTTCAGTGTGCAGACCGCAGGTCCACGGATCTCAGCCTGCTGTAAATACTGTTTTCAGTGGACGTATCAATCTATCAGCCTGGACGTAGACAGATACCTGTTCTGCCGCAGCAGGACATGGAGATCCAAGAGCAGTGGGGGTGGAGGGTGGAAAGGGAATGAACAAGAGAAGCAAGAGAGAGGGAGGTTAGGAAGGAATGGAAGGAGAGAGAAGGAATTCTGGTACAGCTTGCCGCATTGTCAAGGACACACCAAGGGGAGATGGCGAGAGAGAGTGAGAGTGAGTGAGTTGGGTGGGGGGAGAAGGAGGTGGGATGTTTGAAAAGCAAGAGATTCTTTAAAGCGAATGGATGCGGGCATGGCTACTCAGCAGTTTTTCTTAAAGAGACAGTTCATCAAGAAATAAAAATCCTTGTCTTCATTTGCTCACCCTCCTGTTGTTCTAAACCTCTGTGACTTCTGTTGAACACAAAAGGATAAATTTTAAAGATGTGCTGGTCGCTTTTTTCCATGCAGTTACAATGAATGGGGGCTGGAACTTTAGAGCGTCGATATAGTTACAAAATTATCATGAGTGATTCACTTGACATTTGCTGTACATTTATTCTGTGTGGTCTGAAATAATACAATAACTTTTGTGAGGAACAGACTGAAATGTAATGATTTTGATTAATTGATTTTTTTCAGTTTTATTAATTGATAATCCCCTCTAGCAAGCTGCTGTTACTAGAGTAAACTAGAGTCATAAATGAATCATTCGATTTTGTAAGCTGGATCAGTCTATCATTTGGATCAGATATGTGAATCAATCAGACAAATGACTGAAAATATCTGATTCAGGAAAACAATTCCTTCACAAATCAGACATAACGGCTTTTCTCATAAATGTGTCATGGATAGCTAGGTGAGATTTTCAGTAAATAATGACTTACATATCAGAATCTTTCTCTCTGCTGTTTGTCTCTGCAACCAGTTAGTGAGCAAACTAGATCAGTCTGATTCATGAACAAATCTGTCCAATCGATTTTGTGAATCAGATCAACTAATTTGTTTACAAATGTAAACCAATTTTCTTTTTTGTTCTTTTTTTTTTTTAAATCACTGAAAAGATTCTTTTTAAACAAATGATTCCTTCACTGATCAGACATAGCTGCTTTTCTCATGAATGTGCCAAGGAGACTAGGAAGATTTTCAATGAATTATGACTTTCAGTCTTTCAGAAATTTAAGTCTTTTTCTCTCACCCTACTATCATATGACTTCAAAAGACTTTGAAGACAGTGCTCGATTTGTATGGATCACTTTATGATACTTTTATTGTGCTTTTATGCCCTTGTTGAAGCTTGAAAGGTCCCTATTCATTGTACTTCAATGGAATTTCTCCTCAAAGTATATATTTTTGTGTTTCATAGAAGAAATAACGTAATACAGGTTTGGAACGGCATGAGAGTGAGTAAATAATAGTCTGTAAAATTTTACAATAAGTTCTCATTTTTAAAGGGGACCTATTATGCCCCTTTTTACAAGATGTAGTATAAGTCTCAGGTGTCCCCAGAATGTGTCTGTAAAGATTTATCTCAAAATACCCCAAAGATCATTAATTGTACCATGTTGTAAATGCCCATTTTTGAGTGGAAGGTAAACATCTGTTTTCGTGCATGTATCTTTTAAATGCAAATGAGCTGTCCACTCGCTTTCCAGAAGAGGTGGGAGCCTTTACAGCTTGTGCCTCCAATACTCTGCCAAAAACTAAAACATCTCTATTGCAGTCACGCTCACGTGACATTGCAGTTCTTCATCATCATGAAAGTTCATCTGCATGTGTTTTAAAGTCATATCAGTCTAAACTTCTGATATATGGTTTTCTGAGAGCACATATCTGAAGACGTCACATCTCTTGAGTATTAAAGAAACATGCTGACTTTTTGGGACTTTATCTTATTCCCCATATACCCCAGAGTTAGATAAGTCCATACATACCATTCTCATATCCGTGCGTGCCATAACTCTGTCTGACGCACCCACCACTAGCCTAGCTTAGCACAAAGACTGGAGGTAAATGGCTCCAGCTAGCCTACTGCTCAATAATTGTCAGAATAACGCCAACATTTTCCTATTTACATGTTGTGATGTGTATAGTTACATTGTGTACTAAGACCGACGGAAAATTAAAAGTTGTGATTTTCTAGACCGATATGACTAGGAACTATTTTCTCATTCCTGTGTTATGATCAAGGAATTTTACTGCCGTACCATGGGTGCAGCGGCGCAATGATATTATGCAGCAACTGAAAATAGGCTAACTTCCATCAACATAACCAACGTTTATCTTATAATTTGTTTTTTGTATACATTTTTTGACATTTCTGTGTGTTTAAATAGGTTTAAGGTCTGCATTATCTGTCTGAATAAGTAGGGACTTTTATTTTGACGGATGTTGTAGTCTACGGAAAGATAGTGAGAGCTTGTGGTTCATCAGAGTGGTTAGGCAGATTTAAAGTTTGCAGTTTGTTAAGCACCCCCCGAAAAGGCATAAGGTGTGTATGTTCTTGTTTATTGTCATCTGTAATGAGTATTTTTGTGTATTTCGCTGTATGTTAATGATAATGCTATGAAGAGAGAGAGTTTGTGTACGAGGTGTTAATGCGCACTTCTTTGCTTTATTTGTTAAGCCCTTACAGGGATTTTTTGGAGATAAAACGGTTTCAATAAACTCCATGAAACATCAGTAAAGTCTGGCCATCATTCGGACAGGGTCCACTACACAACGTGACAATCTGCTTGCACAGAGAGGCTGGGGACTATTATCAGGTGCTGCATAATATCATTGCGCTGCTGCACTCATGGTACGGCTCAAAGTTCCTTGGTCTTTACACAGGAATGAGAGTATAGTTCCTAGCCATATCAGTCTAGAAAATCGCAACTTTTCATTTTCCGTCGGTCTTAGTACACAATGTAACTATACACATCACAACATGTAAATAGGAAAATGTTGGCGTTATTTTGTCACTTATTGAGCAGTAGGCTAGCTGGAGCCATTTACCTCCAGTCTTTGTGCTAAGCTAGGCTAGCAGTGAGGGTGTCAGACAGAGTTATGGCACGCATGGAGATGAGAGTGGTATGTATGGACTTATCTAACTCTGGGGGATACGGTGAATAAGCTAAAATCCCAAAACGTTGGCGTGTTCCTTTCAACTAAGTTTCCTTTCAGTCGGTCACGTTTGACATACGTCAGAAGTGAACCGACGAATTAGGATATCGCATGAGAGCCCTATCACCTTCTGGTGTGTAATAAACGAGCCAATGATCATTGGCGTGTGAGATTTGCATGTCACACTCCGCCGCGCAGCGCGGGTATAAATATAAAAGTACATGCAAGCGCACCTTTGTCTTTCGAGCACAGTGTTACTGAATGTCTCTGGAGAATGTGACTTCAATAGTGAGTGAACACAGAAGCGGAGAAGTTCTTAGTGTTGGTGGGAATGCACTACAGCGGCGGCCGCAAGCTCACGTGTCTCTACAGCTGTTTACAGCACGTTGCGTTGGTCGATCCGAGAGAATGAGAGCGTGCTGTCATGCTGCACTATTTACTACAGCAGCGCTGCGGCTGTTCCCCTGTGCGCTTCAGCACACCTAAAAGAGCTTTTTCCTTCCCCTAAAAGAGTATACAGATGGACATTGCATCTTTTTCAAGATGTCATTCCGCCTGTTTTTGGATGCACATAATGTGTTTGGGTGTTCAGCACGCTGAAGCAGCTTTTGTGGATAGCTCATGTTCTCACTGCGGGAACATGACTATTGCAGTGTTGCGGTCCAGGCTTGCCTACCTCAGTTTTCAAGGCCAAGCACCCACCCCTATGCCCCAATCTAGCGTTCCCTCTGGTGAAAACCAGGCGAGTGCTACTTTGGCAATAGGCTGGGGGACCTGAGGATTACGTTTAGGGCTTCCCTGCCGAGACAACCTCCACGGCCCCTATTCCCTCCCTCTGTTGAGCGACCAGTCGTCTATTTTTGTGCTCCTGCCGACAATCAGATGTCAATCACGGCATCGGATGGTGAGCTGTCACCGGGAGATACCGACACAGCTGCGTTGCCTCCTTCTTGGAGAATAGTGTTGCCCGAGCCAGATCCCGAATTAGCAGCTATGCTTTCCCGGGCCGTCGAGCGGGTTGGGCTCAAGCGGAACCCTCCACTGTGTCCCAAGTTCTCTCGGTTGGGTGACTGGATTCTTGGGGCGACCCGTGCTGGTTCTCAGAGCCCTGCCCACCCCTGGTGCCATTCTTCCTGGAGTTGCATGAAGAGGTTACCGGTCGTGGGAAAACCCTGTTTCCTCTTTTGCCCTGGATGGCGGGGAGGCCAAGGGGTACGCGGGTATTTCTCCGGTTGAGCTCGCCGTCGTGATGCAGCTGTGTCAGACGGCCGCCAATTGCATGGGTAATCCACGGCTCCCATCCAAGGCCTGTACGTCTAGTCCAACCTAACAGACAAGGCTTACAGAGCTTGTGGATAGGCCACCTCCGCTCTCCATGCCATGCTTGTGCGCCAGCTATGGCTCAACCTGGCTGATATGAGGGAAATCGACAAGTATCGATTCCTAGATTCCCTGTGTCGCAGGTGGGCCTATTCAGCGAAGTGGTCGAGCGGACACGCAAGCTGCCCTGAGACAGGCGACCCTGAGGATCAGGAGACGATGAAGGCATTTTGCAGCCCTTACTTCAATGTACCCAAGAAAGCGGTGGGTTATGGCCAATCTTGGACCTGCGAGTCTGGAATCTGTCCCTTCACAGGCTGTCGTTCAAGATGTTGAAGCAGAAGTGCATTTTCGAATGCATCCGTCCCCAAGATTGGTTTGCAGCAATAGACCTGAATGATGCGTACATTCATGTCTCGATTCTCCCTCGACACAGACCCTTTCTTTGATTCAAGTTCGAGGGGTGGGCATATCAGTACAAGGTTCTACCCTTTGGGCTAGCCCTGACTTTGTCATCAGGAAAGTCACAGAGGCAGCCATTGCTCCCATGAGAGAGCATGGTGTTCACATTTTCAACGATCTCGACAACTGGCTCATCCTTGTCCAGTCGAGAGAGCAGTTGTGCGAACACAGTCACCTCAGCCAGTTGGGTCTTCGGGTCAACTGGGACAAGAGCAAGCTCTCCCCTGTGCAGAGGATCTTTTATCTCAGTATGGAGTTGGACTCGGTCAACCGGACAGTGCGCCTCACAGAGGAGCGTGTCCAGTCAGTGTTGAACTGCCTGAATATGCCTCCATGGATGCTTCCACCACTGGATGGGGGGCCACGTGCAACAGGCATGCAGTTTCGGGTCTGTGGATGGGGCTTCAATTGCAGTGGCACATCAACTGCCTTAAGTTGCTTGCAGTACGTGTCTTGCAGCATGTACTGGTCCATATGGACAGCATTGTGACCATTGCGTACATCAACCATCAGGGTGGTCTCCTCTCCCGTCGCATGTCGCAACTCGCCCGTCATCTCCTCCTTTAGTGTCAGAAGCATCTGAGGTCGCTTCGTGCCATTCATATCCCAGGCGTGCTCAACTGTGCAGCCAACAAGCTCTCACGGCAGCCTCCGCTTCCGAGAGAATGGAGAGCATCCCCAGGCGGTCCAGCTGATATGGGACCTCCTCAGAGCTGCAAAGTTAGACCTGTTTGCCTGTTACCCATTGCCAGTGGTTTTACTCCATGACTCCACCCTTGGCACAGAAGCAGTGGCTCACACCTGGCCCCAGGGCCTACGCAAGTATGTGTTTCCCCAGTGAGCCTTCTTGCACAGACATTGTGAAAAGTCAGGGAGGATGAGGAGCAGATCTTGTTGGTTGCACAGAATTGGCCCAACCGGACCTGGTTCCCGGAACTGATGCTCCTCGTGACAGCCTCTGAGGAAGGACCTTCTGACTCAGAGACGGGGCACCCTCAGGCACCCACGTCCGGACCTCTGGAAACTCCATGTCTGGTCCCTGGATGGGATGCCGAGGTTCTAGTGCTGCATTCCAGTTCGTTTTTATTATGCCCTTCACTCGCTAACTTCCCTCCGTCTCGTTCACTCGGATGTGCGTCATTGCTTACGTTGCATGAGTGCCCACTACTGGCGGAACCTTTACAATGGACTGAACTGGAACGTCCTAAGCCCTTGGTCACTTGGAATTCACAATAGAGTTTATTTATTATTATGTTTTTCCCTTACGAAATTGTTTAATGCAGCATTCTGTATGAATACAGGTGTGTTTGGGTTGTTTTAAATGTTTAAAAAAAATATATATATATCATAGTTATTTGTGGTGGGGTAAATTAAACGCGATATGCGGTGACATCACAATCGTGTTGCATTGTGGTATATGAAGTTGCCTGAAGTGTACATATGAAGTAGACTCGCTCCCTCTGTCAAAATCGAGGGAGCAAGGGTCTGTCCATATAAACTTCCCTTGTCCACTTCACGAAGTGGAACGCACTTCAAAATGGTGGCGAGGGGAAGTGCTTAGGGAAGTTTTCAAGTGGTTGCTAAAAGTAGAGTGGAACGCAGCACAAGTGACCTACCACAGGGCGTGGTAGACACCACTTCCGCTAGAACTCCCTCTACAAGGCACCTCTATGCATTGAAGTGGAACCTATTCATCGAATGATGTTCTTCTCGACAGGAGAACCCCAAGCTTGTTCGGTTAGGTCAGTGCTTTCCTTCCTGCAAGAAGGGTTGGAGGGAAGGCTGTCTCCCTCCACCCTTAAAGTGTATGTTGGCGCTATTGCCGCACATCACGATGCAGTTGAAATCCGCCTCGTCTATACCCTCTTGGGATTTGCCTCTGGTGCTTACCTCACTGCAGAGACCACACTTCGAGCCCTTGCAATCAGCTGAGTTATAAACTCTGTCTATGTAAACAGTTCTCCTGGTTGCACTGTCTTCCATTAATAGGGTAGGGGACCTGCACTTCTACCTGCATTTTCGGGCGACGAAGCGTGCCTGGAATTCGGGCCGGCCGACTGTCATGTCAGATCTGTGGGCTGGGCGACACCAAATACGTTTGCTAGATTTTATAGCCTGCGTGTAGAAATGTTTGCTTGCCGCATGCTCGCACCTAGTGGCCAGTAACGCCTGGACCCCTGCTTCTTGTGTTGGCTTGCTGCGCCATTTCCCTCCTCAGAGTGGATAAGTGCACTATATGCTTCAGTAATTTCCCTCTGGTGAACCCTGTTAAGCTCCTCCACCACCCCTTGTGGCTTCAGACATTACTAGGCCAGCACTCTGAATACTGCTGTGTTGGCTGGGTGCTATATGTTGCGGCACCTACGGTGGCACCATATGTTTATTCTTCCACGACAAGGCTCAGCGAACCCGTGTCTTTCCCTGGGCAGAGTCCGCTCTGTCATCCCTGCCAGATGTTGCCTCCCCTCTGTGGCCAGAGCCATCCCAGAGACATTCCATACGTTGCTCTGCCCTCTGGCCAGGCCATATGTGTATTGCCACCTGTTACTTCCCTTCGGGCAGGAGGTGGTCTCCGTAGCGTTCCTCTTGGCACGCTTTCCCAGTGTTGTCCAAGTCTGGCTGTATTGGTCATGCGGAACAAGTCCAGTCCTGTTGCCAGAAAATGTGAAGGATGTGAGGCTTACACTGAGCGCTTGAAGGGTCAGAAACGATGACATTTTATTAGGGATCCTTATTTGTCAGTTCACTTCTGACGTACATCGAACATGACCGACTGAAAGAGAACGTCTCAGTTGCGTATGTAACCCTCACTCCACAGTTTCTGTGCTGCCACTGAGCGTGGGCCACTTGCTCGTCTCCTCAGTGAAAAACAAAGGTGGAGTGCGACATGCCAATGTCCATTAGCTCATTTAGTACACACTGGAAGGTGATAGGGCTCTCATGCAATATCCCAATTCGTCGGTTCACTTTTGATGTACGTCTCCGTTCCCTCCTTTAGGGAACGAGGGTTACATACGTACATACGTTACATATGTAACCAAGATGTTCTCTTTCACCTCTTATTGTGCTTAAACTGTCAAATTGCGTCATCGCTGCAATTTGAACAATGAAACTGTCCCAATTCAAAGGCTTCTTCAAATGCGGCCTCCAAATGCGTCCTTTGTTTCCCGTGAAATAAAGGATACAACAGATGGATCCTTCACGGTCTTGCCAACCCCAGAATTCATTGTGCGCCAGTGATGACAGGATTTTTTTGAGAGAAATTGACAAATTACATGCAAGTATTAGGTTTAAACTTACTCAAATATCTAATGTTACAACTTTAACGTGGTTCAAATGTTGATATCTTACTAAGATTATGCTCTTTATTATATATAGAAATGAACCATGGTGAACATATTTAGAAAGTTTGTGAACCCTGTTTTGTTTTAATATAACTTTCAAAAAAGTCTAGTACAAATGTTGCTGTCACTCATCAATGGCAGCTGACACAGTTGCTAGTTGACAAGAACAGTCCTCCGTAGGCTATACCGTCCTATTTAACAATGCTCAGTCCAACCTTCGTGGCCTTCGAAGGCGTGGACTTTGAAGTCCTGAGTCCTGAGACACTGATTATGATTTATGGGGTTTAAAAGTGGGGTGGATTTTTACCATTATAGGGTTGTTGTGTACACAAACTGTCGACACACATTTATGTTCAAACATAAAGTGAATTTTGCATAATAGGTTTCAAATTAATAAGGCATTAGATAACAATGAGCAATATTTCTTAAAACATTTATTAATTTTTGTTAATGTAAATAAAAATACAGTTTTTTTTTTTTTTTTTTGCTAACTAATGTGAATAAATGTAACCCTATTATAAAGTGTTACTGAATTCAATTTTTTAGGTGAATTATCACTTTAACACCTTCATATGTCATCCTCATTCATCTTCTGTCCTCTCTCTCTCTCTCTCTCTCTCTCTCTCTCTCTCTCTCTCTCTCTCTCTCTCTCTCTCTCTCTCTCTCTCTCTCTCGTATGTCCACTTCTCATCTAGAGTGTTGTATAATCATGCATTCCGTAATGGTAATGGCAAGGTTTAGTGCTGAGTGCGGGTATGGAGTGACTGTGATCATTGTATAACCTGCAGGTGCTCTTGCCAACAGTTGGACTAATGCTCTGACTCAGTCGCGATATACATACCAGCCCATACATTCCTCCTTTGTTGGATTGTCCTAATACGTCCCTGAAGCATGTTCACCGCAAACACATGCACAATCATAGACTGACGTCAATAGTGCCTCATTCAGCTGAGCTGTAATGCTGTGTATTTCACTCCGGGTGACTCTACTGACTTCAACACTGACTGGAAACATCATGAATTTTCTCTCCAGCTCTAAAAGACTCACTGTTGCCAAAAACAGCTTTCACAGTGGACCAATCAAAAATCTGTTATAAGTTTTGCATGGACTGCACCGAATCAATGACATCATCTGTAGCTGGGTGAAAAGGTGCCCGAAGACAGGAAGTTGAAGTACGGCACAATTTGTGCTTGATATCTTCATCACCATGGAAACTGCACAAATCTATGTAAGAGTGAAAGGGAGAGTAAGAGAAAGACTCAGAAGTTCTGAAAGACATAGATGGCTGGGGAAAGAAGAAGGGGGGGGGGGGCACTGAGCACATTAAATGCAGTATGTCTCACGTCTTCATATCTATTTCTCGTCATCCTTCCTGTCTTCTCTCAGCCCCTCATTCTATATAGGAGCCTTTTGAAATTAGCAGAAATATTCAATTAATTATTTACATCAGAAATTCAATATATATGGCTCAGTCTGACTTGCTTTGCCTCTTACTTTGGAACAATCTGCTTTAACAAATCGTTATGTTCTAATACATTGCGCTTGGGTCATTATTGTCAGTTGTTATCTTCTATTGTATCGTACACACATTGACATTAGTGATCCTCATTCGGGTCTTTGAGATTGCTAAATGTGTTTTCGAAATGCGTGGTGATAATAGGAAAGGGAAACAGTGCATATGCTATTAAAGGTGTCAATTAGCTCCATGGTGTATTTAAAGCTAGTGTGTGTGTTTGTGTGAAATGGTATTGGAGTTGTTCACAGTAGGAACCTGAACTTGTATGAACTTTATTCATATGCACTTTCTTCTAGCTGTAAGCATAGGTTTGGTTCATGGCATACCACTGAAAGAAGAGATCAAACAAAACTAGGGGCAGCATGATTCTCTGTGATGATACTTTTTTTTCTTCTTCAGAAAAGCACCATGTTAAATTCTGGTGACTTTAGAAACAACATTTTTACATTTTCTTGAGCTGTATAGCTGTAAACAGTTACCTAAACAGTTGTACAAGTAATATTCACTTGATTCTGCAAATGGTCAGTAACGAAATAGGTAGTTTACTTTTTACACATTAGTTCAGCTGCATCTTTCCCACTACATGTGTTCATGTATTTATTTATTTATTTAATAACAATGCGTCCTGCATTGGGTGAAGCTGAATGCACAGGATGCTTTGAAACTCAAAAGGAAAGTCCCGGGCCCTGTGATGAGAGCGGCACAATAAGGTCCTCTATGGTACAGTATATCCTACTCATTAGTCTCCGCCTCAGACGTCACACCCACAGACTGTTGGCTGAATGTTTGATGCATATGGCACACAAAAATTGGAAACACTTCTGGAGTTTCTAAGTCATTATCTGATTGGATGAATTCTACAGGATTTTCTGGAGACGTGTGTGTTGCAGTCTTTAACAGTGTGCCTGGAAACAAAGCCGTTGTGACGCCAAAACCCCTCATGGAAGAAAGAAGTTTACAACTGTGACAATTAACGTTTATCAGGGTCAACTAAACTGAATTTTCACAGCATAGACTGTTTAAAATACATCCAAGAGTTTTAGACAGCAGTCTGTTATTGTAGTTACATGTTCACAACCCTAAACATGACGCTGAACAAATCAAACTGTGATTGGTGGTTTTTTATGTCTGTCAGACAGCCTGTGGGAAAAGCAGCTATGGAAACCTTCTGTCGACCGTCTGAAGGTCTGGCTACACGAGACTATCATTGGCCTGGGAGAGAGGGTGCCCACCTTAAAAAAAAATTGTGATTATCCTGGTTTGACTCTTCTTCCTTTCCTTTCAGGTTTGTCAGATAACCCGGCAGATCTGGAGAAGCGCAGACAGACATTTGGACAAAACTTCATACCCCCGAAAAAGCCCAAGACCTTCCTTCAGCTGGTGTGGGAGGCATTACAAGACGTCACCCTCATCATCCTGGAGATTGCAGCCATCATCTCTCTCGGCCTGTCCTTCTATCAGCCACCCGGACACGAGGCTGAGGGTGAGAGAGAGAGAGAAGCTATGAGAGAGAAAGACAGGAATGTTAGAGAGATGAGGTGTGTAGAGGAAGGGAGTTAAAGGAATGGTGTGGGTCGCGGGAGGAGGCAATGACGGATAGAGAGTGGGAGGGAACTGATAGAGAACTGAATCAAGGGAGTGTGGGAGGAAAAAGGTGAGAATGAAGGTGAGAAAATGGACTGAGAAAAGAGGATGTCAAGCAAGAATGCAGAAAAATAGAGAAAATAAGAGGGAGGAGTTTAAGGGTACTTGGGGAAAAATAAACAGTACAACATGTTGTGTGGAAAAGAATTCGGAAAGTTTTATGCAATCACGTATTGAGTGCTGCATAATGTAAACATCACTCTGCATAAATAAGGGATAATGTACAACAAGCCAATCATTATAAAATATAAAATAAACCCTGGCACGTTAATCAGATCTTTGAAGAAGTCCATTTATTTTATTACTGTAGGCCTACATTATCCCATTAATTACATGGCTGTCTACCAATTAAAGGGGGGGGTAACACATTTTCAGCCAATCTCATGTTAATCTTGAGTACCTACAGAGTAGTATTGCATCCTTCATATATATATATATATATAAAAAAGTAATTAATTTTATTAGATTCATAAAAGACAGATTAGATGTACCGACTCTTTCCGAGGCGTGCCGTGTGTGGAGCTAGAGTCACGTGCTTGCGCGCACACACGTCATCGCATCACAGACTCTCTATTCTTTCCGGTTAAATCACAAAATAAAATGGACACAAAAAATATCCCTGCTCTTGATACAGAATCACTGATGAACACCTTTGGTTTTAATGAGAAAAAAACTATACAATGGTGGATTCGAACCCAGAACTGAAACTCGGGCACGCTCGCTTTTTCACTCACTGTCTGCAAAGATCTGCAAATCCAACGGGCCTTGCTTATAAAACATTAGTCACCGAAAATGCCAGCAACACACTTAAAAAACAAACGGCATACACTGTTCCCTTAACACTGGGTTCTTTGGGAAACTGAACAAGGTTATCGATCCCTCACAACCAAAACTGTGTTCCCTTAACGGCAGTGGCTCTGTGGTTCATGTAGGTTGTCTACAAACTGGAAGGTTGGTGGTTCGATCCCCGGTTCCACCTGACCAAGTGCCGAGGTGTCCATGAGCAAGACACCTAATCCCAGCTGCTCCCGACGAGCTGGATGGCGCCTTGCATGGCTGACACCGTCGTCGGTGTGTGAATGAATGTATGAATGGGTGAATGTGAGGCAAAATGTAAAAGCGCTTTGGATGGCCGTAGGTCTGTTAAAAGCGCTATATAAATGCAGTCCATTTACCATTTTACCATTTAACACTGGGTTCTTTGGGAAACTAAACAAGGTTATCTTTTCCTCACAACCAAAAACACACTTCTTCGGTGACATTTTTTAAAAACCCTTCTCGACTTGCGTTACCCGAATGATGGGCGTGCTCTCTACTGCTCTAGTTGGTGTGTGTACGCTTTTTGTACATACAAGGATTTTCTAACCTTTTGACTTCATACAGGGCCATACTCGAAAAAAACGTATTTTTGGCACAGAAAACAAGCTGTCATATGTTTTTTTTAACTTTGGTCATGTTCAGCATGGGTATCCAATTCTTTAACAGTGTAAATACACTCACCTAAAGGATTATTAGGAACACCATACTAATACTGTGTTTGACCTCCTTTTGCCTTCAGAACTGCCTTAATTCTACATGGCATTGATTCAACAAGGTGCTGAATGCATTCTTTAGAAATGTTGGCCCATATTGATAGGATAGCATCTTGCAGTTGATGGAGATTTGTGGGATGCACATCCAGGGCACGAAGCTCCCGTTCCACCACATCCCAAAGATGCTCTATTGGGTTGAGATCTGGTGACTGTGGGGGCCATTTTAGTAAAGTGAACTCATTGTCATGTTCAAGAAACCAATTTGAAATGATTCAAGCTTTGTGACATGGTGCATTATCCTGCTGGAAGTAGCCATCAGAGGATGGGTACATGGTGGTCATAAAGTGATGGACATGGTCAGAAACAATGCTCAGGTAGGCCGTGGCATTTAAACGATGCCCAATTGGCACTAAGGGGCCTAAAGTGTGCCAAGAAAACATCCCCCACACCATTACACCACCACCACCAGCCTGCACAGTGGTAACAAGGCATGATGGATCCATGTTCTCATTCTGTTTACGCCAAATTCTGACTCTACCATCTGAATGTCTCAACAGAAATCGAGACTCATCGGACCAGGCAACATTTTTCCAGTCTTCAACTGTCCAATTTTGGTGAGCTCGTGCAAATTGTAGCCTCTTTTTCCTATTTGTAGTGGAGATGAGTGGTACCCGGTGAGGTCTTCTGCTGTTGTAGCCCATCCGCCTCAAGGTTGTGCGTGTTGTGGCTTCACAAATGCTTTGCTGCATACCTCGGTTGTAACGAGTGGTTATTTCAGTCAAAGTTGCTCTTCTATCAGCTTGAATCAGTCGGCACATTCTCCTCTGACCTCTAGCATCAACAAGGCATTTTCGCCCACAGGACTGGCGCATACTGGATATTTTTCCCTTTTCACACCATTCTTTGTAAACCCTAGAAATGGTTGTGCGTGACAATCCCAGTAACTGAGCAGATTGTGAAATACTCAGACCGGCCCGTCTGGCACCAACAACCATGCCACGCTCAAAATTGCTTAAATCACCTTTCTTTCCCATTCTGACATTCAGTTTGGAGTTCAGGAGATTGTCTTGACCAGGACCACACCCCTAAATGCATTGAAGCAACTGCCATGTGATTGGTTGATTAGATAATTGCATTAATGAGAAATTGATCAGGTGTTCCTAATAGTCCTTTAGGTGAGTGTAAGTCAGAATGCATGAAATAGCATTAGATATAAAGGTACATTAAATATGGATTTTAATTCAAGTAAAGGCTGCATTTATTTGATAAAAAATACAGTACACAGTAATTTTGTACATTTTTATTTTATTTTAATATGTTTTAAAATCTAATTTATTCCAGCGATGGTAAAGTTGAATTTTCAGCATCATTACTCACTCTTCAGAAAACAAGTTGTCTCAGTTGATATTAATTTTCCTAGATAAAATTATATATTAAAAGTTTGAAACCGTGTGCTGCGGACCATCGCATCGGTGTCATTACCAATTACCAAAGTGTTGCCATATCTGTTGTGTATCATGTATTGCAAGCAAAAGCGAAACTAAACTGAATCCTGGGACACACGGAACATTTATCAGCTCGGCTCAAAACACACCGCAGCATGAAAGAAATGCATTTACTTGCTGACCATCTCAATCACGCGACCACTACACATGGCTGTGAGATCCAGCGAAAAGTGTTGCAGTTCAGCTTAAAACAGCTTTGACATTCTGAGCCACATTGATACAGTTAGAATGCTTTGCCAACATTTACCATAATTTACTGTAGTAACACTAACGTAAACCATGGGATTGTGGTTAAAATGTGCAATGATCATACAATTTTATTATATTATTAATGTAGACATAAATCTGTTAAAGGATTTTTTTTTGTGTTATTAAGCTATAGCAGATTTTGGCCATTTGTATCATACTAATGCCTTTAGGCTACTGTTTTTCATTAAAACAAAAAAATATCATAAATACCATATACTGTAGTTAGGTAGTGATACTCAGTGTGTAGATTTACCAGTGGTTAACATGATCTAAATATTATAGGAGACACATTTTTACCCTTTACAATTTTATCCTATAAAATGAGGGTATTACAATTTTACAATGTTACTGTTAAAAATACTTATGCATCCCAACTCAAGCTACTGTCAAATGTGCATTTCTAAGAGACAAAACGTTTAATATTAATTTGTGAACTGTTCACATTTGGCAAATGTTGTCATGTTCCGATAATAAAAATCCAGTTTTATCAGTCATGTATCTAAATATTTGACTGCTCAATACTGCTATTGATCAGTCAGAATCAAGTATACCAGACAGCCATGAAATAGCGACCTTAACCCTCTGCAGGTTGTGGAAACGTGTCAGGAGGAGCAGAAGACGAGGGGGAGGCAGAGGCAGGATGGATTGAAGGTGCAGCCATCCTGCTATCCGTCATTTGCGTGGTGCTGGTTACCGCTTTCAACGACTGGAGTAAAGAGAAACAGTTCCGGGGACTGCAGAGCCGCATCGAGCTGGAGCAGCGATTCGCTGTGGTGCGCAATGGAAACGTCATCCAGATCCCTGTTGCTGAGATGGTGGTTGGGGACATGGCACAGGTCAAATATGGTGAGTTTCCTGTTCTGCTGAGCCCAGAGAATTGAATGAATGCTGAGAATTAGGCTTAACTCATCTAATATGAGGAAGGTGTGGATTAACACAGAAATATTTTTAGAGTGATGTTCACTCATTTCATGTTAATTTCCACAAATCACAATGGAAACTCATTTGCTGATAATGTACCCTGTGTAATACAGCATTATTGGTAGGAACAGTTAATGCTTTTTGGGATATTAAGGTAAGGATGCCCTGCTGATCACGTGATGTTTATTTGTCCTACTTTCATTTCCTCTCTCAGGTGACCTCCTACCTGCTGATGGGGTCCTGATTCAGGCAAATGACCTGAAAATCGACGAGAGCTCATTAACTGGTGAATCAGACCATGTGCGGAAGTCGGCCGACAAGGACCCCATGCTTCTCTCTGGTAAGCGTTGCGTACTACATGTGTGGTCACAGGTGTTGCTAGACCCTATTTAATGGGGGCTTCAGCATCTCTTCCGCCTGAAAATCACCTGTGATTGTGTGATCTGCAAGATATCTTACGTAAATTCACAGTGATTCCTCTCCATATCCAAGTTAGAAAACTTTAAGGTTCCTTACGTCCCATCTCTAATGCAAATGTTCTCTGTTCCAATTAGGGCAGAACGATATATATCGAAATGAAATTGATATTGCAACATGGCTTAGTGCGAATATAAAATTTGTAAAGGATTTTCTGTGTCTCTGTTCACAGTAAAACCTCTCTGAGATGCTGAAATATCATATCATGAGCTGCATGTATAAACGGTGTATGTTTGTATTTCTAATATTGTTTAACCCCTTAACTGTCACCCCCTTTTTGAGAACAGACATGAAAATGCACTTATTTTGCATAATTTAGGAATGCTTTGAATATAGAATCTATGAATCTTTGAATATATACCTAAATTTGGTCTTGTTTTAAAGAAGACACTTTGCAGATTATCGCTGAATTGAAAGCACTTCAAAAGTGAAAACGAAAGCTTTAATTTACTGTAAATCAAATGTACTGTACAAAATATTTTATATGAAATATATATTTTACAAAATAATTTTTACACTAAAATTACTATAAAATCAAAGCCATATGTCTAAACAAGTTGTGTTCCAAATGTGAAGTTAATATCACAAAAATGTAAGTTCCAATGAGGTTTTGTTTAGGCGCTGTACCATAAGTATCCACCAGGTGTTAGCCACATTCCATTTATTTTATTTTTTAATGCGTTCTCTTGTAACAAATTGATAAATTCCTATCCAAATTTCACTTCTATCACAAAACAGACAGACAAATATGGAACCTTGAGACTCAGACCTTTCCAACGATATGTGTTTTGTCAAGATTAGAAAAGGTTTTATTTATATAGCTAGTAGTTAAAACAAATATTGGTAATATCGAAAATAATTTAGAGTACTGTTTCCATGGTAATGCAAAGTTTTCACAGGATGAATTTTAAGTTCATAAGCTTTCGAATCATACCTAATTTATGATAATTACTAAAATATGTGATATGAAAAAGGCAATAAATAAAAAGAGCACCAAGCATCCCGCTAGTGGTGACAACTAAGGGGTTAATATTTGTATTTATTATAACTACTATAGAAATAATAAATAGTTGTTATTATTATAGTAACAGTTTTTCAATTCAGAAAATAGCAGTGCGCTGCAGTTTTTTTTTATGTTGCTAGGAAACCCCCGAATCAGCTGTCCTGTCAGTCCCATCAAGGTAGCCGTCATCACAAAGGAAGGCCCGCCTCTCTATTCATTCGATCGGACAATAGGAAAAAAATGCGATGACATCGGGCACTTTTCCGCTTTTTTTTTTCTTTCAACTTCAGCCACTCAGAGCGCTCCTTCTAAAACACGAGGCGCAGCAGGCGGTTAAAACCATAGGCTGTAAAAAAATATGGGCGTAGTGTCCGTGACATCACCCATAGGTTTCTGAAGAGCAGTTTTGAAGCGTAAAGTAGGGTCGAGCTGGCTGGTGCCATCTTGGCAGCGCGTCATTGCACGTCACTCCCGGATAACAGAAAATGGGCAAAGAGGCGGGATGTGGGTGGAGCTGTGGAGCTGTGGATGACTAACAGACAGCAGATAAATGGCTATCCACCTGTTACTCAAAGTGGCCACGCCCTTAATTATGCAGGACTTTAAGGGTTTATATAATGTAAACAAATTAGTTATAAAAAAATTCACCCCCCTCACAGTTGTCATGAAGGGCAAAATTAGCTATATAGACCAAAACCGCAATTTGTACAAGGCAACATGTGTTTTTTTCTGCTGTAAAGTTGGGCATTTTAACATGGGGCTCAATGAGATTCTGCTCCCTTCTGGAGCCTGTCCCTAGCGGCCAGTCGATGAATTGCAGTTTAATTAACTTCCGTATTGGCTTCAAGAGAAACAGCGGGAGGTTACCGCTTGGTTAAAGGTCCCGTTCTTCGTGTGTTTTTGAAGCTTTGATTGTGTTAACAGTGTGCAATATAACATGTGTTCATGTTTCGCGTGTAAAAAAAACACAGTATTTTTCACACAATTTACTTATTTGTACACCGCTGTTTTCACTCTTCTAAAAACGGGCTGACGAGTTCCTTGTTCTATGAAGTCCCTCCTTCAGAAATACGTAACGAGTTCTGATTGTGCCAGCGGTTCCTGTGTTGTGATTTGACAGCAGCTTAGCGCACATGGCATGGTTCCTGTGTTGTGATTCGACAGCATCTTAGCGCAAGTTGTACGGAAAGGTCACGCCTCTTAACGGGCTTAAATGCGCTTAATGATCTCTACAGCGTCCCTGGGAAAGCCAAACAAAGGTGATTTGACTCCGGGATGAAAATAACAGCGTCTCGACGACATGGCGACAAACACATTCAAACGCAGCACTTCCTTTTCTCCATGCGACCGTCCTCTTCTCCTCGTGGGACAGCAACAAGACCACGCCCCCTTTTTTCGCGTATTCTTGTGGGCGGAGGTTAGTCTGTTCTACTGTTCTACTGACGTCATTTATGAAGGAAGTACCAGGATGTAGTCCAAGCCAGCCGTTCGCTGTAGGCTTTGAAAGGGAACTTCTGTTAAATAAAATATCTCGCTTGGCATTGAACTTTGAGCTTTATAATTTTACAGGTATTATTTATGCTCTAACAGCAACATTACACACTAACTAAAGTTTGAACAATAGGATCACGAAGAACAGGACCTTTAAAATGCGAGGCGCCCGGGGCGTATAAGCTGCATGCATAAGGCTCTCTGCCATCAGAAATCTATTCCAATCTATTCCTCTCGCTGCAAAAACGCATTCTGTGTGATCAGGGCCTAATTCACCCCTGGTTCCCTCGAGATTTTCCTATGGGTTTTTTCAATTTATGGGCTCTGGCTGGTCCACTCAAGGACATTCACAGAGTTTTCCCGTAGCCACTCCTTTGTTATTTTGGCTGTGTGCTTAGGGTCGTTGTGTTGGAAGATGAAGCTTTGCCCCAGTCTGAGGTCCAGAGTGCTCTGGAGCAGGTTTTCATCAAGGATGTCTCTGCACATTGTTGTATTCATCTTTCCCTTGATCCTGACTAGTCTTCTAGTTCCTGCCTCTGAAAAACATCCACCACCATGCTTCACTGTTGGGATGTATTTGCCAGGTGATGAGCGGTGCCTGGTTTCTTCCAGGCATGACGTTTGCCATTCAGATCAAATAAAATTGTTTCTCATGGTCTGAGAGTCCTTCAGGCGCCTTTTGGCAAACTCCAAATTTGCCTAACGTCTGTGCCTTTTACTGAGGAGTGGCTTCCGTCTGGCACACTAATCATACAGGCCTGATTGGTTGTAATCATACAGTGCTGCACAGATGGTTGTTCTTCTGGAAGGTTCTCCTCTCTCCACAGAGAACTCTGGAGCTCTGTTAGAGTGACCATTGGGTTCTTGGTCACCTCCCTGACTAAGGCCCTTCTCCCCCGATTGCTCAGTTTAGCCAGGTGCCCAGCTCTAGGAAGGATCCTGGTGGTTCCAAACTTCTTCCATTTACGGATGATGGAGGCCACTGTGCTCATTGGGACCTTCAATGCTGCAAATTTTTCTGTACCCTTCCCCAGATCTGTGCTACGACACAATCCTGTCTTGGAGGTCTACAAACAATTCCTTAGACTTCATGGCTTGGTTTGTGCTCTGACATGCACTGTTAACTGTGGGACCTTATATAGACCTTTATATACCTTATATTTGTGCCTTTCCAAATCATGTCCAATCAACTGAATTTACCACTAGTGGACCCCAATCAAGTTGTAGAAATATCTCAAGAATGATCAGTGGAAACAGGATGCACCTGAGCTCAATTTTGAGTGTCATGGCAAAGGCTGTGATTACTGAGTACATTTTTAAAAAATTAGCAAAGATTTCAAACAAACTTCTTTCAGTTTGTCTTTATGGGGTATTGTTTGTAGAATTTAAAGGAAAAAAATTGAAGCGTGAAACAAAAAGGTGAAGTGCTGTGAATACTTTTCCAGATGCACTGTATATCAGCATTACTAATGTACATCTTACTGAGAGATGAAATTTTGTTAAGTTACTTGGATTGCTTGAATTGCTTACATCACCTTAAATATTCTACCTTGTTAAGGCCTGTTCACACCAAGGTAGATAACTATAACTATAATTGAATAATCGTCTAATTCTACGAGAATGGGGAAATCCACACTACAGATAACAAAAACGATTGATGGAATCACTTTAAGAATGTTTATTATTCACTAGCTGATGAATGATAAATACGTTGACCGCCAATCATAATCCATCCTGTTTTAAAGAGCTTGAGTGTTTAAAGTGGCAGGTGACATTATTGCAGCTTGCACTGTAATAAACAGAACGTTACCATGTGTTGATGTGGACGCTAATATAGTTATCTTTATTACGGGCCTTTTAATTTGGTAGCAAAGTCACTGTGCATTAAAAGCGATGAAATGATAAGTAAAATCATTGTTTAAAGGTTGATGCCATCACTCTACTTGAGACTGGTCAGCTTTCTTAAAAGTGTCTGAAGTGGCTTTGTATTCAGCTCTCGGCTGTGCTCCTTCAGCTGTCAGTCAGCGGGCACAAAGCATGCTCGGAGCATCCGCATTCTGTGTGTCAGAATAACTGAGATGCTGCAGTGGCATCCAGATGTTGTTAATTAGATCTGAGAATCTCTGTTTCCTGCTGTGAGCACTGGTGCATGCCCTCTCCCTTCCTCCATGCTATTCTTAGACACTTGGGATGATAACTCCATTCTCTTTATGAGGCTGTCCTGCTCTACTGATGATATTATTGAATAATATCCCAATGATATTTCTGTAAAGTTGATGTATGGAGGCTGTTGTTGTGTGCGGTCTGGTGTCTGTGTAAGTCAAATGCTAATGGCGAACTTCAGCCTGTCTATATTTGTAGATATATAGTCACTCACTGTATAAATTAAATTGTTGAGAAAATGAGAAAATATGAGCTGCAACAACTGACGTGATAATTGCCCTCATTAACACTCATTCAGCCAGTAGATTCTTGTCATGGCGATTATAGATTTACTGTTTGAAATTTAAGAAAAAGTTTTCTTGGAAAGTAACCTTGAGCTTTAAAAAAAATGATATAAATTAAACTGAATTATTATGATTTTTTTTCAACAACTTCCAAGCTCTTGGCCACTTCACAAGAAAAAATTAAAAATGAAAATTTGATTGAACTATTTTTTTTATTATTATTCAATTATTATTATACATTTTTATTCATTTAAACATTAATATTATTATTACAAAACATTTTTAAAAATTGTAGTGTGACCTTGAGTTTTTATATTTAAATTATTATTTGTATTATTATAAATTAATATTTAGAAAATTGTATTTTAGAAAAAATGCTATATAGGTTAAACTATTATTATTGTTGTCAATAATAATAATACATTTATATAGCTTGAGGTCGTTTTACACTAAAATTATATATATAATTTGATAATTGTTTTTTATTATTAATTTAGACATCATTATTATTATTGTTATTATTTCACAGCTCAGTATGTTTAAAGGGGTGGTAAAACACATTCTTTCGAAGGCTTGATTGTGTTTGTGGGGTGCACTGTAACATGTGTTCATGCTTCCTTTTTAAAAAAATGCATTATTTTTCATAAATTTTACCTTTATTCTACACTGCTCTGTCCCTCCTTGTAAAAACGGTCTGATGGTTTCCGGGTTGTATGAAGCCAGTCCCTCAAAAATACGCAATGGGCTCAGATTGGCTAGCTGGCCCAGTGTGTTGTGATTCGCTAACCGCCTAGTGCACGTTTGTCAGAAACGTCACGCCCCTTACCTTTACCGGTAGCCTGTGCTTTGGGTAGTACAATGGCGTCAATAAAACCATACCAATTTGAGCCCGAATCGGACCCAGACAATTTTAGTGAAGATGATCGAGCAGAACCTGTTCAGTCCTCAAGAGTAAAGACTGCGGATCTATAGTGATCGCTACTGAATGGCACTGTTACTTTTGTATTTTTAGAACGATTTGCCAAATATCTGTCGCAAGAACTATTAACCCAAAACGAACACTAAACATTGGCTTTACTAGTAGCCAAATCAAACATAGAACCATGTTTAGCATGCCTGTAGATAAACAATACATAAAAGCTCTAATCAAAGAATAATTTACACTAATGCCAAGTTCGCTGTTGAGATTTAAAAAAAAGTTTATAACGTTAGGTATTTGTCGGATAACGTTAAGTATGACTGAGCATTTAACAAACTGGTTTGCAGAGCCAAATGAGCGTTGTCATCTGTTTACTTCCTTGCTACAACGTACAATTAACAACACAAACTATTACAGGAAAACACATTGACGAAAAATAAGTCATACTTACTGGTTGTGGCCCGTAAACAGCTTCGGTTTTTAAATCCATCTTTCAGGACAAGCCGTTGTACGAATCCTGCATTGAACTCGTGAAGAATGTGGAAGCTTTCCGCGGGAGCCCGTTTGTGCACATTTTCCGGTCTTCTCCTCCGACCCCTGTCCGTCTCGTGCTTTGATTTATGATGGGCAGCATATATCTGCTGCAAATGCGACCTGTTCCCCTCTGTCTCATACACACATGCATATAACATGATGTTGTATGTTAAACGCACTGCAACGCACCCCCGTCCCTAGGAAGGCTGAACAAAGTGGACCTGCAATCCGGATGAAAATAACAGTGTTTCGTCGGCATTGCGGCAACAATACTCCAGCCTACGAACTAGCCTACCACAACAACACTTCCCCGCGGCGATACAAAATGAGGCCCCCCCCTTATTTATATTCTCGGAGGAGGGGTTTATGTAAATATTGGGGCTGGTGATGTCAGAGACCCTGGAGGAATGTCTAGTAGTCCCTACTGGCCGTTTGCTGTAGTCCTTAGAAACTGATTTCTTTAAAAGCAAATATCTCCCTTTGCTTTAAACTTTGAACGTTGTAACTTTGCAGATGTTGTTTATGCTCAAACAGCAATATTACACATTAGCTAAAGTTAGAAAAGTCAAATTGTGGTTTACCACCCCTTTAAGTATATAATTTTTAAAATGTATATATTTTTCAATTTTTTTGCTTGCATACTATATACTTTTACATGACTACAATCTTCAAAAGAGAAGGAAAGAACATTATTTATTGATGCTGCACTGGAGGTCACAAATCAGCAACATTGTTCAGTGTGAAATGTTTATTTGTTCTATCAGGCTAGTTTTGGCACCCTTTGGAGGAAATTTGTTTGGGTCTTTCCAATGTTCTGCAATAAAATATCAAACATTGATGTCTATATCTTTCTCTCAATCTTTCTTTCTCAGGTACTCATGTAATGGAGGGATCAGGGAGGATGCTGGTGACCGCAGTTGGAGTGAACTCTCAGAGTGGCATCATATTCACTCTACTGGGAGCCGGGGAAGGGGAGGAGGAGAAGAAAGAGAAGAAAGGTAGGTGTGAGAAGGAAGAGCATCAAATGCCAACCAAAACATAAATTGTAATAGTCACAGAAAACGCTGAGGCTAGTGTAGGATGTTGTGAGAACGACTGCACACTAACACGTTGTGAGTAGCACTACCAGACAGTGGAGAATGGAGGGAGAGGGGGTGGGAGATCCTTACATAAGAGAGGGATGGGTTTGATGTGAATGGAGGACCAGTGGCCTCAGAGCCTGCAGGAATATTTATGAATGGTAAGACGAGCAAGAGAGACAAGCAGAGCTCCACTGCTGCAAACTTTATGGACCATGGGTAATTTAACCTGCAGCCAACAAAGAGGAGACTGGAGAGAGGGGAATAGAGAAGGATTAGGAGTTATATTGGAGGAGGCTGATTAATTATTCAGAGAAAGGGAACGAAAGAGAGAAACAGAGAGAGGGAGCGAGAGCAAAGGTTGGATGTGGGTGGATGAAGGATGAAGTGGCGCCATGTTCTGTTACTGTCCCACTGAATCGCTCTATATGTGGCATCAACCATGGACAGACTTATAACAGCCTCACGATTACAATTGAATTGTCTTTTTGCTTATGCAAAAATTACTTTAGGTGCAGTAAGTGGTTAGCAATAGTTTTTAATTAATACTTTTTTTTGCAGTCTTGCCATGTAAAATGTATAATAGAAAAATATATGCAGAGAAAAGCCCCATGAGGAAAATAAGTATTTGAACACCCTGCTATTTTGCAAGTTCTCCCACTTGGAAATCATGGAGGGGTATGAAATTGTCATCGTAGGTGCATGTCCACTGTGAGAGACATAATCTAAAAAAAAAATCCAGAAATCACAATATATGATTTTTTTTCACTATTTATTTGTATGATACAGCTGCAAATAAGTATTTGAACACCTGTCTATTAGCTAGAATTCTGACCCTCAAATACCTGTTAGTCTGCCTTTAAAATGTCCACCTCCACTCCATTTATTATCCTAAATTAGATGCACCTGTTTGAGGTCGTTAGCTGCATAAAGACACCTGTTCACCCCATACAATCAGTGGGAATCCAACTACTAACATGGCCAAGACCAAAGAGCTGTCCAAAGAACCTAGAGACAAAATTGTACACCTCCACAAGGCTCAAGCAGCTTGGTGAAAAAAGGTCCACTGTTGGAGGAAGCTAAACATGACTGTCAATCTCCCTCGGACTGGGGCTCCATGCAAGATCTCACCTCGTGGGGTCTCAATGATCCTAAGAAAGGTGATAAATCAGCCCAGAACTACACGGGAGGAGCTGGTCAATGACCTGAAAAGAGCTGGGACCACCGTTTCTACGGTTACTGTTGGTAATACACTAAGACGTCATGGTTTGAAATCATGCATGGCACGGATGGTTCCCCTGCTTAAACCAGCACATGTCAACGCCCGTCTTAAGTTTGCCAATGACCATTTGGATGATCCAGAGGAGTCATGGGAGGAAGTCATGTGGTCAGATGTGACCAAAATAGAACTTTTTGGTCATAATTCCACTAAACGTGTTTGGAGGAAGAAGAATGATGAGTACCATCCCAAGAACACCATCCCTACTGTGAAGCATGGGGGTGGTAGCATCATGCTTTGGGGGTGTTTTTCTGCACATGGGACAGGGCGACTGCACTGTATTAAGGAGAGGATGACCGGGGCCATGTATTGCAAGATTTTGGGGAACAACCTCCTTCCCTCAGTTAGAGCATTGAAGATGGGTTGAGGCTGGGTCTTCCAACATGACAATGACCCGAAGCACACAGCCAGGATAACCAAGGACTGTAAGAAGCATATCAAGGTTCTGGCGTGGCCTAGCCAGTCTCCAGACCTAAACCCAATAGAGAATCTTTGGAGGGAGCTCAAACTCCGTGTTTCTCAGCGACAGGCCAGAAACCTGACTGATCTAGAGAAGATCTGTGTGGAGGAGTGGGCCAAAATCCCTCCTGCAGTGTGTGCAAACCTGGTGGAAAACGATACTCGGTTACTTAATGTAACCTCGGTTCTCTCTAGAGAGGGAATGAGTATTGCGTAAGTTTCTTACGCTTCGGGAAAGCATTCTTTCTTCGAGATTTCTGAAAAACCCCAAATTATCCTTAATTTTGTAACATTGTCAACGCAGTGCGGCAGCCTGGCAGACCATAGCAGGCTATTCCAGCGTGACTATTGGCTGCTCTGCTGGCATCTGCAACAGCCTATCGGTGAGCCCGCGTGACGTGGCAACCAATGAGGGCGCTTCGCGACCTTCACACCTCATTTACCTACAGGTAGGGCGTGACCACGTGTATATAAGCAGGGCTCGCAGGCTGTATATTCGGTTTTCGTAGTCTGAAGCATAAAAGCCCGCGGGGCGCACGGCAAGGAACGCAATACTCGTTCCCTCTCTAGAGAGAACCGAGGTTAAATTAAGTAACCGAGTATCGTTCTCTTACGAGAGGTTCTCTCGTATTGCGTAAGTTTCTTACGCTTCGGGAACATATTGTCAACGCCGTGCGCGCCTCGCATACAGCATATGTATCCCAGGGAACCGGGGAAAAACACAACTAGGGCAGGTGGCCGGTAATGAAACGGGCCAACACATATACAGACACTTCGCAGTACTGGCGGGTGAAACAACACCCTATCTCATGAATGAGGGAGCGGCACCGCCGGTCTCCTACAAATTCACATAAGTACAATACCGAACTTACGACCAGTACGTGAGCGTTGTCTGCACAGAGTCGCTGGGCAGAGCTAACAGCTCCATTAAACTGATAACACTTTTGCCTGCAAGGCAGGAACTTCCAGATTGTAAAATCTCACGAATGTAGACGGAGAGGCCCAGCCTGCCGCCATACAGATATCTTGGATGAAAATCCCTCTGGCCCAGGCCCACGAAGAGGCCATGCCTCTAGTGGAGTGGGCTCTCACACCTAGCGGGCACTGCAGGTGCTTGGAGGCGTAAGCTGCTGCAATCGCGTCCACTATCCACCTGGACAGGCTCTGTTTCGAGGCGGCGAGACCTTTAGTGCACCCGCCAAACGAAACAAAGAGCTGCTCATAACGCCTGAAGGCGGCGGAGCGTGTGACATAAACCATCAATGCCCTGACAGGGCAGAGGACATTGCCACCATCCCCCTCGTCGGGTGCTGGCAGAGCCGAGAGGGAGATAATTTGCGCCCTGAAGGGAGTGCCGATCGCTTTGGGGACATAACCATGCCTCGGTCTGAGAATGACCTTGGAGTCATTCGGACCGAACTCCATACACGCCGGGCTCACTGAGAGCGCGTGTAGATCCCCCACGCGTTTCACTGAAGTCAGGGCTATCAGGAACGCGGTTTTGAGCGAAAGGAACCTTGGTTCCACGGCTTCGAGCGGTTCAAAGGGATGAGCCTTCAGGGCCTCCAGGACCAAGGACAAATCCCAAATAGGAACCGAGGGGGGTCGCAGGGGATTCATCTGTCTAGCTCCTCTGAGGAAACGGATAATGAGCTCGTTCCTTCCTAGCACGCTGCCTAGCGTCGTCTGAGCGAACGCTGCTATAGCCGCCATATACACCTTGAGCGTGGAAGGGGACCTGCCCAGTTCCAAAAGCTCCTGGAGGAAGGAGAGCACCCGCTGGACCCCACATTCTTGTGGATCCAACCCCTTGGTAACACACCACTTAGTAAACACAGACCACTTGGAACTATATAGCCGCCTCGTCGAGGGGGCTCTAGAGTGTGTGATCGTGTTCACAACCCCTTCGGGCAGGTCAACGGGTATCCGTTGGTCATCCATACATGCAGAGACCATCGCTTTAGATGGGGATGCCAAACCGACCCTCTGGCTTGAGAGAGGAGGTCTGCTCTCAGCGGGACTGGCCAGGGGGGTGAGTGCGACAGTCTCGCCAGCTCTGGGTACCAAATCTGGTTCTCCCAGCGTGGCGCTATGAGGAGCACCGGGCGGCGCGTCTCTCTGATTTTCGCTATGACCTGAGGTAATAGGGAAACCGGTGGGAAAGCATATAGCGGGAGGCTGGGCCAAGGCTGGGACAGAGCATCCTCGCATTTGGACAGAAACATCGGGCAGCGGGTGTTCTCTTTCGTCGCAAAGAGGTCGAGCTCCGCTCTGCCGAATAGGCGCCATAACAGCTGGACTGTCTGGTGGTGCAGGGACCATTCCCCTGGAAGAATGAGGCCCCTGGACAGCTTGTCCGGGCCGACATTGAGGTGGCCCGGCACATGCGCGGCCCTTAGCGAGCTCAACGAGCTGTGTGCCCACACGAGCAGGCGTTCTTTCAGAGTGCCCAGACATCTGGACCTGACACCGCCCTGTCGGTTCACGTGCGACACCACCGTGGTATTGTCCGAACGGACCAGCACGTGGTGTCCCCGTATGAGAGGGAGAAACAGCTTGAGCGCGTTCTCGACCGCCATAATCTCCAAACAGTTTATGTGTAGGAGCTTTTCCTGGCTTGACCAGAGGCCAAAGGCCGGTGTGCCCTCGAAAACAGCGCCCCAACCTGAGGTGGAAGCGTCCGTCGAGATAACCTTGCGGTGTGAGATGGCTCCCATCGTCACTCCCCACTGGTACCAGTCGGCTACTAACCAGGGCTTGAGCGCTGAAGCGCAGCTCTGAGTCACCCTGATCCGGAACCCTCCGGACGCCCAGGCTCTGTGAGGCACTCGGGCATTTAACCAGCGTTGCAGCGGGCGCATACGCAGTAGACCCAGCTGGAGAACTGCTGCAGCTGAGGCCATACATCCCAGCATCCTCTGAAAAGCTTAGAGAGGTGCGGTGCTGCCCGGCTGGAAGGACGCGGCCATGCGTCGGATTCGACGTGCGCGTTGGGGTGACAGGCGGGCTGACATTGCCACAGTTTCCAGATTCAAACCCAGAAATGAGGTTAACTGCGTGGGCACCAATGAGCTCTTGGTCCAATTGACCGTGAGCCCCAGGCTGTCCAGATGGCTGAACAGCACTGCCCTGTGGGCGAGGAGCTCGGTCTCTGACTGCGCCAGAATGAGCCAATCGTCCAAATAATTCAGAATTCGCATCCCCTGCCTTCTCAGGGGAGCGAGGGCTGCGTCCATGCACTTCGTAAATGTACGGGGTGCTAGTGACAAGCCGAATGGAAGGACGGTGTATTGATAAACCTGGCTGTCGAAGGCGAATCGCAAGAATGGCCTGTGACGCGGTATTATCTTGATTTGAAAGTATGCATCTTTCAAGTCCAGGGAAATCAGCCAGTCTCTCGGGCGAACATGCGCGAGGATCTGCTTGGTCGTGAGCATCTTGAATGATCTTCTCATAAGAGCTTTGTTCAGACGCCTCAGATCCAGAATCGGTCTGAGCGACCCATCCCTCTTCGGAACGAGAAAATACCGGCTGTAAAAGCCCGACTCGCTCATAGAATGGGGAACCGGTTCTATAGCCCCTTTGCACAGCAGCGTTGCTATCTCTGCTCGAAGTAGATGTGCTACTTCCTTGCTCACTCTCGTCTCTGTACGCGCAGAAAAGCGCGGAGGGCGGCGAGCGAACTGCAGAGCATAGCCTTGCTTCACTGTTTTTAGCACCCATTCTGATACACCCGAGATGGCTTCCCACGCTCTCGCGTGTGCCACTCGGGGTAGAACGGCCTCCAGGCTCTGAACGCCGCGATTCGCGGGTTCGATGGCCTGACTGGGAGGGGCGGGCGCGGTGCCCGCACTCTCTGTGCTCTGGTACACACTGTACCCTACACACTGTGTCTCTGCCGCTTCGAGCGGGGAGCGCTTTGTGTGTGGCCCTACACTCAGCGTCCCAGCCACCATGGGCGGGGAACAAATGGTGTGTGGCGCGGCGCGTGGCGCCGGGGGCAGAATGTTCGCGAAAATGTGTGAACGCGTTTGAGCTGGCACATCTCTTATGCGTGGAACATGACCGGTTAAGAGGGGCTGTGTGACAGCGCATGTGGTGGTTAGGTGTGGGCGCAAACAGGCGGACACGTGACCTAACTCTAGCACTCGAGCGGCCGGTGGCCGCTTTATGTGAGTGAGAGACACGGGATTTATAGTGCTTGGGTGCAGGGGTGAACACAGAAAAGTGGGCACATTTACTGCATTTGAAACACATACGGCGTGAGCCGTGCAACCAGAAATAATGCAACTTTTGTGATTTCTCTGGTTCGCCGTAAAAACGGCGGTTGTAGACAGGCGAGAAGGCAGTTTCGCTGGCTCGTTGGCTGCGTGAGATCCATCTGCAGCAGCCACAATGGTGGGGGCTGACAGGAAAAAGAGTTTTGACGGTGGTCCGGCCGCGGCGGGACTTAACCGTCGTTTCTCCCCTCTGGCTAGGAGGTCTTTGGAAGCTCGGGCTTCAGCGCAATCCTAGGCCGGGGCCCCCGAGGGGGAGGTGGCTTGCCTCGACTGGAAGAGCGCGATCTGGGGCGGCCGCTCTGTCTTCGCTGAGACGAAGGGGGCCGCGCTGGACGCCGCGCGGGGCTCCGCGCCGGATGGGGAGAGCAGGGCGTTGAGAAAAGCCGTGCGCTCCATTTCTCTTATGTCAGCGAGCGTGAGCCAGAGGTGCCTCTCTGCAACTGTGAGGGAGGCCATGGAGCGTCCGAGGGCTTGTGCTGCGGTCTTGGTAGCGCGAAGGGAGAGATCCGTCGTGCTTCTCAAATCCGTAACCAACTCTGCGTCCTTGCTTTTCTCGTCCAAGTCACGGAGGAGATTAGCCTGGAGGATTTGTAGCTCAGCCATAGAGTGGAGAGCGGACGCCGCCTGACCGGCGGCAGCAAAAGTGCGGCCGATCAGTGATGACGTCGTTCTGCAGGCCTTGGACAGGAGAGCAGCCTTTGAGCGCCAGCCAGAGGGCGGGCAAAGGTGCGCTGCGACCGCCTCTTCCACCAGAGGGATAGCGTTGTAGCCTTTCTCAGCAGCTCCATCAACTTGTGAGAGCGTCGAAGAAGCTTGAGACGAGACCCTCGCGGAAAAGGCGCGTTCCAGGACTTCGCGAGCTCCTCGTGAAGCTCTGGCAGAAAGGGTGCAGCGGCGACTGTTCAAGAAGCATCCGTCTAGCCGGTCCGGCGCTGCCACCTTGGGTGGAGACCATTCGAGGCCTAGCTGCTCAACAGCTCGGGTGAGAAGGCGCATGAGCTCCGCGTCCTCACCCGCTCGAGAGCGTCCGGAGGCCCGACGGAAGAGGCCGCGGAGGACCAGTCCTCGCTGTCGGAGGCCATGATGGAGCAGCTGTCGGTGCGTTCAGCGGCCGCATCCGCCTCATCCCCGGAGGCGGCGACAGACATGGCGGCCTGGGGTGGGGGCGGGAAAGGCGAGAGAGAAGCTGGCGGGAGAGGTTCCGGCGAGCTTTTCTCTACAAACTCCGGTGTCCGCTGCGAGCGGCGCTTTTTCTTGCGCGGCCTGACAGGGACTGGAGGGATGTCGTCATCGAACTGTTCGAGTCGAGCCCGCAGGGTCGACATCGTCAGTTCCTCGCACTCAGGGCATCCGCCGGCGAGGAGTGCGGCGGCGGCGTGGTCACGGCCCAGGCAGAGAGAGCAGATCACGTGGCGGTCTCCGGAGCTGAGCGGCAAGTGGCACGAGCCGCAGGTGGATCGAGACATTTTGAATCAAACGCTCGGCTCTTTTTGGAATAGTGTGACGCAGCGGCGACAACACTATAGCAATAAAGGATATGCTGCCGGATAGCAGAGCAGGCATGGAAGGCTGAAGGTGGCGAATACAGCCGGCTTCTCCAGACGCTGTCGTCTGCTTGCTGGTCTGCTCGATTCGACGGCGGCGGGTTCCAGAAATCCAGCGATGCGCAGAGCTTCGCTGAAGAAAAGAAAATCGAATATACAGCCTGCGAGCCCTGCTTATATACACGTGGCCACGCCCTACCTGTAGGTAAATGAGGCGTGAAGGGCGCGAAGCGCCCTCATTGGTTGCCACGTCACGCGGGCTCACCGATAGGCTGTTACAGATGCCAGCAGAGCAGCCAATAGTCACGCTGGAATAGCCTGCTATGGTCTGCCAGGCTGCCGCACTGCGTTGACAATGTTACAAAATTAAGGATAATTTTGAGTTTTTCAGAAATCTCGAAGAAAGAATGCTTTCCCGAAGCGTAAGAAACTTACGCAATACGAGAGAACCTCTCGTAAGAGAACTACAGGAAACGTTTGACCTCTGTAATTGCAAACAAAGGCTACTGTACCAAATATTAACATTGATTTTCTCAGGTGTTCAAATACTTATTTGCAGCTGTATCATACAAATAAATAGTTAAAAAATAGTTAAATAGTTAAAAAATCATACTTTTTTTTTAGATTATGTCTCGCACATACGATGACATTTTCAGACCCCTCCATGATTTCTAAGTGGGAGAACTTGCAAAATGTTGTTATATATATATATGAGAGAGAGAGAGAGAGAGAGAGAGATGATTGATCTATGTCTTTGGCCAGTATAGTTTTTCAGCATCTTGTGCTGCATTTTTACACGCCACTATTTTTGAAAATAGGCTCCTTTTCCAACTCCCCTAGAGTTAAACAGTTGAGTTTTACCGTTTTCGAAACCATTCAGCCGATCTCTGGGTCCACTTTTAGCATAGCTTAGCATAGATCATTGAATCTGATAAGACCATTAGCATCTCGCTCCAAAAAAATTACTAAAGAGTTTCGATTTTTTTTTTCAATTTAAAACTCAATTCTTCTGTAGTTACATTGTGTACTAAGACCGACAGAAAATGAAAAGTTGTGATTTTCTAGGCCGATATGGCTAGCAACTATCCTCTCATTCCTGCGTAAATAATCAAGGAACTTTGCTGCCGTGCCATGAGTGCAGCAGGCGCAATGATATTACACAGCGCCTGAAATAGGCTTAATTCCGTCAACATAACCAATGTGACAGCCTAATTTGCCGGCTGTAACTCTGCAACTACACAAACTTAGTGCCGGTCACGTTGTAAGTTACCTAGCTGGGGAGTTAAATGTAGTTAAAAACATCTCTTAAGACGCTCACAAGTCTTTGCTGATAATACATTAAATGAACCAGATGACTAATTTACAAGTTTTGCAAATTTGACCTAATAATTGTTATACATGAAAAATCTTTTAGATGAAGCAAAATAGTCTTGCAGAAGACTGCAGGGCAGTGATCTTAGTGCTTTAAATTTTGTACTGTATCTACCTACATGCAACTTTTTTCAGTTTCCACTTAATACAAAATTATCATCATTGATTTATCTTTTTTTTCTTACCTCTACCACCACCCAATCCTAACAATTTCCCACGATCCCCCTCCTCCACACCCACATTATCCTTTTGTTTTGCTATCCAATCAGAGGACAGTAGTTACTCACTCACAACTATGGCCAAACCAAGCGGCATCACCAATGGTACGTAATCCACAGCCCTGTTGTCTGAGTCCAATGGAGTTACAGAACACCTTCAGTGTAGATAAAATTACTACAGTCAGCACTGTATAGAGACGGATTAGCCCAGAATTGTGGTGGAGTGTATTACCCGGTTTAACATTTCATAGTTTAAGAGCGCAGTTCAGTGTGTGTGCCGTATGTTTGCGTTTGTGTGTCTGTTTCCATAGTTCCCATTCAGTTGGTCACTCTCGACGCCACGTCGGAGTACCAACGAATAGGAATCTTGCTCGCGAGAGCCAATCTACTTCGAGTGTAACTAAACGAGCCAATGCACATTGGCATGCAATGATTGCACCAGGTGCTCATGCCACGCCGTGCGGGTATAAATGAGACACAGGTGATTGCATCAAATCAACCTTTTGCTTCGGAGCCGAGTGGTAGATGGTAACGCCAGATATCACTCACTACTTCGCCGTCCTGACTGAAGACAGAAGCTGCCTTTCGGGAAGCGATCTCTTCAGTCGGTGTTGGCACAGCAGCGGGTCGTGTGGTTTTCGGATCATCTCTCTTTGTTGTTTGTTAGAGCAATCACAAAGGCTGTTCTCACAGCTGGTTCGGTGCCCTAGGTGGAGCGCTGAAAAGCCATTCTTACGGCTGGTAAGAGATCGCCTTCGTGTGAGACAGCGCGCATGTCAGGCTGCACCCACCCCCTGACTGTGTCGCCGCGACCCCACCCCCTGCGTGCTTCAGCACCAAGGAGAGCGTCCTTCTGAAAGAGCAAACGCAGATAGAGCTTGCGTCTTTTTCAAGATGACATTTTATATGTGTGTTTCTGGATGCGGTGGTTACCTGTCACCGAGGGATGGTCACCAGCGCTGTATCTCGTGTTTGGGCGTTCAGCACGCTGAGGCAACGCTGGTGGATGACTCATGTTCTCACTGCGGGAACATGACCATCTCAGAGTTGCGGTCTAGACTCCATCTCGCAAGGGGTGGAGTCCCTGCGCCTCTGCCTTGATCTAACTCTCCACAGAGGGTTACTTCAGGCAGTAGCGCGGGTGATCTGAGGGTTACGGTGAGCATGCTTCCCCCAGGGAACCAACCCCTGGGGAACCCTCATCCCTCTCGCACTCTGCAGCCAGTAGAGCTGCCATTGGAACGCGGTGGGCCATCCACAAGGTGTGCACCATCCGTATCCTTCGGGGCTCCTCTCGAGGACCAGATGTCCAATGCTGCATCGGAGGGAGGGTCAGATATTTCTGGAGATGATGTGTCGGCGCAGGGGACTCCTTTGTGAAGATTCGCTGTGCCCAATACTGATCCAGAAATGATGGCCATGCTTTCCCGGGTCGCAGAGAGAGTTGGGCTTGTGTGGAACCCTCCACCGTGTCCCGAACTCTCAAGGTTAGTCGTTTGGTTTCTCGGGGGGCCCGTGCTGGTTCTCAGCGCCCCACCCCGGTTCTTTTCTTCCCGGAGGTGCACGAGGAGCTCACTAGGTCGTGGACGGCACATTTTACTGCCCGAAACCTGCCCAGTGGGTCCTCCTCCCTCACCACCCTCGATGGCGGACCTGCAAAGGGATACAAGCAGGTTCCTCCCGTGGAACGGGCCGTTGCTATGCAACTGTGCCCTAACTCCACATCCAGGGGGAACCTGTGTCTCCCCTCCCAGGCCTTTAGGTATTCATCTGATCTGATCGGAAAGGTTTGTGGAGAGGCAGGCTCCGCCTTACACGCTATGGCATTGTTGCAGGTTCATCAGGCCCAGGCACTGAAGAACCTGCACGAGGGTGGTCACGATCCCGCAGTCCTCCAAGAACTGAGAACCGCAATGGACCTCGCGCTTCGTACAACAAAGGTTATGGTGCGGGCCGTGGGTCGTGCGATGTCCACTATGGTGATCCAGGAACGCCACCTCTGGCTGTGTCTGGCGGACATGAGGGAGACCGACAAGATCATGTTCCTTAACTCCCCCATCTCCCAGACCGGCCACTTCGGTGACACGGTCCAGAACTTCGCCCAGCAGTTCTCGGCCGCACAGAAGCAGACTGAGGCCATCAGTCACATTCTGCCACGGCGGTCAGCTGCTGTCTCCACCCCGCCGCCGACAGCACCTCAGTCTGCTCGTCGCCAAGGGCGGCCGCCTGAGAATCTTGTGTTCTGTTTTGTTTCTGTTAGAACAGTAACACCGCTCGGCCTGCTTCATATGAGACCGCTTCAGCATTGGCTACACGGCCGAGTCCTGAGATGGGTGTGGCAACGCGGCACTCACCGGGTGAGCATCACACCGGCCTGCAGCCAGTCCATGGTCAGATCCCTCGTTCCTTCTGGCCGGAGTGCCCCTAGAACAGGTGTCCAGGCACGCTGTGGTTTTCACGGATGCCTCTGCCATGGGCTGGGGAGCCACGTACAACGGGCATGCAGTGTCAGGGGTTTGGATGGGCCTGAACCTGCATTGGCATATCAATTGCCTCGAGTTGCTAGCAGTGCATCTTGCTCTGAGCCGCCTCAAAGGGTGGTTACGGGGCAAAGACGTACTGCTCCGCACGGACAACACTGCGACCGCTGCGTATATCAACCGACAAGGTGGTCTGCGCTCCCGTCGCATGTCGCAACTCGCCCGCCATCTCCTCCTCTGGAGTCAGAAGTGTCTGAGGTCACTTCGGGCCATTCATGTCCCTGGTGTGCACAACCGTGTGGCCGACGAGCTTTCATGAGCTGCGCTCCTAGGCGAGTGGCGACTCAATCCCCAGGTGGTTCAGCTGATTTGGAGGCAGTTTGGGGTGGCACAGGTCGGCTTGTTGGCCTCCTCAGAAACGTCCCACGCCAGTGGTTCTATTCGCTGACCAAGAGTACACTCGACACGGATGCCCTTGCGCACAGCTTGCCCCAGGGGCTGCGCAAATATGCGTTTCCCCCCGTGTAATCTACTTGCACAGACTCTGTGCAAGGTCAGGGAGGACGAGGAGCAGGTCCTGCTGGTGGCGCCGTACTGGCCCAACCGGACCTGGTTCCCAGAACTTATGCTCCTTGCGACAGCCCCTCCTTGGCCGATTCCTCTGAGGAAGGACCTTCTGACTCAGAGACGGGGCACTCTTTGGCACCTGCGTCCAGACCTGTGGAAGCTTCATGTCTGGCCCCTGGATGGGACGCGGAGGTTCTAGGTGACTTACCCCAAGAGGTAGTTAACACCATCACTTCGGCACAAGCACCGTCTACAAGACAGGATTACGCCTTGAAGTGGAACCTGTTTGTTGAGTGGTGTTCTTCTTGCCAAGAAGACCCCCGAAGATGTTCGATCGCATCTGTGCTTTCCTTCCTGCAACAGGGGTTGGAGCGTAGGCTGTCACCCTCCACCCTCAAGGTTTATGTTGCTGCAATATCCGCCTATCATGACCATGTAGAAGGTAAGATGGTTGGGAAGCACGACCTGGTCGTCAGGTTCCTTAGGGGGGCGAGATGGTTAAATCCTCCTTACCCCCCCTCCATACCCTCTTGGGATCTTGCTCTGGTGCTCCGAGCACTTCAGAATGCCCCATTTGAGCCTTTGCAGTCAGCAGAGCTAAAGATTCTGTCTATGAAGACTGTGTTGCATCCTCCTGGGCGCTGGCATGTGGCACCTCGCTGTCAGACATCTGTAGAGCTGAGGGCTGGGTGACACCCAACACAAGTTTCGCTAGATTCTATAGCCTACGTGTAGAGCCGGTCTCCTCCTGTGTTCTCATCTCAAATGGGTAGAAGCACTGAGAGGCCCCGGCTCTTGTCAGCTTGCTGCACTCCGGCGCTCTTATTCTCCAGAAGCAAACTCTGTGAGTCCTCCATCATCCTCGGGGGCCGGACGTGGCGGAACGTCTGGCATCAGGCCCCTTGCCGCTGAATCCTTGAGAACCGGTATTGGGCTCGGGTTATATGAGTGACCCTGCGGGGATCCCATATATCTTTCCATGGTCGCTCCTATGGGAAGCCCGTGTCTCTCCCTTAGGAAAACCTTCCCATCAGTGGGACTGAGCCCCCTCCTCCATTGTACTCCACATAACTCCTTCGGGGTATGATGTGGGTTCTGTAGCGTCCCTTCTCTTGGTGTGAGCCCCGTCTCATCAGGTAAGAGAGCTCAGGCGGCTCACACAGGACACTGGATGGGGGCAGAGCCCATGGTGCTTTGGTAGGGATTCCTATTCGTTGGTAGTCCGACGTGGGAACGTCTTGGTTTACGTATGTAACCCTTGTTCCCTGAAGGAGGGAACGGAGATGCCACGTCCCGTCACCATGTCCTCTGTACCCTGCTGGGGTGCCTGTCTACCTACCCGGCTCCTCAGCAAAAGGCTGATTTGATGCAATCACCTGTGTCTCATTTATACCCGCACGGCTTGGCATGAGCACCTTGTGCAATCATTGCATGCCAATGTGCATTGGCTCGTTTAGTTACACTCGAAGTAGATTGGCTCTCGTGAGCGAGATTCCTATTCGTCGGTACTCCGATGTGGCGTCTCTGTTCCCTCCTTCAGGGAACGAGGGTTTCCGAGACATTCTGTGCGCTCTCATTTTCCCCACTCAAAGAACACTGCGTGCCCTGTCTCTCATTCTGTCTCTGTCTGTCGCTTTTTATTCCCTTGTTTCCCCTCTATCTCTCTCTATTTTTCTCTCTCTGTCTGTCTTTCTTTCTCACAGGCAAGCAGCCAGAGGCAGCTGTGGAGACCAATCAGAATAAAGGTACCACAGGGATAGTAGAATAGATGAATGAAGAGAATGAGGGGTTAATTATTCTCTTGTTATAGAAAAAATTCTGTGGACTCCTCAGCTACACTGTTGCTATATGAGGATAGCAACGGGAAATATAAGCGTTAATACCATGTATTCACACAGGTACATACATAAAGAGGCAGAAACACTCTCTTTGTGTAACGTCACATGCACGGTTGCTCAACAGCATACATGACGACTGCTTCCTGAGTATTGTAACTGTAGTTCATTGTTTCCAGTGTCGAGGGAAAGCTCCCAAACACATTTCGCTGACTAGAACTTGAGAGGGGCGATGCTTTTGTGGTCCGACTCTAACCGATGTTAGTGTTTATGCTGTGCGTGTCCACATTTGTCCTGCTTTCCTTCGCTGTGTGTCCATTGTATGTGTGTATGGCCCTTTGAGCGTAAATTATGAAGTATTTGATTTGTAGCATGAAGATATTCAGAGCTTTGAATGAGTCTCGTTCATGCCGGAGGCCTCTCACGATGCCTCTGAGTTGTGACACGACAGATTTGTTGTCCATATGTAGTGACGCTAACTCATGTCCCGCCCACCAGCCAAAAAGCAAGATGGAGCCGTTGCCATGGAGATGCAGCCTCTGAAGAGTGCGGAGGGTGGAGAAGTGGAGGAGAGAGAGAAGAAAAAATCTAATGTGCCCAAGAAGGAGAAGTCTGTACTTCAGGGCAAACTCACTAAACTGGCTGTGCAGATTGGCAAAGCAGGTGCGTGGGACTTCATGTGGCCAATTACGAGGTGATATCATATGGAAAGATAAATCACCTCACTCTGACACACTCACGCACTACTGTGCTGATCCTATTGTTTTTTTTTTTATCCTCATACAAAATATATTCAGTGTTGGAGAATGCTACTTTTAAAACTAGTGTTACAATATTCTGTTTGGATGGGAAACTGAGAGGAAGCACTCACTAAATGTGTTACACTGTTACGTTTGAACATATTCTCACCATTGAGTGGAAGCGCTGATTAAATGTTACTTTGTTACTTTTTATGGAAAGTAATTTAAAATTTTGTGTTATATTTTCTCACTGTTAACTGAGAGGAAGTACTTGATTATTACATTGTTATGTATTATGGAAAGTAACACATTGCTACTTTTCTCACCAATAATCAGGTGAAAGTGCTGACAATGTTACTTTATATGTCAAGTCGGATGTTAAGTTACTTTTGTGCAACATTTTCACAGGAAGCACTCAGTAATTGTGTTTGTGTTACTTTCTATGGAATGTAATGCATTGTGCTACTTTTTTTATTTTTTACTTATTGTTAAATAAGTTAATCAGATATAATGATGTAAGTTTGATAATAATGAATTACTTTTTTTGGTATTTACAATCAATAGATTAAGTGTGTAACATGTTACCACATCACTGAAGAAGGCTGCATTCATACATAATATTAATAGAAAATATTATCCTGAGGATTATTTAGTCTGCTGTTGCTGTTGTTTTTTGTAGGTCTTGTGATGTCAGCCATTACAGTTATTATCCTGGTGCTGTACTTTGTGATCGAGACGTTTGTGGTGGAGGGGCGGACCTGGTTGCCAGAGTGCACGCCCATCTACGTGCAGTATTTTGTCAAATTCTTTATCATCGGTGTGACTGTGCTCGTGGTAGCTGTGCCTGAGGGTCTTCCCCTTGCAGTTACCATCTCCCTGGCCTATTCAGTTAAGGTGAGAGAGACCGTGTGTGTGTGTGTGTGTGTGTGTGTGTGTGTGTGTGTGTGTGTGTGTGTGTGTGTGTGTGTGTGTGTGATTAGCAAGGGGGGGTTATGTAATATTTTTAGCATGTTTTGCTTTTGTCAACACTGTTTTGTTTTTTCACCCTCCAAATCGTCTACCGTTGTTAATTCAGAAAATGATGAAGGACAATAACCTAGTACGTCACTTGGATGCCTGTGAGACAATGGGCAATGCAACTGCCATCTGCTCCGACAAGACCGGCACCCTCACCACCAACCGCATGACTGTAGTGCAGGCCTATCTAAATGACCAGCACTACCGTGAGATCCCGGACCCCAGCCAGATCAACCCCAACACCCTTGAGATGCTTGTCAATGCCGTATCTATCAATTGCGCCTATACCTCCAAGATCCTGGTGAGAGATTGGATATTGTAATTTACAAACCTGCTGAATAAACTGCTTAAACCAGCCTCAGCTAATTTTAGCTGGTTCAGCCTGGTCAAAATGGTCCTCAAATGGTCTAACTGGATTCCCAGCCAGGCCATCCTGTTTTTAGCAGAAAAGTGCTCAAAACTCCTTTAAACAGCATCCTAACCACACTGTAAATTTATGGTTTTTGAATTATAAGATCATGTCTCATGTCCTTCCAAACCCATAAGACCTTTTACGGAACACAAATTAAGATATTTATGATTAAATTTGAGAGCTTCTGACCCCTCGTTAGACACACAGATACAGTGGTTCAACCTTAAAATGTATTCTCGTCGCTTCATAAAATTGTGTGCAAAAAACAAACAGCTAGTGAGCCGCCGTTCTGACATAGAGCTCGGAAGTGTTACACTGTTTGCAGTATGTGAACAGGCAACGTAGGAGACTGACACAGACGAGAAGAAATTGTTAAATTAAGTCATTATTTTTGTTTGTTTTATAGTCACATGGACTTTTTTTTACGATATCTTTACTATCTTTCTGGGCCTTGAAAGTGGTAATTAAATTGCTGTCTAAAGAGGGGTCAGAGAGCTCTCTGATTTCATAAAAAATATCTTCATTTGTGTTCCGAAGATGAACTAAAGTCTTATGGGTTTGGAATGACAGGAGGGTGAGGAATTAGTGAAATTAGTAATAATTTTCTTTTTTGGGTGAACTAACCCTTTAAGTATTTTACTGTAAATTACTTAAAATTTCTCATTATAGAATACATTTTTTTCACCATATATAGTAAGGGAACTTGCCATAAACCAATTAGCAGGTTTTTACCTTAGCATTTTTACAGTATTTTACCATTAAGATTAAAAACATTTTTACAATGCCAGCCAGCTTAGGTTGGTGTAAGATGTTTTTTTTTTTTTAAGCCGAGAAACATTCCCCTATAAAGAATTCACTGTTGCACCCGGTTGTCAAATATAAATAGAAAGTTTTCCTGTTCAACTTTTTTCATTTTCTCTTCTCCGTGTCCCTTGCTTCATTTCAATTCTCTTTCAGCCTCCGGATATGGAAGGGGGTTTGCCCAAGCAGGTTGGTAATAAGACAGAGTGTGGTCTGCTGGGCTTTCTTCTGGACTTGAAGAGAGATTACGTCCCTGTGAGAGAGCAGATCCCAGAAGAGAAGATTTACAAAGTCTACACTTTCAACTCTGTACGAAAGTCCATGAGCACTGTGGTGCAGATGCCGGATGGAAACTTTCGGCTCTACAGCAAAGGAGCCTCTGAGATCCTTTTGAAAAAGTGAGTAAAGCACAACAAGATCTAGGAATTATAATTTTGTGTTTCTTATGTTGGTTGTCATTGTAGTCCTTTTTTTGACCTCTCTTCTACCTCAGGTGTTCCTCCATACTTGGTTCCAACGGTGAAGCACGAAACTTCAAGCCAAGAGACAGAGATGAGATGGTGAAGAAAGTGATCGAGCCCATGGCGTGTGAAGGCCTGCGAACCATCTGCATTGCTTATCGTGATCTTCCCTGCAACCCCGAGCCTGACTGGGAAAATGAAGCTGAAATTGTCGTCGATCTGGCCTGCATCGCTGTCGTCGGGATTGAGGATCCCGTTCGACCTGAGGTATGTAGAGAGAACATGTATTCTGTATCCTCGAAATGCGTTTTCTCTTTTCAAGCCTTGGTCTGCTTCTCCCGCAGGTCCCTGATGCCATTCTGAAGTGTCAGAGGGCAGGCATCACTGTGCGCATGGTCACCGGCGACAACATCAACACAGCACGAGCCATTGCTGCCAAGTGTGGCATCATTCAGCCTGGGGATGACTTTCTGTGCCTGGAGGGTAAAGAATTCAACCGAAGAATCAGGAATGAGAAAGGAGAGGTTAGTGAAAATTGAATCTCGGACATCTCAGCTCGAAACCAATATAGACTAAACTGAATCATGGATGTCCATGCTCTGTGTACGTGCATGTGTGTGCGTTTGTGTTATAGATTGAGCAGGAGAGGATTGATAAGATCTGGCCCAAGCTCAGAGTCCTGGCACGCTCCTCCCCCACAGACAAACACACTCTCGTAAAAGGTGAGACGCTCTTTCCATTTACTCCTCATGCCCAGACTCACTTGAATATTACTGTACACTAACATGTACAGTATGGAAATGATGTAATGTTCAAAATTATTTATATATAATATTTTATACTTATATTTTAAATTATTATTATTATTTTTTTTAAATGTAATCACATTTAAAATTAAGTAATGTTGTGAAATATTATTACATTTTAAAATGGCTGTTGTTTACTGTAATATATTTTAAAATGTAATTTATTCCTGTAATGACAAAGTTGAATTTTCAGCATCATTACTCCAGTCTTCAGAGTCACACGAATCTACAGAAATCATTCTAATATGATTTACTGCTCAAGAAGCATTTCCATATTATTATTATTAATGTTGAAAACAGTTGTGCTGTTTAAAATTTTTTGTGGAAACCAAGATACTTTTGATCAGGATTCTTTGATTGATTAAAAAAAATTCAAAAGAGCAGCATTTATTTGAAATAGAAATCTATGAATAACTACACACAAACAAATAAGTAACACAATATTAACATTCTCGTAACTACTTTTAACTAACAAGAAACTCTGATTAACGAATGAGTTGAATGATGTAGTTCACTATTAGCTAATCGGTAACTGCTATTTTTTCAAACCTCCCAAAGGACTACAAAGAACTATTCAGGTTCTTAATTAATGAGAGTAATGCACAACGGTAATTAATACTAATGTGAAGATCATGGTAACCTATACAGGTGGTGGTCATATAATTAGAATATCATCAAAAAGTTGATTTATTTCACTAATTCCATTCAAAAAGTGAAACTTGTATATTATATTCATTCATTACACACAGAATGATACATTTCAAAAGTTTATTTATTTTAATTTTGATGATTATAACTGACAACTAAGGAAAATCCCAAATTCAAAAAAATTAGAATATTGTGAAAAGGTTCAATATTGAAGACACCTGGTGCCACACTATAATCAGCTAATTAACTCAAAACACCTGCAAAGGCCTTTAAATGGTCTATCAGTCTAGTTCTGTAGGCTACACAATCATGGGGAAGACTGCTGACTTGATAGTTGTCCAAAAGACGACAATTGACACCGTGCACAAGGAGATCAAGACACAAAAGGTCATTGCAAAAAAGTCTGGCTGTTCACAGAGCTCTGTGTCCAAGCACATTAATAGAGAGGCGAAGGGAAGGAAAAGATGTGGTAGAAAAAAGTGTACAAGCAATAGGGATAACCGCACCCTGGAGAAGATTGTGAAACAAAACCCATTTAAAAATGTGGGGGAGATTCACAAAGAGTGGACTGGAGCTGGAGTCAGTACTTCTAGAACCACTACGCACAAACGTATGCAAGACATGGGTTTCAGCTGTCGCATTCCTTGTGTCAAGCAACTCTTGAACAACAGACAGCTTCAGAAGCGTCTCGCCTGGGCTAAAGACAAAAAGGACTGGACTGCTGCTGAGTGGTCCAAAGTCATGTCCTCTGATGAAAGTAAATTTTGCATTTCCTTTGGAAATCAGGGTCCCAGAGTCTGGAGGAAGAGAGGAGAGGCACACAATCCACGTTGCTTGCGGTCCAGTGTAAAGTTTCCACAGTCAGTGATGGTTTGGGGTGCCAGGTCAATGCAGCCGTATACCAGGAAGTTTTAGAGCACATCATGCTTCCTGCTGCTGACCAACTTTATGGAGATGCAGATTTCATTTTCCAACAGGACTTGGCACCTGCACACAGTGCCAAAGCAACCAGGTCCTGGTTTAAGGACCATGATATCCCTGTTCTTAATTGGCCAGCAAACTCGCCTGACCTTAACCCCATAGAAAATCTATGGGGTATTGTGAAGAGGAAGATGCGATATGCCAGACCCAACAATGCAGAAGAGCTGAAGGCCACTATCAGAGCAACCTGGGCTCTCATAACACCTGAGCAGTGCCACAGACTGATCGACTCCATGCCACGCCGCATTGCTGCAGTAATTCAGGCAAAAGGAGCCACAACTAAGTATTGAGTGCTGTACATGCTCATACTTTTCATGTTCATACTTTTCATTTGGCCAAGATTTCTAAAAATCCTTTCTTTGTATTGGTCTTAAGTAATATTCTAATTTTCTGAGATACTGAATTTGGGATTTTCCTTAGTTGTCTGTTATAATCATCAAAATTAAAAGAAATAAACATTTAAAATATATCAGTCTGTGTGTAATGAATTAATATAATATACAAGTTTTACTTTTTGAATGGAATTAGTGAAATAAATCAACTTTTTGATGATATTCTAATTATATGACCAGCACCTGTAGTAATGCAAGTATTACTAAATCCTTCAGAAGGAATTACTAAAGTAAAAAGCATAATAACTCTCTAGTAATAACTGAAGTCATTTCAAGCTTTTGAGGTTTTGGATAGTCAAAATCTTTTATAAATGTCTTTACTCTGTCACTTTTGATCAATTTAATGCATTTTTGCTGAATATAAGTGTTAATTTCTTTGGAAAGAAATTGCTGATCCCAAAACTTTTGAACGGTAGTGTAAATTTAGTTAAATGCGTCCAAATTGTTGACTTGTGCTGCAGTGTATTTACAATGTAAATTTGACACTGAGTAGGCCGTACGTACACTCAATTAAAATGTATCAGACGGATGAATGTTCATGTTCTGTGGTGACAGTAGTTGTATTCAGTGATTGGTCAAGGTTGCGTGCTAGCTGGTAATTGTTTGCTGGGTGATGATGCCATTGTGTAGGCATCATTGACAGCACTGTGTTGGAGCAGAGACAGGTGGTGGCCGTAACTGGTGATGGAACCAATGATGGACCGGCTCTCAAGAAGGCAGATGTGGGCTTTGCGATGGTAAGCACATCTGATGAATACATCCCTCTAATCTATTCATGTATTCATCCTTCCATCCAAGAGGTTGTCAAGAGATGAGTAATGATCAGAGATGAATATTTATTTATTAGAAGCTCCACTTATATCATGTTCACCCAACCAGGGTGTATGATAACATAGGAAGATCTCTGGTGAATAAAAAACAATTTTCTCCATTGAATCTGACTAAATGTCTTGCTCTTTGTCTTTCTTGCTGTCTCTAGGGTATAGCAGGTACTGATGTAGCTAAAGAAGCCTCTGACATCATCCTGACCGATGATAACTTCTCCAGCATTGTGAAAGCTGTCATGTGGGGGAGAAATGTGTATGACAGCATCTCCAAGTTCCTGCAGTTTCAGCTTACTGTCAATGTAGTGGCCGTCATCGTTGCTTTCACTGGGGCCTGCATTACACAGGTAGCACACACACATACACCAGTGGGTTTTTTTGTATTATTAATATGCTAATATAGTATTTGTGCATATTTTGTATTAGCTTTTTTCATATTTTTTTTCATATTTTTAGTTTTTCTATATATATTTCTATATAGCTTTCATTTATTTTTTATTTCACTTTTAATATTTAGTACTTCAACTTTATTTATTTACATTTTTAAGTTTAATTTTTTTGTCATATTTATAATTTATAATTTTTTTTATTTCATATTTATTTTAATTACTGAAAAAATATTTAAAATAAAATTGTTTTTAGCATAACAACAATGATCACATGTTAAAGGTGCTGTATGTATGTTTTTCACTTGCAGATATGTAGGAAACATGCTAAATTCACCTACTTGTTTCTCAGAAAAACAATGCTAGAGCCAGTTATTCTAGTTTGAAATGTTCGTTCCGTGTCTGTTTTTGTCTGTAATAATGCATGCCGCCAGTTTACCCAATAGTATTTTGACACCACAGGTTGCCAGTTGGCGGAAATCAGTGTATTGCTGCCATGGAAGCCAGCAAACAAACTTGGTCAGAGATCACAGATTCTACCCGACCTAAAAAAAATCTCTATGAATGAGAGCATATTAAAACTTGGATAAATCAACTCATTAACTTAGTGTGGCTTTCATTGTCAGTTTCGCTCGCTCCTGTTGCTTGTCCTCAAGCTGGCAACCCATGCGAGTGTCGAGTCTGAGGAGGAGGAGGGGGCGGGGCAAACACCTCTCCTACTTGTGTCAATCCTACATAACACACCTTTAAACTCAGTCAACAGTGTTTGTCATAATGTTGATTACCACAAAAAAAAAATATTCCAAAATTATAAAAAAAAATTGAAGATTAAAAACTAAATGCGTTTTACTTTTTTAAATGGAAAATTCACTTGTATTCATTTATTTGAGTTACATGTATGTCGTCATGCCAGTTGTAAAATGAAGTATAACTGCACAGAGAAGGTTAGTATGTGTTCATACTAAAACCATGTGTTTAACACACATTTGTGTATTGAATTTGTGTACTTGTATTGAACCTGGAATTTGTGGCTATTCTATTAAAACAGTGAGTATTTTTTAACTCTTTCACTTTTCATTCACTCACCATTGTAAGTGCTTTGTTTTAAAAGATAAGGTAAGACAGGTGAAAAATATATTTTGTGGTACGCAACATTATGCCACAAGTGCTGTCGATTGAGCTTAACTTGTAACTGCACCTGGAATATTCCTTTCAAATTTCACCGGCATGACTTGTGATTTCTAAGAGCTCCTGTATTGGTTAGCATGAAACAGAAGTTGCAATCTTCTTTTCTTCTGTACTGTGACCTTTATCTGAGTAAAACTTCATCTCGAGGATTTCATCTTTTTCCCATCGTTGGATTTTTGTGGTTTGTCGATCTCATGTAAGGGACAGGTTGTCCCGCCCACCAGTAAACATGTCAACAGAGAAGAGAAGAGATGTCACTGCAAGAAGGAGGGGGGAGTTATTTTGATTAAAGATTAGGGAAAAAGGGAAAAAATGATGTGCACAGATAAATCATTCATAATAAGTACTGCAATATTCAATAAAAAAATGTTCAGTGTTGATTTAAAACAAATAAGGAAGGGCAAGTGCAATTCAATCACTTCAAACATTGCGTCCCCTCTAATCAGTGTCATTTGTCTTAGCCCATAGTGTTGCAGTAAAACGGCCACTCTAGGTCGCTGATAGCTCTGTGTCATGCAGGTTAGGGGAACTGACTGCATTGCACCTCTCGAGCTCATAGAAAAAGGAAGCTGCAATTAAACCAGACACTGAGCCCCCTGCTGGAGACTGGTGCTACTGCATACACTCCACTGGCTAAAAGTGTAGTTCAGTACCTTCATCTGTAATCTGTGCGTGTTTGTGTGTAGGATTCTCCACTAAAAGCTGTACAAATGTTGTGGGTCAATCTGATCATGGACACATTTGCCTCTTTGGCTCTTGCCACTGAGCCGCCCACCGAAGCCCTGCTGCTTAGAAAACCTTACGGCCGCAACAACCCCCTCATCTCGCTCACAATGATGAAGAACATCCTGGGTCATGGAGTCTATCAGCTCGTCATCATCTTCACCCTGCTGTTTGTTGGTAGGACAGAGAGTTCAAGGATCGATATGTGTTGTTTTGCATTATTTATATGATGAATAATTAGGATGAAATTTGACTGATCGTGTAGCAGCTTACATCTCAGACTTTATAGTCACGATAGCCTCACATATGTTACATGTATTTACTTTTATTAATTTAGCAGATGCATTTTACAAATGAGAGCAGTAAAAGCATAATTGAGTGACTGAGTGGATCTTTTTTAAGACCATATTAATTTTGTATGCCTTCATCTCTTTTATCCTACCAAGGAGAGAAAATCTTCAACATCGACAGCGGCCGTAATGCACCCTTACATTCTCCCCCATCTGAACACTACACCATCATCTTCAATACATTTGTCCTGATGCAGCTCTTCAACGAGATCAACGCTCGCAAGATTCACGGCGAAAGGAACGTGTTCGACGGCATCTTTGGGAACCCTATCTTCTGCAGCATTGTTCTGGGAACATTCGGAGTGCAGGTCAGAGCTACTGTAGTTTGCTTTGTGCTCCATGAGCAGGCCCTCCAGATTTCTGCAGAATTTAGACACCTTCATTAACAAAGTTCTGCATATCTCTCACCCCTTGTGTGTTAGTTTATTGAATACACTGCATAAAAAAACGAATCATTGTTTTTAAACAAGATTAATTTATTTTAAGTGAAAAATTGCATAAGATATTAGGACTAGTTTTCAGAGAATATGCCTTGAATTCATTGATCAAAGTGCCCCAATTATGCTTTTTTCGGATATTAATTTTCATGTAGTGTGTAATATAGCTGTTTGTGAATATAAAAGGTTTCAAAGATCAAAGTGTATGATGAATAGTCTCCTGTTCTCTCCTAAAAGAGAACCGATTCTGAACTGTCTGAAACTAGTCGTCAGTAATCAACGTCTGCTTTAATCCGTCCTCAGACACTGTAGTTGTAGCTGAGGACTGGAAGTGTTTGGTTTGCATTGTTGACATGTCGAGAAGATGCTGTTTTCTGCTCTGCGAAAGCAAATCCACTTTGCATGCACTTTCAAAGGATGAGTAGTCTGGCTTGAATTGATACAGTAAAACTGACGGCATCGTTCATTACAGTTCGTATTACTGTGTAAAAGTGCTAAGGAATCCTCAGAGTCCTTAGCTGATATTCAGATATGTTAATGGATTTTTTTCCCCGACACACACTGTAAGAGCCAGACCGATCACAACAGACTGGGCTTTCTGACCAGTCAATGCAGCATAAGCTCGAGGAAAGGAGCCGTTTCAGTTACTTTGAGAAAAGAGGTGATACTACAATGTATATTATGAGAAAATGTGTTTATTGACCTTGGATGCAAGTAAATTGTAGGAGACCTCCAAAACAAAATTAGGAACCTTAAAATAGCATAATAAGGGCACTTTAATTCTACTATTATTTATTATATCATATATTTTTCATACCCCAAATAGTTTTTTTCTTGTTTAAAGAATAATTCCTACTAAATTAACTGAGGATTATGCTTTCAACTGTAATGGTTTGTAGTGTATTTTGACTCATTTGATAATGCTTGCAGCTACAAATAACGTCTCGGTTACGTATGTAACCCTCGTTCCCTGAAGGAGGGAACGGAGACGTACGTCGGAACTGACCGACGAATTGGGATCTGTTTCAGAGACCAATCTACTTCGAGTGTATTAAAAACGAGCCAATGAACATTGGCATGCGGTTCACGCATTCCACTCGCCGCCCCGCGTTGTGGGTATAAATACGGAAGTGGAAGTACCGCATATTGTTTTCAACTGAGGAGCCGAGAAGTGTGGCTCGGGCCTTCAGCTGAAGCACAGCACCTGGCGACGGGACGTCCCTTTTGGTAGGGATCCCAATTCGTCGGTCAGTTCCGACGTACGTCGAACGTGACCGACTGAAAGGGAACGTCTCGGTTACGTATGTAACCCTCGTTCCCTGAAGGAGGGAACGGAGACGTTCCCTTTCAGTCGGTCACGTTCGACGTACGTCGGAACTGACCGACGAATTGGGATCCCTACCAAAACGCCAGGAAGCTGGCCCTTCCAGCGCCCAGCCTGAGCTCGCTGGACCACTCCTAAGTTGGAGTGGGAGACAGGGCTCCCGGCAGGGAAGGACAGTCACTTGCTGTTCCTGCAAGACCCACTCAGCGTGACTATTGGATAACGCTGGGAAAGCGTGCCCGTCTCAGGAGATGGTACGCTGCAGAGCCACATCCTTCAATGGAAGGAGAGGTGGAAATACGCATCAGGACTAACCTAACCTAGGGTAGTGCAACTATGGGAGATCTCTGGGGTGGACCCAACCTGATCCCAGGGGGGGGGGAGAACACACCCAGAGATGACAGAGCGGGCTCTGTCGAGGGAAAGACACGGGGCTAGCCAGTAGGGTAGCAGATACCGTGGAGAATACACATATGGGGTAGCCGTTAGGGGACCGCAACATATGGAACCCAGCCTACACACACGTTCCACAAGCATACGGGTGCAGGCCTGGCGTCAGACGGTCCGCAACGTCTGACACCGCGGGGGTGACGGAGGAACTCTCAGGGTTAGCCGTTTCCGGGGAACACAACTGGAGCAAAACAGACGCACATATCCGGCCCGTAGGTGGGAGTGGCGTTGCAAGCCGACACTAGAACGGGTACTTAGTGCTACTGGCCCCGGGGGGCGAGGATGCGGGAAGATACCGGCTCTACACGGAGGCTAAAAAATCTAGCGAACGTGTTAGGTGTCGCCCAGCCCGCAGCTCTACAATGTCTGTCAGCGAGGCACCTTGAGCCAGCGCCCAGGAGAAGCAACACTCCTTGTTGAGTGTGCCCGCACCCCGAACGGGCAAGGTACGTCTTGGGACTGGTAAGCCAAGACAATGGCATCCACTATCCAGTGGGCCAACCTCTGCTTGGAGACAGCCTTTCCGTTCTGCTGACCTCCGTAACAGACGAAGAGCTGCTGTGAGGTTCTGAAGCTCTGAGTCCGGTCAACGTAAGCGCGGAAAGCGCGGACGGGACATAACAAAGCTAGGGCTGGGTCTGCCTCCTCCGAAGGCAGTGCTTGCAGGTTCACTACCTGGTCCCGGAAGGGAGTGGTAGGAACCTTGGGCACATATCCAGGCCGGGGTCTCAGGACAACGTGAGAGTCGGCCGGCCCGAATTCTAGGCACGATTCGTCGACCAAAAGTGCATGCAGGTCCCCTACCCTCTTGATTGAGCCAAGAGGGTAACGAGGTAGAACAAGGAGGATTTAGTCTCCTCGCACCTCTGAGGAACCTGACGATTAAGTCGTGCTTACCTATGGATTTACCGTCTACTGCATCATGATACGCCGCTATTGCAGCGACGTACACTTTGAGGGTGGAGGGAGACAGCCGTCGCTCCAACCCATCCTGCAGGAAGGAAAGCACGACGCTAATCGAACACTTCCGGGGGTCTTCCCGGTGGGAGGAGCACCAGACGACGAACAGGTTCCACTTCAGCCATCTGTGCGCCAGTGCATCTGTGCCTAAGGTACCTCCGGTCAGGGAGTAATACCACTGGCAATGGGTCGACTCCGGGGAAGCGAACAGGTCTACCTGTGCAACCACGAAGTGGTCCCATATCAGCTGGACGCTCCGGGGGTGGAGTCGCCATTCGCCCGGAGGTGTCAACTGACGAGAGAGCTCGTCGGCTGTCTGGTTCAGTGCACCTGGGATGTGAATGGCACGAAGTGACCTCACAAACTTCTGACTCCACAGGAGGATATGGCGGGCGAGCCGGAGCATGCAACGGGAGCGTAGACCACCCTGTCGGTTGATGTACGCAACGGCCGCAGTGCTGTCCGAACGGACCAGTACGTGTTTGCCCTGGAGCGGTTTCTTGAACCGGGCCAGGGCAAGACGTACCGCCAGAAGCTCTAGGCAATTGATATGCCAACGCAGTTGGGGTCCCGTCCACACACCCGAAACTACGTGCCCGTTGTACGTGGCCCCCCAGCCCATGGACGAGGCATCCGTGAAGACCACAGCATGCCTTGACACCTGTTCTAAGGACACACCGGCCCGGAGAAACGAGGCGTCCGACCACGGGCTGAAGGTTTGGCGACAGTAAGGAGTAACTGAGACCCGGTACTGTACGCTGCGCCACGCCCATCTCGGGACTCGGTCGTGTAACCAGCATTGAAGCGGTCTCATATGAAGCAATCCGAGCGGCGTTACTGCGGCTGCAGATGCCATATGCCCCAGGAGCCTCTGAAAAAAAATTCAGTTGGACCGCTGTCCTGCCATTGAACGTATTCAAGCAGTTCAACACTGACCGGACGCGCTCCGGAGTGAGGCGCGCCGTCCGGCTGACCGAATTCAGCTCCATACTGAGATAAGAGATCCTCTGCGTGGGACAGAGTTTGCTCTTCTCTTGGTTGACCCGAAGTCCCAACAGGCTGAGGTGACTGAGCACCATGTCCCTGTGTTCGCACAACTGCTCCCGAGACTGGGCGAAAATAAGCCAGTCGTCGAGATAGTTGAGTAAGCGAACGCCACATTCTGAGCGGAACAATGGCTGCCTCTACGACTTTCGTGAGGCGACAGGGACAGCCTGAAGGGCTTCAGGTCGATCGCTGCAACCAATCTCGGGGACGGATGCATTCGGGAATGCATTTCTGCGTTAACATTCCGAATGGGAGCTTGTGCAGGGCCCGATTCAGAATGTGCAGGTCCAAGATTGGTCTTAACCCACCACCTTTCTTGGGTACAATGAAGTAGGGGCTGTAGAACCCCAACCTCATATCGGCTGGAGGAACCGGCTCGATCGCGCCCTTCGCCAGCAGGACATCGATCTCGGACCGCAAGACATGGGCATCCGAGCTCCGCACTGAGGTGAAGAGGATGCCCCTGTACTTGGGAGGCCGGTGTGCGAACCGAATCGCATAGCCAAGTCTGATGGTACGGATGAGCCAGCGTGACGGTCTGGGGAGGCCTTTTAGCCAGGCCCCCAGAGACCGAACAAGCGGGATCATTGGCACCACAGACGTACCCGGGGTGAGGCAGCGAGGTGGAGCACTCAGACCCGGAGGCGGCCCGGAGTGTTGTCTGAGTACTCCAGGTGGGGCAGAGTGTGGGTGAGAAGGCCCGGGGGTGTCGCACACTGCCAACCTGACCCTCTCAGGGCCCAGGGAGGGAGGAAACTGCTCTGAGAATGTGGGTACCGCTGGACTCCGGAGAGCCAGCGGCAGGACCGAACCGAAAAAATATTCTCCCCCCGGTCCTCCTCCGGGGGAGGGAGGGGTGCGGACACCGTCTCCCCGAGCAGTTTGCCATCTCGCTGGGCTGCCCGTTCCAGGGCCGCTCGCCCTTGTGCTTGCTAGCGGACTCGTGGTATCCTTGACGGGTTGGGCACATCCCCTGCGCCCGGCCACCTGCTGCCCGGGTGGAGGCTGCTGCTTGGCTTAGCAGGGGCGGAGGCAGACGCAGGGGGGGGGGGGGGCACCCTCAGCGACAAGCAGATGGAGGTGCTGCAGCCGACGACTGGGTGGAGGCAGCAACTTTGTCAGGCTTACGCATATCTGCCAGGTTTAGCCCCGGCTTCCTGGACCACTAACGTGGACGTCGCCTGACCCAGGGAGCGTGCAGTGACTTCCGTCACCCGGAGAGCGAGGTCCATCACTGCACGCAGTTCCTGCATAACCGCTGAGTCAAGACTACCCTCGTGCATGCAGGAGAGAGGGTAGTGAGAGAGCAAAAAATTTATACAGATTATGGCCCTCTTGGCGTTCCATATTTTGACACCAATAGCTCCACACTGCTAAATTCTTCCAATGCACATCCAGGCAGCCACCCTGGAAGGCATGGCTGTCAACACTGAATCTGATTCAGCATGAGCACACACTATTATAGTGGGAAACTCAGCGTCATCATCTCCAGCGCATAACAGCCCTCTCTCCGATGCAGCAATTGACATCTGTCCTCTGCCAGAGCCACAAATGAAATGCTGGGTCCCCCTTTTTTTCAAAAAAGGACCAGCAATCCCATCTGGGCTACCAGCAGGCATTAGAGACAGTGGGCGTGGCCGCCAGACTCGCCGGCACGCTGAACGCTCAAGCCCCTATTAAAGGGGCAGGACGAACAATGCGCCGACATGGCCATGTTCCCATGAGAGAACATGAACCACCCACGAACAAAGTCTCAACATGCTCATGATGCGATAGAGGAGTGGGGGCCCAAAGAGATGTACCCGGCGGGGATGCCCCACTGTAATCCTCAGGTCACCAAGGCTTATTAACCAAAATAATCCTTTTCTGGAGCACCAGAAAAGAAACTAGATCATGGAATAAGCAAAGGGACTTTTTGAGGTTTCATAGTCTGGCCCGTGCATCTAGAGAGTGCCGAGTGACGCGCTGGGTTGCCAACCGGCGCTCGACGGCACACGGCGCGCTGAACGCTCAAGCCCTTACAAGAAAGGTGAGACGAACAACGCGCCGACGTGACCATGCTCTCCTGAGAGAGCATGAATCACCCACGAAAGCAATCTCACATGTTTATATGTGAGAGAGATCGTGGCCGTCAAATGAGGACAGGAAACAACCGCATCCAGAAATACACTGTTTGAATGACATCTTGAAAAAGACGCAGGGTCAAACCGTGTTGCTCATTTAGTGATAGAGAGAAGAGAGAACCGCTCCAACAAGTGCCGAGGCACACAGGGGGATAGCCGCGGCTCACAGTGGTTTAAAGGTGCAAGCCCACTGTAAGCACTCAGAGGAAACGCGCAGCGAACCGACAGATTTCTTCTGCTCGCGACCACCGCTGTAAAGCACTGTCACACCGACACAGGAACAGGTAAGCTGATCTTTTCGTAGAGACTCGTTTAGTTTGTGTAAACACACTCTTCGTAGGAACATGTAATGCTCGGCTCTGAAGTTGAAAGCAATATGCGGTACTTCCACTTACGTATTTATACCCGCAACGCGGGGCGGTGCGTGGAATGCGTGAACCGCATGCCAATGTTCATTGGCTCGTTTTTAATACACTCGAAGTAGATTGGTCTCTGAAACAGATCCCAATTCGTCGGTCAGTTCCGACATACGTCGAACGTGACCGACTGAAAGGGAACAGTGTATTACACACTTTAATGTAAACCAGAAAAGCAGAATCCCGCCCCACAGCTGATTCTGTCATGCCAATCACAGTGCTTGTTTCCTACACACTGCCGAATTACTAATCCAAACCCTAAACTTAACCTTAGCATAGTGTTGGTAGCACAACCTTATAGATGGCATTGCTGTGTTGTGATCAGAACAGTCTGAACTGAATCCATGAAGCCTAAACTTTTTTTGACAGGTGATTGAGTTTACCAATGAAATCGGCTGTGGGGCGAAGTTTGCACTTAATTTGTTTGGAAACTCTTACATTTATTTAACAGATTTGCTCCACAAAAAAGAGTGTGTGAAAAAAAAATTCCATCTGAGACTGTCCATGAGGTTGTAAGGTGAAAGGTAACATGAGCAGGTGACTGATGTTCTGGGTGACTAAATTTCATTTGGTCTGATTGTTGATGATGTTTGCTTGTTTGCTGTTGATCTGTGTGCAGATTGTGATTGTGCAGTTTGGGGGCAAGCCCTTCAGTTGTGCCCCTCTCAATATGGAACAATGGCTGTGGTGCCTCTTCGTGGGAGTTGGAGAGCTGCTGTGGGGTCAGGTAGGAGAGTAAGAGTCTAAGAACCAATAAGGACAATCACTATCAAAGATTGTGTGACCTGAAGGTGTTGAATATTTAATCAAGTTTAAGATTCTTCAAAATTCTCACAGATATGACTTTTTTCCCCCAAAAGAACCTGATTAATTGGCTGATATTTGAGTATTTTAAGATTAACTGGATAACTGTGCCAGATTGCCTGATGAACACAAGTGGTAATCCTGCCTTGTCACATATGTTGTCACAAGTGTTTTTAGTGAACTTTAAGAAAACTTAGTTTTGAATAAATCTTTATTTTGTGAGCATCTTATTTGCTTTTATTAAATTGCATTATACAGTCCCCCTTACAAAAACAAAGTGTATGTCAAGTTCTTTTTTTTTTTAAGTATACTTAAGTAAAGTTCAAGTATATTTTTAATTATACTTAGTGTAGTAAGTATACTAATATCAATGTACTAAGTAGTATAATTGTAAGTGTACTATTTCAGTACTACTTGGGACTAAATTTGCCCAATTTTTAGTGTATAAAAGTGTACTTTTATACTAGTACACAACTAGTTTACAAGTACATTTTTAATTTGTACTGCAACTATACTACAAGTAAACTTAGATATACTGATAGTTTACTAGTTAAATACTAAGTGTAAATACACTTTAAAGCAGGGATGGGCAACTCCAGTCCTCGAGGGCCACTGTCCTGCAGAGTTTAGCTCCAACCCTAATCAAACACACCTGAACCAGCTAATCAATGTCTTCAGGATTACTAGAAGGCTACAGGCAGGTGAGTTTTATCAGGGTTGGAGCTAAACTTTGCAGGACAGTGGCCCTCGAGGACTGGAGTTGCCCATCCCTGCTTTAAAGTATACTCTCAGTAAACTACTTGTTCTTGTAAGGTTTCTTTAAGTGAGCTTAACATCATACTTATAGTTTACTATTTATATATTTATTTGACTTGACTGAGGCATTATTAGTCATGTGAACCCGTCTTTTCTTTCTTTTTTATGTCATTTTTAATTGTTGAAAATGCTTATATTAGCTATATTAGAATGATATAAAAATCTACATACAAAAATGAATGGCATTACGTCTATGGGAAATTGCATGACGCATAAAAACAGACAAAAAAGAGACGTTTTTAAACTCAGCTAACTGTGTCAGAGTGATGGATATCCTAATAATTAACTAGTTATAGTGCAACTTCTGCATATTTCTCAAGTTACAGTGCTTCGTGAAAAACTTATAATAATGGATTACAATAATACAACACTAATGTGGGCAGTGTCATTGGAGATAAAATACAAAATGCATATCCAACATTTCAAAATTGCATACAGCTTTGAAGCTGCCAGTAGGGAGAAAAACATTTTATGGCTATCGTTGATTAATTTAAACATTAAAGCTTTTACATTTACAGACATAGACATCAAGTTAAATGGCTACCTCTTAGATAACCATTAATATATCCTCAGTCATTGCACTAATGTCTCAAGAATTGGTGTAGCCGAAATAGACAAAAAAAAATGTAATCAAATGGTGCTCAGAATTACCTTCTGAGGTACTTTCTGCTTGTCAATCATTGCTTGTCAATCATTTTGCATATTTGCAGGGCAGTCCATATATGGGCAGCAGGAAGATGAGAGCTTGGCAGTGGATCATGCAAGTTAAAGGGATAGTTCACCCAAAAATTTAAATTCTGTCATTTACTCAGGCTCGAGTTGTTCCAAACCTGTATGAATTTCTTTCTTCTGCTGCACACAAAAGAAGATATTTTGAAGAATGGGTTTACAAAACCCATATGACCCATAGTATGGGAAAAAAATACTATGGAAATCAATGGGGCCCATCAACTGTTTGGTTACCGGCATTCTTCAAAATATCTTAAGAAATTCATACAGGTTTGGAACAACTCGAGGGTGAGTAAATGATGACAGAATTAAAATTTTTGGGTGAACTATCCATTTAAGCACCAATTCCAGCTTCATAAGCATTTTTTAGTTTGTCATGCGACAACGTTATTTTTCTACTGCGGCTTTTGGTGGTCTCAGCAGCATCTTTGTAAGGCAGAGTTTTGTCAAAGATGGGGCGTGGCTAATTCTACAGCTAAACCTGACAGAATGGCAGTACTTTTATTTAGAAGATTTATAGGTATAGTCTCATCCTGGCACTGCATGGAACGTGAGAATGTGGTTCCTGAGACTTGATAGAGGTGAACAGTGTTTGACAATAGGGATGTGCAGATATTAAAGATCCAACGGTATTATACGCTGATATATTGATGTTATGGCTGATAATATATGGATGATAAAATATTTTTAACCTAAATAAATGTAAAAATAAAACACAACATTGTTTTAAATGCTAAAAGTTAAATATCCAATATATGACGATTCAAAAAAAATTCTCAACACGGCTGCATTTATTAGATCTAAAATACAGCAAAAACAGTAACATTGTAAAGTATTATTACAATTTAAAATGGTTTTCTATTTTATAGCAGTTTTCTATTGTAATGTATTTTGAAATGTAATTTGGGATCAATATATACTTTTGAGGGTCTCCGCTTTATCTATGTTGGGCAGGGTTTTGGAATGAAGGTGCATGTTTAATTTCAGTGGTTCCAGAATGGCAGCACTTTTAATTAGAAGGGATGTGTACGTATTTTGGACCATGTATTTTATTTACTGTATATCGACCAGTGGCCACAGTCATATCGGTCATTCCACTCCTTTTAAACTAATCCTTCTCTTCATCTCAGGTGATCGCCACAGTGCCCACTAGTCACCTGAAGTGTCTGAAGGAGGCGGGCCAGGGGCGGGGGACAGACGATATGACGGAGGACGAGCTGGCCGAGGACGAGGAGGAGATCGACCATGCTGAGAGAGAACTACGCAGGGGGCAGATCCTCTGGTTTAGAGGCCTTAACCGTATCCAGACTCAGGTGCTGTGCATGAGCCCCCTTACCTAGAGCACTAGTCACATAAGATGGTTTCCACAGACAGTAGAACTAGTCTCCTCAAAGAATGCTCTTTTGCTTTTCCTTTCATTTTGTTCTCTTCTCCCTCTAGACTCTCTCTGAGTCACCAACATTAGCTCATCGTTGCCTTCTCCTTTTCCCTTTCCTCCTCTCCTTCGCTACTCTATCTCTGTCTCTGCTGCCCACTGTTGGGACCCTCACTAAATGAGTATAGATTTCCCCCATCAAGAATCTATAACATTCCCCCGTCCCGTGTTCAGAGCTCGGTTTTGTCACTTTATTATGTAACTTGAGTCCTTGAATGTCCTAATTTAGTGCTTAGTGTCTCATTTGCCTCAGAGTCACAGCACAGAATCCGTCGCATCCCGGTGCGCTGCATGGGACTTGAGAATGTTGCTCCTCAGACTTAATAGAGCGTGATGAGGATCTGAACAATGTTTGACAGTAGGGATGCGCGATTTTTAAAGATCTGGCCGATACGATAAGCTGATACTTATTGTCATGTTGTGGTTGATATTAAAGTTCTATCATTTTTTTTCTAAATAAATAAAAATTTGTTTCATTTCTAAAAGTTAATTTAGACACCACAGCATTATAATGTACAGTATGGAGTTTAGGCTCAGTAAGTTTTTTTTAAGGTCTCTTATGCTCTGCAAGGTTGCATTTATTTGATCCAAAATACTGTAAAACATTGTCAAATATTATTACGATTTAAAATAACTTTTCTAGTTGAATATACTTTAAAATGTAATTTATTTCTGTCAAGGCAAAGCTGAATTTTCTGGTGATTTGGTGGTCAACAATTATCAATATTATTATACAGTTTTTTTTGTGGAAACCTTCATACATTTTTTTCAGGATTCTTTGATGAATCAGTTCAAAAGAGCAGCATTTATTTGAAATATAAATCTTTTGTAACATTATACATTTCTGTACTGTCACTTTTAATCAATTGAATGTGTCCTTGCTGAAAAATAGCAATTTCTTCTTGCTGATTTTTGAACAGTAGCGATACAATAATAATATATATATATTTTTTTATAGTGCATCCCTGTCTTACACATCAAGGCTTGTAATGTTATTATAATAAATGTGTCCACCCTAGTTATGATAGTAGGTGACTTTGGTGAGAAGAATAGATTAGAAATACTTGGACATGTGTCTAGTATATTTGTGCATATTGCCTCTATAGTTTGCTCATTTCAAGGGCTCTGCAGAAAATCTGTTATCTATGAGTAACCAAATGTTTATATTACTCTCTTGTTTCTCTGTCCATTTCTTTTCCCTATCTCTTTCTCTACAATTTTCAACCTTTTCGGAACCTCAGCTCACAGTTTGTTTTAGATTATTGAAGTAGTTTGATTTGAGGCCAATGCTGAATGAATTGTACTAATGCTAATCGTAGTTCTCAGTCCAGACTCTATACGTGACTTGTTGAAGGATCTCATCTGTTGTGTGGTGGACTTTTTTGGACATTTTTTTTCCCTGAGCAGAACTACGCTACTAGGCACATACATGACAATGAAGTTTTTCAGGCGCAGAGGAAGTGGGCCGTGATGCCTGTTGGTTTATGGCACTGTAACTTCAGAAATACATTTTATAATAAAATGCTCTCAAAGCACATGCAAGCACAAACACTTATATGCTCAGCACAATCTAGCACTCACTCTTTTTGGCCATGTTCTTGCTAATATGCACCATCAGTGAGCAGACTTGATGGGATGGTAGAGCATTATAAATATATTTCTTTAAAATTTTGAGTGCCTGGTATAGATTGCTGAAGTGCTTGTAAAGCTCCTTACAAGGTTTCCATCGATTTCCTCACTGCTCGACACTGAGTAGGCAAAACACGACACACATTATAGCAGCTGGCCTCATATCATCAGTCAGCCAAATCTAATCACGGCTTTCATCCAGCATGGCTCCACTGAACAAAGCACCTCCATTTCTCAGTGATGTGTTTTTGACACAGGGTATTTGCAGATTAATTATCGATGAGGTCTTGCACAAGATGATTGCATATTCTTACGGCATTTCCCATTTTGGTTTGGCCTGTAAAATGTAAAATTGATTCAGTGAGTTTTATTTTATTGCAAAATGATATTTGGAGAACTTATCTTGTATCTATTTGATCATTTAAAGGATCCATTTAGAAACAAAAGAATACTGCAATAACATCCAGTCTCGATATTTGTGGGGGGAAAAAACAGTAGGGAACAGAATTCTGATAAATTAACTGACAAGGGTTTGTGTTTCTTTAAAGCCAACGTTTGCAAATCGTGGAAAGTGATCTTAATGCAAGTTCTTGGTCAGTGAAAAGTTGTTTTAGTGGCAGAGCTAGTTACTACATTTTGATTAAAGATCATAGACTTTTTTCTTTGTAATGATATGCGTAATCAGACCAAGAATGTCTACTAATAAAGTAAATTGGTCAATTTTGATTATATCTTGACTTTGATGGTTGTAGGTCTTAAAAGAGATAGTTCACCCAAAAATGAAAATTCTGTCATTTTTTTACTCATCCCCATGTTTCTTTATTCTGTAGAACACAAATAGAGAAATTTTGAAGAATAATTATGTCATTGCAGACCAAAAAAAGGACAAAAACACCATAAAAATAGCATAACGGTTGTCCATACATCTCAATTTCAAGTAGTCATTCAACAGCTGTGTGAGGAACACACACAAAAAAATCAATAGCGTTTGAATGACACGTGGGTAAGTAAATAATGACAGAATTTTCATTTTTGGGCCAACTATCCCTTAACATTGAAAGATGTACCCCTTAGTACACAATGCCAACTTAGCTTTGTTTTCTCCTACCGGGTGAAGTATAATCACAAGCATATTTCTCCTCGCTCTGCTCCCTCTTTCCTCCTCTTTCTCTCATTCTCTTTCTTACTCTGAAGTGTGTATATGATGTGGTTCTCTCTCTCTCCTGCAGATGGAGGTAGTGAGTACGTTCAAGAGAAGTGGTTCGTTTCAGGGTGCAGTGAGACGTCGATCCTCAGTGCTCAGCCAGCTCCATGACGTAACCAATATTTCTACCCCCACTCATGTAGTTCTCTCCACTGCCAATGCAAGCGCCGCTCCTGGGAGTGAGTTCCCTGCTTTCCCTGTGTCAGATACACTCAATAACACTCACAAAACATGATCTCTTACAAACACACTCACACATGCACCAGGCACTCCTCCTCACTCACAGCAGCACATGCAACACCTCACCGTGTGTGCCGTGGAACTTCTGTTCTGTATTTGAAACCTTCTCTGTAGTCGTCTCTCTGTGATTGAGTGGCTCTTTGCAAGATGGCCTGTCTGGCTTTGACTGATCCTCTATGGGCCGCCGTTTGTGTCTCCTTTCCCGAGTCCTTCCTCTCTTTCTCTCGATTTCTGTGTGCTGTCTTGCTGTGTCGGTCCTTTCCTCTTGCTGTTTGGTTCCTCTTTGTTGTCTGAAGGTGTTGGTTTTGTTTCAAATCCCTTTCTCGATAAGCCGCTCTCTGTCTTCTCTCTGTCCAAAATTCAACTGATAATCTACAACAGAATGTTTAAAAAACTGTTTCTTTTACTCAAATCTGGTTTATTGTTTAAAGCTGAAGTGTTTTTTTTTTAAGTGTGACCAAATTTCATGAGCATAAACCATTGATTGAACATACAGATAGTTCCACCCCCAATCCCATGCAATTGGAGACAACATGTGACCCTGGACCACAAAACCAGTCATAAGGGTACATTTTTTTAAAATTGAGATTTATGCATCATATGGCAGCTGATAAATAAGCTTTCCATTGATGTGTGGTTTGTTATGATAGGGCAATATTCGGCTGAGGTGCAACTATTTGAAAATCTGGAATCTGAGGGTGCCAAAAACTCTAAATAGTGAGAAAATCGCCTTTAAAGTTGTCCAAATGAAGTCCTTAGCAAGGCATATTACTACTAATAATACGTTTTGATATATTTATGGTAGTAAATTTACAGAACATATTAATGGAACATGATCTTTACCTAATATCCTAATGATTTTTGGCATAAAATGTAATACTTAATTGATTATTGCTCCGGTATTGAACCTGTATTTAAACCTGAATTTAGTCCAAACATCCACAGAGAGAATACAGAGAGTACATGGCACTCATTTATTTTCCGAGAGGCTTCTGTTGTCAAGCGTGGTTTGCTAAAAAGATGAGGTTTTACAGTAAGCAGAGGTAGTCAATGTGCTGCACTGCTATGGCTTTTGAGCCTACACAGGGGTAAACCTTCGAGTATAAGCCCTATAAGGTTCTTCTCCCTCTGACAGTTCTCTCTGTCTTTCTCTCTCTTCCATTCTCTGTCCCTCTATTACTTTTTTTCCCCTAGATAATGCATCTTGTATTTTCCATCATGAGACTGTGTGAAAGCATCCTCTAATGTCTCTGTGCTACTGACTGCATCTCCCTTCCACAGATCCTCACAATCGTTTTCTCTGTCCCATGATTCACATGGTTCATGGCTCAAATCTATTTATACCTGTCTCCTGTTCTCTCCTCTGTAGGCATCTTCTGAACTCTTCTAAACTAACTTTCATTTTTCTATCAAACATTGTACATTACCACATGGATCAAAATGAGGGTTTAAAACAAGTTCAGTTCTATTGATAGCATCTGTGTCATACTGTTAAAAATATCAACTTGACAACAAAACAACTGAAAATTACAGATGCTGTCATGATAGTCAAGTTAAAAATGTATATTATGTCCCCAAAATACATTTACTCACCCTCATCTGTGGAACACAAAATACTGCGTTTTGATGAATGTTCACACTGCTCTTCCATACAGTGAGAGTGGATGGTTTATTGAAAGCGTTATAATAGCAATTACCCACTTAAAATTTTGAAACAAACAAATCAAATAGATTAAAAGTCCTTCTATGGTCATCATTCACTTTCATTGAATGGAAAAGAGAAGTTTGGTCTTGGACTTGGATCAGCTTTCCATGAAAGAAATAAAGTCATACAGGTTTCCAACGACATGCGGGTGAATAAATGATGACAGAATTATAATTGAATTTATAGATATTTATATATAATTTGCGTGAAATCATTTTTAACTTGTTTTGAACCCAAAATACTAACCTCTAATAGCACTTTAATAGAGATTTTAAGAATTTAGTATTTCTTTTCCTGGAATTAGTGGACTAACCGATCCTATATTTAAAAAAATTCCCATCTTTGTTTTTTTTTCGTGTTTGTTTCAAGCTAGAAATGTTAAAATTACGACTACCATATATCATTGCGGCTGACTGCTCTGTGATGTGCTTCATGTGTATCTGTACATTTGTCATCACATTTTGTTCACTCTGTGTGTACTGTGCTTATGTGGGTGAAATATGCCACTCTACTCTTTTTTTCAGCTCTATACATCTCTTAATCTTTTCTCACGCTAATTTTCTTTGACTTTGACTGAGATTTGTTAACCAAACATTAACATCATTCTGTCAACCTCATGTTATAAATAAGACTACAAAAACATTTAGTTGATGTTAGTGTTGATATCCTTTATGATGTATATGTTTATACATCATCAGTGAATATCTTTTAAAATCATTTCATACCAGGGATGTAGCTCTTCAGAGAAGAAAACACTTTATTTAGATCAATCATTGACCACGGCTCTCACTCCCACCTCACAGCTGTCTCAAACACACACACACAAATGTTTGTAAAAAAAATATTTGACAGATCTATGGATCAAGTTTGTTTTCATTTTAGGTTTTGTAAGATGGGTTTACATTGTAACCCAGAGGTCCAGAAGAGATGCAGTGCTGCCTCTGATAGATTCATGTTTATTTCACTCACTTGCTCCAACAATCCAAGTATGGTAATGGTTTACTGCCTAAAACAGAAGCTCACTATCAGTAAGTGACGTTCATTTATTAAAGTTTTCCTAGCTTTGATTACTACCATCTGATAAAAATAATCATATTCATAGTCTGTCACTGTGACACTGTGAATTCTGCCATCAGATTATGCAGAGCATTTTAAACAGTGCATTCACTAATATTGCATAAAGATCACTATAGTTGAATTATTCAAGATGAGAATATGTGAGATAAAGCATTAATCAAATTAGGAAAAAGAATACAAATACAAAATACACATATTGGTATAACAGGGTTCCCACTCGTCCTGGAAAACTTTGGAAAAAGCCAAGAACAAAAAATGTATCACTGGTCCAAAACAATTATTGCTAGTTACAGAAAGTGCAATGTTGAGGAATGATGAGTTTTGACACGTGAGAGTAGTATTTTCAATGATGATGTTTACTCTTGTGTTGCCACTTGCAGCAGTTAGGTAATGTTAATAACTGCTCAGATGTGTGCAGCGAATGTCAACTGGTAAGCAGCTACCTAATTCAGTAACTTGCTAACTAATCATTTGAATGTAATATAAGGTCAATAAGAGATTGATTGGGCAGTGCCAGCTTCATTGATTATAACAGGAGTTTTCACAACAGCTTGCGCTGAAGTGATAGACAGCTGCAGTGATTATAAAGGGAACGCTCTATGTTTGCTGTCTGTAAATAACCCTCTCACAATTTGAAAAAAGTTTTATTTTTCATGCTTCCAAGTATACACATTGCAAAGTTTTAGGAATGACCAACTTATTTAAAATGTATACATAATTGAGTTTACATAATTGTGATATAATGTGATATAAAGTCAGAATTCTGAGATATGAAGTCAGAATTGGGTGATATAAACTCGCAATTGCGTTATAAAATCAGAATTTCATGATATAAACTCGCAATTCTGACTTTTTCTTGTTTATAGTTTATATCTTGCAATCCTTACTGACCTTTTTCAGAATTGAGAGTTTATATCTCACAATTATGTTGACTTATTATGTTGTACAATTGCGAGAAAAAGTCAGAATAGCGAGATAAAAAGTACTTGACCTTTTTTATTTTGTGGCAGAAAACAAGCTTCCATAGTCCTAATGTATGATTCATGAGCTCATATTAAAAACTCATTAAGTTTTTATAGTTGCCATGGCAATAAACTGTATGCCATTTAAAAACTTAGAGAGCAATATTTAGCGTTATCCTTGTCTTTTATTCCCGCCGTAGTAAAATTTTAACTGTCCTGGAAAATGATTGCTGAAAGAGAGTGGGAACCCTGTATAATTAAAAATAACCCATTGTTTGAAGTTTAAAAAAGTTGCAATGTGAGAAAAAAGTTGAATTACATTAATATAAAATAGGATTTGTATTTCTCTAAATGGGCTTTGAAAGCACTTTGTAGCCACTTCCAAGTATAACTGATGTCAAATTTAAGACAGCGGTTATACATAATGATAATTCACTGTAGTTTTCGTCCAGTTTCATTACTCACCATTTATCAAGAGTGAAAATAGGACCATGTCCAGCGATTGCTCTTTAACGTGTCACAATCCTTATGCATAAACCTCTCTGAATGTATTTGTACAAATTCAACATGATGTCATTATTTCATCAATGCTTCGTTAACTACTTCCTCTCCTTTCCTGCATCTTATCACTTTGTCTGCTTCCAGTCTTTCTATGTAGCTCTATTTTCATTTCAGACATCTTTGGGAAATATTTGTTGAGTAAAGAAGTCTTTTTCTTTTTTTTTTTAAATGACAAACGTTTTTCCATCAAGCTTTTTTCTTTGAAGGACAGCGTGGGGAAGACAGTGGATAGTAATCTGGCATGCTAACATCCAGAGAAAAGAGGAAAAAAAACAACTCAATCAGTTTTAAACAAACACACACATTTCCCAAAAGTGGGCGATATACTCGAATGTTTACCTGTATCCATGCAAAAACAGAAAGAAAGAAACTCAAAGAACAAAAAAAAATGAAAACAAACAATTTCTCAATTCAGATTTGCATGACTTTTTCTCAATAAACAGGCTCTTTGGAAAAACAGATAAGCACTTAACCGAATGCTTGACCGTCCCTTCCTGTTTGTTTGTTTGTTTGTTTTGTCTCTTGTAAATTCTTTCTGGGTCATTTTAGCTTCTTTTCCTTTGCTGGGTGAGTGTTGAAATGGGGGTTGGGATGGGCTGCACCGGCCTGTGGCCACAGCAAAGGATTGCGCTCTTAAATCTCCTGCCTTCTGAATATACACACGAGAAATGCGTGTGTATATGTGCTCCAGCTGCTTTTGATTTACTCTTTCAGCATGAGCCTGACTGCTTACCATCATGCATTCAAATTTTCGACTTTCATTGTTTCTGTTCCTGTAACACGACGAGACAGCTGCACTGGAATGAGCATTTTGCTTTCTGAATGGTGCCCGTGCTCCTCCTCCTTTTCTCTGCATATAGACTGAGGCAGATCTCATCAACACTCTTTAGCTATTCTTCTCTCTGTCTGTTATCTGCACTCAACTTATCTGCTGCATGCCAAAAGATGCTCGCACTCTCTCAATCTCTCTCACTGAATGTGCTTTTCCACACCTCTCTAACCATCCACTGAATGTGTCATCTGAACACTAATCCAGAATATAGTGGCCCTTACCAAGATAGCAAACAAAATTCAATTTCAGGCCTATGACACTGTACAAAGGTGTGATCCATTTGTGCTGATAAGGTGACTTTTGCAGAAACCAGAGATGCTGCGACCTTGTTTATTGTGCCTGCTTTGTTCTTGTCAGTGTGATAGTGCTTGTTAAGGTCTTCTGTCACACCAGTTGGTGTCATGTAATCAATGGCTCAGTGCCAGGAAGTGACTAGTCTCAGAAAAGTCATCATCATCCATCTAGATCAGTGTTTCCCCCCGGGGTGCTGTCTGACGAGAGCAGGGGCGCCGTGTAAAAGTCCTTCAAATATATATATTTATTTATTTTTTCAAATAATTCTCTCTTTGTAAACTTTGTTCAATGCATGCGAGTGCTGCCGTATGTTCGAATATGACCAGTCATTTTCGCCGTCATCACCCGGGTGTAGTGCCAGAAGACGCGAATGAGAAGTTGCGCGCCCTGTGAGAAAATGTGTCTCTGTGCACTCATCTGAAAGCGCGCACACGTCTCACAGCGCGCCAATATTGAGTTATCTTTCAAGTCTTGCTCTTAAATGGACAAACTCACACAAAAAGTATGTCAACATGTCCATCTTGATGAGTATTCTAACAGACATAGTCTGAATATGCCTTAAGTAAACTTTATACAGTCGAGAAAGACGACGCATATCCGAGCATTAGGTCTTAACCCAGATAGCACACATACATCCCGGAGACGTCTATTTGATGTGCGTGTTTACATCTGGAAGACGTATTTTTTAGAGCGTTTGCTCATCTGCAATACATCTATTGGACGTTTCCTGTCAGATGTCAAATAGACGTTTAAACAATGTCTTTAAGATGTTTATGATTTAGAATGTATGAAAAACTGACATCTTAATCTGGAAAGCATCTGCTGTTTACAAACATCTGATAGACGTCTTTAAGTGATCTTTAACAGACATCTTGCAGACGTACGTGTGCTATCTGGGAAAGGGACAGGAGCTTTTACTGTTGTCTGTTTAATGTCAAACACCAAAAGACAAGGACATCACTCACTGCTCTTGACTGAATTGCTTTTGTAAGTTTAATAGTATTAATCTTTAATTTATACAGTCAAATATGCAATGTTATTTTACATTTGATCAATTTCTGTACCTGAAAACTAATGTTAGACGTACCTGAAAAACCGGAAAAGCATATTTTATTTTATTAGTAGGCCTATCTTTCTCAATAGTATTTATTTGTACTGCTGCTTGTATTTAAATGATTTGTTCTTATTACTTTCTTTATTTTTATTTGACAGTAGTCCTTTTTTCCCTGAACATAGCAAATACTGAACCGTACCGAAACGGTGAACCTAAAACCGTGATACAAACCGAACCGTGAGCAATCTGTACCGTTACACCCCTAGCGTAATGTATGCGAGAGGGTGCCACAAAATGGAGAACATTTTCAAAGGGTTCCATGACGGAAAAACGTTTGGGAAACACTGATCTAGATGATGTCTCTGGAAATTTTATAACTTATCCCCTGGCAGTCAGTGTAATCTGAACCTGTGAAGCAATTTATCATATAAGCCTACTAGAGCGATTCATAGAGCAGATCATCCGTGTGTGGGTGTTTCTTCAACTATGGGCACTTGTATGTCACACAGGCTTAGAGAAATTTTAGATAGATATAGATAGATAGATAGATAGATAGATAGACAGACAGACAGACAGACAGACAGACAGACAGACAGACAGACAGACAGACAGACAGACAGACAGACAGACAGACAGACAGACAGACAGACAGACAGACAGATAGATAGATAGATAGATAGATAGATAGATAGATAGATAGATAGAAGGATAGATAGATAGATAGATAGATAGATAGATAGATAGATAGATAGATAGATAGATAGATAGATAGATAGATAGATAGATAGATAGATAGATAGATAGATAGATAGATAGATAGATAGATAGATAGATAGATAGATAGATGTGGTGGAAATGTTAATACCTCTCAAAAAAGATGGAAGGATTTATGGTAATAAATTACACTTTAACTACATAGTTAAATTAAACTAGTGAGAATGCAAAAAGTGCTTTAAGGGAATAAAATACTCATAATTGAAGAAACACCCATATGTTTTATATAACATTTATTATTAAGGAAAAATAATAAATTACCATTGTAAATTGTGACAGTAGAATACAAACTGGAATAAAACTCAGTTTGCTGATCAGGAAGACAGATAAATCCCTAGATAAGATTACAGATCATATGATATTTAATACATCTCAGCTACAGTATATCTTCATAAGCTGACCTATTTTCACTCATTGGCATTAAATGACATCATTGGCTGATGGCCTCATTACGCATGTCGTCTCCATGGCTTCTATTATGACATCACAATCACATTACTAAAGTGGCATTGCTTCATTGTTACCACACCCCTGAATGTTGCTAGTACCAATGAGGAGGAAGTCAAAGCTCCTCCAAGACTGAGTACAGCATAGTGCATCACTGTAGGTGCGTCCTACCTCCAGCCGGACCCCCAGTCATGCATCTGTCTATTCATCACATCCCCTTTGCTTAGCACTTTGTGGCAGATTCTTACGCACTGTTTCTTCCATTGGCTGTGTGTCTATGTGTGTATCAAGACATCCTCCTTTCTGTCTCTCTCTCCTCATCACTCCTTCAGTTTTCACCACTAATAAGTCGATATGCACACATGGCATATGTTTTGTATTGGCTATCTGTTTGGTACTTTGTGTGTCCATTCATATGTTTGTTTGAGTCTTTTTTTGCTTTGAGTTTATGAGAATGTCCATCACCTTTATTTTTGAGTGATAACTGTGAACTGACAGCTTGGGTTCATTTCCTGTGTATTGTCCTTATGTTTGGTTTTATTTTGTTTGTCGCCTGTCTTTCTTTGAGAAACTCTTAGGATCTGGTTGTGCAGCTTAAGTGTAAAGCCTTAGATTATAGGTATTAGAATCTAAATCAGGAATGTGCCTTGTGTAATTTCTGGAGCATAAATGCCTAAAACAGAATTGCAATCTGTTTGTTTGAGCGGCGTATCATTGGCTCAAAAGGTAGGTGACAAAAGAAAAGAGAAAAGTTTTAAAAAATTTGTAGGGTTTTTTGATGAATGTATAAGATGTGTTAAACTAGTGGGACAGTTGTTGATTAGTATGCAAGGGGCCGCGTAATAAATCCCGACCTAATAAGGAATATTGTCCAATCAAGAATGCTAATATTCAGACAAGCACAGAATAGCATGATTGCAAGTATAGTATTGCTTTCATTCAACAATTCAATAAATATTTAGAATTTAAAGCTAAAAAACTGAAACAAAGCCACACCAGGATTAACCATCGTGTCTCAAAGCAACAAACAGTAGTGCTGTTTTATTCCTGAATGAATCAGTGTTTGAATAAATTGCTTGAATGAGTGATTCAATTACTCAAAAAGACAGGTTGTAACATGCAGAAAGAGTCACTGAAAAATCGCCACCACAACTGGCTAAAGTACACTTCGATTATTACTCATACCATAGACCGTAAAAAAATATGGACGACGCGACTTCATTTGCTTCCACTGAATAAAAGTGAAGCCTCCGGAGGTCCGAATATGGCGCTGACATCAAGCAGTTTTTCTTGAAGCCAATACGGAAGTGACTTAAACTGCAATTCATCGACTGGCCGCTAGGGACAGGCTCCAGAACGGAGCAGAAACTTATTGAGCCCCATGTTAAAATGCCCAACTTTACTTCAGTAAAGGGCTTCAGTTTCTGACAGAAGTGCTACAGGCTTGACTCGTACACTAGGGTATGTGTAGCATAGTACACACTTACTGTGCGCGCAATGTGCAGGCTTTGTACATTCATGCATTTTTTTGCATTAGTTAGTTTGTCTACAAAACTAAGACTCTTTCACAGTCCATCAAGAAATGTAGGCTATAGAACAACAACAAACTACTTGAGACTTCAACAAAAGGCACCTGCATTTACAAGCGCTTTTGTGGGGTGAATTAAAAGATAAGAGCGAACTCAGACAGTTTACAAATAGTGAAAAGTCCCAGTGCCGTCCCAAAAAAGGCTTGCAATTCTGTTGGTTCCCACTAGAAATTGCACATTGCACTTTTAAGTACTAAAATAATCATTACTAAACAAATGACAGAAACAGATTGACCATTTTGCAGCAACCTGATCTTGAGCTGTCTGTGCATTGTAAGGCATGTTCAGAACAGGTTCTACAGTGTTTCAGGTCTTTTTATCACACATGTACTGAGAGATATTTTTGCTCCCACCCTCCTCTGTCTCAACTCTCTCTCTGTCCTCACTTCTCTGTCTTCCTCTGCACCTCGTCCCCTCTGTTCCGGTGTAGATGCGGGTGGTGAAAGCGTTCCGTAGCTCCCTTTACGAAGGAATCGAGAAACCCGCGTCCAGGAATTCCATCCACAACTTCATGGCGCACCCCGAGTTTCTCATCAATGACTACATCCACAACATCCCGCTGATCGACGACACAGACATTGACGACGAATCGGAGTGGTCGAGGCACAACCACCACTTGCATCCGGCCTTCCGAAAGCCCCCTCCTCCTCCGGTCCAGCAACCGCAGCGTTCCCGTCCGCCGCCCCGTCCTTACCGCCAGTACAGCCTCCCCACCACACCTAACCGCAACAATAACGCCATTGAGAGCAGCGTCTACCGTCTGAACCTCCCCACAGGCCCTGATGGGCACTGGACATCCCCCTCTCGACAACTGTACCCCCTCCTCGCTCTGGAGACCTCTCTATAACTGACCGCGCTCCAGACCCTAAAAACTCTGAGGATGCAGACTTGTGCGGGTCATGCTGGTTGGGGAGGCTCCTACGGACAAGTTGTAGGTGGTAGACCCCCAACACTAAGACAGGGTCATCCCATTGCAACATCCGCCCACTACCACCATCCACCGAAAGCACTATCACTCCTCATGTCTCAACAGCCCCACAGACACCTCTCCTCTCACCGTGTGGAGAGGAGGCAAGTCTGCTGCGTGTCTGTGGTTCCTTTGGACGGACCTGAGAAGGTGAGGAATCCAGACCCGATGGATTTTAGTGTTTTTTTAGTGCTGGTGACTATTGACTTCTCGGAATGCAAAGGAATATGTTCCCTGCGGGTGGAGTAGGGGTCCATTCATTTTACTTTTTATCGATGTTACTAAAATCAATATTATTATTATAATGTTTGACTTCTTACTATTGCCACCGTCATCATGAGTTCTCGGATTATCATTGCGATATAACAGAATATGACTTATTGCTCTAATTCTTCATGGATACGCTTTAAAACATTTTATTTATTTATTTATTCAATTATTTATTTATTGTGATCACCAACATTTATTTTTCATTTTCACTTTGTCTATTTCTCTCTCTCTCTATGTGTCCGTGTGTGTTGTGTCTGTCCTATAAGCATAAAAAAGCAAGAAAAAAAGAAGTACTAACAAGCAAAGATAAAATTAATTTGAAGCTTAGACTAATTCAATTATAATGCGTCTGCTGATGACAAAAAGAAGACAAATATGTCGGCATACCATTTTAATGATCATTGTTTTACAGCATTTTATGTTAAAAACAATTCTGTTATTTGAGGGCGATTTTTTGCTTTACTCTAAGTGAGGGTAAGCACCCAACCATCATGCTCTTGATATTTTAAACATTTACACAATCTGTTTATGTTTAAAATATGCTACAGGGTAGAGGATTTGGGCAATCCCATTACAGCGATACAATGGATGTGGGTGGGATTTTGGTGGTTTTCCATCTCAGCAATGGCAATCAGCCTTACGACAAAATGGCCTTGTTAATATGTCTTACCTTGTTCAAAGTAGCTGAAATTTAAGGATTTCAGTGGGTTTGCCCAGACTCGACATTTAATGGTGTCTTCAATTTTTTTTCTCATTAAAGCCATAAGAATCCATGTTGTGCAGATGACACCAACAAATGCATCAACCCTTTAAACATGTTCAAATAATTATATTCGTTCAGTACATGCATACCTGCTGGCCCTTTAAATGCATTCGCGCTCACACTTGCTTTCCTCATACGTGTGAAATATTTATCAGATTGTGATTGTGTATGTGTCTGCAGACTGTGGTCACCAGGGTAGGGGAATCCATCTTATACTGCCACACCATAGTTAAAAAAAAAAGATACTAAAACCAATTGACAATCCGTGAGGGTATCATTACTTTTGCACAATATCGAGGTTCACTGAGCAAACGTTCACTGTGGGCTTTGATAGACACGCCGTCCTGCTATTGGTCCATATGTTAGCCTTTCAGATCATTGCACAGAACAACAATCCCTCTTACATACATAAAGACATGCATGATTCTCCATGACAGATGATAGTATGTTTGATTCAATTACATTCCGTTGACGTTCCATTGATCAGCCGTACCATCCGGGGTTACCTCCTTTTAACACCCCATTATCGTCTGGAATGGTACAGTTACTATCATACTGCTACAGTCAATGCTTTGCAACGTAATACAATCATTTTTGGGAATGAGACCGGCACTTATGCAACAGACTGCCCTGCCCACATCTCTGTGAAATACGCTTCACGACATGTACATATGGATCTCGAAAAAACCTTTATCTGTATAGAATACTTTTCTAGATTGTCCAGTTCAGAGAAACTGGCGAATATCGAAAGCAGACAATGCAAGCAGCATGAGCGTCGCTAGATCATGTCATTGCATTGGTCGATCGTGTCTTTGCGGAGCATGTTGATATCATAGCGCTCGCTCTTTGCCGTCATTGTTTGACTTCACTTTCGTCTGTCGATGCTTCAGGTGGACACACGTTTCTCCTCCCAGCGCATCTGTGCTGTCATTATGTGATATTGTCCATGCTGTTGTTCTCCTCCTGATACTCTGCCCTGTTCGTGGCGTGGAGCCTGGAGGTGGAGCAGTGTCACACTGCCAATCTGACTACTTGTTAAATGCCAACAGACACGCTGCTTAAAATGGGTTGACCCGTTCTGCGAAAAGCAGAACATTTTGTTGTCGGATCTTTAAATGGAAACCCATTTTTATAGGAATATTCTGGGTTCAGTCCATTCTTTTATTTAACAAATGTGAGGCACTTGCAATGGAAGTGAATAGGGCCAATCCGTAAACACTCATAGTTTAGCCATGCCAACATGAATTGAAATGTAGGGGGGAAACACTTACTAACCTTTTCTGTGTAAAATGAAATCCAATTTTACAACACCATAGGCCATACACCCTAAAATGACTGTAAAAATGATTATTTAAACAGCTTTAGGCCTACAGCTCAAACAACTCACATTTTAACAGAATTAATTCCCTCTTTTAAATACTCCACATATTGGACTCATTCAATTTCATTGTCTTGCCATAACCCTAATTGTTGCTTATTATATAATTTATTATTAATATTTATGAAATAATAGTTTTCTTCAAACAAACAAAAAAAATTAGTAATCTACATTTATGCCACAAATGCTTAACTCGAACCCGGAATATGCCTTCAAGCAAAACTGTGTTATATCTGTATGAATGTGTCCGACCTTTGGCTGAGTTCGGTCGGGCTCAGACAGTTTCAGTGGAGTCTCTAGTGTCGAGAGCGCTGGCAGGTCTCACAGATTGAACCCATTTAAAGGCCCAGACACAATCAGCAGGCCAAAGTGGTGGTCAGGGAGGACAGGTCAGTGAACCTGCTAAACCATTATAAAGAAACATTTCCTAACCTTATCTTATCCTCAGCAAAGCTTAACTACCAAAATAGGCCTCAAGCTATGCTCGTCTCTGAATAATTTTTTTAATCTAACTATATCTAAGACGTATACCCCAATCATTGAACTCTCCAGACAGTGATGATGTATATTACAGTGGCATATGTATATCCCTCCTCTCCACCACAACAGACAGACACTTTATCGAGACTCCTGATAGAGTGACAAATATATATACGCATATATATATAGCCTATATATATATATTAAAAAAAAAGAAAACAGATAATCCAAAACTCCATCGTCTGCCTTCATTTTGTTCCATTCTGTTGTAGAAAAATCACGCAAGGTAAGGTGAAAAAAAATTTAATGTGAAAAAGAGTAAATAATATACTATATTTAATATAAAAGTTATAAATTATTGTACAACTGCACCATCACTGTACATTTTTGCCAAAATGTGCACATGTGCATCTTTTGTTTACGATTTAAGCACATTTTTTTGTTTGTTTTACTCTGTCTCTTCCTCTTTCTTTCTCCTTTTGCTTTTTTGTAAAGAATTAAAATTGAACAGCTTGTACATTATTATGATTATTATGACTATTATTATAATTATTATTGTCTTTTTCCATCAGTGAACTTTTAGCTGATGGAAAAAACAGTTGCACATTCTCCTGAACATACACTTACTGCTCTACAATGGAAAAAAAGACAAAAAAATTAAACTATTAAATATATTAATTACCTGCCTGTTATTTAAGAGAAAAAAGTATATATCTATGATGAAAGAACACAGCTGTATACTGTAGACTAAACTGTATGGAATCTAAGAATTTAATGGGAAAATAAGTCAACACTTTTTGTCTGTATAAAAAAATCAAATCAAAGTATTCTACAATAATAACTTTGACCAGTGTCTGTGGTTGTGTTTCATTGTCTGCCTGTGATTCTTTCTTTGGCCTGATGACATTGTACAAGACTGCCAGATCACCTCTTCCCTTAAAGAAAACCTTTATTGGACAGATATATCCTTTTGCCATGAATAGATGGGCAACAAGGTCCCCAACACTTTTTCATCAGGTTACATAAAACTTCATATTCTGAGCATAGCTTCAGCACGGGAACATTGATTACAGCACTGATTTTGAAGTAAAACCACTGTTATAAGTCTGGTTCTCATTGCATGGTATTCTGTCCAGGAACTGCCCACTTAGACAGAACATTTGACTTATTTTGACATATTGACAAAGTAACTTTTTTGATGTGCTGTTTAGAGGCAGGGTTATCTGAAAAGATAATGGGAGACAACGTGTAAAGTAATTGTCTTGCTGTCCTTAATAAGGTCTGCTTAATTAATAAAGAATAGCCTATGTCATATTTACTACTGTATTCAATGACATAGAAATAGAAGTGGAGTTAATGTAAGTGGGCGTTTAAATATAAAGGAAGTCATAATACCTGGAAAGAAGGCACGCCCACCACTGCCAGAACATCTTGGGGAGAGCAAAAAAGGGAAATTCGTGTATGTTTCAGTGTAGAAATCATTACTTTATCACGCATTGTTTGTATTATTACTTTGTGAGCTTCTCGAACGTTTCCTTCAAATAATTCTACTAAGCGAAACTCGTGAAAGTTGAGCATCCGATGGCGATGGCGGAGGAGAACAGAGCTCTCAATAAATCGGAGGAGGTAGAGTTTTTTTCTTGATATTTTAAAACAAACTAAAACAGTTTAATTTCACGCTAGAAGAATGGAGACGTGTTGTGTGGTCTTAATATGATCAATATAGGCTATAGCCTACCATAAAATGTTTTTATTTTATTTTTTTATTTTATCTGTTATTTAGCCTACAGGTTTATCAGTTAGATGAATACTGTAACGATCATCTATTACAGTGCATTTGACGTGTGACAGAGGAATTAAACCAGTTCTGTTTTGTAACAGTAGGCTATATATCATATTAGGGAGTGATCGTTTGTTTGCTGCTCTCTGGAGAACACCCTTCATCACCACCCTAAACTGCTATGCTGACAGACTACAGGCTTGCCCATTCCAATCCTTTGTATTTAACCAACGCAAAGTTAATATCTTTAATCCATGTTGACCAAGCACAAACTTTTAAAAAGAAATGTAAAATAAAAAAATCCATATAGCCTATGAACAATATGAGGATCTTTGACATTCTAGATAGTAGTAGGCTAGAACACACACGATATGTTGCATTTTTAGGATGCATATGAGACGCTTGTATTATGTGTATAACTCGAATATATAATATGTTTGAATATCCTAAAATTTAGCTACGATCATGCCTTGAACAGTCAAGACTTGTGACCATTTTGATGTTGCACACACAGACACACACACACACACACACACACACACACACACACACACACATATATATACACTCTTATATACACACAAAAAGATTCTATATGGCACCAAAAATGGTTCTTCATTGTAACCATAGAGGAACCACTTTTGGTGCTATATAGCACCATATCTTAACATGTTCTGTATATGGTAGCGGTGCTATATAGCACCTTAGTCGAAGAAGCACCAAAATTGGTGCTATATAGCACTTAAAAAGGTTCCCCTATGATTACGAGCCAAGAACCATTTTTGGTGCCATATAGAATCTTTTTTTTAAGAGTGTATATATATATATATATATATATATATATATATATATATATATATATATATATATATATATATATATATATACATATATACAGTGAGGAAAATAAGTATTTGAACACCCTGCTATTTTGCAAGTTCTCCCACTTAGAAATCATGGAGGGGTCTGAAATCGTAGGTGCATGTCCACTGTGAGAGACATAATCTAAAAAAAAAAAATTACAATGTATGATTTTTTTACTATTTATTTGTATGATACAGCTGCAAATAAGTATTTGAACACCTGAGAAAATCAATGTTAATATTTGGTACAGTAGCCTTTGTTTGCAATTACAGAGGTCAAACGTTTCCTGTAGTTTTTCACCAGGTTTGCACACACTGCAGGAGGGATTTTGGCCCACTCCTCCACACAGATCTTCTCTAGATCAGTCAGGTTTCTGGCCTGTTGCTGAGAAACACGGAGTTTGAGCTCCCTCCAAAGATTCTCTATTGGGTTTAGGTCGAGAGACTGGCTAGGCCACGCCAGAACCTTGATATGCTTCTTACAGAGCCACTCCTTGGTTATCCTGGCTGTGTGCTTCAGGTCATTGTCATGTTGGAAGACCCAGCCTCGACCCATCTTCAATGCTCTAACTGAGGGAAGGAGGTTGTTCCCCAAAATCTCGCAATACATGGCCCCGGTCATCCTCTCCTTAATACAGTGCAGTCGCCCTGTCCCATGTGCAGAGAAACACCCCCAAAGCATGATGCTACCACCCCCATGCTTCACAGTAGGGATGGTACTCATCATTCTTCTTCCTCCAAACACGTTTAGTGGAATTATGACCAAAAAGTTATATTTTGGTCTCATCTGACCACATGACTTTCTCCCATGACTCCTCTGGATCATCCAAATGGTCATTGGCAAACTTAAGACGGGCCTTGAAATGTGCTGGTTTAAGCAGGGGAACCTTCCGTGCCATGCATGATTTCAAACCATGACGTCTTAGTGTATTACCAACAGTAACCTTGGAAACGATGGTCCCAGCTCTTTTCAGGTCATTGACCAGCTCCTCCAGTGTAGTTCTGGGCTGACATCTCACCTTTCCAGCCTTGTGGAGGTGTACAATTTTGTCTCTAGTGTCTTTGGACAGCTCTTTGGTCTTGGCCATGTTAGTAGTTGGATTCTTACTGATTGTATGGGGTGGACAGGTGTCTTTATGCAGCTAACGACCTCAAACAGGTGCATGTAATTTAGGATAATAAATGGAGTGGAGGTGGACATTTTAAAGGCAGACTAACAGGTCTTTGAGGGTCAGAATTCTAGCTGATAGACAGTGTTCAAATACTTATTTGCAGCTGTATCATACAAATAAATAGTTAAAAAATCATATATTGTGATTTCTGGATGTTTTTTTTTTAGATTACCGGTATGTCTCTCACAGTGAACATGCACCTACGATGACAATTTCAGACCCCTCCATGATTTCCAAGTGGGAGAACTTGCAAAATAGCAGGGTGTTCAAATACTTATTTTCCTCACTGTATATATATATATAAAATATTGTGTTGGCCATAGATGCTCGATTGGATTAAGATCTGGGGAATTTGGAGGCCAAGTCAACACCTCAAACCCATTGTTGTGCTCCTCAAACCATTCCTGAACGTTTTTTTCTTTGTGGCATTATCCTGCTGAAAGAGGCCACAGCCACCAGGGAATACCGTTTCCATTAAAGGGTGTACATGGTCAACAATGCTTAGGTATGTGGTGTGTGCCAAAGTAACATCCACACGGATGGCAGGACCCAAGGTTTCCCAGCAGAACATTGCCCAAAGCATCACACTGCCTCCGCCGGCTTGCCTTCTTCCCATAGTGCATCCTGGTGCCATGTGTTCCCCAGGTAAGCCACGCACACGCTCCCGGCCATCCAAGTGATGTAAAAGAAAACATGATTCATCAGACCAGGCCACCTTCTTCCATTGCTCCGTGGTCCAGTTCTGATGCTCACATGCCCACTGTTGGTGCTTTCGGCGGTGGACAGGGGTCAGCATGGGCACCCTGACTGGTCTGCGGGCTATGCAGCCCCATACGCAACAAACTGTGATGCACTGTGTATTCTGACACCTTTATAAGAACCAATATTAACTTCTTGAGCAATTTGAGCTACAGTAGATCGTCTGTCTAAATTACTGTTAATTAACTAAAAAAAAAACATGTAGGCCTAATTTGTTAACAGATTATTAGCCATTTTAAAAATAAAATTATGTTTTCTTATGTAGACATGTTACTGAAATGTGAAAAATGACATTGACCAAACTACTCATGCATGTCAACTTTATTAAGTATGATGAAATAATTATATTAAATATATGGTATTCATTTTACTCACCTATATAGTTATCATGTAATGGCCTTACAAATCCCAGGACATTCTTTTTGGCTTATTGATTAAATTTGTGCAGATTTCTGACATACAGTACATATGAAAATCCAACTGCAATCTTATTCATCCCTGCTTTGTGTTAGTTACCATACCAGCTTATTCTATTTCTTTAGGATCAACCTGTAACTTATAAAAATGCCATATGGCATTGTTTCTTCTGCATTCCTCTTTAGAAACCCCTTTGTTAAAGTGGTTATTTAAGACATGTAAATTTATTTGTAGGAAATATAAAATACATATAATATGTTTAATGTATACAGTGTTCACTCCCTGTCAGGATCATGCCACAGAGAACGGACAGCATCCCTTCAACATGAATCATTACGCTACTAAGAAGAGTGCAGCGCAGAGCATGTTGGATGTGGCTCTTCTGATGGCGAACTCCTCTCAGCTGAAGACGGTGCTGCATTCAGGACCTCAGCACCGCTTCTACGTCCTTCTTATTGCTCTGATCTCACTGTCCATCTCACTGCAGGTCATTGTTGGCCTCCTCCTCATCTTCATTGGTTAGTTTACAGCACACGTATGTCTGATTGAAAGCATTCTGCTCTCCTCTCACTGATGTGTTTTCTCTTGATTCCTTCAGTGAAGTATGACCTGAATGATGTTAAGAAACAGTCGAGGCTAAGCACACTGAATGATGCTGCAACTATATTTGTGTTCTTTACTGTTCTTATCAACATCTTCATAACAGCGTTGGGATTTGAGTCATCTGGAGGGTGAGCAGAGTATCAGCAAAGTCTCAGTAAATAGATATATTTTAAATCTTGTTTTTAAAAAATACTGTTGATTATTTACCTAGCTCAGTTAATTGAGGAAATGTCAGAATCTGGACATATGGACTTCTTTATTCTCACATCAGAATAACAGTCAGACTGTACTAACTTTACATCTCATCCCCTTGTTTCAGGGGCAGTGTAATATTTGAGACTGCACTCGCTCAGACCAGATCTTTAAACAGCACTGATGATGTATAAGCAAGCACACAAGGACTGCTCACATGTGATTGTATTTACACTCAGCCTGCCTTCATCATCATGCATTTGATAAGATATTTACCCAGCAGATTACAGGACACTGTACTCCATATCATATCTAAGCAAAATTCATGTGATGTTTTGCATCTTTAGACAGCACATTTTTAACTAACTCGGTTTATGGGAAAGAAAGCAGATATCAAGGATAATCTTTTATATAAGGAACAAAATAGAGATCACATTCAAATGTTTGTGAAAATGTGCTCTTTTTATTTTTCTTTATCCATCTTTCCATATTTAAAGGTCCCATGGCATGGCATTTTTCTATTATTTTATAATGTTTCCTGAGGTGTACTTATATTGTTAGTATGACTTTTACATCATAAAATGTCATAATTTAGAAATAAAAGGCATTTTTTCAATACTGCTGTTTGCCCTGTGGCTGAATGCCCTGCTTCAAGAGGCGTGTCTGCTGTGAGACTTCAGTAAAAACGCCCACTGTTGTGATTGGCTGACATCTTTGTATTTTAAATGAGCGGAGGGGGCGTGGTTTAACTTGGTCTACGAGAGAGACGGATGGACCCGAGTTCACTTCACATCAGTTCTCAGCATGTCTGAACTGTTGTAGTTACTAGCATATACTTCAGGTTATTCGTCTATTTCTAGTCGGAGGGACTGTCACTCATGTCAGAAAGTTAGTAACTTTAGTAAATTATGGATCAGCGCTGACTGGAGACGCGAACCGTTTAGAACGATTCAGTCCGATTTGGTGAACTGATTCGGTTCAAGAACAGGTTCAAAAGAAAGATCGTTCGTGAACCGGACATCACTAACGTACCAGAGACGGAGCTCAGCGATCGCTAACAAAGTTATTTATAGTACCTACTGAGTTATGAGAGCGCTGTCAGTCAGCGCTGTGAGTTTATTGTGTTTGTATCTGAGAGTTCTGAATAAACACGAGTCCCAGTCACACCGAGTCCGTCTTCATCATTATTACCAACTTTGTAACACATGCAATGTACCATTACAGCTGTCGAGATGAACGAGTTAAAAGTAAGTGTTGATAATAGCATTATTTTTAAAATAAAATAAAAGCGTCAGTGACGCGTCTTGAGTACACAGCGCAAACAAAGACACAACAGCAGTAATCGAATGTAATCCAGTTTATTGTGGGGCTAGGCTGGCTAGCCCGGATACGCTCATGCTTACCCCCCGTCTGCTTAATCTCACGCCGCGTTTGGTGCCTCCGCTGTGGGCCAGATGCAGTACTGGGGGTCGGGGATGTTGAAGGCCAACGGCCAGTGCAGCCCGAGCTTCGGCATGTGTGAGGCCGATGTTGAGCAGAAACTCATGACTGTATGCACATTTTAGAACCGGTAGACGCGACGAGGACGTACAAAAACACTGACTCACAAGATAGAAAACACGAAAACACCGTTCTGTCTGGAGAGAGAGAAGCCGCAGTGTGTGCACGAATAATAAATAATTAGCTACACATCAGAAATTACTGATCACAGATCAGAAGGAACTGAAAAAAGACTTCTGTTTTCATTTGTACATCCAAACACTGAGAAACTGCCTGCATTCACTCGTTCATAAGGAATGATCTCTCGAGCGTTTGCATGGGCGTGCCAGATTCTCTGGGCGGAGGAAAGGGAGGTAACCTTTCCTGCTTGGACGTCAAAACAGGAGACTTCAGGATTGGCTCGTCTGGCCTGTCATTTTCTCAAAGGCAGAGAGAGACAGCCAGAACTCGGGTTTACACCGATCAACATTTCTATCTACTTGGGGACAATATTCAGGCTAGGGGAACTCATATTAATGTTGAAAAACCTCATAAAATGAAAATTTCATGCCATGAGACCTTTAAAGCAACACTGCTGAAAACCTCATTGAAATAAAACACTTTTGGCCAAAATACTTTTATTTAAAGCTATTTCATACAGTACTTTTGACATTTGATTTGTTCCAGCAAGAAAAAAGGGATGTATTGATACTAAATTCATATGATATCAAAGAAAATAATTTTTAAAAACAGCACGGAAATGTTTACAAATGTTTAAATTCAATGAGTCATTTACCACAAAAAAAGCTCCAATACTCAATTAATATACTTTGTCATTTTTAAAAATCATAAGGTATGGAAGCATATGGGTAGCAATATTCAATTTGAAATGTAATATGCAAAATGACAATGCAATATGTAAAATCACAATTATTTCAGTATTTAAATTTACATTTCCATACCAAATGTGCAATGTTTGGAGCAAAATGCCATTTTTCTATTTCCTACACTAGATTTAGTATATAATTTAAACACAAATTACAATTTAAAATGTATTCCATAAATTATTAGATATGTTTAACATGTTTAAGCAAAAATTGTAGTAAAATGTTCATTTAAATGCAATTTTTCTTAATTGCATTTACACTCACAGTTAAGACACGATTGCATTTTCATTAAATGTCCCGCAATGTAGAAATGTAGAAAAATTCAATGTAAAATTTAAAATGCAACTAGTGTAATAGCCCATTTAAATTATATCATTGAATTTGAATTAGCATTTTGCTCCATACGTTGCACATTTGGTATGTAAAATGTACATTTAAATACAGAAATACATTGTCATTTTGTATATTACATTTCAAATTGAATATTGCTACCCATATGCTTCCAAACATACATTAATACCCTGCTTTTGTATCCTGTGTAATTATAGCATATCCTCCTGGGACTCAGAAAAATAAAGTTTTTTGAATTTAGTATTTTTTTTATGTCATTACATTGTTTAGAGCATAAGAAACAAATGGGGAAAAAAAACATTTTTGAAAAATGATATTTTATTCATATGTTATGATATGTACTCTGTAGTTGACACCAGGACTCAGTTGTTAAAAAAATTAAATTACATGAAATTGCATGTATAGGCAAAAACAATGGGATTTATTTTTAATTCACCAATCAATTTTTAGGTTTCAGGGTTTTTTTTAAACAAACTTTGTTTAAAGATGATCCTGAACTACCGGTATGTTATGAAAGATATAATGAAATGCATTGATATACCATTTTACTTTATTAAATATGTGGGTAAAATGACAATACTTGGATTTTCTCATTCAATACAATGTATCTATTCACTGCATCTAATTTGCATATTAATGTGTTCTTGGTGCAACATGTAATGAAAAAAGAAGTGTAATAATGGGAGGAAAAATTGGCAACATTTTCATAATATAATCTAATATTTCATAGGAATATTGATATGTAATTTCTTTCCCTGTTCACTTGTTATGTCTCCAAAATGCCTGATAATCATGATTTAAATCCTGGTGTCCACTACAGTGGACATTAATGAAATCAATGCCCTGTTTTGAAACAGAAAGTCATATTTTGATTAGAAACCCCATAACATTTTCCTGAGATGTTGATTTATAACAAACAATTTGAAAATTAATCAGATTTAAATTATAATTAAAAAATATGATCATATTTCCATAAGAGTGCTAAACATTAATGTCAGCCATTTTTAAAGACCAAGAAGAAGTTGTTGTCCTGGTGAAACCTCCAAACATTTGGTATCTCTGCAAAGCCCCGAATGTGCTCTTTACAGGACATCCAGACTGTGACATGTGGCATGTATGATGTCAGAGAAATTCACTAAAATATAATGTCCACTACAGTGGACAAAAGTCTATTCTTGGGTCCCAGGAGGTCCCATATTTAGTTGTAATATGCGCGTGGCCGCTGGGCGTCGCTGTAACCGCAGGCGCTGAATGACACTGACGCACAGCCAACAGACTCACTGCAGGAATACCAACATGGCGGGCGATTCAAAAGAGCAGCAGCTGTCTCTGCGAGTTTACAACATCCTTCAGGTAGCTTCCACGTCTTCATAGATGCACCACACGCTGTAAGGAGACATTACCAAATTGTTTGATGTTTCGCAAAGTTAAAACTGGCTGTTTTGAGTGCAGTACCGTTTAGTGTCTAGTTATCTACGTGACGTCAACGCTACTTTTGGAGCTAATTGTTGCTTCGTAATTTACGAAAGTTATCAACTAACGTTAAATAAATTCGTCATAACAGATATTTCAGGGAATTGTTCGCTGTCCACAATTTAGTAGACAACAGATTTACTTGTGTAATATAAATAATGTAGTAAAATAATAGTTTCAGAATCTGTGTATGCTATAGCCCAGGCATTCTCAATCCTGATCCTCGAGGGCCACTGTCCTGCTGAGTTTAGCAGGGGATTTCAATCCCCTAAATAGTAACACCCTCGCGTGGGACCCCCATTCTAAAACGTATTTGTCGACCCCAGTTTGAAAACCTTTTTTGAAAAAGAGTTTATGTATCAGATGTAAGGAACATGACCTAGGCTAATTACTACAATAACACAATCAAGAAACTGGTTACACAATAGTGTCATTGTGATTAGTCCAAGAAATTGTGATACTATCTGATGCATTAGATGAGATTAGCCCCAGGTTTCAGAATCAAATCTTAAATTTAGTCCCAGTCCCAGACTAAAATGCATGTTTGAGCTGTTTTAACTGAAAGCAACTTGCACTGACATATCTTAAAATATATATTTTTTAATGTTTTGTCTTAAGGGGCACATCAGGCACTACTAAAATGTCTACCTAACTGAACCAAGGCCTAATCCTGGCTTAATCTAAGCCCTGTCTGTGAAACCAGGCCAATATGTTTAAATTGTAATTTACTAATAAGTGTTACTGTTGTGTTCAGAGTCTGGGCTGTCCTCTGGTGGATGGGCTGTACCTGAGGGAGGCAGACAGCGTGCAGGAGCTCCTCTGCTCTCCTTCGTTACACAGGACTGATATACTCAAGTGGATTTGCACCAGGTCTGATGCTTGATTGGGATTGACTATTCAACATGATGATAGTGATGCCAAGTGTGTTTGTTATAAGTAAATGCATGTACTAAAATGCTTTGCTATGTTTGTGTTTATTTTTACAAAGCATTTGTCCATCCCTAAGAGAGAAGTTTTCCACAACTAAAGCAATGAAGAATGAGGATATAATTCAAGGCAAGTCCAACAAATGCTCATTTTCGTATTGTTTTATTTTCTTAAGCTCATTGTTTTGTTATTGTTGTGCTTTCTCTCTCACACAGAACTCGCGCGGTTTGGTAATGAAATGATGTTATGTAAAGCTAATGACCAGGATTTAATCAAGGTATGGAGTTATATGATGTTGATCTTTATACTGTCTAGTAGTACATTTTACATGAGGAATTTTCCCTTGATTATTGCACCTGTATAGCAACAATGCTGAAAATGTAAGTAAAAAAATGTTTGTCCAAAAATGCATTGATTTACTCTCTTGTTTCATACACAACAGTTGAATAAATCAGGCTAATTCAGCTGTTTAACTGCTATGGTACAGCCATTCTTATCTAATAATTTTAAATGTTTAAAGTTTAAACTAAACTAAAGCAGAATGAATGAATCTGTCCTATTGCATCTGTTATATTTTCAGGGTCTTGCACCGCCGTTACGGCAGCTGGTGTTTCAAGAGCAGCTACTGATGGTCGTTCAAGCAGACTCCTCCATACACTCTAGGTATCTGGCATTTGCTGTTTTTTTTTTTTTTTTTAAATCATTGATTTAACATCAACATTGAGCCAGACCCTCCTAAAATAAAATAATAATAATTCTATGTTCTCGTTTCTTTGATCTACTTGTGGTTTGTTTGGATCGACATAGCCAGAAGTCATCCTCTGGAGATGACCGTGTGAAGAACGATGATCTTCTCGGTGAGCTGATGTTTCAGGATCACTTATCTGACCTGGATATGCTCCTGAACCCAACCTGCAACCCGTGGCCCGCACACATCCGTGAACATCTGATACGCACACAGTCCGCTCACAACAAAATGAACGGGAACCACAGTAAACCCCGTGATTTCATTAACAGGTCTGTGTGATTTTATGTGGCCATGTGCATTTTTTTTATCAAGACTGTTGAACACGGTTGTTACTTACCTCTGTTGAAGGAGTGAGCAACATACCCGATTTGGAAGTCATGAAGAAGAAAGCCTGTCAGAGGCCAAAGCACTGCTGCAGTCTACCCAGAGCACATTAGAGGAGCTCCGCAAAGAGGTGGGACTGTCATGTGCCGCTTTTCACATCTGATATCATGAGTCTGGTTTGTATAATAGCGTGATCCTTTCTTTTCTTCAGTGTGAGTTCCTGCAGTCAGATTCTTCAGGTTCTGCTGCTGTGCTGTCCCCCTGTGTGCTGAAAGTGGCCATCTCGGACATGTCTCAGCTTATGACAGCCTTCGGACACATCTACAACACTGACTTTAAAGGGTACTGCCAGAGAGCCCCTCCGGCCCTCAGCTCGGGCACTAGTGTGTTTCAATCTGTACATCAGCTTCTGCACTCCTGTAATAAGGTAAAACCTCAGACATCTTTTATCTGCAGTAGACTAACAGAATCAGATTGGGAAAATTGGAATTAAAATTATTTCAGTTCTTCGGGGAACACAATAGTTTTGCGAGAGAACGCAAATGCAATACTTTTGCAAGAGACTGAATTTTTTTTGCGAACAAATGCAAAGTTTCTCTGGGAAACGCAATGCTTTTGCGTGAGAACGCAAATGCTTTGTGAGTGAACGAAGTTTCTCTGGGGAACGCAGCAAATGTTTTGCGAGTGAAGTGAACACAATGTTTTAAATGTTTTGCGAGTCACCAGAAAGGTTCCCTGGGAAATGCAGTAGTCTACTTTGCGACAGAAAGCAAATGTTATCCAAAGTTTCTTGCAGAAAGGCAATATTTTTGTGAGAGAACGAAAATGTTTAGTGAGTGAACGCAAAATGTTGGGGGGAAATTGCAAGGGAATGCAAAAGCACTCCAAAAGCAAAAAAAAATATTTTTCCATCACCATGTCCCCTTAGTGACTTCACATATATATAATGTATGTATGCACAAATACTGCATATTCTTCATTTACTCTTCAGGAGCTGGAGGCTCTTAAGCAGCTGTCTGAAACATCGTCGTCTCTTACACAAACAGTGCAACAGCTGCAGACAGACAGACGGTACTGGTCTAAAGGAGAAAAGCACACACTACGTGAGTATTTTCTTGGATGTCTTGGATTTGAGCAAACCTTTTACGCAAACACTCAAATAAGATGTTTATTTTTTATTTTTAGCCAAACAGTTGGAGGAGCTGAAGAACAGATATGTGGCTTTCCTTTCCCTTCACCAATCATAACCTGAAGGACAACTCTCACTGTCTAAACAGAAATCTACAGCCTATTGCTTAAATTTACGTTTTAAATGGTAAAAAGGGCCAAAAAAACTTCAATCAGTCCATTTATTTACATGACCAGGACTGCCCTTAGCCCTTTGTGTTTTACAACCACTATGCCATGCACTATTGTACAGATTTATATTATACTGTAAATAAATGGCTGTTGCATTAATAGAAATCCAACTAATGATGAAATTGTTCCATCTAATAATATACTCCTAATAGCTATAAGAAACAATCCTTTCTTTATAAAACTCCATGTTGGGTTGTGTTTGAGTTGCTATTAGTGCATTTTGACTCCCAATAATGCATATGCAGTAGGAAACACAAGTTTATCTTTGATCTGCAGTATGTCATGACATGTCTTTTTTTTTTTTTAAATAAAGGTTTACATTACAAAAACGCATGGTGTTTTTTCTGGTGTAAACCAGAATGTTTTGGTGTAAACTAAAGAAGTCACCCGTTTCAAAGTGGTCTGTTCACATATTGGTGAGAGAGACCCTCCCATCAGTCATTCTCTCAATCTTTAAAAGCAAATCTTTTGGAGAGAGCCAGGGATTGTAGTGTAAAACACTTCTCTTGAGTGAGCTGAGTCATTTGTGAGCCGCTTCTTTTAAACATTTCTGCTGCTAAACAAAACCTGAAGCCAATGGAGGATCAAGCCCTCAATCAACAAGGAGTGGTGAGTAACAGATGTGTGCTTCCTGATCTTTTATAGTGCAGAGAACACCTAGCAGCTCTTTAGTGGGATTAATATACTTTTATATGAAGTCATTTATTCAACATAATGTTCTGTTACATGCAAGCAGGCTTGTCAGGATTTCATCCACTTAATGGCACCTAAGTGATGGTCATACTTTGTTGAAAAGGCCCTTTAGTTCTGTGTACAAGCAGTGCTGTGTGAACTTTCTTATTTGCTTAAGCTTTCAGTGTCTGTTCTGTGGAAATAACTAGAGCAAGTTCACATTTAAATGTGTTCTAACTTTTGCTTGTACTGTTATTCTATTGACTAATTTCATGTTCTTGAGTGCACAGGCCACTGAATGTTATAATCTAATGTTCACTCCCTGTCAGGATCATGCCACAGAGAACGGACTGCGTAACTTCAACATGAATCATTACGCTACTAAGAAGAGTGCAGCGCAGAGCATGTTGGATGTGGCTCTTCTGATGGCGAACTCCTCTCAGCTGAAGACGGTGCTGCATTCAGGACCTCAGCACCGCTTCTACGTCCTTCTTATTGCTCTGATCTCACTGCAGGTCATTGTTGGCCTCTCCTCTCACTCAGTACGTTTACATGGACAACAATACTCCGATATTAATCTGATTAAGACCATACTCTGATTAAGAAACTACCATGTAAACATCGATTTCTAATTACCTTAATCCGGTTAAAGCCATACTCAAATTAAACAAAAATCGAATTAAGACATGTGGAGTATGCCTATTTTAGTCGCATTATCGAAGTGCATTGTAGACATGTACACACCTTAATCTAACTATTAACGATGTGTAGGAGTTTTCGGCCGCATTTTGTGACAGGACACGCACACCAGGCAAGTGCAGAGGGGAGGGCTTTAGGGGCTATAGGGCTTTAGGGGTAAAGTTACAGCGGGTTGCTTGAGCCCATTGATTTAACAGACCCACGAAAGTCGCGCTATGATTGGACGTCAGACAGAGTAGCGTGGCATGGGGACGTAATGACGTGTCATTAATCGAGCTATGTTCTATAACATGTAAAACTGGAACATGAACAGAATATTCTAAAAGCAACTCATGTAAACACCTTAATCAGATTATTGTATTATTCTCTTGATTCCTTCAGTGAGTATGACTGAAGTATGACCTGAATGACGTTAAGAAACAGCCGAGACTGAACACAATGAATAACATGGCTACTGTTTTTGTGTTCTTTACTGTTCTTATCAACATCATCGTCACAGTGTTGGGATTTGAGTCAGGAGGGTGAGCAGATTCTCATTATCGAATGGATTAAATGGCTTTTCCGGTTAGCAGTAAATGCAGTTTGAATGTGTCTGCAGGAAATTTGAGTCTTAAATAGTTTAAAATATTGAGTTTAAAACATTGCACAGGCTGACTTTGCATCTCTTCTTTGTGTTTTAGAAACGGCATCTGATACTACAGTCCCTCCAAAAAATACACAAGGATTGCTCATGTGATTTATATTTACACAACCTTAATCACTCAGGATAACCTTCAGTTGCCTCCATTCACTGTAAATGTTTTTTTTTTCTGCCAGTCTGCAAGTTTTTTTTTTTTTTTTCTGGATACCTTCATTTAATAAAGCACTTTCTGAGCAAAAGTGTAATTTGATGTTTTGTAACAAACTGGATTTTCTATTGTGACTTTATTCACTTCATTGACAGCAGTCAAGAAATAAAAAGCAGAACAGTTAGAGATAGCAATGTAATATTTATGGACATGTTCTTCCTTGAGTATTGCATTTAAAAAAAGTTGAAAACCTCATTAAAACAAAGCATTTTTTGTCAAAAAGATTTAATCAAGCTGATATGAACATGAAAAATCCCTATACAAATATCACTCATTTATGTAAAATTTCAAACCAAGTGGCATTAAAAGGCAGCACAAGCTTTCAAGCTAACATTTTACAAAAATAAGTTTGTGTAGCTTTGAATGGTGAAGTACTGTTCAAATTTAAGACAATTTGGATGTGCAATTACTTTACAAATTGAGAAAAGCTTTGGCTTGCATTGATTTATCTAATGATAATTCAATGCAATGACACACATACACTGATGAGCCAAAACATTGTGACCAGACACGTGTGAAGCAAAAAATGTTGACCATTTCCTAAAAAGGTCAAGTAGATGATTAGTGAAAAAGCAGTCCTTGCAATCAATGTGGATGCAGCAGAAATAAAGACAAGAGATTTTGACAAGGGCCAAATTGTTATGGTCAGAGTATCACTGAAATGGCAAGTCTTGTGGGTTGCTCTTGGTCAGCAATGGCAAGAACGAGGGAGGGTGATGCTCTGGGCAATGTTTTACTGGGAAACCCTGGGTCCAGCCATTCATGTAAATTTGACACGTGCCACCTACCTAAATGTTGTAAACCAGGTACGCTCCATGACAATGGGTATTCCTGATGCCACCGACCTCTTTCAGCAGAATAATGCACACTGCACACATTGTTCAGGAATGGTTTGAGAAACAATTTAGAGTTCAAGTTGTTGCCGTGGCTTCCAAATTCCCCAGATCTCAATCTGATTGAGCTGGATCAAAAAGTTTGATCCACGGTTTCACCTCGCAAGTTATTGGGGACTTGAAGAATCTGCTGGTAATGCCTTGGTGTCATAATGTTTTGGCTCATCTGCATATACTGTGTTTTATGTGTGGCTTAAGTTGTCCAAATACTTTTTGGGTACACTATATAACATTAAAAACAAAAGCATAAGCAAAAAACATACTGGTAGTGTTTACATGTCAGGGACAATACTGTGTAGCAGAACTTAATGAATCTGTTAATAACAAAATGAATTATATTTATACAATTTATATGTAACAAAAAACTTTATAACAATTGTAATAAGGCACTCAAGGTTTTACTATATTGTGAATATAGTCTTGACTGAAGCAGTTGTGTTGCATTGTACCTAACAACAACCAATCGCTGAAACTATTATTCACTAAATAGCCTAATATTGTGTGCTTTATTGCTTAAATATGCTCTTAAAGGAACAAGTCGACTTTTTGGGACTTTATCTTCTTCACCGTATCCCCCAGTGTTAGATAAGTCCATACATACCATTCTCATCTCTGTGCGTGCCATAACTCTGTCTGACACACTCACTGCTAGCCTAGCTTAGCACAAAGACTGGAGGTAAATGGCTCCAGCTAGCCTACTGCTCAATAAGTGACAAAATAACAGCAACATTTTCCTATTTACTTGTTGTGATGTGTATAGTTATATCGTGTACTAAGACCGGCGGCAAATGAAAAGAGATCGATATGACTAGGAACTATTCTCTCATTCCTGCGTAATGATCAAGGAACTTTGCTACCGTACCATGGGTACAGCAGGCTCAATGATATTACGCAGCGCCTGAAAATAGTCCCCAGCACGCTCTCTGTGCAAGCAGGTTGTCATTGGTTATGTTGCATTGGAATGCATTGTTATGTTGACGGAAGTTAGCCTATTTTTAGCCGCTGCGTAAAATTTAGTCACTTATTGAACCGTAGGCTAGCTGGAACCGTTTACCTCCAGTCTTTGTGCTAAGCTAGGCTAGCGGTGGGTGCGTCAGACAGAGTTATGGTACGCACGGAGATGAGAATGGTATGTATGGACTTATCTAACACTGGGGGATACGGTGAATAAGCTAAAGTCCCAAAAAGTCGGCGTGTTACTTTAATGCTTTAAATTCAGCACCCCAGAATTCATAAAAAACAGTGAATAGAAGCAGCGTACCAAATAGTGCTTTACAGAATGTCCCATGAACACAAAAGAAAATAAGCTTTAAAGGCACTTAAATGTCACAATAATCATTAAAAATTCTGAAATTTCCTGATTTGGTCAGACATCCAGATCAGTTCCTGTTTGTTTATAAAAATGCAGAGCAAATATTTGAATAAAACTACGCATTATGCACACGTTCATGGTTGTATAATAACTGGTATTAAACTGCTCACAATCTGTATTCTTACAGAATATATTACAAGCTCTATTTTTGGTTGTTCTTCTACTGAATAATTTTTAGTTGGGGCTGATGAACATATTTAAAACGTCTCACTGCTCCTCTACTGAATGGTTTTAATGGGAACCTCTTCTGCAGGCTCCATACACGTGTACACATAATAAAGAAACACAGCAACGATAAGAAACACCAAGACACGCAGCCACACCGACACACCTCCACGTTTGCTGGTCTCTGGACTGGCGCCACGCTGGATGGATTTAGAGACGGACGGGCCTGGGCGATAAGAACTCTGATAGGTTGTTCGAGCTGGACTGATAACGGACCTTCAAAACAGACAGAAAGGACATTTCATTTATTTTCCAGTGAGGCTACAGGAATATTAACATTGCAGTACAACATTAAAGTCAAGCATATTTTAAGTTTAGAACAAAATAAATAATAGAAACATTCTGAAACAATATTATTAAACCAAAAACTCACTCATTGATATGGTCTACATCATCATCATCTCTATAATCAGTAAACTTTGACCTCCTTATGCTGTGGAGAGACAGCATCCAGTTAGCTTTTAGGAGGTGGCAACCTCAATTGAGATGAAAAAGAAATAAATTAATCTCACTCACTCCTGAGCAAAATCTGCATCTGTGACCTTTGTCCTCCTTGTGCTGGGGAGAGAGATCACATTTATACAATTACTGTAAGCAGCATAGATGAAGGATATTATCTGTGATCTCAGCAGGAACATTTCATATTCAATAAAAAAAAAAAAAAAAGCTACTTACACATCACCAAATCCATCGTGTCTTGTCAGTTGTGGCTGCAAAATATGAATATTGACTGATTAAAAGACTACAAATCAGATGACACTTACCCTTAAAATTCAGATCAGTTTTTACTTACGGGCTGATAGGTAACATATTCTACTTCCTCCTCTATGAAAACAAAAGCAAATTTCACAAATGTAATTCTACACCCTAATATATGGTTGATATCAACGCTTGTCTCTCTTTTGTTTTAAAGCAAAGCCTTACGTTCTTCTCTGTAGTATGTCCTGTCAGACGAGGTAGGCTTAGTGTTTTTGGCCATGGCTTCTTTCAGTTTCTTTTCATAGAGTTTCCGAGTGGATTCTGCAAAACAAAACCGCCACCAAATCACATCACAACTTTTGCCAGATTGACAAAAACCCTTTCTGGGCTAGTGCTTAAATGTAATGAAGAAAATATAATAACATTATATTTTTAATGACTATAAATGTTTTAACTTATCAGATTAAAGACAACACATACCTACTATGGGCCCATGTTTAATGCCATATTCATCCAGCAGCTGACTGATCTCCTTATCAGATTTCCCACTGAATGTAGACATATCTGCAACAACTGTTTTAATGTTAAGGGTTAGAATTAATATCAATAAAATCAACACAATAGAGAACTGACTGAGATTACTCGTAATTATGTTCTAGTATGCAGGTAACCAGTAGGCCTACTTTGCTGAGAACTGTAAAATAAAGTTTATTTTATCCCCAAAGAGTGTCTGAAATAACACAAGCAGTATATCACAGAGATATGAAGTATTCTTGAGCACGGCACAAAAATAAAGAAGGCATTTCAGTGTGAGACTACAACAACATCTGGATGATACACGTGCAAAGCGCAACAGCTGTAAACTGAGAGGTACTATGAATAAAATATATTTCCTATAAAGACCAAGCGAAAATTGAATCTTCTGTCAGATTAAAATACATTAAAGCCTGAGCATTTAGGATTTAACAGCTCCAAAAGCGTTTTTAAAGCGAACAAAAGGAGAGAAAATGGATTTCTCGGGCTCGAGCTCGCAAGCGAAACCATGACACAACTTCAACAACGAATTGCACGATTTAGGATAGAAGGGCAAGCCATAGCTTTTCAATAGCAATAGTTTCGTGTATTCTCTTGCATATATATACACCTTTTATGTTTAAAAAATACTATTTTGTCATAATTAAATTACCTTAAACGACTCCAGGACGTAAAAAGGCGCTTTCCTGAGCTGGGCGTGTCGCGCTAGAGGAGGAGACACGCATTACTTCCTTACGCCAACGCCAGTCCTGACGAGGCGTGTTCAAAGCGTCGAGACTCGAGGCTTTTTTCCCCACTGAAGGTAAAATGTTGTGAGAAGCGACAAAATTGGCTCTCACACGGTTGTTTTCCAGTAAAGGCAGTTATATTTTAATGTATACAGACCCATTACTAGTCTGAAAAAATAGCAAGTAGTCTATGATATTGTAAAAACATGTTGTTAGTGAAACTAAAAAAATTAATGTCTTTTTTAAAACCTTTGACGGTAACGTAGCTCCGTTACCGTCAAAGGTTTTAAAAAAGACATTAACGTTATATTCACCAAAGACTGCATAAACGGATCAGAAGTGACACTAAGACGTCTAACATTGTTATATATATTCAAATAAAAAGAATATATTCATTGTTATATAATGAATATATATTCAAATAAAAAATATTTCACAATATTAAAATTTTACTGACCAAACCTTTGAAAGGTTGGGGTTTAAATTGCCACTACTGTACTCCAATGCAAAGAAGTAGCCTATACTTTGGAACATTTACACACATTTTACTCTTGGGATGCTAAAGACCTTATTCAAAGAAAATATGACAAAAAAAAGTTTATAAGTGAAAAACGATGATCTTTACCCCCAGTGTGCTGCAACTGATAATCATCAAGTTAAATAATTTGAGAACTGGCTCAACAGATTCTTTAAAAGATCTGGCTTCATTTTATACATCGTGAGCAGAAATGAGAAGGATGTCAGAATTTTTGTAAATAACGACCTAAATTTCAGTCTGTTTGGTGATCATATGACTTCGGTGTGTGTATAGCATAATTTGTGAAAGAAATTAAAAAAGGCTAAACATTAGTCGAAATTTGATCTGTTTTTCAAAGCAATTGAGAAATGTATACTGGCTCAGACAACAATAACAGTAGTGCACCTCTCTACCACTGAGGGGCGACATCGCACCAACTCAAAGAGGTCTTTGAAGTTTCTGAAGGTAGGAGTAATATGGGGGTAGATTTGTTGCGTTATTCCAAACAAATAGATTATTATCCACAAATAAATGTAAAGAGATTCACAAAAATTAAATCAATTCACAAATAAATACAATAAGATCCACAAATATATGCAGGAGGTTCACAAAAATGAATTAGATTCACAAATAAATACAATGACATTTGTGAATAAAAAAATATCCACACATATGTTTTTATGTCACAAACACAACTCTGCCTTGCATTAATTTGTGAATCGCTTCCTGTGCATTTGTGAATCGCTTCCTCTGCATTGGTGGATCTCTTCTTGCACATTTGTAAATCGCAGCACAGCGCGTGGATTTTGAAACATTTCTAGCATCTACACTCACAAATCCACAAATAGGTCTACTTAGGTCTATCCGTCTACTTAAGCCAATCAGATAACGGCCATATTGTGCTGACCAATCGTAGCACATTCTCGCTTCAACCAATCACGTTTTGGCCAGAGCCGTTGAAAAACCACTCCCATAGACTTAGGTATTACCCCTTTTCCACCAAGGCAGTGCTAGAGCTAATTCAGAGCCAGAGCCTAGTTTCAAATCGGTTCTTTGTATTTCCACACCCAAAGCCCCAGCTCCGAGCCAGGAAAAGTGGTTCTTAAGTAGCACCAAAACATTGCTGGGCTAGAAGTAAGAACCGATTACGTCAGGCGCTGGGGGCGGGGTCAACAAGACCAACACAGACTTGAGAGCCGCCATTGTTGAAATAGCAGCTAATGGAGCTAACAGCTGCTGCTCGTAATCTCCGTCTATACAAATTACGGCAAACTGCACGAATGCGTTGGATTTGTTGTGTTTTAATGCCGATGTAGGATCGTAAAGCCATGTGCATCAGTAGTAACGCAACGTTTGCAGTGTTGATGGAAGGCTTGTTGGCAGCGGTGCTGTGCAGAGACCGATCGCCGTATGATAACGAGTCCAGCGAGAGCACACGACTCCTTATGCTTTTGATTCACTCATGCGTTTTTAAAAATATTATACGTGGATCGGTCTGCGCAGCGCCGAAGCATCTCAAACAAGCCTGGTGTGTGTGTGTGTTTCCCGCTAGCGTTGCTGAGAAAGATGAGACGTATACAGTGACGTAAGACCTGGCTCTGTTGTGGCTCTCTAGCCTGTGGAAAAGCAAACGGTTCTTAGCAGGCTCCTCAGTTGAACCAACTATGAACTGGGACTAGCTCTGGCTCCAATCTAGCTCTAGCACTGCCTTGGTGGAAAAGGGGTATATGAGAGCTCCGTGAACCACGTGACCGCAGGCGCCGCCGGGAGATGAGACCTCTGTTTTTCAACGCCTCTGGCTTTAACTGTTACACAGTGCCACAACCAGGGCTTAAAAACGGAAAAAAATATCAATCGGTTCACTCCGAGCAGAATCGATATTATAGCGTTTCGGTTTTTGCGTTCCTCAATAAACATTACTGTTCCGAAAACGGTTTGATATGAAAAAATACCGGTTAATAATGTTATTTAATTAAGCCTATACTTTAAACAAATATGTATACATTTTAAACAAATATGTATAAATAGACTTATTTTCACTCAATAATAATATAACACATTCAAATTAAACCTGAATATTTATTTAATAACATTTTTAAAACCAGAAATACATGCATTAATTACAAGGCATAAACAGCGGACCTGTTTTAATGGAGCATTAGACAATCGAAAGTGGCCTCTAATGCCGAATTATTTTCAGAAGAGTGATAACATTCTTTGTACATAACTTTTTTTCAACACGACTTGTTTTAAAAAATGCATGAATAAAGAATAAATAAACTGGATAACCATTGCTCTTTTAATGCACCGTCAACTGCTAATTTCAAAGCAAACACTGCGCAACCCGTCCTTGCATCACATAATCAAATTCAGTCAGCTAATAAAGCTTGCATTTAATGCAATATAACATACCATTTAATACGAAGCATCAACCGTCTATATAGAAAACATTGACCTGTCCTGTATTGGAAATCTGAAAGACTATAGGAAAAATGTTTGATAGATGCTATAGCCTACTTGGATAGGCTTAAACGGAATCCATAAACTATCCTAAATCAGTCTATTTGAGCTTAAAGTCCGTACTGCTTATTTAAACGTTTGAAAAGAATGTCCTCCAATACCTGCACATTCATTGTAGACCTCAGCGGGGAAAGAAATGTACTTGAGGCATGAAAATGCGCGCTCACACTGACTTGCGTTACCGGTAGATTCATAGATGATGGTGCGCGGGCATTTCACTCACGCTTGATCCGTCAACGTCACATGCTGTACTACTCATTTCATGATTGGTCACTGCCAAATTAAAATATTAAAGAGAACGATAAAATAACGTTATTAACCGGTTAATGGTCATTTCAAATGAACGTTTCTGTTCAGAACGATTCAAATTGATTTTGATTTCGTTTCCGTTTTTGTTCCTCTTAAAATTTCGTTCGTTTCCGGTTTTCGTTTTCGTTCCTTGAACCGGTTCAGAGCCCTGGCCACAACGCTATTTATTGTTTGAATTTCGTATTAAAACTTGAAAAAATGTAAACGCTTAGACTTTGTTTCATTTCAAAAGCAGGTTTGGTAATTTGAGAGCGAGAGACGCGCGTGAGTGACAGAGAGACGGAGGGAGAGCAGGGAAAGTAAATGCAGCTGAATGTTTTAAAGGTCCCGTTCTTCGTGTCTTTTTGAAACTTTGATTGTGTTTACAGTGTGCAATATAACATGTGTTCATGTTTCGCTTGTAAAAAAACACAGTATTTTTCACACAATTTACTTATCTGTATACCGCTGTTTTCACTGTTCTAAAAACGGGCTGATGTTCCATGTTCTATGAAGTCCCTCCTTCAGAAATACGTAACGAGTTCTGATTGTGCCAGCGGTTCCCGTGTTGTGATTTGACCGCAGCTTAGCGAACGTGGCCCGGTTCCTGTGGTGTGATTCGACAGCAGCTTAGCACACGTGGAAAGGTCACGCCTCTTAACGGGAGATATAAATGCGCTTAATGATCTCTACAGCGTCCCTGGGAAAGCCAAACAAAGGTGATTTTGACTCCGGGATGAAAATAACAGCGTCTCAACGACATGGCGACAAACACACTCAAACGCAGCACTTCCTTTTCTCCACGCGACACGTCCTCTTCTCCACGTGGGACAGCAACAAGACCACGCCCCCTTTTTTGCGTATTCTTGTGGGCGGAGGTTAGTCTGTTCTACTGTTCTACTGACGTAATGAATGAAGGAAGTACCAGGATGTAGTCCAAGCCGGCCGTTCGCTGTAGGCTTTGAAAGGGAACTTCTGTTAAATAAAATATCTCGCTTGGCATTGAACATTGAGCTTTATAATTTTACAGGTATTATTTATGCTCTAACAGCAACATTACACACTAACTAAAGTTTGAACAGTGGGATCACGAAGAACGGGACCTTTAAATAGCGTTAAAAAAAATAGTCTATGTGTGGGAACCACTGTGATTGATTGGTTATTATTTTCAACAGAAATGCCCGTGATTGACTACAATACTCAACGCTGTAAAATCATGTTGTACTGTCTTGTGACCCAAATAAAATGACCAGATCACTCAAAAAAAAGATTAATGTTGTCTTTTCTTTATCTCTCCCCAGAATAAAATGCTACTGTAAAGCTTAATCGAAGTCAATGCACATATAGTGTTAATATTTGCCAGAAATCGCTGCAAATACAGTGAAAAAGCTGTCTATCCTGCTTAATCCTATTAAAACAGATTGACAGCGCGGAATTGTTTAGAACTATTGAGAGCTCTGTGGCTCTAGTCAGCACAATATGGCCGTTATCTGATTGGCTTAAGTAGACGGTGGGTGGAGTCCACCTATTTGTGGATTTGTGTGAGTGTAGATGCTAGAAATGTTTCAAAATCCACGCGCTGTGCTGCGATTTACAAATGTGCAAGAAGAGATCCACCAATGCAGAGAAAGCGATTCACAAATGCACAGGAAGCGATTGACAAATGAATGCAAGGCAGAGTTGTGTTTGTGACATAAAAACATGTGTGGATATTTTTTTTATTCACAAATGTCATTGTATTTATTTGTGAATAACAATCTATTTGTTTGGAATAACGCAACAAATCTAGAAGTAAACCCAAACGGGTTTGTATTTGTTTTCACGTTGGCATGGACAGACCGCCATAACATGAATCACTATGAAGTGTAGCTTATCTTTCCCTTTAACCAGAACCGCTTGAGCAGAGCAACCAGTGTAATTTATTGTTGTCAAACGGTGTAAACAAGCCTATCGAATCGCCATTTTTATTTAAATCAAAATAGAGGTCCTTCCCTAGGTGGTCAAAATATTCTGGGGGTACAAACACCCTCAACAGGGACCTGAAGTAAACAGATCCAGGGCTCTGGAAACCATGGTTACAGGCCGGGCCTGTCATACCATATATGGGCAGAGTACAGCTACTTGTATATAGTCTGTCTTGACTCATCTGCATGCCAGGGACAGGCGTCAGCCTGATTTAAGAAGTCAGAAGTCATTTTACTTTTTCCCCCAGTGTTCATCAAGACCTCTTTTCTAAGGGTAGGTAGGAAGTTATTTTAATGTTTTGGGTGTACTATTAAATGAATAATTTACATCAATACCATGTACATTCAATATATTAAGTCTATTTATCCCCAATTATATTTCACATTTCCTATCAATCATAATGTAATGGATTAATTTGACCAATAGTGCAATTTTGACTTCTCAAGAGGCAACTCTAAAACTACACACAGACATAAGAAAATGAAGAGAGTTACACATCTTAATTGACAGAAAAATAGTTAAGACAACTTTATTGTGTATCAAAATACTGTAACTTTTTTTAAATTCTGGAATACTGATTATACATTGGAGCACAAAAGGCTAAAGAGCTGACAAAGTGAGAGCAAATAAGTGACATTTAGCCAAACAAATGTTAAGACTTCCAAGTGTGTTTTGCATAACCAACAATAACTTGACAAGCAGTATGCAACATTAATCTCCCTTTCGTTACACCTTGAGCCAAATGACATTGTCTCCATCACCTTTATTCTGCCATGTAATTTCCCTTTGGTGTTGCTAAATCACTTGGCACACAGTCAGTGTTTTTAAAGGCATCTAATTGACATTTTCTAAAATGTCTTTAAGATAAAATGGAGGCAACATGCAGCTCTGTAGATTGTAAAATATTCAAAACACACAGACAGAAGGGCAGACCCACAGAGCTTTGGCACCAGTGTAAATTCAGTCTACGGCTAAGCGTCACTTCACCCAATGGTAAGTTAATTGAAAACAAATCTGTGTTAAACAAGCGGCTGAATCACATCTATATTTATCCTGCTACTAGAAATGGTTCCTCTGTACAGTTACGACTGGAACAGCAGTCTCCTTAACCAGGCAAAAACATAGTAGCAGCTACTCTGTGTTATGGACAAGATCAGTAACAAACTGGAGTAAACCACACTGAGCAAAAGCCACCAGGACCCTCTGCTTTAATTGATTATTGAATGCAGAAAATAAAACAGGATCCAAAAATTACTGGCATACAGTGACAAGGTGCTTCTTTTAAATCCCTCTCTTGCTTGAAAACTGAATAGTGGTGCAGGAAATTACTGGTGCAGGAAAATACTGGATGAGAGAATCATATAGAGGAAAAAGGACAAGAGTTTTCAGTGTTCATGTATTTGATGCTGGTAGGAGCCTCAGATGGTGTTGAATGTTTTGGTGGACAACCATTAGACAGTGATGTGATACGGGCTCCCAGGGATGTGCTCGTCGCCCCATTTAACCACCAGGATGTACTCCCCTTTCTCCTTAAGCTGGTAGGACACATTATAGAGACGGTTACCCAAGTGTTTCACCAAGATCTCCTCACAGGGCACTTTGGGTCCGTCCACTCCAACCAGGAGCATGTTCCTCCCTGTGTGGACATGGAAATATATAGTAAAATATTGGCAATTAATAGGAACCGACTGCATGTTTGATGCAAATGACCAAAATAAATAAATAAATACATTTCTGACCCATACCTGCTTTACTACAGTCCACACTGAAAGTGTTCTTCTGTCCTATGAAGCCCTTGTTGAGTCCCAGACCCTTGGCAACTACACGGCTGGCGTCGGAGCTGGCCCATCCTGGTGCTGCCTGCTGGCTGGTTGTCACACTGCGGGTCACTGGGTCAACCAGAACTGATGAAGTCTCGTGCATGCTGTGGCTATTGACCAATCGAGAGCCTACAAAGGACACATTCGAAATTATACGTGACTAGTTTCTGTCCATCACCAATTAAAACATTGATGTTGATATGCAACATGAATTTACATAAAAATGAGCAATTAGATACCATAAACTAATTTAATTTGACCAGAACTAGACAATACAAGTTGAAATAAGTGATATAATCAGTGATATAAAAACAATTTATTACCCATTTAGATTTAAATTGAGTAAAATAAATAAGTTAAATTATTAGTTTTTTTTTCCCTCAACACCACAAACAGCTCCACTGTATTTAAACCTGATAGCGTCTCGTCTTACCTGTAATTTTAGCTTTGAATGGGCTGCCAACAATATGGTATGGTCCACCATATTTGATAGAAATTAGGTAGTTTCCAGGGGCCATAGGGGTGTAGGTGACCTTGTAGCCCTCTGGGCATTCCTGACAGTCCATCTTCACCTTGGAAGGTCCATCGATGGTCACTGCCAAAGCACCTGGGCCAGCTGAACTTGTGTTCACAACAAATTCACATGGTGATCCTGAAGAGGTGGTGGTGTGGGGTCAGTTTAGTTCAGCTGCACACATTGACAACTATAGGATCACACTGTACACACGATATATAAATTTCTATATACCAGTGCTGCCTCCATCCAGACCAGCTCCATAAGCCGACACCATTCCTGGGTCTCCAGCCTGGCCTGTCTCACCAACACGGATCTTGAAGGGGCTTCCAGGGATGTGAGAACCATTGAATTTCACATCTATTAGGTACAGGCCATTCTCTCTGGGGATAAATCTCACAGCATACTTATCTGTGAGAAAGAAGGTAAGAGGAAACTAGTTGAAGATCAGTTAAAAAAAAACAAACAAAAAAAACACTAGTTTTAATAAAACTTCACCAATAGGCTAACCTGCAACGTTGGTGCCAACCAAACCAATATGGTTTAAATAGTGTATATAATATGTCCTTTTTTAAGCTCTTAATCTCGCTCCTGGGTGCTTAATTTCCCCAAAAGATGGAAATTCCTCAATGATTTTCTTGGACCATTTTACAGTACAAGAAACAAGCCTTCAACCCATTGTTACCTTCATCGATCTCTGTGACACAGCACTCTTCAAGCGCTCCGGATGGACTGTGAACTTTAGCATCGATGACTCCCTTTGCCCCGTTTAGACTCACAGCAAAAGATGCCGGCTGGTTCACCTTTAACCCGGACTCCTGCATTAACACGACACTGCCAAACTCAACTTGGGATCAAAAACTGAGTAAACGTCTGGTGTTCAGCACAGCAAGTTCAAATATGCAACAGCTTTTTACCTAATATGACTCTACAATCTCTTACCTTCAGGCTAACAGGGTTAAAGAGAGAGGCTTTGAGAGACCAAGAAATGAAAGCCCTCCATCCCCAGCAATACACAAAATTAAGTAAAAAAAAGTTCAAATTAAGTTCAAAGTCAAAGAATAGAAAGACAAACAAGCCTCTTTTGCCCTCTTTAACCCTTTAGCCTATCACTTTCATCTGTTTTGGAGGAAGAGCTGTTGGGAGCCTTTAGGACAAGGCACGAGAAATACAAACAGTCCTTCAATATCCCAGAAACCCCAGCACACCCCTTGAACACAGCAGCAATGGATAACTGTGGCTTGTTTGGTGTGATTAGTGCATGCAACCTTTTGAGTCTCAACGTTATCAATTGAAACCTATTCCAGACACAGTTAAAGATCTACACATTTAACATACGCAGCTACTAAATGTGTGCATGTATGTGAGAGCATGTGGTGTAGTGGACAATTACCTCTCCTTTTATGTTTGCACTTGATATATTATACCTCACATTAAAACAAAAATCTAACTTGGTTTCATGTCATGGTGCTGTTTTCATTGTAGCTGCTGTGCCAAGGGTTGACTTGGAGTTGTTTTGGGTGGACAAATGTCTGTCTGTCTCGAAGCCTCACCTGAAGACTGGCAACAGTGAGACGGCGGGCGTCGTCAGATGGAGAGGCCACGGGCACCACAAATGGACTGTCAGGGATGTGCTCATCATTGAACCTGATGGACACTTCATAATCACCTGAAACCGATGGAGACCAGTCAGCTTCAACACTTACAACATACCATGAGGATAAACAAACTTCCTATAGTATAAATGAGTTGTATATAGAGGGACAAAAAGCCTCACCAGGCTCCTGGACAATGTAGGAGACACCGCTAGATCCATCCTTGCGGTCTTCAAAAGCAATCTCCGCCTTACTGGGTCCCTCCACTGCGATGGACAGACCACCAGCTCCTGCTTCACGGGTCCAAATGCTGAACTCCGCTGTACGTGAACACACAAGGGATTAAACTGCAGTCACATTTACCGTTGTTGTGTGCAAAATCCAGTCATTTCAACAGGTTCCCAAATGATCTGGATTTTTGTGTGAAGGCAAGATTTCTCAACGTGTCAAGTTATGCCAATTCACCACGCTGACCAACAGAAAGTTGCTATGTTCGAGAGTGACTTCTGTGTGACAACAGACAAATAATCCTTTTTTGCATCTTCAGGGCATTAAAGCTTATTTGATGTACTGGTCAAATCATACCTGGTACACCCGCCTCTGCTCTTTCTAATCCTGGGCCTCCAGCACGGACCTTATGGGCACCTCCTTCTCCAAGAGGACCCACAGTGAACTGGAAGGGGGATCCGGGGACATGTTGACCTTGATACTTCACACTGACTGTGTGCACACCCATCTCCGTGGGCACAAAGCGAATGCAGTAGGTGTTGTTTTCTCCCTCCATGATCTCAGCCTTGTGTATTTTGCCAGATGGGCTGGTCACCTGTGCGGTCATGTCTGCAATGCTGATCTCTGTGGGCCAAAAGTACAGAGGGCAACAAATGTAGGTGTATTAGAGGAGGGAATTGTTAATAATGACATTTATGTTAATGTTATTTTTCCCACAAGTCCTACCAGGGATCTTCAGACTGAGGTCACACTGGCTGCCAACATTGGCCACAGATGCTGCTCTTCTTCTGCGGGTGATGCTCTCCTTCATCCGACCTTCTCCTGTCACTTTCACGGTAAAAGCACTTCCTGTAGGAGTAACATAACACGTGAAGTTAAAACGCTAGTCAAATCACACAGCAATACAGGCCAAACTAAATCTGCCATTCTGAAAATATAGCAATGCTAGTAAATACCTGGAACATGTTGGTCAGCAAATTTGATGTTAATTATGTAATTTCCTGGTTCTGTGGGGGAATATGTGACTTTGCAGGTGCCATCTTCCTGATCTTCGGTGTTGATATCCACCTTACTGGGTCCCTCAATAGACAAACTAAGTCCTCCATATCCTAAAGATAAAAAAAAAAAAAATTACAAATAATTCAATAAATTCAATAGAACAAATACAAAAATATAAACAGTTTTTTTATAACTATTAAAAATATTAAGAAATACATAAGCAAAAAAGTATTAAAATGAATCCCTCGTTTTTACTTTTGAACATTTCATTCACCTGCATCTCTGGTGTCAATGATAAATTCTGCAGGCTCAAAGGTACGGGCTTCACTCAGGCCTTGACCAGTCACACGCACACGGCTGGCATCACCAATCTCTGATTGGTTGATCATGACTGAAATGGGGCTACTAGGAATATGACGTCCATTTTTCTTAATGTTAACAAGATGCTCGCCAATTTCCTTCGGCACAAATGAGATTCCTTGAAAAAAAAACACCAGAAATAGAGGGCTGCGATTAGCACAACTGCTGACTTCACACGGACCTGTCATGTCTGTCACTTCCATCGTAAAACTTACCCACATGCCCATTCCTGAGCATCTTGAGCAGGCACGGCTCCTCCCGACCAGAGGGGGTGGTAAGAGACGCGGTCAGCTGGCTGAGGTCCAGCTCACCGATGTCTAGAGGGATGTCAGCAGCTGAGCCCACCTTCAGATGAGACATGCGCATCGAGTCATCGCCTGTGGACAGACACCGAGTTGATGACATCACTACAAACAATGGACCCCCCCCTCTAAATATCAAAGCAGTGTTTAAAGCACCTGTGATCTTGGCCATGAAAGGGCTGCCGGGAATGTGCTTTTCGTTGTACTTGACAATGATGTTGTAATCTCCGGGAAGGACAGGGAGGTAAGACACAGTGCAGGTACCATTTTGATTATCAGTGCAGCTAATGTCTGCCTTTGACGGCCCTTCAATGGCCAGAGACAAACCACCTAATGAAAAAATAAAATCATAAATCGGCTTTTCATTGTGGACTGTTTAAATGACAGCATTTAAAGTTGTCTGTTCAAACCAGAGGTATTACTCACTATCCTAAATTAATGGCTTAAGCACTAGATGCATATATTTTAACCATATAGAGGAAATAATTAAGGATAAACATTAATTAAAAGCTTAAATTATTCATGCAATATACGAGTCAATCAAGATGTGAGCGTCTATACCCTCTCCAGCGTCCTTGGTGTTGACAGTGAAGACTGAAGGTTTATTGACCATACCATGAATTAGACCAGGACCATATGCAGTAACGTGACCGCTGTTGACATAGTCCACATAGAACTGCAGTGGACTTCCTAAGAGGGCCAAATAATTCATAATTAAGAACCACTATATTCATTAACCATTAAGGCAAATGCTTTTTTAAAGAATATCCTCAATTGGTCATTTGTAATGTTTGTATTGGTGGGAAAAGAAACAAAAGTGACCAAGTATGCAAGAGAATGAAACCAAGTACAGGTTCTTATACCTGGGATGTGTATTCCATCATATTTGATGTCCATCTCATGCAGGCCAGCCTCAGTTGGGGCATATTTCACTGTGACTGTGCCGTCCTTGTTATCTGTAATATCAGGCTTGGCCACTTTTCCTGAAGGCATTCTTACATCACCTGTGAGGCATTGGGTAAATGAGAATCTTCTAATACAAGTGAGGTCATTTCTATTTGATGGATTTGCAGAGTACATTACCTGTAATTTCTCCCTTCTGGATGGTGAAAGGAATGACCAAGTCGAAGGGTCTTAAACCAGCTACATCCAGTCCATTCATACCCAGTTGTCTGTCTGTAGCCTGTGAGGAAGGAGAGGGAAATCAGACAGATCAAAACTAACCATGGAGGTGGACACTGAACTCCGATAGAAATCAGAACCTGAAGATCTAAAGCTAATGTGTTTGTTTCTGTAGGTTTCTGTAATCTGAATTTACTAATTACTTAGTTTTGTTTAATATACATTTTTATTTCACTGTATGTTCAATGTATTTTACTAGGTCATGAGTCTACTCAAGAATAAAATTCAACAGACAAACAATAATATTCAACTAAGCATATCAAATTGCGGCTGATGTCCATATACTACAGTTTAAAAGTTTTGAAAAAGTTTGCAAAGCTGAATTTTCAAAAATCCTACTAATATGGTGACTTATTGCTTAAAATGATCCCCCTTATTATCAATGTTAATAGCAGTTGTGCGGCTTAATATTTTTGTGGAAAAATTGAGGATTCTTTTATGAATAGAAAGCATTTATTTGAAATAGAAATCTTTGGGACCATTATAAATGTTTTTTTATAATGTTAAATGGACATTTAAAAAAATAAATATACACCCATTACTGACCCCAAACTTTTTAACTGTAGTGTATATTGTTTTTGGTCAAGAAAACACAAATGAAGAGCACAAACAGCAGACGTGACAACAGAACCCTAAAATAAATAAATTAATGCAGATGAAAAACAATAAATGGAGATGACGACGAGGATGATGATGCAGCCACCAACACTGTGAGAGGAGAGAATGACATTCTAATGAGAAATGGCAGGATGAGTCAGTGATTGACCAATCTGGAGAAGGGGGTGGAGAAAAAGCCAAGCAGACAAGTGGCAATGTGACCAACGCAACGATGATGTACCACACAAAAAAACAACAATTGAAATGCCAACACAAAAAGACAATGACGGTGTCAAACACACAGCTTAAGCTCTGCAACAATCAGCCATTTTGTCCAAATGTAGATTGCCCACATTTATTGCTTTCCAAAATGGCTGTCACTCTATAAATCAATGTATTGAAGAATCCACATGAAGGAAGAATCATGGGAAATAAAATTAAAGAAACCTAAACCTGGAGGAAGACAAAAACAGTAGGGGGAAAAGGGGAAGGTTGTAGGACTGATTGGGGACTTGTCAGTAGCAGAGCAGGAAATGGAGACAGGGAGGAAAGAGGGGCGTGTCAGTACCCATGGCTGGCCCATGTTGGGCGCGTAGGCGTACTGCAGGTTCTGGGTCTGCTGCATTAGTTGGTCAGGGGAGTCACCTTCCAAAGCCTGAGACAGGGCAACAGAATCAAAGATGAAATCCCTCCAATTACAACCACCATCTCTGATTCAAAGCGGCTCAACCAGGATGCCACTAAGAAATTTAGTTTAAGATTCTTGACATTTCAAAACTATAGTTCATCCCAAAATGGTATAATTTCTTTACCCTCATATTTTTCCAAAACCACTCGTTTTGTCTGAGGAACTGGCCAAAAAGTAAATCTTAATATTTGTCCTAGCACAGTGGATCTCAACAGCAAACGACCAAGGCCACGGGATAACAATGAATAAAACTTACACACAAAAAGATGTAACCAAATTATAGATGTAACCTCAATATTATACTGCTCTACTATTTAAGCTCATTGTTATTAGACGTCGACACTGTCAGTGTCTTAAATATTACAGACATTTGAAATGATAAGTCCAGTCGATGGAAAAGTGCTTCTGTCAGATCCAAATCACCCGGTTGTCACTCCCGTAAATAACCAATTTGTATTTAAGAGCCTAATTATTTCAAGCGATGACCACCAAACTCAACACAAACCTTCAGGATGTTATGATTATGTAGACAATGTGTTTTCTAACTAATCATACATACAGTTTTTCTTAAATTGACGATTAAAACTCCTCAAAATTCCATAGACTTACAATAATTGAATATTCAAATGAGCAGAGACTCTGCAAACTCCAACTGTCAAAAAAAGTAATTTAAACAAATTCAAACTCAAATATCTATCCATCCACCCATAAGCCTATAGCAACACTAAAAACACCTGGGTAGTTCTTACTTAAATTGGACCATAAAGTCATTTGGTTATTTGGTTTATTTGGTTGCATCATTTGTTCTTAAGGCAGAATGTAGCAAGTAGGTTGCGAGCTCTCTGTAAAGTGATGTGTAGTCACGTATGATGTTTACCCTCCATATTCCAATAGCAGCCTTCAAATACGTCAACAGAAGCTGTCTTGAATGCCATGAATTTCAGTTTATCCTTCATTCTAACCATTTTTGCCCCACATAACTAACATTTCCTTTAAAATACAATACTACTAAACCATGAAAAACACAATAGGTATTTTTATATTATATATATATATATATATATATGGTCAATAACATTCAGTGTGTGAGTTCTAACTTAGTGCCCATTTACGTCAAAACTAGGCTAAGTTGTAACTTAAGTTGCAACCGGGATGTTAACACCTACTAACATCCTAAAATATGCCAGCCACATGCTAAAAATTCTAACAATTTGCTAAAACTTATGCTATAAGTGCTCAAATATGCTATGAACACATTGCATAAACTATTTTACATTAAAACATTACATTTTGCTTTTTACAGTTAAAAGTCAAAAATGTTGAGAACCACTGGCCTAGAAACTAGCAGCATCTGATTCATTACATGTGTTTTTGGTTTTCCTTCAATAAAGCAATTGGAGTTCACATAACTGGCCAAACATTTGTTTACAAGTCAAACTTGTTCAGTTCACTGATGCGACCAATGATCAGTCACAACAGTTAACAACTCACTAGAGGGGGAAATTATCAATAAACAACTATACTTAAATTTCCATCTGTTCACCACACAAAGCTCTCACATGGCTGCAGAAGGAAATACGGCACACAAGTTACGAGTTACTATGTGATATTTTTATGGTAGTTCAGGTGCTTTTGACACTGCTGTATCCTGTTTTTAAACTTGAATGCTCCAATCCCCACAAGAGAGCACCTATAACATTAATCTAAATTTCTACTTTTGTTTCATGGAAGAAAGAAATACCGTTTTGGAACAACATGAGGATGACAATTTTAATTTTGGGGTGAATTAATCCCTTAAATTGCATGTTGATGCTTACCACAGTGTAATTGCAACAATGAGCTAGGAATTCCTTCACACCGTAATGATGGTTTTGCACTGAAGTTTCACAGTGTATATTTACTGCACAATCCCACTAGAAGGGCTACCTGTAAGAGTTTGTCCACCGCATGAAATGAATATAGTGATCCATATGAATAAAGGATCTGTATGGCATATGTACCGTGACTTGGAAGGGGCTGTTGGGAATGTGCTCTCCACCGAAGCGCACACAGATGACGTATTTCCCTGGCTGGGGTGCTGTGTAGAAGATGTCAAATGTTCCATCCTCATTTTCAACTACGTCCACATCCACCTCGCCTCCATCTGGAGTGCACACCGTGCATGTCACCTTGCCCTTCCCAGCAGCCTTTGCATCCACAGTGATGACTGTCTGCTCTCCGATCTGAATGGTTGGACCAACTCCAGCTCCTACAGAATAGAGGGTAGTTTAGTCGCAGATAATGTGCAGGTAGCTGTTTAGTTATTAGCAAGTTTAGTACCCGTCCCTCCAGAGTTACATTCCACCATGCACTAGATGCAAAATGTCTGGAACGCCAAGGCAACAGATGACTTAAAAGTAGGATCCATCACCAGTGGTTCTCAACCAGGGGGCCACAGAAAGACTTTAAAAGTTTTTAAATTAATAGATTGAGTTCAATTATCTTAATATATTAAATTTAAACATTCACGATTCACGACATATCACAATGAACCATGGGTAATTTATTAATTAAATAATAATAAAAATTCCCAGCTTCTGTTAATTAAAAAAAAAAAAAAAAAAGTTATTACAGCAGAAATACAGAAAATATCAGCCTCCATTTGTCCAACACACCACTCAAAGACTTTTAAATCAAAAAGGTTTAGAATCACTGATCTAGATGTCTTTTCCTCCTCTGTGACTACAAAAAGATGGATCCACCATCCTGTTTTCTGTTGCCTCAATTTCCAGAGTCCTACTATCCTTTTAACAATGCAACCAGTAAAAATCTGAGCTGAGAGTACATCCCATTCCATTTTAAAGACCTGATACAGTAAGTTAGTGATTAGTCACCTGCAGTCGACAACTAATTCACTATTGTACTTCAAGTCAAAGTCACTTTGAAGTAACAGGAAATGCAAGATAATCTAAATGTGGACTATCATACACAAAGGCAATTTTGCATGCAGATCCAAACTATAAGACTACAGCATTATTCAAAGCGCTTACCCAAACCGTGACCTCCGATTGAGACTGAGACCGTGAAGCAGAGCAAGAAAAAGTGGAAAAGTAACAATCAGGGCAAAATACAACAAAATGTGTGCAAGAGATAAAACAAAAGTGGGGAATGAAGTGATGGGAATGTGAGCAGCACTGCACAGAAGGTGTGTGCGCGAGTGTGTGTGTCTGGGTGGGGGATGAAGATGGGAGAAGTACACAGAAACTTTACACACTGTATACAAAAGATTTTTAAAAAAAAGTTCCCTTGTGAAAACCAGCCTGAACATTAAGTTATAGATTAGACAAAAAAGGCTTAAAGAACACAGAGGAGAGTCATCAAAACATTTTGTTTCCAGTGGTTCCCAAACCACAGGATTATTCTGATCCTTCCATTCAGTGTGTATACTGGCAGACACAAGAAATGGGTAAATAAAGAAGCAAACTGCCCTCTCTTTTATGTAATATGGATAACAAGCAGTTTGGCTCACTTTGCAGTGAAAATATGAGGCGTTTATATCTATATATTATGACTGCATGACGAGCAAACACTGATATTGCAATATTTCGTTTTTCTTCAATACAAATTGCGATATGAAACCCCCCCCCCAGAATTTTTTTACAATTATATATATATATTTTTTTATTAATTGTTCGAGTGATTAGTGTGATTTTTGTTGGTGTGTGTGTATCTGCATAGTAAATAAAAACTTCAAAAAGCTGAAACATTTGAGCACAAACCATATTTTCAGGGTTGAACAAACCTTGGGTGTTCGCACTTAGGTAAAATACTCACAAGAACAAACTCCGTAACCATATTCACTTAAGCTTTCTTAGGCCAAATTCCAACTGTTTGTGACCTATTCAATATGACTACCGTATTTCCTCAAATAAAAGCCTGCAATCAATTAAACGCTGGGCCTCTGATAGTGGCCGGGGCGTGGCCAGCACAAACAAATAAAGGCCGGTCTCAAATTAAGGCCTGGGAAAAATTATTTCCTTTCATTTCATGTGCATTCAAGTTCAGCATAATGTGCAGTAGGGTTGTGCCGAAGGAGCGAAACCATCGTGACCATCGCCCCCCGCTGGGAGTCTTGCGAGTGCGACGCACAATCCTGGTCTCTTCTATACTTAACCTAAACACTTTGCAGGGATTGCTCTGTAAATTAAATTGAGAATATAACTGATGCATATCTGCCATTTTAAATACTGTAGTCTATGAGAGATGTGACGTGTGTTAGTCTGTGAAAGCTACACAAATATTGATCTTGACAATCTCTTAGCCTCTTGTCTTTTTTACACATCTTACTCTGCATTTAACTTAAACTATTTTATTTTGTACAAGAAAATTTATTTTGAAGCCTATGCTGTTATGTTATTGAAATATTGTAAAGTGGTCATTTGAACGACACGAACGAACGTTTAAAAAACTATGCAAAATCAAAATTGAATAGCTCCATAATGGATTGAGAAAAGTGTGCGCATTAGTTGGGTTAGAAAAATTACGAAATTATAGGGGTTTTTTTTTAAAGTAGAAAATAAGATTTATGTAAAGAGATATATATTAAAATAAAAAGTGCTTAAAGGAACACAACTCTTAAGTGGAAGTAAGCTTTTGTTTCTATTTTCTATGGAATATAGAAAGCACATAAGTTGGGTTAGTAAAATATCAAAATTATAGAGTTTATATCGAGTCTATAAAACACGAAAGAACAAACATATAACAAAAAAAAAAAACTTCGTTTTGTATAAATTGCATCTTAATTTGAATCTATGTTTTATCAACCTAATTGCCCGGATTTAATAAATAATTAGCAAATAGCCTATAACAGACAATGACATGGAGGCGGAGGTGGCCGCCTAGCGTGATCAATGCACACACCGCAACAGTCACAATATGACCTCATGTATGTTTTAAAAACACAATTCAACTTATAAATAATACTTTTTAATGGGCCACTTAAAATGTTTATTACAAATAAATTATTAAATTCTAAAAATGAACAAAAAATTGCATTGCATTTGCAATCCTTTGAAACCACCCCACTTCCCGCGCCCCTGGTGATATCTGTCCTCTGGAACGCTATCGCTTTTCATTTAAAACGCTTTATTTAAAACAAATTATTTTTTTCAAATAGATGGAATTCGAAATACAGGCCTGCCCCTAATAAAAGCCTGCTTCAAATAAAAGCCGGTGACCTTCTGCAGTTCAGGTAAATAAAGGCCCGGGCTTTTATTTGAGGAAATACGGTAATTTAAAAACACAAGAATCATGTTATTTTAAACTAAAATAATACAATTAAAAGTATAACATTAAAACAGCTTTAAATAAAAACATTAAAAAAAAATTATTTAAGCATCATTTTAAAAGTTACAATACTAATACTTCCTAATTTTTTTAACATTAAACCATTGTGATTTTACTTTGGCAGTTTGCAAACAATATGCTACCGGTTTCAGAGTGAAGCATAGTACAGCTCGATAGTTTTTTTAGCTGTGCTTCATATTTAATCAAATCGTGAAGGCTACGATTATAATAAATCACATTAAGCCATACCGCAATATCGATTTTATTCTGATATATTGTGCAGCCCTACTATATTATGTACTTTAGAGCTCTGATAGTTCATTCTGAAATAAATAGAAATGGGTCTACATGGTACATATAATCAGTAAATGTACAGACTGGTAAATTGTGTTGCCTGATACGACCTGAGCATTACATACCTGTAACTGTGCATTTGCTGGCATCTCCTGTGGGCAGGGCCCTGATACGATATGGGGAGTATGGGATCTCATCACCACCATACTTGATGAGAATAGTGTAACGGCCGGTCATGTCAGGCACATAGGACACAAGGTATGTCCCATCCTGATTATCACGAATGTTAGCCTTCTTCGGCTTCCCTTCAGGGTCCTAAAATAAGCATTAAGAACCAAACAATACATAAAAAGGTTGAAAGAGGTTGTAAGAGCTACTTTATGGCTGTAAAGGGAATCATCAGCTCACAGTGATCTGGACAGCCAAGAGTCCCTCTCCTGCATCTTTGGCATCAATAGTGAACTCCACGGGCAGACTGGCAGGCACACCAGTGGTATTCAGACCAGGACCGCTGGCACGGACCTTACTAGCATCATGAGTGGGCAGAACCTTTACCTTATAAGGACTGAATAAAGAGACCAAAAACAGTGTGAGGGGAACTAAAGACCAAGGAAGGACAGGAACCAAGGGAATTAAAAAATCCACCAGGCCTGATATATTAGGAAGTCAATGCCAATACCAATATCAACACAACAGAAAAACCAATCTGCTATTGAATACATTACTTTATGCTGTTAAATATTAATATGAACAATAAAACAACCAAAATATTCCTCTAATTGACAGTACTCACTATTAGTGCTGTAGCAAGTGTGATAGTAACATTTAAGCATAGACTCTTTACTTTGGTACTGGCACTTTTGACGGCACTAAAACTTTTTTTTTTTGTATTTGTATTGCAAAATCCAGGTTGACAGATGATAGATAAAACAATAAAACAGGCATAATATGTTTAAGATCCATTTTTAAAACCAATTTTGATTCTAGACTGACATTAACCTTTCCAAGTGTCTCCTAAACAGAAACAGAATAAACCACATGACTGAGCATAAGGTGGCCTAAAGTTTACAGACATATAAAAGGTTGGTGGTGACAGATCTGAGGTTGCAGTTTACCTGTTTGGGATTTCCTCATCAGCATACAGGACGTTAATTGAATACGGCCCTTCCCTGGTGGGTACGTAGCTGACAGTGTGAGTCCGGTCACCATTATCTACCACCTCAACAGGCTCCACGACTCCTTCATAACATAGTAATCGTCACAATCTTCCAATTCAATGGATGAGGGGAAAAAAAACATCCGAACAAACAAGATGACTCTTGAGTCATGCTCACCTTTAGGTCCCTGCACTCTGACCTGCAAAGGAGCCACTCCAGCCTTGCTTGCATCCACAGAAAAGACCTGTGGGATATTGGCACGCACATTGTTTCCAAGCCCCTGACCCTGGCATTTCACTTTAGTTGCGTCGACAGTATCGTGGACAGGTACAGAGAAAGGGCTTCCTGTTTCAAAGTAATATCAAAGGAATTAAAGTGTGCTTTAAGTAATAAATGTAAAGAAAAAGTTAAATTTTGCCTATCCTATCCGTAACTTTAACCATAATATGAGTTATGAGATCATTGCACCACTAACAAATAACTAAACTCTAACACATGACGCAAAAATACTGACCAGTGATTGGTTGGCCTCCATAGGTGACATTGAGGTTGTATGTGCCTGACTCATATGGGATGTATTCAACACAACAGCTTCCATCTTTGTTATCAGTGCAGGACATTTTGGCCTCAGAAGGTCCCTCCATAGCCAGCCCCAATCCACCTGTACCGGCCCCACTGCACAAGATACAGACAAGGAGTGAGGCAGAGAACCTTTAAACCTTCAACTTACTGACGCAGTGATCGATTTGATCAAGGTACAGCAGCTCAAAATGAAACAAAGCAGAGTGTTAAATCTACCCACCGGGTCTCCACTGTGAACTTGTTGTGTTTGTTGGTGATGCCAGACTGAAGTCCTGGGCCATGTACACGCACACGTGCCGGGTCACAACCCTCGGTCACCGGCACACGGAACGGGCTCTTGGGTACCGGGGTGTTATCGTAAGCGACCTCAACATTGTGTGTGCCTATTAATATACGCCACAGAAAATTAGCGTAAATACAATCTTTAATATTACAGTAATATACTACACTTTAAAAGTGGTGCACTGCATATCCATCTTCAACTTACCACAAATGCAGCCAAGATGGATACAATACAATATATTTTAAAAAAAATATTAAATAAAACCCTAACAACTAAAATTAACAATTTTATAAGCTAAAAATAAATTCAAAGCATCACATTACAATTTAACATAGCAAATGTCAAAAGGAATGACCTTTTTTTGTAAGGATTCCATTTAAGTGGTATTACATTAGTGCAATTCAATTAATTCTAAAGATTAATGTTAGTTGAGCATTAGATGACCAAGATAATATAAAAATATAAACGGAAACTCACCCTCCTCATAAGGTGTGTACTCCACTTGATAAGTGCCGTCTCCCAGGTCTCTGATCAGAGCTTCAGTGCGGTTGCCTGATGGGTTATTGATACATGTCTTGATATGATTGCCACCCGTTTTGGTGAGAGCACGAGCATCCACAGTGAAATCAGTAGTGGCCTCCCGGAAAACGCCTACAGATTAACAAATTGAACAAAGTGAATAAATGAGCAAAGACAAGGAATTAATGTCTTCTTAAACCTGAGAAGACCTCACTACCTTTGCCCTCTACTCCGGGTCCAAAAACTTTTACTCCACCAGTTTCCACAGCAGGCTCCACGTTGAGTCTGGCTGGGAAGTTTGGCACATCCTGATCACCGTAGCGAATGGTGAGTGTATAAGCTCCAGGGTACAGAGGAATATAAGTGATGGTGTAAGTTCCATCCCCATTGTCTTGAATATGGACTTCAGCCTCAGTGCCATTGTCTGAGATGATCTCTATAGTCAGCTCAGCAGGACCAGCATTAGTGCAATCGACCACAAACTTTCCTGGCTCGCCAACCTTAGCTCTCTCCAGACCTGGCCCAGAGCATCGCACCTACACATAAGAGATGTTGGGATATGAATGAAAGCGTGCACTAAAGCCAATAAGGAGCTCAGATGCCAAAACCACTCACTGAGAAGTTGTGCAACCTTAAGCAAATTACAGTGTGTAGAATAAATACCCCACAAGAGATTTCCTAATTCCTTTGTCATCTTGTTAAACCAGCAATAATATTTAATTCCTAGGTTGAGCAACATTTCCAAACTGCCTCACCTTAGATGGGTCAGAGGGTGCAATGGCTTCCACAGGGAATGGACTGCCAGGGATGGGGGCACCGTCATATGTCAGTTCAACCTCATAGGGTCCCTTATCCCTGGGGATAAAACGAACCTGGCTGGTTTCTGGGCTCAGGCCTGGTTCAACTTTACAGGGCACGGATTTGCCAGATGGGCCTGTAACCTTTGCGCCAACCTTGCCCTGACCACCTGCTCCTTTAGACTTGACCGTGACATCCTGATCTTTTCCAACCGCCATTGCTGGGAAAAAAAGGAGCAGATAATTTGATTTTTAAGTGGGTGTTCATATCTCCGGTTAATTGGTCACAAGTTAGACAAGGAAAGTGATAACTTACTTTCGCCAAGACCAGCCACTTTAACTTTACTGAGGTCCAAAGATGGGGAAACTGCTACAGCAAACGGGCTCTTGGGAATGGGATCACCCCCATAGGTGACATTCAAACCCATATTGCCCTAAAGAAGAAAATGATCACTTTACAGATTTCACCAGTACTCAATAGATAAATTATATTTAGAAAACCATTTAAAAAAACAAAAAAAACAATACAATATTCAGCTCAAAACCAAACAATAGTAATAATAAAAAATTAAAAAAAGTGTGCCTACATGTTGGACTGGGGTGTATTTAACAGTGTGTGTGCCGTCATGATTGTTGATGATGTCAAAGTCACGGACCGCCTCTCCCTTGTTGGGTCCAATGAACTGAGCGTCAAGTTTAGCTTTGCCTGCAGCCTTTGTGTTCACAGTGAAGTGAGTTGGTTTGTTCAACTCCACACCTTGAAGAGAAATAAGAGCTATTTTTGTTCACTATTATTTGATTCACCTTTAACCTATAAACAAAACTTGGGGGGGGGGGGGGGGGGGGGACCAAACATATTTTGGACTTAATTATTTCTTCAAAAGTAACTGAGTGTGTAAAATAAATTAATGAAATGCAAACAATAACATTTAACCCTTGTGCATTATTCAAATTCACTTTATTAGACACACTAATATGCTGTTATACTCCATATAAAAGTCCATAGAAAACTCCATTGAAAAGCCAGAAACTAAGCTTTTTTTACACAGTCCTATCTAAAGGGTTAATGGTGCCACATGGTAATCAACTGCAAAATTTACAAATTTTACCTCTTCCCAACAGGGAAAACCATCAACAATCAAAAATGCATGAGTATATGGTGTTATGGCGTTGCAATCAAAAAAATGTGGTTATAATGGAAGTCAATGGGGCAAAAACAGCCACGAACAGTAAATGAGGGAGAAAATTTTGTAAATATGATGCCGCACAAAAACTAACAATGCATCAAAGCCAATGTTGTTTCTGATCTTTGACATGTCCAAGACTGTGATAAAAGGTAAAAAAAAAAAAAATTAATCCAGTCCACAATCACATTTTATATTGAAAATAAGTCATTTTGTGTGTTTTTTCCCCAAATCAGTGACATCATTTATGAATTTGGCAATTAAAGAGTTAAAATCCTGATTTTTATTTTTATTTTTTACATTAAGTAGTTTTGATCAGGACTGAGGTTGATTAATAGATTTATGCAAAAAGAATTGAAAAAAAATATTTAATCGGATACATTTTTACAGCAGTTTAATTTAGTGGCTGTTTTCATCCACGAACATAACGAAAGGGTAGTGAATTTGCTCAGAGTGTACTGTTGAGTTTGAAAAATTTCAAAGCATTTTCCCAAAATATATGTTAAAATAAGATTTGTCACCAAAATCATTCCATTTGCTGAAACGCAGAGAAAGTTATGGCCAAATTAAGACTCAAAAACCCCCCATAGTGGATGAAAACATCCCCAATAGCACATAAGGGTTAATTTACTTGTTCAACAACAAATTACAAGCATGACGGCTGACAGAGATGCCCATGTTAGTCTTTGCAATTTATCTCACCAGTGCGGCTGAGTCCAGGCCCCTCTACTTTAACTTTGCTGGCATCATGAGAGGGATCGACCTTGATTCTGATGGGAGTCATGGGAATGGTCTAGAAAAAAAGGGAGAAAAAAAAAAATTAATAAAAGAAACCACTAGACCACTTCACCACATACACATGTGCTTCTCCTCTTACCTGTTCAGCAAATAGCACCATGATTGTGTAGCTGCCTGCACCAGGGGGAGTGTATTTGACAGTGAATGTGTCATTGTCATTTCTAATGATGTCAAAATCGATGTCAGCCTCAGCAGGTCCCACCACACCTGGAGCACATTTGATGCCTATGCTGATGTCACCTAGAAAGAGAGACCAAAAAAATCTATTAGGCTTATTTGACCATAAAAAGACATGAGGATATTAGTTCACATCGTTCTTTTACAATAAAAGCTCTTACCCTGTCCAGCCTCAGCGCAATCCACAGTGAAGTATGTGGGTTCAAATGCTTTCAGGCCCGTCTTGGCTACTCCAGGTCCTGATACTCTAACCTTATTGGGATGGCACCCTGCTCCAATATTCATCTACACAACAATTTAAAAAAAACATTACTGGTGTGCATCTTGAGACAAAACAATGGCAGTGAGTCAGTGACATTTTAATACATGTCAGTGCAAGTTGCTTTCAGTTACAACAGCTCAAACATGCATTTTAGTATGGGTCTAGGTTTAAGCCTTGTCTGAGAAACTGGAGGATTAAGTGATGCATTAAGTAACAAACAGCAATGGTAACACTTGAAGCTTATATACACAAGTTTTTGTAATGCATTAATTATGCCTTATAATGATCTAACCACATTTATAATACATAAATCATACCTATTGTTACACCTTGAGAAATAGAATTCATTAAATAAAAAAAAAGGAATCAGCAAATATCAATGCATATAATATTATGAAAACACACTACTACGCAAGAAACATCTCATGGATGCTCTGGGACACATAGTAATAGTAATTCTAAAGATCTTAACCATATCTGAATTACAACCCACCCTGAATGGGCTCTCTGGGATGTTGACTCCGCCCCATGACACCATCACAGTGTGTTTGAGAGGTTTGCGAGGGGTGTAGCTGCAGGTGTATGTTCCATTGCCATTGTCCTTCACCTGCACATCCACTGGGTTTCCATCACGGTCCTGAGAGGGAAAGAGCTTGTTAGTGCTTTGATTTAGAGAGAGGTAGGTCAGTTATGAGCAATCAAGCAAGAGCCACACCTGAGCTTGAATCTTTAGAGGAGCTTTGCCACCTAGTTTGGCATCCACAGTGAACTCGGCTGGTTTGCCGACTGACAGGCCAGAGCTCTGCAGACCTGGACCATAAGCTTTCACCTGAATTTTAAATCGAGTCACACCAACAGCCCAAATTAAATCTGTACAGTATGGACTACCAACTGCTCATATTAGTGTCAAACCACTAGAAGGAAGCCAGATTCATTACCTTGTCAGGATAAAAGTCTTTTCCCGGACCAGGCACAATTTCAGCCATGAAAGGGCTGAGCTGGATGTCCTCATTCTTACAGAGCACATGAACGGCATATTCGCCTGGTTCTGTGGGCCAGTACCTCACGTCACAGGAGCCATCTCCCTTATCATCACATTCGATCTTAGCCGGGGATGGGCCCTCCACTGAGAAACCTGAATGGAGAATTCCCAAAATTGAAATTGTTCTGGATTTGCAATTTAAACATTTTTCTGCATTCCTGATCAAACAGGCAGATAAAAGTAGACCAAGCTAGTGAACTATACCCAGAGTTCCCACATCATCCCCGACAGCTTCGACCACAAAGTCAGCAGATTTGCCTACAACACCACTCTCTAGACCTGGACCCCATGCCCTCACTGGCTGCGGTCCTGCTTCAGATCCGATCTTCACCTCAAATGGGCTGGATGAGAGATGGGAGATATTTAGTCCAAATCACCTCTAGTTTAAACAGTAGATCATGGCACTAGCAACACCAAAATTATGGTTTAAAGAACATTGACTGATATGTGACATGTCACATGGGATAAAAGTGCTTGACCAATGTAAAAATATAAAGGTGTTCTAACCTGCGTGGGATGTGTTGTCCGCCCCATGTGATTGTGATGATGTAATTCCCAGGTGTGCTGGGGTAATACTCAAAGCTGTAAACACCATCTCCCAGATCCTTCTTCTTACAGGGCTCCTCAAGACCCTCTGTGTAATAAATACTATAGTTGAGTAACTAGATCATAAAATATCTAGTACTGTAGAACAAGTTAATACAGAGGGCTCTGGCAGTGTGAATGTGAATAGGAGTGTGACGTCCACTCACTGGGCCCTTTGATGGTGACTTTCAGTTCTCCAGTCCCAGCTCCTTTGGTGTAAACCTTAAACTCAGCAGTCTCCTTGATTCTCAAGCCTTTAGGCTGCAGACCACGGCCCTTGGCTTTACACAGGCTTGGATTACAGGCTGGTTAGAAAAGACAATCAAGTTAGTATAAACTTGTAGTTAATGGTTTCCATTTACAAAAAGGAAAGCAATTTATTCTTATAGGTTGTAAAAGGTAAAAAAATAAAATAAAACCAGTAAGTATTATTATTATTATGAGAGTTTAAAATAAAGTCACACTGTCTGATATAAAGTTGTAACTGTTAAATGTCACAATTATGAGATCGTTCATTTCTGATTTGTAATTTTTTAGTGCTGTCAAATTGATTAATCACATCCAAAATAAAAGTTTGTTTATATAATATATGCATGTATAATTATGTGTGTATTAATATGCACGCATGCATGTATACATTTAAGAAGTGTTTTTATATCAAGATCCACACCCACACAACTTCTTTTGTACACTGCATTACCGTTATCAAGCTTTTTTTTAAACGGACTAATTCAATTATTTTCTTCTATGATATCAAAAGCTGTTGATAGAGCAAAACTTCTTTTGAAACTCTATTCTTTAAAAAGGAAGGAAACACTGAGCGTGTTAGAGGAGAGATATTGGGCTCTGCTCATGGAGTAAATTCTTATCTTTTTCTGTCTTGATCCAAAGGAAGTGTCTGTGGTATGAATGACTAAGTGCTGAATAATACTGGTAGAAAACTGTCTGATAATAAAATGCCATTTTAAATGTTCCATTTGACTACTGCACCACACACTACTGAGTCACAGGAATTTTGCTTTGCATCCAACGACACTGATAACATGGTCTATGCGTCTCCTAAGAAACGAACATCTATTAGCACTTATACGGACTGTTAAACATTTTCAGGTCAGTGGTCCAAAATTATGTCAAGTAATATCACTGGCATTATAATGTAAAGGGTTTGTTGCCTAAAGTGAGGGGCAACTGAACAAGAAAACAAAAAGGACATTGACAAAAGCAGCAGGTCAAGTACCCAAGACATATCCAAGGAAACAGGAAATGACATCAAAAGCCAAAAGGAGGCCGATCCAAACAGAGAAGGAAAGATACCAGTGGATGTAGACAGCACCCGTCCTTCAAAAGGAGAGACACAATTTCCAGTGAAGAAAAACAGAGGGAAAAAGACAGCAAGAAAAGCAATGCAGACAAAAGAACATGCAGCAAGGACAGATAACAAAACTAAACTCTCACTAATATAAAGAATAGTTAGTGGTAATGGCCTTTCCATGCCTCATTTAAATTAATCCTGTGTGTATATCCTCTTGACCTACTTCCCTTTCCTGTCTTTCAAACGAAATATATTCATGCTTCGCTCTTCCCTGGAACTTACCCTCTCCCACATGAACTGTGTAAGGGCTCTTGGATATCTGGCCCCCAGCAAATGTGATATAGATGATGTGCTGGCCCTCCAGAGTGGGCTTGTAGGTGCATCGGTAGCTGCTATTGCCCTTATCCTCAATACTGCACTCAACAGTGTCCTTTTTTCCACTGGGGTCCATAATGACCACCTCGACCTCTCCTATTCCAGCACCTAAGAGAGAAGTTATAAGCCTATTTAGCCTACATCATTTACTTGGATTAAAAAAGGAAAATGCTTATTTTGCATATTCATTTTTGATTTTCATGTGTTGTTTATTCAGTATTTATTTAGTTTTATAAATAGGACTTAAATATAAAATGAAAACAAAAAGACCTGACGCACGCATATCCAAACACTGTTCCTGTGAGCTGGTTACGACTGGATTTACGTTAAAACTCACCAAGATGGGCATTGAGACATTTTTGAGTGTATTTGACCATTTATAAACTGGAAAAAGGGGCTCATTTTTGCACTTGTATGTCAGAGGCGGCTTTATTACGGTATGTGTGTGCGCTTCAGATGCGAGCGCGGAATCTGCGGGAATTAGTAGAATTAACGTTATGTGCAACCCCGCGCAAAATTCAGACCGGTCACACCAATACTAACAAAAGTCCAGCAAAACACCCGTTCTCAATGTTCAGAGGATTAAACGGACTGAATGAGAGGAGGCGGGTGCGTGTCACTCGTTGTCGGTCGGAGAGGAGAGCGCAGCTGATATCGATACTGTAGAAAATGATTATTGTATCGTTTCAGATATTTCAGTATCGATATAGCGAAATATGGATATTTTTGACAACACTAGCAGGCATACACACAGGTTTGAAGACTCGTTCTCTCGCCCCCTACAGTGCAATTCGGCTAGGTGTACATCCGCTCTAAAATATCAAGGTGAAAGTCATCATAGCTTGCGTAGTATAGACCCAGCTCCCAACCCAACTTTGAAAATAGATTAACGGCAATATTTTTTTTTATCGCCCAATAAGAGTCTCACGATAACGCAGCGCGTTAACACCGATAACGGCCCACCACTAGATAAAATAAAATAAAATAAAAATGTATGTCACACTATGTATGATATACTGTGGGCAAGTACCAGCAGTGTAGACATCAAAATATGTGGTTTTGTTGGCAATGTTGCCTGCAGGCTCAAGTCCTGGGCCCTGGGCAGTGACCTTGCTGGAGTCTCCCTGGGCCATTCCCACATCCACCTCAAATGGACTCTTGGAAATGTGTTGCCCTGCAAACAGCACTGTCACCTAGGAGAACAGACACAGGTCAGTCTATTAAAAGCCAGGCAAGACTGTTTCTTCCACACTTTGAGGCACTGACCTTAATTTGAATATCATATATTGTGCTTTGTCCCATTCTATGTTTTCTATTTGATCTTTTTTAGGTGTCTGTAAACTTTTGGGTACCTTGTGTTGTCCAGTGACTTTTGGTACATAGAATACGGAGTAAGTGCGGTTCTTGTCATTGTTGGCTGTGACTTTAGCCTCCTCGCGGTGGCCGGCTGGGTCTTCCACATAAACCAGTACCTCGCCCTGACCAGCGCTGATGGTCTCAACAGTGAAAACGGCCTTCTTCATCACAACATTACCTGTGGGCTCGATACCTGCATGGCAGAAAACAATACCCATGATTCTTATCTTAACCAAGAACTGACTCTCAAACATATTAAAACGATTTATAGCAAACATCACTAAACTAAAAACCAAAGCAAACAAAACTGTGATAAGTAATTACCTGGTCCATATGCACGGGCCTTTTTAGGGTTGAGTTTGGGCCGCAGGGGAGCACCAGGCTTGAGTTTTGCTTTGGGGAACTGGGACAGATAAGTCATAACAGAGTGCTCGTCCACATTGGGATCAACAATTTCTTCTGGAGTGATCACCTGGTGAAGAAACAAGGCATGTGATTTGTAAAGGCATGTTCATTGTAAAACAAGGTAATTTTTTGTGCAATATGGTTCATTGTGCAAGCCCACATGGCAGCAGGAAATGTATGTTGAGTGGCAAAAGACACACAAGAAGAAAAGTCTGTATCATAGTAACTTCTACCCTGAGGACGGAAACATATCTAACCACATGCATAACCGACGGCACGCAATATGCCAGGCTTGGCACGCATCGGCACAAAAAAACCTTACGGTGTCGTTTCAGGACATCAGTAGAGAGTGTGATTTGACTCAGTTCCTTGTGTGTCATTTCTTTAAAAAAATAATATCAGTAAACGATGAATAAAATCATAAGCACTTCTGTAATAATAGGTGAGATACATACTGCAACTGTACCATTATGACCAAGGTGAAAACAGCATGTGGTGTGACAGAGCCAAATTATTTGCTTCCTTGCAATTCAGGTTATGATGAAACTACAAAAGCTGTGGTTGTTGCACAGTTGAATTAGAAACACACCAGGTAGGGGCTCTAGAACACTGTTCTCTGATTATTCAATAGTTAGTGAAAAGGCAAGAGGTGATTGAACTAAAATAAAAGTACCTGAGGAACACCAAGCCAGTCATCAGCCTGCTGCATGGCCTCCCTGGCATTGTCCACAGGCTTGGTCTGATCCCAGGAATCCCAGTCTGGACAAAGACCTGCAATCCAAAAAGAAAAAAGAAAACTGTATTTGGCCATCAACGTTTTACAAGGACTCTGTCATTTTAAAAAGATCATTGTCTTGCTACTTGAGAGCACAAAAATAGATTCTCATTAAAAGGTTTGAGTTTAATTAACTATTTAAGTTTGAGTCATTTCCATGTAACAGTTGAAAACTGATTTGTATATTACTCAAAACATTCACAAAATCTTGAGATCGCTCAATTCTCAGATCCCTCATTCACCTGGAGCACAACTGTCCACCAGCGCGCCAAGGGCTTTCCCTGACTGCCAGTCGCGGCTGAAGTTGGTGATGGGCAGCTCGGGCAGCTTGTTCTGTATCCATCCGAGCAGTCTCTGCTTGGGCGTCTTCTGCTTGCTTTCTTCGGTCTCCTCCTCCTCGTCCCACATGGGCATAGAGATGGAATAATGCAGGATAAGAGTCCATATCAGACCCAGGATCAGCTTCAGGTTCCCATCCACTATAGCCTTACTGTCTGTAACACAGAGACGGAGAGACGAGTTACACAAAGACTGCCAAAACACATTGGGGTAAATTGATTTTTAATCATCTGAGAGCATCTGTAACCCATAAAGCTGGAACAAATCATTTTACCATTCAGCAGAAGATGGTGCAATATGTTGTTGACCATCCTAGAAATTGGCACCAAACAATGAAGTGTTTGTATCTGAACTGCATATGTGGAACATTCAGACTTAAAGCTGGCACGACTTCAGATTTAAGAGTGTAGATAATAATCAGAAGAGACGTGTGGATTAAACCGTCTAGATGGTTGGCACGGACCAATCTTAGGGTCTTTTCAGGACAAAATTTCAATTTGAAATCTGAAAGAGCCAGATGAAGCCTGATAGCTTTTTATTATAAAGTTCTGCTATAAAAAGAGAGGGAAATAAATGTAAAAGCCATCTCCACCTCTAGTCACTCCACCCTGTGTCAACATCAAGATCTGAACACACTTATCTACACCCTCATACAACACTTTCACACTTCCCTCGCACTTGCCATTTCTCTTTAACAAGAGCATACGCCCATCCAGAATGTGGTTATAGGCTTGCACGTGTGTCCAGAGTCACAAAAGACAATTGAAACAATTCAAAGCACAGACAGAACAGTCTCATTGTATCCTACACTGCATTTAGCATTTAAGTGAAGTCTAATCCAAGCTGGGACATTGAGAGAATCCAGAGATGCTTAAAGATAATGTGGATAATTGTTAGGGTGGACCCCTTATGGTGGACTAGGGCAGGGCAGTGCAACTTCCTGTTTTAACGGAATCATGCTCCACTGAGGATGCAGTTAACCTTGCAGGGGACAAAAGGGGAGGGGAGATCATTTCATTATAACCCAGAAATCAGCGTGCTAGTGTCAGTGAGGAGGTGACAAGGCAAGTTATGCGATTTAAACGGAAAAACTTGGATTTGTCAGTTTAGCCAGAGCTACACTCCTAAACTCACCATTACATTTCAAAAAGGACATGGCATTGTCATCAAATGCTCATCCTCATTTAGTTTTAAACACCTAAGACTTTCGTTCATCTTTGAAACACACATTTTGGTTACAACAATAAGATTCTAGTTATCAAGATTCTAGTCACAAGTTCATTTCAACACATTATTAAAATCAAAACTTACAGAAAATAAAAACAAGAGAGATCTGTCCCTTCATTGAAATTTCACTCAACCAAAACCTTGAAGCTTAAATAAAATACAATCTTTATCATCGCACAGAGCTCATCAAATATGGCAAACACTTGTATTACACTGCTTGGATTACAATTCATAAGGGTACATTTTGCATTTATCTTTTTGAAATGTCAAAGTTAAAGGAATGGACTTTCACTGGAGGCAAAACATGGGGGAGAGTAAGAGACTATTTTAATTTCGGAGTGAACTTTCATTTTAAAACCTAACAAAGCTAGTGGAGCAAAACATTGTCACAAAGAGGGACGAAAACACTTGATTTGTTCAGAAATGGACTTAAAATGTTATGTGAGCGCTCACAATATACAATGCATTCATTTTATCCCCCTCCTGACCCATTCCAGTTATCCAACAGTACTTGTTTGGCCATGTAAAATGGTTAAATCTTTCTCTAGTTCTGGTCTCCCGGTGCGGTTTACAAACTATGAGACCCCAGAGTCTGCAGGAATTCATCTTGGCTTCTGGTGAAGGTGCTATTGAACCTTCTCTGATCCCTTTATTCTCAGACCAAACACACTGGGCATGCAATTCAGCAACAGGGCAATAATATGGAAATTTACAAACCCATAAAAAAAGTGCTATTATGGTTAATGCTGGAAAGGGAAGTTTAAACAATCACCAAATTCTTCAAGAGTCAGCTCAAATGGAACATCCTGTAGATCATGCTAACTTTGTGACTTTGATTCCTACAAGAGCACTGAATGTGAATGAACTTAAAAAATAAATATATTAGAAACCAACTCAGTCAGCAAAATACAATAGTACAGACTATTATGAGTGACTATAGCAATCAGATTCACTGTTATTTCTCTGTCTTCATTTCACTGGCATAACAAAGACAGAATGCAAGTCTTATTACATGGGAACTTGTTGGTGCTTGTTTAAGGTATTAGAGGCGGATTTAATCAACGCAAGCCAGGGCAGGGCTTATGAAGACATCCTGAAGGCCAAAAATCAATCACAGACAATTAAAATTATCCACAGTTGTTGGGGTTTTTTTTTTTTTTTTTACACATGCAGCATTTTGTTTTGCCCTTGAGAGATGATTGGTTTCTGACATCTCAAAATCCACAAAAACCTGGTGGTTCGTTTTATCTGGTCAAAGTCAGAGTAAAGACCTTGAGACTCACTATAATTGGACACACACACACACACACACACGTATGTATGTGTGTATGTATGTGTGTATTTTAGTTTAATAAAAATAAATAAAAATGTAATTAAATTTTTAAAATTACATAATAAGAAAAAAAATAATAACTACAGGTTATAGATAACAGAAAATAACAGTCAGACTTGAATTTAACTGAAACTTATTGTCAAAAGGTGTTTAACGCATTAGACAATGCTTGTGGGCTGTAGTGGTGATTCGAAATTCAGTCTCTTTTCAGAGTATCACTATCTAGATTTTGTTTTCTTTATTTTTCTGTAAACTAGTTGACCACAGTAATCGACTAGTTGATTCATGCATGACCACTTGACCATCCTGAACAAGACGTGGGAGGGGGTTGGAGGGGGGGGGGGGGCAGCGCCTGGTGACGCACTGCACACCATGGCAAACATGAAACATGACAGGAATCTGTGTTGTTGCAGCATTCCCACCACACACTGCAGGAAACATACACACAGAACACTCATTCCTTTTAAGGACATTTGTGTTCACAGCTCTCCATCAAATTCCCAAAACATGAATTTCATGTCCGAGAAAGAATGCTGGCAGTGAGTAAGAGAAGATAAATCAAAGGAGACCGATAGATAATGGAATAAGAGAGGGACAGTCAGATATAGATTCCTTGTCTCCAAAACACAAGGAAGCTGCATTCCTGTCCAGTCACTTGATGACTAAACAAAAGGTTTTCTGCATGAAGGCATTATGACGTCATGTCTGATGATTTAAAACATATCCAAGTGAGATTTGGGCAAAGCATATTGGCAAAGTGTCCATAATGCATATTTCTCAAGGTAAGATTTTTCAACAGGGTCCCTTTAGTAATGCATTAACAAAAATATTGCTTATTGTTAGTTATAGTATTTCTCTTCTTTAAAAATGGTTAAATTACAACTAATCATTCTTAGTTTATGTTAACAAATGCAGTGATTTAACGTTAACGAATGGAACCTTATAGTGTGTTAACAAATTTATTTAAACAGCTATATCTAATACCATTTTTTCCACCAAGCGTCAAAGGATTGTGGGATAAAGGCAATTATATACTGCCGATCAGATGGAGTCTTGGTAGAAAGGATGTTACGCAAACACTGGATTCAGATGTGCTTGGTTACCTTCCTACCTCCTATACACTGCCTGCCAAGCCTTCGGACACAACCACAGACTTAGACGGGGAGGGCCTGAGACGGGGCTGGTGAGTTGTGGCCTTCCTGTTTGATCCATTTTGGAGTGCTGAATCATCAGTAGTGGATCAGAGCAGAAATTCATTCCCATGACTCACCCTCTGTCTGGACCTGCCAAATAACCTCAGCTGCTCTGACATCAGCCCTAATCCTTGACCTGACCCAACATCACCGGACAACATAAAACACTGCAGCAGATGTCTGAACAAGGGAGGAGTGTTTGTACCGAGATACATTTCATAGGAAAAGTCACATATTTCAGTTTGATAATTAGCTTTTCATTCACAAAGTTGAGGTCATTTTCCAGCAGTGGGGGTTTCATGTTTGCACACAGCTGTAGAGGAGGATTGAGGAAATGGCACACATTCCAAAAAGGTCTTATCATCGTGGTCAGGACGTCTTATACACAAACGCAATCAGAGACACGGAAAATTCAACACAAATGACCCCCCTTTCTTTCCTCTTAGTCTAATAAGGCATTTCATTCCTCTGTGGAACACAAGATGATATTTTCAAAAATGTCTCATGTTTTCATTGGACCCCAATAACATTCATCAAATGGCCAGTGTTGTTTGGAATCCAATGATTTGCAGAAGAAATAAAGTCAAATAAGTTTGGGACTACAGGATTTAATTGATTTTTTAACTTTAATGGAAGTTAATGTCACAATAAATGGAAGTAACAACAGATAGTTACTGTTGCCATGTCCGACAAAGCCATGGCGCTCTCACGCCACACGTTCTCACGCAGCGGAAATGTCGCAGAGCAAAGAGGACACTGAAAACACGCTGACAGACAGGACAGAGCAGGTTACTTTTAATATGAAACAGTCTCAACACTCAAATTGTCATTTATTAAAGTAATTTAAACAAATACCGTTTTGTGGCTCTTTAATGTGCAACTCTCCTGACTGTTTTGTCAGGCAAAATGGTGGATTTGGCGGATTATGATTGGTTAAATGGTCTGTCAATCAAAACTTGGTGAAGGGTGAATTGGTTAATTGGATGGAGGCAGAACCGAATGGGAGCTTGCAGTTGATTGTAAAGAAGGTACAGGGTTTAAATGGAATAAATGATTGGAGAAGTCCAGTATAGTCAGCAAAGAGAAGTCTGATGCTTCACCTGAAGATCAAGTTACAATATTGTTTGACAATATTGGAGGTAAAAAACAAACAAAAAAAAAAAAAAAACATGAATGGGGAATTTATATAATGCTTTATGTACTACTGTACACCCAAAGCACTTTGCAATAATTTCAGGGGGTCTCTCCTCAACCACAGTAAAACGTGCCAGTACGTTCACCACACACCAGCTATAGGTATTCGGTGGAGAGGAGAGAGAGCTATTGAGCCAATTCAGTGGATGGGGATTATTAGGAGGCTATGATTGCAAATGGATCATCCGCAATAAGATTAATACTAACAACAGAATGCATGAAAACAACAGTGGTACTAAAGGTCTTAAAAGGAACGCGCCACAATTATTTTTGAAAATAGGTTCATTTTTTAACTCCCCTAGAGTTAAATCGTTTTCTGATCTCCGGGTCCGGCGGTAGCGCTTTTAGCATAGCTTAGGATAGATCATTGAATCGGATTAGACCGTTAGCATCTTGCTCAAAAAAAGACCAAAGGGTTTAGATTTTCATTCCTGCGTAAATAATCAAGGAACTTTGTGCGGTACCATGGGTGCAGCAGGCGCAATGATATTACGCAGCGCCTGAAAATAGGCTAACATCTGTTAACATACCCAACGTGACAACCTAATTTGCCAGCTGTATCTCTGCAACTACACAAACTTAGCGCTGGTCACGTTGTAAGTTTCCTAGCTAGGGACTATTTTCAGGCGCTGCATAATATTGCGCCGCTGCACCCATAGTACAGCAGCAAAGTTCCTTGATTATTTACGCAGGAATGAGAGTATAGTTCCTAGCCATATCAGCCTAGAAAAATCGCAACTTTCCATTTTCCGTTGGTCTTAGTACACGATGTAACTACAGAAGAATTTGAGCAAGTTTCTAACGTTTAATCAGATTCAATGATCTATGCTAAGCTATGCTAAAAGTGCTACCACCACACCCAGAGATCGGCTGAATGGTTTCAAAAATGGTAAAACTCAGCTGTTTAACTCGAGGGAAGTTGGAAAATGAGCCCATTTTCAAAAATAGTGGCATGTTCCTTTAATGAGAACCATGTGGCACAGTATTGGCGAATTCTGATCATTCCGACTTTTCAAAAGAGAGCACATCCAATGCATGATTTTAGTAGCATGAACTCTGTAAGAAAACTTCCTTTTCTTTTACTTTCTATGACTTCCAAATGTCCCTCCCTCCTTCTCACTCTCTCTCTCTCTCTGGAAATGTTCCCCTTGGTTTTTTAGCCTTAAAAGGGCAGAAGCAAACTTGATCCTGGCAGGCCACCCATTCTCTTGCACAGGGGTTTCTGATTACAGCGGGGAAAGGGAGGGAGTAGGAGGAGGCAGGGAAAGAAAGAGAAGAGTGAGGGAGGGAAAACTGACTAGAACAGAAAATTGCTGCAGTAGTGCTTTTGTAAAACCCCATATTGACAGAGCTGGATTGTCATTTGGCTTGGATGTTTAGTGTCTGGAAGGAACCCAGTTCCATCAACTTCACCCCAAACAAGAGGCCAGGAGAGTATGTGTCCATCTTAAACATACTCTTTTCAATACATCAAAGCCCATAGAGTGTGTTTAGTGCCACAATCCATACATCACGCAGGCATACAAGGCCAGTTAACATTTTAACAAGATTGCAAAAGATCTAGCCACGTTCAGTTATATTTCCGTTCATCAGTAGTTCTGCCTGCCACTGTGACTGTGCACATAAATGTCTGCCTTTAAATAAGGGTGGAGATAAATGCCTTGGGATAATCTGATAAGTGCCACTTGTGCTGGATTCTTTTCCTAAAGCCATCATGGCTGAATCACCCCTGACATCTCCATTAGACAATCCTTACAAGGAGTTTTACATCAGCACAAATAAAATGAATGCTTAATAAATTCTTCTATGGGTTGCCAGATCAAGGAAGTGCCATGCAATTATACCCATTAGGAAACCCCCACCACCACTCCACCCTTCTTTGATCCCACTTGCACTTCTCTTAATTGCCATACATCCCCCTTTGGTCCACCTCCCTTCTCCCAATCTGAAAACATAACCACCATCTAAAAATATTGCAAAGAAAAACTTCCCATTTTTCTGCATTAGCTTATAAGCTCCAACTATATTCAATTGATGTAATCTCCAAAAGGGGGGGGGGGGGGAGGTTACCTCCCTTTCATCAGTTTCCTAGCCACAGTCTATTCTACTCGTCTCGATTCACCGCCTCCTCTCCTGGTTGTGTCCTCGTTTATCTGGTCTACCTACCTATTTGTCTGTTTCGGTTTGTTGTCACGAGGCTTTTCGGAGTATGCGCGTGGCAGATGTCTTCATGTGGTTTCCATGCAGCTGTTTTGTCTAGCAGGGTGGCAATGTCCCTAAAAAAACCTTTCAAGGTTTTTACAGTAAAGTGGAACTTCAACATCTGAGTCATTCAAGAGCAAAATCACCTTATTCTTGGTTTATGCAGAAATTTGGAGATTCAAGTACGACCAATTAAAAGAGCACAGAAGACAAACAAAACGGTAAACCACACTGAGGTCGGGTTGCGAGACTTGCCATAGGGTGCTTTCCAGTGTGGTGAAGGGTGTGAGGGTACACAATCACGCACACTTTTATACACATGCCACTTATTCGTTGGTGCAAGCATGCATGAACAATTTTAGTTTACGCCAACTTTACAGATATTTAAAGCAAGTTAACTGGTTAACAGAAAGATTCCGTACTATATACGGTGAATAACTGTAATAGATCTAACCTTACATTTAATGTAATTTTACAGTAAAATACCGTCAAATTGACAGTTTTTAGAAGTGAAAAAAGTCGTTGTGTAATTTACAATGAAAAAAAAAAACTAAAATGGACATTCCCATAATTCCCTGCGTGACACTTCACATTTGATGCATTTTCGTTGAAATAACCATTTCTTCTTAGTATTTTCTAATCAGTTAGTACATTAGGGTTTTATGCTACATTTAATGTTGTTAAATTAATGTTTATTGCATTTTTTAAATGTCATGCCTATTACCATGATGGTGTTTAGTGTTTGTGGGAATGACACTGTGCACCTTCAATATATTAGTATTGTCCTCCTAAAAACTGCTTGTGAGCTTTGATTCATCAAGTGACTAATCACCACTTTGATTGGTGGTTGTCAGTATCAAAGGTACATAACAGATTAGCATTTCAATAGATTGGTAATGTATCATTATCTCGGTTAAATGACATACGGTTATTTACTGTAAATTTTACTTAAATCTGTAAAACATTGCTACCATATATTTTACCGTAATTTTTTTTACAGTGTTCTATTATATAATATACAATGCTTCATGGGATCATTTTGTACTTCAAATCAATGCTGAGATTTAGCTAAAAAACTGGTTGTTTTGGTTCATGTCTTGGAACTTTATTTTCTTTTTTAATCCCCATAAAGAAAATAAATGGGATAAATACTTCTGCAACCAAGGCAATTGAAAAAGAGCCCTGCTGCTGCGCTCCATGCCGCAGTCTGTCTGTCTCTCAAATGAACAGGTAATCCCAGCATTGCCAATAAAGCACAGGAACATCAGGAGGCCTCTCTAGCCATGGACTTGTTAAATAATTACATACCTCTCCATTTAACTCTATGACTCTTTTTAGAATAAAATATCTCAAGAAAAGTTAACATTTTTGAAAAACGTTAAGATTACAAATAAAAACATTAAAAAGCTAAATGCATTCAACCTGCATTTTATAGTGAGAACCTTTAACATTTAAATGTGATGAACGGAAACATAGGCAGCAAACTAACAGCATAAACGCAAGATAAGTCCAAATGTTCATGGCAAAACCAATACACTGGAATCTTGTGCTCCAACTGAATTTAAGCTCACTGCATTTGGAGGCTCTGAATCGTTACACAACAGGCCACAAGTTTAATAAATTGTATCCTGCAGCACAAGTGCACCTATAGGTATACACTTACTGCCTACATAACAGAATCAAGTCTTAAAATGCAACTCACTTTGACAACCTATTATCCTGACCAAATTCACTATTCTGACTCCATGCAGAATTATTGCATTTAAAAGTACCTCAACTAAGGCAAAATATTGAGCAATATATTTGAGCAAATATTATAAGAGAATCGATGCATTTGTGTAAGAAAAATATGGATATTTTTCTTACAAACGCATCAATTCACTTCAGAAGGCCTTTATTAAACCCCCAGAGCCGTGTGGAGCACGTTATTTGATGGACAGATGTATTTTTATGGAGCAACAGTCACTGCTATTATAAAGCTTGGATTAGCAAGGACTTTTTTTTATATAACTCTGATTTTATCAGTCTGATAGAAGAATGCTATATACACCTAGGATGACTTGAGGGTGAGTAAATCATGGACTAATTTTCATTTTTGGGTGAACTATCCCTTTAAGTATCATAAATGATTAAAGATGCTGTGTTGATCAAGATCAAGCTCCGTTGTGTCACATTTAAGTACTAACACGCCAGATGAAGAAACCGATTATAGCGTCTCTAGGCACCACACTTGAAGGCTCTTTTATGAGCTCCACCCAGATGAAGACAGAGATACAGGGCTGTCATGCTCTTCTCCACCTTAGAGGGCAACTATTCGTATAGACAAGTAAAATATGGGGCCTGTCATGACAGGGGAACACATACCACTTTTATGCTTGCATAAACTTTCAAGCACACACAAGTGCATATTTAGTCATTTTTTTGTATGTTCACACACGTTTTAATATTATTATTGCAAAGCAAGAACATTAATGATATAAACAGTTCCAGTTACTCAACTGCATTATTGTGTATTGCATTAACTCATGCATGGTGAACAAAAAAAAAAAGCTTAAAGAGTTAGTTCACCCAAAAATGAAAATTAGCTCTCAAGTCATTCTAGGTGTCTTCTTTCAGTCAAATAAAATCAGAGTTATACTTTTTTTTTTTTAAAGTCCTGGCTCTTCCAAGCTTTATAATGGCAGTGAATTGTTGTCTCTTTTTTCTATCCATCATAACTGCTCCACACGGCTCTGTGGGGTTATTAAAGGCCTTCTGAAGCGAAGCGATGCATTTGTGTAAGAAAAATATCCATATTTAAAACTTTATAAAGCAAAATATCTGATTACCGTGTGGAGCAGTTATGATGGATAGATGCTAATTTTCATTTTTGGGTGAACTAACCCTTTAATTCACTGGCAGTGAGATGACATCATAAAATAAAGACAATCGCACCATCATCTGTGTGCAATCAATTCAGAGTTTAGCAAAACTTTGTTTGCTCATATTAACACAAAAGGATGAAGGGGTTTCTCAATACAAATATTGAGCAATTGCTGAATAATCATTAATTGCAACACATCTGAAAGGATGTTTATTCATATTCATACCCTCTGGGCTGCTGAGCAAAAGCCTACAGCCATTGGGCTGTGGCTCTGATGATGAAAACATGAGCTTCCTAAAGAGAACAAACTATCTGGCCTTAGGCTTTTATTCAAATACATTCATCAACTCAGTTGTGGTAAACAGAAGCCAAAGCATGTTCGCTTGATGTGCAATTTGTTCTTGTGCGTCAAGCAGGTTCGGTTGAGCTTCCGTTCGCTAATGTTTAAATGTGAATAAAAGCCAAAATTATATCTGAAAACCTGATAAAGCTGCCATTAAAGTAAAAAGGGAGCAATAAACATCAAGACATTCACAAATGCATGCTGCACTCAAAAAAAAATTAAAGCCCGTATTTAAGATTTACAAATTTCAATAGTACAGTATAAATCAAGTTGAATCGATATTCCTTACATATTCATATGAATTTGTTTGTTTAAAAAAAAAAAAAGAATTCATAAATATATGAATACGGATCACAAACTGAAATGGTCCATTACCTTGTTGCATTAAGATTTATACAAAATGTGTTTATGTTGTTTTATTTTTTATTTTTCACTTCTATAGGCCTACTTGAACTTCAGTTAGATGAAGATTGTGAGTAGATGACCATTTTCATAATTCTATGTTTTCATGAATGAACCTCATTAGATATAGGCCTATCAAGTAGATGCAGACTGTAGATTAGGATTGCATAACTTGAATAAACCGAGATGTCTGCTCTTAGAGACAAACCAAAAAGCAAAAGTAAATAAATCTAATTCTCAAAACTTACAATTCAACAGCAGACTGCACACGTTTAGCACTGATTCACTCTTCACCCCTAGTGTCTAAAATGAGCCATAAACTGGAGGGCGTGTCACTGTGTTAGTCATCAATCACAACCGGCGTTGAATGAGGGAACCGTGTCTGGACATTTCTAACACAGGCAATGTTGTGTAACTTGATGTTCTAATTCCTCCGTTAAAACGTTTACACCCCAAAAGAACCATCTTAAACTCTGATGGAGACAAATATCCTTCTTATGAGAGGAAGGCGTGTCCTCGCGGATCGATATTTCTACTTTGTGCGACTGGCCTGGTGAATGCCATGTTCACGGAGAGCCACGTGAGAATTAAAATAACAATAGACCGACAAATAAATATGTCAAAAACCTCCGAACATTCCAACTGAGGGGAACGCTTCAGTTCTCCACCCTACTCGCGCTACTGCATCAACATTTAACAGAAAATAAAAGTCTGGGTGCACTAGTTGAGCTTCGACTCATTCAGCACTCAAACTATGGTCAAACTACCCTAAACTATCCGCCATCTACTGCTGCTTTACGACATTCTGGGCTGGACTTGCAACAGTTGAATGGAGCGACTATAGTTCCTCAGAGTCCTCACTTCTTTGTCAGATTCTAAACTGCAAAGGAGACTAAAGCAATATCTTATTTTCACCACTGACCGCGTGAGTAACAAGTTACAAAATGCTACAAAACGCGTGCAACTTGTGAAGCAATGATACAACTTTGCACAAAACAGTATGTAGCCACATAGGCCTTCATTTCCATCATTCTTTCCCGTTATTTTGTGGCCTGCTTAATATGTCATGCCCTGTTTGTTGGCCATGCAGAAGTCGGATCATAAAGTTGGATGCAACAAACATGGGAATAAACTCCAAAAGCACATGGTATAATAATTTAGTAACTATATTTAAGAAAGTGTAATGTTAAAAACCGACCAAACGGAGAATGAAAAGCACGCATAGCCTACCTATGGACACCAGCTTGATGTTTTCCCGGTCCAGGAACTCCAGGGCCACAGAAACGTTCTCCAGCTGCATCTGTCTGAACGTGGGGCGCTGGTTGTACTTGCGGAACATCTTCTTCTGGCTGAGCACCTCCAGAAGCGCGATCAGCCGGAGCCCATCGCTCAGGTCCGTCTGCAGGTTCGCTATGCGTTTATTGACACATTTCAGATGCTCGTTGCACCAACGCGTGAATGTATTTTGCTGGATCTTCTTCCATGGCGCGTCCTCGGCGAGATCTTTCTCTGTAGCGGGCATGTCTGCGTCCTTGTCCGGGGAGAGAGAAGCGTTGGATAGGGGAGCGGCGGCGCTTGACTGGTGGGGGCGTGTGTGTTGACTCATTTTTATCGACTCGGGTCTCCTGCACTAATTCGCTGTCTCGCTTTTTTGGGTGGAGTCTTGAGGAATTGTACAATTTGTGTGCTCTTCTTTCCAAAGTTATGTGGCTAGAAGAAAGACAAAAGATTTGAATAAAATCAGGCTAAAATACACATGGGATATGGGCGTTTAATTACACTTGAATGACTTTTAAGTACGTGGAATTGGTCAAACTTAGATTCTTTCAATAAAACGTCCTCCGTTTTTAAGAAGCTGCTGAATGAATGTGTGTCATTAATTTAGTTTTCTATCTGTAAGTGTAAAGAAGACATCAACATATTGAAAACATATTGTTGAGCATGTGTTTGTTCCAGACATGTGAAAGCAAATTTTAAATAAAAAACTTTTGATTAACTGAAAATTTAAAAGCCAATGATAATCTATAGCATGCCCATCTAAAAATGTATATAGACATTAATTCTAAAATGGTGTTTCACTGTATGCATTTATCAACACACCTAGCCTACAGATTCTAAGCAAATGTTCGACTTCTATATGCCATATTCATGTGTTGATGTATAGGCTACCACTAATTATCAAATTATGAATTGCTGTTGGACAAGGTGTTCAATGACTTAAGTGAAAATTCACAACAGATGAGTAAGAAAGTTGAAAATATGTCTAAAGTGGTGCTTGAATACCAAAGGTGTGCATATAAAAATCTTGGCAGGATTTCCAAACTCCTTGTGCCCATTTTGTTGGAGAAAGTCACAAAATAGAACAATTTAGAGCTGCATTAATCCAGCATTTGACTAAATAAGGCAAATGGGCCAAAACAGTGTGTGAGGACGCAGTCCAAAAAGAATGTTTTCCTTTAGAGCCTTTTTTTCAGCATTTGTCTCTCCATGAGAATCTGTGGAATGCCCTTCATGTAATGAGCCACCGATGCCCCCCTGACCTCCTCTCCAATTCCCCGCCCCCTTCAAAAAAGCATCTACATAACCACACATAATATGTTATAATCTTGTTCTCTGCCTCATTCAGATTTATGCTCAGGGAAAGTTTGATATTTTTAACAGAACATAAGATGGGCAGAACGGAGGCTCAGGCTAGCCTTCAGGTTTTTCATTAGTCTCAAAACATAACCTAAAATCAACAAGATTACATTGTGTCAGACTCAAGATCATAAGCTGCATTCATAACAATTTATTTATACTCATTGTATAAACCATACATCTAATTTTGTAAGTCAACAAAATCACCAATGTCTTATTGTTCTCAAATCCCATTTGATATCATAATGTTCACAATACAGTCTAACTGTAAATAGGCCAGTTGCTTAGAAACAAAAGAAGAACAAACAAATCAGGCATTCAGAACATGCCAGTGCTGCTGAGCCCAGTAGTTTGGCGTCACCTGCAGGAAATATAAAGTATGACAGGCTGATTTTATGATTTTGCACACAGCACTTATTGATGGTTAAAAAAGTAATGGATGTTAAATTAAAGAACTGGAATCATCTGAATCAGCAGGTCCTCTTATCTTTCAATTTGATGTATAACATTCACATAAACTTTCCAGCTTTAAAAAAAATATATATTATATATCATGTCTGACCGCAGGCAGAATGGGTTGTAACAGTTTCCAATGTACTTTTACTGGACCACAAATGGGACTGTATAGTTCTTAGGCACTCTAACATGTAGAAGACAAATATTGGACTATTGTCAAGGTTTGAGAGACAGTTGAAAAGAACACTGAGCTACACTCCCGTATGACAGATGGCTATTAAAAGGATAGTTCACCCAAAAATTTTAATTCTGTCATCATTTACTCAACCTCAAGTTCAAGTTGTTCTAAACCTGTATCTATGTTCTAAGTTCTGTCTTCTGCTGAACACAAAATAATATATTTTGAAGAATATGGGTCACCAAACAGTTGATGGGCACCTTTGACTTCCATAGTATGGGAAAAAATTATATGGAATATCAATAGGTTTGGAACATCTTGAGGGTGAGTACATTTTTTGGATGAACTATCCCTTTCAACTCACAGTTTACAAAAGTGAACTTATCTAAAGGAAAACCTAAAGTGAGCTCATACATTTCAATATTCATATCATCAAAACATGATCTCAACATAGTGAGTTAAACCAACATAGGATACATATAATCATTTGACCAATCCCAAAACGTTAGGTTCATTTGAGAACAGATACAGAATAGTGAAGTGAAGATGGCACGTGATGCCATGATTCAGCCATGCTGAAAAGTGGTTAACCCACATGCTGGCTGTCAACCGCAAAGGCTGATGTGCATCTCATCTGCATTTGTGAAAAACACAGATTGCACATAGAGGGGAAGGATGGCATTATGGGTATTTTTTTGTAAAGGTGTTTAATTCTTGTGTCAACAGGATGTGGCATTCCTGTTGTGCACAAAGAAACCAAATAGAAAGCTGTGTTTTATATCATTCTTAAATGCAAATAATTATAACACAGCAAGAGACTGCATGGGGCTAGTTGTCACACACACTTTGTACTCCAGTGAAGATTTCTCAGAGAAGGTTTACATTTGACACTAAATTGAGGTACATACCATAAAGTCTTGGCTACAAAAACATCTAGTGAACATTTTCACCATTGTTAACCGATAAGAGGTTTCACTTGGATAGGCTTAATAGGGAAGAAAGAATATCACAACTTTTCAACTTTAAACACTGGCTGACCAAAATGAGGACTATATGAGGTGAGCTGTCACAATGGAGCCTGATCAATTTAAAAACTCTGCATATATGAAAAAAACACCCCTGCCATGACAAACAGTTAAACGTCTCAGTTAAAACCTACTTTAATTATATATTTGACTCGTCTGTGTGGTCACTTGTTGAACCAACAGCTATATTAGGAAAAATATATAATGATACTGTCATTTTACTTTTTTAATTGACTAAAATTCTGACTCTTGAACCATGAAAGCAACTTACAAAACGACTGCTAGAGAAAACACACATTTGTAACTTGACTTTTGACTAGCGGACTGATACAGTTGTGTGACAACTAGCCCCGTCTCCTCTACATAGCAAGGACAATTTGTTTTTACTGAAAAACCTGATATTGAATCTTACTGTCGTACGATTGTCATCCAGGTGAGGTCGGGATGTTTCGTGCAAGATTCTCCTCGAGCATGGGAGGGCGCGCGCAACTCACATCAAAGGATGTAGGGCGCGCGGACTTTTCCATATTTTCCCTTATTTGGTGAGGAGGCCTTAATTAGATTACGAGTGATGCGCCAAAAGCATTGCAGAGCATCGGGTGTATACACTTTTAATGTGGCGTATTAATATTAATTAAATATTAATGGTTGGATTTGCATTTAGAGACAAAGCCTTGATGTAGGTGATTTCTTTAATATTCGTTATAGCTTTTCCTTTTATTGTCTCCTAGTTCTTCGCAATATTGTATAGATAAGCATCTCGTTATGCATGCAGGGCACTAATAGGCACGCAATATATGATATGTCATTCAGTAATTGCGGACGCTACGCTGCACGCACCCGTCCCGCTACACGAAACATTTATGCAAAACAAGACATTTTTGTGGTAAAAAGTCTGCGTCGTTGTTTTTCTACGAATGTAACCCTAAGCGAATTTAGTTTTGACGCAAAATAAAAGTAACTTTCCCATAACGTTGGACTCGACAACACTTAATGCAAGACAAAACATGCCTCGCAGCGCTAAAAAAGAGGTTTTACAACTTACATTTTGCTTATTGTCTTGAAGTAATTCTTGTTGCTGTATCCCTTCAGAGTTTGCGTGTGGCACAGGCAGCAGAGGGTGAACTTCACTGTACCACAGTGCAGAAATCTCACTCTACGACCCTCCCGGACCGGACGAATGTCCCTGGTGGAAAAGCTTGTTCGCTGAACTCGAGAAAAAACCACTAGTGACACTCTTTAGTCTTTTCTGCCTCCTTCTGTCCTCTCTGCTCTTAATGCGAGAACCTTAATTGGTAAAGTATCAAAGAGGGGGGTTACTCTTGTGTTCGCGCGAGCGCGTCTCGAGCTGACGTGATACCGGCGGCCGCGCCTTCAGATTGTAAAGGTATGATGTCACCCTGTTCAGAGCGCCTGTATCTGCTCCATCTGCCTGAACACTGTTGCTGCTGCTGCTCGACAAAGAGCTTCGGCTGGCTGTTTAACACCAACAGTTGTTGCAAGTCCAAAGATAATAATATCCATTAGTTTTCATTTCATTGTCTGAGTGAATAAAATTACCTTACAGAGAACACTCTGACATAAAGACACACAACTTGTTTTTCTTTCAAGACACATTGGATTTCATCCAACCTTAATACTGCACAGCATACATGTGTCACGAGGGTCTGTTTCCTGGTGAGATCATTCAACCTCTACTGTGTGTGTGTGTGTGTGTGCTTTGAAAAAAATGCCCTCACACATTAACTCTCGAAACCCAACTTGTGAGGACATCTAAAGTGGTCCTCATTATTTGGGACTTAATCCACCTGCTTTCTTTTGAATAGCCATTTTAGGTCATCACCACTCACTAATATACAGGGAGTGCAGAATTATTAGGCAAGTTGTATTTTTGAGGATTAATTTTACAACATTAATAATTAAACAACAACCATGTTGTCAATGAACACAAAAAACTCATTAATATCAAAGCTGAATATTTTTGGAAGTGGTTTTTAGTTTTAGCTATTTTAGGGGGATATCTGTGTGTGCAGGTGACTATTACTGTGCATAATTATTAGGCAACTTAACAAAAAACAAATTTATACCCATTTCAATTATTTATTTTTACCAGTGAAACCAATATAACATCTCAACATTCACAAATATACATTTCTGACATTCAAAAACCAAACAAAAACAAATCAGTGACTAATATAGCCACCTTTCTTTGCAAGGACACTCAAAAGCCTGCCATCCATGGATTCTGTCAGTGTTTTGATCTGTTCACCATCAACATTGCGTGCAGCAGCAACCACAGCCTCCCAGACACTGTTCAGAGAGGTGTACTGTTTTCCCTCCTTGTAAATCGCACATTTGATGATGGACCACAGGTTCTCAATGGGGTTCAGATCAGTTGAACAAGGAGGCCATATCATTAGATTTTCTTCTTTTATACCCTTTCTTGCCAGCCACGCTGTGGAGTACTTGGACGCGTGTGATGGAGCATTGTCCTGCATGAAAATTATGTTTTTCTTGAAGGATGCAGACTTCTTCCTGTACCACTGCTTGAAGAAGGTGTCTTCCAGAAACTGGCAGTAGGACTGGGAGTTGAGCTTGACTCCATCCTCAACCCGAAAAGGCCCCACAAGCTCATCTTTGATGATACCAGCCCAAACCAGTACTCCACCTCCACCTTGCTGGCGTCTGAGTCGGACTGGAGCTCTCTGCCCTTTACCAATCCAGCCATGGGCCCATCCATCTGGCCCATCAAGACTCACTCTCATTTCATCAGTCCATAAAACCTTAGAAAAATCAGTCTTGAGATATTTCTTGGCCCAGTCTTGACGTTTCAGCTTGTGTGTCTTGTTCAGTGGTGGTCGACTTTCTGCCTTTCTTACCTTGGCCATGTCTCTGAGTATTGCACACCTTGTGCTTTTGGGCACTCCAGTGATGTTGCAGCTCTGAAATATGGCCAAACTGGTGGCAAGTGGCATCTTGGCAGCTGCACGCTTGACTTTTCTCAGTTCACGGGCAGTTATTTTGCGCCTTGGTTTTTCCACACGCTTCTTGCGACCCTGTTGACTATTTTGAATGAAACGCTTGATTGTTCGATGATCACGCTTCAGAAGCTTGGCTATTTTAAGACTGCTGCATCCCTCTGCAATATATCTCACTATTTTTGACTTTTCTGAGCCTGTCAAGTCCTTCTTTTGACCCATTTTGCCAAAGGAAAGGAAGTTGCCTAATAATTATGCACACCTGATATAGGGTGTTGATGTCATTAGACCACACCCCTTCTCATTACAGAGATGCACATCACCTAATATGCTTAATTGGTAGTAGGCTTTCCAGCCTATACAGCTTGGAGTAAGACAACATGCATAACGAGGATGATGTGGTCAAAATACTCATTTGTCTAATAATTCTGCACTCCCTGTAGTGAAATCAAATGTGTGTGAGACAAGAAGAATAATTTCGAAATATATTAATATTATTTCACATAGCCTACTTTTGGGACCAATTGCTCATTTTATACAATGAGTATTTCACTTTGTAATAATTAAAGAGACAGGGCTTGCTGTTTAATACATTACATTTATTTCAGCTGGATCTTATAATGGCCCAGTATGGGCCTGTCTATGAGACTCTACAACCCTCTTGGTACCAATAAAACCTGGTGTAGACAGCCAGTCTCCCGTGGGTAACTGTTTTTGACTGCAAACATTCCCAGTGCTTAATTCCTTAGAGGGAAAGAGAGGGGACCAGCTGTAACTGCCTAATTTATCAGAGAACATTGGAGCGAGATGACCCCAATACAACTAATCCAGATGTCTGAAACCAGGTATCATTTGCGCCATATGGGGTTTGACACTGGCATTACTTGGTTCTGGGTCAAATCTCATTTGTCTGTTTGTTTGTTTTTTGCCCACATTCCCTAAAGTGTGATCAAGTCAAACTAGATCAAGACAAGACGGGCAGAGATCTTCTGGCAGTAATCTGGCTCTTGAAAGAAAAGCAGAGTGATATCAATGGAGAGTAAATGAAAATAGCCAAGGTGTCAACAAGGCCATGAATCTAAGAGGGAACAGTCCAAAATCTTACATATTCCAGGAGCTTAAGTTTAGCAAAACATCCCAGGTATGTTAAAATTATGTGTGAAGACCTGCTTCTATGTTTCATTTGCTAATGTACATACAATGTTGGTGCTTTCTTAGAAAAGAAGAGAACAGAAAAGAAATGGGCACAGAGAAATGCTTTCCGCTCAAACAGTAGAGCATGGTGCTAGCAATGCCATGGTCATGGGTTCGATTCCCAGGGAAAGCAAGAACTGACAAAATGTGTACCTTGAATGCAATGTAAGTCACTTTGGATAAAAGCGTCTGCCAAATGCATAAATGTAAATGTAAATGAAGGGACGTGCAGGATCTCATAGTAGAATTTGAAGATGTCTATTTATTGGTCTGTTTGTGTCCTAAATTAGATATAATTAACAAATCACACAAAATATCACAGATACACTACAAAACATGTTCACAATGCACACAAGAGGCAGTAGTGATCTTGTTTAACAGACTGTGAAGACCAGGAAAAATGTTGTCATTGCTATAAATGGAGTCTCAATATGGGCTAATAAAATATTACGCTCAGTTTTATGGACAATAAATACAGAATTAGTACAGTAACAGGCAAAGAGATCAAGGAAGAGCAAATAAAAGAGAAATGACATGTAGGGAGAGAGAATTGTGTGAAGCGCTTACATTTTCCCATTGTAATCCCAAGAATTCTGTTTACATTCCTTTTTTTTATTATTGGTTTAGAAAAACAGGACAATTTATTCTCAAAGATAAGTTTAGACAGAAAGAATGAGACATGGAAACAATTTGTTATTATCTTTTTTATTTATTTAGTGAGACTTGCACCCTAAGTCCCTGAGCGTTAGACATCACTTTTGTTTGTTAAACAGAAACCAGTGCAACATTTTGAACAGTTTAAATTCACTGGACATCTGTCTAATTATGTTTTATGAAGTACAGCAACATAATATCAGTGAGTTTACCAAGGCATTAATGTTTATCAAGAATGGGTCAAGCTAAAAGCAAGTACTGTATTTGTTTGTTGATCAAATCTATGAAACACTATTGACAGAGAAAGAGAGAGACAGAAAGATTGAGAGAGATGGGCCTGTTGTGACCCATCCGTTTTTGGGTGTAATTCGTTAACACAGGAAGCTGTAGTGACAGATACGGCATGTTTTCCACAGGAATGTGTGGCTCTTTGGGAAGATGGATACAATCTGTTGAGGGAAGAGGGTCCTGTTGTTAATCGTATTAACTGAAAAACAAGGATGATATAGCTGAGCTGTGATTCACAGCACCATTCTGACACAGACAGAAGCAAAATGAAGACTGAAAACAAGCATGAACCAATAATCTTTTTACAATGTTTTCCGGAGGAGGTCAAGTAAGTTTGTGTTTCACAGACTTATTTTGATACTGTAATCCTGTCCATATTAACTATATGTTTTACATAATGTTTGAATTACATTCAGCACATCCAGTAAAAACTACAAAGATCCATCAGAATCAGTAAATGAAGCCAGACATCTAGGCAAAACAAATGTGTTTTTCAAAAATAGCAGACTTTCTTTGTTTTCCTCTTCTTTGTGTTTTCATAGGTTGATGTTGACCTATAGGTTGACGGCCTTCAAGGACTGTGCCGTATCATTCAGAGGACACTTTGTGTTGACAGCCACCGTCAGACAGAATAACACTTCCTGGCCAAATAAAAGTCGCTGTTTGGATTTAAATAGGCAAATGCCAAAAAGAGTCAATGGTTGGATCATTATTGCAGCGATTATTATGTTTTGCATGCGGCCATATTCCATGATGACGATGTCAAGAATTCAGTAAAAGTCTTTGGGATGTGCTGGAGTAGACTTTAAAGAGTGCTTGACTCTTGCATTGTCAATACAAGATCTTGACCAAAATTGATGCACCTCTTGATGGAAGTAACATCACAACATTTATTTCCATCCTCAATGTTTGGTCAAGATCTTGTATTTAGTCAACAGATTATGGTCACGAACCAACCTGATCTCATGGCAATTTGTACGTATTTTACAAGGTGGCTAATTCGTACAAATTTGTACAACCTCACTTTTTTTGCTAAATCATACGTATTTGACAAATTGGTCAATTCGTATGATTTCGTACTAATGACCTAGCCTCAAACCCCGCCCCTAAACCTACCCATCACTGCAGTAGCCTATAGACAATTTGTACGAGGTGGCTAATTCGTACGACCTCACTCGTATGAATTCGTATGAATTAGCCACCTCGTACAAATACGTACCAATTGGTCGTGAGATAGCGCTGGCACAAACAGGTAGCTCAATGAAGATCATAGTGACACACATGGTTTTTGGACCATTTCGAAATCATCTGAAAATATGTTGCAAGTTTCAGAAGCGTTTATCATCTCTTGTCTACAATGAGAGTGTTAATTTACTTGTCAGACACATTTCTTATAACAGTCTATTGAGGTTGAACACTTTCCCATCTGATGCTGGTACTGTATGCCACTGGGTCACAATCGGATACTAATCGGTTTTACCCATTTTTAAACAATGTATGTAAATGTTGTAATAAGAGGGGAAATGAAGAATCTAATTTGAGTTCAAGGGATAGTTTACCAAAAAATTGACAATTCTGTCATCATTTAAGGCCATTTTTCACGGATAACTATAACAATAACTATATTAGCGTCCACACCAACGCATTATAACATTTACTGCAGTCAAATTGTCTGCCTCTTTAAATGCACAAGCGCTTCAATCGCTTCTGGATTCTGGGCTGCCAATGTTTTTATTGTTATCGTCCTTGGCGTGAATTGGTCTTTACTCCCCCTCACATCATTCCAAACATGTATGACTTTCTGCTGGTCATAACAAAGAAAAGCATAAAAAAGTCCATACATTGTAAGCCAATTGCCCACTGACCTTTAAAAAAAAAAAAAAAATCTGTTTAAAAGACATAAGAGTGAATGTCAAGAGAGCAAACATACATCAGTGTTGTACTTCTCTCTATATGTATTCATTAAAATATTCATTATTCATTTACTTTATTTATGTTTCATGTTATGCTACGGTTTAATCTTATGTTGTGTCGTCTTCACAAGTTAAAGATTAGAGAATGTCTCCATCTCAAGGTTTTCAGTATCACAGGACGATGTCGTGTAGCAGTCATTCTTCATTGTCTTTAAAAACACATCAGACTGGGGTCAATTAGTGTGCTTGGGACACTACAACACTAATTACGTACAACACTAATTTAAAGACATGCACACACTACCAGCACTCACCTACAAACATGTCTGAAGGCAGTGAAAGAGTCGGTGCCATCTGTTACTATTTGAGAGGATATTACAGCAGAATGAGTCAGAGTCAAAAGCTCTAGAAGTGTGTAATGGATGTCATGAGCTCCAGTGCTTTGTACTGCATCTTTATTCTTTATTCCCTGCACGTCACAGAAAACAGAACAGCCTTTTGGTTGACTGACTGTACAGTCACTCTGATTCCACAGGCGGTTCAAGTACACACACAGAGAGAAATGGCAGAGCATTATAGTGGAAACATAAACAGTGTTGATATCTCTGACCTTCGCCACCTACTTAATCACTGATGCCACACCCGTCGTGTCTGTCTCGTTCTGCCATACCTCATTAAAAAACAGGAGGTGTCATCAGTCTTTCGTAGCATGACAATATAAATCACAAGCCTTGTAGCTTCTTGATGGTTCTCATGAACACCCCCCCCCCCCCTCCTCCCCCCCCTCCCGGCCTGCAGCTCTTTGTATAACCATTGCCTGATTGTGACTCTGGGAGGACAGCAGATGTGGTGTTTGGAGCACATTGTCCTTCCCTGGGGTATCTGGGGAAAAATCACAGAATTGGTCAATTAAATCATTCCCGTCCAGTTTTTGGCAAAAAAGAGCCACTCCCTTACAATTCCATTATTCTCTCCAACCACGCCTGACAGAATTGGTTAAACTTCTTAATAAGTACATTTACATGCAAGCTATAGCGGCTTTTTGAGTAACCAAAACTACAAACTTCAGTTATAAAGGACAATGCATTGAATCTCACATCCCCTCTCCTTTGAAGCTATGTAAATATATTTCTGTTCAAATTCTGAATTTATTTGATCAAAAATGCAGTAAATGTCTATTGTGAAATGTTATTAGAATTTTTCACGAGTTCATTTACCCATATACTCTTTAACTGATAAGGTTTAAGCGTATTTGGCTTGCTGTCCCCGGTGGAGGGGCTTGAGGAAGCCGCTTCCACTCAAGCTTAGATTTACCCTCAGGGACTACTAGTGCTAGGAAGAAGAGAAAGGTAAACATGAATGTAAGTAGGTGGAGTTGGGGAGGTGGAGGGATGCAAAACGACTGATGCCTGAAGGATGTAGGAGGCTGCTTATATGCTTAGCAGTTGATTGAAAGATTAGATGGGTTCACGCCTCCCGAATTTGCGTTTGTGTACGTTGCTAATTGAAAGATTAGATGGGTTCACTCCTCCCGAAATTATATTGTGAACTTCATTAAATGACTGTCTTCAGTCTTCGTCCAGTCTTCAGTGTCACATGATCCTTCAGAAATCATTCTAATATACTGATTTGTGAAATAACATGAATTATTTAAAATAGAAATCTTTTGTGACATTGTAAATGTCTTTACTATCACTTTTAATCAATTTAATGCATCTTTGCTAAATTAAAATATTAATTTCTTTATATAAAAAAGGCATTGTGAGCCAAGTTGCTGCCAATGGTTTACTAAGACTTACAATGCTTTTGAGAAACACAGCCTAGAATAAAGCAATTTCAAACTTTAAAGTAAATGCACTGAGTGGTAGAAGTGGCAATAGTAGAGTATATCTGCCATTCTTGGCACTTATGCCCAACCGTGTGCTACAGAATTGGGATGGGTTAAATGATGAAATTACAAGATGCATTTAGTGAATAAATAAGTTCAAAAGCAGTGTTAGGACTATTAAGTTGCGAGCAACAAAAAAACCCATCTAAATGCATATTGATTTTTTTAAGGATTGTATTATTACTGTGTGGCCTACAATGTCTAACAATATTTTACATAGGAGCTAGTCTTGTTAGATTTGGCACTATAATACATGCCCACTCTTGTTTTTCTCTATCCTTGCGATGAGATTGGAATGAGATTGGCATCCATTTATGTTGTTTGGAGAAATGAATCAGCTGATGATGGAAGTGCCAAAAGTTTGCCAGCTGAAAGAGTAAACAGGCATTTAATAGATCTGGTAACATTAAAGGTCCCGTTCTTCGTGTTTTTTGAAGCTTTGATTGTGTTTACAGTGTGCAATATAACGTGTTCATGTTTCGCGTGTAAAAAAACACAGTATTTTTCACACAATTTACTTATCTGTATACCGCTGTTTTCACTGTCCTAAAAACGGCTGATGAGTTCCTTTATTCTATGAAGTCCCTCCTTCAGAAATACGTAACGAGTTCTGATTGTGCCAGCGGCTCCCGTGTTGTGATTCGACAGCAGCTTAGCGCAAGTTGTATGGAAAGGTCACGCCTCTTAACGGGAGATGTATGCGATCAATGATCTCTACAGCGTCCCTGGGAAAGCCAAACAAAGGTGATTTGACTCTGGGATGAAAATAACAGCGTCTCGACGACATGGCGACAAACACACTCAAGCTACAGTTCCTTTTCTCCCCGCGACCGTCCTCTTCTCCACGTGGGACAGCAACAAGACCACGCCCCCTTTTTCGCATATTCTTGTGGGCGGATGTTAGTCTGTTCTACTGTTCTACTGACTGACGTCATTTATGTAGGAAGTACCAGGATGTAGTCCAAGCCGGCCGTTCGCTGTAGGCTTTGAAAGGGAACTTCTGTTAGATAAAATATCTCGCTTGGCATTGAACTTTGAGCTTTATAATTTTACAGGTATTATTTATGCTCTAACAGCAACATTACACACAAACTAAAGTTTGAACAGTGGGATCACGAAGAACGGGACCTTTAAATTGACAAAGAAAGCAGTGTGCATATTAAATCATCCAGGTTTAATCATACTGATGATGATATCTTGTTGGAAGAAGCCCACGTTTTAAATTCGAGGAAAGGTGCACAGAGAAATCCAGTTGAACAATGTGTGCATGACTTCAACAATCTCAATGAAGACATTAAATTGCAATCAACACTGACACACAGGAGGGATGACTGGAAGCTTGGGGGACATGATGATTGGAGATCGCAGTAGTTAGCAAGGTAATCAGGAAACAAACAACAAAACAGGTAAGTGGCAAGGTAAGTAGTCTGTAGCATCAGATGAGGTCAGATCATGACTAAGGGAGTGTGTGTGCTCTATTTAATGCTTGTGATGAAGGCAAGATGAGTTCCAGGTGTGCACGGTTAGGTGGCAGGGAGAATGATGGGAAATGCAGTCCGTGACATTACTCCCCCCTCCTGTACAGCAGCTCCTGACACTGTGACAGTAGGTGGCTTACAGAACAGTCTAAGGAATGAGGGGCCATAGTGTGATCCAGGGCAGTGCCAAGACAAAGGCCCATGGTGGAACCGATGGAGGGAAGAGCCAAGGTGGAGCCAGGAGCCTGTCCAACTGAAATGGAGACCCAGGTGGAGCCAAAGATCGGGGTGACACTGGTGGATTACAGGGTCGAGGCGTAACCACAGGCTCACAGAAATGGGAGTTGGGAGACTGGGTCGAAACAGTGGGAGTGAGGACAGGAAGAGCCGAAGGAGCCGAATAAGTGGAGGGATGAGGCATAGCCGGAGGACCAGAAGTTTGTAGCTTGGAGATAGGCTTGACCAGCAAGATGACTTGGAGCTAGGCTTGACCGACCAGCGAGATGACTTGGAGCTGGGCTTGACCGACCAGCGAGACAACTTGGAGCTGGGCTTGACCAACCAGCGAGATGACTTGTAGCTGGGCAGAGTCAATGGCAACAAAGACGACTTGGGACTGAACGTGACCAATGGTGGCAAAGGCTTGAATGTAGGAGGGGAATCAGAAATCAAGGTGTTCACATGAGGTAAAAACTTCAGGGGCATGAGGATATGTCGAACTCCACTCCATGATGTCAAACTCCACCAGCACTCTATATACTTGGCAGGCTTTGGCTCTGGGTCTGCGGGGGCTCTGGTTTGTAGTTCACGCTGGCTGGACATTGGGTCTTTGGGTATGTGGTGGGCTTGGGATTGTAGTCCTTGGCGGGCTTTGGAACGGGCTCTTGGTTTGTGGCAGGAGTGAGGAAAAACGAGGGGGTCACTGGAATAAGGAAAACTGCTGACTGGATGGGGGGAGTGGGAGGGTGTGACTGAGTAAGGTCCTCATCTTCTATATTGCTGTAACATAGTTTGTATGTTCAGGGAAGAAGGAGGCGGGAACCGGCGAACATTTAAAAGACTTTAATCAAATAAATTAACAAAATGAAAGTAAAACGGCAGCCCCTCACGGACGACTGCCGCGCACACACACATACCAAAATGTAAACAAAACACAACATAACTTCCAGGCCTTGTCCTCTCTCGTCCTTCACTGGTGTCGCTAGTCCGTATACATGCCTCCTTGGTCCCTCATGAGAGGCGCGAGACCGGTGTGCCTCGCAGTTGACGCTCATTCTCAATCACGCACACCGATCTCGCTCGCTCTTCCCATGTCTCTTGCTCGTCAACCTCGCCACATACCCCTATCACCCCTCGCACACCCGAGACGGCGCCTACTACCACCGCGGGGGCCAATCTCCGTATCTCCCGCGTCTGCATATATGGCAGGAACATAATGCATAAAATCACATTTGATAAAGCAAAACTATTGAGTGTATACAACATGTCAAAACTCCACAAAACACAACAAGCGCATCGGTAGAACCATACACATTTGACTACTTGCTTGCAATCGTAATGCAATGGACCAGTTTACAGGAGGTAAATTAAGCCTTTAAATAAAAGGGTTATTGAGCTGTTGTTTACACAGTCATTTACAATAAAAGTGCCTGCACAGCAAATAAAAATAAACACAAAAAACTTGTGCCTACCTTACAGAACACCAATGGTGGAATTACATTCGAGCAGGTTTTCACATTGTGTACAGTTCATGTGTGATACTGAACGTCAGATTCAAGAATTATGATCAGTTTCAAGAAAGAAAGCATCACATGCAAAATTAATCCTGTTTAGAAAAAATTGAGCCTGTGCACTTACAATTTACATTTAAAATGTTTATTACAAATAAATTACTAAATACTAAAAATTAATAAACGTAAATGAACAAAAATTTGCTCTGAATTTACAATCCTGTGAATACCCCTTCGGATGATGTGATTGTAAAGTTACACCAATTGAAGGAAGTTTAAGTGTAATCACTTAATTGCTTATTAATATAACATAACACCATTCCTAGTTAAAGGGATTTTGTTTCAGCCAAGAATTTTCATGCGTCACTAATTCGGTCTGCTTATGTTCATCCAAAAGTTTTGTGGGAAGAAGGAAATGTAAACAAATTGACAGTGAACAATTCCCCTGAGGCACGGAAATGTGACATTTTGTCTGTGAACACTGTGTGCAAAATCTTTGTAGTGTGAAAAATAAGGCCAAGATTATTCTCTCTCTATAATGAAGGGAAAACAGACATTAATGTCTAGAGGGATTGAGATAATGACAGCCATTGAACATCATCTGCACGTGATCGTTTATTCCCAGCTTACAGGCGCTTTGTGTTGCTTTCAAGGGAGATGCTGAGACATGTTCAGAGATTTTAACTGCACAAGGGTCAGTGTGACACAATAACCTACTGAGCGGCGGTCATGCTGTCTGAGGATCTCACTTTTCTTCCTACTTCTCTCTCTCTCTCTCTCTCTCTCTCTCTCTCTCTCTCTCTCTCTCTCTCTCTCTCTCTCTCTCTCTCTCTCTCTCTCTCTCTCTCTCTCTCTCTCACTCTCTAATTCATTCCAACTGGGAAGTCTTACCATATTAAGAATGTTGTCAGACACAGGCATAGGCAAGCAAGCTTGACAAATCACACATTACATCACACCCTGCCTTCCAGCGCAAATGTGTGCATATAAAACAATGTGCTGGCAGTAGTTGGTAAACTTTAGTTATATTCAGTGAACTAGAAAGTGCTTTATTGGCTCAATGAAAGGGAGAAGTAAGGAATTACATTTGATATCTGAAAATTGCAGTTTTAGGCAACACTTAAAGTTCCATTTGTTAATTTAAGTTAACTATATTATTTAATATACTTTAGGCATTTAGGCTATTAATCTTTGTTATTTAATGTATCTGGGTGTACATGAATTTTATAAACTAGCATTAACAAAAATGAATAAATACTGTAACAAATGTATTAATTTGTTAATACATTAAAGTGTTACCGTTCTCTACCTATGTTGTAATATAGTGCGTTATATTCTCTTCATCACTGGCTTACTTGATTCATGATGTCTTTAAAAGGTAAGCCTACTAAGTAAACTCTGAATCACAGCCAAAGAATCCCTCGTCAGTTATCGCTCAGTACTTCCCTGCCAATTTGTTCTCACTTTCTTTCTCATTCAAAAGTTGTGTTTGAATGATGACTTATACCCACAAGCCCACTTATATGTGTAGGCACAAAGTCGCACAATTGAACGCAGAGACACGCACTTACCCTTTTCCTCTCCACAAACACAGCCATATATGGTAAGCTGTGTTTGTGGAGGTAAGAGAGACAAGGAGAGTGAGAGAGAAAGAAAGATCTGCTCTCACAGAGAACTAAACAACCCTCCATCATGAAAACATCTGCGCATTGATTATTTCAGCCACGCCTTGAACAACCCTAAAATCATGATGCTGTAAAGACTGTATAAACATTATGACCGGTAGCTGTAATTTTTTCCTTTTGGTGGACTGGCCGACTACGTGTGACATCACTTGTTTGCACTAAAATAAAGAATGATGATCCCCTGCAGAGTGAGGCTTGGTGGGCCTTCAGAGCTGCAGTGAGGAAAGAGGTCTGATGTTTGCTGAACAGACGAGGAATGTGGTTTTGCACACTCACCTACTCAATGGCAGAATGAAGTAAACTTGCCTCATCTGGATGTAATGTGGATGCTTACAGTAAGCACTGAATTGGCTTGTAAAGGATTGGTATTTAATACTGTCAGCAGTTAAGAAGAATCTGTGGAGCCAGAGCATAATGCATTTGTGCTTCTCTAGTCAGCCAATGAATATTTTGATATAACAGTCTTTCAAGCAACATAAAATCTCATTTAATGATCTTGAACAGGTTTCCCCAAACTGTGGTTCATAAGTAATTAACAAACCACAATAAAGTCAAATTTTAAATAAAGAATTCTAAAATAAAAACAATCAAAATAAAACACACTATAAAAGCAGAAATATTTCATTTGTTTACATTTGTTAGAACTGCAAAATCTGATGTTAAATTATTTAAATATGAACTAAAGTAAATATTTTAGGTCAAAGGGATTCGGGCTGACAAAACAATTTGGGAATCATTGAATGAGAACAAATTAAAGTGAGCTTTACCTATTTATAAAATTAAATATATTTTAATATTTAGTGAATATTTATTATTACAATGCTTATTTCTGAGTAGAACATAGTATACATAAAGTTCAAAAATAAAATAGTACACTATAAGTATCATGTATCAAGTTCACTTGAAGAAAACGTACAAGTATACTTGCAGTATATAACTACTTAGTTTACTGAGAGTATACCACAAAAAAATGTGCTAGAAATATGTAAACTAAATCAGACTACCTAAGTTCACTTGTAGTATAGTTGCAGTACAAACGAAAAATGTAGTTGTAAACTATAGTTGTGTACTCAAAGTTTATACTGTTACACTGTTACACTACAAAGTTTACTTAAAATTGCACTTTTATACACAAAAAAGTGGGCCCATTTAGTCCTAAGCAGTGCTAGAAGTGGCACTTTTATATTTAATCTGTAGTGCGTACCGACACTTCTCACATGTTGCAGGTTCTCTATGTAAGGGTATCGTATCTCATCTCTGAGGAAGTAATGTTTTTTGTTTCTTAATAAATCTGTGTATTTTATTGATTTGGCTGAGTGAATGATTCAATGGTTTACTCAAAGATAGAGACTGTGTCTGAAATATTAGGCAGCTGACTTGTTGCCTAAATATTTGACCTAAAATATTTAATATTTATGCTGCCTTCAAAAATGTATCAGATGATAGTATCTCAGGGGAGAGGAAGTAAAGTTAACACTGGATTCGGATGTGCCTTAATGCATTCCTACCTTGGAATGCATCCTCCAAAAGCAGCATTTTAAAGCTTTCGAACGCAGCCAAACATTTAGTTTCATTACTAAATGAATCAGTGTGATTGAAACAAATCTGTTGAATGAATGATTTAGTGATTCACTCATAAGGACAGACATTCGTTTCGTTCCTGAATGAAGTGAATTTGAAAAAAAAAATGTATTGAATTGATAATTCAATAAATCACTCATAAAAACTGTCACTTGTTGCCACCTACTTGTGTAAGGTTGTAACATGCAGAAAGAGTAGCTGAAAATCCCCACCGCTAATACACAGGGCCCTATTTTAACGATCTGAGCGCATGGCACAAAAAACACTTGCGTCACCATGCAAACAGTGAAACGTCCCAGTGCTGTTGTATACTATTGAAATGCCAAAACAAAAAGAAAAAAGAGGAATAAATCTGGTATATATATTGCTCCTGTCTGCCCCGTTGCACCGAGTGTTTCGCCTCCGTACAGCTATGCTTTTGAATCTTTGAAATCATTCCTTGTTGTTTATACTGCTAAATATAATTCACTCATCACCATATATTGTCTAATATTGCCTTTCACATTAAATCGGACATCGCTAGCTTTTAATCTAAATCACTATCATACGTGTTAGCATTTCGCTAGCTAGTTAGCCTGCCATCCGTGTATCCTGGTCTCCTGTTTTTCTCTTGCACTCCTTTTTACGAGTCCATCAAACAACTCTGGTGACCTCAAGGCTAGATTATTGTAATGCTCTACTGGGTGGTTGCCCTGCTCACTTAATAAATAAACTCCCGCTGCTCCAAAACACAGCAGCTCGAGTTCTTACTAGAACCACCAGGAAGTATCACCAAATTTGCCCGGTTCTGTCAACACTGCATTGGCTCCCTTTTAAACATTGTATAAATGAAAAAATCTTGCTAATTACTTACAAAGCACCAAATGGCTTAGCTCCCCAGTACTTGAACGAGCTCTTAACGCGTTATACTCCATCATGCCTTTTGCGGTCTCAAAATTCTGGCCAGTTGATAATACCGAGAATATCAAAATCAACTACAAGCGGTCTATCCTTTTCTTATTTAGCACCTACACTTTGGAACAGTCTTCCCAGCATTGTTCGGGAAGCAGACATACTCTTTCAGATTAAATCTGTGTTTGACCCCCTTTCACCTTCAGAACTGCCTTAATTCTACGTGGCATTGATTCAACAAGGTGCTGAAAGCATTCTTTAGAAATGTTGGCCCATATTGATAGGATAGCATCTTGCAGTTGATGGAGATTTGTGGGATGCACATCCAGGGCACGAAGCTCCCGTTCCACCACATCCCAAAGATGCTCTATTGGGTTGAGATCTGGTGACTGTGGGGGCCATTTTAGTACAGTGAACTCATTGTCATGTTCAAGAAACCAATTTGAAATGATTCGAGCTTTGTGACATTGTGCATTATCCTGCTGGAAGTAGCCATCAGAGGATGGGTACATGGTGGTCTTAAAGGGATGGACATGGTCAGAAACAATGCTCAGGTAGGCCGTGGCATTTAAACGATGCCCAATTGGCACTAAGGGGCCTAAAGTGTGCCAAGAAAACATCCCCCACACCATTACACCACCACCACCAGCCTGCACAGTGGTAACAAGGCATGATTCACAAATGCTTTGCTGCTTACCTCGGTTGTAACGAGTGGTTATTTCAGTCAAAGTTGCTCTTCTATCAGCTTGAATCAGTCGGCCTATTCTCCTCTGACCTCTAGCATCAACAAGGCGTTTTCGCCCACAGGACTGCCGCATACTGGATGTTTTTCCCTTTTCACACCATTCTTTGTAAACCCTAGAAATGGTTGTGCGTGAAAATCCCAGTAAATGAGCAGATTGTGAAATACTCAGCCCGGCCCGTCTGGCACCAACAACCATGCCACGCTCAAAATTGCTTAAATCACCTTTCTTTCCCATTCTTACATTCAGTAATGTAAGAACATTCATATATATATATACACATTTTTTTATTTTAAGTTTGAATACATTTGTCAAGAATTTAACTTTTATATTCAGGAATGGGTTAATTAAACAGTGGGGCCCTGAAAAGCTAATATTAGAGCCTCAAGACCCCTATCCATATTCACTGCTTCTTCACATCATGCCTAACTACACATCCAAACCTCAGAGGAATAACAAAAATATCCTTGCTGTATTGCATCACTTGCACACACGCTTCCCTAATCAGAAACAGCATCAACACAACATCAACTGCATTAAAGTACATGGACCAAAATAAACGCCATGATCTTTGTTAATACTTGCATATCAGCACCAGCTATTGTATTTGAGAATATTAGCCTCAAAAGTTAGAGAAAGGGTGTAAGAAAAAGAACAAGAAAAAGAAAAAAAAGGGGGGGCGGGTGGTTCAGAGAAAGAGAGTATGTCAGCAACCTTATCCTTATTTGGGAGGAGGAATGTGGAGGATGTCGAGAACATAGCGAGAGAATGAGAGATTTGTCTTTGATAGCAGCTGTCTACTTTTTTCAGTATATGAGCAACCTCTTAAATTAAAAAATATATATGGTTGCTGTTGTGCACAAGTGTGAAATTATTTGAAAAGATCTGCCATCTAAATTAGTAACTAATAATAGGCTGTATTTGTGCATATCATTATTATGACACAATTCACATAATCTCATCTAACATAACTTCTTATAGAACACACACATGTGCACTGCACACACATTACATCACACTGCAATGAAACTGCATGAAACAGTGACAGTGACTTTTTATACCTGCATCTGGACTGAATAACCAAAGCAGATGTTTGAGGCAGATACATAATGATGTCACTTTTGAGTGGAGGATGGCAGTGCTGGCAGTGTTTGTTTATCTGGTTCACCACATGTGGACCTCAGACTGTCTGCCCCCCCACCCCCCACCCCTTTCAGCAGACTCTGCTCATATGGCCTATGAGAGCGAGAAACTACAATTTAGAAATTAGACCACAAATTAAACTGTCTGAACAAGAATCCAGACAGTTTGTCCTCCAGGACTTATCAGTTCAATTCCAAAGCAGGAGGAGTGTTAAAAAATTGACAGATACCGATCTATGCGTGCATCATGGAGGATTATGTTGTGTCCTCGCTGAACAGTAAAGCTTCTTTATAAAGGGAACATTGACTGCAAGACTGTTGCATGTCAAATCATTGTGCAATGAGCAGTAACACTTGGCTCAGCGGTCTAAATTTCACAATTTCAATTCCAAACACCAAGAACCAGGTTACAATGGAGAACAATGCTTGTTTTTATACTTTTTAGTTTCTTTTCGTTTAAGACTTTAAGCACCCATGGCACAATTATTCACCTCTTTACACACAAATATACACATCTGCAAATCACACTATACATTTGTATACACGTTCTATAAATATTCACATATATTTTGTATATTGTCCCACTGTAAAGGATGTTTCTTCAGCTATGTGCAATTTAATGTCCCAATGGCCCCCAGCGTCCCAATATTTTTTAAACAAATATTTTATTTTTATATTTAATTCAGTGCAGCGCTTCCAGGTTCTACGTCAGAACGCCGGCTCAGTATTGGCCGACTCCTGCGTCGGTATCACACACATGGGTGGTGGTGCTCACATGCAGGGCCTAAATAGAATATATTGGCAGCTGTTACAGAAAGACAATAAATAAATACAATAAATAAATACATTTTTACAATAAATATTCTGATTTAACCTTTCTTTGAAGTATTAGATTAGATAGCTTCGATTTATGACAACAATGACGCTAATAATTCTTAATTTCTGATAGGAATGCAACATTATGCAATATCAATCGGTGGTTATTGATAATCTGAATAGAACAATGAGACCCAAACCTGTACATAATTCAATCGCGTTTGCTCCCATTTATTTTTTATCACAGTGCTTCGGTACACAATATAGGCTACAAACTAGTCCAAAAGTGCGCACGTTTGGAGAGATAAGTATTCACATGATTACCTCATATTTCTTAAAGGTCCCGTTCTTCGTGATCCCATTGTTCAAACTTTAGTTAGTGTGTAATGTTGCTGTTAGAGCATAAATAATACCTGTAAAATTATAAAGTTCAATGCCAAGCGAGATATTTTATTAAGTTCCCTTTCAAAGCCTACAGTGAACGGCTGGCTTGGACTACATCCTGGTACTTCCTTCATTCATTACGTCAGTAGAACAGTAGAACAGACTAACCTCCGCCCACAAGAATACGTGAAAAGGGGGGCGTGTTCTTGTTGCTGTCCCACTTGTAGAAGAGGACAGTCGCGTGGAGAAAAGGAAGTGTTGCGTTTGACTGTGTTTGTCGCCATGTCGTCGAGACGCTGTTATTTTCATCCCGGAGTCAAATCACCTTTGTTTGGCTTTCCCAGGGACGCTGTAGAGATCATTAAGCGCATACATCTCCCGTTAAGAGGCGTGACCTTTCCGTGCAAGTTACGTGCGTTAAGCTGCTGTCGAATCACACCACAGGAACCGTGCCACGTTCGCTAAGCTGCGGTCAAATCCCAACACGGGAACCGCTGGCACAATCAGAACTCGTTACGCATTTCTGAAGGAGGGACTTCATAGAACAAGGAAGTCATCAGCCGTTTTTAGGATAGTGAAAACAGCGGTATACAGATAAGTAAATTGTGTAAATTGTGTTTTTTTTTACACGCGAAACATGAACACATGTTATATTGCACACTGTAAACACAATCAAAGCTTCAAAAAAACACGAAGAACGGGACCTTTAAAATATAATAAAACCATAATTTCTTGATGGCTCGCAGAAAGATGATTCTCTGCCGATCCGTCAGTCAATATTGCGCGAAAATAATTCCCACCTTACGGTGACGGTAAACTTCTGCGTTTTGTCTCATAATACATTTATGCGTCAGTTTATTATATATAATATCTGCATTAGGTCACAATAAAGTGAGCAAAAACATTGTGTTAATCTCATACTGTCACTCTGAAATAGATTAATGGTGCACGCTAACTTTCTGAAATGCTCACGTGAATAGTGTCGGCCAATAATGAGTAGAACCTGGAAGCGTGGCACTGTGTTTACTACATAAATCGCTTAAAAGAATGATGTTGAAGAGAAGAGATTGTTGAATAAAGTTTTTTTTTTTTTGTTTTGGGGGGTTTTTGCGCAAAAAAAGTATTCTCGCACTTCATAACATTAAGGTTGAACCACTGGTGTCACATGGACTAGTTTAACAATGTCTTTACCAGTGTTGGGGAAAGTTACTTTGAAAAGTAATGCATTACAATATTGCGTTACTCCCTTAAAAAGTAACTAATTGAGTTACTTAGTTACTTTTTTAAGAAAAGTAATGTGTTACGTTACTTTTTCTCACCTGGGCTGGGCTTGTTTTTGTTTATAACAAAAAAGTTATATTTTTGTGCGACGGTAAAGACCTCTTCATACCAAAATTGAAATAATAAGCCCCAGGCTGAGGTAAAAATGCAAATTCACGCATGAACAGTAGAGGGCGCAGCTCTGCTGTGCTGCCATTCTGGATAATGGTAGAATAGGATTCAGGAGAAAAAAGTTTTACCAATAAAAAAAAAAATCTAGTAATTTTCATCATCAAAGGTCGGCAGCAAGACATTGGTAAATTAAATATAAATCAGATATTTTGTTGTAAATTTGAAAAGTAATGCGTTACTTTACTAGTTCCTTGGAAAAAGTAACATTATTAGATAACTCAAGTTACCCCCAACACTGGTCTTTACTACCTTTCTGGACCTTGAAAGTTGCAATGACGTTGCTGCCTATGTGTGGTTCAGAAAGCTCTCGGATTTCATCAGAAATATCTTCATCTCTGTTCCGAAGATGAACGAAGGTCTTACAGGTTTGGAACAACATTTTTGGGTGAACTAACCCTTTAAGGACAGCATGGTGAACTATAGAAGTTTTTCACTGTTATCCCAGTTGAACAAAAAACATGAAACCTGAAGACAGGGCCCCTTCATACACCCCGTTATGACATGTGCTTTTAACTGACCCTGGATGACATCACATGATCTCATGACTATGGTAGTTGACATGTCAGCACAGGTTTACCCTGAGCAGCCCCTGCTCCACACATCAGTAGACTGGAGACGGGTATGCAGGGAATTCTTCTGTGTTAGGCGATTTCTACAGAATGGTAGACGGAAAACTTATGATGTGTCATACCATAGCTGCGGGCTTTTCTGACTTTTATTATTTACAAACCAGTGGTCATCACTATAGCAACGGATATGTTTTCACTTCCTGTTTAAGGTGATGCTATGGTGCAGTATGCCAGCTCATCAAATTTCTCAGTGCTATCATAATACCTATTTTGTCTTTCTAAGAAGACTAGAATAAAAAGTTTTGAAGGAAAAAAAATATTGCTTTAATTTTAGTGCGGTCAGATAAATGAATTGCAATGAATCAAATCTAACATAAAAGGTGAATGTGTGTGTGTGTGTGTGTGTGTGTGTGTGTGTGTGTGTGTGTGTGTGTGTGTGTGTGTGTGTGTGTGTGTGTGTGTGTGTGTGTGTGTGTGTGTGTTGAGATAAGCAACTAGCCCCTGAATCAGTCATTGGGGAGATCATCACATTAGCCATACAGTCCCTGCAGGAATTGACTTTTCCACAGCTAAATAGAAAAGTAGCTAAGAGATAATAAAATGATTAATCGTGTATTCAAGTGGACACAAACAATGATATTTTAAGAGTCCTGCTGCATGGGAAAACAATCTGCTGGCCAGGCTGGGAAAGCAGCTGACCAATCAGCTAAACCAGCTAAACACCAGCACGGTCAGGTTAGGAGACCGCAAGATAGACCAGTTCAAGCCATCTAAAAGCAGTAAACCACATTAGTTAATGTTGCTTTACACAGGGGTAGTAATGAGTAATGTCCGACCCAGCCCTTTCCTCAAATAGTTTTTAATTCCTCTTTAACTTCATGATCCGCTCTCTCTTCTTCTTCATTTTATTTTTTCTTCTCACATTTTGATGCGTTAAAAATACACCATGTGCCCCACCTAACAGCACACACTGTGGATTTTTTTTAATCTTCCTTCCTATGCACCTATATATTACCTACAGGTGTGCAATGGTAATTGTCAATTGATATAAAAAATGTAAGGATTTTACCTCCTCATTTTAAAACACCACAGCACACCACTGATATACACACTATCAATTTAATATTAATTTAATATATGAACAGGGATAGATGGATAGATATTCCCTCACATAAACATCCTGCAAACTTCACCTCTCACACACACACACACACACACACACACACACACACACACACACACACACACACACACACACACACACACACACACACACACACACACACACACACACACACACACACACACACACACACACACACACACACACACACACACACACACACACACACACACACACACACACTTAAACCATGCACATACATGCACATGTACACAAGCAGGGTTGCACAAGAGCCTGCACATACAGACTGCGCAGGACCTGTGCAAGGCCAAGACACAATGGCATGTGAAAACTCATTCTCCTTGTAAGCAAAAGCTGATGCTGTGCATCATATGAGCCCATGCAACTCCTCTACACTGATGTGTGAAGGCTTTGGGTGTGGTATCTGAAGACTCACACCTAGTTTGTGGTTCGCTGAAAGGAAAGACCCTTTATAAAGAGCGAGTATACCATCACTAAAGACCACCATCATAATAACATATTTTCTTACTCTCATATATACAGTATGCAAATGAAGAGAACCACAAGGACCACTAAAAACACTCAAACTACAGAAGCAAAAACAAACAAACATTGCATTACAGTAATGAGTGGTTACAAAAACATCTTTCTTTTTTTCATGCTTTATGTAAACCAAATTTGGTTTAAGCAATAAATTAAATCTTAACAATAAATAATACAGAAACACTGTTCGTTACTTTGCATATTTGAACCATGATCCCATAAAATAGATGTTTAGTCATGACCTCAATGTGTAAGCCAAAGCAAAATTCAACATGGATTCCCTTGAGAATTTCAGGTGGTTTTTAGAATGATTTTCAATTTAAGATCAAAAAATGGTCTGTTGTTAATATTACTTGAAAAGATTTGTCACTTGTTCAAAATAAATTACACAGTGAAACCTCAAATGTGAGTTTTGAAACCATTATGTGCACATTTCTAACATAAGAACTGCAATAGTTGTCTGATTCATCAAGCATGTAAGCTTACAAGAGGAAATCGATGGAAAATGTGCCAAAATTGTTATTGACATTGATTTATTCAGTTAAAGCTACAGTGAGGAAAATAAGTATTTGAGCACCCTGCTATTTTGCAAGTTCTCCCACTTAGAAATAATGGAGGGGTCTGAAATTGTCCTCGTAGGTGCATGTCCACTGTGAGAGACATAATCAAAAAAAAAAATCCAGAAATCACAATGTATGATTTTTTACCTATTTATTTGTATGATACAGCTGCAAATAAGTATTTGAACACCTGAGAAAATCAATGTTAATATTTGGTACAGTAGCCTTTGTTTGCAATTACAGAGGTCAAACGTTTCCTGTAGTTTTTCACCAGGTTTGCACACACTGCAGGAGGGATTTTGGCCCACTCCTCCACACAGATCTTCTCTAGATCAGTCAGGTTTCTGGCCTGTCACTGAGAAACACAGAGTTTGAGCTCTCTCCAAAGATTCTCTATTGGGTTTAGATCTGGAGACTGGCTAGGCCACGCCAGAACCTTGATATGCTTCTTACAGAGCCACTCATTGGTTATCCTGGCTGTGTGCTTCGAGTCATTGTCATGTTGGAAGACCCAGCCTCGACCCATCTTCAATGCTCTAACTGAGGGAAGGAGGTTGTTCCTCAAAATCTCGCAATACATGGCCCCGGTCATCCTCTCCTTAATACAGTGCCGTCGCCCTGTCCCATGTGCAGAAAAACACCCCCAAAGCATGATGCTACCACCCCCATGCTTCACAGTAGGGATGGTGTTCTTGGGATGGTACTCATCATTCTTCTTCCTCCAAACACGTTTAGTGGAATTATGACCAAAAAGTTCTATTTTGGTCTCATCTGACCACATGACTTTCTCCCATGACTCCTCTGGATCATCCAAATGGTCATTGGCAAACTTAAGACGGGCCTTGACATGTGCTGGTTTAAGCAGGGGGACCTTCCGTGCCATGCATGATTTCAAACCGTGACGTCTTAGTGTACCAACAGTAACCTTGGAAACGGTGGTCCCAGCTCTTTTCAGGTCATTGACCAGCTCCTCCCTTGTAGTTCTGGGCTGTATTTCTCACCTTTCTTAGGATCATTGAGACCCGACGAGGTGAGATCTTGCATGGAGCCCCAGTCCGAGGGAGACTGACAGTCATGTTTAGCTTCTTCCATTTTCTAATGATTGCTCCAACAGTGGACCTTTTTTCACCAAGCTGTTTGGCAATTTCCCCGTAGCCCTTTCCAGCCTTGTGGAGGTGTACACTTTTGTCTCTAGTGTCTTTGGACAGCTCTTTGGTCTTGGCCATGTTAGTAGTTGGATTCTTTCTGATTGTATGGGGTGGACAGGTGTCTTTATGCAGCTAACGACCTCAAACAGGTGCATCTAATTGAGGATAATAAATGGAGTGGAGGTGGACATTTTAAAGGCAGACTAACAGGTCTTTGAGGGTCAGAATTCTAGCTGATAGACAGTGTTCAAATACTTATTTGCAGCTGTATCATACAAATAAATAGTAAAAAAATCATACATTGTGATTTCTGGATTTTTTAGATTATGTCTCTCACAGTGGACATGCACCTACGATGACAATTTCAGACCCCTCCATGATTTCCAAGTGGGAGAACTTGCAAAATAGCAGGGTGTTCAAATACTTATTTTCATATATCATAATGATATCACTATACAAAAAAAAGAATAATTATCCAAAAAAATTTCTTGACATGTTATTTATTTAGCTAAAGCTATCTATTTTTATTACATAATTTCCCAAAATCCGTGCCTATTAAGTCTTAGACCTAATGCTTTGCGTATCTCCAGGCTTTGTTGCTGTGGGAGTTGGCCGGTCTAGACTGACTCTGGAACAGAGTTATGAGATCAAATAAATGAGGAGACAGAATTGACTTGGCCTGACCTGTGCACAGCCCCATCTAAGGTAAGAATGTGCTTGCCCCAGTTAGTTGAAGAACACGTAGACAAGAGGAATATTTCGGATTGTTCACAAGCTTTGGCCTCAGCTTCGGATAGAGTGGATGTTTCCAGTTAGATTATAAATGATCTTTGTTGAAGCCTGAACAAAATCTCTCCCTTGATCGTTCTTACGTGATGGCTGCTTTAGTGATCTACATCTGAACTGATGTTCTACATTTCCATCACATGTTACAGCAGAAGGAGGATTTTTGTAATGTCACGTCATTTTTACATTGAATATGAAGAAACATTTGTGATTTCATTGGTTTCAATGACCACCCGAGCATTTGGTCCTCGTTATCCACAGTTCAAAGATATTAGGTCATCTCTCTAAAAATTAAGAGTGTGCAGGAGGGGTTTCATTACCACATCCAAACTGCAGGAGCACAAAGCAACAGCGCTCCCTCAAGACAATGTGGAACGAGCAAACAGGATCCATTTGAAGGTGTTTGTCGCCCTCTTTTGTGTCTTCAGATATGCTTGCTTTGTCGGGATCTATTCTAGTGGATTCCAGGATTGTTCTGAAGAAGTGAAATGCGTCAACATCAATCGTACAAATATTTTTTTTTATCTGAATGACTATAACGTAAAAATATCTTACAAGCTAACGTTTACCATATTACTGACCAAGTAATGTAGTGTCAGTACCATAGTAACTGGGAGGGGGGGCTTTCGTATGTTTTTTTTTTTTTGTGTGTGATAATCTTTTGGTGAGGAAAATGCCTTTACCTGTCCCGTAGAGGCATTTACAAGCTTCACACGCAGGTTTTGGACTGAATGATGGGCTTTTTTCTCGCTGACAAACGACAATGGACTCATGACATGGACTACAAATACCAGCTATAGCGCATAACTACACTTCCCCGTTAGTGTAAGAGCACAGAAATTGACAAACTATAATTTGTCTACAACACGCTAATATTAATGTGCATTAATCGGTATTATTCATTAATCGGTATTATTCATTTATTTTTAACTAGAATAAACTGTAGTATAAATGGGCCACTAATATGTAAGCGGAAGTAGTTTCTATCGGTGGATTATGACGCAGCGGAAGATCAGTGTTCTTCCTTTCCTCCATTAGGTGAGTGCGTGGTAAGAGCGCGCTTCGCCGCTCTCTTCAGTTTTGTCGAAAAAACAACGTGTTTATTTACTTATAAATACGCATTTTATCTTTAAAGCTATTGTTATTGTCTATATTACAGATCGCAACCATGGGCCGCCGTCCAGCCCGTTGGTAAGTTAGTACATTTTGTGTTTTAAAAATTGTCCGTTCTGAAAATGGCAGGCCCGCTAACCATGTGCAGCACACCGGCCTCATTCGGGAGTGACATTACACCGACATAGACTACTTTCTGCTGTTAACACGACTGTGTTAATTATATTGGCTTCTAATAAAATGCATTATATAAATTCTTAGTTATTTGATAGACATCATGATTGAAGTGTCCAAAGATGACAGGATGTGTTATATACAACTTTTTGTTTTACTAGCGTTGCTAATTGTAAATGTATCTGCTTCAGCTACAGATACTGTAAGAACAAGCCTTACCCCAAGTCCCGTTTCTGTCGAGGTGTTCCTGGTAAGTTAAGGAAGACCATCAGGATTATTTTAAAAAGCCTTTTTCTAAGCCTTAAAATGCATGTCATTGAAGGTTCTGTAATGAATATACTTTGTCTAGCTGATAACATTTTAGTGCACATTTAATCATCGCTTTTCTGTAAGGTTAAACTAACTTGCAATACATGGTGACAGTTTGAAGTTATTCAAGTTAATTTGAAGTTCAGTTCTTTATAGTATAACTACAAAAAGATTTGACACTGACTACTTGATAATTTCACTTTAAAATGATTAACTGAAAGATTTTGAATGGAAAAACCTGCAGTCCAAAACATCTGCAGTAATTTAACTTTGCAATGCCATTGAAACATTAAATAATGAACCAGAACAACTTTAAACAAAAAAGGCTTGTTCAGGTGGTGCAAAGTCAATGGTCTGAAGAGAAATTCAGTGGACTTGGTATTTGGTGTTGATTTATAAAAAGGCAGAGCGTCAACTGCTGTTCATGCACTTGGAGCATCTGTGACTCTTACCTGCAGCTTATTAAGCCGACTAGACATGTTGTCTGTACTTGTGTGGTGTGCAAAGGCTGCAGACAGTAATTATTTGGTTGTGTATGAGCCTGGCTGTGCAGTGCTGGGCCCTTTAAGGGACCATTGAGACATAACATAGCTTTTCTATTTTATCTAGAATTTATTTGCCAAAAAGTGTGAACCCTGAATTCAGGACAATACCTTGTAATTTGGTGATTGATTTGATTAATGAACCAAGTAGGTCAAGATTTGTTCTGATTGAGCATGTCCTTCTCACAAACTCAGATCCTAAGATCAGGATCTTCGACTTGGGCAGGAAGAAGGCTAAGGTGGATGAGTTCCCCCTGTGCGGTCACATGGTATCTGATGAGTATGAGCAGCTGTCCAGTGAAGGTATGGTGTCTTCATACAAAACTGGTGTTTATATCTTGAGTAATTTAACATTTGTCCTTAGTTTAAACAGTAAATGAAGCACTTTCTGATACATAGTCTTAACATTTTTTTTTTTAATCTGCTATTTGCTGTCTAGCTCTTGAGGCTGCCCGTATCTGTGCCAACAAGTACATGGTGAAGACCTGCGGTAAAGATGGTTTCCACATCCGTGTGCGTCTGCACCCTTTCCATGTCATCCGCATCAACAAAATGTTGTCCTGTGCCGGAGCTGATAGGTGAGCATGTGTGCTGTCTGTGACTCTTACCTGCAGCTTATTAAGCCGACTAGACAGGTTGTCTGTACTTGTGTGGTGTGCAAAGGCTGCAGACAGTAATTATTTGGTTGTGTATGAGCCTGGCTGTGCAGTGCTGGGCCCTTTAAGGGACCATTGAGACATAACATTGCTTAATTTTGATAATTTCCATTTGACCATTTTTAGTTCATTAATCTTAATGTTCATGTCCTCTCCAGGCTCCAGACTGGTATGCGTGGTGCTTTCGGTAAGCCACAGGGCACAGTGGCCCGTGTGTGCATTGGCCAGGTGATCATGTCCGTGCGCACAAAGGCCCAGAACAAGGAACACATCATCGAGGCTCTGAGGAGAGCCAAGTTCAAGTTCCCTGGCCGTCAGAAGGTACTTATCATGAAGTTGTCTAGATCTGTGGTTCTCAACTTTAGGTCACCCCCTCCACCCCATCTCTGACTACTAGATTAAACAACTGCAATAGTTTCACTTTGTAATGCAATTGAAACATTATATGAATTAGACCAACTTTTAACTTAAAAAAAAAAAAATTGTGATGCTTTGTATGAACTATCAGAGGCTGCAGTGAGAGCTCTTGGCGGCACCTCACAAGCTCAGTGTCTTCTCGCTGCTGAACTGCGCGTTCACAATAACACCTTGTGATGTCCTCGGCTGAAGAGTAGCATTTCGAAGATGAGGAATGTCGGGCTTGTTCAGATGGTGCAAAGTCAATGGTCTAAAGAGAAATTCAGTGGATTTGAGCACCTGTGACTCTTACCTGCAGCTTATTAAGCCGACTAGACAGGTTGTCTGTACTTGTGTGGTGTGCAAAGGCTGCAGACAGTAATTATTTGGTTGTGTATGAGCCTGGCTGTGCAGTGCTGGGCCCTTTAAGGGACCATTGAGACAAAATTGCTTATTTTTGATAGAATTTTGACCATTAAAAAAAAAAAAATGTTTTATTAATCTTAATTTTCATCTCATCTCCAAGCTATTTGTTGTCTGGCTACCAACAGACCAAGCTCAATTTAAGATTGAACATTGGTCTGGGAGTCTGCTATGTATTCTACTGCACGAGGCATGATAAACAAGCATAAATTAAATGACTCTACGCAAATGGATGGTCCTTCAACCAATCAGACCACAAGTGGCGTGATCAACGGGCAACGACCCATCGCTTCTCTCTGTCACATGTCTGTGATTAAGTTAGTCTGTGATTGGTTCCTGCAAAAGTGTAAAGGAAGCAGTAGAAATGAATGTACAGGTTTCCAGACTGACTTGCAGGGCGAAATCAAATCGCTGGGTTTACCCAGTCTAGGCTATTTGTGCACTTGAACGGCATTTCAAAGGAATTGTATCTGGGGTGGGGGTTATTTTATTTGAGAACCACTGGTCTGTTAATTGTGTAGAAGTGGTCTGCTGACTGTTTTCCTCCCTCTTAGATCCACATCTCCAAGAAGTATGGCTTCACAAAGTTCAATGCCTGCGACTTTGATGACATGCTGGCGGAGAAGCGTCTGGTCCCCGACGGCTGTGGTGTGAAATACATCCCCAGTCATGGACCCCTGAGCCGCTGGAAGGCCCTGCACGCCAACTAAGCACCACACACTTCAGTGCATCTGTGTGAACCGAGGCTCTAATGACCACAAATAAAGTCCATTCTTTGATTTACGGTCTTGTTGGTTCTTATTTGCCTTGCATTTTGAATGTGTGGTTTAATACATTTAGTGTAGTTGTGTGGAATTCTAGAATTTGAATGATTAAAGCTGCATCTCACTTTGGAGGCCATGTCCTCCAGATGTTGCATTCGAAGGCTGCATATGTCATCAAGGATATAGTAAGTATAATAAAACTGGCTGAGGTGTAAAACACTAATTTCTTTCTGACTGTTATTCCTTGTGAGGTGTAAAATACTATAATTACTTTCTTTGTAATCAAAGTTACTTTTCTTAAATGAGAGCCGTGATGTATGCAGCCTTCGAAATTGGTTTAATTCAAATTTCTCCAGAATTGATATAATCAATATTTAAAGTTATAGATTCTCTTGATGGGATTGTTTGGGCATTTGGCTGTCTAATTGTGTCAAACTTTGTTTTAAAGCAAAAAGCGTAACAGTTTAATCAGACTCAAACTTTCAGCCAGCTTATTTCTGAGTTTGTCACATGAACCTCTGGCCATGACTTGTTAAACTACTTGGGAACTTCTACATTAACAATGTGTTTTGAGTTTCAGGCAAGTGAAAATAATTAATTTCTTAAATTACTAATTGGTTTGATTATTAGAACAACGTTTCGATTGATATAATGACAGCTAACAAAATGTGCATTGGGGTGTGAAAAGTTAAATTAATTCATACAGTTGCATGAATTTCAATGAGTTTATTACAAAAATAAAAATCTTGCATGACTAAATGAGAAATTTAATTTATACTGTCAAAAAGACAACAGGAATATACGACCTGAGCCAGTTCTCTATGATTATCCATTTTAAAAGCTGTAAAACTAATTCGGTCACATCCACTAATCAGCAGCACATTTTGTAGATGCAGACAGTAGTGGATATGTATGAGTTCAAGTACATAGCAGCTGTGTAACAGCAAAGTAAAGTCTTCATTTAGATAATCCACTTGTGGCTGATTTGTGTTCATATGATCATCTGCAGTAGCAGCAAGACATTCAGGACAAACGCTGTAGGCAAAAGACATGATGCTTTGTTGTCTGATTTCCCTGATTTCTGAGTCTTGAGGACCACCTCGATGGGGTAGTGATCACTTACGTCTAAAGCCTATAACAGACAATCCAAAGTTCAGTGACGTGAAATTGCACAAAATAACGGTAAATGCTGAATTTGGCTTACCTGAGCCTCTGTAAGATGCAGTTCCTTGGGAAAATTGAAGGGCTGTGCTGAAAACGGTTCGATTGTTCTGAGAAATGGCTCTCCATGCACAACAATTCTGTGGATTGTAGCCATAAATACGAATCGTTATGCAGTGTCTACGTGCAAATCATAAGAAGCTTTATTATATTATGCTGATATATTAACGTTTCGATACCTGTCGTATGCACAATCAGTTGACTGTTTCACCGTAGTGTCCACGTTATCCTTAATCAGCCAGATGAATGTCGGGTCAGAGAATAGCCTGATGTTCTTGCGGTTCTTTTTAGCCACATAACCACAAGCTGCATTGAAGTCCCCAAGAAACATCACATTCTGGCAAGATAACAAAAAAAGCAAGGTTTAAGACTTGATCTCAAGATATTACGCTCTATATAATATAGGAGATCCATCATCACACCTCAATTTTCCATCGCTCTCTAACATCCACAAAGACATCGTAAAGTTCATCAATCTCTTTGGTGGCATTTGAAGGAGTAGTGTGCTGTGGAATCAAGACAAACTCCTTGGCCACTGTTAACAGAGACATTCATTATCAGATCATGATCAAAATTGTCAAAACTTCAGCTTACAATGATTTGAATGAATTCAGTGAGCAAGTTTTCCTTTTTGTAATTTGACCTGTTTTAGGGGCTTGAAAATGTACCACAAAGGGTTCTCTGGAGAAAGCATCAACATCCCCTTTCTGCGTATCTGGATACTGATACTGGTTTTTCAGTTTTGCTGTGCTTTTCCTGTTTGAGGGAAGAAGAAAAAAATGTATCGTGTAAGGCCTGAAATCCCTTAAAACCAATTATGATGATCAAGAATATTATTAGTGTTAATGAAAGTAATACAAGACATATGTAACCTCTCATAAAGCAATTATTAACATTACTGCCTTAACTAGGGATGCGCCAATAATTATATTCATGTTATGGTTGATAACTGATAAACATATTCAAATTCTAAGGTATTTTGTAACACAAAGAACTAAAACCAATCATTTTAAATGCTACAAGTGAATTTAGGTATCATAATATTATAATGTACACTATAAAAATATATATTATATAAATATTTTGTGATGTTAAAGACAGTATCATTAAATTATGAATGTTTTAAGGAACTTTAAGTGTTAGATGACAGCAAATCTAATTTAATGCAAAAATAGGGGAAATTAGCATATTGATAAACAGTTTTGAGGGTAACGCATTGCAAGTAATGCAAGTTACATAATCAGATTACTTTTTCAAGTAACTAGTAAAGTAACACATTATAATTTACAACAAAATAACTTCTTCAAATAATTACATTGTTGTCCCATGTATTGACTGACACCTCTTCTGTCCTCGTGTTGAGAGAAATCTGGAGGCGTTGTGTGCGCTGTCTAAACTTGATGGTTATTGTAGTTTTAGACTAAATGTAAGCAGGCATTTACTCATCTCACTTGCACAAAAACAGATTCAGTATTCCTCAAAAATGAATAAAAACTGAATTGCAAACCTGCAACAGTTAAAGGGATAGTTCCCCCAAAAATGTAAATTCTGTCATTCACCCTCCTGTCGTTCCAAACCCGTAAAAACTTTGTTCAGCTTCGGAACACAAATGAGAGCTCTCTCACCTAGTAGGAGACTGACACTGGCTAGAATGAAATTGTTGAATAAAGTCATTTTTGTTTGCTTTTGCGCACAAAAAGTATTCTCGTCGCTTCATAAAATTTAAGGTTGAACCACTGGAGTCACATGGACTATTTTAACAACTTTCTGGGCCTTGAAAGTGTTAATTAAATTGCTGTCTATGGAGAAGTCAGGGAGCTCTCCGATTTCATCAAAAATATCTTCATTTGTGTTCCGAAGATGAACAAAGGTCTTACAGGTTAGGAACGACATGAGGGTGAGGAATTAATGACAGAATTTTCATTTTTGGGTGAACTAACCCTTTAAATGTTAAATTACACAAAGATACGTTATGTATTTAATCTCACTTTATTAACCAATGCTTTTGCTGCTGAACTTCGGTGATCCAATTCAACCATACCGATAAGCAAAAATAACTTTAAATAAACATCACATGTGTTTTTTCTATTTCTATTTTTATCTATTTTTTATTGCTGAAGTAAGAGTGTTGAACGTTCTACTCCTGCATCCTATTCTTCTGCTTTCCAGAATGGCAGAACAGCTGAAAGGTTTGTTTAAGCTGCGCCCTTTACTGTACAGGCATGAATTTGGGTTAGGGTTAAAAACAAACAAGCAAGCCTATCCCAGATGAGACAAAGGTAACACATTACTTTCCAGAAAAAAGTAAGTAATGCAGCTAGTTACTTTTTTAGGTAGGAACGCAATATTGTAATGCGTAACTTTCCCCAGCACTGCTGATTAAATTAACAATATTAAATTAAAATATTTTCCCAATATCTTATGCATCCTTAGCTTTTACATATTGTCCTAAAGTACAGAAGTTCTGAACACATACCTGTAAAAAAAAACGTATTGCTCCTGATACGTTTGTGTTCTCCCGAGACGTTCACTCGCCACATAGTCATAATCATTATTATTAAGACTGAAAACAAAACATAACATAACAGCATTTATGCACTATATATTTGCGTTTCTCTTAAATCTGATTTGTTACACTATAAGTTCAAATTTTTAATATTTGCATATTGTCTACCTGTTGACTGCATCAAGCAGGCGTGCGATGGCTTTTTTTTTCTGATCTCTGACCTCCTGGAGTAAACATATGTCACAACGAGCTACAATCTGCATGACAAAACAAAACAGTGCACATTTAGACATGTTATATATATATATAAAAAAATTAAAAAAAGCATTGTACAATTCATCCTCTTACCCGTGATAGAGAGTTCATGATTTTGCTATTGGCTGATTTTGAATCACCAAAACTCTGAATATTAAAGGCACAAATTCTGAAGCCATTGCAGGCCAGTGAGCCAGAGAGAATGAAGAGGGTGAAGAGGAACAGTCTGACAGTCATCCTGCATTTAAAGCGTTAGAGAGAGACCCCTGTAGTTATAGCTTCACAATTCAATGGGAAAGAACAGCCTTTAAATGTTATATTAACATAAATAGATGAGTTGTATGTGGGAAGACACTGTAGAAGTGTAAAAACATATAAAAAAAATGTAGAAGCGGGACAAGGGAGAATAAAAGACAAGAATTAAATCATATAACTCAGCTAAATAAACTCATTTGACTGTATTGTTACAGATCTCAAAACTGATGCGTGATACTTCATCATGTGATTGTGGTTTGTGGTATGGAAAGTTCTCATTTTTTAAAGATTTTTTTTTGTCCTAATTTCCCCATTCCAATCCCAAAAAGATCACTGATAAACACAAAGACAATAACAATTCATCAGGTTTGATGAATTTGGAAGACCCCAAACCACTTAAATGTCCCATTGAAAGACTGATTAACATGTTCTGACTGCTTTTCAGGTGAGACCTGTGATCAGAAAGTGAATGTGTGTTAAACAAATGATAGACAGTGTCAAAGATGTGTCTGCTTAAAGGTTAGGGACCTATTGTGAAGTTAATAGCCTATGCTGTTGTTGGAAGTAATCCGGACTGCATATAACAGTCTGAAACATGATCTGTGAGTTCTGGAGGGTTCTAGTAGTTTTTGTTCCCCACACATTTCTCCCAAGAACTTTCCTAGCAATTATTTGCCAAGTAGCTACAACATGGAAATCTCAGCAGTGAGAAAGCTGCAACACGCTCACAAACTGTGGCAGAGCCACATACAAAGCTTAATATACTGAAAAGCAGACTTCCTTACCTCATTTGAAATGTGTTGGGTTTCACTTCAACAATGCAGGTCTCTCTTTCTTCTCCTTCCGCAGCAGAAGAGTTTTCCACTGGTGTTATTATACTCAGGGAGACTGAGGACACACCCTCTGCTCTGCTATTTGTGGACAAAGGGAGGAGCTTATCTTGCTAATGTATGGAGTGTGGGGCTTTCCACACCCTGCAATAGAGATAAATAGTAAATACAATACATATGCATGAATAACGGAATTGTGCGGTGTATAATCTGTTTACTCTCTTCTTGTCTTTCAGGTCTTTCCGGTTTAGGACACTGCTTTTACTCAACAATATGACAAGCTTAAGTATAGTTGGATTAGTGTCTGCAGAGAACAAAACGGTTTTAAATCAATGAGTGTAAAGGTCTGTCAAATTCCAGAAAAGCTACCGATTGATTAAGAAGACAGAAAATAAATAAATAAAATAAGCCTTATGAAATATCTAGTTACTAGTGTAGTTAACTATTGTGTAAGATATTTATACATGCACAATATTCAATGTTGTACAGTATTTGATATTAGTACAATCTGCAATGCTTGTTGTAATTTAAGCCCCTAAATATCTCTCTGACTTAATTGTCACACAATCCATCCAGATCACTTCTCAAGAGATCAACATCTCCTGTCGGTGATCAAGCTTTTGCAGTGGCTGGCCCTAAATTGTGGAATAACTTACCACTACATGTTAGAACTGCTTCTACATCAGCTGAATTTACATCCATGCTTAAAACTCATCTTTTCTCTTAACTCTTTGTAATTCTAATGTATTTCCTGGTATTTCATTGATTTTAAATGTGCTTCATAAATAAAATTAGATATGATTTATTCAGTGAACTCTTGCTTCACAAAAATAAATTAAATGCTGAAGAATTATCACCAGGGGCCCATTCTTCGTACCTCGCTAACTCAGTTAGCCGGATTTGATTGTTGACGATTTGGCATGATCTTGGATTGTTTGGTTCTTCGACGCTCATCCTGGACTTGCTGTCATAGCAACAGGTCCGTTAGCTTAAACCTGCTCGCGAGCGGCTTATTTCATGTAAACAGGATTAGATTGCATCTTGAGGTGATACTTAAAATCTGTCCCAGCCACTGCTACTTTATTACAACAGTTCATTACTGAACCAGGGGTAATAATAATCATTTTAAATAATAATAATAATATACAAATTTTAAATTGTATATGTATATGAGAATGTATATAATATTATAATGTTACTATAGACACTGATTGAGCGATTTATTTGTGATGGAATAATTACTTTATAATTGTATTGTAAGTTTGCACACATGTTGTACAGTAAATCTGAGCCGTGCATTAATTTAAGTGATGACGGATATTATGGGATGACTTGATGCAGCGCAGGAGATGCAGAGAATTTGATCTTGACCCTTAAGAAACTTTAATACTGTCACGTTACAAATCTGCTTCAAATTGAATTACAACATTGAAATGTAAAGGGTGTACAAATACTGTATAAAATCGTGAATATAAATAATTGGTAATCATGTAAAAAAAAAAAAACATTTATCATTGATCTATTATAACTTTTATGTTAGTTTGGTCGTTTAGCTGTTTCCTTATAAAGGACCAGATATTCGTGGGGGGGTTTTTGTGTGTAATTTGCCAAGTTTTTTGCCAGGTGGCTTTTTTAATTATATGATGTCATTACGTTGCTGTCTTGACGCCAGCCAATCGCTGCATTGCTGATCATGGTTTCGAGTATCGATGCATCTGCCCTCTTCAGGGAAAACAAGAACGTGCAGTGATCTTAGATCATTTAATCCAGATATTTAAATCCAATACGCAAATTCGTTTGAAGAACCAAATTAGCCAGAGATCAGTTATCACGATTAAAAGATCTGGGATCTGTCAAATCATCTTAGATGTATTAAGCGAGGTACGAAGAACGGACCCCAGGCCCACACATAATCTACACACCCAAAATTCCTCAGAAAACTGCAGATATCCACAGAACTGTAATGCATTTTATTCACAGTTCTACACATATCCACCCCTCCCATGTTTAGCCGCGTTTCCACCGCAGGAACTTTCCCCAGGAACTAGGAACTTTGGGGTGGTAGGCTACTCGGTGTGTTTCGACCACAGGGTCTAAATGAAGTTTCGGGTAAATATTTCCTCCTCCGAACCATAGATATCCATAATAAAGGCTCCGAGCGGCCCTGCTCCCGAGGTGGTACTTTTTCAAAGTTCGGGAACTTTCGGGGGTGGGACTTGGGCGCTGAACATGCTGATTGGTTGAGCAGCATTTTATTTCAACCGGCATTTTTAAAAGTCTTTTGCAAGGATCGTTCTGCGTTCAGTAAATATCAGTCTTGCCAGGGCCGGCCCTGACCAATTTGCTGCCCTAGGCAAGATTTTACTTGGTGCCCCTTGTATCAAGGTTTAGCACTACATGTTTTCAGTCTCAGTTGTGGAAACACTGGTACTGTTTTATTTTTGTAATGCATTGATGTTTTTTTTATTTATTTTTATTGTTGTTTTATATGATGTCCAGTCCATTCTACCCCATCATTATGTTCATGACATTATTATTATTAAAAACCATTTAAAGGCTGATGATAGTTAAACTATACAAAAATAGCACCTACACCACATTACAGCCTAAACAAAAATAGCAAGAGTGCATCTGCATTCATGCACAAACTATTGAGAACAAGCAAAAGTGTTTGTTTTCCAGTAGATGGCAGCAAACTTCCAATAATATGCACATTCATGTTTTCACCATGAAATTCACTGAGAAATTTAGATATTTAATGTGAAATCTACATAAAATGTTGCTATTTTAAATAAACCTGTATATAAATATCATTACTAATTTGGGCAAATACATTTTAAAATTGCCATATGTCCCCTTAAAACTGCACAACGGCAGAATAAAAACATTAGGCTATTAAAAAAGTGATATTACATGATTTTTTTTATTTTTATAAAACCACACTGTCTGTGGCCTCTGGAGAACCCAGAACGGCTGCTTGTATATATAAAACTGGAATTAATTAGCGAACATTGGTATTTTACTACTATGCATTTAGATAAACTGGTCATTCATTAGCCTACCTCTGTCTTTACACTGCAAAAAGTGCTCTTCTTATTTAGTTTTTTTTTTTCTTGTTTCCAAATATCCAAAAATTCTGAAATCAAGATGTATTTACTAGTAAAATGACATTATATTTTTCCTTGTTTTCTGGGGGGAAAAAATCCAAATGAAGTGAGTTTTTGCTTAAAACAAGCAAAATGATCTGCCAAATGGGGTGAGAAGAATTATCTTATTTCTGTTTGGGATAGAAACAAGAAACAAACTTTCAATCAGAAACAAAATTATTTTTCTCACCCCATTTGGCAGATAATTTAGCTTGTTTTAAGACAAAATATAAATTTACTTATCTAGTAAATGCATCTTGATTTAAGATTTTTTTTTATATTTAGACTAGAAACAAGACAAACATACTAAGTAAGAAGATAATTGTTTGCAGTGTATCCCTTATCTTCCCTGCATCAGAGGGCTTCTGTCTTTTTTGACACAACAATTCGGCAATCCGTCATAAATAATCAGGCAACTTTAACCGTGTCTACACCTGGCGCGAGCGGCCAAGCACCCTAAAAAATGAAAGCAATCCTGTCTATATCAGATGCGGCGAGAGGCGACGCGACACAACAAATTCCATAAGTTAAACTGATCGCGCGTTATATTTCTGACGCACTTCAAGAAGCTCAGCGGGGGAGATTGATGAGGCGGACCGGGAAGATGCGGGGACTTGGTTAAGTTTTTTTGCGCTTTATTTGCTAATATTTCAAATTAATATGAATAAAATAGTATCAGTAATACATTTTGGCGCCCCTATAGATGAGTGGCGCCCCTAGCATTTGCCTATTCCGCCTATGCCACGGGCCGGCCCTGAGTCTTGCTCTTTCTGTCTGATGGCACGCGTTCGTCTCAGCTATCTCACGGTCAATGTCCGTTATAGCTGATGATAACATACTTTGTCTTATTTTAAATCTAGCTCCATAATTGTTATTTTTGCAGACAGTATCGCGCAAAAATGATAACTGTCCGTCGCTGACTGGGAGGAGCAGTCGCGCCGCGCGCAGTCCTACATCACCGGACTAATTTGCCTAATCTTCACGGTACTTCAGACCGCAGTGGAAACGCAGACAGCAGCAGGTCTGGGGGAAAAAGTTCCTGTAAAAAAAGTTCCTGATACAAATTGTTCCGGGTAATTTCGGTGGAAACGGGGCTAATGGATAATTGGATTATGCTTTTAGTTAGTAATAAATGTGCTACCAGCTCCATATAGCGCACATTTTAATACATTCTGCAGATTTCCTCTCAACGTTTTATATCATAACTGTTTTTGAGGCAGTTTAATGTAAAAGCTGGTCTAAAACTAGATTAAAATCACAATCAAACTGATTGAGAAATGTCTCTGCACACGTGACTTGATTTGCCAAGCGATGGCGCTAGAGAAGCGCGCTAATTCTGCCCTATGACGTAACTGTTTGGGAAGTTCTACTTTAGTTTCACTCAGTAATATTTGCCCGTCCTGCAATTAATTAATGTAGCTACTATTCTAGTTTAAATTGAATGTCTGTTTTAGTCCGACGGTATTTATACTTAGAAATAAATCAGTTTTATAGCGTTTTGTGTCGTTGAAAACGTACAGGTGAGTTATGCAAAACTATTTAAGATAAATAACTGCATTTGTAGAGTTGCTCGTAATTTACCTTTATTTGTTTCCACAGCTCGTATCTTTTTTAGTGAAGAACATATGCTCGCTGAAAACAGGATGAAAACAGAGGTGTCAGTCGCTGCTACTTTCATCAGCGGTTTACTGAGCAGAGGCAGTGTGTCTCTGACCGGAGATCAGCTGCAGCTCTTCACTCACACACTCACTGATGCGCTACTAGGTGAGAGAAGAGGTTGTGTGAGCTGGCTTTTCTTTACCAATTGAGTATTAACTCGCCAATTGAGTATAATTTAAATTGCTTATTGTATTTTAACGTTTAACGTAAAGTATTTTTTATTAAAATATATTTTTTAAACAAAGACTGAATAATCTAGTATTATTTTTTATGACAAGTAAATGCTTTAAAATGACTTTAAAGTGTTAGTATGCACGCTATTGTTGTATTTGTTGCTATTATTCACCTGATATGCCTCTCTTTTAGAGCACTATCAGCACCATTGGTTTCCTCATGCTCCCTGCAGAGGCTCTGGCTACAGATGTTTACGGATCAACCGTAAAATGGACCCTCTCATAGGAAAAGCAGCCACTGCTGTAGGACTTGCACAAGAGCAGCTTTACTCATCACTTCCCATAGAGCTGACACTGTGGGTGGACCCTTCCGAGGTGTCCTATCGGATCGGGGAGGATGGATCCACTTGTGTTCTCTACAAGTCCTCACCGCTACGGACTAAAAGTGTCTCCTCAGCAGATACATCAGCCCACAGGAAGGAGAAACTGAAAACCAGACAATAGAAGTGATCAAAAGGGTTCAACATCTGTTTTGAGAGATTTTGAAACCCTCTCTATAACCCAGTCCATTCTGTACTTGTTTAAAGCATTAAAGGAGTAAATGAATGTGGAACATTAACTTTGCATCCTACATATGTCCACAAAGATCATGATGATTTAATTTTGGATTATGGATAATAGAAAAGCATAATTTGTGTAAAAAAAAAAAAAAAAATATATATATATATATATATATATACATATAAAAGGGGCACAATTGTGACATGGCAAAATTTGTCACCAAAGGCAAATACATATGACATTTTTAAAATTTCTGTAAAAATTTACTCAAAAGCAAATGTCATTTCATGCATAAGTGTTACTATTGTTAACTAGAACTATTTAAAAAATGTGTTAATTGAAAGACAGCTATAAATATTAGATGAATCATAACACACAGTTTCTGCCAATCTCATGTTTCACGTTTGTGCTGTTGTCATTATATGCACTTACGCGCCGATTGCCAAAAAAACAGACATTTGATGCAGTTTCAGTCACCGCCTGAGGTTTCGACTCATGACCGGGAACTAACAAACACACTTGGAGAACTCTGTTGCTGCTCTGGAAAAACAAACTGCATCCACTGTTTCCTTAACGCTGGGTTATCTGGGAAGCTGAACAAGGTTTTCTTTCTCTCACAACCAAAAACTCCCTTCTTTAGTGACATTCGTGGTCTAAAAACAAAATGACAAAGCTGCCAATGGCTTCTGTAACCCGAACGAAGCTCTGATAGATGTGCTCTTGCTCTCGCTCTGGTTGAAGTGCGCACGCTTTAAAAGGGCCTTTAACCCAGGGCAGTCGTGGCCTAATGGTTAGAGAGTCGGACTTGCAACCCAAAGGTCCAGCAGGAATTGTTGGTGGGGGCAGTGAATACCAGCCTTTCCTCCACCCTCAATACTACGACTGAGGTGACCCTTGAGCAAGGCACCAAACCCCCAATTGCTCCCCGGGCGCTGCAGCAATATGGCTCCCCACTGCTCTGGGTGTGTGTTCACTACTGTGTGTGTGCACTTGGATGGGTTAAATGCAGAGCACAAATTCCAAGTATGGGTCACCATACTTGGCCACACGTCACTTCACAAATGGGACCTTTAGGACTGCTGTCCCTTATTTGTATTTATTTCTCATAAGCTTGATAATAAAGGCTTTTCCAGGTATCTTCACTGTTGGACTCTGTGTAGTTGTTACTTTATGAATATATATTTGCCTGATAGAAGTCCATTAAGTGCCTCATTCACTCTCACATCTGTTGAAATGTTCACACTCTCTCCATTATGCATCAGTTGGTAGAGCTGCAGGCAAACCATGCAGAATAATATCCGGACTTTGCCACAAAGATGCTTTGCCTTCCATAATCATTTTGCTGTCCTTTTTGTTTTTCTGTATGGTAAACTAGTCTGTCTAGGATTCATCAGGTTAAGTAACAGCACCCAGAGGGAGATCGAGGAAGTGAGTTTTAAAAGTCTTGGAATGCATTTGTTCGAACACCTGTTTAATTCTTCTCCCAGGTTATCCGATGAAAACAAGCAGTTCTCCAGAAGCGCTCAAAACCCAGTGGATCGCTGTTAAAGCCATCAGATCTTTATCACTTCATAGAGATATAAAGAAGGAAGTTATGAACTGTATATCATTCAGCATGTCAACTGAATGATGTCTGAAATCTGTTTCACAACACTGTGTGATGCATTTCCAGTATAAAAATTATATTATTTCTCTTGCCCAAATCAGGAATTCATTTAGGCTTAATGAAAAACAGGGGGACAGAAGTTTTTCTCCCTCTTCTCTTAATCCATCCCCTGATACCTACCAAAGAAACCCAGCTGCATTTCTAACAATAAAGCTTTTGAACGTCACATAGAGATGGACAACACACTCTTTTCATAATCTTAACTCACATGACGTTAATCGTTTGCTTTTTTGAGTTTGCAAGTTTTAAAAGTTCACCATATTTTAAAATGCTGTCCAAGATTCCTGAACTAATAATAATTTCCTGTTGAACTCCATCCTTTATTTCCATAGCCAGCACTGTTCATTCTCTCCTATATTTTCCCTTTATTTTCCAGATCGCAGTGTTCCCTGAAAATGTCTCATTATATCACTAAAGGGAGGAACAGGTCTTACTAGTTATTGTAAGATAATGCGCATTCACAAGAAGACAGCTAAATATATCAATTTAAAAGTGTTTGTATCCACTTTACTCCCTTTAAGCACGATTTCGAAACACATGCATATGGACATAAAATGAATTATAGCAATCGATACATCTTCACTACAGTTTATTTTGGCAGGAATGGGAGCAAATGATCCATTAAATAATCTTAGGAAAGCACGGAGAGGGTTAAGGCCAGTTTTTAATGGTTCACAGGCAGTCACTGCAGAGAAACTCTTTAAAGGTCTCATTTTACTCAGAGGCTGTGACACACCGCGCTGCTCTTCTCTGCTCTACACACAGGACAAGAAGTGTTTCTCATCACAAGATGATGAATCTGAGGATTTTACTCTTTTTCGTGACTGTGCCGTGGATACTTTGTGATACAAGAACCAATAAAGTGGTACCTAGACACAAAGGGGTATTGAAAATAGTAGGTGATGAATTAATCTCAGATAGTAGAGTTGTCATGGAAGCCAAGAAACCAAAGGTACGTCAATTTAATGCTGATAATGCATTTGCATACAGAAATTTGTGTGTTCAAATATAATTTTGCTTAACATAGTGATGTTTTTGATGGCTAAAATGAATGTATGATCAGAATGCCAGATATCATAAATCTGTTCCAAGAAAGGTATGCAATGGAAAAACCTGTTAAATCCATAATGGGGTTTTGTCCAATGGAAAACAGCACAATCGGCAAGTCATCTGGGAACTCATGAGCTCAGTGAAAGGCAAACTATAATTTGAACTGGTTGAATGTGTTGATATTGAGAGGAAACAAAAATAATTGTCTTATCATCTGCTTTACTAGAAAAAGGTCATTCTTAGCCCAGACTATGATAGTCCAGCTGATAAAGATGACGAAAGTCCAGGAGCGGACCAAAAAGATGACAAGGGTATTTATTCTTTCCTTTAATGTTGCTTTCATATGATTAAAACATATCACATTTTAACATTTAACGATTATAACATTTGAGCCTATTCATTTCTATTTTTATTTGATTTTTTAGAACTTCCTACTTGCCTGATGTGTGTGTGTCTAACTGGATCGGTGTATTGTGAGGAGGTTTCTCCTGACATGACAACAGTTCCACCACTGCCAAAGGAAACGGCTTTCCTCTATGCACGCTTCAACAAAATCACTAAAATAACCAACAAAGACTTTGCTGATATTGGTAAGGAATGCTAGAAAAGCTTTTGGGTGTGTCCACCAAAAACACACTGTGTAATGATTGGAACCGGATCAATGTAATCAGAGCAACTGAGTTAAATTTTCCTTGAGACTATTTTAAAAGCCAAGGCTCTAACTGACATACAGAACCGAGAAAGGTCCCTTAGAGTCGCTGGTACAGAAGGGGAAACAAATCTAGAAGGTTGTGCATTTAAAGGGATAGTTCACCTAAAAATGAAAATTCTGTCATCATTTACTCAACATCAAGTCATTATAAAAACCCTGTAACTTTCTTTCTTTAGACATTTGGACCTCATTGACTTGAAAATAAAGGTTAAAATGTTCACAATTACATATAATCAGATAGTATAAAATATGCGTATTTGGCGTGCTGTCCGAGAGGAGGGCTCCAAGCTCTGAATTTGGCCCGAACTCAAATTCTCGAACTCCCCCCTATCCCTTGCTTGAATAGGAACAATCAAGAGTGAGGGGTTGGGGTGGTGGAAAGATGCTGGAAAACTGTCGTGGGACAGAGGTAAGTCAGCTATATAGGCCTCCCCTCGTGCTGATTGGGTAGATCAGTGGTTCTCAACCTTTTTTCAGTGATGTACCCCCTGTGAAATATTAAGTACCTCCTAACCAGCGCAAAGCATTTTTGGTTGGAAAAAAAAAGACTTAAAACAGAGCACTGTGCTATCAGTGTCTGATTTATTAAACTTTGGAACAGATAAACACATACAAAATTCAAACATTTGAAAAAAATTAACTATTTCGAACATTAATAATCCATGACTAAATTTATGGCAAATATTTCTCATCACTAAAATGTAGTGTTTCAAACTAATGTAGTGAAAACAGTGACCATATTTCTGAAATGGAAACCGGGAACATTTCCTATTTGAGTGGTCAAAATATCACACAAATCTCATTTGTTATTACATTTTAATTAAAAAACAGGGACAATACATTTTTGAATGTTTTTGTTGTTGTTGTGGAGTCCTATTATATTAGTATATTATTATTAACATTAAAGGTCCCGTTCTTCGTGATCCCACTGTTCAAACTTTAGTTAGTGTGTAATGTTGCTGTTAGAGCATAAATAATACCTGTAAAATTATAAAGCTCAAAGTTCAATGCCAAGCGAGATATTTTATTTAACAGAAGTTTCCTTTCAAAGCCTACAGCGAACGGCCGGCTTGGACTACATCCTGGTACTTCCTTCATTCATTACGTCAGTAGAACAGTAGAACAGACTAACCTCCGCCCACAAGAATACGCAAAAAAAGGGGGCGTGGTCTTGTTGCTGTCCCACGTGGAGAAGAGGAAGTGTCGCGTGGAGAAAAGGAATTGTTGCGTTTGAGTGTGTTTGTCGCCATGTCGTCGAGACGCTGTTATTTTCATCCCGGAGTCAAATCACCTTTGTTTGGCTTTCCCAGGGACGCTGTAGAGATCATTAAGCGCATACATCTCCCGTTAAGAGGCGTGACCTTTCCGTGCAAGTTACGTGCGCTAAGCTGCTGTCGAATCACAACACAGGAACCGTGCCACGTTCGCTAAGCTGCGGTCAAATCCCAACACGGGAACCGCTGGCACAATCAGAACTCGTTACGTATTTCTGAAGGAGGGACTTCATAGAACAAGGAACTCATCAGCCGTTTTTAGGACAGTGAAAACAGCGGTATACAGATAAGTAAATTGTGTGAAAAATACTGTGTTTTTTTTACACGCGAAACATGAACACATGTTATATTGCACACTGTAAATACAATCAAAGCTTAAAAAAAACACGAAGAACGGGACCTTTAATAAGTATTATTATTTAGTTTGATTATTAAGATTTTTGGTCTGGATTTAATACAATAAAAAAAACACAAAAAACAAACAAACAATGAAAACAGTTAACGGTAAGCTAACCATTGTAAATAAGCAGTTCAAAACAATATTGTAACATTAACAAAAATAAAACATAAATATGATAAATAAAACTATTCAACAAATATTTTTAACATTTTATAATTGTATTTAAGTTTATACTAGGCTATATAAATTACTTCAAAAATTTCCTTCAAAAGTTTTGTTGCTTGAAAATAATTCTTACCATCCTTAATTGGTCTTGTTAGCATTTTAGGATTATTTTAAGCAGAAAGTATATGTATTCTGCACATGTATTAGTTGCAAGTGTAATTGTTTGGGGTTAGAGCTTTTATATTTTTATATTTAATTTATAGTTCAGAAGTGTGGTAGGCCTTGTGACTGCGGAACTTTAAGGGACAAAACAATCCCACCGCTTGTTGAGGCTCTGTTATAAAGCACATACAATATTACTTTAAATTAAAAACGAATAGTTAGTATGTTACTACCTTGAAAGCGACAACGAGGGTTCTTTTGATATTTGACGATAATGGCGCTCTGTCTGCTCTCGAATCATACGTTCTTCATGAAGTAGTCAGCGTAGCAGCTGTATGTTGGTTGGGCGTTTTTTCCAATATATCTGCGGATTGTTTGGAACGAGTTGTAAAACGGGGACATTTCCGGGGACAACTCCAGTCGGGGACAGAACATTAAAAACCGAGACCGCGTCTGGTCACCCTATAGTTGATCCAAGTGATTGACAGGTGATGCCAGGCGGCATATGACAGGTTGGGTCAAACCGTCCTGGTATGGGGGAGACTTTGGGTTTTTAGGATAATGAAATTGAATAGCCTACTGAATATAAAATTCATTTTATGAATTTATACTTATATTTTCTTGAAATATTTATTAAATAATTATTTTTAAAGGATTTTTGCATGGATGCTACTTTTTAAATATATGTTAAAATCTCACGTACCCCCTGGAGTGCCCTCACGTACGCGTACCCCCATTTGAGAACCACTGGGGTAGATTATCTAAACGTGATCCTCAAGAACTTTGTTAATAAAACATCATTTCTTTATTGGCGTCTATGGTTCCATGAAGAACTTTTAACATCCTTTGCATTGCATAAAAGGTTCTTTATTGTACAAGGGCTCTTCAGATTGGAAGCTTTATTTTTAAGAGTCCATGGACAGACAAAAAAAAACTAAACAAAACAGAAATTTTTCCACACTATTATTTTATGTTCCACAGAAGTCATACAGGTTTGGAACGGCATGAGGGTGAGTAAATGATAACAATGATGAAGTTTATGGAAAGCCTAAAATTCAGTTGCACCTAATGTCCAAATCTGTAAACATACCCCCACGTCCATATTGTATTGTTTTACAGCCACGCTGAGGAGAATTGACCTGTCTGACAACCTCATCTCTGAGATAGAAGATGGAGCCTTTTCGAAACTCGATCAGCTTGAGGAACTAACACTCGCTGGGAACAAGCTGGTCAAACTGCCAATGCTGCCAACTAAACTTGTGTCTCTCAATGTCAATCGCAACCTGCTTAAAACAAAGGGAGTGAAAGCAAGCATTTTCAAGGTAAAAATGAACCAAAATCAAGTATCTGAAATGTTATTGATACAATATTTTGTCTTCTTCATCATGAATGGCTTCCATCTTTTACATTAGAAACTCAGCAAGCTGGCATACCTGTACCTTGGCGACAACGGGCTGGAGGCCGTCCCACCGCTGCCGGAAAGTCTGCGTGTGGTTCATCTACATGTATGTACGGTCATCTCGTCTCTATATAGTCTACGCTTATTGCAGTGTCCCTATAAATACAAATACTTGTCAAATCGTTTTCAGAACAACAACATAACGTCACTGACGGATGACACGTTCTGCAAAGGAAACAACACGCACTACATCAGGTACAGCATGCAGGAGGTTCGGCTCGATGGAAACCCGATAACGCTGGCCCAACATCCCAACAGCTTCATCTGTTTGAGATCTCTCCCTATTGGACACTACAAGTAATGCTATGAAAAGAAGAAAATGTTCCTTAAGCCATCGTCCAACTGGCAACGGCTGTTATGATGTTAGACAGCACATTCACAAAGATTTAACAGCACAATAAATATAGACTCTTCAGTGCATCACACATTTAGATGTTTAAGATCATTTAGATTATTTGTAAGACGCATACAGGCAGACACAACTATTTTTATTAAACAACGACTTTTTTTCAGTGTAATCATTTTGTTATATTTTTTAAGTTTTGCAAGTAAACATGAGGCAAAGAATGTCTAAAATGGGAAAACAATGTTCAGTGGTACTTTTACTGACATTCATTGCTGGTAAATAAATTCATTTTTGGACCAACAAACTTGCTGGACTTCCTCTCACTAATGCAAAATATGGCTACTACGACTGAACAATTTTTCTGCCACAGTTGATTTAAAAACATGACTCTAAGTCACAATAATGAGAAATGTTTATAATTATGGCTTAGCTTCTCATTATATTGATAACATTTCACAATGACTTATTAGGCCATATTCTTGTAACTGACTTAACAGTGCATAATGATAAAGCTAGTCATTTCAAGAAAGGCTGTCATTAAGCGCTTTGAGTGTCTAGAAAAGCGCTATATAAATGTAACAAATTATTATTATTAAGTCATTATTATGAGTGTTTCTCTTTATTATGAGATAAAAAATAAACAAAAATTTGAATAAGTTAAAAAGCAGGTTTTTCCTTATTGAGATGAGCAAAGACTAGGCTATACAAGAAAGTTTCTCATTATTATGAGATGTTATAATTATAACAATGTTTCTCATTACGAGATACAAAGCAATAATTTTTTATTTTTTAGTATACATTTTTCATTACTAGACAATAAATTGTTAGATTTTTTCTGTATGAAGATAAAATGCATGTCGGAGCGGTTTTAACTGCCACAAACTTTCACTGACACATTTTTTTTTTGAATCACAGAACAGACAGATAATTTGTATAGCATAAATAGCATCTTTATCTTAGTCAATACAAAACTTCCCACTGTACAGAAGTAGTCTTTTGCACCTGTCCTCATAATTACACAATCCTTGTCACAGCTACTTCATAGTAGATGTATAATATTATAGGATCCCCATTTTTGATTGATACCAAAAAGTGTGTTAGTGTGCAAAAGTGTCAAAATATTTTGGTTTCAGTCTCTTCATCATGATGATCATGTAATTCCAGTGTGTTGTGATGAGGATCTCATTTGACTTCAGATTCTGTGATCACAATCAAGCCCTCATCAATCTTGTGTTGGTATTCCCTCTCTGATTGCTTTCTTCTGTACACATCATCTGTGGAGGCAGAACATAATGTAACAATTTATCCATGACAATAACCAATACAGAATTAATAATGATTCATATAGGCCTACATAAGGGTATTCATTATGTCAACTGTGAATATTTAGCACCGTTGTACGCTATTAAGATTACATTAAAAGTCTGTTTTAAAGATTTGAGTAAATCATCATTCCCGTTGAATGAGCACAAGCACTACGTAAAAATGGTAGGGCTGCGTAAGAACAATGCACAAAAACGCCTCAAAGAGATGGGCGTGTATGTATACACAAGATTGCATACTTACAAAACGTTTCTCGTCCTATTCTCACATTAATCATGATCCACTCCATGACACCACCGATACAGAAGAAAATGGGCAGAAATCTGTACGTGCCAAATCGTCTTTTTCCAGGCACAAGACTTAACATATATTTTAGGTTCCGACTTTTTCTAAACATCTTTTTCTTTCAAAACACAATTACCAGCTGGATACTTCTCACGGCACAATAATATGCCCTAATAAAATGTTTTTAAACGCTAGAATACAAAATCTGAACAGTTGTGCCCTTCAACATTGATCTTGTACTTAGCGCATGGTACCCGCTTCGCTGACAAAAAAGGAAAACATGGCGGCGTTAACGTCATGGATAGTGTGTTCTAATAGGTCCACTGGCAGGACTCTACCAAATCTGATATAAGAGAGGGAAGTCCCTTTCGTACAGTCTTTTACTGGCACAAAGCATACACATTTATATATAGTAACATTTTAATTTTGATTAATTTTCAGTCACTCTCAGTGAAGAGACTAAAATAAGACAATTGGCGCATGTTGATGCTTTCTTTTCCCTTCTGAAATGAATCTGATAAACAAATCAGTCAAATTGATTTCCATTTACAGCATGTGGACATTTAATACTTAAAGAATGTGTTAGAAATACATGCACACTAACATCTTGATGTTGCACACATAGTGCACAATGTTGGACAGATTTCTCATCTGATGGAATGAATGAATATTTAAATATAGAATTAATATTTTCTGGCAAATCTATATATATATATTTTTTACATGGTCAAGGTTTTCATTGATTACTTAAAGTTGCTTGAGTATCATATGAATATGTATTTATATCATATATCGTTTTGATGCCTTCATTTTGAACAACTCATTCCCCTTTTTGTTGCTTGGCCTCAACTGACAATGGAATTTTTACATATTTAAACATCGCATTGGAAACAGCAGCAACCACATTCATAAATTGGTCAGTCTTCAACTTTATATGCTAGCCGGCAGAAAGTCCAGTGATGCTCCACTGTGTTCTCGTTGGCTCGCTCGCTCATGTGGTGCACCCTTGTGTTCCGGATTGTGAATCCCTGTTTGGTGATGTAGTCCATGAGGTGGACCCTTAGAGACACCTCTTGATGGTGGTCACATGGTCCAAAGGTAAAAGACACCTGACAGTCTCTGGTGTCCATCATGTGTTTGTTCCACTTGGTGAAGCTGTTGGATATTCCCTCAAGCAGCGAGTGGACCTTGGTGGTTATGGTTAGTTGCGTGATAATAACCGCTACTGGGTTTGAGTACTTAGACAGCTTGCGGGTGCTAGACAACTCCACCACCTGCTCAAAAGTGTCCAGTGGGTACAGAGGTTTTGGGTCACTGAGGCATTGGATTAAAGGCTCGATCTGATAGAAGTCAGCTTCTTTACGCAGAAGGTCCATCTCCATGAAGTCAAGAGGAAGAGTGAGCTCAGATGTGCGCAGGAAGTTTAATATGTAGCGGAAAAGCGTCCCGTCCCGATCGATGAAGTAGTTTCCCTGAGCATCCCGCGTGGTGGGGAAGTCGCCGCGGAACATGGCGCCCAACATGGAATCTGGGTAACGCTGAAGAGTGGTGATAGAGGTCGTGTAGAGGTGACCTCCGACATTTAAGGTGACTGGGTGAGTCAACTAAAAGAGATGGACAATAATGAGAAAGCTTTAATGCAACTCATCACACATTCAAAAAGTTGTTTCTATGGGGACTTTAATGTGACTTATCTGTTAATAGCAAAAAACTAAAAGTTGTGTAAAGACGCTAATAACTACGGAGCCCCTGAAGGGACATGGTAGTGGAAAAAAATATGAGATGGGAAGAAAAATAATGTCAATGCTTTTGCGTTCTCTTGCAAATGTTTTTCTAGGAGAGAACACAAACATTTATGCAAGAGAATGCAAAAGCATTGACAAATATTTTTTTCCTCCATCTCATATTTATTTTCCTTCACCATGTCCCTTTAGGGGCTCTGTAAATAACAGATAGTTATGCATCAATTTTAAACTAAATTAAAGTTAGTAGAAAATAAAGTTTGGGTAATTGAAACCGGTATGCTGTTCAGGGTGTTGTGTTTTCAGTTTGATAAATTTATTCAGTCATAAAGTTATTCAGCAATGAGAGTCTCTCTATATTTCAGCCAAATAAATTGTACTCAAGCATCACTTTTGGTCACGGTGAAGTGCATCCACACTACTGACATGTTTACCTGTTGGGTGCAAAAAATACACTCACCTAAAGGATTATTAGTAACACCTGTTCAATTTCTCATTAATGCAATTATCTAATCAACCAATCACATGGCATTTGCTTCAATGCATTTAGGGGTGTGGTCCTGGTCAAGACAATCTCCTGAACTCCAAACTGAATGTCAGAATGGGAAAGAAAGGTGATTTAAGCAATTTTGAGCGCGGCATGGTTGTTGGTGCCAGACGGGCCGGTCTGAGTATTTCACAATCTGCTCAGTTACTGGGATTTTCACGCACAACCATTTCTAGGGTTTACAAAGAATGGTGTGAAAAGGGAAAAACATCCAGTATGCGGCAGTCCTGTGGGCGAAAATGCCTTGTTGATGCTAGAGGTCAGAGGAGAATGGGCCGACTGATTCAAGCTGATAGAAGAGCAACTTTGACTGAAATAACCACTCGTTACAACCGAGGTATGCAGCAAAGCATTTGTGAAGCCACAACACACACAACCCTGAGGCGGATGGGCTACAACAGCAGAAGACCCCACAAGGTACCACTCATCTCCACTACAAATAGGAAAAAGAGGCTACAATTTGCACAAGCTCACCAATAATTGGACAGTTGAAGACTGGAAAAATGTTGCCTGGTCTGATGAGTCTCGATTTCTGTTGAGACATTCAGATGGTAGAGTCAGAATTTGGCGTAAACAGAATGAGAACATGGATCCATCATGCCTTGTTACCACTGTGCAGGCTGGTGGTGGGGGTGTAATGTGTGGGGGATGTTTTCTTGGCACACTTTAGGCCCCTTAGTGCCAATTGGGCATTGTTTAAATGCCACGGCCTACCTGAGCATTGTTTCTGACCATGTCCATCCCTTTATGACCACCATGTACCCATCCTCTGATGGCTACTTCCAGCAGGATAATGCACAAAGCTCGAATCATTTCAAATTGGTTTCTTGAACATGACAATGAGTTCACTGTACTAAAATGGCCCCCACAGTCACCAGATCTCAACCCAATAGAGCATCTTTGGGATGTGGTGGAACGGGAGCTTCGTGCCCTGGATGGGCATCCCACAAATCTCCATCAACTGCAAGATGCTATCCTATCAAAACGGGCCAACATTTCTAAAGAATGCTTTCAGCACCTTGTTGAATCAATGCCACGTAGAATTAAGGCAGTTCTGAAGGCGAAAGGGGGTCAAACACAGTATTAGTATGGTATTCCTAATAATCCTTTAGGTGAGTGTAGACACTGGCTGCATTCGAAATCGCATACTTCCCTACTATATAATAGGTAAAACACAGTATGGGACAAAAGTAGTATGTCCGAATTCACAGTACTCATAAAACAGTAGACGAAAAACCCCTGGATGACCTACTACTTCAAGATTCTGAAGTGTGCATTTGATGGACACTTTACTTTACCATAAGGCCACGGGAGAGGATTTATGAATGGCAGTGAAGCGACGTAACTGACGCTGGTAGATCACATGATAATGACAACATGGCGAATGTAGTATGTCTAGATTACATTCATACTACACACATTCAAATTATATAGAACATACTTGTTAGCGGTCATGAAGTAATTACTTTTCCAAAATAAATACCTACTCAAAAGAGTATGTAATTTCAGACGCAGCGCCACTGACACGATCAAAATATGTTAGAGAAGTACCAATTAAGCGCCAATGTTTCGGTCAATGATTTTGGTCCTGAAAATCTATTTAAGCCTACTATATTTTTTTTGCTGTTTTGGCAGAATATAATATTTTTAATTAATATTTTTAAAATATTTTTGGTTGCTGAAATTTCGCTGCATCACTAATAACAGGATCTGGGAACATTTTTGGAAATGACTCAAAATTCCTCAAATTGCCCAAAACCTACAAGGCGTTGAACTGGAAATTGAACTGGTTTGTTAAACATGTCGGCTTGACATTTTGCTTTAAAGTTTAATATACTGTTGAAAGTTTAAAGGTCATAATTCGAAGGCTACACAGACCTTGCAGTCAGACAGACAAACAGAGAGCCCATCTATCTACGGAAACTTTGACCTATTTGAATGTCAGTTATGGAAAAACCTTTAATCTGATTACTTAGAAAATAGTTAATTCAGAACAGGCTGCAGGTCTGAACCGAGTTTGTGGATGTAGATTGAAAAAAAAAAAATACAATTAGACATTTTCAATGGCAATCCATGTCTTTGGGATTTTTCACCATCTAGTACAAGAAAACTATAAATGGCTATTCACAACAAGGAAACATACATACCATTAATTTTAATAATCACTCTAGGAGAGAATAGTGAAGTCTACATAACACAGAGGAACGATATCATTGGAATCACTTTCAGGACGATTTCTTTCCAGCTGATGAATGATAAAAAACACTGACAGCCAATCAGAATGCACCCGACTTAAAGAGCTTGAGCATTTAACATTAAAATACTCTTAATTAATTAGTCTAGTTAAGAAATACACTTATTTCAGTAATATGCATGTCTGAATTAATTCATTTTAATTCTACTTCTTCAATTTTCAATACTGCATGGCACACAACTCTAATAATCACCAATATACTTTAATACTTACATAATAACAATAATTTCAGTTAAATATTTCTCCACATACATACCCTATGCCCCCAGTCCCCATTATCCATTTGATAAGGATAGGTAGACCGCTCTGACACAGAAGAAGCTCAGATATTATACTTGATTACACCTGCAAAAAAGACACTTATTAGTCATACATTAAGGCACATGTATAGTCCCACTTAAAGGTCTTTGAATAGTTTTCTGAGATGTTAATGACGCGCACAATGAGATGCATTGCTGTGTGAGGAAGCTCAATGAATTAGATGCTCAATAGCATGCTAGCTGTTTTGGTAAGACAAGTAAACAGGTTCTCTCAAACATAATTACTTACCGTTTAGAAGAGTTATGCACGTCCAGCGATTGTACCTGATGTACCTAACATTAAAAACATGAATATGTTTTAATAAAATGAAGCGTTTTGGTTTTTACTAGGAACCTTTGCTAGCCAGCTACCATAATATACAGCTAGCTCCCTGCTAACTACTAATGTAACGGTGACTTAAATTAATAAAATGCAGGTTTTTCCTGGCAGTCATACTGCGTGAGATAACTCCATCCTTACCCGTCTCCAGAGCTGAGGAGCTTAATCGTCGGTTTTGATAGAGCAGCTATAACACAGTGTTCTCCTGTATAGCCGCAAAGACGAGAATACAGCAGCCGCACTGTCACGTGACCTACACTAGCGTACATTACGGCAGATTTAATGCAATTCTAGATTGCCTATTAACCTCTTTTTCATGTCATTACATTGTTTAGAGTATAAGAAACAAATGGGAATTTGATACTTGAAAATTTATTTTTTTAAAATGTAAATAAAACGACATGAAATGACATGTAGGCATAAACAAACAATGGATGTTTTTTTTACATTCACCAAACATTTTTCAGGTTTCACGATTTTTTTTAATCCAAACTTTGTTTAAATATGATTGTCTACGAAAGATATTACGGAATGAACTGATATATAATTTTACTTTACGCAATATGTGGGTAAAATGACCATGTTTCCAATTCAGTACAAATATCTATAGGCCTACTCTGTATCAAAGTTGTTTCAAAAATTACACATCAGAAAATGTTATAATGCAGAATTCCTTTAGATAATACACTTATCTATACCTCTACATCGTTGTGGTTTTGAGAACTTGTGAAATAATAAATGACTGACACCCCCATTATGCTTTGTCGGCTCATATATTTGCATGGAGGTGCATGTTCTGGGGATCATATTTAAAAAATTACACATCAGAAAATGTTGTAATGCAGAATTACTTTAGATAATACACTCATCTAAACCTCTACGTTGTTGTTGTTTTTTTTGAGAACTTGTGAAAGAATTAAAATAAAGACAACCACAGTATATGCTTTGTATATATATACACACACACGCATTTCCTGTTAGAATGTAGTAGAAAGGATTATGACATACTATTAAATCTCAGTTTCAGACATAATGTTTCTCCATACTTTAAAAAAAACAAGACATTTAGTAAGAAATAAAGATTAAATACAAAAGTACAGATACATTTGCCACATAGCGTACACCTTTATTAAACAACATTTAACAGGAGCATATATTTTTACTGAAAATGCTGCCCAATTCACAACCTCATATGTCTGTAACTACTGTTCCTTTAAAAAAAACAAGGTCAAAAGCAATGAAGTGTTAATGGTGTTAACAACCATTACAATTGTTTAAGGTGGAACGGATAGTTAGGCGAATAAGGCCTTACTATCCGTTCCACCTTAGAGCTGGCGAAAAAGGAGCTGGAGTCAGCCTTGTCTCTTTACAGGACATCTAAACTGTGACGTGTATGGTGTCAGAGAAATTCACTAAAATATAATGTCCTTGTATGAGGACAGTGGCACCCAAGAGGTTAAGACACAAATATTACAGAATTACAGAATTTCAATAACAATAACTTTTTTGGTGGCCCATAGTGTCATATGCTAACGCTATCGCGTCCACTAGCCATCTGGCTAGGCTTTGTTTGGTGACCGGAAGTCCCTTAGTTTGGTCACCAAAACTTACAAAGAGCTGCTCCGACTGTCTAAAGTGGGAGGACCGCTCAATATATGCTCTAAGCGCCCTAACAGGGCAGAGCAGGTGTAACTGTCTCTTATCCTCCGAAGTGGGGAGGGCAGAGAGAGTGATTACCTGTGCTTTGAACAGTGTTGAAACCACTTTATGTACATAACCATGCCCTGGTTTGAGGATGATTTTAGAATCGCCTGGGCCAATTCTAAACATGATGCGTTCACAGATAACGCTTGAATGTCACCGACACGCTTAACAGATGCCAGTGCTAATAGCAGGGCAGTTTTCAGCGAAAGCAGCTTTAATTCAGCCGTCTGCAACGGCTCGAAGGGAGGTCTTTTTAGTGCTCTCAGGACCAATGAAGGCCCCAGGATGGCACCGTAGGAGGGCGAGGAGGGTTAAGCCTCCTGGCTCATTTTAAGAATTTTTATGACCATGTCGTGTCTGCCTACTGATTGGCCATCTATAGGCATATGAGATGCGGTGATAGCTGCCGTGTAGACTTTGAGTGTGGATGGAGTGTGTCCTGCATCCAACATCTCTTGTAGAAAAACGAGAATCTGTGATATCTCGCTTGACACTGGGTTATAGTTCCTGACTGAACACCAGTCAGAGAACACTGACTATTTAAGGGCATAGAGACGTCTAGTAGACGGAGCTCTAGCTTCACTAATGGTGCTCAAGACACTCACTGGGAGGTTCTCGAGCCCCCCTTGAGTGGCCAACATTTAACGCCCACAATTTTGGGGTGGGGGTGCCAGATCATCCCGTTCGCCTGAGAAAGGAGATCTTTCCTCAGGGGAACTGGCCATGGGGCTGCTGATAGTAACTGAATCAACTCGGGAAACCTGATGTGGGTTTGCCAGAGTGGAGCCACTAGCAGGACTGTGTGCTCGCATTCCCTGATCCTTTTTAAGACCTGGGGAATGAGCGGTACTGGTGGAAAAGCATAAAGTATGGATCAAAGTATGGATCCTTGCTCTTTGAAAAATAGATTGGGCAATGACAGTTGTCTTCGGAAAAATAGATTGTCATTGCTCTTTGAAAAATAGATTGGGCAATGACAGTTGTCTTCGGAGGCGAAGAGGTCGCTCTGCCCTCCCAAAAACACTCCATATCATTTGAACCGTTTAGGAATGGAGGGCCCATTCCCCCAGGGACACGAGGCCCCTGGAGAGAATGTCCGCTCCCTGGTTCAGTCTGCCTGGCACATGCACTGCTTTCAGTGAATGTAATTTGCCTTTTGCCCATAGGAGGAGATGTCTGACCTGTTGGTTGAGCCATCCCGACCTGAGCCCGCCTTGGCGGTTTATATAGGAGACCACAGTCGTGTTGTCCGTGCAGACTAGAACATGGTGACCTGAGAGACATGGTAAATAAAGTCTCAAGGGCTAGCACTACTGCCAGCATTTCTAGGCAGTTTATGTGCAATCGTGACTCTGTGCTCGACCATGAGCCGAAGGCCGGTTCGCCCTCGTACAGAGCGCCCCAACCCGAGTTGGAGGCGTCCGTGGTGACCACCATCCATATGGAAACTGTTCCCAAGTGACCACGGGGCCAGGGCTTTGACACAGCCGCGGCCCATTTTGATCCAAAGCTGGCCTGAATGCCACGCTTGGGAAGGAACCCGTGATTTCAGCCAGTGCTGCAGGGGGCGCATGTGCATCATACCCAGCGGAAGTACTGGAGAAGCTTTTGCCATTAGGCCTAGCATTCTCTGAAATTTTTTTAGGGGTCTGTTGGTTCCCATTTTGAATGAACATGCAAGCTGCTGTGTAGTCAGAGCGCGTTCGTCCGATAGCCACGCCTTCATTTGGGCTAAGTCTAAAATCGTTCCCAGGAAGGAGGTTCTCTGCCTGGGAAGCAATGAGCTCTTGGGTGTATTTATTCTGAGACCCAGGCATTCTAGATGGCTGAGTAGCACAGATTTGTGAGATTTTATTTCTTCCTCTGACTGGGCCAGTATGAGCCAGTCGTCGAGGTAGTTCAGAATGTGCATTCCCGCTTGTCTTAAGGGGGAGAGAGCTGCATCCATGCACTTCGTGAAAGTGCGGGGCGCTAGAGACAGGCCAATGGCAGGACTGTGTACTGTGTACTGAAGCCTTCCCGTCAAACGCAAATCTCAGAAACGGTCTGTGACGTGGGATAATTTGAATATGAAAGTAAGCATCTTTCAGATCCACTGAGAAAAAACAGTCCATCGGGCAGATTTGCGCGATGATCTGTTTTAATGTCAGAATTCTGTAAGGGCCGTTTGATAGAGCCTTGTTCACGTGTCTGAGATCTAAGATGGGCCTGAGGCCGCCATCTTTTTTGGGAACAAGGAAGTAGCGGCTGTAAAAACCCTGACTCACTCTGAGCTGGAGGCACCCCCTCGATCGCTTATATTTTATTTTTATTATCAATAGGTTCTCTACTTCGGTTTTGAGGCTGTGAGTCACGTTGCTCTCCACCGAAGTGTGCGTTATGAAGGTGAAGGTTTGCGAGCAAATTGGAGCGAGTATCCTTGTTGAATTGTCACACCGGGGATGGCTTTCCAAGCCTCTGCCCGATCGCACAGGGGTTTTATAGTGTCAGAAGGCGGCGCGCTGTGCAGGGTGCCGACTTCCGTGTGGTGCAGAAGAGAAAGAAAACTCATTTGTTTAACTTTTTTTTTTTTTTAACTCGTCTTTATGGCGGTAGAATGCAGTGGAGCACGCATTAACACAGACTCATAGTTTACATTCATTGCATGAAAAACATTCAGAACAGTATTTTTCTCCCTGACTGGAACAAAAACGGGCAGTGGGGAGAGTCTTTTGGGAGGCGGACCAGCCTGGGCGGGACTCAACCCTCCTCTCTTCCTGATCAGCCTGTCAGTGCTGCTTACTGTGTTCAGTTTTGTCAGCATTCTGAAAGCCGTTTGATAAGGGCCCTGTTCAGATGTCCGCTGGTTGGTTTGTGTTTGTGACACTGTGCGGACAGCACTTATGTGTAGTGGCGCACACTTGTAGTGGGCACGCGCTCTACATATAGAGCGCTCTCGGCGCTTCTCATCTGTGAGAACAGTGCTTATGTGCAAGGTGCATGTATTTTAGTAAGGTCGTTGTTTAAAAACAGCGTTGGTGTGCAGGCGAGCGTGTTTGACAACATGCTAGTTGACTGCAATATTTACATCTCCAGTCGCCTGAACCGAGGGGATTGAGAGAATGTAAAGGAAGTCTGTGGTGGTAATCCGGCCACAGCAGGACTTTTGAGTGGTTCTATAGCACTGAATTAACAGTGCTTATATGCAGGGGTACACCCTATGTAGGGGACACACTGCCTGCAGTCATAACAGAGGAAAGAACTCTTAATTGTTTATTAGGATCGCCGTTAATACAGCATTTTGTGTACAGGCGTGCATTGTTTACTGTAATGGTGAACCTCTCCAGTCGCCTGAATAGGGGACTGAGAGAAGTGGTGGAGGGCTTGGCCACCATTCACTAAATTGAGACTCACTTAGAAACCTGTGATAGCGCGGGGCTCGAACCGGCAAACCTGTGTGCGAAAGTGCACCGTACCACAGAGGGCGCGGCTATCAAAATCTCCAGCAGTCTGAGAGCTAGTAATGCGGGAAGCTCCGGCATTAGTTCGCTCGTCTACTCTGGCATTCTCTGTCCACGGCGCGAGAAGAGGAAGAGCGAGACGTTGGCAATCGTGCGGATTCGTCTTCCTCATTGCCTCTGAATGAGACCAAGCCCTCGGCGTCGAGCGAAGGGAGCAGGTCCGATCGAGAGACCGTCACAGGGGAAACGTCTCTCTGAGGCGAAGACGAGGCATGCAGTCACTGGGCCGACGTGAACTCGCTAGCCTCGGTATAACGTTACTCAGCCCACTGGCTCCGCCGTTTTTTCTCGCCGAGGCTCAGACGGAAAGGGGAACGGGAGAGCGCGAGGGGCGGGGTCGCGCTCTGAAAAGAGCGCTATCCGCGAACGGAGGGAGGAATTGGGCACACCCTCGCAGCGAGAGCAGCCGGACCCGGCGACCCGGCTTTGCCCAGACAGATCACGCACCCGTCGTGGTTATCCTCCTAGTGCAGGTAAGTACTGCACATGCCACACAAGAAATATGTTTTTCTCAGCATTGTACAGAAAGGATACACCGTAGTGTTTCACCAAGAGCGCAGGGGAAAGGCGTGACAGCTCGCGGGATCGCTGGCGATTTGAGCGCGCTGAAATACAGCAGGCCGCTGACTCTCGCAGGATGTCCAGGCTGGCTAGCCCGCTATTCCGCTGTAGGCTCGCCAATTCACGGTGAAAGGTGGTGTAGTTCGAGTTTATCAGCGAGGACCGTAGATCTTCGCTGAAGGAGATTAATCTGACGTTTTTGACAGTTACAGCGTATATTATATGCCCCTCTCGCGGGCTCTTGCGCTCAGCTTTGCAGGCTTTATGCCCATTGGTTCGCTCATGATTACACTGTTCTGCCATTGGTTCATGCAGTTCCCACTGGCCAGCCAGTAGCGTGCGAGATGTCTCGACACTGTTTTGACTAGGCAGTAATTTTACAAATTACTTCAGTATATTAGAGAATAGGAGAATTCCCATGGCGTCTTCGACGCAGTACGAACTGACCGTTGGAAAGGGAACAGTGGGATCCATGTGTGCGTCAGGTCTTAAAGGGACAGAAGTTATTTATTATTCAAACTACAAAAAGACAAACAATCACTTACGAGCACACATATTCTGAATGCCTTCGGCAGAATTCAAGTGAGCCATTTTAATCTAGATTAATTCAAATCAATCAAATCAAATCAAATCAAATCACTTTATTTGTCACTCTACATATGCACAAGTGCAACAGCAGGTGAAATTCTTAGGTGCAGTTCCGAGCAACATAGCAGTCATGACATGACATGTACAACATTTAAAGCAGCGTCAGATTACACATCTGATGCGCACACAATTACTCACAGCACAGTATACTCTACAATAAACAATAAATAATTTACACAATGTGAGTGTAGTTCTCACAGCTTTAAACAATATACACATACTTACAATATACATATACTTTAAACAATATACACTAAACATACACTAAACAATATACATTACGCTATAATAGTAATAATAATATACAATGTATAGTATAAAATATTATTCACAGATTGAAAAATTGAAATCCAAAGTGCAATAGATGCTGTATGATAAATAAATGTGTATATAATGTGTGTGTATCTACAGTGGGTTGTGCTGAGTGATATTCTGTCCAGAGTGTGTTATGATCCTGATGGATCAGGAGTTAAGTAGTCTGATTGCTTGTGGGAAGAAGCTGTTCTGGAGTCGGCTGGTGCGTGTTCTAATGCTGCGGTACCGTCTGCCTGATGGCAGCAGTGAGAGCAGCCCATGGTTCGGGTGGCTAGAGTCTCTGATGATCCTCTGAGCTCTCTTCACACACCGCCTGGCGTAAATGTCCTGGAGGGAGGGAAGCTCACCTCCGATGATGCAGCTGGCCGTGTGCACTACCCTTTGCAGGGCCTTGCGGCTGCGGGCGGTACTGTTGCCGTACCAGGTGGTGATGCAGCCAGTCAGCAGACTCTCGATGGTGCAGGTGTAGAAGCGTGTGAGGATGTGGCGGTTCATTCCAAACCTCCTCAGCCGTCGCAGGAAGAAAAGGCGCTGATGAGCCTTCTTCACAACGGCCTCAGAGTGGACGGACCATGAGAGTTCCTCTGTGATGTGGACACCGAGGAACTTGAAGCTGCTGACTCTCTCCACCGGTGCTCCATCGATGGTGATGGGGCGGTGTTCTCTCTCATTCCTCCTGAAGTCGACCACCAGCTCCTTGGTCTTGCTGACGTTGAGGGAGAGGTTGTGCTCCTGACACCACCGTGTCAGAGTGTGCACCTCCTCTCTGTAGGCCGTTTCATCATTGTCGGTGATAAGACCTACCACCGTCGTATCGTCAGCAAACTTGATGATGGTGTTGGAGCTGTGGGTTGCCACACAGTCATGTGTGTACAAAGAGTACAGGAGTGGGCTGAGAACGCAGCCCTGAGGGGCTCCAGTGTTGAGAGTCAGTGATGAGGAGATGTTACTGCCCATTCTGACCACCTGGCGTCTGTTTGACAGGAAGTCCAGGATCCAGCTGCATAACAGGCTGTTTAAGCCTAGAGCCCGGAGTTTCATGTCAAGTATGGAGGGCACAATGGTGTTGAATGCTGAGCTGTAGTCCACAAACAGCATTCTCACATACGTGTTCCTCTTTTCCAGGTGGGAGAGAGCAGTGTGTATAGTGGATGAAATGGCATCGTCAGTGGAGCGGTTTGTGCGGTATGCAAACTGCAGTGGGTCCAGTGAGGGGGGGAGAACAGAGCAGATGTGGTTTCTGACTAGTCTTTCAAAGCATTTGCTGATGATGGGGGTCAGAGCAACAGGACGCCAGTCGTTTAAGCAGGTGGTTTTTGATTGCTTAGGTACAGGAACAATAATGGACGTTTTAAAGCATGTGGGGACCACAGACAGGGAGAGGGACAGGTTAAAAATGTCCGTGAAGACTCCAGCCAGTTGGTGCGCGCACGCTCTGATCACACGGCCGGGAATGCCGTCTGGACCCGCAGCTTTACGGACGTTCACCCGCCGGAAGGATCGGGTTACATCCGCGACAGATACAGAGAGTGCACTAACCTCTGCATCTTCAGCCGCGAGCGCTCTCTCCGCGAGGGCGGTGTTAGTTCCCTCAAAGCGAGCATAGAAGGTGTTGAGCTCGTCCGGGAGAGAGGCAGCGGTGTTCACGGTGGAGTTTGTGTTCCCTTTATAGTCCGTGATGGTGTTAATTCCCCTCCACATGCTTCTGGAGTCGGTGGTGTTGAACTGTCCTTCAATCTTGTCCCTGTACTGCCGTTTTGCTGCTCTGATGGTTTTCCGGAGGGCATAACTTGCTTGTTTATGCTCCTCCGCGTTACCGGAGTTAAAGGTGAAGGTGCGCGCATTGAGTGCCGCGCGAACATCCCCATTTAGCCACGGCTTCTGGTTAGGGTACAGCCGAATTGTTTTGGTCGGAACAACGTCATCTACGCACTTCCTGATGAAACACGTTACGCTATCAGCGTAAACCTCGATGTCGTCATCAGAGGCCGACCGGAACATCTCCCAGTCCGCGTGATCAAAACAGTCCTGTAGCATAGAATCTGATTGGTCCGACCAGCACTGGATGGTTCTGAGGGCGGGTGCTTCCTGTTTGAGTCTTTGCCTATATGCGGGCAAAAGTAGGATGGAAGCGTGATCCGATTTGCCAAATGGTGGGCGCGGGAGGGACTTGTAACAATCCTTGAAGGGGGAGTAGCAGTGATCTAAGACGCGGTTCCCTCGCGTGTTGAAGTTAACATGTTGGTGGTATTTGGGTGCGATGCGCTTGAAGTTGGCTTTGTTAAAGTCCCCGGTCACAATAAACGCGGCCTCAGGATGCGCGGTTTCCTGCTCACTCACTGTCCTATACAGTTCCTTTAGTGCCCGGTCTGTGTCGGCTTGCGGGGGAATATACACAGCTGTGATGATGACCGCGGTGAATTCCCTCGGTAGCCAGAATGGTCGACACAGAACCATGAGAAGTTCCAGATCAGGAGAACAGAAAGACTTGATAGAATGTACGTTCCTCTGATCACACCAGGATCGGTTAATCATAAAACACACACCCCCGCCTTTGCTTTTCCCGGAGAGATCTTTTTCTCTGTCCATTCGATGCACGGAGAACCCCGCGGTTTCGATGGCCGAATCTGGAATCTCAGCGGACATCCAAGTTTCTGTGAGGCAGATAATGCAGCAGTCCCTCGTCTCTCGTTGGAAAGAGATCCGTGCTCTCAGCTCGCAGAGTTTATTGTCCAGAGACTGAACATTTGCCAGTAAAATACTGGGAAGTGGGGGTCGGTTTGCGCGGCGTCTTACTCTGATAAGTACGCCGGCTCTGCTTCCCCTTCTCCGGCCGCGTTTGCGTGGTCGGGCCGTCCAGACAAAGAGCTCCGCTGCTGTGTTTGTAAACGGCGGTTCGTCACTGAAGAATTTAAAGTCCGGTTTTCGGAGTGCGATAGCCGAACCAATGTCCAAAAGTGTCTGTCTGTCGTACGTAGTAAGGCAGACAACATCCAAGACAAAAAACACAAAAACTATAAACAGAACAAACAAAAAACTACAATGTTTCAGCAGAGCTTGCGACGTAGCGGCCATCCTCGGCGCCATCTTGACTCAATAGATTACAAAATTCCAAGATTACAGTGAGATTAATCTAGATTTAAAAAAATTTTTAATCTATGCCCACCACTAATAAATATATATATATATATATATATATATATATATATATACAGTGAGGAAAATAAGTATTTGAACACCCTGCTATTTTGCAAGTTCTCCCACTTAGAAATCATGGAGGGGTCTGAAATTGTCATCGTAGGTGCATGTCCACTGTGAGAGACATAATCTAAATAAAAACTAAATCCAGAAATCACAATTTATGATTTTGTAACTATTTATTTGTATGATACAGCTGCAAATAAGTATTTGAACACCTGAGAAAATCAATGTTAATATTTGGTACAGTAGCCTTTGTTTGCAATTACAGAGGTCAAACGTTTCCTGTAGTTTTTCACCAGGTTTGCACACACTGCAGGAGGGATTTTGGCCCACTCCTCCACACAGATCTTCTCTAGATCAGTCAGGTTTCTGGCCTGTCGCTGAGAAACACGGAGTTTGAGCTCCCTCCAAAGATTCTCAATTGGGTTTAGGTCTGGAGACTGGCTAGGCCACGCCAGAACCTTGATATGCTTCTTACAGAGCCACTCATTGGTTATCTTGGCTGTGTGCTTCGAGTCATTGTCATGTTGGAAGACCCAGCCTCAACCCATCTTCAATGCTCTAACTGAGGGAAGGAGATTGTTCCCCAAAATCTCGCAATACATGACCCCGGTCATCCTCTCCTACCCATTTTCCACCAAGGCAGTGCTAGAGATAGTTCAGAGCCAGAGCTAGTCCCAGTTCATAGTTGGTTCAACTGAGGAGCCTTCTAAGAACCGTTTGCTTTTCCACATGCTGAGAGCCACAACAGAGCCAGGTCTTACGTCGCTGTATACGTCTCATCTTTCTCAGCAACGCTAGCGAGGCAGCGGCAGTGTTGCCAAGTCCGCGTTTTTCCCGCGGAATTGGGCTACTTCACCACTGTTGCTGCGGGCTGTTTTCTATGTCCGCGGGTTGAAGCGAGGGGAAGCCCCCCTGAAACGCGATTGGGCTTGTTTTGAGTAGCAATGCAGGTTTTGTTGTGAAAACCTGGCAACCCTGGGCAGCGGGAAACACAAACACACAAACTGATCCACGTATGATATTAAAAAAAAACACATGAGTGAATCAAAAGCATAAGGAGTCATATGCTCTCGCTGGACTCGTTATCATACGGCAAACGGTCTCTGCACAGCACCGCTGCAAACAAGCCTTCCATCAACAATGCAAACGTTGCGTTACTATTGATTCACATGGCTTTACGATCCTACATCGGCATCAAAACACAACAAATACACAGCGAATCCAACGCATTCATGCAGTTCGCTGTAATTTGTATAAACAGAGATTACAAACGAGCAGCAGCTGTTAGCTCCATTAGCTGCTATTTAAAAAATGGCGGATCTCAAGTCTGTGTTGGTCTTGTTGACCCCGCCCCCAGCGCCTGACGTAATCGGTTCTTACTTCTAGCCTTGTTCTAGCCCAGCAATGTTTTGGTGCTACTTAAGAACCACTTTTCCTGGCTCTGAGCTGGGGCTTTGGGTGTGGAAACACAAAGAACTGATTTGAAACTAGGCTCTGGCTCTGAACTAGCTCTAGCACTGCCTTGGTGGAAAAGGGGTATCCTTAATACAGTGCAGTCGCCCTGTCCCATGTGCAGAAAAACACCCCCAAAGCATGATGCTACCACCCCCATGCTTCACAGTAGGGATGGTGTTCTTGGGATGGTACTCATCATTCTTCTTCCTCCAAACACGTTTAGTGGAATTATGACCAAAAAGTTATATTTTGGTCTCATCTGACCACATGACTTTCTCCCATGACTCATCTGGATCATCCAAATGGTCATTGGCAAACTTAAGACGGGCCTTGACATGTGCTGGTTTAAGCAGGGGAACCTTCCGTGCCATGCATGATTTCAAACCATGACGTCTTAGTGTATTACCAACAGTAACCTTAGAAACGGTGGTCCCAGCTCTTTTCAGGTCATTGACCAGCTCCTCCCGTGTACTTCTGGGCTGATATCTCACCTTTCTTAGGATCATTGAGACCCCACGAGGTGAGATCTTGCATGGAGCCCCAGTCCGAGGGAGATTGACAGTCATGTTTAGCTTCTTCCATTTTCTAATGATTGCTCCAACAGTGGACCTTTTTTCACCAAGCTGCTTGGCAATTTCCCCGTAGCCCTTTCCAGCCTTGTGGAGGTGTACAATTTTGTCTCTAGTGTCTTTGGACAGCTCTTTGGTCTTGGCCATGTTAGTAGTTGGATTCTTACTGATTGTATGGGGTGGACAGGTGTCTTTATGCAGCTAACGACCTCAAACAGGCGCATCTAATTGAGGATAATAAATGGAGTGGAGGTGGACATTTTAAAGGCAGACTAACAGGTCTTTGAGGGTCAGAATTCTAGCTGATAGACAGTGTTCAAATACTTATTTGCAGCTGTATCATACAAATAAATAGTTAAAAAATCATATATTGTGATTTCTTGATTTTTTTTTTTTTAGATTATGTCTCTCACAGTGGACATGCACCTACGATGACAATTTCAGACCCCTCCATGATTTCCAAGTCGGAGAATTTGCAAAATAGCAGGGTGTTCAAATACTTATTTTCCTCACTGTATATATTATATATATATATATTATATTATATATATATATATATATATATATATATATATATATATATATATATACACACACACACACACACACACACACACACACACACACAAATGTTTAAATTACACATTTACTTAAACTCTGGACACTTTCCTACCTTATTTTGTTGAAAAAGAGGTATGGTGCCCAATGCTATAAACAATCATAAGACCTAGAACTATGTGGGTATTCATTTAAGTGCATTGGTACACAATCAGCTCCATGGTATACATAAACATATCATGGTATTACCATCTGATACCATAACTACACTCAAAAAAAAAAAAAAAAAAAAAAAAGGTTCTATATGGCACCAAAAATGGTTCTTCATCGTAATCATAGAGGAACCACTTTTGGTGCTATATAGCACCATATCTTAACATGTTCTGTATATGGTAGCGGTGCTATATAGTACCATAGATAGTGGTGCTATATAGCACCTTAGTCAAAGAACCAGTGAAGAACCGCTGAAGCACCAAAATTGGTGCTATACAGCACTTAAAAAGGTTCCCCTATGACAGGGGTGTCCAATCCTGCTCCTGGAGGGCCGCTATCCTGCAGAGTTTTGCTGCAACCCCAAAGAAACACACCTGAACCAGCTTATCAAGCTCTTACTAGACATACTAGAAACTTCCAGCAGGTGTGTTGAGGCAAGCTGGAGCTAAACTCTGCAGGACAGTGGCCCTCCAGGACCGAGTTTGGACACCCCTGCCCTATGATTACGAGCCAATAACCATTTTTGGTGCCATATAGAACCTTTTTTTTCAGAGTTTATACCATAAATACACTGCAGCACTTTACAACAAGGTCTCGTTGTTCATTAATGTGCCCACGTAATCTTTAATCAAAGTAACATCCCCTCCCTCTTGCAGCGACATCTCTTCTCTGATGACATGTTTACTGACACAAGGGCGGGACAACCTGTCACTCACATGAGATCCCGATGGACAAAAATCAAGCCCCGTCCTAATTTTTTCTTGTTCGAGAAGCCGTTTCACTTGGACATACATCCCAACAGGGAAGAAATCGCAACTTCCATTTCATGTTGACTTTAATATGAGAATGCATTAACATGAACAACGTGCAATAACTTTTTACACCATTTATTAATCTTTTTTAACGTTAATACAAAATCAGTTGTTCGTGTTAGTTCTCAAACAGTGCATTAACTAACCTAAACTTTTTAAAAATTTGTATGAGTAAATGTTGAAATTAACATTAAGAATTCATCTTAATGTTAATTTCAACATTTACTAATACTAATTTGCACTGTTCATTTTTCATATTTACTAATGTTAGTAAGTAAAATCTTATTGTAAAGTGTTAGCATCTATTTTTTATAAGCATCATCTCTTTCTTTAATCAATCCAACTGAAAAACACTGCAAAATTATTACTATGAATATTATTTCTTCCTAAGTTTGTTTTTTCAGGGTCAGCGGGGTGCTGCATTTAAGTATTAAGCAAAATATGGTTGACTGCAGAGCCATCTCAGGATTTCTTCTTCGTGCTGGAGCTCTCTGTGCTCTGCTGAGAGATGATGAAATCCAAAATGAGTTTGGCTGTTTGTCGTGGTCGCTCCATAACCACAGAATGACCGCAGTTCTCCAGCAGATCAACACGGCAGTGTGGAAGAGCCTCGGCAATCACCGCTGCGCCAGACACATCCACCACCTGAAAATAAAGACAGGAATATCAGTGTTATTAGGTAATGAAAACCATGAAAAAAATATTTTAACTTGAAACATTAACTGAAATAAAATATTAAAAAGGAGTTGCCCAGACAACATTTGTCATTTAGTTTGACAATGTACTAAAATAACTAACGAATCAAACTATTAAACAAACCAAAAAAACCCCAAAAACTTTCATTAATTTAAATTGGAAAATAAAAAAAAATTTAAAATCTAATTCAAAATATTCTTAAAACTACATCAGTATTTCAATGATATGAACTAAACTCTTTACAGTGTGCATGTGTGTGTTTTCTATGTATAGTTCCAGTATGCATGCTTACACATACCTGGTCCTGTTTGCCCCAGATGACTTGTAAAGGGGTAGTTATTTGCTGCATATGCTCATGCAAAGCATATTTAGAATTTTCACTCATAATTTCCATGAAAACTGTGGTAGTTTGTAGAGAAGATACTTTAGGCAATGTACAATTATGCAAAACAACACTTTTTATAGCATTTTGCATATTTAAAGTAAATGCATAAAGTACACCTATGTTCATACTGACCCTCATGATAAAAGTCATTGTGTGGTATCCGTACATCCACCAGGCCTTGAAGAATCTATAAACGAAGGTAAAAGCCACACGTGGCGTGTGAATGTGTGTTTTGAATCAAGAGTAACTCTACATGACGTGTGTGACTAACCTGTTGAGGCACTCTGAAGCGCACGTGAGAACAGAGCTTTAGCATCTCCTCCATTTCCTCCGGGGTGGATGGAATAAGAGGAATATTCAGTGTGTACTGGCTGTGCACCACATCATGCATCTGGCTGTCAAACTTGCTCTCGTTTTGGTTCTTCAGACCTTCAGAGAAAAAATGTGAGCATGCAGGAGTGATATTAAGGAGTAATTTTTGTTTATATTTATGTTATGTCTGTGAATTTATCCATTCATTCGATGTCAAAAACAAAATATATTGACTTACCGGCTGGGCAGATGAGGGTCAAACTGTAGAGGTCAGAGGGATGGCAGGCTGCATACACTCCTGCCACAGTGCCACCCATTGAAGTCCCAACCAGGTGGAATGGCTTTCGGTTTAGTCGAATGACTTCTACAAACTGAGTGGTGTAAAAGTGGGGAATATTCATAAATGCTGCCAACACAAACATGTAATATGCTGGCTTGTTATCATAAGATTTAATCTTTATTTACGAATGGAAAGTTAAAGAAATTGCTTAACTTTTAGGAACAGTTGTTTCTAAACCTCAGGAGGTTTTGTTGTAAGTTATACTCAAGACTTACAAAATAAATGAGTTGTTTTGTTTTCTATTAATTTTACACTACCATGCAAAAGTTTGGGGTTGGTAATATTTTTATAACTGCTTGTAAATGTTTTTAAAAGAAGTCTGTTATGCCTTGCAGCATTTATTTCATCAAATACAGTAAAAACAGAAATATTGTGAAAATATTATCACAATTTCAAATAACGGTTTTCTATTTTAATACATTTTCAAATGTAATTTATTCTTGTGATGTTAAAGCTGAATTTTCAGCATAATTTCTCCAGTCTTCAGTGTCACATGAACCTTCATGAATCATTCTGATATGCTGATTTGATGCTCATAAGTTTGTGTTGAATTGTTGCCGTGTAATATTTTTGTGTAAATTGTGATTAAAAAAAGGAAATTCTCAAAATTCTTTGAATAGAAAGTTCAAAGGAAAAGCCTTTATTTGAAATGGAAGCATTATACATTTATTTTCTGTTAATTTTGATCAGTTTAATGCACCCTTGCTGAATAAAAGTATTAATTTATATATAAAATAAAAATCGTACTGACCCCAAATTTTAGAACGATAGTATGTTTTCCTGTTACCAAATGTTGGTACATTAAGTTTAAAACCCTACGTGTCTATTCTTTTCTAGTCTAAAGTAAGTTCAGTATACAGACTAACTAATTTTGGATTTGGTTATACAATTAGTGAATTCAAACTAAAATACTGTTTGTTCTCACAACAAACAGTATTTCTGTCAGGACCACTATCGTCAAAGATTGACTATTAGCATATAGTTTGTATTGGAGGTATGGTTCTGTTCTTGGCAAGAACTCCCTGAACATCCATGCGGCCTAGCATGGATAAGAGCAGGGAGAGCAGCAATAACCCCCCTTAGGGTAAACAGAACCGAACCAACATAATGTATTTGCAGATATCATTAAATGTCGAATGATATAAATGGGAAGATAAATGGGAATTTAAGTCTGATTCAAGGGGAATCAGAATACCAAATCCTGGCTGGACAAGAGGAGCAGCTGGGGATGGAGGAGGGTAATTCACTCCAGAGAAACACGATAGCTGCTGCTGATAGTACTGAAGGAGCATGCTGTGATAGAAGTCGTATTCCTACAGGTAGACGTGATCAGCAGACAGACTTGACTAAAGTGACCTGCCAGAACTGACTCTATATGCTTGAATTGTTTCTATTTGCATACCCTGTTCATAGAAAAAGGTACCTATCCCATTACCTGCCGTATTCTCTTGACCTGGCCCTGGATTGAATAGTCATTCATGCTGGTACGTGTTGTGCCCTCATGCCCTGGCATGTCGACACACAGGAGGTGCAGATGTTTGGGAAGGTACTGTTTAGGATGTAGACACAAACTGCTTATTGCTGGTATAATTAACAATATACTGTACATGGCCAGGGTAGAAAATGAGAATTCCATGTAAACATATACTATACCTTCACCATGGGAAGCCATGTATCCTTATGAGCAGAGAAGTCATGCAGCATGAGGATAGAGGGCCTGAGGCCTGGTTTTCCCCTGTGCGAGTAACAAAAGCGATAACCTCCGCAGTCTGCATAACGTACCTGTAGACCCAGAGTTCTCCTCCAGTACCTCCACAAACACAAAGCATTCATGGGTCAGAATATATGAACAAAACATATGTGCATTTACATTTAATATGCATCACTGCAAACCTGTTGGTAAATAACATTGTAGAACATCTAAGATTAATAAATGCTGTAGAACTATTGTTCAATGTTAGCTCAAGTTACCTAATGAAGTTAACAAATAAAACTTTACATTTGTTTATTTTGTCTATATGCATTATATATATTTTTTTTCTATGGTAAAGCTATAAAAGTTACATGAAGGTAAATGTAGAGTTTTAAAATATGTTCATATAAATTATACATTTATACATACAGTACAGTGCAGTCCAAAAGACAGTGAAAATGCTTTTTTATGCAGTAATTTCTGATTTAATAAAAATAATATTAAAATACAGCATTTATTATATGCACTTTAATCAAATACGTTTTAACCAAATGTGTTCCTAAAAATCTGAAATATTTCTCATTATAGCTTTTCAGTGAAGGCTTTAATATTTACATATTACAATGAAGTTAAATGCATGTATATATTATTTATAAGTGGTATTTACCAGTAATAGACTTTGATGAGCGACGATGGCCACAGCATAAAGGAGGCCATGAAAAGGAGGAGAGGGATAGCAAGAGTCCCTGCAGCAATGGCAAACATATTCACCATATCCTGATCCATGGCAACTCTGGTTTGTCTGGTAAACACCCTGCAGAATAATACAGCACACAATTACAAGCAGAAATGCTGCAATGATTGCCAAACATTACAAATGTTAGGGAATGATGAAAAACTTCAAAATACCTTTGTTGTTCTGCTATAAATGCAGCATATGTACAGGTCCGATTTAAAGAGAGTGAGGGACAGGGGAGGGTTTCGCAGCATCAGTTTGTGTCTGATCAATATATGCAACCTAGATATCTCACCATGCGCTTAAAATATTTACATGACCATCATTTTATCCCTTCATTTTAGTGTCACTGCCTACAATAAATATATTGTTTGCTTTATGTTTTTATACATTCACAGACAGATTTTACAATTCTGAACATGTATCTATACAATATCTCGCCATTAAAATAAACGACAACTAAACCTTTGAATCGAGGTTAAAAGTATAAATCATTTAAATAACAACAAATGCCCTATGACTCAACTAATAGATTTGGAAGAGTTTGAAATCAATGAACTTACTTCATAAGGTTAATCCTACATTGATGTAATCAGTGAAGTCAGTCATAATCAAGCAGTTTCAAATGACAGATCCTAAAAGTCCCATTTAGACATCCTAATGTAGCTGGTCAGTGTGCTGCCTGCGCTTCTAATATAATAAAAGTCAGCTGTCTGCTTACCCCAATAAACACTGAGATGGCATCCAGAGAAAACTGTGTGTGGTGATCCCGTGATCAAGAAATCAATGAGTTCAGATGGAAAATGCAATATTCCTCTCTTACTCAAAATAAATAAATAAAGGGAATAAATCAAATTAGACGATGCATTTAATAATGGACTAACAAAAATGTCATATTTCATAAATCACGTACATTTTTTGCATATAAATTCCATTTAACATTTAAAGCCATTTAGTTGAAACTATGCTCGCATCATATTTATTGTGACTGCTTACAAATTTCTATAAACTTTCACAAGATAAAACGCTCCAGATGTCTAAAGGCATCAGAACATGAGAGCAAAATTATGGAAACCACCATTAATTCACCATCGAGTTGAAATTCACATTTTAACCAGCCATTCAATTTAGTTTTACATCAAATATAGTTGAAAAAAAAATAAAAGATTGTGAGAATTATAATACATTTAAAAAAAAATTATATTTTATATATAAAAATGCATTTATTTGTTATTATAATTATAAAAATAATCAGTATGATTTTTTTTTAAATGTTATGAGTGTACACTACCATTCAAAGGTTTTGGTTTAGTAAGATTGTTCTTTCAAGAAATTAATACTTTTATTGAGAAATTTTACTTTTATATGATCACAAAAAAAACAAAAAAATTCTCTCAAATAAATGCCGTTCTATTGGACTTTCTATCCATCAAGGAATCCTGCATTTTTTTCTGATTACATAGCACAATCATTTTCAACATTGATAATAATAATAAATGTTTCTTGACAGCAAATCAGCATATTAGAATGATTTCTGAAGGATCATGTGACACTGAAGACTCGAGGAATGTTCCTCCTTTTCCACCACAGGTTTAAATTATATTTTAAAATATATAAAAATACAAAACAGTTATTTTAAATATCACAAACTACTACTGCTGCTGTAATATTATTATTATAAATCCTACCCAGTGATGCCAGTAACGCATTACTCTAATCTGACTACTTTTTTCCAGTAACGAGTAATCTAACGCGTTACTATTTCCAAACCAACAATCAGATTAAAGTAATTTATCCAAGTCACTGTGAGTTACTATTTTTGTCATTTTCCTTAGCTTTCTTCTTGCGTCTCGGGGAGAGTATTTATGTTAAGTGAAGTTTATTACAACATGTTTTTTTTTGAGGAAATATTTTTTAATTTCAACTTAAAATGTCAGGAGATACATTTTTGAACGTTACTGTTAAAATGCACTTCCAATAAAGTGAGTGTTGGCAAAAATGGTTGTCATTTTTATGTTGAGGCGGCAGGGGTGTTGTCGGCAACTGCTGAATGTAACTAATAAAGTAACTTGTAATCTAACTTACAGGTGCTGGTCATATAATTAGAATATCATCAAAAAGTTGATTTATTTCACTAATTCCATTCAAAAAGTGAAATTTGTATATTATATTCATTCATTACACACAGACTGATACATTTCAAACGTTTATTTCTTTTAATTTTGATGATTATAACTGACAACAAAGGAAAATCCCAAATTTAGAATATTGTGAAAAGGTTCAATATTGAAGACACCTGGTGCCACACTTTAATCAGCTTATTAACTCAAAACACCTACAAATACCTTTAAATGGTCTCTCAGTCTGTAGGCTACACAATCACGGGGAAGACTGCTGACTTGACAGTTGTTCAAAAGACGACCATTGACACCGTGCAAAAGGAGGGCAAGACACAAAAGGTCATTGCAAAAAAGTCTGGCTGTTCACAGAGCTCTGTGTCCAAGCACATTAATAGAGAGGCAAAGGGAAGGAAAAGATGCGGTAGAAAAAAAGTGTACAAGCAATAGGGATAACCGCACCCTGGAGAAGATTGTGAAACAAAACCCATTCAAAAATGTGGGGGAGATTCACAAAGAGTGGACTGCAGCTGGAGTCAGTTCTTCAAGAACCATTACGCACAGACGTATGCAAGACATGGGTTTCAGCTGTCGCATTCCTTGTGTCAAGCCACTCTTGAACAACAGACAGCTTCTCGCCTGGGCTAAAGACAAAAAAGGAAAAAAAGTGGTCCAAAGTTATGTTCTCTGATGAAAGTAAATTTTGCATTTCCTTTGGAAATCAGGGTCCCAGAGTCTGGAGGAAGAGAGGAGAGGCACACAATCCACGTTGCTTGAGGTCCAGTGTAAAGTTCCCACAGTCAGTGATGGTTTGGGGTGCCATGTCATCTGCTGGTGTTTGTCCACTGTGTTTTCTGAGGTCCAAGGTCAACGCAGCCGTATACCAGGAAGTTTTAGAGCACATCATGCTTCCTGCTGTTGACCAACTTTATGGAGATGCAATTTCATTTTCCAACAGGACTTGGCACCTGTACACAGTGCCAAAGTAACCAGGACCTGGTTTAAGGACCATGGTATCCCTGTTCTTAATTGGCCAGCAAACTCGCCTGACCTTAACCCCATAGAAAATCTATGGGGTATTATGAAGAGGAAGATGCGATATGCCAGACCCAACAATGCAGAAGAGCTAAAGGCCACTATCAGAGCAACCTGGGCTCTCATAACACCTGAGCAGTGCCACAGACTGATCGACTCCATGCCACGCCGCATTGCTTCAGTAATTCAGGCAAAAGGAGCCCCAACTAAGTATTGAGTGCTGTACATGCTCATACTTTTCATGTTCATACTTTTCAGTTGGCCAATATTTCTAAAAATCCTTTCTTTGTATTGGTCTTAAGTAATATTCTAATTTTATGAGATACTGAATTTGGGATTTTCCTTAGTTGTTTGTTATAATCATCAAAATTAAAAGAAATAAACATTTAAAATATATCAGTCTGTGTGTAATGAATGAATATAATAAATAAGTTTCAATTTTTGAATGGAATTAGTGAAATAAATCAACTTTTTGATGATATTCTAATTATATGACCAGCACCTGTAATTACTTTACAGATTACTTGATTTTAAAAGTAACTAAGTTACTTTTTAAAGGAGTAATCAGTAATCAGATTACTTTTTCAAAGTAACTGTGGCAACACTGATCCTACCAACCTAAAACTTTTGAATGGTAGTGTATGTACACACATACATAGATTCATGGATTTCACGAAACACTGATATGGAACGGAGATCCTGGAATATGCTCATCTCCCCATTTCACTGCTAATATGTACTTCCCCCTTTCCTTTACGGCATAGTTGATCCTGTACTGAAGCCCACCCATGTGAATGATCGACACCCGCTCGCAAGGGACAGTAGGGCCATGCATGCCGACAAAGAGAAGGTTTCGTCCTACAACACAAATGCAGTTACACTCAGTTCTGAGAGAGACATTTCTTTTGCATTTCTTAAGTGAAACGAGTTACTTAATATTCCAGCTAATGTCAAGCTGCACTCACCAGCTTTACTGCAGTCCACATAAAAAGTGTTTTTGCGTCCTAGAATGCCCTTACTTAGGCCTGGGCCATGGCAGATGACTTTACTAGCGTTAGACAGGAAAACTGGCTCAGCACTGCTGTCAGATGATATGTTTATCTCCATCTCTGACGGAGAGGGTTCCTCGTAACTGTTACATATCTGAATATGATCTATATAGTATATATGGGCGGAAAAGATAGTAATATCAGACCATGCACACTCAAATATCTTCCATGCAAAAAGGAAATTGTCTTCAAAAATTGCTAATTCATACCAGAGCCACTTTGTCCTTGTGTGAGACTCTTGTGTGTGGCGGCAATGACAGACACAAGGAAAGGGCTTTCGGAAATATGCTCCTCATTAAACATGACTGAAACCTCATAGTCACCTGTAGAAAAACAAATTCTGTAAATATGTCTTAAAATAGGCCCTTCTCTTCCTCATAAAATCATTAATCAATATGCTGATGGTTTTATTGGTGTCATTATGACTATACTGTACATTTTTATGTACCTAATGGCCCATTCACACCTAGAACGATAACTCTAAAGATAACTATATTAGCAGCCATCCACACATCTGCCGCTTTTTTGTTTTGCAGAGTTCTTTAAAGTAGGGTGGATTTTGATCAGCTAGGAAAAGGATTGTTTTGAAAATAATTCCTAAAGATATCATTCCTCTGTGTCTTTATCTTTATAGCTGTGACGTGGACATCCCTATTCTCCAAGAATTAGAACGATTATTAATACTTTATCGTTATCATTATAGTTATTGTCCTTACTTTGAACAGCCCTTAAGTCTTAATAAATTGAATAAAATACTAAACTTACTTTTTAAAGATGGAAATATTAGATATTTTGTGTCATCGTAATCACAAATATATTTATAAATCATTTTAAATAATTCCATATCCCTAATGACATCATTCTCCAGAAAGTCACATCATTTTAAGTGGGGGGAAAAAAACAGTTGTAGTAGCAATGGACTTGATGAATTCTGTTCTATTTTGTGGTATTAGAAGTGTCTTGCTGTTAAACATTTAATTCTACGGAAATCGTTATGATGATATCATAACTTCAAAGATCACAACTGTTTTCATTGTGTATATAAAGTTATACATAATTAAAGTTTAAGTACCTGAGCTTGACTGGATATTTGACATATTTTATGGACATTGTCTGGACATAGAATACATACAGTATTACATACAGTATACTGCATAACAGCAATTACTCACCAGTCTCTTGCGCCATGTAAGACACATTGTAAGAACCATCCAGATGATCATCAAAGTGGAGCTCAATCTTTCCAGGACCCTCTACTGAGACAGACAGAGTTCCTGCTCCGGCCTCACGGGACCAAATATTGAAGTCAGCTGCAAAATGAAAATCAACACATACTTTTGATATGACTCACAATTGAATTAGCCAGCTGTCACAGTACATAACAAAACCCCTCGTGCTAACAAAAAACAGAGAGAGAGAAATATTAGTGGGATACCTGGAACACTTGCCAGAGCTGTCTGAAGGCCTTGTCCCCACACCTGGATCGGTTCACATCCTGCTTTTCCAAGTGGGCCGACAGTGTACTGGAGTGGGCAGCCAGGGATTGTCTGGCCTTGGTTCTTTATGGTCACATTATAAACTCCCATCTCTTTCGCTAGAAAGCTCACTGCATAGGTGTCACTGCCTGTAGCAACAATAACAGCCTCCCCTAGAGTTCCTGATGGTTCATGCACGTGTGCTGACAGAGTCTCAGAATCAGTCCCTGTGAGGAAAAGGAATGTGTTTGTTAACATCATTGCAAAGTTCTTGAGATGTGAAATATAGTACCAGGATTAGTGTGATGTGCTATTCATCTAACCCAGGATTTTAAAACCTAAGCTGCATTCACTCCCAATGTTGGCAATAGGAGCTGCTTTCTGGTTGTATGTGATGTTCTCTCTCATAAGTCCACGGTCTGTCACAACAGCTGTAAAAGGACTCCCTGGTGAAGAGGAATTTAATATTTATTATTCATTTAAATGTACACCACTTAATTTATAAAAAAGTAAAAATATTTGCTATCAATGTTGAAAATAGTTGTGTTGCTTAAAGGGTTAGTTCACCCAAAAATGAAAATTCTGTCATTAATTACTTACCTTCATGTCGTTCGACACTCGTAAGACCTCCGTTCATCTTCGGAACACAAATTAAGACATTTTAGTTGAAATCCGATGGCTTAGAAAGGCCTCCATTGGCACAATGTACTTTACACTCTTAAGACCCATAAAAGGTACTAAAGACGTCATTACAAAGTCCATCTCACTACAGTGGTTCTACAATAATTTTATGCTGTGTTTTGAAATCGGTCATCACTATACAAGTCGTTATTTAGGGTTTTTTTTAGCACAAAAACTAATTCTCGTCGATTCATAAAATTATTGTAGAACCACTGTAGTGAGATGGACTTTGTAACGACGTCTTTAGTACCCTTTATGGGTCTTGAGAGTGTAAAGTACATTGTGCCAATGGAGGCCTTTCTGAGCCATCGGATTTCAACTAAAATGTCTTAATTTGTGTTCCGAAGATGAACAGAGGATTTACGGATGTCAAACGACATGAGGGTAAGTAATTAAATGACAGAATTTTCATTTTTGGGTGAACTAACCCTTTAATATTTACATTTTTGTGTTAAATTCTCAATAGAAAGTTTAAAAAGCAGCATTTATTAAAAAAAATATTTTAACAATGTGAACGTCTTTACTGTCACTTTTGATCAATGTAATGCATACTTGTTGAAAATTCATTTCTTTCATTGAATTCTATATAAAATTATTATTGTTATTATTATTATTATTGGTCACACTTTAGTTTAGGGTCAAATTCTCACTAACCATTAACTACGACTTTTGCCTCAAACTCCTAATTACTGCTTATTAAAAGTTATTAAGGCAGTTGTTAAGTTTAGGTATTGGGTAGGAATAAAGTTAGGCATTAATAAGTACTAATAAACAGCCAATATACTAGTAATATACATGCTAATAAGCAACTAGTTAATAGTGAGAATTGGACCCTAAACTAAAGTGTTACCTTATTAATATTATAAAGAGGCGGCTCTATAAACCTGGAATGTGCTCATCTGAAAATTTTATGGAGATTTTATAAGTCCCAGCCTTGATTGGGAGGTACGATATATTGCAGGTTCCGTGCTCCATCTCTTCAGTGTGAACATCTACTTTACTGGGACCTTCAATTACAACCGTTAGCCCACCATATCCTGCAGGTTGCATAAAGTTCATGAAATGTTTGTTATAGACTACATATAAGGTTTGCGCCATCATAACATACAATCCAAATCTCAACATAAGCCATAAATCAATTAATTTGGATTATATAGCATCATACCTGCATCCCAAGTGTCCACCACAAATTCAGACATGCAGAAGGTGTGCCCTGTATGTACGCCTGGCCCAAAGGCCTTCACCTTGCTGGAATCTCCTATCTCTGCCTGACTGATGGAAAGAGAGATGGGACTGTTGCTCACATGCTCACAGTCTTTCATGATGCTGACCAGATGCTCACCAGCCTCTCTGGGGATGAATGATACACCTGCATTACAAACAAAGTGCACCACTGATGAAGTTTGACAATGGCAATAAGGGGTCACCATGTTTCTAGATCAACATATTTTGTTAATGCTGGAAGAACTGTTAAGTTTAAGACATAAAAAAATGTGTTTATGCACATGTATATCTCTGTGCTGAATTTAGTTTAAGATTGCACAAGATTGCAAAAGGAAACTCTTATTATGAAGTCCGGTTGTTGTTGTTGTTGTTCCCCGAGCACGAATGCACAATAAACGGGTGATCGTTAAACCACTGAAGTGTGTCTTCTTTAAGTATAACAGAACATTCCTGTCCAGAAATGTAGACATAACCTTATCCCTACCCATAACTTATCCATAAAATCAGAGGGAAATGGTGGGTGAATAACATGTAGAAGCATCTAACCCTGGTTGTAAACTTGAACCTGACCTTAAATCTGATTGGTTGACTTGGAATGTTGATCCAAGAACATGTTGTACTTGGTGAAATCACATTCACCAGCATTAATGTGGGAATGCTTGATGCATTTGAGGTGGTCAAATGTTAAAACGTTTGTTTAGGCTCATTAATGCTAATCATTTTATTTTTACCAACAGCAGCTGTGTGTACATTAATAGATGGCTCACCGAGATGGCTGTCAGGTTGTGTTTTCAGTAAGCAGGGTACATCATTGCCTGTGGGTGACATGATGCTGACAGAGAGCTGGCTAATGTCTTCTTCAGTGATGTTGATGGTGAAGTCAACAGCACTGCCCAGTTTTACCTGTGACATTCTAACATTTCCATCTGTATTGGGTTTATAAAACTAAAATTTAGGATTTGAGCACCATGCCGTTATGAACAGTGTTTTGAGGTTTGATGGGGTTGCCATACCAGTAATTTTAACCTTGAAAGGGCTACCTCGGATAGGCATGTCATTATGTTGAAGTTGGATCTCATAATCCCCAGGCTCCGTTGGGAGGTAGCTCACAGTACAAGTGCCGTCTGCATTGTCCAAGCAGCGCACCTCTGCCTCAGATGGACCCTCGATTGTGATGTCCAGTTCACCTGAACAATTAACATATAAATGACTTTAGGGTTCATGGTATGCAACAGTCAGTTTCCTAAGTAAATAATGCCATTCATTTTCTCCATAGGGAAATTGATTTTTAATGATATAACTTCTGATATAAAATCTGTAAAGACAGACCTTGGGAGCTATGAGGCTGAAGCAGAGCTGCCAACTCTCACGCATTGGCCGTGAGACACACGCATTTGATTGGTTTCACACGCCACACCCCCGATTTCTCACGCTGTAGTGTCAACCCGGTCAGTCAAATGCCTGAAAGATGAGTTTATCTATAGATCTACATGTTGAGCCGATCATGTTGATCGATTAGCTATGCTCTCGGTGAGGGGGTTCAAGATAAATGGGCAAATAAATACGGTGTTGTTGCGCGACCTAAAGCTACATTCCGTTTTGGGTTCTGACGAGAACGAGCCTAATGAGCAAAGTGGAGCGCTGTGACGCTCAGGGGTGCGTTTCCCGAAAGCGTTGTTCGCTAACTATGGTCACAAGTTCCGTCATTATAAGCATAGTTTAACGAGTCGTGTTTCCCAAAACATAGTTCATTTTATCAGCCACAGCAAAAAAACAAAAAACAAGAACCACACAACAGACAGAAGAGCAACAGACAGGACAGACAGTTTTTTTTCCACTTTTTCTTCCCTGTAAAAGTGTGCTGTAGGTTGATGTATAATCAATTTGTTCTATTTAGACAAAACCATGCCTCTAGGCCTACATAGTGCTTTAAAATTGTGTGTGTGTGTGTGTGTGTGTCTACAGGATATAGGTATAGCCTACAACGCGTCATATACAGGGAGTGCAGAATTATTAGGCAAATGAGTATTTTGACCACATCATCCTCGTTATGCATGTTGTCTTACTCCAAGCTGTATAGGCTGGAAAGCCTACTACCAATTAAGTATAATAGGTGATGTGCATCTCTGTAATGAGAAGGGGTGTGGTCTAATGACATCAACACCCTATATCAGGTGTGCATAATTATTAGGCAACTTCCTTTCCTTTGGCAAAATGGGTCAAAAGAAGGACTTGACAGGCTCAGAAAAGTCAAAAATAGTGAGATATATTGCAGAGGGATGCAGCAGTCTTAAAATAGCCAAGCTTCTGAAGCGTGATCATCGAACAATCAAGCGTTTCATTCAAAATAGTCAACAGGGTCGCAAGAAGCGTGTGGAAAAACCAAGGCGCAAAATAACTGCCCGTGAACTGAGAAAAGTCAAGCGTGCAGCTGCCAAGATGCCACTTGCCACCAGTTTGGCCATATTTCAGAGCTGCAACATCACTGGAGTGCCCAAAAGCACAAGGTGTGCAATACTCAGAGACATGGCCAAGGTAAGAAAGGCAGAAAGTCGACCACCACTGAACAAGACACACAAGCTGAAACGTCAAGACTGGGCCAAGAAATATCTCAAGACTGATTTTTCGAAGGTTTTATGGACTGATGAAATGAGAGTGAGTCTTGATGGGCCAGATGGATGGGCCCGTGGCTGGATTTGTAAAGGGCAGAGAGCTCCAGTCCGACTCAGACGCCAGCAAGGTGGAGGTGGAGTACTGGTTTGGGCTGGTATCATCAAAGATGAGCTTGTGGGGCCTTTTCGGGTTGAGGATGGAGTCAAGCTCAACTCCCAGTCCTACTGCCAGTTTCTGGAAGACACCTTCTTCAAGCAGTGGTACAGGAAGAAGTCTGCATCCTTCAAGAAAAACATGATTTTCATGCAGGACAATGCTCCATCACACGCGTCCAAGTACTCCACAGCGTGGCTGGCAAGAAAGGGTATAAAAGAAGAAAATCTAATGATATGGCCTCCTTGTTCACCTGATCTGAACCCCATTGAGAACCTGTGGTCCATCATCAAATGTGCGATTTACAAGGAGGGAAAACAGTACACCTCTCTGAACAGTGTCTGGGAGGCTGTGGTTGCTGCTGCACGCAATGTTGATGGTGAACAGATCAAAACACTGACAGAATCCATGGATGGCAGGCTTTTGAGTGTCCTTGCAAAGAAAGGTGGCTATATTGGTCACTGATTTGTTTTTGTTTGGTTTTTGAATGTCAGAAATGTATATTTGTGAATGTTGAGATGTTATATTGGTTTCACTGGTAAAAATAAATAATTGAAATGGGTATAAATTTGTTTTTTGTTAAGTTGCCTAATAATTATGCACAGTAATAGTCACCTGCACACACAGATATCCCCCTAAAATAGCTAAAACTAAAAACCACTTCCAAAAATATTCAGCTTTGATATTAATGATTTTTTTGTGTTCATTGACAACATGGTTGCTTTGATATTAATGAGTTTGTGTTCATTGACAACATGGTTGTTGTTTAATTATTAATGTTGTAAAATGAATCCTCAAAAATACAACTTGCCTAATAATTCTGCACTCCCTGTAGATGCATTTTGTATATATATGCACATTTTTGCTTTGTATGCGGCAAAATTTTGGTTGGCCCCACCAAAGCTTTTTTGAAAAGTTGGCAGCTCTGCTGAAGCAACCAGTCTGCATTATTTCAAAATGTTTTTAAAATCATGTTTAACAGCTGAATTTGTGGTGAAAAATTACATTACCCATGACGATGCTATACAGAACATTTTACCAATCAAAAGAGCTGTGCAGGGAGTGCCCAAACCCATGCAGTACCGAAAAATGGTCCATCTCGCCATGTTGTCAAAATACTTAGTACATTAAGTTTTGCTAAATATGCAGATATATTTAACGACAATAAACAGGTTTATATTTCTCAAGTTTTAATTTGATTGACATTCACAATGCTTCATGGGATTGTACAGTCAATTAAAGCCTCATGTACCTTTGTATTTTTACCAGCTATTTTGTTTTTGCACAAAAAGATTTGAGACACACTTTCCACTTGACTTTCCCCGTCATGGTTCTTGGCTCTTTTTGTCACACACAGTGGAAACTCAACCAATTTTGGATGCACCAAGAAAATACAGTACAACTGCATAAAAATGTGTGAAGTCGGTTATTATAGAATCAGAAAATAAATGCTCACTCGAGGCTGAATCTTCCTGATAGATGGTGAATGTTGCCGTCTCATTTGCAAGTCCATACACAAGCCCACGTCCATAGGCCATCGTGCTGCGATTAGCAAGACTATTTGCATAATACTGCAGTGGAAGTACTGCAGGAAGGAGAGAGAATCATATTTAATCCATAGATTTGCAATGTTTACAGTGAAATGTTTTAATATATATGCTTTGTTGAAGATTAAAAAGAAGAGGGACAAGTGAATGTTTTCCAGAGAGGATGTGTGCGGTCTAACCTGGTAGATCGCTTCCGGTCGATTTAATAAGTAGTTGGTGAAGACCCTCTTCTGAAGGATCAAACTTTATAATGATGGTACCGTCTTTGTTATCAATCACGTCAGGCTGTGCTGTCTTTCTAGACGGTGTGATCACCTCACCTATGAATGCCATTAAAATAACGATGTGAGGATCATTATGCAATCATTAAAATGAGCAAATGAATCCAGAGCAACATCTCACCTGTAATTTCACCTTCACTTAAGTCGGATGGCAGGACTATATCACAGGATATAAACCCTGCTTGATTAATGGCACCAAGAGGAATTACATCTCTGCCCTTAACCTGATGAGCAATAATGAAGATGTTGAAGACATTCAAGGTATGAAACGTCTCAAGGACTCAAGACATTATTAAATGGATTGAAATTAACCTTGAAGAAGCTTCACACATCCTTACCTTGTTTTGAAAACCAATGTGACCGCTTGACGCATGTGAGGATGATGGCTGGTGACTATAATTCGTGTCACAATTAAGGGATAAACAGAGCACAAATTAGTGAATAATGAATTGGGATACTGAGAGAGACTGATTAATGCATATGGTTTAGACTTGACTGTAATGGCCATTTTACCTTTGAAAATCCTCCTCACTGGGATTTCTGAGAGCTGAGGAGTGAGAGTCTTCAGCGGAGGGCGAGAGTGTTGCTGCATAGGTCTGGTTCTCATTATTTAACACTTCAACCAGATCTCTAGTGCCTAAGGAATCAATACCACAACAAACAAGGTTTATTTTAAATTCTGCTCAATATCTGTTGACTTCCAAACAGACAGATGCAGATGATCATAAAATCAGGGCCTCACCATCAGCTTTCAACATGTCAGTCTCTGGGGCCTCATTAGTGTTGCAGCAAGCTGTGAAAGTTTGAGGAATTTGAGCACAGACATCTTCCTTTAACTGTCTATTACAAACCTCTGTTGTATGCATCCCCTGGTCATCATCACTAGCAGAGTGAGCAAGGACATGAAACCTCAATGGACTGAAAAACAAATAGTATGAATGAAATCAGACAAATCAAGTGTTATAATTAATTAATAAAATAACAAATTAAATAATTAAAAATAAAATTGCATTAAAAAAAATAATATAAAAAAAATAATCAACTTTTAAATATAAAATAACAAATTGTATTATTATTAATCATTTTGCATTATAATTAATAATAATAAAAACATGAAAAATTGCTACTACATTGGTATTATTCAAATGTTAAAAAGTTAGGTTTTTATTGTTATTGTAAGAAAATTGTATAATAACTATTTTACTATTATAAATGGGTCAATGACAAATAAGGTTAAGATAAAAAAAATAATAATAATAATTTGAAACAAAACAGTTTTAAAATGCATTTTTATGTCCAAAAAATTGGTTTTACAGCTTTTAAGACAACATTCATTCATTATTAAATAAGATTTCTGATTTTACCACCCAGAAAATGTCAGGTGGTGTGACCATATATTCATTTAAAATAATATACATATACAATATACATATGAATCATTGTGGTGTCTGAAATGCATATTACATTGTAAATTCCCTTTCCATTTCTTTATGTTTTTCCCTTAGTCCAATTCATACAAACTTATTTTTATATTAACAACACATTTTCAAAGTTTTCCAGGGGTCATACATGATAAGTTGAATCAAACTCATCATTACTCAAAAATGTCAAATTATCTAATATATGGGAGGGTAACAAACATTGTTACTGCATTAAAGGGGTCCTCTGGGGTCTTCTGTGTGATGTCACATGGTTTTCTTAAAGTAACATTGTCAGGGAGAGTGACATAAAATGCCATTTTATGCATTCACAAAAGTTTAAGTAATAGAATAGTTTTGAAATAGGACTGATACACTATTCCCCCTCATTTATAAGGAATTTAACGTAAAATCATGCCAAAATATTTGATTAAGAATTTTTCTGAGAAAATTAACCTTTTTATTGCAGTTTTGTTTTTTGCTTGTACGTTCAGACGGTCGCACCAGCTGACATTTTTGACCATCTTTCAAACACCACAACTCAAAAGGTCAATTGAATTAAAAAAAAAATTATTTAAAAAAAAGGGTTTCTTATAAAGGAAATATTGTAGATCAATTTGATATATGACATGTATTTATTAAAATTCTTTTTAGGAAAATAATGAATTCGGACACAAAAAAAATACATGTCATGTCATTGACCCAAATGCTACTTTTATTTTACTTTAAAAAAAATCTTACTTGCAGTACGAATCATCATCAGCATATTTGACCATCAAAGAATGAAGACCTTCTATGGTGGGAGAATATTTCACAGAGTAAGTCCCATCTGGGTTTTCGTTGACCTCTGTCAGTTCAGCCTTTCCTGTAGGTATGCAGGTTTGTCAGTTACAGCCATAGAAATCTGAAACGTCTTTCAAGAGAAGCTGGTCCTCACCATTGGGGGTGATCATCAGCGCACACTCAGGGCCCCCCCCAGATTTACTACAGTTGATTTTGAATGACTGAGGAATTTGAGCACAAATCTTTGGTTCTGTATTTTCAACAGTCATGTCTGCCTGGAACTCAGAGAGCCTATGAAACAAATAAAACATCATGTTTCTGGTAGTTCTCTAGAAGGAATAAATGTTTTATTATTTATTGTACATGACAGTAGGGCCTAAAACAGACTCAAATACACCTTTCACACCTTCTAAAAGTCTCTTCACTGGTGTATTTATCCATCACGGAATCAGAGGCCTCCATATTTGGGGCGCGAGTCGTCTTACAAGTTCTGTCCCTGTTGCCCATCACATCTGTGGAGCGTTTAATTGAGCCTAAATGTAAAAAACCCATGTGATTGATTACCCTAGCAAAAACGTGCAATACATCAAAAACATGGTTCTGACCATTAGCTTTCACCATGGTGACAGTCTCGGGTGTCACACTGTATCCGTTGGCAGATGTTTGAGGAGCTTTAGCATTGACACTTCCCTTCTGACTCCAAGGTTCCTCTTTATTTAAGACATCTTCATCCCTTCTACCAGAGTGAGAAGGTGTGGTATGAAACCTGAGAAGACTGAAAGATAGAATGATATAAGAACCTGAGGACATGGACTGCATGTACTGGGTGGCTTCACACTAAAATCAAATTTATCTGTTCCTTTACCTTCTAAAGGAATCATCATTGGTACATTTGACCATAATTGAGTGAGATCCTTCAACAGAAGGGGAGTACGCCACCAAGTACGTTCCATCTCCATTGTCTTTTGCACTTAATAGTATGATTTTGCCTGCAAAGCGCAACAGTTAGTCAAATTCTATTGTTTAAAATGGCATGAAACACCCAACAAAACAAACACACTCACCATCAGGTGTAACAACAGCTACAGTCTCTGGCGGCTCTCCAGAGCTACTGCCATCAATTGTGAAGGTCTGAGGAGTGTTTACACACACTTGTGCCTCTAAAACTGGAGTCCCATTCCTCAAGCCTGGCTTATATTTAGAATCAGGCCTAGGCAGCACTCGAAACTTGAAAGGACTGTAAATTAACAAGAACATGCATCAAAATATTGTGCTTGATTGTAATCCTCCAAATAATGGTTAAGGAAATTTGTCATTTCAATTGAAGGTGGATCTGCTGAGTCCCATCTCTATATGACATGACCTATGCATTTAGTCAATATATCGCACCTATAAATTCAATGCTCATACCTGCAAAAGGAAGCATCTTCAGTATATTTGACCATCAAATAATGAAGGCCTTCCATTGAAGGGGTGTAATTCATGGAATATGTCCAAACGCCATTATCTCTGACCTCAAATACCTCTGTCAAACCTATTTAATGATTAACATTAATGATTTTTACTGAAATATGACATTAGTAGTTGTGATCTAAAATATAATACAGTGTAATACCATCTGGTGTCATTATGGCAACAAACTGTGGAACTTTTTTTGTGGAAGTGGAGTCGACAATAAATGTTTGAGGATGCCAGGCACATGTTCCTGATGTCAGACCTGGACCGGCTACATTAACCTGAGCTGTATCATCTATCGGCAACACTTGAAACTTGAATTGTCTGTAAATAAATAAATAAAATATATTTAAATAATAATCAAAAGGATATTTTCATGTAAAAAAAAAAAAGAACAAAAAACATTTAATTAAAAGTAAAAAAAAATTTTTTTAATTTAAAATAGGCAGTTCAAAAAAAACACTGACGTTCAACAATTTTGTTCTTACTCAAAAACAATTTTGTTCTTGCGTAAAACAAAATTACATTTGACTTGGTATTAAATAATATGAAATTTAACACATCTGCCAAGTCTGTTAAGCAAATAAATGTAACTTTTTTTTCTCACCTATTAAAAGTCTCCTCACTAGTGAATTTCACTGTTAATAAATGACAACCATCCATGGTGGGCAAATAGACAACGCTATAAGTGCCGTCTCCACTTTTTTTCATCTCCAGGTGCTCCATGGAACCTACAGTGCAAACATTCATAGCATCTCAGAGATAGAGATTTTTCCAATGATTGCAAATATAAGTGTTAGAATCATTTTACTTTGTCCTCACCATCAGGTCTCACCACAGCAACAGTCTCAGGTGCTTCTCCATCGCTATTGCAGCCAACCGTAAAAGTTTGGGAAGTTCTACCACAGATTCTACCTTTAAAACCTGGAACAATGATCTCTGCCATATTCACACCCTGAGCTGAGGGAAGCTCTAAAGGGACTCTATCACAGTCACAGTTAGGCAGAGCTTGGAACTGGATGGGACTATGATAAAAAAAAATAAATAAATAAAAATAAAAGTAGTAAAGAATAGATACAATCAGTTTTGTGAAGGTATTCTGCTTCCAAGCCATTCAGATAATTTGCTTTACTTTTTATTAAAAGATTGTCTAACCTGCTGCTTCTATAAGGACTCTGAGGAGCTATGAGAGACTCTCTGTCTTCCATTGATGGATCTGGACTCATCCCATCTCCATTGTATTTGATCTCTGTCATTTCAGTACCTACGCCAATTAAAATAAATGTGCATTTGTGCAGATATGTCTTGGCATAAAAAATAAAATTAACCTACCATGAGGAGCAACAGTATTTGAAGATAAACAAATCCCTGACTGCAGACAGACTCCAGAATCTGCAGTATTTAAAACATCCTCTACTGATGCAATAAATGGACTTCCTGTTGAATACAGATGGCAGTCGTGTAAAACATCATCATTGTTATTGTAGTAAATATGTATTTATTATTTTTTTTTCAGAGCTATGTCAGCAGCACAGCTATCTTCATGGTGAAATAACTAAAAGTGAACCAAAGCGAATAACTAAAAGTCATACAATTATTTAAAAACATTTAATACTAACACAAGTCAAAAATTCTAAAATACATTCAGATGACACTTTTGTAAATAGTGTCAGCTAAACATATAATGAATAAAAATGTATTTATGATTTAATGCCATATCAGCAGCAATGGCTTTACTCAAAGCAAAATCAATAAAATGATTCCGGGAGAAACCTTTATGCATTCATGTATTTTCTGAATAAAAACATTGTTGAATACCATTTAAAAATGGACATTCTATTAAAATATGTTTTTCAATAAATATTTCAATAAAAGTCTTGATTGACCAATTCGACATCTCGCATATAAAACCTGGTCATATCTATTTTCAAAATAACAATAACTAACTCCTTGATTTATTCCTGGATTCACCTCATATAGTTCTTCACCTTTCAATACATAACCATGTGTAAATCTTGATTTTGACCTAAACGACACCCAGTAAAAACTTGACCATACCTATATCAGAATTTACAAAACATTCTTCTTATACTAGGCTTTATTTCACATCATTGAAGTAAATAAAATGTAAAAAAACAATTCTTGTAATTTAAAGGTTACCTTGAATGTTTTTCTCTCCACAGTTAATGGTGATCTTATATTCACCAGGCACTGAAGGAGTATATTCCACGTTATACATGCCTTCACCGTTGTCTTTGCATGTCACCTGACACTCAGACGCACCCTCCACTGTTATGCCCAGATCGTCAACTGAAGATCTGCTGAGAAAGAGGAACATTATGGCTCAAATGTGGTTGTCAATCGTTTTTGGCTCTGAATGCGTACCTAAAATTAACTACTAGCTTACCTGGCATTTACACTAAACATATTAGGATGTCCAGTGAGGCCCTTTCGGAGACCCAAACCATTTGCAACAACTTGACATGTGCCAGTTTCCTTTTCACAAACCACAATACCCGCTGAAAAAGCAGAATGGATGAGAGGACAAACAAACATAATCCGAAAGCAATACTTGTCATGTGACAAAAAGTAGGATCCTTTTCACCTTGCCTGCTCACTTTTACATGGCTTTTGTAGACATTTGGATCCACAATAACTTTAGCGGGGAAGTTGGGCACCATCTTTCCTCCATATTTCAGAAGCAGCATGTATACGCCTCCAGTTAGAGGCACATAAACAGCTGTGTAGGTGCCATCTTCATTCTCCTTCACTTCAGTTTGGATAATGACTCCTGTGTCAGAGACAGCCTGCACAGATAGATCTCCAGACCCTGCCATTGCACAGTCTATATTTACAATGCAAGGTTCCCCGACTTTCCCCTGTAGCAGACCAGGGCCTGTTACCAAAACTTTAGATGGGTCGATCGGCTTCTGTATGACAGCCTCGAATGGAGAGCCAGTTATGTGAGAGTTGTCAAAAAGGACATTTACTTTGTACATTCCATGCTCTGTGGGGAGGTAAAACACTGTACAGGTGCCATCCTGATTGTCCAGACATTTTAGTGTTACTTCACAGGGTCCTTCCACTCTTATGGCAAGTCGTCCACTGCCTGCGCTGCTTGTGTCAATGATAAACTCTGCCTGTTCTCCGACCACACCTTCTTTTAGGCCTGGACCATGAGCCCTTACCTGAAGAAATAAACAACATCTAACCATACTGTTCTTTCTCAATTCACAGAATTTGTATGACTCAATACCTTTGTGGCATTGCCTGGGACGTTTGACGGGCTCATTACGTTCATAACAAGTTCTCCATGACCACCAGGTTGTACGCTGTCTGGAAAGTCTTCATCAAGGTCCACCTCTTCATCTTCACACAATCAGATAACAAAATCAAAAATATCTGAGACATGAATAATCACCATTTTCACAATTAAATTTTTTTAATAATATTTATTTTAACTGGAATAGTTCACCCCAAAACAAAAATTCTATCATTATTTTTACTCACTCATGTCATTCCAAACAGAAAAAACACACAAATTTCCGATGTTTTCCACTTGATCACATGGATTTCACATGGGAATGGTTCTAAAAACACAAGTTTTCCATGTGCAAAGTATGCGTTTCATGTGTTTTTTCTGTATATCGAAAAATCAAATATGGCACTTGTGATGCAGTTATGCCTAATAAACATATTTGGTTGCTCCCAATAGTATAAATGCATGTTTTAACCTCACTGGTAAATGAGTAAAGTAAACTGATCAATGTTTATATGTGAATAAAAGCCTAAAATTCAATTGGTTCATCATATAAAGCGATCGTGTCTTGTCAGAAAATTTTGACTAAACAGCTCAATTCATATGAATTAGTTTTACAATCTCTTTATGAACTTTTTGAAGTGTCAGTCAAGTTTTAGTTGTGTATCTGTCTATGCAGAGTACAGAAATTCATCAAGAAGATTTGTGTTCCAAAGATGAATGAAAGTCTAAATGAGTAAATGAGTAAATGATGACAATTTTAATTTTTTTGTGAACTAACCCTTTAAAATATCAATAATAGTTATTTTAACTACATTTTTAAACATTAATAAAATAAATAAATAAAAATATCTATTCATCTGTCAATTTGAAATGTCGTTTAAGTTATTTACATTTTTATTTATGAACCGATTCCTTCATTTTTCTAAAAAAATATTTTTTATTTTTTATTTAACTGTCAAATCTAGTAATTCATACACTGCGCTGTATGGAAAAGTACTGTGTGAAGATTCTTCAAACATTGTCCTTTTGCGTTTCACAAAAAAATACCATCACACAGGTATGAAATAACATAAGTAAACGTTTTTTGGAAGAACTGCTCCTTCAAACTTACCAGAGTAATACAATTCTGATCCATCTGGTTTAAACCAGACTGGGCTACATAGTGTAATCTTAATCCTGCGAGGTGTCACCTGAAACAGTAATGAATCATACAAAAATCACAGCGTCGCAAGGATTCCAAAAGCACTGAAGATTATATTTTGATGCTCATAGGCTCATTTCTTAATGCATGTTTTCTCACATATGATTTCAGTAAGCATAGTTTCATTCCCTCTTGACAGAGGGAATGCCAGTACAAATAGACCAATACACATCCTATTACATTCCTGTGAGCTCTGGCTGCTGCGCTAAGAAGCTGTACATCAATCACCAGACAGTTTTAAAGCCATTGTGAGATTAAATGGAATTTCAATAAGGCAACAGATGCTGGAACAAATAGAGAAAATGTATTTCTCTCTACCTTCATCAGACTATGTAAATGAAATGCATTAGAATGAGCGTTAGTTGTTGTGTTGGGATTATGCAATATGCGAACATGCACATTGAATTCTGAAGACCATATTTTCTGCTGTTTATTGAGATCAATATATGCACTTACAATGAAAGGACTGCCAGGAACCATGACTCCTCCCCAAGCCACAACAATGGTATGTTTGGAGAGAGATGAAGGGATGTAGGAGCAGACAAACACACCAGACTGTTCAGAGGCAACACTAACATCTACACATTTTCCATCTGCTCTCTGTGAAGAAGTCAAACCACTCTGAAAATTAAAAGTGCTTTTAATTTGAAAATATAAAACCCCAAATATTTCACTGTATTAGTACCTCTGCATAAACTTTAAGTTCTGCTTCACCAGCTTGCCTGGTATCCACAGTGAACTGGGTTTGGAGGTTCACTATGCACCCCGTTTGGGAAACACCTAGTCCTTCTACTTTCACCTGAAACCCAATGTGCATAACTTATGGAACAATGACATATTTTCATTAGATGTGAAATTCATATGAAATGGATCTATCTGAAAAGAGAAAGAGCTCTCACACTGAATACATGTCACAATAAACAGATTAATATGAGAGAATATAGGAATTTACCTTTTCAGGGTGGAAGTCTTTTCTTTTAAGTCTGATGGAAGCCATGAAGGGACTGTCCTGGATTTCTTCATCATCACACATTACGTGCACAGCATACTCACCGGCCTCAGTCGGCCAGAACCGCACGAGGCAGGAGCCATCATTGTGGTCATCACATGTGATCTTTGCCTGAGATGGACCTTCAATGGCAAAACCTTGGAAAGATAATTGGTGAAAAGTGATCTACAACACAACACAGCTATGCCATTCTTAGTGCGTAATACATTATGTACATAAACATTCACTCACCCAGCATGCCAGAGTCCACACCAACAGTTTCCACCATGAAATCTGATGAAAAGCCCACAGTCCCTCCCTCTAGTCCTGGTCCCCATGCTCGGATTTTCTGTGGACCAGCTTCCGAACCAACATGGACTTTAAACGGGCTGTAATAGAAAAGAATAAAAAACATATTACTGAAATGATATGTTAATGTTTCTATGTTGAACTTGTGTAAATGAGAGCCAACCTCATGGCAATGGCCTGACCAACCCAGGTGATGTCCACAGTGTGATCTCCTTTAGCAGTGGGTGTATATTCAAAGGTATATATACCTTCTAGGGCATCCTTCTGTTTGACAGGCACTGCTTTGCCACCTGACAGAAAGGATGACGTTTCATTCAAACCACAAAGGGGTTACATAATTGTGTATATCTTAACATAGATTATGGGATGATTTTGGACTCACTGGGGTCTCTAATAAGAACCTCCAGATTTCCAGGCCCAGCTTTGCAGGTGTCCACTTTAAATTCAGCCAGCTGACCTACTCTCATGCCTTTGGACTGCAATCCCCGTCCTGTGGCACGACAGGCTTTTGGTTTTGGCACTGAAAAAAAAAGAAAGAAAGAAAGGTAATATAAAAACATAAAAAATTAAAAAAAAAACTGCATCAAGTTGTTGACTGTAGGAATGAGGATGCAGGTGCTGCTTATATTGAAACCAACAACAGCTTTATTGAACTGTTATGTAAAAGCAATATCACACTTGCAGTAAAGTTAATATTGAGAAACTTATATTTTAGACACATATGTATAATATTATTTTGCTCCACCGACAAAAACATGGATATAATGGATGGACACATTTATTTTGGTCTTCAAATTTTGGCCTGTCATTCACTGCCATTATAATGCTTGGATTAGCCAGGACATTTTTTAATATAACTCAGATTGTAAAAGAAGAAATGTCATATAAACCTAGGACGGCTTGAGGGTGAGTAAATCATGGGGTAATTTCCATTTTCAGGTGAACTATGTTTTAATTAAAAAAGTTCTTATCAATATCATCACGATGCATCTTTTATCTTGTCTTCGTTGTCGTTGACGACATCAAAAAATGAAATAGTTTTCTAATGGGCTAAACCTTTCTTTGGCTTGAGTGGGGCTCCAGGTTTCAGTCTGGCTTTAGGGAAAAGGGAGAGGTATGTCATCACTGACTGCTCATCCACAGCTGGATCAAGAATCTCCTCTGGGGCTATGAGCTTAAGAAATGTAATAAAACAAAATAATAATTACAAATTGACAAATGAGGACAACAGAATCCCTGAGGATGTTATTGAAATGTATGTACACTAAGTAGTTTATTCTGGTTGAACTCACCTGTGGAACTCCAAGCCAGTCATCTGCTTGCTGCATGGCTTCTTTAGTGTTACTCACCCGATGCATTGTATCCCAGCTCTCCCAGTCGGGACACAAGCCTGCGTAAACACAAATTATACATTGAAAACCTTTGCAAAAAAACACTTTCCCCTTTCAACACATGGGAAAAAAATAAATAAAAATGTCACATTCATGGGAAGAATTGGTTTACCTGGTGCCAGTCCATCCACTAATGCACCAAGGGCCTTGCCATCCTGCCAGTCCTGGCTGAAGTTACTGATGGGCAGTTCAGGGACTTTGTTTCGGATCCATCCCAGAAGCCTCATCTCTGGAGTGAGTTTGGAGACGGAATCATTTGCCTCATCCTCCCACACCGGGGTGGAGATGGAGTAATGCTGTATCAAGGTCCAAACTAGACCCAGGATCAGCTTCAAATTCCCATCCACTATGGCCTTACTGTCTGTATGAAGACAGTGAACGTGTGGGTCTATTTGTTCCTTCAAGATTGAGACCTTCTCTTAGTAACATTTTTTTTTCTTTTTAATACACCAAATGCCTTTTTGTTATTTAGCCATTACATACAAACAAGAGAGCTCAACTGGGAACATTGTTCTGGTCCAGCTCACAGCTAATTGACTGAAGTGCCATCCCCAATTTGCCACAAAAACTCTTTGACCCAAGGCCTTCCCTCCCTAATTAGGGAAGGGGCCACAGGAATTCACAGGACAATATGTTTTAGTGTCAGTGTAGGAGCGGCAATTTAATTGTGTGATAATGTCCTTCTGAAGAATTGCTAATGCTTTTCAGACAACAGGTTCAGGGTCATTTTCTGCTGACCCTATTAAATAATGAAGTTATCTTTATATATATATATATAAAATATATATGAAAATTAAATGAATATTAAAAATGTTGAATGTTTTAAGCAATACTTTACTGCAACCAAATAAATACCTGATGTTAACCGATATGGTTTAATAGCCTCGGCTTCTGTCAAGACAACTATACTTAATATTTAGTGTAATTAGTATAATTAAAGGTGATTTATGGTTTGTTCGTTCTAATTACTACATGGTTTTAATTCAAGTGAGTACATGGTGATCATTTCACCTAAGCCATCCGTGCAATAAGCACTTTAATTTTTGCATGGCACAGTGCCAATGGTGTTTCTACTTATATAAAACAAGCTTGATCAGATGTCTTTCATAACATTCCAACTCATCTTTATTCTTATTAAATTGGTCTCGTACTGTAAAGATTTCCTACTTTGCACACCTCACATTAAAACAGCAGATTGCTTCATTACGAACTTAACAATATTCAGAAACAATATCTTTAAAATGTTGTTCAAGTGCCTTGAAAATCTCCCAAGAAAACAAATACTGTAGATCTTTGCAAACAACTTCTTTGGAATTAATTCAGGCTGGTTGCAACTTACCTATAGACACCAACTTAACTTTTTCATGATCCAAAAACTCCAGAGCCACCGAAACATTGTCTAGCTTGAGCTGTCTGAAGGTGGGCCGCGTGTGGTACTTTCTAAACATCCTCTTGTGGCTCAGGACCTCCAGCAGCGAGATAAGGACAAGGCCGTCGCTCAGATCAAACTTAAGATCGCTGATGTGCATCTCCACAGACCTCAGGTGTTCATTGCACCAGCGTGTGAAGGTGTTCTTCTGTATCTTTTTCCACGGGGCATCATCTGCCAGGTTGATTGCAGCTGCAGTAACACTATCTTTAAAGTCACCCATCGCTCTCGCTGATCAGTGTGGAGTCTGAAACCTTTTATACCAAACTAAGAAGTAGTATGAAGCTTTCATGCATCTTTGCTGGTGGTGGGAGTGCCTTCCAACCCCCTATTCTGGCCCATAATTATGATCATACAGCACCTCTGAGAGCTGTTTTTACTCTGACATTAATCGCGTCATCATGCCGCAGCCCCACATCGTGCAAAGGAATAATAAAAACAGATTCTAGTTACATCAGTGCTTGAAGAATGTATTTACTCGAAATACAGAGGTCAGAAACAGGATCCTCAGGCCTGGGGAATTCAGCTAATTCCCACCTGCAGCCAGATGAAGGTCTGACATCACTGTTGCTGATAACCTTATCGCTGGTGACGTTACACTTCATTTACTCCAGAATAAACTGAGCGTATTATTGCCAGAGCTCTTTTGATCGGGGCACGTCCTCATATTTCCCCATGCGGCATTGAGGAGGGATGACTCACTGGGGCGGACTGCATTACACCATGGAACCGTGTGTTTTTGGCTGCAGATTTATGACAAAATTGGTTATGAGGCCATCATTTAGTGGGGGTGTTTTTTTAAGGTGTATACTGGAAATCTTAATACTTCACAATAAGGTTCTTAGCACTTGTAAATCAGAATCAAATTGTGAAATGGATTACAAGCTCTTAATTTGATTCAGTGTAGTTATAAATGTCCACTCGGTTTACATATTCTTACACAAAGTAATACAAGGACGTAATTAATTGAAATAACCATCTCATGAAAGTTATTCATTTCCGGGAATTGGACTACACCGGTTGAAATGTATGTTTTTGATTCACTAAAAGAACTTTCACATATGAGATTTGTTTGCTAATTAGACTACAATGGTCAAATTGTATATTGCAAAGTCAACTGAATAATTTATTTGCTATAAAATGCCTATGGCATGTACCTTGAAATAAAAGCAACAAATATTAGTCTTATTATTGCATTAGATTCAATACAGGCTGCAAACTCTGATTGACAAAATATGGATTTCTTTTTCTGTGGTGTTAATGTATAATGAACAATAATATTACATTAACCTAGGTGGTTACTGTATATGCTGTAAAAACTGTTTATTGCTAGATAATTGTACCGAATGCATTAAAGTGTGTAAATCCGTTATGCATATCATATGATAAATTAAACAGGGACTTAACATGGCTGAACTTCACTTTTGCTTATTTATTGCAATTAGCATGTTTGTTAGATCAGGTAGTTTTTCCTTAAATCTCTGTACAAGTAATAACAAACATAAATCATAAACACTCTCTTTAGGACAAATTAGCACTCTAATGTCCTAAGTGAACAGTGATCATTTTCATCATCATCATCATTATTAATAATATGTCAAATCCTTATCACAGTAAAGTACAGTGCATAGACTAATCACTAATGGCTTTGTATAAGGTGCAAGGACACACGCACTACATGGCGGATTTAGGCCTTTAAGCCACAGAATGTATGAACAAGTTAAAACATAGATGGATGCATCATGTGTCAAATGTGTTATTGCAGTGGGATTTGCAATTCTCATGGAAGGTATAAACATTTACCAGATGCTACTGTATATTATATAAGGCAATTCACTAAGTGTTTGTTTGGCAAAGCAAAAGTGTTGAATAAAATACCTGTTATTAGCCAGATACTTCAAATGCTATGCAGATCATATTTAAAAAATATATATATATTATCAGTTTCACCATACATTGTGTATATATATATATATATATGGGCTGTCAAAAGATTAATCACATCCAAAATAAAAGTTTGTGTTTACATAATACATGTGTGTGAACTGTGAATTATTTATATATAAAAACACACACAAGCATGTATATATTTAAGAAAAATGTATTATATTCATATATAAAATATTTATATATAATATAAATTATATAAATGTATACAGTATATACATGCAAATATTTCTTAAATATATACATGAATATTTATATAAACATAATAATTATACAGAGTACACACAAATATATTATGTAAACACAAACTTTTATTTTGGATGTGATTAATCTTTGTATATGTATATGATCAATATATGTGTGTGTGTGTGTGTGTGTGTGTGTGTGTGTGTGTGTGTGTGTGAGATATATATATATATATGGTGCAACTGAGGGAATCTTGTGATATTATTATTCTAAGGCCATTGAAAGGAAGAGTAGAAAGTTGCATTTAAACACTTTTTACTCAAACTAACACCACACAGACTAAAAGGACACAAAATGTCAACATGTTTGACTAGGTATGCATGTCACGGTGTGCGTGCTTGTTACTGGTTCATCACGTTGTTCATTTTGAGGTCTTTGAAAGCAAATACCCCGTCACAGCAATGGTTACAGCAGCAACGGGCATCCACCGGATCCATTTTCCCTGCAAAAACAAACATGACAAGAGATGACATCATCTGTAGCACCGCATCACCAATCAGAACATGTGAACAATCAAGGATGCACATGAGCAGAGACGGGCACACAAAAGCCACAAGGACGGGACATGGATAAAGAGGTCAGGACACAAAAATACGAGGACAGCAGAAGACATACGGTGCAGGACAAAGAGCCGGGATGCCTCAGAGCTACGCCGGAAAACAACAACCTACAAAATGGAGTTCGTCAGAGACACTTGTTAGTGTGCATCTTATAATACAAAGCGGACCTGTAGTAGGGAAACAGAAGCATTTTGCAAATGACCGTGCGGACAGTATTTGGTAGCTTAAGCAGAGAATCGTTTAGTGGTCATGCATAGCCCTGAGGATGATGGATGCTTAAGCAGAGGAATGAGACAGGACAGGAGCACTGTGTACCTTTCTACCACAATGGGCCCAAGCACCAATACAGCAAAGCCAGGACAAGGCCGATGGCTACGGCTAGGATGGGCTGCAATAAAGACAGCTAAAGGAGGGAAGGGAGGGATATTACTAAATGAGTGGCTTGTGTTTATGTGCGCTATTATTGGACTGGTGAATTTTACCATCATCAAGACAAGGAAATCAAAAAGGTGAAGTGTGTAATTGTTTCATTGTTAAAACACTTCCCCTTTCCCAGTTCAATGTGCAGAGACAACGCCACTGTTTGTTTAAATGCGACATGTCAACTTCTGGTTTAACCGATGCTGTGAGTGTGGGGCAGTAACCCCTGTTTGTCAATGACATGGACGGAAGCAGCAAGCCTTTGCCTTCTCTCAGTTGTTTATCAGCTTATAAATTGTATTATTATTATTTTTTTTAAACAAATAAGTGTTTAATGTTCTTTAATGTTTTAATTATTAAATAATTTAAGTTCTTAAGTGATAAATGTGTTAAAACATTTTTTATATTATTTTTTTTAAATATATATTTTAATCATACATGAAACTCCTTCCTCATTTTTGTTTTGGTGGCATGTTTGAGAAATATTAATGTATGAAACATGTATTTTATGTCGTCACAAGGAATTCTGGGGGGAAAAAAACATGCATTCTGTATTAGACTTTGTACGGAGGTAAAATTTGCATATTGCAACACATGCTTGATTTTATTTACTTTTTTATGGCGAGTGTCAGTTTTGGACCCTGGGTAGAAACCCTATTGGAAACAGTCTGCAACTGCATTTGGAGTTGTTATTGGCCACAGAAATTACACACTTCATCTTTAGGCTATACAAAATGTTTAGACAAACTGTGGAAGTTTATTGTCAAACAAACTATGCTATGTTTTTCCATCTCTGATTTTAAGGACAAACAATGCAAAATATGCGCTCTTTCCTCTTGAACTGTCCCTATTGTCAGTGCCCCTGTGTTTGAATATCAGTATTACATTATTGAAAACTTACATGGTTGCCTTTGTCCTGCAGAAGCTTTAGGCGCTCTTGGCTCTGCTGGAGCTCCTGACTGATGGAGCATTTCTCCTCCTCTACATTCTCATGCTTCTCCCTGAGGCCCGACAGCTCTGACTGGATCTCCTCGTACTGAGAGAGAAAAAGAGAAAACCTTTCACAAGAAGCAATGAGCCTAGTCAAAAACACACACACACACTCTGTGTGTCCAGGGGCCAGGTCTTTTTTTAGGTGCAGAGCTCTTATGTGACATGCCAGCTAATGAGTCTCAGGCAGTTCTACTTTCTCAACTATGGTGGGAAATAACCTCTTTCTGCAGTTCTTTGATCCTGTTATTGCTTTGCTCCAGCTGGCTAGTGTCTCTCTGGTGTTCCTCCAGCAGGACGCTCAGCCGTTCCTCCAGGTCCGCCTGCGTCTTCTCCAAAGTCTTGATTGTGTTGCTCAGGCTTGTGGTCTGTTTCTTGGAGCTGAGGCAGAATGCAGGTTCAGATTCCAGATATATTACGTCATTATAATCACAAGTCTGCAAAAGGATTTTTTTTCCAATTTAAAGATGAAGTGCAAGGCTGGGTATTGACACGGATTTCACGATTCGATTCAATTTAGAGTCAGAAGCACTTGATTTCAGTTGATACCGATTAGATTCAAGTCAAAATTGATTCATTTGGATATCAGGCACAGCATGACCTTTTATCTTATGGTTCTTAACCAAAGCTGCAAAACTACATTGGTACATTTCTAAAATATTAAAAAGGTAAAAATTAACTGTCCAAATTCAATTGCCATTTATTTTTAGGTATAATAAATAAACACAAATAATAACAGTTGTATACAAACAATGAAAATGGCACAGAAGGCAGTTTTTATACCAACTTAATGATTTAAGCAGGTTTCCAGTCTGATTCATTGTTGAAATAAATATTTTTAAAATGGTCATAACTTTTTTCATGACAGATTTATTCAAACATAAATCGCTACTCACAAATTTTGAGATTAACAGCTGAGACTTTGTTTAAATGTCAAAAGCAATAAAGCAGACTACAAACGTTTGGTGAAGATTGTTCATGCATCAAAAAAGATTGATCTTGGGATTTAAGAATCGATATTGGTTTAACCAAGCCCTAGTGAAGTGCGTCATTTTTTTCAGGTTTAAATACTTTCTCCCATCCAATATAACGTCCAATTATAAGTAAGCTAATAAGGATAGCTCCCCCCAAAAAAGTGATTTTTTACTCACCCTCATGTTTTTCCAAACATATGATGTTATTTTTCCCCCATGTAACACAAAAGTAGAGTTTAGAAGAATCTTAAAGGGATGGTTCACCAAAAAATGAAAATTAGCCCATGATATACTCACCCTCAAGCCATCCTGATCATTGATTCATTTGGATATCAGGCACAGCATGACCTTTTATCTTATGGTTCTTAACCAAAGCTGCAAAACTACATTGGTACATAGTTCTGGAGTCGACTCCAGAACAGCTTCTTCCCACAAACAATTAGACTCCTTAACTCTTGATCCATCAGTTCATAACACACACTGGACAGAATATCACTCAGCACAACCCACTGTAGATACACACATTATATACACATTTATTTATCATATAGCATCTATTGTACATTGGATCTCTATTGTGATTAATATTGTATATTATTATAGCTTAATGTATATTGTTTAATGTATGTTTAGTGTACATTGTTTAAAGTATATGTATATTGTAAGTATGTGTATATTGTTTAAAGCTGTGAGAACTACACTCACATTGTGTAAATTATTATTGTTTATTGTAGTGTATACTGTGCTGTGAGTAATTGTGGGCGCATCAGATGTGTAATCTGATGTTGCTTTAAATGTTGTACATGTCATGTCATGACTGCTATGTTGCTCGGAACTGCACCTAAGAATTTCACCAACTGTTGCACTTGTGTATATGGTTGTGTGACAATAAAGTGATTTGATTTGATTCCTAGGTGTATATAACTTTGTGTATATAACTGTAGCTTTCCTGTAGCTCAAACAGTAGAGCATGGCACTAGCAACGCCAAAGTCATGGGTTCGATTCCCAGGGAAAGCAAGAAATGACAAAAATGTAAAATGTGTACCTTAAATGCAATGTAAGTCGCTTTGGATAAAAGCGTCTGCCAAATACATAAATATATATATATATAAATATATAACATTCTTCTTTCAGACTAATACAATCTGAGTTTTTTTTTTTTATAAAAAAAGTCCTGGCTCTTCCAAGCATTAAAAATGGCAGTAAAAAGTGTATCCATCTTCATAAACCTACTCCACACGGCTCCGGGGGGTTAATAAATAGCGCAATGCTTGGATTAGCCAGAACATTTTTTTAATATAACTCAGATTGTATTCGCCTGAAAGAAGAATGTCATATACACCTAGGATGGCTTGAGGGTGAGTAAATTATGGGATAATTGTATCCCTTAACTATCGTTTTAACAATTGTTTTACACAACAACAACAACAACAACATGAAAGTAGTCTGTATGACATCAAAATGTCATTGCATTAATGTCATCAAACTCGCAACATACAGTGAAATTTCAGTCGGTTACACACACAAAAGGCATGAGGGCGTGTAAATGAAAATGATTTCATTTTTGGGTGAACTATACATTTAAATTCTCTGAGAAGTTTTAGAAGTTTCTTAGAGCAACCTGACACAGCAACACTGACTCAACAAATAGCGCGAGTTTAGTGTGGGAATCGGTTTGAAAACAGTTTGCAAATACATTTGGTGCTTCTAGTGGCACGGAAATGACACACTTCACCTTTAAATTAGCTGTAGCGGATACCGCTTAGGACAGACCTGTCCAGCTCTTTCTCCAGCTGCTGCTGTTTCTTCAGTAGCTGTTCTTTCTCTGAGCGCAGGGTGCTGCTCTCACTCTGCAGGCCGATCTTCTCTTTCTGCTGTTTATCAGCCAGCTGCTCTCTCTCTGACCTCAGAGACGCACACTCCCTCCTCAGGCTCTCACAGTCCTTCTGCAGCCTCTCCAGCTCGCTCGCTGCATCACACACACACACAAATACACATATACATACATTTAAAGCATACCCAAAGACATGCACACAAACTCAGATATAGCAAATGCGTGCACACACACACACACACACACAAACTGACTCACAACGCTACTCGGTTACATAATGGTGGAAGTGATGTGAGAAATGCGAGTCATCTTCTGAATATCTGTCAGATTACTGCAAACACTGCCATGACTGTTGTTTGATGAACCTGGAGCTTGATTTGTAACCTTCACGAACACATTTTCCTCATTCATCAGATTTCTGAGAAAAGAGGACAAATTCCTCTAATAGATAATGAATGTGCAAAAGACATATAATTGGATCAAAAATGTAGCCTTGTGAGGCTAAAGTTATGTGATTTTATTCTCTTATTTTTTACATTGAATTGTCAAATACATTTTTCTCACAAGGAAATAAGAGTTTTCAGATAAATTAAATATATATTTTTTAAATGAACACATTCACCAGTCTACAATAATGTTTAAATTACTATGATGATTATTATCATCATTATTTTTATAAAATTCTCAGAAAAATTATTCTGATTTGTTAATGGTAATTTGAGGTCATTTTTACTATTTTTAAGAGGTATGGATTTTTTTAATGTACAGTTATTATTATTATTAATAACAACAATAATAATAATAAAATTCTTTTCAATATTTACATTAATGTGGAATTAAAAATATTAATGAATGTACATTTTGGTTTAAAAAAAACATTGGATGAGAAATGATGATTTCATGATTTTTACAAATTAAAGAAAGCCGTATTAAAATGTAGGTTAAAGATTCTGTAGGCCGGTCCAATCATCTGTGAGGGGCGAGGTCTGTGGGGCTGTGGGTACCTTGCTGTTTGGCAGCTCTGTCTCTCTGCTGGCTCTGCTGTTGGTGACTGGCCTGTACACTGTCGAGCTCACGCTCGTACTTGTTTGCAGCCAACTGCCATTTCTCCAGCTCAGAAGTTAGCGTTGCTAGGTTCCCCTTCAGCGCACTGACTTCATGCTCTCGCTCGGCTGCAGTTTTCTCCATAGTGCGGCGCAACACCTGCACTTCCTCCTGAGCTGCGTGCGCTTCCTGACGCATGCTGAAGACCGCACTGTCCTTCTGATCCCGGAGATTCTCCATGTCATCCTGCAGCTTCTGGAGCTGAGCTGAATGCACATGTAGACACAAATAAAGACCATTTGGTATAATACATTGGGTAATAACTTAAGACACACACACCCTGCTTCACTTACTCTGCAAGACCTTTATCTGTTTTGCTGACTCCTCTGCCTGCTGCTTATTGGCCCTTTTCTCCTCCTCCAGTAGACCTGTAATACACAGCACAAGCCATCAGGGGGACCTATTGAGCATGTCTGCCATTACAAATAATTTAAAATGTTCACAGGCTTACTCAAATAAATAAAAATGTATGTGAGGCAAAGCGGAGTTCAGTATTGTCTCTCATATCCTAATGTATAAGACCAACACACAATGAACAAACACAAATTGAAATGTGAGTAATCTGTGTGAGCTTCAAGTCCCCTCTTTACCTTGGAGTTCGACACACTTGTGTTTGCCCGAGTTGGCCTGTTCATTGGCCTCCTGCAGTTCCTGGTTCAGCCGCTGGATGACCTTCTCAGACTCACTGGCCTCCACAGTGCTCCTGCTCAGCTCATCTGGAGAAATTATTGCATTATCTAATGGGAACTATTACATGCATAATTACACACTATTATGGTGCTTTGCCGCTCATCACTCTTTCATCAACAGTTAATGGAAGATCCGTGTCTTTATCTCTGTATCAGCGTCAATCAGATGCATTTCAACTTCGCCGGATTGTTCTGCCCTCTGACGAAGTGCAAACCCTGTCTTCAAAGGTTAATTAAATCAGAATGAATCACATGGTAATTTCCCTGGAGGTCAGAAAATGGGCCTATTCCATGAATTAATAACTTGACTCAGAATAGATCTATCCTAAAAACATAATGTCATCAGTACGGTTTAAACTGGGATCTGCAAAAAGGATGGCCAGGGTTTCAATAAAACTGCCATTTGAATAAAAGTTTTAAAGGTTCTAATGTTATGCAACGCCATTTTATAATGAATCAGAAACTTCTATGATAAAACATTCATGAAGATTTTTATCTACTATATAAAGATCCGTTGCTCTGCAAAAGTTACTTTTACTGGCTGCAGTTTAGTTTGCCTAAACTTAGAAACAAATCTGTTCCTCTTGCTGAAAACCAGGCCACCTTATCAAATGCTCCAGAAAGATATGACCTCATCTTACAAACTCAAGGGTGTATACCATACATGGGCATATCAAGGACATATCATTGCAATCAGCTACACATAATTCCAGAAAATTGAACTTCACATGCCTTGCTTGGATGACTAAGCTAAAATACTGAAATCCTGTGCAGGCCAAACACAACTGCTAGAGCAGAGAGGACGAAGGCATTAACGTTTCATGAGGTTTTGCGGTGGATGTTTATTGATGCCATTCTGCATCAAGAACTCATTCTCGCAGCAGAGTAGGGCACATAGGAATGCTTTGGCCTAATTTATTTTTGAGTGTGTGGAAGAGGAAGACAGACACCGTCAGATGGACAAAATATCTTCAGAAAATATTAGTATTAGCAGAGGCTGGAGACTGTCCCATCGCAACTAATGATAACAAAACTCTGCCATGTGTGATTCCATTTGGGCATAATAAAATGTGCATAATTAATTTGTAAAATTGCTTGTTCAGAACAAAAGGTTTAATTCATTGCACTTGAACTGACACATAAAACTAAAGACATATAGAATGCATAGTTTACAGAAATGTCACTGAAACCAAATATGAATTGTCTGTAATTTTTCCATGTTAAAAATGCATTATTTATTAATTCATTAATGCAATTTATTTTACATAATTATATCCCAAATAATTCAATTGCTCATAAGTAACTCAGTAAAACTTTATACCGTACAGTCAAACAACCATTATTGTTAGACAAACAGTACCTTGACATACTCCAAGTATAACAATAAAAAAAATTGCAAATAACTATAGAAACTCAAGAGCAATAAAGTGTTTTTACCTTTGATCAAAGACACTTTATTAATAGGATCTTTCAGCTTCTGCTCCTCCATTGTTCGCCCAACTGTGACAGAGCACGAGAGCAGTTATGTTAATGCCACTTTAAAATATGAACTTTAAATATTTTTTTTAATCGAAGTTAGACATTTGGTTGAATAGTAAATACATTTTAATATGAATTTCCATGTGGTGCCAATTATGACTCAGCTAGTTATTGAGATGGAGAACTAAAATAATCACAGTTTTCCAAAAAGGGCAACAGATCTGCACGGAAATAAACACACGACTTCATATTTTTCCGTTTTAAACGTCAAATTATAGCTTACACTCAAAGCATAACGTCATGCCAGTTATATAATACAGCTTAGCATCATTGTATCAATTAGGAAGACTACTCTTCACCTTTACTTAAGTCTGAGGACTAAAAACAGAAGCCATTACCTGTAGACTCGTGATGTCACGTTCAGTCGGTGTCGAAATAGAGCTGCAATATTCAGGCTTCTTTAACTATCGATTCGCTCTGGTGATGAGAACTGGACGAGCCCATTCTGAAGGGCGGGGGACGCAGACGCCTCTAAATATCTGGTCTGGGGGTTCCCTCGACAAAAAAGGCAGTAACGTTAGAGTGGAGATGAAGATTACGATAAAAGGGTGCTGCTGAAGTGTATTGAACTCTGAAGTGTCGTTTTCTTTGTGGGAATTTTTGTATGCCTCGTCAAGTGACGCCCTCCCCCCCGCAGGTGATGGTCTGGAGGTCTCGCTCACATGGGCATACAAGCGTCCTGAGGCATCTAAAAAGAGGCTGCAGCTGCATGGTAGAATACACTCAGGCCCATTGTTTTACTCGTTAGGCCGTCTCTTATGTAAAAACTGTTAACAATAGTGGTCATTCGTGCTTGTATCAGTGCCAACCAAAGCACTGTGATTTCGGTCAATTATGTTATATTATTAGTTGCATTGCACGTCAAAATGTCAATAACTTTGAATGTCAAACCGATCATTTGAAAGTGGTGATTCGATAGAAAACACGCAATTTCATAACTGACCTCTAAAAAAATACATGCACTTGCTATTAATGGTTTATGGTCACTTATTTATTTGTTTGTTTGTTTATCCAGATGTAAACACAACAATGATTTTGAGTGATGGATCCTCAAATTTTAAATTTCCATGTCAAAATCTGTGATTTAAAATACTTGAACATGATAAGTGACATCCTATGTTGTTTTAAATTGATATTTGAAACTTTTAGATAGGATGTCTCACATATTGGAACATCATATAATCAGAATTAGGCCTACCTTATTATATAAAATATGATAATTTATTAACAGGACATTAGATGTAGCCTGTAGATCCTATAGATAGCCTACTGTTGCATTAGACATAAACATTGCATTTCCAGTACCATCTCTTTTGTCTCTATGAAATAATTATGTTTTCTCAATCAGGCTGAATTGTGCTGGCTACTTTTTCTAAATTTGTCCAACCAAGGATAGGCCTATACTGATGTGGAATTAGGAGGGTTTGCCATGCTAAGAAGAAGACTGAAAGGGTTTGTATGGATCTTTCCTTTGTTGTCATGGTGACAGAGCAAACCTGCCTCACTCATAGTTCTTAACCTGTAAGTTCTGACCGCACAAGATAGACTGAGAAAAATCAGTTACGGTCACCAGCGGAGAATATTGAAGTCACCTTATCCAGGGGCATCACTATAACCTTGAATCATTGAAAGGGATGAGTCATGGTCATAAATCTCTGCGATGTAAGATCTACAGCTTTTAATGACAATAAAAAGAAGCTGCGTATGTCCAAGATTTGGATCTAAAATTGGGTCTTATGGGTGCCTGAATAATTCAGTGTTTTGTAGGCTAGATTAAGAAGATTAAGACTATTTCTTTTCCTGTCTCTTTTATCCTCTCTAGTACTTGCATTTAATATTTTCATATTCACTATTATTAGCTTAAATATGTGATATATAACGTATATAAAGGTTTTTTTTTGCATGTCAGAACATGACCAACCTTCAGCACAGAAATGTGGTTGAAATAATGTCAGTTGTTGTTTCAACTATGAAAAAACATTTAAACAACATTTAATGCAAGATGGTTTTACAAGATCTGTACTTTGAATCAATGATACGTCTTCAACAGCAGACAAAAGAACTGACAAAACAATCTACCTTTTTTGACCTAACACCACCCCTTTAATTTTAATATATATATATATATATATATATATATATATATATATATATATATATATATATATATATATATATATATATATATATATATATATATATATATATATATATATATATCACCTGACATGTCTGTTAAATGAAATAAGGCCATTTGTTTGGGGGTGGAGCAATCTTTTCATGAAGCAAAGCCATATTTAAAAGCCCAATGAAGTGCCTTGAAACCCGCAGCATTATTCAATGTGTTGACAATTTCCCCTGAAAAGGCTCCAGCTGTTAGCAGCTCCTCCCCCTTTTTAAAACAGCAAATAGCGTTTCGTTAATATCACAGTTTGAATAGAGCCTTTCTGTTTGGTAAAGCCAGAGTTTCCTCCTAATCTCTAACCGTTTATCATCATAATCTCCACCATATTGCTTTGAAATACAGCACTCTGTGCAGAATTGAAATGGGTCCGATATGTTATGTTCGCGTATATGATCCCCTCTCGTGTCTCTAGTCTAGACCGATTTCGGCCGCAGCTTCTGCGTCTATTTATAGTGTAGGGGGCGGGACACTTCAGATTCTAGACAGCATTTGATTGGACAGAAGATGCGATGAGAAACTGAAGTCCGCGGTGATGTCATAAATATCTGATACATTTTAAAGGAGAACTCCGGTGAATTTTTAAGTTAATCTTGATCGTTATACCTTTGTAAGTACTGTCTATAGAAAAAAAAAACGAACCGGATTGGTGCTTGCAACACAGAGCTGTTACAGTTAATGCCCAGAGCTCCCACTCAGCTAACACGGCAGCAATGGGGGCATATACATAAAGAGTGTCTCTGTGCCTCTTAACAGACACAAAATGCAATTAAAATGTCTGTCCAACATGAACAGGGCCCTTACATGACAACGAGATGCGTTTAGCAACTTAGCCATTGTTTAAACTCACCGAAATAGTGTTTTAGACAGCAAGCTGTAGTCTCGCGCTGAAGTCCCGTGAGAACTCAGTTGTAGCCGGTAACATGTAAATAGTCCATGTAAATAGTCCTCCCCCCTGGACTATTTTGGCTACAACTGAGTTCCCTCAGGACTTCAATACTAGAGTCGCGGTTTTTTGGGCTTATTTTAAAAAATGTGGTTGCGTGTTAGGAAAATATAATAAGGAACTTAGTTTCTTTACATTTATGGTCGCTGTTTTTTCCAATACATTGTCCTTCTCCCCCTCATTGAAGAAAAATCGCGTTCAACGTGCAGGCATGTGACGTTATAAATGCACGTAATGATAGTTAGATAGACGTAAACAGACGTATACATTTTTTACAAACAATGCCACCAGCAGAGATGTACAGAGATGGAGAGGAAACAGGGAGGAGAGGTACCTAATTAAATTTTTTATATATATTTTTATAATGTATTTAAAATTACAGGCTATATTAGGCTAAAAAAACAAGTATACTAATAATAACAGTAGGTATGGTTCTAATTAATTTTATTATACATATGTGGCTATATTGCAGCGCTCCTTGCCTGTGTCCCAAGTGCATACTATCCATCCTAAATAGTATGTGACATTAGTCATTTTCAATATTATTTAGGGCAGATAGTATATGCACATTGAGTTTTTCACGGTTTGCAGTGTGTGTGTTCACTACTCACTGCCCCTAATATGTGTGCACTAACTCCGACTATGGGTTACTATAATTGCTATGATTGGCCTTCACATCACTTTTTCTCTTTTTCCATCTCCAAACCTCTTCTGTTCACAGCTGGATATTGCGTGCCCTTTATTGCAATTTGATGATTTTTGTAAAATCACATCTGTTTTTGCTTTTCAAACTCCAAGAGGTTTCAGTTTAATATGCTGCAGGCTCATTTATTGATAAAAAAATTAATTGATCATAAATTATATGATGTTAATAAATAATATACTTTTGGGCTTGTTTTTGAAGCTGCGGTTGCTTATTTGTCTTGCGAGAGTTGGCAACACTGGTGATTACCTCATGCAGACATGCACTGGAAAGGTATGAAAGTTGAAACTGTTCAGACTTTTATATTCAAACCGGAGTCGAACAATGATGGAGAGACTCAAGTATGTAGAATGCAACAGGACGTTTCTGAACGGTCAGTTGATGAATGTATGTAGCTGATGTGGAGTTAACTATCTTCAAGTCATTGATTAGCATTATTCTGTCATTCTGTCTGGGTTAGTGGTATCACAAACTTGTGAAGAAGCTCGTTGTAGTCCCTACCTGACGTTTGTTGTAGTCCTTAAAAAGCGATTTCTTTAAAAGAAAATATCTCCCTTTGCGTTGAACTTTGAGCGTCGTAACTTTGCAGATGTTGTTTATGCTCAAACAGCAACAATACACACTAACTAAAGTTAAAAAGTGAAATCATAATCAACTACCCCTTTAAGTTGAAATAACCTTATTTAAAATTATGCATGTGCATCAGTATGTAAAGTAGCATGTTTGATTGCAAGATCGCGTTCGAAAAGATGGCGCCGAGGATGGCTGCTGAGTCGCGAGCTCCGTTACTACATTGCAGTTTTTTGTTTGTTCTGTTTATAGTTTTTGTGTTTTTTGTCTTGGATGTTGTCTGCCTTACTGAGTACGACAGACAGACACTTTTGGACATTGGTTCGGCAATCGCACACCGAAAACCGGACTTTAAATTCTTCAGTGACGACCAGCTGTTTACAAACACGGCAGCGGAGCCCTTTGTGTGGGCGGCCCGACCGCGGAAACGCAGCCGGAGAAGGGGAAGCAGAGCCGGCGTGCTCATCAGAGTAAGACGCCACGCAAACCGACCCCCGCTTCCCAGTATTTTACTGGCTAATGTTCAGTCTCTGGACAACAAACTCTGCGAGCTGAGAGCACGGATCTCTTTCCAACGAGAGACGAGGGACTGCTGCATTATCTGCCTTACAGAAACTTGGATGTCTGCTGAGATTCCAGATTCGGCCATCGAAACCACAGGGTTCTCCGTGCATCAAATGGACAGAGAAAAAGATCTCTCAGGGAAAAGAAAAGGCGGGGGTGTGTGTTTTATGATCAACAGATCCTGGTGTGATCAGAGGAACGTACATTCTATCAAGTCTTTCTGTTCCCCTGATCTGGAACTTCTCATGGTTCTGTGTCAACCATTCTGGCTACCGAGGGAATTCACAGTGGTCATCATCACAGCTGTGTATATTCCCCCACAAGCCGACACAGACCGGGCACTAAAGGAACTGTATAGGACAGTGAGTGAGCAGGAAACCGCGCATCCTGAGGCTGCGTTTATTGTGACCGGGGACTTTAACAAAGCCAACTTCAAGCGCATTGCACCTAAATACCACCAACATGTTAGCTTCAACACGCGAGGGAACCGTGTCCTGGATCACTGTTACTCTCCCTTCCGGGATGGCTACAAGTCCCTCCCGCGCCCACCATTTGGCAAATCGGACCATTCTTCCATTCTCCTTCTGCCCGCTTACAGGCAGAGACTGAAACAGGAAGCACCCGCCCTCAGAACCATCCAGTGCTGGTCGGACCAATCAGACTCTATGCTACAAGACTGTTTTGATCACGCGGACTGGGAGATGTTTCGGTCGGCCTCTGATGGCGACATCGAGGTCTACGCTGATAGCGTAACGTGTTTCATCAGGAAGTGCGTAGAAGACGTTGTTCTGACCAAAATAATTCGGCTGTACCCAAACCAGAAGCCGTGGTTAAATGGGGATGTTCACGCGGCACTCAATGCGCGGACCTCCACTTTTAACTCCGGTAATGCGGAGGAGCATAAACAAGCAAGTTATGCCCTCCGGAAAACCATCAGAGCAGCAAAACGCCAGTACAGGGACAAGATTGAAGGACAATTCAACACCACCGACTCCAGAAGCATGTGGCGGGGAATTAACACCATCACGGACTATAAAGGGAACACAAACTCCACCGTGAATACAGCTGCCTCTCTCCCGGACGAGCTCAACACCTTTTATGCTCGCTTTGAGGGAACTAACACCGCCCTCGCGGAGAGAGAGCTCATGGCTGAAGATGCAGAGGTTAGTTCACTCTCTGTATCTGTAGCGGATGTAACCCGATCCTTCCGGCGGGTGAACATCCGTAAAGCCGCGGGTCCAGACGGCATTCCGGGCCGCATCATCAGAGCGTGCGCAAACCAACTGGCTGGAGTTTTCATGGACATCTTTAACCTGTCCCTCTCCCTGTCCGTGGTCCCCACATGCTTCAAAACGTCCACCATTTTGCCTGTACCGAAGCAGTCAAAAACCACCTGCTTAAATGACTGGCGTCCTGTTGCTCTGACCCCCATCATCAGTAAATGCTTTGAGAGAAACAACATCTGCTCTGTTCTCCCTCCCTCACTGGACCCACTGCAGTTTGCATACCGCACAAACCGCTCCACTGATGATGCCATTTCATCCACTATACACACTGCTCTCTCCCACCTGGAAAAGAGGAACACATATGTGAGAATGCTGTTTGTAGACTACAGCTCAGCATTCAACACCATTGTGCCCTCCATACTTGACATGAAACTCCGGGCTCTAGGCTTAAACAGCTTGTTATGCAGCTGGATCCTGGACTTCCTGTCAAACAGACGCCAGGTGGTCAGAATGGGCAGTAACATCTCCTCATCACTGACTCTCAACACTGGAGCCCCTCAGGGCTGTGTTCTCAGCCCACTCCTGTACTCCTTGTACACACATGACTGTGTGGCAACACACAGCTCCAACACCATCATCAAGTTTGCTGACGATACGACGGTGGTAGGTCTCATCACTGACAATGATGAAACGGCCTACAGAGAGGAGGTGCACACTCTGACACGATGGTGTCAGGAGCACAACCTCTCCCTCAACGTCAGCAAGACCAAGGAGCTGGTGGTCGACTTCAGGAGGAATGAGAGAGAACACCGCCCCATCACCATCAATGGAGCACCGGTGGAGAGAGTCAGCAGCTTCAAGTTCCTCGGTGTCCACATCACAGAGGAACTCTCATGGTCCGTCCACACCGAGGCCGTTGTGAAGAAGGCTCATCAGCGCCTTTTCTTCCTGCGACGGCTGAGGAGGTTTCGAATTAACCGCCACATCCTCACACGCTTCTACAGCAGCACCATAGAGAGCCTGCTGACTGGCTGCATCACCACCTGGTACGGCAACAGTACCGCCCGCAGCCGCAAAGCCCTGCAAAGGGTAGTGCGCACGGCCAGCTGCATCATCGGAGGTGAGCTTCCCTCCCTCCAGGACATTTACGCCAGGCGGTGTGTGAAGAGAGCTCAGAGGATCATCAGAGACTCTAGCCACCCGAACCATGGGCTGCTCTCACTGCTCCCATCAGGCAGACAGTACCGCAGCATTAGAACACGCACCAGCCGACTCCAGAACAGCTTCTTCCCACAAACAATTAGACTCCTCAACTCCTGATCCATCAGGATCATAACACACTGGACAGAATATCACTCAGCACAACCCACTGTAGATACACACACATTATATACACATTTATTTATCATATAGCATCTATTGTACATTGGATCTCTATTGTGATTAATATTGTATACTGTACATTGTATATTATTATTATTATAGCTTAATGTATATTGTTTAATGTATGTTTAGTGTATATTTTTTAAAGTATATGTATATTGTAAATATGTGTATATTGTTTAAAGCTGTGAGAACTACACACTCACATTGTGTAAATTATTATTGTTTATTGTAGAGTTTACTGTGCTGTGAGTAATTGTGGGCGCATCAGATGTGTAATCTGATGCTGCTTTAAATGTTGTACATGTCATGTCATGACTGCTATGTTGCTCGGAACTGCACCTAAGAATTTCACCTGCTGTTGCACTTGTGTATATGGTTGTGTGACAATAAAGTGATTTGATTTGATTTTGATTGATTTGATTTTGTTTTTATTAATATACTAAAACCTTTTTTTTTTTTCCCTCAGGACAACATTGTGCAGTTAGTTAGACCACTTTTGTTCAGGCAATATGATGCATTCAAGTCCTCCTGGGAAGTTTGTTTTTACAAAGTTCGGAAAACTCAAAGAATGCGCATTATGTGTGTCATTTATTTTTTATTATTATTATTATGCTGCCACAGAGTATAATGCGAAATGTAGTTTGGTCACTCAAGCCAGCTCATAAACTGAGTATTGTTTTCTGGCAAACTTCATTATTTAAAATGTTTTGCTTCTGCCATTGCTTCCCACTCTACTCTTAATTACGACTTTGTGGTGGCATTCATGTGCGTTCAACTCGTAAATACAATCTTTCTGACATGACTTGAATGCACCAATAGTCAATGTTTTTGCTATCTACAGATACTTGCAGGAAATGGACACAAGAACATTTTATGGGTGGAAGGAACATGATCAAGCAGTTGGGACAGTGAGGACAGTGAGCTCGAGGAGAGTCAGGAAGAGTGGATACCTGAATCAGGTTTGAGACAGGAGGTTAGGGGTCAAGGGGTCAGTCAGCAAAGTAACGTGTGTGTGTGTGTGTGTGTGTGTGTGTGTGTGTGTGTGTGTGTGTGTGTGTGTGTGTGTGTGTGTGTGTGTGTGTGTGTGTGCATGCATGAGTATATGTGGCGTGTGTGAAAAATGGGGTGAAATATTTTTTTTCCTCAAAATAAAAATTCATGCCTTGGAATGTAAATAATCGTCCAAGCAACAAGATGAACACTGCAACAATATTACAGTAATATTAATAGGCTCCTGAAGTAGTTTATATGTAACAAGACTGCGCGAAACATGAAAGTAGCTGCAGTTTTAGTAAGCCAGATGAGCGGACTGCAACGCTACTATGGACATCAGATTGACCAGTCAGAACCTAGTATTCCAGAGGGCCGTGTAATGAAACCAAAGAATTAAGGAGATAACAATTAGTAAGTAGCACTCAGCCACAACTAAACCAACATGATATTCTTTGTATCTGCAGCACAAAGCCAGACTAATGCCAGCTGTGAAGCTGTTAGACCCTGCAGGAAAACACACTCTCAGTGCTGTGAGAGTCAGTGACGCAGAATGTAGAGCATGTGTGAGTAAAGTTTGCTTCAAAGGCAGTCAGGCAGGCAGGCAGGCAGACAGGTAAACTGTCCTGGTAAGAAGGCAGCGCCGCAGGCTCCTGCTGAGAAGTGTGAGATGAAAGCAGATGGCCGAAAGGGCAGGAAAAATGGAACAGGAGGGGGTTGCTGCCTTTTCACCGCAAAAATCCGGGGCCATAGCAGACGGTCAGCATGAGGCGGCGATCCCTTCAGCAGCATGTGGCCATGACCACTGCTTTACCATAGTACACGGAGAACAGCACAACAAACGCATGCAACATTTATCTACTATTAAGATATAAAGGTATGACGCATTTTGCATTTTGATCTGTTCACTGTTTATTGTTCAGACTGAATTGACTGATGTTCAGAAAACTTCTTGTGCACTTCAGTGTGTATGACCATCATTCAAATGAACACATTGTTACCTCCAGAATCAGACGTGCCATGGTAGAGGTTTATCTCTAGTCATTGTCATGCTGCAGGTTATTGTGATAATGAGTTACTGATGTTATAATTGTAGATATAGAGGTATACTGATTATGATACTGAGGGTATTAAACACTTACATGAATAATTGTACAGCATTCTTTCAGCATTACCTCACTATAGCTATATTGTCTGTACTATAAATTCTTAAGGGATGCTAAATTCATCTATTAGTCCTAATATAATCCGCCTGAAAAGGGACAGCATATAGATCTAGCAATTATGAGATCATATAAAAATGTTCTGTGCAATATATCAGTTTCCGAAGCTTAAAAAAGGTCTTTTTCTTGCTATACATTTTATGCACTTAATATTTATAGATTTGAAGGTGCTTAATACTGGAAGTTTGTTAATTACTAAAACAGCAGTTGAATCTAGATCTATATGAGTATCTTGCTGATCATTTAAAGCCAATGAGTATATTTATGGAGTTCCTGAATCTATGTCGTATAGTCCTGGAATACATAAATAGTATTAAGCACTGTACATTTATGGTTTGTTTTGTATGTTTCATATTCACATTATTACTGTCAGTTACCCATCAAGGTTGACAAACAATTTTGCACCACTTTGGCAGTCATATAACAGTTCTTGTAAGCAGTGGCAGATCAGTCTACAGACGCCATTACGGGTGAATGAGATGGTGATTTATGAAGTACTGTAAAAAAAACACACAAAAAAAAACAGAAGACATCCATATCAAACCACAGTCATTTCTGTTTCACAGTCTTTTCTCTTCTGCCATCTCTGCCTTGTCAATTTGTATATTTCTAACCACAGTACTTGTATCCAGTCAGTGAAGTGCTTTGAAAGTCCACCAGAATGGTGGTCTATTAAAAGGCAATCTCTCATTTTTTTGTCCTCATTTCATAGGCTTCCCAGTACTGGTCCTGGAAAGCCATTGTATGTCCAGGTTTTGGCTCCAGTCTGGGTTTTAACACCTGATGCATCAGGTAATCTCATCCTCTGACTGTAAGAAATAAGGTTAAGAAAGTGATAAGGGGAGGAATTAGTGCCAGGCAGGAGGAAGACCAAGAGGACAATGCAGCCATCCAGAATCAGAACTAGCAATCCTTTCCACGCCAGTCTTTTGCTGGTCTTTCGCTCCTCACACGCTGTTCTTGTCTGGGAGCTCGGCCTCGGGGGTACGGGGGAAGTAGACGGTGGTCTTGTGCTCTTCGTAGCGGTCAATGTGCTTGAGGTGGACGACCATGTGCAGGGCATAAGCCAATACCAGTAGCAAAATCAGAGAGGTGATTAGGCCCATCAAGATGGCTGGAGTGAAGAAAGTTGCACAGTCACTTGCTGAAGCAAACTTGTTGGACTGGACATTAAAGGCCTGGATCTGAAAAAAGGTATAAAATTAACGTTTTCTGTCTGAGAAAGTTGTAAATAACAAATTAATTCCTATATTTTTTTACTGGGAACCTAAACAGGAACTAGACCTGGGTCTGTTGACTGATCTAAAGAAATACAAAAATATGCCGAAAATATTTGTTACGTTTTATTTTTATCATCTTACAATAAATAGACAACTTTGAATTTTGTAACACATCTCTGTTTTTGTTTCAGCACTTTTTTTGTCATAAACTAATTTTTTGAGATGCTGTGAGAACCTTTCAGTGAACAGTTCTTAAAAAGAAAGAACCTTTTTTTTTTTTTTTACTGTGAAGTACATTTGATAAATATAAAGAAACTGTTTCCACTACAAAGAACCTTTTGTAGAATGGAAAGGCTTCATGGATGTTAAAGGTTCTTCACGGAATATTGGCATGTCAATAAAGAATAAACTTATAATACATAAACTTAAATTAATTTCCAAATACAGTATGTCAGTAAAAACCACAGCGACTCTCAAAAATACAACATTTCAGTAAACTTTGGAAAACACTTAAGCACATTTCGTGGCAGCTACCTGAAAATCTGTGAAAGTGATGTGCCAGTTTGCCGAGCTGTCGGTGTGGGAGCTGGGCACTAGTAGGGTGTCATATTTCTGTAAGCTGCTGACATGCTGGCAGTGGTAAGAATAGGTGGCGGGGGCATAGACCTCCGTGGCATTGAACGTGGCCTCATGAGTCCAGTTGTAGTGGATGTGAACACTGTCCAGAGTGAACCAGTTCTGGCTTACTGATTCATAGAATGTGTTGGACATCTGAAGCCTTTAGAAAACAGACAAGAGGAAGTAATTAACAACTGAATGTAATTATCAGCCTGTGAGGTTTTGTGCAAGCTTCTGATACATCAAGATGAGTGTAGAAGAAGAAAAAGAGTGTTTACCTGATGACAAGTCCCCTGATGTCTTCCACATCACCCAAATGCAAGGATAGCCTATAAAAATGAAAGATATATATATATATATATGTATTTATTTATTTTATGTAATTTTACCCGATTTAATATTTTTGTGGGCACTGTGATACATTTTGTGATAATTATAAGAATTTTTTATGTATACTGACCCCAAATTTCCTACGGTACATATATACATACATTTAGTGGCCCCTGAGCCCCACATAAAATGTTAAAACATAAATTATCTGTAAATATCCAGTATCTGCAAACATGAATTTAGTGATTGTATGAAGTCAGTTCCCCTCAGTCCACAGTGTTGAAATACTTTTTAAATTTTGAACAAGCAATATCTATTCGTTTATCATCTTTTTTTTTAAATAAATGTCACTTGCTTTGATATTTTGTTGTTATATAACAATATTATATTTAAAAAAAAAAAAAAAAGTGTTGTATAACAAGATTATATTTTAGTATATAATGTAATGGCTAAGTCTAAAAATACCTTTTTATAGTACAAAATCTGCTGAAATGCTACTGAATCTATGGCAGAAAGAGTGTTCAAGAATACTTACGTGGCCTTCTCCTTTGCACAAACAGAGCCTTTGGTGTCTACTTGTGCATTGGGTCCAAACACCCTCTCTGTGAGGTCCAGGAAAGTGTTGTTCCTGTATCGAATAGCCAGTCTCTTAGCTTTGAAGAGGATGCATATCTTGCCGTTGTAAGCTACAGTCAGTGGGGAGTAGGGTCCCGAGCTGGTAGACTGTAGTAACTTCCGTTTGGTTCTGGGCTGGGCATGCAGATGCCACCCATAAGGCTGTTTGAAAATGATAACAAGACAAACTGAGCGATAATGTATGGAACATGCATTATTGATGGGCTTCTCTGATCTCATATGTTTTCTTATAAAAGGAAACAATCAGGCCAAAGATGGCAGATACTTCCTGGCCCACAAATGTCCCCCCCCCCCATAATATGTTAGTTCTAAATCTGTCACTGTGTTATTGGTCTTGTAGGATGCTGGGTGAATTAAGGCAGGGATGTTGCTTATGGAATCCAAGGTCACATTGACTATCAGGGAAAATGCAATACCTGCAGTATTCTTCTGAGTGGATTTTCAGCTGCAGGCGAATAACTCTCCTCGTGTGAGGCACTTGGACTCTCAACATGTTCTCCATCTGCATCACAAAATGTTGAAATGGGACCATGGGGGAGATGGCATGGTGAGTTCTTTCAGCACAGAGAATCACTATATTTTAAGCACACAATGTGAATATGCAAGAAAAGTTGTAGTTTTCATTTCTGCGGTATGAAAGTAAAATTCTAAAAGATCTAAGAGACAAAATATGCAATAGATCCACACTAGTAAATTGTTTATTTCACACTGAGATCATATTACATTTGCATTAACTTCTAATAAACTTTTAAATAAAAGCTAATGCTTAATCTGTCATTATACAACAGCTAGTTCCAGTTCTCGAATTGAATTATTGAATTATTCAATGGCTCTTTCTACAGGTTAAATCATTTCACCAGTGTGTGATGATATAAGTGATTCATTGAGTAATTTTTAGGCAACTGATTTGCTCTAGTTTTTGTGGGTATGTCATTGAATTGTTCACTCAACAGATTAATTCAAAACATTCAGGTACGAAACTCCACTGTTGTATGTTAAATGTTATTGTTTGGATACATTTTCGTTAGTGGAGCAAAAATAGTTCACTTAAAATATTGCCTTGAATGTAAATTCTGCCATATTAAATTCGTGTTTATTTATAATGTAGCATAAAACGGTTTCATTCAACCTGGCAGCTTACACAATGCTCAATAGATAAACACAAGTTTGACCTTACACCGTTATGCACAAAGTTAACTAAAATGACAAAAAACTACAGATTACTATATTTAAAAGAAGTTGAAGGCAAACCCAAAAAGCATAACTCCCATTAAAGTAATAGATACTGACCTGTTCTAATTCTCACAGCTTGATATGGTGGGACCTCCGAGCTGTGATGGAAAAACAAAGCAAAACAAAAAGGGGGTTGATCTCTTTGTGTCAGACTGTGGCCTACTTATCAACCTCTAAGACAGATTTCCCATAGATCCACTCAGCTTGATGCACCAGTCATGCAAGTCTGACATCTTCAGTCCAGATTAGTGTCTCCGGAGAAGACGAGACATTTAGTCGAATGTCATGATTCTCACGTGCTTAGCACCTTGAGTCCATCAACAAAGTGGGGGCTAAAAATTACTTAATGGCACCTTGCGTGTACATACGCACATGTATATTTATCTTGTGCCACTTTATCCCTCGCGCTGGAACTTGCTGGATTATCCTAAGATGAACCGTTTATCTGTCTAATCACAGAGATAATGAGCTTGGCGGACGATCTCCTAAAACCTTATTAAGAATCTGCTGCCCTATCTGCGGGAAGGTTTCCTGCTGTGTGAACGTGTTGACGTCCAGGGCTGGGCCTAGATTAAGGTCTGTTCACCTGCAGCAAAGTCAGTAGGGTGTGTGATTGTAAACCAGAGCAGCAGATGTTTCGGTCCGTCTCTTACGTACTACACCATTCGCCCACCCCACCCACCTTTACTACACTGGAATTTAGTGCTTTGTGATCATGTAAGAGATTAAAGAATACAGCAAAACATCAGTCTTGTGGGGAAAATAAAGAGATTACTGCATGGAGCATTTAAGTTCATTCAGTTCAGAAGCGTGATATGAGCATTGAATCAACAGCGATGTGGCACATAAAACCCCTATAATCCAATCAAGGTGACAATAAATCTCAAATGCAGGTGTGAAAACTGAAAAAAAATGACATGAAGATCTCTGGAAGTACATTTGTACTTCTTTTCAAGTATTTCTGCTAAAAAAATGAAACCAAAACAACACATAAGCACAGAAATTACATAAAAATGACTTATAAAGAGCTCTAGAACTACATTTGTACAGTTTTTTTTCTTCTTCTTTCCAGGTCTGCTAAAAAATAAAAACAATGTAAGCACAGCAAATATGGTCTTCAGAGCTCTGCTGAGGAGTGTGTGCGCACGAGGAGTGACTCTCGCCTTTGTTCTAATGCCAGTTTACCGAGGTCAGCAGCTGAGGACTGCGCTGCTGTCATTGGTTATGGCTGGACACAGTAGCCTAAGTGCTGAATTGAGCATTTATGTAATGAAAAGCAGCGCTCACACTATGTCTTCACCTCACTGGCGCTGTCAGAGCTCAATATCATCTTTTGCATATATAGATTATAGGTTTAGCATACAGATTAGCACAGTACACTAGCACACATTAGCACGGTACTCTACAAACACAACAATGCTTTAAAATAGATTTGTCTGTTAAATGGTAATGAGATTATAGCCTTTGGTTTAATTCCACTTGCTGCCATTCTTGACCGTCTGTTTTGGTCTGCTAAATTGCATTGACCCTGAGAAACTTGAGGAGGGTTGTAAACCACTCGACACTTTTTACTCCTAAAACACATTTCTGGACTAACAAGATCTCCAATGTTTCAATAGCCTGCAATGCTGCTCTTATCCCTATAAATCCTAAGCTTTAGATTTGATCTAGGGAGGGATGGGCAAGTTGGTAGGTTGTTTACAGCTGCAGTTTACAGAACTAAGGAAGACATCTCGATCTCTATCATATAACATGTAATATTCATATATTTGCATATAAATGCATCAATAATTCTACGAGACAACAGATATCAGATAAACACAAAAGAATAAGCACTTGCTTCTTTAAATGTAATTTTGACTCTTTGATCAAATTAAAAATGCCAAGAACCTCAACTTAGATCTTATTCAATTCAAACGATTACAATGCTCATTCAAAAAAAACACACACATAAAAAAATGTATATTTCATGCAACAAATCAAGCATCATCCAGGCAAAGAGATAAACGAAATAATTTTAAATGTTGCTGATGTTTAACTTAATATATACAGTAGACACTTTGTAAATCTCATTTAAAATATACAAAAAGATTATACACACACACAAAATCAGCTGTAAAAAAGAAATTTAAAATGTTTATTTTTTGTGAAACTTTTTGGGAAATTTGAATGTTTAAATTTCACTTCAATTTAAATTTAAACCAACTCTATCCTGTGTGGTGAGATATAAATTACTCATAACTAGTATTATATATATAATATATAATATTATATAGAGCCAATCACTGATAAATACATAAATGTAACTAAATGAACATATTTATCCTATTCCAGCTTTGATATGAGTAAAGGAATTCAGCAACAGTCAAATTGAACAATACACAGACTGAGTATATTCAAAGATGCTCCTATAGCCAGAGCCATCGGAATCTCACTTCGTTCTTCTGTTTCTTGGAGTAGCATCTGTAAACTGACTCCTACAGACACTGGATAGGGTCTGCCTGCTGTCCCATTGTCATAGCCATGTTTGAATGTCTTGTACTTACAGAGAAGAAAAACTGCAGCAAAACCACAACACACTCTGAATCTAGAGCCCACGTACGTCAAATTAATGTATGAGTTCCATGAATGCTCTTTCAGCATTTTCCTAATAAAGCGCATTTTCTTGGTGTCTCTTGCCTACTGTAAAAGACTAAGACAGTGCATCAGCTACACAGCATCACTGCCCCATTCCCCCTCCCCACGCTAGAGCTGAAAGCGCAGCTCTTACCTCCTGTCCAGGATCGCAGGCACTTGATCGAAGGGCAAAGACAGAGAGATAAACACACACAGTAACAGGGAAAAAAACAGGAAAAGCTTGTGTTTAGCCATTGAGACAATCTGACGAGACTGCCAGAGATGAGGTCTGCTTCATAATCTGCTCTGAACGCACATCCCTAAACCTGGGCTCTCTGATGAGCGGCCCGCGCAGCCAATCAGCGGGCAGGGGGGAGATAATCGTGCGTCATTCGCCTCACAGCCTTCATTCTTGCAGCCTTTCTCTCTCCCCACACCCTCTCTCTCACAAACACACTCTTCTACCCCTCCCCTATCGTTTTTCTCTCTTCTGCACCCTCTGTCTCATACAAACATACAGTAGCTGCCGGCCAACCTCAAGCAAGGGGGTTTATTTGTTTCAACTCAAGTCTCAGGAGCCCGGTTTCATAAGCACTTGATATCTGGCACGGCTAAAAATGAGTTGAGAGCGTGAATTTGTTTCAATTAAAGGTCATGACAACTGACCTAGATTTACACTGAAAGCTTTGATAACCTAAATTAATAAAATAGTAGAAACCCCCTTGCCAACCTCCACTGTGCATAATAATCTAAAAGGGATAATTCACTCAAATCTTTTTACTCACCCCCATGTTGTTCCAAACCTGTAGGCCCATGACTTTTTTTTCTCTCTGTGGAACACAGAAATGACATAGAATGAACATCATGGACCCCATTGACTTTAATGGTATAACATGCTTTAAAGAAGCTAGAGATTTGTGCATATTGAAAGTTCTATGTTGATGGTCAACATCTTGTAATCTAGATTTGTGTTGTGTAAATGAATGCCAGCAGAGTGGTTTTAGTGAGCCAAGTGGGTCATTTGCCCCTTGTCTCGAATGTGCTTACAGTGTGATTGAAAAGCAGAGTGACAACTGTCAGTCATTTTCATTTGGTAAAACAGACCTGTTTTAATGTCGCCTTCACACTGGCTTTAATACAGTGAAATGCAGCGTAGACTAATGCGTTGTGCTGCTTATTCATAATGGTAGAAGAATGGCACGAAATAGCTTCCTTTGTCTCTTAGACACTGCAGAAAATGCAAAACATGTTTTGTTTTTTTTGGATCTAAAGATAAACTACTAACACATGAGGGGCCTATTTTAAGGCAAAATTTAGTTTGCTGTTTAAGACGCCTAATGTTATTGCTAACTGATCTGGAACCACCCAGGCTGTTTTGTCCCCAGACACCCTTTATTATGGTTTTGCTTACACGAGGAGTCATTTTCAGGGCAAGGACGTTTACTGGACCACAGTGGCTGCAAATGAATCACACCCAGACTGTTCACACCCAGACAGACTAAGTAGGATCGCTCGGAAGGTAATTAAACTACAGGGCATCTACCAGCACCACATCAATCACACCATGCGCCTAATTGTAATGATGTTGGGAAAATGTTGCCATCTTGTGGTGTGTGTATGTTCACAAATTCAACTTTTATTTAATACATTTAATATGTAAATAATTAAAAATTATTAGTGATGAATGCATACTTCATACTCGCTAATTCTTGACATCCACATTATAACATGCATCATAGGTATAAACAATACATGGATAAGGAAAAAGGGCAAATGATTTAACCCTAAAGCCTAGCGTATCATATGTGATATGAGCGTTTCTAAATGATCAACATGATCTTTTTAGTATAATTGTAAAAACGTCCATCTTCTTTTTACTGTATACAAATCAAGAATAACTTTGTTGTAAAAATATATGAATAACTATTGTTAGTCATATTTTAAGATGGCCACTTACTGGACTGAAGCAACTCGGGTTTATCTGATTATCCATATATAATTGTTTAGAATAATTTTATATAATGTTAAATTGTGAGTATCACATGACGCTCTCTCAATCATCATTGTGTTGCATTGAATTATATGTTTAGCCCCCCTCAATAAAAAACGACAGAGCTTTGATCAAAAAAACTAAGCATTTGACTATCATCTTAATATGATATATTATTGGAAAATATAGGGTGATGACTGATAGTTATATGCATTTTTATTATGCAAGTCTGTTACAAAGATCTCATTGATTTACATTACAAGCTATCAGAATGGCATCTTGATTTTGGCAAGGTGTTTTTAATGATACAAAACATAAAACACATGCAAACTTTTTTAGGATTTACTTTTTTCTTTGTCTAAAGGTTCAATAAATTGTTCCATTTTTTAAATATTTAATTTGTCAGGTTTTACAGGGTTAATATAGTAGCATAACATAACTAGGAATGAAAAGCACCAATTATATAAAACAAATTATATAATCAAAATAAAATATTACATCTCAACATAGTATATTGAACCCTTTAACAAAATAAGTTTAGAAGGCAAAACCGGTGTATTGTCATTGTTTACTCACCCTCATGTTGCTCCAATCCTGCATGACTTTCTTTTTTCTGTGAAAAGTTATTAGAATTATTAACATTATTAGAAGGGACTGACATCCTAATTCACCATTTGCAGTAGGCTACTTTCATTGGATCTTTTATTACAATAATAGTGAATTATTTTGCTTTGTATCATAACTGATATACTTTTGCAACACAGAAAAGAAAGAAAGTCATACAGGTTTGGAAAGACATAATTATGAGTAAATCAGAATAGTTTTACTTCTTTCTTTTTGGGTGAACTATCCCTTTAAGAGATATCTCTCTGACCTTCCAATGCGCTTCTTGTGTTCGCTGATAACAAAGCACTTCCGATTGTGCATCCATGGTAACCCATATGTTGACGGAAATTCCACAAGTACAACAAACTTATATCAGTTTGGAGCAAGGATCTCAAAAAATACCGTTAGGAGGAAGAACGTATGACGTGTCAAAACTACGATAAACGGCAAAATGCGTAATCACTTCAAAACTTATTTGTAATTTATTTAGGTATGGACACAAAACTTTGCTTTGCAGTTTGCTTCCCTCATAATTCTAGCAATACGAACGATTTTTAAAAACACATTAATATATGTTTAAACGGAAGAAGTATCGTAATTTCTTTCAGTCGCTGAAATGCCGACCTCATCAGGGGCATTTGGGTCTCGGGAGGAGAATGGTTTGAGGAGGTATAATGCCCTGCCTTCTATCCCAAGCCCTCCGGTCCAGGAGGAAGAGTCAGGCCTTCCCGAGAGCAGGCTGGCCGTGAGGAGAAAACTCCTGCGACACAGAAGGAGCAAGGAGCAGCGACAACAGCTCCAAAACATGATGTAAGAGCTTTGTTGGTGCATTTTACGTTATTTGTTAATAGGTTGAATGTTCACAATTAACCTGGGCGTTTTTATTTAACATAAAAATGTTGGTTGAACTGAACATTACAAATATACACTCACCTACAGGATTATTAGGAACACCATACTAATACTGTGTTTGACCCCATTTCGCCTGAAAGCATTCTTTAGAAATGTTGGCCCATATTGATAGGATAGCATCTTGCAGTTGATGGAGATTTGTGGGATGCACATCCAGGCAGGGCCGTTTCTAGCCATTCTGACGTCCTAGGCGAAATCCTTATTGGTGCCCCCATTGCAACATTGGTTTTTACTGGTATTAATTTACAAATACATACATACCAAATTATATTTGTATATATTTGTTAATAAGGATTCAAATTAATAGCCAGATGCCTGTATAGTCCTAGGCCTATAATAGGCCTATATAGCCTATATTTGTGCAGTCCTTAGTTGCTAAGAAATTGTTCTCAGACATAACTACATAATTATTATGTGTTATTAGTACATTTCACATGAAAGTAATAAGAATAAATACTGATTCAGTGTGGTTTTTGTTACTCATTGATGTGTGAACTTCCCCTTTAAATAACACAACACGTTGCCCTCTGTGTGTACGACACTGCTTGCATTAGGCAAGAATTGAATGAATCGATTCAGCATTCAACACCATCCGTAAATATACGTTAAATTCGTCAACGTGATTTAATAAAGGATGTATTCATGTTGTGAATTTGCACATTTTATTATACCATTTTTAAATTGGCCGCTAAAGTTTTATATGGGACAATTACAAAACACACTGATTCTTTTAACAATGCATTGGCGCAAAAACCTTTTGGAGGTGCAATTAAGAGAAGAAAGCTTTATAGAGTCAACATATAACTGATAATCATGAAATGCTGAAGTAAGTGTGCAGTTATATTTTGTCTCTAACATACACACCGAGCAATGCTATCTGCCCATTCACAGCAGGATTTCTAGACTGCCACAAATACTGCCCTAACAAAATACAGATTTGTACCTGTTATTTTAATTGGCCTTTAGTTTGAATTTAGCTTTATTTTATGGTTAAAAAAAGTGTTACCATGCCAAAGCATTGACCGAGTTCATTGATCTAATGGTGTTGTTGAGGGCTCCAAACGCGAACTTTTTTGACAGTAGCCTACTCTGATCTGATGGCATATAGGAATCGTCAGATTGACAGTTCTCTGATCCAATAGTGTGGGGGAACTAGTGGGGGCGGCAATAACATTTTATGTTTGTGTGTGACACCCTTTACACACACACATCTAATGCCAGATATGCGCTTATTGGCGCCCCCTACTGATGGCGCCCTAGGCGATCGCCTAGTTTGCCTATGCCTTAAAACGGCCCTGCATCCAGGGCACGAAGCTCCCGTTCCACCACATCCCAAAGATGCTCTATTGGGTTGAGATCTGGTGACTGTGGGGGCCATTTTAGTACAGTGAACTCATTGTCATGTTCAAGAAACCAATTTGAAATGATTCGAGCTTTGTAACATGGTGCAGTATCCTGCTGGAAGTAGCCATCAGAGGATGGGTAGATGGTGGTCATAAAGGGATGGACATGGTCAGAAACAATGCTCAGGTAGGCCGTGGCATTTTTAAACGATGCCCAATTGGCACTAAGGGGCCTAAAGTGTGCCAAGAAAACATCCCCCACACCATTACACCACCACCACCAGCCTGCACAGTGGTAACAAGGCATGATGGATCCATGTTCTCATTCTGTTTACGCCAAATTCTGACTCTACCATCTGAATGTCTCAACAGAAATCGAGACTCATCAGACCAGGCCACATTTTTCCAGTCTTCATCTGTCCAATTTTGGTGAGCTTGTGCAAATTGTAGCCTCTTTTTCCTATTTGTAGTGGAGATGAGTGGTACCTGGTGGGGTCTTCTGCTGTTGTAGCCCATCCGCCTCAGGGTTGTGCGTGTTGTGGCTTCACAAATGCTTTGCTGTATACCTCGGTTGTAACGAGTGGTTATTTCAGTCAAAGTTGCTCTTCTATCAGCTTGAATCAGTCGGCCCATTCTCCTCTGACCTCTAGCATCAACAAGGTATTTTCGCCCACAGGACTGCCGCATATGTTTTTTTCCTTTTCACCCCATTCTTTGTAAACCCTAGAAATGGTTGTGCGTGAAAATACCAGTAACTGAAATACTCAGACCGGCCCGTCTGGCACCAACAACCATGCCACGCTCAAAATTGCTTAAATTACCTTTCTTTCCCATTCTGACATTCAGTTTGGAGTTCAGGAGATTGTCTTGACCAGGACCACACCCCTAAATGCATTGAATCAACTGCCATGTGATTGGTTGATTAGATAATTGCATTAATGAGAAATTGAACAGGTGTTCCTAATAATCCTTTAGGTGAGCGTACACTACCGTTCAAAAGTTTGGGGTCAGTAATAAAAAATACAAATAAAAAAAAGGTAATGTTAGCCTACTTTTATTCAACAAGGGTGCATTAAATGTATCAAAAGTGACAGTAAAGAGATGTATAAAGTTAGAAAATATTTTTTTAATAAAATGCTTTTTCTTTATTTTTTTAAATATTCTATCAAAACATTCCACGATTTTCAGCACTGATAATAATCAGAAATGTTTCTTGAGCATCAAATCAACCTATTAGAATGATTTCTCAAGGAATCATGTGTCACTGAAGATCATGTGTCACTGAAGACTTGAATAGTTAAGTAATATATAATAAGATATATTACAAATGATGCTGAAAATTCAGCTTTGCCATTACAGGAATAAATTATATTAAAATATATTCATATAAAGACAGTTATATTAAATCATTATAATTTATGTATATAATATTACACAATATTACTGTTTTTACTGTATTTTTGATTAAATAGATGCAGCCTTGGTGAGTGGAAGAGATTTCTTTCTAAAACATTTAAAAATCTTAACTTTTGAAGTGTATATTGAGTAAATAGTGTTTCACTTTTGTAATCACTTTTTTTTTTTTGCAGTTCAATTAAACAAATTTGTAAAGTTTTATTGTAGGCTATACAATCAAATAAGTGATCACTTAATTAATGTATGGTCATAACAACAGCATGTGTAGAAAATTATACATAAATATAAAAAAAGTTTTTTTAGATAAAAGATCAGGATGTTGCTGCTGTTTATGTAATATAATATAATGGTGTTTTGTAATATAATCGAGTCTTATTGTAATTGGATAACTGCAATTTTGTTAGAGTTGACAGGGCAATGCAAGCTTACATGAAGGCCAAGGAAGCAGGACCGGCATCTCCTTCATCTGAACCAGAGCTTCCCGCAACAGTATGAACGTTTTACTTGATCATACGTCTCACACACTTTAAGTAGTCTCATAAAGATGCATTGTATTTGTTAATAATGTCATTTTAATTTTGTTTTTCAGATGATCACTGAAGAGAGGAAACAATATGTATGCTATTATATTTTACCTCACAGTTATTCTCTTTTTACATGGTGGATCTTTTCATTTAATTGTGTTTTATACTTTTCCCTCCACATTCTCCTTGTAGATGAACTACTTGTTCCTGAAAGAGTGTGTTGAGCAAAGTCCTGTTGCGCCATTTCAGCAACAGTGGCTGGATGCCATGTTGGCCCGCGTGTCCCATCAGCTCCGTCAGGGGCCCGGCAGACAAGAGTTGCTGGAAGTCATATGCAAGGAGGTCGGTGAGACCTATCTCAGAGTCATGATCAAGCACAGAGGTGAGTCCAGTCATTGCTCTGGAAAATAAAAACATCACATTGTCATTGACATTGTTGTCTTGATAATGTCAAAGTGGTCATTCAAAATCACATTGGCCCTGCTAATTTTTCATAAAAAATATTAAATTATTATTTTTCTCTTGTGATTAACAAGGACATTTTCCAGAAAATGACTAGATTTACAGAAAATAATAAAAATTGTATGAATACTGGGTTTTTATTAGGTTGTTATTAATGTTTTTTTCTAGTAAGCACTATACTAAAAGATCCACAGTCAACTGACACAATTTCTCAAGAGAGCAACAGATCTGCTGAGTAAGTGTGCACACATTTACAAATAAAAATGTACATGTTCTAGCAACGTTTATCATAATAATCTTAATATGGCCAGTTTATAAAGTGTCTTACAACTTATGATCTTGGTTTTGCTTCGCCAGGATTCTAGATTTCTCCTGTCCATGGCATGACAGCTTTGTGCGGAGTCGAAAAGAGATACAGAAGAATCTGCACATATTGCATCCAGCCATGAAGAGCGTCCTTGATCATTGCTGCAGCACATTCTCCCACCTGCTCCTTATTGATCTTTCAGACTGCAGGTACATCTTGATGATGATGTTTGTGATCTGGGATCACTCAATTTCTCATTACATGCTGTGTATGTATTGCTTGGGTCAATGATGAAAAGGAGAAATCTTTTGAAAATCAAAACGCAAGTTGCACAAATATGCCATCTTTTATATTCATGTGGGTTTCAAACATTATTAAAAGTATTTAATAATTATTTTAACGGTTTTCTTGCCACATGACAGTAAAATGTAAAAAGTACAAAACTACTTTTAAGAAATAATTAATATGTAATAATTAAACTACTTGAACAAAAAATAATATTAGCCTTTTAATGAGACTTTTTTGTTGTTGTTGCAAACTCTGGACAGTCACACGCACCACCTATATTAAAACTATATTAAAGAAGTTATTCGTATGACTTGAAATGTGAATGAGTAATGTACATCTTGAAACCTGTTATAAAGGTCCAAAGGGCCTGTAGACTGTGAGAGTCTGAAGAACAAAGTGGCTGTGGAGTGTGAGAGAGTGGAGGACAGACTCATGAAAGCCTGGTTCCCCAAAGTCATTCAACTGCTCACCAGCAAAGGCACTCTGCAGAAAGTCAAACCCAAAAAGCACGACTCCTTTTACAACTGTGCCTCAACCCTTCTATCCAATCAGGTGAGCTGCTGAGTATTGATTTTCGTAATAACTGCTAGCAGTAACCATGAGCTTTATTTCCAACAGTTGGTGTTTTTGTTGCCTAAGGGTAATTTAATAATTGGTTGTGTTTACCCATTGTTTTTCTTTTAGCTAAAGGCTCTAGTTGAGAGAAGTGTGGTGGCATTCGTCAGCTTGTTCAATCCCCTCAACATCAGCAAACTTCCCCTATTCAAGATGGACTTAATATTTGATGACGAGAAGATGGATTTTTATCCTAATTTTCATGATCTAGAGCAGGCTGTGCTTGAAATTGCAAACCTGATCAGCAATACCATGCAGGTTAGGAAACATAATGTTGTGCAGTTGTGTTGCACATAATTATTCTGTCTATATGAAAAAAATCGGACCGATCTATGTTCGATATTAAGTCCAGCCCGTCCCACAGAATGTGCAGACGATCCAGTCATGGCTAGCAGAGGGCAATGTTTCTGTAGTGGATGCCAAGCTCTCAGATCATGTTCAGATGTGGGCAGAGACCACTCTTAGGAATGCTGTACGGATAAACTTGGATGGACCTGCAAAACACTTCCAGAGCTATGGTGAGTAACCAAAACCCAAAACACCATAGCAACCGCATAGCAATGTGCTAAAACCACATAGATGTTAGCAATGTACTTCATGACTCTACTATTCTCTGCTGAATTATTTTTGTATGTTTTATCATTGGTATTATTTAGTTGACAGCTTTGACTGGTTAGTCAATGGAGTGGCACAGTCTGAAGTGGAACAATTAATGGAAGAAGAGCATTCTTTCGATGAGTACACTAAGGTCTGCTCATATTTATTTCAATACATTATGTACACTACTGTTCAAAAGTTTTGGGTCAGTAAGATTTTTTTTATAGTTTTGTTTTTGAAATAAGTCTCCTATGCTGTATTTATTTGATCAAAAATACAGTAAAAATTTTAAATATCATTATTAAAATAACTGTTTTCTATTGGAATATATTTTAAATGTTTTTTTTATTCCTGTGATGGTAAAGCTGAATTTTCAGCATCATTATTCCAGTCTCCAGTGTCACACGATCCTTCAGGAATCGTTCTATTATGCTGATTTGCTGCTCAAGAAACCTTTCTTATTATTATTAATGTTGAAAACAGTTTTGCTGATTTATATTTTTGTGGAAAATGTGATGAATTTATTTGAAATGTAACAATGTCATATATACTAAGTCTTATTAATTTTGTTCAAAAGAAAAAATCTTACTGACCACAAATTTTTGAATGGTAATATGTTTTAATTATATACTAAGGTGTTTGTTTTTATTGTTTTGTGTTTAATCTGTTTACACTACATGTCTGTATTCTTACATTTTAAATGGCTGCATGTCAGGAAGTGGAAAGGTTTCGGGCCCTGTCGCAAGAGATATCTGGTCTTCCCTCTGTGATCCATTTTGACATGGTGCGACTGGACTGTGAGGAGCTCAAACAAGGTCTTGCAAAGAAAGCGAAAACCCTTTCCGAAATCTTTGTGGGGAAGCTTGTCAGCTCACACCATCAAAGCAGTCTTCAGTAAGATCAGTGTTTTGCCGATGTGTTAGCAGTAGTTCACCTTAAAACGAACGTGTCATTTATTAAACAAAATGAACATCATCATTTATTCACCTTTATGTCTTCAAAACCTGTGTAACATTTTTTAGGTGAACAATCACGTTCTCTTTAAATATATAATATAATATACTTTTGTTTTGTTTTTTCAGGATTTGTAAAGAGTTTGAGGCCATTCGGGACAGGGCTTTGAAAGTCCCTGAAACAACAGAGGACATGATAGAAATGATTACTTACATTAATCAGGTGAAAACCAAGGAAACAGAGGAGCTCAACAATAAGATAATGGTGGGTATCTCAGAACTATTTACTTTTACATGTTCTTAGTATGGATAACTATTAAAATGGTTGCTTTTTCAAATATTTTTGCTTTTTCCAGGAAACACAACACAGGATGAATTATTTGATGGATGTTCATATATTTGATGCAGAGCACCTTGAACTGAACGCCACAGTAATGCTCTGGCCACAAAACATTTACCCGATTTTCGATCAAAGTGATGAGGTGATATTTTTAATAAATGTCCAGGGATGGATTTGAATGAATATCAAGTATAGAAACTTTAAGTTTTCAGTTAGAAGGACTTACACACGTTTTTTTAGGTAATGGAAGAAGCCAAGCAAAAGGGTCAGCAGGAACTTATAGGTCGAAAAGAGAAGCTGCTGCTGGAAGTAGAGAAAGTAGGCCGCAGGATGGAGGAATTTGCAGAGTGCTCTGAAGTCGATATGATTCAACAGGTATATTACAAACTTAAATCTTTGGTTTATTTGTCCAGTTAAAGGAATGGTTCACCCAAAATGAACATTGTGTCAGTCACATCATTTCGACCCCATATTCTTTGGAATACAAATGGATATCTGTCAGGCACAACATCCATGCTTCTGTTTTTTTATTTTTTGCATCAATTTTATTGAATGGAAAACATAAGCTTGGACATTGTGTTTAAGATCTCCTGCTGTATTTCATGAAATAAAGTAAATACATAGTTTTTGACATGAAGGCGAGAAAATTATTACACAATTTCTTTGGATAAACTATTTCTTTGGTCTTTGATCATGATTATTGGACTTCTGAAAGATAGTATTGCAATACTTCCTTTCCTTTCCAGTATGCTTCTGATGTGAGACAAGTGCAGAAAAGGGTCCAGGAGATTGAGGAATTAATTGTCTTTATCAACAAAGAAGAAGCCCTTTACAAATGGGACCAAACCTTATACCCAGAGGTTGACGTGATCAAGGAAACTATTGAGCCCTATCAGAAGCTCTTCAACTTGGTTCTGAAATGGCAACGCACAAGAAAGAGGTTTGTGGATTGATGTTCCTCTGGTCCATAATTATGAAATGCATCACTTTATTGCCACTATTTTCAGACTCCAAAAACTTGATTTATCTTCTATGGATGTTATCTTGTCTTGTCATCTGAGTGTAGATGGATGGACGGGTCTTTCTTGGATTTGAATGGTGAGAGTATAGAGCTGGAAGTTGAGGAGTACACCAGAGAAATATACAAGATGCTGAAGTTCTTCCAGCAGAAACAAAAGAAGGCTGAGCAAGAAAAGGAGAAAAAAGCAGGACAAAAGAGGAAGCCCAAAGATGAAGAGGAAATCAAACGGGAAAGTGCCACTATTGACATCTGTTCAAGTGTTATAATGCAGGTCAAAGAGTTCAAGGTAGTGTTTCCTCCCTACAGATTAAAGGATTCGTTTATCCAAAAATTAACAATCATTTACTCACCCTCGTGGAATTACATGTAGGAAGATTAATGACAGAATTTATTTGTTTTATATTCTTAGGAGTACATTCCAATGGTGTCTATCCTGTGTAACCCCGGCATCAGACCCCGACACTGGGAGCAAATGTCAGAAGTTGCGGGCCATGACTTGACCCCTGATTCTGGCAGCACTCTGCGCAAAATCCTCAAACAGAACCTCACCCCGTACCTGGAACTTTTTGAGAGCATCAGTGCAGGAGCCAGCAAAGTAATAACACTGAATCCACCCCAGATGAATTGGTGCAGTTATATGCCGTAAAGAGACTAAACTGAAACTGTTCACTTTCAGGAATTCGCTCTGGAGAGAGCCATGCAGAATATGGTGGAGATTTGGGATACGGTGTCATTTCATTATCATCCATACAGGGACTCTGGCGTTGTCATTCTCTCCTCTGTGGATGAGATTCAAACCATGCTAGATGACCAGATAGTGAAAACCCAAACCATGAGAGGCTCTCCTTTCATCAAGCCTTTCGAGACAGAAATTAAGGTGAGAGTGTGGGTATTTCAAATCATTAAAACATTTTAAAATATTAAAAACAGGAATGAATCTAATAAAAACTTTCCACTTACCTGGAGCTTAATGTGAATTTTTTGTGTCATTTAAAAAATGTACTTTAATAAAAAATAACAAAAAACATTCATAACTAGAAATTTACTGAAAAATGTAAGTGCTATTTGATTTTATCATTCTGACAAGTGGCTGGCACCGCAACACCGGCTTAACCAATGATGTGAGTTTGGGGTGGGGCTATCGTTTTCTTGACCAATGGTAGACAGGAGTTTCATTCAGGAAACATGTTTGGAAATGGTCATTATTTTTGCAGTTCCATTTAGTGATACTACACAATTGCAGTGTTATTTTAGCAATCTCCTATCAGGGATCAATAAAGGAAGACTAAGTCTAATGTTCTTAGCAATTGGTTATGTTTTCTGCATAAGGAATATTCAGACAGATATTCAAGTAAAGAAGATATTATGAGCTAATTTCCGGTCTGTCAGTTTTCTTTATCGTGGTCAAGGGATACTGAGTTTATTTAGAAAGACTAATTTAGATTTTTACTGATTCAAACCAGGTCTGGGAGGAGCGTTTGATCCGTATCCAAGACACTATAGATGAGTGGCTGAAGGTACAACATCAGTGGCTATACCTGGAGCCCATCTTCAGCTCAGAGGATATAATGAAGCAGATGCCAGAGGAGGGCCGTCTCTTCCAGATTGTAAACAAACACTGGAAGGAGGTTATGACTCATTGTGTGAAAGACCCAAAGGTGATTAAACCAAATAAAAATAATTTAAAAAATTGGAGGTTTAGAAATAATTTTGCTCATGGGCTAGCATGAACCTCATTCATCGGTTTTATTTTATTTTTGAAAGAAATAAAATACAAATAATCCTCCCGTTTGCACAGATTCTACCTGCAACTTCACTTCCTGGCTTGTTCGAAAGACTGCAAGAGTCCTACAACCTCCTTGAGAACATTATGAAGGGCCTGAATGCATACCTTGAAAAGAAAAGATTGTTTTTTCCACGGTAATATATTTAAAAAGTTGCATGTTTCAAGCTAAAGTATGGAATTTTGTAAATCGTTAGCCTCATAGCATAATTGCCTAAGTCCAAAAACATTTAAATATGATCTGGGCAATTATGCTATGAGGCTAACGAAATGTTAAAATAAGAAGATTTTACAGAAAGGTGTAATCTGACAAGTCTCAGCACAGCAACACTGGCTTTTTTTTTTACCAGTTTTGGAAACGTGTTTGGAAATAGTCATTATTTTTGCAGTTCCATTTAGTGATACTACACAATCACAGTGTTATTTTAGCCATTTCCCTTATTTAATTTATCTTTTATTTGTTTACATGTTTATTTTAGTATTTCAACTTTCTCTTATTTATTTAATTTATTTGCCAAGGCAACATTTCTCATTTTCATTTATGTTTGTCATATAACCTCCATATTTATTAATAGTCCTTTCACACTCTGTAGATTCTTTTTCCTTTCAAATGATGAGATGCTGGAGATTCTCTCAGAAACCAAAGATCCCATGCGAGTGCAGCCTCACTTAAAGAAATGCTTTGAGGGCATCGCCAAACTGGACTTCCTGCCCAACCTGGACATCCAGGCCATGTACAGCAGTGAGGGGGAGCGCGTGGAGCTCATCGAGAGGATCTCTACCTCTGAAGCTCGAGGAGCTGTGGAAAAGTGGCTGTTGCAGGTGGAAGACATAATGCTGAGAAGCATCAGGGATGTGATTAATCACTCCAGGCTGGTAAAAACCCATGTTCCTATTTGCACTTTTTGTTTAAAATTGATATCTTTATTATATTTTTTGCACCATGTTTCAGTGATTACTGTGTTCAGGCATATCCAGACACTAAAAGGAGTCAGTGGGTACGTGAGTGGCCTGGACAGGTGGTCCTCTGTACTTCTCAGATGTACTGGACACTGGAAGTGCATGAGGCCATCAGGAGTGGAGCTAATGTAAGGAAATCGCTCTGAATATCAGTGGACCATTGAATTCTGTGCTTATTTTGCTATTTGTCTAAGATGTTGATGATTTCATAGGGTCTGAAGAACTACTATGATCAGCTGCAGAATCAGTTAAACGATATCGTAGAGCTGGTGAGGGGGAAGTTGCCCAAGCAGACACGCACCACTCTTGGAGCCCTAGTGACCATAGATGTTCATGCCAGGGATGTTATCATGGAGATGATAGAGAAAGGTTCTCTTGTTTATAGCTCTGATATTATGTAGTTTATAAAGCAATCATTCTACAATCTTGTAAAAACATTTTGAAAAGTAATCTTTAATGTGTGACATAATTATTTACATTTGTGGTTAATGTGTTGTACTGTTTTTTTTTTTTTTTCAATATCCATTTCAGGTGTTTCAAGTGAGACAGATTTCCAGTGGCTTGCCCAGCTACGTTACTATTGGGCTAATGACAATGTTCGTGTCCGCATTATAAACTGTGATGTCAAGTATGCTTATGAATACCTTGGAAACTCTCCTCGCTTGGTCATCACACCACTTACAGACAGATGCTACCGAACTTTGGTATATTAAATGGCTAATGTATTATTCTATAATGAGAATACAGAAGATACTCAGCTGTGACAATGTATTCAATCTGAAACAATAATCAAATTGACGCTAATCATGCTAGCTACATATTTATCATTTTGTGATTAGCTTGAGGCATAATTCTTTTTTGATATCTGGTTTATTGTGCTCTTTCAAAGATTGGAGCATTTTTCTTGAATTTGGGTGGAGCTCCTGAGGGACCTGCAGGCACAGGCAAAACTGAAACCACCAAAGATCTGGCCAAAGCCCTTGCTGTTCAATGTGTGGTGTTTAACTGCTCAGATGGCCTTGACTACCTAGCCATGGGGAAGGTGACAATTTTTACATTTCAAACATAAAGCTGGTGTTCTGTAATACATCAAGGACTCGTATCTGGTTATAGTTCAGAAACTGCAGCATGTTTATCTCTTACACTCTAATTTCATTAGGCTATGTTCACCAGTTTATCTATAATGTACTCAATGGGCTCTGGGAATAACATGAAAACTCTTATATTAAGTCATCAATTGCCTGACTATATTTCCTAGTTCTTCAAGGGATTGGCGTCTACTGGTGCCTGGGCATGCTTTGACGAATTTAACCGGATTGAGTTGGAGGTGCTGTCTGTGGTGGCTCAGCAGATCCTGTGTATTCAGAGGGCCATCGAAATGAAGCTTGAATATTTTGACTTTGAGGGCACAGAGTTACATCTCAACCCCAACTGTTTTGTCGCCATCACCATGAACCCTGGATACGCTGGCCGATCTGAACTTCCTGATAACCTCAAGGTGTTTTTTTCCCCGTATTATATGTAACTTATTTCCAAGTGAAACGGAATATCGAATTGAGGGCAGGGTTTTACTTCAGCGCTCCTCCTCTCCATCTCTCGCTCATAGCAGACTAATGGTTGGAGGGGAGTGGTTAAGGATATTCAAACCCAAGCCGTCAAACTGCCGTCATCGGAAAGGGAACGCCATTCCCCACCAGAAGCAAACCATTTTTTTCTGTGTATTAACTTGCACGTATTAATTGTTCACCCTAAGACCTGTAATGTGTGCTAACAAAGTAAATCAGATCGATTTTGATTTCATGAGGACTTTAACATCAGGCTGTCCGATGTGGCTTTAACTATACTATTCTTTTTCATGTTAATCAGGTCTTGTTTAGAACAGTGGCCATGATGGTGCCCAACTATGCACTGATCGCTGAGATCTCCTTATACTCGTATGGCTTCCTCAATGCTAAGCCTCTCTCAGTGAAGATTGTGATGACCTACAGGCTGTGCTCTGAGCAGCTATCTTCTCAGTTTCACTATGACTATGGCATGAGAGCTGTTAAAGCAGTGCTGGTGGCTGCTGGCAACCTCAAACTCAAATTTCCAGATGAAAACGAGGATATGCTTGTAAGTAAATGAAATAAAAGAATAGTTAGCATAGTATCTTATACCCTACGTTGGCTGAAATCTGATACGTTATCCTCATTCTGTTGCTAGCTTCTCCGGTCCATCAAGGATGTCAATGAGCCTAAATTTCTCTCCCACGATATCCCTCTTTTCAATGGAATCACCAGTGACCTGTTCCCAGGAATTTCTCTGCCTGTGGCAGATTATAAAGTATGCTTTTTCTTGTTTGTTTAGTTTCTCATTTAGATTGGTCATGAGAAATAAGAGATTTTAATTACATCTTTGTTCATGTGCACTAGTTGTTCCTGGAATGTGCTGAAAAGTGCTGCAAAAAGCACAATGTGCAACCTGTCAAGGCTTTCCTGGACAAAATGATTCAAACTTATGAGATGATGATAGTTCGTCATGGGTAAGTGGGTATTTCCTTATCAAAAATACAGGTGATGTAAAATATGTTAAAAAAATGTGTTAAGCTGTATGCCAAACAAAAAAAAGTAAGTGTAATATTAAAAATTAAAATTCCCCCATGATTTACTCACCCTCAAGCCATCCTAGGTGTATATGACATTCTTCTTTTAGACGAATACAATCAGAGTTATATTAAAATATGTCCTGGCTCTTCCAAGCTTTATACTGGCAGTGAATGGCAGCCCAATATTTGAAGCCCAAAAAAATGTATCCATCATATAACTGCTCCACACGGCTCCGGGGCTCAAGAAAGGTCTTCTGAAGCGAATCGATGGGTTTTTGTTAGGAAAATATCCATATTTAAAACGTTATTAAGTAAAATATCTAGCTTCCAGTGGACTGTCTTCTGTATTCAACTTACGAAAAAAGCGTAACTGGTGCGACGATGGCGTCGGACGTAGAACTGCGTGAGGCGCTACCGCTACACTTTCTTTGTAAGTTGAATACGGAAGGTGGTCTGCCGGAAGCTAGATATTTTACTTTATAACATGTTAAATATGGATTTTTTTTCTTACAAAAACCCATCGATTTGCTTCAGAAGGTCTTTATTAACCCCCCGGAGCCGTGTGGATTACTTTTATGATGGATGGATACAATTTTTTGCTCTTCATATTTTGGACTGCCATTATAAAGCTTGGAAGAGCCAGGACATTTTTTTATATAACTCTGATTGTATGCGTCTGAAAGAAGAATGTCATAGATGATTCCTAGGATGACTTGAGGGTGAGTAAATCATGGGGTAATTTTCATTTTTGGGTGAACTATCCCTTTAAATTTTATTTAACACTAATATTAATAATAGTAATATTATAATAGAGTAATCATTATTCTACATTTGCATGGTGATCTACTTTATTCTCTGTATTATATTATATTATTACATTTTCTTTTTTTTCTTCTATCAAACACAATGATTTTTATCCAGTGGAAAGCTTGAAACAAATAATACAAAATTCTCTTAAAATATTCCATAGGTTTATGCTTGTCGGAGAACCATTTGCTGGAAAAACCAAAGTACTTCATGTTCTTGCTGATACTTTGACCCTGATGAATGAGTGGGGCTATAATGAAGAAGAAAAAGTTGTGTACCAAACTGTCAATCCTAAATCTATTACGATGGGTCAGCTGTTTGGTCAGTTCGATCCTGTGTCCCATGAGGTGAGAGTTTGAATTGTACATCAGACAGATTATAAAAAATAACCGTTTGTTATTTGTGCCTTTTTTCACCTGTTCGTTTCTATTTTATCAGTGGACTGATGGGATTGTGGCAAACACCTTTCGAGAATTTGCCTCCAGTGAGACCCCAGACAGGAAATGGGTGGTGTTTGATGGCCCCATAGACACGCTGTGGATTGAAAGCATGAACACTGTGCTGGATGACAACAAGAAGGCAATTATATTATATAATCATATAAAAGATTATATAAAAAATAAAATATTATATAATATATTATATCAAATCTATTCTCTATATTCGTTTTAGCTATGCCTCATGAGTGGGGAGATTATTCAGATGTCCAGTCAGATGAGTCTGATTTTTGAGGCCATGGATTTGTCGCAAGCCTCTGTAAGTCACAATATTTAATATTAAACCTCAGCACTGTCCAGATATACAGCATATTCAAATCCACTTCAGCTTTCATGATCTATAGCATGTTAACAATTTTTGATTTCTGAAATAGCCAGCCACAGTGAGTCGCTGTGGAATGATCTATATGGAGCCGTCTCAGCTAGGGTGGTCTCCTCTGGTACTATCTTGGATGAGAACACTTCCTGACCCACTTCAGTCACAAGACAATTCCACACTACTGCAGCAACTCTTTGAGTGGTTACTTCCTCCGGCACTTGTTTTGTTACGCAAACAATGCCGGGTAATTGCTTTATGCTATGAATTTCATATAAAATAACCATGTTAGATTAGTTTGATCTTAGATGTTGTCAACAAATCAGTAGGAGCTCATTGAGTTACATTTAAGTTTCATATTCCAGGAGGTCATTCCCACTAGCAGCAGTAATACTGTTGTGTCTCTCACACGACTCTTTGAGATGTTGCTGACTGGACCTTTAAATGAAGACCCAGGGAACAAAAATATACGCTCATGGATCATGGTAATTATTCATTTAAAAGGTATAATATACAACTTGTCAGAACATAGTTTAATGAATTTTGGCCTATGTAGGCAGCTTTTGCCTTTGCCCTGGTGTGGTCTGTCGGTGGTTGCTGTGATACAGACAGTTGCAGTCGATTTGATCAGTTTCTGAGGAAAATGATCTCAGGAAATGCAGAAGACTACCCCATACCTGTTACTGTGTCAAGATGGGAATGTCCCTTTGACGAGAAAGGTCTTGTCTATGACTACTATTATGAGGTTGGTACATAGAAGTTTAGTAGTATGAGATTTTGAGACGTATTACTCCAGTTTCTTTTTTTCCCCCTTCAAATTAAGTTCAAAGGAAAAGGACGTTGGGTACACTGGAATGAGTCGATCAGAAATGTACCATTAGGGGACAAGAATACCAAAGTACAGGATATCATTGTCCCCACAATTGACACTGTACGATACACTTATCTAATGGATCTCTGCATTCGATATGGGATGTAAGTATTCTTTTTTAATGTCTTGACAAATATTAGACCAGTGCTTCTCAACCAATTACCAAACCATCCCCCTTCCCCCACCCCACCCAAATATAGGCTAAGAAATGTTTGCTGTAATTATGACAAAGCTGTTGATTTTCAAACTTTTTTATTAACACAAAAATTATTTAATAATAATTTAGTACCTCTGCATTATCCCAAATCTTTTAAGCCTTAAAAGGGATAGTTGACCTAAAAATGAAAAATGGCCCAATTTACTCACCCTCAAGCCGTCCTAGTTATATTAATCGGAGTTATATAAAAAAAAAATGTCCTGGCTAATCCAAGCATTATCCAAGCATTATAATGGCAGCCCAACATTTGAAGCCCAAAAAAGTGCATCCATCTATTATATAGAAATCCATTAGGCTCCAGGGGGTTAATAAAGGCCTTCTGAAGTAAAGCGATGGGTTTGTTTAAGAAAAATATCCATATTTAAAACTTTATAAGTAAAGTATCTAGCTTACGGCTTACAAAGAAAGTGTAAAACCTCTTGCCATTCAAAATGCTTACGTTATAGCCTAACGTATACATTTATAAAGTGTTAAACATGGGTATTTTTCTTACAAAAACAAAAACCCATCGATTCGCCTTAGAAGGCCTTTATTAACCCCAGAGCCGTGTGGATTAATTTATAATTAATGTATACGCTTCAAATTTTGAGCTGTCATTTACTGCCATTATAATGCTTGGATTAGCCAGGATATTTTTTTAATATATAACTATGAAAGAAGAATGTCATATACATCTAGGATGGCTTGAGGGTGAGTAAATCATGAGCTAATTTTCATTTTTGGGTGAACTATCCTTTAAATAGTTAAGCTATAGGTTTTATATCATTGTCTTCACCCAAACTCATCTTATTTTTCCATTGGACTTAGGCCTCTTTTGCTCGTCGGCCCTACTGGTACTGGAAAGTCTGTTTATGTGAAAGAAAAATTAATGAACAATCTCGACAAAGACCTTTTCCTTCCCTTCTTCATCAACTTCTCAGCTCGCACCAGTGCCAGTCAGACCCAGGTAACCACTTCACAATCACCATATTGTCAATATATTACAATGAATCAGTGGTATTTTTCCAAAACACAAACTCTCTTTCTATCCTCTAGAACATTGTTATGTCCAGACTAGACAAAAGGCGAAAGGGAGTGTATGGACCTCCCATGGGAAAGAAATGCATCATTTTTGTGGATGACATGAATATGCCAGCAAAAGAGGTGTTTGGTGCACAACCTCCAATTGAGCTGCTTCGTCAGTATTTTGACCATGGGAACTGGTAAACTAAACTAAACTACACTACACTACACTATAAATATAGCCTACAGTACATATATAAATCAGTATTGTCTGTCCTAGTCTTTTGATTCTTTGATGTCCTTTGCTGTTATAATCAAGTCCTTATGTTGTAGGTATGATCTCAAGGACACTTCAAAGATCACACTTATGGACATACAACTGATCTCTGCGATGGGCCCCCCTGGTGGTGGGAGGAATGCAGTGACTCCTCGTTTCCTTCGCCATTTTAACATCTGCAGCATCAATTCATTCAGCGATGAGACCATGGTGCGCATTTTCTCTAATGTTGTGGCCTTTTACCTTCGGATCAATGATTTCCCACCTGACTGTTTCACGATTGGCAATCAGATAGTCACTGCAACACTTGAGGTGAGTCATGGGGTAAAAAGGCTATTAATACGTTGTATACTGTTCAAAAGTTTGGGGTTGCTAAGATATTTAAGTTTTTGAACGAAGTCTTGTATGATGACCACGGCTGCATTTATTTAATCAAATATTCAGTAAAAACACTAATATCGTGTAATATTTTTTATTTGTTTAAAATATTTCTTTCTATTTTGATGTTTTAAAATGTAATTTATTCCAGTGATGCAAAGCTGAATTTTCAACAGCCATTACTCCAGTCTTCAGTGTCACATGATCCTTTAAAAATCGTTTTAATATGCTGATTTGGTGTTCAAGAAACATTCCTTATTATTATCAATGTTGAAAACGGCTGTGTTGCCTAATATTTTTGTGGAAACCATGATGCATTTTTTCCCAGGAATTTTTTATTTAATAGAAAGTTCAGTATTTATTTGAGATAGAAATGTTTTGTAAAAATGCTTAATAACATGATTGATTTCTTTAACCAGTAAAAGCTTACTCACCCTTAACTTTTGAACAGTATATATTTCCATTTTTTGTTTTTAGTCTCTTTTATTCTATATTGTCTAATTCTGTGTTCTGTGGGAAATAGGTTTATAAAAAGGCCATAGAAAATTTCCTTCCCACTCCAGCTAAGTCTCATTACACTTTCAACCTAAGAGATTTCTCAAGAGTGGTGCAGGGCTGCCTGCTACTGAAGAAGGAATCACTTGCAAACAAGCGAACAATGATCCGGCTTTTTGTACATGAAGTGTACCGCGTCTTCTATGATCGCCTTGTAGACGACCAGGACCGAGCCTGGCTCTTCACACTCCTAAGCAATATTGTGAAGCAGCATTTCAAGGAGAACTTTGAAACAGTCTTCGAACATCTTAAGGATGGTAACAACGTACGTATAAAAAACATCCAAGGCTTTCTCATTCTGTAACCATAACTGAAATTGATGAATGCGGTGAATATGAATGAATGTCTGACCCTGTTAAACCAAAGATGATTTGTTTTCTGTATATTTTTTTCCCTAGCTTTGTGATGAGAACATGCGTAATTTGCTATTTGGTGATTATATGACCCCTGATGTGGATGAAAATGAGAGGCTGTATGCAGAGGTTCCCTCCATTGAGCGTTTTGGTGAGGTGGTAGATGCCTGTCTGGACGAGTACAACCAAACCCACAAGAACCGCATGAACTTGGTCATTTTCCGGTAACTTTTCGAAAGCGCAAAATGTCACTGTGATTCTATAATAAGAGGAACTATCTTAAGAGATCAAAAGTCTGACAGTGTTGATTGATTGTCTCCCTTGTTTTGTGTAGTTACGTTCTGGAGCACCTATCCAGGATCAGCCGTGTGTTAAAACAGCCTGGGGGAAATGCTCTGTTGGTTGGAGTTGGAGGCAGCGGCCGTCAGTCCATCACCAGGCTTGCCACTTTTATGGCTAATATGACTTTGTTCCAACCTGAGATCTCCAAAAGCTATGGCATGAATGAATGGAGAGATGATCTTAAGGTATTATATAGTTAAATTACTCACTATCAAGTCATTTCGAACATGTAGCTATTTCCATGCCACTACAATGTGTTGTGACCAGGGGCTGTCAAGCTACAAAAAGAACAAAAACACCATTAAAGCACCATAAAAGTAAGAAATACTACTTGTGTGCAATATTCCAAGTGTATATTACAATATGTATGTAACTTAACAGCCCTGGGTCACTTAGAATTTTTGTTAAATGGAAAAGAGCTGTGTGAAAATTATATTAGAAGGCACATTTTTTATTGTTTAGCGCCTGATGAAGAATGCTGGAGTAAAGGGCCAGAAAATGGTGTTCCTGCTCACTGATGCTCAGATAAAGGATGAGGCGTTTTTAGAAGATGTGGACAGCATTTTAAACACAGGAGAGGTACCAAATATTTTTGCTGTGGATGAAAAGCAAGAAATATTGGAGGTAAGATACTGACAAAATAAATGCAAGAACTATAAAACATTTATTCATGTGTGTTTTGTATTGTATTGTAAGAAAATAAGAGTTCTCGCCCAAAGTTCTTCTCTGTGTCCCCTACAGGCTGTACGGCCCATTGCTCAGGCTGGGAATAAAAATTTGGATTTCAGCCCTCTGGCTCTGTTTGCTTATTTTGTGACTCGCTGCAGAGAGAACTTACATGTAGTAGTGGCCTTCAGCCCAATAGGAGATGCCTTCCGAAACCGCCTCAGACAGTTCCCTTCCCTCATTAACTGCTGCACCATAGATTGGTTTCAGGTGAGGTTGGCAACGCCAGAGAAGTAATGGTTGTGAAGTGATTTGAGTAATTATGGTAATTTTGAATATAAACCTTCTCTGAAAGTGAATTTAAAGCTCTGTTTTTCATCTTCCCAGCCTTGGCCTGAAGAGGCTTTGGAGCGAGTGGCCAATAAGTTTTTGGAGACATTGGAGCTGAGTGATCTTGAGCGACAGGAAGTCGTGCCAATCTGCAAGACCTTCCATACATCTGCTATTGATCTGTCTCACAGGTATGATGCTTATATCTAAGCTAATATGCTCCGTTAAAGAGATAGTTCCTCCAAAAACCACTGAAGATGGGTCATTTCTTTAACTTGTGACTTGTAGAACACAGGCACTTTGCAATGTTGAACAGTAAAGTTATCACAAATATTCTTTCAGGCAAAAGAAAAATTGTTTCATGTTTGCAGGTTTTTGTCAGAGCTGGGTCGCCATAACTATGTGACTCCTACTTCCTACTTGGAGCTCATAGCTGCCTTCAGACTTCTTCTCACTCAAAAACGAGACACTGTTATGAGTGCTAAAAACAGATATACAAATGGACTGGACAAATTAGCTTTTGCAGAGTCTCAGGTAATGTGCTAGGAATAATGTACAGAAGAAAGTAGCAGGTAATTGTATCTTTTAAGTCCATACATTGGTGTATATAATACTAAAATGGATCTCTTTATAACCTCATGGCTTTTTAATTATGGTCAATAAGGCAGTGATTTGAATGCATCTATGCTGGTTTAGGTGGGTGAAATGAAGAAGGAGCTGGTGGACTTGCAGCCTAAACTTGAGCAGGCTAAGATTGACAACACCAATATAATGAAAGTAAGAAACCTTAACGTCTATCATACAGTATCTTTGTTTAAAGCAAATGATTGTGTGTTTATGTCGTACTGCCGATGTATAGATTTACAGTGTTTCTGTTATTCCTATTGTGGTGTTTTAGGTATTTTGACTTAATTTTTATAAAAGTTTGCCTACATATGTTAGCTACATGTTTTTCTTCTGCAGGTTATAGAGGTTGAGTCAGTCGAGGTTGAGGCAAAGAGCAAACTTGTCCGTGTGGATGAAGAAACGGCTACTATAAAAGCAAATGAAGCGCAGGCTTTGAAGAATGAGTGTGAGAGTGACTTGGCTGAGGCCATCCCTGCACTAGAGGCTGCGCTGTCTGCCCTGAACACACTCAAGGTCAACTATATATTTTACATACTGCTTTTCACATACTATATAGTAGAGAAGTAGGCATATTCAGATGCCTGGAGAGTAACTGTGCTGTGTGAAGGCAGCTATAAATGTTTAAAGGCATGCAAGGAAGACAATACCTGTCACAATTAAAGCTACACTGTGTGATATTTTCCCCCATCTAGCGGTGAAAAGGTATATGACCATCCAGTAAATATTAGGTTCTGTTCCTCCCAATTCCGATTTCGTTTTAACTCCTACGGTGGCCAATTTAGTCCAAGATTAACATGGCTTCCAGTTCAATCCAGACACGGTGCCATCGAGTGTTAAAACGCGAAAGGCAAAGCTTGAATTTACAGGTATGTCCCTCTTTGGATAATGTACTTTCAAGATGGAGGGGCAACATGGCGTCCCCCATTCGAACCCCTTACCCGTATGTATTTTCAATGGCATATTATAAACTTACGAGAATACTTTATAACTTGAAATAAGTAAATATACATTAATGAGCACTTATATTTTTGAAAGAACTAAGTGTTTTTAGCTAAGAATAAACAAAAAAAGTTACACAGTGTAGCTTTAAGTATGCAAATGAATGCAATAACGAATATCACAATTTAGTATGCACTGTTGTCAGTTACATTCTGAATGATGAACGTCGGTGTCAGTGTGTGATTTTCACATTTTAATCTTGTTCTAATGTTTCATTTTTCCGTTTTACAAAATTAAAACGGATAAAAGTCTGTATGTGTAAGCCGTCCATGCTGAATGCAGAAATGTCATACTTTGGGATGGGGGTTTAGATGAAACCCTTCTCAGAATGTTTAAAAAATATCAATAAAGACCTGTTATAATTCATGTATGATTAAAAGTTGGAAATTGTGATTTATAAAATGCTAGATTATTATGTAAGATGTGGGTTGATTTGTGATTTCAGCCGGCTGATGTGACCATTGTAAAAGCAATGAAGAACCCTCCATCAGGAGTCAAGCTGGTGATGGCAGCGGTGTGTGTAATGAAGGACATCAAGCCAGAGAAGATCAATGATCCTGCAGGAACCGGACAGAAGGTCAAACGCAAGTCTAGTCAGGTCACATGCTAAGAGCTCTGTTTGTTTTTATGTTTACCGACAGCATGGTGTCTGCTCTAATAGATTCTTGACTACTGGGGTCCAAGCAAGAAGCTGCTTGGGGACATGAATTTCCTCAAAGACCTGAAGGAATATGACAAAGACAACATACCTGTAAGTGTTTATTGTAGTGTAGGGTGTGTATGTTGTTTTGTAACACTGTGGCTGACGTATTTTATTGATGTTGTTATGTGATAGGTTCAAGTGATGCTTAAAATCCGTAGTGAGTACATGACCAACCCTGACTTTGACCCCATCAAAGTTGCAAAGGCCTCATCTGCTGCTGAGGGGCTTTGCAAATGGATCACTGCAATGGAGGTTTATGACAGAGTGGCAAAGGTTAGCATACCCTTTATGTATCTCACACCGAGTATAGTTTCCTTCTCTCTACATCTCATATTTTCATCAAGATCTTCTCAAATCAGATATTATGTGTTTTATTTATTTATTTAAACATTTTTTTCTAGCTTACTCTCAGTATTATTTTATATCAATTTATATTTATACACACACAAACATTTCTTTATTTATATATTTATTATGTATTGTAAAATATTTTATATTCAATTATTCAATTATTTTTTTTAAATAAAAAATATTTTTTCTTTATTGTTTTATACCATGTGTCAAAATCATAATTATTTTCTCTTTCAGGTGGTGGGACCTAAGAAAGCTAACCTTATTGTAGCTCAGGAATCTCTGGCCACCACCATGGCACTGCTGAACCAGAAGAGGGCAGAGCTAAAGGAAGTGGAGGATCGTCTGGCCTCACTGCAGAAGACTTTGGAGGAAAAGACTGAAGAGAAAGCTCAGCTGGAGTTCCAGGTGGACCTCTGTGCTCGCAAGCTGGAGAGAGCCGAGAAACTTATTGGAGGTTTAGGAGGAGAAAAATCAAGGTTTCAATCAACCATGACCAATCTTATAAAACTATGCAACCAGTTAATTCCTATATTCAGGCCAACTGAGTATGTGTTCCTGTATTTCTACACAGGTGGTTGAAAGCAGCCAATGATCTTCAATGCACTTATGATAACTTGACAGGTGATGTGCTGATATCTGCTGGTGTTATTGCTTACTTGGGAGCTTTCACTGCCAGCTTCCGCAATGACTGTACTAAAATGTGGGCCAAGCTCTGCAAGGTACAGCACTGCTCCTCTCTGTGAAAACTGGTCTTGTTTGCAAAATGAACATTCAGTGTAATTTATATTCCTATTCCTGGTCTACTCAGTCAAAAAAGATCCCATCCTCTGATGACTTCTCTCTAAGTAAAACGCTTGGAGATCCAATCAAGATCAGGGCCTGGAATATCGCTGGCCTGCCCACCGACATCTTCTCCATTGACAATGGTGTTATAGTGAGCAACTCCAGAAGATGGTATGACTCAACAAAGCCAAAACCTTTCAAAATTTGTGTTTGTTAAAGATGACAAATCTTTTCATCAGATTTCAGAACCAAAATGTCAACCAAGTTTTGTCATTGCCAGGCCTTTAATGATAGATCCACAGGGCCAAGCCAACAAATGGGTGAAAAACTCAGAAAGGGAACATAACTTGAATGTGATTAAGCTAACCGATGCAGACTACATGAGAACACTTGAGAACTGCATCCAGTTTGGTACTCCATTGCTGCTGGAGAACGTAGGAGAGGAGCTTGACCCCTCCTTAGAGCCGCTGCTGCTCAAACAAGTTTTCAAACAAGGTATTTTCCTTTAACCTAAAACAATAATTTATTTGAGTTGGGGGGTTTTTTGACGATACTTGACTCTAAACGAGGGGTTAGAAATCAAAGTGAGTTCCTGCTTTGTTTTTGTAGGGGGTGTGGACTGTATCAGATTGGGCGAGAGTGTGATTGAGTACTCGACTGACTTCCGCTTTTACATCACTACAAAGCTGAGGAACCCTCATTACCTGCCTGAACTAGCTACCAAAGTTTGCCTGCTGAACTTTATGATTACACCAGAGGGCCTTGAAGACCAGCTGCTTGGCATTGTGGTAGCAAAAGAGAGGTTATTAATTCAATTATTAGTTAGTTATAAAAATTCTTACATACACACAAATATGCATAACTGTTAATAAGTAGCAAAAACCAGCCATTATTTAATTAATCATACAGCCAGAATGTAATGAATCATAAATACATATTTCTTTATTTATTCATGCATACTAAATGCATCAATAAATACATTTATTGATTTATTTTGGGCATTATTTTCATTACAAATGAACATTTTCCCTTTTTTGAATTACTGTATCTTATTTTTATAGATTGTAGCTATATTTCATGGAAGTGCTTGTGTCAGATTCTGTGTAAAGAAAATCATCATTGAGAATAATGGCAATTACAAAAAAAATCTCCAGATGCTTTATGGTAATGTGATAATTGTCATGAAAATAATAAAACAGATCTGAAAAGGTACAAAACACACACAGTTTCTGCCAGTCTCATATTAATCTTGAGTACTATAGAGTAGTATTGCATCCTTCATATCTCTGAAGAGTCTAGTTTAGTTTTATCGTATTTATACAAGACGGATATGCTTTACCGATTCTTTCCGAAAACAGCCGAGCTTGTGCAGGCATGCAGTGGTTAGAGCTAAAGAGTCATGAGCGCGCACGCACACACACACACACACACACACACACACACACACACACACACACGATACATCATAACATTATCCGTGGATAACTTTCGATTCACTATACGTTCATGTTGTTTACATTATATGCACTTATGTGCCGATTGCTGACAAAACACAGACATTTGATGCAGTTTCACTTACCATCTGCGGTTTCGACTCATGACCGGGAACTAACAAACACACTTGCAGAACTCTACTGCTGCTCCGGAAAAACAAACTGCATCCACTGTTTCCTTAATGCTGGGTTTTTTGGGAAGCTGAATAAGGTTATCTTTCCGTCACAACCAAAAACCACTTATTTAGTGCCATTGTTGATTTTGTGGTCTAATAACAAAATGACAGCGCTGTCGACGGCTTCTGTAACCCGAACAAAGCTTGTTAATGGGTGCACTCTTGCTCTCGCTTTGGTTGATATGCGCACACGCTCATCCGGGAGAAGTGCCCATACAAGCAATTCCGCCTTTATGCCATCATACAGCGCCATACTCGAAAAAAAACTTTCCTGAAGGAGTGTATATGGCAATGAAATACTCCGTCATGCGTCCAACTCGTTTTTTGAAATTTTGGCGATGTTTAGTATGAGAATCCAACTTCAGTGTAAAGTCAGAATGCATGAAATAGCATTAGACCCGCCCTTTAATGGTATGTAAAGCAGAGCATAGTTTCTGGTTTTATTCTTTTGATTCCCTGAGAAATATGATTCAGAATTAATGTCCCTTAATGATATTTCACTTCTGTTTTTTCCCTCAGACCTGAATTAGAGGAGGAGAGAAATGCCCTGATACTTCAGTCTGCAGCCAATAAGAAGCAGCTTAAGGAGATTGAGGACCAAATCCTGGAGACTCTGCAATCCTCAGAGGGGAACATCCTGGAAGACGAGAGTGCCATCCAGATCTTGGATGCTTCCAAGATAATGTCTAATGAGATTACTAAGAAACAGCAGGTGTAGTGCATCAAAGAGCGGGTTTAGAAGAAATCCCTTTATTAATACCATGATAGTTTCTAGTTTAACCTTTGTGCTTTGCTATGAACTTTCAGATCGCAGAGAAAACTGAGATTGAAATAGCTGAGTCGAGGGAGGGCTACAGAGCCATCGCTAAGCACTCCTCCATCCTCTTCTTCAGTATCGCAGACTTGGCCAACATCGACCCCATGTATCAATACTCACTCAACTGGTTTGTCAACCTCTATGTCAACTCCATACATGACAGGTGGGGAATAACTGCACACGAGTTTACAAATTATGCAGTTTTCTTTGCATTCACACTTATTGTGCATATGTATTCTACAGCAACAAATCTAAGAATCTAGAGAAGAGACTCCGATACCTGACTGATCATTTCACCTATAACCTGTACTGCAATGTGTGCCGTTCTCTCTTCGAGAAGGACAAACTCCTCTTCTCGTTCCTGCTCTGTTCTAACTTACTGCTGTAAGATCAAAGTTCAAACAAATCAAGCTTTGAAACAGTCCTGAATACAACATTGTCATGTTACCATATAGTGTTGATTTAATCTGTGCAATAAACTTGATCTTTCTAAGGGCTAAGAAAGAGATTGAGTACTCTGAATTTATGTTCCTACTTACTGGGGGTGTTGGCCTTCAGAACAACGTCTCCAACCCTGATCCAAACTGGCTGCCTGACAAGAGCTGGGAAGAGATCTGCCGGGCCAGTGATCTTCCTGCCCTTCAGGGCCTCAAGTATGAAGTCTCTGCCATGCCATCTGAAATTAATGAAATGTTAAGGCCAATTCACACCCCACTGACAAACGCCAACAAACACCAACAAACAAGTTGGCCGTTGGATTAGAATGTTATGAAAAATAACTGTCATGTTCACACTGCCCCAGCAGACACCAACAAACGCTGATTGAACATGTTCAGTCGGGTGACAACAAACCCTGACCAACGCCAACAGAGGCCGACTGGGGTAACACACTGATCCGACAAAACCCAACAAACATGTTTGTTGGTGTTTGTCTGTGCGGTGTGAATTGGCCTTTACATTTGCATGTTATATCAAGTTTTGTGCAGCTGTTAATATGACACATTCTTTGGCTGAATATAGGGAGAGCTTCAGTAAGAGTCCTGAGAGCTTCCTGCCCATTTATGACAATAAGGAGCCATACAACACAACTTTGCCCAAGCCCTGGTGTGATAAACTCAACGAACTTCAAAAAATGATCATTTACCGATGCCTTAGGCCTGATAAAGTGAGTTCTCATTGATTTTAAAATTGACATGTTCTTATATATAACATAAGTATAGGTATAGTATCACATAATTTTTAGCTATTTTAATTTGACTTTATCCTTTCCTCAAAGATTGAGCCGGCAATCAGAAAATTTGTGACTGACAAATTGGGAAAGAGATTTGTTGAACCACCTCCGTTTGACCTCAGTAAGAGCTACTGTGACTCCAACTGCACCATTCCACTGGTGTTCATTCTCTCTCCTGGAGCAGATCCTATGGCTAGTGAGTTTTTTAATCACTCCAGCTTAAATAGGACAATATATTTCTCTCATTTAGAGTATGCTTAATTTTCCACTAAGTACACTTAGGGAAAACACTTCTACACAACTTTTCTAACCACAAGGTAGAGGTAGAAATTGCATTTGTGTGTGTGATACAACTGTCAAAGCAAGAGTCATTGAAAAACAAAGACATCTATCTAACACGTGTGTAGTTGACAATTAGTAAATAGTGCAGACGGAATGCAGGATATGCGTGAATGTAGAATCTAGAATGTAGAAGTTGGAAAAGACATCTTTGTGTTTATAACACATTATTTGATTACGTCTATAAGTAAATTCATAATTAGTTCTCTTAAAATCAAGTAGGTTTGGCAAACCCTGGTGGGGGTGTATAATATCAATTTCGTGTTAAACTTGTCAAATACTACATTGAAACACTGTTTTGCCTTTTCCTTAGGTCTGCTGAAATTTGCCAATGATAAGAACATGGGTGGTTCCCAATTTAAATCCATCTCTCTGGGACAAGGCCAGGGTCCCATAGCAGTAAAGATGATCCGCTCGGCCATGAAGGAGGGCACCTGGGTGTGCTTGCAGAACTGCCACCTGGCTGTGTCCTGGATGTCCACTCTGGAGAAGATCTGTGAGGACCTCTCCCCGGACTCATGCCATTCAAACTTCCGTCTTTGGCTCACCAGCTACCCATCACCCATGGTACACATACTGTACACTTCTGAGTAGACACTTTACTTTGAACTATAATTATTGTATAATCAGTTCTTTATGTTCCTGTATGTCCTGTATGAAGGATATAAGCTGTTTGCTCTGTTAGTTTCCAGTGACCATCTTGCAGAATGGAGTGAAGATGACCAATGAGCCTCCCACTGGCTTGAGGTTAAATCTGTTGCAGTCGTATATTTCTGACCCCATCTCTGACCCTGCATTTTTTGCAGCCTGTCCTAATAAAGAGCCAGTGAGTACAGTAACTGTTTGTGGTCTTATGGTGAATCTTCCTCATGTTTTGCATATTCTGTAAGAGTATTTTATTACTGACTGCTGTTGTGTAGGTTTGGGAGAAGCTCTTGTACGGGGTTTGCTTCTTCCATGCTCTTGTCCAGGAGAGGAAAAAGTTTGGGCCATTGGGTTGGAACATTCCTTATGGATTTAACGAGTCAGATCTGCGCATTAGTATTAGACAGCTGCAGGTAAAGCACCTGAATTCTCACCACAGTGTCACCACATTATTTATAGTGTTTAATAGCACTCTGGTGGAAATTAAGATTTTTAGATTAATAAAATGCCAGGCTCATTTATCTTTTCTATGTCTAATTTCATAAGCATTTTATTTGTCCTAAATACATTTAAATAATAAGTCTCATATTACATTGCAAGCACTTAATGTACACCAAGGGTACTACATTTAATTAGGGTCCCTTTTTGTTTGGTATTGTGGAAATTATATTATTATTCAAATTATATTTATGCACCGTTCAAAAGTTTAGGGCCATTAAGATTTTATAAATTGTTTTTGAAAGAATTGTTTTATCCTCACACAAGACTGGATTTATTATTAATATTTTAAAATGTAAAGCTACTTATAGTCAGTAGAATGTCTTTTGGGGGAGCATCAAATAAAGAGTTAGCAGATATTAAGTAGACAGTCTACTAATACTCTTCTAATACTCTAATGAGAGTTAGCTGACATGTAGATTCAACATTACTTATAGTCAACATAATGTGGAGATGGTGGTCCAGTGGGTTAAACCACTGAAATGATATGCAGAAGGTTGCTGGTTCTATCCCAGCGGTCACCACCAGTGTGTCCTTGAGCAAGGCCCCCACTCCACGTTGCTCCAGGGGGATTGTCCCTGTAATAAGTGCACTGTAAGTCGCTTTGAATAAAAGCGTCTGCCAAATGCATAAATGTAAATGTAATGCATAAATGTAAATGTCTAAAGGGGACCATCAAAAAAAGTGTTACCAGTATAATAATGAAATCTATACAAAAATGAAGGCATGAAAAAGTGTCCTAGACAGTTTAATGTGACCTTAATATAACAGTTGAAATCTGTTAAACAAAGATTGGAAAAAGGTATAATTTACTTTCTGTTCTTCAGCTCTTTGTGAATGAGTACCAGGAGGTTCCCTTTGAGGCCATCACATATCTGACTGGAGAGTGTAACTACGGAGGACGTGTAACAGATGACTGGGACCGTCGCCTCCTCATGACAATCCTCGCTGACTTCTACAACAAAGACATTATTGACCACCCACGGTACTCCTTCTCCCCCAGTGGCAATTATCATGCCCCTCCGAAGTCCATATATGAAGACTATGTGGAGTTTATCAAGGTACGACTTTATGTTATGATAGCTGCTGACCTCGGACTATATTCAAACTCTCATGAAGCAATGATAATATAATCCACTGCATATGCGCCACAGAACCTGCCTTCTACCCAGCATCCCGAGGTGTTTGGCATGCATGAGAATGTGGACATCTCCAAAGACCTTCAACAGACAAAACTACTATTTGATTCCCTCATCCTGACCCAGGGTGGTGGCTCAAAAGGAGGGGGCGGCTCTGGCGGGGATACCACTCTACTGGACGTTGCTAATGACATCCTGTCTAAAGTAACTCATCATTCTTAAGATTAGAAATAGTTATTGGGTTAAAAAGTTATTTGCAAATGACGTTCTGATTTCGGTCATGCAGCTTCCCGGTAATTTTGACATTGAGTCTGCCCTTGTCAAATTCCCTGTGTGTTATGAAGAGAGCATGAATACGGTGCTTGTGCAGGAGATGCAACGGTATAACAAGTGAGTCCTCAGAGCTCATTTTGGATCCAAAATGTCTATAGAAACAATTCATATTTGAAGATGTTTATTCAATCATTTCTGTGTACTTTCTTCTCTCAGTTTGAGCAGTACTATACGTGTGAGTCTGCAGAACCTGATAAAGGCCATTAAGGGGCTGGTGGTGATGGATGCAGAGCTAGAGGCTATAGCTGGTAGTCTGCTGGTGGGGAAAGTGCCAGAAAAGTGGGCCAAATGCTCCTATCCCAGTCTCAAGCCATTGGGCAGCTATGTCACTGACTTCCTAGCCAGACTAAAATTTCTGCAGGTCAGTGACCACACACAGACAACTCCTCACAGATGCCAAAGTGAAAATTGGATAACACTTTATTTTACAGTGTCATTGTTACATATCTTACATGTAGTTACTATAGTAATAACTATAAATTATGCATGATAACATGAAACTAACCCTAAACTAAAATCAAACCCTAATCCTAAACTTATAGGAAGTACAGGTAGTTACTTAATATTACTCAGTACTTAAATGTGTAATTTTAAATTAAAGTGTAACTGGAAATTGCACTGTAAAAAAAATTAGTAACATGTTAATTGGTTTGTAAGTTACCTGTAAAGGTTATTAATGTTTAACATTTATGTAACATTTATTTAATGTTTAACATCCATTTTATTTTACTGTAAAATATATGGTTTCTGCAAGTAAAAACTATGAATTACTAGATAATTCATGTGTGTTACCCTGATGGTGTTTTGCGATTGCGAACAGACTGAGGGGGACAACACCCCCCCCCCCCCCCCATATATATATATATATATATATATATATATATATATATATATATATATATATATATATATATATATATATATATATATATATATATATATATATATATATATATATATATATATATATATATATATATATATATATATATATATATATATATATATATATAATACTTTTATTCAACGGTGCATTAAATTGATCAAAAATAATAGTAATGATAAAAAAAAAATTCCAAATTGAAAAAATAATGAGAAAAATATTAAGCACAATGTTTTTCCACATTGATGATAAGTTTCTAGAGCAGCAAATTATCATATTCAAATGATTTCTCAAGGATCATATGACACTGAAGACTGGAGTAATGTTGATGAAAATTAAACTTTGTCATCACAGGAATAAAATACATTTTGAAATATGTTCAAAATAGAAAATAGTTGTTTTTAATCGTAAAAATATTTCAATATTTTTTTTTTTTTTTTGTCAAATCAAGTAAATTGAACAAAAAAAAATATTATTTGTCTTTGTTAATGTGTGTCTGTGTCTTATTGTTTTCCAGGAGTGGTATGACACCCAGAAGCCCCATGTATTCTGGTTGTCTGGGTTTTTCTTCACTCAGGCTTTCATAACAGGAGCCTTGCAGAACTACGCCAGGAAGTACTCCATCCCCATTGACCTGCTTGGCTTTAATTATGAGGTATCCTCTGCTGCAACTGTTTTAGAGTACTTTCATCAGAAAGAGACTATTTGAGAGCTACATTTTGTTCTTTGTTGCTTCAGGTTCTGTCATTCGACACCTCCGACTCATCTCCTGAAGATGGAGTCTACATTCATGGCCTTTTCCTGGATGGCGCTCGTTGGGATAGAAAAAGGCAAGAGATGAGAGGCAAAATGCTGGAAATAATCATTTTTGAGCTATATTTTAATGAAATATGTTCTTCCTTGCAGTGGAGTGTTGGCCGAACAGTATCCAAAAGTTTTATTTGATGCAGTCCCTATCATCTGGATCAAACCAAGTAAGACAATAAATGTTATGTAATAATTATTAAATACGTCTATATCTATCACCTCATGCTTTTGTTGTTACTTTGCTCCACAACCTTTCTCAACCTGTCTTTAGCAGACAAGAAGGGCATGGAAAACCCCCACAGCATCTATGTGTGTCCCCTGTACAAGACCAGTGAGCGTAAAGGTACGCTGTCCACCACTGGCCATTCAACCAACTTCGTCATCAGCATGATGCTCAAAACAAGCAAGCGTCCTCAGCACTGGATCAAGAGAGGCGTGGCTTTGCTTTGTCAACTAGATGATTGAACCCCTTTGACTTCTGAACCAGCACTTTATTTACTGTTCTCACACACGGCTTTTATGATTTTCCACTGTGTCCATTAAATAAATGATTATCTCAGCAATTGATTTTAAACATTTTTTAACAAACACTGTCATAATTCGATAGGATTGTCCTCTTTACATGCCATTGTGGTTTTCAAGTACTTCTAGAATATCTACTTTGATATTTTAATCCAGGAGAACCAGGCAAGAAAAATAATATTTTTCAGTATAGAAATTGAATAAGATCTAAAGAACACAGAAAGTCCGGTAATATTTATATATTTGTTGTAATCTTCTATACTGTCCATAACTGAAAACATTATGGACCCCTTGCATTAAAATATATAATTAAAATAATACTTAAAATAAATGCAACTTTCACAAGGACAAATTATTAGGATATATTATATTATGCATAATTATAAAAAAAATGCTAAACCTATATGCTTATATTTTGTAGAAACAATTCAGTAAACATAAAACATTTCTCCATGATACAGTCTATATTAATATAATAATAAAATATTTTCAACTCAGGGAGAGATTGTTATACATTTCAGTGTGTTATTAAGTTCTTAGCAAATGTAGCTTAGTGCTTAAAAGGGCATATTTTTTTGCTTTCCTACAAACTGGCCTACATTACTGTACATTAAACATTAGGATTGAATGGAATAGGGTGGACCAGAGTGGGAATATATTATATTCTTGCTTTTAAGTACAAAGGAATATTGTTCTTTTTTTCTGTTGTGATTTAATAATTCATACATCAGTGTTAATGTGCGTCTCTTGTGGGTTTTGCTTTATTAATCAATGCACAGCTTCCTGTTTCTCTGTGAGGATATGCCTTACTTTCCACTGTGAATTTCAAGCCGTGTGGTGAAGGTTCAATTCAAATAGACAGCGGAATACAAGATAAAGCGTGGCCTATTGCATATGTTCCTAAGAACATTAACTCTCAGGTCAGCTGGTAGGGTAGAATTGCAAGACTGGCTGCAGTGGGTCAAAGCCAGGTGTTGGTTGGTTGGCCCAGGCCCCATGAGCGAGTATTTTTAACCATGCAGGGATATAAATAGAGTGTAAAGCGGCCAAAAACACTACAGATACAACTGCCACGACTGTTTTCAACATTTCCTGTTGCCTCAAGGTAGAATGAACATTTGCCTTTGAATTGAGCATATATAAACAGATTATTCCTCCTGGAAAAGCTCTAGCTACAGAAATAGATTGCATGGGATGTGTTGCATGTTTACAAAACATTCTCAAAGTAATATTAGACAGTCATTTAACGAATGAAGTTACCAAAGCAGCTAGTTATTAGGCTCTTACTATTCCTTTACATTCATTTGAAATATGAATTTTACATTTTAACGCAGCAACCACAGAGTTTTGAGTGCCGGTTCAAGCCAGATCAGTTGAAACTAGAGCAGATATTTTCAGCTACGGCTATTGTAAACCAATGCTCGCATGCATGTACAATAGTCTCTTGTAAAACAAAAATGTGCTTAACATTGAATAGAGTCAAGCTAGCAGGATGCTAGTTGCATTTTACATAATATGCAATGTTTTCCTATATTAGACCCGTCCGTTTATTGTGGTGGCAAATTTACCCTTCAGGGTATAAATGGTGAATAAGATACTGATAAATTAAAGTCACTGTTTTTTTTCACATTGTAAGGACAGAAAAAGCCATTTTCTGGTTTTAGTTGCCAAATTAGTTCATTACTGAAAGATGGAGGAGGTGTATGATGCTGTGGAGGATGACTGGGATGAGGATGAAGATGAGGCCACTCAGTACATGATTGAACAGAGTCTATTGGAGTGCAGCAAACATGCTGATTCATCTACCAGGTACAGGTAAATCCCACCATTTTAATGCACTAATAGTGTGTGTCTTATGATCGAACATTTTGTTTTGATGTGCCTCAGCAGTGATCCATTAGACCTCATTGACCATGAGGAAATTTTCACTGCTATACAAGCTGGTAAGAGCTAAATCCTCCAAAAATGTCCATGAGCATTTCCAGTGTTCCTCTGTAGAAGTTGTGACGTCTACCTGGACGTTCATTCCAGGTAATGAGGATGCTTTGAAGGTCCTGGTGCAGCGCAAAGAGGCTCTGTCTAACGCAGACAACAAGGGCTGGATCCCATTGCATGAGGCAGCGGTGCAACACAAGAGGAGCATTCTGGAGATCACTTATGCAGGTCCATGAGATATATCTATAGTTACCTCACTAACCCCCCAAAACCATGTTGAATTATTTCTTAATGAGGCTTCCTCATTCAGCTTCTCCTCAGGGGTCAGGGCAGTGCCGTACTCTAAGAGGGGAGACTCCGTTGTTTCTCACTGTTTTCCACGGCCTCAGAGAGAATGCCACATTCCTGCTGCAGAACGGCTGTGACCCTGACTGCAAAAACGAGGATGATGACTCCGCATTGGTTGCAGGTGTGGAACACAGTGCTATTTATAGCGAACTGTTTACTGATTAGAACCACAAGATAGAGTTTTTAGTCGCATTGTTGTTTTGATGTTATACTGATAAATGACATTCTGCAGTTCAGTGTATTCCTTTAGTATTAAGTAAAGTTTAGCACCCAAGACAAGGCCAGGAATGCACAATACACAGTATAAGCCACACCATATACTGGAATATTAGAGATTTTTTTAATTAATTTGGATTAATTAAATTCTGCAAACCCATTATCTATAATTTTAAATTCTAATTTTTTTTTTTACATTCCTATATTTTTACATTTTTACTCTTGACTCTTATCATTTTTCATATTGTAGCATAATGTTGTGTGATCACTTCACTTAAAGCAGAAGTTCTCAATCAGGGGGCTGTGGCCCACTAGAGGGCTTCAGCAAACTTAGGGCATCAAGATGACTTAAATTAAATTAAATTAAAATGTAATTTAAATCAAAATGATTGCCATTATTTTAACTCACTTAATTTTTATTTCTTTTAAACGTGTGATTCATAGATGTGAAAAAGTCAATTAATAATATCTTAAAACATGGTAGGCATTTTTATAATGAATTTGCAGTTATGCCAGGCTCTACGCCATTTCTTTGGGTAGAAATTGTGAGTAAAACATTTTTTTTTTTTTTAAATCCTCATCATTAATCCTTTGAATGTCGTTGGGGACAATTGAGGACCTTGGAAAGGTTGATAACCACTGATTAATTGATTTTTAGTGTTTTATTGGTAATACTTTACACTTTTTTGGTTACATTGTCAGTAAATAAACTACACCTGTTTTCACTCAAAAACACCTAGAATAATATTATAATAAATGGCTATAACTTGCTGAGGGATTGTTACATGTAGACAAAATTTAATCTGGGAATCTAAAACAACCAAGTCTAACTTTCTGAAGGAAAAAATCCAAACTTCAAAGCTCTGTTTGAGTTCACAGTAAAAACACCTAATTTTTGCTGCCGTTTCTCTTAAAATTCCATTAATTTAATCCATTCTCAGACTAAATAAATGTAAAATTGGGACTTCAAATGAGCTAGATGGAAACATCAGGTTCTCCTGTTTAAAATTATATATGGCACTTGATGCTAACTGCTAGAATGGGTGAGAAAAACAAAGAAAAACAGAGGCAATTTGTATGAGTTTCTTTGTTCTGCTAAACACAAAAGAAGATATTTTGAAGAATGTCTGTAACAAAGCAGATAGAGCAACCATTGACTACCATAGTAGGGGAAAAAATACGAGTCAGCTCTCCTACAGCCCTACACCCCTTCTCGAACTCTTTGCTCTTCTTCGGGCTTTTAGCCGTGCTTCTCCTCGCCTCTGGAACTCTCTCCCAGTCAGCATCCGCAATTCTGATTCGTTATCTCCATTTAAAACCAGACTTAAAACCCATTTATTTAGACTAGCTTTCCCTTCATGATTACTGTGTGCACTCACTTTTAGCACTTTGTTTTTGTGATAGTCATGTTTGTAAATGTTGTTTTCTTTATGGTTTATTGGTATTGCTCTTTACTGTTAATTTTTTATTTTAATTTTTTATTGTTGCTACTTTGATGTATGGTGACCTTGAGTGTTCTGAAAGGTGCCTTAAATAAAATGAATTATTATTATTATTATTATTATTATTATTATTATTATTATTATTATTATTATTATGGTAAAGTGTTACCATTTTATTTTAAATGTATTTAGACAAAGTAGTGTCGAAAACTGTGAAACTAGTTCTTTTTTTATTTTATTTTTTAGTATACAAATGAAAACAGTTATCAGCCTGAATTTTAACATCATTGCATCCTTTATAAGAGATGATAGACTGCATTTGACACAAGTCTACTAAATACATAAATTGACTTTTTTCCAGCTGTAAAGAATGACCAGTATGACCTGGCTCTGCTGCTGCTACGATACAATGCCACAGTGGACCAAAAAGGAAGTCTTCAAAGAACCGCTCTGCATGAAGCTTCCGTGCTTGGCTTGGACAACTTTGTATACCTGCTCCTACAATCTGGCGCTGACCCTAATGCCATTGATGTCTGTGAACATACTCCTTTAGGACTTGCGGCTCAAGCTGGACATTTTAACGTTGTGGAGGTTCTACTTCAGAAAGGTGATTTTGAAATGTTTGAAATGTTTGAGTTTGAAATGATGTGAAATGTGGCTAGAAATTCAGTAGCCTATCTGACTTGATTTTGTTTTTTTACTGCTATCTGTCTGTCTGCTGGACATTGATCACTTCTAATAATATTTAATCCGCTCATGTTCAGGGGCCAGTGTGTGGTCCAAGCCTCATTTTCCAGGTTCAGCCTCAGTTTTATTCGATGCTGCGGCTTCTGGAAACCCTGATATCATTTCACTGCTGCTGGAGTATGGAGCTGATCCCAACGTGCCCACCGACACAGGCCATCTGCCCATCCACCGTGTAGCCTACCGCGGGCATCTACTGTGAGTAACTCACTGATGGGTTAATCAACATAGTGCTTACCCTTGATCCAACCAGAAGTCACAGAAAAATCTGTTTGTGTCTTTCATAGAGCGCTGGAGCAGCTGATCCCAGTGAGTAAGAAAGAGGTGATCAAAGAGAGCGGCATGAGCCCTTTACACTCTGCTGCGGCAGGCGGTCACTCGCAGTGCCTGGATCTGCTCCTGAGTTCTGGGTTTGACCCTAACTTCATGTTACACCCCAGAGTGCGCAGGAACTATGAGGACGAGCGCAGGTCAGCGCTGTTCTTCACTGTATCGAATAATGACGTCCAGTCAGCTAGGCTGCTCCTGGAGGCCGGAGCCATGCCCAATCAAGACCCAGTCAACTGCCTGCAGGTAGCCATGCGACTGGGCAACTACGAGCTCATCAACACTCTGCTACGCTACGGTGCTAACGTAAACTACTACTCCCGTGTCAACACCACCCACTTCCCTTCCGCACTTCAGTACGCACTAAAAGATGAGGTGATGCTGCGCATGCTACTCAATAATGGCTATGATGTGCAACGCTGCTTTGACTGTCCATACGGACAGGCCTCACATGTGCCTGTGGATTACGAGGGCTGGAGCGCCTCTGTCATCAAAGACGTGGTGGTAAGACCAGTTGATGTGTTTGTATCAAAGAATATGATCTGATGTTGTTTTTTATCAACCAAAAAATTACAAATCTGTGATCATTTACTCACCTTCACGTCATTTCAAACACTACTGTTCAAAAGTTTGGGGTCAGTCTTTTTATATATATATATATATATATATATATATATATATATATATATATATATATATATATATATATATATATATATATATATATATAAAGAAAGTAATACTTTTATTCAGAAAGGACGCATTCAATTTATCAAAAGTGACAGAAAAGATATCTATTGCATCAAAGAATCCTGAAAAAAAAGTATCAGTTTCCACAAAACTATTAAGCAGCTCAACTGTTTTCAGCATTGATAACAATATGAACTCTTATGCTGCAAATCATCATTAGAATGATTTCTGAAGGATCATGTGACACTGAAGACTGGAGTAATGATGATGAAAATTCAGCTTTGCCATCACAGGAATATATATATATATTTTGTATATATATATTACAATAGAAAATTTAAATTGTAATTGTAATACTGTATTTCACAAACAATATTACTGTTTTTTTATGTATTTTTGATCAAATAAATGCAGCCTTGGTGAGCATAAGAGACTTTTTTCAAAAATCTTACCAACCTCACATGTTTAGAATGTGACTATCATTCTTCTGCAAAACACAAAAGATATTATGAAGAATGTGGGGTCCAAACAAAATTAGACCCCACTGACTCATTTTATCAACAAAAACAAACAAACAAAACTTATTTTGTGAAGAAAGAATGTCATACATATTTGTAACAACATGAGAATGAGTAAATGATGACAGAAGTTTCATTCTTGGGTGATCCCTTTATAAATCTAAACTCATTTTTGTGCAGTTCTGTGAGGTGATCACAGTGTACTGGCTCAAGCACATCTCAGCCCAAGTAGTGAGAATCATGTTGGATTACGTTGATCATGTGACTCTCTGCTCCAAACTGAAGACTGTTCTGGTTGAGCAAAAACAGTGGCCGGAAATATGTAAGATTCAAGGTGAGTCTCCTGTCACATCTTGCGATTGAGATTCAGAAAACCTTTAACAGGAATTTCTCAGAAGGGCTGGCTGCATAAACTGCTAATAGTCTTACAACTTAGTCATATTTTTTCCGTCCCTCTGGTCATTTTTATCCGAAATGAATGAAATGTAAAAATTGAGTGTTCATTGGAGTGGTTCAAGACCCTAGGACTTTTGTTGCACTTCAGCCACGAATACACACAGATGAGGATTAAGACTGTTCATAACTTTTTCTTAAGTCAGTAACATAAAAATGTACATTGGTCTAATTTGATGCCGAAAAGTAGACTGATTACACCAACTTCTAGTAATTAAGACACATTTTTGGCTTTATGTTTATGCAACTGGCCCCCTGATGTATCTCAAATGCACTGTGTTATACTTGTCATAAGTGATTAGATCAATAGATTGAAATGCAGCACTTCAAAATATATTAATGTATGTTTTCGGCTTTCATCAGAAAACACTCGAAGCCTGAAGCATCTCTGCAGACTGAAGATTCGTGATTGTTTGGGTCGTTTGCGTCTGAGGGCTCCAGTTTTTATCAGTTTCCTGCCTCTGCCTGCCAGTCTCAAAGACTATATTCGCTTCAAAGAGTATGATATTTACAGTAGAGGAAGTATGACAGAATAGGAGTAAAACTGGATAAATTGGTACATGAAGAAGCTGCTGATAACAAAACTTTATGGATATGCTGTTTTTACTTTTTATTGAAAAAGAAATGTTGTGAAATATTCATTTGTTTAAAATACAGTGGGGTCACAATGAAAATATTTGATTCAAAATGTAATTTAAATTTGGAAAGACATGGTTTAGGATTTTGGCTAATTTAAAACTTGAAACAAATATATAATTGTGCAATATTTCTAGGTGAATAATCAAATAAGCACATTTGTGAAACTGATCATGTGACTTTTTGTACAGCTGTCAGATGTTCTTCCTGAGATGCATCAAATCATGCATTATGTTTCTCACAAATGTGTGGAGGTCATGCAGCTGGAGTGCTGCTGTCCTCACAGTCAAAGGAGATCAAACTTAAATATTACGATTTGTACAATTGACATTTTCTCTCAAATTATGTTTATTGTAATTGGATATATTTGTAGGCCTATTAGAAATATACTAAATAGAAGCATTTTCACTAGTAGACCCCGCTGTATGTGATTTAAATATGTGAGTTGTATAGGCTATGTTAGAGTTAAATTAATTATGTAATAGCCTAGCTAGCATACGCCTCCATCTTTTGAAGTCATGTCACGTGATTATATTGCATAAATGTAATGTTTCTGGGAGGGTGGAATTACACAAATATACGCAGTGACTTTCCCAAAGAGTTTATTGTCAGACAGCTCGACGATTCGTTCTTGGCTCCTCTTGTAAACGTTCTGGCCATCTGTGAAGCTGCCCGTGCGCCAGCGATCAACGCTCGCGGTCGTGACGTCTAGACGCTGCGCAGTTCACAGTAACGCCACTGGGGGGCGTCAGGCTACGTGAATGTAAACAGAGTGACGCCAGAGTTTTGCAGTGGTGGGGAAGGTATACGTCACAGGCATAATGGCGGAGGCTGGTTGAGAAGGAGAATTACTCCGAGAAGCGGCATTGAAACCAACTTCATCGCCAGCTGATTAGGTGACCGCAGGTCCGACAAAATGGCTTGCAATTTCAGCCAGGAGAGAAAAATCGACAAGGAGAGCAGCAAGGCCGGCGGCCTAACATTGGAGGATGGCGACAGCAAGAAACAATTGTTGTCAGCCTCTAGCACGGCCACATCCAAGCAAAATGGCGATCAAGCTGAATGTGAAGACGAGCAAATGTCTGAACAAGATGCTTCTGAGCGGCGGAGGGCAGGGCTTTCGGACCTGAAAAATTGCGGCGGTTCGCCCTCGACACTACCGAGGTCGACCGAGGAGCTGCCAAGAAGGAATTTTCAGATTCCGAGGAAAATCAAGGAGCGGAAAGGTTGTGTGCCCCATTACTACCACTACTAACGTTGCTGCCATTCCCGAAATGCACTGTTTCTGTTTCACAGCTTTCAAGTTCGCTAAATTCGCGCTCTTTGGCGCTTGGGGTGAAATTAATAGACCTGTATTGATATATAAACGGGGATCTATATAACAAACCACGTGATCGGCCTGAAAGGTTTGCACTAGTTACTAAATTGATTTTGTGCGAGTGCATTGCTCGGAGCTGCAGGTAAGCAAGGCGCTCCAATGCAACTCGCGCAGCAGCACGTGAGGATTAGATTCCTCCGCGGCATTTAACGAGTATATCAAAGACGTGCATTTTCGTCTCGCGGTTGTAAACCTCAACGAGGCCGGTGTCATTGCTTTGCTATTGGGCTCCACCGTGCACACTCCTCCTACACCGTACAGTACTCCCGCACCACATGACACACTTCTTCCCCTCCTCATCAATGGCACCAGTGTGATTCAGTTGACCACTGCATTTCTGCACGACGTTTGAAACACCTGTCAGTCCTGAACAACCAGCCTTATTTGGACACCTCATTCATTCCGTACTATTTCCTTATAGTGCGAAAGAATTAAAGATATGATATCTTGCCAACAGAAAAACACTGCCCGAATGAAAGCGAAACTTGTTGGTTCTAGTGCAAGGTTTTTTTTGTAGGCGCTTTATCTTCTGTTTTATACGGCAAAAATTGTCTAAATAATTATTCTAAAGAGGACTAACCATTTTAAATACATTTTAACCCCGGTTTTTCGTAAATGTTTTGATAAGTGAATCGACCAAGCTGATTCGTTTGGTCATTATGAGTTTATCGGCATCGATTAACGCAACCAACAAAATATTCGATATTTTACTTATTGATTGTTTTTTTTTATTGTTTTTTTTTTATCGTGTCTTGTTTGGCAGTGATATTTTGTATCAACATTCTTTAACCGTTGTCTATTAAAACCCAATTTCACTAGTTTTGATCTATATTTTGTTTTGCATTGAATGGCAAGATGCATCACATTTTCTTGTCAGGTGATGCGCAACTCTTTATTATGCATTCCTGTTGAGAAAAAAAATCAAAAGACACTATACAGCTTCTATATTTTACTTGCCAGTTGAATGCATTGATGTTGTTTTGATCTAATGAGCTCTGTCTTGTGCTGTCCTCCAGGTCTCCTTCAGCATTTGTCTCCAGATTCCAGAGAATTTGAGGAAGTTGTGAAGCTTCTGTCCTCGTTCTACCTGGACGCCACCTCCCGTGGGACTTTTACCTACACCAAAGCTTCTCTCATTCACAACGAACTCTTGGAGAAAGAGGTGAGCGCTGCTTGCAATCGTAAAAGACTAGATGATTGAATTACTGGTCAGGTCACTTGGGGGCAGTTTTCAGTGAATCAAATACTGATATGGAATAATTCAACTTTTTTTTGTCTTCACAGTTCATCGAGAAGAAAAGGGAACTGAAGCAGAATAGCAGGACAGAGGCAGAACTTGCAGAATCCTATGCTTTTCTGCTACCTGAGAGGAATAAGGTGAGGTTGTGTTTGTTTTGTTTAACGTGGCATGATATCTGTGAGTGTTGTTTTAATTGTAATATTAACATTTTAAGACTTTTGTGCAGTCTGTGCTTGACCTCAGAATTTTGTACTACTACATATCCTAAACAAAACTCGTATTACTCTCGTACTCGTAATATTCTCCTTCTGTCGTTCCTGTTAAGTTACTAAATTGTAACGTGTTTATAATGCATTTACAACATAATTACTACAATAATTATAATATTGGCAGTACTTAGAATTTTTGAGGATATATGGCATAACATGTAAATGTGAGTAGTATTTCTTTGAAAGGGTTTTAAAGGGCATCATTTAGCGATAAGTCTTGGTCAAAAGTATGGCCAACCAAAGGAATATCTGATTTTCTTTACCAGGCTCAATTGATCTGCGAAAAGGGTCTTACTGTGGGACATTCGCGGGTCAACAATCTGGGAAGCCCCCTCAAAGGTGAGTGTTGTGCTTCCAGTGAGTTTGTTTAGCTGTAATCCTTTGCTTGTGACAGGAGTCCTGGGAGGATTTTGTATTTCTGTGATCACTTGATCTTGTGGTTTAGGGTAGTTGAATTGGTCAGGGTCAAAAAGACCACTGCTCCATAGTTTCTTGTCATCACTGGGTCAAATAAATGTTAATAAACCAAACTCGCTACAGACGCTCATTTTTGGTTTTAAGTAACATCTGTTTTATATATTGGTCACCCCTATTACCTCTTTCTATTTTCAGAGCGTGTTTGAGGTTTTAGAAGTAACATTATGTTCATTTTCTTTCTTGTCTGAGGGATTTGAGGCAAATTTCTGAGACATGATCTTTGTATGGTTTAGTGAAACAGCTGCTGTGTGTTTAGAGACATTCACAAACCCAATTTTGTTAGTCTTGTAAATGCGAATAGGATCGCCTTAACTGGTGAAATTAAATAGTTTCTGTAAATATTTAATTTTAGCAAACATAGAGACTCTGCATTCCACATGCATTGCTAACAAATTTCTTGGGATTACCCCAGGGCTTTTTATGGGTCACAGGAATGTCTCCCCAAGTAACTCTCCTATCCTTGATTAACTCCAACTTTTTTCTATTTTTAGGGGTTTACCTCTCAAAATACTCAGATTTGTTACAAATGAATCCATTTGAAGTGGGTGCTGCTGGAGACATAATAATATTTAAAGTCATGAAGGTAAGTCAGTGACGGGGTCCAACATTTACACTTGCCAAGCATCAAATGTGACAAAGTCTCTTTCAAAAATAAAAACTACATAAACTTCACTGTGGTTTCAAAAACAACTGTGACCTTTTGTCTTTTTCTGCAGGGTAAAGTGAAGACAATATTTGAGAACATGCAGAAAAATAATCTTGAGCCGGCCCTTAAATATGACAGCCATGTGTACAAAAATGCCAGCAAAGTGACCTCATTATTGTCATATAGGGCCTTTGAGCACACTCAGGTGAGGGAGTTTTTCAGTATGGCCTTTTGTTTTGTAATAGCTGTTCAGATAGATGACCTGTTATGCATCTAATTTCCTTCATTGTTTTATTCCAGCAATACTACTATGAATTTGCATTTGAGGAGCTACGGTCAAGGCCCAGACATGTGTTGCCATATGCGATTGTGTCTTTTCAATACAAAGGCAAAGAGTCTGCCACAGCCACGCACAGGTATGAACGGAATAACTGGTGATGTGTAGAACGTTTATTACACTCTGTTTTGATTTATTTGAAACAATTTATTCTCTCTTTTAGCAGATTAAACAGCATGTTATATGAAGGACAAAGAGGTATGATTTGTATTTCTCTTCATAGCAGCCTAATACAATGATTAGATGATTAGGCATATTTTCTAACTTGCTGTATTGTTATTACTTAATTTGATGCTTTAGTTCGACGAAGATATACAGTTTGGAGTGGTTCGCTGGTGAACAAAGGAGAGGAGATCTATCAAGTGTACATCCGGTCTTCAAGTCTCGCTCACCTTCCACTTAAACTGTGAGTCTCCTTTCTTTCGACCAATTCAATTGAACTAATGTTTTGTGCATTGGTTTTAAATTGCAGTTTTTTTCCCTTCTTCTTCAGACCAGACAAGCTTGACGTCAATATGGCTATGCACCTTGATCAAGTGAAGAGAAAGATCCCGCCTGTTCTGCTATCGTGGGAGGCGTACAGTGGATCACGAGAGGGTAGGATGAGTACCAGTGATGCTTTTCAGCCCAATACATGGCAAAACATTTAATGTGTCAGTATTGACATGATAATGTCTTGTGGTATTTTGCAGTATTGAAGTGTGGGATGTACTGCAGCCTGTATGAGGTCATGGGGAAAAGTAAACAGGAAAACAGTCTCTCGGGACTTCTGCACCGGCTTGAGAGAGAAAGAATGGTGAGCTCATTCACAGCCCACTTTACACTTTGATTGAATTAATGTCTGCAGCTTTACTCTAACCGTTACCTCCCACCCTCTACACAGTTTCATCAGTCTGTTGATAGAATCTGTGTCAGTGATGTGATATGCAGAAGTTAAACTGGTGATTTTTTTTATTATTATTATAGTCATTTTATACTATATCTCTTCACTCTAGGTTTTGGTGAAGCCATTGATAGACAAAGGATTTCTCTTCCTCCTTTCGTCCTCTCAGTTGTTCGCTACCACTGGTAGGTATATGCATAGCCTTTAATCTTGTACACTGCATTGACACTGGCGTGAAATAATGGAGGATATTTTTTTTTGTTTCTTTAAAGAGCGGCGAGGAAGAAATGACAGGGTTTTGCAGGCGCTTTTTGTTTTTCAAGAGCAAAGAATGATCTCAAAACTGAGTAAGTGTCTCTTTTTTTTTTTTTGTAGTTTCTTGAGGATTGTTTGCATTTTAAGTGTGTATGCATCACCTTGCAGTCCTTCTAATGGCTTTTGTTCTTTTATTGTGAAGTTTTGAAGAACTCTGGAGTAGATGAGGATCCTCCACTAGAGCCTAAAGACCCAATCAGCCAGCAACTAGATAATTTTGTACCCGCCCTGCATCATGGTCTCTACAAGCTGCGTGCCAATCCACCCAAAGAGCTTGCGGTGGGACTGAAACGTCAGGCGCTGGACTACCTCAACCAGAAGGAGCAAGGTGCTATCCGGCCCTTTCACATCGTAGAGTACCGGCACAGTCTGGATGATCGGACCAACCAACACCCGCCGCCTCGTCCTAAGAATATGGATTTGGCGCTGAACTCTTACATATATGGTCCGGGACAGTTCCAGCTGCCTGTGGAGGCGCTGCAGCAGGGTCTTATGGAAAGCAGACAGGAGGCAGCATCTCCCCCAGCAGGTGCAGAAGAGTACAGTCCTGTCTCAGACTGGGGAGGGTCGGATAGACAGGCGTCAAGCAGCAGTACAGTTGGGGTTTCTCAGTCTAACGGTGGTGCTCAGAGGCCACAGAGTGAGTATGACAAAGACAAGATGGAGAAATTGTTAAAGTTGATTCAGTTACATAAACGGACTTTGAGCAAGGAGGAGGGGAGTGGGCCAGAAAGAGAGGAGGAGTGGGACGCCGCTGGCCTGAAGAGGAGGCTGGAGAGGGAAGGTCCTGGAGGTGTGAGCAAGTACCTTAGGACAGGTCTACTGAATGGAGAGCCGGGGAGAGGTAAGTCTCTGCTGAAATAATGTAGAGGAGGGAACAGCATGGAGGTTGGATACCATTGTAGGGGAACTGCAGTTAGACCACATAAAAAGACCAATATGCTCAATGAAGAACAGGAGTCAAAGTTGAAGTTCAATCAGTTGACTGTGAGCTTACCGAAGACAAAGTTCTCCACACTTCCAAAGGCTGTAGAAAATGAGTACGAGAATCCAGCCTCATACTAACTTAGGATACAGAAACAGCAGTACTTATAGTTAATCAGTGGACGTCATTCCTACAGATTCTGATATGTTAACAGTCCAGATCATTCTAGCAGCATCCAAACATAGCATTCTGTTCTTTAGGCAAATGAGGTCATTATCTTTGACACACTTTATCCAATATACGTAAGAATCTTTTGTAAGGGTCACATAAATTCCGGAAGGACTCATCTGGGCTGCTGTTGAACTCTCCTGGATACTATTCCTTTGGCATGGTCACATGTCTCAAAATAATAAACATCCCCTGCAGGAACTTAGATAAAACATAGGCAATATCTTTTACCTTCAAGGCTGAGTTTTTGTCAGGAACAAAACATGAAAACTATGATTTCCATTTCATTTATAAAATACAAGAGGAGGGATGGTGAATCCTGCCCCCTCACTATACAGGGTTCTTTTTTTCTTTTTAATAAAGATTATGCAAGTTTACATTTCTAACATTTATTTTTGTGTTAAAGTGAAGGCTATATATATATATATATATATATATATATATATATATATATATATATATATATATATATATATATATATATATATATATATATATATACACACATCTCAAATGATTATGAAGGAAAAAGGATAATGCAGCTTTAGAAAAACTCTGTTTTTAGAAATCCATAAGAAAATGCTCTTTAAAAAAACACATTTGTCTTATTTAGTGCTGTTATTTAAGTAAAGGTGGTATTCAAAGGGTCTGAAAGAAGTGCAGTGTGCCTAATTAGAGACAAGGTGCTCTATCTACTTGCACGAAAGAGGTCCAGAGACGCAGAGAGAGAAGACGGCAGATTGAGGCTGATGCATCAGCCCAACCCTAAAGAGTAACTGTCTGTGAAATTATTAAAAGTGATAATATTTGCAAGAATTTGCCTGCAACTAATTTTAGTTACTTTATGACAGTTGCTTCATGAAGTGTGTTTTTCTGTATGTGTGCATTTCTTTCATGTTTTTGTTTCCAATTACACCAGCACTAAAAGGTGAATCCCATGAAACCTGTCAGGAGCATGTCTGGGTTTTGTCATCTCAAAATAAAAAATGAAAAATTAAGTTTTTCTCCAGCTCAATAGAGTATGACTGCAGTTCCTTAGAGACATGAGCTCCTTGTTGACAGCTGGTTTCTCTTTCTCCTAGTGGTGATGGACAGCATGGGGCTGTGTGACACAGACCTGCGGGAGCAAGTAAATCAGAGTGCCACCCTCCGAGACACGCATGCTTTGCTCAAACTCTTTCTCAGCACGCTCAACAGGATGGCCCAGAACTCTGACACTGCCAGCAGCCAGCCTGCCATGCTCCCCAAAGAAGTAGAGGGATATGAGCCCACTGACTCAGCCGCCCACTGTGACCTTGACCTGCGTGGCAGGCGTGCTGATGAGGAGCATGTTAACCTGGATTATTTGGAGGTGTGGACTGTTCCTTATGATATCTAAAGCCACACTCAATTTTTGTTTTAATTAACCTTTAATATGTGTGTAGGAGCAGATAGCCTGCAGCAGGAGCAGTGTGGATGTGTACAGTCCCTCTCCCAGTCTGGAGCAACAGCCCTCCCGTCCAGCAGAAGCCTCACATCAGAGCCACCATCTCTGGACAGCGTCCACCACAGGTTTGTCCTCAACTGCATGCTTGCAACAGCCTTGTTCTTAATATACACTAATTTTCAAAATTTTGTGGTTAGTTAGATTTTTTTTTAAACATTTTTGAAAGAAGTCTTAAGTTGCGATTTGTTTATAATCAAAAATATTAAATATATTAAAAAATTAAATAACTTTTCTAGTTTATTATATAATAAAATGTATTCATATGATGGCAAAGCTGAATATTCAGGAGCCATTACTTCAGTTTTCAGTGTCACATGATCCTTCTGAAATCATTTTGATATGCTGATTTGGTGCTTCTAAGTCATTATAGTTACTATATTACATTCGTATAAGTTATTGATTTAAAAAGTAAAATCTTGCATACCCCCTTAACTTGTATAGTGCAACAAAAAAAATTTAATTCATAAATTGAATTTATTAAAGTAAAATGATGAATTGAAAAAACGAATAAATACATTCTGTTTTTAGCTTTAGAGGGTGTTTGTGAACCTTTTGTTGCTGGAGGGGAGAAGCAAGTACACACTACGGGCAAAGTAGTAGACACTATCCTTGACAGTGAGTTCCAGAACCTCTGCACAGGGATCCAGAAAATGATGGAGGACCAACATTTAACCTACACCCCATCAACTCCGTTGCCGCGACGTGAAGATCAGGCCAAACGGTCGAGCTCATTCTCACCTTTTGTATCCAAATATGTCTCCTCGCTGCCTGTGCAGGGCTACGTTAACAGTCTCTGTGAAAAGATGGACCGTATGATCCGTTCTCCCAGTGCGTCTTTAGAACCCCTGGCTGGTGTGTCACCACCTGCTGTGGCCCCAGTGCCCGCCCACTTGCCACCTGCTCCGCCCTCTTCTGTCATGCCAGCTCCTGCCCAACCTACGCTGCCCTCACCTTCTGCTCATCATCGCACTAAAACATCATCTCCAGTGCCTAAGTCTAAGGCTTTGTCGACCAAGCCACGAGCTACCCTTAAACCTTCTTCTTCAGTCAAGCATCGCCTTGGCACCGTCAAAGAGGTCCACCTGTTTTCAGCAGAAAAATCAGTTGACCCCAAGGGTTCAGATGTTGTGGAAAGTCCTATGTGTTCTCCATCAGCAGGAAGTGCCAGTCATCCTCGAATCCCTTCAGTCGCAGAGATGCCCTCAGAGCCTACTCTTGCAGGAACCTCAAGCGCTGTGGGGGGCAGCGTTATCGGGCAACTCAAGCCAGATGTGTTGTGCACACTGATGGAGATTATGCAGAAGAATGCAGTAAAGTTTTACATTCAGAGAGGAGATGAGGAGAGTGAACTCTGCACTGAGATCAAGGTCTGAAAGTATAAAATGTCAGAATGTTCAGTGTGGTTTAATATTTCGACCAACCTTTAAAAATCTTTAACCTCCTTTGTTTGATTTTACAGGAGTATTTAAGAAGTCTTGGAAACATCGATTGCAACCCTCAGAATTACCTAGAGATTAAAAGTCAGCAAAAGTTTATGATCATTATTCAGAATGAGGATATTGCAGCTCATGTACATAAGGTAACTAATAACTCGCCATTGTAAACTTCTGTTTCTTAGTTAATTTGTTGCATAAAGAATCCATTTTGAGACATTGTTCCCTCTATACCCCATTTAGATCCCAGCTTTGGTGTCTCTAAAGAAATTGCCTACGGTTTACTTTGCTGGAGTGGACAGTCTGGATGATGTGAAGAATCGCACTTACAATGAGCTCTTCGTGTCTGGAGGTCTTATTGTGTCGGATGAGCTCATTCTTAACCCTGACAATATAACACTAGGTAAGAGCTGAATGTAGAGGGGCTTACAAAATCTTCATCCTCCATGTTGAAACAATTTGTCCAAAAATGTCCTGTGCATGCTTCATATCTTAAATTGTGAATGCAAAAATTGGTGTATCTTTTCATTTAAAGTCAGCATTTAACCTCATACTTTTTATTCAAAACAACACGATCGTCCCGTCGTAACGACAGATTTCTCTGGTGACGTACTTCTCCAATCATTAGTCTGCCCCTTTATTCCAAATGATTGCAAGTTTGCATTCAGAAGGTTCTCTATCAAATCAACAACCGATACATTTTGATAATTAATTTCACTGATATGTGTCACAATATGGAAGAAAAAATCTGTTTCTATTTTAATTACATCAAGACTTTAAGAACAGACATTTGTGTTTACAGAAAAGCTACAGGCATTTCTTAAGTTCCTGGAGGAACAGGGCTCACCTTGGAAGTGGAAGGTGCACTGTAAGACTCAGAAGAAGCTTAAAGAGCTCAGCAGGTAAGAGACAGAATGATTAGTCTAATTCACCATTCCTGACAGACTCCTAGTCTCCAATATCTCGCACATCTTTCCTTTCACAGGTTAAACACTAAGGCCCTGAATCTTTTGAACCTGCTGACAACTTACCAGAAGAAACACCTGGTAGAGTTTCTGCCTTATCACGAGTGTGATACTCCATCTAGGCAGGCTCCTGATTTGGACTGTTTGGTAAAGCTGCAAGCTCAACACACTCAGCTACGGCACCTCATCTTCCTCACAGGTATGCGCAACAGATCAAGTTAGGCTGGTATTTATGATGGGGTTATGTGGAGTCATCTGTAATGTTTCTTCATCAATCGGTGCTGTGTTCACATACAGAAAAGCATGACGACAGGTTCTCACAGTTCTCCGGTAGTGGAGTCATCATTGCAGGCATGAATGACATCATGAACAACTTCCAGAGTTTGATCAGTGTCCCAGAAGAAGTAGCATTGGCTGCCCTACCTGATCCAGGTAAAGACTACACAGTCCTTTACTACTTTACTACAAAATTCACAAAGAAATTATAGATTTCAATGTTGACACAGTATCTTCTCTTTGACTGTTCAGTGGAGCCTGATGCAGTTCGAGATGAGGAGGACATGTCTATTGACTCTGAAGATGACATGTTGGTTATCACCGAGACTCCCATTCAGACTGAAAATGACCTGTCGGAACCGCAGGCACCTCAGCCCCCTCCGCCTCAGACTGATGGATTTCGTCCTCCCCTTCCTGACCAACCCTCTTTGGACCCCATTGTCGATCCACTTGTGCATCCAAACCCTACCACCTACCCTACCCAGGGCTCTTACTTGACTGATTATGCAGCTTTGAAGTCTGCCATTGCTCAATATAAAGCTGCCACTCAGGATAGTACACCTAGGCCTGAAGTAGAGGACACCCTGGCCAGTTTCGGCGTGAACCCCCACCAGAGCTACCTTTGTCCCAGCTCGGCACAGTGGAGCCCTTACTCTGGTTCTCCTGCATACCACATGTCCTCGGCATATTCATCTCCTGTCAGCTTGGCCTCCAGGGGATCAGAGTATAGTCAAACTGCTGCTCCTCCTGGGACTCAACCTCTAACAAACACCTCCACCTTACCCATTGCCCTTTCCCTCCCGCAGCTGCCGATTAGTTCTGTGGAGGTGCCTCCTACTCCAGAGTTAGCCTCCTCTCTTCAGCCACCTGGTCCCGTTCCTGACAGTGTGGGACTGCCTGGGGCAGCAACTGCAAACACTGCTAATCAGCAAGGAGGCTCTCAAACTGCTAAGATGGGTGTAGAGACTGCTTCCTCATCCTCTCTTCACACAACTTTTCCCTCCTACCCAGATGCTACGCTTTTTCCAGCCCTCACTCCAATTCCCCCTGTTCCACCCCTTTACAGCTGGGTTCCTACACCGGGAGCCCAGCAAGGATACACGGCTGGACAGAGTGGGGCAGGATACAGCGCTCTACCTTCCGCCCAAACTGAGGCTGCTAAACCTGCAGATGGATCGTGGATGGGAGATGCTGAGAGTGGAACCTCTCGTGGACAAGAGAAAGAAGGTGTCCCTGCTTCAGCCACCTCTAAAGTGAGTCAGCAGGAGGGCGGTAGAGATAAAGGAAGTACACTGGGTGGTTCGACCTCATGTGGCCAAGGCAGCAGAACTCCAGTGAACTCTTCCTCTGAGAGTCAGGGCAGCAGTCAAGCCCCTCCCACCAGGGGTGGCACTTCAAACAGAGGACTCTTACCCATCCCTGGAGCCACACTGGGAGCCTTGTGCCGAGGCGGGCACAACAATAGCATGTACAATCCTAGGGGGGGACCCCCTGATATGATGCGTGGTGGCTTCAGGGGTCGAGGAGTACCACCGCATCCCATGAGATCTAGACCTGGCCGGGGGCACATCAGAGGGGGCCCGTCCTGTAACTGGGGCTATCCCCCTGGGAGGGGAGGGGGTGGTCGATCAGACTACTATTCGGACTACACCTACAACTAAATGCCATAGGGATGCCAAGCTCCCTCATAGACTACTGGCATTAGGAATGTACATATTTACCATTTAAGAGCACATCAAAATATCATCATCTGAAATAAAAAAGGAAAAAAAGAAAGAAATCTGGTTTTGTATAAATGAGATTGGTGACTCAGACGGTGGCCAGATTTTCATTGTTTTCAGTAATGCTCTTCCTAAACAAGATGTTTGAGAAACCTTGTTCATACCACTATATTTATATTGCCAAGAAATGTAATTGCCTTTCAATGTTTCATTTTTGTCAATACTTTTCGTTCGGATTTTCAAAAAACGGTTTGTGAACAAGGGGCAAAATGCAGACAATATTTTTTTAAAGAGAGCAAGTGAGTCGGTCTTCATTTTAGCTGTTTTTTTTTTTTTTTTTACATTCTTGGTTGTACAGATGTTCTATTAAAACAAGGTTGTATCAAACATTGTGATATTGTGTTCAGTATTAACTCACAGTTGGGAATGGTTGAAATCTTTGTACATGTACATAGTTATTTATGATGTTATATAAAAAATGGTTCCAGATTCTCTTTTCCGATGAGGTTAATCAATGCCAAAGTTGTTTCATATGTGTGCATCGGCAACATTTGACCTAATGGTTTTACAGCTGGCCAGCAGAGGGCATCATTTATTAATTGATTCTGCCGGTCTGATGCAATTTTCTAAAGGGTTTGTTTCTTGTCAAAAAAAAAAAACTATGAATTAATGTGTTTAAATATATAAAGAAGATTATGCGTCTTGATTTCAAAACTGACTCTGAATTTGCCCATTGTACATGACAAACATGAATATAGTTAACTGAAGTTCTGTAGAAAATACCTCAGCGCATTTCACAAATGTTACTATTTACCAGATAAACAGCTGACTCTCTAAAAACAATGTGCAAGATTTTGTTTAAAATGCCTTTTCTGCTATTTCTACATTTCAACCCAAGTGGATGTCAGGTGTGGCTGAGAGGTATGAGAGATCTGTTGTTTGGTTACATTTATCACCACCTGAATTCAGTATAGGTTGGAAAGAAAGATAAGACCAAATCATACCAGCAGCAGAATGGAAAAAAAGAAAGCTTAAAGGATTAAGCGAAGGCTGAAAAATTGTACCTAGTTTTGCCCCAAAGAGTAATCTGCTAAAATCTGACCCTTGGTCATCTCATCTCTCATTTAATATAGTCATCTCTCAAAACAACACTACTAACACAACACAGAGGCAAGGCTGTAATGGGGCAGTCACTGTTATATAAGGAAAATTGCTGTTACAAACTGTTTTTCCGTTGTTCCTCTGTTTAATACAGACAGGGAGACTTGATGTTAATGACATAAAATGAGTTGAGGTTGATGACAAGATCAGATCCTTTTTGTAAGTCTAATTAATGTTTTGGCATTATAGGATGTACATGTTGCAGACATAAAGAGAATGAGATCTAATAAGAAATGATTGCGTACGATTACATAGGCTTTTTTTATTTTATTTAAACATCTGGTAGCATTGCATTTGGCAGGGCTTTGTGAACTGCACAACAGTGGACAAACAACCAGGGGACATGTGTCATCGTATTACGTATGTGGAAGTGGGTTGCCACAGATAAATCTGATCACATCTGGAAATGGGCTGCATGGATTAACTCTGTACCTTGGTGCTTTTTCATTTTCATATTTTGCTTTTAGTTTGCATACTGTGCATGGTGTGGGAGGGAAAATTCTGGCAGGGGCGTTAATCCTCTCCCATAGCACATCTCTGTAATGAAAGAGCAATTTGCTTAATGCAAAGTGCAGAAATGAATAATATCACACATAAACAGACGACACTACATTGCTTTCGCTGCTGCTTCTTCATTTATCTTATTTTTTGTTTTCACAACTGCTAGGTGCGAGCTAGTAGAACATTTATTTTCGCATTCTGTCATGGTTCCGCACCAAAACGGATCATGTTTTCTTGACATGAAGGATTGGATATATCTAATGGTAATGACACAACTGAAGAGATTAAACCTTAGTCTTAGATAGATCTAGATGGCCTTCTGTTGAGGATTTAGATTACTGAAATGTCCTCTCTTTAAATCACTTTAAATTGCTTATAGTATAATATCTACAGAAACTAGATGTTTTTGACTACCGTTAAAGGGACTTTACCTTTCTGAGAAACTATACATGAATATCTTCCCAGCTGATAGATGTGTAACTGACAAAATCAGAGAAAGCTCTGATAGTTTTTGTTCTGTGCAAATAACTGCAATGCTAGCCACCTCAAACATTGTCACTGTAATGTCTTTTGTTCATCACAGTGACTTTTGAGCTTTTTGGATCTCTAAAATATAAAATATACAGTTTTGGATTTACAGCACATCACTAGCAGTGCAGCCCCAAGCATTCAGCACGAACAAATGGATCACTTCATACGGTGAGACAAGAGACACCCTCTTAATCTGAGGATCAAAATAATTTATTAGGGAATGATGACAGATTAATTTGTGATGCTTGTACCTATGATTCAAACAGGCTTAAGCTATCGTGTAGGATTTTGAAGTCACAAATGTGCTACTCTGAGTAATTTCTTTCTCTAATAATGGTAAAGTTTTCTGTGTCCCATTCAATTGCTGGCTGTTCAACAACAAATGCAGCTTTCGGATAGCCGTTTTTCCCTGCCTCGAGTGGCTCAAGGAACACTACGTGCCTGTCGGAGTGAGACTTGCTCTTGAGTCGATCAGTCGAAGGAGCTGCAAAGATAGAGGCCAGAGTGCAGCGGTCTTCCCCAAAGGTTGAGATGGCTGGAGAGGGGGGAGGAGGTTTGCAGCAACCACAGCGACATGGGGTTAAATACAGATATATCAGTATCAGGACAAGGGTCACAGCACACCCCAAAAGAGTGGTGTAGCCTGTGTTGAACGGCTCCTCTGAGGAGCGCTGGGCTATCACAGTTAGGTTGACTTCTCGTGATTCGTTTATCATCCTCGTATTATCCACAGCAGTGCACTGGTAGACCCCTGAATCTATGGACTGGGCAGCAAGAATATCCAAGCTACCATCTTGATTGAGACGTAGAGTTCTGTTCTGGATCAGCTGAGAGATGTTCTCTTGATGAGGAATGATCCAGCTGTAGGACAGGTCTTCTCCGTTTAGTGTTCCAGTGCAGTCCAGTCTCACATGTTCACCCTCGTAAACAACTTTATCAGCCTTTGGGGATATCAGGGATATCATCTTCTCAATTGTACAGTTCTCAAAGAGGTGAGAAAAGCGCAGAAAATTTATTGAGATTTGAGGTTCACCGTACATCAGACACTTGTAGTCATCCTTGTAGTCTTTCACGCTTGCGTATCCCTTCTGCTCCCAGTGCCAAAACATGCGGTACACAGAGCAATCGCACTCCAGACTGTTATTATGCAGGAATAGGCCTTTTTGTACTGCAACGGGCAACAGCACAATGTCATCCATGGGCAAACGAAACAGACGGTTTGAGGAGAGGTCCAGCATAACCAGGTTGGGGTGGCTTTGCTTGCGAACTGAGAAGAACGGGAAGTCTGTGATCTGGTTGAGGCTGAAGTAAACCTTTCGGAGACTGCCAAGCCCCATCAGCGTGTTGCTCTCCACGCGGGAAAGACGGTTGTTGTACAGCAACAACACCTCCAACGCTGGCAGGTTCTGGAAGTGATACTTTCCCACCACCTGCAATTTGTTGGAAGAGAGGTCCAGGTATCGTAGACTGCTGATGTTATGGAAAGCTCCTGGACTGAGCAAGGAGATGCGGTTATGGGACATATGCAAAGTGTGCACCCTTGGGACCCCGTAGAAGCTGCCGGCTGCCAGCCATGTTAGTCTGTTATGACTGAGATCCAAGACAGAAGACGTGAATGGAAGCTGGTTGGGAAATCTATCCAGACCTAAAGAGCCACAGTTCAGTATGTCAGAGGTGCACAGGCAGCCCTGAGGACAACTAGCGCCTGAGATCCGAACCAAGAGCGAGATCAAAACCATGTAAGATGTAGAGGTCATTTTCTTTTAGTTGCACGCTGAAAGGATTACATCAGGAACAGTGCTGGCACAGTTGGAGAAACACTCAACACAGGAAGCCCTTTGCTCTTAAATCCTAGTTTTACATTTGTCATGTCCTCTTGTATTTCACATATGGGCATTTAATTTCCTCTGTAATATAAGAGCAGATGGACAAAATCTAGGGCAAGGAATGCCCTAAGAATAAAAAAAAAATACTATATATAATTAAAATGTATGTTTTACATTAGGTTAGCGTATTCTATTAGCACAACATACACAGGAAAGCCTACCAGAAAAGTCACATAGAATCTGGTTCCTCTGTTCTTACTTTGATGTCACAATCCATAATTAGAAGTTGATCAAACCGATTATCCTGATCTGAAAATATCCAGAAAGTCCAAAGCGTATTCCAGTAAGTTTTATATATCCCTAAAACGAAACTTGCACCTTTCCCAGTTCTCCCGAGGCTGAGCACCCTTGTTGTTTGCAGCGTCCTTTCATTAAGTGATGAGCCCACAGAGCGCAGCACTAATCTCTTCCCATCCTTCCCTCTGCTTCCTATTCAGAGCACCGCCTCTTGTCTCTCCCTCTCACGTTGTGATTATTCCCGAAACGGCTCCCTCTTTTTTTTTTAAATCTTTCTTTCTACCTCTCACTCTGTCTCTTTCTCTCTCCTATTGTTTAGTTCCTTTAATCCCCTCTGGATTCGTCTTTTTCCATTACAACCCCCACCCCCATAAAGCACATCTCTTAACAGGATTTCGGATGCTGTGTGTTTTTATCGTCTTACATTTCATGAAAATCATCAGAACATTTGGACTTAGATGAGAGAGAATTTGTTGGAATAGCACAAGGTACCAGTCAGCTTTGACTCCCCCTCATCTCCGCTGCCAGGCGGTGTTTGGCAGCTGTTGTCGGTTGTCTTGGTCATGGTGGTCCTGAGGGAGCTGACTGCTGTCACAATGCATTGGTCTTGGTTTGTTTGTGCTTCTCCAGAAGCCTTTAGCACAGGGTGTCTCCCACAGACATCCTCTTGAACATCTGAATTGTAGTATTGCTATTTCATCTAAATGATTTGGAATATCTTTATAACTTTATACTATCTATCTATCTGATCACTTGGATTAAGGCAAACCTTTTTACCTCTTTTGAAAAAAAAATCTATAATGATATCCACCTTCAATTTATATGTTCATGTTTTAGTAGGTAGGTGGAAAAAATGAGGCCCATGCAAGCATAATGTTTTGGAATATAATAGATCTTGGAGTCAAGGCAAGTTAATCAGTCACAGCATGTGCCGAATCTAAAGCTGTGAAATAGAATTAGGATGTTTGTTTTTATAGAGTGCCATTCTGTTAGGGTGGCATCTCTTCAGAAACACTGATGCATGGCATAGATGCTGGCAGTGGCAGCAGTCACATTGACAGAAGCACAGAGTAGACTCCCCCACACAAGACCAAACACTGAAAAGTCTTACAGTATTCCAGAAAATGACTGGAAACAGCTTTGCACAGAATATCTACTCTACACTCACATGATGTGGGCACACAAAATGCTGAATGTGTAGGAAATTAACTGAACTTATACATTTTCTGTGACGACACACCATTTCATGAACTCTTATGTGTAGGCCTATATTCAACTGACCTTTCAAATCGGAGTCTCTCTTTGTGAAAAACATTTGCCAGTTTTTGATGAAAACATTTCTAAAATTAAATTTCAATCACATAATCATTTCCCACCTTTTGGAAAGTCCGATGGAGTTGGAACATGTGATCTGTTTAAGCACGCGTTCTAGCAGGACGTCAGGGTGAGAGCGAAGAGTCAGGTTTGTTTGTTTATTTATTTTTGGAAAGTGTACTGTCGAGGACTTTTTGCGCCTTGTATCCAAACGTTTTACAGTGGTATTTTTCAAAACTACTTTCCCAAAGTTAATGTAATAATTTTTTTAAATTATTATTATTTAATATATTAGAATGTAATATAACATAGAAAACATCAATTTCATAGACGTTGCAATCATCAAACAGGTTATTCATATAAACAACCAGGAGGTGGAGGCACTTGCATACGTGACAAATGGCATGATTTTAGTCCAGTGAGCTGAATGGGACACTACAACAGTGGTTGAATTTGACTTTTTCTATTTTTCATTATTTGTTTTGTAATTGTTTAGAAGCCACTGAATAGCTGACCTATACCCTGCTCCTGGAGGCCCACTGCCCTGCAAAGTTTATATAGAAGTGTGGCTGCATCCCAAATCTCATACTTCCCTATATAGTAGGCAAAAAACAATATGTGACAAAAGAAGTATGTCCGAATTCACTACTCATAAAAATTCAGTACTCATAAAAGAGTAGGTAAAAAGTACCCGGATGAGCTACGTCTTCTGAAGTGTGTACAGGTCCTTCTAAAAAAATGTGCATATTGTGATAAAGTTCATTATTTTCCATAATGTAATGATAAAAATTAAACTTTCATATATTTTAGATTCATTGCACACCAACTGAAATATTTCAGGTCTTTTATTGTTTTAATACTGATGATTTTGGCATACAGCTCATGAAAACCCAAAATCTCAAAAAATTAGCATATCATGAAGAGGTTCTCTAAACGAGCTATTAACCTAATCATCTGAATCAAAATTACACCTGCAAAAGATTCCTGAGGCTTTTAAAAACTCCCAGCCTGGTTCATTACTCAAAACTGCAATCATGGGTAAGACTGCCGACCTGACTGCTGTCCAGAAGGCCATCATTGACACCCTCAAGCAAGAGGGGAAGACACAGAAATAAATTTCTGAACGAATAGGCTGTTCCCAGAGTGCTGTATCAAGGCACCTCAGTGGGAAGTCTGTGGGAAGGAAAAAGTGTGGCAAAAAACGCTGCACAACGAGAAGAGGTGACCGGACCCTGAGGAAGATTGTGGAGAAGGACCGATTCCAGACCTTGGGGGACCTGCGGAAGCAGTGGACTGAGTCTGGAGTAGAAACATCCAGAGCCACCGTGCACAGGCGTGTGAAGGAAATGGGCTACAGGTGTCGCATTCCCCAGGTCAAGCCACTTTTGACCCAGAAACAGCGGCAGAAGCGCCTGACCTGGGCTACAGAGAAGCAGCACTGGACTGTTGCTCAGTGGTCCAAAGTACTTTTTTCGGATGAAAGCAAATTTTGCATGTCATTCGGAGATCAAGGTGTCAGAGTCTGGAGGAAGACTGGGGAGAAGGAAATGCCAAAATGCCTGAAGTCCAGTGTCAAGTACCCACAGTCAGTGATGGTCTGGGGTGCCATGTCAGCTGCTGGTGTTGGTCCACTGTGTTTTATCAAGGGCAGGGTCAATGCAGCTAGCTATCAGGAGATTTTGGAGCACTTCATGCTTCCATCTGCTGAAAAGCTTTATGGAGATGATTTCATTTTTCAGCACGACCTGGCACCTGCTCACAGTGCCAAAACCACTGGTAAATGGTTTACTGACCATGGTATTACTGTGCTCAATTGGCCTGCCTCCTGACCTGAACCCCATAGAGAATCTGTGGGATATTGTGAAGAGAAAGTTGAGAGACGCAAGACCCAACACTCTGGATGAGCTTAAGGCCGCTATCGAAGCATCCTGGGCCTCCATAACACCTCAGCAGTGCCACAGGCTGATTGCCTCCATGCCACGCCGCATTGAAGCAGTCATTTCTGCAAAAGGATTCCCGACCAAGTATTGAGTGCATAACTGAACATAATTATTTTGAAGGTTGACTTTTTTTTGTATTAAAAACACTTTTCTTTTATTGGTCGGATGAAATATGCTAATTTATTGAGATTTTGGGTTTTCATGAGCTGTATGCCAAAATCATTAGTATTAAAACAATAAAAGACCTGAAATATTTTAGTTGGTGTGCAATGAATCTAAAATATATGAAAGTTTAATATTTATCATTACATTATGGAAAATAATGAACTTTATCACAATATGCTAATTTTTTGAGAAGGACCTGTATATGATGGACACTTTACTATCCCATGAGGCTACGGAAGAGGATTTATAAACGGCAGTGAAGCGACATAACTGACGCTGGTATAGGTCACATGATAATGACAACATGGTGAATGTAGTATGTCTAGTCTAGATTACATTCATACTACACACATTTATAGGCTACTATATAGATCGTTTTTAAAGCGGTCGTGAAGTAATTAATTATTCAAAATAAGTACCTACTCAAGAGAGTTACCGATTTCAGACGCTGCCTGTGATTTTCAAGCAAACCTGAAGAGCTTGATTAGCAGCTTCAGGTGTGTTTGATTAGGGTTGCAGCTGAACTCTGCAGGACAGTGGGCCTCCAGAAACAGGGCTGAAGACCTTTGGACTATCTATAACATGTTATGAAATACTGATTTCTTTTTTAGACAGTATTGTTTTTTCTTTCTGACATCATGCACCATTTAGTGTGACAAAATGCCCCTTTTTTGTTTGTTTCTTCTTTCTTTGTGTTGGCCTGTCAGTGCAGTGGTTGAGGAGTTTGACTCAAGCATTCATTTCCTCCTGCATGCTCCTGTCTTCAGCAGTAAACTCACACAGAGACTCTGCAGAGGTGATCGATTGGAGACAACGGGCAGTAATTCCTCCTCAGGAGAATGTGAAAATGAGATCAATTGAACGAGTTCACCATGGATGCAGTGAGGAGAGACATAATTAGTTACACTGAATAGTCTGAGTGTGTGTTGTCTGTGTGTTTGTTCATGTGGATCTCTGTCTTTGTTAGTGTGCAAGACTCAGCTGTTCTTCAGATTGACTGGAGGCCTATTCATTGCATTCAATATTTTGTAACAATAAGACTTGTTATTGCTTGAACAAACAATTAACAGGGCAACACTATTCACTCTATTCATCTGAAATGTCTTTTATCTCATGTATATGGATCAAATACTTTAGCAGCCTTTTTTTTCTTCTATATTTGTTGATTTGTTTTACCAATGCACATTTCCATTTGAACTCCTTACCCAAATATGTGTTTTTACTCATGAATTGTCTTTGTGGTAGTCAGAGATTTTTCATTACAGGCTAAATGAGGTGCTGGTGAATAATTAGCCTACATTTAAAGTGTTGTACAACTTGCTCTTGGGCCACAGCACAGCTAGGAGTATTGTTTTCTTGCCTAATGACTCGAAAATAATGCAAACGTTACATTATCGCTCCATTTCCAAGGAGACAGGCCCATGACTAATTTATCTGCTTTGCCCTTAATTGTGTCATGCTTCACTTGTGGTTACAGCTGATTATTTGCAAGAAGGAAAAAAATAAAAATAATTTTTTGTTTAATATATATATATATATATAGATAGATAGATAGATATAGATAGATAGATATAGATAGATAGATATAGATAGATAGATAGATATAGATAGATAGATAGATAGATATAGATATATAGATATAGATATATATATATATATATATATATATATATATATATATATAGATATATATATATAGATATAGATATATATAGATATATATAGATATATATATATATATATAGATATAGATATATAGATATAGATATATAGATATAGATGTATATATAGATGTATATATAGATATATATATATATATATAGATGTATATATAGATGTATATATAGATGTATATATAGATGTATATATATATAGATATATAGATATAGATGTATATATAGATGTATATATAGATATATATATATATATATAGATGTATATATAGATGTATATATAGATGTATATATAGATGTATATATATATAGATATATAGATATATAGATATATATAGATATATAGATATATAGATATATAGATATATATATATATATATATATATATATATATATATATATATATATATATATATATATATATATATATATATATATATATATATATATTTTGATATAGATATATATATTGATATTGATATATATATATATATTGATATATATATGTCACGTGAAAAAGTAAGAAAACCCTATTGAATTATATGGTAATATGTATCAGGACATCATAAAACAAATTCCGTTCCTTGGCAGGTCTTAAAATTAGGTAAATACAACCTCAGATGAACAACAACACATGGCATATTACACACTGTCATTATTTATTTGACAAAAACTAGGCAAAAATGGAAAAGTCATGGGTGACAAACACCCTTACTATTTCCATAAAAATGAGGAGTTTAAGTAGCAGTCAGGCGCTGCTAATCAAATGTCTTTGATTAACTGATCATCAGCAAGTGTGATCACAAATTTTGCCAGTTTGCTGGTCCGGAGCATTCAGGAGTGTGTTTATACAATGCCAAGGAGGAAAGACATCAGAAATTATCTTAGAGAAGCAATTGTTGCTACCGTCAATCTGGGAAGGGTTGTACAGCCATTTCCAAACAATTTGGAGTCCATCATTCTACAGTAAGGAAGATTATACACAAGTGGAAAACGTTCAAGCTGGCAATCTTTCCAGGAGTGGACGTCTCAGCAAATTCACCCCAAGGTCAGACCGTGCAATTCTCAGAGAAATCACAAAACACCCAAACCCAAGAATTACACCTCAGACTCTACAGGCCTCCGTTAACATATTAAATGTAAAATCACATGGCAGTACAATTAGAAAAAGACTGGACAAGTATTGGCATCTTTGGAAGGGTTGCCAGGAGAAAGCTTCTTCTCTCTAAAAAGAACACAGCAGCACAGATGCATTTGAACAAACCTTAAGACTTTTGGAACAATGTCCTTTGGACAGACGTCCAGTCAAATCCAGACCTCAACCCGACTGAAATGTTGCGGAAGGACCTTAAGAGAGCTGTGCATAAACAAATGCTCACAAACCATAATGAACCAAAGCAACGTTGAAAAGAAGAGCGGGCCAAAAATCCTCCAGAATGATGTGAGAGACTAATACTGTCATAGAGAAAACAAATCCTTCAACTTATTGCCGCTAAAATGGTTCAACAAGCGATTGAATCATAGGGTGTACTTAGTTTGCCACATATGGCTTTACCATTTTGACTTTATTTTTGTTAAATAAATGGTGTTAATGACCCAATTTAATATGTAATTTGATGTTGTTCATTTGAGGTTGTTTTTACCTAATTTTAAGACCTGCTAACAACCATAAAGTTTTCATTATGTTCTGATCTGTAAAATCATAAAATTCTTTTGCTGCCAAAACAGCCCTGACCCGTCGAGACATGAATTCCACTAGACCCCTGAAGGTGTGCTGTGGTATCTGGCACCAAGATGATAGCAGCAGATCTTTTAAGTCCTGTAAGTTGCGAGGTGGGGCCTCCATGGAACAGACTTATTTGTTCAGGGCACCCCAAAGATGCTCGATTGGATTGAGATCTGGGGAATTTGAAGGCCAAGTAAACACCTCAGACTCGTGCTCCTCAAACCATTCCTGAACCATTTTTGCTTTTTTGCAGGGCACATTATCCTGCTGAAAGAATCCACAGCCACCTGGGAATACCGTTTCCATGAAAGGGTGTACATGGTCTGCAACAATGCTTCGGTAGGTGGTGCGTGTCAAAGTAACATCCACACGGATGGCAGGACCCAAGGTTTCCCAGCAGAACATTGCTCAAAGCATCACACTGCCTCCGCCGGCTTGCCTTCTCCCCATAATGTGTCCTGGTGGCATGTGTTCCCCAGGTAAGCGACACACACGCTCCCGGCCATCCACAGGATGTAAAAGAAAACATGATTGTGAGATGGTGGTCCAGTGGGATAAACCATGGAACTGAAATGCAGAAGGTTGCTGGTTCGATCCCAGCGTCACCACCAGTGTGTCCTTGAGCAAGGCACTTTACTCCATGTTGCTCCAGGGGGATTGTCCCTGTAATAAGGGCACTGTAAGTCGCTTTGGATAAAAGCGTCTGCCAAATGCATAAATGTAACTGTAATGTAAATGATTCATCAGACCAGGCCACCTTCTTCCATTGCTCTGTGGTTCAGATGCTCACGTGCCCACTGTTAGCGCTTTCGGCGGTGGACAGGGGTCAGCATGGGCACCCTGACTGGTCTGTGGCTATGCAGTCCCATACGCAACAAACTGTGTATTCTGTTATACTCTATTATACTCTAACCACTTTTGATAGATACTGACCTCTGCAGACCGGGAACACCCCACAAGAGCTGCAGTTTTGGAGATGCTCAGACCCAGTCGTCTAGCCATCACAATTTGGCCCTTGCCAAACTCGCTCAAATCCTTACACTTGCCCATTTTTCCGGCTTCTAACACATCAACTTTGAGGACAAATTGTTCACTTGCTGCCTAATGTATCCCACCCACTAACAGGTGCCGTGATGAAGAGATAAGTGTTATTCACTTCAGCTGTCAGTGGTCATAATGTTATGCCTGATTATATTTATTTATATATATATATATATAATATTTATTTATTAGTTCTGATGTTATATACAGGTCTTGGCTACACATAACGGTGGCCTTTTTTAAATAAGGGCCTTTTTGCTAGACAGAAACTTAATTTCTTGAGAAATATTCGCTGGAATAAAAGGTGTGACAACTTGTCAGTGTTGCTGATACGCGACAGTTTTACTAAATACCGAAAGGTGGCAGTAGTGTTACAAAATGGCAGTTTACACCGATGCAATTCATTAGTATGCTGTCATTCATCTCCCCCATAACCCAAGTCATTTGTTATAATAGTCGGAGCATGCGAGGCACAGGAGGGATCGAGGGAGAATCTCAACAGGATCACTAATTCTTCATTTCGAAAGTGTACATCACGCGTTTCTTTCTTTTCTTCTGTATGACGAGAACAGATTTTAACTGACATTGACGATGAGGGTAACTGAACATACATTTGAGAAAGTATGAATGAATTATTAGGCTATTAGTTTATCAATGATTATAATTTTAGTAACAAGCAATTTTCTGTCATTGCAAATATTAACAGAGAATAAGCTATATATTTCTTGTCTTGAGCAGTCTACCAATTGAATACTTTGAAGTTACATTAAAAGGCTTGTTTGTTTTCATCCCAAGTGTTCACTTTGTAGTTCTCTGTCAAAGTAACTAGGGGATGCACGATGCAGACAGCGCGTGTGAGCATTCGGGGAGGGCGAAGTAAGTGATGCTGAGCCAATGGAGATACTCGTGCGAGAAGCATCTGTCCGAAACACAAACTAACCGCTGGCATAACGCTACTGTCTCCGGTATGTGATGCTCGCTGAGATGAACATCTGATTGAACTTTGAAGAAGCCCACTCTTATTCACGGACTTGTGGAGATTCGCTCCAGCAGGACAGCAGGACAAAACAAGAAGGTAATTTTATACGCACGAGAAGGTTATTTTTGAAAGTTTTGTCGTGTCATTTTGCATATTAGCCTACTCGAGGCACATGGTGCTGTTTGTGCCTGTTTTTGAACAGCCACCTATAGCCTAATCTGTATTTCGATATTAAGACAAGATTAAATTATATATTATTTTCTATAAAATATTTTACCGTCGTATGAAAAGCGTATCAAATAAAAAACCTTACAGGCGTGTTTAGGAACGCGGATGCTTTTAAATGTTTGATATCTTTATGATTTAATCTTGCTTTCAGGATGTTTGGTTGATGTAGTACCTACTATTTTATATAAATGCATATTTTTGAGTTCACGACTGAGTAAGGCGGTCTGTGCAGTGTGTTTTGGAGATGCTGTTCCGCATTAGGTCAGCACTGCACAACCCCCAACTGTTATGAAGCTGAACTGCTACCTATCTCAAGGATTTGTTAAGAGAATGGTTGTTTAGTGAGAGGCATCTAACTTTATTATTCGCTTGATTAAACAAACCCAATAACAACAAGAGCTTTGTCACACTAGGCTACAGTACAGCAATAATAATATGCATGCTTAATTTAATCACCTGTTGCATGGCTGTTCTCTGTCATCTAAAACAGCATTTTAAATTTTAAATTAATGTTTCAACAAAACCATTTTACAAGCTCACAGTAATGAAACCCTTAGTTGTAGTCTTTATCTTTTTATGCGCATGGTTTTGTGTAATCTGTCTTCAGATGTAGGCTAATTTCCACAGCCTTCACCTGAACAAAGTTTATTTTTTTTTTATTATTATTATTATTTTTTTTAGATTAACATTATTTATTTATTCAGCCAAGCAGAGGGAGAGTTAATCTAAAAATAATGAACAAATCTGTCATTTACTTACCCATATATACTCATTTCCAAACCTGTTTGTTCTGTAGAACATAAAAGAAGATATTTTGGGATATTTTTGTCCATACACTGGAAGTCAATGGTATCCAAAATTGTCTGGTTACCAACATTCTTAAAAATATCTTCTTTTGCGTTCCTCAGAAGACAGTCATACAGGTTTGGAACAACATGAGCGTGAGCAAATAATGACAGATTTTTATTTTTGGGTGAACTATCCCTTTAAGTGACTTATCAATGAGAAAAAAATATATATCAGGAGCCAACAATATTAGCAGTTTTATTAAAAGTCATATATTTAATGAAGGTTTAGGGTCTGGAGATGTGTAATTTGCTTTAAAGTCAAGGTGATTTGACAACCCTTTTTATTTTTGTAATGTATTTCGGAGTGAATATTTTTGAATGAGACAAAAATAGGGTGGTACTTGATTTCAACCATTGGAATTTGATTGGGCGATGTGTTTTTCATATCAGAATGGATGCAAAAACAGTGGCTAATAAATTGCTATTTGGCTATTGTTTAAAACAATGAATGGCAAAGCAAGAGAAGCACGTTTTTACATTTGATGAAAGATTATGAGAATTTTGTCTTTTGGAATAACATGCACTGATGAATTGTTCACAATGCAACAAGTTTTTAAAAAGTAAATAAAATTTTTTAGTGAGATGAGAGGGAATGGACAATTGTCTTTGAGAATGGAGCTGTTTGTGGGGGCTGTGCCTCGTACTCACCTTGTAAACTGCTTTAAGCAAGTATAAGGCTGCATCTGAAGTCACATACTTCCCTGCTATATAGTAGGTAAAAAACAGTATATGACAAGAGCAGTATGTCCGATTTCACAGTACTCATAAAAGAGTAGACAAAAAAAGTCCCACATTCTGAAGTGTGCATACAATGGCCACGTGAGGCCACGGGAGAGGATTTGTGAATGGTAAAACTTTTTTTTAGCGGCCACAAAGTCAGTACTTATTCAAAATAATAACCTACTCAAGAGATTATACGATTTTGGACGCAGCCTATGTTGCCTCAGCCGATGTCTGCTACTGACTAACAGGGGTGTCCAATCCTGTTCCTGGAGGGCCACTGTCCTGCAGAGTTTAGCTCCAACCCCTATTAAACACACCTGAAGCAGCTAATCAAGGTCTTACAGGCATACTAGAAACAAAGGGTGTGTCTCAATCAGTTCCCTAGTTCAGTAGTCAGTGCACTGATCAGGGAGTCGGCCATTTTAAGGGCTGTCTCAATCGCAGAATCCTTCCAGTGCACTGAAATGTTTGCTCCCTAAAAAGTCCCACAAACACAGGGTGCATCGATGCTCACTATGCTCCCTTAACGGAAGTTCTGAAGCGCGAAACTCAAATCACGTGAACCAACTCACTACACATAATGACCGATAACGACACACAATGTTTTTAAAAACAGAAACCATTATTTTATTATATAAACAGTCATCCTTAGACAGGTAATGAACACAATCTAGCTTACATTTATAATTTATTTAAGGCTGAAATGTTGCACGTATATGTAACAAGCAAAGTATTTATCATAATGTACTTTAAATGACATTACAAGTGATGTCAGTTCTGCTGTTGTTCATAAATACCAGTAATGATGTTGCACAATGAGGACGTTGTCACGTCGCCGGAAATAGTCATCAGTGTCCCAATGTGTAGTGAGCCAGCAGCGTCCTTTACTGTCCTTACAAGTGCCTGAATTTGTGCACACCATATACTGATTCACAAGCTCGAGAGCTAGGGAACTGAATGAGACGCACCCAAAGCCACTTGAAGGCAACCCTGCAGCCTTAAAGGTCCCGGTCTTCGTGATCCCATTGTTCAAACTTTAGTTAGTGTGTAATGTTGCCTTTAGAGCATAAATAATACCTGTAAAATTATAAAGCTCAAAGTTCAATGCTAAGCGAGATATTTTATTTAACAGAAGTTCCCTTTCAAAGCCTACAGCGAACGGCCGGCTTGGACTACATCCTGGTACTTCCTTCATAAATGACGTCAGTAGAACAGACTTACCTCCGCCCACAAGAATACGTGAAAAAAGGGGGCGTGGTCGCGTGGAGAAAAGGAATTGTTGCGTTTGACTGTGTTTGTCGCCATGTCGTCGAGACGCTGTTATTTTCATCCCGGAGTCAAATCACCTTTGTTTGGCTTTCCCAGGGACGCTGTAGAGATCATTAAGCGCATACATCTCCCGTTAAGAGGCGTGACCTTTCCAGGTGCGCTAAGCTGCTGTCGAATCACAACACAGGAACCGTGCCACGTTCGCTAAGCTGCGGTCAAATCACAACACGGGAGCCGCTGGCACAATCAGAACTCGTTACGTATTTCTGAAGGAGGGACTTCATAGAATAAAGGAAGTCATCAGCCGTTTTTAGGACAGTGAAAACAGCGGTGTACAGATAAGTAAATTGTGTTAAAAATACAGTTTGTTTTTACACGCGAAACATGAACACATGTTATATTGCACACTGTAAAAACAATCAAAGCTTAAAAAAAAACACGAAGAACGGGACCTTTAAACATAATGCCTATTAATGCTGTGATATGCAGAGAAGGAGACATGGCCATTTTTGGATATCAATAGAGGAGGCTTCACTCTGCTGAATAAACCAGCTTATCATTTAATGAATCGTCAGCCCATCGGCTAATATTTGCTCTTAAACATTGGTTTTGGATTGATCTATATTTAGAGTTTACACCGAAAAAAAAAGCTGTTTTATAAGAGAAGTCACAGACAATTGCGCATTAGGTAGGATTGAGTTTAGGGCACTTGACATTCATTTCTATGGTATCCACAAACAGTGATTAACTGTCGCGCAGTGTTACCCTTGTTAGAAACTGTTAGAAACTTCCAGGCAGATGTGTTGAGGCAAGTTGAAGCTATAAACTCTGCAGGACAGTGGCCCTTCAGGACAGAGTTGGGATACCCCTGGACTAGAGGAACAGGTAAAACTTACTGTAACAAACTTTAAAGTGTTACAACTACTAAGGGGAGGATTTAGTATGTACCTAAATATCAATATGCTAAGATACTGTGTTTTTTTCAGTGTACCTTTAAATTTCTATTAATTTCTAAATGGCAAACTTTTTAGTTTGACCACTTAGTTCTGTTTGATTGTTAAGGTGATGTTTTAAATGCATTGCTGCATCACACGAAACTCTCTGTTTAATGATTTAGTCTCGTGCATATCCCTGGAGATGGTAATTACTGCCTTGCGTGCGGACGTGATAACCTTCGTCTGCATGGCGATAATTTGCATAATCATTAGAAAAATGAACGTGCACTTTTTCCCATTTGCACCACAGGCTGATATGCAAGTGGCTGCTTTGTCATCTGGTAATTAATGAGCAGTGTAATGAGTTCTGTGTGTGCTCCCAATAAATGCCGTCTTTTATGGCTCTCTGTAGTTTTTGCCTCTTCACCCCCTATTCAATGTGACCTGACACCAATTCTGCTAAATAACACAAAAGTCCCCAGAAACAGAGAACTGGTAAGTCCTTTAACCCAAGCACCATGAAGAGAGATTCTCGAAAGCTGATTCACAGAAAGCAGAAAGTCATATCTAGAAACTGCAGCCTGTGCAACAATCGTTTAAAGAAAAGAATGAGGGCAAACATGACTGAGTGTAAATTAGCAAAGCGTTATCAATCCCCAAAGCACCATTAGTTCACAGTGTAATTGTTACATGGATGCCAATCCCTGTCCGAACGCTGGGCAATTACCTGCCTAATCTAGTCATTTGATTTTCATTGAGCAGGTTGGGTGAGTTGGGGCTTCGCCCATCACAGTCTGCATTATTTAAGCCCCTCACTGTGCTGTCAAACATCTGAGGTAACGCCACATTCAGAGACATTATAGTGGCATATTAAGTCAAAATCCTCTTGTTTGAGAAAAAGAAAAAAAATGATTGTGCATAGATTTCCAATTATATTCTCCTTGGTCTTTCGCTCCATTTGCTTATAAATATTCCAAAGGTTAGCCTCAGATCTCCTCAAATAACCCAGAGGGAACTATGTGATAGCTAATAATGGCCTGTAGTGATTCTAATTCCTAAATGTAAGAAAGGGCCCGACTTCCTGTGGAGTGCTCTTCCAACAGAGAAATGATACGGTCACAAGAGATGGATGGCCTCTCAGTACACTCACTTAGCCAGCGGCCCATGGTTCCCCTTCACAGCACCTGTATCCTACTGAGTTTACAACATTAATTATAGACTTGTTAATAGCTATCCAGAGAACATGCTCACATTAATATGCTTTGAATTTCACACCACCCACTCACACACCTATGCACACACATACTGTTTGGCGAAAGGTTGGAAACAGTGATTTTCATTTGCATGCAGAAAGAGGACCACAGTATCTTTATACTCTAAAATAGCATTTATAAATTTGCTAGAACAAGATCAGTGTATATAATATAACAATGTTTTTCAGGTCATGCACACCAATATTTCGTTGTTGGTAACTTCATATTTGTTGGTGAATTGTGAACTTCAAAGCTGAGATGTGCAGTACAGCTCGTACAGTACTTGTGCTTCATCATGAGTAAATGAATGAAAAAAAAAAAGCCTGAGAAACCTCGAAATCAAAATGGAAAATTCTTGTTTTCTATGGAAGTCCAGTAATTAATATAAATGATTTATCCATGCACATGTTCCCTCATAATCTTTAACCAAAATAACTTTCTATCCCACTTGCAGAAATAGAGTGGTGCAGGGATGAGGTTAAAAACCTGGAAGACTAATTTGCCACTGGTTCCCTTGAGATTTTCCTATGGGATTTTTCAATTTATGAGTAAAATAAAGCCTGTGGTAAACATGACTACTTTTTGTTCTACAATGTAAATTACACACATCCATAACGAAAACACACATTACATTTGTAAGTGGTTATTTTTACTTTTGAAAATGTATGTTTCTCATAAGTAACTATAAGTCAGTTTGGCGTGTGTGTAATTTATGTTGTAGAAGAAAACGTCAAAGTAACAAAGTAAAGAATTTTCAACAAAGCCACTTTGTTTCCTATTATCGTTAGTTAATGCCTTTACTAACAATCCGTAATATTTGGTAAAGTATTAATTATGTGTTAATGTTAGTTAATAAAAATACAACTGTTCAGTTCATTGTTAGTTCATGTAAGAAGAGATTTGTTAAATAATGTTAACAGGCAGAACGTTTGATTTTTAATAATGAAAAATTAAGATTAGCTGAGATTAATACATGCTTTTTCATTGTTAGTTCATGGTAACTATTGTAGTTCACTTGTGGAATCTTATTGTAAAGTGTTACCTTTTATTTTATTTAGGCACTGGACCTGCGACAGGTCTCTGCTTATAAAGAGTAATACAAGTGATTCACACGGACGATTATTTAATGAGGATGTGTGTGTGTGTGTGTGTGAGCAAGAGAAGAAGATTCTAGAGAGGAGTGAGGAGTCAAGTCAAGTCAACCTTATTTATATAGCGCTTTTAACAATGCAGATTGTTTCAAAGCATTTTTACAGTGTTAAACAGGAAAATAATGCAACATAATTTTATTCAGCTGTATAGCCATTCTGGAGGAAACGGTGATGTCATCAGTTTATTTCAATTATCATACAGTGACAGTGTGGGCTTTAGATCAGTAATTTAGTTTATATGGTTAATTTAGTTTAATAATTAGATTTATTTGGATATTTAGTTGATATTTAGTTTAAATGTAGTGTCCCCAACTGAGCACGCCAAGCCAGAGGCAACAGTGGCAAGGAAACGTCTCGGTTACGTATGGAACGGAGACGTACGTCGGACGTACCGACGAATTGGGATCACTTCAGGGAGCCCCTATCAGCTTCGAGATATAGAGAACAGGCCAATAGGCCATTGGCGTGCAAGATTTGCATCTCGCGTTCCGGCCCGTGCCGTGGGTATAAACAGGAAGCGAGAGCGAATGCACGCTGTTTTTCACTGAGGAGCCGAACTGAGTGGCTCGGCCCTGCAGTGATGGTACAGCAACTGTGGCGACGGGACGTACGTCTCCGTTTCCTCCTTCAGGGAACGAGGGTTACCATGCGTAACCGAGACGTTCCCTTTCAGTCAGTCACGTACCGACGAATTGGGATCCCTTTGGAAAACGCCATAGTTACTACCACTTCCAGTGCCCAGCGCTGAGCCCCTCAGACCCTGATCTGATGCGGGCGGGGAAATTCACGCAGGGAGTCAAAAGAGAGTCAAAAAGCTGCTGTTCCGCAAGACCCATTCAGCTGACTCTATTGGATAAATAGACAAATAAAAATAAACAATAATAAAAATAAATAAATAAATAAACTTGGGAGAAACCAGGCTCAGTCGGGGTGCCAGTTCTCCTCTGGCCAATTAACAAACAGCGTATGATTATTATTCTGGCAACTTTACAGGTAAGAGGTCATAATAGATCGGAATATTCGAAAGATCGGAGGCAACACGCTGGAGACGGGTTTATTGAGGATGACATATTGATTTAAGAATGATTCAATTGTAATATTCGAACAATCGGAGTCATCACGCCGGAGACGGGTTTATTGAGAATGCCGTGTCGATGAGGCAGTTTCAGGGGGAGTCTAATTGACACGGTCTCTGCAGACACTTCAGGGTCCTGCGTTGGTCTTTTCTGGGCGCAGGTCCACCATCTGATCTGGATACGGCCCGGATCCGGCTGACTGCAGTAAACCTCGGGATAAAACAGAGAGACTATCATTAGCATAGATGCCATTCTTCTGATGATGTAACGAGTACATCAGGTGTTATGGGAAGTGTTCCCGGTTCCGGCTGACCTAGTTAATGCAGCCTAACAATCAATTCATTGAAAAAGTGTTTTATGTGTATGCCACAGAAAAGAGATGTGTTTTTAGTCTAGATTTAAACTGACAGAGTGTGTCTGCTTCCCTTACAATGTTAGGAAGACTGTTCCAGAGTTTAGGTGCTAAATAGGAAAAGGATAGACCGCCTGCAGTTGATTTGGATATTCTCGGTATTATCAACTGGCCAGAATTTTGAGACCGCAGTAGACGTGATGGAGTATAATATGTTAAGAGCTCGCTTAAGTATTGGGGAGCTTAAACCATTTAGTGCTTTGTAAGTAATAAGCAAGATTTTAAAATGTATGCAATGTTTAATAGGCAGCCAGTGCAGTGTAGACAGAACTGGGCTCTGGGCTCTTGAACCTAGTTCTAGTAAGAACTCGAGCTGCTGCGTTTTGGACCAGCTGGAGTTTATTTATTAAGCGAGCAGGGCAACCACCCAGTAGAGCATTACAATAATCTAGCCTTGAGGTCATGAGTGCATGAACTCACTGTTCAGCATTTTACATTGAGAGCATGTGCCATTATTTATATATATTTTTAAGATGGTAGAATGCAGTTTTACAGATGCTCGAAACGTGGCTTTCAAACGAAAGATTGGTATCAAAGAGCACACCCAGGTTCCTCACTGACGACGAAGACTTGACAGAGCAGCCATCAAGTGTTAGACAGTATTCTAGGTTACTACTTGTGGAGCTTTTTTGTCCAATAATTAAAAATTCTTTTTTTTCTGAATTGAGTTCAAAAACCCTTATGATGCCAAGAAAAAGGAGGACCGTGACGTCGCCCGGTATGGCGCAGCCGGGGCCCCACCCTGGAGCCAGGCCTGGGGTTGGGGCTCGTATGCGAGCGCCTGGTGGCCGGGCCTTTCCCCACGGGGTCCGGCCGGGCTCAGCCCAAAGGAGCGACGTGGGGACACCTTCCCGTGGGCCCACCACTAACGGGAGGGACCGTAAGGGGGCGGTGCAAAGCGAATCGGGTGGCAGTCGAAGGCGGGGGCCTAGACGACCCGATCCCTGGACACGGAAACTAGCTCTTGGGACATGGAATGTCACCTCGCTGGCGGGGAAAGAGCCTGAGCTTGTGCGTGAGGTTGAGAGGTTCCGACTAGAGATAGTCGGAATCACCTCTACGCACGGCTTGGGCTCTGGAACCACACTTCTCGAGAGGGGATGGACTCTTCACCACTCTGGAGTTGCCCATGGTGAGAGGCGGCGGGCTGGTGTGGGTTTGCTTATAGCTCCCCAGCTCTGCCGCCATGTGTTGGAGTTTACCCCGGTGAACGAGAGGGTCGTTTCCCTACGGCTTCGGCTCGGGGATAGGTCTCTCACTGTTGTGTGTGCCTACGGGCCAAACAGCAGTGCAGAGTACCCGACCTTCTTGGTGTCCCTGGGAGGGGTGCTGGAGAGTGCTCCGACTGGGGACTCCGTCGTTCTACTGGGGGACTTCAACGCCCACGTGGGCAATGACAGTGAAACCTGGAGGGGCGTGATTGGGAGGAACGGCCCCCCTGATCTGAACCCGAGTGGTGTTCAGTTATTGGACTTCTGTGCTAGTTACAGTTTGTCCATAACGAACACCATGTTCAAGCATAAGGGTGTCCATCAGTGCACATGGCACCAGGACACCCTAGGTCGTAGGTCAATGATCGACTTCGTGGTCGTTTCATCTGACCTGCGGCCGTATGTCTTGGACACTCGGGTGAAGAGAGGGGCGGAGCTGTCAACTGATCACCACCTGGTGGTGAGTTGGATCCGATGGCGGGGGAGGAAGCTGGATAGACTCGGTAGACCCAAACGTACTGTGAGGGTCTGCTGGGAACGTTTGGCCGAGTCTCCTGTCAGAGAGATCTTCAACTCCTGCCTCCGACAGAGCTTCGACCGGATCCCGAGGGAGGCTGGAGATATTGAGTCCGAGTGGACCATGTTCTCCACCTCCATTGTCAAAGCGGCTGCTCGGAGCTGTGGACGCAAGGTCTCCGGTGCCTGTCGAGGCGGCAATCCCCGAACCCGGTGGTGGACACCGGAAGTAAGGGATGCCGTCAAGCTGAAGAAGGAGTCCTATCGGGCTTGGCTGGCTTGTGGGACTCCTGAGGCAGCTGACAGGTACCGGCAGGCTAAACGGACTGCAGCCCGGGTGGTTGTGGAGGCAAAAACTCGGGCCTGGGAGGAGTTCGGTGAGGCCATGGAAAAGGACTATCGGCTGGCCTCGAAGAGATTCTGGCAAACCGTCCGGCGCCTCAGGAGGGGGAAGCAGTGCCCTACCAACGCTGTTTACAGTGGCGATGGGCGGCTGTTGACCTCAACTGGGGATGTTGTCGGACGGTGGAAGGAATACTTCGAGGATCTCCTCAATCCCGCCGTCACGTCTTCCATTGAGGAAGCAGAGGCTGGGGGCTCAGAGGAGGACTCGTCCATCACCCAAGCTGAAGTCACCGAGGTGGTCAAGAAACTCCTCGGTGGCAAGGCACCGGGGGTGGATGAGATCCGCCCTGAGTACCTCAAGTCTCTGGATGTTGTGGGGCTGTCTTGGCTGACACGCCTCTGCAGCATCGCGTGGCGGTCGGGGACAGTGCCTCTGGGATGGCAGACCGGGGTGGTGGTTCCTCTTTTTAAAAAGGGGGACCGGAGGGTGTGTTCCAACTATAGGGGGATCACACTTCTCAGCCTCCCCGGGAAAGTCTATGCCAGGGTACTGGAGAGGAGAATTCGGCCGATAGTGGAACCTCGGATTCAGGAGGAACAGTGTGGTTTTCGTCCTGGTCGTGGAACACTGGACCAGCTCTATACCCTCTACAGGGTGCTGGAGGGTTCATGGGAGTTTGCCCAACCAGTCCACATTTGTTTTGTGGATTTGGAGAAGGCATTCGACTGTGTCCCTCGCGGCGTCCTGTGGAGGGTGCTGGGGGAATATGGGGTCCGGGGTCCTTTGCTGAGGGCTGTCCGGTCCCTGTATGACCGAAGCAGGAGTTTGGTCCGCATTGCCGGCAGTAAGTCAGACTTGTTCCCGGTGCATGTTGGACTCCGGCAGGGCTGCCCTTTGTCGCCGGTTCTGTTCATAATTTTTATGGACAGAATTTCTCGGCGCAGCCAAGGGCCGGAGGGTGTCAGGTTTGGGGACCACATGGTTTCGTCTCTGCTCTTTGCGGATGACGTTGTCGTGTTGGCCCCTTCTAACCAGGACCTTCAGCATGCACTGGGACGGTTTGCAGCCGAGTGTGAAGCGGCTGGGATGGGGATCAGCACCTCCAAATCCGAGGCCATGGTCCTCAGTCGGAAAAGGGTGGCTTGCCCACTTCAGGTTGGTGGAGAGTTCCTGCCCCAAGTGGAGGAGTTCAAGTATCTAGGGGTCTTGTTCACGAGTGAGGGGAGGATGGAACGGGAGATTGACAGACGGATCGGTGCAGCTTCTGCAGTAATGCGGTCGATGTACCGGTCTGTCGTGGTGAAGAAAGAGCTAAGCCGTAAGGCGAAGCTCTCGATTTACCGGTCAATCTACGTTCCTACTCTCACCTATGGTCATGAGCTTTGGGTCATGACCGAAAGGACAAGATCCCGGATACAGGCGGCCGAAATGAGCTTTCTCCGCAGGGTGGCTGGGCGCTCCCTTAGAGATAGGGTGAGAAGCTCAGTCACTCGGGAGGAACTCGGAGTAGAGCCGCTGCTCCTCCACATCGAGAGGGGACAGCTGAGGTGGCTCGGGCATCTGTTCCGGATGCCTCCTGAACGCCTTCCCGGGAAGGTGTTTCGGGCATGTCCAACCGGGAGGAGGCCCCGGGGAAGACCAAGGACACGCTGGAGGGACTATGTCTCCCGGCTGGCCTTGGAACGCCTCGGTGTCCCCCCGGAAGAGCTGGAAGAAGTGTCTAGGGAGAGGGAAGTCTGGGCATCTCTGCTTAGACTGCTGCCCCCGCGACCCGGCCCCGGATAAGCGGAAGAAGATGGATGGATGGATGGAGTTGCAGGAAATTACTGGTCATCCAATGTTTTATATCAGCTATGCATTCCGTTAATCTTGTGAATTGGTAAGTTTCGTCAGGGTGTGAAGAAATATAAAGCTGAGTATCGTCAGCATAACAATGAAAACTAACGCCATGCTTCCTAATGATATCTCCCAGTGGTAGCATGTACAGGGTGAAGAGCAGCGGTCCTAGCACTGAGCCTATCAATCTTACATGTAAAGAAGTTCATAAAGTCATTACTGATGAGCTGTTGTACAGGAAGGTGGCTTTATTTCTGTCTCAAGTGGTCCTGATCATTTCACTGGACTGCAGATTAGTACAATGGTAATTATTTTCTCCTTGCTTGCCCTTTTTTTAAAGACTTTTTAAGAGCTAAATTGCTCAAGCCCTCCTCTTTTAAATCTTCCACTTCTAAATCGTTCACTCAAATGTTGGTCTTAAGTTGAAGAAGCAACTAATCTAGTTAAATCTGGCATTGTGTACTACAAATATTGTTCATGATTAATTGTTTGTGATGTTTCTCACTTGTAAGTCTCTTTGCATAAAAGCATCTGCTAAATGAATGTAAACTGGAAATTAAGAAAACGATATTAATTCAGTCAGCACTTAAAAAAAAAAAAGTTAACAGATCCCATTAGGTTCTGTCTAAGGAGCTGTGTTTGTATTTGCCACCGTTAACACCATTGTGGTGTCACTATTTAAAGTACATGAAGAACAGCAATGCTTAAAAATTTGCAAGGACCTTGAACAATTGGCTCCTTTACAACTCATGGAGTGAATTGAATTAGCTCCACTCCATTGATTTCACAAAGCATATGACTTTATTAGTCCAAAAAACATGTTAACATGGATCGCTTCTAAGGTTATCGTCGCAAATGTTTAAAAAGTGAATGAATGGTAATTTGTGTAATACAATTGAATGCTTTCTTAATCCATGCTATAAACAATCTTACAGAATCTTTTTAACGGTAGTTAACAGTATTTTTATTCTATTTCTCTTATTCCAGTTCAGACCACAATTCTGCATACCTCAAATCAAACTCAGGAATTTAAAAGGCATTTTCAGTTTAATTCAATTCTGAATGACACAACTGTGGTATTTATAGGGTTCATCTAAACCTGTGAAGGTTTTTTTTTAAGTGTTACAGACTCTGAGAGTTCTTTTAATTAAAGACACTCTAGCTCAATGTCCAGCTTCAGTCCCAGCACTCCAGCATATTTCAAAAGGTCAGTGTTTAAAAAGAAAAGAAAGCAGAGGCAAGGAAGTGAAATAGGTCATTTGCACGCAATCCTGGACATTGACAGACTGTGCAAACTGCTTTTCTGCAAATCTCTAGAAGTTTAACAGGGATGGCTGCACAGACATTAAACATTTCATTTATGCAATTTATTTTTTTGAATCCTTTTCTCTCTCTCTGTGTGTGTGTGTGTGTGTGTGTGTGTGTGTGTCTGTGTGTTTCAATCCAGATTCAAACCCTTTTTATCTGAATATTATTATTATTAATAATCCAGATTTAAACCCTTAAAGGGATAGTTCACCCAAAATTTAAAATCAAGTTCTAATACCGTATGTCCATCTTTCTTTTTTGGATTTTAAAAAAATCCTGCACACACTCCTCCATATAATTACATTGGTGGCGACCAGCATCAAGCTTTAAAAAAAAAGAAGAAGCAAAATATCACAAAATGGTGCCATGCAACATGGTGTCCATGCAAAAGCCAGGCAAATAAACATTGAAAGGGCAATCCAAAAATCAGTGTCCAAAACCCAATAAAGGGTTCAAGTCAAACAAAAAAACAGAATTCCCAGTCTCGAATACTCTTAACACATTCAAGCTCTCATAACACACCAATTCTGCACTATACAACAAACTCTCTCTGCTCAGAACACAAGATCCCTCCATAGGAAGTTATGACATGCTTTTTAAAGTATTGTGCACTAATCAGGACATACTGTAGCATCAATCAGCCTGCAGGAACCAATCAGATGACGTTCTTAGACGGGCACACACAGACACTCACAAAACAACAGAAATATAATAAAACACAAATCATAGGGTCATAGCATGGACAAAACAGAAGAAAAAAACATTATTTTGTATTGTGCAGAAGAAGAAATATAAATAAGGTAAATAATGACGTTTAAAGGTGAACTATCGCATTAAAACATTACACAAACACATACAAAACATTACCCAACCAAAGCATCTTTCTAACTTGTGTACAGTCTGTAATTCACTTTATGATGGGTTATTTTCTCTTTCTTTTGGCTGGCCGGACTTGTTTTTCTTATTTCTTAAAGGTCCCATTCTTCGTGATCCCACTGTTCAAACTTTAGTTAGTGTGTAATGTTGCTGTTAGAGCATAAATAATACCTGTAAAATTATAAAGCTCAAAGTTCAATGCCAAGTGAGATATTTTATTTAACAGAAGTTCCCTTTCAAAGCCTACAGCGAACGGCTGGCTTGGACTACATCCTGGTACTTCCTTCATAAATGACGTCAGTAGAACAGTAGAACAGACTAACCTCCGCGAAAAAAGGGGGCGTGGTCTTGTTGCTGTCCCACGTGGAGAAGAGGACGGTCGCGTGGAGAAAAGGAATTGTTGCGTTTGACTGTGTTTGTCGCCATGTCGTCGAGACGCTGTTATTTTCATCCCGGAGTCAAATCACCTTTGTTTGGCTTTCCCAGGGACGCTGTAGAGATCATTAAGCGCATATATCTCCCGTTAAGAGGCGTGACCTTTTCACGTGCGCTAAGCTGCTGTCGCATCACAACACAGGAACCGTGCCACGTTCGCTAAGCTGCGGTCAAATCACAACACGGGAACCGCTGGCACAATCAGAACTCGTTACGTATTTCTGAAGGAGGGACTTCATAGAATAAAGGAAGTCATCAGCCGTTTTTAGGACAGTGAAAACAGCGGTATACAGATAAGTAAATTGTGTTAAAAATACTGGGTTTTTTTACACACGAAACATGAACACATGTTATATTGCACACTGTAAACACAATCAAAGCTTCAAAAAAACACGAAGAACGGGACCTTTAAGAAATAGATTGTTGGGTCAGGGATCAGATAAAGTAGAAGAGAGATATTTTTCTCTCTTTGTGGTGGGAGAGTAAGATGAATGTGTGCAGGGTCCCTCAGGCTAGGCATTAGAATAACCTCTTCGGTCTTGTGAGACAGTGTTCCCGTTTCATAAATTTCCTGTATAATCATCGCTTACTATTGCAGTGATGTGCATAATGGAGTTAAGAGATAATGATAGGTTTTCAGGCTCTAAGGAGAAATTGTCAGAATTGTGCCTTTTAGATGTGAGTTTGTCACATTAGTATATCTTTTTCTGTGCCACTTTACTAGATGTGTTTGGGGACCAGGTGAGCATGTGGTTATAGTGGTCAGATTTTGTCTTAATTAGTTCTCTTTCAGTAATAAACCAAACCGGTTTGTGCCAATAATGTTTATGCATATTCAAAGACTTGTTTAAAATGACTTGCCGATCAACAGCGAGCCAAGAAATGGGTCAAAACCACCAACCTGTTATCTTGCAGATTTGGCCACTGTAAAGAGAGTAAGTTGCAATTATTTAGCTATTTGCTATTCCTGTTTTTTTTTTTTTGTTGTTGTTGCAATGTGAGCATTATGAAACGCTTAACTCTCACATGTTATTTGTTTCATTCATACTTCTCACAGAAAGTCCACAAGTGAGACATATGAGACGTTCCAGGAAATCCCTATTATGGACAAAGACATCCACCAAACGCTGTAGCTGAATAAAACGCAGATAGAGACATTTTGGCTGATTAAACATGGAGAGATTTAACACACCATTGCGACAGTATGTATCTGTGTTCTTCAAGCCAGCTTAGGTGTTCATAAGGATAATGCATATTTATAATGCAATGCCAATCAACATGACCTTTATCACTGTAAAGAATACTATAAAATAATATCATCTATGCCTCATTCTGTGATAAGAAGCCACATTAGTTCACAGAAGGAAGTTATTTCAAACTGGTTGCCATTAAGTGAAATTTTCCTTTTGGATGCAATGTCTTCTTCTTCTGATGAATTTGACAAGATTTTGATATATTGCGAATTCGATGTATTTCGTTATAACAGTATATCAAGATATATCGTTATCAGAATTATTTTGCGTATGTTTAGCTCAGTATAAAAGCAATAAAAGTCAGTTCAAAATCACCAAGATGGAAAAATACGTGTAATATATACGTGTATACATTATGTTGTTTCCTGCCTTTAGTAGAGACATTGAGTGGTGAGGCAGTACATTTTTGATTAGTTGATTCTCCAAGGGAATCCTGGAATATACTTGCTGCGGTGACACACACAGCACACACAGCACACACACACACACACACACACACACACACACACACACACACACACACACACACACACACACACACACACACACACACACACACACACACACACACACACACACACACACACACACACACACGCGATATAAACCCATTCTCCGCATCTTTTTTTGTTTGCATCCCCAGGCCGCTACATCTTTAAAATTTCTTTGTTTATTTTACCTTATGCTCTGTTGATGTAGTTCTCCCCTGCTGACTGCTTCTGTTTCCTTCATTTTTTGGTCCTCTTTCACAGCCGAAAAGCAAAAAGAAAATCATTTAAATGCTTGTTTATGTATTGTATCTGAGGAAGGAAGCATTTAAAATTATTTTTGTATAATCTGGCTTAACTATGACTATGCTTACATCAAACATGTCGTAGATTGAGATGCTGCCTTTGCAACTCACATTATAGAAGAAATCTGGTGTATACAGTATTATCATGCCTTTAAGCATCTGTCTAAGTGTTTTGTGTTACTTTGATGCTGATTTGAACACACCCTGCAAGTTTTCCAGTGCCCCAAATGGCTCAACTCCCTATCCCTGGGAAACTCTAATGCCGAAGTAATATTTTTTTTGTGCTAAAGTCTAAATGCCTGAGAAATGCAGGGGATCTGTCAATGGGAGTGAGAAGAGAGAGGCTGACATTAGGCAGGAGAGGATGGTGGAGAATGGAAACAAGGGAATGGGGCTCTATGCGTGTGTTGGACAGAACGTAAGCGATAACATGCATGAAAAATTCAGACTGTGGAGTGATAATGGGAACAGCTGAAGAAAGTGCACTCTTTGAGCCTGGATCAGTTGTGAAGTTGTGGGATTAAGGCTGATCTGCCTTCTAAATGATATCTGGAGCTCAGGCATGGACTTGAACCTGTCTTTAAGAGGAAATAATGCTTCTGCGCCTTTTCCAGTGCAGATGGAGCCAGAAGTCTTACTAAACAGCCATGGGGCCTTTGCTGAAGCCAGGAACTGTTTGTACAGAATACTTGATTCATCCAGCAGTATGTTTCTGGACAAGTGTCAGCTGTGCCCAAGGCCAATCCATCTTTTTCCTTCACTATTGTGTCGTTCAAGGTTTCCATCTTACAGTTTGACACTCTTCCTGCTTAGCAATTATAATTCATCCTATTAATCAAGCATCCTAATGAATTAAAACATTTCCATGGGATTCCCTACAGGTTGTCTCTACTGCATGAATCACTGCCGTCTGTCTGTCTGTTTATCTGTCTGTCTTTTCCCCTTGATGACACTCTTGTCTTTGCAGGCTTTAATCCTTTGGACTTATCAACAAGACAGCTATTTGTCAAATAAATGTACAGTGAGGAAAATAAGTATTTGAACACCCTGCTATTTTGCAAGTTCTCCCACTTAGAAATCATGGAGGGGTCTGAAATTGTCATCGTAGGTGCATGTCCACTGTGAGAGACATAATCTAAAAAAAAAAAAATCAAGAAATCACAATATATGATTTTTTAACTATTTATTTGTATGATACAGCTGCAAATAAGTATTTGAACACCTGTCTATCAGCTAGAATTCTGACCCTCAAAGACCTGTTAGTCTGCTTTTAAAATGTTCACCTCCACTCCATTTATTATCCTAAATTAGATGCACCTGTTTGAGGTCGTTAGCTGCATAAAGACACCTGTCCACCCCATACAATCAGTAAGAATCCAAATACTAACATGGCCAAGACCAAAGAGCTGTCCAAAGACACTAGAGACAAAAGTGTACACCTCCACAAGGCTGGAAAGGACTACGGGGAAATTGCCAAGCAGCTTGGTGAAAAAAGGTCCACTGTTGGAGCAATCATTAGAAAATGGAAGAAGCTAAACATGACTGTCAATCTCCCTCCGACTGGGGCTCCATGCAAGATCTCACCTCGTGGGGTCTCAATGATCCTAAGAAAGGTGAGAAATCAACTCAGAACTACACGGGAGGAGCTGGTCAATGACCTGAAAAGAGCTGGGACCACCGTTTCCAAGGTTACTGTTGGTAATACACTAAGACGTCATGGTTTGAAATCATGCATGACACGGAAGGTTCCCCTGCTTAAACCAGCACATGTCAAGGCCCGTCTTAAGTGTGCCAATGACCATTTGGATGATCCAGTGGAGTCATGGGAGAAAGTCATGTGGTCAGATGAGACCGAAATAGAACTTTTTGGTCATAATTCCACTAAACGTGTTTGGAGGAAGAAGAATGATGAGTACCATCCCAAGAACACCATCCCTACTGTGAAGCATGGGGTGGTAGCATCATGCTTTGGGGGTGTTTTTCTGCACATGGGACAGGGCGACTGCACTGTATTAAGGAGAGGATGACTGGGGCCATGTATTGCGTGATTTTGGGGAACAACCTCCTTCCCTCAGTTAGAGCATTGAAGATGGGTCGAGACTGGGTCTTCCAACATGACAATGACCCGAAGCACACAGCCAGGATAACCAAGGAGTGGCTCTGTAAGAAGCATATCAATGTTCTGGCGTGGCCTAGCCAGTCTCCAGACCTAAACCCAATAGAGAATCTTTGGAGGGAGCTCAAACTCTGTGTTTCTCAGCGACTGGCCAGAAACCTGACTGATCTAGAGAAGATCTATGTGGAGGAGTGGGCCAAAATCCCTCCTGCAGTGTGTGCAAACCTTGTGAAAAACTACAGGAAACGTTTGACCTCTGTAATTGCAAACAAAGGCTACTGTACCAAATATTAACATTGATTTTCTCGGGTGTTCAAATACTTATTTTCAGCTGTATCATACAAATAAATAGTTTAAAAAAAGCATACATTGTGATTTCTGGATTTTTTTTAATTTAGATTATGTCTCTCACAGTGGACATGCACCTACGATGACAATTTCAGACCCCTCCATGATTTCTAAGTGGGAGAACTTGCAAAATAGCAGGGTGTTCAAATACTTATTTTCCTCACTGTATATAGTCCTATTGCAATCTGCTTTGTCTTAATTAGTATTTTATGTCTTATCCATTTCAAAATATATAAACCTTCTCAAAACAAGACTAATTTATTTGCAAAAGTTTATTCTTTACTCCATTGACAAATTATGTTGACCATTTCACGAGTTCACACTTACATATAATTTATGGAGAGTAATTTAAATGCGTATTTGGCGTGCTGTCCGGGGGGAGGGCTTCGAGCTCGGAATATGGCCCGAACCCAAAGTACCCCCCGTGTATGTAAGTGGTTGATGAATAAAAGTGGTGAAAAAGGGGTGGTGGAGGGTTGCTGGAAAACTGTCAATGAACAGAGGCAAGACTGCTGCGTGTATATATACCTCTTATTGATGATTAGCTGATTGCTCTCCACCTGTGTCAATTATCTGAACGTGCTCCTCCCGAACTTTGTTTATAAAACATCATTTGTTTTAAGGATGTTTAGATATTTCTAATGGAAAACAAGATAAAAATACCCAATAGGAAAATTATTTTGTCACATTATACTTAATGTGTTTTGGACTTTATACGTGACATATTTTTTGCAGCATAACTGTGCATCTGTTTTCGAATTCCACTGACTCTATTTAATTGCATTAAATGTGGTTACTGAAGTTTTAAAGCTTCAAAAAAAAAAATCCTGATGTCTTCTTTTTGGGCTTTTATAAACTTGAACAGCTGTCTGTGCTTTCAGTTTTGCTGTGTGCTCTGAGGATTCAAGAGCCTCTAACTGTCTGAAATTGAGAAATGTACAAAAATGAAGACTGTTCCTGTCTCAGGGTCTCATAGTTGCCACTTGACATTGTTACCGGAAAAAAATAAGTAGAAAAACAGCTTTTAACTTCTTCGGTAGAATACAGCACCCTTAAAATGCACTAGTTTCTGTCAAATTGTGCCTTTTTAGGGCTCTGGGTCTGAATGCAGCCTTAAGTTAGTGTGGAGACGTGAGTGTAGAAATTTCTCCCTGTGAGCAGACACTTCATAGAAAATCAATTTTGTAGGTTAGGACACCATTACCGCCAGGTCCAAAAAGGTTTTTTAAAACATAATGGCACAAGTGAGTTCACTCAATAGGGAGAAAAAAGATTCTTAGGCTTGGCATAGTCTGTGTTTTTATTATGAAAGTTTTTTTATTGATCAAAGTTATTTTTATAGCGCTAAAAACACCATTTTGTTGCCATCTGCATTTTTATCCTCAATATGACTCTTTATGCAAGACATGATGTCTCGGCCTAATTATAGATAGCAGTCCTTCTAAGAACATAACATAAACATCTGTTTCTCTTCTTCTTGGCTCTGTGCCCTTTTCGCTTCATTTTTTTTTGCTTCCAGTACTTAGTTTCTAATGGTTACTTCCTCTGTGTTTTTAGGCAACGCACACTGGAGCTGATGTTTATCCCGTGGATCTACTGGACAGCGTATCCCAGTGACATTATCATCTCCCACTATTTCCAGGAGACTCTTCCTTCTATGTGGAATACACTCTACAGTAAGGGAACTAGACCTTAAAAAATTGGGATTTTTTCCATGTTCCTGACTGAGGCATCTGTCTTTTCTCTCTACATGGAGGAAAGTCTGACAAAAAGCCAAGGGAAGTATATAAAAGGCTGACCGACAGGATTCATTTTACTTACAAAACTGCTCCTTTACTTCTAAACCCAAAGAAGAGCCTGATGGTGTCATATGATCTGGACTGATTGTACTCAGTCTGAGCGCCCAGCAGCAGCACTTTGGCTCCTCCCGTCGTTAGTCCTCCCGCACTGTGTGTTGTAGCATGCGGCTTGGGCTCAACATCCACAGCATCTTAATTACACAGCCAAATCGATTTAGACCACGGAAGAAACGTCTCTACATCTGGAGATTTGCTGCCATTTAGAGATCTTCTTTCCTTTTTTGTTTGTCATCTTTACCTATGCTATTATCCAAAAGATGCCCAAGAGATCCTGCTGTCTCCCACACATGTTCCTAGTAAGTTTTTTGCATTTAATGTCTGTAACAGTGCTTCTCTTTCTCTTCAGCACTGACATCCCATTCATTCACACATCCCACCATAATGAAGCCTTTAATTAATGATGCACAAGTCCAAATTAGCCTGGTTCAGTGACCATCCAGGGCCGTTGGTCCCCGCAGACACAGTGACCTTTGGAGAGGGCCAGACTGCTGCTTTGTGGCCCAACACCTACACACACACACACACACACACACACACACATGCACGTCAACCCTTGAGCCCCTGGCAGTAAATAGTGAATAGTAAATGTCAACGCTCTTGCCATTGAATAACATGGTTTATTTAAATAAGCGGATCAGATCGGCCCACAATATCCACCAGCTTGCCTCCCTCCACATATCGGCCTTCTACAATCTGGGAATTTTCTCTTTGATTAGTGGGATTATATTTCCCTCTCTCTGATGTTATCACATTAACACATGACTTTGATCTGACAAACATACGTTTTTCAAATATTATAATACTTAAGCAGTTTTTTACTTTATGCCCCCCCCCCCCCCAAAAAAAAACAACAACTTAATTTTAATATAGAAATTAAAAACATACTCATTGTAGAAAATATGTATTCAGTTTATTGTAGACATACCATTTAATGTACATTAATAAATAAAAAGTGACAAATAATTATGCATGTTATTCAAGTACATTGAACTCGTTTGATTTAAATTGTCATTTTATCTTGCACTTGCTCTCTCTTTTCCTCTTTCTCGTAGCGTCAGGCATGTGGGTCACACTGACACGTTTGGCAGGACTACAGAAAAGGATCCGTCTACACGTTCCACGTGGATAAATTAGTTTTATTTTGTGTCAGAGTTACACATTCTTTTCATATTTTTTACAACTGCACGGCTTGTGGAAGACAACGGGAAAGACTTAAAAGGGCCTGATGCACCTTTTAAGAGCTGAAACAAAAATGAATAAATCATCAAGAGGGTGTGAGGGCTAGTTCTTCACAGACAGCGCTGAAGGAAACACTCTTCTCCCCCCCACCTGCCGGCTCCGAGCGAGCGAGAGCTAGAACTGAGGTCTTTGGCAGACTGACAGTTGCAGCCTCTCCTGCTCTCTAGCCTGGTGCTTTGTTGATGCATTTGCCTTGATTTTTGCATTCTTCTGCCCTCCCCATCCGTGCCCGTGTCATGCTCTGTTGCCGGCGTGCCGTCCTGGAGCCATGCCCATCCCAGAGATGGCTTTGAGCCCGGTGAAGTCTCTGTACTGGGAGGTGTTCCCCTCCATGGCCGCACAGCGGGTGTACTGCACGCCCGTGCTCTGGGCTGGGCGCCTCTATGTGCTGGGGGGCTGCAGCGAGAACGGCCTCCCTATGGACTCTGCCGAGGTGCTGGATTTAGAGAGCCAGCACTGGTGCGAGCTGCCCCCTCTCCCCACCGCTCGGGCCGGGGCATCCGCCGTGGCCGTTGGAGACCAGCTGATGATCATGGGAGGCATGGATGCGCAGCAGAGCCCACTGGCCTCTGTGGAAGTATATCACCCTGATGAGGGCAAGTGGGAGAGGAAGACAGGACTGGGGCAGCCCTCCATGGGCATCACCATGCTGGAGAAAGGTAAGAAGTGTTGGCTCCTCTTTTTGACCAATTCCTTGTTGAAAAGACCCGCATTAGATACTGGTTTGCAAGACTGCACTGGTTGATCCGCCTCATCAGATCAATTGTAGTAGTCAACTAGAATTACCAGCCAAGTTCATTTTCTTATAACACTGTTTTTCCAATTAAAAGAAAGTCTAAAAATCCTTAACTTGAAACAAAATTGTGCAGTATTTTAAGAGTTGTTTTCAGAGGCTGTGCCCTTAATTATGTCTTCTTACCCTGTTGTCAAAGTCATGTATGTACCTAACTAAAAATGGTTAGTTTATGCATAATTTGACAATGGGGTTAGAAAAATAAACTTAATTACAGGCATAATCTCTGAAAACAAGCCATTATATTTTATGGTCAATGACAATAAGCGTATCCAGAAGAAAAAAAAAATGTTTCCTAGAAAAGTAATGTTTTGGCTTTATGTCCCCCCAAAATTTCAAACTGAGCTTTAATATAGAAATTAAAAACCTACTAATCATATAGAATATTCCAATTTATTGTATGCATGAATTGCATTTTAATGTATTTTAGAATAAATGAATATTTCTGAAAAATAACTTTCTGATGACCAACTTGGGGTTTTATCAAAAGGACTGTCATTTGTTCCAACTAGTGGTGTTAATTATTTTGGGCTCAAAGTAGACCTGTTTAAATGTTTCAGACAGAAAACTATGACACTTGTTTTCAAAAACGGATGCTGTTGCATCTGGTAGGTCTACAACTTTTAGATCGAAAAGCACTTTTTGTCTGAATGTGTCTAACCATAGTATTCATACTTTTTGTCGTATGGTTGAACAAGATGTGATGAAAACTTGCTCCTCTAATATGAAATTGTCACATAATCTTTTGTTGAATGAGAAAAAGGCTCTGACTGAATTGACTAATGATCCACATATTATTATAAAACCTGCAGATAAAGGAGGGGCGAAACAAGACACGATAAAATACCAGCATGAAATTCTTTCACAATTACAAAATGCAAGGTTTTACAAGAAGCTTCCCAATGATCCCACTAATATGTATCAATCTGTGGTATTGTCCTTTTTTAAGGAATGCCACAAGGGTGGATATTCCAGTCAGAATTTGACTTTTTGTATTGTCAACATCCGATAAGACCTGTTTTCTATACTCTTCCTAAGATCCATAAAAGGCTAATTGATCCTCCAGGCCGTCCCATATTGGCACAAAATAATTCTCTTCTATCTCCCTTATCTCAGTTTGTTGATTTCTTTATTAAACCATTCGTTCATTCGTTGCTAATAAAAAGTTTTCATATTTTTTGCAAGTACTGATAGTGTGCGGGATTTCCCTTTATTCGTTGAGAATAAATGAATAGAAAAAAATTACAAAAATAGCATCATGTTATTGACCAAGCAAATTGATCTGATGGATGATCAATGATGATTAAGGATGGTTAGTTTGTGTTGTTTTTTTCTCTACGGGAAAACAAGACAATAATATTTCGTACCCACATCACTGTCTTGTCCCTAAGTGTATGAATTTCTGCTGTTGTAGTTTCTCAGACTAAACTGTCATTGTTTCAGTGAGCAGCGGTGCGTAGAAAGACATCAGACTGTAATTGGGAAAAAACGAAGTTTGGTTCCTCTCTTGTCTTTGTGTTACTTCCCGTCAGAGCACGATTAGCCATATAATCTCGGATGCTGTTATCTTTGGTACAATCACTGCGCTTCTAATAAATGCCTCTCGTAGCCAGCGCCTCTGGAGTGCTCCAGATATACCAGCTCCAATTCAAGGCATCAGTCATGCCATACTGTGACACAAAGACTTACAGTGTAGAGAAAAGTCTCTTTTACACATCCTCCCTCCTCTCCAGCTTATCTAGGTGTGTGTTCAGGTGACCGTTTATCCAGGTTGAGACCCAGAGGAAGAGTGTTTATTCACAAGAATTGGCTTCTGCTATGACGCATTCCACCAGCTGAGCCGCATTTAGGACAGGACAGATCAGTTCTGTCTGTGGGTCCATGTTAAAACGATCAGCAAGACCTATTTGGATTCATGTGCAGGAGAGAGATCATGAGCCTGTGGTCTTTTTACCAATACTTTTTAGCATGCGAGTTGTGAGCTAGAAGTTTGCCATTAAGAAATCATTTTGAGACACATTAAAGAGGCCATATCATGAATATGTTAATTTTATTTTTTCTAGGTCTGCTTCTAATTTTAGTCAAGGTTCCTTGCACCAAAAACTAGTTATTTACTTTTGTATGGCATTTTTTGTGCCCTTTCTTTGACAATTTTTACTTCCAGTCTGGCCTTTTTTCCCACAATCAATAATAAATAATTATTAGTATTATTAGGGATCACAATTGTATTATTGCTATTCATCTTTAATAATAAATATAATTAAGAATTCACCTGAAGATGAAAATGTACTCATCCTTGTGTTGTTCCAAACTTGTATGACATTATTTCCTCAGTGGAACACAAAATCATAGTCAAGTCATATGTTAATGTTTTGTGATAAAAAGAGTGGCCACATTTTGTATTCAGTAGAAGAAAGCAAGTCATACGAGTTTGGAATGACATGACATTATTTACATGAGTAAAGAGTTACAGGATTTTATTTTGCTACTGTACCTTTAAGAGGTATAAATTACCTCTGCTATGATTGACTAACCTCTTTGCGTGTAAACGAGTAACACTGCTTAGACATGGTTGGTTTGCTGTCAGGTACAACTGATATGAATTTGTCGCCTCTTTTGTGTGTAAAAGAACACCAGCACACCGGGGAAGGAGCTGCAGGATTGTGTGTTTATCCATGTGCATTAGTGCGCTCATAATTATGCCTCTGTTGTTCTCCTTAAAGTTGTGTTCCTTTTCTGGGCACACAAATGATACAAGAATATAAATACCAGCATGATCCATGCCTAGCCTTATTAAAACAAGTGCATGCTAATTGCCATATGCCACCACCATGTGCACTGATAATTAAACTTGAAAGATGTTATTATAGAGCTTTCTGGAATACTTGTTTCTTACTGGTAAAATATTTGAATGACCGCTAAACTGTGCATTTGACCTTTGTCTTTCTTCTTTCGTCTTTCTTCTCGCATGACAAAACATTTTCAGATAATTCAGGTTCATTTGTTTGTTTAATTATTTAGCAGTCAATTAATAATAATAATAATTTATCACAATTTCAGTTGGTTATTGTCGCAAAATAAATCCCAATATGGTGATCAGGACCTCAACAAATTAAAGGGATTTTGTATCATCCTGACGAGGTTTATTTCTTCACAAACCACTGTCTAGCACCAGATTGTTCTTTAGGCGATCCTGGCACATCTTTTCTCTCATTTTCATTTGACAGTTCATCATGTCACTCTTTACCATCAGTGCATCATCGTAATTCGTTTATCGTCTCGTGCATTAAGGTCCTGAAATCGTTTGAAGCCATAATTCAGTTCTAGGCTTTGTTATCAAAGACCTCTGTTTTCACCTCTCTCTCTCTTTCTGTCAGCAGAGCTTGTTCTCTTTGATATCCTTCACGTCATCTTAGAGACAAATTGCTTTGAGTGTCCAATCTGTATTTGTATGGCTTTGAAATCCCATTTTCCTCTCACCCCTTTGCCTTATTGGAAACATTCTGTATCCGAATATCAATCTGGGTCTAAGCCAAACCATCTGGATCTTGTAAATAACACATCCCATACTGGATTTGATCTCAATGTTTAGGAAGAAAAAATCGTTTTATAGCTGATGCTGGTTGTGATAATGACAATAATAGAGACTCGAGCTGGAGAAGTGCAGCTGCGGCCGGTTGAAACCACAGAAGTCCTATCTCATATTTGTTATAGAAGTTTGAGTGTGTGCTGTGCTGTGATGTGAGGACGTGTCAGAATCAGGCTGACCAGTTTGTCACTGGGGCCGCATTTGGAGTGGATGGGTATTTAGGCAGACACAGTCTTTTTGATTTCAGACTAGGACTCTGAAGACAATATGACTCGTCAGCTAGGGTTGCCAACCATATTATATAATACAGAATCATCCTGTGTTAAACTCAAAATGGGATGCTTTAGTGTGGGATTGTTTTAGTGTTTTGCTCCTGCTCCAGCTGAGAACACTTCAGCATTTGTGTCAATTTAGTGTCAGTGTTATAAATTACAGAATGGAATAGAAAACAAATAGAAAATTATGAATGTGAAACAAGATGTTTTCTGCAAATGAAATGTGAATATATTCACCATTACAGTAAAAAAATAAATATTATTACAATTTAAAATGACTGTTTTCTATTTCAATATTGTTCAACATAATTACTCCAGTCCTCAGTGTCACATGATTCTTCAAAAATGCTGGTCAAAAAAACATTTATTATTATCAACGTTGTGCTGCTTAATATTTGAAATTCCTTAAAGAATAGAAAGGTCTAAAGAACATTTATTTGAAATGAAAATCTTTTGTAACATTATAAATGTCTTTTATTCTCACTCAATATAATGCATATAAAAGTATTAAGTTCTTTTAAAACAATATTTGTGACCCAAATTAAATGGTAGGGCATTTATTTGGTCAAGTCAGTTTCTTGTACATTTGGTGCCATTTTCATCCATTTTCAAAACATTTTATGAGTGTGGGCATAGTTAAGCCAAACTTGTCAATGACTGGACAGATTACCGTCCAAAACAGATGACCAGATTTTGATCATAACTAATTTTTGACCATAATTTGCCTAGGTAGCTAAATTGATATGTGATTATTGGCCATAACTTGACTTAATCTGTCTCAGCCTGTATTTTACTACTGGTCCATCCATAAAAAACTGTAATACTGGCAGGTAAGTATTTAATGTATAGTTTCTGATCTATCATCCAGATAAAAGTAGGCAAAAGTGATTGGATCTCAATGTATTTTATGATTGATAAATCTTTTTTTTTTGTACATATCTGTCTGTAAGCTGTAAACAAAAATTAAGTGCTACAGAGTGACAGTTACCTGCCACTAACACTTTACATGCATCTCAAAAAGCATATGTGCTACATAGATAAACGTTGTCTTAGAAAGAAACTGTCCATTATTTTCTTTTGCTCAAGTTTGCAACCCTCCAAACAGCACACCTATGGGCCTGCCTGTGGCACGGGACTGTCTCTTTCCGTGACTACTGCTATCTGTATCTCCCACTCTACCATCCTTCTCACTTCCCTCCCATCATTTGATCAAGAGAGCATTCTTGTTGCTAGGCAACAGGTGTGTAATTCTTTGTGTGTGTGTGTTTGCATTTGTGTGTGTGTGTTTGACCCAGAGACATTTTTAGAACGGAACAGGCTGAGTTGCAATGCCAATCCATGATTCACTCGCTGCTGTGTTACTCGCCTCTTTCCCTCTTCACAAGAGAGGCAAAAAGAAGTGCTTATTGCCCTTCTGCCCCCTTAATACCCATAATGCCCTCTGTGTTCTTCAGATACACCATAGGAAGAGAATCTCCCAATTCACTTGCTCTGATAATCCATCTGTTTGACCTAAACAGGGTTTTTTCCCTCATGTTCTCTAGTAGACACACTGGAGCTTTGTGCATCTCTGTAGTTTTTACACTCCCTTTCTTTTAAAATAAGTACTTGTGTTTAAGGACAGTTTGTCCATCTGTTACAGAAGCACCTTAAAAGAAACTTTTGGGTTGTACAGTAGCCCCTGGAGATGATTTTTAAAGTATGTCTCTGCTGTAATCCTAGTGGACCCATTTGGTCCATTTTTCCTAGAAGTATGTGATTTCAGGCTAAGTGAGCTTTCCCTCAGTGAATTATGCAGAAACACAGTGAAAGTGCTGCTTCTTCAAAAGATAGCTATACTGTACATGTAAAAATCGAGGTCAGCTCTAACAATATTCCTCATTATTGAGCACTAAAACTGCCATAAAATTGTGTTAATGCTACACAGAGGCATGTGGGCAAGAAAATGCTGAAAATTTGCTTACAAAGTGTAGGGGAAGCTGAGCTATTTATTAATTATTTTACTAATTAAAATACGGGTATATTATAAATAAAATAATATTTATGTCTGTAATTTAAAGCAGATATAAATTCTGAGCTGTTTGCATTTGAACTATGTTTTGAATATAAAGCCTACTTTAATGAGCATTTGCATTTTTAATAACATTCGAGACTCTTCCGTATTGATTGACATATACAGTGAGGAAAATAAGTATTTGAACACCCTGCTATTTTGCAAGTTCTCCCACTTAGAAATCATGGAGGGGTCTGAAATTGTCATCGTAGGTGCATGTCCACTGTGAGAGACATAATCTAAAAAAAAAAATCCAAAAATCACAATGTATGATTTTTTAACTATTTATTTGTATGATACAGCTGCAAATAAGTATTTGAACACCTGAGAAAATCAATGTTAATATTTGGTACAGTAGCCTTTGTTTGCAATTACAGAGGTCAAAAGTTTCCTGTAGTTTTTCACCAGGTTTGCACACACTGCAGGAGGGATTTTGGCCCACTCCTCCACACAGATCTTCTCTAGATCAGTCAGGTTTCTGGCCTGTCGCTGAGAAACACGGAGTTTGAGCTCCCTCCAAATATTCTCTATTGGGTTTAGGTCTGGAGACTGGCTAGGCCACGCCAGAACCATGATATGCTTCTTACAGAGCCACTCCTTGGTTATCCTGGCTGTGTGCTTCGGGTCATTGTCATGTTGGAAGACCCAGCCTCGACCCATCTTCAATGCTCTAACTGAGCAATGCTCTAACTGAGGAGGTTGTTCCCCAAAATCTTGCAATACATGGCCCCGGTCATCCTCTCCTTAATACAGTGCAGTCGCCCTGTCCCATGTGCAGAAAAACACCCCCAAAGCATGATGCTACCACCCCCATGCTTCACTGTAGGGATGGTGTTCTTGGGATGGTACTCATCATTCTTCTTCCTCCAAACACGTTTAGTGGAATTATGACCAAAAAGTTCTATTTTGGTCTCATCTGACCACCTGACATTCTCCCATGACTCCTCTGGATCATCCAAATGGTCATTGGTAAATTTAAGATGGGCCTTGACATGTGCTGGTTTAAGCAGGGGAACCTTCCGTGCCATGCATGATTTCAAACCATGACGTCTTAGTGTATTACCAACAGTAACCTTGGAAATGGTGGTCCCAGCTCTTTTCAGGTCATTGACCAGCTCCTCCTGTGTAGTTCTGGGCTGATTTCTCACCTTTCTTAGGATCATTGAGACCCCACGAGGTGAGATCTTGCATGGAGCCCCAGTCGGAGGGAGATTGACAGTCATGTTTAGCTTCTTCCATTTTCTAATGATTGCTCCAACAGTGGACCTTTTTTCATCAAGCTGCTTGGCAATTTCCCCGTAGCCCTTTCCAGCCTTGTGGAGGTGTACAATTTTGTCCCTAGTGTCTTTGGACAGCTCTTTGGTCTTGGTTAGTAGTTGGATTCTTACTGATTGTATGGGGTGGACAGGTGTCTTTATGCAGCTAACGACCTCAAACAGGTGCATCTAATTTAGGATAATAAATGGAGTGGAGGTGGACATTTTAAAGGCAGACTAACAGGTCTTTGAGGGTCAGAATTCTAGCTAATAGACAGGTGTTCAAATACTTATTTGCAGCTGTATCATACAAATAAATAGTTAAAAAATCATATATTGTGATTTCTGGATTTTTTTTTGATTATGTCTTTCACAGTGGACATGCAGCTACGATGACAATTTCAGACCCCTCCATGATTTCCAAGTGGGAGAACTTGCAACATAGCAGGGTGTTCAAATACTTATTTTCCTCACTGTATAATTGGTTAATTATACAGTAGTCGGTTAAAACACTCAAAATGGATGACTGGATGGATGTTTTATTTGTCCGTTTGTTTGGATGTTTAACAGTTGATGAGTCTGTGGGAAAAGTTTTTCATAAACAAGCCGCAGTGTTCTTGTTTTAATTTACAGTACAGATAATGTTGTTTTGGAATGATATAATGTGAAGGCAAGATGTGCAGTTCATCTGATTTGGCCTTGTTAGCGCATGTTTTAATGCAACCCATGTTGCGTGTAGGTGTGCAAGCTGCTGATAGAATGTTACTAGGCTAGCATGTGTTTGTCATTTGGTTATCACCACAGCCGTGAAAATGATGTTGTGTTTGTGTGTGCATGTGTTTGTGTGATCTCATTATATAAATTTGTCTGGGGAGTGAGCGGAGATGCAGATCACTATGGAAACACATCCATCTCTGCTTCACGTAGGGATGAGACAGCTGTGCAAACAAACACATTTGAAACTCTTAAAATTCTCGAAAAATGAAAGTTTCACCTATTAATACTTTCATCATTAGATGTGGTAACTTCCGACAAAGATGGTGCTCAAAGAATACAATGTATGTATTGAACGCACATGGATATCCTGACCGCAAGCCTTCATTACGTGCACACACGCATGCAATCTGAAATAAAAGATGCTGAAACCATTAGTCCCTTCCTCTCTGTTATTGTTAGTCCCTTCCTGTTATTGTGCTGTTTATAAGGCTGTTTGATGTTGCTTTGAGACCTGTGTGGCGCACGTTTGATCGTTGTGTGGTGCGCGGGACACTTTCTTCTGAGGAAGCGTGAAGAATAGGGAAGAATACATACAACTCTAATTTCCATCATCTCTCTCTGTCCCATCTCTCTTTTTTCCTGACACCTGTGTTGAGGTGCTTATTTGATGCTCATCTAATTGAGCTGATCTAAATGCATCCTCAATCACTGTGGAGCTCATTAGTCTTCTGAAACCAGTCAGCCTGTGTGTGTGTGTGTGTGTGTGTGTGTGGTTTTGATTCTGTCCTTTGTTTCATTCACACATCTTTTTTGAAGTCATATTGAAGTCCTCAATACCTAAACATGTTATTTTAAATATATATTAAATATTTATTTCTGTATCGACACAGTCATACAAATCTCAAACCAAACTGTATTCTCACTCTCTATTTAGTATTGTCTAAAATACTTGTCGAAGCTTCGGTAGTAATCAACACTGAATATTCGAAGCTTCGGAGGGAGGGGGCTAAACATATCTCGAGAAGTGGCGCGCCTCACGCGGGCAGGGCTTATATGCTCCGAGAACGGATACTGCACTAGTGATACAAAACACACAGGTCTGTTACGTCCCAGTAACAAGCTCCTATTTCGCAGTAGATTCATTTATATTGATAATAACGAGTAATAGACTTGCTGCGATAGTTGTGTTACCGGTGTTCAGGCATTAATATTAATACAATAATTTAGTTCAGTTAGAGAACAGACATTACAAATAAAAACTGAACGTGTCTGCTTAATACAGCGTAGGTAAGCCGAAGGAGAGTCGCAGCACAGACCAGCAGAAGGAGTCAGATTTCATTCATCACGAGAGTGACAAACTGAATGACAAGATGATTGCAGAAGATTTGGTTTCAAAGGGAAATGTAAATGCGCTTATTTAGGTGAGTTTGTCATTGTACTGTTTTGTTGTCATGTTTTTCATTCAGAATAATAGGCTAATGAACCCACCATTCAAGCAACCCGCCCCCGAATTGGCGCTAATTCTAAACCGAAAGTAAAATGTGCACGGCCGCACTGTCATTCATTCACGGCCGTCACAGTGCACAAGCAAATCCCTAACGGGTAAAAACATTTTGATTCTATTATTCTATTTTCCACAATGTCAAACCAACGCAGCTTAACCCAAAATGCACAAATCAGGCATGCGCTTCTTCCATATAAGCTCATGCAGTTGTCCGCTCTAGACAGAGAATACTTAGTTGCAGGGAACACTTAGGCTAAGAAGAAGCAAATATATTCAGGTATAACAAGGTTAGGTTCCTATTCAACTGTCCATCCTATTAAAATGGCTAGGCTATAAGATAATTGTAAAATAAGAATATTGTATTTCGCATGTAAACGTATTCAAGCACGAATGAGAACCGTTTCAAGGGGGATGCCAGGTGTGCGAGAAAACAACAACAACAACAACAACAAACAACAACAACGAATATTCGAATCCCAAAATTGAAAATCAAATACCCACCGAACGAATATTTGAATAGCCCTTACTGAAATTATTTTACATCAAGACATCAAGTGGTCACTCAACAAATAACTAGAACTTTATTTTGTTTGAATTTTTATTTAGAATCTTGAATATTAAAAACATCTAAAAGATTACATTTATGAATGTATTTATATTTATTTAGAAAGTTTTTTTTATTCATAAATATCCGATCAGGCATAACATTATGACCTAATATTGTGTTGGTCCCCCTTTTGCTGCCAAAATTGGCCCTATGCTGTCCCATGCGCAACAAACCATACGCAAAGCGATGCACTATGTATTCTGACAACTTTTCATCAGAACCAGCATTAACTTCTTGAGCAATTTGAGCTATAGTAGCTTATCTCTTTGATCAAACCACACGGGCCAGCCTTCGCTCCCCTCATGCATCAATGAGCCTTAGCCGCCTATGACCCTGTCGTCGGTTCACCACTGTTTCTTCCTTGAACCACTTTTGATAGATACTGACCACTGCAGACTGGGAACACCCCACAAGAGCTGCAGTTTTGGAGATGCTCTGACCCGTCGTCTCTGTAAAATGGCGTAATCCGCAGGGTTATGGACTCGGAGGTGGGTAAAAAGGTTGGTGGTGTTGCCCCCCTTCGCACTGACAGTAGCCCGACACATTCTGCAGATTTGGCTGTCTAAGGAGCTGTTCTCTTTCGAGGGAACTCTCACTGCGTCGGAACGACACTTTGGGGATGCTCCCTAAGCATCAGCGTATCTGAAGTCTGAATGAAAACTAAACCAATCCGATTGGCGTGCGCGATGACGTCACTGTGACGGCATACCCGGAAGTATAAAAGGGGAGCCGGCGCATTGAAACAGCAGTTATTGCTCTTCAGCATAGCGCTCTCTGTTGAAATTGTCTATTTACTGTTGTTTGTCCAGTTGCAAAAGTGTGTGTGAATGATGGAGAATATGAGAGAGTTTAAGCAGTGTGTGCATCCGTGTCCCCGCTACATTTTGGGCTCGGATACACACCTGCTTTGTGTGCAGTGCCTGGGTGTTGAGCATGCTCGGGCGGCTCTCGAGGGAGACTCGTGCGGTGGCCAAGCTGAACGTCAATTGGCCACAAGAAATGCAGGAAGTTCAGCCACCCAGTAGGCTGGACGACCGGTTTCTTTCTCGCCGGGTCCAAACACCTCGCCGGGGTTTACCATTCTTTCCGGATCTTCACACCGAGGTGTGTGCCCTATTCCTCGCGTGTTTCTGGGGGCACGCGAGGCGGGCTATGGGACGATGCCTCGGGTGGAGGAAGCTCTCGCGAGCTATCTTTCGCTCGATTCTGCATCGTCCCTGAAAGCCCCGGCGCTGCCCACCAAACCCTGTCACCTCATCGTTGGTGGGCAAGGCTTATATGGCGGCTGGGCGGGCTGGTAGTTCCCTGCACACTTTATCTTTCTTGCAGGCCTACCAGGCTGACCTCCTCAAAGAGCTTAATGATGGCGAGGGTCCCTCTCCGGAGGATGTGCTGGAACTCCGGAAGGCTGCAGATTTGTATCTCCGCTTCACCAAGGAGACGGCCCGTGCCATCGGCTGCTCCATGGCTTCAATGGTGACTGTGGAGAGATATCTCTGGCTGAATCTGTCGGGGATGAAGAAGAAGGATAAAACCTTCCTCCTAGACACCCCGATTTCGCCTTCTGGCTTATTTGGTGACGCGTTGAGACTGTTGTCGCCAGATACCAGGAGGCGAAGAAACAGTCAGCAGCCTTCCACCAGTACCTCCCCTGCCGCTCAAAGCCTGGGAAGGCGGCCCCTAGGGGGCAGCCTCAGCCGTCTGCCAGCTCCTCGCAGGTGCAGAAGAAGAGCGTCGCCTCTAGAGCCCCTCCTCCGGGAGCTTGGCAACAGAGGTGGCATTCTCACGAGCAGTCTTCCGTGCCTAGAGGTGATCTGAGGAACGTACTCCGAGCGTGAAAGGCTGCTGGGAAGAAGTCCTAGCTTCGGCTGGACTTCTAAGAGCGGTTCCCCCCGCAGAGGGGCAACCGAGGTTGCTTCCTCTGCGGCGCTCTGGGGAAATTGATGTGGTAATCCCGCCGTCTATGATGCTTCGGGCCACATCGATTTCCCGCGAACGCATGCTGCTCCAGCCGCCTCTGGAAAGACCTGCGGCTGGGCAGCTTGCGCGTCCGCACACAGAGAATCATTCCCAACCACTTCCTGCCGGTCATCCGCTTCAAGGGGTTGGGGACGAGGCTCGTGTAACACCCGACGCCAGCCTCGAGAGCTGGCTCCCTTAGTAGATTATCTCGGCGCATGGAAATGCCTTCCGAATATTTCTACATGGGTCCTGCGTACTGTAGAAAATGGTTACAGACTGCAGTTCGGTCACCCTCCTCCAAGTTTCAGGGGGTTGAACTGGACTGCAGTGGTACCAGAGCGGGTTCGGGTAATGGAACTAGAAGTGAAATCCTTGCTGGCGAAGGAACGCGCTCTATGGCTTCCTTCGCCGGAGAGGGAGTCCGGGTTCTACAGCCGGTACTTTATAGTTCCCAAAAAGGATGGAGGGTTGCGTCCGATTATAGACCTGAGGTATTTGAATCGGTCTCTGAGGAGGTTCAGATTCAAAATGCTCATGGTTCCCATCATCGTGATTCAGATCCAGCCCGAGGACTGGTTCGTCACGATAGATCTAAGGGACGCATACTTCCATATCTCCATCCTTCCATGTCACAGGAAGTTCTTGAGGCTTGCTTTCGGGGGCGAGGCGTACCAATATCGAGTGCTTCCCTTCGGCCTAGCTCTTTCCCCATGCACATTCACGAAGTGCATGGATGCAGCTCTGGCTCCACTGAGACTTCAGGGCATCCGTGTGCTGAATTATATCGACGACTAGCTCATATTTGCCCAGTCGTACGAGATGGCAGTTCGGCATCAAGATGTCGTTCTGGCTCACATAAAGTGCTTGGGGCTGAGACTCAACACAAAGAAGAGTGTGTTGACGCCGTCCCAGAGGACTACGTTCCTAGGGATCGTATGGGACTCGAAGACGATGCGGGCACAATTGTCTCCCGCGCGAGTCGAGACCATACTGGCGATGGTCTCAGGAATAAGGCTAGGCAGTTTTGAGTAGCAATTGGGCGAGTTTTGTTGTAAAAACTTGGCAACCCTGTCTGTGCGCACTGGAATAAGTAACATTAGAAGAAGAAGATGAGTGTAAACGATCTTTGCCGGTGTTGTAAAAAGGAATTTAAGGATACACAGAGTACTTACCAACACGATCATCATTTCTGAGAGAAATAGTAAAGGTGAATGCATATACGAACAAGTTCTCCGTTTAGGATTAGGACAAATTCAACCCAAGCGCCTTTGATGACGTGGATGATTACGTTACTGTTTATCATCTGTCCATCATCGTCTAAAGCCCGCCCTGACAATTTCATTGGTCCGAACAGTTTCTGTTCGGGCATAATTACTTCTCTATGGATCAAGTCCAGACCGAACTGCCCATGCAAAAATTTGTGTGGGCGGGGCTAAGTTCGTCTGGCATCCAGGCTAGGTCGCGCCCTCTATGCAGACTGACGCATCAAATCCTCCTGTGGTCCCAAGGGAAACTGTTGTCCATCAGGGCAATGTATGTCCCGGGGGTCCAAAATCAGGGAGCAGACATCCTGTCGAGGCAGGGGCTGAGGCCCGGGGAGTGGCGACTCCACCCAGAGGTGGTGGAGGCCATGTGCGAGAGGTTCGGCCCAGTGGAAGTGGACCTGTTTGCGTCTTGAGAGACGTCCCACTGTCCGCTGTGGTGTTCCCTCACGCATCCAGCCCCGCTGGGGTTTGTACGCGTCTGTACGCATTTCCCCCAATTGCTCTGCTCCCGGGAGTCCTGGAGAGGGTCCGTCAACAGGTGGTCAGCCTACTTCTGGTAGCACCCCGTTGGCCGACTTGAGTTTGGTTCTCGGATATCATAGCTCTACTGGCAGGTCATCCGTGGCAGATTCCTCTGAGGAGGGATCTCCTATCTCAGGTGGGGGGCTCAATATTTCACCCCCGGCCGGAGGTTTGGAACCTTTGGGTCTGGTCCCTGTGGGGGTCAGGTACCTAGAGGCGGGCCTGTCGCAGAGGTGATAGAGACCTTACTCAGTTCCAGGGCTCCGTCTACGAGGAGACTGTACAGCCTCAAGTGGAATGTGTTTGCCACTTGGTGCAGGGAGCGTGAGGTGGACCCAGTTAGCTGCCCAGTGGCTTTAGTGCTGGAGTTCCTCCAAGATCACTTCTCTGCGGGTCTAACCCCGTCCACACTCAAGGTGTACGTGGCTGCCATTGGGGCTTTCCACACTCCTTTGGGTGATGGGCCTTTGGGTAGGCACCAGCTGGTTGTACAGTTCCTCCGTGGGGCTCGGAGGATGAGGCCTGCGGCTCGTTCCAGAGTTCCAACTTGGGATCTGGCAGTGGTTCTCGAAGGGCTGGCTGAGGCCCCCTTTGAGCCATTGGAGTCGGCGGAACCAAAGAACCTGACCCTGAAGGTGGCTTTTCTCCTGGCTATCACATCTCTGAGGAGAGTGGGGGACCTCCAGGCCTTGGCGGTAATGCCGACTTGCCTGGAGTTTGCCCCTGGGGGAGTTAAAGCCATCCTATACCCTAGGCCGGGCTATGTGCCCAAGGTTCCATCAAGGGTGGCCAGGTCTTTGGTTCTTCAGGAATTTCATCCTCCGCCTCACGTGACGGCGGAAGAAGGGAGACTTCACCTGCTCTGCCCAGTTAGGGCTCTCAGAATGTATTTGGAGAAGTCTGCGCAGTGGAGGAGATCTCAACAGCTTTTGGTGTGTTTTGGTTCACCCAAGAAAGGGTTGCCTGCGTCTACCCAGACAATCAGTAACTGGATTGTCCAGGCAATAACCATGGCTTATCAGGTGCGCAATTTGCCTTCACCTATGGCCGTGAGGGCTCATTCCACCAGAGGCATGGCCTCTTCGGTGGCCCTCCTTTCTGGGGTCCCCATGCAGGATATCTGCGAGGCGGCTGGGTGGGCTACCCCACACACCTTTATCAGGATTTATAGCCTGCATCTCCCTACGGCGCCTGGCGCTAGGGTGCTCCAGTCCTAGTTGTGCCCAGTCTCCGGCTTCATACTAGGGCAGGCGCTACCCTCGGTGTGGGCTAGTGGGTACTCGTTCCCCAAAGTGTCGTTCCGATGCAGTGAGAGTTCACTCGAAAGGGAACGGCTCGGGTTATGTATATAACCCTTGTTCCCTGAGAAGGGAACGAGCACTGCGTCGCGTCACCACACCTCGGCACGCCTGGAGCGCATGCTTCAGAGCAATAGCTGCCGTTTCAATGCGCCGGCTCCCCTTTTATACTTCCGGGTATGCCGTCACAGTGACGTCATCACGCACACCATTCAGATTGGTTTAGTTTTCATTCAGACTTCAGATACGCTGATGCTTAGGGAGCATCCCCAAAGTGTCGTTCGACGCAGTGCTCATTCCCTTCTCAGGGAACAAGGGTTATATACATAACCCGAGCCGTTTTCTTTGAAGCCGAAAAACTCCCATACTGGCAAGCTTACTTTTTTCGGGTGTGGACAGAGCCTCTCACTCTCCTGCTCGTACGACATGGTTTTTCTCTGAGTAGCTGAGGGTTGCTCTCAGAAGCTCAGTGAATTCAAGCATGGTACCGTGATTGGTTGCCACCTGTGCAATAAGTCCATTCGTGAAATTTCCTCACTACTAATTATTCCACGGTCAACTGTTAGTGGTATTATAACAAAAACAACAGAAACTCAGCCACAAACTGGTAGGCCACGTAAAATCACAGAGCGGGGTCAGCACATGCTGAGGTGCACAGTGCGCAGAAGTTGCCAACTTTCTGCAGTCAATTGCTACAGACCTCCAAACTTCGTGTGGCCTTCAGATTAGCTCAAGATTAGTGCGTTGAGAGCTTCATGGAATGGGTTTGGCCCCTTAGTCCCAGTGAAAAGGTCTCTTAATGCTTCAAAATGATAATGACATTTTGGACAATTTCATACTCCCGACTTTATGGGAACAGTTTGGGGATGGTCCCTCCTGTTCCAACATGACTGCGCACCAGTGCACAAAGCAAGGTCCATAATGGCATGGATGAGTGAGTTTGGTGTGGAGGAACTTGACTGGCCTGAACAGAGTCCTGACATCAACCCGATAAAACACATTTGGGATGATTTAGAGCGGAGACTGCAAGCCAGGCCTTCTCGTCCAACATCATTGCCTGACCTCACAAGTGAAGAGTTGAAGCTGTTATAGCTGCAAAGGGTGGACCAACTCATATAAAACCCTACGGATTAAGAATGGGATGTCATTAAAGTTCATGTACATGTAAAGGCAGGCGTCCCAAAACTTTTGGCAATATAGTGTATGTCAGTGCAAGTTGCTGTCAGTTAAAACAGCTCAAACATGCATCTTAGTCTGGGACTAGGCTTAAGCCTTGTCTGTGAAACATGGGGTAGTTATTCTGTCCTTTTTGAATGTTCATCAATCACCTTGTTATGTGTCCACAGACTTAATCAGGTTAGCTTTAGAGAAATCCCTCAGTATACTTGAGCTTCTGCTACAATTTAGCGGAAGATGATTAGAGAGTTTCTCCCAAAGAAGTAATTGTCTCAGAGCTAGCGACTTGTAACTTTCCTCACCCCACTTAAAGATGAATTTTCTTTTTTTCCTCAGAGGAGCTTTGGGGGATTGAGCTTCTCTGACAGTCAATGCTTTTGCCGCAGGCACAGATATAGTCCACAGCTAAAGTGTTGAGCTCACTTTCATAAAACCCAGCAGATGTCTTTACTTTTCACAATTTGTTCTCATGCGTGTACATAGTGCCATAGATACTGTGTTGCCTTGTGTTTAATGTATTCAGAAAATCGGGTTTGTGGAAATGTAGTTAAATTACAGAACAGAAAATAATGGCTTACCACCCTTTCAAACAAGTTGTCCAGTACAGAGTTTTTCTGGTTAGCATAAGATGCCATAGTTTTTTTGTAAGCAACATTTAAATGGCAAGTATTACATTACATTATGGTATATGTTTTATTAGTTTTTAGTTTTTTTGTCATTTTGAGGAGAGCTTCCTCCCCGTCTGCTTTAACGTCACAGGATAATCACCAGTGAAAGGTTTGACACTGCGTGTTTTTTTGGTGCCATCAACCTATCAACATTGTTAGCGTATTACTTGCCTTCAGAGTGATTCGTCAAGACATTTATGACTCCGCTGATTGGCTCAAAAGGGCTGATTGGCTATGAACAGCTGCCATTGAGGTAAATGGGAATAATTTTGGATTGCTGCCTCAAGATATTATAAACATTCTTCAGAACTCAAAAGAAAAGCAATTTTCTTTAAGCACAACAGTGTTGACTCTTTTCATAAAATCAAATCATAAAACCTGCAAATGACTTAATAGTAGCTGTCTCTAAATATTAGATTGGGATTGAAGTATTTTAACAATGAAAAAAGGCTAAAACAGTAGCCACATTCACACATACAGTGTTTACTGGCAAATTACCAGTAAATTACAACTAAGAGATCAGGTGTGAGCAAGACCTTTTCAAAAATTCCATTTAAGTGCCCCTATTATGGATTTTTGAAAATCAACTTTCATGCAGTGTGTAATGTAGCTGTATGTGAATGTAAACAGTCTATAAAGTTGTAAAGCTGAACGTGCATTATTAATAATTATTCACACTATCACTTGTGACGTGTTCACGTGTGACATGACAGGACATCTTGTAAACTCGCTCATGTGGAGAACATGTCGTCAAGATGCTGTGCTCTCCACTGTGAAAGTAAATTTGGTTTATTTTCACTTCCAAAGGGTGAGGATACAAAGAATCATTGGTTAAAATTAATCTTTACCACAGCAATATAATCCCAAACTTTAGCTGTGTTTCCTTCATTTTACTGACGACTGCTTCTCCAATCTCAGTGAGTTCAACACGGTATTCGTAAAACGGTTGGTGATGTGCAGTGTATATTATGAGAAAATGAAAGCGTATTTTTACCTTTGATGCATGTAAACCTGTTGTTGGAAACTTTAAAATAGCATAATAGGGGCAATTAAAAAAAAAAAAAGTTGTAACATTACCAGTAGTGTGAACTAAGAACAGGATTACCGGTATGAGTACTTATGAGGCTTATGAGTACTTATAAGCTCCGGTACTTTTAATTATTTTTCTATGTAAACATACCCTGGAAATTCCATCTAGCAGACAACGAAGGTCATGGTAGTTGGTATACCACATCTCCAAAAGTAGAAAAAAGTATTGTTTTGAACCATGTGGTTCTTCATCATCCTCAGTTATTGTGTACTATACTAACTTCAATAATATAGTAACTATTATATGTCTTGTGTTTTTCAGAGCAAAACCGCATTCTGTATGATAATTACTCCTGTCACTTCGAATTTAAATAAACATAGTCAAATTGGAAAGAGAGTGAAACTAAAGTGCTTCTCATCATCCAGGTGGATGAAGAAAATGTCTCAGCATTTAAAGGTCTTTCCCGATGATTGATATCACAGCGTTTAACGGTATTTTGTACTGATGTGTGAATGGTATCTTTTAAAGGTAAAAAGACAGAACGGCATTGCTTGTGTGAACAGCACATTTGTGTATTTACCGGAAAAGTTATGTAACAGAGTATGTAGGTTCAGGGAAGAAGGAGGCGGGAACCGGCGAACATTCAACAACTTTAATAAAATAAATGAACACAAAATGAAAGTAAAAGCGGCAGCCCCTCACGGACGACTGCCACGCACACACATAAGAAAACAAAACACAGCTTAAAATCCAGGCCTGGTCCTCTCTCGTCCTTCACTGTCGTCCTCCTCCTTTATACTCCCGTCACTCCTCCGTGAGACACAAGGCCAACGGTACGCAGCTGGCGCTCATCATCACTAATGACCGTGGCCTCGTCCCGCTCTCACGGTCCCTCAGCCTCGCCACAAGTTGTTCTTGTATTTTTACTGACATTTACTGGGATTATTGTGCGGAAAGGGCTAATTGACGTTTTAGCTATTTAAAAAATTTTTTAACATCATCGTAATAGCCTGCGTGACCTGTATGTATATCAGCCAAAAATGCTACAAGACCGCATAAACTAAATGGTACATGATAAATTAAAATAAATCTTTCATGACAAGACCAGGAACTTAAAGTGAATGTCAACTTTAACCTCAGGTTGGCTTTAAGGTAGTATGTGGTTTTATTTCACTCTCTATGATATTTAAACTTATCAGTAAAGCTTTTCATGATTTATTCAGTTTAAAGAAAAGCAACTGTATTTGGATGGAAAAACAAACAAAACCATTGATATTTCTCTCATTTATCAACCAAATTTGCAGTCTGAAGGTGTTTTTAAATGCACGTTCAAAAAAACATACTTTGCAATAGTTCAATAAGCATAAAACGGAAATGATAACGAGAGATGTTTGGTATTTCCTTCTACATCAGACCAGACTTCAAAGTCATTTCAGTGTTTGTGTGCTCTAGGCATCAGCTGTCTGAGCTCCTGCTGAGACGGACGTACCTGAGCACAGAGAAGATGTGCAGGTCAGGCAGCTTCCTTTCACCATTCCTCTGTGTTGACTTACCTGGCGGCTGTTATTTAGAGTGCTCTCAGAGTTTCACAGAGGAGAGATAGAGGTCAGAGCTCATTTTGAGAAAGCCATATCTCCTCTTGAGCAGGTGGCAGAAGACTATTCTATCCCACAATCCCTTGCCTCAAGAGTTCACTGTATGCTGCTTTGTGCCAGCTGTTACACTTGCAGAGTCTTTGTGAACAGTGGTGTGGCCCAGTGGGGCTCAGTGCTGAATGGTCTCTAATACACTAGCTTGTTGGCCATACATCATTCCCCACTCTATCCTGAAGCCCAGCTGGGCCGCTCTACACCTGAGCATGTTCTCCTGATTATTTAATAGATGCTTTTCATCAAGAGGAACTCCAGTAAACTAATCGCAGGAACAGTCCCCTTAGGAAAGGTTAAAAATCCTCATTTTTTCACCCTTGTGTTGTTCCAAACCTGTATAATTGGATTTGATTTTATATTTTCTATAGCAGACTACAAACTATGCTTACTAACATTTTAATTGGCTACTTATCTTGCAGTTTCATAAATCATAACTTCCTGAGTTTTCTGGCTCAGTGGCTAACATTGGTTTATTTTATCATTTACTCCATTTACAGTGGCTTGTTTCTGTTTCCCCTATCTCTACATCCAGAATCATCTTTAAATGTGCCCCCTTAAAACTGTTTATGTTTGTGTGTGTAGCCATATGATAACAATATAATGGAGAAATTAATTCTACATACAGCTTTAAATGCAGTGAATTAAACTTGTACTGTGGACTACTTTTATGCTGCTTATATTGTACATTTTGTAAGTTTTGGAGCTTTATCCTCTTTACTCCTGTAAAAGCAAACTAGCATTGGTGAGTTAATTTTTGTATGCAATATGCATCAGACACTGTGTGAATGTATTGTGGGTGGGCTGTGGGCTTGCCATCTGAGGCTGAGATGACTTCATAACAGTCAGGTAAGACAGCTTGCTAGAGTTGTTTGTAGCTGCTGTTGTCTCTCAGACACGGATCAGTGAGCATACGCAGATGACTGAAGGTCAGTTGTCAGAGGTCCCTGCTGCCATCGCACTGTACATTGACCTTGAGGATTACTTGAGCATGCATAGAACCTGTATGAGGAAACGGGATGCAGTGCTGGATTTAAGGACATAATAAGCATCCAGAATTCCTCATGATACAGTGGGAAGAGGACTCCATCGTTGCTGGCTTTTTGGTTTCCCGCTCCCGCTGTGAGTCTGCATGTAGCTAGGCAGCATCATGGGAAGGGAAGGGAAGGCAGATGCTCCATCACAGCAAGGATATGCTTGTGAAAGAGCACACATGGGAGAACGCTATCTGGTCTAAGTAACTTTCCTTGGACCTGTGATTGATCACAAAATTTAAGATATGTTATACCAACTTGAATCATTCCAGAGAATGCAATGTACTTTACAGAGAAAATAGCAGGCTACAAACTACATTCAGTGTTTTTAATGTTTAATCTGGCAGTTTCATAATGACCCAAGTGTTCTAGCTCAGTGGGTTCTCCTGTATATTTACTGTATACTTCAGTGATGAATGTCCAGTGATCCACTTCTCTGGATGAATGTCCACTGATCCACTTGTAAATCCCTAAGCAAGAAAATTTGTTGGTTTTACACTGACTTCATTCACAGTGCCTTTTGCTGTTTTTTCCCCTTTATGCGTCATGCCCATTCAAACATGCCACATCAGATTATGAATCAAATGGATTTTAAATGCACCCTGCCAAATAAATAAAATAATAAATTATTCATCTTTGAATGTTCAGGACGGATCAGAAGACGTTAAAAATCTCTTCATAAAAAAACTCTTAATATACTACACTCTAAAAAATGCTGGGTTAAAAAAAAACAAGTTGGGTTGAAAATGGACAAACCCAGCAATTGGGTTGTTTTAATCCAGTGATTGGGTTGTTTTAACCCAGCAATTGGGTTGTTTTAAGCAAACATTTATCGCAACCGCTGGGTTAAAACAACCCAATTGCTGGGTTTGTCCATTTTCAACCCAACTTGGATTGTTTTTAACCCAGCATTTTTTTTAGATTGTAGTCAATTGGTGCGAATACCTAGTTTATCTAGGCATAGATTTGCAATTTTTTGGCATGAAATTTCTTGCGTAACAGTTATTGCCCCGCTGTGTGCCGTAGGTTGCCAACCCCTGATCTAGGGCTTTCAAATGTTGTTTTTTCCCCCCTTGATTTTTAGTGGTGGTGCTTTAACTAGCATATTAGCAGTGTGCTGGTAGTCAGTTTACAGAGCAAAACATTCCAAAGCACTGGCCATGCCTCACATTACTATTGTAGATCCTTTTTGGGGATTTGATTTAGTTTAGTTTAGTAACAAGTTGTTTATACTACAGTACATCCATACACATGTGTTACGGCCAGCTCGTTTCGACCGTACATAAAGGATACAAGTACACTGTGTGACTTGCAAGTTTTTATTTGTCTTCAAAATACAGATAAATTAATATAACAAAGTCTAGGGTTCAAAATCAAAGGGGAAAAATCATAATCCAAATGGGGAAGAGAAAAGGTGGGTATGGGTTGCAAATAAACAAAGGTATGCCAAAGAATGACTTCTCCAGAGGGTGTCGATCCCCTGGACGAAGCAAAGAAGAGTGGTGGAGGCCAAGGCTTTATCCTCTCCTTCATTAGGGAGAAGATAGGGAGCAGGTGTGCACAATCCCCTGTGCTCATTAAAGAACAACGCCCCCAGCAGGCGAGCAAAGGGAATGCAGGGTCGTAACACCTCCCTCCTCAAAAAAGATTCGCCACGAATCTAAAAATAAAAACAACAACAAAGAAAAGACAATTAAACATTTCCCAGAACAAATACAAAGAAAAGTTCTGGGGATCCAGAGAAACGTCGTCTCTTCAATCTTCAACACCTCTGGGCCCTAGAGATGCAAAGAAGGAACAGGCAACGCAGAAATGTTACGCTCTAGAAAGTGTGTCAGCTATAACATTATCTTTTCCCCGGATGTGTTTAATATCAAGATGGAAAGGTTGTAAAATGAGACTCCATCGCATAAGTCGCTGATTTCGATTCCTCATCCGATTTAAGAAGACCAAAGGATTGTGATCCGTATAAATGGTAATCGGTGCAGCAATTGACCCTAGATATACCTCAAAATGTTGTACGGCCAACACTAGGGCAAGAGCTTCCTTCTCAATAGTGGAATAAACCTGTTGATGCCGGTTAAACTTCTTTGAGAAGTAACTTACGGGATGTGGAACCCGGTTCAAGTCCTCCTGCAAGAGAACAGCGCCCGCACCGCAAGCACTCGCATCAATTGCAAGACTAAAAGACTTCTCAAAATTTGGAGCGGTTAAAACAGGGGCACATGCCAGCAAAGCCTTACAATTTTCGAAAGCCTGCTGACATGTCTCAGACCACTGAAAAGATAGCTTCGGACTCAATAAATCGGTGAGAGGCGAGACTACACTGGCAAAATTTTCACAAAAGCTCCGATAATATCCCACCATGCCGAGGAATCGTCGCAATTCACGACGAGTGGTGGGCACTGGAAAGTTACAAATGGCTTCTACCTTGGTCTCAATGGGCTTTACACAACCATTTCCCACTACCTTGCCCAAATAGGTAACGGTTGCCTTCGCAAACTCAGACTTAGCGAGATTAACTGTGAGATTAGCCTTTTCTAAACGAGAAAAGAGTTCCTTAATCTGGTTAAGATGCTCAAACCAGGAGGAACTATACAGCACGACGTCGTCAAGATATGCCTCACATCCTGACATTCCATACAGTATACGGTTTACGAGTCGCTGGAATGTCGCGGGTGCATTTCGAACTCCGAAAGGCATCACCGTATACTGCAGGAAGGCATCAGGCGTAACGAAGGCAGATAATTCCTTCGCGCGACTAGTCAAGGGCACCTGCCAATACCCCTTTAAGAGGTCGAATTTGCTGACGTATCGGGCAGAGCCAACATGATCGACACAGTCATCAATTCGAGGTAAAGGGAAACAGTCCGGCTTTGTCACAGAATTAAGTTTTCGATAATCTGTGCAGAATCGATATGAGCCATCAGGTTTATTTACTAAAACACAAGGGGAACTCCATGAACTGAAACTAGATTCAGCCAGATTATGAGCAAGCAGATAGTTCACCTCTTGTTTCAGCAAATCTCTTTTAAAAGGATTGACTCGATAGGCGTTCTGTTTAAATGGACATGCGGTTCCTACGTCGATATCATGTTCGATGACAGAAGTGCGACCGGGAACGTCAAGGAAAAGAGAGGGAAATGACATCACCAATTCAGTGACATCACTTCTCTCTTTCTCAGTCAAATAAGAAAGATGAGAGGACAGGTTAAGAAGAATCTCAGAGTTTTTAAGTCGCCCGTCGACCTTTTCTCGAGAAAGGAAACTCTCATCCTCATCAGCATTCTCTAAAGAATCCCCACTCGTGTGCTGTAAAAGAGAGGAGACGATTCTGAAAAAGAGTCACAAGAGTTTACCACATGAACAGTAACGGAACGAATAGGAGCTATATACAATTTCAACAAGTTACTGTGACAGACTTGTACTTTTTTTCTCCGGTCAGGAGTATTCAACAGATAGTTATTATCAGAAAGACGTTTAGCTACACTGTAGGGGCCTGTAAATTTAGCCTGAAATGGGTTGGCAGGTAGAGGCAGCAAAGCCAATACTTGATCACCCACCTGAAACTCCCTCAGCTTAGCTTTTCTGTCAAAATGTTGTTGCATTTTTATTTGAGATTTACTCAACTTCTTTTTAGCAAGAGCTCGTGCCTCATACAATCTACGCCGGAATCCACTCACATAATCTGAAATGTTTTCAGAAGGTTTAGACGTTCGCCACTCATCAGCTAACACAGCCGTAGGTCCTCGCACTACATGTCCGAACACTAATTCATTTGGGCTAAACCCAAGACTTTCTTGGATTACCTCACGTATCGCTAATAACATCCACGGCAGACCTTCTTCCCAATCCGCATCGAGTTCCACACAATATGACCTCAAAAGGGACTTCAGGGTTTGGTGAAACCTCTCAAGAACTCCCTGACTCTGCGGATGATAGGCACTAGAAATATTGTGGTTTACTCGAAGTTGACGCAGGGCTTTGGAGAACTGTTTTGACATGAAGTTCGAACCCTGATCGGACTGAATAACTTTGGGAATTCCAAAGGTCGACATGAAATTAGTGAGGGCCTTCAAGACAGATTTAGTAGTGATGGACCTTAGCGGATAAGCAGAAGGATAACGAGTAGTCTGGCACATGACGGTTAAAAGGCATTGGTGACCAGTCTTAGACCGGGGCAAAGGACCAACACAGTCAACTATCAAATGCTCGAAAGGTGTGGAGACGACAGAAATAGGCTGCAATGGAGCAACAGGTACTTTTTGATTTGGCTTACCGGTGATCTGGCATGTATGACAAGATCGAATATGTTTTGCCACATCTCGCTTTACCTTAGGCCAATAGAACTGTCGCAAAACCCGATCATACGTTTTGCGAACTCCGGTATGACCAGCAAGTCCTTGATGAGCCAAATGCAACACAGAGTCTCTCACTGTAAAAGGAAGCACAATCTGAGTTTTAGGTTCCAGAGAAACATCTTTATGCAGGACCACTGTCCGACAAAGCAGACCATCATCAAGAAAGTACGAAGAGGACAGAGGACCAGAACACTTCTTAGACCCGGCTGCAGAAAATAAAGGTTTAAGAGTGTCATCGCTCTGTTGAGCTCTAACTAAATCCTCTCGAGAGATCTGTAACAAAGAAGTTAGAGAACAGTCATCAACATCAGAGAGATCAACATTGGTTTTCTCAGGAGTGGACAGAACCTCAGACGTATCAGCAGATTCATTTTTCAGCACTGTTGAATCTTTCTGGTCAGAAGACAACGAAGAGCAGGATTTCAAGTCTCTTTGCTTAGGACATATATACACATCAGATCCTGGCTTACCTGTATTAACAGTGTAAAAGAAAGTGTCATGCAGTGGAACTTCAACTTGATTTTCAGACAGGGGTTTAGCCATTGATCGAGTAACTGCACAAGCTGGAAACAAATCAGGAAATTCTCTACAATTGTCAACATCAGATTTCCTAGGTGTAGATGCTATTATGGGCGGAGCTGCCACACCACTCCGTCCCCAAACATTCCCACCAGCCAAGTCATTTCCTAGAATAAATGTAATCCCAGGGACTGGAAGTGCAGAACGAACACCAACTACTACATCACCAGAGACAATGGCAGAGGAAAGATGGATTTGATGCAAAGGCACTTCAACAAACCCCATCTCAAAACCTCGCACTAGTACATGAGTTCCAGTAGCGGTTTCAGAAGATAAAGGCAAAATTCCTTCTAGGAGAAACGACTGTGCGGCTCCCGTATCTCGAAGAAGACGCACTGGCACCGTTTCGTTTGAACCAGGCAATGACACATTTCCCTCAGTGATAAAAGGTGTATAATCAACGGAGGAAGCTATACACTTATCAATAGATTTATCACCAGCACTAGATAAATGACAATCTTTCTCATCACGAGTGTCAACAATAAATGGTGAAGTAGAAACTAAAGCAACTGGTTTCGACAATCTCTCTTTCTTCTTGAGAATTAGACAGTCAGATATTTTATGACCAGGCTTTTTACAATAAAAGCAAACCATGTCTCGTGAGAGTGCAGGCTTACTAACATGTTCAGCAACTGTCGCCTTAATATTCCTACTCATCACAGGAGACTTCGTCTTAGACTGAAAGCTAAACTTAGACCTACTCATATCGTTGGTTTTAAGACCGACTGAACTGAATGACCCACGATGGGTTAACACAAATTCATCAGCCATGATAGCAGCTTCAGAAAGTGTATTCACCTTGTGTTCAGTGAGATGCGTAGCTACAGCATGAGGAACACAATGTTTAAACTCCTCTAAGAGCACTAATTCTCTTAACTGCTCCTTAGTTGTAACTTTCATTGAAGTGCACCAACGATCAAATAAGTTCTCTTTTTCTCTTGCAAATTCAACATGAGTACATTCATCTGTTTTACTCAAACTCCTAAATTTTTGTCGATATGCCTCAGGCACGAGTTCATATGCATGTAACACAGCAGATTTCACCACATCATACTCACCACTCTGTTCAAGTGAGAGTGCAGAATAAACTTCCTGAGCTTTACCTGTGAACACACACTGTAACAATAAAGTCCAAAAGCTTTTCGGCCATTTCATGGATAAAGCAACACGTTCAAAGTGATAGAAATATTTATCCACTTCCTTTTCAGAAAATGGCGGAACTAATCTCATATTTCTATGAACATCAAACACAGGTTCACCTGCATTCGCACGCGGCTGTGGAACAGGAGGCACATTCGCTTGCGCTGTCTTTGCTGCTAGTTCCAACTCCAACTTATTAATCTGAAACGCTCTCTCTTCTCGATCCCTCTGAAACGCTCTCTCGTCACGTTCCTTCTCTATCTCAAGCTCCATTCTTCGCATGGCTAACTGATGATCTAATTTTCTCCCTTCAAATTCTCTTTCTACCGCTCGCTCTTTCATAGCGTGATCGTCACGTTCAGCACGAACTTTCGCAGCCTCTAAACACAATTGCTTCTCTTGCAAAGATAATTCTGGAAATTGTGTGTCACTTTCACTATAAACCTCAGCAGGAGTAGACACAAACGATTCACTAGGAGTAATTAACTCAGTGCTTACCTCTATAACTCCCCTATCAACAAGTGATCGCTTCAAAGTAGTCACGATAGTTTCCTTCAGCCTCTTTTCTTGAGAAGTAAGATCGACACTGAAGCGTTCGGCGATTTGCACTAACTGCTCCTTTGTACAACTCTCAAGCAAAGCTTCTGACGGACACGCAAAGAAATCTTCGACCACCGAAGACATTTTGTTCGTATATGTATACGCACAATAACACAAACGAAACTACTACACGTGAGACGCTGTTTACCCGAAATACAACTCCCATAAGCCACTGCTTCAAAAATGAACTACGTCACCGTATTACGCAACCTATGTTCATTCACAAAAACTTCCGAAGACTTCCCACAAGTCAAAACACAGTGTAAACGCGAGAATAAACCGCACTATACACACGAACACAATGATTTACCTTTACTTATTTGTTGAATGGATTTACCGTTTACAATATGAGAACTCCCGCTCCTAACTCAGAAAACACTAACTAAATCCTCCCTGGTCTTCAGAGATGTACCGGGCTCGGGGCGGCATTAAACGCTGAGCTCCGCGACAATCAGTCAGACTGAAGGTCCGGAAGCGTACCCCCTACAGAGAGTGAATCTCCACCCAGGATAACCTCCAAAAACAAGAAAGGCAAAATAACAAAACAAAACAACAAACAGTGCTCCGTCGGAAAGATTGTATTCACAATCCAGCTGGAAACACTCTAACTAAGCAGAGTTCTCATTTATAAAAGGTAATCATTCACAAAAACATAAACACATACAACCCATACTTACCAACGTTTCCTACCCCCATAGGATCGCGGACGAGACACCCAATTTATGTTACGGCCAGCTCGTTTCGACCGTACATAAAAGATACAAGTACACTGTGTGACTTGCAAGTTTTTATTTGTCTTCAAAATACAGATAAATTAATATAACAAAGTCTAGGGTTCAAAATCAAAGGGGAAAAATCATAATCCAAATGGGGAAGAGAAAAGGTGGGTATGGGTTGCAAATAAACAAAGGTATGCCAAAGAATGACTTCTCCAGAGGGTGTCGATCCCCTGGACGAAGCAAAGAAGAGTGGTGGAGGCCAAGGCTTTATCCTCTCCTTCATTAGGGAGAAGATAGGGAGCAGGTGTGCACAATCCCCTGTGCTCATTAAAGAACAACGCCCCCAGCAGGCGAGCAAAGGGAATGCAGGGTCGTAACACATGCCACTGCCAAAAACTGTTTTTTTTTTTCTTTCTTATGTAAACAACCCCTAAAGAAACATGTCTGATTGTGGTCAGGCGAACCTTGAATGAAGATTGAATGGGCATCTAGTTATTGGCCCCTGTGTACATCTTTTTTTTTTTCAACTCGGCTGAGCCTCAGGGAGAATTGTGGGGCCATTTAAGAGGAGTTTTACCGGCAATTCAGCTAATGCTTCTTCTGGCACTTACTCCAAAGCGGCCCACTAAGTAATGGAGGGCCAAGAGGGCCAATGGGGATCAATTTAATGCACTCTGTTTCCACCCATCATCTTTTCAGTCATGTTGATCTTCCTGAGTCTGATTTTTCTCTTCCTTCTGTCCTCTGCGTTATTATTAGATATTCCTTTTCAACCTGTCTGTCTTTCTTTTTATAGCATTTCTTCATCCACAGCTTTTTGTTACATCCTTCAGTAATTTTAAATCAGTTTATAATATTTTTGCGTTCTGCTTTCTGACACACATACATTCCACTTCCCACTTTATTTCCCCCCAAAATAATAATAATAAAACAAGCACACGTCATGTTCGTTCAATATCAAATCACAAGTAGTTCATTTTCGCTTCAGTTTCTATGGCGATGGGTAGCTCTGTGGAAAAGTCAAACCATTGGCAAATAATTAACCCTCCGTGTGGTTTAGTTGACACTGACACAGTAAAGTCGTGATGTGGAGCCCATGGAGACAGAGGGAGTTTAGATTATTTTACATTTATTTATTCTTTTATCCAATTAAAACAATCATGACTACTCTAGATCTTATTTTGTAGGTTTCCACATTCTAAAGATCAGATTTTTTTGTTTATTGGTTTTGTTTGTTTTTAATTAATTATATAAATTATCATTTATTTTGGTGAACATCATCCAACTGCCTCCCATTCTAGTGAAATTACAAGATAAAATGCAACCAAATGCTCTGTTACTGATATAAATTTACATTTGAATTTCCTTAAAAGTTGCAGTTGAAGAAGATTCCAACTCACAGCCTTGAAGACAAGAAATATTCCTCTGAGCCAGATCAGCTCATGGTCAAGAAGAGGGCCGATTAGATACAGATGAAACAACATTTTCCAGAACACATACTGATGTAACACTTATATATGTGCATTTGAATCAGTCCCTGAAGAAACTTAAAATACGATTAATTGAATAATACATAAGCATGCAAATGTGTTTGTCAGCGCCTGAACGAGAGCAAAAGTTGTGTGCCTACACCTCTCTCTTAAAGGGCAATTGTTTGAAAATGTTTATCTGCTCAGCTTGATTTCACTACCCAGCATGTTTCACACTGCATCTCTTTAAAAAAATCCCTGCAAAAATGTGTTTGCTTTCATCTGGTGCCATGAAAGAACACAGCGCTTGTTGATTCCTTGAATTCATTGGTTATTTTGCACCTGTGGAGGAGAATTTAAACTTTTTTTCATAGTCCAAAAATACACGCAGACTCTTTCACCAGGTGATCAACTGCCGCTGTGAATTTGATGTCGTCGATGCAGTGACACGCTGATGAAGAACTTTCACTCATTAGCGCATATGTCTCTGAACCTCTCCTGCAGACATGTGCATTCATCTTGTTCTGCTTAAATGCCACTGCTGCAGTCAGAGTACAGAAACTCATAAATCTCCAGAGAACTGTTGCTCTGTCAGCTTTTATTTAGCCTGGAAATTCAGTACCATAACACAGGAGCTAAAGCCGCAGCTCATACTGTGATCACGACATGGTTCAACGTTTGCTTGACTTAGATTATTGCCATAGTAACCAGGTATGAAATCCTCCAGGTATTCTCCAGGACTTAGATTATGGATTTATAATGAGTTTGGTCAAACGGTTTGATATGATAATGATCTGACACAGGGAATAGTTGTGGAGTAAATGGTTGTGGTAATGTTTGTCTGTGCATCCAGTGTTCTTTACAGCCTATCGTGTAGTCAAGTCACATTTATTTCTATAGCACTTCATACAATACAGATTGCTTCAAAGCAGCTTCAGTGTAGTAAATGTGAAAATAACAGTGGTAATGTAAAATCCATAAATTATGAAACAAATAAAATTCAGCTATAAAGTAGCTCTACAGAAGATAGTGTCATTATTTACCTCAATTTATTTCAGTGTTGATTCAATTCAGTTCAGTAGCAGTGTCAATGTAGCAAAGTATTTAATTTTTCAAAAAATATTTAAATAAAGCCCTACATACTTGCATGAATACTAATACATTAAAAATTAAGGCCTTAAGTGCTGTGTACTTACATCAAAAAATAAGTACAATGTACTTACTGTGTTCAAATTGTATTGCAAAACACCTTTGCTGATATTGAGGTGGGATACAGGTAGGGTTAGGGACAGGTGTGCTGGTATGGGTAAGTTTAAGGGTAGGGTTAGGTGTAAGGGAAGTGCCAACGGTGTAATTACAAATGTAACTACAGAAATTAATTACAGATGTAATTACATGCAGGTATTTTTTTTAAATGTACGTACAATATAAAAACATGTATGTACACAATAAGTGCATTGTATCAAATGATTAATTAAAATGTTAGTACATAATAGTTAAGGCCACCTAATATAAAGTGGGTCCAAAACGGCAATAATTTTCAATGCAACTAGTCAATTTAGGCATCACACTATTATAATGTATTTGCTAAATGCAATCTTGCATTTATCAGTGTTATTAAATTTGAGGTGTTTTTGAAGATTCACTTTTTGTGACCAGCAAATCAGCATGTAATTAATTCTAAATCTAATATCGACCAATAACCATTATGATACTGATCCAATATTGCATCCCTAAGATTTAAAGGTAGGGTAGGCAATTTCGGAGAAACTGGCAATATCAAGCTAGCTATAAAATCATAAGATCCCACCCCCACTTCAGAGCATCTCTCCAAAGCCACACCTCCTTCAAAACATATGAACACACAGCTGAGTCGGCAAAGCATCACGAGACGAGAGATGGCGTTAAATTACATCACATCTCAAAGCACATAACACTGCAATAATATTGAATATAAACAACTCTTACTTGTACCACCTGACTGCTTCAGATTCATTTTGGTGTTGATGGTATTTAGAGGATGGATACCCGACCCGAGCCCGATGAGACCTGTGGTAACCGACGGGCCGGGCCGGGCCGGGTTCAAACAGATATTTAGATGTTCGGGTTTGGGTCGGGCTCGGTCATGTCAGTGCAATAAGGCATTGAACATTTGAAATTTAAAACATCTTATTATGTAGGTAGCCAATGGGCCTGTTTAACTCGATGCAAATGTTTGTTTTTGTGATTAAAGCAAATTTAAAATATTACTTTAACATCTGAATTCTGTATATTTATTAATTGTACATATTCACTGTAAATTCTGTTTATAGTAATAACCATCTCTCTCTCTCTCTCTCTCTCTCTCTCTCTCTCTCTCTCTCTCTCTCTCTCTCTCTCTCTCTCTCTCTCTCTCTCTCTATATATATATATATATATATATATATATATATATATATATATTCATCCCATGTATATCATGCACTTATGCAACCGTTGTATATCCTGCACTTGCTGCTATTGCACTTCTGGTTAGACCTAAACTGCATTTCGTTGCCTTGTACCTGTACTTGTGTAATGACAATAAAGTTGAATATAATCTAATCTAATCTAACATCCGTCTTCCTGTGTGCGGAAATTTGTTTATGTAGCTGTGACAACTCGCAACACCGGCGTGCATTTTGCATATTAGGCTACATGTGGCTGGCAGCGCATCTTCAGCGCTTCTGGCAGGACCATCGAGCAGAGGACAGCCTTTAAGCCATCCACAGTTGATGCAATCCTTTTTCTTAAACTTAAACTTTGATAGATGGATTATGTAAATAGATCCCATGTTGCAGTTTAGTAGCCATACAGTTTTCAAGAAAAATTGTATGAGTGATTTTCATTTCAATAAGCTGCATTTGTGTTACATTAATGTTTTGTTCTGTTAGCTTGGGCCATTTTTGGTAGACCTTTGTTCATTTAATTTCAATTTGCTATTTGATTGGGCCCTGTGTTAATGTGTGCTTTGTTGCCCCGTGTGCGCGCTGATGCGCTCATCTGTAAACATTTCAGAATGCAATTTCCTACAGTTGCTTAATAAAAGCGGGCTTTCCACACAAACAAATGTACATGTCATTAGATTTTAGATTTTAACTGTGTCGGGCTCGGACATAAATATCTTAATGCCTGTCCGGCACGGGTCGGGTTCGGTTACTGCTCTGTCGGACGCGGGCCAGGCTCGGACAGAAAAATGTGGCCCTATCCGCACTCTAATGGTATTGACACTAGGGCTGGGTATTGTTCAAAATCTTTTGATCCGGTGCCAATTTCGATACCTCAGTTTCGATACCGGTTCCTAATGATACTTTTTTCGATACAATATGTTTTAAAATCCATTTCAACATCAACGAAAATACATTAAACACAAAACTTTTGTTTTTCACCTTAATTAAAACAAATTCTGGTAACACTTCTCACTCAGGGTAACATTATTAATAAAACTGGTTGTGCTATTTGTAAGGGTGCTCCGATCAGGATTTTTGGATCACAGGAAGCAGTATCGATACCGAAAAAAAAGCCTTCTTTTTATCATGTAGAATTATTTATAGGGAATTTTACAGACATTCATTCAGGGCCTGAATTTTATTTCTGACAATGGGGGAATCCCCCCCTTAGGTGACTCTTGTCATATAAATGTATATAATTATCTCACCTATTTGATCATGCAGTGCATTTTTGTTTTTAAAGACACATTTTCAGGTAGGTCTAACATTATTATTGAGGTAAGAAATACTAAAGACATTTAATAAGAAATCAAATGTAAATTAATATTGGTCTTCCCTGAATAAATTAAATTAGATTAATCCTTATGCTTAAGGTTGCAAAAGTTTATTCGACTGCTGTCACTTTAAAGCTACACTGTGTGATATTTTCACCCATCTAGCGGTGAAAGGGTATATGACCATCCAGGGTTTTTCCTGGGTCAAAAATGGTCTTCGGTGGTGGCTGACAGACATGGTCACCCATACACACACACGCACGCACAGTAAAAAAGTACCCTACCCACGTGATCTGCAAGCGCAATACTGACAATACATTTTAAATAAATTCAAAGAAAGTTTGTAACTTTTGCTTATCTTATTTTGATCCCACATGAAAAAATACTATAGTATATTATAGTAAAATTACTCTAGTAAATACTATAGTGTTTTTGAACTGTACTATAGTAAATATACTACAGTAAATAAACAAAGTGTAGTAAATACTATAATATACTACAATATACTACAATTTACTGTTGTATCTTTACTATAGTATGGTTCAAAAACACTATAGTAATTTTACTATAATATACTATAATATACTATTGTATTTTTTCATGTGGGATACCTTGATGTTTGTTTTTGTTCCTCATTTTTACACTATTTACTGATAATTGTTTTGGTATATAATCATATCAATATTAAAAAGTAGTATTTAAAAAATGAACAAATAGCCTAATTTTCTGCCATATACAATTTCATAAAATTATCAGCTAGCTAACAACAACTTTGTTCTGGGTTCACCTCACTCCAGTCTAAACTAAGTGATTTATAGGCTATTTATTTTACTACACATTATGAACATAAATAAGCTGAAAGACTGTGGATAATTAAAACTAACTCTTACACCCACTCTTGCTAAATTGTGTAAGCACACTTGTGTTCTCATTTCAGGTGTTCTGAGTAAATTTAAACTGATTCGTGAGTTCAGTGTTGGACTGATCAGTTGTTCTAACCAGTCGTTAAAATGATTCGGTTCAAATGAGTCATTAGGTTGCGAATCGGACATTAGCAGACGCGTTATGTGTGAATCCCGTCTGTTAGAACATCGCGAAAGATTTATCAACACACAGAAAACACTTCATAACTGGACACGATTTGTTTCCCGTTTATTGAAAGTATGGTTTATGTCAGCTGGTCAGAGAATCAGTCAATGTTTTTTGAGCGCATTTCACACCCAGCGGTAATGAAAGGAAAACATCGTCTGATAGCGCCACGTGCAACATGGATTCGGTCTTCCGACCTTTTGATTAACGTAATATGTGAAATATTAGAAAGCTAAGAATGCTTATTTTGAAGACAGAGAGAGTGCGAGCGAGGGAGGAGCTCTGATCGTCTCTCTGTCACTCAGTTACAAGCGCAGCATCTATTCTACATCATTCATAAATCACAATAACTAATCAAATAAAGCTTTGGCGGGACAAAAATTTGCTTTGGCGGCCGCCAAAACATTTTCAATGTAGGAAAAACCCTGCAATCCAGTAAATATTAGTTTCTTTTCCTCCCAATTCCGATTTCGTTTTAACTCCTACGGTGGCCGATTTAGTCCAAGATTAACATGGCTTCCAGTTCGATCCAGCAATCCCCCTCTTCACATTCGCCATCGAGTTGTAACGCGTGTGTCCGGGTGAAAAATACGGATAGCTCACTCAACGCAACTGGAGTCGATGCAAACACGGAGGCGATTGACATCAAACAGCCCGCACTTTATTCACCACGGAACCCCCCACAAGAGTCCGGCACAAACTCCACTTCCGTCCACAGCATTACCCAACAAAACAAAAATAAATTAATGTTAGCAACAGAAGACAGAAAATAATCCGCACACATGGGAGCTCGAGGCACAGTGCACACACACACACACACACACACACACACACACACACACACACACACACACACACACACACACACACACACACACACACACACACACACACACACACACAGACAGAACGCAGGCGCTCCAACCGGGGCGAACGCTCTTAAAGGGGCCACACTATTTTCCTACTCGTTACAGAGTGTTAAAATGCGAAAGGCGAAGCTTGAATTTACGGGTATGTCCCTCTTTGGCTAATGTACTTTCAAGATGGAGGGGCAACATGGCGACCCCCATTCGAACCCCTTACCCGTATGTATTTTCAATGGCATATTATAAACTTACGAGAATACTTTATTACTTGAAAGAAGTAAATATATATTAATGAGCACATATATTTTTGAAAGAACTAAGTGTTTTTAGCTAAGAATAAACAAAAAAAGTTACAGTGTAGCTTTAAGAGCGAACACGGATACAGTGACATGCAGTTGCACAAAATGTTCACTCACGAGTCACGTTTTTTTACGGTCTATAGTCACGACGGGGTTTATGTGCATAAGACGGTAATTTAGTACATACATTTGTGTGTATTTGACCATTTCAGCGCAATTTGTACTCGCAAGCTTATTGTGAGATGGCCTGTGTGTGTGTGTGTGTGTGTGTGTGCTGAGCGGTTTGAACATTAATGATAAACTTTAATGAAGATGCGACACTGCCTCGATTGTGCAAGTGACAAATCCTGTGTCAACTGTGCAGCTCGATTTTAGTGCAGATGCGATGCGCTGATGTGAAGCCATTTGAGCATTATGAAAGGTAGAGAGAGAGTGCGCACGCGGTGATTCACTCGCGCTGTTAATGAACTTAAGTCTTGCGCCTTTGATTGCAATATCTTATCTCATATGTTGCACTTTGCTGACTCGGCATCCACTTTTTTAAGTGTATAAAAGCCGCTTTGCTTTTGAAACCAAAATTTGGCACGAAAGATAAATAATTTTTCGATACTCATAGTATCAGAGTTTTTCGTTCGATGCCATAAAAGTATCGCCGTTTGGTGCCCAACCCTAATTGACACAGAGACGCAAAAATGAGTCTGAGGATGTGGACAGCTCCGGGTAGAATGTTACGGGTTGCCTTCTCGTAATTTACCTATCAGTAAGCCCCGCCCCCCCTTAGTTACTGTTGCTAACTCGGAGAAACAAACGGAATTGCTATATCTTACAATGACAGCTGTCAGTGTGAAAACCTTACCCAAGATGTTTTTGGACACAGAATGTAGCGTATATCCATAAGAAGAGTCTCATTCACAAACTATCTCTCTCCGTTGCATTACCATTAACATACACAGCAAATTACGCAAAAACACTCATACAACTAACAGTAAACTAACATATACACAGACCGTATGCCTTTTCGAGGGTGCAGTTAATAACTGGTAAACTTTGTATCTGCAAAACAACTCCGATAAACTGTGTGCAAGCTCTTCCTTTCAGTACCCGTAGACTATAATACCCATCAAAATTAGTAGGACAGATAATGTAGACCTTAAACATATATAAAATTAAATTAATTTACATATAACCAGTTTAATATGGAGAGGCACTGAAATGTAGACCTTCGTGTTTTTGACCTACAGTGTTACATGACGTGAGAACAGTCAGTTATTTCGGTTTGTATGTTAGCAGGGACTTAGGTCAATTGCGGATACGACATGACATGAACGCAGCATAAGATTGTTGTTTTGGTTCAGGAGGAACTGGAAAAGGCTGGCTGTCTGTCTACAACTCTGCATAGCCTTACGGAACGCGCTGATGACGTGTGATGTCTGCGTGAGCAGGGTGCGCTGAGGTATGGAATGCAGTGATTGGACAACCTTTTTTTTGTACCTTAGACTTCCAAAGAAGATATATTTACATGTATGTAATTGTAGTAAAGTATGTTTGTACGGGAAGAAGGAGGCGGGAACCGGCGAACAATCAAAATAAGTTTTAATTAAACAAACAAACTAAAATGGCGGCGACAGCCCCTCACGGTCGACTGTCGCCTACATACAAACAAATATAAATGAAAATAATAAGCTGCAGCCCCTCACGGTCGACTGCAGCAACACATAACAAAACATAAATAAAATACAACATAAAATCCAGGCCTGGTCCTCTCTCGTCCCTCACTGTCGTCGCTCGTCCTTTATAGTCCCTCACTCCTCCGCGAGAGCCGAGATCGCTGGCTCACAGCTGGCGCTCATCCTCTCTGATGAGCGCCGCCTCGTCCCGCCCTCGCGGTCCCTCGGCCTCGCTGCTCACCACATACCCCCAACGCCCTTCGCAGGCCGGGGGGTACCCTCGAGACTGCGCTCTACTCTCCCCCCCCCCCCTCCCCGGGGGGGCCGATCACGGCGGCCGCGGGACCTGGGGGTAAGAACAGCGAGGTGAGAGAACGGAGCGAGGAACATGAGGAGCGACAGAGACGAGAGAGTGGAGAGAGGAGAAAAGAAAAAAAAAAAATTCTGGTCCGGTTCCCAGACACACTGCCGCTCGGTCCTCAGCCAGCCGAGAGGCTCTTCCTCGCGGTGCCATGCGGTGGTACTGGACGGCCGGTGGACGGCTCGACGCTCCTCCGCCCCCTGGCGGCCGGCGGTGGCTCCTCCTGTCGAGGGCAGCCGGCAGCGAGTCCCGCGCGCTCCCTGCCCCTCCCCTACACGGCGGAGGGATCCAGGCTCCGGCCCACGGCGAATGCCGGTGACTCCTCCGCGCTCCCTCTAGGACGGCCGCCACCCCACCTCGACCCAGGGGCACGGCAGCGAGCTCTTCGTCCCACCGACCTTCATCCGCTCCAGCACCACCGCTTCGGGCAGCCGCTCGCGGACTTCATTCCTCCGCGGTGCCCGAACTCCGCGGCACCGCGATCCCCCTCAGCTGCGAGGGCTCTTCGACAGCGCGTCCTCCTTCCTCCCGGGTTTCGGCACCACTGTAGTAAAGTATGTTTGTACGGGAAGAAGGAGGCGGGAACCGGCGAACAATCAAAATAAGTTTTAATTAAACAAACAAACTAAAATGGCGGCGACAGCCCCTCACGGTCGACTGTCGCCTACATACAAACAAATATAAATGAAAATAATAAGCTGCAGCCCCTCACGGTCGACTGCAGCAACACATAACAAAACATAAATAAAATACAACATAAAATCCAGGCCTGGTCCTCTCTCGTCCCTCACTGTCGTCGCTCGTCCTTTATAGTCCCTCACTCCTCCGCGAGAGCCGAGATCGCTGGCTCACAGCTGGCGCTCATCCTCTCTGATGAGCGCCGCCTCGTCCCGCCCTCGCGGTCCCTCGGCCTCGCTGCTCACCACAGTAATATTTAGACCACGTCCATTATTCATTGCTATCAAGATGTGAATAGAGTTTCAACCAGTAACAAAGTGTATATAAAAAATGTTTTGCCTACCCTACCTTTAAGGCTAATAATCCCCTAGAAATATAATTGTACAAGTTAGACGCATGCATTTTTCAATTAAAAATTTTCCAAGTAAATTCAATAAGCTTAAAAACTGTGGTGCAAACAACTGTAGGATCGTCATCAGACGCATTCGTTAGAGCAGTATGTGTGAATGTGTAAACATTGAGAGTATGAGACTGTAATGGTGGGTGTTTTGATGCCCTAAGTACAGTGTATTAGTTTCCTAATATGCACACCTTTAAATGAGCCTCAGACTCATGAGTCTCTTGTTAGTCTGTCTTCATTGCACACTCGCATAAGACAGTGAACAGCAGAAAGCTGCTTAGGGTGATACTGCAGAGGAGAGCCAGTCGCGAGGATGGCACGCACACACACACACACGACTGCCACCCGCCCACGCGCCATCCTCATCCTCATCCTCATCACAGTCTTTCGCTTTGACCGCACACACACTTGCTGCTGTAAGCTGATTATTGTACAAAAGTATATGTGTGCTGATACTCAGCAGAATTTACTTTTTATGTAGGAGCCAAATGTTTGGTGTTCCTACACGCCCCTTTTTGTAGTGTGAGTGGTTGACAGTCTATATGTGTGTGTATCTGTGTGTGTGGCACTGATTCAACTTATCGTCCTCTTCTGCTCCAGATGGTGAAAGCTGAAAAGGCGGATTTCTCTGGCTCAGCTCTGAGATTAGTCTCATTTCATCTCTCTGCTCATTTAATGGCTTTGGTGTTGATGTGTTTGTATATATACATGGCTGTTTCTTCGAGTTCAGGCACTTTTATGTCCAAGGGGTTTATTCAAACTAAGCGATTGCAACCTTTTTTTTGCATGCGAACTGCCTCATAAACTCTTAACCCTGCCTTGGCTACTTTTTGAACTCTTTTTATATTCTGTATCGTTTTAATTGTCTGAACCTTGTCCTAGACCCAGACTTTCAATCTTAAACTGTGAGAATTCATAAAATATTAATCATTACTTGATAACTATGATCAAAACTATGATAATCTAAGGCAGAGGTTCCCAAAGTTTTTACAACGAAAGGCCAACAATGAAAAACAAAACAAAACAACAATCTTATTCACCCCAAACTTTTGATTGGAAGTGTACATTTTTACACAAAGGACCCTTTACAGTGTTACAATGGGATTTCCATCATGACCAACAATTTTGCCACTAATAAAATTATGCATTTTCTTTTTTCAAATTATGCAAAAAGTATGTAAATATTATTCAATTGTGTGTATTTAGCGTACATGACATACTGGCTATGGTATTAGCCTTATTTGGCCATTTTAAAAGGTAATTTCCACCACTGACATTTCCGTTAAAGGTGATTTGAGATCTGTGGGATCTGTTGAGATCAGTTGATAAGATTTGTTCATGATAATCAGATAAAGTCATAGTTTCATTAAAAGTTAGTATTCTTGGTTACCAGGGAGACAGTGGAAGTGAAGAGCTGAGATGAAATTTATGCATTTGAGTGAAAAAATATTTTATAATATATATATATATATATATATTATATCAGTGGCGGCTGGTGATTAATTATTTTTTTTGGGGGGGGGGGGGGCGTTTTTTTTTTCGGTGGGGGGAGCAGTATCAAGATGCATGTTGACTAAATTCAAGCATTAAAGAGAAAACAGTGTCTTCACTTTTATCTTTTACCCACATTCATTTTCCACATATAACTGAATGAGGAAAGGAAAAACAAAACAAAACAGCAACAACAGACTAGCATGTTGACTACTTGAACATAAATTTTACACTCACACACACACACACACACACATTTATATATATACACACACACACATATATATACACATATACACACACACACACACACACACACACACACACACACACACACACACACACACACACACACACACACACACACACACACACACACACACATATATATATATGAGAGAGAGAGAGTTGGCTTTTTTTTTTCAAATTAAGTTGTAATTTCTCAAATTAAGCAAAAAAGTGTTAAAATATTATTTTATTGTATGTGTGTGAATAACACAATAGCTATGACATGAGTCAGTCAAGGAAGTTGCCCACTTTATTCCAAAAGTTCCACCACAGAAAGTCTAGTGATCTGAGGTGCTGGAAATAATATTTGTTTATGACATTCTGGAGAGATATGATATAATTATTTGTTGCATGTATGTCCTCTGTTGGACATAGTTAGTAGAAAAATAAACAGGTGGGAGTGTGAAAAGTGTGTTTCAAGAGTGTATTTTTCACAGTCCACAAGGCCAAAAGTGTCAAAAGTTGAAGAAAAAAACTAAAAACACCCTATAGCTGTGTGTGAGTGTGATTGTTTCTGAGCTCTTCAGGCTTAGAGGAGAGTTTTATTTGGCTTGTGGCACAGTTCCTTTCATATCATACTCCCTCATCTCTTTCCCTCTCTCTCTCTCTCTCTCTCTCTCTCTCTCTCTCTCTCTCTCTCTCTCTCTCTCTCTCTCTCTCTCTCTCTCTCTCTCTCTCTCTCTCTCTCTCTCTCTCTCTTCCTCATGTTCTCTTCTTTCTGTCATATTGTTACTGAGGCAGATACGATAGCCCAGTAGACCTGACTCCCCTGAATGCATCTCCCATAGCGACAATTTACACACTCCCAGATGACTGTGATGTATGTGCTTAGTGTTGAGCCCACCCATTCTGTCTGTCTCAACCCAAAGATATGCTCTCCTTTCATTACCCACACTGACAGAGAAGAGAGCATTACCCGTGATTCCCCTGGTGCACCTCATACAAAGGCTTGCAGTTGTTCAGAGGGATGGGGCTCTCCACAGGAGCAAGACAGATTGGACTGGAGTGTAAGACACTACCATTCAGAAGTTTGGGGTTAGTAGGTTTTGTTTTCTTTCTTTTTCTTTTTTTTTTTTTAAAAATAAATTATTACTTTTATTCACCAAGGATTAGGGTTGTAACGGATCATAGTTGCAGATTAATTGCAAAGATTAACCATCATAGAGTGAAAGTTTATCATGTGTTTCATCTTGACAATTTACACATTCAAGTGATTTTTAAGCATGCAAGCGCAAAAAGAGGCAAACTCAATTCAGTACTCATGTAGAGCACACGCACAGAGGGACAGTTTTCAATAGTGCACAAACACAGAACTATGTCCTCTTTCGCGTTATACACACAAAATTGTCAAAATACCCGTCTCGACTAGTATTCTCGTAAATCAAGCGCATTGCGTTAGTTCTGGCAGGTCACGTTAGTCAAACTCGCATCAGCTGACTGTCAGCTGATCACCCTCAAGCCATCCTAGGTGTATATGACATTCTTCTTTCAGACGAACACAATCAGAGTTATATTAAAAAATGTACTGGCTCTTCCAAGCTTTATAATGGCAGTGAACGTCTGACGAGTGTAACTGGTGTGCAATGTCGTCAGATGTAGCGTAAGCATTTTGAACTGCGAGAGGCACGGGCGCTACACTTTTCATGTTGAACATTCACTAAAGCTTGGAAGAGCCAGGACATTTTTTAATATAACTTTGATTGAGTTCATCTGAAAGAAGAATGCCATATACATCTAGGATGGCTTGAGGGTGAACTAACCCTTTAATGTTAATCAAACAACAAAACAGCTTTAACCAGGATTAATCTAGATTTAATTTATACAGTGAACACTACACTCACCTAAAGGATTATTAGGAACACCTGTTCAATTTCTCATTAATGCAATTATCTAATCAACCAATCATATGGCAGTTGCTTCAATGCATTTAGGGGTGTGGTCCTGGTCAAGACAATCTCCTGAACTCCAAACTGAATATCAGAATGGGAAAGAAAGGTGATTTAAGCAATTTTGAGCGCGGCATGGTTGTTGGTGCCAGACGGGCCGGTCTGAGTATTTCACAATCTGTTCAGTTACTGGGATTGTCACGCACAACCATTTCTAGGGTTTACAAAGAATGGTGTGAAAAGGGAAAAACATCCAGTATGCGGCAGTCCTGTGGGCGAAAATGCCTTGTTGATGCTAGAGGTCAGAGGAGAATGGGCCGACTGATTCAAGCTGATAGAAGAGCAACTTTGACTGAAATAACCACTCATTACAACCAGACAGTGTTGGGCACGTTACTTTAAAAAAGTAATTAGTTATAGTTACTAGTTACTTCTTACAAATAGTAACTGAGTTAGTAACTGAGTTACATCATTATAAAAGTAACTAATTACCAGGGAAAGTAATTACTGCGTTACTTTTTTTTTGTCAAAAGTTCAAATATGTCAAATAACTTGGATGCCCCCAATTTAAATATGTTAAATGAATGAATTAGACATTAAACATTGTACATTAATGTACACTATTGTAATGTTGCTGTGGGACAATGTGAGAGACACCTATCAAATTCAATATATTGTAAATATTATCAGTAGACCTACTATAGTGTAAATATTATCAGTACTTTACTACTCCTTTGGTAGTGGAGCTCACGTTATCGCCTGGGTTTTTAGCCGCTCATTTTGTGGCTGTGATGATGTGAGGCTTCATTCGAATAGAATTACTGGCCACCGACGTGGAGAGACTCTTTCTTCCTGGGCATAAGTTGCACGTCACATAAACATTCTTACCTTTCACCTCAACGAGGGAAGAGTAGCGCTTATACTTCCAGTTTGCGAAAGCTACCTTTGAAGTCGTTGGACTTGCCATCGATGACTGTGCATATGCGTGTGCGACTGTGCGTCATAGGTGTGTGTGTGTGTGTGTGTGTGTGTGTGTGTGTGTGTGTGTGGACTCAACCTATCAACCTCAACCTTGTCTCCCACCCACCAATCATCATCAGTTATGTGTACCACGCGCGCACACACACACACGCACGTTGCAAGTCCGACTGACAGAGAGCCTGTTCAGATGAAAACCGCTTCAGTGAGCTCAATTATAGTAACGCCACATTTTTTTTTCTCAGTAACGCTAACGGCGTTGCAACATTGGGAAAAGTAATTAATTAGATTACTCCGTTACTGAAAAATTAACGCCGTTAGTAACGTCGTTATACTTAAACGCCGTTACTCCCAACACTGCAACCAAGGTATGCAGCAAAGCATATGTGAAGCCACAACATGCACAACCTTGAGGCGGATGGGCTACAACAGCAGAAGACCCCACCGGGTACCACTCATCTACACTACAAATAGGAAAAAGAGGCTACAATTTGCACAAGCTCACCAAAATTAGACAGTTGAAGACTGGAAAAATGTTGCCTGGTCTGATGAGTCTCGATTTCTGTTGAGACATTAAGATGGTAGAGTCAGAATTTGGCGTAAACAGAATGAGAACATGGATCCATCATGCCTTGTTACCACTGTGCAGGCTGATGGTGGTGGTGTAATGGTGTGGGGGATGTTTTCTTGGCACACTTTAGGCCCCTTAGTGCCAATTGGGCATCGTTTAAATGCCACGGTCTACCTGAGCATTGTTTCTGACCGTGTCCATCCCTTTATGACCACCATGTACCCATCCTCTGATGGCTACTTCCAGCAGGGTAATGCACCATGTCACAAAGCTCGAATCATTTCAAATTGGTTTCTTGAACATGACAATGAGTTCACTGTACTAAAATGGCCCCCACAGTCACCAGATCTCAACCCAGTAGAGCATCTTTGGGATGTGGTGGAACGGGAGCTTCGTGCCCTGGATGTGCATCCCACAAATCTCCATCAACTGCAAGATGCTATCCTATCAATATGGGCCAACATTTCTAAAGAATGCTTTCAGCACCTTGTTGAATCAATGCCACGTAGAATTAAGGCAGTTCTGAAGGCGAAAGGGGGTCAAACACAGTATTAGTATGCTGTTCCTAATAATCCTTTAGGTGAGTGTATTTGATGTTATTTGACATTTATTACATTTCTGTACCTGAATACTACTGTTAGACTTGACTTTATTTGTAACTTTGTGATATTATATTTATCTATGCTTGTCGTTTGTGTATTTGCTCTTATTTTATTACTGACTGTTCACTTGTCTTTAATAATGTTTGAACGTTATTAGTAGGGATGGGGCCGATCCGATCCAGTATCGGTATCGGGTCCGATACCAGCGTAATTCACGTATCGGATTTTCCCGATCCAACCTGCGGAGAAATCCGATATCCATGAGCCATGTCTGCGCTTTAACGTTGTTTGCTGAAATGACTCCAAACGTGATTCCCGCCGGCTTGTCAGCTAGCTGGCTGCAAATTATGGAATGGATTTCCTGAATGGAGGCGCGGCTCAATGAGATACAGAGTTATGAGACTCCCCCGCTCAGGAAATCCATTCCGCAGTTTGCAGCCAGATAGCAGTATAATATTGAGCAGCATTGTGGCTAGCCAACATGTCAGCTGTGTGGAAATACTTCACACTGGAAACAACGGAGAGCAAGACTAAACCGTTTGCTAAACCGTAATTCAGAGAGGTGGAAGCTCCCTCGCGTCGTACAACACAACGAACGCAATCAAACATTTAAGAAAACAGACAAGTTCAGACAAGACTAGGGTGACATTTAAAAGATGATAATCAGGGCTTGACATTAACAATCAATCAATCTGCGTGTGTATTTCGACTGTGGCATGTAACACTCACACTAGCCACTTTGAACTTATTATGGTCTTCTCAAAAGCCATCTGTTATAATCGCGTTGCGCATTATAACCAATCACATGTGTTTCTATTGAGTTTATGAAGAAGATAATCAGAGGCGTTCAGATTAGCGGAGTTTAGTTCAGAGCGCGCGCCGCTCTCACTCGCTGAAATCTACACTCAAAGCAGAGATGAACATGCGATGTACGCAGGAGATTCATTCATCATACAGTGAAAATAGTTTCAAACAAACACAGCAGAACATAGCGCATCTTATATGACCGGCATAAAGATGGCTTGACGTTCGCAAATTTAGGGACCGTCTCTAAAGTTACATAAAACATTGGTAGGCTTTACACATTTTTTAACTTAAATGGCATTTGAAGAGAATGACTTAGTCATAAAACTGACTGTAAAGTGTTCTAGGTGTCAGGTATGATGCACACCTTTTGGTTTTTTAATATTGAATAAAATAAACTGTCAAATCATAGGAAAATATATGCTTTCACTAGGATACTGTATGGGCTCTTACACAAAATATGCTAGATTTAAATGTGTCATAGCTGATAGAACACTGATGAGAATATTGCTTGAGAATATATTTACAGAGATAACATTAGAGATTAGAGATATAATATTAGAGATTTATGCATTATGCATTGCCATTGACGACGGCCATTATAAGGAAGGAAATTCCACAGAATCTATCTTAAAAAAGTGCGTAGAGCTGCTTGATTTATTTTTTTGTTTGTTGATTTTCAAATATAAATTGATAACAGTGATAATTTGGGTCACTATTATCATGATGTGAAATTTCCATACCATTTCATCCCTAATACGTACATATCATACTTACATGTTGAGAGGAGTTTATTTCAGCATCATATAAAATCAACAATAATGATAATAATAATATTAAAGCAAACACAGCTCTGGTATCGGAATAGTATCGGTATCGGCCGATATCCAAATTCAGCTATCGGGATCGGATCGGAAGTGAAAAAATGTGGATCGGTGCATCCCTAGTTATTAGTTAAGCTAGTAGTTTTTGTGTGGTATTGAACTTAGTGTGCTTTTAGGAATAAATGGAAAGCCAAGTTACATTTTCTGAAAAATGATCTGATCCCGGACTCAAAAATATTATCCAAACCATGAGTTTTGTGATCCGTTGCACCACTACCAAGAATGCATTTAACTGATCAACAGATGTTTACAAAAAATTATATTTCAAATAAGTGCCGTTCTTTTCAACTTTCTATTTATCAAAAATCCTGAAAAAAGTAAAAACCACAAAAATACTAAGAGCACAACTTTTTTAAACATTGATAATAAGAAATGTTTCTTGAGCATCAAATCAGCATATTAGATTGATTTCTGTCACATTTATGTAATGTTTAGTTGTTTCTGTCCTGTTCAGTTCTCATTAGTTTCTATGGTTACTGATTAGTTCATCTTTGTCCAGCTGTTCCTGTTTAGTTCCAACATTTTCCTATTTACATGTTGTTATGTGTATAGTCACAGCGTGTACAAATAACAAGGTTACATGAGACACAGCCATCTTATAAACGTATACATACTGGGGACTATATTCTCAGAAGTCGCAGCACTGTTCTACTTCAGGGGAGTGCGGAGTGATTTGCTCGCAGCACCTCAGAGTTGGAGTAATAGAGTCAGCAATTACTAGATGGTTTACAATCATGGGTGCTCGCTGTATTGTAAAAAACTGCAATAATAAACAGGGGAGACCAGGTAATACAATGATATTTCATAGAATTTCAATCCAAAACGCTGACCTGATGAATCGATGGCTACTTGCTCTGATATAGATCCAAACACACCTGTAGCCATCATCAAGCACCATCGCGTTTGCTCTGAAGATTTCACAGAGGACGACTGTTTTGAAAAAATGGAATTTGCCACATGGACCATGAAATGTGTGCTGAAGGATACGGCCATCGCATCGATAATACAGATGGGACAAATTGGACCACCCGTGGCTGCGGTAAGTGTTCTGTTAAGTTTTTAGATGACTAGCCTACTGTAACAGTACCATTAGCTAGATCTAATGTAACGTTTGTGACACTGTTACATGAATAAGGGTGGTCACTACTGTATTGCAGTTTTTCCCGTGCTCCATGTATCCCCTGTAATGTTAGTATTGTGTTGTCACGAAAGCGCTCTGTCACAGTAACAAATGAGCGGTGCCAGAGGTAATTCTCTGGACTGTAGCATTTACCTTGCTTATGAATTGGAGGGGAGATGGGCAGTTTTAATATTTGGCTGTGGGTTCATTGTGCAAAAACAGTTACCTAGTCACGCTGGTTTTGTTGACGGAAGTAACAACGCTGCTTCTCAGGTGCTGCGAGCAAATCACTCCGCAGAAGTAGAGCAGTGCTGTGCCTTCTGAGAATATAGTCCCCAGTATGTATACGTTTATAAGATGGCTGTGTCTCATATAACCTTGTTATTTGTACACGCTGTGACTATACACATCACAACATGTAAATAGGAAAATGTTGGCTTTATTTTGTCACTTATTGAGCAGTAGGCTAGCTGGAGCCATATACTTCCAGTCTTTGTGCTAAGCTAGGCTAGCGGTGGGTGCGTCAGACAGCGTTATGGCACGCACAGAGATGAGAATGGTATGTATGGACTTATATAACTCTGGGGAATACAGTTAATGAGCCAAAGTCCCAAAAAGTTGGCATGTTCCCTTAAGTCCTTTTTGCAGTAAAAATAAAACTTAATTTCACATATTTAAATGGCACATCTTGCTTTATTAAGACAGATAAAAATATCTTGATTAATCAAACTCCAACAACATAACGGCGGATCCCTTGAGTGCTGTTTAAGGTAATGTAGCTCTGCAGAGTCATCAGAAGTTGACGTCATTTAAATGTCCAGTACACATACAATATGTCTCCCTTTTGATTCCTCCGTCCTTGTGTCTCAGGGAGGAGCTAAGACTCCAGAAAAGGAACAATTTAAAAAATAAAAATGATTTCTTGTCTGTCCTCAACTTCACTTCTTCCCTCATTGCCAGTGCATTTCACTTTTTTATTAAGATTGAGCTACTGGGAGCAAGAGGGCTGTTGGGTTATTATATTTCTATTTAGTCTTCATCTCATCTTGGCTTGGCAAATTGAGCATCATTAGGATGTTTATTCTGGATGAATGTAATAAAATTGTAGGTGGATTTAATTCTTCCCCTCCAAATGATTTTTCTGCTGAAAAAGGCACACAAATGTGTATATGTTTGGCATTATTCACACAACATAAAACATGTATACTTTCTTTTTACAAGTAAAAAACAAATGATATCATGTGTCATGCTCCAGTAAACACTCGCTCACCCTCAGTCTCCCCCTCTCTCTCTCTGACATACACATATATACTCACTTACACACTGAATAAACCATTTGAAGAGAACACACTGTGTAGTCCTGCCAGTGCTTTTCCAAATATACCATGGAGAGTAACGCTGTGTACTGCCAGAGATGGGCTCTTTTGTTGTGTGACTATGACGTAAATGACGTAAAAACACTGGGATCACTGTGTACTCCTGTCCAAATTTGGACTAACCTGTTTAAACTTGCGCACACCAGTGGATGTGGGAGGGAAGTGAGATATCTAAGGTATTTAAATGGCACTCACATTTGCTGTACTCTCATCAAACTCTATGTATGTTTGATATGAAGAAACATTCAAAAATAAACACTTTATAAATAAACACAATGCAATTTTTTTTTCCACAAAATGCTTCTTCTCGCCATGGAGGTCTTTGGCAGCCCATAGAACCGCTTGAGGGGAAGTTATGAAATTTGGCACACAGATGGAGGACAGTCTGATGTTACCATAGCAAATTTGGTGTCTCTAACTTGAACCCTCTAGCGCCACCAACTGTCCAAATTAGCACTAATGTTTATGCTAATAACTTTTGAACCATAGTCTTTTGTGTGGATGTGAACATGCCTTTTTGGCTAGTTTTGGAGCTCGACAGATCGTCTGTATGGAAAAGAGCTGCATGAAAATTCATATAAACATCTCCTTTGGTGTTTCACAGAAGAAAAGTCATACAGGTTTGGAACAACATGAGGGTTCCTTTTTTTATTATATTTGATATTGAATTTACCCTCTTTTACACCTGTATTCTGAAGTGATGACAAAAGCTTTTGTTCACAGCTTTGCAAGCTAGACAGAATATAGCAGGACACATTGATATGTACACAATCACATGCAGATGTTGAACAGCAAAAAATCCCAATCACATTCTACTCTATTCCAATTTTAGATTGCTTTGTTTCCAGACATCATATGGTAGCACTCAGCACGACAGTAACTTTCAATGGAGCATCACGACTGCTTAGCCTTTCATTACCTCTCTCTCTCTCTCTCTCTCTCTCTCTCTCTCTCTCTCTCTCTCTCTCTCTCTCTCTCTCTCTCTCTCTCTCTCTCTCTCTCTCTCTCTCTCTCTCTCTCTCTCTCTCTCTCTCTCTCTCTCTCTCTCTCTCTCTCTCTCTCTCATGTTCACTCTCTCATGTTCACTCTCTCTCACACAAACTACTTGTTCAACCCCTTCCACCACACCTGCTCCATAAATTAAATTGCTACTCCATATGATTCCCTCGGTCGAGCAAGAAGTGGTGCCCTGGGTCCTATGTAACAGTATTTCTTTAATAAGGTATTTTCCTCTACTTTGTGCAAAGGGGGATGAACCTCATTAGCTTTTACTCATTTGTTTCATAGGTGTATTCTAGTATATGCCCACGTGTAGCCACACCTTTGACTAAATGGCAGATCTACAGTATCTTTTGTGTGTTTGTGTGTGTGTGTGTGTGTGTGTGTGTGTGTGTGTGTGTGTGTGTGTGTGTGTGTGTGTGTGTGTGTGTGTGTGTGTGTGTGTGTGTGTTTACGTGCTATTTTTAGGCAGGGTAATGTGAAATGTATTATACCATAATAGACCAGCGTGGAAAAAGTAATGGCACGGCAGCGTCTATAAATGTTGTACAGAATAACATTTATTTTAATGTTGTATTTAGAAAAAAAGTATTAATATTATGTAGTGTGCTGCCAAAACAGCTCTGATGCATCGAGGAATGGATTCCACAAGTCCTTTGAATGTGTCCTGTGGTGTCTGGCACCAAGACAATAGCAGCAGTCTTTTTAAAGGGTACATAACACACACACAGTTTCTACCAGTCTCATGTTAATCTTGAGTACTATTGAGTAGTATTGCATCCATCATATCTCAGAAGAGTCTTTAGTTTTATCATATTTATAAAAGACAGATACGCTGTACCGATTCTTTCCGAAAACAGCCGAGCTCGTGCAGTGGGCAGAGCTAACGAGACACAAGTACACACACACCAAATACATCATGGCATTATCCCTGGATAACTTTCACTTCACTATACGTTTGTGTTGTTTACATCATATGCACTTACGTGCTGATTCCCGGTTTCGACTCAAGACCGAGAACAAACAAACTTGCAGAACTCTATTGCTGCTCCTGAAAAACTGAACAAAGTTTTATTTTCACACTTATTTAGTGACATTGTTGATTTCATGCTACCGACGGCTTATGTTACCTGAACAAAGCTTGTTAATGGATGTGCTCTTGCTCTCGCTCTGTTTGATGTTCACATGTGCTTATCCATACAAGCAATTCCACCCTTTATGAAGTCATACAGGGCCATACTCGAAAAAACTTTTCAAAACTTAATCGAATCCAGAAGGAGTGTCTTTGGCACAGAAATACTCCGCCGTACATCCAACTCGTTTTATTTTTATTTTGACCATGTTTAACATAAGAATCCAACTCTTTAACAGTGTAAATAAGTCAGAATGCATGAAATAGCATTAGACCCCCACCCCCCTTTTAAGTCCTGCAAGTTGCGAGGTGGAACCTGTTCCGATTTTGGTCCAGCTCATCCCATAGATTCTCAATTTAATTGAGATCGGAATTTGGAAGGCAAAAGCTACACCTTGAACTTATGTTCCTCAAACCATTCCTGAACACATTTTGGCAGGGTGCATTATCCTGCTGAAAGAGAGCAATGGTTTCAGGGAACACCATTACCATGAAGGAGTGTACATTGGAGGTCTGCAATTTGTGGGACCTGACACAACAGAGTGCGGTTTGGGACAAGTTTTGGATCCGCTAAGTGTGGATGCGTGAGGGAAGATGCTGAGAGAGAGAGTAAGAAATGACTTGTGCATTCCCGCAAAATATAATGATCTAATATTAACAGCATGTAGAAGTCTGTAACTGGAGTTCCCTTTCGTTCAGTCACTCCGAGTAACGCCAGTGACTGATGAATGGGGGTTTCGCTTAGAAGCCAATCGCCTTTGAGCTCTAACAAATCGAGCCAGTGGCATGAAAATGCTTGATGGGCACGGACGCTGTTTAGCATGCTTGGGCCTCGTGCATGCTGAGTGTGCGTTCGTGGATGACTCATGGTCATGTTCCCGCAGTGAGAACATCTCAGTGTTGCGGTCGAGACTCAGTGATCTCCGTAAAGGAGGGAGGGTCCCCTCTACCACACCCCAATCTGTTCCCACCCCGTGTGGGACCACTATGGCTGGTGGTCAGGGTGACTTGAGGGTGAAGGTGTGGAACAACCCATGAATATTCCTCGGGCCACACCCCCTTCTAGCACACTGTTACCCGTGGTGCTGCCGGACGATGCTGCTACTGTTTCCCGTGCTGGGCCCAGTGTGTCATTCGGATGATGCCATGTCGATCGCCGCATCACAGGGCGGGCTTGATACCTCCGAAGATGAGGATTCGACTGTGTTGCCTCCCTCGGGAGCGCCAGCATTGCCCGAATCAGATCCGGAGTTGACGGCCATGCTCTCCCGCGCTGCTGGACGATTGGTATCTGGGGGCGGCCCGCGCCGAAGGCGCCCGCCAACCTCCGATACCTTTCTTCCCGGAAGTGCATGAGGTGACGAAATTGTGGACGTTTCACTTGACTTTTCAGCGATCGCTCGTCATCGACCTCCGCCTTTATTGCCCTTGATGGTGGCGCGGTGAAAGGGTACACTGGGGTGCCCCCTCTCGAACGGTCTGTTGCGATGCAAATGTGTCCGCAGAGCGCTTCGACATGGCGTGGTGACCCTAAGCACCTGTCCAAAGCCTGTAGGTTTATGTCTACTTTGGTGGCGAAGACCTACAGAGCGGCGGACCAAGCCGCATCCGCCTTGCATGCCATGGCTGTGCTGCAGGTCTACCAGGCCAAGGTACTCCGTGACATGCACAAGGGTGGTACTGACCCTGCTTTAACGCAAGAGCTGCGAGCGACTAAGGTGACCGCGCGCTCTCTAGGTCAGGTGATGACAACTTCGGTGGTCCAGGAGCGCCATCTATGGCTCAACCTGGCCGATATGCGGGAAGCTGAGCGGACCCGGTTCCTCAATTCCCCCATATCTATTCGCCGGGGTGGTTGAGGTTTTCGCCCAACAATTCTCAGCCGCTCAGAAGCAGACTGAGGCTATTGAGCACATCCTGCCCCGGCGGTCCGCTGCTGCCTCCACCCAGCCGCCGGCTCAGGTGCCTCAGCCTGCTCCCCACCAAGACCGCCCTCCAGCGACTCCCGCCAGACCCCAGCAGCAGCCTTCACCCGGGCCAAAGCGCGGAGGACGTCACAGGAAGGCGGCCCCGCCTGTCCCAGCACCGCAGCCTGCTAAACGGCGGTCAAAGCGGCAGTCCTGAGACAGGCGGCTCGGAGGTGATGTCGGTTCTTCCTCAGGAGATGGTAGCAAACTGGTGGGTTACGGCCAATCCTGGACCTGCGCATCTTGAACCGAACCCTTCACAGGCTTCCGTTCAAGATGCTCACGGCCAAGCTCATTTTCGAATGCGTGCGGCCGATGGATTGGTTTGCAGCGATCGACCTGAAGGATGCGTACTTTCATGTTTCCATCCTTCCTCAACACAGACCGTTCCTACGTTTTGCCTTCGAGGGGCGGGCATATCAGTATGCGGTTCTCCGATTCGGGTTAGCCCTGAAGGTCGTCGAGGCAGCCCTTGTGCCAGTTCAGGATGCGAACCCCGTGTTGTGTTTCCTGAGTATCTCGACGACTGGTTGATACTTGGTCACTCTAGAGATCAGGTGTGCGAACACAGGGATATGGTGCTCCGGCACCTCACCCGTCTGGGCCTTCGGGTCAACTGGGAGAAGAGCAAACTCTGTCCAGTGCAGAGGATCTCTTTTCTCGGTATAGAAATCTACTCGGCCGCCATGCATGCTCAGCTCACGAGCGAGCGTGCACAGTCTCTGCTGACTTGCCTTCGTCAATTCGAGGACAAGAGTGCGGTTCCACTGAAAGTACTTTCAGAGGCTCCTGGGGCATATGGCATCCACAGCGGCGGTCACTTCGCTCGGTTTGCTTCATATGAGACTGCTTCAGCACTGGCTCCGCGATCGAGTCCCGAGATGGGCATGGCAACAGGGCACGCTGCGGGTCCCAGTCACTCGCGCCTGCAGTCAGACCTTCAGCCCGTGGTCGAACCTCAGTTTTCTACGGGCAGATGTTCCCTTAGAACGAGTTTCCAGGCATGTTGTTGTCTCAACAGATGCCTCTGCCATGGGCTGGGGTGCCATGTGCAATGGACATGCTGCCGCGGGCTCCTGGAGAGGACCCCAGCGCACATGGCATGTCAATTGCTTCGAGTTGCTGGCCGTACGTCTTGCCCTGCACCGCTTCCGAGCCCTGCTGAAGGACAAGCACGTACTGGTCCGTACAGACACCACGGCGACAGTAGCTTACATCAACCAACAAGGTGGTCTACACTCCCGCCGGATGTCGCAACTCGCCCGCCATCTCATCCTATGGAGTCAGAAGCATCTGAGGTCGCTTCGTGCCGTTCACATCCCAGGAGAACTGAATCGTGCAGCCAACGAGCTGTCACGTGTTCAGACACTGCCGGGGGAATGGCGTCTCCATCCCCAGTCGGTTCAGCTGATTTGGGAACAGTTCTGGGACACGCAGATAGATTGGTTTGCCTCCCACGACTCTTCCCATTGCCGCTGATATTATAGACCGAGAGGACTCTCGGCACGGATGCACTAGCGCACAGCTGGCCGCGGGGTCTGCGCAAGTATGCGTTCCCCCCAGTGAGTCTTCTCGCACAGGTCTTGTGCAAGATCAGGGAGGACAAGGAGCAGGTCCTCATGGTCGCCCCGTATTGGCCCGGCCGGACCTGGTTCTCGGAACTGGTACTCCCTGCGACAGCCCCTCCCTGGCCTATTCCTCTGAGACAGGATCTTCTGACTCAGAGACGGGGCACCCTATGGCACCCGTGTCCCGACCTGTGGAACCTACACGTGTGGGTCCTGGACGGGACGCAGCAGGTTTGAGTACCCTACCACCTCAGGTGGTGGCTACCATCACTTCCGCTAGGGCCTCGTCTACGAGACAGGCCTATGCGTTGAAGTGGAATCTATTCGTCACCTGGTGCTCTTCTTGCCGAGAAGACCCCAGGAGAGCACGATCGGGTCCGTGCTCTCCTTCCTCCAAGAAAGGTTGGAGCGAAGGCTGTCTCTCTCCACCCTGAAGGTTTATGAGGCCGCTATATCGGCCCATCATGACCTAGTGGATTCCAAAACAGTTGGACAGCACGACCTGGTCAGCAGGTTCTTGAGGGGGGCCGAGGAGGCTAAATCCGCCTCGCCCTCCTCAGATGCCCTCTTGAGACCTCGCAGTGGTCTTATCAGCCCTGCAGAGAGCTCCCTTTGAGCCATTGCAATCAGTTGAGCTTAAAATCCTGTCAATGAAGGATCTCTTCGGCTCTTCAGCAGGTAACATAATGCGAGATTGCTATGCGACGCCCTTTATACCCACGCGGTTGGGCGGGCTTGCATTATGCAAATTCTGCAGACCCATGTCATTTTCATGCCATTGGCTCATTTTGTTAGCGCTCAAAGGCGATTGGCTTCTAAGCAAAACCCCCATTCGTCAGTCACTGACGTTACATCTCCGTTCCCTCTCTCAGGGAACGAGGGTTACATACGTAACCGAGACGATCTCAAGCGTTGTGTGGAAATTAAAAAAAAAAAATAGCCTATAGACCTATAATCCTTTGGGCTTTTGTGGGCAGGAACGGGGCTTTTGTGGGCAGGAACGGGACAAAACCTGAACATTTTGGGTTGGGCATTTTTAGCGGAAGCAGGCGAGAAGAATAGATAAGTGTGTGGGAGTGGGTTTGAAAAATAAATCCCACGCAGATTTCTAGTGTATGTGGTCAGCAACGATCTTAAGGAGGTGGTACATGTCAAAGTACCATCCACATGAATGCCAGGACCCAAGGTTTCCCAGCAGGACATTGCCTAGCCCTAGAGCATCTTGATGCAATTTCTTCTCCATGTAAACGACACTTCAAAAATATACTTTTTCTAAATATAGTCGGGGGGGTTGTGTAAAGTCAGCCAGTCAGATTAATGCTTTCCAGTTTTGTGTGCAATATGCATCAGACGATCAGGGAATGGACTGTAGACAGGCTGCAGTGCCATGTGAAGCATGTGCATGCTTTTTGAAACATGCACATCCCTCATCTTTGATTTATGTTTCTGTAGCTTCACATGTTGAGTTAGGCATTGCTTAATTTATTATTGAAAGACGTGTTTTTACTGTGCTGTCACATGCACTTTTGGTAATGTGTGTTAACTGGAGTTATCACAGGCCACTATTGAAAAAGAGTGCTGTCTCACACATGGCTATCTGAAGTTTCTTCGTTTTTGTGCTTCTCTCTCACTGCATTGCAGCTCTGCTGTTGTGCTATAGTTATACTCTAATGTATATTTCATGTACTTATTTCCCCTGCCTTACTGATTGTGACGCTGAGTGGGTGGTGAATCTTTTCCTCAGTGTGCCATATTACTCACAGATAAACACACACTCCTGTACATATTGCATACAGCGTTAAATATGATATTTAGTTACTTGTGAAGTAACGTGAGCTAATATGAGATGGCCAACGCGTGAACACACCCCCACAGAGTTACTCACATGTACAAACAAACACACAGAAACACAGCTGTGGTTATGGTAGGAGGGGCACTTATGTCTACATTGTGAGGTTCCTATATTTAGAAAGGTCTGTAATTGGTGCGCAGGGCTTCACAAACACTAAATAGTTACCGGGGGACATGGGGGTAGGGCTAAGGGCGCCATAGGGAGAAATGAAATTATGTATCTCTCTGATCCATTTTTAGAAAATACTAATATACACCCTCCTAAAAAGAGGGTTGTAATCATCATTAAATGCTTTGTTATTAGAATACAGTGCAAAAAATTACCCGTAAAAGGGTTAGTTAAACTTAAAATGGAAAATTGATCATTTACTCATCCTCATGTTGTTCAAAACTTGATACCTTGCATGTACCAAGAATGGAGTATTATGGAGTCAAACACTCATCAGCTGACTGTCAGCTGATCACGTCTACCTATAGGAATACGATGTCTATCACAGCATACATATATAAGCTCCTTCAGTACTATCAGCAGCAGCTATTGTGTTTCTCCGGAGCTCATTTACCCTCCTCCATCCCCAGCTCCTCCTCTTGTCAGTCAGGATTTGGTATTCTGATTCACCTTGAATCAGACTAAATTCCTGAATTATTTTGTATATTTTAATATCAACATTTAATGATATTTGCAAATACATTATGTTGGTTCTGTTCTGTTTACCCTAAGGGGGGTTATTGCTGCTCTCCCTGCTCTTATCCATGCTAGGCTGCACGGATGTGCAGGGTGTTCTTGCCCAGAACAGAACCATATCTCCAATCCAAACTATATGCTAATAGTCAATCAATCATCTTTGATTTTATATATATATACAGTACTGTGCAAAAGTCTTAGGCACGTTAGTATTTTCACCCCCAAAAATGGTTTTAAGCCAGTTATTTATAACTTTTGTAATAGTGTGTCTGTAGGTTATATCAGTTTACATTTTCAAACATTAATTTTGCAATTAATTGTAATAATCCATTCCAGTGAGATTTTTGTATGCAGAAGGAGTCTGACAACAGAGCTATGATCCACACAGAGATCTGATCTCACCATCATCGAGTCCGTCTGGGATTACATGAAGAAACAGAAAAAACTGAGACTAAATCCAGAAGAACTGTGGCAGCGTCTCCAAGACGCTTGAAGAAACCTTCCTGCAAAGCTCCCTAAAAAAACTATGAGAAAGTGTCCCAAAACAAAAGCTGTTTTAAACGCAAAGGGTGGTCACACAAACACTGATTTGATTTAGTTAATAGAAGTTAATTGATCAAAAAAATTAACAGTCTATTATGACATTATTTTTGAAAGCTTCCTGACTTTACAGCATTTTTACACAAGTGTCTAAGTACTGTAGCTTTGCAGGAAGGTTTCTTCAAGCGTCTTGGAGACGCTGCCACAGTTCTTCTGGATTTAGTCTCAGTTTTTTCTGTTTCTTCATGTAATCCCAGACGGACTCGATGATGTTGAGATCAGATCTCTGTGTGGATCATAGCTCTGTTGTCAGACTCCTTCTGCATACAAAAATCTCACTGGAATGGATTATTACAAATAATGGCAAAATGAACGTTTGAAAATGTAAACTGATATTACCTACTGACACACTATTACAAAATGTATAAATAACTGGCTTAACCATTTTTGGGGGTGAAAATACTAACGTGCCTAAGACTTTTGCACAGTACTGTATATATATATATACACACAGTGAGGAAAATAAGTATTTGAACACCCTGCTATTTTGCAAGTTCTCCCACTTGGAAATCATGGAGGGGTCTGAAATTGTCATCGTAGGTGCATGTCCACTGTGAGAGACATAATCAAATTCCAGAAATCACAATATATGATTTTTTAACTATTTATTTGTATGATACAGCTGCAAATAAGTATTTGAACACCTGTCTATCAGCTAGAATTCTGACCCTCAAAGACCTGTTAGTCTGCCTTTAAAATGTCCACCTCCACTCCATTTATTATCCTAAATTAGATGCACCTGTTTGAGGTCGTTAGCTGCATAAAGACACCTGTCCACCCCATACAATCAATAAGAATCCAACTACTAACATGGCCAAGACCAAAGAGTTGTCCAAAGACACTAGAGACAAAATTGTACACCTCTACAAGGCTGGAAAGGGCTACGGGGAAATTGCCAAGCAGCTTGGTGAAAAAAGGTCCACTGTTGGAGTAATCATTAGAAAATGGAAGAAGCTAAACATGACTGTCAATCTCCCTCGGACTGGGGCTCCATGCAAGATCTCACCTCTTGGGTTCTCAATGATCCTAAGAAAGGTGAGAAATCAGCCCAGAACTACATGGGAGGAGCTGGTCAATGACCTGAAAAGAGCTGGGACCACCGTTTCCAAGGTTACTGTTGGTAATACACTAAGACGTCATGGTTTGAAATCATGCATGGCACGGAAGGTTCCCCTGCTTAAACCAGCACATGTCCAGGCCCGTCTTAAGTTTGCCAATGACCATTTGGATGATCCAGAGGAGTCATGGGAGAAAGTCATGTGGTCAGATGAGACCAAAATAGAACTTGGTCATAATTCCACTAAACGTGTTTGGAGGAAGAAGAATGATGAGTACCATCCCAAGAACACCATACCTGCCTGGATGAAGAACACTGTGAAGCATGGGGGTGGTAGGATCATGGTTTGGGGGTGTTTTTTTGCAAAGGGACCAGGATGACTGATCCGTGTTAAGGAAAGAATTAATGAGGTCATGTATCGTGAGATTTTGAGTAAAACCCCTGTATCAGCAAGGGCATTGAAGATGAAATGTGGCTGGGTCTTTCAGCATGACAATGATCCCAAACACACCGCCCGGGCAACGAAGGAGTGGCTTCGTAAGAAGCATTTCAAGGTCCTCGAGTGGCCTAGCCAGTCTCCAGATCTCAACCCCACAGAAAATCTTTGGAGGGAGTTGAAAATCCGTGTTGCCCAGCGACAGCCCCAAAACATCACTGCTCTAGAGGAGATCTGCATGGAGGAATGGGCCAAACTACCAGCAGCAGTGTGTAAAAACCTTGTGGAGACTTATAGAACACGTTTGACCTCTGTCATTGCCAACAAAGGGTATATAACAAAGTATTGAGATGAACTTTTGTTATTGACCAAATACTTATTTTCAACCATAATTTGCAAATAAATTCTTCAAAAATCAGACAATGTGATTTTTCTGGATTTTTTTCTCTTTCTGTCTCTCATAGTTGAAGTGTACCTACCTATGATAAAAATTACAGGCCTCTCTCATCTTTTTAAGTGGGAGAAGCACAATTGGTGGCTGACTAAATACTTTTTTGCCCCACTGTATATGTATGTATATATATATATATATATATATACAGGGAGTGCAGAATTATTAGGCAAGTTGTATTTTTGAGGATTAATTTTACAACATTAATAATTAAACAACAACCATGTTGTCAATGAACACAAAAAAATCATTAATATCAAAGCTGAATATTTTTGGAAGTGGTTTTTAGTTTTAGCTATTTTAGGGGGATATCTGTGTGTGCAGGTGACTATTACTGTGCATAATTATTAGGCAACTTAACAAAAAACAAATTTATACCCATTTCAATTATTTATTCTTACCAGTGAAACCAATATAACATCTCAACATTCACAAATATACATTTCTGACATTCAAAAACCAAACAAAAACAAATCAGTGACCAATATAGCCACCTTTCTTTGCAAGGACACTCAAAAGCCTGCCATCCATGGATTCTGTCAGTGTTTTGATCTGTTCACCATCAACATTGCGTGCAGCAGCAACCAAAGCCTCCCAGACACTGTTCAGAGAGGTGTACTGTTTTCCCGCCTTGTAAATCGCACATTTGATGATGGACCACAGGTTCTCAATGGGGTTCAGATCAGGTGAACAAGGAGGCCATATCATTAGATTTTCTTCTTTTATACCCTTTCTTGCCAGCCACGCTGTGGAGTACTTGGACGCGTGTGATGGAGCATTGTCCTGCATGAAAATCATGTTTTTCTTGAAGGATGCAGACTTCTTCCTGTACCACTGCTTGAAGAAGGTGTCTTCCAGAAACTGGCAGTAGGACTGGGAGTTGAGCTTGACTCCATCCTCAACCCGAAAAGGCCCCACAAGCTCATCTTTGATGATACCAGCCCAAACCAGTACTCCACCTCCACCTTGCTGGCGTCTGAGTCGGACTGGAGCTCTCTGCCCTTTACCAATCCAGCCACGGGCCCATCCATCTGGCCCATCAAGACTCACTCTCATTTCATCAGTCCATAAAACCTTAGAAAAATCAGTCTTGAGATATTTCTTGGCCCAGTCTTGACGTTTCAGCTTGTGTGTCTTGTTCAGTGGTGGTCGACTTTCTGCCTTTCTTACCTTGGCCATGTCTCTGAGTATTGCACACCTTGTGCTTTTGGGCACTCCAGTGATGTTGTAGCTCTGAAATATGGCCAAACTGGTGGCAAGTGGCATCTTGGCAGCTGCACGCTTGACTTTTCTCAGTTCACGGGCAGTTATTTTGCGCCTTGGTTTTTCCACACGCTTCTTGCGACCCTGTTGACTATTTTGAATGAAACGCTTGATTGTTCTATGATCACGCTTCAGAAGCTTGGCTATTTTAAGACTGCTGCATCCCTCTGCAATATATCTCACTATTTTTGACTTTTCTGAGCCTGTCAAGTCCTTCTTTTGACCCATTTTGCCAAAGGAAAGGAAGTTGCCTAATAATTATGCACACCTGATATAGGGTGTTGATGTCATTAGACCACACCCCTTCTCATTACAGAGATGCACATCACCTAATATGCTTAATTGGTAGTAGGCTTTCCAGCCTATACAGCTTGGAGTAAGACAACATGCATAACGAGGATGATGTGGTCAAAATACTCATTTGCCTAATAATTCTGCACTCCCTGTAGAAAAATAACTACAGAATCGAAATGTATCCACTTGTAAGCCTGTAATACGCTGAGCAAATACAGCAAACTGAGTAATTCGAAAAAACACTTGCATACGGCTTCAATGCGTTCCTTCACTGTCAGCACGCTTCTTCTCGCGACTAACTGACCGACCTGAGCTTATATATGTTCTGTCCACCTTTGTAATTCACACACTTGCACGTACATGTATGAAACTCGGTACACATGGAGCTCATCTGGCCGAATAACTTTTGTGCTCTATGTTATACGTCAGCCCAACAGGAAGTGAGCTATCATGGGTTGTTCGGAAAACTCATGCTCTGGAATTTGATATACTCCTCCTAGGGGATTCACCCAATCAGTGCCAAGCTCGGTCAGCATGAGATCAAGGCATTGAGGATGCTAAATTGCGAGCAGATTTTTGATATCTTGAACGGTTTGGCCGTGGCGAGGAGACAAATTTATGGCGAGAAAAGTGAAACAGGAAGTGTGTTATAAATTCTGCAAACATTGACTGATTTGGATGAAACTTCAGCTGTGTGTTCGTTTTAAGAGGCCGATCACATGGATATGACTATTGTGAGTCAAAGTTATAGCACCACCAACTGGCAGCAGGAAGTGTGTCATTTTCAAAATGCTTTGAAATCATCATTTTATTTTCACCCGATTTACTTCAAACTTCATCAGTATAATGTTTATATCAAAACATAGCAGATGTAAACCTGGTAAGCACTTCTTGATAATCTAAATATTGTTTCCATTTCAACACATCAAACTGTAATTTTCTTTTTCGATGCTTTTGAGACTCTTACAATGCTTCAAATTACATGAAACTCGACACACACACATCAGACATGCTATCCAGTAGATATGTGCAAAGTCTTAAAAACGGGCGTGGTTCAGGGGCTCAGTAGCTCCATCTTTTGATTAAAGTAGCACTATCTTTTGACAAAAGTGGGGGGGGGGGGGGGATGGTTAGTTTTATCTACAGTCACCAAACTCGGTATATATATTATGCTCTTTGAGCTGGACAACTTCCTAATTTACAGTCATTAGCTCCGAACAACAGGAAATCAGATATTTAGAGCCTGAGGTGTGAGGGCCGTATTGTAATTGCTCAGCCCATCATTCTTCTTATCCCAAGTGAATTGCATTTTTGAGAGCCTAAACATACTCGAAAACTCATGAAACTTTGCAACAGAAGTGGTGAAAATTTATGTCAGATATGGGTTTCAGAATTAGGCGTGGCAAAATGTCTCGATAGCTCCACCTGCAAAATTTCAACTAAGAGCCATTTGAGCTACGTTTCATATAAGTAAGAAAATTCGATAGACGCATTCAACAGCCCAATACCTACAAAAAAGACCCTGGGCGTCAAAAACTATTTTTTTGACCAAAAGCATTTTTTTGACTAAAATGCCATTTAGTTTTAGTCATATTTTAGTCACCTGAATTGTTTTTAGTTTTTGTCTAGTTTTAGTCGACTAAATATCACAAGATTTTAGTCGACTAAATATCACAAGATTTTAGTCGACTAAATCTACAGTAGATTTAGTCTCCTAAAATCTAATGAGTTTAGTTAAATTGTAATACATTAATAAATGTCACTTGAACTGACATTTTGACATCATTTTGTTTTTGACATTAAAAATACACGAAACAGAGCTCAATTCACTTTTTTTTTGTTTTTAAAAACATCTATATAGTTTTTATAACTTTGTATTTCTGTTTTAGTTAGTATATCATGTTAAGCTAAAATAAGTTTGTTTATTTATTTTTTTAATTTCAGTTAACATTTATTTAATTTTAAGTAACAAAGAATTTTTTATGGTTTTAGTTAACTATTATAACCCTGATACTTTATTTAATATGTGTCAAATACTGGTCTTTCCTCCTGACTATGAATTAAATGGGAATTAAACTAAATACAGTTTATTGTGTAAGCAAAAACGAATATATAATGCGTGACTTTTAATTATAAACCAGCTGGAAATGCACCGGGACTCTTATTTTGAAATCTCGCCTTACTATTGCAGTTGCAGGAGCTCATTCAAGTTCAGATGAGGAGATAAAATATGCATTGTTACAACCGTCTAAAACACATTACTATATAAACATCATAAAGTAAACATTGTCATTATTCATCAGCATTAGTTCATAAACAATTGCCTGGCATAAATGTGTGTTATTCATTGATTGTAAGCCGCTCTGGAGCGCTGTGTTGGGGATGCGTGAGTTGGATGCTGATTGGATGCCACGAAATAGCAGGTCCTTCCTAATATGGCAGGACTTCCGGCTGTCAACGGCAGCTACTTCCTGCTGCCAGCTGCCGATTTTTCGCTGAACCCCCTCTCCTAATCGTCCCTCCTTAACATTTTCGTCTCGTTTTTATTTGTTGACGAAAATGACAGTTGATTTTCGTTATAGTTTTTGTCATCCAACACTAGTTTTTATTTAGTTATCGTCTCGTTTTTGTCAGTGAAAAAAGGTTGTTGACGAAAATTATTCGTCAACGAAATTAACACTGCTGTAAATCACTCTTATTTTCACCCGATTTATTTCAAACTTTATCAGTATAATGTCAAAACATGGCAGATATAGACATATGAATGGATTCCTGATATTTTAAATAATGTTGCCGTGACAACATGTCAAAGTTTAATAATCTTTTTGGGTGTTTGACACTTTTAGCATGCTTGAAATTGTACGGAACTCGACAGACACATTAGAGATGCCGTCCAGAAAATGCGGGCAAAGACTTAGAAACGGGCGTGGTGGAGGCGCTCAGTAGCGCCATCTTTTGACAAAAGTGGGTGGGTTAGTTTTATCTACAGTCACCAAACTCGGTTCATATATTGTTCTCTACGAGCCGGACAACTTTCTAATTTAAAGTCATTAGCTCCGACCAACAGGAAGTCAGATATTTTGGTTTGAATTTGAATTTTTGGATAAATCAGGCTCTGAGTTTTTACGTTCTCCTCGTAGGCAATTTGAAATGGGAAACAGAAATGATCTCATATCTTATAAAATCATATTTTGATTTCAATTAAATTAAGATTGTATGTTCAGTAATTGAACTTGGATTAATTTAAAATGACTGTACTATTTTTTAGATCAATATATTTATTTATTTAAAATATTTATTTGAATAATCTATTCTGTCTGTGTGTGCTGCCCTCCCCTCAATGAACAGAAGATGGCAGCATTGTGTTAGTTTTGAAACAGGATTCTCTCTGCCAATCCCTCTTTATGCGTGTGTGTGCTTGTTTATGTGATTTATGAGGACACAAATTTGTATAATGACATGGGTATTACACTGGTATTACAACGTGTGTGTGTGTGTGTGTGTGTTTAAAAACATACTAAACAATGTTTTATTAAAATGTAACCAAATAGCTTTAAAAATATACTACACATTACAACGTAAACATGGTTTATGAGGACATTTCCTGTGTCCCACAAATAACCAAATAGCTTTAAGGTGTGTGTGTGTGTGTGTGTGTGTGTGTGTGTGTGTGTGTGTGTGGCCACCAACTGGCAGCAGGAAGTGTGTCACAAAAATGCTTTAAATCACTGTCTAGTTTTCACCCGAATTACTTCAAACTTCATCAGTATAATGACAAAACATAGCAGATATAGACATATGAATGGATTCCTGATATTTTAAATACTGTTGCCATGGCAATGTGTCAAAGTTTAATAATCTTTTTGGCTCTCTGTGTGCCCTCCCTTCTATCAACAAAAGATGGCAGTGTTGTGTTATTTTTGAAACTCTCTTTCTCTCTGCTTCTCTCTCTCTCTCTCTCTCTCTCTCTCTCTCTCTCTCTGTTTGTGTGTGTATGTGTGTGCTTATGTGATTTATGAGGACACAAATTTGTATACTGACATGGTTTATGAGGACATTTCATGTATCTACATAATAAAAATAGCTTTAAAAACATACTAAACCATGTTTTATTCTAAATGTAAAAATGCATAATATTTTCTGTGATGGTAGGTTTAGGGGTAGGAGTAGTGTATGGGGATAGAATGCACAGTTTGTACAGTATAAAAACCATTAAGTCTATGGAATGTCCTCTGCCTTTTCTTCCTCTCCCCCCTCACTCTCACTATCTCACTGTGTGTGTGTGTGTGTGTGTGTGTGTGTGTGTGTGTGTGTGTGTGTGTGTGTGTGTGTGTGTGTGTGTGTGTGTGTGTGTGTGTGTGTGTGTGTGTGTGTGTGTGTGTGTGTGTGTGTGTGTGTTTGGAGGGGGTGGGGAGGTCTCTCTCACTCTTTGTGTGTGAGTTTCTCTCTTGATGATGATAATTTAACCCTTTCATATAGGCTATCACAAATAACTATCACTTGAAATAAAAACGTCATGTGATGTGTTTGCCAAGATCACGTATGATGCATATGTCTTTAAATTAATTATTTACTGATATAATATACATTTATTAAACATCAATTTCACATGATTTTTTAAAAGTGGCTGTTTATAATAAACTTCCATAAAATGTAGACACGCATCTTACTCTTACCTGACACTGATATTAAAATCATCTTTGCAGTTTCTGTGATTTGGCTCCATTTATACATTTTTTTTTTACTAACATTTTTTTATTGGACCACCCATATTGAAATGAAAGCACGCTTTATGGTGCATAAGAAGTTAGGAGAAGTGTTAGGATAATACAACAACAGCATTCGAATGGTATTCTGAACTCATTACGATTTGACCTTTGACATCATCTGACATGAAATTCATTTAAATTTAATTGATCTCATAGATGTGGCTGTTGTGGTTCGTGGTCATAGCAGCACCAACTGCTGCAGTTAATGTGGTGAATTCAGATGACTTTGACATAGTCCTTTTATGTTTTCCAATTTTAAATGCCTATTGCCTGCCGTGCACAGTTAAGCTGATGCCACCGGCATGCGGTGCCACCGGCTTGTGCCCGTCATCGCTGCCTGCAGCTTTAATTAGTAACATTGTTACTTAATTTTAATTGTGCATAGTTAAAGCGCATGGTCCTCATCCACAAACAAAAATCATTGCTTGTTTAGTACAGTAATGCACTTCATAAGAAAGATATGCCAGTGAGTGAAATATGAGTCATTACCTGGAAGTAAATTACATGATTCGTCAAAATCTTGTTCTTCACAGAAACACTACAAATTTGAATGACTGGAACGTGAAATTGTCTGGGAATAATTACCAGTGACATGACGGTGATTAAAAGATGACATATGAACTGTCTCTTTAATAGTTGATTATTGTGAAATTGCCCTACAACATCCAGTAGTGTGACATGTCAGTTCCAGGGTTGTGATTCTGGTTCTGTGGCTCTCAGGCTGCGAGTCATTTGAGATTTAGCCTGGCATCCTGTACTGCCAGTTCTGAGCATGTGCCAAATTTTTGCTGATTGATTTTTTTTTTTTTTTTTTGTCCTAAGCAGTAATGATTGTGTTGGGTTCTGGCCAAACGTAACCAGACAGGCTCTTTAAGCACTGTTCTACATCAACCCCACTGAGCCCAGCCTGAGCAAGGCTACTTTCCCTGGCCTCTTTTTCAGTGCAATTGAAAGCTTTGGTCACAGCATTGCACGTTTATTGTAATATTTGGTGCTAGTCACCCATGCAAACCACTGGATTTTAGTTTAATTATTTCCACTTTATTTGAGTTTATTTATTTACCAAAATTATCTGATTAATTCCCTACTGTTTTCCAGTTTCTTTCTCCCATTGCTCCTTGTCTTCAAAGATAACAGACAGTCAAATTCATCTCTCATTTGAAACAACAGAGAAAATCCTGTCTATTTAATGGCTTACTTTCTGTCCTTTGCTTTAATGCAGTGCCAGGTAAATCAAGGGGGATCGTTTGGGCTTTCATCTCCACATTGCTGACGCATTCTGCCGGAGTGCATGAGTCAGCCTTCACTGTTGCTCTCGTCATCCTCATGCTCAGTGCCAGACTTCAGTATAACGCTGCACTAAAGTACCATTCATCCCAGTGGCGTGTATTTAGCTCTCTGATTGGCCGATGTCTATAAGCCAAGGGTTTTAATTAGTGGATGTGGTTATGCGTCCAGACTGCAACAGCAGTGGCCCAGCATGTCCGGCAACCTGCTCCCTCATTGCTGTGCTGCAGAAGGGAAGCGTGTGGTCAGACTGAGCTCTAAATATTAGGTTTTGTTAGGGATGCACTGATATTAAAAAATCTGGCTGATGCTGATAGCCTGACAATTATTTTTATGTCATGAGATGGATGGCTGATATTAAGGTTTGATGCTATTTTGACTAAAATAAAATAAATGTTTAAAAAAAATTATAATTTTCAATGCTAAGTGAATTAGGCATTACAATATTATAATGTATACTATGAATAATGAATATTGATTACATTTAACAGTGTTATTAAATTATTATTTATAATTATTATTATTTAACTTTAAGTGAGCCAACAATATAAATATACAAAAAAATGATAATTTGCATAAAACAATTAAATATACAATATACAGATTATATTAAAGGTCCCGTTCTTTGCGATCCCACTGTTCAAACTTTAGTTAGTGTGTAATGTTGCTGTTAGAGCATAAATAATACCTGTAAAATTATAAAGCTCAAAGTTCAATGCCAAGCGAGATATTTTATTTAACAGAAGTTCCCTTTCAAAGCCTACAGCGAACAGCTGGCTTGGACTACATCCTGGTACTTCCTTCATTAATTACGTCAGTAGAACAGTAGAACAGACTAACCTCCGCCCACAAGAATACGCGAAAAAGGGGGCGTGGTCTTGTTGCTGTCCCACGTGGAGAAGAGGACGTGTTGCGTGGAGAAAAGGAAGTGTTGCGTTTTAGTGTGTTTGTCGCCATGTCGTCGAGACACTGTTATTTTCATCCCGGAGTCAAATCACCTTTGTTTGGCTTTCCCAGGGACGCTGTAGAGATCATTGAGCGCATACATCTCCCGTTAAGAGGCGTGACCTTTCTGTGCAAGTTACGTGCGCTAAGCTGCTGTCGAATCACAACACGGGAACCGTGCCACGTGCGCTAAGCTGCGGTCAAATCACAACACGGGAACCGCTGGCACAATCAGAACTCGTTACGTATTTCGTTACGTAGGGACTTCATAGAACAAGGAACTCATCAGCCGTTTTTAGGACAGTGAAAATAGCGGTGTACAGATAAGTAAATTGTGTGAAAAAAAAAAGTGTTTTTTTACATGCGAAACACTTGGGGTTACTTGACTGTAACCCTGTTCCCTGATAAAGCGGAACGAGATGCTGCATAAGCTTATGCAAATGGGAAATGTCTTTGACATAACCAGCTGTGAAAATAGTGTGAAAACACGTCAATGAAATTGACCCGGAGGTATTTATAGCCTCGGCCGGTGACGTCATAGGCGCACCTGCTGCACGAGGCTATAAATAGATGAGCTTCAGCTGGAGCAAACCAGATCTTCTTTGTTTGAAGACCAGACCTGAAGCATCATCAGCACGGCCTAGCAATGCAGCATCTCGTTCCGCTTTATCAGGGAACAGGGTTACAGTCAAGTAACCCCAAGTGTTCCCTTTCAAAAGCTACACTCAATGCTGCATAAGCTTATGCAAATGGGAACGAGAATACCCACGCCGCCGTGCTTGATGGTGCCTGGACCCCTTACGGTTGTGTAGGTGTGCACAAGAACGCAAGAAGCCTCAGGCATTAGCCTGTGATGTCGACTCAAGGACATGAGAGCCCAGAGTGGCATGAGCATCCAAGCTATAAAGTCTTAAGAATGTGTGTGGAGAGGACCAACCTGCCGCATCACAAACACTTTGTAAGGGAGCACCCCTTGCTAACGCAGTAGAAGAGGCGACTCCCCTGGTGGAGTGAGCCCTTAATCCTATAGGTGAAGCTTGACCGCGCACCTCATAGGCAAGAGCAGTAGCATCCCTGACCCAATGTGACATTGTTTGATGGTGGCAGAACCTCTGTTACGGCCCCCATGGCAAACAAACAGTTGCTCTGACTTACGCCACTGGCTAGTGCGGTGGACGTAGGCCTGAAGAGCATGGACTGGACACAGTCTATGAAGTTTCTCCTGATCCGGCGTTGTGAACGGCAGAGGGCAGAAGGTTTCAAGAGTGACAGGATGTACAGTCGACAAAGGAACCTTAGGCAGGTAGACAGGGTGGGGATGCAAAATCACTTTCACCAAACCTGGGGCAAAGTCTAAGCAGGATGGCGATATTGACAGAGCCTGCATGTCCCCAATTCTTTTCAGAGAAGTTATAGCCATAAGAAAAACCATCTTTAGAGTCAGAAGTTCGTCAGACGCTGATTCTAGAGGTTCAAAGGGGGTCTCAACCAGACCCTCGAGGGCTAAAACTAAGTCCCATGAAGGGATCTTGGCTCTTAATGGAGGCCACAACTGCCTGGCACAACAAAGTGAGCAGGCAGAAGATGCCTCCCAAGCGGCACCCCATCCACCAGGGCATGGCAAGCCAAAAGAGCAGCCACATAAACCCTGAGAGTGGAGGGGCAAGCTAATGTTTCAAAGGGGGTCTCAACCAGACCCTCGAGGACTAAAGCTAAGTCCCATGAAGGGATCTTGGTTCTAACAGGTGGCCTCAACCGCCTACCCCATGAATGAAGCGAGCGAGTAGAGGATGTCTCCCAAGCGGCACCCCATCCACCAAGGCGTGGCAAGCCGAAAGAGCGGCCACATGAACCCTGAGAGTGGAGGGGCAGGTGCCTGATGACAACTTTTCTTGCAGAAAATCCAGAACTGAAGTTACCTGGCAGTTGACTGAATCTACATTGTGTCGTACACCACCCTTCAAAGACACCCCATTTATTAGCTATAAACTTTCCGAGTGGAGGAAGCTCTAGCACATAGGATGGTCTCAATAACTGCAGGCGAAAGCCCCGTGTCCCTCAGTTGGTGCCCTTCAGGGGCCAAACATGAAGGTTCCACAGGTCGGGCCTGGAATGGAATATCGTGCCCTCTGCCTGAGACAGAAGGTCCCTCCTCGCCGGAATCGCCCAAGGTGAGCCGTTGAGGAGAGACACTATCTCCGAGAACCAAACCCTGTTCGACCAACGCAGCGCTATCGATAAGAAGCAAGACCCTTGTTGGCGAACCCCGGCTAGAACTTCCAGGAGCAGAGCGACTGGAAGGAGGGCATGCAGACACATTTTGGGCCCCATTCCACCCCCCCCATCTGTAATCTGTCTGGACAGTAAATCTGCTCCCACATTCAACCGCCCTTGAATGTACACTGCTCGAGTGACAGGAACTTGTTCTGAGCCCAGAGAAAAATCTGTCTCGCTATTCTGATAGCGTGAGCACAGACCCCCCTGGTGATTATATACAAGATATTTAGCTGTACTGTCCACCCGCACTAGGACATGACAGCCCCTCAATTGGGGGAGAAAGTATTTCAGGGCCAGAAATACAGCCGTCAACTCGAGGCAGTTGATGTGCCAACTGAGTTGATGACCCTCCCATTCCCGTTGGGCTGGACGACCACTTAAGGCCGCACCCCAGCCCGTCAGGGAAGCGTCCGTCGTTAGCAACTTGCGACAACAAGGTACGCCTAGAGTGGGACCCAAGGCAAAAACCGGGGTCTGAACCACATAGTTAGTGTACGAAGCCACATGGCGCGCCACTTTATTTGCCTGAGGATTGGCCCCAAGTCCTCTGGCTTTGAGCCACAACTGAAACGGTCTTATGTGCAACAACCCCAAAGGGAAACCCGTGGATGCTGATGCCATTAGACCTAACACTCTGGTGCTGATGATCAGTAAGATCTTGGTCTAGCCTGACTTTGCTCAGGGAATACTGAATGGTCTTGAATCAAGCGGGAAACCATTGTGCCCACCTTGTGACCAAAAACCGAACAAACCCTAGATAAGTCGTTCTCTGGGCAGGAGAAAGAACACTTTTCTTGGTGTTGAGTCTCAACCCTAGAGAAACTAGATGAGCCAACACACTGTGTTGAAGCACCATCTCATGTGATTGTGCTAATTTTAGCAATCGCCTTTGTAATTCAAAATTTGAATGTCCCGGAATCCCAATGGAGCCGGTAATACATCCATACATTTTATTTATGTGCGGTTACAAGGCTAGCCAAATGGAAGACCCAAAATTGGTAAGCTTTTGCCCCCAAGAGCGAACCTCAGGAACTTCCTGTGTTGTGGCAGACTTTATATGCGAATACATGCGTCCTTCGGATCAATCGTGCCGAATCCAATCACAATGTTGAATATGCGACACGACCGCCTTCACTGTAACATCTTGACCTTGAGTACTTTAACTGCTTCACGGTTTAAGACTCGAAGATCCGAGATTAGACACCCCCCCCCACCCTACTGGGGACCAGGAAGTAACTGCTGTCACTTGTGACAGTACGAACGCCAACTCCGCCTTCACGGAAGTGGAGACCACGCCGTTCAAACAAGGAGGATGACAAATAAATTAGTTTACTAATTTTTACCGTGCTTAACACCCATGCAGAAACGCCTGGCAGAAGTTCACACGCTGCCTGAGACTCTGAGAGTGACAATTTTAACACTTCCTGTTGAGGGGATGTTAGACGTTCTATGTCCTGGATGATAGCAGGATTTAAACACTGAACGTCTAACATTTCACTGGAAACCACTGCCCCCCCCGAATCACCAGAGGCGGCGGGGATGGAGTAGTTTTGAGGATAACGGGGTGGGGCGAGCAAATGTTTGACACGCCCTGTCCCATGGGGGCAGACTGGGCACCAGACCACCGGACTTCTTATATTGATGACAGTCCCGAGGTCTGCCCTGGGAGGTTGTTGAGGATGACGAGCCGGTCTCCAGTCTTTACGAGGGAGAGCGCGACTTGCCACACTCTGCTTATTACCCCCCTAAATCTTGAAGGACTGAAGAGAGGTTGTGTGGCTGATAGCCCCTCCCCTTGAGTGCATTGAGGAAGAAACTGAGTGAACACTTCATGTTTCTCCCACTCCTTTAAATCTGGCCACTACAGAGTTAACTGAGTCACCAAATGAACCACTCAAATCCTTCAGAAGGTCAGCCTGATATGCTTGCAAGACAGCCATAGTGTGCAGCGCAGCACCAGCCTGTCCCTTTATATTTATTATTCTTATATAAATCATATACAATATATTCCATATAAAATAATATATTATATATATATATATATATATATATATATATATATATATATATATATATATATATATATATATATATATATATATATATATATATTCCATATAAAATAATATACAATATATAATTCATATATATATAAGCTTTGCCCATGACAGCCGACGTTTATTTTCTACATGGCTTTATTGGAAGGTATGTCTCTTTAATGAAAATGCAGACCCAGGCGAGAGATAGCTCGTGAGCGTCTCCCACCTGGGGTATTCTCACATATCCACGCGATTTCGCACCCATGATAGTCGAAAATGTCGAAGTCAAGGGTACAAAAACACGTGAAGTAAATGCTTTCTAGACAGAAACCTCAAGCTCACTGCGCTCGGGGATCTCTCATTCACGGTACCAGACAAACTGCCCTGGCCACCGCACGAACAACCACCTCGATAAATTCCTCGTATGGATTCACCATCATGTGAGGAACGATCGCAGGCGGCTGCTCGAGGTCCGCGGACCCAGAGATTCATCATCATTCCCCGCGCGAGCCAAAGAAACGCCGGAGCGCGCTTCGGGATCACGCGGGGAAACATGCATTTGGTGAGCGAGCAAGCGAAAGGGACGGACCCGTCTCTTGCTCGTCAACAAACCCATTCGAGAGCTCCGAAAACTGGTGCGGACTGAAAGTAGCCCAGACGAGCATAAAGCATTCTAACTGTAAAGGCTTGCAATGCTCGCACTCGTCTGACTCAATGCAGCGACCACATGCTCTTCCCCAAACACACACAGCAATAAACGTGCACATCCAGTTCTATTTGAAAGAGAACATGGATATACAGCGTTTTACTCTGCTGACTCGTTTCCAACTGATTAGATTTAACTAGAACTCTTTCCACTAATGTTTCTTTGTAACAGAGATGAGAAAGAGAGAGAAAAATCTGCACACTGCCATGTTGAAAACTAACTCCTAACAAAGATCTCAAGTTGAGTCTTGAAAGAGAGAGAGAGATTTTTTTTTCAGAGACTTTGTAACACACCATAACACAGAGTTGGTCTGAAAACAAAAAGACCTGGTTTGCTCCAGCTGAAGCTCATCTATTTATAGCCTCGTGCAGCAGGTGCGCCTATGACGTCACCGGCCGAGGCTATAAATACCTCCGGGTCAATTTCATTGACGTGTTTTCACACTATTTTCACAGCTGGTTATGTCAAAGACATTTCCCATTTGCATAAGCTTATGCAGCATTGAGTGTAGCTTTTGAAAGGGAACATGAACACATGTTATATTGCACACTGTAAACACAATCAAAGCTTCAAAATAACACGAAGAATGGGACCTTTAAAAAAACCCTCTAATATCAACCAGTTGTCACAAGCACGCCAGACTCCACCCTCTCCCAGACACAATGCTCACAGTCACCTGAATACTGATCACACACACCTGCACATCATTATCACTGCAATCACCACCTGCACTTAAGCCCCACGCATTCTCCTTGTCTCCATCGCTCCATCTTCCTGCTCTCCTTGTCACCTGCAACCAGACGTGCGGTGTCACCATTGACATTACCATTCCGCTGGATATACTCTTCTGTTACTCACCTCATCTGCTCACTTCCTGGTTCTGTTAATAAACTCTGTTTACCCCTGTCATCAGTTCTCCGTGTCACATCTGTATTGTAACACCAGTAACCTATATGCTACCAATATATTTTGTATGCCTAATTTTTAATGCAATAAGTGCATGTCGTTACACTTTATTTTAAGGTTTCTATATTAAAGTGTAATTACATATTTAGGTGAATAATTATTATTATTGGATGGGAGACCTCCTGGGAAAACTAGGTTGCTACTGGAAGAGGTGTTAGCGAGGCCAGCAAGGGGTGCTCACCCTGTGGTCTGTGTGGGTCCTAACGCCCCAGTATAGTGATGGGACACAATCCCATGGCACTTCTCGTAAAAGAGTAGGGGTGTAACCCCGGTGTCCTGGCCAAATTCCCTCCATTGGCCCTTGCCAATCATGGCCTCCTAATAATTCCCATCCATTGAATTGGCTCTATCACCCTCTCTCCTCTACACCAATAGCTGGTGTGGTGAGCGAACTGGCGCCGTTATACTGTGGCTGCTGTCGCATCATAGCATCACATTTGCTGTGCATTGACTAGGCTCACAAATCCTTGTTTATGTTGGTAACAATGCCAATCTCTAAACAAGTTACTACTTTGTTCTATTTGCCCTTGAAAGATGGATTCTGAAATCCACTACCGCCTCAATATAATTGTATATATCTTAATAAATTCATAATCAAAGCCTCAATCAATATTCATCCTCCTATATAATTATTATGATTTTAATGATTCTTTCAAGTTATGATTTTGCTTATATCAAGAGGACCAATGATTGTTTCTTTCTTCATATTTTCTAAAAGTTTGTATTTGGTCTCTGAGTGGTGACGGCTTCCAGAGATTAAATATGGATTTGTCTTTCATTTTATATTTCCTTTTACTGAAACCCTAAAGAATTGTATGAGTACAATTGTCCCATTGTCTGTACCCCTGGCTGAGAGAAAGCACATGCTATCAGCATGTTTTGGTGAAGTGCTTTGTTGATATGTAGTTAAGACTCTCCAAACTTGGGAGAGCTGTGATGCTAGGGAGCTTTTGTGTGTGCGTTGCATGATCTGTGCAGGCCCAATATTGAAGATGGACATTTTCTGCACACGACACCAGACTTGAAGACGCCTTTCTGCAACCTCCGAGGTCAACAATGAAGCTGGCTTCTGCTGATGAAACTGACAACTAGTCTACCTAGTTTAGTGATATGCTCTGCTATCTATCCTTGTGTGGAAAATTACAGTGACTGTGCATTTTCTCTGCCAATCAGAATCATTCCACATGGCAGTAATGACGTGGTTAGACCTTGAAAACAGTATAACTGTTCAGAAATTGTATGTACGATAGGTGGAGGCGGGGAGACTGTTAGAGGGAGCGCGGCCTACGAACTCCTTATGAGACTTGAAGCTGGCTTCTGCTGATGAAACTGCAAACTATTCTTCAGTTAATTTTTCTTTCTCCTGACTCTTGGTCTTCATTTTTCACTACTGGTCCTGGGTCTTAAGCTGTTACCCCAAAACCCTTCAAATAGCATTGTCAAGTAAAGTTTCCTCTGTTATCTGATGTGAATAGCAATTATGTCAGCGTTGGCAACATTTGTAACATTATTTTAAAACAATTTATTTAAAACAACGACAACTTATAAGGTTCTTACTCACAAGACATGTTTTTCAGATACCCGTATTTTGTTGTTGGCTGAGTTTTGATGTCAGTAGTGATGTTCACAGATGGCACTGATAAGGTGATTATCTCCAACTATGGGCACAGCAGTGCGCATCAAGATTCATCTGCACAGAATACTAGAGCCGAAGCACAACTTGAACTGAATAGCCACGCTTCCACTGTCAGGCCAGTGCGAGCCAGGGCTTTCTACGGGTCGTGCTGGGCTAATAGCCTCGGGCCTGTAGCACCAAGCCCAAAACCACGCTGCGTTTCCACCGTCAGGCCAGAAGCTCTGCAGCGCTTCACTAAAACCTGCCCATTACACGCCTCTCTGGAGCAACGTCACAGAAGTTTACCACAGTTTTACAACAAGTGATACATTTATCATAATTAATTTGTCAAGATTGCACATTAGTCATACAGCAATAAAGTGGCATTTACCGTTATTTCACTAAAGAAAGTTGACACGGGTACTTATTCAGTCGTGTCTATTTCTGTTTTTTTGTAGTTACAGGACTGTGTTTACATCACATTTAAACCCGAAAGAATGATCATTTCTACAAATTTTCCAACAAAATACGACCTGAGCAGCTTTAGTACTCTCTCCAGTTACAGTCCCAATAGTTATTTTCAGTCAGAGAAACAGCGGAAGCTCCAGAAACTGGAGTTGCTTTATTTTATGACATAGTATACAGCGCTAAATATGGTATAAATATATGACATGGGGCGTACATTTCATCTAAAAGTTGGGGGGGACAATAAACATTAAATTTCTCAAGAGCAATTTTTGAAGGGGACACAAATAATACAGCCAAAATCGTACTTGTAAGGATATGTGTACCACAAAAAAATAAAAATAAAAATTTCGTACTTATTTGGCGTTTTGGTGTACTGAAAAATTATCTAATGTCCGTTTTTCTTTTCTCTGTCATTTTATCTGACCAACAACACAAAGCGATAGTAGTTTAAATACGATTAAGGTTCACCACGCAGTCATATTATAATTATTAAATTATCTTGCGTCCTCCACATAGTATTTTATTTATACCATGATATTCAGATATTTAGATATTCAACTGCAGCAAGCCTCTGATCTGCCACTTATTATCATATTGAGCAAAACCCTACACAGATCTGACTGAACTTACGGTTTAGAATTAGCACATTTTTGGAATTTTGGGGCGGGTTGCTTGAATTTTGGGTTCATTAGCCTATTATTCACAATGAAAAACACAACAACAAAACAGTACAATGACACACTCCCTTAAATAGGCGCTTTTATGCTTTGAAACCAAATCTTCGATAATCTTGTCTGTCAGCTGTTTGCTCGTTCGGCTCGTGCTGTATTGAGCAGACACGTTCATTTTTTAATTGTTTTGTCAGTTCTCTAACTGAACTAAATTATTTTATTACAATACAGCGGAGCGGGGCGGTGGGCAAGTGATGTTAACAGTGTTTTGCCTAATCTGTATTAAAGAGAAAAGAATCACTTCATCTGACGTTTAAAGTGAATAAAATAGCCTTGACAGCTACTTACTGGTGTTTCACAACTGCAGTCTGAAGAGCCTTGTTCTCTCCCCAAACTTGTGTTGTAGTTTTTCTACGTTCTATGTAACGTTAGTTGAGGTGCGCGGTGGATCAAACCACTGTGAGGCAAGGGGGGAGGGGGGACTCAAAATGTTTCTAAACTTAAAACGCATTTTTTTTGTCCCGTTTGCGTTTGTATTGTTTTACTACTTATACATTTATTTTAAGTATATATTGTTATATTATTTACAATACTCAGCATGGTTTTTAGGGGGGGACAGCCCTCAGATTGGGGGGGTCCTGTCCCCCCTGTGATTTACGCCCCTGTATGACAGTCTGGTATAAAGAGATTAAACCTACTGACAGATCAAATACAGGTAAACTCCGCCTTTGTTAGTAACCACTCCTCTAGCCTGAGCTGTCCCGCTTTGGACCAAGGTATTCGACAGGCCAAAAAACCCTGGCCATTGGCCCAGAGGAAGCCCCAGAAGTGACAGTGGAAACGCGACTGGCCCTGGCACACACTAGCACGCCTGCTTTTGGCCCGACAGAGGAAACGCGGCTAATGTTCCTCCGCATGCAATTTGTACTTTTATGCTTCAACTGCTAGAGGGCCAAAAGTTACTGCTGTAGCAAAAATTGTACTGCTAAAGAAATTAATTGTTTTGCTTATTTATAGTAGCCTACTTTTGTTTGAAACCACATTCAAAAACAGAAATAATTTAATAATTCAATAACTTGGGAATAAACTAAAGTTTTTTTTTTTTAATGATTACAACAAGAATATTCATACTTAAAATCAAGATTATTATCAGAGAAAAAATGCTTGTGGCAGATGTTTGTGCAGGTGCTAGTGTGGAATAGATATCACTTCCGTATAAAATGGCTTGAATTCCCTCTTCAGCTCTCAGTAAAAGCTCAGCTGTTCCAATAGCAATCAAGCAGTTACTCTAATCAACACCATGTATCGAGTTGACTGGTTTGAAATGTATTTCTTGTATTATAAAATTTTAGAAATGCATTACAATTCCCTTCAATCATTAGGAAATGACATTCTCATATTTTTCACTTTGAGTGTATTTGAGGTAATAACATTGCTGGTTGTGCCATGAGACTTGAAGCCATCTGTCTGTTTCTGCTTGACTAGCTCAACACCTCTCCTGTATGCCACTGGAAAACATCTCTTAATGATGTAATCAAACTGACGATTAACCCACTTCCCTGAAGAGACTCATCCACTCAGCCCTGTGGGGAAGTTATTCAGTTTAAAGTCCGTTTCAGCAGAACGTGTCTGTGTGTGTGTGTGTGTGTGTGTGTGTGTGTGTGTGTGTGGCGTGCGTGCGTGCGTGCGTGCGTGCGTGCGTGCGTGCGTGCGTGCGTGCGTGCGTGCGTGCGTGTGTGTGTGTGAGGTGGAGTTTGCAGGATGTTTATGTGAGGGAATATCTATCCATCTATCCCTGTTCATATATTAAATTAATATTAAATTGATAGTGTGTATATCAGTGGTGTGCTGTGGTGTTTTAAAATGAGGAGGTAAAATCCTTACATTTTTTATATCAATTGACAATTACCATTGCACACCTGTAGGTAATATATAGGTGCATAGGAAGGAAGATTAAAAAAAATCCAAAAATCTTAAAGGAGATCCCGGCCCGAACACTATCAATACTTGCAAAATATATCAAATATTCCTTCATCATGTCATGAGACCTAAACATTGCCAATAAAAAGATTTATATATATATATATATATATATATATATATAAAAATGTAAATGTATGTCCCTGTTGCACTTAATTTTCCTGGTTAAGTAAAAATGAATTACATAAAAAAGAGATACCAAATACAATTCTATTTTATATTTTTGCACTAACTATGTAATGTTCTATTTATTAAAACCAAGTATAAATTTAATCAAGTTAGTGTTTATATGCATGTTTGCATTTATTCCAAAATAATAATTAAAGGCATGAACAATTTGAACAATATAGATTATTTGTTCATAATATAGATTATTTGTTACTAATGTTCAGTTTTTCAGCAGTCATCAAGCTTGTACACACCGGTCACAGACACAAAGATGCACTTTTAATTTCCCCAAACTGATTGCTCACTAAAACCCCCTGCAGTCATCATATTTTCGGGCAAATTCAAGTTTGGTTGTGACGTGACAAAGCGGTGATATCAGTTGTTTACTTACTTTTTAATTAGTCTTCCCATTAACACCATAATTTTCTTCATTCAGGCCGATTCGTAGACGCACAGGAAAACAAGAGGCAGGATTTATCGCACAAACCAATCATAAGCAATCACTAAACCCACCGCACACATTAGACATTTTATGTCAATGGGGACAGAGGAGGCGCGCCTCCTGCTGTAACTTCACCTGTGGGTGCTGCTGTTTTATTTGATAAAAACTAGTGACTTTTACACTTTTTGTCACATTTTGTAATATTTGCGTAATTAAATTTTTTGTACTATGGATTATTTTCTCATACAGTTTTTTGAGGAGGCACCTTCCTTGTCTCCTCGGAGGTAATACCCCTGGTGTATATATAATTCATGTCACTTATGCCAGACTCATATTCTTGATCTCGGAGAGAAAGTTTCTATTAGTGAATCGTCTCAGACCTTTGTAACATTCAAATTAAACTCTTGATCACATGCAAACTCATGGCAATACTTTCAAACTGGATATATTGTAGTGAAAATTTCATAAGGATTGAACAGAACTCCATTTTCAACTGTCATTTTGAGTTAACATTGTTCTACTTCACAAGACTGAATCCAGATTTCCTGTGTTAAGCCTCAGACGTCAGTAGTAGAAATGCTCTGGATGACTGTGTTTTGTATTCCGCTTTTGTTTTGTGCCATTCTATAACGCTAATGGTTTGCTTGTCCTGTGACTTCTTGTTTGTCTTGCTGTTTCTAGAGTGGGATGGCTGTATGTGAAACAAATATGGGGTTGTTTGTGATACGGCATGGTGTGTGTGTTTTCGTGCTGGTGAGGTCGAGCAACATCTCTCACTGTGATTAATCAGACGTGTCACGAATTCTATTAGTTAAGTACAAGCACTTTCTTCCAGATCACTGTTGCCAGCGAAAACAGAGACTTTTCTTTCTCTCTATCTTGCTCTGTTCTAAAACTTAGTTCCTAAAGAGAAAGCATTGTACAGTTGTTCCTAAAGGTAGGAATTATAAAGATAGGCATAGTTCACTCAAAAATAAAAGATGGTCATATTTTAGCCATCCTCATTTTATTTCATACATGTATCAATTTCTGTTTGTGGAACACAAAAGGAGGAATTTAAGAATGTGTTGGTTACTCTATGCCTGGGGTCTCAAACCCTGCTTCTCAGGCTATGTCTACATGAATCTGGATACATTTGAAAACGTTGTTTTCGTTTCAAAACACTCTCTGTCTACACTAGAATTTTCAAGCGTTTTCCAAACGTTTCTTCTCCACACTGAAAAACGTCTCGGTTACGTATGGTAACCTTCATTCCCTGAAGGAGGGAGACGTACGTCGGTTGTACCGACGAATTGGGATCACTTCAGGGAGCCCCTATCAGCTTCGAGATATAGAGAACAGGCCAATGGGCCATTGGCGTGCGAGATTTGCATCTTGCGCTCCACCCCGTGCCTTGGGTATAAACAGGAAGCGAGAGCAACGCACTGACGTTTTTTAATGAGGAGCCGAACTAGTGACTCGGCCATGCAGTGATGGTAAGGAACTGTGGCGATGGGACGTACGTCTCCATTCCCTCCTTCAGAGAACAAGGGTTACCATACGTAACCGAGATGTTCCCTTTCAGTCGGTCACTTCGACGTACGTCGGTTGTACCGACGAATTGGGATCCCTTTGGAAAACGCCACAGTTACTACCACTTCCAGCGCCCAGTGAGAGCCCCTCAGACCCCGTTCTGATGCGGGCGGGGAAATTCACGCAGGGAGAGTCACACTGCTGTTCCGCAAGACCCACTCAGCAGACTTGGATTTGGATAACGCTGGGAAAGCGTGCCCGGAGGGACGCTGCGGAAGCCACATCATACCTGGGGGAGTTACCATGTGGAGAATACACGTATGGAATGGCCTTGGGCAGTGCAACATACGGAAGTCCCAGGGGTGGCCCCGGCCTATTGTAGGCGAGGAAAAGACACACGCTGGCCGTAGGGAGCTGTACCGTGGAGAATACATATATGGGACCGCCGTAGGGGTCACAACATACGGAACCCAGCCTGACACAAGTTCCACCAATGCATACAAGTGCCAGACCTGGTGTCGGACGCTTCGCCACATACGACTGCCGCGGATTGCGGAGGACTCAACAGGGTTCGCCAATTCCTGGAGAACTCGACTGGAGAATATAAGCGCAAGTATCCGTTCCATGGGGAAGGGAGTGGCACAGCAAGCCGACACTAGAACGGGCACTTCAGTGTTGCTGACTATGGGAAGCGAGCACATGAGAAGCAACCGGTTCCACACGTAGGCTATAAAACCTAGCGAACGTGTTTGGTGTCGCCCAGCCCGCAGCTCTACAAATGTCTGTCAGCGAGGCGCCACGAGCCAGCGCCCAGGAAGAAGCTACACCCCTGGTGGAGTGACCTCTAACCCCGAGTGGGCAGGGCACGTTTTGGGATTCATACGCCAAGACGATGGCATCCACTATCCAGTGGGCCATCCTCTGCTTGGAGACAGCCTTTCCCTTCTGCTGTCCTCCGTAACAGACGAAGAGCTGCTCTGAGGTCCTAAAGCTTTGCGTTCTGTCAACATAGCTGCGCAGGGCGCAAACTGGACAGAGAAAAGCCAGGGCTGGGTCTGCCTCCTCCAAGGGCAGTGCTTGCAGGCTCACCACTTGGTCCCGAAAGGGAGTAGTGGGAACCTTGGGCACATATCCAGGCTGGGGTCTCAGAGTTACCTGAGAGTTGCCAGGCCCGAATTCCAGGCACGATTTGTCGACCGAAAATGCCTGCAGGTCCCCTACCCTCTTAACCGAGGCCAATGCAATCAGGAGTATTGTCTTTAAAAGACAAGATTTTCAGCTGACTGCAAAGGCTCGAGGGGCACCCTCTGCAGTGCGGTCAGCACCAGAGTTAAGTCCCAAGAGGGTATAGAGGGAGGACGAGGCGGACTTAGTCTCCTTGCCCCCCTCAGGAACCTGACTATCAGATCGTGCTTGCCTAAGGACTCACCATTAACCAGGTCGTGAGTCGCGGCAATAGCGGCAACGTACACCATCAGGGGGTGGAGGGAGACAGCCTTCGCTCCAACCCGTCATCAAGAAAAGAGCACAGATCTGACCGAACACTTTTGGGGGTCTTCTCGGTGAGAAGAGCACCAATTGACCACCAATGGAGATGGTGGTCAAGTGGTTAAACCACTGAACCAATATGCAGAAGGTTGCTGGTTCTATCCCAGCGGTCACCACCAGTGTGTCCTTGAGCAAGGCACTTTACTCCACGTTGCTCCAGGGGGATTGTCCCTGTAATAAGTGCACTGTAAGTCGCTTTGGATAAAAGCGTCTGCCAAATGCATAAATGTAAATGTGAATGTTGACGAACAGGTTCCACTTCAGCGCATACAGCCGTCTCGTATAGGGGGCTCTGGCGGAAGTGATGGTGTCAACTACCGCTTGCGGTAGGTCACCTAGAACCTCCGCGTCCCGACATGGAGTTTCTTTCCAGAGGTCCGGACGCGGGTGCCACAGGGTGCCCCGTCTCTGAGTTAGGAGGTCCTTCCTCAGAGGAATGGGCCAAGGAGGTGCTGTTGCGAGGAGCACTAGTTCCGGGAACCAAGTCCTGTTGGGCCAATACGGAGCTACCAAGAGGAGCTGCTCCTCGTCCTCCCTGACCTTGCACAGTGTCTGTGCAAGAAGGCTCACTGGGGGAAACACATATTTGCGTAGGCCCCGGGGCCAGCTGTGTGCCAGTGCATCCGTGCCGAGGGTGCCCTCGGTCAGGGAATAAAACAACTGGAAGTGGGTCGTGTCGGGGGCGGCAAACAGACCGATCTGTGCGGCCCCCAAAGTGACTCCACTCTCCGGGGAGCACCGGTAACTGTGACAGCTCGTCGGCCGCATTGAGCGGGCCCGGAATGTGAATGGCACTAAGGGACCTCAGATGCTTCTGACTCCACAGGAGGAGATGGTGGGCGAGTTGAGACATGCGGCGGGAGCGTAGACCACCCTGTTTGTTGACGTACACAACGGCCGCAGTGCTGTCCGTCCGGACCAGAACGTGCTTGCCTTTGAGCGGCGTTTTGAAGCGGCTGAGAGCAAGACGAACTGCCAGCAACTCCAGGCAATTGATATGCCATTGCAGTTGGGGCCCCGTCCACAGACACGAAACTGCAAGCCCGTTGTACGTGGCACCCCAGCCGGTGGATGAGGCATCCGTGGAGACAACAGAATGCCTGGACACTTGTTCTAGAGGCACTCCTGCCCTTAGAAAATGAAGGGTCCGACCACGGGCTGAAGGTTTGGCGGCATCTCGACGTGACGTGGACACGGAGGGACCCGCTTTGCCACGCCCATCTCTGGACTCGGTCGTGTAGCCATCGTTGAAACGGTCTCATATGGAGCAGCCCTAGCGGCGTTACTGTGGCTGCTGCTGCCATATGCCCCAGGAGCCTCTGAAATTGTTTCAGTGGTACCGCTGTGCTGCATTTGAATGAATTCAAGCAGTTCAACACCGACTAGACGCGCTCCTCGGTGAGGCGCGCTGTCATGGCGACCGAGACGATCTCCATCCCGAGAAAAGAGATCCTCTGTACGGGACAGAGTTTGCTCTTCTCCCAGTTGACCCGAAGCCCTTTCCAGCCTTGTGGAGGTGTATAATTTTGTCTCTAGTGTCTTTGGACAGCTCTTTGGTCTTGGCTATGTTAGTAGTTGGATTCTTACTGATTGTATGGGGTGGACAGGTGTCTTTATGCAGCTAACGACCTCAAACAGGTGCATCTAATTTAGGATAATAAATGGAGTGGAGGTGGACATTTTAAAGGCAGACTAACAGGTCTTTGAGGGTCAGAATTCTAGCTAATCTTTTTTAGATTATGTCTCTCACAGTGGACATGCACCTACGATGACAATTTCAGACCCCTCCATGATTTCCAAGTGGGAGAACTTGCAAAATAGCAGGGTGTTCAAATACTTATTTTCCTCACTGTATATATGTGTGTGTGTGTGTGTGTGTGTGTGTGTGTGTGTGTGTGTGTGTGTGTGTGTGTGTGTGTGTGTGTGTGTGTGTGTGTGTGTGTGTGTGTGTGTGTGTGTGTGTGTGTGTGTGTGTGTGTGTGTGTGTGTGTGTGTGTGAGAGAGAGCCCACATTTATTTGTAGCCTTTTTTCCACATGTCAATAGTTTCAGTTTTGCTTTAAATTTTAGTTTAGGCATTTACAATGAATGCCACTATAGGCCTAATTACATTTTTTGTTACTATAGTTTTTTATTCATTTTCAGTTCTGAATAGAGTTACATTTAAAGGATTTGTTGTGGAGTGAGGGGAGCTAAAATACATGATCATAATGTTTGTTTGTAAACATTTCATTTTATTTAATGGTATTATACATTTGTGAATGTAATTAAATGAAAAATAGACTTAATAATAATGTACAGAGTAGTGAAACATATTGCTAAAAATAGTTTACAGTAACTAAACTGGATTATTCTACACTAGGGCTGCACAATATATCCAAATTATCTAAATATCGCAAATGTACATATCGCAATATGCATATCGCAATGGCACGCAATCTGAATGATTTTAATAAGCTACTTCAACATTGTGAAAAGTGTGTGTTTTAGGTCAATGCATATAGCTGAGAATAGACTGGGCACACGACTGTTACTTATGTGACTTGCTTGACATTAAAAGGAGTTATTAAACGCAATTAATTGCGAAAACAACTCTTGCAATCTCGCGCTGTCTGACAGACACCGAAACATGCGCACAAGCCGCCTCTCTGAAAGTGTGTGATCCCTTCAGTTCTGTTTCGTGTCTTGTTATACACTCGAACTGTCAAATGCACACACAGTTATGTCAAAATGGCTGTCTTGATGAGTATTCATGTAAACACAGTCGGTTATGCTTTAAGTGAACAATATCAGATCAGAAGACTACTGTTTTTAGTTGTAATTTTTAATAAAGATAAATAAAAAATAATCATCCACCCCTAGTTTAATTATCTTTGTTTACCTGGATGTTCTTGATGTTAAGTTTTAGGTTTATATAACTATATTTTACCAAGTTATGCAAAGAGTTTTTGGTATTTAAATATTGGCATTACATTTTTTTGTTTGTTTACATTGATGTTAATATTATATTGTCAGATTTGTGACATTAATTTGTGCTAAATCACTGCTGGTCACTTTCAGAAGTTGAAGCGATGCTTTCTTTTCCCAGAAAGAATGTGAAACACATAAATGGTATCATTCTCAGTTTTTAAATAATTTTTTATATAATTTAAACAGATTTTACACACTTAAAGCAAATCGTATCGAATTATTTAATGAGGATATAGCGTATCGCATTTTTCTTCAATATCGCACAGCCCTATTCTACACAACATTTTTTAAAGCTATTTTTTTGTAAGCTAATGAGAGTATCATATCATTAGCTTCCCAACATGCTAATATCAAACCCTGTACAAATCAGTTGCAAATGTAGCACTATTTTTGTGGCACAACAGGTAGTGTCGTTCCATGAAATTTAGTATGCTGCCGTAGACTGCAGACAGCAAATAGTTTCTCTCTCTGTCTCAGTCTCACACACACACTGTTCTCGCACTACTTTGTAAATGTTTCTGATTTGTGTTTGCATAATCACTCAGGTGTGTTCTCTGGGGTGCCTGTGTGTGCACACGTTCCTTGGTTTGTTTTCACGCAGACAGCCTCTAGCTGCTGTTGTTTATCACCAGTCTGTCACCTCAGGTTAATTCCTCTGCTTAGTGCTTGACAAATGCTGCAAACCATATTGTGTGTGTACTGTATGCGTTTGACTTCGTGTTTATATATAACTGAAGATCTCAGACTCATTGCCTTGGTATTCACGGCACAGCTTGTGTTTAGTAGGCTACTATCAGTATGATGTGAGAGGTCTGTCATGGTCTGGTGCTGTTGTATATGAGAGAGAATCATGTTAAGAGTGTCGGCTCTGCACGTAAACAACACTCTCTAATGAGGAACTAATCATTAGTAAATATTTTCACTTCCACACATGGTCTCTGGCGCTCAGCAAATATACTTGTGTCCACTTGTTCAAAACCTTAGGATACATTTTTACTGCTCATTTGAAGAGACAACTGATTTAAAAAGCTTCTGTAAATAGAGATGTGACTTGTGTTATGGTTATTAACTGATAATTTATTGTTGTGTATTGTTGTAAAAGGGCAAAACAAACTCTAAGCTTTTAATTGTCTTAACCACAAATTATTTGTCAGGAAATTTTTCAATTTAAAAAGCCATTGCTGTCACAACAAAAAAACATCAAAGACAGAATTAAGTTTTTGGCAGAATATGGGAAGTTGTGTGTGATGAATCGCAATGAAACACGAGTTGCATGGTGATGCTCCAGAGTGGTGTCTTCGGAGATTTGGTGAGAAATATAATAATAATGAAGCCACAGTGAAGCATGGAGGAAGAGTGTCACTGGGTGAAGAGCTTTTTTAGCTGCTGTATTGGTGAGATACTTCACTGTGAAAAGTCATTTAATGCTTTGAAGTACAGCAGAACATTGCAGAATGGCTTGCTTCCCACAAATGAAAAGTTATCTAAAGAGGAAGGATCAGATGTTATTTTTCAACATTTATTATTTAATATTTATTAAGTTATTTTTTTAAACCTTATAGTGAATCTTTAATCTCACACAAACTCAAACTAACTGTGAGACATTTTTCAACTTATGAACTGTTTAAAGCCATTAACACTGAATGGAACAACCGTGACTCTTCTTCCTGTAAAAAGCTGTCTGCAAGTTTGGGGAAGGCTTTTCCGTGCTAAGTTAATTTATCTACAGTATTTGTGCAATTCTTGTTCATTTCAATGATCAAAGATCTTTTTTGACTTGGCCCATTTTCTTTGCCCAGGAACAGACATAAATAAAAAATTACTAAAATGGATCGTTTTAAAGTCTACATTTAATGAACAATTCACTACAAGTAATTTAAGCATCTCAACTTTATAATGTACAGCATGAAAAATGGATATTCATTTTGAGATTTGCTTTTAACAGCGTTATTAAACCATTGTTGATTTTAAACAATTTAAATTAGAATTTTAATATCAGTACATCCCTAGAGATTTGTGATGTCAGCTAGCAAAATCATTTTTAGAAGTTATTACAAAGATTACCTCTAGGTAATTAAACTTTTTTTTTAATTTTATTGGAAAAACGAATCAATCACAATACAACCGGGAATATGTTTTAAGAATGTAAACAGAATTAATTTTGTGCTTTCCAGTTTTGTCTCTTTCAATTTGGGAGTTTCACTTAATTGCATACAATTATTCAATCCCATTATGGATTGGTCCAAACCCGCTGCATTAATCTAATTTGGTATGTCCTGAATGTGAATGAAGTAGTTCCTTTACTATTGTTCATAGACTTGTACTGTAGAGCAGAATTGGAGGTTAATTATTTGGATATTTTTAATAGTAAGGTCAGCTGAGAGGCTTTTATTCATCTCTTCCTGTCACTGCAGTGTTAGAGAATGTTTCATATTTATATAGTCCTCACATATATTTTTTTTGTCCTCTTCAGAACTACAGCTCATCACACACAATGTAATGTTAGACTTGAACAGCCTCTTGTGTTTAATGGTAGCTTGTTATTATTTAATTATTATTTTGTTATTTTGCATTGTAACCTGTGTGTGTGTGTGTGTGTGTGTGTGTGTGTATGTGTGTGTGTGTGTGTGTGTGTGTGTGTGTGTGTGTGTGTGTGTGTGTGTGTGTGTGTGTGTGTGTGTGTGTGTGTGTGTGTGTGTGTGTGTGTGTGTGTGTGTTTGTATGTGTGGCTCTGGCTGTGGTGAGTAAAGGTCAATGTGAAATAGTACACTACCACTTCAGCGGCTCTTTTTAATCATTGGCCTAAAGAGGAAAAGATCATTAGAGAAAAGAGAGGAGGAGAATCTGTCATTATGAACTTGTTTTGCTGCATGTTTTTCGTTTGTGCTATGAATACTAAAGACAGTCTCTGAAAGAGCACTGATGATAGAGTGTTTAGAAGAGAGAGAATAGAGAGAATGGTTGAAACAGAGAAATGTACCAGAAGCTAAGACCAAATAAGGAGGAAGAAAGGGAGAAACCTGTTGAGAAAGAAGTAATAGGCTTTAGTCAGAAAATATGCTATAATTAAATGGAAAATCCACCCCTAAATGAAAAATCTGTCATCACTTTTTTCTCTCTCTGGGACACAAAAGATGTTTAGCAGAATGCTACTGTGTTTATATTATAATGAATGAAAGGTGACTAGAGTCTGTCAGGTTCTAAAAATCATAAAACCAGTCAATGCAAGTGACTTGAGGTGTTTTATATTCCAATTGGCATGATAGCGTTGTGTGAAGATAAAGACTCAAATGTAATTAGTTTACTGATAATCTAACTCTCTATCATAGCTATAACATCTCATTGACATTCATTTATTCAGATATGGCGTGTCAAGGCATCATACCAGGATTGACATCATATTCTTCATTTGGGTCTTCTGTATCCTGTGACTCCTCATAATATGTCACCTGTGCTGACAAAGGAGTCAGAATGTGCTTTTGAGGTTTTCACAAAAATTAATTAATTAAGCCCTTGTCCAGCGGTCCCAATGCTCCAAATAACAATTACACATCTAAAAGTATCTTTCTTTGTACGTTTTCGGAGAGAAGTAGATCCGTGAAGTACATTAGGTATTTATATATTGACTGTCTGTTTCATTAATGTTAATCAAATTGTGGTATCATGGAAAAAAAAGTTTAATATATATTTTTCCTATAGATATTTGGTGTTGACTTGGTGCGTGTCAAATTTGGTGTTATTACCAGTGATTTTAAGGTATGTTTGCTCTGTGATTTTGTTTTGGAACCTTCAGAAAACTTTAACTTGATTTTTCTCAAAATTGACTTTGCTGACTTCTATTGACAGGTGTAGCTCAGTCTAATGAAAGGGAGAGTGCACACTTGTTCATCTGAGTTGTTTTACGGATATTAGGTTTACCAGTTTATTAAGCACACCCTGAAAAGGCATAAGGTCAGTATATATTTGTTTACTTTTAGTTGTAAGGAGTGTTTTTGTATAATTTGCTGTGTATGCTGATGATAATGCAAGGGAGAGAGAGTGTTTATGGATGAGACTTAAATGCGCACTTCTTGTGCTGTGTTTTATTCAGCTCTTACAGTGATATTCTGGAGTAATTAATCTTGTGTGTGATGAACAATAAACTTCATAAAATTCATCAGTAAAGTTTTGGCCATCTTTCGGACAGGGTCCGATACAACATGCTTGTACTAATAGTGGATAAAAGCAAAATGGCAACATAAATTAAACCCGGAATTAAACTAAACTATACCTGTTCTGTCTCCATGCAGCATACTCTATATTCTCTGGCTCTGTAGGCATTATTGTTCGACTCCGGATCAAACTGAACACTGTTAGTTTCTGACATGTTCTGTTGTTGTTGTTGTTGTTGTTGTTGTTGTTGTTGTTGTTGTTGTTGTTGTTGTTGTTGTTGCACGAGCTATTGAATCTCCGCCCTCTTCTTGAAAGGGGGCCGGAGGCACCAGCTCATTTGCATTTAAAGGGTCTCACAATAACGGTGTGTTTTTGCTCACCCCAAAAAAGTGGCAATTTTAACAGGCTATAAAACATATGATCTGTGCTGTATTTTGAGCTAAAACTTCACATACACACTCTGTGGACGTCAGAAACTTAATTTACATCTTGTAAAAAGGGGCATAGCATGTCCCCTTTAAAAATAAATAGATGGATTTACAATCTGTTCAAAGGGTCTCGTTCATGAAATGGGCAGAATTAATGTTTTTGTTAATCAATTGGAAAATCCATTCTTACATGAATTAGTTCATTTATACCACTCTAAATCCACTCTACTCATGTCGTAATGTGCCCTACAATTATGTATGTCATTCATTCTGCCTAAGAAACATTTGAAAATACAAATGTACAAAATAACCTTTCCATACATTTCCAGGGGGGAAATAACATGGTGTTAAAATTAAACATGACAAAATGACCTTAAAACAGTATGAACAAACTGTACCTCTCAGCCTCATTTTTGTTCACATTCAATTGAATATGTCTTGCAAGTATATTACGTATAAGTTTGATGAGCAAATTTGAGATAAAGTTCAGTGTCCTTTATAGGTGATATTTACAGCAGCAGACCTGCCTCTATTAAGAGATGTATTGTAAAGACTTTGTACAGCAAAGTTTCTCTAGCAATTCAGCCCCATATCTTTTTTCTAATTTGTTTGGTGTTCCAGTTTGAAATATCATCCCTTTATCATTTCTTTCTTTGAAATGGCTTGAATTTTATGGGATAATAGAGTGCCTCTGTCCAAAGCATTTGCTATTGAAAAGGTCCCGTTATTTCTGTTCTCTGAATATCAAAAAGGACTGTTTGTCTTTCAGTGAGTCACCCATCTATGGTGCTTGATGGGAACGATGTTTTCCAGCATGTGTAAGCTGTTTCCACCTCTTTCTTTCAAGAGCACCGTGTTGATTGAGGAGCAAGAAGGTGCTCACACAGAGCTGAATGACATACTGTGTCTTTTAGTTACAAACACTGTCTATTCCTGGTTCTATTCCTGGTTTAAAAGCTGTGCTGGCTTCCTAAATTTCATCCTTCAGTGAATTATTGATGTTTTCTCTCCTTCTCCTTCCAGACTCTGTAGAGATTATATCCTGCTGTTATCAGTTCCATATTCTGAGAGCCTCTAGTAGTGATTTTGAATATTGATTTTACTTTTGTAAAAGACAGAAATAAGTGGCCTTTAAATGGCATGATGGGCGATGATGCCTGTGTTATCAGCAGACAGGGCTCTTGTTGGGGATACTGGAGTCTTCCAGCTCACTTATAAAAACACTGACTGTGCCCATCTCCTGCCACACCACCCCTGAAATCTCTCTGTAAATATCAGTCACTTAACTCTCCTGTCACAATGGACATGCAGTGCTGCTTTTGGAGATTAATCAGTTTTGGCTCTTTGACAGTGATCTTACTCATTTCAAGATAGCACCATTCGAACAGGATTCATTTTTGTAAAATGACACTTTAATGCTATTACGACTGGATTAGTTTTGTAAAATTTTGAATTTTTGTAACGTTTTGATGCCAAGAAACGATAAATGTGCAATGACCCACTTACTAAATGCATAAAAATCCATTGATACTTTTTTCCTTTTAAAAACTAGTGCAGATAATTGAATAAAATAAGCATGATAAATATAATTAATGAAATGTGACCACTCCTCAGAAAGTAGAATGTAACTAATATTATTAAATTTGTAGAATGTAAATAAATTATTGCATTAAAGGGTTGGTAAACTCATTCTTTTGAAGGCTTGATTGTGTTTGTGGGGTGCACTGTAATATGTGTTCATGCTTCGTTTTTTAAAAATTGCATTATTTTTCATATATTTTACCTTTATTCTACACTGCTCTGTCCCTCCTTGTAAAAACGGTCTGATGGTTTCCGGGTTGTATGAAGCCAGTCCCTCAAAAATACGCAATGGGCTCAGATTGGTTAGCTGGCCCAGTGTGTTGTGATTCGCTAACCGCCTAGTGCACTTTTGTCGGAAACGTCACGCCCCTACTTCTACCGGTAGACTGTGCTTTGGTAGTATTAGAAACAATGGCGTCAATAAAACCATATCAATTTGAGCCCGAATCAGACCCAGACAATTTTAGTAAAGATGATCGAGCAGAACCTGTTCAACCTGTTCAGTCCTCAAGAGTAAAGACTGCGGATCTATAGTGATCGCTACTGAATGCTACTGTTACTTTTGTATTTTTAGAACGATTATAGCCAAATATCTGTCGCAAGAACTATTAACCCAAAACAAACACTAAACATTGGCTTTACTATAGTAGCCAAATCAAACACAGAACCATGTTTAGCATGCCTGTAGATAAACAATACATAAAAGCTGAATGAGTGAGCATTTAACAAACTGGTTTGCAGAGCCAAACAGCATTGTCATCTGTGTACTTCCTTGCTACAATGTACAATTAACAATACGAACTATTACAGGAAAACACATAGACGAAAAATAAATCATACTTACAGGTTGTGGCCCGTAAACAGCTTCTGTTTTTAAATCCATCTTTCAGGACAAGCCGTTGTGCGAATCCTTCATTGAACTTGTGAAGATTGTGGAAGCTTTCCTCCGTGAAATGTGCAGTGGGAGCCGCGCGCGCACGTTGTGCATTCACACTGGCAGTGTTTGTCTCGCGCAGCTGAACTGCGGCTCGTGTATTGCAAATACAGACGAACATTGTCCATTATGTCACATTTTCCGGTCTTCTCCTCCGACCCCTGTCTGTCTCGTGCTTTGAGTTATGATGGGCACCAACTTTGTTTTGTTAAGCCTTTCTCTGCAAGCATGTGAAAAATCGAGCCGCTCAGATTTCTCTCCCCTTCTGCCATAGGAAGGGGATTTATTATAATATTGCCACCCCTTAATCTGCAGTTTCCACCCACGGGGCTGACAGACCATTCCGTATTAGCATAGTTTCCACCCTCAGCCAGTTGTACACTGTCCACCATTTTCTCCGCAGTCGAGCAGCTGTAGTGACAACAATTGTCTTGTTATCAATGCAGGTGCATTTCCTGAACGAGAGACAACTCAAGGCAGGTTTTACTAAAAAGTTAAAGCTGAAGGATTGATCAGTACCAACTATTCGTGATCCAGCTTATAGTCTCCGGAGCGATACTGGTCATAGACATCAGAAACTTATTTTACATCTTGTAAAAAGGGGCATAGCATATCCCCTTAAAAATTGTCAAAAATTGCCTTTCAAGTGATGGACAAAACTGACAATGGCAGAAAGGCCACACTGCAGACAGGATTTGCATTTCATATGCAAAATGAATTTACAGAATTAAATTAGAATCGAATATACCTTTCTAATAAATATAAATAAAAAACTAAACAAGTCAGAATCAAGTCACAAGTTGCAGAACAAATGTGTGCAAAATGCCTATAGTGCAGGGGAACATTATATCCAAGCCACAAATAGTTAAATTAGATAACCCTGAGTGATCAATAAATAAAATTAAAATAAAGAAATTATTAAAGTAACGAAAGCATAGCCAGAATTGTTAGCTGTCTTTTTAACTGCAGATAACAAAATGCTAAACTGGAGTGGCAGTCTGTTTAGCTAAACATGTTCACAGCATCCAAAAATCAAATTAGAACCGGCTGAAAGGTTTTACCTTGGTAAGGTACCGAACTTGTACCTTAATCAAGTCTTTCACACTGCCCGTGTCCGTTTGAGTCTTTTCAAAAAGTGTGCGAGGAAAACATGTTAACGTTGTCCAGCAGAAGTGCTTTGCTGGTTTTATTGATGATAAATCCAGCCTTGGAGAATATCCTTTCTGATGGTGTGGAGGTAGACGGGATGCTGTGGATCCTTTTTTCATCTTTTACCATTTCAAAGTGCATCCACACTATAAATGTTAAAAATTTAAATCCCTGCCACCAAGATGCTCCTCTGTTGGTCACTGATCATGGAAAGTCTCATTTGTTTGGATTTATTCATGCGCGTTAAAAATATTTATTAAAAGCTGCTGTCTTTTCACATTTTTATTTACAGCATTATCATAATAGGCTGTATATTAACTTATTGGGAGAAAACCGGTAGTTCTATAATGTAAAATCAGACATTGAGCACCTCCATATAGCCAAAATGGCATGATCCTCATTTCATCTCAATAAATTAGCATATTTCATCTGACCAATAAAAGAAAAGTGTTTTTAATACAAAAAAAGTCAACCTTCAAATAATTATGTTCAGTTATGCACTCAATACTTGGTCAGGAATCCTTTTGCAGAAATGACTGCTTCAATGTGGCGTGGCATGGAGGCAATCAGCCTGTGGCACTGCTGAGGTGTTATGGAGGCCCAGGATGCTTCGATAGCGGCCTTAAGCTCATCCAGAGTGTTGGGTCTTGCGTCTCTCAACTTTCTCTTCACAATATCCCACAGATTCTCTATGGGGTTCAGGTCAGGAGAGTTGGCAGGACAATTGAGCACATTAATACCATGGTCAGTAAACCATTTACCAGTGGTTTTGGCACTGTGAGCAGGTGCCAGGTCCTGCTGAAAAATGAAATCTTCATCTCCATAAAGCTTTTCAGCAGATGGAAGCATGAAGTGCTCCAAAATCTCCTGATAGCTAGCTGCATTGACCCTGCCCTTGTTAAAACACAGTGGACCAACACCAGCAGCTGACATGGCACCCCAGACCATCACTGACTGTGGGTACTTGACACTGGACTTCAGGCATTTTGGCATTTCCTTCTCCCCAGTCTTCCTCCAGACTCTGACACCTTGATTTACGAATGACATGCAAAATTTGCTTTCATCCGAAAAAAGTACTTTGGACCACTGAGCAACAGTCCACTGCTGCTTCTCTGTAGCCCAGGTCAGGCGCTTCTGCCGCTGTTTCTGGTTCAAAAGTGGCTTGACCTGGGGAATGCGGCACCTGTAGCCCACATGCCTGTGCACGGTGGCTCTGGATATTTCTACTCCAGACTCAGTCCACTGCTTCCGCAGGTCCCCCAAGGTCTGGAATCGGTCCTTCTCCACAATCTTCCTCAGGGTCCGGTCACCTCTTCTCATTGTGCAGCGTTTTTTGCCACACTTTTTCATTCCCACAGACTTCCCACTGAGGTGCCTTGATACAGCACTCTGGGAACAGCCTATTCATTCAGAAATGTCTTTCTGTATCTTACCCTCTTGCTTGAGGGTGTCAATGATGGCCTTCTGGACAGCAGTCAGGTCGGCAGTCTTACCCATGATTGCGGTTTTGAGTAATGAAGCAGGCTGGGAGTTTTTAAAAGCCTCAGGAATCTTTTGCAGGTGTAATTAGTTGATTCAGATGATTAGGTTAATAGCTCGTTTAGAGAACCTTTTCATGATATGCTAATTTATTGAGATAGGAATTTTGGATTTTCATGAGCTTTAATTTGTATCATTACATTATGGAAAATAATGAACTTTATCACAATATGCTAATTTTTTGAGAAGGACCTGTATATATATATATATATATATATATATATATATATATATATATATATATATATATATATATATATATATATATATATATATATATTAGGGGTGGCACGGTACATGGAAAAAACCGTTCGGTTCGCTTGTGTCGGTTCGGTGTGTGTGCGTCGCACGGTTCGCGCATGCGCAATGTATCCTCGTGCCCGTATGTTACCTCAGACAGCGCGCAAAATAAGAGGGGTGTGTGGATATACAGTAAAGTAAAAGTGGAGTGCTGCAGGTCACATGTAGAAATGAAAGTGGGAGAGATAAGGAACGCTGCCCGGAGTTGGAGGATGCACTAGCATCGTATAGCAGGGCAGATGCAGTGCGGAGAGCAGGAGCCGCGCCGCGCGTGCCCGTTGCGGATATACACACTGGCAGTGTTTGTCTCGCGAGTCGCGCAGCTGAACCACGGCGGGTGTATTGCAAATACAGGCAAATATTAGTCCATTCTGTCACATTTTCCGGTGTTCTCCTCCGACCCCTGTCTGTCTCGTGCTTTGATTTATGACGGGCAACATCTGCTGCAAATGCGACCGTGTTCCCCTCTGTCTCATACACACATTCATATGTTGTATATAAGTAGTTCACATGATAAATGTAACATTTAAAAGTTAAGATATGCTTCTAGTTCTAATGATTTAAACATGCCTTTGAAGTTTGGGCAAAAACTTCTGGCAGTGTTGTGTTTTATGTTATTTTTTCACAGCGCTGGATGTCATATGGTGATTGTGAAACACACGGGACACTTCATGGTGAAATGTGTTAATCAGGCCAGCTGAATTAAAGCCACAGTGCATTGTTCTGATCAAAATTTATATGATTAAAATGAAAAATGTTACGCCAATGTGTCGGACTCGGTAGACAGCCAGTTAGGAAACAACTTGATATAACAATTTTTAATACTGTATCCTAAATTGTGGATGATTAAGCCATATATACCATATGCTGAAGTAAATTTCTGGATGTTAATGATTATCAAAAAAACAACAGCAAGAACCGTACAGAACCGAAAACCGTGACCCTAAAACCGTGATACGAACCGAACCGTGGGTTTTGTGAACCGTGCCACCCCTAATATATATATGCTAACAACTCCAGGCAATTGATATGCCATTGCAGTTGAGGCCTTGTCCACAGACCCGAAACTGCAAGCCCGTTGTACGTGGCGCCCCAATTGCGGAAGCCACATCATGCCTGGAGGGAGTTACCATGTGGAGAATACACGTATGGACTGGCCTTGGGCAGTGCAACATACGGAAGTCCCAGTGGTGGCTCCAGCCAATTACGGCGGGAGAACAACACCGCACTGGGACGGCAGAGGAGCTCTGCCGAGGGAAAGACACAAGCTCGCCGTAGAGAGCTGTACCGTGGAAGAATACACATATGGGACCGCCGTGGGGATCACAACATATGGACCCATCTTGTAGGAAGGAAAGCACTGAACCGATCAAGCATCTCCGGGGATCTTCTCGGCGAGAAGAACACCAATCGACGAACAGGTTCCACTTCAACGCATAGAGGTGCCTCGTAGAGGGAGCTCTAGCAGAAGTGATGGTGTCTAGCACATTCTGTGGCAGGCCACCTAGAACCTCCGCGTCCCGTCCAGGGACCAGACATGGAGTTTCCAGAGGTCCAGACGCGGGTGCCAAAGGGTGCCCCGTCTCTGAGTCAGGAGGTCCTTCCTCAGAGGAATGGGCCAAGGAGGTGCTGTCGCGAGGAGCACTAGTTCCGGGAACCAAGTCCTGTTGGGCCAATACAGGGCAACCAACAGGACTTGCTCCTCGTCCTCCCTGACGTTGCACAGTGTCTGTGCAGGCTCACTGGGGAAAACACGTATATGCTTAGGCCCCGGGGCCAGCTGTGTGCCAGAGCATCCAAGCAGAGGGTCCCCTCAGTCAGGGAATAAAACAACTGGCAGTGGGTCGTGTCAAACAGGTCTACCCGAAGCGACTCCAGATCAGCTGGACCACCTGGGGATGGAGTCTCCACTCTCCCCGGAACACTTGCTGACGTGAGAGCTCGACGGCTACACGATTGAGCAGGCCCGGAATGTGAATGGCATGAAACGACCTCAGATGCTTCTGACTCCAGAGGAGGAGGAGATGGCAGGCGAGTTGTGACATGCGACGGGAGCGTAGGCCACCCTGTTTTCTTTGACGTACGCAACGGCCGCCGTGCTGTCCGTACCGACCAGAACGTGCTTGCCTCTGAGTGGCTCCTTGAAGCGGCTGAGTGCAAGATGAACTGCTAACAACTCAGGCAATTGATATGCCATTGCAGTTGAGGCCCCGTCCACAGACCCGAAACTGCAAGCCCGTTGTACTCGGCACCCCTGCCGGTGGATGAGGCCTCCGTGGAGATAACAGCATGCCTGGACACTTGTTCTAGAGGCACTCTTGCCCGTAAAAATGAAGAGTCCAACCACGGGCTGAAGGTTTGGCAGCATCTCGGCGTCACTTGGACACGGAGGGTTCCGCTGTGCCACGCCCATCTCGGGACTCGGCCGAGTAGCCAGCGTTGAAGCGGTCTCATATGAAGCAATCCCAGCGGTGTTACTGCGGCTGCGGATGCCATATGCCCCAGGAGCCTCTGAAAATGTTTCAGTAGTACCGCTGTCCTGCGTTTGAACGAGTTCAAGCAGTTCAACACAGACTGGATGCGCTCCTTGGTGAGGCCCGCTGTCAGACCGACCGAGTCCGGCTCCGTACAGAGAAAAGAGATCCTCTGCGTGAGTTTGCTCTTTTCTCCCTTGACCTGAAACCCCAACCGGCTGAGGTGCCCCATGCTCTCTCATGGGAGCAATGGCCCCTCCACGACTTTTGTGAAGAGACGGGGCGACAGGGACAGCCCGAAGGGTAAGACTCTGTACTGATGTGCCCATCCCTCGAACGCAATGCGTAGGAACGGTCTGCGTCGAGGGAAAACCGAGACATGAAAGTACACGTCCTTCAGGTCGATCGCTGCTAACCAATCTTGGGGACGGATGCACTTGAAGATGCGTTTCTGCGTTTAGCATTCTGAACGGCATTTGTTTAAGGGACCGATTCAAGAATTTGCAGATCCAAGATCGGCCATAACCCACCGCTTTCTTGGGTACAATGAAGTACATATCGGCTGGAGGGACCGGCTCTTTCACGTCCTTCGCCAGTAGGACTGCGATCTCCGCCTGGAGCACAGGGGCGTCCTCCTTCGACACGGAGGTGAAGTGAATGCCCGTGAGCTTGGGGGAGCACCAGGCGAACTGAATCGCACAGCCGAGTCTGATGGTACGGACGAGTCGGCGAGATGGGCTAGGAAGCACTAGCCAGGCTCCCAGTGACCGTGCAAGTTGACCAATAGCACCACCGACGTACCCGCAGCGGGGCAGCGTAGCGGCGTGCAGGGACCTGACTCGGATGGCATGGTAGCGGCCCGAAGTGGGGTCTGAGTGTGCTGTGCAACACTACCTGCTTCCGCTGAGGGGGTGTGCGAGTGTGGGAAGGCCGCTTATGTGCATCTTCACAGCCAGCACCCCCTGCTGGCGATTTGGAGAGGCACCAGGGGGTGACATACACCAGCAAGCGCACTCTCCGATTGAAGGAGGGGCTGAGCGTGGCAAGGCTTTGTGGCGTCGCACACGGCCTGCCTCACCTCCTTCCTCAGCGGGGAACAAGAGCGGCGAGGCATAGCGTCGCACACTGTCGTCCTCGCACCGCTGAGAAGAGGGGAATGGGAGTGGCGAGGCTTTGTAGCGTCACACACTGCCATTCTCGCCCTCTTGTGGGGAGGGGAATGAGAGCGGCGAGGCTTTGTAGCGTCACACACTGCCATTCCTGAACTCCCGAGACCCAGAGGTATTGGAACTGCTCTTAAGAATTTGGATATCCCTGGCTGTTTTTAACACCAGTGGCAGAACAGAATTACCAATGGTTTTCCACCCAGCCCTCCTCTGGGGGAAGAGCAGCTCCTGACCAAATCCGGGTCAATGGTGTTTCTGGACCAGGGTGGACATCGTCTGGCTCAACCTCGGCTCAGAACTACCCTCGTGCATTAAGCAGGGCGGAAGTGGCCTGCCAGTGGCACTGCCACCCCACCGATGAGGGTGAGAGATAGTGAGAGAGAGGAACTTTATACAGATTATGGCCCTTTTGGTGTTCCATATTTCGGCACCAAATAGTCCCACAATGCCAAAGCCTTCCAATGCCTTCCAATCTGGGAAAAGGCAAGGGGCGGGCAAGGCAATTTACGCGTTGCACTATGCCTCAGGCACCCGGGAAAGCATGGCTGTCAAGTATGATTCAGCATGAGCGCCCACTATTATAGTGGGAATCTCAGCATCACCATTTCCAACACATAACAGCCCTCTCTCCGATGCAGCAATTGACATCTGTCCTCTGCTAGACCCCCAAATGAAACGCTAGATCCTTTTTTTTTTTTTTTAAGGACCAGCAATCCCATCTGTAAGGCATGTGAGATAGTGGGCGTGGCCGTGAGACGGCACACGGTACGCTGAACACTCAAACCCTCACGCGGAAGGCGAGACAAACAGCGCGTCGACGTGATCCCGTTCCCCTGAGAGAACACGGATCACCCACGACCGCAGTCTCAACTTGTTTATGCGAGAGGGATCGTGGCCTTCAGGACAGGAAACAACCGCATCCAGAAATGCACGGGTGGAATGGCGTCTTGAAAAAGATGCAGTGTCACACGGGTGAAACGCTCTTTCAACAGTGCTGAAGCACCCAAGGGAAGACCGCAGCAGCACACAGGACATAGTGCAGTCCTGTGTCTGCACTCACTGAGAAAAACGCCCTCACCAAACCGACAGTTGCTGTGAGAACAGCAGTTTGTTATGCTGATGCAGTGGTGAGCACGCAGTCATGCTGATTGTGCCTTTTCGCCAACACAAAGCGTCCCTCTCGTTCTCTGGATTATCTCTCTCTGTAGATAGGCTCTCTTTTAGAAAAGCAGTCTTGCTTCATCAACGCCATTCGGCTTCTAAGTGAATGACATTAGTGCGCTGCTCTCGCTTCCTGTTTATACCTGCAGTGCGGGGCGGAGCACGAGATGCAAATCTCGCACGCCAATGCCCCATTGGCCTGTTCTCTATATCTCGAAGCTAATAGGGGCTCCCTGAAGTGATCCCAATTCGACGGTGACGTCCGACGTACGTCGAACGTGACCGACTGAAAGGGACCATTTTGTCCTCAAAGTTGATGTGTTAGTAGCAGGAAAAATAGGCGTATGGATTTGGTTTGACAAGGGCCAAATTGTGTTGGCTAAATGACTGGGTCAGAGCATCTCCAAAACTGCAGCTCTTGTAGGGTGTTCCCGGTCTGCAGTGGTCATTATCTATCAAAAGTGCTCCAAGGAAGGAACAGCGGTGAACCGGCGACAGGGTCATGGGTGGCCAAGGCTCATTGATGCTCATGGGGAGCGAAGGCTGGCCCGTGTGGTCCGATCAAAAAGCTGTTGCTCAAATTGCTCAAGAAGTTAATGCTGGTTCTAATAAAGGTGTCAGAATACACAGTGCATCACAGTTTGTTGCGTATGGGGCTGCATAGCTGCAAACCAGTCAGGGTGCCCTTGCTGACCCCTGTTCACTGCCGAAAGCGCTAACAGTGGGCATGTGAGCATCAGAACTGGACCATGGAGCAATGGAAGATGGTGGCCTGGTCTGATGAATCACGTTTTCTTTTACATCATGTGGATGGCCGGGAGTGTGTGCGTGGCTTACCTGGGGAACACATGGCACCAGGATGCACTATGGGAAGAAGGCAAGCCGGCGGAGGCAGTGTGATGCTTTGAGCAATGTTCTGCTGGGAAACCCTGATTCCTGCCATCCATGTGGATGTTACTTTGACACGAACCACCTACCTAAGCATTGTTGAAGACCATGTACACCCTTTCATGGAAACGGTATATCCTGGTGGCTGTGTGCACTTACAGCAGGAAAATGCACCCTGCCAAAAATAAAAAATTGTTCAAGACTGGTTTGAGGAGCACAACAACGAGTTTAAGGTGTTTACTTCGCCTCCAAATTCCCCAGATCTCAATCTAATCGAGCATCTGTGGGATGTGATGAACAAACAAGTCTGATCCATGGAGGCCCCACCTCGCAACTTACAGAAAGGATCTGCTGCTATCATCTTGGTGCCAGACAACCACAGCACACCTTCAGGGGTCTAGTGGAGTCCATGCCTCGATGGGTCAGGGCTGTTTTGGCAGCAAAAGGGGGACCAGCACAATATTAGGATATAATGTTACGCCTGATCAGTGTATATCAAAAAGTACACCTAAAAAATGTTGTTATATTGCTTTAGTTATTCAGTGAAGGTCAAATTAAGAAGGTTGTGGAAATGTTGTGGAAAATACATATTGCAATCATAAATATTTTTATTTTAATGGAAAGGAGAATTAGAAGACCTCCAAGTTAGCCAAAATGTAGTAGATCATTTGATCTGTTATTTTTACAGAAGTATTTTTACCAAAGAGGAAAACACAGACTTGTTGTATTCAGATGGGATTCAAATCACAAAAGTATGTCTGTACTAGTTGCCTCCTCAGGGACAACTAGTCCTGTGCAAGTCTCTCACTGTCACTCCTCTAGTCAGATGTTTCCCTGTTCTGGGATCAATGTCATGGTATATGGAATATTTGGAAGGGTGCTGTGATCTCGAAGCTGAAGACGAACTGCAGGAATGATCATTTGCTTTGGCTTTAGGCAAGGTTTCTATTTTGGGATAAGGTTAAATCAGTTTACACTGCCAGAAAGAGATGTGATGAGATGAAGACCATATATTTCCTGCTTGCAGTCATGAAAATAGAAGACGAAGACCAGCAGCAGGTGGTCTGTTTAATAAGGGTCTTTCTGTCATAAGTGAAGGTTCAAAACTGCTGTGTGTGTACAGGAGTGGACAACCACGTTTGTGCATTTGTTTACCAAATTATAGTTGCAATGTGAATTAATACATGATTTGTTTGTTCATTTGTATGCTTTGGCTTGATATAAGCTTATGCATGTGTGTTTTTCTCTGATTTTTCTTGTCAGGCCACTACTTCCTAATTGTCTCAGAATATGTGTTTGGTTGCTATGGGGTCTCCCTGGGCGACGAATGGAGATCAGAACAGAAAGCTCTAATTAGAAGTGACTGTGTGATTGGGTAGTGCAGTCTGCAGGGGGTGATGAACTCAGCGAGGTTGCAGAGGGGAGAAATAGATGAATTCGAGGTGGGTGGGTGGAGTTTAGATTGATTGAAGAAAACAGTTTGTAGATGGAGGCTTGTGTGAAGGTGATTCACTCACTATGTATCCTTGATTGCAAAGCACTGTGCTCCCAGACTACCATTCCCATAATTCTCTAATGGCATTTATGTGGATAAGAGCCAGCATGTGCTGTACTGTATTGTTGACTAATAAACTGCACAGATACCAATAATAATGCAGAAAATTGCGTATTTTTTGCTCAGTTTGCTACTTTTATAATTGAGGTGTTTTATTCCTTCCTCAATTAAGAGCTCAATATTCTCACTATATCGTACTATAAAAAGACATAAAAGTGTCAAATTTGATACTCAACAAAAAAACACGTGCAGACATTTTAAATATATATATTTTATATTTTATCTGTAGGCTAACAGTTAATTTTTTTGTATTACAGGCTTACGTTTTAGCAAACCTAAAATCTGAAGTCTGAAGCATTGTTTATGGTGCAATGTGGTTAAATATTTTTTCCATGCAGAACGAGTGACTGTTACGACAATGTCCGGCTGAGTTCAGTTTGGTCGCGGATTGACCTAACAGCGTGAAACACAGCGTGACATTAAATCATATGCTAAGACAGTATTTTGCTTGTCACACTGCATGATAAATCAATCACAGCATGAATTGTATTTAAGCTATGTAACAATACACAACAATTGCAGTAGTTTAATCATGTTTATTATTCAGTTATCTGACATGTATTAGGATTATAATATACCAAATAGTTTTTGTACAAGACATGTTCCTTTAAAAATCTCCTAACAATATACAGCTACTCTAAAAGCATTCAATATTTTTTTCAGCATGAGCAAGATATTATAAAGATGTCAGATGCGTGATAAGAATAAACGCTGATGCTGTCCTTAGGGGAAAGAGGAGCTATTAAAAAGGACAGAACCATTTCCAAAGTCTTGTTTAATTCGGTTGAAATATATGGCCAGGGACTTGATGTGACAAAGTTGAAAAGTACTTCAAATACAAAAAGTTATAGTTTTTTTTATGGGTAGCCAGGAATATGTACTGTGGCTTGTGTGAGACAGGTTTGGTTGGCATTCATTAATCAGTGTACTCAGACATTTGGATTCCGTCTGTTGTCTGACAACTGACAGTATGTCCTAACCAAACATTATATGTTCTAGCAACTGGTAATTTGTCCTTTCGCACTGGACTGAAACCACGCGCTGTCGGACATAAAAGCAATCAGAATGACAGTAATGAAGAGGGAGATTTTGGAGATCTCACAGTGGGCAGGTCTACCACAAAATATATGACAAACATTCAGCAAAATGTCCTGCTCATTGTTGTTTGCCTCTGTCGTTGTATGTTTACGATAAAAACTATGGAATGTCTGTCTGTGGAATTGGTTAATATATTACACATTTTTATAGAAAACATCCATGAAAAGTCTATTTATGTAATAAACAGTGTAATCAGATGTAATTACAGAAATTAATTAATTTAAATAATTATATATAAAAAAAATTTTTTAAATATAAGTACAATGTAAAAACATGTATGTAACAATAAGTGCATTGTATTAATATAAATTTAAATGTTAGCATATAGTAGTAAAAGACAGACATCTAATATAAAGTGTGAAAACATTAGTTTCTTAAGCCATTAGATCCTTGTGCACTGTTCAGATATTTCTGTCCTGCTCTTTCTCTCAGTCTCTGTCATGCTTTACACAGTCTTGAACATGTCAGACCATATCGAATCAAACTGGAGAAATCATTTGTGGTCATCAGAGTGAATTCAGTGAAGAGGATGAAAGTGAAGATGGTGGTCATGATCTTTGAATGTTGTTTTCCTCTGTCATTTACACACTAGCCTTGAAAGACCTCCTCTCTTTCTGGATGGTGATGTAATAGGTGTGTAATTTTCCAGTTGCTGTATACTTTCTCCTTTCACAGTCACATTGACCGTTCACCCCAAAAATTAAAATTGTTATTGTTTACTCGTGTTGTTCCAAACCTGTATTTTTTTTTCTTAATATTTGTTATTCCAGGAATTGTTTTACAGCACCTGCCATGCAAAGACAATTTAAAGTGACTTGTGGTTGTCAAGCTCTAAAAAAGGACCAAAAAAATCCTTACCAAAAATGATTTTCACAGATAGAAAGCCACAGAAAAGAGATTGAGTACAGTGCTTGTTGGAGTGCTGCTAAGAACATTGCTGTTGCTTTCAACCCATGATCATTACAAAATTGTAAAAACTATATGTAATTGCTAAACAAATTCTTTCTAATAGAGAATATACTAAGGCAGTTATAGAGGTGACAGGTTAGTGGCAAAACTACATTTCCAATCATTCTCTGTCGCAGCACAAAAATAAGATGAAATAATCATGTCAAAGTAATCATGTGTGAGCACGTGGATAATACCACAATGTCAAGGCTTTTATTTTTTTTGTTTTCAGTTTATATATATATATATATATATATATATATATATATATATATATATATATATATATATATATATATATATATATATATATATATATATATATATATATATATATATATATATACTTATTTTTAAGTTTTTCATTTAATATTTTATATGATTTTAGCTTCATTTTATTTTTATGTCATTTATAGTTCTAGTTAACAATAACAAAACTGATTAAAGCATAATGGTGGAAGCAAATTAGTATCATGAGATCAGTGGGGTTTTTTTAATGAGGAGGCAAAGTCCTCTCTGTCACCTGTTTCTAGATTTGTTTTCACTGTTCAGTTCATGTTTCCATGTGTGTCTGTATTCCTGTCAACTGTTCATCCATTGTCTCATTAGTCATGTCAGCTGTCTCTTTTCGTTAATTAGTCCCTGTGTTTTTAAACCCTGTGTTTGGTTCAGTTCAGTTGTTAGTTCTATGTTTAGTTGGTTGTTCTGTTTTGAGTTTGTTTGTGAATAAAGACTGCTGAACTTAGATCCCATTTCATTTCTGCTGCAACCAACGTGTGACAGAAGAACTGACCTTTAAAATTAGATCTAGTAAAGATGGACTCTGGTGATGGTGTCACCCACTCTGTGCCCATCTACGTGTCCCATGCCATCTTCCATCTGGACTTGGCTGGCCGTGACCTGACTTAGAGAGGCTGTTCCAGTATGAGAGAACTTCCTGAGTCTGTTCCTTTGAGAAATTCCCCAGTGAGTTCCAGTGAGAGAAGTTCCAGAGTCCGTTCCTGTGAGAGAAGTTCCCGAAGTCTGTTCCTATGAGAGAAACTCCTGAGTCCGTACCAGTGAGTGCAATTCCAGAGCCTGCCTTTCCTGTCTGCCCTGGTTGGGCTATATGTCTCTACTGGTCCCCTGAGCTCCCTGTGCCGCCATGGTCCCCTGAACTGCTGGAGGCGCCCACCCCTTGGATGTATTATGGCGCGAGGTGAGGGGGAGGGTACCGTCACGGTTTGAGTCTTCATGTCTGTTTGTAGATTCGTTTTCACTGTGTTCAGTTCATGTTTCATGTATGTCTGTATTCCTGTCACCTGTTCATCCATTGTCTCTGTAGTCATGTCAGCTGTGTCTCGTTTCTTTGATTAGTCCCTGCTGCTCTAAGATCCTGTTTCATCTCTGCTGCAACCATGTGACACTCACATTTTTTAATATACTGTATGAGTGAGCCTAAAGGCCAATTTATACTTCTGCGTCGAGTGTACGCCGTAGGCTACGCGCGTAGCCGACGCCGTCGTGAGCATTTATACTTCTGCGCTGTTGTCTGCGTCAATGTGCAGTTACACATGCAGACGCTAGTAGGCGCTGTCCTCGGGCATGTTGGTGTAATCAAGAGAACAGCCGAAGAAGAAGCAGCTTCGTGTGGAGAATCTGTACATTCATTTCGGAGTATCAGCAGCAGTGAGAGAGCGGCTTTTCTTGCAGCTTGAGTTGTTGTATCTAAAGCAAATTAAGCATATCTAGTTGATTAGTAAAGTTAAATAAGGCGATCTGGCGCTGGAATGCGTTTGTGAAATCATGCGGAGCTCGTGGCCGCTGTTTTCAGCAGCGGTGGCTCGAGCAATCGATTGCTGTTGCGGAGACTTCATTCACGAAATATACCCTAATGTGTCCCTGTTCTTGATATACAATTACTGATTAACATCTTTGGTTTTAATGAGAAAATAAATAAACTATACTCAGCGGATCTATGTATTTATTTACTACCATAAAGAATCGCTGGACTGCAAAATATTGTGTTATAGCAGACGTAAGGAACTATCATCCAATTTCTGGACACACACACACACACACTCCTATCGCAGATTTTTTATTTATTTATTGACCTGAGGGAAGGGTTCTGGCAGACCAATCACAGCGCTTGCGGTCCGCGTAGAATTGACGCGTAGAATTGACGCTTTGTTACATTTTTGGAGAGGTGCGCGTCAGGGTACGGCGTAGGGTACAGCGTATCCAACGCGTCTATGCGTAGGGTACACCGTACCCTCTGCGTGCACTCGACGCAGAAGTATAAATTGGCCTTAAGGAAAGGCAGGCTGTGGAATTGTACTCACTGGTACAGACTGGGGAATTTCACTGACAGGAACAGACTCTGGAATTTCTCACTGGAACGGACTGGGGAACCCTGTTACACTTAATTTTCCTGGTTAAAAAAACATTGCATAAAAAAGAGATACCAAATACAATTCTAATGTAATGTTCTATTTATTAAAACCAAGCTGATTGCTCAATAGAAAACCCCACAGTCGTATCTAATACCCCTTTTCCACCAAGGCAGTGCTAGAGATAGTTCAGAGCCAGAGCTAGTCCCAGTTCATAGTTGGTTCAACTGAGGAGCCTTCTAAGAACCGTTTGCTTTTCCACAGGCTAGAGAGCCACAACAGAGCCAGGTCTTACGTCACTGTATACATCTCATCTTTCTCAGCAACGCTAGCGGGAAACACACACACACACCAGGCTTGTTTGAGATGCATCGGCGCTGCGCAGACCGATCCACGTATAATATTTTAAAAAACGCATGAGTGAATCAAAAGCATAAGGAGTCGTGTGCTCTCGCTGGACTCGTTATCATACGGCGATCGGTCTCTGCACAGCACCGCTGCCAACAAGCCTTCCATCAACACTGCAAACATTGCGTTACTATTGATTCACATGGCTTTACGATCCTACATCGGCATCAAAACACAACGAAAACACAGCGAATCCAACGCATTCGTGCAGTTCGCCGTAATTTGTATAGACGGAGATTACAAACGAGCAGCAGCTGTTAGCTCCATTAGCTGCTATTTCAACAATGGCGGATCTCAAGTCTGTGTTGGTCTTGTTGACCCCGCCCCCAGCGCCTGACATAATCGGTTCTTACTTCTAGCCCAGCAATGTTTTGGTGCTACTTAAGAACCACTTTTCCTGGCTCGGAGCTGGGGCTTTGGAAACACAAAAAAACTATTTGAAACTAGGCTCTGGCTCCGATCTAGCTCTAGCACTGCTTTGGAGGAAAAGGGGTATAAGTGGCTGAGTGGTTTATGTACTTTTTGATTAGTATTCCCATTAGCGGCATCATTTTTATGGCGTCGTCTTTATTCAGGCCGATGAGAACGTGCACAAAAACAAGAGGTTGGATTTATCGTGCAAACCAATCATATCCAATCATAGCCTCTCATGTGACTTTCCCCCATTCATTCTAAATTACCCCCCACTAAACCCACAGCACACATTAGGAGAATTAAGAATTGAATAGGAGCTTCCCCAAGGGGGTCAAGGTTTAACTTAGCATAGTCTATTTAGGCCCTGCTGGTGGATGGTGGTAGATGACCAAAAAACATCTTTCTTCATTAGTGTCCATTCAGAAATAAGCAGTATATTATGACTAAATTAACTGTTTTTTCAAGGGGCATAAATTGTTCATTGCTACTATAACAGATGTTTCCTAGTGCCTTATTTTTATAAAACATTTTGGAGGGAAATTTAATGCAGGACTGTATGTGCTCTCTGCTGCCACCTAGTTTACTACCCGGTATTTGTACCGCATTTAACTATAGTCACAGGTTGCTGTCCCAGAGTACTGCAGATGTCTGAGTCAGCAGCTGCTGCAGTCATGCTAAAAGGGAAATACAGACATACAGAGACTACGTTTAAATAACATTCTGTACATCCTCTCTCTCAGGCTTAGGTGCTCCATATGGTGATCATTAATGCTGTTTCCTCCTGGGATGACCCTGATGTCTTGATGCGTTTGTTTTTCTGCTGTAATAACCTGTATGCGCACATCAGTCAGTACTCCTATGCCCTCTCTCATATGCTCGCATCCCATTGACAGTTCAGTTCAATTAAGACAAATTAATATTGGGATGCTTTTCTCTGTTCTCTTCCACCATTGAATGTAGTTTTCTCATCTCTCTCTCTCTCTCTCTCTCTCTCTCTCTCTCTCTCGTGCGCATGTGCGGAGTGATTGTGGGAAGCGTGTGAACGGAGAGTGTGTGGGGAAACTTTTCCTTTTCTAATTATATTACATCGGATATTGTTGTGGATTAAGAGTACAGGTTGTTGTAGTGTTGATTTATCAGCGTAGCTGGTAAAATGCCCTCAAATTCGGACGGTTTCTGTAGTTTGTCTGCTCGACATGCGTGTAAGTGCATGCCGGCAGATGACTCGATATCTGTTGAGAGTGTTTTGGTCGTTATTGGCAGGGAAATAGGTGCACAAAACATCATGTCTGCCTCTAGAATGAATAAGGCAATTGTTGTTTTTCTCAAAGAAGTGGAAATGGTTAATCATTTAGTGGAGTGTGGTTTGACTGTTCAGAATGTGTTTGTTCCGGTTTTCCCGTTGTCGAATCTCTCTAAAAAGGTGATGCTGTCAAATGTGCCTCCGTTTATTTCCGATAAAGCGCTTGAATCTATTTTAGCTCGCTATGGAAAATTGGTTGGGTCTATTAAAATGATTCCTCTGGGATTGAAAGCTCCAGAATTGAAGCATGTTATGTCATTCAGACGTCAGGCCCTGATGATATTAAATGCTGAATTCTCAATGTTGGATGTTTCTGTTAAATTGTCAGTGCTTGGTAAAGATTACACCATATTTATTAGCACTGACACCATGAAATGTTTTCTTTGCGGAAAATATGGGCACATTAAAACAGCTTGTCCTGTGGCTAGAGAGGCTCAACATGCAAACAGTGTTTCAGAATCTAACTCAGTACAAATCTCAAATGCTCCGGAGAATAATGATTCAGTCCGGCTGACTCGTGAAAGCACAGCAGGTGATTTGAACGCTGAGGTTTCCATGAGGACTGAAAATGAAGAGCATTTGAATCAAGGCTGTAGTGTTGAGATTGCAGATGTCAAAATACCTGATATCACACATAGTGAAGTGAATAATACTGTGGAGACGGATGGTGATCTGGAGCCAGTCGGAGATCAAGATGGGTCTAAAGTCAGTGATGTCTCGCAGGCATCAAGCAGTAATATGAGTCACAACGATTTGATTTGTCCGTTGAAAAAATTATATCTCAGGTTACTGAAAGTGATTTAGAGAGTGAGTGTACAGACCTAATCACTGATGAATTGGCTGAGTTAAATTCTCAAGAAAGCGTAGTTGGGAGATTCACAAAGCTAAGGTATTATACTGTAAAAGTTCAGCAGATGTTTTTAAATCCTTAATTCGCAGACATAATCTGGCAGATTTGTGGAGGGATACTTATCCTCAGGTTAGACAGTATACTTGGTTGAAAGTTCATTCAAACAATGTATCTGCAGCAAGACTAGATCGTTTTTATACTGAGGAATGTAATAAGGGAAGATTTTTTTGGTAGTTGTATCTCACCTACATCTATGTCAGATCATTATTATATTTCCATGTCTATGTCTGTTCTGTCATCTAAACCCTATCAGTCACACTGGCACTTTAATAACAGATTACTTCAAGATCACATTTTTGTGCACTCTTTTGGTGTTTTTTGGAAGTCTTGGAGAGAAGAGAGAGCTAGTTATTCATCCCTAAATCAGTGGTGGGATTTGGGAAAAGTGCAGATAAATGCTTTTTGTCAACAATATACAGCAAATAATACTGAAAACTTGAAAACAAAGATGAAGATAATAGAACAAGGGATTCTTCAGCAAAGCATCCATAAAGAGGGAGGTGGAATACCATCAGCTGACATCATTAATGAGAAAAAATGCCTTTTGAAGGATTTATTGCTGGAACAGGAGAAAGAAACTCTTGTCAGAATGAGATACTTAAAGTGCAATGAAATGGATGCTCCAACTGCCTTTTTTTTTGGACGGGAAAGGAAGTCAAAAGAGCAGAAATTCTTTCACAAATTAAGACTTTCTAATGGCAAAGAAACAACTAATCAAGGAGAAATTATATCTTCTGCTTTGTCTTTTTATGAGGAACTTTATCATTCAGAGCTCTGTGATGAAGCAGCAGTAGATTAATTTCTTCATGAACTTCCACAATTGTCTAAAGGAACTGGAAGGATTCTTGACTTTCTCTGAGTTTTCAAGTGCTGTGAAGGGACTGAACAGTGGAAAATCTCCTGGGTTGGATGGTCTCTCTGCTGATTTTTTAAAAAGCTTTTGGGAAGTGCTTGGAAATGATTTGTATGATGTTTTTCTAGAGTCATTTAAACAAGGTATTTTACCCCTAAGCTGCCGAAGAGCAGTGCTGACATTAATCCCCAAGAAAGGAGATCTGGGACTTTTAAAGAATTGGCGTCCTGTGTCGTTGCTGTGTACTGATTTCAAAATGTTCAAAATGAAGAGATATATGGCAACTATAATTCATGAGGATCAGTCATTCTGTATTCCTAAACGGACGATGTTTAACAATCTGTTTTTGATAAGAGACATTATTGAAGTTGCCAAAAAACATCAATTTGATATTGGACTCTTTTCGTTAGACCAAGAGAAAGCGTTTGACAGAGTGGACCATGTATATTTACTAAAGACTCTGAAGGCTTTTGGCTTTGGTCCACAATTTGTCTCTTGCATTAAACTGCTGTACAGTGAAACATCTAGTATGCTCAGGATTAATGGTTGTCTAACCAGACCTTTTGCAGTAACAAGAGGCATACGGCAAGGATGCCCTCTTTCTGGACTCTTATATTCCATTGAGAAATCTTTTGTTTTAAAAGCAAATGTTTCTTTTTTTTTCATTTTTATGTATCTGTTTTTAAAGCTTGGCAACTGTTGAAAAAGCTTAGGAAGGATGATGAACATTATGGTGTTTTAAAACCATTATTCTTCAATCCTCTTTTTAAAACCAGTTCTCCAATTTCGAGTTCAGTGATTGATAGGTTTTTAAAAACAGGAATAGCTACTGTAAAAGACCTTATTGATTTGACAAAGGGTCAATGGCATGTGGCTAAATCAATAGCTGATAAAGTTGGGTTCAGATCAGAGAGATATGTTGAAGAGTTAATTGAGAATCTTAAAAAATCTTTTCCTCAAACTTTTTTGACTTATGTAAATAATTGTATTGGTAATGGTGAAATGTTTTTGTCATTTCCGGATCTTAGAGTTAGCATAAGTTCTGATTTGGATAAAGATCTAAATTATACTTTATTGAAAGTGTTTGAAGATGTAATTTTTCACAATGTTGATAAAAAGATGTTATATTGTTTGTGTGTGGAATCCTTGTTTTGAAATCAATTGAAAAAACGTATTGATACCAAATGGAGAGAGTATTTATCAGTTTCTTCAGAAATAACTCCATCATGGAGGTGTTTGTATAAGCCCCCTATTCCTAAGAGGTCTGGAGATCTCCAGTGGAGGGTTCTCCATTGTGCTGTGGCAACAAATAGTTTTGTGTCGAAATTCAATGGAATGGTTCAATCTGCATGTCCTTTTTGTGATATTCTTGATACTGTTTTTCATTTGTTTTGTGATTGTTTTAGATTAGATCCTTTGTTTGATTTGTTGGATAAAATATTTACTAAGCTTGGCTTGATGTTAACAAAAAATCTGTTTATTTTGGGTGTGAAGTATAAAAAAGAATGGAAGGCACAGTGTACACTTGGTAATTTTCTAGTGGGACAGGCAAAGTTGGCCATTTTAAAATCCCACAAATGTAAAAATGATGGACAAAATACTGATTTGCTTGGAATGTTTAAATCTCTGGTAGAGTACAGAGTTGCTGTGGATCATGCATACTGTAAACTAACAAATAATATGTACTTCTTTGATGTGAGGTGGAGTGTGAAAAATGCTCTTGTGGTAAGAGATGAATCTGGAGAGTTATGGTTTAACTGGTAATTTTTTTTTTTTTTTTTTTTTTTTTGCAAACTGTAAAAAGATTGCTTTTTTTAAGACTAGTTGTTTGATTAAAAGAGTTTTAAAAGTCAAAAAGTCTCTCTCTCTCTCTCTCTCTCTCTCTCTCTCTCTCTTTCTCTCTCTTTCTCTTTCTCTCTTTCTCTCTCTCTCTCTCTCGGTGCATGCTGGGAGCGTTTGGGTGTGTGTGGGGATTCTCAAGGGGAGAGGGTGACTGTTATTTACTTTTTTCTCTTATTTTCATCTTTAAAATTTGGTTTATAAAAGTTGATTTTTTAAATTAGGTTAAGTTGAGTTATCTGTAAAGTTTTTGGGGACGGTGTTGGGATGGCGTCGTTCCCAAACGGGGGAGAGCCACCGACACCTGTGTCTCTGCGTAATGGAATCAGGTGCGTTCCTGCGCCAGGTGTGGAAGTGGAAGACGTGCTAGTGGCGATCGGAGAGCAGATCGGCTTTGAAAACATTTCCTCGGCTTCGAGGATGAACAAGGCAGTTGTGATTTTTGTAAAGGAGGAAGAGTTAGCTAATCGTCTCGTGGTCAGCGGAGTTGTGGTAAGTGGTGATTTTATTAATGTTTCCCCGCTGGTTACGCCGACGACACGGATAACCATCTCGAACGTGCCCCCATTCATTCATAATGATGAGATTGAGCGGGGGCTAGTTCGTTATGGAAAGTTTGCTAGCGCAATTAAAATGGTTCCACTTCGCTGTAGAAATGTAGCATTAAAGCATGTTATGTCGTTTAGGAGGCAGGTGTTCATGTTTTTGAACGAGCCAGATTTGGATGTTTCTTTTAGGGTATGGCATGAAGGAAAGGCGTACATGGTTTATGCAAACTCTGGAAGTTTGAAGTGTTTTGAGTGTGGAGATGTGGGACATAAAAGGCTGGCATGTCCACATAAAGCTGAGAACAGTGAGGAGGCTGCAGGCCCCAGTGATGCTGTTGATGTAGAGAATGAACATGAGACCGCATCACAGTCTCACGCTGGAGACACGAGTGACGGTCAAGCTCAAAGTGCTAAACAAACGGATGATGCTGGTAATGATAATGGTGATGACAATGAGGTTAGTGAGAAAGTTGAACAATCTGGTGTGTCTGAACAAAGTAAAAAGGCTGAGGCCAGTGGAAGTGTTGATGATGAAGTGGCAGGGACATCTGAATGGGTTGAAATGTCTGAAGATAAAGAGATGATGATGATGATGATGATGATGATGATGATGATGATGATGATGATGATGATTCAATCTCTGATATTTCTGAGATAGGATCACAGGTTTTGGATAATACGTACACATTGCAGGAAATTAATAACTTTTTGGATGCAACGTTTGGAAAAGTAGTGGAAGTTAAGGATTTTTTTCCAGACACAGGAAAATTCATTGGGTCAGTGTTGATGTTGCAGAAAACGGTCAGTTACGAGGCTTTAAGTAAAAAAGAGGTTTCGTCTGAAGAAAATGGTAACAAGGTTAAGGAAGGATAAAAGGCATGCTTCGAAAAGAGTCAAATGAACAAAATGCACATGGTGACTTCTAAACTTTGTGTGTTACATTTGTATCTGTCCTGTCTCTTTTATTTCCTCTTTCTTATGGGGATTTTAAGGGTGGGCTCCTTGAATATAAATGGAGGTAGAGACAGGAATAAGTTGGCAATGGTTTCTGAGTTTTTTTAAATTAATCGGGTTGATGTAGTTTTTTTACAAGAAACCCATTCTAATACTGATAATGAAAATGAATGGAATATGTGGTGGGAAGGGAAGCTCACTTTAAGTCATGGGACAAACAATAGTCAGGGGTAGCTATTTTATTTTCGAAAAATATAAATGTTAATATTTTATCTGTAGATGATAAAAGGTTATAAAAGGTAGACTTTTGTTAATTAAGATTGAGGTTGGAGGAATGGTATTTGTGTTCATGAATGTTTATGCTCCAAATAATGGGGCTGAGAGGATGGAATTTTTTATGAAAATGAGAGATATAATTCAGACACTTCATAGTAATGTGTGTACTGTTATGGGAGGAGATTGGAACTGTACCACAGATTTTACCATTTAGAACAGTCTAGCATGGTGTTGACAAAAGTATTAAATGAATTTGAATTATTAGATGTGTGGAGAATGATCAATAAAAGAGCTAGACAATACACTTGGATTAAAGTAACTTATAGTAGAGTCAGTGGTGCAAGATTAGATAGATTTTATTTGGGAAAATTATGGAATAATCGAGTGATGAATGCTTCAATTCTGCCTAATGGTTTTTCAGACCATCACATGGTTATTTTTTATTTTAATTTAAAAAAGATGTCAAAACCCATTTATTACTGGCATTTTAATGCTAAGTTGTTGCAAGATGTCAATTTTTGTGATTCTTTTAATTTTTTCTGGAAGAACTGGAAAATGAGGAAAGATTCTTTTGAGAATCTTAATCAGTGGTGGGATGTGGGTAAAGTTAACATAAGGATTTTTTGTCAGAATTACTCATCTCATATTGGATCAGTGGTGAAGGAAACTGAAAAAATTGCAAAAAGACATTGAACTTTTAGAACGGGACATTTTTAATAACGAAGAACTTGTGCATGATGATGCTCTACAAAGGAAAAAGAAAGAGCTTGGGACTTTTTTACAAGAACAAGTAAAGACAGCGCTGATAAGGGCAAGATTTTGCTCTATTAATGACATGGACACTCCTAGCACATATTTTTTCAACCTTGAAAAGAAAAGTATAACACAAAAGCAAATGTATCATCTTCGCCGTCATGATGGTTCTATAACAACAGATCCTGTGGAAATAAGGAAGTTGGCTGTGGATTTTTATTCACAATTATATGCTTCTGAAAAATGTAACTATGAAAGCGCTGATGATATACTTAGTGATCTACCAAGGCTTGAGACTGAGCAGAAAAAGGCTCTGGATAATGACATTACGTTTCAAGAGCTTACAGAGGCAATGCAGCAGTTGTCCACGGGTAGATCCCCAGGAATTGATGGATTGACTGTGCTGAGTTTTACAAGCATTTTTGGGGTGTTTTAGGAGAAGATGTTTATGAGGTACTATCTGAATGTTGCCAAAGTAAGATTTTTCCCATAAGTTGTAGTCGGGCAGTACTTTCATTACTTCCAAAAAAAGGAGATCTGGGACTTCTAAAAAATTGGAGACCAGTGTCATTATTGTGTGTCGACTACAAAATATTCTCAAAATGTTTAGCTAACAGACTTAAGTGTTATCTGGGTTTATTGGTACAGAAGGAGCAGACATACTGCATTCCTGAAAGATCCATTATGGATAATATTTTTTTATTACGTGATGTTATTGAAATCAGTCAGTTAAACAATTATGAAATTGGTGTTCTTTCTCTAGATCAGGAGAAAGTATTTGATAGAGTTGACCATGGGTATCTCTATAATGTGTTACAGCATTTTGGTTTTGGTGACAAATTTATTTCCTATATTAAATTGTTGTATTCAAATGCATTTGTTCTTGTAAAAGCTTAAGCGCACCAGTACCTGTTTCTAGAGGAATCAGGCAGGGCTGTCCACTATCAGGACAGTTGTATAGCCTTGTCATTGAACCTCTTTTGTGCAGGTTAAGGAGAAGTCTAAATGGAGTCTTAATCCCAAATGGAGACATAAGGTCTATGGTGTCCGTATCGGCTTATGCTGATGATGTTACCGTTTTTATAACAGGCCAGGATGATGTTACAGTTTTAACTAAGAGCATTGAACTTTATGAAAAAGCATCCTCGGCTAGATTAAACTGGGGGAAAAGTGAGGGCTTCATTATTGGACAGTGGGTGGGAAAAGGACCTCCACAGCTTCCAGGTGGTTTGAAATGGGGTAGGGAAGGACTGAAAGTTTTAGGTGTATATTTAGGTAATAATCAATTTCAGATGCAGAATTGGGAGGGAATGCTGGAGAAAGTGATTGCCCGATTGTCTAAATGGAAATGGCTATTACCACAATTGTCGTACCGAGGGCGAGTTTTGGTTGTTAATAACCTAACTGCCTCTACACTGTGGCACAGGATGATTGTAATGGAGCCACCCGATGAACTGATCTGCCGAATACAGAGAGCATTAGTGGACTTCTTCTGGAGTGGGCAGCACTGGATTCGGGCAGCAGCACTGTATCTACCTGTCCAGGAAGGAGGCCAGGGTTTGGTGGATGTGAGGAGTCGTATCCATGCTTTCAGGATACAAGCGGCACAGAGACTCCTGTACCATAAGGACTTGACTTGGGCGCAAACTGCTTGTGCTTTGCTACAGAAAGTAGGAGGACTGGGATTGGATAAACATTTATTCCTAATAAGACTGGAGGAGGTGAGCTTGTCTGAGCTTACACCGGTTTACAGGTCTATGTTGCGGGTCTGGAGAACTGTTTTTAAAGTAGACCGGGACATTGATCCTCAAGGACACTGGGTCACTGAAGAACCCTTGTTTTTTAATCCAATGATACAGACAAGGATGTTATCTTCTGTGAGTATACGGACATGTTTACTAAGGAATAACATTGTAAAACTGGGGCACCTCTTGGACAATAATGGATGGAAATCAGCAGAGACCCTCAAAGAAGTGACAGGATTACGGTCACTAAGACTTGCAGCAAAGCTGATGGAGGAAATTTTTAATGTAATACCAAGCAGCTACAGAGAGATCATCGCAAGAAAAGGAAACAATGAGAATGGATTTCCAAAGATAAAGATAGCGCCCGCAAGTGAGGAAGATCTGGAATCATTGTCTTTTGAGGTTCCTAAAATAGAACTTTTTGAGTCTACATCGAAGAAGGCCATATATCACACCACAGTGAAGGTCATACATCAAGAATCACTCAAGAGAGTAAAAGCATCCGGGTGGCCAGGACTGTTGACTCCAGACTTTCTCGTGAGGGACCGGTGGAGAGCCCTGTATAAACCTCCAGTAGACAAGCGGACAGCTGATCTACAGTGGAGGATTATTCACAGGGCAATAGCTACAGACAGACATGTGGCACACTTGAATCCAGCAGTGGGTGGGGAATGTAGGTTCTGTGGGGAAGATGAGGATTTGGAACATTTGTTTTTAAGATGTGCAAATCTTTTTAAACTTCTTGAGGAATGGTTCAGGAAATTTGACGAGGTTTTTTCGCACAAAGTATTCATTGGAGGGTTAAAGTATGGGTATTTGATGAGGAAGAAAGTGTGTTTATTAAGTTATCTGATTGGGACTGCAAAATTGGCAGTGTGGAAGACCAGGAAGAACAAAGGCTTACAATTGGAAAGTACGGATCCTGAAGTTATGTTTAGGTGTTTAGTGGCTGGAAGGCTTAAAGTAGAGTATGCATATTATAATATTGTAAACAATGTCAGGAGTTTTATTGAAATATGGTGTGTTAATGATGTTTTATGCACAATTTATGATGATGTGATGGTTCTGAATTTTTAATTTATTTTTATTTTATTTTTTGTTTTTTTGTTTTTTTATTATTGATGTATACATTTGTGGGTTTATATATGTTTTAATTTTAATGTGTAATGTATGATTTTTGAAATATAAAAATTAAAGAATTATAAACCTCTCTCTCTCTCTCTCTCTCTAAATTCTCTGTCTCTCTCTCTCTCTAAATTCTCTGTCTCCATTAGCTCTTGGCTGTGCTGCAACAGGGCTGTTCTCTTTGCTGATGCTGCATTTCTCTCCACATTCATATTCTAATTTCACTGCTGTGCTGCATTTCAGAATTTCCCTTGAATACTTTGTGAAGGTCACTTTTACATTAGGCTTATGCCTAAGCTAACAGCTGTTTCAAACGTATCAAGTCATATCATAGAGGTATATAATGTATTTTCTCTGGTGCTATGCTTAATTATAGTCATATGCATTACACACATTGGATTAGTTGCAGTTAAAGTTAGTTAGTTGTTTTCACACTAGTGTTGTCACGGTACTGGAATACCGTGACACTCTCTAGTTACCTTGGGATGGGCATCCTGAGATAAAACAGAAAAGCAAATGGAAAATAATTAGTGTAGCTGCTGTTCATAACATTAAGTAAAGATAATTAACAGTACAATCTTTCTAGATGCAAATTGTATTATAAGAAATTCTGTGTACAGGTTTTGGTCCAATAAGTAATACCTCAGTCTTACCTGAATTTAATAGAAGAAAATTACAGGTCATCCATTATTTTATATTAACACACTCTGTCAACTTGGATAATTTAGAGATTTCATCTGATCGTGGTGAAATGTATAACTGATATCTGCATAACAATGGGAAACTAATAATCTTGTAATATTATTGAGCAAAAGCATATATTGAGAATAACAGAGGTTTTAACACAGATCAATGCAGCACTCCATAATTTACTGACGTTATCTTAGATTTTTCCCTATTTAAATAGACAAAATGGAAACAGTCTGAAAGGTAAGATTTAAACCACCTTAATGCCTGTCCTGTAACTTTGTAGTTGATCTAAGAGTATTTTATGATTTTATGATCATGTAAAACTAGTACTGAGATATAGCCTTGATCAGAATTTTTTTTTTTAATTACAGTTATTTGTAATTTTAATGTGTAGTTGCTGTGCAATGGTGGGGCCTGAAACCAGACTGAAATTGTTCATGGCTATTAATGTTTTTTCAGGAGTGAGCACAGTTGGACAGACCTTTTCTAATATTTTAGACATAAATGGAAGATTTGAAATGGTTCCATAATTTGATCAATCGTTTGGATCTAGCTGTTTCTTAATGAGAGGCTTAATAAATGCCAGCTTGAACAGTCTTGGGACATAACCTAGCAATAAAGACGAGTTACTAATATTGAGAAGACGCTCTTCTGCTCTTCTGTAACAACTCTTTCAGTAGTTTAGTGGGTATTGGATCTAATAAATATGTTGTTGGTTTAGATGCAATAAGTTTATTTAACTGTTCATGTCCTATAGTTGTAAATCACTGCAGTTGTTCTTGAAGGGCTGAATCATAAAACACTGTGAAAGGTTGTGCATTTACAATTGTATTTCTGGTGCTTTTGATTTTCTCAGTGAAGAAATTCATAAAAGCATTGCTACTAAACTGTAATGGAATATTAAATTCAGGTGATGTCTGTTTATTTGTTAATCTAGCCACTAAATAAAAAACTTGGATTGTTTTGGTTATTTTCTATGAGTTTGCGGAGATGCTCGGCCCTGGCTGCTTTTAGAGCCTTTTTAGCGTGACATGCTGTCTTTCCACACGATTCTAACAACCTCTTTAATGAGTTTGTTTCCATTCTCGCACCAGTTTGCGAGTTTCCTTCTTGATAGCATGAGTAATAATGTTTTACCATGATGCAGTATTTTTAATCTGATGGGTGCAACAGTTTCTTATGTACTAGAGAAAATGGTGCTCATACTGTTGGTCAATTCCTCAACTTCATTTGTCGGTTTGGGTACACTGCACAGCAACTTAGACAGATCAGGTAGGTTAATTGTGAATCTATCTATAGTGTTTGGGATAATTGTTCTACCTTTTCGATAACTTGGTGCAATATGGCAAATATTAGCAGTATACACGTTACGGTGTAGTGAACAGTGACATCACTTTGCGGTAGAATATCTATAGCAGTCATTATAGTCCAAAGACAGACTACTTTCTAAAAACTATAAACACAATAATTTTATCATTGTTGAAAGCACTAGCATCACATTGTCATCACAACGTCAGTTAACACACAATTCTCATTATGTGAACATTAGTATGCAAACTAGTTCACACAGCAGTTGGAATGGGCTTTGTAAAAATAGCTACAGATGAGTTCTTGGCTTTAGATCCAAACAATGTAGATAGTGCTCATATTAGAGAAAGAGAATAAGTATTGAATGAAGTCATTGCCTTTCCTTTGAGGAACAACATACCTTCTAAATGTAAATTGGGCTCTTTTATATTGAGGTTTGTAACATTAAGTTTGTAGTTTTGAGATATTTGTTGTCAGTACACCAGGCTTCTTAAACATGTCCACCATCAGCAAAGTAGCACTTACCAGCCTGAACAAGCTTGTGAATTCATGCCAGGATAAGCCGCTTTTTCACCAGAAGGGTTCAATAAATGTGTTTAGCGACTGAGAGAAAAACATACTATATCTTTTGGTAGAGCTTTAATAGAAAAGTTTGTGTGGAAGTTCAAAAGTTTGGGTCATTTACTGTATGTGAAAACATTCATTTTTAATGTTCTGTCCTTTAGGGGAAGAGAACAAATGTGGACTGTGAGGTTTAGAGGTGGAATTTAGGTAAACCTTAAAATAGCTGGAGCTGAGGGGAAAAAAAAGCACGTCTCTAGAGATTCTCTACTCTGGCATGGAGAAAACATTCCTTTTTCAGACTAGTGACTCACTTCCACTGCTCTCTCATTTCTTGATTTGTTTGTTGTTAATTAGTTTTTTTTAAGGTACGGAGGAGACTTGGAAACTGAGTTCAAACTAATTTCGGTCTCTCTCTCTTTCTCTCTGTCCTTCTCAGATGGCAAGGTGTATGCATTAGGCGGGATGGGAGCCGACACAACCCCTCAGGCCTCGGTGAGGCTGTATGAGCCGACAAAAGACCAATGGCTGCCCCTCACCTCTATGCCCACACCCCGCTACGGAGCATTCTCGTTCCTGCATGGTAACAAGATCTATGTTCTGGGTAAGCCCTTACAAAATTGTCTCATTAATCTGAATAATTCTGTTGTTTGTCAGAAACACACTTTTGGTTCCCTAGGAATAATTAGACATGACCAAATAATAAAAAAGTGCAGGCAAACATAGAGCAGAGTCTAATGGTAAAACTTTTCTTTAGTGTGAAAGGGGAGCCAAAGTTCAAATCCCAAGCTAAAATATTGTTTAAAATGCAAACAAAAATTCAACTCATTTTGTCTGCTGCTAAACTTTAACATTTTGATCAACGGGAAAAAAATTATACAGTTTTCAAGCAATATGATGGTGTTAAAATGAGTAATCGTGCTTTTGTTTATTTAAACACTACCGTTCAAAAGTTTGTGGTCAGTAAGACAATTTTTTTAAAGTCTCTTATGCTCACTGAGGTTGCATTTATTGGATAAAAAAGTACAGTAAAAATAGTAATATTGTGAAATGTAGTTTTATAACAATATAAAATAACTATTTTTATATTAATATATTTAAAATCTAATTTACTCCTGTGATGTTAATTTTCAGCATCATTATTTCAGTGTCACATGATCAGAAATCATTCTGATATGCTGATTTGCTGCTCCAGAAGCATTTCTTATTATTGTCAACGTTGAAAACAGTTGTGCTGCTTAATATGTTTGTGGAAACCATGTTACATTTTCTTTCAGGATTTTTTGATGAATGTAAAGTTCAAAAGAGCAGCATTTATTTGAAATGGAAATCTTTTGAAACATTATAAATGTTTTTACTGTCAATTTTGATAAATTTAATGCGTTTAAAACTTCTGAATGGTAGTGTTATAAATATATAAACATACATTGCTCTTTTAGCAGACTGTGTAGACTAGGCAATAATTATAATGTATCTTATTTTCTGTGTCAGACTGTGTCACAATATTCTCCAGGAGCAGCAGATGTGGTAACAACACCTGGTAATTGTTCATGCCATGCCAGGGCTGATAAGAACTGTGGAGTGGAGTCATTTCTCAGTGGGGGGAAGTGAAATCTGCACTGCAATATGCTGCAGGGATCTGACGGTCTACAGCAGAGCTGTTCAATTCTTACCTTAGTGTTAGAAATCACAAAAGAGCATTAAATGGAAAGCAACACTGCAGGTTCCCATGATACAGTCTGACCTTTAAAAGAGCCACAGCCTTAGGCTGCATGTTACTGCCACCAGTGGTCAGTTTTGGGCTGAGTGAAAGAGACACACACCCTAAGTGGCTATTTGCTACTCTGTATGTTAGTGTTTGTGTGTAAGGGTGTACTCACACTAGGCATGGTTGCCTTGAACCGTGCCCGAGCACAATAATTACGGAGACAGCTGACTTTGATGGAGGAATTTGCAGCTTTACCTGCAAACTACAATTCATGCTCATCAATAAGGTGTGAACCAGGACTGTATCCAAGTAGTAATAGTTTGGTGTTTGTTGTCATAATAATGACAGTAGCGCACAGCGGTTCCGTGCTCTGCCATGGTTAGCACTCACACTGCATGCAAACCGTGCTCTGGCCCACCTCTTCCAAGCGGGCCAGGGTCGGCCAAATGAACCGTGCCAGGGCACGGAACGGAGCACTCACACTTTTCAAACGAACCAGGCTTCAGGGGTCAAACGCGCTCTGGCACAGTTTAGACCGCCTAGTGTGAGTACACCCTAAGAGTATGCATGTTTGCTCATGTATATTTTATATATAAGCACGACCTAAAAATAACACTCACCAAGCCCCAAATGCGAGTAAAATTCTGTGTTGGCGAGTATATGAAGCAGTGTCAATCACCAGTTGGCCGTAACAATGCAAAATTGTGAGAACAAGAACAAGAACAAATGTGAACGATGCTCAGAATGGTTGACGGGCCAGTGCTGTATTGTCACGATTGCTGCCTTGCCAATTTAAATATTCAAGCGCAAGAGGGTGCAAAAGGGAACTCAATTCGTTACTCGCACTCTGTGCACAAACATCCGAAGCGTGCGCCCAGAAATCTGCGTCTCAGACAGTGCACGAGTACTGAATTGAGCTCTCTTTCACGTCGTCTTGTAGTTGAACAGACATATTCAAACAAAATAATGTCAGAATGCCCATCTTGACATGTATCCTCTTAAACAAAGTCAGTGAATGTAAACAGTTGAGAAAGGAAACACGTGTATCAGTATATTGGATCCGTGCTTTAACTCTTAAAGTGACAGCAGCCTAATATTCCTGCTGCTGTCTGTGTTTTTAATGTTAATCAAACATCAAAAGAACTGAGCAACATTTGTAACTTTAATAAGGATTCATTTATGTTTCATGGCTGATAAAAAATATTTATGGCCAGTAAATTTTCTTATGTCACCGGCCATTGGCAGGTGTGGCAAAGTAATTTGACAAAATATTGTCCCCAGAAGTTAGCTAAATGTGAGCTATTTGGGGGATGTTCTTATAAAATGGGTCAATGAAAAATAGGAATGACCATTAGAATGAAAAGGAAAAATCTTTTTAAAAAATGGTAGTCTTATTTATGTTGGTTTCAAATGTTTTTGAAAAACATGAATTATTCATTCATAAATATTATTATGTTTATATTATTAATAGCATTTTACAACCTGAATCAACATTGCCTTGTCATAAAAAGGTAAAATTGTCGGATGTTTTAAGAGACTTATTGACCTCGACACAGTCAAGACAGTTTTTTTCTGAATGTTAGTCACACCTCACTTTTTAGGTTATATTATTATATTATAGCCAGACACAAAAACAATATTTATTTTGTGTCATTGACCCAAATAATGTACTGTAATTGTTTGTTTGTTTTAAGTGCCAAAGACGTTTTGTAAAGATTAGGGTTAATAGTTAGTCATTTATCATTTAGATACTGTTTGTTAGGTGGTGTGTGCGTGTGTGTCTGGGAATGCTTGAACTGAAAGAAATGTATACCTTAACTACAATGTACTTTGTTGAGCATGTGGAGTAGTTAGACTGTGTATGTATAAGTTTGATAGTTGATCAGAGTGCCCATGGGTATGATGAGCATGTGGAGTGGTCAGTATGGGGTCTTGTTTTGGCAGATTTGTCCTTTCTAACCTCTCTCCACTGTGAGACATTCTATTCAGGTCAGACACAAAGATCAACTGCCCTGTCACTTTTTGAGAAGTCATTAAAACTGCCTCCCTACACACACACACACACACACACACACACACACACACACACACACACACACACACAAGAGTGATGGGCAAGATCATCTTCCCATGCCAACATATCGGCCTGGTGAAGCAGACGCACCCTCATTACTGTTACACACCTGGGCTGTCATTCTCTCTCTGCAAGTACAATTTCTGCATTTTTAACTTCTTATTTAGTCTTGTTTGGTTTATTTTTACAGCTCATACTGAATAGAAATGTGGTGAATTCAGTCGAGATGGCTTGAATGTAGATTAAGGAGAATATGTTAATGTACGTCTCCTCCTAAATATCACCACCCATTTGCCTCTGGGAAAAATAAATGGATTTATCTTGAACTTCATCTTGCTTTAATGGTTTTAAGGAATTGTATTACCAATAGAGTAAAAACTAAAGTGATTTTTCTAAAGTGAAGTGTTCACTTAAACTATTTATGTTTATAGATTTCCCTGGTAACTTTAAACTCTCATTTTACATCTTCGTTCTGCACAGATTCATTTTATTAGAATTGGATAAATGCAACTCCTTTACAACCCTTCAAAAACTTAACCATTCATAAAATGATTAGAAATTGAGATATAATGTGTGAAGTAAGTGAAATGTGGAGAAATAAGGATATTTTCCCCTTGGACTGGACTGATTCTCCTCCTACACTGTGACACAGTTTTGTCTTGATGGTTATAGGCTTAAACTCATTGATTTGACATCACAGGGAATAATTCATTCAGAGTCTCTTTGTATGCAACCCTTGCTTTTTCTTATATCCATCCTTGAAGTCTTCATCTTTCTTTCTTTTTTATTTTCTATCTCTATTCTCTCTCTCTCTCTCTCTCTCTCTCTCTCTCTCTCTCTCTCTCTCTCTCTCTCTCTCTCTCTCTCTCTCTCTCTCTCTCTCTCTCTCTCTCTCTCTCTATCTCACTTGCCTTTGTATTGCCTGTGATGTTTTGAATACAGTTTGACACTTAGAAAAAGTTTTGCATTGAAGATCTTCTGCTTGGTGACAGCAGTAAAGTTAAGAAACTTAATTCTGTTATTTGTCGGATTGCTGGACCACAAATAGAGCCGTAGCAGAATCACATTAAGGCCAAGAATGAGGAATGAGCCTGTATCACAGAATGCTCATTTACTTTTGATTTACTTTTAGATGCGCCCCGCAAGGTCTATCACTGAGCACAGACACTCGATCACATGTCACCCAGATGCACCACGCTATCTCCCCAAAATAAAATCCCTACTGTGCGTGCTAATATCGTTACCGCTGGTGCAGGCAGGAGAGCGACGTGACTGGATTTGTATGGAAACTTGAACATTCTCAGAGAAAGTTTTAAGCTGCATGAAATGTATATTCTGCTAATTCTGTCATTAATTACTCACCCTCATGTTGTTCTAAACCCATAAGACTTGCATTCATCTTCAGAACACAAATGTAGATATTTTAATGAAATCACAGCGATTTCTGTCCCTCCGTTGACAGTTACGCAACTACCACTTTGCGCTTCAAAAAGTTCATAAAGAGATCGTAAAACTAATCCATATAAATTTAGTGGTTTAGTCCAAATTTTCTGAAGAGACATGATTGCTTTATATGATGAATAGATTGAATTTAGTCTTTTATTCACATTTACATTGATCAGCATACAAACAGAAGCTCAACCGAACTTGCTTGATGGGCGAGAACAAAAATCATTGGTTCTTGCAGAAGCTCAAATGAGCTGCGTAACACAAGAATGAATCTCATTGGTTCTCGCATATCTGTTTATATGTGAATCGAAGCCTAAATTCAATCTGTTCCTCATATGTAAAGTGACAAAACCGCTCCATTCATATGGATTAGTTTTACGATCTCTTTATGAACTTTTTGAAGCGTCAAAGTGGTAGTTGCGTTACTGTCTATTGAGGGACAGAAAGCTCTCAGATTTCATTAAAATGAGTCTTAATTTTTTCTAATAATTACTGTTTTTTGTAACTTTATATTCATCAAAGAATCCTGAGAAAAAATATGAGCATTATGATTTCCACAAAAATATTAAGCAGCACAACTGTTTTCAATACAAGGAATGTTTCTTGAGCAGTAAATCACCATTTCTGATTTCTGAAGGATCATGTGACACTGAAGACTGAAGTAATGATGCTGAAAATTCAGTTTTGAAATCACAAGAATAAATTACATTTGAAATTAAATTGAAATAGAAAAGTTATTTTAGTAATATTTCACAATATTACTGTTTTTGATCAAATAAATGCAGTCTTTGTGAGAATAAGAGATTTCCTTTATTAAAAATAAAGATATAAATCCAACTTTTACCAACCCCAAACTTTTGAATGATAGTGTAGTTCTCAAAATCATGCCATTGGATGAGCCAGTAGTTGATATTTGAAATTAACTGAAAAACCTCTGTGCACAAAAGCTCTATACCGCAACACAGGGGTCTTCAGGTCTTCAATTTTTGTCTGAAAAGTGTTTAAAACAAATACAATATTAAGTCTATGATTAAAGTCTATGCCAGGGTACTGGAGAGGAGAATTCGGCCGATAGTGGAACCTCGGATTCAGGAGGAACAGTGTGGTTTTCGTCCTGGTCATGGAACACTGGACCAGCTCTATACCCTCTACAGGGTGCTGGAGGGTTCATGGGAGTTTGCCCAACCAGTCCACATTTGTTTTGTGGATTTGGAGAAGGCATTCGACTGTGTCCCTCGCGGCGTCCTGTGGAGGGTGCTGGGGGAATATGGGGTCCAGGGTCCTTTGCTGAGGGCTGTCCGGTCCCTGTATGACCGAAGCAGGAGTTTGGTCCGCATTGCCGGCAGTAAGTCAGACTTGTTCCCGGTGCATGTTGGACTCCGGCAGGGCTGCCCTTTGTCGCCGGTTCTGTTCATAATTTTTATGGACAGAATTTCTAGGCGCAGCCAAGGGCCGGAGGGTGTCAGGTTTGGGGACCACATGGTTTCGTCTCTGCTCTTTGCGGATGACGTTGTCGTGTTGGCCCCTTCTAACCAGGACCTTCAGCATGCACTGGGACGGTTTGCAGCTGAGTGTGAAGCGGCTGGGATGGGGATCAGCACCTCCAAATCCGAGGCCATGGTCCTCAGTCGGAAAAGGGTGGCTTGCCCACTTCAGGTTGGTGGAGAGTTCCTGCCCCAAGTGGAGGAGTTCAAGTATCTAGGGGTCTTGTTCACGAGTGAGGGGAGGATGGAACGGGAGATTGACAGACGGATCGGTGCAGTAATGCGGTCGATGTACCGGTCTGTCGTGGTGAAGAAAGAGCTAAGCCGTAAGGCGAAGCTCTCGATTTACCGGTCAATCTACGTTCCTACTCTCACCTATGGTCATGAGCTTTGGGTCATGACCGAAAGGACAAGATCCCGGATACAGGCGGCCGAAATGAGCTTTCTCCGCAGGGTGGCTGGGCGCTCCCTTAGAGATAGGGTGAAAAGCTCAGTCACTCGGGAGGAACTCGGAGTAGAGCCGCTGCTCCTCCACATCGAGAGGGGACAGCTGAGGTGGCTCGGGCATCTGTTCCGGATGCCTCCTGAACGCCTTCCCGGGAAGGTGTTTCGGTCATGTCCAACCAGGAGGAGGCCCCGGGGAAGACCAAGGACACGCTGGAGGGACTATGTCTCCCGGCTGGCCTTGGAACGCCTCGGTGTCCCCCCGGAAGAGCTGGAAGAAGTGTCTAGGGAGAGGGAAGTCTGGGCATCTCTGCTTAGACTGCTGCCCCCGCGACCCGGCCCCGGATAAGCGGAAGAAGATGGATGGATGGATGGATGGACAATATTAAGTGAACTTAAGTAAAAATTTGAGATTGGAAATAGGGGAATACCGTGTCCATGAAAGAGTGTACATGGTCTGCAACAATGCTTAGGTAGGTGGTACGTATCAAAGTAACATCCACATGAATGGAAGGACCCAAGGTTTCCCAGCAGAACATTGCTCAAAGCATCACACTGTCTCCGCCGGCTTGCCTTCTACCTATAGTGCATCCTGATGCCATGTGTTCCCCAGGTAAGCGACGCACAGGCCATCCACGTGATGTAAAAGAAAACGTGATTCATCAGACCAGGCCACCTTCTTCCATTGCTCCGTGGTCCAGTTCTGATGCTCACATGCCCACTGTTGGTGCTTTCAGCGGTGGACAGGGGTCAGCATGGGCACCCTGACTGGTCTGCGGCTATGCATTGGATTTAAAATCCAATACATTATGTAACATGGTTCCTGCTTCGTCTTTCTATCCACCTATAGGAGGGTTTGATGTTGATGACCCTCCTGTAACATATTCAAGATCTCATGTTTCTTTGTTTTTAAATTCAGATTTACTGACGGATTTACTGTGTGATGTTTTGTGTTGATGTGTGTTTTACTCTGGCGAGTGTGCATGATTCTGGTTACACAGAGACCGTCTGTCTTAAAATCTGCCTGTGGTTGGGTCTGAGCCAATAGTAGCCTCACTTCACTCAGCTCAATATCTCGCCCATACACGTCTCTGTTGAATCTGCTTGTGTATTTGCCCTCGTTCCCTCAGCTAATTTCTCACAATTTTGACCATGGAGCCTTTAATGATTGAAGGCTAAAGGCTGAAAGAGTTGAAAGAAGTTAATTGGAGGTGTCCAGAAAGGTCAAGAGAACAAGTCCTCTTAAATGGACTGCTGTAGCCTCGCTTCTCAGAGAGACACGCTGCCTTGTTCTCAACGCTTTTTCCTCTATCTGTTACTGTCTTGACTGCATTTCCATTTTTTGGCCTCCTTTCTCCATCACGTCTCTCTTCCGCATTGTTTCTCAGACAGGTTCTTTCTCTCCTCCCTTTGTTTTCTCTTGTGTGTGTGTTTTTTCCCTGGCTTTCTGTTCTGTCCCAGAGGGCTCTCAGTAATGCCAACTCTGGGAGGAGATCAGTCACATTGTGAATGCATAGACAAGGAAAGAGAACGTGCGAGAGGGGAAGAATAAGAAGGGGAAAAAATGAAGGCATACCTGGAATCGTGACAGTTTTTTATGCATTCTGAGCTCTCACATACATAAACAATGATACACAACCTAGAGTTTGTACTCTTTACATTGTTCGCCAGAGAGGTTTATGTATCTTTGTTGTATAGATCAGTCTCAACTGATTTTGTTTCAGGACCCTTTGGACTTCAAGTAGCAAACCAACACAGAACCAAAACTGTTTATCGTAGAAAAGGAAATCACCTTTTTAATTCACTGAAATCAACATTTAAATTGGTAGTGTTGACAATTTTGGTCTCTTGAATTTTTAAGGTTGCATGTTTGTGTTTGTTTATTTTTATTTTCATGGTTTTAAGGATGAAGATATGTCCCACAACCTGTCCATGTTGGCATATGCCTGATTTGGCTGCTTTTACCCAGTGACAGAAGAAAGTTCTTCTCCGTTCATTTTTCATCATTTCTAGTTTGATTCACCCGAAAATGAGAATTCTGTCTTTGTTTATTCATCATCCAAACCTGTATGACTTGCTTTCTTCTGTGGAACATAAAAGAAGATATTTTGATAATTGTCCCAGTGGGGTTTTTATTGTCCATACAACCATACAACTTTAACTAAAACCGGCTGGTTATCCACCTTCTACAAAATATATTATTTTTTGTTCCACAGAAGAAATCATTCAAGTTTGAAATGACATGAGGGTGAGTAAATGAAAACATTATTTTCATTTTTGGATGCATTATCCCTTTAAATGCACAATTATATGGTATATGGCAACTCTCTTTATGGTCCAACCAGTTGAGAACCACCTCAGTAAAGGTAGAAGCCATATTTAATTTGACTCAGATAATGTCAAGTGAAAAATTATTATCAGATGAACTAGAAAGGACAGTTCATCTAGTATGTCGCATTTTAAGGTCCTATTAAGATTTTCCAGATTACTTTGTCCACTGTGACCATATATTCAGTGTTCATCGGCTGAATGATTTGTACCCAGATGCACAATGATATAACATGAACTTCCATCCATCACAGCCTCATTTTCATTCTCATCACATTAAATGTGACTAATGTCTGCTACTGTAGCTACATGCTCACAGAGGTCCAACTAACAAATTCCTTGTGTTATCACTGAGAAGAGCTCATTGTTGTATCATCTTTCTGCAGTTTTAAAATCACAATAATAAAAAGCTCCTCAGACATATTTATGGAAGTAAAATAATGCCAATTTTTTTTTTAAGCAAAAAAGCTTGGTGAATTGCACTACTTGAAAAAATATGCATTGCATTAACCATGCTTGCATTTTAATGCATTGTATTTTTAGGGCTTGCATTTTTATGGACTATAAAATCAACATGGTTGTATATTTATCATGTGAATATTTCAATTCAAAACATTTCACACACACAAAATTCAATAGTCCATATTCACCTCTCAGATTTAACTTGCAAAATATTTATTTAGTTTAAAAATACAACCTATAATATTCTACAGGCAATATTCCTTTACAAATTCGCTTCCACAAATTCAGTGGTTCAAATTCGACAGAAAATTCGACAGTTCATATCCGGGAACTGCAGGAATAGCAGTAGATTATCGAGCATAATCTCCATCTGCTGTTAGTCATCCTCACCAGAAGGTGTTGCAAGCGGCTGTTGACAAAGACCAGAGCAACGTGTAGAGAGAGTCTTTCATTCATTAAATTAATTTACAGAAATTGAGCAAGTAATAGGTATTCTTGACCAATACAAAGAAAGGATTTTTAGAAATCTTGGCCAATTGAAAAGTATGAACATGAAAAGTATGAGCATGTACAGCACTCAATACTTAGTTGGGGCTCCTTTTGCCTGAATTTCAGCAGCAATACGGCGTGGAATGGAGTCGATCAGTCTGTGGTACTGCTCAGGTGTTATGAGAGCCCAGGTTGCTCTGATAGTGGCCTTCAGCTCTTCTGCATTGTTGGGTCTGGCATATCGCATCTTCCTCTTCATAATACCCCATAGATTTTCTATGGGGTTAAGGTCAACCAAGTTTGCTGGCCAATTAAGAACAGGGATACCATTGTCCTTAAACCAGGTACTGGTTGCTTTGGCACTGTGTGCAGGTGCCAAGTCCTGTTGGAAAATGAAATCTGCATCTCCATAAAGTTGGTCAGCAGCTGGAAGCATGAAGTGTTCTAAAACTTCCTGGTATAAGGCTGCGTTGACCTTGGACCTCAGAAAACACAGTGGACCAACACCAGCAGATGACATGGCACCCCAAACCATCACTGACTGTGGAAACTTTACACTGGACCTCAAGCAACGTGGATTGTGTGCCTCTCCTCTCTTCCTCCAGACTCTGGGACCCTGATTTCCAAAGGAAATGCTAATTTTACATTCATCAGAGAACATAACTTTGGACCACTCGGCAGCAGGCCAGTCCTTTTTGTCTTTAGCCCAGGCGAGATGCTTCTGAGGCTGTCTGTTGTTCAAGAGTGGCTTGACACAAGGAATGTGACAGTTGAAACCCATGTCTTGCATACGTTTGTGCGTAGTGGTTCTTGAAGCACTGACTCCAGCTGCAGTCCACTCTTTGTGAATCTCCCCCACATTTTTGAATGGGTTTTGTTTCACAATCCTCTCCAGGGTGTGGTTATCCCTATTGCTTGTACACTTTTTTCTACCACATATTTTCCTTCCCTTCGCCTCTCTATTAATGTGCTTGGACACAGAGCTCTGTGAACAGCCAGCCTCTTTTGCAATGACCTTTTGTGTCTTGCCCTCCTTGTGGAAAGTGTCAATGGTCGTCTTTTGGTCTTCCCCATGAATGTGTAGCCTACAGAACTAGACTGAGAGACCATTTAAAGGCCTTTGCAGGTGTTTTGAGTTAATTAGCTGATTAGAGTGTGACAACAGGTGTCTTCAACATTGAACCTTTTCACAATATTCCTGAATTTGGGATTTTCCTTGGTGGTCAGTTATAATCATCAAAATTAAAAGAAATAAACATTTGAGATATATCAGGCTGTGTGTAATGAATTAATATAATATACAAGTTTGACTTTTTTAATGGAATTAGTGGAATAAATCAACACAAAAGCAGTGTTTGCATTTAAGTCTTCACGGTTACTTTTGTACATGTAAGCAGTTTTCTCTACCGTGAATGAGATTATAATATTATTCCCCGATGCTGACGTAGACGTACAGATCAAACGTTACAGCTGAGGTAGACATATATTTCTCTCGGTTGTTTAGTTTCCTTAACTTTATATCGTAGCGCTGTACTGCAGTACTGGGGGTTCCCTCAATACGCCATACTCCAGGATTCCCCTGGCGTCGGGAAACTTAACGTAGCTTAATACAGTGATATAAAAGACCAAACTCGCACCTTATTGGGGATTTAGGCTATACTATATAGGCTACAGACAAGCAGGTGGAATATGAACATAACGGGAAAAGTTTCACGCTAAGCATTTACCAGTGATACTGGCATAAAGTTGGCTTGACAATGACATTGGACGATAGTCACACGTTCAGGGACTGTCTCTAATGTTACATCATGTGTATACACATTTCTGATTTCTTTAATTAAAAAAATTTAACATGAACACTTTACAGTTGATTATATAATTGTAAGTCATTCTCTTCAAATGCTAGTGAAGTTAGAAACATGTATACACATAATGTTAGAGACGGTCCCTAAATGTGCTATCTATGTGCGGTAGAGGCTTACATGTACAAAAGTAACCGTGAAGACTTAAATGTAAAAACTGCTTTTGTATCACTTGCTCCATTTCTATTTCTAACTCCATTTAATGAGTGAATGACTCTCTCTACACCAAGCGGCAACCTCCCGCAGTTTCTCTTGTAGCCAATACGGAAGTGACTTAAACTGCAATTCATCGACTGGCCGCTAGGGACAGGCTCCAGAAGGGAGCAGAATCTCATTGAGCCCCATGTTAAAATGTCCAACTTTACAGCAGATAAAAACATGTTTAAAGCCTGGTAAAAATTGTGGTTTTGGTCTATACAGCTAATTTTGCCCTTTATGACAACTGTGAGGATGGTGATTTTTTTTTTTATATAACTCATTGGTTTACATTATATAAACCCTGAAAGTCCTGCATAATTGAGGGCGTGGCCACTTGGAGTGACAGGCGGATAGCCATTTATCTGTTGTCTGTTAGTCATCCCGCCTCTTTGCCCATTTTCTGTTATCTGGGAGTGACACACGATAACGCGCTGCCAAGATGGCACCGGCCAGCTCGTCCTACTTTACGCTTCAAAACTGCTCTTCAGAATCCTATGGGTGACATCACGGACACTACGTCCATATTATTTTACAGTCTGTGCTCTACACATTGCTCTGGTCTTCATCAACAGCCGCTTACACCACCTGCTGGTGAGGCCACCTAACAGCAGATGGAGATTATGCTCAGTAATCTACTGCTATTCCTGCAGTTCCCGGATGTGAACTGTTGAATTTTAACCACTGAATTTGTGGAAGCGAATTTGTAAAGCGAAAATTGCCTGTCGAATATTATAAATATGATAAATTATAAATATTCAACCAAGCTGAATTTCAGCCCATAAAAATACAAGCCCTAAAAACATACAATGCATTAAAATGCAAGCATGGTTAATGTAATGCATATTTTTTCAAAAAGTGCAATGCAACAAGCTTTTTTGCTTCAAAAACATTTATTTTACTTCAATACATATTCCACATACAAAAACACCATGTTCACGTGACCTTAAGACAAGAGAAATAAGATAATTAGATTAATTAATGAAATAATAATTAATCGTGAGAGATGAAATTGGGACACACAAACACCATTCTGCTTGTATATAGAAAGCAACACAACGGTAACACAGTGGCTAACTAACTAGTTGACAGCTCCTGTACTACTTCCTGTGTAGACTAAGCAGTAGAGGATGAAGAGCCATATGGTTTGAAATGTCACTTTTGGTAAAAGTGCAATAAATAATTTTTCCTTTCTGTGATTGTTTAATTGTGGTTGTGCAGTCTAGTTGAGCTTTTAGCCTTTTTGTCTAATTCTAGCAATGATAAGACCATGGGTTTGCTTTGGTTTGTGTCTGCCAAATGCATTCATGTAATGAAACAAAACCATTAGCTGACAACATTGATGTTTCCCAATGTGGCTTTCTGTTTCTTCATTACTTGCATGTGTATATGTTTCTGTCTCCTTTGGATGATCATTTGTGTTGTAGTCAGAAGCGTCATGCACCTTTGTCTCATTTGCTAAATGAATAAATGTAAATTAGTTTTTACATTCAAGCCTGTGCATGGCTGTAGGCAGTAGTGGACAAAGTACACAAATCAAGTAATTGAGTGAAAGATATCCAAATAAAATAATACTCCTATAAAAGTGTTAAGTACTCCTTTTCAATTTTACTTGAGTAATTAAAGTATTTTTGTATGTGCTTAAGTATTAAAAGTAAAATGTACTGATTGATGGATGTCTATTTATTTAGCAATTTTATAAAATAACCATTATATACCATATAGTATATAGAAATGAGGAAAAACAAAATGTTGTCTAAATGTGTGTGTATAAACATAGGTTACAATAAAACATCACACAGGGCAAAATGCGTTAACATTTTAAGAGATATTCGCTATGCAAACATGCTAGTTTTAAACATAACTGCTATGGCAATGCGGGGAAGATGTATGGGTATTAATTTTTGTTATTTTAATGTTATATTTTACGCAAAACCTACCCATTCAGACAGTAATACACAAATGTGGGCATGTTCACATTCAAGCATTTCATGGCTTAAACAGCTCGCCCTTTTTAAACAGCAGATTTAGTTCACAAGTAACTGACAGTTGTGACCTAAATATGATTTTCATTTACAATAATAAATCCTAAAATTAACTTTTTGCGCCATTAGTCATTTGTACACTGAAGCTCTGAGGATCTCCCGTTTTTGGCTCATTTTGAGTCAGAGTTGTGAATTCAGTGAATTGTTATCTGGAGACTCGCTCTGACCAGATCATTTGAATCAGTGAGTTGTTGAATCGAGATCAGATGCAATCGAATCAGTGCGATTTGTGAACTGATTTAAAAGGTTAATTGGAGAGAATCGGACACCCTTATCTCATCACTGAGTGGGTGACAATTTCTTCAATTCAAAATAACAAGGAACAACATTTTTATGAAATGTAGAAATAAGTCAAAAGTACGATATCATGCTTTGGAAGGTAGTGAATTAAAAGTAAAAGTTTCCCAAAATAAAAATGCTCAGATAAAGAACAGATACTTGAAAAATGTTTAGTACAGTAGCAAAGTAAAAAATACTTGTTACCGTCCACTAGTGGCTGTAGATGTGCTGTTAGATGCATATTTATATCTGTGTGTGTGTGTGTGTGTGTGTGTGTGTGTGTGTGTGTGTGTGTCAGAGACCTTTGTGCACACACTGGCTCCTTGCAGGGACAGAGATGTGACACACTGACGGAATCGTATCAGAGAGATTACCCCCCCCCCCCCCCCCCCCTCACACACACTCCAATTTAATCCTCCTTCCCTCTTTTTACTTTCCCCTTCGACAGGTGGGCGTCAAGGCAAGCTGCCAGTGACCGCATTCGAGGCCTTCGACCTTGAGATGAAGAGCTGGACGCGGTACCCATGTATCCCCAGCCGCAGAGCGTTCTCCTCGTGTGCTGCCAGTGACAGGGCATTTTTCAGCCTGGGCGGCCTTCAGCAGCCAGGACCTCACAACTTTTACTCCAGACCTCACTTCGTCTCCACTGTAGAGGAATTTGATTGTGAGCAAGGTGAGTTATCTCTTTTCCAAAATATTTATTGTCAAAACAATACACAACAGAAATATGAATATTAATATGTCAGCTCATTAATATGTCTAGACATTATTCACTGTTGGAATAATAAATATAACTGATAGTTGTACTGTAAAAAGTATGTTTTTTTAAGCCAAGCTTTGCGAAGGTTGCAAGTTACACTACCATTCAGAAATTTCGGGGGCCGTAAGATTTTGTTTTTCTTTTTGTTTTTGAAAGAAGTCTCTTATTCTCACCAAAGCATAATTTGTTTGATCAAAAATAAAGTAAAAAATATTATTATTGTGAAATATTATTACAATTTTTAATAATTGTTTTCTATTGTAAGATATTTTAAAATGTAATTTTAATGATTACTCCTGTCTTCAGTGTCACATGATCCTTCAGAAATCATTCTGATTTGCTGCTCAAGAAACATTTCTTATTACTATAAAGATGAAAACAGTTGGATAAATGGATCTCAATGTTCACACAAAGGGCAAGCTTAAATAATGGAGGATCGTTTTGACTTAAATCGTTTCCATTAAAGGATTAGTTCACCTCAAAATGAACATTTCCAGATTATTTACTCACCCAATTTTATTTTTGAAAATGACAGATCGTTTCGCTAGATAAGACCCTATTCCTCAGCCGGGATCGCTCAGTACACTGTCAGAAAAAAAGGTACAGTGCTGTCACTGGGGCGGTACCCTAAGGTACAAAAGTGAAAAGGTACATCTTTGTACCTTACTCACCCCTAAATGGTACATATTAGTACCTTAAAAGGTACATATAAGTACTTTAAGAGTGCATATTAGTACCTTAAAAGTACATATTAGTACCTTTTCGGTTTTGTACCTTAGGGTACCGCCCCAGTGACAGCACTGTACCTTTTTTTCTGACAGTGTACCATTTGAAGCACTTCAAAGCTCTTTGAAACTGCATTGATGTGGACGCTCAACATATTGGTTGCAATTGAAGTCCATTGTGTGGAGAAAAATCCTGAAATATTTTCCTCGAAAAACAAAATTTCTTTTCCACTGAAGAAAGAAAGACATGGACATATTGGATGGCATTGGGGTGAGTACATTTTCAGGAAATGAGGTGAATCATTTTGAGGGGAATAAATCCTTTAAGTCATCACCGTATAAGAATGTAAGTTGGAATATAGAGGTGACAATATGTGATGACAGTAGTGTTTGTAATCAGTGAAGATCAAATGAATGATAATTTGGTTCATAAAAGACTGCAAGTAATGCTTTTATAATATAGGTGTAATTTAATTAATCAAAACATGTAACAGCTTGCTTTAACAGCAATATTACATTTTTGATCAAATCATGAAACTGATCATGTGGTACTTCATGCACGTTTTTGTTTTGTTGCTATTTTGCTGTGGTTGAAACCTCTGACAGTTGGGCGTCAATTTCTTCAGCCTCGCTATGTGATGGTCAGGAGAAAGAGTGATGTGTTGTTGTGTTAACTGCACATACAGCACCAGAGGGGTGGAAATATATTTGTTTCTCTCTCTCTTTCTCTTTCTGCACAACAGTGTTCACTGGTATAACAACATGCTTTCTTGGCGAACACATCATATAAGGGCATGTGCAAACTGCTTAGTCAGTCGCCTGGTCTTATAAAATGCACATTTTTAATCCATTTCTTGTATTGGGGAAATCAACAGAGGCACGCTGAATATTTATTCACCTTCCTCTGAGCACAGGAAGTGTTATTCAGTCAGTATGCACAGAATCCAGCAATATTATCTTTAGATTACGCTGACTGGCCAATACACAGTTTTAAGAGAGTTTATGAGATATTTAAATGTACTGGTGCCCTGGATTTAATAACATCCTGCAGTGGATATAAAATGTAAGTCGATCTTCAAGACATAGTTAGTAATTTGCATAAAGGATCTGATATAAAACCGAGGGAAAAAAACACACAAAAATCACACTCACAGATTTAATATTCACATTGATCTAACATAAGTCTGAAACGACACAACTATGGGCTTCAAAATCTGATTTAGGATATTGAACAATTACACGCAAACTTTTTATTTTAAGATCATTTAATATTTAATCAAATAAATATCAATAAATAATTTGTATTACACTTGAAACATGCAAAAATTAAACATTGTCACTAGTGCTCTCAAAATGTTGGTCCCCACGGTATATGTTCCTTTGTGTTAGTTTTCTCCCACCATCCTTGTTGGCATTTAATTAAACTATAATTCTCTGTTTTGTTTGAACCATTTTCCCCCGTCCCAGGAGTACCACTCAAGGAGCTTTTAATTGCGCTAAAAAAAGTGTTCTCTCATCTTCACATAAATAGTCAAAGCCCAACGGGCCACCGGCCCTTATCACAAAGACATGTGTTGTTGTCTCTTTCATCTTCTGTCGCTTTTCCTTCTTATTCCCTTTGCGTTTGCCAGTTTGTATGTGTGTACGTGTTTGTCAGACTCTTGGACGTGCTGCAACACAGAATGAAGTCTGATCTGTCCTCTTGATATAAGGGTCACTCTCACCGACCTCTTAAATTATTTTCCTGCCTGCCTATATATTAAACCTCTGCTACACGAATGTCTCTATCTATTACACTCAGCCAAAGGGACAAATAGAGAAGGACAGAAGGGAAAAAAATCAATATGAAAGTGAAAAAGATGTTTAAACACCAAGCCATCTTTTTGGATCCTACGTGCTTTTAGATTAAAAATAATAATGAAAATAAATTTAGTTTAAGTTTAAAATAAATACATTTATTTGGTGACGGCAAGCGTGAGATAAGAGGTGCAGGGGTGACGTGAAAGGGACTGGTTGTAACCTTCTCAATTTTACCTTTTAATCAGATGCATTTGCATTTAAATTCTGCAGTTGCGTGCTCATATTCTGTGCTGTAAGTGTGTGAAAGAAAGACTGTGTGTGTGTGTGTGTGTGTGTGTGTGTGTGTGTGTGTGTGTGTGTGTGTGTGGTTAATGGAGGCTAGCGCAAGTCCTTCTTGTGTAAGTGGCAATCACTAATTCCATTATCACTTTACCTATTACTGTAGAGGCCGTAGAGAAAAGCCGCCCAGTGTAATTACCGGCCCACATTGACAGGCCATATCCTCAATTGCACATTACTGCTCTCTAATCTCCCCATTCAATACGCATAGGACCACGTGTGTTCTTATGTGTATTTATGAGTCGTCCTGCATTACAATGCACGTCTTGTGCATCGTGTTTTGCATTGTATATTGCAGCCTTGATGTCACTGCAATCTATAAGCTTTATTTGTATGGGATAAAATGCGGTCAACCGGTCATTCTCGCAAAATAACGAGAAGAAAGAGGCTGATACGAGAGACTTGACACAAGCACAGCTAATCCGTTTCCTGGAACAACAGTAAATTGAACAGTTTAGTGATCATTATCTAAAAAAAAAAAGTGATTGTAGGATGTCGTCACTGGTTAATCACAATGAAGTATTACAGAGAGCTGTGAAATAAGGATTGTCAGTCATTGGAGCTTGCTGGGGCCAAATAAGTAGTCTGTGATATTACCTTGCAAAATGAAGTGCTTAAATTTCTCTTTGCGTAAGGTAGGCTTATTATTGATTGGACCTTATTTACAGAGATCCTGGTTCAATTTCTGTGGAGTTATTAATGTTCACAGAAAGCATGTTCAACAGAATTTTATGAAGAGTTGTTGATTAACGTTTTCTATTGATCATGGCAGCAGCTAATCAAATTTATCAGATGTCCCAATGATGCAGAAAATTGACCAGACGTACATCCAGATGAACAATGGATGCTTTTTTTTTTTTGCATGTTGAATAGTACCTGATTTGCATGGACTGGATGCTTATGTCAGGGTTTGTTGAAGGGATGAAGCGAGGACTCAAGGATGCAGAAAAATGGGCTGTTTAATGTAGATAATAAAATAAAACAAGACAAAACCAAACTACCCCGAGGGGGAAAACCAGAAATTACTTGACTTGGAGCAGGGAAACAGGAGGTTGATAAGACGACGATTCCGCACTGGACTGAAAACACAAGGAGATTAAATAGGGAACAAACAAAAGAGGGTAACGAGGGAGGACAGGTGGGGGCAAATGAACCAATAATCAGGAAACAAGGTGGGCGGGGTTAGACAATAGACATGAGCACATGGCACAAAGAAACACTTGACAAGATATGTGCTCACACCAAACGTGACATGAACATGCAGCTGATGAAAACTCAGCTGCATGTTCACACAAACCATGACGACATGAAAGCACGCAGCCAGTGAAAAACACCAGTCACGTGCTACACAACACATAACATGAAAGCACGCGGCCGATGTAAACACGAACCGCGTGCTACACAACACACAGAAGAGCGCATGCTCACACGACAAGACAGAGCGCACAAGAACGAGCGAATGCTCATTCAGTGCGCTCGACAAAAAACAAACACGCGGAGCATGAATATCTGAATCCCAACACAAAACCGAAACTAGACCGAAGTGCCTATATCCGAACACCACGCACCACGCCCCGCACACAAAACACAAGGACAGAAGCACGCAGCTCGAGCATGCTCAAAGCCGCGCGCTCACACAAGACAAGACAAACAATACAGGAGTGTCAGGGCTCTATCACAAACCAAGAGTAAACTAGACCGAAGTGACAGAACCCTGACAGCTTAATGCAGACATTGTAAATGCTATCAAGGGACGCAATTGTTTCTGTGGTGTTGTTCTTCTCAGTGCTATTTTGTGGTTATTTCTTTACTTTTATATTAGTATTTATTCATATTTTAATTTAGCTTTCATTTCTATGTTAAGTGAAAAAACACATATTGCTAAGCAACCACTGAATGAAATAGGTATAATTGATAAGCTTAGAAATTCAGCGTTTTAATGCATCTCATTTTGATCCACTCTTAAAGGGATAGTTCACCCAAAAATGAAAATTAGCCCATAGTTTACTCACCCTCAAATCATTCTAGGTGTATATGACATTCTTCTTTCAGACGAATAAAATCTGAGTTATATTACAAAAGTCCAGGCTAATCCAAGCTTTATAATGGCAGTAATAGGTGCTCTGTTTTTGAAGTCCATAAAAAGTGCATCTGTCCGTCAAATAACGTGCTCCACGCGGCTCCGGGGTGTTAATAAAGGCCTTCTGAAGCGGATCGACGCGTTTGTGTAAGAAAAATATCCATATTTAAAACTTTATAAAGTAAACTTTCGGCCGACCACTTTTCCACAGAAGGCGGTCACCGAAAGTTTTACTTGATAAAGTTTTAAATTGAGATACACGTTTTCTCTCATAACATCATGAAACATGCTCCGATCGTGGAAAATGGCACACAATTATTCCAAAATCAACATAATCCATTGCGATTATGCGATCACCAGATATTCCTCACGGAGGAACAACAATTTTAAAAATGCCTTCTGGGCGTCAAGGGCTTAACAAAAAGGCTAACTTGGTTTCAAATGCTGTAACTTTTGATTACTTTATGCTATCGTCACAAAATTTTATCCAGATGCAGCTCACATGTAGGAGAACTTCACGAAAACTTAAGTTATCCTGAATTATTGCATGTCAAATAAAAAGATATGTCAAATTTGTCTTTTATCAGCAGTTTCTCAGCATGAGAATGTCCAAATGTAATGATTTTTTTTTCTTCTAAAAATTTTAAAAGTTTGTTTTATCAAACATACCTTTTGACTCTCCTTGCTATATTTGGAGTTACGAGTCTTTACTTTTGTGTATGTCACTCAGAAAAAGAAAAAAAACGTTATAAATTCCTTCAGGGCTTAAGGAGTTAATAATAACAACACTGGTTATTCTCGCCGCTGCAGAATGAGAAACAGCAGTTAAACATTTGATCTGGTGATGTGATTCTGATCACAAACATTTCACCTGAGAATTTTGTCTTTCCTTTAGCCTGTAGCAGATCTGTTCAATTATGAGCGATGGGTAAAGCACGATTTCTCTTGGTTGTCTATATGGTGGAGCGTCTGACAGAGGAATCTCTCCCTCAAGCTTCCTCAGAGCAGCGCCACATAAAAGACCAAGGGGAGGCTTGTTAGAGATGAATCATTAGTATGAGCATTCTCTGTCTGCCTGTTCCTCAGCTCTCCTCTGCAGCAGGGAGAACCTTTCTTTTGCATTGGTTCATTATAATCGCTTTAGTATATTGTTCCTTTCCTTTAAACATTTCCATTTCCTATAAACTATCCCGAGCATGGACTCCTAATCTCTTCCCCTTATAGTATTCCACTCTTTTGTTCGTTCAAAAATTAAACATTTTCATAATTTAATAAGGAAGCTTTTCCATGCAATTAAACAACTAAGCCTTTACAGCAAAAATAAATAGTTTGAATGGATTTGGTCTAGTAGTCTTTTTGTTCAAATTAATTTGGTTATGCCTACTAAATGAAATGAGAAGGATTGAGTGGAAGTTAAACTCTGATGTACTGTGTGCACCATCAGACCACATGCTCTCCTCTGATGAATCAATCTACTCGAACACATTTTTAATATTCATGTGAATATGGGCAGTGCTCAAACTGGGAAGGGTGACAGTTGTGCCCCCAATATACATATGCCGGACTGTCATTTTTGATGTACATTGCTGGTCTGTATGTGATTGGTGGTTTAAATTGACACAATTCAACAAGTCTCCTTTCACTGCACCACAGCTGCGCCACAAGTCATATCTAACAGAAGCATCGATCCGCTCCGGGTTTTCCGTACATTTTTGTAGTAGGCTAACGTTACCTTTTGGTTCTCCGACCACGGAATGCAAATTGTGCGTTTTTTTGTGCATATTTTACACTAAAGAAAACGCAACAGCATAAATGGTTCTTGAAAAAATCTTACCAACAGTAGGACAAATTTATTTCAGGTGAGGTTCAAAGATAATATAAAGTTTTTTACATTTAAACCCCACAAAACTATATTTTAATAGTATGAAAACATTTTCAAGAAAAAATATAACACATTCATCACGGAAAAAACGGGGCATGGATTAGCCAGACCAGGGTTGACTGTAGGATATTAAAAATGTAAATAAAATTCATTATAGCTTAACTTACTCACCAAAATAGGCTATGATTATTACACAAAACATGCCAATGTATGCAGTAAATTTACTGTTATTACCCATCCTCACAAATAAGTCAACATTCGCTGGACTTCAAAATCAGTGATGGTATACATTACAGTCCGTTAGTTTTTAGCCATGAAGATTAGCGTTCCGTGACAGTGCGTTAAGCTGGAGAAGGCAGTAGGCTATGCGGGAATTTTGAAAATGGCTTTGTAAGTATGTCAATTAATACATTAATTTCTATCTCCTCTGTCAGCCATTTGGGTTTGAAAAAACGCTCTTAAAACTACAGATGCGGTTTGCTGGTTATTCTGACTACGCTACTACTACGCTCTCTGATCATCCAATCAAGGGATGTGAAAATGCCGACGTTATTGTACGCCAGCTAGATGGGCCCGCTGTCGCCAACTCGAAATCTGACTGGCTGATTAAATCGGAGTGATTATATGATTGGTTAAAGCGCACAGTTTCATTGCCATTCATTTAAGCTAGCGGCGCCTGCGATATTGATTCTGAAGGCCTCAAGGCAGATTTCTTTGACCTGGCAAAACATGATGACTGAAATATGATTGGATAAAAGCTCTAACATAAACAAACACTACTGGAAGCAGCGCAACCGGAAGCAGCGCAACCAAGAGAAAAGCCTTGAAGTTAATAAAATAGACGTTTGGGAATAATTTAACACATATTCATGGAAAAAATATATTAAAATTTAAGTCTGTGATTCTGATAGTGATTAGGCCAGCAGAGAAGGCCTTGCTGGCCCTGACGGCCCACCACTGCTTGAATGTAACAAAATGTTGTAGAATTATGTTCCTATGGCTAATTTTAATCAATATAATCCATTTTGTTAGTGTGGTTGGGTTATTTTAGTCACTGGTCTTTCCCTAACACATTTTTCCTCCCTTGTGTGTGTTTTTCTTTCATCCCACTTGTTGACTTTGGTTTCAGAGTTCATCAGTGTAATCGGCAGACACTAGAAGAACTGTGTCTCAGTATTATTTGCTGAAAACGTCTGCCTGTTTGGCTCTTTTCTCTTCCATATGGCTTACAAATCTCCTCAAGCCTCCTCAGTCCCACAAGTCTCATTGAGGCCAGTGGTTGACCTTCCCAGCTCGGCGCTGAAGCTCTGCTAAAAGCCCCATTTTAGCTCCAAGCCAATATATCACATAATACCACACAAACATTATACAGTCTAGACTATTATTCTGCATCTTAGAGGGTTTATAGACTGTACACAGACGGTTTTCCTGGCATTTCTTTTTCAAACACTCAAAAGCAATTTTTTCAATGAATTCCACCTAAATTCAGACAGAATAATATGTATGACAGTTATACACAAAATGTTCTTTAAAGGCATAGTTCACCCAAAAATAAAAGTTCTGTATGAAATCTTTGTATTCAGCAGAACACTAAAAAGAAAGGTTGAAGAAAGTACTGCTCACTCTTTTCCATATATAAACATCATAATTATTACAAAATTTGTTGCATCATGCATTTTGATGAAACACATCATCCATATTTGAATGGAGGGAAATATTGGTGAATAATTAATACAATTTCAGTCCTCACACAAATTTTTATTCTTTTATACAACTGGGCTGTTGAATGCTTGAATCTAATTGGGTGATGAACATTCTAAGGTGTGCAATTATTTTCAGGGAAACACACGGCAAAAGTAGTTCCAGGCATGTCTTGACCGCATTACAGTTCTATATTTGACCAAATAATTTCAGTTATTTTACAACATACAACAGCAACATAACCAAAACCCTCACCAACGAAATACAGTAAACAATAGGGTAAAAATGACAAATTATTTTTGTTTTCCCACAAAATTATGTTTAATTATGTACAAAATGCACATACTCTCTTTCTCCCACTCTATCTGCTTTCCCACTCACACACACACAAACAAGGTATACACTGTAAAAATAAGGTTCTATATGGCACCAGAAATGGTTCTTGGCTCGTAATCATAGGGGAACCTTTTTAAGTGCTATAGCACCAATTTTGGTGCTTCAGCGGTTCTTCAGAGGTTCTTCACCGTTTTTTTGACTAAGGTGCTATATAGCACTGCTACCATATAGAACATGTTAAGATATGGTGCTATAAGTGGTTCCTCTATGATTACGACGAAGAACCATTTTTGGTGCCATATAGAACCTTTTTTTTTAGAGTGTAAAATTGTTTAGCAACTTAACTTACATGACATTTCTCACTAGCGAGGTAATAAAGGCGCTATTCCTACAGTTCCGTATTAGTAAACACTGCTGCCGAACACTGTTGAAAGAGATGCACAGACTGAGGTAATTCACATACTCTCTCTCTCTCTCTCTCTAATAACTCACTGCATTAATAACTGCATTAGTCTGCTAATTTTTTGTGTTATACAATAAATCCAAGTGACCCTTTTAGAAATATTATAATGCATTTGCACATAAATGTTTTAAACGTTTATAACATGCCAAATCAATTAAGAAAATGTGTGTGGATGAAAGTGAAGTGTGCACTAGAGGATCGCTGCCCGTAAGGTCTGATTATCTTCTGGCCAGCTTCCTCTTGTCCATCTGCCAGTATTTATGAGTTGAGATTTTAGCTCTTTGTCAGAGCTAAGTGAGAGTGCACTGCATGCAAAGAACCTTTGACATTTTAGAGGAATCATAGCATAATCAAACACCTTCCACAGTGCTCTTCATGCTTGTCTCTCGTTCTCTCCCTGTCCCATTTCTTTTCTGATATTCGTTTTCTGTCACTCACTGTCTCATTGCTCCTGTGCTGTCACCTTTAATACTTTCATGTCATTTTTCCTCTCTTTATTCCGTTGCTTATGTTTGAAACTTTGTTTTCTTGGCCAGTCATCCTTAGCTTCATGCAAATATGATACGACAGATCAAACATAGTTTGTTAGCATGCATATTAAGATAAGCATTAACATGCTGTTATGACTGTAAGTTTGACTAAATATGACTCGTAATTGCACAAATGCAATTCAACTGATGAATAAGAACTTTTAGCTTGCATTAATTAGAGATTTGTATGTATATGAGCAATATTTTGGCACAACATTTAGCGCTTAGCTACAGTTTTACATAAATATGCATATGCATTTTTTGCATATGAGAGTGTGTGCTGCATCAAAAGCATCCAGTCACTCAGAATTGAAAGTTCTACAGTGCTTTTGTGAACACATTCACCCATTGTTTGTTAAATGGCAAGGTAAACTATTATTTCAATCGCAATCACAAAAAATTGAAGCAGATGCTCAATGACTGGCAGAAGTCACCCACCCAGGCGGCAGTGGCTCAGTGGTTCATGTAGGTTGTCTACAAACTGGAAGGTTGGTGGTTCGATCCCCGGTTCCACCTGACCAGGTGTCCATGAGCAAGACACCTAACCCCAGCTGCTCCCGACGAGCTGGATGGCGCCTTGCATGGCTGACACCGCCGTCGGTGTGTGAATGTGTGAATGTGAGGCAATGTGTGAAGCGCTTTGGATGGCCATTGGTCTGTTAAAAGCGCTATATAAATGCAGTCCATTTACCCAATGCAGCATAAGAGAAACATGTAGCTAAATCATATTGCCAGCAAAAACACTGAGCACGAGTAATTTAATTATATTGCTAAATGTCTCTCATGAACAAAAGGCTCCCAGTCAAGATCACTAATATTACACTGTCATATCAAGGGACACTGTAGTTGCATTTACAATATGACTGAATGGGATCCCGTAATAAAAAAAGTTTAAAAAGTTGCCAGCCACCACCAGATTTTTTATCATTTTCACAAAACTTACATGAATATCTGAACATGCACTATATTAAAAGAAAGAACAGAGCTCTGCTTATAAACAACAATAACAAAAATGTATTCTAGCTTTATGCATTCTTTTTATCCACATTTGAATGTGGGTGTTTCATTTTAAAAAAGCAAAATTTTTAGCAAAAAGCTGAGAAAATTGTGTTCCCTTTCGTTCAGTCACTACGACGTACGTTAGTGACTAACGAATGGGGGTTTCGCTTAGAAGCCTATCATCTTAGAAAACGTGTGATCGCATACTTCCTGCCTGCTGATCTGCGCAGTGGTCTGTTAGACAGCTGGTGTGTGTTTCCCTGGGCACTTCGGCATCGACTGCGAGGCTTCCTCTCACAAAAGAGCTTGTGCGTGGCACGTCCTTTTTAGGATGTCTCGCCCGTGCACTTCTGGGTGCGGTAGATTTCTCTAGCCTTCTGATGGGCACGAGCGCTGTGTGACGTGTTTGGGCTTTCAGCACGCTCAGGCAGCGCTCGTGGATGATTCATGTTTTTAATGCAGGAACATGATCATCTCGGTGTTACGGTCAAGACTCCGTGAACTCCGTGCTGATGCCGGAGCGAGAGTCCCCTCTGCGGTCTCTACGGGAGGCTGCACTTTGGCTGGTAGCCAGGGTGACCTGAGGGTGACGGTGTGGAACAAAGCTCCGACGCTCATGCCATGCGATATGCGGGACGTCGAGCGAACACGTTTCCTCGATGCCCCCATATCCCAGGATGGGCTATTCGGCGGAGAGGTTGAGAGCTTCGCCCAACAGTTCTCAGCCGCCCAGAAGCAGACTGAGGCCATTAAGTTTATACTGCCCCGGCGGTCCGCTGCTGCCTCCACCCAGCCGCCCGCGCAGTTGCCTCAGCCTGCTCGCCGCCGACGCCCTCCTGCAGTTCCCTCAACCTACCCACCCAAGCAGCAGCCTCCACCCAGGCCGCGCAGAGGTAACTGCAGGAAGGCGCCCCAGTCCGCTCCAGCCGGCTAAGCGGCGCTCCTGACGCGGACAGCTCAGGGATGGGCAGTTCTTTCCGGGAGACGGCAGCAGGGCTGCTCCTTCTGTTCAAAGAATCTTTTGTTCAGCTGCTTGCCCCCAGGTCAGCAGCTCCCTAATGTGGTTAAAGAAAGAACTGACAATCCCATCCCTGAGCAGCCAGAGACCGGCGATGACAGTGTGCGCCACCCCCGCTTCCGAGCATTGCTGAAGGGTCAACATGTGCTAGTCATTACAGACAATACGGCCGTTGTAGCGTACATCAACCACCAGGGGCAGTCTACGCTCCCGCCGTATGTCTCAACTCGCCCACCATCTCGTTCTATGGAGTCAGAAGAACCTGAGGTCCCTTCGTGCTGTCCATATTCCGGGAGTCCTGAACCGTGCAGCCGACGAGCTCTCACGGTCTCAGCCACTGCCGGGAGAATGGACAGCACGGTCCAGCTGATTTGGGAACAGTTCGGGGACACGCAGGTAGATCTGTTTGCCTCCCACGACTCTTCCCACTGCAGCCTGTTCTATTCCCTGACCGAGGGCACGCTCGGCACGGATGCACTGGCGCACAGCTGGCCGTGGGGCCTATGCAAATATGTGTTCCCCCCAGTGAGCCTTCTTGCACAATTCCTGTGCAAGGTCAGGGAGAACAAGGAGCAGGTCCTTCTGGTCGCCCCGTATTGGCACGGACGGACCTGGTTCCCCGAACTTGTACTCCTTGCGACAGCCCCTCCCTGGCCCATTCCTCTAAGACCGGACCTCCTTACTCAGAGATGGGGCACCCTATGGCACCCGCGTCCCGATCTGTGGAACCTCCACGTGTGGCTCCTGGATGGGACGTGGCAGGTTTGAGTAGCCTGCCACCTGCGGTGGTCGCTACCATCACTTCCGCTAGGGCAGAGTCCATTCGGCATGCTTATGCATTGAAGTGGAACCTCTTCGTCACCTGGTGCTCTTCTCACCAAGAAGACCCCTGGAAATGCCGATCGGGTCTGTGCTCTCGTTCCTCCAAGAGGGGTTGGAGCAAAGGCTGTCTCCCTCCACCCTCAAAGTTTATGTGGCCACAATATCTGCCCACCACGATCTCTTGGAGAACAAAAAGGTAAGTCAGCACGACCTGATCATCAGGTTCCTGAGGGGAGCGAGGAGACTGAACCCTCCTTGCTCTCCTCTTGGGACCTCTCAGTAGTTTTAGATGCTCTGCAGAGGCCTCCCTTTGAGCCTTTACAGTTAAAGGATCTTAAATATTTGTCAATGAAGACAGCGATCCTGACTGCATTGGCCTCCTTTAAGAGGGTCGGGGACCTGCAGGCATTTTCGGTTGACGAAGCATGCCTGGAATTCGGGCCAGCCTACTCTCACGTGATCCTGAGACCCTGGCCTGGATATGTGCCCAAGGTTCCCACCACTCCGTTCAAAGACCAGGTGGTGAACCTGCAAGCGCTGCCCATGGAGGGGGCAGACCCAGCCATGGCATTGCTCTGTCCAGTACGTGCCCTTCGCGCTTACGTAGACAGGAGGCAATGTTTCAGGACCTCAGACCAGCTCTTTGTCTGTTATGGTGGAGAGCGGAAGGGAAGAGCTCTCTCAAAGCAAAGGCTGTCTCACTGGATAGTGGACACCATTGTTTTGGCTTACCAGCAGCAAGGTCGACCATGTCCACTTGGGGTTAGGGCACACTCCACTAGGCCTCCTCTTGGGCTCTAGCGCATGGCGCCTCGCTAACAGACATCTGCAGAGCTGCAGGCTGGGCGACACCGAACACATTCGCTAGATTCTACAATCTCCGAGTGGAGCCAGTGTCCAACTATGTACTCACCCCCCCGAGGGGCCGGTAATCGGCCAGGCTCAGGTGTCTTCACTTGTTCGCCATTTCACTCCACGGACTGGATATGTGCAATATTTCTCCTCAGGTGAGCTCCCCGAGAGCCCTAAGCTCCTCCAGCACTGCTTACGTCGATACCTATGTGTCTGCCCTCTAATGAGCCCAGACCCTCGTGTCCGGCCAGGTGCCCCGTGTGCATGGTTCCCCTCCGACGACCCCCACACGTGTATTTCCACCGTAAGCCTCCGCAGTGAGCAGGTGTCTTTCCCTTGGCAAGTCCCTGCCACCCCTGGGGTTAAAAATCCACCTTCGGCTGGTTCTCTAGAGTTTTCCCATATGCAACCCTCAGCGGGTCATATGTGTACTCTCTAAGTCCTCCCTACGGGCAGGCATCTTTGCATACCTCCACTGGAATATGCCTCCCAGTGTACCTTGGTATTCCTGTGATAAGTGGGAGTCCCTTGTCCATACTAGTCTTACGACAGGGAACTCGCACTTACGCAGGGCACTGGAAGACAGCTGAGTGGCGTGATTATATTGGGACCCCCATGCGTTAGTCACTAACGTACGTCGTACTGACTGAACGAAAGGGAACGTCTCGGTTACGGATGTAACCCTCGTTCCCTGAGGAGGGAACGGAGACGTAACGTCCCGTTGCCACTTCAGCTGTGCTACCTGGAACGCAGGAGTTCAGTCTTGGCTCCTCAGCAGGTAACATAATTCGATATTGCCACCACGTACTTCCTCTTATACTCACGTGGTGAGGCGGAGTTACGTATGCAAATTCCGCATGCCCATGGCATTGGCACGCCATTGGGCGTTTTCTAAGTGCTCGAAGATGATAGGCTTCTAAGCGAAACCACCATTCTTTAGTCACTAACGTACGTCTCCGTTCCCTCCTCAGGGAATGAGGGTTACATCCGTAACCGAGACGTTTTGTCAAAACGTGCATTAAGCAATGGTTTTATCGCTTGTTACTGCTGCTTTTTTACCTGTGTTTAGATCCGGAGATTCTGTACTCTTTCAGAAGATGCATAGTAGCGCCCCCCACTGTATAAGCATTTTTTAATGTGGCTAGCGTATTTTTCGAATTGTTTTCAATGGGAGCACTGAATTTTTAAAACGGCATGAGTAACAAGGCGCTGGGCGTCTATTTCACACTCAAGCTGTGAGTGCTCTGCGTTTTTTACCGGTCGCTGAGAGTTGAAGAATGTTTAGCTTTGGGTAAAATTGGCACTGCCAAAACGTTCTCAAGTGCCCACAGCTAGGAGTTTTCAGCAGAGCGCCTAGCATTTTCAACTGGCTAAAACGCTTTAGTGGAAACGCAGCCTGTAAAGGCCAATTCACACCGCACAGACAAACACCAACACACACCAAGTTAGTAGATGGGTTTACAATTTTATAAAAAATAACTGTCATGTTCACACTGCCCCGGCAGACACCAACAAACACTGATTGAACATGTTCAGTCAGGTGACAACAAACCCTGACCAACTCCAACAGATGTCGACAGGTATAACACACAGATCCAACACAGATCCTTGTCTGTGCGGTGTGAACTGGCTTTAACAGTGGAAACACAGAAAGCCGTAAAATTCTGTCAATGGCGTAGAAAGAGTTAAAGGGGTTATATCATGAGGAATCAAGTTTTCCTTAATCTTTTGAGGTAAGAGTTCATTGTACTTTGAAAGAATACTACAGGCTGCAAAAATGGCTTGTTACATATGACCGTCCATATTTACATATTACTGATGCCTACACGGTGTTCAGAAGGGACCAGTGTTGCAGTCAATGAATAGGGTAATATGAGAAACTGAAGTGTATTTCATTTATTTATTTGTATTTAATTAATTTGTTTTTACAAGATCTCTGATCTTAATAGTTTGTACAGCACAAGTCTGCCCAGATTGTTCTGTAGTCTTGTGACAAGAGTTTTTTTGTTGGGCATCAAGGGATTTATTTGGTAAAGTGTTTCAATCGTAGTTTATACACATCTTCTTATCGGATAAAAAAAATTAGGAATTGAGCGCATTTTTAGAATTTATGCACTTCTTGACATTTCAATGCAATTTTTTTTGTGATATACCAAAATGTGCATAAAAATAAGTTGATGGAATAACACAGGCTTTGCAAAGAGGCTTTAATTGAATCTTTTGGAAGCTATCCCTAAAATGTATATTCTGTCATCATTTAATCGTCCCCATGTCGTTCCAGGCTTCTTCTTTTTTTCTGGGGAACACAAAAGATTTTAAAACAGCTTTGGTGTCCATTGATTGTATGCCTCTATGTGCTGTGCCGTGCAGGCAGTGTGTTCACTCATTAGACGTGAAGGCTGCTATTGTCAGCTTGTGTTCTCAGGGCTTTTTGTACATGAACGAGTGTGGCGTAAGCAACAATGCTTGATCCCTCATCCTTATTTACAGTAACATCATGCAGAAATGGCTTGTGTGCATCACCAACGCAGGATTTAATACAAACTACAAAATACAAACTTCCTGCCTAAAGGTTTTTAAGGTATGATAAAAAACTGTTTATCCACTGTGCGAGTCCTTGTCGCTGATGTCCTGCTGTCACATCTTTTACTCCTCCTCTCTTGCTTTATCCTTTGTTCTCAGGCTGACCTTACACATTCCCTCTTAATACACTCCTGTCATTTCTCCTTATTTTCAACTCTCCTCTCCTGCCTCACAAGGGCCATCTGGACCAGCGGCTCTGATAACACAAACTCCACATGCGCTCCTCTGCAGCATCACACTGACTGATAAAATGCACAGCTCTCGTGGATTAGCTCATCGATCTGCTCTAATCAATCCCACAGTCCAACAGTGTGCAGGAAACTATCAGAGATTTTTTTGGGGCGTGGATGTGCAATTCACAGTAGAGCTCAAAATGACACTTTCATTCCAATGTGCATGATTTGATATATTTGTATGTTACTCTATTTTGATAAACAACTGTATAAAAGTAAAAAAGCACAATCTCGGCACTAGGGATGTTAATCTCGGCACTAGGGATGTGTCCAAAGATTAATTCTTATTTGAAAGGCACACATAATAACTTACAATGAATTACAAAATGAATTTTAAAAAAATTACAAATTTAAATATATATATATATATACTCACCTAAAGGATTATTAGGAACACCTGTTCAATTTCTTATTAATGCAATTATCTAATCAACCAATCACATGGCAGTTGCTTCAATGCATTTAGGGGTGTGATCCTGGTCAAGACAATCTTCTGAACTCCAAACGTAATGTCAGAATGGGAAAGAAAGGTGATTTAAGCAATTTTGAGTGTGGCATGGTTGTTGGTGCCAGACGGGCCGGTCTGAGTATTTCACAATCTGCTCAGTTACTGGGATTCACGCACAACCATTTCTAGGGTTTACAAAGAATGGTGTGAAAAGGGAAAAACATCCAGTATGCGGCAGTCCTGTGGGCGAAAACGCCTTGTTGATGCTAGAGGTCAGAGGAGAATGGGCCGACTGATTCAAGTTGATAGAAGAGCAACTTTGACTGAAATAAATACTCGTTACAACCGAGGTATACAGCAAAGCATTTGTGAAGCCACAACACGCACAACCTTGAGGCGGATGGGCTACAACAGCAGAAGACCCCACCGGGTACCACTCATCTCCACTACAAATAGGAAAAAGAGGCTACAATTTTCACAAGCTCACCAAAATTGGACAGTTGAAGACGGAAAAATGTTGCTTGGTCTGATGAGTCTCGATTTCTGTTGAGAAATTCAGATGGTAGAGTCAGAATTTGGACAATGGACAATGTTTATATATATATATATATATATATATATATATATATATATATATATATATATATATATATATATATATATATATATATATATATATATATATATATATATATATATATATATATATATATATATATATAATTTTTTTTTTCATTTATTTACACTAATTGATAAAGTGACATTTTTAATAAACATACACTGCCAAAAATTTTGGGATGCCTGCCTTTACATGCACATGAACTTTAATCCCATTCTTAATCTGTAGGGTTTAATATGGAGTTGGGCCACCCATTGCAGCTATAACAGCTTCAACTCTTCTGGGAAGGCTTTCCACAAGGTGTAGGAGTGTGTTTATGGAATTTTTTGATCATTCTTCTAGAAGCGCATTTGTGAGGTGAGGCACTGATATTAGACGAGAAGGCCTAGCTCTCAGTCTCCGCTCTAATTCAGGACTCTGTGCAGGCCAGTCAAGTTCCTCCACACCAAACTCGCTCATCCATGTCATTATGGACCTTGCTTTGTGCACTGGTGCGCAGTCATGTTGGAACAGGAAGGGGCCATCCCCAAACTGTTCCCACAAAGTTGGGAGCATGAAATTGTTCAAAATGTCTTGGTATGCTGAAGCATTAAGAGTTCCTTTCACTGGAACTAAGGGTCCAAGCTCAACCCCTGAAAAACAACCCCACATCATAATCCCCCCCCCTCCACCAAACTTTACACTTGGCACAATGAAGTCAGTTAAGTACCGTTCTCCTGGTAACCGTCAAACCCAGACTCGTCCATCGGATTGCCAGACAGAGAAGGGTGATTGGTCTCTCCAGAGAACACATCTCCACTGCTCTAGAGTCCAGTGGTGGCATGCTTTACTCTACTGCATCCGACGCTTTGCATTGCACTTGGTGATGTAAGGCTTGGATGCAGCTGCTCGGCCATAGAAACCCATTCCATGAAGCTCTCTACACACTGTTCTCGAGCTAATCTGAAGGCCACACAAAGTTTGGAGGTCTGTAGCTATTGACTGCAGAAATGTGCTGACCCTGCTCTGTGATTTCACGTTGCCTACCATTTTGTTGCTGAATTGCTGTTGTTCCCAGTTGCTTCTACTTTGTTATAATACCAAACCGTTTACCATGGAATATTTAGTAGTGAGGAAATTTCACGAATCACGGTACCACGCTTGAATTCACTGAGCTCCAGAGAGCAACCCATTCTTTCAAAAATGTTTGTAAAAGCGTCTGCATGCCTAGGTGCTTGATTCTATACACCTTTTGCCATGGAAGTGATTGGAACACCTCAATTCAATGATTTGGGGGGTTGTCCCAATACTTTTGGCAATATAGTGTAGGTAAAATAATGGCAAGTTCTGTTTCAAGCAGAACCTTTCCACAGTTTTCTTGGGGGTGCTAAGAGGGGGCTTAACAGTTCAAGGGGGAGTGGGGGCTGAGAATTTCTTTGCATCAATAAATTAAATATTATGCATTTATTGCATTTTATTTAATTTTCTTTTTTTTTTTTTTTATCTTAAAACTATACATTTAAAAGGTCACTTTGTAAAGTGCGCATTTATTAAACAAATGTAATACATTTCTCTGATCTTTATCATGTGTTATGTCATACTCTTTGAATAAATAACAGTTTATTGAAACCTTAAGCCACCAAAGTAGCTACTCACCAATAGCAGATTACAAGAAGACAATAAGTCTGTTTTTATATGTTGAGCTATTCAGAGATGTGCTAGAAGTCTGCAGACTTTTGCTTCATTTTTAATATCCCTCCATTATGATCACTCTTGATATGGAGCTTAATATTATAGCTATTCGCTAATGTGCACCATACCTATGCATAGCCTAGTTGACTCCTTTCCCTAATCAAGACCATTTTTTATACATGTATGCATATTGAAAAAGGTTGGAAAAAGCTATACGCGCCAAAATAGCTAATCAAATCGATCTCTCTGTGCTCTCAAAATGCTTCAATTTTGCAATAAACTTAAAATATATATATTTTTATACATAGAATCAATATTTGTAAATGAGAAGTTATATATTTCTCCATTGTTTTAATTAAATTATGCTTAGGATTGTAGTTCTTTCCCTCACCAAAAGCATTAAGTACACAGTCTTCAATACCTTTGTCTTTTGTTTCCAGATTTTCAAAACTTTTTTTCTTCAAATCAAAGTTTGTAGTTGTATTTGACCTCGTAGCTGATTGGCTTGGTTCATGTCTTGCAATGTTTTATTAATGTGCCCAAAGTGTGCCCAAATGTGTTCAAAGATTTTGGTAAAAAGTTGGTTTTGCATGCACAAAAGAAAGCTGCCCAGAGGTGTTTAAAATATGGCCGCAGAGTGAACTGACTTGAAAGGGACTTCTGTTGAAGGTGAGTCATGATTAAAATACATGAAAAAAATATGTAGACAGACATACATAGAGATCTGCAGATTGAAAACGCTCACAAAAATTATTTTAGATCAGAACGAGGGTTGTGTGCGCATGTGTGAGTGTAATAGAAAGAGAAGAGTTGATTGATTTGTGGGCTTTAAATAAACACAGGGTCTCATCTCCAGCTGGGTCGTTGTTCCGAGCCTGCAGAACTGTCAATCATGCAACACCTCCTGCTCTTTAGCTACAGAGAGAAGCGCAGCTGTGTGCATGTCTGGTTCAATAGCAAGTGACAGGTCGACAGACAGACAGACACACAGACAGACAGACACACAGACAGGTAATCTAAAGCAGCAGTTCAAAGAGAAAATGCTGTGCTTTGTAGACTTTGCTATGATGTATGACGCCTCCTTTCTTTTTCCTCAGCTCTCGAAATAATAACATGATGGTATATAAGAATAGATTTCCATCATAAGTTTATCTAGGGAAGTGCTCCCTAATTAGTGGACTGCAGACCAGATTTGGTTCCAGCGAACTGTGTAGACAGTGAAAAGGAAGCATACTTAAAAAAGGAGTAGGCTTCTGTAATAGTTTACAGTATAAATTTGACCTTTTGTACGTGAACAGCTATGACCTGGAATATTTTCCCTTCACCTGTCGTTTACTTGACTCAGATGAATACGGATGAATCTGAGAATGAAATGTGGTCTACAGATGAGATCTTATATGGAGAGAAGCCATCATCGCTGTACACATGGCTACATAAACCAACAGATTTGAGCATGTCTGTGTGATGTAAAGCTTCAGAGAGTTATCTGTGACCTCTGACCCTAATTCAGCTCCATTAGCGTCTCATGCACATTGAGAGAAAGAGACAAACACTCAAACTCCTGTCAGTGTGGAGTCATTGGCAATTTCAACCAATTTATCTTGCGGTTTAGAAGGAGCAGCGGGAGGTGGAAATTGTTCCTGCTTAACCGTTTCTCTTTTCTTCCCTCCATCCAAATCTTTTCTTCTCTGTACTGTTCTCTCTTTCTCCGTTCAATGTGCTGTAATCTCATACAATGAGCTTACCTGTACCTAGTGAGGTGGTGAATGGCTTTCTCTCTTTTAAAAATCAGTTTGACTGGTCATGCTGGGCCGCCACACTTCATTAACTACAATGCTTTGCCTTGCTGTGTGTGTGAAGGCTAAGACAGACAGACAGGTTGAGAAAGCTTTTTCCTATATATTTGATCTTTTGCTTTCTTTCTCAGTGTTTCTCAACACATCTGTTTTGTTAGAGAGGAGGTGCTTAAATGCAGAGATTCATTATCAGAGGAGACGATTCAAGACAACAAATGTCTTTTTGGCTCTTTCTGACTTGGAATTTGTTTTTGACAGCTGTCAGGAAGCAATGTTTTATTAGTATTTGAATCATTGTAGTCTTCAACCTATGTGTCTGTGTCCTGTGTATTATATTATAATTATAGTTATTATAAGAGACCACATGAAATGAGGAACCACCACTGATGCCTGTTAATATTAGTATCAATTTAGCATATTTTCCCTGAGATCTACTTATAATGTTAGTCAAGATTTTTGTACTACAAATCAAAATTTTACACTGGAAGTTTTGTTCCTGAATGAATTAGTGTGTTTGAACTAAACAGTTAACTAAATGATTTAATGACTGACTCCCATAGACAGTCACTTGTTTTGTTCCTGAATGAATTGGTGTGTTTAAATGAGTCGTTGTGAATTAATCCAGGGCTGAATCCGAAATCGCCTCCTACACCCTTAAATAGGGCACTATTTGAGGGGACAGCCATTTGTAGTGGCGTCTAAAACCATAGTGGACATTATTGAGTGCACTCATTCAATCCCACATTGCACCGCAATAACGAGTGTACAGCCAATGTACACACAGCGGCTGTCCGACTTCACAACACTTGTTTTCATTCACTCCTTCAAGTGAACTATATTAGTGGACTAACGTAGGGAATAGTTGGGTTTAGGGGGCGATTTCGTATTCAGCACTCGTGTTAAAAACTGAGGCCTACGCACCTCAATCGACAACAACAAAAGGCATAAAACAATCAGAGAAGAACAGCTGGACAGACTCGAGGGCGGAAAACATGACAAAAACTCCAAAAAACAACAGCTTGGGCTGTCAATGTTTTTAACGACTGGATTAAGGCCAAAATACGTCTGTGGACAAAGTAGAGAGAGAGGGGGCAGATGCTTTAAATACCCCGCTGCGGGCGTTCTATGCCATCGTCCGAAACACAGAAAATTCCAAGTTTTCTCTCCCTAAGAGCTGGACTGAACCGCAATATAGCCAAATACAACATCGTTGGGTAATCGGAATTCAAGTCATCCAACAACGTATTCAGGGCCGTCCTCAAAAGGTTTCGCAAGGCCGGGAAAGACTCCAGTTCTCATCATCCTCCCATTTCGACCGCTGAAATGGAGCGCATTCGTAACTCTCCGTATCAGTCACCAGATACAGCAGCCGGGCTGGTTCGCAAGGTCTGGTTTGACATTCAGCTGAACCTGGCGTGAAGGAAATCGAGAGTTAAGAAAGCATTCATTCGTCATTAAAAAAGATGAAAATGGTGATGAATATATTTGCTTGTCTTATAATGTCTTATACCAGGACTGTTACCGAGGATTCATGTTTGCCAATCCAGGTGACCCCCTTTTCCCAGTTAAAAGTTCCACAAAGTACATCACCAAATGCCCACCTGATGCCATATCCTTCTATCGTCACCCACTGTAAGCCCCACAGTTGAGCTTGACAGGAGAGAATGCTGGTATTCCCACGAACCGATTGGTGTGAACTATCTCTAAAAAAATATTGCTTCCGCACATCAGCGAGGCAGTCGGATTAGGGCTGGAGAGCAAGCAGATCATGTAGGTCACAGGGCACAAGTGTGAAACAAGCCTGAGAAGCTACTGGGCACCTTGGGCAAAAGAAAGAGAAGGAAGATAAGCAGGTCCAGGTGCCGGGGCTGTTTGCTGTTTTAGTGGTCACACTGGACACAGTTGGCATTTCTTAAAATTTTAACTCAACATACATTACTTTGTGGGTTTCTCCTCAAAAATTGTTTATTATCTTTTATTGTTTTTACAATAAAAACTACTTAGCCTTACCCTCCGATTTTGCTGAAGTGTTTTCCTGCAAGGGGTGTTTATCACTGTCACCATCGGAAATTACACCTGACAGAGACGTTTCACCAATTATGCTGATGATGCATTCATCACAGATGGATACGCCCGATGATGGTGGTCCTCCAGTTTGTGCAAGATTTTTTCTCGACATGAAGCTTGAGAGTAAAGAACGCATGGGTAATTAAACCATGTGTTTTTTACTCTCAAGCTTCATGTCGAACCATTTCCTTTTCACTTCTTGAACCGTTCAATTAACAGATGAAACTGCATTAACTGCATCTGTAGTTTGCCAAGCCTCCTTTTTTCTAGATCCTGATATGCCACTGTGTACACTTGTAAATTAACTGTTGCGTTTTGAATGTACTTCAACCAATAAAGCTTCTATTTCCGCGTCAGAATTTTTTTTGAAGACTTGAAATAAATGTTGTTGAAATAAGGCCCAATAACCTGAATAATGTCTTGAAATAAATCATCTGGTCTAGATGTCCCGAAACCTGCTTAACACTACATCATTCTTAAGTTATACCTTAAGGTGTATCTTAACGTTAATACTGTATCTGCTGGCGGCTCTTTTCTTTCAGTCTTTTTTCTCAGCTATAGTAGGCCTAGCTGTTGATTATGTTTTGCGCGTTGCGCCTTTATTGAGTAGGTCATCCAATAACAGAAATTTGTAATTTATACCAATAATGTGATGCGGGCAATTAACCCTGATTGTGGAGTAGGCTAAATGAAGACAGTTGCAAAATATATTATTTATAATGCCAGTTAGTGTAGTGGGTTGATTCATAATATGTTTGAGCATGAGAGGTTGCGGGTTCGCACAATCATTTCAAAATTATATAAAATATCCACAGTTGGATTTAATTTGCAATTTGGATTATATTTATAAGATCGCAGGAGTCCTGATAAATGTAATTTCAACTATTTCTGAAGTGCTTCTTTTATAAAGAACACAACGCAGTTAAACTTCCCCTGCATAGAGTGAATTACCGATTTCTGAGCCATTGATAAACCAATTCAACACCGCCGTCACGGATAGCACCTGGTAACGTCAAACTTAAAGGGATAGTTCACCCAAAAATTTTAATTAGCCCATAATTGACTCACTCTCAAGTCATCCAAGGTGTATATGACCTTCTTTCAGATTAATAAAATCTGAGTTATATTAAAAATGTTCTGGCTATAAGCATTATAATAGCAGTAATAGTTGCTCTGTTTTTGAAGTCCATAAAAAATGCATCTGTCCGTCAAATAATGTGCTCCACGCAGCTCCAGGGTGTTAATTAAGGCCTTCTGAAGCGAATTGATGCGTTTGTTTAAGAAAAATATCCATATTTAAACATTTATTTAATTTTTTTCTATGGCTCTGCATCAGCCGTCCCTGCACCATCACTTCCGGCAAATAAGGTCAAAATACATGCAAAATACCGGCGCAATCATAAATGTATACATAGATTACTCATTAGTGCCTGCACGGATCGGTCGATTGAGGCATCTACGTTTATATATCTTTGATCACGCCAGTATTTTGACCTTATTCGCCGGAAGTTATGGCGCTGGGAATACTAGATGACATTCGTCTGATAAGAGGTAAAAAATAACATAAATACTGTTCGGTTTCTCGCAGAAACTGATTGATCGTTTCGTGTCTTAAGACATCAGTTCATATGTCTATGTGTTTTTACTCTCATTGCTCTCATACTCTAAAATATCCCCATTGACATGCATTATACGACTATCACATTGCAACGGTTGGAGTTAAAAATCTTCATTTGTGTTCTACTGAAGAAACAAAGACACCTACATCTTGGATGCCCTGGGCGTAAGCAGAAAAACATAAAAATTTAGTTTTTGGGTGAACTATCCCTTTAAGAAGGTATACTTAAAGCATCCTCTTAAGGGTATAGTTTCGGGTGAACACACCTAGAAATGGTTATGCCTTTAGAGTCTTCGTAGCGCGCTAAGAGACAACGTTGTCAGGAAATGCAGCCATGAACAATGTATTGAGGTGTGGTAACCGTAGTATAAGCAGAATCATTAGAAAAATAATGCACATCCGCTTTGGGTTGTGACAGCATTCCAACTTCAGGTGTGCTTTATTTTTCTAATAATTCAATGGCCCATCGTCAATTATTCCTTACTTAAACATCAAAGTTTCGCTCACATGCTCAAACATTCACAGTGTGATGCAAACAGTGTAAAGTCCCAGTGCTGGTGTTGTGTATTAGCATTCAAATTCACTCATATTAGCCAATCAAATCTGAAGACCAGAAGAAACGTCTCGGTTACGTATGTAGCCCTCGTTCCCTGAGGAGGGAACGGAGACGTAACTTTAGTGACTAACGAATGGGGGTTTACAATTACCTTCTAACAACGCCCAATGGCAGTGCCAATGCCATGGGCATGCGGAATTTGCATGCGTAACTCCGCCCCACCGTGTGGGTATATAAGGAAGTACGCTGGCAACATCGCATTATGTTATCTGCTGTGGAGCCAAGACTGAACTCCCGGCCGTTCCAGCAGCTCAGCGGATGTGGCAAAGGGACGTTACGTCTCCGTTCCCTCTTTAGGGAACGAGGGTTACATACGTAACCGAGACGTTCCCTTTCGTTCAGTCACTACGACGTAACGTTAGTGACTAACGAATGGGGGTCCCAATACAGTGACGCCACTCGGCTGTCTTCCAGTGCCAGTGTGAGTACACTGTCGTAAGACTAGTACGGACTCCCACTTAACACAGGAATACCAAGGTACACTGGGAAGCATATTCCAGTGGAGATATGCCAAAATGCCTACCCGTAGGGAGGACTTAGAGAGTACACATATGACCCACTAAGGACTGCATATGGGAAACTCTGGGGTACCAGCCGAAGGTGGATTTTTAACCCCAGGGATGGCAGGGACTTGCCAAGGGAAAGACACCTGCTCACTAAAGAGGCTTACGGTAGAGATACACGTGTGGGGGTCGCCGGAGGGGAACCATGCACACGGGGCACCTGGCCGGACACGAGGGTCTGGGCTCGACAGGGCAGACTTACTGGTGTCGGCGTCGACAGTGCTGGAGGAACTCAGGGCTTTCGGGAAGCTCACCTGAGGAAAATATTGCACGTATCCAGTCCGTGGAGTGGAATGGCGAGCAAGCGAAGACACCTGAGCCTAGTCCATTACTGGTCACTAGTAGAGGCGAGTACCTAGTCGGACACAGGCTCCACTCTGAGATTGTAAAACCTGGCGAATGTGTTAGGTGTCGCCCAGCGTGCAGCTCTATAGATGTCTGTTAGCGAGGCTCCATGCGCTAGAGCCCAAGAGGAGGCCACACTCCGGGTGGAGTGGGCCCTAACCCCAAGGGGACATGGTCGACCTTGCTGCTGGTAAGCCAAAACAATGGTGTCCAATATCCAGAGAGACAGCCTTTGCTTTGAGAGAGCTCTTCCCTTCCGCTCTCCACCATAACAGACAAAGAGCTAGTCTGAGGTCCTGAAACACTGTGTCCTGTCTACGTAAGTGCTGAGAGCGCGGACTGGACAGAGCAATGCCAAGGCTGGGTCTGCCCCCTCCAAGGGCAGCACTTGCAGGTTCACCACCTGGTCTCTGAACGGAGTGGTGGGAACCTTGGGCACATATCCGGGCCGGGGTCTCAGGATCACGTAAGAGTTGGCCGGTCCGAACTCCAGGCATGCTTCGTCAACCGAAAATGCCTGCAGGTCCCCGACCCTCTTAAAGGAGGCCAATGCAGTCAGGATCGCTGTCTTCATTGACAAATATTTAAGATCCTTTAACTGTAAAGGCTCAAAGGGAGGCCTCTGCAGAGCATCTAAAACTACTGAGAGGTCCCAAGAGGAGAGCAAGGAGGATTCAGTCTCCGAACTCCAGGCACGCTTTGTCAACCGAAAATGGGGGACCTACCCTCTTGATGGAGGCCAATGCTCCGCCCTTAGGTCACCCTGGCCACCAGCCAAAGTACCACCTCTCTCGGAGACGGTAGATTGGGGTGTGGCAGAGGGGACTCGGCCGCAACATCGTGAGGGTCACGTTCCCGCAGTGGGAACATGACACATCCACAAACACTGCCCGAACGTGCTGAAGCCCAAACACATCAAGCAGTGAATGTGCCCATAGACAGCAACGGAGATCAATCGCACCCGGAAGTGCACGGCGAACCGTCTTGAAAAAGACGTGCCACGCGCAAGCTCTTTTTGTGAGAGGAAAGCTCTGCAGAGTGCCGAAACGCCCAGGGAAAACACACACAGCTGTTGCAGATCACTGCACAGATCAGCAGGCAGGCAATGTGAGATCGCTGGAACGCGCCGTCACACCAACACCCTGACTTGACTTGACTTGGGCGGAGTTACGCATGCAAATTCCGCATTCCTATGGCATTGGCACTGCCATTGGGCGTTGTTAGACTCCTAGAAGGTAATTGGCTTCTAAGCGAAACCCCCATTCGTTAGTCACTAACGTTACGTTGTAGTGACTGAACGAAAGGGAACTGGTTTTGTTTTGAATTTTTAACTTTTTTAACTGTTGGCCTCAGAATATCAAGGAAAATTATTTTTTCTCATGGCCCCATTAAAGTGGTAAAATCCTCAGTCAAACAATTCTGGAAGATAGTCAGAGCTACTCTGAAGATAGACAGATTTCAGAGTAGCTCTGCAGATTGTGCCATCAGTCAGGACAAGGTTGGGTTACAGTTGAGTATTTCTCATCCTTAGCACATCATCCTGATACTTTGAGCAAGAGGGCTACTTAGTCCAATGAGGATAGGTAAGAGTGTGTGGGTGAGGAACATATAAAGTATTTTTTGTGTGCGGGTGAGTGGTTGAGTGGCCTATAGAGTATTTTTCAGATAAAAGGGAGAATATTTGGGATGAATTTAAAGACGCTGAAGAGCTTAGAGATCACAATAGTTTAAAGAGAGGGCAGATGGCTGAAGGTTACAACAAAGAAAGAAAATGGAGCGAACAGTTTTGAAAGTGCCCTCAAAAAGAGTGATGTAAGAGATAAGAGAGGGCATATGTTGTCATGCAGGGAGACTTTCTGGAGACTGCATGTTCATGCCATGTTAGGGCATTAAAAATATAGAGCGATATGACTTCTCAGCTGTTTGTTCATCACTAAAGTGCCTCAAGCCGTCTGTATTTTCAGGGCAGATCAACTGTGTGTGAGTCTAAACTCTTTCTGACTCTGACTTTCAGTGCCCGCTTGTTTTGTTTTATTGCAGCCATTATGGTACATTATGGTTTCCATGTCAACTGTGGCCGTTCCCCACATGCTAACAATTGACCACGAGCAACATGACCCATTTGGCTAAATTTGAGTGAATCAGGGACATATGCCGGAGCTTTATACTGATTTGTGAAGACCCCAAGGAAAAATACCTGGAGAGATCTCAACAACTGTTGTTCAACTAGCACCCCGAAAGTTCACAATCTGCCATCAGTGTGCATGGAAACCATGGAAGTTTTTGAGCCAATCACCCGAGCCAAGAAGGCCATGTGACTGGAGCCACAGGAATGATGATGTCATGACAATGCTAATTAAATGAAATATTTGTTTTAATAATGGAACCTATTACACACTTGATTATTATTACCATTAAATGTAATATAATATAAAAAAAATAAATAAAAAAAATATAATATAATATAATAAAAATATAATTGTAATTTTTTTTAAATAATTCAGTAAAATCTAAAATACTTGACAAATTAAATATATTTAACAAATTTTGGATGGTTGTTCATGGAGAAAGTTGCTTTTTAGAGCCCCATGGTGTGGTAGCAGCAGCAGTAATCCAGTGTTATTTTAGTATCATTGATATACTATTATAGTTTTAGTAATTTTGTGTTTTTGTCTCTCTTTTTTTTTAAACCACAAAAAAAAGTCTATATAGTTTATATTACGTTTTAGTTTCATTAGTACTTAAACCTAAAGTATAATGAGAAATGTTGCCTTGGGAAACTAGCTGGAATAAAATTGGAGTAAAACATTGTTTATATATTATTTCAGTGTAAAATTTGTTAAAGGGGTCATATGACGGTTAGAAAAAAAAACATTATTAAAAAGAACATTATTTTGTGTATTTGGTTTAATGCAATCTGTTTACATGGTTTTAGGTTAAAAAAAGTCATTATTTTATACATACCGTACGTTATTGTTGCTCCTCTATGGCCCTCCTTTCTGAAACGCATCGATTTTGAAAATCATTCTGAAAAGCATGGTGTGCTCTGATTGGCCAGCGATCCAGTGCATTGTGATTGGCCCGAATACCTTAAGCGCGTGACAGAAATGTCACGCCCCTTATCATATTTGGAACATCAGCTCCCAAAGCAATATTGACAGGTGATAATGGTTGATGTTGGTACTACCTTATCAATTCAAGCCCGAAAAATGCAGATGACCAAGCTAATTGATTAATGCTACGGGGGGAGAACACTATGTAAACATAAAACCATGTCTGCATTTGTGATCGTAGAAACGACAAACAAGCGCTACTCTATACCGCTCAAAACTCGCGTTTGAATAGTCAGTAGGAAATTCTTAATAAATTAAAGCACACAGGCTGTGTCTGTGAGTCAGAAGCTAAAGAAACACAATAAAGAAAAAGGAAAACAAGAAATCGCATCATATGACCCCTTTAAAATTGATTTTCGTTTTAGTGAACAATAATAACCCTGGTGTGATCTTGACCTCCTCTCTGACCTTAAACCTCTGGTGGTTGTTTTCACCTGTGGGCAGGTGTGTGGTTGAAGGCCACGCGGAGCTGCCGCATGAGAGAAAAGCGGGCGGACTTCGTAGTCGGCTGTCTCGGTGGACGGGTCATCGCTGCGGGGGGACTCGGTAAGTAACTGCAGATGTTGAATAGATTATGCAAATAGGATCAACTGAGCTTAGAAAACTAGGAAAGAAATCTACAAAGCGCAGCACAGGGACTGTCATTTTTCAGAACAACCTGCGGCAGAAACGGCCTCTTAATAAAATGCCATATCAAGCAAATGGATTCATTATGTCAGGTCTTTATGTGCTGCCATGAGTAAGTACTGTGCACTAATGTCACCTAGCAACTAGAATCTACCTCACAGTACATCAACAACAATTTCAGGCCACATCTGAACGACTTTACGAACTCTGCAACCTTCTCTTAGGAAGCAGTCTGCGTAATTTGCATTGATTTTTTTTTTTGCGTGTAGTTCGATCAACATTCCCTTATCCATTTGTTTTATTCATAAGCAGAACTTAGTTTTATTGGAAAGTCAAAGAATCACACTTAGCTTCATTATGAATCAATGAACATGTGAAATCGCTCTGCGACAGCCTGTTCCCTAGACTGACTTGTCTTTAAACTAAATAATTTGTTCATTTGGCTCTTTACGCTCCAGTGAAGAAGCTCTGAAAGTATTTGATCAGTCTCAAATACTGCCTTATTTCTTTCCAGTCTGTTTGTCTGTGGCTACATTACTAGAGGGAGAAAGAGAGATTTCTTCAATAAATGTCAGCTCAAAGAGTGGGCGAGAAATTTCTGCATCTTCCCAAAAACTGATATTTAGGGCAGAGCGTTGCAGATTATACGTGGCACATTTTTATTTAATCTTTTCCTTAGTCTAGAAATAGACAGAATTTCAGGCATCATATGAGCTGATGGAGGATTGTCTGTGTGCGTATTTTCATTATTCATGAATGTGAGAACATCCACATTTGAGCGTCGCACTACTTCCTTATTCACCTGCTCGATCTATCCACTTTTAGTTGTTGTTACCTATTTCTACCCCGTCCCCCCTTCATGTCATCATGTCATGTTGCAGGTGTCTCTTTTCCTCCCTTTGTTTTTAGTGTCACTACTGTTGCTGTTTATTGTTTTATCTGGTGCTGTTTCTGAGCTATTTTTGTGTCTCCTTTCCGTGGTGTTTTTTCTGTCTTTTCATCGTCTTTTTCTTCTGCTCTTCTTTTAACTGCCGTTGTTGGACACTCAGGCTATACAGACTTATGCACACACACACACACACACACACACACACACACACACACACACACACACACACACACACACACACACACACACACACACACACACACACAAATATAGTGATATAACTGCAAGAGATGTTTCATTCCCTATAGCTCCTCATGTCTTTCCAAAATTAATGGCTGCTATTAGGTCCATATTGGAGATTATGTTTGGGAAATTGCTCTTCAGATGATTTGTCCCTCAATCATCTATGGCCTCATTCAAATTTTCTCAGTTATGCCCATATATGCTCATAAATTCATGTATTATAGCATTGTCATTGTAAAGAAATTATTGAATGAACGTGTTTCCAGGGTGAATCTATTAAGGTAATTAGGATAATTAGGATTGATTTACTTAAAGTCAGCTTTGTTTGTCATATTTGAATGATTACATGTTGTCAGAAATTGTCAAAATCAGAATTAATCAAATTCTGATTCTGTCCTTTTTGTCATTCAGGATGACTAATTTTTCACACTCTTCCTTCTAGTCCCATTCACTATAGTCAATGATATGACACTTCTGTGCATTACATGCATGACTGCGTAAAATGCCTCAGTCGCTTAATGTTCTTTTATGTGTCTTGTGAGTTCAGCAAGATGTCACCGTAGACATGAGCAGAGAAATAATTTTAAGTTTTCCATCCTCTCTTTCCACTCTGACGTCTGCTCTCTGTTGTAGCGTGAGAAAACCTGTCATCGTGTTGATGTTTACATCATTACTATCACAACCGATGTAGATACACTGGATATTTACGTCACTCTATGAACAAACAAATCGGTGAATTTTATACGATCATTGTACTTAACAACAACAAAAACACTGAAGAAGCGTTCAGTCGTTCCGCTCGCAAATTCCGCCATGTAAATTGCGAATCCGCCACGGTGCAAGCACAACTGGCTTTTAAAGGGAATGGCAGATGAGACTCTGATTGATTTAATGCATGTTACGCCCAAAACACACCAATGACTCATTAAGAGACTAGGTACAACCCTTTTGGACCATGCGTCTAGCGTCATGACCTTTTTTCCGTCGTTAAACTAGCAAAAGTGGATTCGAACACGCCCTAGGTGCACCTCCGCCGTGCTTCAGACCATGCGCTCAGATCGTTAAAATAGGACCCATTGAGTCATTCGTTCATTCAGTAAGGAAGCAAGTGACTGTATTTATGCATCCCAAAACTGGAAAATGCTGCCTTCGGAGGACATTTCAAGGTAGGAAGTGCATCAAGGCACATCCGATTCCAATGTTAGCTTCACTTCCTGCCTCCTGAGATACCTTCATCTAATGGGTTTTTTTTTGGTTCATTTTAGGTCTGACAGAAAGTAACAGTAATATAAATATAGTAATATAGTATAAATAATATAGATACATATACAGTGAGGAAAATAAGTATTTGAACACCCTGCTATTTTGCAAGTTCTCCCACTTGGAAATTATGGAGGGGTCTGAAATTCTCATCGTAGGTGCATGTCCACTGTGAGAGACATAATCTAAAAAAAAATCCAGAAATCACAATATATGATTTTTTAACTATTTATTTGTATGATAGAGCTGCAAATAAATATTTGAGCACCTGTCTATCAGCTAGAATTCTGACCCTCAAAGACCTGTTAGTCTGCCTTTAAAATGTCCACCTCCACTCCATTTATTATCCTCAATTAGATGCACCTGTTTGAGGTCGTTAGCTGCATAAAGACACCTGTCCACCCCATACAATCAGTAAGAATCCAACTACTAACAAGGCCAAGACCAAAGAGCTGTCCAAAGACACTAGAGACAAAAGTGTACACCTCCACAAGGCTGGAAAGGACTACGGGGAAATTGCCAAGCAGCTTGGTGAAAAAAGGTCCACTGTTGGAGCAATCATTAGAAAATGGAAGAAGCTAAACATGACTGTCAATCTCCCTCCGACTGGGGCTCCATGCAAGATCTCACCTCGTGGGGTCTCAATGATCCTAAGAAAGGTGAGAAATCAGCCCAGAACTACACGGGAGGAGCTGGTCAATGACCCAAAAAGAGCTGGGACCACCGTTTCCAAGGTTACTGTTGGTAATACACTAAGACGTCACGGTTTGAAATCATGCATGGCACGGAAGGTTCCCCTGCTTAAACCAGCACATGTCAAGGCCCGTCATAAGTTTGCCAATGACCATTTGGATGATCCAGAGGAGTCATGGGAGAAAGTCATGTGGTCAGATGAGACCAAAATAGAACTTTTTGGTCATAATTCCACTAAATGTGTTTGGAGGAAGAAGAATGATGAGTACCATCCCAAGAACACCATCCCTACTGTGAAGCATGGGGGTGGTAGCATCATGCTTTGGGGGTGTTTTTCTGCACATGGGACAGGGCGACTGCACTGTATTAAGGAGAGGATGACCGGGGCCCTGTATTGCGAGATTTTGGGGAACAACATCCTTCCCTCAGTTAGAGCATTGAAGATGGGTCGAGGCTGGGTCTTCCAACATAACAATGACCCGAAGCACACAGCCAGGATAACCAAGGAGTGGCTCTGTAAGAAGCATATCAATGTTCTGGCATGGCCTAGCCAGTCTCCAGACCTAAACCCAATAGAGAATCTTTGGAGGGAGCTCAAACTCCGTGTTTCTCAGTGACAGGCCAGAAACCTGACTGATCTAGAGATCTGTGTGGAGGAGTGGGCCAAAATCCCTCATGCAGTGTGTGCAAACCTGGTGAAAAACTACAGGAAACGTTTGACCTCTGTAATTGCAAACAAAGGCTACTGTACCAAATATTAACATTGATTTTCTCAGGTGTTCAAATACTTATTTGCAGCTGTATCATACAAGTAAATTGTTTGTTTGTATACAAATAAAAAAAATAAATAACTTGATAATAACTTAATAACTGTAGAAATTCAATATTTGTTTAGTTCTCACCAAAGTTCGCTTTATTTTGCTGTAGATCATTAAACCGTTATGCTGCCTCAGAAGGTACCTTTGTGCGCTTAAGCTGCCTTATAGGCCCATATTACTAACACGGCCTTTAAATAACACAAAAAATACTGTTTTCATTTGCCTCAAAATAGCAACGCGCCAACAAATGTGCCTGAACACACCTTGTTTTCAGACCAGCACGTCCGTGGGCAAACAGATGGGCATACAGATGGGCGTGTGTGCATTTGCTATTTAAACAACATGGCGCTGGACGTGAACATTATAACTGCGTCAGGCTGAAACGAGCAAAAAACACTTGCCTCACGCCTGGCGTTGCATTGCGCCAGGTGTATGAAAGGGCCCATTGACTCCTGATGCGTTCAAAGCCACAGATTCGTTCACGAAACACTGCTGTGTTGCAGTTCTGCTGTGGCCTTTGTTGGAACTATTATATTATGTATTTGACCTTTTACAGCATTTTGCCTGTTAGAAATACATGCTCGGTTTTAATGTTATTTTAATGTGGGGTAGAATTAAATGAACAGTATTTTGTTTGCGTACTCCTGTCACCTCACGTACTCCAGTTTGGGAACCACAGCCATAGGTGGTGAGAATTGTCCTGGGAGTGAAATAATTCAGCAAAAATATCTTCTGCAAATCTGCCTTTACAAATGTGTGTTTGTGTGAACATGAGCGCCTGAGGATGCGTAGCAACATGCAGGAGCTCTCGAGCTCTCGACGCATTCGTGACACTTTTGATTACCTCAAGAAGATTCGCCCAAGTGTTTGTTCTACCAGGAAATTATGATAACAATAGTCACCGCACCAGTCTGTCCATATCATCTGCACTTCAATTTGAGTAACCATGGAAACTTAGTGGCAGGTACCGCATGATGGTTTAGGTCTCAGCACCGAAGGCAAAGGAGTGAAAACACCCAGTCTAGTCTAACTGACCCTGGGGAAAAATGAGAAAATGTTCACTGTTCAGTGTGACTGTAGTGTTTGTGCCAGGATTTACTAGGGAAACTTTGTATTTATTTATTTATTTATTTATTTTGCAACATCAGAGGAAAAGTTTCCTGAAGCATAAGCCACAGAATCTGTAGGAGTTACATAATTTGAAGAAATCTACATGGCACCACCTGTTCAAACCTGTTTTAGTCCCAAAACCCACCAGGTGGCAAGTGCTTCATCTGCGAGAAACATCCGCAGTGTGTGTGTGCTGTGAGAGTGAGAGCGCTGTGGATGATGTGTGCTAATGTGGAGAGGGTGTTGTGTTGATTGAATGGCTGGAGAGGCTGTCTAATGTGCATTGCTTTCTGCACAACTGCATGTGACTCCAACTCATATAGGCTGCTCACACTGAAATATTTAATACTAAATGTGGAAATGCTTTGACATGTGGACTGGGAGACTTGTTTACAGTGTTTGACTAACTTTTAGTTCTGGAAGAGCAGTGTGTTTGTATTAGGCCTGTCGCGATTGGTCGATACTACCGGTATTGAGGTATTTTAGTCTGGTATCGTATCAAAGTCATATTTTTGGTATCGTGACAACACTATTCTATATAAAAAGTATTTACTGATATTCTCTTTTTTATGTTGGTTTACAAATTTGTACCTTTTTACATTTTTACTCTTTTAGTTTTACATTTTATCAAGGGCTTGTTTACATTTATACTTTTTTATAGTACACTACTGAAGGCCAACGCTGCAAGTTAAATGAAACAATTTTAAGTAACATTTTTGAAAATTATTGTGATGAATTAGTCGATAGATTAATCGATATAAAAATAGTCGTTAGTGGCAGCCCTAGTTTGTATGTCCCGCTCTCACTCTCTGTTTCTTGAATCACGATGTTATTGGGGGAGGAGCGTTCTCATTCTAGAGAACATATGTTTGGACAAAAATCTGTGTAGTGCAGGATGAGTTATCAATTTTTTTTTGTGCATTTTCTCAAAAGAGACATTTTTTATGCATTTTTTAAATACATTTTAATGCATATATCTGCTAAAAGTTCATTTTAATTTCTATATAATATATATTAATATGATTATTAAAAAATATCACATTGTTTCTGAAATTAAATAATTGGCTTTTATTATTGACATTTGACTGAAGCCCCCCAAAACATGTATATAGTATATGTTTATTAAATACATGAAATAAAAAGAAAGCAGAATGAAACCGTAATATATGTTTTTAATAGAAAAATATGTAAACAAATAAATAAATAATATTTGTATTTAAAACTTAAAATATAATATTTATTAATAGTAATAGTAGTAGTAGTAGTAGTAATACTAATAATAATAATAATAATAAAAGGATAACACTATGAAAATTATGACGAAAATGATTTGTCAACGAAATTAACACTGGGACACACACACACTCTCACTCGCGTCGCGCGGACACACACACTTGTGCCTGGCCCATAATGTTACAAGTCCGATCACGAGTGAACCAATTCAATAACACCTTCTCCACCCTGTGACAGCGTGCTAAGGTATGTAATCAATAGATTTCAAATGATCTGTAATGTTATGCAAAACTAACACATATAAAAAAACATGTTTTAGCCTACTCAGATATTTATCTGTAGAGGCGGCGTCTAGGTCCTGTTACGTAAGAGATCCGCATATTCTGAGAGCTCTCGTTTTTCTGGGCCTGGTGTCAATAAAAGCTTTTCTTTCTAACAAGGAACAAGGAAGTAACTAACAAGGACGTTTTCAGCTCTGAAACTTACAGGATATTCTTATATTACCATGACCTTTTATATATCAAAAGCTCAAGGGAAAGTTGATTTCTCAGTTCATCACCCCTTTAACTAACATTAACAAAGATTAATAGATATTGTAACAAATGTATTGCTCATTGTTAGTTAATGTTCATAAGTGTTACCAATAATATTAATATTTATTTAGCTTATTTAACATGCTATTTAACAAACTTATTTAACTTTAATAGGCATAAAAATAAATGTTGTAAAAAAAATAAAATAAAAATCTGTCAAAAGTCAAATGGACCCCCAAGCACTGAAAGCTTTTGCACTTGCATATAGATTACCTCACATCTCCTGTTAAATGAAAAGGCAACATTTAATATATTTCATGGTTTATATCAAAGCCATTGTTAAATTAAAATCGTCATGCATTGGTTACGCATTTTGAGAACTTCAGAACATATATATTTTCTATGTGTGTTAATTGTGACAATGATTTGTTCTGTGTTGTATTGTGTGCTGTCAGGTAACCAGCCGTCCCCGCTGGCATCAGTGGAGAGTTATAACCAGCTGAAGAGGAGATGGGAACCTGTGGCCCCGTTACCCAGTCCTCGCTGCTCCTGTGCCTCCATTCAGACCCCCAACATGCTGTTCCTCATTGGAGGGGTGTCCCAGGGTCCAAGCAATGCTGTGGAAGCCCTCTGTTTGAAAGAGACCGTCTGACAGACACACACACACACACACACACACTAATGGACAACTATAACAAATCCTCACATGCTGTACTTTCCAGAGTGTAGTCTCTGCAAACACACATACTGATGTCAAGTTGAAATGTGTGTCTCTGGCAAATATTCACAGACTTTCCCCTCAGAGGACGCATCAGCTTTATACTTTGAATGGTGGAGACAATCTACTGGAGCTTGGACAGTGTTCCACACCTCTGAACAGAAGAGTTTTGAACTGGAGATATTCATATTCAACTATATTTATTATAACAATGTATTAATACATATATTTATTAATATATAGAATAACAAATATATACAGCTCTGGTTTCCAGAGCTATATATATTTATAGATAAATATAGATGTGCAGACCTACACAGACAGGCACACGCAACACTCCAGGCGCCTTTGAACTGTACAGCATTTTTTCAGTATAAAAGCAGGGTCATTTTCTGGCAAACTAAAGAGGAACTTAGGGCCATATCCACCACGCTGCCACAGCACCCGTCTGAGGTAGCATGTTTAGCACTTTTTTGTACTATTGACGAACAGAGAATCTTCTGCGCGAGACTTCAGAAGTGGGAGGCGGATGCGTGTACGTGTGTTTTTGTACCTTCACAGCCATGAACGTGTGAATTAGAGCATTGTTATGAGTGGAAAAAGCAACTCTTATAATGGCAAATCACTGATGCCTCACTGTAGCATGAGATGGGAGATGGAGGAGAATTTGGTTAATTAAAGGAATGTTTCAGGTTCAAAACAGGTTAAGCTTGAGAGTATCATTACTCCAGTCTTCAGTGTCACATGATCCTTCATAAATCATTCTAATATGCTGATTTGGTGCTCAAAAAAACATGTATTATTATTATCAATGTTGAAAATGGTTGTGCTGCTAAATATATTGTGTGAAACCCTGACATAGTTTTGGAAAGTTATGTATAAATTTACAGTAGGGATAGTACATAATCCTTACCCTAAAAACACACATAATGTATGGATATGTCTGATTTTCAGAACACCAGCCATGCCAGAATTTAAAAAATTCAAACTTTTTTGTTTTTTTATGTTAGCAGCATATATAATGTTTTGTTTTTATGAAACTGTGTCTTTTAATGGTGATCCCAGGGTAATGCCCTGCCCAACAGACTGATCACTGTAAGTGCATTACTGTAAACGCGTTTGTTTGTACTAGCTGATGCACTTATTTTCTTGGGTAAGTAAACTTGCATTGAACCCAGAACATTCCTTTAATGCTAATGAAGTTTGGAGAGAGGGAAAGTCTGATAGTGTTCCTTTTTCTGGAGTGTGCTGTATGCGAAAAACACAAATATTTGACACTCAGCGCGTTAAACACACAGGAAATGTGTTTACCGATCAAGTCCACATGCAGTGATATTCATATTTAATTGGAAACTGTTTCTTCAGGGTGAGAGCTAATTAAATCTAGTCAATGTAGTTGCAATTCAAGGCTCACATTAACTGTTTCTGAGTGACCCATTTACAGGACGAGCAATGACGCTCTCAGGGGGACGTGGAGTAGGACAGAGGGCTCACTTCCTGTAATTTGTGATGAGATAAAACCCTTGACGTAGACCTCGTACCTTATTTTCGGGGCCCTGTGTGAGGGTCTTTGTGATTGCCCCCACTGATGATTTGACAAGGGTATTGGGTCACTGAGCTCATTTAGCATGCCGAGAACAGAAATCATGCATGTCAGGAATTCACAATGCTTGGTGACAGGTTTGGATGCACTAAATTCAGGTGGATCTTCACTATGAGAGATCAGGGTGGTCTGTGTGTGTTTGTATAAAATACACCGATTATCATCACGTTCTGGTCTCAAATGGTTTGCTAACATGTTGTTATTGGGCGATATGTTGCCTGAGGGCACAATAAGACGTTCATACATATTCATACTGACCGTTGTTTGAGTGCAAATGGCTGTTTGTGTGTTTTTAGTTGGGATAGTGAAGATTGAATGTCAGTTTGGTTTACATCCAACATTAAAATGCCTCTTAGAAACATCAGAATCAAAAGAAAAACACATACTATCCACACACTTATAGATTTACACCTCCCCAGTGACCGTGATGATGTGCTGGCTGACAGCGGTCTTGTGCATCATGTCACAGTGGAGATGGATATTTCTGCCTGTATGAAGCCTTGACAGTCATCCTGCTCACAGACAACAGAGGACTGGAAGATGTGTGACAACGTCAGAAGATGAGCTGATTTTATTTTATTTTAGTTTGGCACCATTAATGTAGGCTCTGCTGCAGGCTAACTCAGATGGCGAGTTCATTTTCACTTTGCTTTATATTAGGTTAAATGTCACAGTGGTTCGAATCTGAAACGCCCTCCAGCACCGCAGCAGACGACAATGTGTGAATAGACGACCTAAGCGAAAGAGATAATGCCGAGAGAAATATACCTCTATTTTTTATTCTGCAACATGACACATTATATGTTTCGCTTTCACTCGTCTCCTTTCTGCTGCCTCTGCGAAATGGAAAAGCTGAACATATTTACTCACGAAAGAATGTCTCAAGATGTTAAACAGGCTGTTTTCTGAATTCATTTGACCACAAGCTTCAGTGGGTGAAGTGAGCTCATGTTTTAATTTCTAGAGGTGCGAAATGGTTTACTCGAGTTTATTTCTGAGGTGTCGTTCAGACCTCTCCACAGTGCTTTAAATTACTTTAGGGAATTAGAATCATCGGAATCTGGGCTTTTTTATTATACAAACATGTTCAAATGCATTTCGTCTTTTACCCTTATTTGTATGTAAATCACTTTGGTGTAAACGCTGTTTGTGATCACCTAAACTCTTAAGTAGCAGTTGTTTTGCGGTGATTTTTCATGTTTCTCCATGTTCTGAATATTATTGTGGTGGGTTGTTAAAATAATGCAGTTTCTTCAGTGTTTCGTGGGTTAACCTGTTTTGTTGATTTGTGAGGTGACAGGTTGTCAATTTGAGGAGCTGTAGAGATGGTCTGTTCTTTCAATATGATGTTGTGCCGTCATATAGTGGTGTACTAGTGATAGCTGATGGCCTCTGACAGTCTTCAGTATGCAGTGCCGATACTCTGAGCGCATTTCAGCTTCTGACTCATAATATCCATAAAAAATCAATCAGAATCCACATTATTTCACTGCATAATCGCTAATCTAGACTGATAAGTCTTGGTTTTAGCCCTGAGCAGAAAATACAATTTTAGGTCATGTTTTTCCACATCTGAAATATTGCCATGGAGGATTATTTCACACTGAGGTAGATGAGCGATGACACACGGTCGGCCCAGGGGAACTCAGAATGTCCCATGAGATTACACTGCACACATCCACACAGCGAAAGCTGTTTTACCCTCTAGCATACTGTTGTCGACCACACACTGATTCAACCTCTGTTGTTACACTTTGAAAAACTGGTAACTGTTATCCACGTTTATTCTGTGAAGAGCTATGGGACAGTAGAATTGATGTTGTATGATCACTGTAGGCACGAACCGGTCCGAGCCGGGACAACATTTATTCATAACTATTGATGGCTATTGATTGAAGCTTTATATAAAACTGCTAATATTTGAAACAAATCTCATTTACTTGTCTTAGAGGGATAGTCCACCCAAAAATGAACATTCTGTAATTTACCCTCACGCCATTCTAAACCATTTTAACATACAATACAAGTCAATGGAGTCCAAAACTTGAACTGTTTGAAAACTTGTGTTCCACTGAAGAAAGTTATACAGATTTGGAACGACATATGGGTGAGTAAATGATTTTTTTTGGGGTGAACTATTTCGGTAAGGGTGCTGTACTGTAAGTTGTAGTGTTCCAGCATTTTGCTAATTTAAACCACACAATCTCTGTTGAAACTTCTCCACCATTCAATGATTGACAGAGTCAAATTGTCTAAATGGGACACCCCTGGTTTTCATTTATTTTACAGAATATTGCTCTGCCACAGAGATGGTTGTGATTTCTCAGGACCCCTATTTCACTGATATCTGTCCGATTAGTACATTTTCAAGTGTGGTATTCCCAAATTGCTTACAGCACCTTTGTTGTCATCAGAATGAAGAATGGTTTGAAAGCAATATATAAAATGCACAGATGATGAGTGAAATCTCTGGCACCAGTTAAAGCCCCCATTGTATGTTAGCGGAGATTTGAGCTGCATATCACATAGGGAACTTAACTTGAAACTTAATAGATGAGTTGACATGGTTTGGATTTAAATCTGAATTGTGTTGAACAGTGTTGACACACAATTGCGAGTCCAGTTCAGTAGTTCAGTGCCTATATATGTGAGGTAGTGCCTCTACTGCGATTTCTGTAATAAACTCTTTGAACATTTCTATGTGATTCTGTGTGGTTCACTGTCTCTTCTTTGAAATGTAACGTAAGGTGCCGTTCACATAGAAAGTAATGCATTTAAAATGCAGTACAGCGGAATGAACGAATGACATGCCGTCTTAAAGCAGCTGTATGTAGAATTCAGATACCCTTGTTATTAGCTACACTGTTGACCATTAAGTGAATTGCAGCCAGCAACTTATTGGTTGTGCTCTCGCTCCTGCACCCATAATGGCAATCATACATACCATATGAGCTGATCATACAGATGAGGTCATTAAAATTACACTGTTATGATAGTTAGATTATGAAGTAGGCTATATTTGAGATTTTAGACTAGATCTGGCTATTTGAGACTTTAGTGTGAATTAATCCTTTTCTTTGCATGACACATTGACATTACAGTACAGAATAGCTCTTTCTGCATTATCCTGACCTGAACATTGTATTTATACAATATGTAATATGCTTATACAATATATACAATATGCATAAAATCAGGGCTTCCATAGGATGTCGGGGAAGGTCACTTTTTTTAAGTTTCGTTACAAGCTGTTCACACATTGCCAATAAATAAGCGAGGAAAATAAGTATTTGAACACCCTGCTATTTTGCAAGATCTCCCACTTAGAAATAATGGAGGGATCTGAAATTGTCATCGTAGGTGCATGTCCACTGTGAGAGACATAATCAAAAAAAAAAAAAAAATCCAGAAATCACAATGTATGATTTTTTTAACTATTTATTTGTATGATACAGTTACAAATAAGTATTTGAACACCTGAGAAAATCAATGTTAATATTTGGTACAGTAGCCTTTGTTTGCAATTACAGAGGTCAAACGTTTCCTGTAGTTTTTCACCAGGTTTGCACACACTGCAGGAGGGATTTTTGCCCACTCCTCCACACAGATCTTCTCTAGATCAGTCAGGTTTCTGGCCTGTCGCTGAGAAACACAGAGTTTGAGCTCCCTCCAAAGATTCTCTATTGGGTTTAGATCTGGAGACTGGCTAGGCCACGCCAGAACCTTGATATGCTTCTTACAGGGCCACTCCTGGGTTATCCTGGCTGTGTGCTTCGGGTCATTGTCATGTTGGAAGACCCAGCCTCGACCCATCTTCAATGCTCTAACTCAGGGAAGGAGGTTGTTCCCCAAAATCTTGCAATGCATGGCCCCGGTCATCCTCTCCTAAATACAGTGCAGTCGCCCTGTCCCATGTGCAGAAAAACACCCCCAAAGCATGATGCTACCACCCCAATGCTTCACAGTAGGGATGGTGTTCTCCCATGACTCTGGATCATCCAAATGGTCATTGGCAAACTTAAGACGGGCCTTGACATGTGCTGGTTTAAGCAGGGGAACCTTCTGTGCCATGCATGATTTCAAACCGTGACGTCTTAGTGTATTACCAACAGTAACCTTGGAAACGGTGGTCCCAGCTCTTTTCAGGTCATTGACCAGCTCCTCCCATGTTGTTCTGGGCTGATTTCTCACATTTCTTAGGATCATTGAGACCCACGGGGTGAGATCTTGCATGGAGCCCCAGTCCGAGGGAGATTGACAGTCATGTTTAGCTTCTTCCATTTTCTAATGATTGCTCCAACAGTGGACCTTTTTTCACCAGGCTGCTTGGCAATTTCCCCGTAGCCCTTTCCAGCTTTGTGGAGGTGTACAATTTTGTCTCTAGTGTCTTTGGACAGCTCTTTGGTCTTGGCCATGTTAGTAGTTTTCCTCACTGTATATAATGACCTCATCTGTATGATCAGATCATATGGTATGTATGATCGCCATTATGGGTGCAGGAGTGAGAGCACAACCAATAAGTTGCTGGCTGCAATTCACTTGATGGCCAACAGTGTAGCTAATAACAAGGGTATCTGAATTCTTACATTTTAATCCATGATGGCGTAGTGTGTTACTAATGGTTTTCTTTGAGACTGTGGTCCCAGCTCACTTCAGGTCATTGACCAGGTCCTGCCGTGTAGTTCTGGGCTGATCCCTCACTTTCCACATGATCATTGATGCCCCACGAGGTGAGATCTTGCATGGTGCCCCAGACCGAGGGAGATTGACCGTCATCTTGAACTTCTTCCATTTTCTAATAATTGCGCCAACAGTTGTTGCCTTCTCACCAAGCTGCTTGCCTATTGTCCCGTAGCCCATCCCAGCCTTGTGCAGGTCTGCAATTTTATCCCTGATGTCCTCACACAGCTCTCTGGTCTTGGCCATTGTGGAGAGGTTGGAGTCTTCTTAAAGAAAAACTAACAGGTCTGTGAGAGCCGGAACACTTACTGGTTGGTAGGTGATCAAATACTTATGTCATGCATCAAAATGCTTATTAATTATTTAAAACTCATACAATGTGATTTTCTGGATTTTTGATTCTGTCTCTCACAGTTGAAGTGTACCTATGATAAAAATGACAGACCTCCACATGCTTTGTAAGTAGGTGTTACAAACTGCTCCGAGACTCGAAGGTGGATCCAAATGCAGCTTTATTTGAGGGCAATCCAGAGGCGTAATCCAAAGTACAGGCAAGGGTCATACACAGACAGGCCGTCAAAACAAAGGAACAAAGAAACTTACAAAACAGGCAGGGACCAGAGGCAAGAGAGTAATCCAGGGAACAGGGCAAGATATTAAAAAAAACAAGAAACAAGAAAATCAGGAGAGTGCTCAGAAATGCAGGGTAACGTATAAACAAGACTTCGCTGTGAGTGAATGAATGACCATGGTATAAATAGACAGAGACTAACAGGATGGTGAGACACAGGTGAATGCAATCAGTGAATGAGGTACAGGTGAATGTGATCAGTGATAAGTGATGATGAGTCCGGGCAGTGAGTTATGGGAAATGTAGTTTGTGAGTGATCATAGTCTTATGTGTGGAGTGCCCTCTGGTGGCTCTCAAGGGCACTCCAGCTGGTGACCGTTACAGTAGGAAACCTTGCAAAATCAAAATTAGCAGTGAATCAAATACTTGTTCTTCCCACTGTATATATATATATATATATATATATATATATATATATATATATATATATATATATATATATATATATATATATATATATATATATATAGGCTATATATATATATATCCCCTTTAAAAGTTACTTTTAAAATGTGTTACAATATTGCTTTATTCCGTTAAAAGTAACTGTTACTTAGTTCCTTTTTATGAAAAGTAACTTCTGTTACTAGATACTTGTGGGAAAAAGTAATCTCATTTGATTACATAACTCGCATTAATTGTAACGCGATACACTCTAAAAAACGTTTACTATGATTTACTCATTTTTTTGGTGAAACATTTTTACACTAAAAAAAATTTAGTACATTTTAAAGCAGTGTAATCAATTACATACACTGTATAAGTTGAACCAATGCTAGTAAAAAAAAATTAAGTAGATCTGAGTAACTATATTTGGCACATTTACAATTAAAATTGAGTAGAAAAAATGTAAGGAAAAACATTTAAAAACCAATATTTATGAATAATATTAACTGTTTTTATTCATGAGTAATATTAACTCTTATAGTATAACTTTAATATTAACTTTAATTTCCTCTAAACCTTTGTAAAATACTCCACACAACCACACTTATACATGACATTGGCCTTTATTGTCGATGAGTAACGTTACAGCAATACAGCATATATTACAGTTTTGACATGTATACAATATTGGCAACATTTAAACTCATGTAACAAACATTTTAGAAGTAAAAATGAAACATTTAAAAGTAATTCAAGTGTAATCAACCTGTCTGTTAACCATTTTCCACCGTATCAGCGCCGTTTCTCGAGCCTGAGATGGACTCGCGCTCTGCGAGTCAACTTCAGTCAATCTTCAGTCAATCTCAACTTCAGACCGCCGTCCTGCGTTTCACTTGTAGCTCAAAGATGCTGCAACGAGCCTGACTCCATAACCTGCCAATAAACAAACAGTGCACAGTTTTAAGAACATTTTATCATCCAAATTAATTATATTCATTATCTTAAGGAATAAAGTTGTGTGTTTTGGCTTCAAAGACAGATGCCACACCTGTTTAGGTGACTCACATTGCATCCCTGTATGTTGTTTTGCATTAAATAAAATAATTTTAAGCACAGTAATGATTTTATAGATAAAATAAAACACAAACCTGAATTTCACAGAGGAAATGCACCAATTCTGCAACGCTGAGAAGAAGGAACTGCTCTGGAGACTGAAGAGAATTCAAACAGCCCACGCTCACTCAACCGCCGAGCTGTCGTCATGTCAAGGGGCGGGGGAGGGGTGCAGTGTTATAATCGAGTAAAGTTACTCAATTTCTTCAGTGTGTGTTAAAGATTAATAATCTTGATTTGAATTAAGTAATATTTATGGTTCTTGAAACAGATCGATTTAATTCTCCTTTCTCAAATATTTTGATGGAAATTTCACAAATATATTAAGTATATTTTAAATAAATAATTGGTTATTCGAACACTAAATTCTTTTAGTGGAAAAAACTTAAATATAACTGTAAATTTGAGACAAAATTAACTGTTGGATTTTTTGTCAATTATTTTGGTATGTTCAACTCAAAACATCAAGTAAATGATTGGGTAAGTAAAGGGAGTGTATACTCCCAACACCGGTCGCTAATGTGTGATGTTTTGCAACGGGCAAAAGCGCGTAGTCGAAAGTCTAGCACATGTTTACATAAAAAAAAGAATTAAAAACCGGCTCAGTGCTCAGTGTAACGAAAACATGTTTTCTGTGTGAACCGGCCCAAGTGAATTGTGATTTATATTTTCTTTATTGACTGGTTTCCAAAAAAAAGATAAACAAATTGCTCCAAAAGGTCACCATCTATTTTGGATGAAGTACACAACCAGAACATCTTCAAATGTCACTATAAACTCTTGGCAAGACGGAGATTAAGATGTCTTGTTTCTTGCCTCGCCTGTTTGGGGTTGATTTATGACTTTGTGTTCTGGCAGCTACCTAAATGACACTGATCTTGTGTTTTCCCCACCTCATATCTTTCTGTAGCCTAATATTAAAAATATATAATTAATCCATTTATTTCAAACAGGCTGCACAAATAATTAGATGAAGGTTGTGGCCAAAAAATAATTTATTTGGATCAAAAATTAATTAACAGTAAACAGTAAAGTGCTTTAATAAGCCTTTGAATATCTGCTCAGGTAACTGCTGATAACCTAATTAAACAGCAGCATCCAGTACTTATCCTAATTTCTGCTTTTTAAGTTCCCTGCAGTGTGTATGTGCTGTGGATCATTATTAGCCTGCTTATTCTGATTAAAGGAGCGAGATGTAACTTCAGAAATATTACTCTCGGTTCCCTGCTGTGTTTTGGGCGAGGGGCTTGTGTAGGTGGGATGAGAGACAGAGGAAATATTTATTCACTGCCCTGGCAACTGGATCAGACATTAATCTCAATTCAGGGCCATGAATAACTTTCCTCTCCGTGTCCTTTTGAATTGCATAATGTTGACTCCCGCGGTCAGTACGGTGACTAATGCAGAGAGATCATTCTATGGTAGGGCCTACTTTTACATTAGTAAACGCATTAAATAAATAAATATGATAAATCCTCACAAGATTTTGACTTACAGTCTTTAATCCGAGCAGTTTTAAACTATATTTTGTGTGTAAACCAGTCACCACTAAGTATTAACTGTGTTTTAAAAGAAATAGGCTAAAAAAAGAAAACCAGTCATTGTATGAAACTGTAGCCTTTGTAACACTGACACCCAGGGGCATCGGTTAGTATTTTCATTTTTTGTAAAGTGGAACTTAAGAAAAACTTAAATTTGAATTACAATTGTGCTGTCTTCTCTAGTTCATGTTAATGATTGGCAGTCTATATTTGTGTCATGATAACTGATTTAGTGTCATAGCAGATTAGACCAGTGATGAATAATTTTATAGGCTATAATAATCATAAGAATTAGCACAGCTCAGCAGTTTATTAAAACTAAAGATATAAATATCCACGTATGATTTGTAATTAAGCACATTCAAAGAGAACTTACTCAGAGTGCTCCTTTCTCCATCAGTCAGTCCTGATTACTGCCTCATTTGGAGTTATGACATTACAACTAAATTTAAAGGCATTGTAATAACACTGGCAAAAATTTGTCATCTGGTGCATGGTAAAAAAGCAAAGTACAAGTAATCTATGAGTGAAATGAATAATAAAAGTGTTTTCTAGGCTTAAACACTATTAAATGTATGTGTTGTGTAAATTACCCATATTTGTTATTGCATTCTGAATTAATCCAATAAGATTATTCATTAATTATGCAATGAGTGGCCTGGATATCTCTAGGCCAGAGGAGCTTATCCTCATGAAGTATGTAGTCAGCACTTTGGAAAAGGTCTTTAAAGTTCACGGACTGACAAAACACAGACCTTATAGACTACTATATTAGCACTTGAACACAACTGATCGTCTTTGACGAATATGTTGACATGCAGGTGTGTGTACTGTACAATTACAGTACAATGAATCAGAGCACTGTGAACATTGTAAGACTTCTCCACAACAAGATTATTATAGTTAAATCATACCATGAGTGTGCTGTTTTGCATATTTGACATACTATATAATCCCATTTATTTGAGGTTTTACAACCTGACATATAAACCTATATCTCACTGCAGGACTATCAACATCGTGGCCTTATATAGGCTACTGATAACAGAATCAAATCCACCATTATACCTGTAGATACTTTCTGTCACTTTGGAGACAGGCTCATACACAGCATATCATGTTTAAAATGGTTTCTGGTCTATGGATCACCCATACTAGAAAATGAAGCCATTGGACTTCCACAACCCTATTATTGTTGTTGGTAATTACTCTTTAAAATAAAGCAATTCTATTCCAAGACCCATTTTAACTTCCCCAGAGAACCTAAACCTTTATTTTTTTTAAGAGTGTAACCATTTGGATTTTAGTTTTCACTGTGTGTCTGAAGTGGTGCATGTCCAAAATGCACTACCCTCACTAGGCCAGACTTCTCTAGATCCTATTTTTGAAAAACTATAAATAGTAAGAGCAGAGGGCAGAAGGGATTATGACTCAGATTGTCTGGATTGAGTGATCAAGAGATGTATGCGGGCAGGGGTTTTAATACTTGGAGGACCCAGGGACCCCTTCCCCTTCCAGACTCTCAGCCAAACAAGGGACTCAAATGTCTTAAATGTATTTTTAACCAATTCCATTTTTTAAGTGAGGAACTGGGATTTTTCTTTAGTATTCTTTGGCCTTGAACTTTAATGATTTTAACAGGTAAAAATAGTCAGGTCGCGTTTTATGATCTGACATGAGACCCTCAGGGAGCCCTTGAACCTGAAATGAGCTAGGAATGGAACACTCTGTGTACTAAATGTTGAATTATAGCAAAGCTCTTGATCTTGTTTCAAGCTAATTGATTCAGACATGGATTGATATGAATAATCTCTTGCAGTCATGTGATCCAAAATAGCCCTTGTGTTGAATCCCAAACCAGTAGAGCCCATTCGCTGAAAGGTGGAGGTTACTTTTACACTTGGACGAATTTTAACTTCAGATATTTTTTAAAAGGGATACACGTTTGTATACTAAATCCGACATTTTCAGTGTTGGATCATCATTTTGTGGGGCTTAAAGGTTTATTGGGATGTCTGGATCAGGGAGAACTCCAGGAAAGTGAAACTGCCAGATGTGATCATGGACATTCTTTGTTGAGAAGCAGAAAAGCTTGTGTTTTTTTTATTGTCATCTTTCGTGATGGGTCAGCGACTCAGTGAGGATTCTGACGACAAAGAGATTGATGTTGCTGAACTGCAGGAGTGGTATAAAAAGTTTGTGGTGGAATGTCCGAGCGGAACCCTCTTCATGCACGAGTTCAAGAGCTTCTTCGGTGTAACTGGAAATCAGGAAGCGGCAGATTACATAGAAAACATGTTCCGTGCTTTTGATAAAAATGGGGTAAGGGATTCAATTTCAGTTACCTTACAAAAAAAGGCATAAACACTCTGTAGGAGACTATGTAGGAAATTCTTGATACTCAAAAATAATATAATATAATCAAATGAAAATGACATGTGAAGGCCAAGTATAGCTACTCGGAATTTGTCATTTGCATTTAACCCATCCAAATTAGTGCACACAGTAGTGAGTAGCTAGTTATTGTAATATATTAGATATTTAACATATCAAAATATATTCTCAGAATTTTTAGAATTTTTGACAGTTCAATCCTATTTTTTCCTTTCATTTTTTCATAGGACAACACAATTGATTTTCTGGAATACGTTGCCGCCTTGAATCTAGTTCTGCGAGGAAAATTGGAGCACAAACTGAAATGGACTTTTAAAATGTATGACAAGGATGGGAGTGGCTGCATCGACAAAACAGAGCTCAAGGAGATTGTGGAGGTAATCATCCCTCGTGCCCTTTTCCAATTGTCAATCAGACCGACTTATGAATAATTCTGGTTGCATTTGTACTGAGATTACAATTACATGACTGGTTTCATCACTTTCACCATGACATTAAATCTTAAAAAGGGGATTAATCCAGATTACCTCTGTGATAGCAGGACATTTGTGTACAGAGATGCTATAATACTGTTTATCAACACTGATATTTATGCATTTATGATTAAAATAGGCACCTTTGCTTTACTTTTATAGTCAATCTACCGACTAAAGAAAGCCTGCCATGGTGAGCTGGATGAAGAGTGTAACCTACTGACTCCAGATCAGGTGGTGGACCGAATATTTGAGCTAGTGGATGAGAACGGAGATGGTAAAACCTACTATGATTCATTGTTTTTCTAGACACAAAATGGCTAGGCAAACTCTTAGTCTTTTTCCTTCATTGCATATAGTCTGTGTTTATTTAGAGAAAAAAATATTAGAACAATTTGAGCTTTCTGGTTAAAGGCAGCCTTTATAAAGTCCTGTGTCCACAGGGGAGTTGTCTCTGGATGAGTTCATTGATGGGGCACGACGTGACAAGTGGGTCATGAAAATGCTGCAAATGGATGTGAACCCTGGGGACTGGATCAATGAACAGAGACGCCGCAGCTCCAACTCTTGAACTCCATATTCACCAAAACAACCCTTAACTTAAACAACATATATACATGCTTAGTTTTAATGCTAAGTATTAGTCATGGTTCATGAAAGTGAATCTTGAGTCATCAGTACAAATTATATATATATATATATATATATATATATAATTCTCCCGCCTATCTCCCGTTTATTTTCTTTGTTTGACAAACAGAATTCATTTTATTTGCATGTATATATTCATGTTTTCTTTATTGTTTCTTTCATTCTTGTTGCTATGTCTGTGAATGGCTCACTTTAAATATTGATCTATTATTCTGATGATGATGTGCATTTGTTGTACTTTATGAGGCATATTACCCAGTTTATCAATAACAGCCATCAGTTTCAAATGGGCATACCTGATGTTTGTAAATATATGAATATTGTAAAGACTGAAGTCTCTTGAAGGCCACAACTGTAAAAGTATTTGCATCTGTACATTTCTCAAAAATAAAACTCATCAATCATACATTAAATAGACTATTAATGAATTTCACTTTTTTACAAGATCACAATATACAGATACAATTTGATGACATGCATTTTTCTCTGTTGTGTTATATGGTAATAAGGATCATTTATTTTAATAAAGGGACACATTTTAAAAGGGAATTAATTAAAACATTTTGTGGTTATTGCCATCCTCTCATTCCAAATAACATTTAGCCTCAGGATGTCATCAGTTGTCAATTATTACACAATGGTGCTACAGCAACATACAATTGCTTTGTAATTATTAATAGATATGTATACATACTGTATGGTATGGTGAATCTGGAAGGTCCGTGTAACGCTTTGCAGTTCATTGTTCAATTCGCACCATCAAAATGAACCAAATGAAAAGTTGGCTTATAACTTTCATTTTCAATTTCTTTTGAGCAATTTACAAAGGGATAATTGCCTCTCGTTTTAATTTTTCAATTTTACTAGTTTAGGTTGATGCGTCCGAATCTGATTTTAGAACTAACATAAAAATTAATCATATTTTGATTTTCATTTCTCTATTTTGCGCTCCCGGTTGGACTGTACCAGTGGGGGGAATGGGGGGAGCGCGCGGGGGTTCGTGGATCTATTTACCCAGAGCGCTGTATGCCTATGCATTGGCACATCTGACCATGCAATAATGACAATGGCAACGCGCTGATGTATCTCTACGTGTACTTTCTTTAGAATGATCTAATCTCCTGTATTCCTGTGTTTAATGTTGTTAGAAGTTATAGACCAAACAGAATCTGACATCCCGATGAAATAGTAAATGCTAGTAGCCTAAATAAATTACTGATGGGACACTATACCCATCTATAAAACAATAATGCTGTCAATACCTAAGCCATATACATCTCAGTTCCATTTCTGGTTGGTTAATGTAAAATGTAATGTAACAATGCATATTCAGGAAACTTTTATCAAAATAAACAAAATCAGACAAAATATGCAATTGCAGTAACCACAGGAGCATATTTCAGATCTAATATAGAAAAGCCATGTAGCCTAATCCAGGGGTGCAAAATTCAGGAAGGCCACAGCCCTGCTAAGTTTAGTTCCAAACTGTGGTTTTCAAATAATATTCCAATATATTGCTGAATCAGGTGTGTTTAATTAGGATTGAAGCTAAACTCTGCAGGTCTGAGGCCATCCAGGCATCTATAAGTAGACCTATATTGCTTAACTTGGGTAGCAGAAATAAAGCATGAAAGAATAGTGATATGTTCTGTTTAGCATTATCATTAACAACCACATATACTCAGAAATTGCTCAGAAAAGATTTGATAAAGTTTAATTATCTGGTTCAGGTGTGTTTAATTGGGGTTGGAGCTAAACTCTGCAGAGACCCGTGTGCTGATTGCACAGCTATTTGGCAGCTATATGGACTGTTGGTCCGTTCCTATCTGGATTTTGGGAACATAGTTCTGCTAGAAAATAATAATGCTATACTGTTCACCATCAATGATTGAGACTTGCCTGAGTTTTGAAAGCCTCTCAGTACAAAGTCTATACAGAAGCAACTTAACCAAATTACACTCTAAAAACGGTTCTGAATTGCACTAAAAGTGGTTCTTGGCTTGTAATCATAGGGGAACCTTTTCAAGTGCTGTATAGCACCAATCTGTGTGCTTCAGCGGTTCTTCAGTGGTTCTTCACTGGTTCTTTTTCTGAGTTGCTATATAGCACCGCTACCATATACATGTTAAGATATGGTGCTATATAGCACCAAAAGTGGTTCCCCTATGATTACGACCAAGAACCACTTTTATTAAACTCACTAGTAGAGGCTTGAAACTATTCCTTGAATATGCAATTAAGACAAAGACAATTAAAAATAATCCAGCATATAAATTGATCTTCTACCCACAACATTTACACCTGTACAATCTGTACAAGTTATATCAGGCCCTTTGAAATATGAATAAGACCTCATATAGTAAACTTGGACATCTTGACAATCTAAATCAGATTCACTTCTGTCCCCTTCCTCCATGAATTTAAAAAAAGTTATGCATTGGAAAAAAGTTATATTAAAGGCTATTAAAGGAGGCTGAAACATCCACATATTTATCATCAACATGTCCTTGACATAAGAAGCCTTTTTACCAAATCATATATAGGCCTATAAATGATTGACAATCACGTATCTGCAGCAGCAGTAATTCGCCACCAACAGAATGGCATTCGTATCCCAAACCAAAGTTCCATTTTTTACAGCAGAAGTTCATACTCTAGGCTACTTGCTCTGGAACATATTGAAAATGCAAGAGGACAGAACTTCATGGTGTTACTGATTCAAGATATCTACAAGCTCTGAAGTCTTTGAAGACAAATCATCCAAATAATCATTATTATTAATCAAAGCAATGTGTACCATTTTAAATCAAGACATGACCAAGTTGTATGGTGTTGGATAGGTCAGACTCATGGACATTTATTGAAAGGTGAAGCACCACAATGTCAATACTGTACCAACCTTTCTATAAAACACCCTTTTTGAAAATCAATGTTAATATTTGGTACAGTAGCCTTTGTTTGCAATTACAGAGGTCAAACGTTTCCTGTAGTTTTTCACCAGGTTTGCACACACTGCAGGAGAGATTTTGGCCCACTCCTCCACACAGATCTTCTCTAGATCAGTCAGGTTTCTGGCCTGTCGCTGAGAAACACAGAGTTTGAGCTCCCTCCAAAGATTCTCTATTGGGTTTAGGTATGGAGACTGGCTAGGCCACGCCAGAACCTTGATATGCTTCTTACAGAGCCATTCCTTGGTTCTCCTGGCTGTGTGCTTCGGGTCATTGTCATGTTGGAAGACCCAGCCTCGACCCATCTTCAATGCTCTAACTGAGGGAAGGAGGTTGTTCCCCAAAATACATGGCCCCGGTCATCCTCTCCTTAATACAGTGCAGTCGCCCTGTCCCATGTGCAGAAAAACACCCCTAAAGCATGATGCCACCACCCCCATGCTTCACAGTAGGGATGGTGTTCTTGGGATGGTACTCATCATTCTTCTTCCTCCAAACACGTTTAGTGGAATTATGACCAAAAAGTTATATTTTGGTCTCATCTGACCACATGAATTTCTCCCATGACTCCTCTGGATCATCCAGAGTCATTGGCAAACTTAAGACGGGCCTGGACATGTGCTGGTTTAAGCAGGGGAACCTTCCGTGCCATGCATGATTTCATTAGTGTATTACCAACAGTAACCTTGGAAACGGTGGTCCCAGCTCTTTTCAGGTCATTGACCAGCTCCTCCTGTGTAGTTCTGGGCTGATTTCTCACCTTTCTTAGGATCATTGAGACCCCACGAGGTAAGATCTTGCATGGAGCCCCAGTCCGAGGGAGATTGACAGTCATGTTTAGCTTCTTCCATTTTCTAATGATTGCTCCAACAGTGGACCTTTTTTCACCAAGCTGCTTGGCAATTTCCCCGTAGCCCTTTCCAGCCTTGTGGAGGTGTACAATTTTGTCTCTAGTGTCTTTGGACAGCTCTTTGGTTTTGGCCATGTTAGTAGTTGGATTCTTACTGATTGTATGGGGTGGACAGGTGTCTTTATGCAGCTAACCACCTCAAACAGGTGCATCTAATTTAGAATAATAAATGGAGTGGAGGTGGATTTTAAAGGCAGACTAACAGGTCTTTGAAGGTCAGAATTCTAGCTGATAGACAGGTGTTCAAATACTTATTTGCAGCTGTATCATACAAATAAATAGTAAAAAAAATCATACATTGTGATTTCTGGATTTTTTTTTTTAGATTATGTCTCTCACAGTGGACATGCACCTACGATGACAATTTCAGACCCCTCCATGATTTCTAAGTGGGAGAACTTGCAAAATAGCAGGGTGTTCAAATACTTATTTTCCTCACTGTATATTCTAGAAATGTATTAAAAAGAAAGACGCTTTCAGCCTTACTCAAAGGCCGCGGAAACATGGCCAGTGGGTTCTTTACGCAATCCATTCCCGGCATTCTTATTTTGCTTCTTATGTATTAAATATACAGGCCATTAGTTTATGAAACCTTAATCAAAATTAAAATACAATTTATAGAAAAAGACCCCCATGTCTCCAGACATATTGCGCGTATTATAGCCTATATCTTACTCATGCTGCTCACTTTTCATCATCAACATATGAAATTAAAACAATAATACAATAGGCTAATATTTAAACATATAGCCTAACTATGAATCTAAATAGGCTACGTTTTGCATTTAGCCTCCACTCCAAAAGCTTCAAAAATGTATTTTGTTTATTAACGCAAAGTTTTAATTTCAAATGTAATTTCTAAATTCAGTTCATATTTCCAACAAACGAAATTCTGAGCCAAAATAACGAAGTGGTAAAAAAAACTGCAAAAATGAAAAATATTAAAGAATTCGCGGGCGCTTTCGTCGGCATGAGTAAGATAGGCTATAAGACGCGCAATATGTCTGGAAACATGGAGTGGGGTCAGACATGATTTTTATTGAGTGTTGTTTTGCAGAAATCATTTCTTTGAAGTGAATTTCGTTTTCAATAAATTGTATTTTAATTTTAATCAAGGTTCATCTAATTGCCTGTATATTTAATACATAAGAAGCAAACCAAGAACCCCGGGAATGGATTGACATGCGTAACGAACCCACTGGCCATGTTTCCGCGGCCTTTGAGTAGCCTAAGGCTGAAATAGCGTCTTTCTGTTTTTAATAAATTTTTGGAATATATGTCTTAATTACAGTAGGCCTATTTTAGACAGTTATGATATTTGTGGCTGCACCGGGGTCCATCATTACTAGGTTAAAGTTACACGCTTTTCATTAGTGATCCATGGCACCTGCTACCCATGGCTGTTATGAACTGCAGGCTTCAATCAATAAATTACAACAATTTCGTGCTATGGGCACTGCCACTGATACAGGCAGCGGATGAGATATTTTTCTGCTTTCAAACAAGTGTGACAAAGGCATGGGCTAAATACATTCTCTAATGTGGATACAGACATATATACACACATCACTATACAACACCTTATTAGGAGAAAAAACATGTCGTTTTAACGACATAAGATCTCGTTATTACGAGAAAATTATGTTGTTTTTACGACATAAGATCACGTTATTACGAGAAAAGATGTTGTTTTAACGACATAAGATTTTTTTTATTTATTTATCCTTTGTTTTACCAGGGTAGTCACATTGAGACAGTAGTCTCTTTTTCATAAGATCTCGTTATTATGACATAATTGAGTGAAAAAAATTATATGTATGTGGCAGCAATGCGTCACCGTAATATTTACATAAGGCAAAATGTTTAAAATCTATCTGAATTGGTAGCCTATGCCTGTGACTGTCTTTTCACTTTTTCTTTCTTTATAATTTTGTTAAAGTTATAAAGTTCAGCAAATTTTAGTTAGCTTTTATCCACATCTTAGCCTAGCCTACATGCCAAACATTCAAAATATTTGGGCCTAAATAAACTCATTTGCCGATGTTTTCACTTAGTGATCATCATTCTCGTTTCCACGGCAACATTGAACTTTTCATTGAATATAGCTTCTCACATCTTCTCTTGCCCTTAAATTTAGCAGTCATTAACTCGGTTCATTACAAGCCGTTAGCCGAGAATGATAGGCTTTGATATGCCTAAATATGTAGGCTATATAATGATATGCTGCAAGTCAAGAGTAGCGGATTCATAATTTGTATCGGTTAATTATCAAATGGCGAGTTCTTAAATCATTCGGGTACATCGAGGCATGCATCAATATAATAAAGTAGGTGTGTGTGTGTGTGTGTGTGTGTGTGTGTGTGTGTGTGTGTGTGTGTGTGTGTGTGTGTGTGTGTGTGCATGCGTGCACGTGAGTGTGTGTGTGTGTGTGTGTGTGTGTGTGTGTGTGTGTGTGTGTGTACGTGCACTAATAACAAATAAGTATAGATAAATACAAACCAGCGGGCAAATAAGTAGCCAGGCCACCGTTTTGCCCGCTGCTCCCGATGGCCAGACCTGAATTCTACATTTAGCACAGTATTATTAGCCTATTATATATTTATTAACAACAAAAACTATGGCGTCCTCTGTGTTAGCCTTTTAAACTATAAGTTACTTCTCAACGTGCACGCAGGCTATAGCCTACATAAACGATGTAAAACAGTCCGCGACCTCCCCCGCTATAGCTATGGCACAGTCCACGTAAATTGGGGAAAAAATAGAAGGAAAATAAAATCGGTTAGATTTCAATTCATTCAAAAGATAATTTCTTAAGTCATAATTTAGCAAAAGGAAATTTGAAAAAAGGAGAGAAAATGGCAAAAATCCACTGATGAAGTAACCGAGAAAATGGAAAAAATGGACGTTTGTTTCAATATTTTATTTTTTGCATTTGCACTATATGGTCTGAAAATTGAATTGTGAAGCGTTACACGGACCCTGGAATACCCCTCTGGTCTAAAAATGATTTCTTAACCGTTCTTAAAGAATGTCAAATGGCTGTTGTTGTTATTATTATTATTTTAGGCTATTCATTTTATAAAATATTAGTACGATTTCTTGCAGTGCAATTGTAGAATAATCATTGAATGCTGATAACGGTTTAAATTAACAAACAAACAAATTCATACGTTAGTGAGGTTTGTCATTTCGATTTAACCTTCATTAACCTTCAATTCACCAGCATTTACCAACAATGTCACTGGATATATAAACAGGATGCTCTTGCACTCCCTGACGCAAGAAGGCACTCAAGCCTTTCAATACAGCGAATTTAAACATGCACTCGAACGCCAAAAGTGAAACCTTGTTTTTTGTGGTCTTTCTTGCTTCTTTATTTACAGTAATTGACTCGAACTATATGAACGTTTAAAGGGGCTCAAAACACACATTCATCTTTATTGTTGTGGTAAGTTTTCTGTGGTAAGTTTTCTGACCAGCGTCTCTAGTCAGAACGCAACGTATCTAACCAGTGGCTCTTTAACTCAACGCTGTAATACCTTACTTCTTCGTAATGTGTTTTCATTTTAAACAATGATTCATTGCATTTTCTGTTGATTTTTACAGTTTCATGAGGAATTTATTGACTATACGCCTGTAATACATTTTAGATACATTTAGTTTGTGGAAAAATACCCACAGTCCTGCTCATATGTCAAAGATGGACAAGATAGTGCGGACGAAGGTAGGGCATGTCTTCATTTGAGTAACATTAGTTTTTTAAGTATTATTTTACTTTTGAAATCTGTGTAATGATTGCCTCTGCATTTAGAAAGCATTTAGAAATGATTCTTAAAATGATTAAACAAGTTTTGGGTGTTGGCTGTGTGAATTCAGATGCAGTATTGCATGCCATTGTCAGGAGACTGGACTGGAGGGATTTGTGTCATGATTGGGTTTTTGGTCTTCCTCTTTTGTTGCAGCTCCCGTGCAGCGCAGGATGGCGGTTGCTCCACATGAGAGGAGATTTGTTCACCAGTCCGTCCACCGATGCCCTGGCGCACTGCATCAGTGAAGACTGCCGCATGGGAGCAGGGGTCGCTTTGCTCTTCAAGAAAAAGTTTTGTGGAGTTGAGGAGCTACTGGCTCAGGGTGAGTGTGAATTATCATTACTGACAAGTACACTACATGTAACACTCAAATCACACCCAGTTGATTCTCAGTTTTCTTTGTTGTGTTCTGTTTTTGTGTAGAGAAGCAACCTGGGCAATGTGCAGTCCTTAAAAGATCTGGTCGTTTTGTGTATTACCTGGTAAGATGGCTTGTAGCATTTATTTAAAATGTTCTGTTTTACTAAATCAATTACGATGAGGGTAGAGTTTTCTGGATTTTACAACTTTCTTTTTGTTATCCAAAACTTACCTTGTCCACCTTTTTCTTGCACTAGGTCACAAAGAAAAAGTACTACCAAAAACCCACCTATGACATTCTCAGAAAGAGCCTTGTGTCTATGAGGGAACACTGCTTGGCCAATGGTGTTAACAGTATATCCATGCCTCGGTAAACTGACAGGTTTAATAATAGCCGCATTTTGATTTTAAATTTTGAATATGATTCTACCTAAATGACTTTAAACAATGAAACATTATTTTGCAGAAATATAACTTGATAATTGCATTTTTAAATACTAATTTTGAAAAGAATTAGTGTAACTTGTTATTTTAAATAGGTTTTTTATTGTTCTGCTGAATAGACCACAATAACTGAAGTAATTTTCTCTTGCTAGGATTGGCTGTGGTCTGGATAAACTTATATGGGAAAATGTGTCTTCCATTATTACAGAAGTCTTCCAGGACACAAACATCTCCATCACTGTGTACACAATCTAGACCACAGCAGGTCTGAAACTCACATTATTTCTTAACCGTTCTTAAAGAATGGTCAAAGGGTTGCTTTTTGTTCCAATGGAATTTCACTACATGCTGTATGGTGGGTGTTTATTAGTCTTGTTTTGGGAAACATAAAAAAAAAACAATCTAAAGACTGTTCTGTTTATATACAATAGGAATTTAGATGCTCTTTTCACCACTAGAGGGTGCATGTCTTACTGTTGTTCTCTTCAAATCTGTCAAGATTGCCTTAGACTACCTCTGCAAAAGCATTTAGAAATTATCCTCAATTTAAAATAATAAAATATTATGTTTCATTAGATTGTTTGAGTCTCAAAATGAAGATATTGTTTAATAAGTTATGCCTTCAAGTTCACATTTTCCCAGTAAAACATTACTAATTAAGTTTACTAAAATATAAATGCACTACAAATTACACATAAATAATGATTTCACCATTATTCTGATATTCTTATTTCCAATTGATTCCTGGAGACATTTAAAAGTTGTTGATTAATTAAAAAAAACGTATACTAGCATTGTACTTTTAATAGTAATAGTAGTATACAGTTGTGAATTCAGCTTGTCTCATTTCGAAGGCTGTGCCCTCCAAAGGTCGCATTCAGAGCCGTTTCTAGCCATTTTGACGCCCTAGGCTTATCCTTATTGTCACCCCCCCAGCCAAATCTTAAAAAGCAACATGGTATTACTGGTATTAATTTTAATCCTTATTAACAAATACATACATGCATACCATTTTGGAACTGTAATCCTTATTAACAAATATATACAAATACAATTTGGAAACTACGTATAAAAGCTGTTCCAGTCACATGAATGTAATAAGAATAAATATTGATTCAGTGCGGTCTTTATATGGGACCATTACACACTGATCCTTTAACAATGCATTAGCGCAAAAACACACACCTTTTGGAGGTGCAAGTAAGAGAAGAGAGCTTAATAGAGTCTAAATATAATGATATCATGAAATGCTAAAGTGAGTGTGGTTATATCTTGCCTCTATAATAAACACCGAGCAATATTACACTATCTGCCCATTTCACAGCGTGATTTCTCGACTGCCACAAATACGGCCCTAACAAAATACAGATTTGTGCACTTTTTATTCTACCTGTTTTTTTAATTGGCCTTTGAATTTAGCTTTATTGTGTGGTTAAAAAAAAGTGTTACCTTGCCAAAGCTTTGACCGAGCTCTTTGATTGAAGTTTTATAAACAAATTTCGGGAGAAGCACATTCAGGAAATTAAAACTATTAAACACAAGTGGAGCAGGCCCAGATAATTAAACCTAATTGGACACAAGAGGAGCTCATTAAACTAATCAGTTAATCAACGATAGGAGGTGTATATAGACAGCCCATTTACCTTCCTGTCGTTGACAGTTTCTCAGCTTCCCTCCACCACCCCTTCTCCTCACTTACTTAATTAAACTCACATAAGACATCAACTTAATACATGCAGTCTAGTTATAGACTATTTCTATAGACTATTTCGGAGCCCTCCCCCGGACAGCACGCCAAATACGCATAATATTTACTCTATTTAATTTGATGTAAGTGTGAACTCGTGAATCTAATGGTGTTGAGCGCTCCAAATGCAAACTTTACATGCAACATTCAGACAGTAATTGACAGTACTCTGATCCAATAGTGTTAGGGGAACTAGTGGGGGCGGCAATCATATTTCAGGGTGGCCTTGACACCCTTTACACACCCCTGATATGTGTTCATTGGCGCCCCTTCAGCTAATGGCGCCCTAGGCGACCGCCTAGTTTGCCTATGCCTAAAAACGGCCCTGGTCGCATTAGTTGTCCGCATGCATCATTGAGGCTCTCTCATTTCAGTGAAGCAACCATTATAAATCCTACTGTTCTTCTTCGTGAGGCATAATTAATGTCTTTCTTACTTTGGAAACAAATGAAACCTGTGTTTATAGCCTTCGAAAAGAGATGCAACTAAAATGTGCACTTTTGATCAACAGCTTTAGTATATTGTAAGCAGCATTAAAAAGCATCATACCTTCATACTGCTGTCTTTAATTATGCTCATGATAGGAAATTGACTCATGTTTATTGCATTAACATACAAGGAGACTATTTACTATATCACTTGGCACTATCCCATTTAATTAAAAATAATTAAAAAGAGAGAAAAAAAAATATTTAAGCATTATGCTTAGAGCAAAGCAAACTATATTTTGGTTTGCAAAAGAATATATTTAGAATCAACTGGAAAATATTTTACATTAAACCCAGATGTTTGGCTTCTAAAGATTTTACTCCATAAAATAGGAATATACTGGGAGACAAAAAATTGGGGTACAACAGCTTGTTCTTTACCTTATCTAGCCCTGAAAGGTGTAAAGTCAAAGGTGATGTTACAAGAGAAATGGTGTCGACAGAGGAAACAACGCGGCTAAAATGACAGGGTGATTGTAATAATATTCTTTGAAGTACCAATTTCCTTAAAGGCAGTTCACAGGCTGTATTAAACAATCTTAATCGTAGGCCATATGCAGCTCCTTATCCTACTTTAAAATATCACACAACTTCTCATCATAATAATCATAGCTATCTTGACAGTCTTCCCAGGGTGTAAAGTTATCTTCCTCGTTCTCAACGAAAGTAGACCAAACATACGCAAAATCCAAAGGCCTCATCATGCGTAGTTTGCATCCCGCCCTAGCTAGCGCCTGAAGTCCAGCCTGTATCTCTGGTTCCTCCCACTGGAAAAGTCGGGAGCAGTGGATATTAAGGCGCAGTGTCTTGCGTGCTCGCAAGATCTCGACAAGCTTAGAGGCGCAGGCTGCGCAAGGGCTCGAGGATGTGTACCAGGTCACTGTGTACTGGAGTGACTTGTCGTAATAGGCCAGCACCTGTTGAAAGAAGGCCTCTTCAGCGTGTGAACCCATATGCTCATCCTCCAGGTAACCACGAAGGCCGTCTGTCTCTGTAGCGCCCCCTTGAATGTCTACCTGGTAGCACAGGAAGGTCTTATTGCGCCCGGAAGAATATTCCACATTTTTAAACTGGAACTTAAAGAAGGTGGGATTCATTCTGTCTCTGTGGGAAGAAGAAGGACATTTAGAGCCTTAAGTAATACCTGGTAATTTTTATAAGCTTTCCTGTTTTCCAGCAATCAGTGCGAACAATGCCTAAGACAAAACCAATGGACTTTTATCACATTCCATTGTGAGAATGTGACTTAAAGTAGATGCTGGAATACACTACACACACCTTTTTTTTTTTAACTAGGCATCACACACTATTGTAAAGGTTTACAGAGGAAAACTGAGCATCATATGTGACCCTGGACCACAAAACCAGTCAGTATATTTGTGGCAATAGCCAACAATACATTGTATGGGTAAAAATGATCCATCTTTCCTTTTTGCCAAAAATCATTATTAAGTAAAGATCATGTTCCATGAAGATAATTTGTAAATGTCCTACTGTAAATATATATAAAAAAAAATATTATTAGAAATATGCCTTGCTAAGGACTTATTTGGACTACTTTAAAGGCGACTACTTTAAAAAAAAATGTTTTGCACCCTCAGATTTTCAAATAGTTGTACCTCGACCAAATATTGTCCTATCATAACAAACCACACATCAATGGAATTATATTTATTCAGCTTTCATATGATGTATACTTCTCAAGTTAACAAAATTGAACCTTATGAATGGTTTTTCAAGGTCATATAAGGCTGAGATTCACACAATACTAGACTAGTCCTTCCAAACACACCAAACTCATGCACAGCACTGTTAGGAGACACATGACAGATGAAAATAATGCGTTATAAAATATCAAAACTTGAGTTCTCAAACACATTCTCTGACTGATGAAATCAAATCTGGATGCAATTTTCTGTGAAATCTGTCATTTCCGACTGGCTAAAATCTGCAGCTCTGACTTTAGCAAAATCAGGCAAAAACTTTGTGTGGTGCATTCCGGCTTTTTAAAAAAAAAAAAAAGAATCCATTAACTTTTGGCAAGAAGCGTTTCTGCTTGGGTGACCACTAATAGGCTTGCAGTGCCTCAAAAGGAGTTAAGTAACTTGTATGGAGCTCTTTGTTGAAAAATATTCTAATAAAATCTTAAGTTTTATTGCGATATTTGGAAGAAGAACCGACAAAACTGAACTTTTGGCCTTCAAGTACACTACATGACGAAGTCAATGGCCACCTAAACACCACACCCATATGTGCTTGCTGAACATTGGACTTCAAAACCAGACATTAATAGTAAGCTGGTCCTCTAAGCTTCCACTCTTCAGAGAAGGATTTGCGCATGATAGTTGGATCATGGTTGTGGAGATTAGCTCCCATTCAAACATGAGAGCAGTTCATCCCAGTGTGGTTTCAGGTAACTCAAGTTTTTCCACATTAGGCTCAGTAAACCTTGTGGACCTCACTTAGTGAAGTGCCATGTTAGAAGTCACTGAGCTCTTTGGTACTGTGAATCTTTTAAGATATTGCAGACTGTCTGTATGCTTGATTGCTTCTGTTGTTACTGGGTGTAGCTGAAATAGTGAAACTGGTTAATTAATAGGCGGTGTCCACATACTTAGTCATTAAGTGCCAAAAGCTTTATCATTTAGGGATAGGCCTACTAGTCTGTGGCAAGGACAGGAAAAATTATAAAGAAACAAAGAGTAATTGATTGAGCTCAATAGCGCACAGATAAATCCTTAAGAATAAAATATTTCAAAAAACAATGAATTGGTGTAATTCACACAATGTTACTCAGCATAATGGAATATGAGATGTATCTGTTGTCAGAGGTGATCCCACCAAGTAATATTTCTCGAGTGATCAATACTCATGCATCTATCATAATGTTTTCATTTATTAAAATGTATTTTAAGTGGCAAAGTAATCTTAAAACAGATTGTGGTGTCATTCATGCAAGGGTGAATATTTATGTATGTTGTTTAGAGAAAATTCTGCTACCTTCGTATTAGAGGAAATTCAATATTTGTCACACAATGTTTATGCCCTTACACTAAAAAAAAAAAGTTCTATATGGCACTAAAAGTGGTTCTTGGCTCATAATCATAGGGGAACCACTTTTGGTGCTATATAGCACCATATCTTAACAGGTTCTGTATATGGTAGTGGTGCTATATAGCACCTCGGTCATCCCAAAGAACCACTGAAGAACCACTGAAAGCACCGAGATTCGGTGCTATACAGCACTTAAAGTGGTTCCCCTATGATTATGAGCCAAAGAACCACTTTTAGTGCCATATAGCACCATTTTTTTTTAGAGTGTACGGTTGTGAATTTTAAAGAGTCTACACCTTAAAGTTAAGTTTCAGTACCTTAAAGTACTAATATGTACACTTAAAGTACTACTAGGAACCATTTAGGGGTAAATAAGTTACAGTGATGAAAATATTACTGTAGGATGTAGTTGGAATAAGTGAAAGATGTTTGACATACCCTACAATGATCTCAAATGGAGGCAGCTCCATAGGTTCCAGCTCAAACTCCTCTTCTTTGACTGGGCCTTTGGCTCCTTCTGCTATCTCCCCATTTCCCTGTGGCATCTCCTCATTTTTTGGCTGATTTTCTGGGGCCTTCTCCGGCTTCTTTGTCACATTTTCATCTTTGACTTTGTTCTTTTCTTTCTCCTTTTGAGGTTTACTCTCTGCTTTCTCCACTTTCTTCTCTTTCTTTTTCATCAGGCTGCCTTTACTGGGAGTCTTGCTGTCCTTTTTGTCCGCCATGACTTAGCCGTGCAATGAAATGAGTCTGCTAGATGGGAGCGTGTGAGGGGTGCTGTTGATTCAGTGTGTGTGAGCCAGAGAGATGACAGGCTGAATATGTTCCTAAGTCTGTGAGTTGAAGATGAAGATAAAGATAACTCTCTGTCACAAACAGGAGCTGGTCAGAGAACGCACAAGGGAGGGAGACTGAAGGGCAGCTGCTCTCTTGTTTCCATGCTATAAAAAGGACAAAGTATAATGAGGATGGGGGGGTTTACACATTCATTGTTTAAACACACCACCGCCCAATTTTGTTCAACAAGTGCTTCAACTAGCCTTTTTCCCCCGGCATAATGTAATGAGCATTGACATATAGCCACGTATATAACCAAGTATTTCCCTTCCCTTTTGATCAGGATATTATTGCTGATCACACACCAACAACGGGCAGTTTATTAATAACTGTAGTTTGGCAGAGAGTTCAGAATGACTCAGTCTCTTCACATAGTGAATGCCATAGTCCAGTTTGGGCCCTTACGACCCTCACATCAAGGTCGTCTAAAGGTCAGCATTGCACTGACCAGTCCCTGAAGGACTCGTTTTTTGGCACTCACTGACTCATTAGAAATCTGTGTCGTTACTGTTTACAGATACTTGAGTTGTGTTGGAGGAACTGAGTCACTTTCTAGAAGGTAACCATCGCAGATGTGAAATACAGTGTATTTTAAAGTTAGATTCCAGTACAGAGTGCTGATGTCCCCACTCTTAACAATTCAAGTCATTACTAGTTCCCTGCCAGCTTTTGTACACATTCTTGAACCTCTGCCTGAGCTGGGAAACCGGGGAAAGTCCAATGGTTAGGGCTATGTTCAGAATACTAGCACACTTACTGGATAGTGCACAGTACACACTGTGTACTGGCTACTATTTTTAAAAATAGGATGCAAAACAGAAGGTGTTATTCCATGTTAAAAATGATCAATATACATGTTAAATTCCACAAATCTGCCCAGTATCTTTTGGCTGATATTCTGGTTCATCCATAACAATATAAATGGAAGATCAGTGCATTATGTATGGGAAATTATGATGCAGTAGGCTCTGTTGGGCTACTTCGCATTTTAGCAAATGTAGTATGTCAAGTCCTCTAACATAATGTATACTGCAGCAATAGTAAGAGTATAGCAGTCCCACATCTCCGAGGCTACAATGGTTGTTGGCCATAAAAAGGAGGTAAATGGTATTTATTTAAATAAGATTTAAATATTTATTTATATTTTAGTCATATTGCTATCAAGGTTTTATAAATACAAAACACATCCTAAGAACAGAAATGTTTCAGTTATGAACTGTTTAAATATAGACCTGCGAGTAGCTGAAGTGTTGGGTCATGTATCATCTGTTATAAAAGTGGACATACACATTGTGTAAAATACAATGGTATCTCACCTACCATGAGCCTCAGTATTTAGCTCACGCTGAGCTACTGCTCCAAACACATGTCTGAACTGTACCATTGATTGATCCCTTCCATTATTATGGCTATAGCAAAACAAAAAAAACCTTATTAATTTTACTTGGTGTATCTGAGCTTTCATTTTAAAGTGGTAGAAATCACGTTAGCACTCTCTCATTCTCTCACGTTAGCACTATCCCATAGCAAAGCAAATGTAATTTTCAAGTCACTCCGATTATTAGATGATACAGTATTATTGATAAACGGCTCATTCAAATGGCTCATTAAAGCTAGTCTGTTAGTGAATTCAGTGTGTTTTCATTTGGTTTTACCCAATATTAGTTATAAAGCAGCATACATTTGATTTTGGAATTTTTTTAAGCTCTCTTTATGTATAATAGAATAGTTTTTAAATTAATCAAACATTAGCCTATACATTTGTCAAATCAAAAGTAATACTGGAAATATTTCAAATGTAACAGCTTGAATATGTTGTATAAATGGATGTTGTGTTTAGCCCCTGATGTTGGAATTACGCCCCATGCCAGTGCTAAATGTTATTTTCATAGCAAATAAAACTGACCAATTTACCACACAAACACACCTACACATCACATTCACAGCAAATGATTGACAGGCATCCTTTGTTGTCATAGAGATTGCAATTACAAACAGGATGGCAATTTCTTTTGAGGTTTGGCAGGAAGGGAGCGTGACAATGAGGAAAGGAAATTGCAACCAGAGCCATTGCTACTGCTGTTTCAATATGGCTGTGCCATTCCTGCACGGATGTTGGAAATGAAACGTCAAATGGACTTTGCTTTTCCATTTTAAATTTGGCAGACGTTGTAAATTACGTGTGCACAAATAGAAAATGCAATTGCAATTGTGCCCAGAATATAATACTGTATAGTCTTACTGAGACTGTGTGGGAAACTGAAATCAGGATTCACATCCCATATACCCAAATGTTCATTATATCTGCACTGCAGCAGTGCCGCCCCGACTTGCACATAAATCTCTTTGAAATTGAGTTTATTGATTGAATGTCCTTTTTGCTATTTTCTTCTCCACATGATCAGAATACAAGCACACACAAACTCTACTGTTTATATGCACAACTTGTGCTGTACTTAAACTGTAAATGCAAACACACTGACATAAGCGATTGTATGAAGGCAAGGAAATTGCTTGACATTTGGCATATTATTGCATGGCAAAGTATTTCACAGTTATGACAAGACAAGAAGTCAGGTTTGATAAAACACTTTTTACTGAAATGGAAGTCTTTTTCACACAAAGGGTCTTTAATGCCCACCAACTCTTCTTGATATCCCACAGGCTTGATTTTTCTCCATTCAGCTCTGCAAGCTAGGAGAGACTACAGTCCACCATCAGTGTTCTCCAATTTCCTATATTCCTGAAACATAATGATTTTCAATTACAGAACCTGCCTGCAGCTTTCTAGTGGGTAGGTTTTGTACACAAAGAACCCCCACAAAAAGCATGTCAGCTATCCTGTAACTCTGTTTGACCAGTTCTTCCCTTAAATGAATATAAAGCTAACTATTATACACCAAATATTTAATAATGTAGTAATACAGGTGTTCTGAGGAAGCATTTGGCTGCAAGAATAGTTTTTCTGGGGTTCTACAACATGCTGATGTTAGGGTAATTATTATATAAATATTTAACAATTACTTGCACTGTACTTATCTGATCCTGTTGCATTATTGGGGCGTGAAAGAGTACACAGAACATAATATTTTTTAAAAAGTCTACAAAAAAATGATCCACTATATGATAATGAATAAACGCTATATAATAACTTTCATTACATATATTTGAACATACACTATATTGCCAAAAGTATTTGGACACCCCTCCAAATCATTGAATTCAGGTGATCACTTTCATGGCCAAAGGTGTATAAAATGTGGTAACGTGATAGGTTGCTACCTGTGCAACAAGTCCACTCATGAAATTCCCTCACTACTGTCAACTGTTAGTGGTATTATAACAAAGTGGAAGCAACTGGGAACAACAGCAACTCAGCCACATAAAAGGGTTGGGTTTGGCCCCTTAGTTCCAGTGAAATTTCAGCATACTAAGACATTTTGGACAATTTCATGGTCCCAACTTTGTTGGAACAGTTTAAGGGGATGGCCCCTTCCTGTTCCAACATGACTGCGCACCAGTGCACAAAGCAAGGTCCATAATGACATGGATGAGAGAGTAATGGCAGGCATCCCAAAACCTTTGCCAATATAGTGTATTTTCACACACACACATATATATATATATATATATATATATATATATGTGTGTGTGTGTGTCTACATATATACATATGTATATAAACACAAACTTTTATGTTAGATGTGATTAGTTAACCAATTTGACAGCACAAATATATATATATATATATATATATATATATATATATATATATATATATATATATATATATATATATATATATATATATATATAAACATACATATACATATATATATATATAAACTTTAGAAAATTATTATAAATTGTTACCCATAATAATTAGCTGATTTTATATCATTTAAGTCTAGCCTTTTGTACATAATTTTAAAAAGGAATTATTTGCTGACAAAAGTATTTTGCTTACTTTGTGAAAATTCTAAAGTATTTATAGAGAGATGCATGTCAGGCACAATTCCCATTTTGCATTCGAGGTGTTTGGTTTGATATCAGTACAAAGAAAATTCTGTAAAGCCCTCTTTGCAGTTAGGACCAAAGTATCCTATAGTTAGCCTTCAAGTAAATCAGAATGTCCAAGTTTTTTGGCAGAAATCTGCATTGTTCTGGCCTGAGCGTCTTGCTAACCAGGTTAAATATCTGGTCCACTGAAGTGGTTGTAGCTGGCACGGTAAAAACTTTCTTGGCTACTTGTGAGAGCAATGGGAAATCGATGGATTTGCGTTTCCAGTATTGTAGAGGATCCTCATCTGTGGGTTCTTCATGGAGATATGTGGACAGCTCCTGCTCCACTGTCTTGGCCTGGGCGGTCGGTCGCTGCTTAATGAAAGAGAATAGCTTGCAGCGTTTGGACGGTGACGGCTGGGCCTCTGAGTGATGTTCTAGTGGACTCAAAGGCCGAGTATGCTTTCCAACCTCTTCCAGCAGCACCTGTTTGTGCCAGTCGCTGTCACTGCTCCAGGACAACTTGAACTGTGGGTCCAGGGTGGTGGCTGTTACATAAAGAGAGTCCTCAAGAATGCCTGCCAGTCTGCGGTCTAGAGCTTGAGACAATCCCATCACAATCCCAGAGCACTGGTGAGTTACAACCTCAGCCAGGTGCTTGCGCAGACCCAACACACAGGGCAGGGCTAGGCTGATGGACACGTGCTTGTCTCCTTGTACCATGTCTGAGGCCTCTTCGAAAGGCTCCAACACTTCAACCAGCTCCCGCAGCAACGCTTTTTCTAAGTTACCGAGAACTAGGTCATTTCTATCCACAATGTCTTCAAGAAAATCCATGGACTCCACCATTTGGCGCAATACCTTTAACTGAGTGTTCCATTTGTCCATGGACGAGGGTCTTTGCCAATTTGTTGAGCCAAACACTTGGACAAGTTTTTCAGGAGCCACTGTAGCAACTACGTAGTTATAGAGGTGGGCTGCTTTGTTTAGTGGAAGTGATATCTGAGGGGAAGCGCAAACTCCTTCCTTAACACACTGAGCTAGTAATCGAGCAAAACAGTCTATCCTACTTCGACCAAGACACTGATCTAAAGACTTGTGGTTCTCGTTGCTACCAATAGCTTCTTTGGCTTCTCCTGCTCCAGGCTCTTCATCGCTACAATCTTCCTCGCCTTCCTCGTCTTCTTCACCATTTCCTATGAGATTGAACCCAGGAAAACGAAAAAGAGATCTGTTTTCACAAAGCGACAGGTCAGCAACGACTCTGAACACTTTTCCAGACATGCCATACGATTCAGAGATCTCATCAAACTCGCTGAGAATTTGCTGAGTGTTGCTGTGGTCTGTAAGAGGTAAGCATGCCAAAAGAGCGGATCTAATGTGCCAGTCTGCGTTTATGAAGTGGCAAGTCACTCCAAGATACCCAGCACCACAGTTGTTAGCCACAGAGCTGCTTCTCCACAGGTCAAGGGTCACACTGCAGGACTCCGCTCCTTTTAGAGCCTGTTTGGCAGCTAGTTGCACTTGGGAGACGTAGGCTGGCAGGAGCTGCTGTTGTATGTAATGGCATGGTACCGGAATGTAACGGGGCTCTAGGAGCTGAAGAAGCTCACGGAAGCCCTCATATTCAACTATCTGTGTGGGCTGCAGGTCTCGGATGATCATCTTGGCGATGGCTTCCGAGATGAGGGATTGCCGAGGGTCACTGTAGTCAAACTTGTTCATCCCAGGACTGCTTTGAGAGATCACTCGACCACTTGGTGGGCCAGTGCAATTCTGCATTGCCTCCCTTTTCACATCTTTCTTCCTCACAAACTCATCATACATGGCCTGATGTTTGCGCTGTGGATATGATTATATACAGGTAAAATACATGTAGAACCCAAATATACAAAACAATGTAAATACATAACATATGTAAACACACACATGCACATTAAAAAAAAAAGATTATTAAGCATTCCCTCACTCCCTGACTGGCTTTTCCAGTCAATCATTTGTGATGAATAAACCGAATTTTTAAGAATCTTTTTTTTTATTATTGCATAAAGCAAATTGTATCAATATATTGTATAATTATATTTTTTCATAATCTATGTCTTTTTATTTTTACATTTTTAATTAATCTTTAAATTTCCATGACTGTGGGGACTCTAAATAGTGTAAATATTAAAAGTGGTCATGCATAGATCTCCACATTTGTCTCGTTATTAGATACAAAACACTGTTACGTATCAAAATTAACCCTTACCTTTAAATGTGTAACAAAGTTAGAAGTAACTGTCCGTTTAGCCTGAATCCTTGTGCCGCAAGCTTTGCAGTTTGATTCAATTTTGCCATTTTCTCCCTCACAGACGATATTGAAATAATCCAGAATGGACACCCTAGATTTTGACGCCATCAGTGATCTTGTTATCTTCCACGATGTGAACAATACCGTAAGAATAACACCGAATAAAAAGGGGGGAAATTTTGATATCCTCTTTTGTTTTCCGAAATATCGGTCTTGCTTTGGGGTTCAGTGTTAATAGCCTCGTCTCACCATAGAGATAAAAGGATAATAATCTGGCCGAGATAGCGTGTTCACCTGATCTGACACTGATAGCGTCGTCCTATCATTGTGAAAATATCTTCTCGGATACACGTCTCAATAAAAACATTACACACGTCCGTCAGCTCTGCTTAAGAGCGCAGAAGATGTATTATGCCCGGTATCAGCTCCGACCGTAAACATCGCTATCCGCTAGGAGCTCTTTTGAGATGAGCACCAGGAAGTAGACCGCGAATGGGGAATTTAATTATTTATTTCCCATTCCTCCTCTATTTGTTTATTCGTGAACAGGTACCCACATCGTGATGCAAGGCTAATGAAGTAAACGCAATAAATAACAGCATATATTTCTAGTTTTGTATATACACGAATTAAATGCTAGATTAAATAAAGCTAATCTTTCTGTCGCCAAAACAGACAAGGCGGCGAGGACGCGCCTAATACTTACTGCTCGTGCACGTTTACGAGGTCTGTTGTTGTTGTTGTTGTTTTTAATGTTTCAGAGGGAATTTTTAATGTCAAGAAAAGGTTTCTTTAAAAGGTACTGGGTTGAAAAATCACATTTAACATGCTTGGATTTGAGAAACCATTACCTTATTTCAAGAAAGCGCTGTGTATGGCTTGACGTTGTTAAAATCATAGAAAACGTTCTCTAATAGAAACCCTGAATTTGCCACCACATGCATTTACTATGAAATGTAATAATCTGACTGGTAAGATTCAGCCACATAGAAACAATGAATAATGCTGTATATTACTAAATTATTAACTGATAATGATTAATTATTATCTGATAACATAATAACTACTGCCATTATTATAGTTATTTCATTTAAAAGGATGAAACGTTCAACCAAGCCGGTTCTAAAAACCTAAAAATGAATGAAATCTGTAGTAAATATATGTCTGGATTCAAAAAATTTTATTAGGAAAACGTATTTATACAACAAGAGTGATTTCAGTGGTCCCCTTGACACGTCAAACATTCAACAAAGTGAAATTGTTCTAAGAACAAAGGTATACTGTATATGGTTCATGAAACAAGATAAATAAAGATTATAGATGAACATGAATAAGGTCACTGTTATTCCTCTTTTATTTCTGGTTGAGTCTTCTCTTGTTTGTTCTTCATCTGGGCCTGCATCTCTTTCCTTGAAGCAAGTATTGCACTTTGTAGAGATGCAATCTCTGCTGAGAGAGTGATGACTGGGGGGGAGAAAATGTGCTTTAGTTACATAAAGTGTTAACAGTTAAATAAATCCAGAATACAAGAAACAGCATTTCCCTAAAAACAATTAAATTGTGCTGAAATAATACTTCAAATTAAAGCCACACAGCAAATGTGCAACAAAGCACATCACATCATGCAAATTATATATAGCAGCATATTTATAGAAGACGAGCTCACCCTCTTTAAAAGCAGACTGAGCTTGTTTCAGATTTTGTGGTACAAGGATTCCAAACCACTTTAAAGGATCTCTGTGCTCTGGTGTGGATGATTCTGCCTTAGTTTTTATTTGAGGGTCTGTCTCTTGTTCCTCCTCTTTAACCCCCTTTGGTTTGGTATTTATTCGCCTCCTAAGACCTGGAATTTTCAATGGTTTTGTCACAAATAGAAAATCGTACAAAAAAATAGGCAGTACTGTGATAAGAATCTCAATAAATAAAAAAAATTGTACATTCATTTAAATGTCTGTAAGTCATGCCTACCCGTCTCTTTCGCTCCAATGTCTTCTACTGTCGTTTCTTCTGTTTTATTCTCTGTTCTCTCACTTTTGAACTCAGCTGTTCCACCTTCCAACAAACTGTTATTAAGACAAGCACATGATTCTATATAAATAATTAAGTCTAATGCACAAGGAAGTATTATTTAAATGCATGTGATGATATACGGACCTGGCTTCAACGTGAACCAGCGGCTCCATCTCACTGGCGTACTGCAGAGCGGAGACTTGCTTATTTCCCATTGAATAACGTGCCTTGGCGATAGAAAACCATCCCTGTGTAACAGAATTAAGATAATTGTAATTGAACATGCTTGATTCTATTCATGCAAACGTTTAACCCAATCAAGTGTGAATGCACTGTTCACCTCTTCTATAAGGGAATTCAGTTTCTGTCGTTTCTCCTCAAGAGCCTCGAGCTGGTCCATGAAAAGCAGCAACTGCTCGTCCAAACGAAGATGTTGATCAACACGCATTTCTGTCGTTTTAATCGACTAGATAAAAAAGGTCGAAAATAAGTGACTTAATAATGAATCAGAGATATATTCCTGTACAACGCCACAGAGATGTTTAGAATCTTTACCGGTCATGTGACAAGAAGTCACGTGACACCAGTTACGTAGAGCACGCGTAGGGTAGTATTATTTATGCGAATAACATGTATACTTTACAGAATTGTTATTATATGTTTGTGCTTTCGATTGACATCATTATTCAAGCACGTATATAATTTACACAAATTGTTACCCAAAAAGCTTGGACTGTAATAAGTGTTTTGTGTGTAATATGACTTTACTAATATCTAATCTGAAAGTTATGTATTTGGTTAGACTCGGTTTCTAAAGTTTTGTTTTTATTTTTTGTAATCGTGCGTTAACGATGGCCAAAAAAAAAAAAAAAAAAAGATTTACTTCCCATACCGGGAGTCGAACCCGGGCCGCCTGGGTGAAAACCAGGAATCCTAACCGCTAGACCATATGGGAGATACAAACTAGCTTGAAAGCAACTATTTTAAAGGCGACATCTATATATATTTAGCGACTACATAAAATATGTATTATTATAGTGACCGCAATTCGTGTTAAATCTTTTTAAATGTCGTATCCAGCGTTGCAAAAGTCAATGATTAAACTTAAACTCAATGGCAGACGTTCACTTTATTTTCACTAATCACCCAAAAAGTACTTGCGTACTGCGTATGTTAATAGCAGGCTAAAAGGGTAGTGTTCTCATGTAATACTGAAATACGATTCGCAAATCACTTAAATAGGAAACTGACAAAACAAGTTCATATACAAGTATTACAGCCCTATTCCACCAGTGTCCTCCATCACCTCCGGTAGCTCGCCGTGATCGTATAGTGGTTAGTACTCTGCGTTGTGGCCGCAGCAACCCCGGTTCGAATCCGGGTCACGGCAGGGTTGACTCCCTGACACGGCATAGGAGTGTGCTTTTTTCCCCCCCGCTCTTTTGGAAGCTTCACTTTGTTTTAAGTCTTGCTTTGTTCAGATGTCACACACAATGTAAAAGACAAAAAGTGTTCATTCACAAAATGTGTCTTTTACCAGCATTTACACAATTCCGCAATCACAAGTGACGACATGCATGTTCCGAGGAGATCGTCCAACTGCAAGCCTTGCAAATATCACGAGGGGTTGTTCCTCCCACGGAGCCTAATGGTGATTGGGTAGCAAGAATCACGTGGGCTCATAGTAGGATGTGACTCGGTGGCGCGATGTTTCTGCAATTTGATTATGTAGTTTCATAGAGCAGATAGTAACACTGTTCATTGCCGTGTTCTCCAGCTCCAAGAGGACAAGTATATGCAACATAAAGAGCAAATTATCAAACGTGGGAAATAATCACATTTCTAGGATATTTCACAACTCAACACAAAGTAAGTCCAATCGATTGTAGTATATTATTGCCAGTGCAAGATAAAACATGTACCTTCAGATTATGAGTTTGATTTTATGATGCTCCTATTTATACATTTTGTTTCATAAAGTTTTTCCCCCGCTTTCATTCACCTTTACAGATGTTGAAGGAAGCAGAGACTATAAACCATCCCTATTGGCCACGCAACCTGTCTATTCCCAACTATGTGGCTAATGACCGTTCAATGTCAGAGATTCTCATATTCCTGTTCTCTGTGTCTGGGATCCTGCTGCTTGCCACCTGGTCACTGACTGGACGTAAGGTGTCTGGGAGCAGGTTGAGCGGAGGGAGAAGGTTAGCTCTGTGCTGGTTCACTGTGTGTGGATTCATCCACGGAGTCATTGAGGGATGGTTCTCTTTATACTACACCATCATTCCTGAAGACCAGAGTTTCCTTTCTCAACTGTGTGAGTGAGGTTCAAAGTCTATTTGACTCAGTTTATCATTAGGATGTTTTGAGATAATACTTTGATACTTTTCCCTTAACATCTCGAACATTATCATTACAAAGACCTCAATTTCTAATGCACAGTCCAGGAAATGTGAACATAAGCGGAGTTCAAGTCGTCCTGGGAAGTATGTATTTACAAGTTGGGAAGTCCTAATGCTGTCTTTACATTCTGTCCTACTTCCCACTTCTGAAGTCATGATTACGAGCTTGTCACGTTCAAGTGCTCTGTTGTTGGAACGATTAGGAATTATGGAGGTTTTTTCTTGCCTATTTGGGGGAATCTTATTTAAGCCAACATGTTTTGAATATATTTAATTTTTAATAAAATGTAGTGTCCCATTCGTTGACAACGATAAACATTCACAGCGCTTTCTAGATAATTGGCTTGCTTACGATTCTGGAATTTTCCCTGTGTATACAATATGCTTCAAATGATTATTCATATATGTAATTATACATTTTAATGACAATTTTAATAATCATGGCATCAATTTCCTCCTCCATGATGTTTAAAGTTTATGGCCTGCCCTACTCGAGAACTTGGGTATCAAAATTATTTGAGATTCCACTGTAAATACAACTTGAGAGGGCGTTCATGTCTAATTTTGGACTAGAAAACTGGTATTTACGATAATTCGGATATCATGACGTAATTACTACGTTAGAGGTGTGTTCGACTTGAAGCGGTGCTGCGCAGACATCAAAGTACCGCGCGAGTAATACATGCAACTTAGCTAGTTTTATTGTAAATGAAAAAAGTAATTCTACAACAAATTTACCACAGACACTGCAGGGTTCATTTAGTTTGCAGGTTCCCACTCGTAATTATGATATTGTGGTGGCGTTCGCATGCACTCAACTCATGTCTACTTGATTGCATCATTATTCATACGTTTGAATGAAAACACTTTTTTCATCCTCTTATAGGGAAAGAATATTCCAAAGGAGACAGCAGATATGCAATGTAAGTTATACACATGCTTGTATTTTTATGCTTTAAAAAAATTAGTCTATGCATTGCATTGTACCTAAACTCCATTTATGGGATCTTCTCTCCAGAGCGGATAATTTCACCGTGAGTATGGAGACAGTGACCGCGTGCCTGTGGGGTCCCTTCAGCATATGGATTGTTCTGGCCTTCCTGTATAACCGTCCTTATAGATTTGTCCTGCAGCTCATTGTATCTCTAGGTAAGACGTGTCCTCCTACTGCATATGCAATTATAATTATTTATTAAATAGTTATTATTCCACATTTTGTCAAATTGAGAAACAGTGTGCTAGAGGGCACAATTCAGTCTAATGTCCAACATTACTTGCAGGTCAGCTGTATGGTGCAGTCCTCTACTTCTTCACTGAGCACAGAGATGGATATATTCACAGCGAATATGGCCATCCCATCTATTTCTGGTTCTACTTTGTGTTTATGAATGTTTTGTGGATTGTCATCCCTCTCATTCTTATAGCGGACTCATGGTGTCAGCTATCTACCTGTCAATCCATGTTTGATAAAGCACTGAAAGGGAAGTCTAAAAAAAGCTAGAACGAATATGGAAAGAAAATAACTGAAATTCTGTACACAGATAGCATATTGATAGCATATACAATATGTTGAGATGTATTTTAATTATGTAATTTTATAAAACAGTGATTCACTTGGAAGAAAATGGTAAGAGCCAGAAGTGTAATGTCATATTCATTACATTAAAGGTCCCGTTCTTCGTGGTTTTTTTTTTGAAGCTTTGATTGTGTTTACAGTGTGCAATATAACATGTGTTCATGTTTGGTGTGTAAAAAAAACAGTATTTTTAACACAATGTACTTATCTGTATACCGCTGTTTTCACTGTCCTAAAAACGGCTGATGACTTCCTTTATTCTATGAAGTCCCTCCTTCAGAAATACGTAACGAGTTCTGATTGTGCCAGCGGTTCCCGTGTTGTGATTCGACAGCAGCTTAGCGAACGTGGCACGTTCCTGTGTTGTGATTCGACAGCAGCTTGGCGCACGTGGAAAGGTCACGCCTCTTAACGGGAGATATATATGCGCTTAATGATCTCTACAGCGTCCCTGGGAAAGCCAAACAAAGGTGATTTGACTCCGGGATGAAAATAACAGCGTCTCGACGACATGGCGACAAACACACTCAAACGCAACACTTCCTTTTCTCCACGTGGGACAGCAACAAGACCACGCCCCCTTTTTGCGTGTATTCTTGTGGGCGGAGGTTAGTCTGTTCTATCAACGTCATTTATGAAGGAAGTACCAGGATGTAGTCCAAGCCGGCCGTTCGCTGTAGGCTTTGAAAGGGAACTTCTGTTAAATAAAATATCTCGCTTGGCATTGAACTTTGAGCTTTATAATTTTACAGGTATTATTTATGCTCTAACAGCAACATTACACACTAACTAAAGTTTGAACAATGGGATCACGAAGAACGGGACCTTTAATGAAAATAATAAATTTTGAATAAATGCTCATAATACTGCTCCAGAAGTTGCACTATATAAATTATCTGCTCGGGTGCCTTTATTTTCTGTTGCAAATAAGTAACTGCTCACTTTTCAAGAGCCACGCACAATGAGAGTGGGTACCTACCATAAGGGGCAAAGGTTTTTTTTAATTCTACAATGGACAATATAGTCTTTGAATAAAATAATTCATAATAATTTGTTACATTTATATAGCGCTTTTCTAGGCACTCAAATGTGATTTACATGAGGGGGAGGGGGGGGGGGGTCTCCTCAACCACCACAAATGTGCAGCATCCACCTGCCACCACCAATATGTGCATTTGTAAAGCCACTTCACCAAACTGTATCTCTGAGCCCAAATATTAAGCTTAATCTGTTCTTTAAAAGACATTATATATGGCTCAGTTTGATTTTATTGCATACCCATCAATTAATACACGATTGCTTTGTGGCGATTTATATATATATATAAAACAATTTTTTTAAATAATAATAAAAAACACTATACAAGAGATTGTAGAAGAATGATGAAATAAAACGATATTTAAAAATCAAAATGCCGAAACCCGGGATCGAACCAGGGACCTTTAGATCTTCAGTCTAACGCTCTCCCAACTGAGCTATTTCGGCTATGAGGTCCCCTACTGGACTGAAGCCATAATTTTTTGATCAGTGACCAGTAGTACTTAATAATACCACTGAGAAACATACCATTCAACTTCATTCCCATAAGACAATTTTAGTTAGAAAAATCATGTATGGTATCTAATTTGCATGTCCTATGCCTTTAAGAGGACTTGACCTTTAAGATGATGTCACACATTTGTGGGTGGGACATTGTGAAGATCTGGTTTAAAAATGGCTGTCATTCAAACTTGGACAGTTTATAGATGAAGGTAAACTTTTTAGTAGTAGTATTTCTTGGTAATACATACCTTCTTAAAACACTTCTTTATGGGAAGCTGGGCTTTTGCCTACATCAGCCAGCAGGATATTCACTTCCCATCCCCCATGGGCTTTGTGTTTCTGTATGGACATAATCTGAAAACAAACAAATATTTATGCTTTCTACTGAACAAAACCCTTATAACTATTATAATATTTTAGCAGCCATTCTGAACACTTGAAAAAACGGGCACCCATTGACTTGAGTTTTCTGTAATTATCCATGTATAAATAGCAGCAGAGGAGTTCTCCCTCTTGATTTTGGGAAATAATTTATCCACTTACTAACCAATGGTCAATGTTTAAGATAATGTCTTTATTTATATCATTTATGATTTATTACCATGTATTCCTACTCTATAATCATCTATTAAATTATTTACTTTTACTAATTTATGATTATTCCATTTAATCTTTTCAAAGCACTGTTTGAGGATATGGCGGTTATATTTAAATGTTCCTACTCGTGTTTGGTTAGATTGGATGTCTGCCAAGTGCTGCATAAGTGACAATGTTCTCAGAATTGCAATAATATTTTGCACAACGATTATTATACACAGAATTATTATAGAGGTTAAGGCCACAAACCTATATATACAGGCTATATAAAAAATATAATATAATAAATTTGCTTTTACAGACCACACACACACACACACACACACACACACACACACGTACCATCCCACTTAACATACACATAAATTGTAAGAATATGACTCAAATTGATGAATAAATAGTATAAGGTTAGGCTATTTTGGTAATACAATAAAGTTAGTAAGTTGGTATGAGCCCCCAGTCATTTTAGAAATATACAAAAATAACAAAGTGAAAATTAAGTGGCACTATGGGATCAGTTGCAATGGTAACTACACAATACTAACATGAACTGTTGATTAAACATACAGACGCGGATCCTGATGATGAATAGAATGAGCATGAGTGCCTGCACGCAAAATCTCCAGTAGCACAGCGCGCGATACTAGCACAATAATGTCTGACAGGACATGATGTTCTTTTTTATGAAGTGAGACCTTTTTATTTCGTAACAACGAGTTACGAAAATAACGTAAGATACAGAAGCAGGACAACGCGTTTTTCTAAGGCACTGTTTACTTAAACGGAGTCTGACAGAAGAGTCAACAGCTTTCACGCACGTCTTTCAAAACAAACGTCTCGATTCATTAAAACATCTTGTCATTTAAAACGGTCTTGCGGTCTACCAGTTAAGAAACACTGCCCTAAGCAAAGAGCTAAGAAGAAACCTACTAGTGGTTTTCTATCGCCCTCTACAGGAAAAGCAAGGGGGGAATTAATACATTTTAGTTTTACTCTGAACTTAACACAAGGGGTCGCTCTTTTATAATGTTTGAAACAGCTATCAAAAGGGAGCTACATTGAATCATAAATTCCTATCAAGAATTACTAAGGGTTTAGGTTAATTTTGTCACCTTATTTCATGCTTAATTAAGATTTAAAAATCATAATTCTACCTGGCACTATGCATGATAATATTACATCTTTTTGCACCAAGTATTGGTGTATTTGTTTTAATGTTTTATGACCAAGTGAAGCTTTTTCAGCAATCTATATATAGAGTGCTGTGTTTTTGTTGGCCAAAACCCAAAAATGAGTTGCGTTCATAATCGTGTTCTTGCAAACGATTCTAACTCAAACATTCAGAGAAAATGGTTTTAAATAAAGACTGAACGAGTTGTTGCTTTTTACTTCTGCCAATTGCATTCAGGCTTCAATTCATAAAAACTGTTTGTGAAGATTATTATGATGAAGAAATGTGAAAAATTGTCAAAAGAAAGCTTAGGCTACATCCAAAAGCACATACTTTCTAGAGTATTTAAATGTACACAATATACATAATTACATCACAACCACTTTTTTAAAAAAAAGTGCATTTTATATAATATGAATGTGTGTAGTATGAATGTAATCTAGACGTACTACATTCGCCATGTTGTCATTCTTATGTGACCTATACCAGCGTCAGTTACATCACTTCACTGCCGTTCCTCATGGGATAGTAAAGTGTCCATCGAATGCACACTTCAGAATTTCACCAGAAGAAGTTTTTACTGTTTTTCGCGCACTATATAGTTGGGAAGTATGTGATTTCAGATGCAGCCTTAGTACCAACTGCAGGCATTTCAGTTTACATTTAATATAAATTAATGCCATGCCTTATTAGGTTGTTCCTTTAGAGTGTCCATGCAACATTTACATCAATTACTAAAAAATAAAGCATAAACATAATAAAGACTAACCGTCCCTGGGTGGGCTCGAACCACCAACCTTTCGGTTAACAGCCGAACGCGCTAACCGATTGCGCCACAGAGACTTTGTGGTGGCCACTGGTATGTTTCACTAAGAAGAAACATTTTCTGTCTGAACTCCTGCATGAGAAAAGCCTAAAAGCCTTTTCTGAAATCACATATAAAAATCACACATTATGAAGATAAATTGCACAAAAGAAATTCTGAGTTCTTCATGGGGCCGCTGCTTTGTAGTAGGTGTAGTTACACTCTGAGCTTGACACTAGATGTCGCCCTTTAAGAATGCATGAGGAGTGAAGTAACTCCACATAGTGTTTTACATTAGTCACATGAACTCCTAACCAAATATTTAGATCAGTTTTAACTTTATGTCATGCCTAATGCATGTTTAAAATCATGACTGTACATACATACTATCAACTGTACATACATACTATCAATAACGCATACTATCAACTGTACATACATACTATCAATAACGCATACTATCAATACATTCTAGTGCACATTGTACTGTGATTAAGTGTAAATGTTAATTAAGTAGGCTTTGTATTCAATGGTGTTGCCATCTGCTTTGAGGGTAGACGTGTATAAACTAAAATCAGTATTACTTTCAGAATCACTGAGATAAATGAATAGTCAGTGGCTACTAACTGATTACTAACTGATTGCACTCATTAAATGTAAATCACCATAGTGAATACTAGTGAATCACCATAATGTCTGAATAAGTGTTGTGAATAAATGTTGCTGTGTCAATGCAACATTCACATGAATAACTCAAAATGAACACATAAAAATAAAAGCTTTTCGTCCCTGGGTGGGCTCGAACCACCAACCTTTCGGTTAACAGCCGAACGCGCTAACCGATTGCGCCACAGAGACTGGTGTCTCCTTCTCGAATGATTCTGCAAGAAGTAGCCTACTACTGGTTTATTACCCAGGAAAATCACTTCTGAAATACATACCTCGTTTCAATACATACCACTTCTAGCAGGGGCTTGCAGGGTTGCCAGTAAAGGTAGTTTACAAACAGCTATGGGTATTATCTGTAAACAAAGAAAGTGAACACGTTTTATTTTCCACTCAAATAACCATGGCTCCCCATACCTCCAGTGAGTACTGTGGCCGGTTGCATACACTGACTAGTCTTAAAACTTGGGCATCTAATTTTTTTCTCTTCAAGATTGGTCCTAACTTTGTAAACTCAATTGCATAAAAAGATAAAAGTAAGAATGAGAATCCCTAACTAACTGCTAGTTGGTCAAAATAGAGGCTGAATTTACGCAACTCTCCACTGGACTGTATACACTTTCCACGTATATAATCTTAAGAAGTTGTCTTGCAAAACAGTCAAACTTCATTTCAGCTCATAAATATTGACTGGACAGTTATTTGCAATTAATGTGAATGTTTCTTCCAGTTTGGTTTGTGTACACGACCTGTTTATCATTTAAATACAAATAGGTTTGGTTGGGTGTTATTTTATTGATGATCTCACATTCAGTACAAATTAATTAAGAATATAATTAATTCATATTTGTCAAACCAAACTCTTACACTGAAACAACACTGGCTCAACAAATGGCGTCAGTGTGGGGTTGAAGTACATCTTGGCGGCGGACATTTTTGAAAAACCTGTTTGAAAACTGGCATTATTTTGCAGTTCCCTTTGGAAATCATTTTCAATTTTCCATTTGAGGGTGGCAGTGACAAGGAAATTATACCGCTGAGGAAATGTTTTTGACACTGCTTTAAAAAAAACAATAACACGGTTAATGTTTTTGATGTACATTGTGTCTGTATTCTGTTTTGTTTAATAATTAACATTACATTTGCGAGTATGATTTTCACTCGGATTGAGAAATAACAGAACTTGCACACAGCCACTTCAAAACTATTCACAACACACTGCCCGGTCTGGGCCGCTATTACAATCGAATATTAATCTAACAGTTATATCAATAACAACATTCACTGACATGCTCTATTATGTTTATAACTTACTCTATTACTTGTCACGTTGTTTTTTTAAGTTATACAAACATTAATTGTGAAGAAGTAGCTAACGTTAATAGTTCGCGTCACAACTCACCACAGCCAAGAAACATAACGTTACTGCGAGAATCGAGTTAATAGATTGTTGTTTTTTTACTTCGTCATGCTACAAGAATCTTCTTACCTCGACAGCTAACTTATGCTTTGTAGAGATTGCAAACGAAGTTATTCTTCTGGTTTTATTCTTTTAATTATTGTCACGCGCTGAGTCGCTGATCATCTGCATCTTTGTAACGTGAACGTAGACAGAGGAGGCGTCGTCTGATTGGCCGCCTCCACCTGAAGACCGTGATGTCATTGGCTACACAATTAACTCATTAAAGACGCTTTTATAATTTCAATAGATTCTGCAAACTTTAAGATCATTGAATAACAGAACATTCAATGATTGTATAAGATGTAATACATTCTCAAATTTCCTTAAATATTTTAATGACATTTTGTTTGAAATGGTATGCCTTATGTGTTAATTGTTCATTTTTTGTGTTAACCCATCAACAATAAAACAATATTTTTTTTATAAATAGCATTGTTTAATGTCATTATATGCAAGAATAAGTTATACTTGGCAATTGATAATTGTCTACAGCAGTTATAAATCCAGGATTAAACATTTGTTTAGAACAAAACATCAAAGCAGTATGCTCTTATTTTACAAAAATAAACAACAATTGTAAGTACATTCAGTAAATGTCCCAAGTAGCCGTACAAATTTCCACAACTTTCAAGTTTATGTAGATTTAAACATTAACAAATTACAACATTGAACATTTAAGTTAGTACCCATTCAGTAAACATACTTCAAGTTTTAAAAACTGAAATTGAGCTGCAAGGAAAGTCCAAAAACATGACTTATGGGCATTTTACAGTAATCAGCATCACAATATAATTTGTATAACTCCATTTTTTGTAATTGCTAACTATCAGTTATTTCCTAGTTAAACATCTTGCTCAGCCTTTGACCAAGTTTACTGTTTAGGTCTTTTAATTTAGAGTTCACTTGCTTTAGAGCAGTGCGAGCAGATGCAGAATCAGGTTGGAGTTCCAGAATCTTTCCAAAGGCCAAGCGGGATTCCTCCAGTTCGCCCAGCTGCATGCAAGCTTGCCCAAGCCGGTACCAGGCCTTAGTGCTCTTTGGGTTCAGCTCGGTGGCCTTGATACTGCTGTCTCTGGATTTACTAAACTGGCCTAACTTAAGTTGGCATAAAGAGAGATTGCTGTGAAGTTCTGCTTTTACATTTTTGTACTCCTCCTCAGTTGGAATGGAGGAATCATCAGCACTTTCTGCCTGCTCGTTTTCTTTATCATAGCATGATATCAAAGCTGCATCATTATCATCTCCATCCACACCTTCTTTAGTCGTCGCGTCTTCCGGGTTTCCTCTTGTCTGGCCATTTAAAGTTATTGCCAGCTTTACAGCTCTGCAATAGCAGTCTGCCGCACCCCAGATATCTCCCTTCCCAAACCGTTGACCACCCCTCTGCTTGTGAGACAACACCCAAGCCCACTTCTCTCCAGGTGTCATCTGCCAAGACTCCTGCCCAGGGGTCAAAGAGTGAAGCTGAAGTGTAAAGCAGTCGGCCTGCAGTGATAATCCTTGCTCCGTTGTATTTTCAATCTGGGTACCATTAGCATCACTGCATGCTGCTTTGGAGTTCTTTGTATTCCAGGCACTTATTGTGAACTGCCAAAAAAGCAAAAATGTTTGTAGATGAGAACATCACATTTTCTCATGATATACATAATATATTAAAGCTGACATGAAACAGAAGTTGCAATAGTGTTTTCTTCCCTATTGTGACATATACAGTGAGGAAAATAAGTATTTGAACACCCTGCTATTTTGCACGTTCTCCCACTTAGAAATCATGGAGGGGTCTGAAATTGTCATCGTAGGTGCATGTCCACTGTGAGAGACATAATCTAAAAAAAAATCCAGAAATCACAATGTATGATTTTTTAACTATTTATTTGTATGATACAGCTGCAAATAATTATTTGAACACCTGAGAAAATCAATGTTAATATTTGGTACAGTAGCCTTTGTTTGCAATTACAGAGGTCAAAAGTTTCCTGTAGTTTTTCACCAGCTTTGCACACACTGCAGGAGGGATTTTGGCCCACTCCTCCACACAGATCTTCTCTAGATCAGTCAGGTTTCTGGACTGTCGCTGAGAAACACGGAGTTTGAGCTCTCTCCAAAGATTCTCTATTGGGTTTAGGTCTGGAGACTGGCTAGGCCACGCCAGAACCTTGATATGCTTCTTATAGAGCCACTCCTTGGTTATCCTGACTGTGTGCTTCGGGTCATTGTCATGTTGGAAGACCCAGCCTCGACCCATCTTCAATGCCAACTGAGGGAAGGAGGTTGTTCCCCAAAATCTCGCAATACATGGCCCCGGTCATCCTCTCCTTAATACAGTGCAGTCGCCCTGTCCCATGTGCAGAACAACACCCCCAAAGCATGATGCTACTACCCCCATGCTTCACAGTAGGGATGGTGTTCTTGGGATGGTACTTATCATTCTTCTTCCTCCAAACACATTTAGTGGAATTATGACCAAAAAGTTATATTTTGGTCTCATCTGACCACATGACTTTCTCCCATGACTCCTCTGGATCATCCAAATGGTCATTGGCAAACTTAAGACGGGCCTTGACATGTGCTGGTTTAAGTGTGCCGTGCATGATTTCAAACCATGACGTCTTAGTGTATTACCAACAGTAACCTTGGAAACGGTGGTCCCAGCTCTTTTCAGGTCATTGACCAGTTCCTCCCGTGTAGTTCTGGGCTGATTTCTCACCTTTCTCAGGATCATTGAGACCCCACGAGATGAGATCTTGCATGGAGCCCCAGTCCGAGGGAGATTGACAGTCATGTTTAGCTTCTTCCATTTTCTAATGATTGCTCCAACAGTGGACCTTTTTTCACCAAGCTGCTTTCCCCGTAGCCCTTTCCAGCCTTGTGGAGGTCTACAATTTTGTCTCTAGTGTCTTTGGACAGCTCTTTGGTCTTGGCCATGTTAGTAGTTGGATTCTTATTGATTGTATGGGGTGGACAGTTGTCTTTATGCAGCTAACGACCTCAAACAGGTGCATCTAATTTAGGATAATAAATGGAGTGGAGGTGGACATTTTAAAGGCAGACTAACAGGTCTTTGAGGGTCAGAATTCTAGCTAATAGACAGGTGTTCAAATACTTATTTGCAGCTGTATCATACAAATAAATAGTTAAAAATCATATATTGTGATTTCTGGATTGTTCTCTCACAGTGGACAGTGGACATGCACCTACGATGACAATTTCAGACCCCTCCATGATTTCCAAGTGGGAGAACTTGCAAAATAGCAGGGTGTTCAAATACTTAATTTCCTCACTGTATCTAGAGATGCACCGATCGGAACCGGACCTTTTTTTTCTATTTTATTTTGTCCGATCTGTGTTCTGGATTTGCATACAAACTGCATTGTGATAATTTGTGTGGAAATATTATGAAATCTGTGAACAGGACGTTAACACAGACCAGAGATGGGAATTTTCCTCCAATTTAAAGAAGAAAATATATATAACAATACATGTACTTTTACAGTAAAATATTGTTAAACTTATGTTTTAGCATAATGTCCATATTTACCCTTACCTCACACATCTCTCCAGCTCTCATCCCTTCTAGGCAGCCCTCTATAATGTCACACTGTCCTTCGCCCATGCGCAACAAGAACCACTCATCCATTTGGACCTGCAGTACAGAGTCCTGCGAGCGGGGATACGAGGTGGCTTGCTCGCTAGAATCGACGCTGGCTGTTGATTCTTGCTCTTGAGAAACAGTATGCAGTGTGTTTTCCCCTGTAACAGTCTTTCTCCGCACCTTGACCTTACATAGTGACCCCATCATAGGCGTGCTGTCCGCTCGTTGTCTTTCTTCAAGCCACCTTCGGCGCACCTCCCACAGACCACCGGGACACGCGGAGACCCATGACGTCTCCGCGGGGAGACAATCAGGCACTTGGAATGTTGTCATGACGAAGAAAGCCTAAAAATAACAATACTATTTTATGGAACAAATAACTATAGTGACAAAAGAAACTTAAATGCAGACTACATGGAAGGCTGCTATCACGAGACCTGTTAGCACGGTGATGCAAAGTCTTTTGCACTCATTTTAAATCTAGCGCATCGATAGACATGCATGAGTATTCAAACTAGAACACGTGTATAACATAGACTGTATAAAACAAGGTTAATAATGACACGTTAGTGAACTCGTTTACCTACTTTAGTGATGGTTGTTACTGTCACACTCTCTTCTTCGACAGCAAATATCTCACAATGAATGTCTTCAATCGCCCTCTACAGGCAGGGCTGTACAGTGCGACACGTGCTACAAAAAAATCTGTCTGTGCGATGAATATATTTACTCCAGTAGCACGCGTGCGATACAGTTTAGCATGTGAGACAGAGCTCGTTTGAGTGAAGGGAGAATTTGTTTTGTGCTTGTGTGAGGTTAAGCCAGGGCTGCACGATTGACTGAAATTAAACCAAAATCGAACCAAACAATCACATGGACATGGACATGACCACAGCAAACGTGCCCAGTGTTAAAGCCCCCTTAATGTGTATTAGAAAAAAGCAACAACCTCTTTCCAAACTTGAAATGAGAAGCGTTTACAAACCTGTTGTCCAACAAAAGAGAACATTTAATCGAGTGTTTGAAATAACCTACTTTTGTAATCTGACAGGCTTCACATCACAGAATGAGGCAGAAATTATATTATTTTCTATATTCTGCAGTACAGTGATAGATTCGCGGTGTAGAGACGTGTACAGTATACTTTTTTCTTTCTCAGTGAATACATAAGATAAAATAAGACAAAAATTGGACATTAGAGTCACATTTTTTATCATAATTTAATATTTTATTATACAACCTTAAAACTTTCTAATGATTCATGTTTTCTGTAAAATATAACAATAATAATAATTGTTATTATTATTTTTATTCTTAAATATTTGTATTGTATAGCACTTTTTGCATTTTTCAGACATGCTAACAGACGTTTTATACATGTGCTACAATTGTGTGGGCTGTGCTACAAAACTTTCAACCTCTGTAGGACCAGTGCTATGTGCAAAAAAAGTTAACGTACAGCCCTGTCTACAGGTGCGGCATGGAATGAACTGAAAATATATTTACTTTTTTTGTCTTTTTTGGCCAGTTTCATAGACGAAACCCAGTCCCAGACTAAAATGCAAGTTTGCTGTCTTAAGCTGTCTTAACTGAAAGCAAGTTGTTCTGCTTGAAATAATATATAGGCCTGATACAGATTTACCAATGAAAGCTGGTCAATTTTACCAACTACCAGGGCCGTTTCTAGCCATTCTGACGCCCTAGGCGAACTCCTTATTGGTGCCCCCAGTCAATTTTTAAAAAGCAACATTGGTATTACTGGTATTAATTAACAAATACATACACTCTAAAAAAAAAAAAAAAAAGGTTCTATATGGCACCAAAATGGTTCTTCGTCGTAATCATAGGGGAACCACTTTTGGTGCTATATAGCACCATATCTTAACATGTTCTGTATATGGTAGCGGTGCTATATAGCACCTTAGTTAGCGGTGCTATATAGCACCTTAGTCAAAGAACCGGTGAAGAACCTCTGAAGAACCGCTGAAGAACCACTGAAGCACCAAAATTGGTGCTATATAGCACTTAAAAAGGTTCCCCTATGATTACGAGCCAAGAACCATTTTTGGTGCCATATAGAACCTTTTTTTTTAGAGTGTACATAGCAAATTATATTTGTATATATTTGTTAATAAGGATTCAAATTAATAGCCAGATGCCTGTATAGTCCTAGGCCTATAATAGGCCTATATAGCCTATATTTGTGCAGTCCTTAGTTGCTAAGAAATTGTTTTCAGACATAACTACATAATTATTATGTGTTATTAGTACATTTCACATGTAAGTAATAAGAATAAATACTGATTCAGTGTGGTTTTTGTTACTCATTGATGTGTGAACTTCCCCTTTAAATAACGCAACACGTTGCCCTCTGTGTTCGACACTGCTTGCGTTAGGCACTATTAGAACTGAATGAATCGATTCAGCATTCAACACCATCCGTAAAGATACGTTAAATTCGTCAACGTGATTTAATAAAGGATGTATTCATGTTGTGAATTTGCACATTTTATTATACCATTTTTAAATTGGCCGCTAAAGTTTTATATGGGACAATTACAAAACACGTTCTTTTAACAATGCATTGGCGCAAAAACCTTTTGGAGGTGCAATTAAGAGAAGAAAGCTTTATTGAGTCAAAATATAACTGATAATCATGAAATGCTGAAGTAAGTGTGCAGTTATATTTTGTCTCTAACATACACACCGAGCAATGCTATCTGCCCATTCACAGCTGGATTTCTAGACTGCCACAAATACTGCCCTAACAAAATACAGGTTTGTACCTGTTATTTTAATTGGCCTTTAGTTTGAATTTAGCTTTATTTTATGGTTAAAAAAAGTGTTACCATGCCAAAGCATTGACCGAGTTCATTGATCTAATGGTGTTGTTGAGGGCTCCAGTCCAAACGCGAACTTTTTTGACAGTAGCCTACTCTGATCTGATGGCATATAGGAATCGTCAGATTGACAGTTCTCTGATCCAATAGTGTGGGGGAACTAGTGGGGGCGGCAATAACGTTTAAGGGTGGCCATGACACCCTTTACACACAAACATCTATGCCATATGCGCTTTGTGGCGCCCCCCTACTGATAGCTGATAGTTTTAGCCTACCAAGTAAATGATATCTAGAGTTTTGGGGAAAAAAATAATGTAAAAGCACTACAGTAAAAATCTTAGCAAACCTAATTTTATAGCTGTCATATATATATATATATATATATATATATATATATATATATATATATATATATATATATATATATATATATATATACAGGTCCTTCTCAATAAATTAGCATATTGTGATAAAGTTCATTATTTTCTATAATGTAATGATAAAAATTAAACTTTCATATATTTTAGATTCATTGCACACCAACTGAAATATTTCAGGTCTTTTATTGTTTTAATACTGATGATTTTGGCATACAGCTCATGAAAACCCAAAATTCCTGTCTCAATAAATTAGCATATGTTATGGGAAAATTTGATCATAGCTATACATTAAACATTGCGCATGAAATGTTTATTGATTTGCATATATTCATACAGAACCAGCTTACTAAGTAAAAGGTCATATACAGAATATAGATTTGAGCAAGTGCTGCTTTTCTTGTCATGAGTGGAAATTTACAGGAGGAGTGACTTTGTTTGGGAAACTGATAAAAAGCTGAGTGCTGTTATGTCTAGTGAGTGTGCACTCTGCAGACATTGAAGATGGCTGTATGACTGTGACTCATTTCTTGCAAGAAATTAAATCTTTATAAAGACAATTGGGCAGGTTTTGTCTCTTATTCAGTAATGCGGTGATAGTTTGAAATTTTGCCACGACAGTTGGTGTCAGAAGCGGAGATTCCATGGATGTGCCTTCCGGACCCTGGGAGCGGATGGTGACTGATCATCCTGGACTTTAGAGTCACAGCTCTACCCCGACATATTGAGGGAGAGAGGCCAACCGCTCAGGGGGTCTGGAGGGTCCGACCACTGGAACAAACGAACCCGAGGTGGCAACGGGACGCTTCTGGTAAGAGACAAACTTAAAATTCGGGGAAGAATTTTTGAAATTGAAAATTGAGTAAATTGAAAATTGAAATTGGGGTGGATAAACCATAGTGGGGTCTGACTCTGTGGCAAATGCAACGTGGTTGATTCGTTTATGGGATAGAAACTGAAACCATGTGGGCGAATGCAACGTGATTAAAATTGAGAGAATTTTGAGATCTCACGTGGGCGAGGAGACCGTGCTGTAAGCCGGTTTTGGGCTATTGGGAGCCAATAAGAGAGGACACTATTGGGAGTGTCCGCCCGTCTGGTCTTGGGTGAAGAGATCAGATCTGAACGGAGATGTCCGACAGATTCATTAGCGTACGCTAGAGGGGAAAAAGCCACAGAGACAGACAGCCAGTATGGGGAAGTCCCAAAGCAAGCTAGCTGAATATGATACACCGGTATTTTGTCAAATGAGAATTATATGGGAAAAATGAATGTGTGTGAGAAATGCGAATGATTTCCCAAACGAGGGAACAACAGACTGAAAGAGGTGAATGAGTCAGTTGAAGAGGGGAGATAAACTGAAAAGCTGTTGTGGGAAATGTGTGTGAGAAATGAGAACAAACAATGAAATGTTGGGGGAAAGAGGCAGATAAGAGAGAAAGGAAAATGTTGTCTTATCAGGCAGAAGTCACAGCTGTTTAGAGATCGCCGGTGAGTATGAACGTTGACTAAATTCTGGCTAATATTTTGAATGATATGATCGGTAATTTGATTAGTCGGTATAAAGATTTTGAGATGGACAAGAGCAAACGCTGTAAGCAGCTCCGCTCTGAAGCCCTGACTTCAAAGAAATTTGCTGGACTGGTGAAGGGAATGGGCAGAAATGTTTTTATTGTAATTGGAAAGTTGATCAGCAAGTTGACTGGCTACAAACAAAGAGAGAACAAGAAAATTCAAATTTCTAGATGTTTGTGCATATTCATTAATTTGTAAAAATGGGTGAGGTGCCGTTATACCTGAAGGGAAAATCCCAGAAGTGACTGAGATGTACAATTGAGAAACTAAAAGTAATGTTGATGAAAAAGCAGATAGCACCATAAAATGCAAGACATTGTCTTTTTTATTGGACCGTGAGCGAACTCTGTCCTCAGACAGACTGCCACTTTTGGAGCACACAGGTTGCATTGCTTCATAAGCTAAAGATGAGAGTGTTTAATTGTGCTCAGCGTGGCCATTTTGGACGTAATTGTGTCCGAACACCCATAAGGTGTAGAAAGTTTGGCAAATCAGGCCACCAGACTAAATTCTGTAAACGAAACCCAGTAAAAAGAAAGTAACAGAGATTTACACTCTGTCTATGAAAATGAGATAATAAGATTAATGAAGTCTTTAGTGATTATTTTTGAAGGAAGGATTTGAGATAATTTTAATATGAGGTTAAAATTAAAAATGAAGATGATAAAACATGCTGCAAAGATATATAACTCATGATTAACCGAGTTTTAAATGAAAAATATAGAATAAATATGTTCTTGCTCTTCTCACTTTTGCAAAACTCTGATAATGATGATTTGACTGAATATTGGGTTGTTGAAATAACTATAGGTGTTAAAATGTTGAAAACCCTAGAAATTGATGTTTTGGTTTCAAAAGATAAGCTTGTGCTGAGCTGAAATAAACAATTTGTTATCTCAATCCGGCCACCACGTGGCCTAACTTGAGTAACAGAGACTCAATCTGAGTGGAAATTATAGTTTCTGAATTCATTGTGGGGGCAAAATACAAATATGAAATTATGATCATTTGAAAATGTCAATTCTGGCAAAGGATAGAGTTAAAAGGAAAATGTCTGATGTTTATTTGAAAACATTTTTAATTTCTAGCCAGATCTTACACTGAGCTAGTGTGAGGAGTGAAAAGTTTATGAAAGTGCAGTGTACCAGCCCTGAAGGCCTCAGAGTCTCTCTCTCATCCCAGACCAGCTCAAAGCTGATATCTGACCCTGTGCCACAGATGATAGAAGATATTGATGAGTAAAAGCACAGGGCATCAGGTGAACATAATAGACAGTTGTTTGTTAAGATATAAAAAAAGGTGCCATCAAGAGGGCAATAAGACATGTTTTAAAAATACAGACTTTTAATGAACTGAAACGTTTGATGAATGTATGATATGACCAGTAACTTCTGTCTGCTCTTAGCCTTCACCATGTACAGAACTGATGGCCTTGGTCACAGATGTAGCAGAACATTAAAATGAATGGACAGGTGTTTTGGCTAAATTCACTAAGAATAATCTAAGCACTGCTATGGAGCAGCTTTGAAGAAGTATGATGGATTTTAGTGATTAAGTTGTGTTATAATTAACCTGTCTCCATGTTTTTAACTAATTTGAAAGCAGACCAGATGGCTCTGGTGACTCTTGAATGCACTTTCCAAAAGGCTCCAGAAAATATTGGATCCTGTTTAGGGTCAAAGATCTCAAAGTGATGACGAGGTTGAGCACGATGTGGTTTCACCGATGACGGGTAAGACTTCCTACGGCCTGACGGGGAGCAACCCAAGCCAGGGAAATCACGATAAGTCGCCTTGGACCCCCTACCAAAAAAACAAAAACAAAAACAAAAAAATATGGAGGAGGGGGTTTTATGTGAGGTGTGTATAAGAGGTGAGGCAGATGTCTGTGAGGCCAGCAGCATCTCTGTTGGGGGGGAAAGCTGTGTTTCGTAGGGGCCAAGGTCAAGACTGGACACAGCAGCCCCTGCCCTAATAATGGCCCCTCTATACCGCTCACCAAATACTGCATAAATTGAGAGCCAGGAAACACCCTGAAGAAAAGAGCAATGATTGCCATTTAAGAGCCAGCTGAGACCATACTGTGATTGTGATTGGTAACCTTGTGGAACAGAACAAAATGTATTTGTATCAGTAAAGCTGTATGATATTGAACTAATATGTCTCTATCATAGTCTTAATCCTGCAGGTCATTAGATGGCAGAGGATAATTTGGAGACATGGTGATGGCTTTAAGAGGACGGCTTTTGAAGTTTAAAGAGAAGTTCTGGATAACAGAGGTATCTAAACTAAAGATAACTTGAAACAATTTCACAGTATAACTTATTGGAGATGTTCTAATTTGAAAATTCAACAGTTAAATTTCTAAACTTTGTGAAGGATTAATAAATTAAGGGTTAGTGAATTTAACATTATAGTAAAAGTCTTAGAAGACTGTTGAAAAGATAAATCTGGGTGAGAGAGGGAGAGAGAGGCTGCTTTAGTGGAACCAGGGATTGTACTCTGCCTGCGACTGAGACAAAACAAAAACAATGATATCAGAACAAAACAACCCAACAGACTTTTCTAAGAATAGATTAGTAATGAACAGATTTGAAACTGGTTAAGAAACCATGTAAAAGCACATTTTGAGAATGAGCAGTTCATATTTATGTGTTCTGATTGAGTGTAGTGTGCCATTAACCTCTGGAATGAGTGTTTTTATCATCACAGATGGGTTAGTTAAGTGAAACGACAAACGCTAAAGAAGCTGATTATTCTGAGCGAATCTGGTGAAAAGATGATCCAGAACATGGACGAGCTGTAAATGGATTGGTGTCCAGCTCAGTCTGTTAACGGTAATTATGACTACTTTGTCATTTATGATGTTGTTTTGAATTAATCTATGGATTAGTGCATATGTTAAAGCGGAATAGTTCGAGATTGCCGCCCACCATGGGTTTAAGACCCTTGTATAAATTCAACAGAGGGTCGGAGTTTAAATAATGTCAATTGATTAAGAATGGCAAATGTAAATTTATAGACTGGACGGCAGAGACAAGGAGACAAATCACCTAGACTAAATTATCCAGAGACTCCCTAGTATTTATGAAAGGTCAGAGGGCAAACAAAGGGAGAACTTCTTAGAAACAAAGAGTTTTATTTTATGTTTCCTCTGAATGGAGGCATGACATTAGATGTCTATGAAAACTACTATTTATGTATATAGAGAACCACAATTAATGTTAAAGAAGCAAGTGACTTTATGTCTTTCTGTGTGACTGGGATTGAGATAAGAGGAATATAATATTTTGGTTTCTGCAGAGCAGTAGAGATAAGAAACAATAATCATTATATGGTGCATCTTTTTGAGAGAGGAATAATGTGACAAGTTAAAACAAGAGAGAAATAGCCCAAAAAAGATTGATTTTTTGGAAAATTTATTTATGAACAATTTATGAACACCTGTAAAGTTAAATGGAGTTAATAGACATATACGAATTGAAAAATCATTTTGAAACAGCTTTGAAGAAATTGATGATGACTTATAGTACAAATTTGAATACTTTACAAAGTGATATGGGAGATTATGAAAATTTGCAAGTTCTTGGTAAAGTTATAACAATTTTGGGTTTGAGTGGCAAGGTGAGGATTTGATTATGAGTGCCACTGCCAAATGACATGAATTAAGTGGTTTAAGATTTTGGGCCAGTTGGAGTGTACGTCTAAAGAGCTTTAATGGACAGGGGATGGAGAAAAGGGTACTTTAATAGAAAGCCCTGATGAATTGATTTTGAATGGTTTACTGATAACAGGAACTGAAAAGATTTTGATAAAAATTGGATATTGAGTATGATTAAGTATGATGTCACGAGATAAAGATGAGTGAACGAGCTGATTGAATGTAATATGAATTGATAACTATGTCATTTTGATGAAGTGTATTTAACATTAACAAATTTAGATTTATGTTCATTAGTGGTTAAATATGATGTGGGCTATGATTAGTGAGAATGGGTCTGCTGGAAATAGTATGTTTAACAAAAACAGGGTGGTTTGAAGAATGATGTTGAAACAACTGACTAGAGGAAGGTTGATTGTGAAGAACAGTGAGAAACTGTGGGCATGTAGATAAGAATGTAGCATGAAATCGAGGTAGAGAGCGAAGTGACCCCATTGGCAGACACACAAAAGAGAATCAGTGCATGATAGACATTTGTGCTTTGGAACTGTGTCCTGCATGGACAGAGGTGTCATCTGAACTGTGAGCAAAGCACAAAATGTAGACTGAAGGACTGAAGGATGTTTTATGTAGAGACTTAAAGTGCTAAGATGGATTATTATCTATCTTACTTATTTTTATCGTTTAGTTTGAGTTGGACCACTATTATGTTTTGGACCCCAAAAAGGTCTGTTATGATTTTGATTAATTAAGAGAGCAACTGATTGTTTGTTTCTTCATATGTGTTTTCTAAAGTGTGTATTGGGTCTCTGAGGAGTGACTGAGGGTCTGGCCTAGGGATGTGTGATGTGTCACTAAACGCTTGATAGCAACAAGGTGTCGTGTGTTTGGATTTTGTAGGTATCACACACCCCTAACATGTCGGAAGTGCAGTAACAGTGCTTGCTCACTTAGCCCGGCTTCCAGAGATGAAATATGGATTTGTCTTTCATTTTATAGGATATTTTCAGTATGTTTTGGGGAAAACCTTCTGGTCAAGACTGCAGTTCGTAGCTTGACAGAAGCATGCAAGCTGATGGAGGGTAAGAGTGTAACGATGTACACAGACTAGCGTTATGCGTTCGGAGTTGAGCACGATTTTGGGGCGCTGTGGAAACGCAAGAAAATGTTAAAGTCTGATGGGCGCACAATTATGAATGCTGCTTTTGTGTCTAATCTGCTAGACACAATTTTCTTGCCTGGCTAGGTTGCTATCTGTAGAATGCGCAGCGAAACTAACAACAAAGAGTTTATTTCAACAGGAAACCATAAGAGCAGACGTAGCGCAAAGGCCGTGGAAGGGCAACAGACGACACAGCCAGAATGTTTTTATTATCTGAAATAACCACGAATGTTTTGCCTTCCTTATAGACTATGCAGTCTTTCAACTCAGGGCCAGAGAAAAGCAGCGATGGGAACAGTGCGACCGCACTGTGCAAAATGGCGTCTGGACGAGTAGTGATGTCAAGCCTTGTTTACCCCAAAAATATTTTCGATGATTATGATTAATGGCTGCATGGGCGATCACGCAGCCAAAGGGGGAATGATACTCAAATGAAAGTTTATGACGAGGTTTTAATATTTGCTGAAAATTTTCGCATCTTGATGCATATTGATATACACAAAAACGAGAAAAGGCCTCGAGTAAATCGGAGCCCGTTTGAGACCACCATTCATGGGAATGGAAGGGGGTAAACAATAGCTTACATCAATAGAATTGTGAATTATTGCATAGAGATGTCTTTTCTGTTGTTGTCTAAGGTCTGTGTGCAGGTAAAATTTGGGGAAACCAGTTGGGACTCCTTTACATGACATCAAACCAGGTGATTTCGCGTTGATAGAGGGCAACGGGAGGAGGAGCTGGAAGGCGAAAAGGTGGCTGGGGCCTTACCAAATCCTCCTAACAACGCATACTGCCGTACAAGTGTCTGAGAGGGCGACGTGGGTACACGCAAGCCACTGCAGAAAGTTTTCCACCAGCAGGAAGGGGAGGAGCGAAACCAGAAGTGAAGAAAGCCATGACAAGGTGCCAGGGGAACAAAGCCTGTACTTTGGCACGGCTGCAGAAACAACAGCTAGAGATAAAGACGAGCTGCTGGCTTTGTCTGCAAATGTCCCATGCCTGCAAAGCAGTACCACTGACTGTTGTAACACTGAATGAAACTGACTGTTTGATCCCGCAGCAAATGACTGAGAGTGAGAGCTGCGAAGGACATTGAGCACGGGAAAATCCCAACAAAACATCCAACATCTGACAGTGAGAGGACTGAAGTCAGAGTCTGAGTCAGGATTGACACGAACAATAAAACAACTGAGAATTTTACAGCGGTAGTGACTAACTTTACCTGCCAGTTTAGAAGACCAAATTACACTTCACCTGCAACAGTTTGGGTTTATGGTTAAGCTTATCATTTTATGTCGAGTGTTGGCAGGTTGCTGTTACCCAGCTTTGATGAATGTGGGGACATCTGTGTATTTACCGGGTAATGAAAACAAGAAAAAGGATAGACAGAGGAAAAAGTTAATTCTGTGATAGGGACTTTACCAGATAGAGCAAATGTGGGTTGGTCTATTTTCCTGGGGGTGGGTACAGCAGAATCGATAAACAAGAAAAATGGGTTAGCATGGACTGTACTAGCTATAGCTAATAGCACGGAGCACACTTTAACAATGGTAGATGAGGAAATGCAGCAAATCCGAGATGCAGATATCCAAAACAGACTAGTTTTAGACATGATAACAGCTGAGGAGGAGAGAGTTTGGAAAATGCTTAGGGTATCGTTTTGCTTTCATATTCCAGATTATAGTGACAATGTAACCAATATAATTGAGTACCCTACATGAGACAGGAAAACTGGAGAGGGAAAAAGCTGATGACTGATGATTTGGTTGGATGACAAATCTGAAGGGATGGGGATATTGATTATGTTTTACTGTATTGCAGGTTTTTGCAATTGTTGTACTGATTTGTATGTGTTCACAATGTATTTTCAACGCATTTCCAGGATGGTTCAACGAGTAGTGAAGTCCAGTGTATCACAACAGATGGTCAAATTAGACATTTATGACGAGTACGACGAATGGATGAACAAATTTAGTGATAGGAGATAGTGACTAGCAAAGAGAAGAATGAAACAAATTAGGGGATTATGTTTTCGTTGATTTAAATCTGGGCGGCCTTTGGAGGCCTCAGATATCTAAATATTATAACCATGTTTTTATGTTTGAAGTGAAAGGGGGGCTTTAACCACAAAAATAGCTTATGCATATTTTCTTTCTTCACAAATTCAAGAGTGTGATGAGAATAGATTATTGAATTGGATTATTACTATTATTTTTCATTCAGTTTAGATTTTTGCTTTAATTATTTAAAAAACTTTGTTCTTACATTTATTCATTTTTCATATTTAGCCTTTTTAACCTTACTATTATGTTTACTTATTTTTGAGTTTTCAGTCATAAATATATATATATATATATATATATATATATATATATATATATATATATATATATATATATATATATATATATATATATATATATATACAATGATAAAATTTTTCATTATGGTTTATCAATGATGTGATAAAAAGAGGGGATTGTTATGGGAAAATTTGATCATAGCTATACATTAAACATTGCGCATGAAATGTTTATTGATTTGCATATATTCATACAGAACCAGCTTACTAAGTAAAAGGTCATATACAGAATATAGATTTGAGCAAGTGCTGCTTTTCTTGTCATGAGTGGAAATTTACAGGAGGAGTGACTTTGTTTGGGAAACTGATAAAAAGCTGAGTGCTGTTATGTCTAGTGAGTGTGCACTCTGCAGACATTGAAGATGGCTGTATGACTGTGACTCATTTCTTGCAAGAAATTAAATCTTTATAAAGACAATTGGGCAGGTTTTGTCTCTTATTCAGTAATGCGGTGATAGTTTGAAATTTTGCCACGACAGCATATCATGAAAAGGTTCTCTAAACGAGCTATTAACCTAATCATCTGAATCAAAATTACACCTGCAAAAGATTCCTGAGGCTTTTAAAAACTCCCAGCCTGGTTCATTACTCAAAACCGCAATCATGGGTAAGACTGCCGACCTGACTGCTGTCCAGAAGGCCATCATTGACACCCTCAAGCAAGAGGGGAAGACACAGAAAGAAATTTCTGAACGAATAGGCTGTTCCCAGAGTGCTGTATCAAGGCACCTCAGTGGGAAGTCTGTGGGAAGGAAAAAGTGTGGCAAAAAACGCTGCACAACGAGAAGAGGTGACCGGACCCTGAGGAAGATTGTGGAGAAGGACCGATTCCAGACCTTGGGGGACCTGCGGAAGCAGTGGACTGAGTCTGGAGTAGAAACATCCAGAGCCACCGTGCACAGGCATGTGAAGGAAATGGGCTACAGGTGCCGCATTCCCCAGGTCAAGCCACTTTTGACCCAGAAACAGCGGCAGAAGCGCCTGACCTGGACAACAGAGAAGCAGCACTGGACTGTTGCTCAGTGGTCCAAAGTACTTTTTTCGGATGAAAGCAAATTTTGCATGTCATTCGGAAATCAAGGTGTCAGAGTCTGGAGGAAGACTGGGGAGAAGGAAATGCCAAAATGCCTGAAGTCCAGTGTCAAGTACCCACAGTCAGTGATGGTCTGGGGTGCCATGTCAGCTGCTGGTGTTGGTCCACTGTGTTTTATCAAGGGCAGGGTCAATGCAGCTAGCTATCAGGAGATTTTGGAGCACTTCATGCTTCCATCTGCTGAAAAGCTTTATGGAGATGATTTCATTTTTCAGCACGACCTGGCACCTGCTCACAGTGCCAAAACCACTGGTAAATGGTTTACTGACCATGGTATTACTGTGCTCAATTGGCCTGCCAACTATCCTGACCTAAACCCCATAGAGAATATGTGGGATATTGTGAAGAGAAAGTTGAGAGACGCAAGACCCAACACTCTGGATGAGCTTAAGGCCGCTATCGAAGCATCCTGGGCCTCCATAACACCTCAGCAGTGCCACAGGCTGATTGCCTCCATGCCACGCCGCATTGAAGCAGTCATTTCTGCAAAAGGATTCCCGACCAAGTATTGAGTGCATAACTGAACATAATTATTTGAAGGTTGCCTTTTTTTGTATTAAAAACACTTTTCTTTTATTGGTCGGATAAAATATGCTAATTTATTGAGATAGGAATTTTGGGTTTTCATGAGCTGTATGCCAAAATCATTAGTATTAAAACAAAAAAAGACCTGAAATATTTCAGTTGGTGTGCAATGAATCTAAAATATATGAAAGTTTAATTTTTATCATTACATTATGGAAAATAATGAACTTTATCACAATATGCTAATTTATTGAGAAGGACCTGTATATATATATATATATATATATATATATATATATATATATATATATATATATATATATATATATCTGTATATATAACATTTATGGTGAAAAACTGTAAGCGTCTACTCATCACATTACATTCTCAAAATGTCTTTTTTTATGTTATGTTCATTACGCTCATACATTACTCAATTTTCCTCCTTTTTATTAAATCATGTGATTCTGTCATGTGACGTTTTTTATTGACATGAAGGTGTATAGTGTTATAATCTGATGAAAAGCATTGGGTGTAACTCATTAACTACTGTTATTTAATTACCTTTCCCTTGAAAAAGTAAATTAAGGGAGTAGGCTACTCTTATTTTTCTGTAATTGAATTACAGTTACTTATGATGTAATTGCATTAAATACTGTATGTAGAGTATAGGACAACTCTATATAAAACATTAGTGGATTCAACATTTAATTAGAGCATTTAACACGCTCTTTCTATTCATGCTTATTAGACATTGCTCATGCTCTTTATGATGAACTTGAATTTATCCTGAGTTCTTCTGTTTTACCAACTGTATTGGTTTTCAGTACATTTTAAGATACAAAGTGAATCTTAGTACTGCAAGTATTAAGTGAATAATAGACTGCAAGTGTATTAACATTATAGTTAATAATACATGGTTATGAAGAGTAAAATATACAGGTGCCAAAATACCTGCTTGAAATGCCTGCACATTGTGACTATTTTTACATTTCTGTCAACATCTTCTTTTTTATCAATAATTTAATAATTTGTCATACTGTACATTTGATACAGTGCAATGTTGTATATGCAGTATGTTGTAGAATGAAAATGCAAAGCAAATAAGTATAAACTAATATAGCCTACTTTTCTGAATTTTGTTTGTGATGCGTCTTTTTTTTTTTTTTTTTTACACAAGACTAGGTCAATGAGTTTATTCTGTGTTTATCCTTAAAAGGACTGGTGCTATTAAATGGTAATAGCATGTGCTTTGATAGCGCATTCGCGGCATTTACATGGAACTCCAAGGTTTGTTTAAAGAACAAAATATTTTTTATCAGTGTTTGACTTGTTCATGGCAAAAGAATGGCTTTTGTGACCAGAGGGGGCGCGCTTGATATCAGCCCTTCACGCTGAGCTGTTTCCTGGGTGCACGCAGCGTCACGGTCCCAGAGCCAGGACTATGTGGCAGAGCGTATGTGCGCGTGCATGCGAGAGGCAGGGTTGGGGTAGAGGCTGAGTTTCGGAGCACGTTCAGTTGACAGGCGTCGCCGTTGCTACTCGATTCCGATAACAACACAAGCAACGATACGGAGCTGTCGCGAGATACACCCCTTTAACCGGATTAAGCCGTGAAAAGCCGTTTTGGCCGACCGAGCTCAAGGCGGATGAGTGCAGCCCGCGGGAGGGCAAGTGTGTTTCTGCGGCGGGGTCCTGTTAGCGAAAGATGAACAAAAACCACCGAGTGCCGAGCAACCGATCCCTGAACGCCGTGGAGGTGAAGAGCAAGGTGCGTAGCCAGCGGGCCAATTACTTTAATGAGTGTTGAATCAAAGAAAGATTAGTCTTCTTGTTAGGAATAGACTTAACTGTACATTTGGCTGTTGAGACACAATCACACTGTCCTTGCAAGTTTTGCCAACCATGCGAGTTCAAATCGATGCTTTAACACTACGAGGACACAGAATGTCCGCAAGTTGTTTTGACAGGTGGTCTTATCTCATGTTGTCGGTGTTTGTTACATTATAAATATAGTTTTTATTTGAGTTGTTTTATAAGTGTTACAAAAGTAACCCGTGTGTGTTTGACCAGTCTGTTTATCCACAATATCTCACAGTCTATGGCAAGCCGTTTAATAATTATTTATTTAAACTAACTATATATTTTAAGTACTAATATTTACTTTTAATTCAAATATTTCATACTAGCACTTATTCCTTTGCTAGTCACTCCCAATAGTGACGAATTACAATCCCACTGTTGCTGATAACATATTGCTGCTACCATTGAAATCTATCAGGATCTGTGGTTCAGATGATGTGCTCATGTCAAACTAGAATGTAGTAGTTCTTGCTGGTACCTGTTCCAGTTTTACTAGTAGCTATTAATTAGGTACTAGTATGTTAATAATTAGAACTATGCCAGTATGAGACACACATATTTATAGTATCTATAACACTTAATATCTCAATGGTTATAATTTATTTTTTGTTGTCATATTTTATAATGATTTAATAATGAAATGCTCATTATTTAATAATGATTATTTTGTAGTTCAATTTAAAATGTTACTAGTGCCAACTGGAATCCACGCTAATGTCTAATAAACAAGTACTTGTGTCTGTTCAAATAGTAGCTACTGGAAAAACTGGAATAGATGCTATTATTAGAGTAGTTACAAGTAACAAAATAAAAGGTCTCTAACTAATGCTTATTTTCTAGGAAAACCAGAATAATGCTAGTTGGAAATGAATAACTGATATCACAACCACAGATCCCCATAAAATTCAATGGAAAAACAATTGTTTACCAGTAACTATTAGCAAAGACTAATTGAATAAATTCCTATTGGAATAAGTACAGTTTTTTAAGTGATCGTAACACAAGTAGATACTAGTTTGTTTTAATAAGTGCTAAAATGGCTTGCCATTGCCGTGTAGCAGTTTATCAAAAGTCATTCTTGCTCCTAAACATGTTTCCCTTGGTCTTTTGGTAAACAAACTGATGATCACTCGTTTTGGATTCCAAACTTCACATCCACATGACAAGATCAGGTTTGAGGAAATTAAATATTGACTCAACAAAATAAGTTAAATCAAATACCAAGCTGCACGTGTGATATACAAAATAACTGTTACACATTGACCCTTTATCTCAATTGTGACGTGAGAGCAGTTTGATACATGCCTCAACATCGATACAGAAGTTATTTATAACTTTAGACCGCTGTACTCTGATGTACAAATCAAATATTGGTTTTGTCTCAAAACCAATAACCCCATCTATACAGGGTTCTGGAAATTTGTCTAGGTAGACAGTTCAATTACATTCATTGCTTTTTCTTGTTTATGTCCATGTTATTGTAGGTAGGGGAATCTAGGGATAGATATTCATCACCAGAGGAATGTGTATGATGTTTAGTATATGTTTTTCTTGTGTTAATCATTACAGATGACACTGTAAACAAGAGTCTGGTCATACTCACTCCACCAACACAAAGCTTTACAGGGCTACTTTATAATGGACAAGCCATGCTTAGCTAGTGATGACGTTACAGCTAAGTCTCAATCCTCCCACTCACTCCCACTTTTTATTGCCACCACTTCATAACTTATTACAAATCATGATACAATTTAAGGAGTCTAATTTTAATGATTTAATTTTTGCATCAAAATGTTTTGCCTATGATTTTCCTGGTTTATAAAAAATGTATGAGTTATTTTTCTTGATTGCTACTCATGCATGCTTCTGTTCTATATTTAGTTGCTCTGTACTGAAATCGAATGCTTGCGTCCCCTTAAGGGGATGGTTCACCCAAAAATGAAGAATTTGTTGTAGCTTTTATAAGTTAGCAAAAAGGAGATAATTTAAATGACGTTCTTGTTGCTTTTTCCTAGTGATGCACCCTATGTTGGCACCATATAGTTTTTTTTGGCTGATATTAGCAATTGTTTAGTTTATTGCGATTGATGAATATTAAAAATGTATTAGCAGATTTGGGATTTTAATTTTCACTGCCTAATTTAAAACTAAAGATTTATGGCTTGTTGGAGTGAGCTGCTGTGTGCCGTTTTCATTTTATTTTCTAAACAAAGTTGTATATGTTTTTAATATTGGTCAGTTATCCATTATCAGCTATTTTTATCCATTACAGTAAGTGGCAACTGGAGCTTTAAAGAGGAAGCAAAAATAACAGAATCATAACAGAAGTTCGTAGACATATATTTAGCAATTTTTATCAGTGAAATCTTACATTTCAGTCTGTTTGTCACTCAAATCATACTTCAGATGACTAGAACGTTTCTGTCATACAATGAAAATTTTATGAAATGGGTTGTTCTGCTTGTTTTACCATGTTATTTATGTGTACTGATGTCTGTTCCATGTTGTTAGTTTGGAGCAGAATTCAGGCGGTTCTCTTTGGACCGGTCCAAGCCGGGGCGCTTTGATGAGTTCTATGGCTTACTGCAGCATGTGCATCGGATCCCTAACGTCGACCTGCTTGTGGGTTACGCCGATGTTCACGGGGACCTGCTGCCAATCAACAACGATGACAACTACCATAAAGCAATCTCTGTGGCAGCACCCCTGCTCCGTCTCTTCTTGCAACGGAAAGGTGAGGGTTTTTTTTTTTTAAGTGGGTCATTGGTCAAACTTCAACTCCATATGCTACTCACACAGCCGTACTCATACATAATTTCCTTTAGATCGCTTATGGTCAGTTGTAGTTAATTTGTTCATCTGTATGGTGAGAGTTTATATGTAGTTGTATAGTATGCACAAATGTGTTTAAACTGATAATAGATGTGGAGGCAATTGCTGTGCTTCAGAAAGCTGTCAGACCAGAAGTGGTGCTTTTGTTTATATATCAGTTATATCAGATTATAATGTGACGGGTTATGTTGTCCTAAGAAAAGCAAGTATTTCTGTGCGGTAACCTGGTGTCTAGTTAGTTAAGTCTCTTATAAGTTATAGATAAATTCTCTTTGTAATGCATGTAATCCTGTGACTAACACAGCTGCATTTAAAGATTTACTGTTTAACTTTCCTAAATGTTAATCATTGCTTGCTTATTTGATTGATATTGTATCTCAAAGTTAAATTGCACTTGTGCGGTTATGATATTTAAGACATTTCACAAGGCGTATTTTATTGCATAATGTTTCTTGATGTGTTTTTCTTTAACTAATGTGGCCAACTGTTTCTTAATTTGGGATAAAAGTATTCAGACTTTTAGACTTTGAACCCTTGGCTGAGCTTTTTTGAAAGGAACAATATAAAGTTAAAGTAACACAGTTCATAGTTATTGTGTGGTTTTGGTGTGTCGTGGCCCTAGGCTGTGGGGTGCCCCAATATAAGCTGTGTCTGTGTGCCATATGACCTGTAGATGGTAAGCCACTTTGTCAGGTGGAGATTAGAGGGGTCACTGTGTAACATTGTGTGGCCTGCGTTTAAATTACACGGCGACGCTAGATTCATGCTGTGACCTGTTGCTATGGCAGAATATGTGACACAGAAGCACATGAGGACCCACCCACTTTTTAACTCCGCATGGGGAGGAGTCCTATCTTATCACATGTGCATGCATGTTTATGTAGGGGGTACGCAGACATTATTCCAAAAACTAGATGTGAAGTTTAGCCTGGTGCCCTAAATGCAACAGAGGTTAATATGCACACTTGATATAGGCTGATTAAGTCCAGATGAAATTTCATTTTTTTAACAGTTTGTGTGGATTTTAAGGGGAATTCTAAACATGGTAAGCCAAGAACGATAACTCTAATAGCGCCCATACCAACAAGCAATAAATGCTGCTTTAAATGCTTTAGCTCTTTAAAGTTTGGTTGATTTTGATTGGCTGTCAATATTCTTAAAGGGATCATTCACCCTAAAATGAAAATTTAAGTCATCATTTACTCACCCTGGTGTTTTTCTAATGCCATATGCCCTTCTTTCTTTTTCGGACCACAAAAGGAGAAATGCTAAAAAATATTCTGCTTGTGCTTATCCATATAATGGTCTTTTTAAAAAGACACAAAAGTATCACAGAATAATCCTATGCAACACATGCCATATATTTAGAGCTTAGATCGGGCCCAAAAAAATCAAGCCTGACCCTACTCGAGCTTGTGCACGTTGTGTCCGAGCCTGTCCCAGCCCGGGCCGACACATTACTTGTAATTATGAGCCAGAGCCCGATTTAAACCCGACCATTTTTTAATACGTGGGCCTTTATAACTGATGTTCTCAACTAGGATTCTGAGTTGTTTGAACTACAGAAATCTGTTAGAATTAATAATTTAGCTTATTATTAGTATTATTGTATTATTTATTATCATATACCTTATAGAGAAGACGAGAGTTGCATTTTTTCTATTGAGCCTGATTTCTCAAAATGGTGTATGTGTGTGTTCTGATCCTGGGTGCCATGACAACAGTGCGAGTTATAGTACGCATGAGCGGCTGCTGACGGCTTGCACGCACTCACAGGAACGCGCACAGAGTAACGGTCGAGCACAGTATTTTGACTGAATAATAAGGTTTCATTCTCGCAAAACCTTATACTATGCCTCCCGAACACTTTCCATATATGGTGCGCGTCTTACTGTATCATTGCGTGATACTTTTGTATCCTTTTCGTAAAGTTTTAGCCTGGCCGCCATTCACTGCCATTATATGGAGGAGAGCGTGCAGGAGGTTTTTTTTTTTTTTTTTTTTTCTGCTTTTGAGGATAGAAGGACAGAGGGCATTGGAACAACAGCAGGGTGAGTGAAAGATGGCTTTATTTTATTTCAGGGTGAACTATCCCTTTAATGAATATTGCAACAAGGATGAAGCATGTAAACTGAGTTGTTTGTTTATTCAGAATGGAATGGATCTGAATGAAGAAACATAACTTTGTACACATTTGTAACTTCTTTGCTAAAAATAGATATAATATTTCTGATTATGGCATAGCTTTCTTTTTCCCCCACTCAATTAGGCTAATAAAGTAATGATTAAAAAAACACAAATGCTTGATCAAGGGCCCAGCCCAGCCTAGGGATAGTGGCAGGGTCTGGTCAAGTTCGGGCTCGGGCTCGGGCAGAGAATCTAAACTCTACATATATCCAGGTGTTCTAGGGGTATACAATGGGGTTTAGTAAAAACTGAATTTGAATGTATTATTTAACGAAAATCCTGAACTTGACCGTTGACCGTCATTCGACTCTATTGCCGCTTTGGTTTATAGAATGGTCGTTATAGTTGCGCTGCCTCTACTTCTCAGCATGTGGATGCTTTTAACTTCAAGAATTAAGAAGTTTGTTTCAGAGGAAGATACTGATGGCAGCAAAACAAAATATTGCAAAAAAAACCAAAACGAGAGTCTGGGATATCGCACAACAAAGTGCAGACAACGCCATCACTTGGTTTGTTCAGCGGGGCACGAGGGTAAGCTAATATTGGCTTATTCGAGATTACATCAAAGTAGCGCAAGAGTTATTTGATGTCATACGCCGATCGGTCTGTGCAGCGCTGATGCATCTCAAACAAGCCTATTGTGTTTAGGGTCTCAATCGCTATATCACTGTCACAAAGCATATAATGGTAGTGACGACAGTGTTTACATGTCACATTTCAGAATCGGAACCGAGCCGTACCATGCAGTGGAAAAGCGCCATATTAAAGGGCTGGGACAATAAAACTGCTATAGGGCTGATATAGGGCTGATCGCGATTCGTGGATTGAGTTTGAGATTTTCAATCTCCCATTCTCTCTCCAGTTGATTCTGAGCTTAGTTTTTAACAGCAGATGACGCTGCATGCTTTACAAACAACCATACTGCTTCTGCTTGCTTCCAATTCCTTACACACTGTTTGAGTCTTCCATTAAATAATCTTTCATAAAGTTTGAAAAGGTTGAAGCAAATTACAAGAATGTTTCGCAGTGGGATGTGTTTATATTAATTTTGCGTCAAAAAAGCATTCTGAGGTGTACATTTAAACACTTGTGTGGACTCATCTTGCACCCAGTCGAATGCACAAGCGGTGAGCATTTGAGCATGTGGTTAAAACAAAACAAGCCTGTAGTGCTCCTCTCAGAAACTGAAGCCACCGGGCCTTGATCGCCCCCTGGTGGTCAACCCCAGTATAGCTCATAAACTCCACCTCTCCATGTATTAGAATGGCGAGACACACTAAATAATTCAATTACACTTCCAATAATTGTTTCCAAAAGATGGTTTCTGTCATTTTAGGCAGTTTTTATCACAATGATTTCATTTCAAGTGTTCGTTTTTTTTAAATAAGTTTAGTTTTAGTTAGTTATTTGAAACTATAAAAACGGGGGGTGTGACGTCACGATTGACAGCTGAGATTGACGGCTTCTCTGAGTGAAGTTCTCTGAGCACTAACAGACTTTTTTCTGGATTTTTGGGAGGAGATTTGAGCTTTAGCTTTCATTTCTATTTGGGATGCCACAATTCTCAATATAATATTGAACCGTTCGGTACGGCATTCACGGTTCAATACGCGCTTGTGAATTGCGTTTTTTTTTGGTTTTGCATTGATTTAATTATTTTTCTACAAATTCTGTCATTTGCCTCCATCCCAATACTGAATAATGCGACATACATTCACATCACACGTTAGTGGTAGAGTTATACTCACGGAACACGTGATAATTATTCACAATCACGAAAGTTCATTCTTTGTATGTGTTTTAAAGCCTTGCCGGCTCATTCCCATGCGCGGTTTTAGCATGCGCTTTTACGAGCGCGCGTACTAAACGCCTGTCAAACACAGTAGTCGTCTTACTGCGTTAATACTGTCAAATACACACAAGGTTAACATAAACACAGTCGGTTATGTCTAAAGTGAAAGAAAAATCGGCGTGTGTCTGTATATTAGATGTGTAGAGGTCTTAAATTGACAGCAGCGCAGCCTAGAGAACACGCTGTCCTTAAAGGGACAGTTCACTCTAATATTGTTCCAAACCTTTATTCATTTCTCGATGACAGAATTTTCATTTTTGAGTGAACTATCCCTTTAATGTTAATACAGCAACAAAAGACAAAGAGAAAATCACTCATTGCTCTTGACTGAAAAACTTTAATACAGTAGCTTTAATAAGAATCAATGTATTTTTAAAGTCTATGTAGTGTTTTATTTGTACATTTATTCATTAAATTTCATACTTAAATGCTGCTGTACAGCTCTGAGCTGCCATTGTAAATCTTTATATATATTTATTTTATATTATAAAATACACTAGGAATGTGTACATGGGTTTTTAAGTAAAGTTTTAAGTTTAAGTAAGGTTTTTCAATTATTTTAAGTAAAATAAAGAAAGAGTATTGCAATAAAAAAAAAAGTATTTTTTCTCCTTAACCTCTTGCTGTTCCTGTCGCATACGAATAGAATAGCAAAAAACTGATGTGACTAGCCCTCAGAACCGAACCGAACCAAAAACCGTGGTTAAAAACCGAGGTATGTTTTGAACCGTGGACTAACTGTATTGTTGCATCCCTAATTTCTACATTTCCTGTACATTTCAACTGTTTATTTCACACCATCATAATGAATTGTTCTGCATCTGTGAGAGTGTGGGCGGGCTTTTGATAATCTCGCCTCTACTTCCTGCTCTCTACTGCGCAACTCCGGTCCCGAGATCGCTACTGCGCAGACTCCATCCAAAGATGTCAGCTCCGTGTGTGGCCTCCGAAAGCTTCAACTCTGGTCAGCGTAGAGAAGTCAATGAAGTCGCGTCGTCCATATTTTTTTACGGTCTATGGGTTAAAAACTAGCCTGCAGATCAGGGCTGAAACGATTCATCGAGTTACTCGATTAACTCGATTACAAAAATTCCTCGAGGCAAAAATTCTGCCTCGAAGCCTCGTTAAATTCCTATGACGCGCACTATACGAGCAGGGATCTGATTTACACCGACCGCTGTTCAATGTTCATGAAGCACACCATAGCGCGTGATACATTTTGAATTTAGTTGGCGCAATGGCGGAGAGTAAAGATGTCCATAAACGGCAGAGAATGTCTAAAGTTTGGGATCATTAAATTTTTAAAAACGAAGAGAACAAGGTGTGTCTACTGCAAAGTAGACCTGGCATTCCACAGCAGTACGACTTCAATGGTAACGTAGCCTAAGCCTATACATTGATGTTCGCTGATTTTAATCCCATACCGTATTTGTAGCGATGTCGTGATGCGGTTTGACTAGATAGGATGTTTAGCTTTGATGTTTTTAAGTAGTTAACGTATTCACGTTCAATTGCAAGAGAGTATAGCCTAAAAAAAAGAACCCCTTCACACACACTCATGCACCCTCGTCTCTCTCACGCGCCAGTCAGACCAATCGTGGCAATGCATCACATATGCTTAAACTTTTATGGTGCCGCACAACAATAATTCCAGCATGTGTTCACTGTAGACACCAGGACGTGATGTTGTGACGCGATTTTTCGAATGGATGCTTCACCTAAAATGCACCGCAATGCAAGTGATGCAAGCCAAATGCAGCGTTCTATTGAAAATGAATGTATGAATTTCTGCCGTACCAAACTGCAATGAAGCAACTGGTCTGACTCTTCCGCGTGCACGTGCACACACACACACATACACACCGGTTGCTAGGTTACCATAGCAAATAGGCTCACCCCAGAAATTATATATATTATTTGTTAGTAGCCTAATGGTAAATGCTGCAGGTGTAGAAATCTACATATAAGATATTTACTTTGATGTCAGGGCTAGATTACAGCATGAAACCTGTTGTGCATATTAATCAATTAAATTGCTTTTCCTCTTCATTTTCGTTATGCATTATTTGTTTTGGTTGTTTAAAAACACACACACCAAAAAATTATCAGATTAATCGACCGATTAAGTGCTAGATTAATCGATTACAAAAAGAATCGATAGCTGCAGCCCTACTGCAGATCCATCTGCAGTTAAAAAACTAAGCTCAGAATCATTTGGAGAGCGAGTCACGATGCATACCGAAAATCTCAAAATCGATCCACCAATCGCGATGCAAAGATTTATTGTCCCAGCTCTACTCTATTAGCGCAGCAGTTCACTCCGACTGGCTCAGAAAAGCCACACAAGTTATGAGAAATAAAGACTAATATAAACGTGAACGCATCAGATGTTTTGTGCACTTTGATGGAAGCCAGCACACACATAAAAAAACAAGCTTCATGTTTGAAAATCACATCAAGGTGCACAGTAGTAAGACTGCCAAACTAACAGAAATCTTTTGTGCAGTGTCTTGCCGTCATTGAATGGCACACATTCAGTGATCTGGGTTAAGATAGCCTTCGCCGTGGTTGGAGTTCACGTGGGGGATGGGGGGTCTGAGGCATTCTTGAGCGGTGCGCCTCGTCTGTGGATTGTGTTTGGAATTCTGGGTTTTGTTCTGCCGTAGCCTGTTTTGCATATTCAAGTGGCTTGACTTGAGCTCAGCTTATTGGATCTTTAATGAGGATGTTTTGTAGGGTGTAAATGTACATCTGAACACTCCAAATGAGGGTTTATGTGTTTCTATAGGTGTCCCGTCCCAACACACACGCACATGCTTTTTCAGACAATCATGATCAGGATGACCACAATACACTAATCCCATGCTTGTTTACCTGCTACCATGGCAGCAGTGAAGAGCCCAAGCTGATTGGGGTTAATGACAAGAGATTCATGAGTGGTGATTGTAGCATGCTGGGATAGATACTACATATTCAGAAATCAGGATTGTGTGGGGTACCGGACCAAATGTATTAATTTAAGAATCAACCATTGAAAATCTGAATACTGAGTAGGATGTCCCCCACCCTCAATGTCTATGGTGGTTCTGGCACTGCCTGTCTGTTGTGGATACATGTTTGCTGGCTTAAGGGGTGGTGGCACCTGTGTCTCTATTTGCATCATGTGATTTCCTGATCAGACATCCTGCTCAGCTGCTGCTATGTCATAATATTGGGACTCTGTATATTCTCTGTGCTCTACATTCACAAAATCTACCAACTGATTCTCCGGGAAATAACCTCTGTTCCAAAACCTCCTTAGACAGTGTTTTAAGGCATCACAGAAGCTCTTGATGTGAAATGTTCCTTCAATGTTATGCAGCCCACAAATATACCTCTTTTGGGCAGCATTGCAGCAACCTCTTTTCTCAGTAGTTCATGTAATACAGAAAGACAAAAAAAGCTTAATCAAAACTATTTTACACAATGTGATGTATTAATATGCTTATTAAGATCATGTTTATACACGGCCCGTCTTTATATTAGGTGGCCTTAACTACTATGTACTTACATAAAAAAATAAGTACAATGTACTTACTGTGTTCAAATTGTATTGCAAAACACCTTTGCTGATATTGAGGTGGGATTACGGGTAGGGTTAGGGACAGGTGTGGTGGTATGAGTAAGTTTAAGAGTAGGGTTAGGTGTAAGGGAAGTGTCAACTGTGTAATTACAAATGTAACTACAGAAATTAATTACAGACGTAGTTACATGCAGGTATTTTTTTAAATGTAAGTACAATGTAAAAACATGTATGTACACAATAAGTGCATTGTTAGTACATAATAGTTAAGTACATGTGTTAGTACAAAATGTTAGTACATAATAGTTAAGCCCACCTAATATAAAGTGGGTCCAAACATTTAGTTAATACAATGAAGGAGAATGGTTTAATAAATAGAAACTCAAAATATTATGTTATCTGATCCACATTAATTATTGATAAAAATGTGTGATAATAACAAATTATTATTTTTTTACAGTGTGATAACCACCTTAATAATACAGGCTCTGAACATATCTCACTTGACGCTAAAATAATGCAACAAACATAACAGAAGAGAAAATGCAGCACAAAACACCCTAATGCACATTACTGATAACAAAAATAATAAGAAAAATATAACCATGTCATTTGTTACACAGACAACTGGGAATGCCCTTTTGCTGTTTTTTACTGTAAATGATATGGTAAACCTATACATGTTAGTATTTTGCAGTACTATTACATATTATGCAGTGTTAAGCAGATACTTTTCTGGAACAATTACATTTTATACAGTGTAGCTTAGCAGCCAGCAGGACAGAAAAGGTTTATGGAACATATTGATTGCATAGGTGTCATAAACATATCCGATGGGCGTCCAACGGTGATCTCCTGCTCAATCTCCACAACTATCCCCTCTCCCCTTGGCAATCCTTTGGCATGAGGGTACCAAATTTTGCTTTGCGGCCACCCTAAAAAATTGCATTGTTGCGCTCTGTTAGCAACATGCAGATTAAAGAGTAATCCTGAGAGGATCACAATTGATGTGGAGTCTGGAGTGTGGACTTACTGCCTCTGCATATTGTTCTAAATCTGTCACTTATGAGGTTTCATTTCGGTTAGGATGCTGGTTTTGAACAAAGCTTCAATATCCGCTGAGATTCATATATGAGTTGGCTAATAATATTAGCATTAATCTGTCTTGTGTTCGCTAAAATTAAAACTTCCATATGTTTCTAATAATAGCGCTGTGATTCATTTTATTGTCATTCATTACACATAATTTCCATTCCTTTCATAGTTTTCTTCGCATGGCTCTGGGATCCTCCCTGCTGGCCTCACCTGTCTGAGAGGTGTGGTTCTGGAAAGCAAATGGAATAGTTTCTAGAGAGTGCCGTGACTTACGTTTTAGGAATCTGCCCACTCTCTCCCTCTCTCTCTCTCTCTCGCTTTACCTCTCCTCTACTCTTATGAAACCACTAATTTGTTTACTTTTCCATTCATGTCATCAGCTGAATCAGGGCACAGGGGTGGATTTGTGTTTTATTGACACCTGTGACGTCTGCAGTTTTTATTGCCGTTTCAGTTTTAGGAGGAGCCGCTTTAATAAGAGGGAGGAATTCCAGGGTCAAGGAATGTCAGACTGATACACGCGAAGCACTGGAACTCTATTATGTCATCATGCCTGGGTTGAGAGGGCCGGTGCGATCGGCCCAGTGCCTCTCTGGTGTTGTCAATGAAGCGGAGCGGGGTGAAGGAGGGGTGGAGGGTTCGCTGCGTGGTGGAAGAGGTTGTACTTCTGGGGGGGAAGGGGCAGTTAGCTGCAGGATTGGGGGGAGGCATCACACTGTGTGGAATGTGGTCAGCCTCTGATCACCTCTGCTGATTAGATTAGACAGGACAGGATGGCTGCACATGTGTGCGAGGAATGAAGAAGTTTGTGAACATATGGAGGTGTAGAGAGGGACCAGACCAGGAAGGTGGTGATGGAAAAAAGGTGGGAGTGTAAGGAGGAGTTATTAGTGGGAAAACACTCTGCTATTACCTTATTGTTGGGGGAAAAAAACAATAGTGGTCAAAAAAAACCCGGTCACTGGTTAGTCCTGTTTTGGATAAAAGGGCAAGTCATTCTCAGACACGGTGTTTGTTGTAAACTTGTGTTCAAATTGAGTTGTTGTTGTGCTTCATTTGTAGAAGAGGTATATTGAGTTTTTCTCACGATATTGTATCAATACTTTAGATCCTTGTATCTATGTACCATTCAAAAGCTTGGTGTCAGTAAGATTTTTTTTATGTATTCGAAAGAAGTCTCTCATTCACCAAGGCTGCATTTATTTGATTATTTGATTTATTTGATTTGAAAAACAGTGAAAACAGTAATATTGGGAAATATTATGATTTAAACATTTTTTAAATATATTTTAAAATGTAATTTATTCCTGTGATTTCTGTCAAAGATGATTTTTCAGCAGCCATTAATCCAGTCTTAAGTGTCTCATGATCATTCAGAAATCATTCTAATATGTTTATTTGACGCACAAGAAAAATTTCTTATTATCGTCGATGTTGTAAACAGTCTTTGTGGAAACTGTGATTTTTCAGGATTCTTTAATAAATAGTTGAAAAGAACAGCATTTATTTGAAATGGGATATCGTGTATTGCGTTACAAATGTCTTTACTGTCACTTTTGATGAATATAATGCATCCTTGTTGAATAAAAGTATTCATTTCATTCACAAAAAAAATAAAAATGTACTGACCCCAAACTTTTGAATGTTAGTGTATGCTAATGTATGAATTCATGTAACTTCTAGTCCAATTGAAGTAATGAAGATCGTCTAAATAAGCAATAATTAAATAAGCAAGGAACCGTTTTTGGAGACAGCTCGCTTTCTGAATGACTAGTCAACTATTCAGTCTTAAGTGGAAGGACTGAATAGTTAGGCTAGTTTCAGGTTTGACCCTGATCAGACGTGTTTCTTAGATGGATGTTCCTGTGTTCAAAACCGGTTAGATGAAGCGCAACCAGAGAGTTTAACCCCTTAATATTTCTGTCAATTTTGCCTAAAACGCCTGAAAAAAGGCATACCCAAAATTAATTGCATACTGTTCTTGAACCATTTGGAGTATATGCATGGTTTTGGTATTTTTTGAAAGGTGACACTCTGAGGTTTGTTCCTAAACAGTCAGAATCACTCAAAGTCCTACTGGTGTTGAGTAATAGAATTTTGAACACACTGAAAAATGGAAAAAAAATATTCCGCCTACTTTTTTTTTGTAAACAGATGCCTGCAGATGACTATATTTGGCAGGTATTAGCTGGAAAACACAAAGTGATCACAGCATGAAGCCTTACCAAGCTCAATTTCAAATTTGATAACAATACCTTAGAAAATGAGTGTTTTACACATGTTTATCTAAACTTATGTCTAGGCGCTCCCCAAAAAAGGCCACTTGGAGACTCCAAATGGCCCTTTGGAACCATAAACATATTACATGCTTTTATACTTGAATGCTTTGATGTACAGTCATAATTTTGGTCTCTAATGAAAGGTTACACTTGGAGCTATTATATTCTTTATCTAGATTCACTGTCAATGATTGCTGACACATAACTGAAACATACATTAGTGTTTTTTTTTTCAATTCTTGAAACTAAACTGCAAATAAAGAGACAAAACAAGTGCTATGGTATTAAGTTTTGTATTTTAAAACTATATATATATATATATATATATATATATCTCACATCTCACATCTATATATCTCACATCTATAAATATCACAATATAACTTACAAATTTTCCAAATATGTTTTTTTACATATTATTGGCAACATGTTGTGGGGTGTGCTTCCTCTTCTGATGTGCTGTCATGTCCCTCAGTTTGGAGTTTTGCGCTGACTGGCTCCCAGTCTTCATCCGTTTCGATGTCGGATGATTGTCTGTGATACAAGAAAAAAACAAAACAAAGAAAAATTATTTACAAAACATTTACACATTTTCTGTATTATACTATTGTTTACATGCTCACACACACATATATATATACACACACACACACACATATATATATATATATATATATAAAGAAACACAAACACTCAAAAACCAGACATAAACACCGGTGCATGACACACACACGAACGCACACGAACGCAAACAAACAAACATACGTGTCCAGGAGCGCCCAAACACACACAAGAACGCAAACAAACACACGTTTCCAGGAGCGCACAAACACACAAGAACGCAAACAAACTCACCTTTGCAGGCGCGCACATACAAACACATACACTCCATGTACACTAAATACATAGGACACCTCAAAACACTAGGTAACGTTACATACAGTGTATACCACATACAAATGTTATAAAATATGATAAAACACTTACTTGTCGAGAATGACATCTCCTCCGCTATCGAGTCAACGAAGGAAACCTCGCTCTCATCTTCACTAATGTCATCATCCGACTCATCACTGTCACGCCGAGTGCATTGTTCCACTACTTCATCAAGTGAAAAGTGTGTTTTCGTCGTTCTCTTCGCCATTGTTGACTTACCAAACTTTCTCCAAACTACAACTCAGTCCTAACTTTGCACACGTCGTCACTCTGCACCTGGACCAACGCGTCACTGTTTTGCGCACGGGCGCATGGATTGGTGTCACGTTTTGCGCACGTGTCTATATGCCGACAGGTTGAATCGGCCTGGTAAAGCTGCATATTAATCTTTTCAGAATTTAATTGGCTATCAGACAAGACCGTCATTTTCAAATTCTGATGTAATTGGATCAAACTACTGCCAATCAAAGTGAGGGTGGTACCATCCTACATCTGGGGCGCTCGTTGGCCATTGAAGCCTGTTGACACCGCTTAGATACACCAATTGGTTCATATGAGGTGTCAATCTAAAGGGGAGAAGTTAGCGGTCATTTTGATATCCAACAATCGCGAATGTTTAAATGTTTTCATAGAACTATAGACAGAATAATTCAATGTTTTGATTGCTCCATCGGCTAATTTGAAGTGATGCTACTATGATCCATGGATGTTTATTGACATATGCATGTGTTATGGACTAAATATCTCACTGAATTGGATTGACTGGACCCTGCACAGTGTAACCAGACCGTCTTTGGTGGAATGTTATGGATTAGTGGACTTGCAGGAGGCTTATAGGTGAGTTTCTTCAGTTTTTCTTCAGTATCTTCGCTTTTTGGTGGTCTGACACATCCAATGATTGTACCTGCTGTGTTGATTGTATCTTAAAATGGTTTACATCGTTCAAATCACAAGACTCTCAGCTTTCCGGTGATATGAGGCATGTTCAGCTTTTTTTTTTTTGAGTTTTTGTATTTCGCGTCTAAACCATGTCATACCGACTTCAACCACCAACGTGCCGCTGACGGCACGTCTGCATGTTAATGGGTTAAAAACACTTTAAAAATATGTTTTACAGTTTAAAACATTTTAACAAAAGAATTTAAAGCAAAAATCAGTGCTCTAAACTTTTGAATATTAATATGCAACTTGTGGCTGTGCTTTAAAATGTATGATTCATAAAGATGCATCTTTTCAAATAGAGTTTTACCATTCAAGCACACTGTCAAGCACACCACACTGTAGTGCACTGCTGCTAAAATACCTAAATAGAAAATATAGATAAGCTAGTTTTTGAATGAACAGTTTGGACCATTGTGTCCCATCCATGAGAGAGATTGAAACTCTCACAGTACACAAGTCTGATGTTGGATAATTTGCTCTTTATTGCCTCTGTCACAAGTTTTGAATGCTGATGACTTTAGTGTTTTATGATGCTTCTGTGTATGATTAACCTCAGAGCAGTTAAAGCACCTTCCAAAGTGAACTCTGACCATGTGACCTTTACCAGTGCACTTCACATTCTTCACAGTCAAAGACAAGAGAAGGTGCAGGTTATCAGAGAGTGACAGGGTGTCTCAGCTACTATTGAGTGCAGGAAGTCTCTGCTCCACAATTCTAGAAAAACACATGTAGACCGATCATAATTTCTATCCGAAAGTGCCAATTATTTCACAGACATAACCTAAACAAAAAGGTATGCAGTATATAATTCTTGCATGCATATCTAGTTTGCTTAAGTACAAATTTGTTTCCAGGCAGAATAATTAAAGTCTGACTGAACACTGATTCCTGGAAATTGCTTAAAGCCACCCAATCATATTGGAGTTTGCAATGTTTGTTTAGAGTATGCATCCAAATGATATGAATAGACTGTACACGCTTAACAATAAAGCTTCCAAATGAGGGTTTTTGGAGCAATGCCATAGAATAATAATTTTATTCTAGGGCCGCCCCAAACACTGGCCAACAGAAACAAGCTAAGCCCAGCTGAAGTAGCACATCCTGAGTAGCAAAGCAGTCACAGTCACTCCCTGAGAGACAGAGAATGTGTCAGAGGGATAAAGATGATGATCTGAAGGAATAAAGTGGGAGAGAGAAGAATGAGCAGCGTCAGCACGAATTAAACTGAGGGCAGCGGTAGTTACATGACATGGAGGAGTCATTCTACCCACACACACTCATATTAAACGTACATACTGCTTGGTCTTAAATTTGTTATAAATATGTCCTTGACCATAAAGGTGTTCACAACGCTCTAGCATTAAGGAACTATATATGAAAGCTGTCTTGTGCTATGCAACATTATTAATACTAAATTAAACTCTTAGGAATTATTTTCTGTGGTAATCAACAACATGCCACAGGAATGTTGCCCTTTATGATGTCATACAGGGCCATATTCAGAGAAACTTTCAGAAACTCATTTGAGTCCTGAAGGAGTGTATTTTTTCAGACACATGCTGAAATTTGATTAAATGCTTTTGAATGCAAGACACTGAATCTCATAAAAACAAAATGAATTATGGTTAGTTGCTGTACATATCATTCAGATGTTCTCTTCCTGTCTAAGTGTAAGTTGCAAAATGGATCAAATATGATTTGCTGATAGTCAACAGTCTGGCTCTGTGCCTATAACACTTAAAGGTGCTGTATGTAGGAATGACTACTTGAAATGGGTACTGCAGTCCAAATTAAAAATATAGTTTGCCCTGCCACCTCCTCCTCAGACTCAACGCTCATGCAGGTTGCCAGTTTAAGGACACAACAAGAACGAGCGCAATTGACAATGGAAGGCAAGGAGACTTGCACACTGTAAGGTGATGAGTTGATTTATCCGCGTTTAATGTGCTTCAGAGATTTTAGATGGATTCCGAGGCTTTTTAGGTCGGGTAGAATCTGCAATCCCTGACCAAGTTCTCTGGCTTCCATGGCTGCAATACACTGTGTTTTCCACCAACTGACAAAAATACTGTTGGGTAAACTGGCAACGTGTGTCATCACACAAACCAAAACAAACACAGACATTCCGACACGGAGCGCACATTTCAAAGTAAAATAACTTGTTAATTGTTTTCAGAGAAAAGAGTATGTGAACTCCAGCATGTTTCCTAAATATCTGCAAACATATTAGGGTATTTTTGTTTTTAGTACAGTCAAAAACTTACATACAGCACCTTTTAAATATCTTTGCTTTTAAGACCTAATGCACCAGTTCTTCTGTTGTCTGTACAGTTCACAGGAAATGCATGATGATGGTGATGATGATGTGTTGGTGGCTTGTCATTTTTGCTTGAATTAGAAACTGCTGTAATGATTCCCATGCAAGTTTCAAACACAGTGCACCTTATTTTTTCCATATGTTCTCTGTGTATCTTATTCTCAAGGGCTATGTTTCATAGCTCTAAGACTTTGCTTTTCCCCCTCTGTTATCAGAAGAGGTCTCACTTTATCATAGCTGTGTCACAGAAGTATGCACTCAGCAGGCCCAGAATATAAGCACCTCATAAAGTTTCTCTATTCAAAAGGTTTTTTTACCCATCATCCCTCACTCTTTCATTCTCATTCTCTCCCCCTGGCCTAATAAGCACTCATTATAGCCCTCTCTCCACCCTCTCTTCTCCCCTCTCCTCTGTCGTACCGTGACTGGAACGGGATGGTACACACTCCTCATGTGGGAGACGTCTGGACTCAACCTTAAAAAAAGCAGAAATGTTTTCACAGATGCTGTCGTGCTGCCAGCGGCTGCTCATCTGAATAATCTGGGCGCACAATTCTCTGCAAGCAGCTTTGTGGAGTGAGACCGTAAACAGAAAGTAGCACATGCAAAAAAAAAAAAAAAAACCCTGAATGAGACTTTCACAAAAGTGAAACATGAGCCATCACGGCCTTCATAAGACCTGCTGAATATTGGATGAGATGAGTCTGTCTCTCACAGTTTGCGGTGAGCAGAGACACGGTGTGACATCTCTATTGTTTTCACGTTCCTCAAGGGATGCTGCTCACGAAATGTGCCTATGAACTTCTGAACTGACAATGAATACTCAAGTCACTAATAAAATAGGTGACATCTTAGACATTCTAATATGTTACACATTTCATTGTTCTTGAGAGATCTTATATATTTATGTAGTCGTAACTTTTACACTTAATTTCACACCTATAAGACATGAATAGTATAGATATGTTTAATACGATATCCTGATGTGTGTCATATCAGTAGCCTATTTAAGTGATGCACAATATATTGGCACTGTATCGTTATCGGAGGATGATAGAGATTTTTTGGTATCGGCAGATACTGGTTATTCAATTGTTCGTGCTCATTTGTCTTCTTTTTACATTTAGATTACCTTTGCAATCATCTAACACACACTTTGTGTTAATCTTTAAAAACACAAATAATTGAACTGTTAAATGTTATCATTAGCAAAACACATTTCATACTGTGCATTGTTGCAATGCCTAAATTCACTTGAAGCATTTACTTTTTAGTGTTTTATATTTATTTAGCTAAATAGTATTTTAATATTGACTCTTTATCAATTACTTGGAAATGCAGAACTGTTCAGAATGCACAAACAGTCACCCGACCATGGGAATGTAAGACCCTTTGTAATGGGATACTGATCATCTAGCAAAGGTGGGGCTGCATTTCACTAAGCGCTCTCTCTCTTTCACACACACACACTACTCTCACTGGTTGACATGGCAGACTGATTACACAGACTGCATCCTGGTGTCCTCTGACAGGAAGTGAGGACGGTGCTTGCACTGCCATGGTCAATGGTGACCACAGTATCAGATAAAGCCTGTCACATTTCGACTACCATATTAACAACTGCAGAGAAATCCACACTGCTGCACTTCCAAAACAAGAGATCAGACATTGAAAGGGGTCTCTTATGCTCACCAAGGCTGCATTTATTTGATCTAAAATACAGCAAATATTATGAAATATTATTTCAGTTTAAAATAACTCTGTTCTATTGTAATATATTTAAAAATTAAATGTATTCCTGTGATGGCAAAGCAGAATTTTCAGCATCATTCCTCCAGTCTTCAGTGTCACATGATCCTTCAGAAATCTTTCTAATAAGCTGATTTGCTGCTCAATAAAAATTTCTTATTCATATCAGTCAATGTTGAAACATTGAATTCTGATAAATGAAACATAATTTATTTGAAATGGAAACAATTTCTTGCTGAAAGTATTAAAAAATCTTACTGACTACAAAATTTTGAATCGTATTGTGTATATTTACTTCAAAAGTCTCTTAAGAAAAGTACTGTGAATTAACAAAATAAAAATTTAAATTCCAGTAATTTTCTGCACTAAGAATATTTATTGATTTTAAATACCACAAGTTTTCATGCTGTAATCATGAACATCTGGAGCATTAAAAATCATGGAAATTCATGTCAATGAATTGTTCGTGTTGAGAGTTGATTGTATCCCCTGATTGTAGAGAGCCCAATGCATGATGGGGTGTAATAAGGCCTGTTGTCTATGTTTGATTAAAACGCATGATGATCGTCTCTATTATATTTGTGATTAGCCATTATGGTTTCTGTTGTGAGGGCATCAGGTTTCACAAAGAACCAACTTTGTTGTGTTCAGGAATTGAGATGATGAAGTTGTGTGTCCGTCAGCATGATGCATATACAGTGAGGAAAATAAGTATTTGAACACCCAGCTATTTTGCAAGTTCTCCCACTTAGAAGTCATGGAGGGGTCTGAAATTCTCATCGTAGGTGCATGTCCACTGTGAGAGACATAATCAACAACAAAAAAAATCCGGAAATCACAATGTATGATTTTTTAAACTATTTATTTGTATGATACAGCTGCAAATAAGTATTTGAACACCTGAGAAAATCAATGTTAATATTTGGTACAGTAGCCTTTGTTTGCAATTGCAGAGGTCAAACGTTTCCTGTAGTTTTTCACCAGGTTTGCACACACTGCAGGAGGGATTTTGGCCCACTCCTCCACACAGATCTTCTCTAGATCAGTCAGGTTTCTGGCCTGTCGCTGAGAAACACGGAGTTTGAGCTCCCTCCAAAGATTCTCTATTGGGTTTAGGTCTGGAGACTGGCTAGGCCACGCCAGAACCTTGATATGCTTCTTACAGAGTCACTCCTTGGTTATCCTGGCTGTGTGCTTCGGGTCATTGTCATGTTGGAAGACCCAGCCTCGACCCATCTTCAATGCTCTAACTGAGGGAAGGAGGTTGTTCCGCAAAATCTCGAAATACAGGGCCCCGGTCATCCTCTTCTTAATACAGTGCAGTCGCCCTGTCCCATGTGCAGAAAAACACCCCAAAGCATGATGCTACCACCCCCATGCTTCACAGTAGGGATGATGTTCTTGGGATGGTACTCATCATTCTTCTTCCTCCAAACACTTTTAGTGGAATTATGACCAAAAAGTTCTATTTTGCTCTCATCTGACCACATGACTTTCTCCCATGACTCCTCTGGATCATCCAAATGGTCATTGGCAAACTTAAGACGGGCCTTGACATGTGCTGGTTTAAGCAGGGGAACCTTCCGTGCCATGCATGATTTCAAACCATGACGTCTTAGTGTATTACCAACAGTAACCTTGGAAACGGTGGTCCCAGCTCTTTCAGGTCATTAACCAGCTTCTCCCGTGTAGTTCTGGGCTGATTTCTCACCTTACTTAGGATCATTGAGACCCCACGAGGTGAGATCTTGCATGGAGCCCCAGTCCGAGGGAGATTGACAGTCATGTTTAGCTTCTTCCATTTTCTAATGATTGCTCCAACAGTGGACCTTTTTTCACCAAGCTGCTTGGCAATTTCCCCGTAGCCCTTTCCAGCCTTGTGGAGGTGTACAATTTTGTATCTAGTGTCTTTGGACAGCTCTTTGGTCTTGGCCATGTTAGTAGTTGGATTCTTACTGATTGTATGGGGTGGACAGGTGTCTTTATGCAGCTAACGACCTCAAACAGGTGCATCTAATTTAGGATAATAAATGGAGTGGAGGTGGACATTTTAAAGGTAGACTAACAGGTCTTTGAGGGTCAGAATTCTAGCTGATAGACAGGTGTTCAAATACTTATTTGCAGCTGTATCATACAAATAAATAGTTAAAAAATCATATATTGTGATTTCTGGATTTTTTTTTTAGATTATGTCTCTCACAGTGGACATGTACCTACGATTACAATTTCAGACCCCTCCATGATTTCCAAGTGGGAGAACTTGCAAAATAGCAGGGTGTTCAAATACTTATTTTCCTCACTGTATATTGCTGCTTTATGCATCCTCTCACTTTTTCTCTTCTGGACCTCTGAGCTTAACAGAAAAGCTAGTTTGTGCCTGTTTGAGTGGCCCTCAGGGACTTCCAATGCTGCCCTTTAACACTGACTATGAAGACATTGTTAAGCTTTAATATGGAAGAGTGGAGCAGATAAGGAAGGAAGAGAGAGAACGCTGGAGGAGATGAAAATAGACCTCCATACATGCTGCTCCAGCCAAAATTGGATAGCTGAGACTTGTGTGTGCATGCTGCGTGTTTGTGAATATATCTCAGCTCTGTTAGGTCAGAATGAGATTTGTTTTTATCAAGGCAGGTATTGAAGGCATGTTGCCAAATGATTGTAAAAATGTCAACACAGGGCTGCATATTCACATTGAAACAAAACACAAGGACGATCCAGGTAGTTTTCTGGTGGGAACTGACAGGGGGGCCTTTACTCTCTCTAACTGAACAATCAATCTTGTGTGAGTGTGTTTTGACTATATTTGGGCTGAAGTGAAATCTGTTCACATGCTAGATCACAGAGCCTCGTCCCTGCTAACATGGTCCTGGTTAAACAAACACTGTACATTTTAAAAAATCCATAAAAACGCATGGCTTTAAGTCACAAAACTTGTTGGACATAGATACAAAAGATCAGTAAATAACATAATTGAGTTAGTAATTAATGTTAGTAATTATCTCATAACATGGTTGTTTTTGTTAATAATTACATCTCTCAGGTTAACCATTGTTTGTTCAGGTAAATAGGAGTTCCGAAAAACACATGGTACTGCATTGAACTCTCTCCGACATCTCCATCATTTACCTACATACATTAATATCCTCTCTCCCTTCCTACTCTATTCTCCTTTTTGATCTTGAGTATGAATGTCTTGCAGGTGAAAGGCTGTGATTAAGCCTCTGAGGAATTCATAAAGGGCAGCAGAGAGAGAGAGAGAGAGAGAGGTTGAAAGGAGGCTTGGGTTTACAGTAGATTACACATTAGCTGAGAGGCGGAGGGAAACTAACAAGCAGGCATTCTCTACCACGGTATCCCCTGCAGGTCTCTCCTTACAAAGTTGTGGGAACAAGTGCAAAAAACCCACACTTGATCATTTGAACATGTTAAATAATGAACTTGCACAGATAATGTGTGTTTGCATGCACAACAATATGCTGATTTCAAACTGTTTATGTCAATGCCCAGACACGTTTAGTTACTGCATTATATTATCAATGGACATTTTTAGTTAATTTTTTATTACATTTTATTGTAAATAAAGTAAAAGCAAACAATTGTTTTTTTTATTTCCAATGTGTGATCAACTTGTAACAAAACTTGAAAAAAAACGAGACCTTCCTTGACTTCCTAGGTTGTCTATGAAAGCCTGTAGAGTGATTTTTATGTGAAGAACTCGTGATGTTTTTGCCTGGAAACTTGAAAGGATGTGATGTTTATGTGCGCTCCCGAGAGCCTCTCTTCCGTTCAATGACACATGAAATGAGTGCAGAGCTGGTACAAACATATCCATATCAATCCAATCAGATGCTTTCTTAACTGTTCTTTTCTCACCACTGTCAATTAAGGGTGTCATCGAAATCGACCGTAATTAAGTCACAATCTCAAACTTCGAATTAAATAATGGAATCGTCGATGCTGCCACGCCCCCATGTCACATCCTGTTGCTTGCCAGCCAAGCGGAAAAAAACAATCGTGTTGAAGTGCTGCGAGTCAACCTCAGCTACAGCCACTCAAAAGATAGCATGGCAACTGCAGATGCAGGAGACCCATCGACAGAACTTGAACCCCGTCCTCTTTCACTGAAGTCGTCGGTGTGGAAGTATTATGGATTTCCAGTGAGTTATGTTGACAACGCTCGCGTGCAAATGCAATTACATGCTTGTCACGAGTATTCATAGCTGCAGACATGCGACCTTATTCGGTGGTGGAAAACTCCGGTTTTAGGCATTTAATTTGTGCGCTAGAACCACACTACGAAATACCAAGTAGAGCGCATCTCGCAGCTATGATGATTCCCTCCATGTACAATAATGTAAAGGAGAAAGTTATTAAAGGCATGATCACCGCACATTTAGTTGCCTTGACTACAGTATTTTGGCAATAGTTTAGCAGTTCTCTTTCCATATTCTTCTTTAAGAAAATTGTTACAGTTGTCTTGTCTTGTTCTATTATTAAAAAAAATGTTCTCATAGAGCAGCTCTAAACAACATATCCGTCTTTAGGAAGAACATGAAAGAATGAAAAAATACAGTCATCATTCTCAGGGGATAAAAAGTAGTTATCAGTGCGGTATATGTTCAACTGTTCAGAAATAGTTTGTTAAGACACTTAATTGTTCAGAGAAGACTATGGACATGGCTGTTTTATTGTTTTTGTTTGTTTTGTTGTGAACTTGAATGTCATCTGTGAAGAAGACTGCACTTACAAAAGAGGAACTAGATGGCAGGTTATTTTGCTTAAGTTTTCAATTGACTGAACACTGAAGATACAAGTTGTTACATTGTTGTTAATAAATGTTAACTAAAGTAAATGTGACAATGTAGTGTGGTACATTGCGAACAAAGGTCAGATATTATATTGCATAAAAGTCTAGTCTAAAAATGGCAGCAACCTGTGTTTAAAAAAAAATACATGTAAAAATCGAGAACCGAATTGAACCGTGACCTTAGAATCGAAAATTTAATCGAATCGAGGATTTGGAGAATCGTGACACCCCTACTGTCAATGTTGTTCTGTTTATTTTGTTATTGAGAGGAAAGCGTGCAGCACATATTTACATATTCATCTTACCATCACTCTCAATAGCGTGGATGACGTCTGGATGACAGTTTGTTAAAACTATATTGCTGCAAAGTTATTTCCAACTCCTTTTTACTTCTAAGCAAGGAATGAAAAACAACTCCACTGTGAGTGTATGGGGGCATTGAATCCCATTCAGTCTCTTGTACGTTACGTGTGCAAGAGTGCGAGCACTAGCAATAAGTAGTTGCTGGCTGCAGTTAATTTAACGCCACTAGTGTCACTAATAACTAGGGATGGGCAACAGTGGTCGAGTAATCGAGTACTCGAACGTGACAGCGATCATCGATCATGAGAACGATGATCGCCCTGAAAAAAATATATTTGTCTCTTTTTTATTGGTTATTGCATCGTTTTGCGGAGGTCTGATTGGTTAGCGTTTTACAGCACGCCTCCAGACCGCGGCGAAATAAAGGCGTGCACTGCAGTGATGTCTGGAATCATAAGATCATTAAATGGTTAGTGCAAGATGTGCAGCGCCAATCTGTCATAGCCTACATAGCATTATAATGAAAACACGATGGAAATAGAATGCTGTAAATGATCTGTGCTTAGTTCCCCGTGTATCAGCTGATCCACAGAGAAACTAGCGAGAACACTCAGACTAGCGCATGAAGTTCATGTGAGCATCCGCGTCCTTTTCTGCAGATGCACGTTGTAAGATACTTTTATGTTGTCTATATCTGATTAATCTAATATAAGAAGCGTTTGGTTGAGCTTAATAAGCTAGAAAAGCGCTGCCGTTATACCGGCTGTTGTTCATTCTCTTCAGTTTCAGCTCAAACGCATATTTCATGCTCGACATGATGGTTTTTAGAGACGGTCATATTCTTTTCAGATAGGCTATTTCTTTCTCAGAATCATTGATATTAGTAATGCAGCACTGCTATACTGTTCTCGTATTTTTTAACAGTAGACCTAGTTTATTTAAAGTTGGTTTTTCGCTATGAGTTCGAAAACGCGCAGTGATGTCTGTAAACGCTTCGATCATGAATAATAAAATTAAGTGCATGATGTGCAGAGTCAATCTGTCAAAGCATTATAATGAGAACAGGATTTTAATAAAATGTTGTTTCTGTGTGCTTTCGTTGTCCGTGTATGAGCGTTGTTAAGGGAAGAGCGCATTCAAAATGTTCCGTTTCAAACCCGTCGCCTGTAAAATCTAGCACGCTGAAGTTCACGTGCGCATTCACGTCCTTTTGTGTTGATTTATGTCGTAATAGGTTCATAATAATCTTCATATTAATATTGATATATGGTGCGTTTGGTTGAGTTTATTAACCAGCTAGCAAGCTCTGCAGGGTGGTGTTGTTTCACTGTTTCAGCTCAAATGCAATGCTCGATATTATTGACTTGGTTATTTGAGACGGTCATTTTATAAAGATGTTTCTTTTTCAAAGACATTTATGCATCATAATCTAGCAGTTATTTTTTGTTTTATATGTTCATGTTTTCATATACCCGTTTTCATGTCACGTTTGTATTTGTCAACAACCATTTTCATAACAGTATTTTCATTATTTCAATGACGGACATGCCCTGCCCCCTGCACATGCCCCGCCCCCAATTACTCGAGTACTCGTTTTTGAGACCTATCGATGATCGAAATGAGAAATTGACAAAAATGCCCATCCCTACTAATAACAAGGGTTTTTGAATCCTACATATAGCTGCTTTACAAAAAAACAAAACAATTTTACTTTGTTTTGTGGTTGTTGTTCAACGACTAGTTGACTATTGTAATCCACCCCTAATAGAACATAACTTGTTTTTATCTTTTACCCCAAATTTACATTCTCTTTCTCTCTTTTCTTCCTTTTATGAAGAGGAGGCAGATTACTCTTCATTCGGTACGGACACTGTGACCCGTAAGAAGACCCCAGCGGTGCTTGCAGCAGTCCTCCTTCGCCCAGACGCCAACAAGAAGAAGCCTCCAATCATCATTAGCCTGCCCAAAGATTTCCGTCCAGTGTCCTCCATCATCGATGTGGACATCCTCCCAGAGACGCATCGCCGTGTCCGTCTATACAAACACGGTCAGGAGAAACCATTGGGCTTCTACATCCGCGACGGTTCCAGTGTGCGGGTTACACCCCAGGGCCTGGAAAAGGTCCCGGGCATCTTCATCTCCCGCATGGTCCCCGGGGGCCTGGCAGAGAGCACGGGACTGCTGGCCGTCAATGACGAGGTGCTCGAAGTCAACGGCATTGAGGTGAGCGGAAAGTCTTTGGACCAAGTAACGGACATGATGATTGCTAATAGCCACAACCTCATTATAACCGTCAAACCAGCCAATCAGCGCAATAACGTGGTACGCAGCAGCGGAGGCGGAGCCACATCCGGCAGCTCAGGACGATCTTCTGACAGCAGCACCAGTTTTTACGGTTACTCGACAGCAGGCTCCATGGCTATGACCCCGTCCCATATTATCCAGAACTATGAGCCGGACGAGGAGAGCGAGGACGAGGAGGATCTGGTGATCGAGGCGGACGGAGGGACTAAACTCATTCCACCGGCAACGGCGCGGGCGACGGCAAGCTCTAGCATGCCCGCTCTGCCCAGATATGAGCCTCACCTCGACCTCCGCCCCTCGAATGGTACCATGTCGACCAGCGCAAGCGCAGGGTCTCTGAATGCCCGCGACAGGGGTTTGGAGCGGCGTAATCTGGAGGAGGACGGCACAGTCATTACACTGTAAGGACGCACGCGCAGCATATAATCTCACACACATGCCAATACACACTCTTGTGTGCCATAGGACTGAAAATGCATGTCTTTATATTTGGGTGACCAGTGAGTCCCAGACCAAAAAAGGAGGACAGTCACCACAGCACCTTACAGCACTTCGCTATAACCACAGGGACCAGGTAGTCCCCATCATTGAACCCATGGAGAACGGCACAGCACCAAAAATAGCTGCTTCTTGAGTAATAATGAACTTCATGAGTCAGTGCGATTGAATGAATGCAGAGGCCCGTCACGTGACCGAGAACAGATACTCGGCAGCGTATGAATCATGACAATCTTTTTTTACTTTGACAACCACTCCCTTTCGAGCCACGCGGCTCTAGCATTATGACAGTGAACAAAGTACAATGGGCTGTGTGTTACCATGGTAACTGAGTCTGAGCTACAGAACTTCAGAAGGAACTGAAATATGCTCTTCATCAATTCCTGTCTGCAACACTAACACACCCAGCTTACCGATTCTTTGAACATTTGTGGCGCTTGAGCGAATGATTTGGAGGTGTTTTTACTTGATCTGACATTTCAGAACGGTTGTAGACTGCTGCCTCGCTTGAGATACAGATGTCTATTATTATCTCAAAAGTTTTTATTCATAGCCAAAAAAAGACAAATGATTAATGTCATATTTTCCATTGTGCTATGTTTTATTTGTACCACTTATATTTCTTTATGACAAGGGCTATCATCCTGCTCTCCTCTACCTGTGGTTTATTTTACCCACTGATCTCTACTTGATAACCCTTTTGGGGCTTTGAAATAGATCATCATTAGCTGTCATGTTTCAAAGGAGCACTCTGAATGGACACCGAGCTGTTTCATGTATGAAGAGTGTCCCGTGACATTTTACAATAAGGTTCAGTTTGTTACAATTATTTAAAGGGATAGTTTAACCAAAAATGAACATCATTTACTCCATCTAATGTCATTCCAAAACTGTACGAGTTTCTTCCATGGAAGACTGCAAAATATTGTTCATACATTGAAAGTCAATTGGGTCCAGTGCAATTTTGGATCCCATTGATTTTCATTGTATGGACAAAAACAAAACGTATTCAAAGATATTCAATCAGTCATGCAGGTTTGAAACAACACGGTGGAGTAAATCATGACATAATTACAATTTTTGGGCTATACATTTAAGGCATTAGGGATCATGAAATAATTATTTACATTATTAACATTTTGTGTAAATTTTTAACATTTCAAGTCGTATAAGTTAACAGTTCATGTGTAATGAATAATGAACAATAGTATATTTTTTAATGTATTAATATTAATTAATATACTAGCTTTATATAAACTCATTTTTGGTGCATTAATGCATTAATTAATATTAACAATTTGAACCTTATTTTAAAGTGTTACCTCTCTAACAATAAGTGTTGAAAATTAATAATGGAGAAAAAAACCCTTGATTTTATAGTGATTTATTGATTCACTATGAATTTTGAATGTCTATCAAAACATTCAATATCGTTCCTTATTGATGTTTGTTTTTTTGGGCAGCTGCGTACCAGCCAAACTTCAGAATTTTTGAAATTATGTGGTTAGTTTCGGCATTATTATGGGACAGGCTTGATTTGGTCAATGTAGACTTTAATTCAACTGGCTGAAAATCAGCGTCAGTCCTGGCAAAAATGCACACTGTTATCATTTTACCCTCACAAACCCTTCACTTTCAGTGAGTGGGGCCTTCCTACTTGAGTGATAATTCTAATTTCTAAAAAATTACCTCTTGTATGAATGACTGGACAAATGAACAAATGTTAAGCTCTTACTTTCAAATCATTCCTTTAAGTTCATATGACTGTCGGTACATTTCTCACATTTTTGTCCTTATACATACATATCATAATGATATGCATGATGTCAAAGCTATAAGCTTCAATACAAACTTTTATGATCTCCGAGTTTGTGTCAGCAGATGCACTAGAAGAGACTGACAAGAAACAGATGTGCCTATGCTCTTACAGTTATAGGACCTGCTGATGGAGATTCAGCCGAAGTAGCCTTTCGTCATCTCCCCATTTCTCTCTTTATAATTGCTGGTGAGAATCCTAAACACTGGGCGTCTGTGAGCGAAGCACACATCTGCTCGGTTCCTCTACCCATCACACAGAGCTTTTCATGGCACTTACATTACCAAAACCTGCTTGGAGTAGCACACGCACTGTAGCTGTGATCATTCACGCTTCATCCCATTCGTTCATTCTTGTGGTACAAACGACATATTGAATGGAGTCTTTAGCTGTGTTCATTTAATTTTATATTAACCACTACATACGATTTGGGATTGTAACCACAGAAGTTTTATTTATTTTAAAATAGACTGTATTTTTACTTGCTTTGTTTTAGCTGACGTAAAAACCTCATGATTTTCATTCTTTTCTTTATTTTATTTTATTTTAGATCATCTCTACAAAATGGTGTTTTTATTCTCTTCCACTTGCATCTTTGGTGGAACTTAATGCTCAGACCTTTAGGGGGAATTTAAATATGAAGAATAACTTGCTATTTTCCAAACTGTGAATATCTTTGCTAAAGGAGAGACCATATATCTATGAGCACCTGCTTTGAGAGACCTAGAAATAGGCTTTTAAGCATTATCTTTCATGTGTCAATTCCTCTTTTTGATAATGAGCTTGTCAGATAAATCTTAAGGTATAGATTTGTACTGAAATTATCAGTATTTTCTTATTAGTACTACTTGATGTAAATTTGTTTCACATAATGAAACTTTTAAAAGGAGAAATACTATATTATGACATAGCTGCACATGTATTATAGTCAAATCTTGGATGAAATAAACTAATATGATGAAAACCACTGATGCTGTTCCTTTCTTAATAGTTTGGTGTATTAGTCATGAAGATGATTTGTTTTATTTGTGATAATCAATGTGACAGGATTAATACAAGTCAATGTTATTTATATATTATTACACATTTTACACTGCATATTATTTCAAAGCAACTCTATAGAAATGTTTTGTCTCAATGTGTCAATGTCATTAGGCCCCAGTGAACCGCTTAATAGAAAATGCTTTAACATAACATAATGCGTATGATGAATGAAGGAGCCAATAAATATCTTCTGCTACAGTTACCATTGCTAAATTATTGGATGTTTGAACGTGTCGAAAATAATGTTTTTTTTTTCTCCAGTATTTCATGAAATCCTTACAACTATTTAGCTTCGTGTTACCTTGATCATTGCAGCCAGTGATTGATTGATTGATTGATTGATTTATATATATATATATATATATACTCAACTAAAGGATTATTAGGAACACCTGTTCAATTTCTTATTAATGCAATTATCTAATCAACCAATCACATGGCAGTTGCTTCAATGCATTTAGGGGTGTGGTCCTGGTCAAGACAATCTCCTGAACTCCAAACTGAATGTCAGAATGGGAAATAAAGGTGATTTAAGCAATTTTGAGCGTGGCATGGTTGTTGGTCCAGACGGGCCGGTCTGAGTATTTCACAATCTGCTCAGTTACTGGGATTTTCACACACAACCATTTCTAGGGTTTACAAAGAATGGTGTGAAAAGGGAAAAACATCCAGTAGTATGCGGCAGTCCTGTGGGCGAAAATGCCTTGTTGATGCTAGAGGTCAGAGGAGAATGAGCCGACTGATTCAAGCTGATAGAAGAGCAACTTTGACTGAAATAACCACTCGTTACAACCGAGGTATGCAGCAAAGCATACTTCCAGCAGGATAATGCACCATATCACAAAGCTCGAATCATTTCAAATTGGTTTCTTGAACATGACAATGAGTTCACTGTACTAAAATGACCCCCACAGTCACCCGATCTCAACCCAATAGAGCATCTTTGGGATGTGGTGGAACGGGAGGTTCGTGCCCTGGATGTGCATCTCACAAATCTCCATCAACTGCAAGATGCTATCCTATCAATATGGGCCAACATTTCTAAAGAATGCTTTCAGCACCTTGTTGAATCAATGCCACGTAGAATTAAGGCGCGAATTCTGAAGGCGAAAGGGGGTCAAACACAGTATTAGTATGGTGTTCCTAATAATCCTTTAGGTGAGTGTATATATATATATATATATATATATATATATATATATATATATATATATATATATATATATATATATATATATATATATATATATATATATATATATATATATTATATATATATATATATATATTATATATATATATATATATATATATAGTGAGGAAAAAAAGGATTTGAACACCCAGCTATTTTGCAAGTTCTCCCACTTGGAAATCATGGAGGGGTCTGAAATTGTCATCGTAGGTGCATGTCCACTGTGAGAGACATAATCTAAAAAATCCAGAAATCACAATGTATGATTTTTTTATCAGCTAGAATTCTGACCCTCAAAGACCTGTTAGTCTGCCTTTAAAATGTCCACCTCCACTCCATTTATTATCCTAAATTAGATGCACCTGTTTGAGGTCGTTAGCTGCATAAAGACACCTGTCCACCCCATACAATCAGTAAGAATCCAACTACTAACATGGCCAAGACCAAAGAGCTGTCCAAAGACACTAGAGACAAAACTGTACACCTCCACAAGGCTGGAAAGGGCTATGGGGAAATTGCCATATAGCTTGGTGAAAAAAGGTCCACTGTTGGAGCAATCATTAGAAAATGGAAGACTCGGACTGGGGCTCCATGCAAGATCTCTCCTCGTGGGGTCTCAATGATCCTAAGAAAGGTGAGAAATCAGCCCAGAACTACACGGGAGGAACTGGTCAATGACCTGAAAAGAGCTGGGACCACCATTTCCAAGGTTACTGTTGGTAATACACTAAGACGTCATGGTTTGAAATCATGCATGGCACGGAAGGTTCCCCTGCTTAAACCAGCACATGTCAAGGCCCGTCTTAAGTTTGCCAATGACCATTTGGATGATCCAGAGGAGTCATGGGAGAAAGTCATGTGGTCAGATGAGACCAAAATAGAACTTTTTGGTCATAATTCCACTAAACGTGTTTGGAGGAAGAAGAATGATGAGTACCATCCCAAGAACACCATCCCTACTGTGAAGCATGGGGGTGGTAGCATCATGCTTTGGGGGTGTTTCTTCTGCACATGGGACAGGGCGACTGCACTGTATTAAGGAGAGGATGACCGGGGCCATGTATTGCGAGATTTTGGGAAACAACCTCCTTCCCTCAGTTAGAGCATTGAAGATGGGTCGAGGCTGGGTCTTCCAACATGACAATGACCCGAAGCACACAGCCAGGATAACCAAGGAGTGGCTCTGTAAGAAGCATATCAAGGTTCTGGCGTGGCCTAGCCAGTCTCCAGACCTAAACCCAATAGAGAATCTTTGGAGGGAGCTCAAACTCCGTGTTTCTCAGCGACAGGCCAGAAACCTGACTGATCTAGAGAAGATCTGTGTGGAGGAGTGGGCCAAAATCCCTCCTGCAGTGTGTGCAAACCTGGTGAAAAACTACAAGAAACGTTTGACCTCTGTAATTGCAAGCAAAGTCTACTGTACCAAATATTAACATTGATTTTCTCAGGTGTTCAAATACTTATTTGCAGCTGTAAAAAAAATCATATATTGTGATTTCTGGATTTTTTTTTTTAGATTATGTCTCTCACAGTGGACATGTACCTATGATGACAATTTCAGATCCCTCGATGATTTCTATTGGGAGAACTTTCAAAATAGCAGGGTGTTCAAATACTTATTTGCAGCTCTATCATACAGATAAATAGTTAAAAAATAATATATTGTGATTTCTGGATTTTTTTTTTAGATTATGTCTCTCACAGTGGACATGCACCTACGATGACAATTTCAGACCCCTCCATGATTTCTAAGTGGGAGAACTTGCAAAATAGCAGGGTGTTCAAATACTTTCCTCACTGTATATATATATATATATATATATATATATATATATATATATATATATATATATATATATATATATATATATATATATATATATATATATATATATATATATATATATATATATATTACAGAACTTGACATAATAAAGGTTGCATTGGTGCTGCTTTACAAAGTTCAGACATGACTACACTATAGTGCTGAGAGAGCAAGCTCAATCTCTAAACGCTGATGTCAGGAGGCCACCCTGTGGTTAAAGCATGTAATAGCATCCACACTTCTGCTTCAAAAGTGTTGCTTTATCTAAATTTGGAAGGGATTCATTTTCTGAAATATAATCTATGCCTTTGCACATATTAAAATACACATGTTCTGGGTTTTCTAGCATTTTATTCAATAAGTACAGTAAATATCAGTACAATTCCCTCAGAGCCTCTTGTTTAAATATAAGTGGTAAAATGCTACAACATCTGAATTCAGTTCTTCCTTACACCTCTTTATTGTGATTTGTCTGACATGGCAAATATCTTTATTTAAAGCCTGCTCTCTTTTTACATGAAGAAGAGTCAGTGTTGTTCCACTCAATGTTAATGGTTTCAAACAGTTCATAGTTGAAAAATGTCTCCCAGTTAATTTAAGTTAAATGTGAGACCAAATATTCACTATAGGGTTTTAATCTGGACTCTGACCAGGCCAAATATGCACCTGATGGACTTCAAGCCACTTCAGTTCTCAAGCCACTTCTTGGTTGTCTTTGCAATTTGGACAGGAGCATTGTCTTGTTGAAAAATAACTTCTGATCTTTCCTCTTTAGATAACTTAATTTGTGGGAAGCAAGACATTCTGCAATGTTCTGCTGTACTTCAAAGCATTAAATGACTTTTCACAGTGAAGTATCTCACCAATACAGCATCTAAAAAAGCTCTTCACACAGTGTTAAATACACATTCTTCCTCCATGCTTCACTGTGCTAGAGATTAATTTATTGTTATATTTCTCACCAGATCTTCGAAGACACCACTCTGGAGCATCACCATGCAACTCGTGTTTCATTGTGATTTATCACTCCACATGCAACTTCCCATATTCTGTCTCCCTAGAGTATACCATACATTATGATGACTAAATGTCCCCACAAAAAATGGCAATATCCAAAATCTTTGTCCTTATGGGGGACATTTTTTGGTCCCCATGAGGAAAACAGCTTATCAATCATACTAAGTGATGTTTTTTGAAAATGTAAAAATGCAGAATGTTTTCTGTAATGGGTAGGTTTAGGGGTAGGGGATAGAATATACAGTTTGTACAGTATACAAATCATTACGTCTATCTAATGTCCTGTCCCAATAAAACATGGAAACCAAACGTGTGTGTGTGTGTGTGCAGGTATATGTGGTTTATGAAGACACAAATGTGTACAATGAAATGGGTATTACAAAGCAAACATGATTTATGAGGACACTTCTTGTGTCTTCATAAAGCAACAGACTTGAAACACATACTAAACTGTTTGTTTGGTTTTTTTATATGCAGAAAGTTTTCTGTGATGAGTAGGTTTAGAGGTAGGGGTAGTGTAGGGGTATAGAACAGTTTGATCTGTTTTTACAGTAAAAAACAAACAAAAACATTATGCCTATGGAGAGTCCCCGTAAACCACATAATCAAGAATGTATGTTATTTTTTATTTAGTGCTGTCCTGAATAAGATATTTAAAAATGTTTTTAAAATGTTTTATAGTCCAAAAGACAACAAAAAAAATAGCTGAATTTATTAAAATGACCGTGTTCAAAGGTTTCTGAACCATTGATTCTTATTACTGTGTGTCATTGCCTGCACAGCAAAAATCAGAGTGTTCAATGTACTCTATAGGAGTTCACTGAACACTGGTTTCAGTGTATATATAGGTCCAAGAGTTCGGTGTTCAGTGAACACTGTAAAAAGTGTAAAATATATACTCTCAAAATAGAGTTAAATTTAAACACCAGGAGAGTTAAAATGAACTCTTATAACTAGCACTTTTTGACACCGTTTCAGTGCTTTTGAACACCTGCAGTGTAAACCTAGAACCTTTGCAGAGCTCATTATTTAACACTTTAAGTGTAAACCTAGAACCTTTGCAGAGCTCATTATTTAACACTTTAAGTGTAAACCTAGAACCTTTGCAGAGCTCATTATTTAACACTTTAAGAGTACAAATGTACTCTAAAGCTGGTACTTTTTTATTTACATTGTTTCAATAGTTTACGACACCTGCAGTGTGAACCTAGAACCATCAGTGAATGAAAAATACTCCAAGTCAGTGCTTATACAGTATGTCTGTTTTATTTAACAGTTCATGGATGCACAAAAACCACAAACTCATACAAACACATGTACAGGAACAACATATTGATAATCCCTATCAAAACCATAAGTAGTTTGCAGATCAAACGGCTTAAAGAAGTGCAATTTATCAACTTTAAGCATGGAAACATTATGATCATTTCCCTGTGTCACATGAAAGGAATGAAAATGCTCTGCAAAACAAAGTGTCTGAAAGTCCTCTGTTACAAGAAAATATTCTCGATTAAATGCAATGATGTCTTTTATCTGACTAAATACAGGCAAATCGTCCTCTTTGTCCGTGCAAACTAAAAGGCCTGGACGATACTCAGTTCCAAAACAAGTGATCCAAGAAGTCAGATCAACTTCACAGTCTAAGTCAACCTGCAGTTCTTCTGCAATCATCTCACCATGTGGCAATTCAATGAGCTGAACACTTTTTACTGGCCCACAGTCAATACTTTTAAATGGCATTGATTCCCAATGGTATGCTATAGCCATCTGATGTTTTTGGGCCAATGACTTTGTTATATTTTTGAAATTTTTGATAGTGTTCTTGAAAAACCTATGTTTGGCTTCGAATCTCATTGACCAAACATGTAGAATTGGACCTATTTTTCGAATTACTCTGGGGTAATGAATCATGAAGTGATGTTTAGGGATCATTCTGCGATGTGGGTAAAGCTCTTTGAAAAGTTGGTGATGGTCAACAATGAGATGCTTCAGACATACTGTCATTCCATCAGTAACAACTGGAGAAAATATAATGTTCATAATTTGCAACAGAAGCAACAAGAGTCTATAGTGGGCATTTCCTTCTTGTAAAACATCTCCAAATATCAAGGGCATATTCCGGATTAAGCAAAAAGTTTGAATGGCATTGAGACCAATTCCGTTTCCAGTCTGCTCCAAGTTTATTCTGGTTGGACGATTTTTTCGTTCAACAAAGCCATAATTGTATGAGTATATTCGGTTACAAACATCTGTCTTGGATATGATTTTGTTGTCTGAGAGGTAAGCAAACAGCAACTTCAGCTCAAATTGCCCCACTCCTTCCAATATGTCATGCATAATGTCTACAGCATAATTTTCAGAAACATGAAAGTACTGTAGATCATTGAATAAACATTGTCGCTTAACTCCAAATGTGGATGGCAGTGTAGGATCTACCATGAGGTCATTGCAATGCTGATCATGCAGTGCTTTATTACGCAATGTTATTCTTGGATCATCATCCCTGAAAACCGTTTGTGAGGTCCGTTTGTCCACTAGACAAAAACGACAGAAATTGTTTGCACTGAATGATTCAACATACCCGAGTAATGTGTGCAATCCCAAATTGTCTCCAGTAACTTGTGCAATTGTTCCGTAAACTGGTTCATCAGAGAAAGGAACTTCAATTCCTGTACACTCAAGGATTTTCAGATCACGTACGAGGGGCTGTAAGATTAAATCAAATCCATACTTCTTCACATCCTCAGTATGAAAAAGGGCTAAAAGATGAATATTCATAAGAGCGGAGTTAATCTTTGGAGATAGGTTTCGTAAAACAAAGTATATACTTCCAACCTTATGGATACCATGCTTGGATCCGAGAGGATTTGCCATTTCAAAATCATCGTAGAATATCTGTATTTGGAGAGAGTTTGGTTTTTCAGAGAAGAGGGGGTGATTTCTAAAATAGTTACCATCACAGAAGTCTTTGTAAAACCCAGTTTTCTCACAAGGCTGCACAAAATGATCACAGATCTCTTGGTTGGTGAATATGAACTTCAAAGTTTGCAATAGAGGAATATAAACAAATTTGTCTGTTATGGGAACTTGATCATATGTGCCAGTAGTTCGATTCCTTCTAGCGTCATACCTCACTCCTAGGGCTACCTCAACAGGTTCTACAATACCCCATTTCTCACTGAAATGTTTTTTCCTTTTTGCCTCAGTGTTCAATTTGCTAAATGGATTTTCAAGGTTGTCAAAATAATCGTCAAACTTTGTTCTGATCTCCTCATCGTTAGAGAGTAATTTTACAACATCATCTTTAACATTTGAATGCAATTCCTCTACAAGTTCCTCCATATTTTCAACAACAGTCGTTATGACATTAGTAGCCACACCACAGCTTTGGAGATTTGCAATAAGGGATGCACACATTTCTTGGGTATGTTGCCTGGTCTCATTACAGCTTTGAGAATTCTCTGGTTGCTCTGGAATTAAATTAACATCATCAGATACGTCAACTATGACGGGTTCGTTCTCAACTATGACGGGTTCGTTCTCAACTATGACGGGATCGTTCTCAACTATGACGGGATCGTTCTCAACTATGACGGGATCGTTCTCAACTATGACGGGATCGTTCTCAAATTGATCTAGATTTTTAGCGCTATGTTTGTTATGGAGATGTTTTCTAAAGCCTGAAAAAGTCCAAAATCTCTGGTGGCATCCAGCCTGGTCACACATTAACTGAAACTTTTTACCAGGATAAAAGGCATGGAAAACTTTGAGATGACGGATCAACATTTGAACGGTAACAAAACTAGACTTGCAAACAAAGCATCTAAACATCATAACTCTTTAGTTGAGGAGCTTAGCTCTTAGGTCCTTGACTCTGGGAGTTTCGTGAGAATGACCTACATCAATGTTGTAGATGGTGGTCTGCACAAATGTGTACATGCCATTTAAGGCCTGGTCATAGGAGATGCCGAAAACATAATGTGCTTTGAAAAGTTCATCAAAGGCTGACAGGGAAGACTTGCCCTTGCAGGGAAGGAGATCACCATCCAATGCAATGTAGAACTCGTGGATGTGCTTTCTTGTCGTCCCAACTGCCAGGATGTAGGGCTGCCTCCGCTGGTTTGGACCAGAGTGCTCCTGAAGGCTGCGACATGACTGTAAGATAACAATAAACTGAAATGAATCTACACTGAACATCACATTTTGATGGATAAGTCACACTCTGATAAAAACCTGTCTGTGACTTCCTAAAGTCACACTCTGATGGAACGAGCACAAGACTGCAGTCAAAAGAGGTGAACGCCACTCTCTATTTGCTATACTTCAAGGAGGCAAAACATAAATTATCAGATTTAAAATTCTGTGGAGGTGGCATTGAAAAGAAACAGATTAATAATCTGGGGGGTTACACAATTGCCTTTTGACAATGGCTATTGCCATTGGAGATTAGGACACACTGACCTTATGAAATTTGACTACATGGTCCACAGCTTCCCGGGTACTGATCTTTACAGCTCCCTTCTTTCCACTTGGAGGTGGTGGCAGTAGGTAGACCAGCAGTAGCAGTGAGGCCATGTCACTATCCCAACCTGAGAAGGCAGAAGCACCTGCTTTAAGCATGATATACACCTGACCAAAACCTTTGATACTACATCAATATTAAAACTCAAAACTCTTTTCAATAACAATACTAGTTATGCAATTAACAATTTTTTTTGATAATCGATTAACCTGTCAATTATTAATCAATTGGTTGGATTAAAAGGCCAATTTATCGAGGAAATTTTATTCTGCACAATGCTCTCCTTCAAACATTGTGCCAATTGAAGCCTATGAAAACGGTAAATTAATCTACGTGGGCTTCAGTCAAGGGTTATTGCGCTTCCATTCCGACCGCCGTTTGATTGATGTACTGACTTGCGCTCATTCAGTGAAGTTTACGAAGACTCAATTACTGACAGGACTTTGTGTAAAATGCTGAGGAAAACACATCTTGAAACGCATTAAACATCACACACATTTGCCGCAGCATCTGACAAGACAGGCCACGTTAATACAATTAAAAGTCAGTTTGAAGAACTTAATATAAAACATTCTCATGTGTTGTATTGTGCAATTTTCTCGCAGCAGCTAACTTTGCGACCTCTGCTCTGTTTTTCAGATGCGTTATGCATAGAAATGCGTTTTACACCATTGTGAAGTGACAATGAATTGATAATGAAATTCTTTCTTGATTATTTTTGATTATCGATTAGTTGTTGCAGCCCTAAAAAATATATTATTTGTCTACACAACTATTTGTCATGGTAAATAAATTAAGTAAGTCGACATTTGAAAGATACACACCAGATTCAGTTAAATTATTTACCTGGGACCTCGTCATCCTCATCAGTGTTCTCCTCTGCAGACTGGATGAGATGGTCAAGCAGGGGTGTCTTGCTGATGTCCTTGGCTTGCTCTATTACTTTGGCCTTCAGGAAATCCCATTTCTCAAGGAGTTTTGACGAAGTCTCAGCTCCAAACAACAGGTCAAAGTCTTGCGCCACCTAAAGGGGAGGAAGCAAGCATGTGTATTTGATGATGGTGGTATAGTGGTAGGTGACCGTTTTCATCTTTGAACAGCTGTTCTTGACATTGCTAAAACATAATAAATGTGCTTACAAAAAAAAAAAAAAAAAAAAAAAAACTTACCAGGCCTTTTGTGTCAAGAAACCTTGGGAACACAGTAAGCACTGTGCTGCATTGCTCAGGATCATGGATCAACTTTTGCCTGTGCTGGAAGGTTTCTCTCATTTTCATGAAGATCTGTTCGTTGTCTGTGCTGTGTTTCAGTAGAGATATGGCCTCACGACACTGGTCTCCCTCCAACTGCTGCACTTTAGTCACTTCTCTCTCCAAGTTTGGTCCGCTGCTGCCTGTAGTTTGAGAGCTCCTTCTCCTACCCCCATTGGTACCGCCATTGCTGAGTTCTCGCTGTGTGTTTTTAATCTTCCAGGCAATGTAGCCCTCATTGCTGTCTATGTCAAAAAAGTGTTCCTAAAGACAGTATCAACAAAGATGGAAATGTATAAAAAAATGGTTTCAACATGAATCAATAGAGATCTTTAGAAAAGAAGTGTTAGACTTCTAAAATGCACCAGAACATTATTCATCTATTTATTAAGATTAACCTTACTTTTAAATATGTACTCACATAGCCTTTTTTGGAGTAGGGATCTTTTAGAGAGGGGAACAGTGTTACTATCCCCAATGCATATTGTGCTCTTTTATCCATAGGGGGAGCACGTCTGTGGAATAAATGTTGTGTATTAAAACCAACACACTGGAAAACCTATGATCTGCGCAAGGCCACAGCTCATTGGCCACGGTTGTTATTTAATGATAATCACCTATTTGATTACAACTACCAAATCTGCAATTGAATACTATGAATATACACACATTCAATATAAACACTTTACAAAATCATGCACCATAAAGTATTTTACTTACCCATACTTTTCAAACATTTCAGCAACAACAATGCTGACAAGATCACGGCGTGCTCGGTCCTTCATCTCTCCTGTCATTGCATATTTTGCAAGGATTTTCTCCCCTCCAGGCTTTTGTTCCAGAATTCTTTTGACAAGCTGGACAACAGGGGAAAATGTTATGGTAACAGTAACAGGTAAATGTAATGTTTACAACATAAAGAAAAATGTTCTGAAAAAACATCACCTCTTTGGCTTGTGAAGAACTGTCATCAGTATGTAGACTTTTTGGGGACATCACAAAGGCGTCATCAATGCGCTGTCTTTTTGGGGACATCAGAGAAGCATCACTGTCCGATGAGGGTGATGATAGTGACAAGGTGTCTGTGCACGAGGACTGGATGGGAGAGTCTGAAAAGGGCAAAAAGATCATTATTTTAAAAAAATATATTTCAGTCAATGTTTCCACTGGTTTAAGTGAGGAGAGGTTCAAAAAAGGCTGGGTGAGACTGCTTCCAAGAATTACATGAGTTTTGGTAGTTAATGTGGCCAGACTTTAAGCAGTTTAGGCCTTGATACATTAACTACTAGATGGCAAGACTGACTGTTTTTTGAGAAGTACTCAAGTCAACAGTCTTACCGGCTAATCCATTTTATCTCAAATGTAGTTTTTCACATCCTTATGTGAACACTGACAGATAAGAGATAAGGTTGGAAATATGCAAAGTAGACCTTTAACAGAGAAAGCACAAATCGGACATAGGTGAGAAGTACATTGCAATGTACATTGTAATTGTACAATCATTTACCAGAAACTGAAAGAACATTAACAATGGTCCACAGGATGTCTGCTTTTTCCTCCAAGATGTCGCTGAAGACCTCTTCATCAACCTCTGTTCCACTGTCATCCAGCACATACATGTTTGTCTCAGGGGGTATGCTGAACTTCTCTTTAGCTTTGAATACAGAAAAAACATAAGTTGTTGTGTTAGGGTTAGAAATTGGGAGAACAATAATGTTTTTAGCACAATTTCTATCTTAATGGGCAAAGCTAAGGTAGACTAGCATGGTGCTAAGAATAAAATTTCATATAAACGTACATCTAAACCAGTGGTTGCGTAAGACTTTCACACTGTCCTTTATTTTGATGGATATGGTCGTTAAAATTGCACCATAATATATTACTCTATTTTAATTTTAATTAAATTTGTTTTAATTCACATTTTCATTTTTAATCATGAATTTACAGGATATAGGAGCATATAGGCTAGATTATGCATTTTTTAATATATGAAGAGTCACTTTTCATAGTCAGGGTTTGTACAGATTTTGAAGTTTAATTTAAGCACTTTTCAAGCATTTTTAAGGTCCCTAAATCCATTTTTCAAGCAGCAACAAAATGAAAGAATATAAATAGTATAAACCGCGCCCCTTTAGAAAACTACAAGCTAAAATATTAGAATCTTCAATATAAATACAACTTATATTAAATCACTCTTTGGATACTTTTTAAAAATGTGGTTATATGTTTGTATATTTGTTGTCAACTGTAGGTTAGGTTGAGTTTTTTGTAGATGGTTGGAATAATAATAATGATAATGAGTATATAATACATGAATATCTTCCTTAAATACCTTAAAATATTATTTTAATAAATAAGCATTGTTTTAAAAAGGACACGTGAAAAAAGAGTGTTTAAGTGTTATCAATAGACTATTTAACTGAATCTAAACATATTCAGCCAACACTGATTTGTTTTATTTATTCTTGACAGTGGCATCTCTATTAGTCTGTATTTACACAGTAAGACATGATGCACAGATCTCTGGTAAAAGCGGTGGTCACTCCGAAAGTTTAGTCCTCTAAGCATCATAAAAAAACTAAACTTTCGACTGGCTACAATACAATGCTGCAGACGTTAAAATTTAAACTTTCGCTTTTGTGAATAGAAACCAGAGTGCTCACACAAACGTGCACGACGGAAAGAACAACCCCCCTTCCCTCCCTACATTACAGTTATATATTGATTCGATATTAATTTAATAATGTTTTTAAATAAGTATTCAGTCAAATTCATTTGTCTCCGATTACCTTGAAGGCTTATTCTCCCATGGCGCTCACAGTGTGTGCCTTTCAGTCTGTTGATCGTCGACGCAATCAGTTTTTATTTATCATCTTCTAGGCAGTTATCGACAAAATTACAGCAAGCAACATTTCTTAGATGTTTGCGCACCAGGCGAATACACGAGGCGCCAACTAGCTGCTACATGGAATTACACGAGACGTGATTCGTAAAAGAGGCTGCCTCGCGATATTTATTTAAAAAAAAAAAAAAAAAAAACGATTTCCAGCCGGTTTTATTTATATTTTTAGTTACATCTGCCGGCCTGAAGAAATAAATTAAAACCAAGCATTTTCCAAACTTTCGATACTTTGTAGGAACCCTGATTCGACATTCAGATGTTTCCATCACTGCTCAAATTAACGTAGTCAATGACGGAAAATATTCGGTTAACACGACCTCTGATCTAAACTTCAATTATAAAGAGAACGAAGAGAAGAATTATTAATAAAGAACTTACCCTCCCTGAGAAATGCTGGATATGATGCTCCATTGAGTTTGATGTACTTCTTCTTTCCTTGGTACTGTACTTTGAAAAGCATTGCTGTAGTTTTCCTCACATATTACTACAACATAAAAATACAATTGGTTTATTGAACACGCACAATACCAAATGTAGTGCAAATAAAGTCAGACTCAATCACTTCAGATGGGAATCTGTAACGTTAGCTTTCCAGGCTAGCCAGTCAATTTAGCCTGCACAAGGCGCGAAATTGGGCGCGGCAGCTAACGTTAACAAATGATTGCTGCATTTTCATTTTGAAATTTCATTTAATGGTCAACGATCAACGTTAGCGTTACCACTAAAAACAGTTTTACCAGATTTAACATTCACAATCACTTTAGCTACCATTGATATACTAAGTTAGCTATAGTTAAACTAAATTACTAAACGTCACACCTCTACTAACGTTACTTCTACATTAGCGTTTTTAGTGTTTTAGTTATGAGAATTAAAACAAGAAGACAAACAGGAATATTCGGCATGATTCACTTGGTGGTTTCTTACCTACGGTCCCGCGGAATCAAAATGTCGACGACGTCTTCGATGTCAGTTGGAAACTGGTGTCCACGAGGCTGCATCTTGATTCAACCAATAACAGCGTAGTCGATCTGATGACGTATCGAAACCTAAACTCATGTGCGGACGGGACAGCAACAGATTGACTCTCAAAGAGTTCATCATCCCACTATTTACACTACAACAGCTCCATATCAACACTGAACCAACACACTAACACTTGAGAGAGTTTATGGTGAAACCTGACAAGTGTACTTTAAGCCCAGTTAACTCCAAAGTGTATAAATTATACTCTGGTCATCAAAACTCTGGGATTTTAACACTCTGACATTTGCTGTGTGGATGATCCACGGTTGTTTTATTGTTTTGTGATGGTTGTTCTTGAGTCCCTTTTCTATCCTGAGCAGTTACAAACATCACAAAACGATAAAACAACCGTGGATCATCCAGGTAATAACACACAGTATTAAGAATTAATGGTTCATAAACTTTTGAACAGGCTCATTTGAATGAATTCAGTTATTTTTTGTCTTGTGGACTATATGTAAACATTTTAAAATATCTTATTCAGGACAGCACAAAATAAAAAATAACACATTTTGTATAATCTCTCTTATTTTGTTAAAATTATTCACATTTTCACAGATTCTGCAAGCGGTTCACATACTTTTTCTTGCAACTGTAAATGTAGACTATACTATATATGAACATCATATGTAATAGCCTAACTACTAACTATAAATATGTGTATAATTCCAAATTACAAACTATTTATAGAGACACCTACAACTTAAAAAAAAAAAGCTTATTTACACTTTAAAAAAATAAATATTGGATTTATTGGCATTCATTTTAAGGACTATTTTAAGGGATTTACTTTAAATAAATTATCACACTGAAGTCCTAAAATGTCCACTGCATGCCACCCCCCAAACTAACTACCTGAAACCAAACTGCCCACCAAACACATGCTCCATTCATTTCCACCTCAGCCAAACTGTCCTCGTGCTCTGAATGTACACATCAGTGTAAGTGCCTGCGGATCACGTGACGTGACGTGCAGCCAACATGGCGACGCAGTGCTGAGATAGTAGCAGCAGCGTCCAACTGGCCCCGACTGAACCAGCGACAACATCGGCCCACTCCTGGCAGCCTCACGCCCCTGCCAAACCGCAGGGAACGGGCCAGCGATGACGGCCTGACGGACTGCTTTTAACACGTCGACCGAGAGATGAAAGAACAGGAAGCGTTGGAAACCCATCGACGGCATACGCAGACAGAAAGCCTGAGCACCAAGAGCATGTTTCTGTCTCGAGCGCTGGAGAAAATCCTCGCGGATAAGGAGGTGAAGCGGAGCCAGCACAACCAGCTGCGTAAGGCTTGTCAAGTGGCATTAGGTAAGATTCTCACTATTTATCTCCTCTCGGGCCTCAGACATATCTTTGAGACATGTCTACTGCCCCCTGATATCCTAAATTAACCTTAAAGTCTGCTTAGCGAGCTAACGTCATTCCAGCACGCGTCAGTGTCAGGAATCTGTGGTTTCAATTTTCCTTAAGCTGACATTGTCATCCGTCCCATCGGCTATATAATGTTACATTATGATGAATGAGATGTTGGCAACTGAGTAAATTACACGTCTTGGTGTTTTGTTTATCTGGAAGCATGTTAGCATGTGTTAGCTGGGATCGGCTGCTATCCAACATATGCATATGTATGTTGCTCAGCTGTTATGGCGACTCGACAGATTGTCGATTTACTGCTCTCTTATTGATTAAAGATCACTCACCGATTTAAAGAATATAGATATGTGTTGTGAGGGACATTTTAAAGAAACAGTTCACTAAAATATATTTCAAAAATATCATTTACTCACCCTTAAAGAGTTGTCTTTTTTCAGGCACTGTGTTCAGTACTGACAGCATCAGTCATCCTTCACTTTGCATCTTTTTGCCATTCACAATGGCATTGAATGAAGACTGAGGCTTTCCCTGGCATTGGCCACATTTTATGCGTTTTACTGTTAGTGTTAATAAAGTAATATTTCATCATCTACTCACCTCCATTACCATTTCAAACCTGCATGACTTTCTGTCTTTTGTGGAGCATTAAAGAAGATTTTTTTAAAGAATGTTGGTAACCAAGCAGTTTTGGTCACATTGGCCTCCATTGTATGGCCAAAAACACTACTGAAACATTTCTCACAATATCTTTTTTGTTTTATGACATGAGGGTAAGTAAATAAAAATGTAGCCTATAACATTCCTGTTGTTGTAACTTCCGGGATATCCATCCCTCTTTTTATAAGGAAGCTGGATATGCAGGTTAGACTCATTTGACTCGTCCTGTCTGCGCCGTATTACTTATTTACTAAGTTAATGAGCACATGTTGAGACAGGAGGCTCTGGTTTCTTCGTGAGCGTTTCCAAACACTAACCTTTGTCCTGGTGTGTCAATCTAAAACAAAAATAGCTGCTTCTTTTTTTACCAAATCCATAAAAACTGCATTGTGTTTTGTCTTGGTATATTTGAGGTTTTAATCCAGTGAAGAGCTGTAGTGATCAGTCATTTAGCTGTTAATGTAATGCTGTTTCACCGTGGGTTTGTTTGAATGCTCTCAGCAGCGCTTCATTCAAACAGACACTCCCTCATTACCCTGTCATGTGAGTGAATGAGGTTGATTACCATACAGACCTATTTACACAGTCCACCGGCCACCCGGATTCACTGCTAGGCAATGGCTTATTGGTATAGACTGGTATGACTACAGGTAGCCGGATACAGATTTTTAAAAACTTGGTTCTTAAAATGTGTTGTTGCTTAAGCTCAGTTTCCTGTCTCTTCTTGTGAGCAGATGGCTATCTGATAGTGAATAATGATCTGTTGATAATTCCTGAATATCAGAGGCAAGAAATCTGAATAAATAATATGTCACTTTATGCAACTTGCTCATCCTAATAACCTTGTTTTAGGGATTTTAAAGGAATATTCCCAGAAATGAAAATGGTCATAATTGATGTCAGAAATTTGTCAGAAATTTTAAAGAATGGTTTTCAAGATCTTCAAAAGGTAGACAATAGAGAGACTTAAGGTGATTTTTCCACTCCAGTGAGCTGTTAACCACCAATCTGACTGAATCATTGAGAACTAGAACTCGAGAACCAGCACTGTCTGATTAGTGAATGAATCATTTAGACCTGATTTGTGAACCAGATCAAACGATTCATTGAAAACACACAATACAAGAGAACCGTTTATCCACAAATTGGATAGTTGACTAGCAATTTAACAGCCAACTAGCTGATTAGTGATGTTGACAAGTGAGTTTAAGATGTTTAGTGATGGTGTGTATTTAAAGGGATCTTCAAACTAGAGAGGTTTTGGCTCTTCATTCCATTGGAGCACTGATGCTACATCTGCTACAAATTCAAGACAGTCAGTGTCAGAATTAAATTTGCCTGCTGTAAGCAGATGAGATGGAAATTACTGAAACGTGCTTCCATTGTTATTTACTTGAGATGCACTGATCAACCGGCCAGGGACCAGAATCGGCCGATTTACCTCATGCTCGTTCCGTTTAGTTGCAAGTGGCACAGGTAATAACGTCATGTTCTCTCGCAAAGTGACAAACCCGCCTCCTCTCATTTGCTCCGGTTAAATAGCGCTTGTATTGCATATAATTTTACTAATTCCCACAGGTTTCATGTTAATAAAAGACAAATAAAACCACTCTCTGCTGTAGACTGAATAACTTTTGTAACTAATTGTAAGCATTAATCTGTATTTAATTTTTACAATGAAGACTATCCAGTGGTATTTTAACATTTGATTACTTTGAATTCTGAAATATTTCTTACCTGAATACTAAACTACTGTTAAACCACCTGAAACACGTAGCCTAAAGCTGTAAAGCTCTTTGTTTTATTGCATTTATTTGTGCTGTTTGTTTGAAATGTATTTGTTCTCATTTTATTAGTCTTTTCATTAAAATAAAATAGAATTTTGCATTGAAGAAAAGTAGATTTTTGTTTGTATGTGCTGTCAATTTTATAGTTCTTTGAAAGAAAATCTGAATTGGCAAAAATTTGTATCGGCTGGTCACACTTACAAAGCAAATCAGAAATTGTAATCTGCCAAGAAAATTGTACAGTATAGTATTTATCTGGACTACTGGGTGTCTTTAAGAATGCAAAAATACTCCCACAGGAATCAATTGGTGTGCCCCAATTCGCATATTATTTGTCTAAATAGAATTAGTAGGCCTATGTCCCAAATCGTAGTATGTTGAAAAGAGTATTCCAAAGATACCTGGATGATCTACTATTTTAGGTTACAATTCAAAGTGCAGATCTGTGCGAACTCTAACGGCTAATATTGCCCAGAACCCATTGCGAGTTGGACGAAAATTCGATTAGAACTACAAACGTGGATAAAAAGTGTTAAACTACAAACATGGCAGATGTGCGAGTCCGACGGTTACGCAGAGGTTTAGATAAAGGGGTTTGAGTGAATAATTATCAGTATCTAACCTGAAAATATATTTATTCAGTGTTATCCACATTATATTTCATCTGCAACAGCATTGAGAACTTTTGTAATGATACGTTTGGCCATTAACTTTTAAATTCATCATTATATTCAAGTTGTAAACACATGAGGAGAGTCTCCGCATGAAAGACCTGAATGGCAGATCAACGTGCTACTACATTTCTCTCCCAAATGGTAGGAAATTTAAATTAAATTGAATGTGGAGGATTTTAACGGTGACAAAATGATTGAGAGGGCATTTTTAAACGGTGACAGGATGCATGTATCTAAGCTACAGAGCGTCCGTTAAAGACGACAAAGTAGTATGTCCCAAAGCCTGCATACTCTTCTGCTACACACTCAAAAATCTGTACTTTTCTTCACAAAAACAGTACATATACTTTTAGGTCATAGTATAAGTACTAGGCGAATTGGGTCGCCTTTACTTTAATTCTGTGTAATGGACACTTTTTTGGTCCTTTTGTGTCCTCGTTCATTGTTATTGTGTAAAAAAGAGCAACCACATAACCACTTTTTTTTTTTCACACATTAAATATATTTTTTATTCAGGTTTAGATTGCATGAGGTAACAAAATGTATTGGTTTAATTTAGTTTAATTTAATTTAATTTTGAGCAGCTAATAAAATGGAAAATAGATACGTTTCGTCTCATTGCTACCTTCAGTGAAAATTATAGATGTTAAGAACAAGTTTGTCCTGGATGATTTCTGTATCTTGCTGAGTAGGCAGTGTTTTATATTAGGAATAGCATTAGCACTCTTCTCTTCTTTCTTAAGGTTTGTTTGCTTTGAAGGAGGAGTCACGAATGGTCTTGAGTTGATGTGTAAAATTGTCTGTCTCTTTTTTTTCTTTTTCTTTTTTAGATGAAATTAAGCATGAACTGGAAAAGCAGAAGTAAGTTTACAACTCATTTACCAACATGCACCATCCATCCAAAAGTCTCCTGTCACACATTGATGTAACATTAAGAGAATGCTTATTGTTTTTCTGAAAAGGCTCTCTGAAGCATAATACATCATCTTTATTGTGAACCATCATGGTTATGTAATAATTTCCATGTCCATGCGCTCATGTCCATGCTGAAAAAAGCCCCCTGTAATGCTAACGGGCTACTTGTTTAAATAAAGCATGTGTAAGTGCTGCATATTGATTTGTGCTGTGAATCCTGTATGTGCTAGGGACGGCACTGTTGTTCCTCCAAGAGCCAACTACATTGAGGCTGACAAGTACGTCCTGCCTTTTGAGCTGGCATGTCAGTCCAAGTCCCCACGCATTGTCAGTACGTCTCTTGACTGTCTACAGGTATGCAGAGTTCTCGTCCACTTCACTCTACTGCAGGGTTTCATCATACTCAAGTCATTAATACATTTAAATAGCATTGTTTCAGTTTATAGTTTTTAATTCTTGTAAATAATAGTTTTAGCCCTGTGTAACACATCTATTTAAGTGTGGTTTTAAACTCACTATATGAATTGATGTGTATAATACAGTAATACCTCCATTCCATTCATTCTCAGAAACTCATTGCGTATGGGCACATCACGGGAAACGCCCCTGACAGCGGAGCTCCAGGAAAACGGCTCATTGACCGGCTGCTGGAGACCATCTGTAACTGCTTTCAGGGACCCCAGACTGACGAGGGGGTACAGCTACAGATCATTAAAGTGAGACAAACTCTATCGTTGACTCTCCAAATCTCCAGACAGACACTTTCTTATTGAAATCCATATTTGATGGCTTCTGTGTATGACAAACCTACATAAACAACTGTTTAGAAGTTTGGGGTCAATGAAATTATATTATATTATACAAAAATAAATGCTGATCTTTTGAACTTTCTGCTTATCAAAGTATCCCAAAAAAGATTGCACAACGTTTTTAGTAAAAATAACCATTGATAATAATAAGAAGAAATGTTTCTTGAGCGCCAAATCAGCATTAAAATGATTTTATGAAGGATCAGGTGACACTGAAGATTGGAGTAATGACTACTAAAAATCAGGTTTGTGAGGAATAAATTACATTTTAAAATGTATTCAAATAGAAAATTATTTAAATTGTAATAATATTACTGTTCTTACTGTATTTTTGATCAAATAAATGCAGCCTTGGTGAGCATAACAGATCCCAAAACGGTAATGTATATTGCAAAATATTACATATAGCTATTAAATTAATACTTAATTAAAAAATATTTACTCTAAATTTAAACGTTTTAATGTAATCTATTTTGGGAAAAAAGTTGCAACATTAAATCAATTTATAGATTCATAATTCGTAATACATCTCTGTTTGACCTTGCAGTAAATTCACCTGGTCACTGCAGTGGAGATCATGCCAAAGTAATCAAAGCTGCTTCTGTATTTAGCACCTATGTCCACACATTTGAGTCACACAAGGCACTTTAGTTACCAGGCAGCTAAATAATGATCTATGAGAACACTGTCATTACCTTACAGCATTTGCAACATAAGCTGAGAAGTACAAAGTATTTTCTTTTATCCAAGCCTAACTCTTATCATCGTAGATAGGCATGCTGTGTGACGAATCTACAAGTGTTCTATTCTCTTTTAATGGAGAGAAAAGGCAGCGCAGCCTACAGTACATAGAGAGAGTAGTGGTTTGCATAATGGGGTTGGGCAGCGTCTTAAATAAAAATGTCACCAGGGTTATTCAACAACGTTAGCTTGCAGTAAGATTTAGTTTTACCAGTGAGATGTGTACATAGTCACACGGGAGTTAAAGATCCCGTTAGAGATCTCATTTTCATCAGTGTCATTATTTACATGCATAATCCTCTAAGCCATAAACTTACCATTGTGCCAGAATCACATTTGTCTTATAAGTGATATAGGTTCAAAAGGTTTTTTTTTCCCTTAATTTAATCAAATTTTTGGTAACACTTTACTTAAAGCCTTTATGTATAATGCATTATTAAGCTATTCTTTATGTAAATATATAATGCATTATATCTATTCATAAATAATTGTAACCAAAGTTAACATTAATTATAATAATGGCAGATTCCTAGTTGCATCTGACATTGGTTATCATGTGTTTAAAGGTGTCATGAACTGGCTTTTTTAAAATTTATTTAAAACTGTTGTCTGAGGTCAACTTATGACGTTTGCGTGGTTTTTACATTCAGAAACATCATAATGAATAAGTAATAGGTTATTTTCGGCACTGGTTTTGAGGCTCTCTGAAAAACGATTGGTTTTGATGGACATGCCGCACTGAAGACTTGGAAGTAAACGCCTATAGCTATGATTGGATAAGATTTGCATATTTAATGAACTTCAGCTCCCTTCAGTACAATTGGGGATTGTTTTGAAAGCGTCTAGGGAAACGCTTACAGGACTCGCAAAATATCTTTATCAAACAAACACAATGATTCATCTCTCATCCACCTGCGATTGATTGGAATGTTATTTCTCTTATCATTCGCCCGATCATCAGTGAATATAACCGCGAACCGTACACACACACACACACACACACACACACACACACACACACACACACACACACACACACACACACACACACACACACACACACACACAAACACATGCACGTGCTAGAAAGGTGATAGCCCGTCTGAAAAAAACATAGCCCCGGGCGTGCAAACTGGCGTTACAAGTCCGAGTCTGATCACGAATTAACCAATAACACCTTCTCCAGCCTGTGACAGCGTGCTAGGGAATGTAATCAATAGATATCAAACTATCTGTAACAATACAATACTAACACATATAAAAAAAAACATATTTTACTCACATAAGTGTGTTGCACCGTTCCTATCGGATCCAATATAGAAGGCACAGCATTGTGTTTTAATCTCAATATGTCTGCATATCCAGTCTCGACCTCTATCTTGTTTACAATCGATTCCGTGGTTAAATGAAGCAAACAAACACAATGTCTTACGCACATGAGCTGGAACCGGCATGTTTATTTCTTGGTAGCGTGACCCGTTTAGCTCCACGAGTCGGTGGGCGGGCTTGAGGTGGTGCTTCTGCATCCTAATACGTCAGTGGTCGACATATTGTGAGAGCTCTCGTTTTCTGGGCCTGGTGTCTATAAAAGCTTTTCTTTGACATTTAGATAAAGACGTTTTCAGCTCTGAAACTTACAGGATATTCTTATATCACGATTAACTTTTATATACCAAAGGCTCAAAGGAAAGTTGATTTCTCAATTCATCACCCCTTTAAATGCATTATATTTTCTAAATACATAACTTTTATAGTGTATTATAACTGTGGTTACAGTTATTCATAAGACCATTCAATACATTATAAGGTGCATTACAAGGCATATCTAATGTATCAAAAAGGCTTTATATATAGTGTTAACACTTTTTTTTTTATTGCAATTTGGGTTTGAACAACAATTTGAATGAAAAGGGATAACATGAATTTGAGAATGTATTACTATTTTGTTTGTCCCTCTTTTGCTTTAATGACAGCAGACCTCAAGTTGCATGAACTACACAAGTTTTGAGATTATGGAAATGATGATCCAAAGAGTATTTTGAACTTCAGTGGAAGGGCATCTGACCGTCTGTACAAAGAATTGTAAAAGAAAAATATAAAAAAAAATCACATGATCAATGTCACAGTATGCAGAATCTGAAATATATCTTTTGTATTTTTCAAAATGCAAAACTTCCAGCTTTAAATAGATTTTAAATGTCATCTCAGATTTTTGAACCCCACTGTACTTCAGATCTGTGATTTCATAATTCAGATCATTGTGTTGCTCAATAGGCTTTGCTGACTGCTGTGACATCACCACACATAGAGATCCACGAGGGAACGATTCTCCTTACTGTGCGCACCTGCTACAACATCTACCTTGCCAGCCGCAACCTAATCAACCAAACTACAGCCAAGGCCACTCTAACACAGATGCTCAATGTCATCTTCACCCGTATGGAGAACCAGGCGGTTAGTATAAAGCTTCTCACTTTGCAGACTCAAAACAACCCTTTTTCAAAACACCTCAAAACATCTTTTTTCGATGTGTGGTATCACACCCTAGAGGAACTGTGGGTGCCATTATGGGTTGAAAAAAGTACACTAAATCTAGGAAACTATGTTTGACTTTCTGATGACTGTCTTGTAGGCTCTGGAAGCTCAAGAAGTGGAGAAGGACAGACAACGTCTGCAGCTGCACAATCCTTCCCCAGTGTCCAGTAACCCTTCACCTGTGACCCAAAACCCTTCTCCAACTCTTGGTCGGGGGTCCGGATCTCCATGGCTCGGACGAGCCCGCTTAGAACAGAATGGACCACCATCCCCCTCTCTCAGCCCACCAGAGATCCCATCCACTCCTTCCACCCCCCAAGACTCATCCTCCATCAATGGCCAGCCAGAGGAGTCAAAGACAGAGGAGGAGTTTGCCTCAAATCAACAGAGCACAAAGGAAATTGATCACCCAGGTATGGGGAATCACTTGGATCAGGATATGAGGCTGGGTGGAATGACAGTATATACCGTGGCGACGATATATAAAGAGTCTATTTTTAGAGATTTTGCTATAAGGTTTATATCACGGTATGTAAATGTATATGCATAGCACAGTACTACTTAAAGTTACTGACACTTCAGAGTGATAACAAACTGGCATGAATTAGAGTGGGTTTTTTAGCTCAATAAGCCATAAAAAGTAAACCAATGCGACTCTTACGCTGAATGACACGCACCTGAAGCGGGCAACAGACCGCTGCCTTTGTTAGACAGCATGCGCTCCCAAATTCAGTTCTCTTTCATGGCTTAATGTGCTTAAAAAGTCAAATACACACTATCATGTTAATAACAAAAATAAAACCAAAATAACTATATTGTGATATATACACTCACCTAAAGAATTATTAGGAACACCTGTTCAATTTCTCATTAATGCAATTATCTAATCAACCAATCACATGGCAGTTTCTTCAATGCATTTAGGGGTGTAGTCCTGGTCAAGATAATCTCCTGAACTCCAAACTGAATGTCAGAATGGGAATTTTCACTACAACCATTTCTAGGGTTTACAAAGAATGGTGTAAAAAGGGAAAAACATCCAGTATGCGGCAGTCCTGGGGGCAAAAATGCCTTGTTGATGCTAGAGGTCAGAGGAGAATGGGCCGACTGATTCAAGCTGATAGAAGAGCAACTTTGACTGAAATAACCACTCGTTACAACCGAGTTATGCAGCAAGGCATTTGTGAAGCCACAACACGCACAAACTTGAGGCGGATGGGCTACAACAGCAGAAGACACCGGGTACCACTCATCTCCACTACAAATAGGAAAAAGAGGCTACAATTTGCACGAGCTCACCAAAATTGGACAGTTGAAGACTGGAAAAATGTTGCCTGGTCTGATGAGTCTCGATTACTGTTGAGACATTCAGATGGTAGAGTCAGAATTTGGCGAATGAGAACATGGATCCATCATGCCTTGTTACCACTGTGCAGGCTGGTGGTGGGGGTGTAATGGTGTGGGGGATGTTTTCTTGGCACACTTTAGGCTCCTTAGTGCCAATTGGGCATCGTTTAAATCCCACAGCCTACCTGAGCATTGTTTCTGACCATGTCCATCCCTTTATGACCACCATGTACCCATCCTCTGATGGCTACTTCCAGCAGGATAATGCACCATTTCACAAAGCTCGAATCATTTCAAATTGGTTTCTTGAACATGACAATGAGTTCACTGTACTAAAATGACCCCCACAGTCACCAGATCTCAACCCAATAGAGCATCTTTGGGATGTGGTGGAATGGGAGGTTCGTGCCCTGGATGTGCATCCCACAAATCTCTATCAACTGCAAGATGATATCCTATCAATATGGGCCAACATTTCTAAAGAAGGCTTTCAGCACCTTGTTGCCACGTAGAATTAAGGCAGTTCTGAAGGCGAAAGGGGGTCAACACAGTATTAGTATGGTGTTCCTAATAATCCTTTAGGTGTGTGTGTGTATATATATATATATATATAATATATAATTAGTAAAAATTCTCGTCTTGTGAAATAATTTTGGTCATATTGCCCACCCTAAGTTTAAATTATAAGGTTCTGGCAGTTTCCAGTTATGTTTTTGAAAGTTGTTTTAATGTGTTTAATTTGGGTAGTAGAAGCTATTTAATTTGACTTCTTAAAGACAAAGAGCTTCAGGAGTCAGACCAAACAACTGCCGATCCATCGGAGAGAGAGGAAGCCCATCCGCAGCCTGAAACAGAAGCAGACACTGAAGTTCTGGAAGAGACCGAGCCGGACAGTGGATTGGGAGATAGCTCTGTGGAAGGAGGTGCGTCACACTGGAAATAGGTTACTGTACCTTTATGTGGACCTACGACATATTAGTCACTCCTGCTTCTGTTTGTACTACAGGATTAGATCATCATTCTGACTCTGAAACCAAAGTGCCGCCCCCTGTTGTCCGAGTAGACATGCAGCAGATGAACGGAATGGTGGATGACCGTGGCTCAGAGTCCTCGACAGACATCATGGTGTGTTTCTTGGGTTACAGTTTTTGATTTAGGACAGGGGCTCCCAATTCCAGCCCTCGTGCCTCCCTGCTCACTTAAAAGGGTATTCTGCCATCTTATGATTTCAGTTAATCGTTTTACTAAGCAATTTAATTACGCAATAAACAGTACAATAAATTCATCAAAAGTGACAGTAAAAACATTACAAAATAAATGTTCAAATATATTAAAAAAGAAAGCGGTTACTTTAAATATTACTGTATTTTTGATCAAATAAGTGCAGCTTTGATGAAGAGACACTGAAAAACATTTAAAAAAATCTTACGACCTCAAACATTTTAATGAAAGTGTATAAAGACAATGGGCCTCATTCATGAAACACAAGCATAATTTTTTTTGTGTGTGTGTAAATTAGGCCTGAAATGATTCATCGAGTCACTCGATTACAAAAATTCCTCGAGGCAAAAATTCTGCCTCGAAGCCTCGTTAAATTCCTATGACGCGCACTATACGCGCAGGGGATCTGATTCACACAGACCGCTGTTCAATGTTCAGGAAGCACACCATAGCGCGTGATACATTTTTTGAATTTAGTTAAGATTCTAGATGCCCAGAATCACTATAGTAACTGCATGTTTTACCCAGTTTATACAGGTAAGTTGATTGCCGTTCTTATAGCTGCCACACACACACACACACGGCATGGGCAAGCCCCGAAGCCAGATTGCTTTCACTTTCGTCCTCATAAAGTTTGTCAAGTAAATGCGTTTAAAGGCTTGCCAGGTTGAACATTGTGCACTATTCAAAAACAACAATACGGAAAACTTCCGTTCAGTGCTCAGCTTTTTTCTGTGACACAGAGAGCCGAGCCGTGTCGCGTCTCTGATAACGCGCGCGACCCTGAAGGCAGACTTCTTTTCACGTGAAGATTTTCTCGCAGAGAGCAGCGCAGAAACGCAGTGTCAACGCTGTCCTGTGACTAAAGTAAAGTCACTAAAGTAGCTTAGAAACTCAATTCAACCGTTATAGGCACATATTTGAATACCTTTGAAGTACAAACCACAGCTTCATAATGAATAGAGACGGTATGAGTAATTCACACACACAATCACTCTCTCATTAATGCATTCAAATAAATGTAATGTAGGCCTACTGTGCTAATTTATCTGTAGTCTGTCTGATGTAAAACAAACCTGCCCCATAGACAATAACTGCTGAAAGTGAACCGTTTCCTTTAAGTATTTTAAAATCACAAAGAAATGCACTTTTTGCATTTGTCGGAAAAATTTCAACTTTAATAGTTGAAAATATTTACAGTAAAAACCTTATCAGGAACTTACTCAACCTTATGAGGGCAAAAAATGGAAAGCAAAGTAGTAAACGTATTCACGTTCAATTGCAAGAGAGTATAGCCTAAAAAAAAGAACCCCTTCTCACACACACACACAGACACACACACACACACACACACAAACTCATGCACCCTCGTCTCTCTCATGTGCCAGTCAGACCAATCGCAGCAATGCATCACATATGCTTAAACTTTTATGTTGCCACGCAACAATAATTTCAGCATGCGTTCACTGTATACACCGGGACATGATGTAACACAATTTTTCAAACGGATGCTTCACCTAAAATGCACCGCAATGCAAGTGATGCAAGCCAAATGCAGCGTTCTATTGAAAATTAATGTATGTATTTCTGCTGTACTAAACTGCAATGAACACACACACACACACACACACACACACGTTGCTAGGTTACCATAGCAAATAGGCTCACCCCAGAAATGATTTATAATTTGTTAGTAGCCTAATGATAAATGCTGCAGGTGTAGAAATCTACATAAAAGATATTTACTTTGATGTCAGGGCTAGATTACAACATGAAACCTCTTCATTTTTGTTATGCATTATTGGTTTTGGTTGTTTAAAAAACCCAAACAAAATTTTATCCGATTAATCGATCGATTAAGTGCTAGATTAATCGATTACAAAAATAATCGATAGCTGCAGCCCTAGTGTAAATGGCTTGTAAAGTTGTTCTGACGTACATTTTTGGATTCAAGAAAATTAATTTTCGACATGTTAGTTGGTACGAAAAAAATGTACTCCTGCTCCCTACCACGTGTAAATGGTAAATGGTACCACGTGTAAATGTAAATGGTACTATGTACTATAAATAATATTTCACGAGTTTGTTTGCGCTGTCTTGTAGCTGAGAATTGAAAATGTTCAACTTTGGGTAAAACACAGAGCTTGTCACTGTCATTTTTTACCCAGCCGCCCAATCACAGTGGAGGAGGGGCGTGACAAATACTACACGGACAACCATTCTACTTGTACAATGACGTTTGTCAGGAAGGTCCGTTTTATGCACAAATTACTCTGAATTTACTCATATTTTTTAAAAAAGTTTTCTAGAATGAGGCCCATTATCCACAAAAGATACATAACTGGACTATTTTTAACCCTTAAACAGGCAATGTGCACCACATGATTTGTACTCTTTAGTCTCTTGTAGGAGGCATGACAAATAATTTTTTGCCTTGTGGATTAAGCCAACATGTCCACCCATGGTGCTGGACATTCTGACCTTATAGATCTAACATTGTTTGTTCGCGTTGGAAGAAGGAGGCGGGAACCGGCGAACATTCAACAACTTTAATAAAATAAATGAACACAAAATGAAAGTAAAAGCGGCAGCCCCTCAAGGACGACTTCCGCGCACACACATAAGAAAACGAAAACAAAACACAGCTTAAAATCCAGGCCTGGTCCTCTCTCGTCCTTCACTGTCGTCCTCCTCCTTTATACTCCTGTCACTCCTCCGTGAGACACAAGCCCAACGGCACGCAGCTGGCGCTCATCATCATTAATGACCCGCTCTCACGGTCCCTCAGCCTTGCTGCTCGCCACAATAGAAAGTAGGCATTTATTAATCTTACTTATTTTCAGCAAAAAATGCAATTCCCCAGCTAATATTAATTATGAACATTGTCTTAAGATGTTGAAAAACAAAATAAATCATATTAGTCATATGTTTTTCATGCTGTTATTTACTGCATTTTTAAATGGCCGTATCCCCTGAGATACATTGCCAAATTAGGGTAAAAAAAAAGGTTAATCCACAATATTGACAATGAGAGGTGTCGCAATGTAAACTGATTAAAAATAAATCACTTCGAGGGGAGAGGGTCCCCCTCAGTAGAAATTGCATTCCAGGGCTGGGGCACTTAGGGAAGATCCTTATAGGCCTCCCTTAAAGGTGTGTTCATTCCTGCTCCTGAAGGGCTAGCATCCTGCAGAGTTTAGTTCCAACCCTGATCAAACACACCTGAAAAATCTAACCAAAGTCTAGGGATGGAGCTAAACCCTGCAGAGCAGTAAACCTCAAGGGCTAGAACTGACGAGACAGTTCAGCAGTGTAAAAATACAAGAAATGTATATGCCTCAATTTTAGGACACTTAGACATTGTCATACATGCAGCATCATTTACATATTTATTTATTTTTTTGCATCAAATAAATCATAGACATATTGATGACTTTGGTGTTTTTGTACAATGTATCCTAGAAAATACAACTCATAAAGTCCAAAATATATCTCAAATTCAGATTATATAAAAAGTGACATGAAATGATAATTTTCCAGTCTTGCCTGTTTTAGGGTTAAGTGTGGTCCGACTGGTCTTTTATTTCTTGTCTGAGCAGGATGTAGAAACCATTCAGGGCAGTCAAACAGCTGCCCGCTTCTCGCACATTCTACAGAAAGACGCCTTCCTCGTGTTCCGCTCCCTCTGCAAGCTGTCAATGAAGCCCCTGGCTGATGGACCACCAGACCCAAAGTAAGAACATGGAGAGAAAATGTATTTAACATTAGAAACATTAGAAGATAAATGAGTCAAGAAAGTATTTTTAAGCTTGTTATTTTATATGAAAGACTTTATAAACCGACAATCAGGCCTGCAAATGATGAATAGATGTTGCTGGAGGAAGTCTGAGTGCTCTGGTCCCACAATGGACACTCCCTGTTTGAATTAATTCACCGTTCTTTTTAAAGGTATTCGGTTTTATGCAAACAGATCCTTAACATTTGAATGACCGCTATCATTTTTCTATCCTCTCTTTCAGGTCTCATGAGTTGCGCTCTAAGGTGGTTTCCCTGCAGCTGTTGCTGTCAGTTCTGCAGGGTGCTGGACCTGTATTTCGAACCCATGAGATGTTTGTGAACGCCATCAAACAGTACCTGTGTGTGGCACTCTCTAAAAACGGGGTCTCCTCTGTGCCTGAAGTATTTGAACTGTCTCTTGCCATCTTCCTTACCCTGCTCTCCCACTTCAAAGTGCACCTTAAGATGCAAATTGAGGTAAAATATGGTCAGATGTTCAGATTTTCTCATGATATTCAAAACAATCTCATCTAAAAGCTTATACTTAAATGCATGAAATTAGTTTTGGAGACAAATATACATTTTGCCTGTGATTAAAAAAATAAAAATAAAGTTTTTTTTGGTCTCTTGCCACAACTTTTTACTCAGGTGTTCTTCAGGGAGATCTTTCTAACAATCCTGGAGACGTCATCCAGCTCTTTTGAGCACAAGTGGATGGTCATTCAGACTCTTACTCGAATATGTGCAGGTTGGCGCACCTCAGTGTACACTTGCAGACACATACACAGAAGCATCTCACAGATAATTAGCCTAAATATCAAACTCAATGGTGAATCAGTCTGCTGTTCTTCTTACAGATGCACAATGTGTGGTGGACATTTATGTGAACTATGACTGTGATCTCAACGCTGCCAACATTTTCGAGCGGCTGGTAAATGACCTGTCTAAAATCGCCCAGGGAAGGAGTGGACAGGAGCTCGGCATGACTCCATTACAGGTAGCTATCATCATTTTTGAACTACAACATTAGTACTTTACATGGCATGCTATTCTTTTAAATGTACACGAGAGAGCATATGTCATTTAGATTTCATTTAGCAGATGCTTTAGTTTGAAACAACTTAAATGAGGTAAAAATATCAACACAGAAAACTATATTTCAAAAGTAAACCAGAATAATATAAACATCTCTAGTAAAAAAAGGTGGCATGCTATTGTATAATTGCAAGTATAAGTCATACAATTTTGATTGTGTATATATATTTTAATTTTAAGTGATTAATCATAATATCAGCACTGGGAGAAAAAAAACTACATTTCAAAAGAAAACCAGGATAGCATAAACATTTCTAGTAAAAAAAAGATGTGTACTATTTGATATTAACGTATATGTCACATTTTAGATTTCAAACTTATGTAATCTGAAATGTCTATATATATATATATAATTTTTTTTTTTTTTTTTTTTTAATTCAAGTGATTAATCATAAGGAACTAAGTATATTAGTAGTGCCAGACAACTACATTTCAAATATATTTCCAGAATATTGCAAACATATCCAGTAAAAACAGGTGCATGATTCACTGTGTGTAATAATTCAGAATTGATCGGTTAATGATTCATTTGCAGGAGCTGAGTTTGAGAAAGAAAGGGCTGGAGTGTCTGGTGTCCATTTTGAAGTGCATGGTGGAGTGGAGCAGAGACATGTACGTCAACCCCAACCTGCAGGCCAACCTCGGTAAGACAATATTCGGGTCTGTTTTAATTGTCTGCATTATATTTTTACAACATCATTTTGCAAGTCTAATAGACTGTGTTGTGCTCAGGGCTTAAAGTATTCCGGCACCGTGCCAGATCTCCGGTGTGCGGCGTTTGACTACGGAGAAAAATTCTATTTAAAAAAACCTGTTTATCACGTTCGAGTTCATGAGTTCGCCTACCAATGGTTTGAGAGTAACATGCAGTCATCTGGCATTGGTGTTGATGTCGTCGACGAGCACAAACTTCCAGCCAATCAGCGATCAACAGACAGATGCGCTCATTCATGACTGAATGGTTTTTAGCGCAATATCTTGTACCTGTATATTCAAGTGATTGCAATGCTAAAGTGACATAAATATACAGTTGTATCTGCATAAAGAAGTTGTATCTGTATTAGAGTAAAGAGTGGGAGAGTGATCCAGCGTGGATTACACCTCTTTATAAACATAACCAACTCTGAGAGCACAGTTAAATGGCTTTAATTGAATGACGAATAGGTGACTATGACTCCTGTCCATCATCGTGTGCACACTGACCAGGACATCTGCAAGTTTTAAACCTTAGACTGGTCTGTACTCATCCCCCACAGCTGCTGAAAGAGATTTGAATCAACGATTATTCAGTTTTGACTGATCAATGCATGATGCATTTTGGCAGTGGTGTGTGAATTAACGGGTGTTTGTCATCCAAATTTTTTGGCGCTCTCCAACACACAACAGGCTTCCCCCGATCCCCCATAGAGGGACAGATGTCCACCCTACATAGCTTTACAAAATCCTGTGGGAAAAACTGATCATGATCATTGTTGTGCTAGACTGGAGTAAAGTTCATAATGTTCCTCAAAGTCAGTAAAGTTGATAAAGCCAAATTAAAATGTCATTGAACAAACTAGATTTGGGCTAAGCCCCGAATCTTTAAAATGTCTGGCTCTGCCCCTGGCAGATACATTATTATACTGTTGTTTTTTCTTTTGTTTGCCAAATAACGTATTTGTCCACTCACCCAGCCCCCAACCCCAATGAAAAAAAAAAAGTTCAGGCGCAGAATTTTTTTTGTTGCTTTAACCCCTGTGTGTTGTAGGTCAGGAACGTCCAGCAGAGGGCGACAGTGTGGATGTGAAGCTCCCTGAGCATCTTTCCTCTCGCAGAGATAGTGCAAGCTCTCTGGACTCCACTGTGTCCTCTGGAGTTCAGCAGTCTCAGCCAGATCACCCTGAGCAGTATGAAGTCATCAAGCAGCAGAAAGAGATCATTGAGCATGGCATTGAACTGTGAGTTTTCCTTTTTTTATCAGCTATTTCTTTTTCCTTTTTCCTTTTATTTTCTTGACTGTTTCTGTGATTCTTAAAGGTTTAACAAGAAACCAAAAAGGGGATTGCAATACCTGCAGGAACAAGGCATGCTGGGAACCTCACCAGAAGACATCGCACAGTTCCTGCAACAAGAGGAGCGTTTGGACACGGTAAGTTCATGCTCCTTTTCATACATGGATAAATTGGTGAACAAAGAAATTCTGTGCTCCAGCTACTTAGGCTCTGCTGTGTCTTGTGATCAGACTCAGGTTGGTGAGTTCCTGGGAGAGAATGTGAAGTTTAATAAGGAGGTGATGTACTGCTACGTGGACCGTTTGGACTTTTGTGGTAGAGACTTTGTGTCAGCACTCCGTGCCTTCTTGGAAGGCTTCAGGCTTCCAGGTGAAGCCCAGAAAATTGATAGGCTTATGGAGAAGTTTGCCGCCCGCTACCTGGAGTGCAATCAGGGGTGAGTTTTTTTAGTTTGAGTATTTTGAGTAGTTTTATATTTTTGAGGCTTGCTTGGGGGTTTGTGTAGCCTTTTTGCTGACCTGTCTGTTGTTTTCTGTCTGCAGGCAGACTCTGTTTGCCAGCGCGGACACCGCTTACGTTCTGGCCTACTCCATCATCATGTTAACCACAGACCTGCACAGTCCACAGGTAAGACTGCTTATTTTTACTCACTGTATTTTGCTTTGCTTTCTACTTTCTAAGATACCTTGACAACTAACCAGCAACTGCATAGCAACACGCTAGGTGGTTATAAGGGTGTTGATTTCCAGATGCTAGGTTGTTCTGGTTGTTTGCTAGGTGGTTGCAACTGTATACCAAAATCTAGTTTTGTTTTTATTTAATTTTTTCTCTCTTCAGGTAAAGAACAAGATGACGAAGGAGCAGTACATAAAAATGAACCGTGGCATTAATGACAGTAAAGACCTGCCCGAGGAGTATCTCTCCTCCATCTATGATGAAATTGCAGGCAAGAAGATCGCCATGAAGGAGAGTAAAGAATACTCCATCACTCCCAAATCCAGCAAACAGAGTAAGAGATGTATAGATAATATTGCGTCTAATTTCCTTTGTTAGGATTTTAAAAAACAATGCTGATGGGAGCTGGTTGTCTTCCTGTTAGATGTAGCCAATGAGAAGCAGAGAAGGCTGCTGTATAACATGGAGATGGAGCAGATGGCCAAAACGGCTAAAGCTCTGATGGAGGCTGTAAGTCACGCTCAGGCTCCCTTCTTCAGTGCCACTCACCTAGAGCACGTCCGGCCCATGTTCAAGGTAACAACATCACAACACATTTTTTCGCTATTTTCCATTTCAAAACCACACATCTTAGCAGTTTGGTGTCATTGAGCACTGGAACACAAAATCATTATGTCAAAAGTATCATGAGCAGATCATGGAAGAGACATAATCTGATTTGTTCCAGGAAGTGGCTTCACACATACATCTCGAAAGGTAGAAAGGAAGTTAAACTTTGAAATGAAAGTATGTTTTCTGTGGGTTAATTTCTCTATACTTGTATGCTTATGTAAAACAGCTGGCCTGGACTCCCCTTCTGGCGGCGTTCAGTGTCGGACTCCAGGATTGTGACGATCAGGATGTGGCATCTCTTTGTCTGGAGGGAATTCGCTGTGCTATCAGGATCGCCTGCATCTTCAACATGCAGGTTTGTGTTTTTACTCTTTTCATGTGACTGATCTTTTTTAAGCCTGTTTTATTTAGTTCCTTCTGCCAAGTCTTATTTTCTTTTCTGTTTCATTCTCTCTGCAGTTGGAAAGAGATGCCTACATCCAGGCCTTGGCTCGGTTTACGCTGCTCACAGCCAGTTCAAGTATCACAGAGATGAAGCAGAAAAACATAGACACCATTAAGACACTCATCATGGTCGCCCACACCGACGGAAACTACTTGGGTAATTCCTGGCATGAGGTAGGCATCAGAGCATATATATACAGTGAGGAAAATAAGTATTTGAACACCCTGCTATTTTGCAAGTTCTCCCACTTGGAAATCATAGAGGGGTCTGAAATTGTCATTGTAGGTGCATGTCCACTGTGAGAGACATAATCTAAAAAATCCAGAAATCACAATGTATGATTTTTTTACTATATATTTGTATGATACAGCTGCAAATAAGTATTTGAACACCTGTCTATCAGCTAGAATTCTGACCCTCAAAGACCTGTTAGTCTGCCTTTAAAATGTCCACCTCCACTCCATTTATTATCCTAAATTAGATGCACCTGTTTGAGGTCGTTAGCTGCATAAAGACACCTGTCCACCCCATACAATCAGTAAGAATCCAACTACTAACATGGCCAAGACCAAAGAGCTGTCCAAAGACACTAGAGACAGAATTGTACACCTCCACAAGGCTGGAAAGGGCTACTGGGAAATTGCCAAGCAGCTTGGTGAAAAAAGGTCCACTGTTGGAGCAATCATTAGAAAATGGAAGAAGCTAAACATGACTGTCAATCTCCCTTGGACTGGGGCTCCATGCAAGATCTCTCCTCGTGGGGTCTCAATGATCCTAAGAAAGGTGAGAAATCAGCCCAGAACTACACGGGAGGAGCTGGTCAATGACCTGAAAAGAGCTGGGACCACCGTTTCCAAGGTTACTGTTGGTAATACACTAAGACGTCACGGTTTGAAATCATGCATGGCACGGAAGGTTCCCCTGCTTAAACCAGCACATGTCAAGGCCCGTCTTAAGTTAGCCAATGACCATTTGGATGATCCAGAGGAGTCATGGGAGAAAGTCATGTGGTCAGATGAGACCAAAATATAACTTTTTGGTCATAATTCCACTAAACGTGTTTGGAGGAAGAAGAATGATGAGTACCATCCCAAGAACACCATCCCTACTGTGAAGCATTGGGGTGGTAGCATCATGCTTTGGGGGTGTTTTTCTGCACATGGGACAGGGCGACTGCACTGTAATAAGGAGAGGATGACCGGGGCCATGTATTGTGAGATTTTGGGGAACAACCTCCTTCCCTCAGTTAGAGCATTGAAGATGGGTCGAGGCTGGGTCTTCCAACATGACAATGACCCGAAGCACACAGTCAGGATAACCAAGGAGTGGCTCTGTAAGAAGCATATCAAGGTTCTGGCGTGGCCTAGCCAGTCTCCAGACCTAAACCCAATAGAGAATCTTTGGAGGGAGCTCAAACTCTGTGTTTCTCAGCGACAGGCCAGAAACCTGACTGATCTAGAGAAGATCTGTGTGGAGGAGTGGGCCAAAATCCCTCCTGCAGTGTGTGCAAACCTGGTGAAAAACTACAGGAAACGTTTGATCTCTGTAATTGCAAACAAAGGCTACTGTACCAAATATTAACATTGATTTTCTCAGGTGTTCAAATACTTATTTGCAGCTGTATCATACAAATAAATAGTTAAAAAGTCATACATTGTGATTTCTTTTTTTTAGATTGTCTCTCACAGTGGACATGCACCTACGATGACAATTTCAGACCCCTCCATGATTTCTATTGGGAGAACTTGCAAAATAGCAGGGTGTTCAAATACTTATTTTTCTCACTGTGTACATCTCACTCAGTCATGGTCAGAATTATTGACTGATTGTTAAGTATGGTCAAAGAAGGCTGTGAAAATTCATCTGCATTGTTTTTCCTTTTGATCTTTCATTTAGAAAAATCACAAAAATATAAACTTTCATTGAAGTAAAACTAATGTAGGGGGAAACTCACATAATGACAAATGCTTTTCTTTAATAAACGTTGGCAATAATTAACAAGTTCCAATCAACAGGACACAAAGCCTCAAATATCAAACACCACCTACATCAGTTGTTTGGGAGGGTTTCAAGAAAAATCCTCAGACACCAAACACTACTGGAACTTCAAACAGAACTGGGTTCTGTGGTCAGATGAAAAAAAAAAAAAATGCTTTTTGCCAGCAAACCCGCTAAATGGATTTGGTGCCCACATAGATAAAATAGTACCCCATGTGTACAATTAAATATACTGCTGGACTGCTTTAATGTTGTTGGCCTATTTTTTTGCTGGAGGTCCTAGACATCTTGCATCATGGATTCTATCAAATGCCAACAGATAAAAACATCAAAACTTGACAGCCTCTGCTAGAAATCTTATTATAGGCCGTGGTTGGATCTTCCGTCAGGACAATGATCCAAAATCAAAATCAACACAAAAATGGGTCACTGAGCACAAATTTAAGGATCTGCTATGACCATTCCAGTCCCCTGACCGGAATCCTTTAGAAAACTCAAAAAGAGAGTATATCAACATAGATCTGGAGCGATTCTGTATGGAAAAATTATCTTGGATCTCTTGTCCGGTGTTCTCCAAACTCCTCGGGTATTATAGGAGAAGACTCAGAGCTGTTATCTTGGCAAAAGGAGATTGAAAAAAGTATTGAATAAAAGGGGCCATCAATTGTGGCAGACATGTATTAGAGAAAGACATTTATTTTATCGTGAGACCCCCCCATTTTTAATTGTTTTACTTCAATTAAAGTTTTTATTGATATTAACAATGCAGAATTATTTTTACACGCCTCTGTTCATATTTACAAGGGGTGCCCAAAAATATATTTGTATACACATATGAACAAAGAACCCTGTATATTTATGTAATGTAAAAAATATATTTGTATTTTTTGTTTATATAACATAATAGTAATTTGAAACTTGGGTTGCCAACAAAAGAAAATCTATTTTTATTTTTAGCAATTCATTTAGATTTTTCATCGATACACAAATAGATGTATAAAAACACTTTTACTGGGAAACATTACTGATGGGGTTTGTAGTTTTCAGCAAATTCTTACTGATAATTTCAAGACTATCGCAAATCATTTTTTTTCCTAATCTAACAAAATTGACACCTCTGTTTTCTAGCTAGTCAATATTATCTTGCTGATAAATCAGCAGAATTTGCAACAACAGTAGAATACATCACAGAAAACCAAACGATTAGGTTTGAAAAATGGATGTAGATCAATTAATGTAACATTCAGACACTGGTCTGAAACACTCTCGCACTTGCCCCAGGCCAGCAGGTCATCCTTATTGTTGAGCCCTGTAAAGTCATGCAACTCCACTGGTGGGCATTGACCCCTGCTTTCCTCCAAAACCACTGAATAGATCAAGTTTCTTTTTAGACTCTATATGTCTGCCTGCTCTGTTTCCCTGTGTAGATTCTGCGGTGTATCAGTCAGCTGGAGTTGGCTCAGTTGATTGGAACAGGGGTGAAGACGCGTTATATTTCCGGTGTAGTCCGGGACCAGGGAGGCAGCATAAAGGGCTTCCCATCAGGGGGAGAGGAATTCATGCCCCTCGGTTTAGGTAAGCTATTGTATGACTGCAGTGAATAGCACACGGATGGGGCCCAAGTGTTCAGTCTGTTTATTGTTTGTTTATTGATGTGTGTGTGGATCGTGTTGACAGTGTTGCTTATGGAGCAAAAACATATTATTGGTATCCTGCAGGTACTTTGGTTGGAGGTCCAGACAAGCGTCAGATGGCTCATATCCAGGAGTCAGTAGGGGAGACCAGCTCTCAGAGTGTTGTGGTGGCTGTGGACAGGTGCATTGAAATCACAGGACAATACAAACATACAATGTTGTTCTTGCTGTTTATAATCCTCTGTCTGACCTTTTGTCTCTGTGTTTTGTGTGCCAGAATCTTCACTGGATCCACCAGGCTTGATGGAAATGCAATTGGTAGGGTTTCTTTGTTTTGTTTTTGTTTTTGTTTTAACGTAACATTTGCATTTAATTTGTGGGAAATATAAATACACACATTACCTTTCAAAAGTTTGGGGTGGATAAATTCATAAATCTCTCATGCTCATCAAGACTGCATCAAGATACAGTAAAACAGTAATATTGTGAAATATTATCACTTAAAATAGCTTTTTTCTATTTAAAAATATTTTAAAATGTAATTTATTCCTATTATGGTAAATCTGAATTGTTGGAATTATTAGTGTCACGTGATCCTTCAGAAATCATTCTAATATGATAATTTGCTGCTCAAGAAACATTTCTGATCATTATCAATGTTAAAAATAGTTGTGTTGCTTCATAGTTTTGTGGAAACCATGATGCATTTTTCTCAGGATTCTTTGGTGAATAGAAAGTTCAAAAGAACAGCATTTACTTGAAATATTTTTGAAATATGTTTACATTATTTCTTTAAAAAAAAAATCTTACTGACACCAAACCTTTGAAAAATAGTGTAACTATCAGATTATATTATTTATTATCCCTTATTTACAGAGCGCAAAATAAATTGTCACAATTAGTTACAACATGTGGCAGAATTCAATTTATAAACAAATAAATGTACAAATAAAATGCTCTAATTTCAGCCCGAAAACAGTGAGGAATTGAACATTCCCCAATGTTGCAAATGAGAGCGAGAAATGCTAGGGGTTTGATTTATAGAGCGCTCTGTTTTTAGTTGTAAAACATGAAAAATAAAATTAGCATAATTCCTCAGGAATTATTATATAGGTTGAGTAGTGGTTTTGGGTTTATGAGTTAAATAAAGTCTGTGGTTAACTGAAAAAATTTTAACGTTTTGTTCTACAACATTATTTACATACAGTAAAACCTTAAATTTGAATTATGAAGCATTTGTGTTGCTAAATAAAGACTTACAACTACCACAAGGATGCAAGTTTACATGCTTGGCAAATCAAACAACTGTTGTAATCCTTATATACATATGCAATACATTGTGGCATAAAAGGTTGTGTCACTCCACTGTTACTTGTTGGAATAAACAAGCTTGTGACTGGAAAAGCAAGACTATTTTGAAAACAATTTAGCTAGTCATGCTACCGAGGGGTGTTACGAAGTTATAAGTATCCCTATATGTAAGTTTCACACCAACACTCTTTGAAAGCATATCTGTGTGGGTTGATTATGACGATACTTTTAATTCTTGTGTAAACTTCAGTCAGTGGGTTCTGAGTTTTGTTGGAAATTACAAAGAAACAAACTAGAATGACTGCATTCCTAACATCTTTAGCTTCATGAGCAATGGAAAATTAGTTCTTAGTCTTAAGTGGGCGTCCACGCTGTGATCCTGTTCACCAAAACTTGGATTTTTCTTAGTCTGACGTTCATTCATTTGGTCCATTACATCATAAGGAAGTGAGTTACAAGGGGTGTTGGTTGTTCAGCCTGAATTGCTTCTAAAGCCATCATGAATTGCAATCGTCTACCTTGTTGTGACATTATCCAAGTGAAACAACTTCTCAAACACGAAAAATGTAGGGAGAAACTTGAATTTTTCTATCTAGAATTATGTTTCCTAATTGTGAATTGAATTTACCTGTTTCCAGCACTCTGAATTCAGAAGTAAATATAAACTTCCCTTATTTGTGTAAAACGCACACGTGTAGTTTCATGACGGAGCTTCTCTTTCACAGAAGACAATAGGGCTTTTTGAATCAGAAATTAGTTCAGGAAATGTTAGTAATGAGCTATAAAAAAAATGTTAAAAAAAATTTGTCTATCACATAATTGCTACATGTCTTGGTTGTGGGTGTATGAGTGGCTGAAAAAGATCTGTTTCAGACTCTTTGGGAGGAACGTTTATTTAGTTACTTTATTATGAAGCATAACCATTAGGCGACCGCCACACAAAATGACCTTCAGGACTGACTCACTCTTCCAGCCTACGTTAATTCACTTTTACACCACTTCATGCACACAGACACTCTTCTAAACTGTCAAACTAATGTGTTCTGCCAGTAGACAGTGAACATGTAATGCATATGGGGGCAAAATGTTCCATTCAGATTTACATGAATTCTAAACTCTGCTCCATCTCTCCAGTTGACTTTGTGCGTTGGCTATGTGCGGTGTCCATGGACGAGCTGGCCTCTGCGCACCAGCCGCGCATGTTCAGTCTGCAGAAGATAGTGGAAATCTCCTACTACAACATGAACCGCATCCGTTTGCAGTGGTCACGCATTTGGCAGGTCATAGGAGATCACTTCAACAAGGTCTGTGGCCTTTATCTAAAGGTGTGGTCACATTTACCATTGTTCTGTGAAGGTTCGTTGGCAAAATCCAGTCATTTCGATAGGAATCCATGCAGTCAGAAATTGCATGCAAGGGTGAAAAGATTTCACGCAGATTTTGCAACGATATCAATGTGGTGTCACGTTTTCACCACATTCACCAACAGAAAGTAGCTTGGTTTGAAATGTACTTCTGTGTGAGCTGTGCTACACTATATAGACAATGGACCTTTTTTGCCAGCAAAATTATATGAAAATATCACTAATGTGACCATATCTTAAAAATGCCAATGAAGTTGTCTGATTGTGTTTTATTTCTGGTTTGACAGGTGGGTTGTAATCCTAATGAGGATGTGGCCATCTTTGCAGTTGACTCCCTGAGACAACTTTCAATGAAGTTTCTAGAGAAAGGAGAACTGGCCAATTTCCGCTTCCAAAAGGACTTTTTAAGGCCATTTGAACACATCATGAAGAAGAACAGGTGAGGAGAAGGGAGTTAGAAGTGCGTGATTGAGGAGATAAATAAAGAATGAGGAAACCTGTTAAATGTAAACACTTAAGGGTGCCCTAGAATGATTTGAAACAACTTTTTAAATTGTTCTCTGGTATCTACATAGAGGGTATATGGCTTATTTAAGGTCAATAATTGTCCAGATACGGTTTTACAGGTCCATTTACAACTCTAGAAATCTTCCCCAGGATGAAATGGTCTGTTTTTGCCTTATTTGGAAGGTTCATGAATATTAATGCTGAGTTCTACTCTGATTGGCTGTTTCACTGCGCGGCTCAATGATAGCAGGCACATCAATATAGGGTATGGGTATGCAACGACGTCACTTTCCCGTCGGAACAGGCCTCGGCCGGGACTGAGTGGCAGAAGAGCTGCTGCATAACTCTTTCTCCCTGCGTGTGAACGCACATGTGCAGCGAATGTTTTCGCTGCATTCACACTGCAAACCAATGCTACCGCTCAGTCTTTTTGCCACTCTGTGGGTCTCTCACGTCAGTCTCTCCAGCTGACGGTGACGTCACGTGCATACCCTCTATACTGACCGTCATGACGATGGAGAGATTAGGCATTCAACCTTATATGTTTGAGCCTGCAGATTTTGAGGAGGAACAACATGTTTTGAGATTGGAAATGAACGCTTCTGAATGGTAAGTTAAGTCTTTATTTTAATTAGGAACCTGCAAAATCATTACGCCCATACCAGAACTTCAGCCTAAACGATAACTAGCATATAGCATTAAATATACACATCAGCAGTCACAACTTTTTTAGCATTGTAAAAACATTTTAATTATTTTAATGTGTCCCTGTATGATTTTATAATGATAGCGTTTCAACTTAAATGGTGGAGAAGGTGACGTTAGCTAGTGAGCTATGTGTAAGCAACTAAACTAACGTAGTACGTTACGTATTACGTACGGTTGTATTTTGTCATTTATGACAACACTGGCATGAAATAATATTAACCTTTGTCATTAGACATACTATTTAGTTATGTAAACTACTTGGATTATCCTATTGTTACTGTACTAGCATCTTGCTTTGGATCTAGACAACAACGGGGATATTATCGTTAATGTTGTCTCTCTAAGAAACTTTAAATTTAATCAGAAATTGTTTAGACAGTCAAGAAGTGGATAAAATCACTTACTGCTTGCAGGTATATGGTTGGAATTGCCCCTTTCTTCAGTGTCGGACGCTGAGCAAAGCCTGCTTGATATTGTCCCAGGTTTGAAAAACTGTCCGTGGTGAAATGGGCTGAGCAAACGAACAACTTTGAATTAAATGGTTGCGGTATCCGATTATAAATAAACATCAACCATGCCTGTTGACATGTTTTATCTGTGGGAAGAGTATGAAACGTCTTCACATCCCCTGCACAGCCTGGAACATAACATTTGTTTCCATGATCTGCCATGTTCGCTATCCTTGCGTGCCGCTTGTTTACCTGCAGAGATGATACGGCTGCGCAGTTTCGCCTGACAGTGAACATGTGCTTGCATATGCAAATGTTGGGGGCGTAAATATTAATGATCCCGACGATTGCATCATTCTCTGTGTTACATTGAGATTTACCTATTTTTCCTTGGTGTTTTTCACAAAACAAATTACATTTTTTCTGATAAAAACTGATTGTTATTTAAAATGCGAAAACTCCAGATTTGCCCTGTTTGTTTGTAACTGCACAAGTGCACTTATGTGAGTATATATCAATATGGCTATTAAAATAATATGAATAATAATTATTATTATTCATATTATTTTAATAGCCATATTGATATATACTCACAATTGTGATTTTTCTTAAATACTTAGTATTTAAGAAAAATCATAATTATTACAACTATAAAATTACAATACTAATATTTGGGGCTGTCTTAATCCAAACGTTAAGCCTTCAAACTTTCATTTTGATGGAAAACCACAGGGAGCCCTTACACAATGTGTATATTTATTTAAATAAATTGCAGCCTTTGCGATATGGCAATCACATTAAGCTGTATCATGATTTTGGTTTTATTTTGATTAATTATTTACCCCTAACACTGGCTGCCATTAAATGTGGTGCCATCAAAATTCTTTTTGTTTGAAACACTTGACCTGTCTGACACAGCAACTTTAGCTCAATCAATGGCACGAGTTTGGGGTGGAACTAACAATTTTTTTGACTATTATAAAGATAGACGTGTTCTGGAAACCTATTTTAAAGGTCCCGTTCTTCGTGTTTTTTTGAAGCTTTGATTGTGTTTACAGTGTGCAATATAACATGTGTTCATGTTTCGCGTGTAAAAAAACAGTATTTTTCACACAATTTACTTATCTGTATACCGTTGTTTTCACTGTCCTAAAAACGGGCTGATGAGTTCCTTGTTCTATGAGGTCCCTCCTTCAGAAATACGTAACGAGTTCTGATTGTGCCAGCGGTTCCCGTGTTGTAATTTGACCGCAGCTTAGCGAACGTGGCATGGTTCCTGTGTTGTGATTCGACAGCAGCTTAGCGCACGTAACTTGCACGGAAAGGTCAGATGTATGCGCTTAATGATCTCTACAGCGTCCCTGGGAAAGCCAAACAAAGGTGATTTGACTCCGGGATGAAAATAACAGCGTCTCGACGACATGGCGACAAACACAGTCAAATGCAACAATTCCTTTTCTCCACGCGACACTTCCTCTTCTCCACGTGGGACAGCAACAAGACCATGCCCCCTTTTTTCGCGTATTCTTGTGGCTGGAGGTTAGTCTGTTCTACTGTTCTACTGACGTAATTAATGAAGGAAGTACCAGGATGTAGTCCAAGCCGGCCGTTCGCTGTAGGCTTTGAAAGGGAACTTCTGTTAAATAAAATATCTCGCTTGGCATTGAACTTTGAGCTTTATAATTTTACAGGTATTATTTATGCTCTAACAGCAACATTACGCACTAACTAAAGTTTGAACAATGGGATCACGAAGAACGGGACCTTTAATTCATTATTTTAGCACATTTTTCCATTTTAAGCCATGCATTTTACTTTCTTCTACACTAACTTCCTCGTCCTTTTCTAAAGGTCGCCCACTATCCGGGACATGGTGATACGTTGTGTGGCACAGATGGTGAACTCCCAGGCTGCTAATATTCGCTCTGGCTGGAAGAACATATTCTCTGTGTTCCATCAAGCAGCATCAGATCACGATGAGAATATTGTGGACCTAGCGTTTCAGACCACAGGGCACATTGTTAGTAAGTACAGGCAATTGCACATTATTTTAAAACTTGCATCTTAAATATTAAAAATAAATAAATAAATAAAAATTCTCATGTCTATTCTTTGTTTCCTCACAGTGAACACGTTTCAGCAGCATTTTGCTGCGGCCATTGACTCTTTCCAGGATGCAGTGAAGTGTTTGTCTGAGTTTGTGTGTAATGCTGCATTTCCTGACACCAGTATGGAAGCCATTCGACTCATCCGCCACTGCGCTAAATATGTGTCTGACAGGCCGCAGGTGAGTGCTGTCACCTCAGTCTTTGTTACCTGTGACATCTGAGCTTCAAAGATTAGTCACTCTTCCTCTTTCCAGGCACTGAGGGAGTACACTAGTGACGATATGAACGTGGCCCCATGTGACCGTGTTTGGGTGCGAGGCTGGTTCCCCATCCTGTTTGAGCTTTCCTGCATCATCAACCGCTGCAAACTAGACGTCAGGACCAGGTGGGTCCTCATCATCAACCTTGCTACTCTCATGATTTCCTAAAGAAACACTTTTTGAAGCTTATTCAGAGGGTGTGTTTTGGTGTTTCAGGGGTCTGACTGTAATGTTTGAAATCATGAAGAGTTACGGACACACATTTGAGAAGCACTGGTGGCATGACCTCTTTCGGATCATCTTTCGAATATTTGACAACATGAAGCTCCCTGAGCAGCAAACTGAAGTGAGTGTCAATCACGAGTTTAATACTCCAACATAGCGGAGTAACTGTACTTAACAACATTTTTGATAATGTGATAATTGTTCATTGTTCTGTTCAATTCATTTGAAATGAGCCTTATTGGCATGACTGTGTGAAATAGCACGATATTGGCAAAGTAATAGACATATACAAACACATACAGTCAAACCAAAATTTATTCAAACGCCTTCAAAATTACAGTTTATTAGCTATAGTTCAGAAAATGGTAATAAAATATAACAAGGACTCGGAGTTAAACTGTCAGAACAAATTCTTGATAATGTCTGATAAGTTTGATCGAAAGGTCTGTAATGGATTGCTGTCAGCTGTTACATTTTAAGTACACAATTAAATAATAATTTTGTTCAGTCTGTGGTGTAAAAGGTCGCATTAGCAATTAAAGAAAATACACTTAAGCGAAACATGGTCAGGTCAAAGTGTCTGAATAATTTTGGTCCCAAATTTGTATAGATCTTACTGGTAGTCTACTGAGGAATTTTTGGATATATGTCACAGTTTACATTATTTTGCTATCCTCACTTGAATAAATGAACTATATTGTCCTGCACACACTAGTAATATATCTGGTGTCTGAATAATTTTTGTTTTTACTAGATAAATAAAAGGGGAAAACGCATTGGCATTGTATTTGAACTACTTGAGCTTTTCCAATAACAAGCTACTTTCCCCCCATATCAGTATAACGGCATGTTACATGTTAAAATGTTACATCAAGGTTTTAGTCACATTATTTTGTGCATGCAGCCTTGCGACCGAGCGAGCTGAAGTAATAATCAAACATACTTCACTAACATGTCTACTTTCCTTGTTGGTTTATTGATATTTTTAACTGATTCATATAATCTAATTTAAAATATATTTACCCCTTTTATAGCTTAAATGGAGCTAGCTGATTTGAACTTTTTTGTTAGTTGTGTATCCGCCATATTTTTAACATAAGAGCAGACGCTGTCATTTGTAACTTATGTTGAGGCTTCTGTTGATTCCAGTTATTTTAGCTGTATAAAAATTGTCCGTTTTGATCTGGTATAATCATATTATTTTAATTTAATATTGTAATCGTAAACCCACTGGTTTGTTCTACTGCACTTTATTTGTCTAGTTGTAGCAGCTATTGAATTAGAAGTCTCACACATTCACATGAAAAAAGCTTACTTGCGCATTGAAAAAAAAGTTAGATACATTGCAGCCAGTCAATGATGACACAGTTTGTTTTTTTTTAATAAATTTCTTTTTTTTTTTCTTTCATAGAAAACAGAGTGGATGACGACAACATGTAACCATGCCCTCTACGCTATCTGTGATGTGTTCACACAATTTTACGAGCCTCTCAGCGAGGTGCTACTGGCGGATATTTTTGCACAGCTGCAGTGGTGTGTGAAACAAGGTGGGGATTTTGCTAATCTGTTGTGCTAATCATGAGGGAGAGTTTGTGAATTTTAAGACCTGCCCTGCTACTGGCTATACTTCATTCCAGATGGACATTTCAAATGTGACACCTACACATGTCACATTTGGGGAAACATACTGGCCCAGTGGGTGGTAGTGTTTTAAATCATCAGGGTGTGGTGATACAGGGAAAGTGTTAGTGTGTTACACTCAGAACTCCGCCTCTGTACTTAGATAATGAGCAGCTGGCGCGGTCAGGCACAAACTGTCTGGAGAACCTGGTGATCCTGAACGGGGAGAAGTTCAGTCCGGAGGTGTGGGATGTCACCTGCGCTTGCATGCTGGATATCTTCCAGACCACCAGCCCTCATGCGTATGACACTCTTGCACACCACCATCTGTTTCAATGACACTTAACTGCCTTCCATCTGGATGTGTTTGATTTTTTTTTAATCGATTGACAACTCTAAATCACAATAAATTACATCGTATGATAATCAATTAGTCTAAATAAATGCAAATAATCACACTACACAATTTTTTGTAATTTCTAGCTAAATCTGAAAGGGTTTTTCCCCCCTTTTTTGGGGGGTCTGTAAAACGTGCCAAAATATTTCAAACTCTTGACGGGTGTTGACAGTGACCACTGATAGGGATGGGCAATATGATCAAATATATCACGATCACAATAACAATATATATATCATGATGTCGTTATTTTTGCTTTAAGGTTTTTTATGATATTACAATTTTGAAACATTGACATTTTTATTATTGTCAACAATTCTAATATCACAAAAAACCTTGCCTAGCCTAAGTAAGAAAAAAAACTCAAGATTACTGAAGACAACTAAAATAATCAGTGATGAAATAAGAACAAAGAATCTAATTACAAGCATATAGAAAAACAAACCACAATAGAACAAAGACAAATGAAATAGGCCTACCTGAAAACTTCAAGCACTATAAATAAGAAATGCTACATAATTTGTAAAAAGTAATTTAAAAAAAAACTACACTGCATAGTCTTCACTGTGTAAATTAAATATACATTTTATTCTTGTTAGTGATTCAGTCCAGAGCAGTCACATGTATATTAGGCTGCTGTCACTTTAAGACCGAATGCACCGATCCAATATACTGATACACATGTGCTTTCTAAACAGTTAACGTTCACTTACGCCATAAATGACTGTGTTTACAAAGGATACTTGCAAAGATGGGCATTTTGACACACAAGTGTGTGTATTTGACCGTTCAAGCCCAATAAGGTGTCAAAAAGAACTTCGTATTTTGCCCACCCCTAACCACTGATATTGAAATCGGAGCGTGTTTGAACAAACTCAAGCTCCTCTAGCTCTGCTTATGAAATGCTTTCTCAGTTTGGTTTTGACTTTGTTCTTAACAGCTTGCTGACATGGCGACCAGCTGGACAGGAGGAGGAGGTGGGAGAAGGAAAACACATGGTGAGATCACAAGCACATAAATAAATACATAAATAAATAAATATTGCAAATACACGCAAATAATAAGCCTAGCACCTTCTAAGCCCTTATTCTGTTATACATTGCTGTGTCCTACCCTTCTGTTAACACTGACACACCCACCAGACTTTGCTTGCTATTTATAGTAGACATTTGCATATTAGGCTCTGGTTTTCATATGCGTGTGTGTGTGTGTTTGTCTCTGTATTTTTTTAGGATGTTGAGGTGGATTCTCAGTCACAGAGCAGCTTTGAGAGGACTCTATCAGAGAGAGCCCATAGTCAGATGTCCACCACCAGTGATGAAACCTGGAAAGGAAGATCCCAGACCAGTACGTACCGCTGCAATGCCTCTCTCTCTTTTATGGTGATTCTCATAAAAATGCTTAATTCAGCAAGTTTGCATTAAATTGATCAAAAGTGACAAATACATTTATACAAATGATTTCTATTTCAAATAAATGCTGATCCTGCAAAAAATATATAAATTTCCAAAAAAGTATTAAGCTGCACAACTGTTTTCAACATTGACGATAATAAGAAGTGTTTCTTGAGCATCAAATCAGCATATCAGAATGATTTCTGAATGATCATGTGACACTGAGGACTGGAGTAATGATGCTGAAAATTCAGCTTTACCTTCACAGGAATACATTCCATTTTCAAAAAAAACGCGTTAATTAAGATTAATTAATTACGGGACTTTAACACGTTAATTAAGACTAATTACGCAAAAAATAAATAACATAATTTTAACCACACTTATTTTTGCACCGCGGAACGTTTTACAATGAATGAGTTTCGACGGACCGATTATACTGGAGCACCAACTAGCGTTCTTGACAACAACAAACCACAGTGAACATGAACGAAGAAGCTGACGAGACCGCTTTGCTTGACCCCGTGGATGGGAAATTTTGTTTTAAAAAACGAAAAGATGGAAGCGTCGACAAGAGCATGGTTGTGTGCAAGCTATGCAATAAAGGAATTTGCGTATCACCGCAGCACATCGAGCCTCAAATATCACCTCAACGCAAAACACATAGGAGTTAGCGTGACCCGACTCTGAGTAAAGTTACAAGTAAATATCTAAATTACAAGTTACATGTAAATATGCTATTGCTACACTTAATGGCAAACATTGCACTGGTCTGCTGGACTGAAATAAATAAACAATATTTTGTTGATTAAGCTTATGTATTCGGTCATTATTCAATGGTATACTAAAAATCCATGTGAAAAAAATGACTTCTCACTGTTCTCAGGTCAAATATTTATATGCAATTAAAATGCGATTAATTTCGATTAATTAATTACAAAGCCTCTAATTAATTAGATAAATTTTTTTAATCGAGTCCCGGCCCTAATAAATATATAAATTGCTCTGTAAATTAAATAGAGAATATAACTGATGCATATCTGATATTTTAAATACTGTAGTCTATGAGAGATGTGACGTGTGTTAGTCTGTGAAAGCTACACAAATGATCTGGACAATCTCTTAGCCTCTTTTTTACACATCTCACTCTGCATTTAACTTTAACTATTTTATTTTGTACAAGAAAACAGCACAGGCTTCAAAATAAATTACGTTATTGAAATATTGTAAAGATGAACTACTCGAACGAACATTTAAAAAAAAATATGCAAAATCAAAATCGAATTGCTCCATAACGGATTGAGAAAAGTGCGCACATTAGTTGGGTTAGAAAAATAACGAGTTTATATTGAGTCTATAAAACACGAAAGAACAACAAATATATCACAAAAGTATATTTCGTTTTGTATAAATTGTATCTTAATTTTAATCTATGTTTTATCAACCAAATTGCCCGGATTTAATAAATAACAAGCAAATAGCTATAACAGACATGAGGAGGAGGCGCAGCGCCGGCTTAAATGAACTAGAAAAGGAAAAAATCTTTAGTCAGGGGTAGCCCTTACTATTTATTTCAGAAAGGCCTATATTTGATCCAGCATGTCACAAAGGGAGTTCTGGGTTGAGCGGTGGTGCTGAGCGGAAAGAGCTTCAGAAATGAGCGGATCTCCAGAAAGACGCTTGATCTCCACTGGAGGAAATATTACCGCTATTTCAACACACACACCTTTGAAACCACCCCACTCCCGCGCCCCTGGTGATATCTGTCCTCTGGAGCGCTATCGCTTTTCATTTAAAACGCTTTATTTAAAACAATAATTTTTTTCAAATGGATGGAATTCGAAATACAGGCCTGCCCCTAATAAAAGCCTGCTTCAAATAAAAGCCGGTGACCTTCTGCAGTTCAGGTAAATAAAGGCCCCGGCTTTTATTTGAGGAAATACGGTACATACATACATACATACATGCATGCATATATATATATATATATATATATATATATATATATACACACACACACACACACACACTAGGGGTGTAACGGTACACAAACTGACGGTTCGGTACGTACCTCGGTTTTTAAGTCACGGTTCGGTACAGCAGTTTTAAAATAGATAATCAACACTCAAATAACACATTGTGCGCAAATATGTAAACTTCACATAAGGCAGTTTTTGCATTAACTCCTAAATCTAATTATACAATTTATTTGGTAGCTGAACCAAACCAGACAGTGATGGAAGTGCATAAGACAGACTCAATGACAGCCGAGTAGAACTGAATCAGCAGCTCCTGTGGGAGGTTGAACTTCCTCAGCTGACGAAGGAAGTACAGTCTCTGCTGGGCCTTTTTCACAATGGAGTCAATGTGATTGTCCCACTTCAGGTCCTGAGAGATGGTAGTGCCCAGGAACCTGAATGACTCCACTGCTTCCACAGTGCTGTTCATGATGGTGAGTGGGGGGAGAGCTGGGCTGTTTCTCCTGAAGTCCACTATCATCTCCACCGTTTTGAGCGTGTTGAGCTCAAGGTTGTTATAACTGCACCAGACAGCCAGCTGTTCAGCCTCCAGTCTGTAAGCAGACTCATCACCGTTTTGGATGAGGCCGATGACAGTGGTGTCGTCTGCAAATTTCAGGAGCTTCACAGCGGGGTCTTTAGAAGAGCAGTCATTGGTGTACAGGGAGAAGAGCAGTGGGGAGAGAACACACCCCTGGGGGGCGCCAGTGCTGGTAGTGAGAGTCCTGGATGTGAGTTTCCCCAGTCTCACGAGCTGTTGTCGGTCTGTCAGGAAGCTGGAGATCCACTGACAGATTGAGGATGGCATGGAGAGCTGGGTCAGTTTAGCTGAGAGAAGATCAGGCATGATGGTATTGAAGGCCGAACTGAAGTCCACGAATAAGATCCTTGCATAATTCCCAGGTCTGTCGAGATGTTGCAGGATATAATGCAGTCCCATGTTGACTGCATCATCCACAGACCTGTTTGCTCTGTAGGCAAATTGAAGAGGATCCAGCAAGGGTCCAGTGATGTCCTTCAGGTGGGCCAGAACCAGTCTTTCAAACGACTTCATGACCACAGACGTGAGAGCGACAGCTCCAATGATCTGTTGAAGATCTGCGTGAAGACTGGGGCCAGCTGGTCAGCGCAGGCTTTCAAACAAGCAGATGAGATTAGATGAGATTAGATTAGATTAGATTCAATTTTATTGTCATTACACAAGTACAAGTACAAGGCAACGAAATGCAGTTTGGGTCTAACCAGAAGTGCAATAGCAGCAAGTGCAGGACATATAATGGTTGCGTAAGTGCAGGAATTGGATATGTACTGAATATATATAAATATGTATAAATAGAGAGATGGTTATTACTATAAACAGAACTGAATTTACAGGTGAATATGTACTATGAATATAATATACAGATGGCTATTACTATAAACAGAATTTACAGGTAAGTATGTACTATGAATATAATATACAGATGGCTATTACTATAAACAGAATTTTGCAGATAGAGGTATACAATAATATGTTAGGCTAATATGAGGAATAGCAGTGGATTAAGGTAGTGCAATAAATTATGGACAGAGCTATCTGAAAAAAGTGTAAAAGGGCAGTGGAAAGTGGTTGCATATTACAGTTAGAAGTATGGTGCAAAATGCAAATGTAAACAGTTGGTACTATAAATACAGTCTATAAATTCTGTCTGTCTGTCTATAAAAATAAAAAAACCTTCTGTCCTATGTGTTCTGTGCTAGATTAACTGAGACTTGTTACAGCACTTACGTACTGTTACATACTGTTGCCCTTGACTGTTCTAGCTGCTTCTATTGCTCTCATTTGCATATTGCATATCATTTGGATAAAAGCGTCTGCTAAATGACTAAATGTAAATGTACAGGCGGCAATGCAAATTAGCATTATCCAGTTAAGATATGGTAGTGCAGAATGCATAAGTAAACAGTTGTTACTGTAATAAACAGTCGGTAGTGCAAATAACAAAGTGAAGGAAGATGTGAGGTAGGAGAGTTAGCAGTTTATGAGGAAAGTGGATCAGCGAGGGTTTGAGTTCAGCAGAGACAGCTCTGGGGGAAAAAAACTGTTCTTGAGTCTGCTGGTCCTGGTCCGGAGGATCCTGAAACGCCTGCCGGAGGGCAGGAGAGAAAACAGTCTGTGGGCTGGGTGAGAGGAGTCCTTGAGGATACTGCGAGCTCGATGCAGACAGCGTTTCCTCTGGATGTGCTCGATGGCAGGTAGTGGAGTCCCTGTGATGCGCTGGGCAGTTTTCACCACCCGCTGCAGTGCCTTGCGCTCCGCAACAGAGCAGCTCCCATACCATACTGCAACACAGTTGGTCAGGATGCCTTCTATTGCGCAGTGATAGAAGTTCACCAGGATAGCCGAGGAGAGCTGATTCTTCCTCAGTGTCCTCAGGAAGAAGAGGCGCTGGTGAGCCTTCTTGACCAGGCTGGAGGTGTTGGTCGTCCACGACATGTCTGCCGAGATGTGGATCCCCAGGAACTTGAAACTGGAGACACGCTCAACGGCCATTCCATTGATGTGGATGGTGTCGTGTGTGCCTCTTGACTCTTTCCTGAAGTCCACGATGAGCTCCTTCGTTTTGGTGGTGTTGAGGAGCAGGTTATTTTCAGTGCACCATGTGGCCAGGTGCTGGATCTCCTCCCTGTAGGTAGTCTCATCGTTGTTGCTGATGAGACCAATCACCGTAGTGTCGTCTGCAAACTTGACGATGGAATTAGATCCATACATAGGCTTGCAGTCGGAGGTGAAGAGGGAGTAGAGAAACAGACTTAGCACACACCCCTGTGGTACACCAGTGTTGAGTGTGATGGACGTGGAGCAGGTGGATCCTGATCGAACATTCTGGGGTCTGTCAGTTAGGAAGTCCAAAATCCAGTTACACATTGAAGTGTTGATGCCCAGGTCTCCAAGTTTGGCTATTAACTTGGTTGGGATGACAGTGTTGAATGCTGAGCTGAAGTCAACAAACAGCATGCGTGCATACGTGTTCTTATTGTCCAGATGGGTGAGCACAGAGTGCAGTGCCATGGAAACTGCATCCTCTGTGTTCCTATTGCTGCGGTAGGCAAACTGAGATGCCGTCTGGGTCTGAAGCTTTCCTAGTCTTCTGTTTTTTGAAGACTTGGCTCACGTCCTCCACACAGACCTTAAATGCAGTTAGACTGCAGTGAGTCTAGCTCCACCCTTTAGTACCGAACTACTGTGCTAGGTACCCCAACGGAGGGTGCCAAAAAAGTGGTATGGTACAGTTTGGAATTAGGGTAGGCAAATATTCCATACCGAACTGTACTGAACCGTTCCGCTCAGTGGAAACGAGCCATTAAAGAACAGAAAAACCCTTTGGTTTTGGTGGATTTGCCCTTGTACTGAGAAACCACCTTATGACTTCATCACTTTCCTAGTTTTTCACAGAACATTGTAACACAACCTCATGCCACACAGCTTACCTACTTTGTCTGAAGTACAAAGACGTCTGTTAAGCTGCCCACGAAACGTTATCATCCAGAGTTTCCACCAACAGCCACATTCTCTTTGAACAATATGACCTCTTCCTCTTTTAAAGTCGTCATGAAACGGAAGTCACAACTTTTGTTCCCTGTTGTGCCATTTATTGAAAAAGTTGAAACCTGCTTAATGAAGAAGAAAATTCTACGGCATGACTTAATTTTGTTTTATCGAGATTTGATTGGAACACTTAATTGCAAGCTAATTGAAGGCTGATCTGAAAGTGGATTAAAACTCCTTTGGAGAACCTTGTTGCCCAGCTCTTGAGCCTTTCTGTTCTTCTGTGACTTATAACATGTTACTCTCTTACATGTTCTCTTCTAGGGGTCTCGGACCACAGGCTGTTTGCAGGGCTGCTTATAAAGTGCGTTGTACAGCTGGAGTTGATTCAGACCATAGATAACATTGTATTCTACCCGGCAACCAGCAAGAGGGAGGATGCTGAGAACATGGCTGCTGCTCAGGTTTGTTCACTTAACCCAAGTCCATTCAACTATCTGCTTTATAATGTGTGATCATTGACATGATTACATTGAAAATACAACTAATAAACAGCACAGACAACTGCAAGAACGTGGCCTGTGTGGTGTTGCCAAAATACAGACCGCTATTGAAGACACATTGATTTGGAAAAATCAGCCAAGGAACGGCTTAGTTGTAGCGTGCTAACTTTAAGTGTCTTTTAAGTGTCCAGCTCTTTGTGTTTCCCAATAGCGAGATGCACTTGAGCAAGCAGAGGAGGGAGAGACGGAGCCCGATCGGGGGATGTACAGACACCTGTCATCTCAGCACCTCTTCAAACTGCTCGACTGCCTTCTTGAGTCCCACAGGTTTGCCAAGGACTTCAACTCCAACAATGAGCAGAGGACAGCACTCTGGAGAGCAGGTATGGGCTCTTTTATTTCCTTGTCTGGGTTGTGTTAATGCTGTCATTTAAAGGTGACAGTCTTTTTTTATCATGCGTGTCTTTTATTAATCTTGTGTGTAGGCTTCAAGGGGAAGTCAAAACCGAATCTTCTAAAGCAGGAGACCAGCAGTCTAGCCTGCAGTCTGAGGATCCTCTTTCGCATGTACTCCGACACGCAGCTGCAAGACTCCTGGCTAGATATTCAGACACGCCTTTTACAGTGAGTGCAGCCGTCTGCCCCATTCATTAATCACGCTTGTTCACCAAGCTCAGCACAAAGACGGCGGGTTTTACACAATTCATCTGTGCTATGTGTTCAGATGCACCTATTATTTGAAGGAATTGCACTTGAGTTGATTGATTATTATTCTTTAATTATTTAAATTATATTGACATTATTAACAATTAGAAAGGATTAAATGGTACACTCATCACTATATTGCGTACAAATCAGATGTATGACTCTTAAAAAGAAAAAGTGGTAGGAACTGTCATATGTAAAACACTGAGTCACATATGTGCTGTATGGGACAGTATTGGGACAGTAATAATGTGTGTGTGTGTGTGTGCTTGATTTAGAGTATGTAGTGAAGCCCTGGCTTACTTCATCAGTCTTACCTCAGAGAGCCACCGGGAAGCCTGGACGAGCCTCCTGCTGCTGCTCCTCACCCGGACACTCAGACTGCCTGATGACAAAGTAATAACATGCATAAACAAACACACCCTCTCACTGAACCAGAACATTAGATGCAGGCCCCAAAATTAACTTTTTGCCTCGTATGCCAATAAATATTTTTTACCAGCAATGAAACTTTTTTTTTTTTTTTCTCTCTCTCTCTGTTTTTTTATTAAAATAATAATTTAAAAAAATTATTCAGCTATTTTGACTTGAAAATGTGTGACACAAACGAAGATGGACACATAACACGTCTTCATACAAACTTTTTTCCCGTCACAAATTTTCTGTAAAAAGCAATCCAAACACTATTATCGCCATTTGTTCTTGCTCATCGTCCATCATGTTTGTTTACTCTAAAGTCACGTTTGACTGCGAGAGATCAACGCCTAAACAAACAATTTTGTGAATATTTTCTAGATGTCTGTTCTGTGTGTGTGCTGAAAAAATATTGTCTTTGTACATAGTCCTGGCTGTGCAAATAGGAGAAAAAACTGTATCGGACTGATCCACAAAGCACCAAAACACACTTATAGCCAATCAGCAATACACCCGTATACAGTCATGATGGGGGAGGAGAGAGAGTGAGCGAGGGGGACTGTAGAAAGAGAGAGGAGATATTACCAAAGAGGAATTTGTCAGCTGTATGGCTGGGCGATATAACGATAATCATCACGATATAATTTTCCTTGATGAAAGGATAACAAAAGTTTGATAAATGTTCAATATACTTTTTATGCACCAAAAGCAGAGCGAAACGGCACTACTCGTTTGAACCGCACCACAAGGACCATTTATCCACTCGGCTCAAACAGCAGTTTGTGTTTACTTGCTGACTGATCTTGATCACTCGACCACTAAACAGCGCTGAGAGATCCAGTGAGAAGCTCTTGAATTCAGCAAAGAACACAAATGTGATTTAAAATAGTTTAAACCATATGAAACGGTACTGACAAACACAAGACACACTAAGTGTATTTTTTAAATATATAAATAACACAAGTAATCATATTCATGGGAGCAGTAACAGTAACAACAGTTAACATTTTGTGCTTTTGTTTATTATCATGTATTAATTTTTACTTTAAAACACGGTATTAAGAATGAATGGTTCACAAACTTTTGAACGGTGTAATTTTAATGAATTCAGCTATTTTTTATGTTAAAAAAAATTTAAAATATCAGTAAAATTTTATTAGTAAAATATCTTATTCAGGACAGCACTAAATAAAAAATAGCATGCATTTTGTGTGATCTCTTATTTAGTTAAAATGATTCACATTTTCACAGATTCTGCAAGCAGTTCACATACTTTTTCTTACAACTGTATATTATACATTAAAATTAGAACTTGTTAAATATTGACATATCCCATCTAAAGACAGACAGTAAAAATAGTGCCCTTATTAACCATACAGGTGGGCTGATAATTAACCCAATGGGTGTTATTTCCTGTAGGAAAAGACAGTGTTTTGGATATCTCTCTTAAGGTTAAGGCTTTTATTACAGGAAGCACTCTGCTGAAACTCCAGCTTGTCAGTGTGATGACCTTTTATATGTAAAAGAGACCTGTGCCATTACGCAGCCCTGGGGATCTTCGCCGTCCATAACTAAAATATACTTTTCCATTCATCACTGTTGATAACATCAGGCATTTCCCGTGGCATTCCACTCCAGATTGAGACACCACTAAAAGTTCTTGAGGGAAACCTCTAAATGAAAAAACTTGTTACGTTAAAAGCTTTAACCTAAAGCATCTTTCCATGAATGTCTAACGCTGTCATTTCTCCCTCAGTTCAAGCCTCATGCCTCCTGCTACTACCACCATTTGTGTGAGATGATGCAGTTCGACCTCATTCCGGAGCTTCGTGCTGCTTTGCGGCGATTTTTCCTCCGCATCGGCTCCGTCTTCCACATCGCCGCTCCTGAATTAAACCGAGCGCAGCCTTCATCGTCATAAAGTAGATCAGGACTGGGCACACAGCTCTGAGATGAACTAGGAAAAACTGGGGCTGTAAAATGGATGGATGGTCAGAGCGTATAAACCCCTCCTGTGATTTGAAGGACTGTACAGGAACAAAGAATGACTGCGTGTGACTGTCCAATTCTTTCCTCGGCCAGTCCTGACTCATCAGCCGTTGGTCGCTCCCTTATGAGAGAACAGCAGGGTGACGCTTCTGCTGTGTCATCCGTCTGTGTTGTTAGTCATATTTGTTTATTTTGACTTTTTTTCTGGATGGCTGCGACAATAATTTATTACCAGTACTGCTGTATATCTGGTTTTTGATCGTCTGTTGATTTTCATTTTGTTGGCTTTTGTCCTATCTGTTAATTTGTTGTCTGTTTTAAAGGCTGAACAAATATAGACAACTCAAAAACATACAAAAATTAGATCTACCCCTGTTATGAAGATCTTGTAGGTGACACCCAGTGTGCAATGGGCTTATTTGAGCTGCGGCATATTTGGTACTGATTGGTCCCAAAATGCCCATTATCATTGTCCTTTATTGAATCATCATACAATTAAACATCATCTCAGATTCATATTCATTCAAGCAACCCCAGAGATTTTTGCATTTAAAATGCTTTTCGTTTTGGGCAAAGGACATGAATTTGGTTTTGGTGTGTTCACACTAAAACCCAAATTTTGCTAAGAATGTAACGGTTGCTTTCAAAGCATTTGGTGTTTTTCACACGTGTCGTAATTACATTTGAATTGTAAATACATTTGAATTGTTAATCCAGACACTACCATTCCTTACATGCCACGTACATTCACACACCATTCTCATTTGGGATTTTTTGAGAGGCTTGCTAATTCTGCATTCTGATTTTTGTTTCTTCATATTTATCATTGAAATCTTAAGACATCTAATGAATATTATTTTAGTGCACTAAAGTTGCTTTATTATTATTATTTTTTTTATCTTTCTTTTTTGCGAGTGCTGTTCGCTCTTAATTCGGAGTCGGACTGAATCTGCAAGTTTACACGATGGATGTCAGTCACTGATGTCATTATCAAAAAATGAGTGAAGTAGGAGAAATACAGGAATACAAATTTACTGTATAATCCAGGTAAATCAACCCAAGCAGCAGCATATGGCTTAGTAGTGTATTACCAGTGTAGATTCAAATCCCATTTCATTTTCATTAAGGATGTATTTCATTCTTGAAGTGCATTTAAATATTTTCTGAAAAGCATTCCTTCCCCTCGCAACTATGGATGTCTACTTTACTTCCCTTGAGACAGGGGAATATAAATATATATAGTATATGAATAAATACAATGTGTAAAGTTTTCATGTAAAATATACAGAATAATGTTCAACTCTATACAAATTGTGATGTAATCTTAAAAGCATTTGGTGAAGTAATCAATAAAGTTTGAATTCTGAACCATTGAATATTCTTCTATATTTTGTTTCTTTGTCGACATTATATTTAATACCCCTGCCTGCTTTATATCTCGACAATACCAACATTTCCAATGAAGGATAAGTTTGATCATAGTAAAGAGGAGATTTGAATTCGCCACATGATGTCGCTGTAACAGTTCGAGGCATAACGAGCGTTTTGGGGTAACAAAGGTTACCATAGTAATACTTCCACTCTTTGTTTAGTGAGCTCGCGCCGTTTACGGTTAATAACATTTACATTCATAACGCCAGTTAATTATGTTTATTAAAACATCTGTAGTTATACTAAGAACATTTAGGACTTATAATTACTTACTATATCAGTCATTTAAACAAACATAATGTGTAAAAGTTGCGAGTTCGTTAAGATTTAGCCCAGCATTTAGTGGCAGTTACGCTGCATGGCGCGTCTCAACATTTTGAAACATATCTGCCAAAGAGTGTTGCTTTTCAAACGATTCAAAACTTTAATTAACGTAGTAAAATAGTTACTCTATAAACCAGCCTAGGCAGTCCACATATGATGTAGCTGCTGTAATAAATGAATAGGCCCTTGGTTTAAAGAGCAGCACACTGAAGGGGCGGAACTGAACTGAGCACTGAATGCGCTGCTGACAGCGGCTCTACACCGACTGCACTCTGACCGAGGAGAAACACGCCGATATCGATCATGCGGGAGATCGGGAATTTGCCTTTCCAAATATCCGAGTAAGTACCAAGGGTATGTGATGCGGTTTGAGATGGGAGGTTGATCTGTATACCAGCAAATTAGTCCGCGTTTCCCTGTACAGCCTGTCCATCTTCCATGACGCTAGCTACACGGCTAACTAGCCGAAGAGGGAAAGATTGACGTAACGTTAGCTGGCTTGGGTTTTCTACAGGAAATACATACTTGGCCAGCAAGAACCGTACATTATATAGCGCTTGCTATTAATTTGCTCTCTTGCTATTGTTTTTGTGACTGTATTGCGTGCAGAAATGCAGTAAATGTCCTGCATTCTTTCGTAAATGAAACATGAATGGGTGTTTAATTTGACCTGCATGCGCAAGTCATTTATGCAAGTTGTAAGAGGATGATGACCGGTAAAACGTGTAGAAATGATGAAATAATCTTCATCCAGACTGTGTTTCTTCTCAGCATAGACCGTGCGACATTTGGGAAGCCCTCGCTCTCGCGCTCTGCCTTTGATCAGCAGCAGTGTTTGGCTAATTATTCTGTATTTGCTCCTTTTGTGTGCGTGTTCTCGTGCTGGAGTGATTGTGTGCGGGCACTTCTCTGAAAGTGATACGTGTTGCGGTCGCTTGCCCAGCAGAACTGACTGGATGTTTCCGCTCGGCCTCTGTAATGGGCCCTCCATGGAGCCTTATTACGTAATGGCTGGTAGGCAGCGCTAGCGTCATGCATAGGTAATCATATATCCTATCACAGAGAGGGGAGGTCTGCTTTAAAGACACATATCGAGCACTGTCTCGTTCCTTCCTCACATACAGTATTACTTTTGATCTGCCGCGGTTTGATATTGTCGCTATTGATATTGACTCAAAAGAGTTGTTTGCTTGGGTTGCCATAATCTACGAGAACAGTAAACAGATTGTGTTATGGTAAGCTGAATGCTCTTTTACTCTGTGTTGTCATGACCGTAAACAATAAGCAGGATAGCGTAAGATAAAGTAAAACATTTATAACGTTAGACTTTATTTCTGTTAATTTCTAACTAGTTGGTCGATACAAACTTTGGCTCAGTAAACGCAGATCTGTACAGTATGGTTCACTGCTGTATTAGACTATTGTGTGTTTGAAATGTTGTTTCAACAGATTACTGATATAAAACACTGAATAGCCTTGTGTTCGTGTAGGAGGGAGCCTACTCGCGTGTGCTGTATGGAGGAATGTGTTTGTAAACACTGCGTGTCGTCTAATAGATTAATCCACTCCTAGAAGTGTCCGCGGATCAATCCAGCGACATCAATACGTGCTACCACATCACTGAATATACATAATAGTAATAGTTATATTACTACTATCGCTGCTACTACTATATATTACAGTGTGCGTCATATTCGGACTGAGAATTAGTCATTTTTTTGTTAAGTACCAAACGATGCGAATTAATATATATATGAATTATATTTATAATATTATATTATAATTGTCATTTTCCCGCGACAGACAGAGCTTTTGAAACGGCCATGTGTTGTGCTCCGAGCCTCGTTGTTGTCAGCACGTGTTTGGCTGATCCAGTTGTTTCCAGATAACTCTCGCGCTCTTCCCACTAGCGAGCAGCACCGCGTGAACACCCCGCGCTCGTGATGCGTTCAAAAAGACGAAATCAGCGGAAATGATTCACTTAATCTGTTTATTGAATAATGGTTTTTAAAATATCTCTTTACTCATTAGATCTGTCTGTCTACAGCATCCATTCATCCAGATTTATTTTACTTAGATATTATATAATAATACATTTATGTAATTATAAATGATAGTATTCAGTTTAGTCTATTCTATCAAATACATTAAGGAGTAAATAGGTTATACATGAGTTGTCAGGACATTTTAAAAGGCGTTCCTAATGAAAAATGACATGAATCACTTGGGTGTCTTTTGTCTGTGACTCATGGCTGGTTCTTCTGGCTCCACAGTTATGGTTCGTTATAGATTTGTTTAAATGAGGGAATCATAATTCTAGCCACGCTTTGCTGTCCGTGCCCCCTGCTGTTTAAAATTCACTCATGTCAAGGTCAGTGTACATTTCGCCTTGTCTTGGACAAGGAGAGTGGGGAGATTGTCCATGTTTTTCATAGGAGGCAGGTGATGAGAGGCTACCATCTGTTCTTTTGATCAAGCCTCTCCATTAAGTAAGAGGGCAAAAAAAGCTGTTTATCTTCAATGCCCCTTAACCTCTTCCAAAGTTTCACCCTTACCCCCTCCTCTTGCTGTTTGTGAAAATGATTGCGTATTTACGGATCAATTCATTGCACTGTTGTCTTACCACAGGGTATGAGCCATTGCACCATCCCTGAGCGTCGGCAGAAGCCTGAGAAGGACGCAAGGGTGTGCACTGTGTTATAAGAACGAGCGAGTGGATATTCAGACATCGGAGAAGGACAAGCAACGACGTGAACTATGTCTTACTATAACCGAGAACTGGTGGTATTTTTTATTAAATATAAACTCTCGCAGAGGAATTACCCCTGCAACCACATTGGACTTACAGAAGACACAAATCGGACTGATGGGGCCGAAGAGAATGGCGAGGGGGCGGCAGGAACAACGACCCTCATTAACGGCTCCATGAACAGAACCCCTCCACGATCCCCCGCTTCATCCCCTCAGCATCAGACAAACGGGACTGGGGGTCTAGACGCGGTGAAGGAGGCGCTCCGCGATTCTGCCAACGAGTTTGAGCTGCGTTATTCCCGAGCGTTCAACGACCTCTCCTCACAGCTCCACATCACACCCGCCACGGCATACCAGAGCTTCGAGAGCGTGATGGATGAGGTCTTTCGCGACGGCGTCAACTGGGGACGCATCGTGGGACTGTTTGCCTTCGGAGGGGCTCTGTGCGTCGAGTGTGTGGAGAAGGAGATGAGCCCATTAGTGGGACGCATTGCAGAATGGATGACCGTCTACCTGGACAACCACATTCAGCCCTGGATCCAGAGCCAAGGAGGATGGGTGAGTGGAAAATAACATTTCTCTCCTACCTTGTTAATGTTCTTCACAAACAGCCTTTCATTGGGTTCAAACATCCCTTTGCCAACCTTGATGTAAAACAGTCCAAATGTAAAAGACTCAACTTTAAAGGGGTAGTATCCCCAAAAATTTACAATTCTGTCCAAATGTAAGATTTTGGATAATCTTCGAAACACAAAAGAATTGAGGCGCTCCAAAAGGTCATAAAGGCGTCATAAAATGAAGCATAAATAAAGTCTTGAGAAGAGATATGATTGCTATATATGATGATATTTGGGTATCATTTCAAGACCTCTGTAGCCATTTGTGACTCAAATACTTTAAAAGACTGTAATAGTCCAGGTTAAGTGGATGTTATTGATGAAACGATGTGTTTTGCATGGCCAAATCTGCTGCCTCCCTTGGGTCCAGACGGGGGCTGTTTTTAGCGCCTGCCTTCTCTTGGGCCTGGGTGGGGACGCTCTAACTCGGTGGAGGGAAAAGGAATGGGAGATAAGATAGCAGAGTCACAAGCACTGGTCAGCTGATTATTGATCTCCATAGTCTTAATTCCCAAAAGAAACCACAGAACGGAACGGAATCGAGAGCGTGTTGGAGATGAGCACATATGGTTGAGAATAGAGGGGGATGCTCTGATAGGTCATTGTTTGTTTAGGTTTTTTTGTCTTTTTATGTTTTCACTTTTTCTCCCCATGTTTTTTCCCCCTTGGTCAGCTGTCCAGTAGATGAAAGGCAGGAATGAGAAAAGTCATGTGAAAACCCTTTGTGTTGGTTCTCTTCTTTATGTATGCTGGACGAGTGGCAGGTAATGGAGGGGTCCTGGCCAAGTCAGCCTTTTCTCTTTGTGATCAGGGCTGCGATGTGATTGGGTGGGTAGAGGGGGTGAGATATGGAAGTGGATTGTAAAGGTCATTTTTAACACGGCTGGTTTATTGGATGGTGCAGAGAAAAGACTCTCAGATTGGCAGGTTGGTTTTGTTAATGTTATTTATTTTACTGCAGACGTGTTTTTAAAAAAAAAAAAAAAAAATTTATTTTTTTTTATTTTTTTCCCAAGACGTGCATTTTGTTTTTGTTTTCCTTTGACGTTCATTTTTGCTATCTTGTGATGTCTTGATTGCACAAAAATCTGGAACTGTAGAAATCAAATCATTATCTAAATGCGTCAATACTTTATCTAAATTTGGATCTTGAATCTCTCGTCATGTGATCACAGGAATGAGAACATTATGGCACTCAAGTCACAACAGACAGTCCTTAAAGATTGATTAATTAAAAAGAGAAAGCCATTGGTTGGATAAAGAAAATCTACAGACCATTTTTTTTATTTTATTATTATTTTTTTTGTCAGTTTCTGGTCAACTTCTAAAGTAAATGATAACTTCTGACAAATTAAATTCAGTTAATATTTCATAATATTTTATGGACTAACAGGTTCTCTAATTTTTGTCTACAATAATATTTTAGTTGACAGGAAAGTGCATAAATAAACCAAATATTCAGACATTTTATTTATTAATTTAAACATCTCAACATTTTACAACATTTGAAAACATTGTTGTTGTTAACCTAGATTTTCTTCTTCAAAAACATTAATGCACTGATAATATCTTGCATATGTTTGTCACCCGTATGTATTAATTAAAAATTTAAATGTAATTATTGTCATGATAGGAATTTGTCTTGCCTTCGATTTGTTAACATTTTCATCAGTAATTTTTGTTAATGAGATTAATACTGTTCGGCTAGAAGATTTTAGCATTTTAGACGCCACCCAGTGGACTGTTTTGAATGAGGGAAGTGTCAGGCGATTTATTATGCCAAGTCGGAGAGTTGAATGGCACTACAGTGGGCTAATGAATGAAGTTTTGAAGTTTCACATCCTAACCCAGCTGCAGTTTTGGTTTGTCTCGAGCAGAAAATCGTGCTCTTCATGTCACTTCCTCAATGGGTAAGGAAAATGAGGTCTGCGTGTCATACAAAAGGCAGAAGTGCATGTGTTACATGAATGTAGGCCGCCTTTCTGCAGACTCCCACTCAACCCACTTCATCTCTGTCGCATTCGGCATCAATTTCAGTTTGGTTGTCTTTCGGATGCTCAATCTCAATCAGGCCAGTTTAGCTCATCTGTGCGCTGTGGCAGTAGGGGGGACGCATAAACACACATGCACACTCAATTTCACGGTCGAACAGGATATTCTCTCTCTCTCTAGTGAGCATTTTCCACACATCGAGGCGTTGTGGTGGCGGGGGGTTCTCATGCTCTTTATTCATCTCAGTTTCTGCTTTGTGGTGAGATTTAAAAGCAGCTGTCGCAAAACCAAAGGGCGCCCTATGCAGTGGGACGTTCCCTTGGTGCGGGAAGAAGCTGGGAATGCCCATTTCAAGTTTCACTCTCACTCTCACTCACACATTCAAGATTTTTTTGTGCATGCGTGTTTCTTCTCTCCCACATGCAGACACATTTTTAACCACCTTTTGGTCTCATTCTCTTTGCCTATGCAGAGTTTTGCAGTGGCTGGCAGCTGTATGATGCAGGTGTATCGCAGTACCTGCATGTCAGGCTGTGTTTATTACTGGGTCTCTCTCTTGCTCTGGATGGATCTTATGTTATACTGTAATAATGCCCAGAGGCGCGGCTGCATCATGTCTGTTTCCTTTTGTATGTGCACTATGATGGTTTGGTGAGTGGTGGTAAAGATTGTTGGACATAAATTTGCAATTGGGAATAAATTGAGTAAAGTTGACAGATGCAGAAAGGACATGGAGACAAACGGATGATAATTGTAATGAGCTCAGTTACTATTCCAGTTCGTTATACTACTAACCAAACACAAAATGTGTGTGTGTGTGTAACCAGTTGGTAACTACACGGAAGTCTCACACTGAACAAAATTATAAACGCAACACTTTTGTTTTTGCCCCCAATATTTTTATACAGATTTTTCTATGTACACAAAAGGCCTATTTCTCTCAAATATTGTTCACAAATCTGTGTTAGTGAGCACTTCTCCTTTGCTGAGATAATCCATCCACCTCACAGATGTGGTATATCAAGATGCTGATTAGACAGCATGATTATTGCACAGGTGTGCTTTAGGCTGGTCACAATAAAAGGCCACTCAAAAATTTGCAGTTTTATCACACAGCACAATGCCACAGATGTCGCAATTTTTGAGGGAGCATGCAAATGGCCTGCTGACTGCAGGAATGTCCACCAGAGCTGTTGCCCATGAATTGATCGTTCATTTCTCTACCATAAGCCGTCTCCAAAGGCGTTTCAGTGAATTTGGCAGTACATCCATCCGGCCTCACAACCGCAGACCACATGTAACCACACCAGCCCAGGACCTCCACATCCAGCATCTTCACCTTCAAGTTCGTCTGAGACCAGCCACCCGGACAGCTGCTACAACAATCGGTTTGCATAACCAAAGAATGTCTGTCAGAAACCATCTCAGGGAAGCTCATCTGCATGCTTGTCGTCCTCATCTCGACCTGACTGCAGTTCGTCGTCGTCGTAAAAACGCTCACATTCGATGGTGTCTGGCACTTTGAAGAGTGTTCTCTTCATGGATGAATCCCGGTTTTCAGTTTGCTGATGTCAACGTTGTGGATCGAGTGGCCCATGGTGGCGGTGGGGTTATGGTATGGGCAGGCATGTTATGGACAAGGAACACAGATGCATTTTACTGATGGCATTTTGAATGCACAGAGATACTGTGAGGAAATCCTCATGTTCCAGCATAATGATAATTCCAGTTCCTGCCAATATCCAGCAACTTCGCACAGCCATTGAAGAGGAGTGGACCAACATTCCACAGGCCACAATCAACAACCTGATCAACTCGAATGCGAAGGAGAATGTTGCACTGCTTGAGGAAAATGGTGGTCACATCAGATACTGACTGGTTTTCGGACACCCATGGATAAAACTGCACATTTTAGGGTGGCCTTTTATTGTGGCCAGCCTAAAGCACACAGTTGCAATAATCATGCTGTCAAATCAGCATCTTGATATACCACACCTGTGAGGTGGATGGATTATCTCGGCAAAGGAGAAGTGCTCACTAACACAAATTTAGACAGATTTGTGAACAATATTTGAGAGAAATAGGCCTTTTGTGTACATCGAAAAAGTAAAAAAAAAAAAAAAAATGGGAGCAAAAACAAGTGTTGTGTTAATTTTGTTCAGTGTAAAAAGCTGTACATGTTTAATTTACTAAATAGAACAGAATAAATAATCTTTCCATTGATGTATGGTTTGTTAGGATATGACAATATTTGGCCGATACACAACTATTTGAAAATCTAGAATCTGATGGTGCAAAAAAATCTAAATATTGAGAAAGTCAGGACAATCAGGAGGGGTTACCAGCACCAAGTCCATGCTTATTAATTTCCACCCCCAATGTAATACCAAATTTAGCATTTTAATCAACAGAACATTTTGGGGGTTTTTTTGGTTTTGTTAACCTTTTACCATATGTTTTGGAATATCGCAATAATATTGTATTGTGAGTTTTGATATATATCGAATCGTGACATGAGGGTATCATTACACCCCTATTGTTGCGGTACCTCAGTACTAAAATGCTCTTCTTGCACTATTTATTCAGAGTTCTCTCTGCTTCTGGAGATGAATGCATGGGCGAGTTCGGTTCTGGTATTGTTTTTTTTTATAGTTTTTTTAATAGTTCCTCATTCTACAGAGGGACGTGAAAAGAGGATTGACTGACGTGAATAAGAGTCTTGTCTAGTTGCGACTAGTAGAGTCCTGTGCCTGAGGGGGTGGGGATATTACCAATTAGGCTTGAATTATATGTGAATGTGCTCAGGGTAACTGCCTTTGTTCTGATAGGCTAGTACAGGATTATTTATTTGCAGTCGATTAGAGTTAAAGGCCAAAATAATGATACAGCAGGGAGGATCCATACCTTTTCACTCTCATTATTACAGATTTTTGTGTGTGTGCGCGTGTTGCAATAGTCCCTATGAAACCCAAATTAGTGTCCAGCAAGGTTCCTTCACTATCACTCTGCACCTAACTAGAACAGTGACTACCAAACACAACAAATGATTAATCACAAACTTCACACACACATAGCAGTGAAGCGCTTATGCATGCTGATAAACAAAGGCCCGCCTTTATCACATTTTAATCACTGTCACCACAACAGAAGTCTTTGTGTGACGTAAGGCTGTTACCGGGAGTTTCATCAAACGTATACGCGTGCAAATACAAACATGCGCACCATATATACACACACCCTTGTCCCATTGTCTATCATGTTTGCACAAGGAACACCCACGGGACCACCCCTTACTCCCATCCTCCATCACTTTTACTTTTTCTCCCGCCTCCAGCTCGTGTCCTTCCTTTCTTTCGATGCTCTGTTTCTTTCTTTCGGTCGTTCTCCCCCGCCTTTCCCTTGGTCTCACGTGGTTGGACGTGTTGCAGATCAGACATGCAACAACATGCCCACGTCACCGTCGTTAGTGTCCCCGTTCACCCCTTCATTATGTCTCATTCGTTCTACGTCCGTCCATCCATCATTCCTCCACCTTACTGGTCATCTCTATTGATTTGGCAGGCGTGAAGACCATGCGTGTTTGTGGCACGCCTCCCACAATCATTCGTCAAGCTTCGATACATCAGCACCACTCACTCTGTGCCTGTGTGTGTCGCATAACACTATACATCTGCTTTTGTGTCCCTGGTCAATTGTGTCTGGGTTTGGATCATACACATTGCATTTAAAATGCAATATGTGCATTATTTTTATTCCATTTCATGCATGTTTACACGCATGTGCCTCTCAGTTGTGCAATTATTTAAAGGTATAGCACACGCTGAGCATGTGATTACTTTAAACAATGGAGCTGCGGGTGAACACACACACACGCCTGCAGAGTACAGGTGAGGAGCTTGGCTGTATACACAGTGACAACAGCAGTGGAGACGGCGATCCAGATGTTATGTTTTCTTTCATAGACATGAACAGACATCATTTATACCCTGACAGTTAGTGCTTAAAGGTCCCGTTCTTTGTGATCCCACTGTTCAAACTTTAGTTAGTGTGTAATGTTGCTGTTAGAGCATAAATAATACCTGTAAAATTATAAAGCTCAAAGTTCAATGCCAAGCGAGATATTTTATTTAACAGAAGTTCCCTTTCAAAGCCTACAGCGAACGGCCGGCTTGGACTACATCCTGGTACTTCCTTCATAAATGACGTGCAGAAATTGACTGTGTTTGTCGCCATGTCGTCGAGACGCTGTTATTTTCATCCCGGAGTCAAATCACCTTTGTTTGGCTTTCCCAGGGACGCTGTAGAGATCATTAAGCGCATACATCTCCCGTTAAGAGGCGTGACCTTTCCGTGCAAGTTACGTGCGCTAAGCTGCTGTCGAATCACAACACAGGAACCGTGCCACGTTCGCTAAGCTGCGGTCAAATCACAACACGGGAACCGCTGGCACAATCAGAACTCGTTACGTATTTCTGAAGGAGGGACTTCATAGAATAAAGGAAGTCATCAGCCGTTTTCAGGACAGTGAAAACAGCGGTATACAGATAAGTAAATTGTGTGAAAAATACTGTTTTTTTTTACACGCGAAACATGAACACATGTTATATTGCATACTGTAAACACAATCAAAGCTTCAAAAAAACACGAAGAACGGGACCTTTAAGCTAATGTTTATGGTATTTGCTGCTGTTGTCAGTGGCGCCGCACATTACTATCTTCAAGGTTGTATCTCACCCCTGACCTTTTGGTTCAGATTTATGCATCACCAGAATTTTAAATGTTCTTTTATATTTCACAATGTAATTTCATTTTTGGAGTACACGCACATGCCTTTATGCTTTGTTTATGTGTGTCTGACTGAGTGGCAGTAAACAGATGGTGTGATTCAGTTTGTTCCAGCAGCCTTGTCACCAGCGAAAGAGAAAAAGAGGGGGGAGAGAGATAGAGAAATGGACTTGCGCTCTACTGTAGTAGTGCACTCATCTTATGTCACAGGCAGAGGGAGATGGGGAGGTGGGGGTTCTGGCCTCACCTTCAAGGAAGGTTGGGTTGATCCATTATGCCAGGGTCAGGGGGGGAGACGGATCATCCCAAACGTGAGAGAGGGAAGGATTGGAAAGGATTGTTTTGGTCCATGTAACTAACAGTAGAGGCTAAATGATGTAGGAAAATTCTGTCAAATGTTTTGTTTGACTTCTGTGAAACACAAAGGGAGATGTATGACAGTATGAACAACACCAATCACTTGTATGGAAAAGAGTAGCATCTAAATTATCTCTTCTTTTGCTCCATTGAGATATTTTGAAACAAAGAGAGTGAGTAAATGACAGGATTTTCATTGTTGGGGGTAACTGTCTGTTTAAATGCATGTGCACAACTAAAGCACATTTGAGTCTGTGTCACTAGTTTTTCCTCTCACCTTGTCGTGAATACACCCTGTGTTTGGGACTACACCTAGTGTATTTTTAGTAAAGTTTATCCCACATTTTTGTCATACGTTATGTTTTTGTGGCGCTGCCAGTGAGTTTGTTTACGTGTATGATGTTCAATTCCAGTGGATTTAGCTTCTTAGCTGCAGCTCCTCTTAGCTAATTAAAAATCTCCACACACACACACACACACACACACACACACACACGCATTTCTCTGTGTCATGGTCAATCGTGTGGAAGAGCAACCTGCACCTTTAAGCCTGTTTCTCCTAATGCACTTTAGCCAAGATCGCGTCATCGAACCGCACTGCAATTAGCCTCTAATAACACAAAAAAACGGTCCACTGAAAGGACCTGCTAACCTTTTAGTGGCTCTGTCGCCATTTCACTGAGCAGTGGCCCGCATTAAGCTCCTTGTTCATCTGACAAAATTATGACTTTAAAAAGCTACTGTGTTTTATGTTTTCGTAAAGGGTCGTCAGTGCTTCACTTTCGCTCATAATATACTGCACTGAACAGCCTCTAGCTAGGCAGAGCGTGGGGTCCAAATGTGTGTGAATCGTAAAGTAGACTATTGGAGGAAGAGGAGAAGGACAACTGATAGAAATACGAATGGAAGAAATTTATATTTGAAAGTCATATGCTTCCGCATATGGTTTTCCAATATGGCGTCTTCATTGTAAATCACGCAAAATAATAGGGCTGGGTATTGATACAGATTTCATGAATCAATTCGATTCTGATTCTCAAGCTCTTGATTTGATTTCAGTTCATGTAGATATGTCAGGTACAGTACATATACATTTTTTCTTAAAGCTACACTGTGTGATATTTTCACCCATCTAGCGGTGAAAAGGTATATGACCATCCAGTAAATATTAGTTTCTGTTCCTCCCAATTCCGATTTCGTTTTAACTCCTACGGTGGCCAATTTAGTCCAAGATTAACATGGCTTCCAGTTCAATCCAGCAATCCCCCTCTTCACATTCGACACGGTGCCATCGAGTGTTAAAACGCGAAAGGCGAAGCTTGAATTTACGGGTATGTCCCTCTTTGGCTAATGTACTTTCAAGATGGAGGGGCAACATGGCGACCCCCATTCGAACCCCTTACCTGTATGTATTTTCAATGGCATATTATAAACTTACGAGAATACTTTATTACTTGAAAGAAGTAAATATAAGTGTTTTTAGCTAAGAATAAACAAAAAAAGTTACACAGTGTAGCTTTAAGGAAAACAATCTCTCAACTAATGCTGTAAACTATACAGGGATCCCTGTCAGTTGATACATTACTATAATATTAGAGGTTAAAATTAACAATAGAGTCTGAAATGTGTTACTATTTGATTTGCATTTTAGTTTGCATAAGCATGTTTGTAGTTTTGAGATGAAGTCATTTGAGACCTGAGATCACCGCGGTGCTTCAGAGATGTCTCAGGTAAGACTGAAAGAGAGCCCTGACTCAGAATGGAAGCTTAGTCTGAGTGTGTGATGCCTGGCTGATAGCAGATTAAGAGGGTGGGGGATCAGCTTCTCGTCTGTGCCGCTTTGGACGTAGCATGACTGTTGCTCTACTCTGACTGAACTGGCTTATGCTGGAAAATCAGGTCATGTGCAATTTCCCGCTCTCGCACTTATTATTCATCTTCTGTTTTTTCATATTTTGTCCATCCCTTTCCTTCTGTCTTCAGTAAAGCCCCTCTTTCTATCCAGCTTTCCCTCATTTCTGTATAGCTTCTAGTTGAGATCAGATTATGGCGAAAAATCTGAGGCCCATCAGTAGGATTAGACAACGTTGTGAATAAAGGCCATGACGATGGAGTCACAGGGATTTGAAGTTACTGATAAAGTGTGTTGATGGTATCATCTCTGATGGTCATCAGTCGCATTGTTGTTCTTTTTCTAGGTTCCATCTTGTCTTTTCTGCTCCATTAACATTACTAAATGGAATTTAAAAAATGACAATTCCTGAACTCTCCTTTCACCTGCCAGTGGTTGACAAATCGGTTGACCAGCTATAGTTTTGGGCTTGTTTGGTTGCCAAAGTATAGTGCATTTTTTTTTTTCAGCTATTTTAAAACTTAGTCTTATGCTGCGTTCACACCAAACGCGAATAGAGCGTCTGGCGCGAGTGATGTCAATGGAAAGGCGCGTCGATGCCCGTCTGGAGGTCCCGCGTGTTTCGCGCAGCGCGAAGGGTGCAAATCCGGCTAATTTGCGCGTCCAGTTCGCGTGAATTGAGCATCTTGCGCGATACGCGTGTTACACAGAAGTGGTGCCTTTGTGCATTCACACGTTTGAAGCGAATTCACAACTGACGCCCGAGTTGAAAAATTTGAACTTTGTCGTCAATTCGTCTTAACCAATCAGGAGCACTGCGGTCACGTGGTAAAGTGACGTGATGAGAAACTGCATAAATTAAAAATACTACTATTGTGTCACAAAATGTAGTTTTAAGACTATTTCAGATTTCAGGTGAGAATGTAGTTGTTTAAAGCTCAAATCTGTGGTTTATTTATAAAGAGACCTATTTAAAAAAAATAATCTTGTGTTTGTGGAGTTGTGAGATCCAGGCGGTCACCGGGCACTCACCGCTCATAACCCCGGCGAGAGCAGCCATTCCTCGGCTAGTCCTTCTGACGTTTTTCGCTGGCTCTGATGTCCTGTAGTGGTCCATCTTGTGTAGATCTAACGGGCGATCTTTGGTGTCATGAATCTATAATTTGTTGTCTGCCAAATCGTTTTGACTGAGGGCAAAGAAATTTCATAACTTTATTTTTTAAGGATACTTAAATATACATGCAGTGAAGATAATGTAGGAGTTGCCTGGACCACATTTGTGTGGCTATTAATGCTTAATATATATTTTTAATGAAAATGAAAAGGCAGAGTGGTGTTTTATGACATATTTCTCCTGGAACGCCTTGAACGCGCATCTATTTGGCTTCAAATGCTCGATTTCTACGCACGTCCAATCTGCTGCGGACGTGCGAATGGTTTCAAAATGTTCACGCGTCAAACTAGACGCGGTAGACGCGATTTTTGATGCTTTATTCGCGTTTGGTGTGAACGCAGCATAAGTCCTGTGTCAAACATGTTCTGTTTGTGTTTAGTCTAGCTTTAGCCATTTATCATATAAATTAATATGCTCTCTACTAGGGGTGTGACGAGACACTTATCTCACGAGATACGAGATTGGGTTCACGAGAACGAGACAAGATTTTTACATAGAATTTTTGAGGAATCCTCAATGATGAAATACATGACTAGAAAAATTGTTTGCAGGTGGATTTGAAATGTTTTAACTCATCTTGTAATGAATGTCATTTCAGTTCTACTTTCTGAGTAGCCTATGAATTATCATGCAGTAAAAGACAACAGTACTCAAGCACTGTAAATGTTTTGGCAAAAACTCAACTGGCTTCTTTCCTGTATAATTGTCTCTTCAGACCTTAGAACTGCACATGAGCTTCTTTTTACCTATTAACAGAACTTCTTCTGGCCTATTAACAGAACTCCTTCCCACAAATTGATCAGATATTAAGTGCAAACAATAACCGTAATCAAAGTGCTCAATATTCAAAGTGCAAATAGAGACCAAATTTATCTTCAAGCATGATACAGAGCTAAGAGATGGTTACAACGGGATAGCCCTTTTATATCGGGAGATATTTGCGTGCCTCAAGGAGCCGCTTTCAAACAGCGGTAACGTATTGAAATAGTGTTTGAATGCACGCTCGCGTTTACTTTCACTTTGAATTTCGCGATCGTGTGTACTCTGGGAATATAGGGAGCGGTGGTGCTGAACGCGCATTTTAAAATATAAACTCACCATGGCCGAGTCCACTAATTTAAGTAACACACACTCGTACAATGCGAGCGCTTTACTAACACACGTTACGCACACTCATAACAGGCTCAATGTCTTCTCGTCACGTGATCAGTGCTGCACGCACGACTCACACAGCTCGTGTTGGGTGAGCTGATGGAATTGAAACGACCTCCTGAATTAGATCGTTTTTATTTATATGAAAAGCAAAACTAGAGTGGATGCGTAATGTAAACGTAGTGTTGGCCTATTCTATCCTAACTTCACCCTCACACTCCGTCATGACATTATGACACGAGACAGCTTTTGACCTCTGCGAGAAATCTCGTCACAGTTTAGTCTCACCACACCCCTACTCTCTACGCTATGAAAACTGGTAAAACAAGAAACTTCTCTCAAATTACAACAGTGATTTACAACAGTAATACAACACTATTACCTAATAGTAATTCCAATCATTACAAATGTTTTTCTCTTAAAACAACGTCAAAAAGTACTTTGTATTGTCACACAAAGGTTGCGTAGTTAATTGCATTTATTCGACCACAATCGCAAACAATATTTGAGATCCATGTTTGGATTTATTACAGTTCATCATTGCGGTTTATACACAGATTTAGTCACGGCAAACGGCGCAAGTGGCTCTTGACAGAACGCAGAGAGACTAAATGACACTTTCATTTACGCAAAATATCTCAATAGAGATCGCTAAACTCCATCATACTTTTTTTGTTGTTGTTCGTTTTCAGATCATCATCGGCAGCGCTTCCGCAGTGTAGAGAGCGATATGTGCCTGTGGTTGCCAGAATGCAAATATTAAATAAAACAGAAAAGTTCTAAATGGGGGATTTAAACCTTGACATCTGGCAACCACAAGCATGAAAGCTCATAGAGGCTTGTTAAAAATGTTGTGTAATATTGTCTCCTCTTTTTTGTTTTTGTTTTGACAAAAACGGATACATTTTGGTAAAGTTTTCTTCATTTAGAGCTACATTTTAGTCTCGTCTTTTTTCGTCAATGATATTGCATGTTGATAAAGTCACAGTTATTCAATTCAGTGGTATATAGTAACGAAGTTCAAAGTTTTTGTATATTTGTACTTCACTCAAGAATAAATATTTTTGTTGACAACTTTTAATTTACTAAATAATAAAGAGAAAATTGATACTTTTACTCCAATGTGTTTGTCCAGACACTTTCGTAACATGTGCAGCTGCAAATGGAATTGACCAACACAGTTCATGCCTTTTTTTGGCAAGATTGTGCAGCGTGTGATTTGAAGAGCATGACTATATCTTGGCACCACACCATTCATGTACCTGCATGCATGCTCTGTCTCAGGCTGGTGTGCCATCCAATATGCATAAGTCTTACATGTCTGTTTCCTGACAAATATCCCCAGAGGCTGTGTCTGTCTGTAAGTGCGGGTTTAGGTCAGCGACTGGTAAATGTGGTTGCATATGTGTGTCCAAGAACATGCATGAGTGTTTTGGTCTGTATGTATGTGGATGCAGCTGATCTGTGTGTGTTCCAGTTCACTGGGATTTGCCTGACAGAATGGGAGCTGATGTCTCCCCGGTGAGATACAGAACAGATTGGAGTCTGAGCCCCACTCTCCTGACTCATTAATCTTCTCTTTAATTCATTTATGGTACGCACAAACATGGCCGCATTGCCAGGCGGGTACAAAAGACACCTCCCACAGACAGATCCTCAGATATATGACCTAAAATAAAACGGGGTGGTGTGCTGCTCAGATTACTTTATATGCGTGATCTGATTGGATGTTCGGTGATCTAAATTTAATTTGGGCTGAGGGTTTAGTGGCGTCTGTTTTTTTTTGCTCTAATTATCAGCTAAATTTGAGGCGCAGGGCTTTAGACTAGTTTAATGTTTCAGGTGTTCTCACACTAAACGATTACATAACGAAACACTAATGTTTCTGGGCAAAGATTGATGTAATTGGGAAAAATTGGATGTAGGAGAATAGATAGTCTGTCCATGCTGAGAACAGTTAGTCCAGTTAATGTGAATGAAGCAACAGAGTTGCTTGAAACATCATCTGTACAGGCCAGTATTGCTGTAGTTTTAAGGTGACTGTACTTTCTGTGCTTGGGAAACTGATGTTAGGTTTTCATCAAGGGTTCTGCTTTCCTGTATTTGGATTAATGTACAAAGGTTAAACAGTTAGAGAACCTTTTCGTTGATGTCTGTTTTGTCAGACTTTACTTTTTTTTTTAGAACAGGCTGATATTAGAGGGTTTTTTTTATGCATTTATTTGTTTATTAGTCAATATTGAATATTTCATTTGGCTTGCTCTATTTTCCTGTTTTTACATTTAAATGACCTTGACTGGCATCTAAAACCACTCATTTACTCAATTACATTTACTGTCATATAAAACCACTGTTAAATGTAATGGTGTGGGCTGATGTCAGTGACATGAAAATGCAGTCTTTGACCCTGTTGTTGTTCATTTTTACCCTGAAAAATGTGATTTCTCCAAAAAAAGACATCCTGTTTGTTTTGCAACATTCGTGTAATTTTCGAATTACTGTGTCTGTCACATATACTGCCTTGTGATAGTTTAACTGGGTTAGTTTTGCTTCATTCCACCTTTTTTTTGTTTACCTCTTTTATTTTTCCTTCTCACTCTCTCCACCATCCCTTTAATCATGGACTGGAAATTTCTGGTTTCAGCTTGAAGTCTGAATGACTCAGCAGAGATTGAGTGAGAAACAGCAAGGCCAGTTCTTGACGCCGCACAGTTAGAACTGAAATTTTTTTCCCTCCCTTAAAGCACGTTTCATATCAGCTGATTTCCACACAGGAATGAGGGTGTCCAGCATTCCTCCGCGATTTGTGAGGAAATCCTGCCCTTCCGGCCTCTCTGTAATTGTTCTGCTCTGTGCTGGTGTGTGAGGTTAACGGCAGAAAAGAATCCCACTGGTTTCCTCTCGTCTCACTACTCAGGCTAAATGCAGGCCAGAAAGTATCTCGGGCCAAGAGCCCATTTTGTTGTTCTGTGAAACCTCTTTAACATTCCAGTTTGTTCTCTCATCTGCTGGGAGCTCAACTGCTTGTTGGCCAGCCTCGGGCTGTAAATATCTAGGTTGAGTGCATTCAATAGTGGTGCTTCCTAGGAATATCTTGTTTCTATTGCTAAGGGATTTGAACTAAACTCATTATCCCAAGGAATACACTTTTCTGCATAACTCAACCTGCATTGTTTGTGCTACGGACATCAGTGGCTAAAATTAACGGCAGTGTGATCAGAGCGGCTCAATCAGTTTGGTAAATGCTGCTCCATCTCTGCAAGTGCTGTGAGCTTAAGTCACTTATGATGTTCATTTGAAAAGCAGAATTCGCCAAACATTACGTGTTTTTACTTTTGTATTCTATACTGTAATTAATATGTCCATTTAACATTGCATTATAAATATGCTTTATTCTTATGAAAATAACCGATATGGCTTGAAGAACACAGATAAACCATATATTGTCACAGTTTATTGTCTTCATGTTTAATAAGTCTTGCTCTCTTTTTATTCAGCTACAGCGATAGCTGGATGCCTTTGTCCATATTTGGGATTTCCTGGAACGTCATAAGTCAAATTACTTGTGTGAGGCATATTTTGACTTTCTGTGTGTGGGCGCCCTCCGGCTTCTGGTATTAATGAAACAAATATTACATGTCTTTATGGTGCTCAATAATGCTCACACCACCCTATTTTGGGTAAAAATATGAAAAATAACACTTCTCTCTAAAGAAATTTTAAGTCTTTTGACTTTGGAAGAGACCAGGACTAAGGGATTGCACAGACTAGTCGACTTTAATGCTCTGCCATGACGCTTTAAGCTTGACATCGACTAGTCGCTGATCATGGCTTACAGAGGGCGCATGAGGATAAGAAATCTTTGTAGTCCACTTTTTCGCTCTGTTTTCAACAGTTAAAATGACAAATAAATGCATACTCTTAGAGTGCTCCACAAGACATGTTTGATTATATCATCTGGATGCTCAATATTGATCGGGTGAATGCACATTTTGAACAGCTCAAGTTAATCGCGGTCAGAATTAATGTGCTGCTGCATTGTAACGTGCACACACATACACACAGTAGCTCAGACATCACGAGCAGATCTTGCACACACAGAAACATTCAGTAGCTCAGAAATGTAATGCCAACACTGTTCTGTGATTTTATCAGAAAAATAGCTTAGAAATTTAGAAAGTTTTTAGTAACTAAAACCCACAGCTTTACTATTAGTGGAGAGGTTCTGAAAGGTAGAATTTATTCACATGCTCTCTCGCTAATCCATAAATGTAATTTTGACATGCTACTTTGTGTATCTGATTTAGAACGAGCAGAAATAGAACAACCCAAACACACAAGTGATCGAAGAAATAAGCTTTTATGTAGGAGCAATAGCCTTGTGGGCAGCTCTGCGACATATGCCATAGCTCTGAATGAGCAACCCACATTCGAGTCTCAGCTCGAGGACGGTTCAGGCTTATTTGTTTATTAATGACGTCATCAGCAACTAGTTGACTTGACTTCACAAAAATGTTGACTTCTGAATGTTGAAAATCTGAAGCCGTTCATCCCTTAGCCCAAATATGCATACTTCCCTACTATTTAGTTGACAAACACTCTCCATGAGGGAATTGTGAATGACAGTGAAGCAATACAACTGCTGGGAGGTCATATGACAATGACAACATGAAATATGTAGTATGTCCGGATGACATTACTATACACATTCATATTATAGAACATGCATTTTTTTTAACAGTTGAGAATGCGATTTCAAACACAGCCCAGGAGTAGGATACAGAGAAATTGTAATGCTCTATATAAGTCCCACCTTTCAGTTTAAAAAGTCAATGGTGTTTTGTATTCATAACTTACAGGAGTTTTACTTGTGCATTCGTTTTAAGTAGACCAGCCTACACATTTTTTATTTTTTTTGGTGTGTGTGTGACTTGAAAGATGCATTTATGATACCACTGTAGTCAGATTTGACACATTTTAAAAGTAGTTTTGACAGACATTTTTGGAAATTTTGGTACTTCACTAAAATGGATATATTACAAGTACAGCTCCTATTACCTACATAGATTATAGTTTATTGGGGACTTGCGTCAATAAGCAACCAATCAGAACACATTAGCAACCATACCGAACATCCAGCATAGAGGCTTGCATGCACATTTTCTGCATAATATGTACAAATCTAGTTATTAGGGCCCGAGCACCATTGGAATTGCTTTGTTTATTCTCATTGTTTCTCAAAGGATGCTCATTGGTCAACCAAGCAAGAAAATATATATTGATAAGATACTAGCTTCTGTATCATACCAGTATTCTCTAACCAGTACAGACGAGTGGACATGCTGTGTTTTGTATGAAACCTGTTATGTTAAGTGTGTGTATCATCAATCATCTGGCTGAAAACAGAACAAGCTATTCCGGAAAGCAAGTCATTGGCTTCACAAACACCATGGTGAGGGTTAAGGGGTCAGGATGGTGTAACAGTGGAGAAACCTAGTTCTCTGACTCAACCAAACCAACTGAACTCTCTGTACAATCCTCTCATAACTTCCCAAACACACACACTTCTCTCTCTCTCACTCACTCTCACTCACACATGAGGTTGGACATACTTGATGTAATACACTGATGTCAGCAGAGTAGCTCAGTAGCTGTATTGTAACAGTGGTGAGGATGACTCTGTATTTATGCGATCCGCCTCTGTTCGTCTGTGCCAGCTTTTACACTCCTCCAGTAACTCTCCTTCACCCACTGTGCTTCTTTCAAGATCAGAATCAGCCCCTTTCTTGGCCTCTATTTGGATATTACCCTATGCTAACTAACAAACGCAGGCACCTTGCACCTGGTTTCACTCTCTCCTGTAGGGCCAGGTTTGTATGTGCTCTTTGTTCAGATAGGGCTGTGGAAAACGCCTGGCAGTCACCGCTGCCTAGCAGCCGGTATCTCTTGGGAGCATTCGCACAACCTCAGCGCTGTTTGGAGCCAGTAAAAATCTGGTTTTCTTGACAGATTGTGTTTGTGTACAAATGCTTTTTTTACTCGGTCACACCTATAGTGGATCAGTTTGGGAGTGGTGTCATAACCGAGTCATAAATGCTGTCATGATGGTCAGGCATATTACACTGTGTTGTTGGAGACATGTCAGGGCATGTGCTGTACCTGGCTTGGTGGGCATGGAATTAATAAGCCCCTACAATTGTTAAAGGGATAGTTCACCCAAAAAAAAATAACTGTAAATTCAGTTACTCATCCTCATGTTGTTTTAAACCCATATGACTTTCATCCATTTTCAAAAAAACGAAGACATTTTTAATGAAACCTGAGAGATTTCTGGCCATGGAAGTCCATGCAACCAAAATGTTGATGCCTCAAAGTTTGATTTTATGAATCTAATCCATATCCAAATGAATCAGATTATGCCAAGTAAGTTTAAGTTTCCGTTTTCTATATTTGATGAGCTCTATGTATGTGTATTGATCAGTATGTTTATATGAATAAAAGCCATAGGAAATGAAATAAATTAAATCTGTTCATCATATAAAGTGATCGTGTCTCTTTAGAAAATTGATTAAACTACTTGATTCATATGAACTTCTTTTATGATCTCTTTATGAATGTATTGTAGCATCAAAGTTTTGGGTGAATGGATTTTCAATCAAGGGACAGAAATATCTGTTTTTTTTTTTTTTAAATGAAAAAGTCTTGTGTTTGGAATGGAATTAGGGTTAGTAACTGATGACAGAATTTTAATTGTGTGTGAACAATCCTTTTAATGTACTAATGTTAGACATTGGAAGATCTGAGCACAGATACAACATTCACTTTTGATGGGAAGCATCAGAAATAATTCTGCTGCCTGGTGAAATGGAAACCAAGAAACCGACAAATTGTAGTTGCCTGTTGTTCTGTGATTAAGATAAAATAAAGATTATTATGGAATTAGTTTGAACATGAAAGAGATGCTTTTAATGCTTTATCATGCAACATTGAGTTGGGACACAGAAGGCTTATTAGTGGTTTTCTAAGCAACCATCACTATTGCTTATTCTTGGAGATTTAGACAAAGTCCTGTGATGTTTCAGCTGATGATTCATTAATTAAAAGCTTATTTTGCATGACACAGAGATATTTAGCTTACTCACTCCAGCATGAAAGAAGACACACCTCCTGGATCCACCAACCATGTATAGCCTGTGCCTTTACATGATTGCACTAGTGTTCTATGTGCTATAGGCTCTGTTGCAATCTTACTGCCAACAAACATGCCTTAACATGTATGAGATTTATGACTTGGGCTGTAATCAAAGAGCCACATTCTTTTCATACCATTGGACATTGTTCCTACCTTGTTCTCATAGTTTCACACACTGATATTCTCTAACGTGTGCATTAGGCTTGGTTCTGCTGCCAGGTCATACTGTTAGCATTCCTACAGGGGTTACTCATGTACCTATTAAAGAATGATACAAATTCCTCTGCCACCTTACTGTATTGACTGTAGCACACCTTTTCTGTTCGCCATTCATGGTCAGGTCAGGTCAGCACAGGTCATGTTTAAACTATCCAAGGTTGACAAAGGTGTGCCCGAGGAAGTGCATGATAGAAATGTACTTTTCAAGTCACGATGAAACAGTAGTTTACTTTTATGGTTCATTGTTCTAATAGGATATTGAAGTGTGTGTGTGTGTGTGTGTGTGTGTGTGTGTGTGTGTGTGTGTGTGTGTGTGTGTGTGTGTGTGTGTGTGTGTGTGTGTGTGTGTGTGTTTTAATGTGGTGTTTGCTCAATTCAAGCATCACTATTCTATTGGGGTTGTTTGACATTCGTTCCGCACTTTTTATGCTACAGATATGAATCAAACATCAGATTCTGCGGTTTGTTGAAGTATTACTTTTCTAAGAAATCAGGCCATGATTTTTAAAAAGACTTGCATTGATGGAGGGAGCCAACAAGTCATATCTAGTGACCAAAACTTTGGTTATGACTTGGGTCAGTAAGCAACCACACTGAATTCCCTAGTACTGTTGCGGGGAAGTTTTTGTAAATTGGTGTAGTTCTTCATAGAGAAGTCCAATTCGTTCTTTAAACAAAATTGTAAACATGTAGTTGTTAGCTATATTAATAATTATAATCAAATATAATAATAATAATTATTATTATTAGTAGTAGTAGTAGTAGTAGTAGTAGTAGTAGTAGTATTGTTATTGTTATTATTAGTATTATAGTATATCATAGATTTGAGAATGTATAAGGTGTTTTTGAGGTTGTTTTTGGGTATCTGTGTTAAACGCAAGCAAAAGTAAGTAACGCTCTTGACTTGTCATGTGCTGCGTCATTGGTTGTGATAACCCCTCGGCTCCTGGAACTGCATGTCTGTTATCAGCTCCTGCCACTCCCATCACCCCTCCCTCACACTTACGAAATAATTTCCTATGAAATTGATCTCATTCCTATGCGCACACATCTATGTGACGAACATCACTTTGACTACATTGTCACACATTTCATATCCAAAACACACCTATTTGATCCATTTCCCTTTCAGCCTCCTTTCAGTTAAAACAATGTACTTGTCAATGAATTTGACAACTCCACCCCAGATTATATACTTGAGGCTTTGTGAAATTTACCATAGGTCATTAGCATTTTTTTTGTGAATTATCCTTCCATCACAGACACATAATATTTTTAGTGCATTGATGATGTAAAGATATTTGTAATGTTTCAGCATTGACAATCCTTCTCAATTCATATAAAACCTGACCGATTGCTTTAGTAGCTAGCATAGATTATGGATGAGTATTAATATGCAGAAATATGGTCACAAAGCACTGGAGCTGTGGCCTAGTGGTTGACATGTTCTCAACACAACTTATAAAGCTGCTATGCATGTGCAACTATAGCATCTAGGCTGTGTACTACCCTGACCCATTTCTTAGTTTTCTCCCCAGCATTTCCTATCCACTAAATTGTCCTATACATTTGCGATTTAACGTGTCAATATTTGGCCTGCTTGGCCATTTAACCAAAGTTTGTTTTTGTATTTTATATATTAAGTCTTACAGGGAGTGCAGAATTATTAGGCAAGTTGTATTTTTGAGGATTAATTTTACAACATTAATAATTAAACAACAACCATGTTGTCAATGAACACAAACTCATTAATATCAAAGCTGAATATTTTTGGAAGTGGTTTTTAGTTTTAGCTATTTTAGGGGGATATCTGTGTGTGCAGGTGACTATTACTGTGCATAATTATTAGGCAACTTAACAAAAAATAAATTTATACCCATTTCAATTATTTATTTTTACCAGTGAAACCAATATAACATCTCAACATTCACAAATATACATTTCTGACATTCAAAAACCAAACAAAAACAAATCAGTGACCAATATAGCCACCTTTCTTTGCAAGGACACTCAAAAGCCTGCCATCCATGGATTCTGTCAGTGTTTTGATCTGTTCACCATCAACATTGCGTGCAGCAGCAACCACAGCCTCCCAGACACTGTTCAGAGAGGTGTACTGTTTTCCCTCCTTGTAAATCGCACATTTGATGATGGACCACAGGTTCTCAATGGGGTTCAGATCAGGTGAACAAGGAGGCCATATCATTAGATTTTCTTCTTTTATACCCTTTCTTGCCAGCCACGCTGTGGAGTACTTGGACGCGTGTGATGGAGCATTGTCCTGCATGAAAATCATGTTTTTCTTGAAGGATGCAGACTTCTTCCTGTACCACTGCTTGAAGAAGGTGTCTTCCAGAAACTGGCAGTAGGACTGGGAGTTGAGCTTGACTCCATCCTCAACCCGAAAAGGCCCCACAAGCTCATCTTTGATGATACCAGCCCAAACCAGTACTCCACCTCCACCTTGCTGGCATCTGAGTCGGACTGGAGCTCTCTGCCCTTTACCAATCCAGCCACGGGCCCATCCATCTGGCCCATCAAGACTCACTCTCATTTCATCAGTCCATAAAACCTTAGAAAAATCAGTCTTGAGATATTTCTTGGCCCAGTCTTGACGTTTCAGCTTGTGTGTCTTGTTCAGTGGTGGTCGACTTTCTGCCTTTCTTACCTTGGCCATGTCTCTGAGTATTGCACACCTTGTGCTTTTGGGCACTCCAGTGATGTTGCAGCTCTGAAATATGGCCAAACTGGTGGCAAGTGGCATCTTGGCAGCTGCACGCTTGACTTTTCTCAGTTCACGGGCAGTTATTTTGCGCCTTGGTTTTTCCACACGCTTCTTGCGACCCTGTTGACTATTTTGAATGAAACGCTTGATTGTTCGATGATCACGCTTCAGAAGCTTGGCTATTTTAAGACTGCTGCATCCCTCTGCAATATATCTCACTATTTTTGATTTTTCTGAGCCTGTCAAGTCCTTCTTTTGACCCATTTTGCCAAAGGAAAGGAAGTTGCCTAATAATTATGCACACCTGATATAGGGTGTTGATGTCATTAGACCACACCCCTTCTCATTACAGAGATGCACATCACCTAATATGCTTAATTGGTAGTAGGCTTTCCAGCCTATACAGCTTGGAGTAAGACAACATGCATAACGAGGATGATGTGGTCAAAATACTCATTTGCCTAATAATTCTGCACTCCCTGTAATTGCTATAATTCTATTAGCCTATTCTATTGGCAGGTCTTAAAGGTCCCGTTCTTCGTGTTTTTTTGAAGCTTTGATTGTGTTTACAGTGTGAATATAACATGTGTTCATGTTTCGCGTGTTTAAAAAAAACAGTATTTTTAACACAATTTACTTATCTGTATACCGCTGTTTTCACTGTCCTAAAAACGGCTGATGACTTCCTTTATTCTATGAAGTCCCTCCTTCAGAAATACGTAACGAGTTCTGATTGTGCCAGCGGTTCCCGTGTTGTGATTTGACCGCAGCTTGGCGAACGTGTCACGGGTCCTGTGTTGTGATTCGACAGCAGCTTGGCGCACGTGGAAAGGTCACGCCTCTTAACGGGGAGATATATGCACTTAATGATCTCTACAGCGTCCCTGGGAAAGCCAAACAAAGGTGATTTGACTCCGGGATGAAAATAACAGCGTCTCGACGACATGGAGACAAACACACTCAAATGCAACAATTCCTTTTCTCCACGCGACACTTCCTCTTCTCCACGTGGGACAGCAACAAGACCACGCCCCCTTTTTTCACGTATTCTTGTGGGCGGAGGTTAGTCTGTTCTACTGTTCTACTGACGTCATTTATGAAGGAAGTACCAGGATGTAGTCCAAGCCGGCCGTTCGCTGTAGGCTTTGAAAGGGAACTTCTGTTAAATAAAATATCTCGCTTGGCATTGAACTTTGAGCTTTATAATTTAACAGGTATTATTTATGCTCTAACAGCAACATTACACACTAACTAAAGTTTGAACAATGGGATCACGAAGAACGGGACCTTTAAAATGAGGTAAATACCACCTCAGATGAACAACAACACATGACATATTACACTATTATTCATTATTTATTTAACAAAAACTAAGCCATGGGTGACACACTATCAAACATGAGGTGTGTGTGTGTGTGTATGTATATATGTATATATGTATATATATACTGATTGCCCCCATGCCACGCCGCATTGAAGCAGTCATTTCTGCAAAAGGATTCCCGACCAAGTATTGAGTGCATAACTGAACATAATTATTTGAAGGTTGACTTTTTTTGTATTAAAAACACTTTTCTTTTATTGGTCGGATGAAATATGCTAATTTATTGAGATTTTGGGTTTTCATGAGCTGTATGCCAAAATCATCAGTATTAAAACAATAAACGACCTGAAATATTTCAGTTGGTGTGCAATGAATCTAAAATATATGAAAGTTAAATTTTTATCATTACATTATGGAAAATAATGAACTTTATCACAATATGCTAATTTATTGAGAAGGACCTACATACATACATACATACATACATACATACATACATACATATACATATATATATATAATATATATAATATATATATATATATATATATATATACATACATACATGCATACATACATACATACACACACACACACACACACACACACACACACACACACACACACACACACACACACACACACACACACACACACACTTTTTATTATGCTAAAAAGGCCAAATTAAATAAATGGTCACACAACTCAATCCTGCTACATGCTATGACATAGTTTTCCATAGTGCTCCAGTTTTGTTTCACTGTAAAGAGAAACCCAGTTCTGTTGTGATTGCAAAATGTTGCCACAGTGCACGTGTTAAAAGTGTCAGATGGTTTTATCCAGTTCTCCACATTCTTCTTCCCATATTTTCAAGCTTGTGTAGATAACTAGGGCAAAGGGAAAGACTGGAGGATGACATCAGTCTTTTTGAGTGAAAATAGGGGTGGGCGCCTGAGGGTTGTGCATGCGTGTGTGTGTGTGTGTGTGTGTGTGTGTGTGTGTGTGTTTTGTAATCGACTGCATGCACTGAATGTTTTTGGCTTGATCACTGCATTGCTGTAATACCTCTGACAAAAATGTGATGCCAGTGAAACTAATCATATTGACCCTGAATCTGCACTGAAGATCCAACTGAGAAAACAACAGGGAGGAAAAAAATCTGTCCTCGCAGAAATTGTCGGGGTAGTATGAACTCATAGATGTTTGAGTCATATTTGCTTTTTACTGCGGTGCTCTGGTTGAGTTATTTCAGCCTCCGTCTGCAGTTGGTGAGCTCTACTTTTTTGTGTGTTCCCTGAGGAAACGGGTTACGTTATAAAGCCTGAAATCCCCTTTTAGCTTTTCAAATAAAATTGGGGCTGCTACAGAATCCTGCTGAGAAATTAGGTTGGTGAAGTAAACGGGCATGGTAAATCTTGCCCCCTGGTGGTCATTGCATGAAAACATTATTGCACACACAAGCTTGTCACAGGAAGTGTGGAATTAAGGAAAGGCCTGATGGGAAGGGAAACTGAAGGAGTTCCTGGAATGAGCTTGTCAGTTAGTGTTGGAAGAATAATTATTGGGTGGTTGAGCATGATAATCTTTTCCTCTTCTTTATGAATTAGCTTGTGACAATATTTGTTACAGCACTATAATGTTTCCTACACTGCACTAGTGCTGGAGCTGTGGTAATCAATTAAGTTAGCAATTTTTTATTTATTTTTTTTAATCTCAAAACCGATTTCACCCCATAACCAAAATATTCAGCCAATTTCAGTCATTAATAACATAATATAGTACATGTGTACATATTTTCATAAGAATCACTGTTGTTGAAATAAATCTGATCATATTCTCTGTGTTTTTTGTGCAGGAGCGATTCGCAGAGATCTTTGGAAAAGATGCAGCAGCAGAGAGCAGAAAGTCACAAGAAAACTTCAAGAAGTGGTTGCTGGCGGGGATGACCTTGATCACTGGTGTCGTGGTGGGGTCACTCATTGCACAGAAACGCCTGTGAGGATCAGAATAACTGAAGATCCAAATACACCTACTGCTTCATTTAGACCTCCAGCTAACATGAAGGAACTTCAAAAATGCTTATGTTTTGGATTTATTTGTCTCCCTTTTATTGCCAAGAAATGTCATGTTTACATCCCACGTCCCGCCGTGTACTGTTGACTGAGTGGAGCGCATCTGTGATGTCAAATCACATGACCCAGACTACATGAGGGTGCTTTGGTTTTAGCCGACTCAGAAAAAGCAAGGCCACGTCTCCTTACACCCTGTTTAACGAAATGAGAAAAATGACTAAAAGTCAAAGAAAAAAGTTTCAAATCTTTGTTCTTTATGTCTGTATTTTTTTTTTTTCAGCTCTATCATCGATTTTTTATTTTTTTTATTTTTTTTAAGTATCCATATTATTCTCTCATTTTCAAAGAGACTGGCAAAACTGACAAGGATACAAACATTTTATCTTTAATTCTAATTTAAGCTCATTTGTGATTCTTGAGTTGACCGAATGATAGAGTCGTTGAATCTGGACTGAATTTGAAGTATTCAGTCAATAAATCAGCACTGACATTTCTGAGGAACATTGTTGCTGTCAGGAGTGCCAGATATCAGCTCGAGAGCAGAGAGGCATCTTATGGCCCCGGGCAATGGGCAATACACTTGATTGCCTGCTTCCTCTGCAATCTCTCTACCATTTTAGAAAAGTGTGGCAAACAGATAAAACGTGTCTGTGTGAGTGTTTTTATGTTGTAGTTTTTTCCCCAATTATTGTTCTGTTCCTTTTCACATGCAGATTTGATGAGCGTTAAATGTGTGTGACTGCCTGCATGGGCAGGTTTGAATCCTCTGAAGCACCTATATTGTCTAAAGGACCAACAGTTAAGAGACTGCCAACAGTTTGAGTTGAGAGACAGTTCTGTATGTTTGGTGCCGTTTGATTTTTATTAAACCTAATTTTCAGCTTCAGATGTGAAATCACATATAACTCTTTATACCTTTTGAGATTGTTGTAACTAGAGCTAGAGCAGACACGGCTACACAAGGAGTGAGCAGGTCACTCCTGTTGTATCTGTGACTACACTTAACTGTGTTTTATACACAGAAAATGTAACACATTAAGCTGAAAGTAATTAGATTAAACCATATTGCCACAAGAGTGCTTGGTGTCTTGTATGGTCTTTGGAATAAGGATGTAAGTTAACCAGTGCTGGGAATACTGGCCTAGCATTTTAAACAAGCTAATAGTTGTTGAGTTTTTATTTTATTTGGAATTAGAGGTATGAAATTTATATATGCAGTGGTTTTGTTGGTAAGCAAAAGTTTGTTTGACACTTGCAGCACATTTAAATGTACTAAAATGCTCATCTCAGTTCTGGTCTTTTAGCATTCATATTTCCACAGATATTGGAGCATTCATAGATTTGTCGAGTTGGGTCTTACCGTGTAATGGTCCACAATGTTTTGAACCCTGGATGACAGACATATAATATTGGGTCAAATAACATCATGGTGCTGTCGTGGAAAAACAAACAAATAAACAAACAAAAAATAGTATTTGACTTAATCATTGTTTCTAACTCTTAAAGAGTAGGAATTAATGCTTCATCGTTTTTTTCTAATCAAAGTTTTCGAAAGCTAACCTTAGAATAGCAGGGATAAATCTTTCCGATCTTCTCCATCTCCTCAGAGCTCCTGTTTCCCGCCAAATCTCATTTTAAACGCTTTCCTGTCGGAGCGGTTAAGCCCGCGTGTCAATCCCTACGCGCACCTGCTGCTTTTGAGTGTGTGTCAAACTCGTTAAAGCGCTCGGAGATGTGGAGAAATGATCTTTAGGCCTCAACCCATTATTAATTCAAATAGACGTCAAGTTGAATATTCCTCGCCTTTTCCGACTAGTAATGATTGACGAGTGGGTTAATTCACACAGAAGTGATGAAAGCAATGGTGGTACAGGTGTGTTTCCAGCATTCAACCCCGGTTTGGAGATCTCATGGAGAAGCTGAAATCGTTTGATGTGTCAGTCAAAGATACCAATCCTAAACGTCCTTTGAGACCCAGCCTAGAAAAGAGACGTCTGCCGCAGGTCTCCGCGGGAAGTTAACATTTAGCAGGTATGAGAAAAGATTCATTCATTCATTCTCCCCGATTCACTCCGAAGAACTAGCCTACTTATTAAATTAAATTTCCCAGAGTTCGAGTGTTTTGTTTTAAAGTCAACATAAAATTAAAAAATACCCTTTAATCGTAATACACGGTTTTTGTTGTTGTTGTTTTGTGAACGATTAGCCATAATCCAAAGAGGGAACCATTGTTTTTGCTCGTGATTCAATCCTTCTCTTTTAACATACAGCTTTTCTGAAATGGCCCTTTTAGTTTTATTGTTTACAATAATTGAATGCCGATCATGTACAACAACAGGCTACAATTGAACATCGTTATGATCTGGATTTGCTAGGATCCGCATGTTACGCTCTCACTGCAGCGATTCCATGTTTCATTCAGAAATACGTCACATTCCAAACGTAAAATGGGTTGTGAATGCGATTATGCTGATTTTTGAGATGTAAAGAGGTTTTATGTGGCAACATTAGATCCAGAAGTCCCTTTTAAACTCCTAAGTTGTGAGTGAACTGTTTAAATAGCGATGTAGCCTGAACATTTATAGTTGGTGAGTCTCAGCAGATTGAAATTGCCGACATTACACATTTTGCTGCTCTATAGACACTGATTTCACAGAATACATTCCGTGTTATGAAATTTGCTGCTTGCATGCTTAGTCCGTGTTTGTCTGTCATGTTGCTGTGTGTGCGTGTGCGTGTGCGTGTGCGTGTGGTTACTGAGTTTGACAGTATGCTTAAGAGTGAAATGTACCAGCATTGACACGACACTATGTAAACTAGTTAACTTAAATAACAATTAGATTAGCTCATCATAGATTAGTAAAATATTTAAGGCGTTTGTTGATTTGAAATTATTTATATTTGGTGTAAACGCATATTGTTCCTTCCTATGGCCTTAAACTCCATAATTTCTTTTGAAGTGTATCTGTTCATTGTGTTTGTATTTAGCCAACTTAACTTTCAACATAAGGGGACAAAAATGAAAACTATTTTTTTAAGGTTTTGGGTTATTTAAACAGCTTCACCCCTGAATTGTTTTATGTTTAGAGACTTTTTTTTACGTGTCTGATATCATTTAAATTAAATAAAGACCCATTTGAATTCACAAGACCTCTCATGGTTATGTGTTTGTTTCTCTTGTTTAATGAATACAAAGATGCACAAGACGTTATTCTTTCAGGTTTTACTTCTGTCAGTCAAGAGGAAACACTTGGGATTCATTGTGTTGTGGGCATTCTCACTCATCTTCAGATTTCTCTTTGTTGCCCGTTGGATAATATTCAAGTGTTTGCATAAAGGATGGCATACTAATGTATAAAGAATGGCAAATAAATTGGCAAGGTGTTGACATGATGCTCACAGCTGCATTCCCTTCATTTATTTCCACTGGCCCTTCTCATAGTCCCATTTGGCAGAGAAGCCCTCCACGGGGTTCACTCGCATGTCCAGCATCCTCTTCACCTGCATGGCCTGCCATTCGTCATCGAGGGTATGAGGATGAGGAGGATACACTGGGAAAGCAAAACCGTCTGTTGAACCAAGACCTATTTCAATCCAGGAATATTCATTGAATTAAAAATAAACAAAAGTGAAAATGATCGCTTACCATAGTACCTTTGCCACAGAACAACCAGGCCAGTGAAGCCAATGAAGAAAAACATGCCACCCACCACCGTCTTCCACTCACCCGTTGGTTTCTTCATCTCCGCGAATGACTCTTTAAACATCATCCTGTACACTGCCATCGAGGATCACAAATAAAGATTACAATATATTTTACCCGTTCTCCATGATTGTGCTTTGCCCTCTCAGGAAAGTTTCTGTCCTTAAAACCCCCATAAAAAGTTGGGACAGGATGTATCAAAGGGCTTGCTTTTGTATTTTTTTGTATTTTTAAAGGTGCCCTAGAATGAAAAATAGAATTAACCTTGCCATGGTTAAATAACAGGAGTTCAGTAAATCACATACAGTGAGTCTCAAACACCATTGCCTCCTCCTTCTTAAATCTTCTTTGTGAAAAACACCACGGAAAAATAGGCAAATCTCAACATAACACAGAGAATGATGCAAACGTTGGGATCATTAATATGTACGCCCCCAACATTTGCATATGCAAGCACGTGTTCACTGTCAGGCGAAACGTCTCGGTTACTTACGTAACCTCGGTTCCCTGAGAGAGGTAACGAGTATTGCGTAGCATACTCTAGGGGGACTTCACTCCCTCGAGAATATGAAGCAAAAATGATATTCATAATTTCATAATGTAAAACGCAGTGCAGCTACACAGCAGATACAGCAGAGCGTATCTACGTGCTGATTGGCTGTGCTGCGGCAACTGTAGGGACCTATGGCGAGAGTGCTGAAGGGGGAGGTCCAATCAGGTGACTGACTGAGCTCCCGCCTAAAAGCCTGACCGAATTTGCTTATCGAGTCTATAAAAGACCCTGTCTCGCCATAGGAAATCAGGTTAAAATCGACTGAAGTGACGTCCTGAGCTAAGCACAAGCACGGCAAACTATGCAATACTCGTTACCTCTCTCAGGGAACCGAGGTTACGTAAGTAACCGAGACGTTCCCTTTTGAGAGTACACTTCGTATTGCGTAGCATACGCTAGGGGGCGCAATGTAAAACGCTGCGCGTGCTTGATCTAACTACTAAAGTGGTATGTAAAAAAAACATAGACTTTCAGTAGAATGACCCTCAGTAAGCCGACCATAGTGAACTTATATGAGGGTATACGTATAAGAGAGCCCAGAAATTAGGCCGGATATAATCTGGCTTAATATATTGGATTTATTGCATATACATGGGTAAAAATGACCGGACGAAGTCGGGTCTTTATAGAATATAGAGAAACATATGCTTGTGGACATAGGTTACATGTGTTATATGGAAAGAATTCCTGCTGGTAATGCAGGAACCTCCAAATGATAAAATCTGATAAAAGTGGACGGGGAGGCCCAGCCTGCCGCTGCACAGATATCTCCCAAGGGTATACCGCTCGACCAGGCCCATGACGAGGCCATGCCTCTGGTAGAATGAGCTCTGATGCCTATAGGGCAGTCGAGGTTCTTGGATTCATAAGCCAGTGAGATAGCGTCTACTATCCAACGTGACAGTGTTTGTTTCGTGACTGCAGCACCCTTAGTGTGACCGCCAAAACAAAGAGCTGTTCCGTGTGTCTGAAGACAGCGGATCGCTCTATATATGCTCTCAGTCTTCTAACCGGGCAGAGAAGATTTGCGTCCTTTTTGTCGTGTGACGAATGAAGCACTGATAGTGAAATGACCTGTGCTCTGAACGGGGTGGAGAGCACCTTAGGTGCATAACCATGTCTTGGCTTGAGGACGACTCTAGAGTCGTTAGGCCCAAACTCTAGGCAGGAAGCACTCACAGAGAGAGCGTGCAAGTCACCTACCTGCTTGACTGAGGCTAATGCCAGTAAGAAAGCAGCTTTCAGAGAGAGGTGCTTTAGGCTAGCTGACTGTAGCGGTTCAAACGGGGGGTTTTCATGGCTTGTAAAACCGTGGACGGGTCCCATATAGGAACTGAGGGAAGGCGAGGAGGGTTGAGCCTCCTGGCCCCTCTGAGGAAGCGCACAATGAGTTCACTTTTGCCCAGTGACTGTCCGGCCACTTGAATGTGATATGCTGCTATAGCAGCCACATAAACTTTGAGCGTGGAGGGGGAGCGTCCCGCGTCCATTAGCTCTTGAAGGAAGGTGAGCACTTCTGATACCACTCACGAGTGTGGGTCCAGGTTTCGTGCTGTGCACCAGTTTGAGAATACCGACCATTTCAATGCATAGAGCCGCCTGGTTGTGGGGGCTCTAGCTTCAGAAATTGTCTTTAACACCCTGTCAGGGAGGTTCCCGGATACCCGTTGATGGGCCAAACATCAAGGGCCCACAGATCGTCACTTTCGACTGTGTGAGGAGATCTTTCCTCAGCGAAATCGGCCATGGGGCTGTGTCTGGCATCTGACTCAGTTCGGAGAACCATATTTGGTTCTCCCAAAGTGGGGCTATTAATAGCACCGCACATTGGTTCTCCCTGATTCTCTTGATGACTTGTGGTATCAGAGCGATAGGGGGAAAGGCATATAGCGGAAGCCTGGGCCAGTGCATAGCTGTGTTTGGAGAAAAATGTTGGGCAGTGAAAGTTGTCTTTTGATGTGAAAAGGTCGACTTTCGTCTGTCGATACCACTTTCCATTTTGAAACTGTGCCCATGCTCACACCCGACTGATACCAGTCGGTCGCTTTCCAAGGAGCCAGAGCTTTGATGCAGCTGTGGTTCACTTTGATGCGCAATCAACCGGAATGCCACGCGCGGGGTGAAACGCGGGCGTTCAACCAGCGCTGGAGGGGGCGCATGCGTAAGTTCGAACTGACCCAGTTCGAGCACTGCTGATTCTGAGGTCATGTGGCCTATATTCCTCTGAAATCTTTTGAGAGGAGTGAAAGTGCCAGCCTTGAATGACGCTATCAGACTTCGGATAGAGAGCGCGAGCTGTGACGTAAGCTGCGCTCTCATCTGTACTGAGTCTATGACTGTTCCCAGAAAGGAGACTCTCTGAGTTGCCGACAGTGAGCTCTTCTCTATATTGTTCCTGAGACCCAAGCATTCTAAGTGGTTGAGGAGCCAGGATCTGTGGGTTACCAACTGCGACTCTGACTGGGCTATAATAAGCCAGTCGTCGAGGTAGTTTCATTCCCCGTAGTCTGAGGGGAGTTAGAGCTGCGTCCATGCACTTTGTAAAAGTGCGGGGTGCCAGCGATAGACCGAATGGCAGGACTGTGTACTGATAAGCTTGCCCCTCGAAGGCGAATCTCAAGAATGGCCTGTGATGGGGTGCTATCTGAATGTGAAAATAAGCGTCTTTCTGATCCACAGTGCAAAACCAATCCCCTGGGCGAATTTGCGCAAGAATTTGTTTCAATGTCAACATTCTGAACGAGCGCGTCATCAACGCTTTGTTCAAACGTCTGAGGTCTAGAATGGGTCTGAGACCGCCAACCTTTTTCGGAACGAGGAAATAGCGGCTGTAAAAGCCTGACTCTCTTAGCGCTGGGTGGATTTTTTCCACCGCTCCCATTTCTAACAGTTTCAACACTTCGGCGCGAAGCACATGACTTACGCTGCTTCTCACCGAAGTCTCGACCACGGCGCGAAAGCGCGGGGGTCTGCGGAAGAACTGTAGTGAGTAACCTCGTTCTATTATGTTTAACACCCATGTCGATATACCAGGGATAGCCTGCCAGGCCTGGGCCCTTATGGCTAGGGATTGAATTAATTTCGGGGTGTGGGCCGCTAAGTAATAGGGACCGGTAGCCCGTGTTTGTGACACTATGGGGATAGTGTTTATGTTTGGCGGCGTGCACTGTGTAGTGGGCGCGCGCTTTACATTCAGAGCACTCATGGTGTGAGAAGTGCTTAGGTGCAGGGGTGCATACTGTGAAGACATAGAAAATGCTCTTTTCGTGCTTTATTTGGGTCGCTGTAAAAATGGCGTTTGTGTACAGGCGAGCAAGTTTGACGGCTCGTTGGCTGTGAAACTAAAGTCTCCAGTCACCTGACTGCAGGGAACTGCGAGATGCTGATAGCCAGAGTGAGGTGGTGGTCCGCTGAGCGGGGCTGTGACTGCGTCAGCGCCATCTTTGTTTGCTGCGCAGGCGGAGCTTTAGCATGACGGCCGGAGGCAGAGCTGGACCGCTTCGGCAGGAAATGTTTCATGGCCTGTGAAGCCTTCTGTGCCTCAGAGAAGCGCTAGACGAAACCGGTAACAGCAGGGCCAAACAGTCCGGTCGAAGAAATGGGAGTGTCCAAAAAGGAGGCTTTGTCCGATTCTTTCATCTCGGTGAGGTTCAGCCTTAGATGGCACTCAAGCACCGTGAGGTTGGCCATACACTTCCCGATCGCCTGGGCGTTAGATTTCGTTGCGCGCAGAGCTAGATCGGTAGCGCTGCGCAGATCTTTGAGTGTCTCGGGGTCAGGAACAGACTCGTCCAATGAGCGGAGAAGTTTGGACTGAAACACTTGGAGGACGGCCATCGTATGCAGCGCCGATGCAGCCTGGCCGGCGGAGGCGTAAGCTCGCCTGGCGAGGGCTGATGTGGTGCGGCAGGGCTTCGAGGGGTGTAACGCTTTTGGGCAGGCAAAGGTGAGCAGCAACAGCCTCTTCAAGTGGCAGAAGGCCTTCGTAACCCTTTTCCTTCGCGCCGTCTACTGAAGAGAGCGCTGGGGAGAAAGGGGATATGAAAATGACACTTTCCAAGCCTTCATCAGTTCATTGTGAACCTCTGGGAAGAAGGGGGCAGGTCTTTGAGGAGCGGATTGGCGATGAATTTGGAGAAACCACTCGTCCAGCCTATTTCGTGAGGGCTCCTGGGGTTGAGACCACTCGAGCCCGAGGTCTGCAACGGCCTGAGAGAGAACACGATCCAGCTCAGCGTCGACGCTGGCTCTGACGCTAGTGGTGGTCTGCGTCGAAGCGGGGGGCTCCGAGACAGAACTGGACCACTCGCTCGCCATCATAGAGATACTGTCCTCCCCTTCTTCCTCCTCCATTCCTGGTCCACCAAATGAGAGGGAGCAGGCCGCTGCATGAGAGGGCCGCTGGTCCTCCTGGGTGAACAGAACGGGCAAAGTTGAGGCACGCAGGGATTTCGGCATGTGCTCAGTTCGCTCCGGGGCTCTTTGGTCGCAACGCTTTTTCCTGCACGGACCGGAGGGGAGAGCGCTAGGTGCGGGGTTGGTGTCGAAGAGGGCTAGCTGATCTCGCAAGGTCGGTAGCTCCATCTCGTCACACTCAGGGCGTGGTCTCGGCCGAGACACCTGGCACAGATAATGTGACGATCCCCGCCATAGAGAGGGCCTCTGCACGAGGCGCACGTGGGACGAGGCTTTTGAAACAACGCACGTCAGGTTAGTAAAAAGGATATAATTGCCGGATGGCACAGCTGAAATGGCAGTACGGCTGAAGGCGGAATCCTGGGAATCCGGCGTCCTCAGGCTGCAGAGTTCCGCTGGGTGCCTTTTCAACGGCGGCTTCAATTCCGGAGATCAGCGAAGTGGAGAGTTCGCTGAAGGAGATTTAATCTGATTTCCTATGGTGAGACTTTTATAGACTCGATATGCAAATTTGGTTGCCGCAGCACAGCCAATCAGCATGTAGATACGCTCTGCTGTATCTGCTGTGCAGCTGCACTGCGTTTTACATTATGAAATTATGGATATCATTTTTGCTTCATATTCTCGAGGGAATGGAGTCCCCCTAGCATATGCTATACAATACGAAGTGTACTCTCGAAAGGGAACTGGTCATCGCTGCAGGTAAACAAGCGTCACGCAAGGATAGCGAACATGGCAGATCATGGAAACAAATGTTATGTTCCAGGCTGTGCAGGGGATGTGAAGACGTTTCATACTCTTCCCACAGATAAAACATGTCAACAGGCATGGTTGATGTTTATTTATAATCGGATACCGCAACAATTTAATTCAAAGTTGTTCGTTTGCTCAGCCCATTTCACCACGGACAGTTTTTCAAACCTGGGACAATATCAAGCAGGCTTTGCTCAGCGTCCGACACTGAAGAAAGGGGCAATTCCAACCATATACCTGCAAGCAGTAAGTGATTTTATCCACTTCTTGACTGTCTAGACAATTTCTGATTAAATTTAAAGTTTCTTAGAGAGACACATTAACGATAATATCCCCGTTGTTGTCTAGATCCAAAGCAAGATGCTAGTACAGTAACAATAGGATAATCCAAGTAGTTTACATAACTAAATAGTATGTCTAATGACAAAGGTTAATAATATTTCATGCCAGTGTTGTCATAAATGACAAAATACAACCGTACATAATACGTAACGTACTACGTTAGTTTAGTTGCTTACACATAGCTCACTAGCTAACGTCACCTTCTCCACCATTTCAGTTGAAACGCTATCATTATAAAATCATACAGGGACACATTACAATAATTAAAATGTTTTTACAATGCTAAAAAAGTTGTGACTGCTGATGTGTATATTTAATGCTATATGCTAGTTATCGTTTAGGTTGAAGTTCTGCTATGGGCGTAATGATTTTGTAGCCTGGTCTTACCAGACTCTCGTGCATTTAATTTATACATAGAGTTTGGCCACTCTCCATTGACAAACATTTACTTCCTTGAAGGCGGGAACTCTGTTGAAGTTTAAAACTATTGGATCTACCAAGAGTCACTCTGGATCTGCATAACCAATCGCTAGCGTTTGGTCGTGATGTATGTCACGCGCCGTTCGCCTTTGATTCTCACATTAACTGTGCACACCACCTCAGTGTCAGTGATAAAACCTTGTGCATTCGGATTGTGATTTATTCACGGTGGAGTTTTGTGATCGGAACGCGCTGCTCTCGTGGTGCATATCTCGTGCAATCATAACATGATTGAGCTGTAAATAAATTGTCATATGCTTGGTATGATAAGAATAAATGCTGCGGTAAATAACAGCCCAATTCAAATGTTTACGTGCTTTTCTTCTTTTATTTTTTGAGCGGTGATGAAATATTTTGCTCTTGTAAACACTCGTCAGCATTTAAAGAAATACAAGTCTAGAAATGCAAATTACAGCGCACGCAACCGCACGGTGCTCTGCAGGGGTCTAAAAAGGATATAAACAGTGAATTTTGAAGTGATATATTCTTGAAAACTCAGATGTGGATTCGGACAGCAACTACATTACCACACGACCTTGGTGTTTGTCAAAAGCAGCCGGTAATTCAGCCTGGGGGTTTTTCGCGGGTGGTGGGAGACGGACGGCTTCAGCAACTGAAAAAGACTTTTCCCGGACCACAACATCATGGCCACCAACAAAACTCAGCAGTGATTGTTCTCGCTCCGCGTAACAGAGTTTGTTTGTTCAGGGAAGAAGGAGGCGGGAAGCGGCGAACGTTTAACAACTTTTAATCAAATAATAAACACAGAATTAAAGTAAAAGCGGCAGCACCCCACGGACGACTGCCGTACACATATATAACAAAACGTTAACAAAACACAACTTAAAATCCAGGCCTGGTCCTCTCTCGTCCTTCAGCAGTGTCGCTCGTCCTTATGCCTCCGTGCTCCCTCATGAGAGGACTCGAGACCGGTGTGTCTCATTCTCAATCACGCACACCGATCTCTCTCGCTCGTCCACCTCGCCACACTCCGGCTTTAACTTCTGGACATTCGTCAGCGGTGCCACACACTCGCATCTTTCCCCGCCGCCATTACTGAACTACAACTCAAACTAGTGCACGACATTAACGTCATCACTCTCAGCCACTCCCTCTGTTTGCTGATTGGACCGGTAAAAAATTGTTCGCTGCAAAAAAAACATTCGCTGCACATGTGCGTTCACACGCAGCGAGAAAGAGTTATGCAGCAGCTCTTCTGCCACTCAGACCCGGCCGAGGCGTGTTCCGACGGGAAAGTGACGTCGCTGCATACCCATACCCTATATTGATGTGCCTGCTATCATTGAGCCGCGCAGTGAAACAGCCAATCAGAGTAGAACTCAGCATTAATATTCATGAACCTTCCAAATAAGGCAAAAACAGACCATTTCATCCTGGGGAAGATTTCTAGAGTTGTAAATGGACCTGTAAAACCGTATCTGGACAATTATTGACCTTACATAAGCCATATACCCTCTATGTAGATACCAGAGAACAATTTAAAATGTTTCAAATCATTCTAGGGCACATTTAAATTCGCCAATAGCCTTTAGTTTAAATCACACACCATGAACCAGAATATGTCACGTATCATGATTTGCTACTTTCTATTGCTAGTCAGAGGTAGATGATATGAAAGGACGTAATTACAGAGAGCATTTGATATTAATTTGGATACACTCACAAATGCGATCAGTATTTTTGGTTCATTTTCTCGTAAGAGAAATCTGTATACCTGCTAAAAGTTAATTTATCTATTTTAAGAATTTAGATGGACTCTTACAGAAAACTTAGATGGAAAGTCAGATAAAATATAAACATTTGTTCTCTCTATAAGTGTCCTTTCGAATACAAATAAGTACTGAATAAAAGACACCGGACCAGAAAGAGAACGGACAGGAAGAAGTACCAACAGCCAAGTTTCTCTTCTTTGGAGAGGTTGTTCCAGGGGCCTTTCTCCTTCTGCTTCAGGCTCTTGTCTGCAGCACTGAGGGTGTCTTTGTATGGTCTGTCTGGTAGAGGAGTGTCCAGACGGCCCCAGTACATGGGTACAGACATGTCCGCCTGTTCTGTCACTTCACCTGAGAAAACAGAAAGAAATCATCAATTGAGAGAAAAATGCAGGCATCTCAGATGTAAAGTAGGCTAGAAATCTCTTGAGAAAAATAAAATCATACTGGTATAATGCTGATGCAGTTGCCACTCATTAATCATACAAGTTTACATAGTCAAAGTTGTTTATTACTTTTATTTTATTTTAATTTCCTTTTTCTTTTCTTTTTTTTACTATATTTTTGGCTTTAATTTGGCTTTAATAAACTTTAAACATTGAACATTACCATGCCCATGGCTGGCCATCTTGACACTGCTGGAGCTGAATGCAGCCATTCCCCGTCTGGACAAAAGCCCCCCTACACGTCCGGCTGTCAAGTGCAGCATCTGATCCACAAAAGAAAAAGCACCCAAAACCCCTCAGGAAGACAACAGAGGTTAAATCTGTGATCTACGGTATTAGCTATTCAGGAACCTGCATACTCAGCCACATTGAATGTCATCCTCTAAATTGAGGTAGGGGAGACCGGAGAGTGTTGTAACACAGGGTTAGATGTAACACTGTCAATATCATACACTCCCATCTTCTTTTTTAGCTCACAGGAGAAATTGCACGTGACTGTGAGCAAATTTATTTGTAGACTTTATGACAAAAAACGGACATTTTTCAGGTAAGAAAGTAACATTTTTCACCAGGATTATTTTTTGCCTAGCAATCAATGAATAATTTCACTTTCATGACCTGAAGTAGCTATTTCTCTAGTTTAATTTGATGCTTTGTATTTATTCTAACTTCAAACCCACATGCTAAAACAGTTAGCCTTGTTATGAACGTGTTTGGAGTGGGGATAGTTTTAACAGTTTATTATTAATAATGTTACAACTAACCCCTATGAAGATTCCAATGAGTCCAGTTAGCAATCACATCCTCTGTTGAGGCATCCTCTGGGTTTTTGTTGCATATCGAGGAATTTATTCAGTAAATGTGTTTCCATCATAGTTCATGTGCATGTCTTCTTAGCAGCTAAAAAAAAAAAATCTGCCTCAGTTGAATGCAACTGAGTTTTTGGTGCACATTATTATAATGTACTATGCGCATCTTGATCTTTTCATCCAGCATTTTTCATGCAATATCTCAAAAAAATCTTGGAAAAATAGCTAGTGACTGAACCCTTATGTGACATGAGTAGGCTACACTTACACACACACTCACACAAACAATTTAATGTTCTAAAAAAAATTACAATATAATGTTCTGTTTTTTGTCACTGTTTTTTCTTTGTTCTTCAATGATGTTTATGCAAAAAATGTATAGTGTGGATGTTATTTCAGCAAATTACCTCTGTAGTGTTACATCTATCCCCAGCTAGTGTTACAACTCACCCCATATTGTAACAACAGAACTCTTTGTATTTGACATTAACTCACATAATCTGTGATTGTGTAGTACATGTCCAAGTGAGTTATATTTGTAGCAGACAAATGTGGCTACAATGTATCACAATTTGAGACTTCTTGCACAAACAACCACTGAGTTACTGATGATCAAACAAAAAGGGTTACAACCAATGTTCCCTCTAATTTCTTTTCTCGCTGAGCAAAACTTTTCGGTAACACTTTACAATAAGGTTCATTAGTTAACATTAGGTAGTTAACATTAGTTAACTACATTAGTTAACATGAACTAATAATGAACTTCACTTATAAAGCATGTATTTATCTTTGTTAATGTTAATTTCAACATTTACTAATGCATTATTAAAATCATGTTAACATTAGTTAATGCACTGTGAACTAACATGAACAAACCATGAACAGCTGGATTTTTATGAGCTAATCTTAACAAAGATTATCTAATGCTGAACAGAGGTGTTGTTCATGGTTAGTTCATGTTAACTAATGCATTAACTAATGTTAACTAATAAAACCTTATTGTAAAGTGTTACCAACATGAGCAAAAACATTCTTTACCTGTACAGCGTATGTAAACACACACAAAAAAGTGGTTTCATCATGCAGTTATAACCTCTAACTTTAATGTGCCATTTCTATTTTATTTAACCATTGATGTAACTTAGTGATATTTAAAAAAAAAAGTTTAAATAAAAAACAGTTAATTCAGAAATCACTAAATTAAGCACATTTTACAGTGCTGTTAACTGTAGTCTTCTTTACCAAGAAATACTATTAAAATCTCCCCCAGGACAGTTCAATTCTTTATAATATAATTTAATATGAAAATAATTAAGCGGTTACACTGAGATGGTTCTTAATGTGTTTTTGTACAGTCATTTATTGGCGACAGGCAGCATTAAACCATCTATATTAAATGTTTGTTTATTGCTTATGAATTTCCAAGATTTTCTATATCAGGGGTTTTCAAACGTTTTAATGGCAAGGATCAATTCTTTATTTTGCTTACACTATATTACAATTATAATAGCCTATAATATGAAAACTAATGGTATTTATAGTATATTGTATCAGTTTAAATGCTTCAATTTGTTTAAAAAAAAACTAAATAGTAATTAAATAGATCTAATAGCTAAATATGTTCAAGGGAACATGTGAACTCTTTTATAGTTAAACATCACTGAACCCTAAACTGATGTGTGTTACTTTGGTGTTTAGAGTTTGCACGCTACACTTGTGGTTGGTGTAACTGTAAATGTCTGTTTTGTTACTGTGCTGTGTCCATCGTCTGTTATTGGACCGCAAACACGACTCACTGCTGCGTGCTCTGCTCACACGTGACATCAGCCTCTTTCTATGCAACCTGTAAACCGCATCCACCGGTTCTAACACGATAGTGATACTAACTCTATAGCGGTAGAACAGAGCACTGCAATTATTTCTCATTTAAACTACTATCAAATGTATTTCTCCCCATATTTCGTGTCTGTCTATCGTCTGCGCGGCATTTTATTCTTTCTGCGCGGCCGCGCACGTGCGCAGTTTAGAGGGAACATTGGTTACAACCATCCCCACACTTTACCTTTGTTTTACTTTCACTTTCTTTATGGATGTTTAGTTTGCTTGTCTTTGTTCCAATGTTATCGCCATCATTAGTTGTAGGCTACTAAGTATGTTTCTAATTAGAGCACACCTGGGGTCAGTTGCATAAACATAGCCGCTAAGTTAAGACTGTGTCTTAGTCTGACCAACTAACAATTAGATAGTGCTAATCAGTCTTGCTTTTCGCATTCAAATTAGACCAATCTACCTTTTTTATGTAACAGATTTAAAAAAAAAAAAAAAAGTTATGATCAGTCTTGAAGAAAAAAATGAGATGACTAGTAAGACTAGTCCAAGTAGTTTAACTGCCACAGGTGTTGCTTATGTAGATATTGAGCCTTCTGTTGTTATTTTATTAAAGATTATTATGTAAAGACTATTTGATGTACAACTATACTATAGCCTACTATTCTACAGTCTACTTTTAGTAACCGTCAAAGTAAAGTCTTGAGTTTAGGACTTTTTTGCTATTAATTTTATTCTGCATGTATACTGTCGAAAGGTATAGGCTATAAACTTCATGATGCTTTAGTTCCTCCTGCTCTGGATCAAATCCGAATCCCAGCTTGTTCAGTCTGGTCACATAATCATCTTTTGCTGTTAATTACAGTAAGACTCCACCATGTACACGATAAACATTCATGATAAACAGTCTGTCTTGGTATACAGTTCTGGGTGGGAAAAATCTTTATAATAATTACTGGTAAGGCTTTATGTTAAAGTTCCATTAGTTAACTAGAATTGTTGAGAAGAGAGATAACAATGAAAAACGTTTTTTTGGAAAAAGTAAATTTTCATTTCAACATTTACTAATACATTATTAAATCTGTTTATTTAATGGACCTGAGCTAACATGAACAATGAACAATTGGATTTTTATCTAACATTACCAAAGATTAAAATAAGTACTGTAACAATGTTACAGTATAAATTTGTTGATGTTAGTGAATAGGACCTTATTGTAAGATATTACCATTTTTTTTTTATTAATTTAATGGGGGGGGGGGGGGGGGGGGGTTATATTTCATTTAGAATGCAATGATCATGCTATAATTATATAATATCCTTTATTCATCTGTGCAGAGCTGAAACTTTCTGCACTCTCCATGTGCAGTGGGAGAAAGACAAATATGCTGTAATTAAAATGGACGAAACTGGCAAAAGCTCAAGCCAAGAGTTCACAATGACCCCTATACATTCTTAACTCTCACACAAATAAACAAATGCTTTATAAATGTCAGGTATCTGCTGTATTTTGCTCTAATACTTATTTTCATGTCTTGAATTTACTTTATTTTACAATAAATTTCTATTGTAAAAATACAGACAGTCATTATGTAACCGCATTATGTATGCTTTGTAATGCTGTTGAAAACTGGCCTATCCATCCATTTTTATAAAAGCAAAAAGATTACTTGGTCTTACTGCAGAATTTGTAAACATTGCATCGTTGAAAAAGTATATTTTTCACAGCTAAATGTGCTTTTGCACAAATGCAGTTTTGCAGTCCATGGTTACTACCCTTCTCCCCCTGCTGCTTATAGAAAATTCCCTCATTGTACTCACAGTTTTCCTGAGACACTAGATGATGACAAAATCACAAATAAGAAAATATTGCAAAAAGAAAAAGAAAGAAAATGTGCTCACTTCGTTTTATGCGTTTTTCCCCTGCTTGGGCTGTTGGCACTCAGGCTGACCATGGAAACACAGGGGTGGGTGGAGAAATAAAAGAGAGAGAGAGAGAGAGAGAGAGAGAGAGAGAGAGAGAGAGAGAGAGAGAGAGAGAGAGAGAGAGAGAGAGAGAGAGAGAGAGAGAGAGAGAGAGAGAGAGAGAGAGAGAGAGAGAGAGAGAGAGAGAGAGAGAGAGAGAGAGAGAGAGAGAGAGAGAGAGAGAGAGAGAGAGAGAGAGAGAGAGAGATGGTGGGAGGTATTGAGTTTAGTAGGGATTTGAAACTGTGAGAGACTGTGCAAGTAAACAATCTGAGACAAGCATGTGACTTTACTGTTCACTGGGACGTCAGTGCTGAAGTTTAACTCTTAGTATATCCAAAACTCTGTGACTGTTTTGTTGGGGTTTTTTATACACATTTTTGGCAGTTTTTCTCACATTTTGTTTTTATCCCCTAAAGACTTGTTTTTGAATCCATAGTTATATTTATTTTTGATTACAGTTCTTGGAACCAAACTTTCAGAAAACAGAGGAAATGGAAGATTTTCTGAAGAAAACACCAGAAGGGGTGGGGGGTCAGGGGGTGAGGGGAGAGAGGCGGGGAGTTTATCTGGCTCATGTCCAGTCCTGATCTGGGTTTAGCCCAATGCAACCTGAACTAAAGTCTGCCTCAGAAGTCTGGCAGTGAGCTTGCGTGTGGGATATATTTCACTGCTCAAGCAGTGAAAGATGGAGAAAGATATCAGAGAAATATTGAGGTGTACATAGGGTCGACAAACCTTCTGGGAAATATCCATCTGCTCCAACACATGCCTTCCATCCCTCAGCACAAATAAAGATTTATCTAGAGAAAGATGTTATTCAGACAATCAAATATGGTAAAATGGTACTTTCTTCAAATTTTCTATTATCAGTTCAGTTCTCTCCTCTGCTTTTGTAACGATCACCAGCTGGAGTGCCCTTGAGAGCCACCAGAGGGCACTCCACACATAAGACTATATTCACTCACTAACTACATTTCCCATAACTCACTGCCCGGACTCATCATCACTGATCACTGATCACATTCACCTGTACCTCATTTTCTGATTGCATTTCACCGGTGTCTCACCATCCTGTTATTCCCTGTCTATTTATACCTTGGTCATTCACTCACCGCTAAGTCTTGTTTAAGTGTTAAACTGCAATTCTGAGCATTCCCCTGGTTTTCTTGTCTCCTGGTTTTCTTGTTTTGGATTTCTTGCCCTGTTCCCTGGATTACTCTCTTGCCTCTGGTCCCTTCCTGTTTTGTTTGTTTGTTTGTTTCTTTGTTTGGACTGCCTGTCTGTGTATGACCCTTGCCTGTACTTTGGATTACGCCTCTGGATTGCCCTCAAATAAAGCTGCATTTGGATTCTCAACCCTTCTGTCTCAGAGCAGTTCGTAACAGAAGACTTCGCCGCTATGGATCCAGCAGCCGTCATCCTTGTTCGACTACGCCAAGGAACTCACTCACTCGAGGACCACATCTGAGACTTTCTGAATATCTCAAACACCACCAACCTCCCAGACTTTATGTTGATTGACTTTTTTTGCTATTGGCTCAACCAACAATTACAAACCAAACTGATCCGTGATGGTCATCGAGGGTCCTTGGGTGAGTTCCTTGACTATGCCCTTCAGGTGAGCGGCTCTACATTTACTGTGGGTGTCGTGGAGGAAGGTGATATCTATGCAGTTCACGCCATGTCACCGTCTGCACTTCACGCCAGTCCAGCCGACCCTGCAATTCACGCCAGTCCAGCCGAGCCCGCACTTCACGCCAAAACTGCCGAAGCCAAGGCAGTATGCGTCATGCCCGCCGCCCCTGAGACTGAGAGCGTCATGCCCGCCGCGCCTGAGACAGCAAGCGACATGCCCGCCAAGCTAGAACCTTCACCGCTGGTCTCGTCCAGTTCAGAGCCCTCTTCATCGCTGGTCCTGTCCAGCTCAGAGCCCTCTTCATCGTTGGTACTGTCCAGTTCAGAGCCCTCTTCATCGCTGGTCTCGACCAGTTCAAAGCCCTCTTCGCCGCTGGTCCTACCCAGCTCAAAGCCCTCGCCGCCGCTGGTCCCGTCAAGCTCAGAGACGCTTCACTTCCTGCCTGCCGATCCAGAGCCAGAGCTTCACGTCACTTCTGCCGATCCAGAGACAGAGCTTCACGTCACTTCTGCCCGTCAAGACTCTCGTCCCGCCGAGCCTGAATCTGTTCCTCTTCCTCTTCCCGTGTCTGTGTCTTCGGACAAGATGGCCGACTCCACGCCTGTGTCTCTTGACAAGATGGCCTCCGGCGAGCCAGTGTCTCCGTACAAGATGGCCGCCGCCGAGCCAGTGTCTCCGTACAAGATGGCCGCCGCCGAGCCAGTGTCTCCGTACAAGATGGCCGCCGCCGAGCCAGTGTCTCCGTACAAGATGGCCGCCGCCGAGCCAGTGTCTTCGTACAAGATGGTCTCCGCCGAACCAGTGTCTTTGTACAAGATGGTCTTCGCCGAACCAGTGTCCCAGTACAAGATGGTCTTCGCGGAGCCGGTGTCTGTTCCTGTTCCTGAGCCGGTGTCTGTTCCTGTTCCTGAGCCGGTGTCTGTTCCTGTTTCTGAGCCGGTGTCTGTTCCTGTTCCTGAGCCGGTGTCTGTTCCTGTTCCTGACGCGGTGTCTGTTCCTGTTCCTGAGCCGGTGTCTGTTCCTGTTCCTGAGCCGGTGTCTGTTCCTGTTTCTGAGCCGGTGTCTGTTTCTGAGCCGGTGTCTGTTTCTGAGCCGGTGTCTGTTCCTGAGCCGGTGTCTGTTCCTGACACGGTGTCTGTTCCTGACACGGTGTCTGTTCCTGTTTCTGAGCCGGTGTCTGTTCCTGAGCCGGTGTCTGTTCCTGTTTCTGAGCCGGTGTCTGTTCCTGAGCCGGTGTCTGTTCCTGAGCCGGTGTCTGTTCCTGACACGGTGTCTGTTCCTGTTTCTGAGCCGGTGTCTGTTCCTGAGCCGGTGTCTGTTCCTGAGCCGGTGTCTGTTCCTGTTTCTGAGCCGGTGTCTGTTCCTGAGCCGGTGTCTGTTCCTGAGCCGGTGTCTGTTCCTGACACGGTGTCTGTTCCTGTTTCTGAGCCGGTGTCTGTTCCTGAGCCGGTGTCTGTTCCTGTTCCTGACACGGTGTCTGTTCCTGAGCCGGTGTCTGTTCCTGAGCCGGTTCCTGTTCCTGAGCCGGTGTCTGTTCCTGTTCCTGAGCCGGTGTCTGTTCCTGTTCCTGACACGGTGTCTGTTCCTGAGCCGGTGTCTGTTCCTGTTTCTGAGCCGGTGTCTGTTCCTGTTCCTGACACGGTGTCTGTTCCTGAGCCGGTGTCTGTTCCTGTTTCTGAGCCGGCGTCTGTTCCTGTGCCATGGTCTCCTCCCTGGCCGCCTGAAGGGTCGTCTCCGCCCTGGTCGCCTGCACAGCCTGATCCGCCCTGGTCGCCTGCACAGCCTGATCCGCCGTGGCCTCCCAGCTTGCCGCAGTCTCCAGGTCGTTATCCGCTCCATGGGCCTGGCCCTCCATCCCGCCCCCGGGTCCGCCTCCGCTCCTCCTCCCTCCGTGACAGTTTTAGGAGCGTCTGGAATCCGCTCCTTAAAGGGGGGGCTATGTAACGATCACCAGCTGGAGTGCCCTTGAGAGCCACCAGAGGGCACTCCACACATAAGACTATATTCACTCACTAACTACATTTCCCATAACTCACTGCCCGGACTCATCATCACTTATCACTGATCACATTCACCTGTACCTCATTTACTGATTGCATTTCACGGTGTCTCACCATCCTGTTATTCCCTGTCTATTTATACCTTGGTCATTCACTCACCGCTAAGTCTTGTTTAAGTGTTAAACTGCAATTCTGAGCATTCCCCTGGTTTTCTTGTCTCCTGGTTTTCTTGTCTTTTGGATTTCTTGCCCTGTTCCCTGGATTACTCTCTTGCCTCTGGTCCCTGCCTGTTTTGTTTGTTCCTTTGTTTGGACTGCCTGTCTGTGTATGACCCCTGCCTGTACTTTGGATTACGCCTCTGGATTGCCCTCAAATAAAGCTGCATTTGGATTCTCAACCCTTCTGACTCAGAGCAGTTCGTAACAGCTTTACTGTAATTTATAAGTGTTTTAGAAAAGTGAGAATTTGTCAACAATAACTGCAGGTGTCCTGCTCTTCTGCTTTATGCAACAGCTCAGTGCTTTGAAGGAATGTTAAATACAATTTAATCTCTATCAACATCATATTTCACACACACACCTGGTTTGCTATCTTTGTGGGGGCTCTCCATAGACATAATGGTTTTTATATTGTACAAACTGTATATTCTATTCCCTTACACTAACCCTACCCTGAAACCTACTCATCACAGTTTTTTGAATGTCAAAAACACACAGTTTAGTTTTTTTTATTTTTAAGCCATTTGGTTAACGAGGACACAGGAAGTGTCCTCATAAACCCTTTTTTTTAACGTTGTAATACCCATGTCATTATACACATTTGTGTAATCATAAACCACATATACTTGTACACACACACACACACACACACACACACACACACACACACACACACACACACACACACACACACACACACACACACACACACACACACACACACACACACACACACACACACACACACACACACGTACATGTTTTATGGGGACTTTCCATAGACATAAATTATGTTTACATTTTCAAAAAACATAATTTAGTATGATTTATAAGCTGTTGGCATCATTTAAAATTTGAGAAGTTCACATTTAATTCTAAAAATACAAATTGAGCTAAAATATGTAATATGTAAACTACTTTTTACACACACACAAAAAAAATTAATCACATTGTTGACCACAAGAATATCCCAACGTAATATCAGCAGAATGTCACCGATGATATTGATAGAGCTTAAGTTATATTTAAACTGGAATATTTGTTTAACAGTGTTTGTAGACACACTAATATACTCTTCATAACCACGTGTTAATAAAAAAAAACCCTGAAGCGCAACCTATATTTACGCTTGAACTCTTGACCTGAAATGACCTGCTCAGTGCTTATCTTTTAAGCATTTGTGTAAACAACTGAATTTGACCTGTTTTCATTGGCCATTCAAGCATGCTGAAACAGAGCTACCATGTGTAGATGACAACATCTTGAATATGGGCTGTCACTGTCACTTTTTAACTCAAACCAACGACAAAAAGTTTGGACAGTTCTCTTTGGATGAAACTCAAACTAAAGCTGTCGCACCAGTTCCAGACTGTAAACAAGGCATTTCACTGGTCGTGTTCCAGTGATGAAATTAAAGAGAACAGGTCATTAAGGTAAGCTCTGCTCATTTGTGTGATTGTGAAAACCTTCAGAAGCCTCTAGATGGCAGCAGTTAAGCCTCACATGATGCCAACTGCAGGTCTTGCAGTTTATACAGGACGAGGACAGGAGGCAACAGCGAGTCTGACTGAACATGTCTTCAAGTGTGACAAACAAATAAGGAGTATCTTTTATCTAAGATAGGCTTTTTGTTTGTTGCAATGTGAATACACAAAGGCTTGTTTGCTTTGAAGACTGGAAAAAAGGACAACATCACAAATTGTACTAGTTCCTGTCATGACATCAATTTGTTGGCCAACCTGGACCTATTCAAGCTTGAGGTATTACTGTTTACTTTGTGTGGTAGCCTAATGTTAACCACACAGACCTTATTTCATTCGCAAATCAAAACTACTACTCTAAAAACCCATATGAAATTCCTTAGAGAATCTATGGCTGGAAAATGAAAACATTTTGTGAATAAAATTGCCATTTAGCCTACCATTAAAAAGCCCTAAACACTTCTCCTCTTACTCCTCTTTCCGTTTATCAACAATTATAAAACACTTTCAATCATTTAACAACTTCTAAAGTTTAAACTTATATCAAACAGCATGCAAACCTATAAGTAAATGCCATATTTAGGTTATTTCTTTTAGTGAATTGATACACTCCAGCTTTTTTTGTCATTACACTAAAATATCTGTTTGAATGCTGGAGAGGGTGGAGGGAAATAGTTCTTGTCTTTCACTACTATTTGCAAAAGTATGCCTACATACTTTTTAAGTTTATAAAATAAATCGATGATCATGATAGTAAGTCATTAATCAGTGCTGCACTACGGATCTTTTGCCTCATCGCCATCTGTGTTTGAAAAATAATTATTTGAACATTCAATAATGTATCTTCTAGAGCACTTTAAGTAAAACATTTATTTTTTATTTTTTTCAATTGAAAGCCTCACTATTTCAAGATCAATCCACCCCTCCCTAGTGATATATGTGTGTTAATGAGTATTAAGGTGGTGACTGTATTTTTAGGGTCCATTGATTCTCGGGTGTTGACCGTGACATCAACAGCTGGCAGAACAAAGCAGAGGGCCGGATCGGGCACCACTGGCTGTGCTCCCTCAATTCCACCCGGTCCCCTCCTACCAAGAGTGGCACGTGTCCCTGCCCACCCCCACCTAAACATAGCTTAAAACGAGAGAACACATCCCCCCTGCTATTGTCGTTAAACCCACTGTTATCTCCTAGTCCCCTTCCTCCAGCTCAGTCCTATTATATGCTCAGATTTAGCATTTTTTGCTCTCTAGAGGAAACTCGTATGCCATTTGTCTTCACCCTACCCATCTCAAGCTTTTTGCATTGTCTTGTTCCTTCACAACAAAAAGCCAAAGATGAAGATTGAAGGAGAAATTACCCTCTTGACCATTAGCGTGAAGTCAGTCTGGTCAATGCCATTTGTCTATGTCCACATCCAAACAGATGAAACTCGCTAACAGTTTATCTGCAAAAAATGCATGTCAGTTATTTCCTAAATCAGGAAGCACACACACACACGCAAATAATTTTGAACAAGTCATTTAATTAACAATAAATAAATTAAAGCATGTACAAAATATAAAATGAGGTTTAACTACAGTGCTTGTGTTTGACGTTAATTTACATGTTTTTATATATTTTAAAACAACTTTATTCAAATTTGTAGCAGATAATTTTGTGGAAATTATATAATGTATGTAACTCAGTGTTTATATTTGCGTGTGTGTGTGTGTGTGTGTGTGCGTGTGCGCAAATAAACACTAAGTTACATACATTAAAGCCAAAAATTGAATCGCTCTTCTGCCTTATTTTAACTGCAAAATGACCACAGACTTCACCATGCCGATAGATGGACCTAGCAATGAGATATTTCTGTCACTGAAGTGAAATTTAAAGAGATGCTTCATTACTTTCTGTGTGTGGTTCATTCAGCCTTGAAGGGAAATGCCTTCTCATGCCAAAATCTGCAAGAGCACTACTTTAGTGATAATATATAATTCACTCTCTTGACTCCAACGCCTGGGAGGCCATGAATATGAGGGTGAACCTGACAAACCCTGCCATCAAAATATGCCCAAGGGCGGATGCCATGTATAAAATGCCAGCTTTGACCTAGACCTTCTTCTGCCAGTGTCCTGGTTTACTGAGCCACCTCTCTCACTGTTGCTTTCCTTCTTCCTTTCACATCCAACCTACTTTGCATTATGGCACCATAAGACAGTCTTTTCCTTTCAGACCCCCAGGGCATGCTGGGTAAATGGGTCATTCTCCCACCGCCTTTCGTTAGAAGTGTGGCTGCTCTTTTTGCCGCTCATTTCATGTGGTTACAGCTTTGTGTTTGATCTGGACCCTCTTGTCCTCTGGCTCTTGTTCAATGATGTTATGCTTCTGAATAGTGCACATGATGTCAGATGATGCACTCCATGATGGCCCTGATAGATGATGGGACAATGACCTGCATTACACACCAATTAGAGCTTCTCACTGTTTATTTTCTCTATTCAAACTAGCACTGCCAAACGTTTGATGATAATAATGGTGTTCAGTTTTATTATCGTGACAGGATTATTAGGCTGAGCTAACTTGCTTAGAGTTTTCCATATTATCTGTTGGCAGGAGATGTAATGAGGCAAATGAGGTTAAGCATTTTGCTTCAGGGTGTAACATTAGCGCCCTTCCCCCTAAAGAGACACTGTGAACATAAGCAACAAGTTCAACATCATACCAAAGAGATTTCATTCATGCATATTCAAATCATTTCCACATCATCTTAAAAAATCCTTGTCCTGTGCACTAAACATTCATTTAAAGGCAAGATGAGATAACTTTCTGAAGCATATATGATGGTTTTTCCTCCACATTTCAGAAAAACATGCCTGTCCTTGTTATTTTTGTATAGAAATCAAAATGTCTGATTTTTGAGTGAATCATTTGAGTCAACTCTTTTCTATAAACCAGTTGAACCGGTTCACAGTTCTTACTGATTCGTTTTGGTGAATTTGTACGTTTTTGTATCTGTTTATGCCACAGTGATGGTTATATTTAGGTGTAGACCTTCAAGCGGTTTTCCCTAAAAATCTGACATTTTCATACGATTCACATTGAATTCATACAAAACCACCACCTCGTAAAATAGTTTTTGTCCTGTGAATTCAACTGATCCAGTAGAAATTAAAGGTATGGTAGGCAATTTTGGAGAGGCTAGCAATATCAAGCTAGCTTTGAAAGTATAAGATCCCACCCTCTCTTCAGAGCGTTTCCAAAGCCACGCCTCCTTCAAAACACATGAACACACAGCAGAGTCTGGAAAGCATCACGAGATGAGAGAGAGTGTTAAATTACATTAATAATATTGAATGTAAACTACTTAAAGACCACTTACTTGTACCACCTGCTGCAGATTAATTTCGGTGTTGATAGTGTTGACACAGAAATGCACAAATTCAAGTCTGAGAGCATGAACAGCTCCGGGTTGCCATCTCGTAATTACAGTTATGACATGGCGTGAACCCAGCATAAGCTCATTGTTTTGGTTCAAGTGGACCTGTAAAAGGTTGACTCATTGACTTTTGTATACAACTCTGCATAGTCTTATACGGAGGTATGGAAATACACATGTTGACAGACAGGTTGGACATGATTACAATGATTGAACGAACATTTTTTGGTCCTAAATGTTTTAACCAATATAACAAAAATTGCCTGCCGTACATTTAACAATTCACTGATTCATGATCCGGGTACAGAGTGTTTAAAGTAAACAAATCACAGAATCGTCTAACCAATAACCACATAATAGGACCCTCAGAGGTCAAGTGCGCCAGCTAGCTCATAAGTCAAATCAAATCAAATCAAATCAAATCAAATCAAATCAAATCACTTTATTGTCACACAACCATATGCACAAGTGCAACAGTAGGTGAAATTCTTAGGTGCAGTTCCGAGCAACATAGTAGTCATGACATGACATGTACAACATTTAAGCAACAACAGATTACACATCTGATGCGCACACAATTACTCACAGCACAGTATACACTACAATAAACAATAAATAATTTACACAATGTGAGTGTAGTTCTCACAGCTTTAAACAATATACACATACTTACAATATACATATACTTTAAACAATATACATTACGCTATAATAATAATAATAATAATAATATACAATGTATAGTATAAAATATTATTCACAGATTGAAAAATTTAAATCCAAAGTGCAATAGATGCTGTATGATAAATAAATGTGTATATAATGTGTGTGTATCTACAGTGGGTTGTGCTGAGTGATATTCTGTCAGTGTGTGTTATGATACTGATGGATCAAGAGTTAAGGAGTCTAATTGCTTGTGGGAAGAAGCTGTTCTGGAGTCGGCTGGTGCGTGTTCTGATGCTACGGTACCGTCTGCCTGATGGCAGCAGTGAGAGCAGCCCATGGTTCGGGTGGCTAGAGTCTCTGATGATCCTCTGAGCTCTCTTCACACACCGCCTGGCGTAAATGTCCTGGAGGGAGGGAAGCTCACCTCCGATGATGCAGCTGGCCGTGCGCACTACCCTTTGCAGGGCCTTGCGGCTGCGGGCGGTACTGTTGCCGTACCAGGTGGTGATGCAGCCAGTCAGCAGGCTCTCTATGGTGCAGGTGTAGAAGCGTGTGAGGATGTGGCGGTTCATTCCAAACCTCCTCAGCCGTCGCAGGAAGAAAAGGCGCTGATGAGCCTTCTTCACAACGGCCTCGGAGTGGACGGACCATGAGAGTTCCTCTGTGATGTGGACACCGAGGAACTTGAAGCTGCTGACTCTCTCCACCGGTGCTCCATCGATGGTGATGGGGCGGTGTTCTCTCTCATTCCTCCTGAAGTCGACCACCAGCTACTTGGTCTTGCTGACGTTGAGGGAGAGGTTGTGCTCCTGACACCACCGTGTCAGAGTGTGCACCTCCTCTCTGTAGGCCGTTTCATCATTGTCGGTGATTAGACCTACCACCGTCGTATCGTCAGCAAACTTGATGGTGGTGTTGGAGCTGTGGGTTGCCACACAGTCATGTGTGTACAGGGAGTACAGGAGTGGGCTGAGAACGCAGCCCTGAGGGGCTCCAGTGTTGAGAGTCAGTGATGAGGAGATGTTACTGCCCATTCTGACCACCTGGCGTCTGTTTGACAGGAAGTCCAGGATCCAGCTGCATAACAAGCTGTTTAAGCCTAGAGCCCGGAGTTTAATGTCAAGTATGGAGGGCACAATGGTGTTGAATGCTGAGCTGTAGTCCACAAACAGCATTCTCACATATGTGTTCCTCTTTTCCAGGTGGGAGAGAGCAGTGTGTATAGTGGATGAAATGGCATCATCAGTGGAGCGGTTTGTGCGGTATGCAAACTGCAGTGGGTCCAGTGAGGGGGGGAGAACAGAGCAGATGTGGTTTCTGACTAGTCTCTCAAAGCATTTGCTGATGATGGGGGTCAGAGCAACAGGACGCCAGTCGTTTAAGCAGGTGGTTTTTGACTGCTTAGGTACAGGAACAATAGTGGACGTTTTAAAGCATGTGGGGACCACAGACAGGGAGAGGGACAGGTTAAAGATGTCCGTGAAAACTCCAGCCAGTTGGTGCGCGCACGCTCTGATCACGCGGCCGGGAATGCCGTCTGGACCCGCGGCTTTACGGACGTTCACCCGCCGGAAGGATCGGGTTACATCCGCTACAGATACGGAGAGTGCACTAACCTCTGTATCTTCAGCCGCGAGCTCTCTCTCCGCGAGGGCGGTGTTAGTTCCCTCAAAGCGAGCATAAAAGGTGTTGAGCTCGTCCGGGAGAGAGGCAGCGGTGTTCACGGTGGAGTTTGTGTTCCCTTTATAGTCCGTGATGGTGTTAATTCCCCTCCACATGCTTCTGGAGTCGGTGGTGTTGAACTGTCCTTCAATCTTGTCCCTGTACTGGCGTTTTGCTGCTCTGATGGTTTTCCGGAGGGCATAACTTGCTTGTTTATGCTCCTCCGCATTACCGGAGTTAAAAGTGAAGGTCCGCGCATTGAGTGCCGCGCGAACATCCCCATTTAGCCACGGCTTCTGGTTAGGGTACAGCCGAATTGTTTTGGTCGGAACAACGTCTTCTACGCACTTACTGATGAAACACGTTACGCTATCAGCGTAAACCTCGATGTCGTCATCAGAGGCCGACCGGAACATCTCCCAGTCCGCGTGATCAAAACAGTCCTGTAGCATAGAGTCCGATTGGTCCGACCAGCACTGGATGGTTCTGAGGGCGGGTGCTTCCTGTTTGAGTCTTTGCCTGTATGCGGGCAAAAGGAGGATGGAAGCGTGATCCGATTTGCCAAATGGTGGGCGCGGGAGGGACTTGTAACAATCCTTGAAGGGAGAGTAACAGTGATCTAAGACGCGGTTCCCTCGCGTGTTGAAGTTAACATGTTGGTGGTATTTAGGTGCGATGCGCTTGAAGTTGGCTTTGTTAAAGTCCCCGGTCACAATAAACGCAGCCTCAGGATGTCATAACAATGTCAGACTGAGATATAGACCTTTTTGTATTTTGAGCAGGAATATTTATAATATAAAATAGCAAAAAGTCCAGTGATTGCAGAAATTAGATAGCAATATCAAGCTAGCTTTGAAAGTATACGATCTCACCCTCTCTTCAGGTCTCTCCAAAGCCACGCCTCCTTCAAAACACATGAACACACACAGCAGAGTCTGGAAAGCATCACGAGATGAGAGAGTGTTAAATTACATTAATAATATTGAATGTCACTAAAAGTTGTTATTTCCAAATTTGTTGATGTGTGCTAAATTATCATGGTCCAACATGATCACATCATTTCATCATATCTGCAAAAGCAAAACATTATGAAAATTGTACCTACATGTACTTACATTTACGAATTTGGCTTAAGCTTTTATCCAAAGCATAATTTTCGAATAATCAAATACTATGATTTTGTTGTTGCAAGCACTTTGCGCTACTACTTGAGCTGCAGGAAATATAAATGCTAAGATATGATGTGTTATTTGTGAACATTGAATTAAATGTCATTGTCTGAGTTCTAGGGAAGAAAGAGACGTTGGTCCTCTTGAGTCACCATTTTGTTTTCATCTGAATTTTTATGAGGAGCTTAAGTGGAATGGATATCCTGGAAAGTACTGCTCAGTGTGTAAGTGTTTTCTTGCCATTATTTGTGGGTGGAGAAGGAAATATTTTTTTTTTCCTTTTCAAGTGTATGTACATGCAAAAGCTCTACAAGAGGGAAAACCGTGGCTTTTCCTCCGAACTGAGTATGAAAGAGTAGGAGTAGATGGTAGATTTATATACTATTGTTAAGTATTACCAACGTTATGTGTAACTGTAAAGTATTAACAATTTTACTTACATTTAAGCGGATATCAGGAAAAAAAATAAAACCAAAAACCAAAATAACAAAAAATATTTCCCTTTAAGGATTTGTAAGTGCTGCTGCAGTTTCACAGTTTACTGCAGTATTGCCGAAGTTATGACATACAGATTAGCTGTATTAGAAACATGATCTCATGAGTAGAGATGGTGGTCCAGTGGGTTAAACCATGGAACTGACACGCAGAAGGTTGCTGGTTCGATCCCCTTGAGCAAGGCACTTTACTCCATGTTGCTCCAGGGGGATTGTCCCTGTAATAAGGGCACTGTAAGTCGCTTTGGATAAAAGCGTCTGCCAAATGCATAAATTAAATGAAAATGAGTATTCTTTTGTTTTCTACGTAATTTTAACATTTACTTACATTTGCATAGACAACAAAAACATACAATACTGACAGCATCTAAAATGTAAATTATTTACGTATGAGCATTTATAGAAGTACACGTTTACAAATCCTTTTTTATCTACAGAATTCATGCAGTTAATCGGTTGATATATAGTACTAATTGACTAATTGAGATTGTTTTCATATGCATTTGTTTAACACAGTTGGATCATATACTTCATTGAAAATGATAACATTTCATTCTGTTCTGGGTAACTTCTGGTGCTAACTTGTTTCAAAGCATTACTGTTAAGCAGGTCTACACTTTAAAACCTTAAACTGAATAACATTTCTGTAAATGTTTAACTATATTATTTGTAATATGTATTAATATTACATAAAAGAAAGTTCTTGTATTTTGTAAGTGCGGATAGAATACTTCCAATAGAGATGATCAATCCTCACACAAAATACTGATACTGAATATTAAAGTAGGTTACACTTTATTTTAAGGTGACGTACTGACTACTGAGTATTAATTAACTACATGTTCTATAGAGTTATGTCTCGGGTTATAGTTTGGTTTAAGGTTAATTACTTGTAATTGAATCATTTTTAACCCTTTGAGTAGTAGTTCGAGTAGACCCAACTCAAATTGAACTAATTAGTTCAATCAAATTAACTTTTATGAGTACTTAGAACTTCCTTCTTTTTTCCCCACAAAACTGACACTTTTTAAGTCATCTAAATTGTTTTGAGTTTTATGAAGTTTTTTCTTTAAATTTTGACAGACTTAAATTTATCTGAAACTGGGCTGGGATTTCTATTTCCCAGCATGCTTTGCAATGACGCTCAAAAGGGACAGTAAATGCCAAAATTAAGTGTTATATTATGTTTTTGGTGGGAGATTAATGTTAAGGTGGAGATTTTTTTTATGCCCGTTTAGAAGAGTTTCTGTTATGTTGTTTTTTTGTAGGGTTAACATTATGGTAATGAGTGGAGCATTATCAATGGCCCTTACCAATTTGCTGCCCTATAGGCAAGATTTTACTCGGTGCCCCTTGTATCAATGTTTAGCACTACATGTTATCAGTCTAAGTTGTGGAAACATTTTATATTGCTGTACTCTTTCAGCAAGTGCTATGCTATGCTAATGCCACCAAAGCACCAATTGTAACCAATTAGCAAGATAGTATTTATTGAATTAGCTAGTTAAAGCTAGCCAAGTTTTCACTACTAAAAATATTTAAGTTGAGACTACATGATAGTTAAAGGTCCCGTTCTTCGTGTTTTTTTGAAGCTTTGATTGTGTTTACAGTGTGCAATATAACATGTGTTCATGTTTCGCGTGTTAAAAAAAAACAGTATTTTTAACACAATTTACTTATCTGTATACCGCTGTTTTCACTGTCCTGAAAACGGCTGATGAGGTCATTTATTCTATGAAGTCCCTCCTTCAGAAATACGTAACGAGTTCTGATTGTGCCAGCGGTTCCCGTGTTGTGATTTGATAGCAGCTTAGCGAACGTGGCACGGTCCTGTGTTGTGATTCGACAGCAGCTTAGCGCACGTGGAAAGGTCACGCCTCTTAACGGGAGATATATATGCGCTTAATGATCTCTACAGCGTCCCTGGGAAAGCCAAACAAAGGTGATTTGACTCCGGAATGAAAATAACAGCGTCTCGACGACATGGCAACAAACACAGTCAAACGCAACAATTCCTTTTCTCCACGCGACACGTCCTCTTCTCCACGTGGGACAGCAACAAGACCACGCCCCCTTTTTTCACGTATTCTTGTGGGCGGAGGTTAGTCTGTTCTACTGTTCTACTGACGTCATTTATGAAGGAAGTACCAGGATGTAGTCCAAGCCAGCCGTTCGCTGTAGGCTTTGAAAGGGAACTTCTGTTAAATAAAATATCTCGCTTGGCATTGAACTTTGAGCTTTATAATTTTACAGGTATTATTTATGCTCTAACAGCAACATTACACACTAACTAAAGTTTGAACAATGGGATCACGAAGAACGGGACCTTTAAATGGATGAATTAGCTTACTCATTTAAAGTTATTTCAAGTTAAGAGCAATTAAAATGTGCGAGTACAAAATACTTACTTAATGCTTACTTAAACTTAAACATTTCTTAACTTAAATTTTTTTTATGTAGGCCTAACTGATTACCTTAATTTTAGTTTTGGCAACTTATTCGGGTTTACAGTGTATAGTAAGTACATGTAGTAGTAACGTGTAACTACATCATCTTAAAATAGTGCTACCTTTAATTAATATTATTATTAAATGCTTTGAAATAAGCTTTGAACAGACTGTAATCAATTCAAGTTGATAGTTGAAGTTCGAGTGATGAAACTGAAAACGGTAAACCAAATATTTTTTTAATGGCTATTAGTCACTTTATCCTCAAAAAGGCCTGTATACATTTATTTCTATTACAGAAAAAGTTGCGATGAATTAGTTACAATTTCTAATCGACCTAAACGGTACTAATATAGAAAGCGTGTAAAACAGAGGGCTGCATTACTGCTGCTTTATGATAAAAGATTATCATAAAGAAACAAGCCAGCCTTTACCACAAACCATTGTAGAAGCAAAACCCTTGTCCTACATCTGCAAGTCTCATCCCTTTTTGCACAGCTTCAGGACAAAAACATTATCCTGCATTCATTATTCATTATGATATTCATATTCATAATTCAACTGAGTGCCTCTGCGTGCAGGGATGCGGTCTCTGAGCATGAACATGTGCCTCGTGTCATTTTGTTGCTTAATAGCTGAAGGATCAGTGGAGTTTGGAAGGATAGAAAGAGTGAGAAGGGAGTGAGGGAAGGAAGTGTATCTGGGATGGAAGGGATAACACCTCCTCCTCAAAGTCTCATGGCTTTGGTGATGAGGTCAGCTCCCCTGGGCTTTGATCTTTGACACAGCAACGAGCGAGTAATGTGTGTGTGTGGGTGTGTTTTAGGGAAAGAAAAAGCTGATTTGGATTCCGTATCCTCATTGTATAATGCGCAGTAGTGTAATATGAACAATTGTGTGTCTGAAGGTTTTATGGCTGATTTCACAGTCAATTTGCCTTAGCATTGACATAAGAAAGCAGCAAATCTTATCTTTATAGTATTCTAGTCTCATATAAACACAGTCATTGGATAAAATCCAGTCATTTTAATTTATTAATTTATTTTCATTTTGTCATGAGGATGCCTTGTTTGGCTTATCTCCTCCCCAGTGCTGCTGCTGTTGTTTAAAAAACTGCCCTGGCAACAAACTGAAAGTACTAAAATTACTAAAAAATAAAACTGAAATAAAAATACATATAAGCTTTAAGTTAATGACAAAAGCACATAACAAAAACATAAACTAAAATTTAAATGAAAACAATGAACGTTTAAAAATATTAATAAATACTAAAATAATTCTGTTCCACCCCTGTTTCCCAACTTTTCCTTGTTATATTACTGAATTTTGATGAAAAATATATGGAAATATATTTTGTCTTTGTTCCTTCTTATATTGTTTGGTTTTTAGATGACGTATTATTTGAATTATTAGAAAAAACGATTGTGTTCTCAGGTTGTGTGTCAATATAGTGTTTCTCTTTTAAAATAATGAACTATAAAACTATATGATAAAAACTCATGTTTAATGACATAATGCTTTCAAGCAATGAAGTAAGTCTCTTTGTCTCATGTTTTTCGTCTTTCTGAAGTCATAAATAAATCCCAACATTAGAATTGCTCAATTTAGTTTGAAATGGAACAATGCAACACATTACTTGTCTAAATTGACCCCTTTTTAAAGATTTTTTTTGGTGCTCTGTGCATATATATGATGATTAGTAGGTGTGTGCACTTGCCTAACTGATGTGCCATATAGAAATGCAGTCTTGACCTTTGACCTGTAGCGTCTAGTCACACTCATCCTCCTTCTCTCCTGGGGCTGTCCATTCAGAGCGAGAAGGACAGCAGCTGCTTGTCTAGATGAAGAAAAGGAAAGAGGATTTGGATTTGGATGGGGTATTTGGGAAAAGATGAAAGGAAGGAATAAAGTAAAATGGTTACTGTATCTTGTAACACAGTCCTCCTGTTGACTATTTGTCTTAACAATAAAATACACGTCTTTACATTCTATAAGGTTTGTTTTTGTTTGTGAAGGCCTATTGTTGTCATCATCATCATCATCATCATCATCATCTTCACCGTTTTCTTCTTCATCCCAAATTTAAACCTGTATGGACAGATGCTACATCTTTGACCCTCCAAGTGACACCATCAAAACATAGACCTTCCACGTGCCACTCTTCCTCTTTCTTCTTCTACATGCACTTATTGTGATTAGTTAACATGAACAATTCTAAAGAGGCAGTGGAGTTTAATACACTCTCAAGGAGCCACATTACGAGACACATGTAGTTCAAGTACTCCCTAAACAACAATAGTGGTTTGGATTTGTTTACACATGTGCAAGCTAGTGTAGAAGATGACACAGCCTTGACTTTGAAAGAACTATTATTTACATTATCTCTATATTTCCTGATAAAGGCTGATGGAGAGTAGATGGTGCATGTGTGCGAGAGTGAATCTTTTTATGCGTGTTAGGGGGTGGGGGTGACCAAACCTGTTTAATTCAGTTTGATTCTCTGCTGCCTGGCATCTGCTGATCCCTCTGTCATAGTCCTGCTGGGTGGACTCGCTCACTAACTCCACTGGGAACAGGAGAACACCAGAGATGGTGGAAATGAGGTGTACTGAGAGAGAACAGAAGTCAAATACATTAGTTAAAGAGATAGTCAATCTCACATTGTTCCACGTATGAGTTTTCTTCTGTGGGACATAAAATAACATACAGTTGTGGTCAGAATTATTGGCACCACTGGTAAATATGATCAAGGATGACTGTAAAAATACATCTGCATTGTTTATCCTTTTGATCTTTCATTCAAAATAGTCTAACCTTTCAAGTAAAATAATTGAAAGTGGGGGGTAAATCACATTATGAAATAAATGCTTTTCTCCAAAACACGTCGGCCATAATTATTGGCACCCTTTTATTAAATACTCTTTGCAACCTACTTTTGCCAAGATAACAGCTCTGAGTTTTCTCCTGATGCCAAGAGATCAGAGACCATTCCTCCATACAGAATCTCTCCAGATCCTTCAGATTCCCAGATCCATGTTACTGCTTCTTCTCTTCAAATCACCCCATTCATTTTCTATAGGGTTCAGGTCAGGAAATTGGGATGGCCATGGCAGAAGCTTCATTTTGTGCTCAGTGACACATTAGTGTGTTGATTTTGATGTTTGTTTTGGATCACTGTCCTGATGGAAGATCCAACCACTGCCCAGATTTCTAGCAGAAGCCGTCAGGTTTAGATTTTTTATCTGTTGGTATTTACTAGAAACCATGATACCATGTATCTGAACAAGATGTCCAGAAAAAAAATAGGCCCACAATATTAAAGATCCAGCAGTATATTTAAACATGGGCATGGGGTACTTTTTATCCCTGTTTGGACCAAACCCATCTGGTGGGTTTGCTGCCAAAAAGCTCTTTTTATAGTTTCATCTGATCATAGACGCTGGTCCGGTTTGAAGTTCCAGTCATGTCTGACAACTGAATATGCTGGAGTTTGTTTTTGGATTTGAGAGGAGGATTTTTCTAGAAACCCTCCCAAAAAACATGTGGTGATGTAGGGGCTGTTTTTTTTAGGCTTTCTGACCCCAAGACTCAACTAATCTCTGCAGTTCTCCATCTGTGATCCTTGGAGAGTCTTTGGCCACTCAAACTCTCCACCTCACTACACACGTCCTCTTCCAGGAAGATCTGTGACATCTTTAGTCTTAATTATTGACCTGATGGTGGAAATGGGGATTTTCAATGCTTTAGCTCTTTCTCTACTGTCACTTTCTATTTTGTGAAGCACAACAATCTTTTGCTGCATGTCAGAACTGTATTCTTTGGTTTTACTCATTGTGATGAATGACTAAGGGAATTTGGCCTTTGCGTTTCTTCATATTTATATAATTCCATGTTCATAGTCGCCCTGGTGTGCTAAAAAATGTAATATTAACTTCTAACTAGATATTTTACTCACAAAAAAATTCTAGGGGTGCCAACAATTGTGGCCAACGTGTTTTAGAGAAAAAACATTTATTTCATTTTACTTCAATAAAAGGATAGATTTTTGCTAATTTTGTAATTAAAGATCAAAAAGAAAACAATGCAGATTAATTTTTACATCTATCTGTGATCATATTTACCAGGGGTGCCAATAATTCTGACCACCATTGAAGAATGTTCACAATATTCATTTCCATACAATGAAAGTGGGACTGTCAAGCTCCAAAATGTGCAAATACACCATAAAAGATAAATTCACATTATCTTAACACACTGACTGAAGCCATACACTCTAAAAAAAAAAAGGTTCTATATGGCACCAAAAATGGTTCTTCGTTGTAATCATAGGGGAACCACTTTTGGTGCTATATAGCACCATATCTTAACATGTTCTGTATATGGTAGTGGTGCTATATAGCACCATAGTTAGCGGTGCTATATAGCACCTTAGTCAAAGAACCGGTGAAGAACCTCTGAAGAACCGCTGAAGAACCACTGAAGCACCAAAATTGGTGCTATATAGCACTTAAAAAGGTTCCCCTATGATTACGAGCCAAGAACCTTTTTTGGTGCCATATAGAACCTTTTTTTTTTTAGAGTGTACCATTTATTTAAATGTGGAAAAGAATGACTGTAAAATGCTACAGTAAAACCTGTTGAATGGCATAGCAGTAAGTTACCTTACCATATACAGTACAATTAAAAAACTTGAAATGGTTAAACGTTGCATTGTTTTATTTTACTGTAAAATAGTAAAATTGTCAAATAGTAAAAATGATTAATTACATATTAGCTATTGTGGGGAAAAAAACAGTTAAAGGACATAAGCTCCGAATCATCATGTGGTTTTCTATTATAACATCTATGTGATGGTGGTTATCAGTACATTTAAAGGAAAAAGCTGATTTTCAAGTCAATTGATATATTAACATTGCAATTTCGAAGATTAGTGAGTAAATAATAACAGCATGTTCATTTTTGAGCTATTGCTTCAAGTATAGTGATTGTGTTTGTGGACTGATAAGACAATGCACTGCTCTTTCTCTTGTAAGCTTTATACTAGACTGTGACCTTATGCTTAGTCAAAACATTTTTCGTATCTCAAATGTCTTTTGCACCAGGCACTTTTCGTTCTTTTAAATCTGTGAAACGATACTCGGTTACTTAACATAACCTCGGTTCTCTCTAGAAGAGGGAACGAGTATTGCGTAAGTTCCTTACGCTACGCTACGGGAAAGTATTCTTTCTTCGAGATTTCTGAAAAACCCAAAATTATCCTTAATTTTGTAACATTGTCAACGCAGTGCGGCAGCCTGGCAGACCATAGCAGGCTATTCCAGCGTGCTATTGGCTGCTCTGCTGGCAACTGCAGCAGCCTATCGGTGAGCCCGCGTGACGTGGCGACCAATGAGGGCGCTTCGCGCCCACCTGGCTTCATTTGCCTACAGGTGGGGCGTGGCCACGTGTATATAAGCAGGGCTCACAGGCTGCATATTCGGTTTTCGTAGTTCTGAAGCATAAAAGCCCGCGGGGCGCACGGCAAGGAACGCAATACTCGTTCCCTCTTCTAGAGAGAACCGAGGTTACGTTAAGTAACCGAGTATCGTTCTCTTACGAGAGGTTCTCTCGTATTGCGTAAGTTCCTTACGCTACGGGAACATATTGTCAACGCCGTGCGCACCTCGCATACAGCATATGTATCCCAGGGAACCGGGGACCATAACACTGCTCGGGCAGGGTGGCCGGTAAGGAAAACGGGCCACCACATATACAGACACTTCATTCGAACTGACGGGTGGTTACGACGGGTGGTTACAACACCCTGTCCCATGAATGAGGGAACGGCACCTGCCGGTCTCCTTCAAATTCACCACACCTTGTCTCATGAATGAGGGAGCGGCAACGCCGGTCGCCTTCAAATTCACAATATCTTGTTATATGAGTGAGGTAACGGCACCGCCGGTCACCTTCAAACTCACAACAGCTCGTCTGGTAAATGAGGGAGCGGCACCGCCGGTCTCCTTCAAATTCACAATGAGCCTAGTACCGAACTTACTACCAGTATGTGAGCTATGTCTGCGCAGAACCACTGGGCAGAACCAACAGCCCTATTGAACTGATAACACTTTCGCCTGTAAGGCAGGAACTTCCAGATTGTAAAATCTCACGAACGTAGACGGGGAGGCCCAGCCTGCCGCCATACAGATATCGTGGATGGAAATCCCTCTGGCCCAAGCCCACGAAGAGGCCATGCCTCTGGTGGAGTGTGCTCTGACACCTAGCGGGCACTGCAGGTGTTTGGAAGCGTATGCAGCTGCAATCGCGTCCACTATCCACCTGGACAGGGTCTGTTTCGAGGAGGCGAGACCTTTAGTGCGCCCGCCAAACGAAACAAATAGCTGCTCAGAACGCCTGAAGGCGGCGGAGCGTGTGACATAAACCCTCAATGCCCTGACAGGGCAGAGGAAATTGCCACCGTCCCCCTCATCGGATGCTGGCAGAGCCGAGAGGGAGATAATCTGCGCCCTGAAGGGAGTGCCGATCGCTTTGGGGACATAACCATGCCTCGGTCTGAGAATGACCTTAGAGTCATTAGGACCGAACTCCATACACGTCGGGCTCACTGAGAGCGCGTGTAGATCCCCCACGCGTTTCACTGAAGCCAGAGCTATCAGAAACGCGGTTTTTAGCGAAAGGAACCTTGGTTCCACAGTCTCGAGCGGTTCAAAGGGATGAGCCTTCAGGGCCTCTAGGACCAAGGCCAGATCCCATATAGGAACCGACGGGGGCCGCGGGGGATTCATCCGTCTGGCTCCTCTGAGGAAACGGATGATGAGCTCGTTCCTTCCTAGCGTGCTACCTAGCGTCGTCTGAGCGAACGCTGCTATAGCCGCCACATACACTTTGAGCGTGGAAGGGGACCTGCCCCGTTCCAAAAGCTCTTGGAGGAAGGAGAGCACCCGCTGGACCCCACATTGCTGTGGGTCCAATCCCTTGGAAACACACCACTCGGTGAACACCGACCACTTAGAACTATATAACCGCCTCGTCGAGGGGGCTCTAGAGTGTGAAATCGTGTTCATAACCCCTTCGGGCAGGTCAACGGGTATCCGTTGGTCACCCATACATGCAGAGACCATCGCTCTGGATGGGGATGCCAAACTGACCCTCCTGCTTGAGAGAGAAGGTCTGCTCTCAGCGGAACTGGCCAGGGGGGTGAGTGCGACAGCTTCACCAGCTCTGGGTACCAAATCTGGTTCTCCCAGCGCGGTGCTATAAGGAGCACCGGACGGCGCGTTTCCCTGATTTTCGCTATGACCTGGGGCAATAGGGAGATCGGCGGGAAAGCATACAGCGGGAGGCTGGGCCAAGTTTGGGACAGCGCATCCTCGCTTTTGGACAGAAACGTCGGGCAGCGGGCGTTCTCTTTTGTTGCAAAGAGGTCGAGCTCCGCTCTGCCGAACAGGCGCCATACCAGCTGGACTGTCTGGGGGTGCAGGGACCATTCTCCTGGGAGAATGAGGCCCCTGGACAGCTTGTCCGGGCCCACATTGAGGTGGCCCGGCACGTGCGCAGCTCTCAGCGAGCGCAGCGAGCTGTGTGCCCACACGAGCAGGCGTTCTGTCAGATTGCCCAGACCTCTGGACCTGACACCGCCCTGCCGGTTCACGTAGGACACCACTGTGGTGTTGTCCGACCGGACTAACACATGGTGTCCTCGTATAAGCGGGAGAAACTGCCTGAGCGCGTTCTCTACCGCTATCATCTCCAAACAGTTTATGTGTAGGAGTTTTTCCTCGCTCGACCAAAGGCCCGAGGCTGATCTGCCCTCGAAAACGGCGCCCCAACCCGTGGTGGAGGCGTCCGTCGAGATGACCTTGCGGTGTGAGATGGCTCCCATCGTCACTCCCCTCTGGTACCAGTCGGCTACTAACCAGGGCTCTAGGGCTGACACGCAGCCCTGAGTCACTCTGATCCTGAAGCCACCGGACGCCCAGGCTCTGTGAGGCACTCGGGCATTTAACCAGCATTGCAGCGGGCGCATGCGCATTAAGCCCAGCTGGAGCACAGCCGCAGCTAAGGCCATACGTCCCAGCATCCTCTGAAAAAGCTTTAGAGGTGCGATTTTGCCCGGCCGGAAGTACGCAGCCATGCGCCGAACTTGGCGCGCGCGATGGGGTGACAGGCGGGCTGACATTGCCACAGTGTCCAGATTCAAACCCAGGAATGAGGTTGATTGCGTGGGCACTAATGAGCTCTTGGTCCAATTGACCATGAGCCCTAGGCTGTCCAGATGGCTGAGCAGCATTGCCCTGTGGGCGAGGAGCTCGGCCTCCGACTGCGCCAGGATGAGCCAATCGTCCAGATAGTTCAATACTCGCATCCCTCGATTTCTCAGAGGAGCGAGGGCCGCGTCCATGCACTTCGTAAATGTACGGGGTGCTAGTGACAGGCCGAACGGAAGGACGGTGTATTGATAAGCCTGGCCGTCGAAGGCGAATCGTAAGAATGGCCTGTGACGCGGCGTTATCTTGATTTGAAAATATGCATCTTTCAAATCTAGGGAGATTAGCCAGTCTCTCGGGCGAATATGCGCGAGGATCTGCTTGGTCGTGAGCATCTTGAACGATCTTTTCATAAGAGCTTTGTTCAGACGCCTCAGATCCAGAATCGGTCTGAGCGACCCATCCCTTTTTGGCACGAGAAAATACCGGCTGTAAAAGCCTGACTTGCTCATAGAATGGGGAACCGGTTCTATAGCCCCTTTGCACAGCAGCGTGGCTATTTCTGCTCGAAGTAGATGTGCTACTTCCTCGCTCACTCTCGTCTCTGTACGCGCACAGAAGCGCGGAGGGCGGCGAGCGAACTGCAGAGTGTAGCCGTGCTTCACTGTTTTCAGCACCCATTCTGATACACCTGGAATGGCTTCCCACGCTCTTGCGTGCGCCACACGGGATAGAACGGCCTCCGGGCTCGAAACGCCGCGCTTCGCGGGTTTGACGGCCTGTATAGGAGGGGCGGGCGCAGTGCGCGCGCTCTCTGTGCTGTGGGCCAGCCGATCGCTCGCGATGGCTGGCCGCCCTACACACTGCATCTCTGCCGCTTCGAGCGGGGAGTGGCTTGTGTGCGGCCCTACACTCATCGCTCCGGCCACCCTGGGCGGGAAACAAATGGTGTGTGGCGCGGCGCGTGGCGCCTGAGGCATAATGTTCGCGAAAATGTGTGAGCGCGTTTGAGCGGGCACAACTCTTACGCGTGGAACATGACCATGGTGGTTAGTCGTGGACGCAAACAAGCGGACACGTGACCTAACTCTAGCACTCGAGCGGCCGGTGGCCGCTTTATGTGAGTGGGGGACACAGGGTTTATAGTGCTTGTGTGCAGGGGTGAACACAGAAAAGTGGGCACATTTACTGCATTTGAAACACATACGGCGTGAGCCGTGCAACCAGAAATAATGCAACTTTTGTGATTTCTCTGGTTCGCCGTAAAAACGGCGGTTATTGACAGGCGAGAAGGCATTTTTGCCGGCTCGTTGGCTGCGTGAAATCCATCTGCAGCAGCCACAGTGGTGGGGGCTGACAGGAAAGAGAGTTTTGACGGTGGTCCGGCCGCGGCGGGACTTAACCGTCGTTTCTTGCCTCTGGCTAGGAGGACTTTGGAGGCTCGGGCTTCAGCGCGATCCTAGGCCGGGGGCCCCGAGGTGGAGGCGGCTTACCACGGCTGGAAGAGCGCGATCTGGGGCGGCCGCTCGGTCTTCGCTGAGACGAAGGGGGCCGCGCTGGGCGCTGCGCGGAGCTCGTTGCTGGCTGGTCACGAGGACGGCGAGCAGCGGAGCTATTGCTAGCGCCGGGGCGTCGAGGCAGGAAAAGGTTCATGGCCTGCGTCGTTTTCTGCACTTCGGAGAAACGGTCGACGATCCCCTTGACCGCTGGTCCAAAGAGCCCAGACGGGGAGAGCGGGGCATTTAGGAAGGCCGCGCGCTCTGTTTCTCGCATGTCCGCGAGCGTGAGCCAGAGGTGGCGCTCAGCTACCGTGAGGGAGGCCATAGAGCGTCCGAGGGCCTGTGCTGCGGTCTTGGTGGCGCGAAGGGAGAGATCCGTCGCGCTTCGCAAATCCGTGATTAACTCAGCGTCACAGCATTTCTCGTCCAGGTCGCGGAGGAGATTAGCTTGGAGGATTTGCAGCACGGCCATAGAGTGCAGAGCGGACGCAGCTTGACCGGAGGCAGCGAAAGCGCGGCCGATCAGCGATGACGTCACTCTGCAGGCCTTAGACGGGAGGGCAGCCTTTGAGCGCCAACCAGAAGGCGGGCAAAGGTGCGCTGCGACCGCCTCTTCCACCGGAGGGATAGCGTTGTAGCCTTTCTCGGCCGCGCCGTCGACTTGTGAGAGCGTCGAAGAAGCCTGAGACGAGACCCTCGCGGAGAATGGCGCGTTCCAGGACTTTGCGAGCTCCTCGTGAAGCTCCGGCAGAAAGGGTGCAGTCCTGGAGGTGGGCGCACGGCGGCGACTGTTTAGGAAGCATCCGTCAAGTCGGTTCGGCGCTGCCACCTTGGGCGGGGCCCATTCGAGGCCTAACTGCTCGACGGCCCGGGTGAGAAGGCGCAAAAGTTCGGCGTCCTCACCCGCTCGAGAGCGTCCGGCGCCCCGGACTGAAGAGGACGCGGAAGACCAGTCCTCGCTGTCGGAAGCCATGATGGAGCAGCTGTCGGCGCGTTCCGCGGCCGCATCCGCCTCATCCCCGGAGGCGGCAACAGAAATGGCGGCCTGGGGTGGGGGCAGGGAAGGCGAGAGTGAAGCGGGCGGGAAAGGTTCCGGCGAGCTTCTCTCGGCGAACTCCGGAATCCGCTGCGAGCGGCGCTTCTTTCTGCGCGGCGTGGCAGGGACTGGAGGGATATCATCATCGAACAGGACGAGTCGAGCCCGCAGGGTCGACATCGTCAGTTCTTCGCACTCTTGGCATCCGCCGGCGAGGAGTGCGGCAGCGGCGTGATCACGGCCCAGGCAGAGAGCGCAGATCACGTGGCGGTCCCCGCAGATCACGTGGCCACGCCCCTAGGCAAATCAAGCCAGGTGGGCGCGAAGCGCCCTCATTGGTCGCCACGTCACGCGGGCTCACCGATAGGCTGCTGCAGTTGCCAGCAGAGCAGCCAATAGCACGCTGGAATAGCCTGCTATGGTCTGCCAGGCTGCCGCACTGCGTTGACAATGTTACAAAATTAAGGATAATTTTGGGTTTTTCAGAAATCTCGAAGAAAGAATACTTTCCCGTAGCGTAGCGTAAGGAACTTACGCAATACGAGAGAACCTCCCGTAAGAGAACTATAAGTGTGTTTGTGGCGTTTTATCATCTATGAAACATCTCACAGACTCGCACACCAAACGCTGTTGTCATCTGGTGCTTTCTCATTATTTGTCTCTCTAGTAGTTTTCTGTTATCCAAAGATGATGGCCTTATCTTTCCTGTTTCATCTTGTCACTCTCTCTCTCTCTGTTTTAACCGGTGGGATAATGAAAGGTAAGAGATAAGAGAACCTTTCCCATCCCCAACAGCATGGGTCCTTTCCCATGAGTTCATCATCCAATGGGAGGGAGTCAGGGTGCTATGAATAGACAGGGAAAGGGAAAAATAGTATTTGTTTATGAGAATGAAAATGTGTGTGTATGTGTGTGTGTGTGTGTGTGTGTGTGTGTGTGTGTGTGTGTGTGTGAGAGAGAGAGCGAGAGAGAGAGCGAGAGAGAGAGAGAGAGAGAGAGAGAGAGAGAGAGAGAGAGAGAGAGAGAGAGAGAGAGAGAGAGAGCGAGAGAGAGAGAGAGAGAGACTGTCATTGGTGATTGAATAGTAGCATCCTGGACTGGCTTTCTGCCAGTCTCTGCCTCAGTGCAAGGAAAAAGATGCAGTTTTTAGATGTAGTTTGAGAATATAAAAGAAGGACAGTAAAAAAGTATGTGCAGTTTATTATCTATCAATTCGCACCAAAACTCTTTGGTTACCAGCATTTTACAAAATATCTTCTTCTGTGTTCTGCAGAAGAAGAAAATTGCACACAGATTGACATGAGAATGACATAAGGGTGAGTAAATGATGACAGAATTTTGATTTTCGGGTGAACTTTTCCTTTAAGTCTCACACATGTGATCATGTCAGGTCTCAACAACCATTATATAATTAAATTATGATGAGTGTTATCTGTGAGCCATATAAATTTAAGATGGAAGCTTAAATAAAGTGTGAAGATAAACAAGTGTTGTTACATACCAAACTGAAGCAGATGTTCAGAAAGTCAGCCTTCCAAAAACATAAATAAACACATGAACGCAAGACAAGATCTGCATGAGAGAACTCAACACCTCATCAGTCCTCAGTGTGAAGAGACTACATAAAAACAACAAAAGAAGCTTTGAGAGTGTGTCAAGGTGTGCTTTTTATGGCCGGCTTCAGTTAAATGGAAGTCATTGAAAACAGACAATAACTTGGCTCTCCACAAGGTCTTCATCAGACAGGTTTTCTCAGAAGCAACTACAGCTGACTGTGACATAAATGCCATTGTTTCGCATCCAGTAGTTATGAATAAAATGGATCATATTTCAGAGTAAAGAGAAATCAGAAGTAAAGGAGATAAACAGATGGCAGTATTTACTCAGGCACACTAATTTCTTTAAATGATAAGATAAAGCAATAAACTTGGTATTCCTTAGGGCCGCATGTTTGCTCTTTTGTTTTGTTTACATGTCAGCATATAAAAACCGAACCTCTGTTATTGCAATTGATAGCAGTAAGTATGGAAGTGGAACTGATATACTTCACTATTTCAACTGTTTATTTTCAGTAGAGAGACAGATCAGCAGTAGCCTGGCATTTAATGAGACATGTTTGTAATGGGAGAGGATTGACGGTTGAGGTTCATGGCCCAGGGGACTGTGTCTTTGTGTCTCAGCGTTCTCTGTTTTCCTCTGTCATGGCTAACAGTTAAACCGAGCATTGAACAATAGATGCATACGCCATTTGGCCTCTCAGAGCCCCGAGTGGGAGTGAAGAATGGGGGTTTAAAGATCAGGCTGCAGCTTTTTTTTTTACAAAACAGCTTTCTTATTCTCTGCCTCTCTTTATTAATTATGTCTCGTTTCATCTAGTCTGCACAGACCTCATCTTCAATTAGCAGCAATATTATTTTTTGATGCAATATGGTCCTCTACAATGCATGCATTGCTTAGTTCGAGTTTTTATATTTATTTGATTTAATTGTTGAATCAATAAAATAATCTAATAATGTTATATATATAATATAAATGTTATATATATATAAAATATATATTATATATATTATATATGTTATATGTTATATATATAAAAAAATCAGCAAATAAATAATTAAATAAATTAAATTGCAATTACAGTCTGTAAATTCAATTTCGTTAAGCTATTGCATTTGTCTTTTGCATCTCAATATCACCTAAAGATGATAAAAAGTGAAAGGCTAGACTTTGCAAGTTAATTAAATCACTTTGAATTCACCTTCTGCTACTTTACTTTGTCAGTAGCTTCATTGTATACGCAGACGAGAACAAACACACTAGTCTAGTGAATCTGTGCCAGTTAATGAATTAACCCCATCCCCCCATAACACCCCTGTCTGGTGTTGGCTGGGCCCTCAACACATGATGTAGTCGAACACTAACGCTTTATTTAGATACAATCACAAATGAAGGTTCATCTGCTGATTAATAAATATTTCTGGGGTTGTAAACTATCCATCATTCTGTATAAGTTTGCTCTTGCCTTACTGATCAGCACAACAACAACAAAAAAGAGTCTAGGCCAGAATTTAAATAAACACATTTATAAGGCCAGGCCAGGGTTTATGTATTCAGCTTGTAAAGCCTCCTATTTATAAAGTGTTAGCATTGCTGACATATAACATCACCCACAAATCACTTTGGAAAATAGCTGAGTTAGGCCTACCTGATTCAGGCCTTGACAGAATTGGAAGAATTAATGTGAACAAAGTATATAACAGAATAAAACCAAATTATTTGAGCTATATAATATTTTTTGTTTAATTTTTTCAGCTACTGTGAGTTTTGGACGGAGGCAAACAATTAGTAATAAGTAACACATTGAGGGAGGGGCGGTTACCTTGGAAACTATCCTGCGTTTTCCAAACTGGGAAGCGACCAATGGCGGGATTCGGCTCATACTATTATGTGCAGTATTGGGGGTGTTCACACGGTGTGCAGACACTCAAACCCGCTTTCTTGTCCTGTTTTTATTTTATTTTGTTAATTTTTTTTGAAAGAACATATTAATAAATAATAAGCATATATTTGTGTTATGCGTACAATTCACATGTTACCGCTGACGACTTTTTTTCTTCTTTCTTAAAAAACAATGACGGTGCACCCTCATATTTTATGGTTTGATAATGGTATATTCCCCGCAGAAATTCAATTCGCTATCAGATTTCATGAAAATGTAACTACTCTTACTTTTTGTCTCAAAGACATTTCAGCTATTAGCTCAAATCTGGTGTGAATTTGACCTGTTTGAGGTCTAACTTACTTCGGAAACGCTGCAGTGTCGCTTATGAGGTGAGTGCTAACTTTAAACGAATGAATGAATTATACACAAGACTGAATGACAACTTATGCTAGTCAAATGATTATTGCGTATGATGGATTATTCACACAATGTTGACAAAGTGTTAAAGTAAACGTGACGCTCGCAAACAGTCATCGCTCACAGTCTGGCGTTTAAAATTATTTTGGAGCACATTCAGTATAATAAAATGTATTTTTAGATCAGTGTAACGATCATGTTATTTGTTCTAGCGGTTCGTTTGAACCGGTTCACAAATGGTCTGAATGATTCGTTCAGTGACTGGCGTAAAGTCTTTTTCAGCGAAGTGATATGAATGAATTTTAACATTGTTTAACGTAAATGCAGATGATATTTGTGTTCTTGAAGGCTATGAACTGAGAAAAATGAGTACAATTTATGAGAACGTTATGGCAGTTTGTGACCGCGTGATGGTGTTAATAAAAGAAGCCCTGATTCTTTTCCTTTGAAATGAACTGTGGAAAGAACCGATTCATGGCAAGGAGTCAGTCTTCTCTATCCCTCATTAATTATGGGTGATGAGCACTTTTACTGCAGGTTGTCAGTGTTGCACCCGAACAAGGCTTTGAAAATGAATGTTCAGTCTTGTTAAAAGTGGAGCCCAGGGCGAGTTCTGGAGTGAAGGGTTACCACACATTCTCGAGTGATTCAGCCTTGACTGCAGCACTGACTGAAGTAACTAAATAGTGACAGGTGCTTCCTATCTTTTTCACGTTAATGTTTTTGTGTGTTGTTGTTGCACTATTTTTGTATTTAAGTGACGGCTGTGGGTGGATAGAGCATATTTTGTTAATAAGGAAACTTGACCCAGAGGCCACAGGAACTTCTAGTTTTCCCCTTGAACCGTTCATCTACGTTTCCCTTGTTATTGAATTCAGACTCATTGAGAGTTTTTTTTAAAGGAAAAGTAAAGTTTTTTTTAACAGTTATTTCTCCTTTTTTATTATAAAAATATATGTACTATAATATTTTTTAATATACAGGCCTATACACATCAGTGTGATGATTATTTGTTTATATGGATAAGTTGGTCCTCCTGACTGCTTCCTTGACATTCTTCTGCACAACTGCTGACTTTTGTGTGGTTCGGTACTAGATTGTGTATTATGATAAGGCCTTGTTTGGAAGAATGTGCTTGTACGCACACACGTTTGCATATATTTAGTCACCAAGCCAAATGAAACGGATCATATTATATAAGAAGACAGACTGGCATTGTTTTGGCATTGTAATGTACACAAATAGGCTACTATTCTTCATTTTGTTCTGACCTGATTCCACTGCAATATTTCCTGTTAGTTGATAGCCTGGGCTTTATTAGTGTCTGTCTAAATAGTGAATTGAATCATGTTGACCTTTTTGTACACGATAAGCCCTAAAGCATATAAACAAACATGAACCGCTATTCTATGTCATCATGTCTATGTATTGTTTCACTATTAGTGCCCCTTTTCTTTGTGGTGGTATGAAGTCCTACCCCTGAAAAACAACCCCACACCATAATCCCCCTCCACCAAACTTTACACATAGCACAATGCAGTCAGGCATGTACCGCTCTCCTGGTAACCGTCAAACCCAGACTCGTCCATCGGATTGCCAGACAGAGAAGTGTGATGCGTTACTCGAGAGAACACGTCTCAACTGATACAGTTCACAGTACACATTGATAAGTGCGCACTATATTCGTACAGGCCTTAAAGGGATAGTTCACCCAAAAATGAAAATTCTGTCATCATTTACTCACCCTCAAGTTGTTCCAAACCTGTATGAGTTTCTTTGTTCTGCTGAACACAAAAGATATTTTGAAGAATGTTTGTAACAAAGCAGAAAGAGCAACCATTGACTGCCATAGTAGGGAGCAAAATACTATGGTAGTCAATGGTTGCTCTCTCTGCTTTGTTACAAATATTCTTCAAAATATCTTCTTTTGTGTGTTATGGGCAACAAACATTATATGAAAGGAAACAAATGTGTAACAGAATAAAAGTTTATAGTTTTGGTTTGAACATTGATAGCTAGCAATCAAAATAGAGCAAATCACTTTTTTGAAAGTGTTTTGACACTTGTATAATACAAACAAGTCATTGCTTATTACGAGACTGATCTTATAAGAGACTGTGTAAAAAAAGTGTCATCATCGAATCATTCATTCAAGAGATTTATTCACAAATGCTGATTCATCCAATAAATAAAGTCTTTATGAATGAGACATGACTCCTTCATTCAAAATATTTTTTTTAATTAATTAGTTCAAATGAATGTATTTTTTTAAAAATAGACTGAAGCAATGAACAGTTTGTTTTGTTTATTTGTCTAATGTTTTTTCTTCAGAATCGTGGGAGAATCGTGATCTCAATTTTAAACACAATTTTTTTGATATTCAGTTTATCCATAATCATGCCGCTCTATTTAGTAGTGAGGAAATTTCACGAACAGACTTACTGTACAGGTGTCCACGCTTGAATTCACTGAGCCCCTGAGAGCGACCCATTCTTTCACAAATGTTTGTAGAAGTATCTGCATGCCTAGGTGCTTGATTATACTGTGGTCATGGAAGTGATTGGAACACCTGAATTCAGTGATTTGGAGGGGTGTCCTAATACTTTTGGCAATATAGTGTACTTTTGAAGGCATGGGCGTCGGAAGCAAAAAAAATGTGGGTGGGTCCTCAGAATTTTTTTACTGGAGTAGATTCCAATAAGTACAAATATACCGCTTTGCTAGCTAAGCGTATAGTTCGGAAAGACAAAATGACTGAAATCGCTACATCATTGAGAGCGGCAGTAGTGTAGGGGTAAGACGCACGGCATCTAGTTTTGACACAAATCGACCCGCGGTTCGAGTCCGCCTTTCGCCGAGCTCAATCTACTCTCTTTTCCCATCACATATCAGATCGGAAAGGCATTTATTTTCAATAAAAATTACAAAAATATTAGAAAAGTGGAAATAAAGCGTCTAACGTGTTTAATAATAAGTGTTTATCCATTAGGGGTAGATAAAACAGACGTGCTGAATGTTAGAGACGATAAAAGTGAGTGGGTACAATATCATTGATCATAAAAAGTGGGTGGGTCTTGTCCCACCCACATACAATGGTTCCGACGCCCATGTTTGAAGGACATATGCACTCAATTGTGCGCTAGACGCAGCGGAATGCAAAATGAAGTATATGAGCACCCCTAATGTGGCAAATTGTCCACTCTTTAGTTGAGTATTAGTGCTGATGTCAGTTCTGAAACCATCCTCAGTAGTGTTGGGAAATGTGGGATCTGTCTGAATGTCATAAAACAGGAGAAGTCCATGACTTCATAGTCTCCTCTATCTCTTCTGGTTGTGCTTTGTGAATTTCCAGGATGACTGCTGCTTAGGAGTTTAGTCAGCGGTGAGTAGTAGAGGTCTATCAGCAGAGATAGAGAGAGCAGGGGGCACTGTTAAGTAAAGATTAGTATGTATGTAGTTTGTGTATTCTCTGTCTCTCACACACACACACACACACACACACACACACACACACACACACACACACACACACACACACACACACACACACACACACACACACACACACACACACACACACACACACACACACAAGCCAAACATCCTCAACCCCAGACTAGCCACTAGGTCCTAAGCCAGTTAGTTTGCAAACCATGTGAAGCACCACAGTCTCTTCTTCAGTGATAGTTGACAGTCTGACTGCCTCAAGGCTCCTGCGAATAAAAAATGATCATATGTTCAGCAGAGTTGAGAGGATTAGAGAGAGCATCTGAGAGATTTTGGGTTTTCAGAGTGATCTCATTAAATTTCCTAAAACCCTAAAATGTTTCAAAGAATGAACAACTCTTGGCTATTTTGGGAAAAGTGTTTAAATTGTGTCCATGTATAAACAAGAGGTTGAGTTGATTTCTCAATAGCTGATTGGTTGTTACCAGGATATAAACACACAATAGCCACTGCGGTGCAGAATATGATGTTGACTGTGACACTGTTCCCTTTGACCCACATAATGTTTCATGTGCTTTGCTCAATCTGTAGCCTAATTGAGCTAGAAGGGTTTTGTACTAATATTAGGGCTTTCCATAGAATATCTTGAACCATGTTCCATGTCCCTGTTTTTTCTTTCCTCTCCAATAAGCAAAAATTATGTTTGAAATAGGGCTGCAACAAACGATTATTTTGGTAATCGATTAATCTAACGATTATTAGAACGATCAGTACATTTCAGTACATTTTGAACGATTATTCAGTTTTCCCAATTAGTTAAAACATTGAGTTATACATATTCTAACTATAATATATAAAAAAGAAAATCACTTCAACTTTTGAAATGGATGTTTTAATGAACTTTGAGCCAAGTTCTGCACACAAATGCTCTCTAAGCATTGTTTAAATATTCTGTTCTCTTTCAATTGAAAAGAAAATTATAAAAAACAAAAATTAGCTGCATTACAGACAAAAAAATATATATATTTAATGTAAACATCTCTTGGCAGCAGTATTAAAGGCATAGGCACCCAAAAAAGAAAATTCTGAAAATGAATAATTTACTCGCCCTCAAGTTGTTCCAAACCTGTATGTGTTCTGCTGAACACAAAGGAAGATATTTTGAAGTATGTTTGTAACCAAGCAGATTACCATAGTAGGGGGAAAATACTATGGTAGTCAATCTGCTTTGTTACAAACATACTTCAAAATATCTTCCTTTGTGTTCAGCAGACCAAAGAAACTCATACAGGTTTGGAACAACTTGAGGGTGAGTAAATGACAGAATTTTAATTTTTGAGTGAACTATCCCTTTATGAGCTTCATTTGGAAAACAATAATAGGCCCACTGCTTTTCTTAGAACTGAAAAAGAAAAAGAGGACATTTACTTCAGGACACGAAGAATGGTAAAATATTAATCTGCAAATAACATTGCAGACAAAATGACATATTAATCAGTCCCTCCAGAAAAACGCGATTATGCGATCGCGTGATTTAACGCATAATCAGCCAAAGTCCGCATATTTATGCGGGGGCCGCATTTTTTTCAAATACGCCGCACTTTCGCCGCATAAATTGCCTATTTCCGCGTGTAAAATATGCGGGGCTAGCATGATTTCATAATCCCCGCATTTTCGTTGCAAAAAAAGTCATATATATATATTAGCAGAAAGTTGAAAAATGTTTGTTTACTTCACACGAGCCGCCATTTCCGCCTATTGCCATGGGAACGTTTTGAAGTGACGTTACCCGACGTGAACATCCTCGAAAAGCTGCAAACACCCGTGGTGAAACCATAGATATCGGTGAAACCACGATGAAGCGCAAACTCCCATTTGCCAACAAAAATAACAGCAAAAGACAGCGCAAAGCAGTTTCCCGGTGTGTTGACCGATTTCAAAACACAGCATCATGAAGCTTCGAAGCGTTATGAATCAATGAGTCGATTCAGCGGTTCGGATCGCCAAAGTCACGTATTTCAGCAGTTTGACACGCGATCCGAATCATGAATCGACTCACTGATTCATAGCATCATGATGCTGTGTTTTGAAATCGGTCATCACTATATAAGTCATTATTTAGAGACAAACAGAGGTCTTACGGGTGTCCAACGACATGAGGGGACGTCATTAATGACAGAATTTAAATATTTGGGTGAACTAACCCTTTAAGAGATTGCACTTTGTGCATTGGAAGCACTCAAATGTCTGTTTTGTAAAGCCACCTCTGTAAAACAGGAAGTTATTTATTCATTTTTCAGAAGTTGTAGCATATTCCTTTTGTAAAGCTACAGAACTTGTTTGACTCAATGTTTTGTAAATTTGAGCCATGTGTTTATTAAGGTCTTCAATAAAACAAGATGGGAACTTAAATGTTCCCAGCACTTTCTGTGATGTAGTGCTTTTTTTCTCTTTTTCATCAAACCGCAGTTTTTGCAAGTTCCTGCAATCGCATAAAATTGCATAAATATCCCGCATTTTTTAAGAAAATATACCGCATAATCAAGGATTTTTGCCCGCAACAATCACAAAAAAAAGCCGCATTTTTCTGGAAGGACTGATTAATCTCTTACATGACAATTGAGCTGACTGATTCTCATTCACCTTTTAATTAACAGTATGAAAAAGTAACTGACATGATATTCTTCCTAACATCACCTTTTGTAAGTCTTCATGCATATGGAACAAAATACAGGCAAGTGATGAGACTATAATACCTAATAGTGTTATAATAATAAAAACAGTCCTGACTCCAAGCTCGATCAAACTTTATTCTATGCTAAATAAATAAAAAAATAAAAATAATTATATTATTATTGTTAATATCATTACAATTATTATTAGTATTGCATTCTCTAATAAAGAGATTTACCGTTAGTTAGTTGGTTAGTTGTTTCCTCTTTAAGTGGTCCAACATGCATGTTGTGCTCCCATGAAAAGTTTTGCCTTCATGTCTCAATCAGCTCCTGGTTCAGTAGTCAGGGCACTGATCAGGGCTGCGTTTCCCAAAACCATTGTAAGCCTAAGTTGATCGTAGAGACCATTGGTGGCAATTGTTCTACGATCAACTTAAGCTTACGATGGTTTTGGGAAACGCAGCCCAGGACAAGAGTCAATTGGCTGATACCTGATCAGTGCCCAGACTACTGAACTAGGGAGCTGATTGAGACGCAGCCTTAGTTTGAAGTTTTGTGAGACTTTCCCACATCTTGCTAGTTGGGATTTGTTTGCACTCTGTCATTCGTGCTGTTGTCTTCTACCGCAACATTTGTTAGGGCTGCATTCAGTGATGCCAGTAACGCGTTACTTAGTAACGCGTTACTCTAATTTGACCACTTTTTTCAGTAACGAGTAATCTAACGCGTTACTATTTCCAAACCAGTAATCAGATTAAAGTAACTTATCCAAGTCACTGTGAGTTACTTTTTTTGTCATTTTCCTTAGTAAAAATATATATTTTTGCTTTCTTGTTTAGTCTCAGCAGGGTTTTTCCTGCATAGAGAATTACGAGGCGGCCGCTCCGTCAAATTTCTTGCCGCCTCCGTCTGTCGACAAAACTCAAGACAGGCAGTCACTTGCTCAGATTAGGCATGTCGTGATAATTAAATAATCATCAGAAATATATATTGTCACATCCTTCAGCAACCATTATTAGTATATTATGATTTGCTAGTACAAAGTCATCTAAAGCCATTCCATAGCTGAATGTCTTTCCTCCGCTGTAGCTGTCAATCATTCTCCGTTCAGCATTCAAACTGCGCGTCGTTCGGTTCCAGTCAGCAGCTGCACGGGAAAGCTCACTCCATATTATATATTCCCGTTATAATACTTGATATGTTGATAAAATCATTTATCTTCCTGGAGTTAATCTAGCGGTTTCTGAAAGATGTTGTGCTCGCTACTCAGGTGACAACACAAGGACTATTATAGCATCACACGCACAATAACCAGAATTAAAAACTGTGAAGAAACAAATAATCAGTGAATATTTGGACCGATATAGGCTACATAGTAGACTAGGATTTGTGGGCTCAACGCTCATCTTCTCTTTATGCCGTGAACTTTTCAATGTGCACTGCACTCGCGCTGCACTGCACACTGACTCCATGTTGCTTTAAGCACATCATTCTGCACCCGGGATGCGCATAAGCGCTTTGTTGCCGCTCTGTTTTGAAGCGTTTCATATATTTTCATAGTTTTGTGCACTTAAAGATTATTAAAAAATATATTGTTCTCACGGATCGATCATATATTTGTTGTCCCTTTACAAGGCTGCACATTACGTTTACAATAAAATATAAATCTTGTAATTTTATATTATTTGTGTAGGCCCATATAATTATTTACATTCATATATAAATATAAATTAAAAATTAAATATAAATTGTTTTTCATAAATGTATTTAATAAGAACACAAAGTAATTTGTACCTTTTCATTAACATGTTTAGGGTTTTATGTTTAGTGTAGTGTATGTTTTATGTTTAGTGTTGGCAAAAACGGTTGTCATTTTTATGTTGAGGCTGCAGAGGTGTTGTCGGCAACTGATGAATGTAACTAATAAAGTAACTTGTAATCTAACTTAGTTACTTTTAAAATCAAGTAATCTGTAAAGTAACTTAGTTACTTTTAAAATCAAGTAATCTGTAAAGTAACTAAGTTACTTTTTCAAAGTAACTGTGGCAACACTGGCTGCATTACACTCTAGCGCTACAGTGCCATAGCGGTCAAATCGCGATATTGCAGGCCCTTACATTAGGTCACGTGAGATCAAACGACTACTCGACAACAGAGATATTTGTCGACAATTTTTTATTGTCGACAATGTCGACTAATCGTTTCAGCCCTAGTTTGAAACTTATGCCTGTGATTCATTGTTTTCAGAGTCTTTTTGAGAAATGGTTGCTAATCAACAAATGTTTTTTAAAGGGCACATAACACACAGTTTCTGCCAGTCTCATGTTAATCTTGAGTAGTATTGCATCCTTCATATCTCAGAAGAGTCTTTAGTTTTATCATATTTATAAAAGACAGATACGCTGTGCCGATTCTTTCCGAAACAGCCGAGCTCATGGAGGTGTGCAGTGGGCGGAGCTAAAGAGACACGAGCGCCGCGTACACACACACACACACACACACACACTCAGCATTATCCCTAGATAACTTTCTATTCACTATAAGTTTGTGTTGTTTACATTATATGCACTTGCGTGCCAATTGCCAACAAAACAGAGACATTTAATGCAGTTTCACTTACCGTCTGCGGTTTCGACTCATGGGATCTTTTATCGCTGGGATCACTCCATCTTTCAGTTTTATAAGATTTGCAAATCCAGCGTCGCACTGGGCTTTGTTTATAAAACATTCGCCACTGAAATGCTGGGAACAAACAAACACACTTGCACAACTCCGTTGCTGCTCCGGAAAAACAAACTGCATCCACTGTTTCCTTAACGCTGGGTTATTTGGGAAGCTGAATAAGGTTATCTTTCCCTCACAACCAAAAACACACTTCTATAGTGACATCGTTAATTTTGAGATCTAAAAACAAAATGACAGAAAATGAACGCATATACGAACAAGTTCTTTGTTTAGGATTAGAACAAATTCAACCCAAGCGCCTTTGATGACGTGGATGATTACGTTACTGTTTATCATCTGTCCATCATCGTCTAAAGCCCGCCCTGACAATTTCATTGGTCCGAACAGTTTCTGTTCGGGCATAATTACTCCTCTACGGATCAAGTCCAGACCGAACTGCCCGTGCAAATTTTTTTGTGGGCGGGGCTAAGTTCGTCTGGCATCCAGGCTACAGAATGGCTATACAGCTGAATAAAATTCTGTTGCATTATTTTCCTGTTTAACACTGTAAAGCTGCTTTGAAACAATCTGCATTGTTAAAAGTGCTATATAAATAAAGTTGACTTGACTTGATACGTCAAACTCGTTTGTTGAATCTTTGGCCATGTTTTATAATAAATTGCTTGTGATTTTTCTCATTTGTAAATCAGTTTGAATAAAAGCATATGCTAAATTAATAAATATTTTATTTTATTTAGAGAAAGACATCCTGACAGCATTGTAGTTACAGAAATATTAAATTCTGTAATGCTCCACAAATATTATGATCAACCATACAAAGTTTAAAAAACAGTCTATTTTTATTTTTATCTCTGGATGACGCTTTTTGACCCATAAGAAGTTTGACACATCAACTGCCCGCATACGTTAAATACCGCTAAATACAGCTTCCTCAAGTTTGGACTTCAGAACGTGACCAAGCTTTTCCCTTTTCCTCGCACACTCTTCTAAATCTCCAGTTTTTTTCTCTGAGGAATGTGAGTTGGCTCTTTCCAGCCTCTCCCTAAAAACTGCCCTCCCAAGATAAACAGTGCTAGTACAGCCAGCCCTCCGCCCTTCCCAGAGGGCTGTGTTTCCCTGCAGCACGTGAGAGAGTGGATCTGGCCTCCTCCCCTGTATGGCACTGCAACTGAGAGTTCACTAACCCCTGATCTCCTTCTCTCTATCCATTGATTGGCTCAGGTGCTCTTGTGTTTGCGTAACCTCCAAATCTACGGTATTGACTTGGATGGCCTTTTATAGCAAACAGTTGAACCTTTTCTCAATGTGTGCGTGTGTTGAAGCAGGTGCTATTTTAGACAGGCCTTTCAGTGCCGCCCACTTATAACCAGGCCTACATGGAATTCAGCAGAAAACTCTCCATATTTCTGCATAATTGGAAACTCTATAGGTGCATCACCCTTCAGTTCTACAGAATTTCATGCATAAAATGGCACATATTCCATCAAGACCTGCTTTTAATGCCGCTTTTGAATTCAGAGGGAATTGGACTGGTATCTGTGTCTATTCTAGCCTCTGATAAAGAATGTAACCCACATGCAAATTTGAGCCGCTTATTCAAATGCAGCTAAGTATGTAAACAGCTTGTTATGATAGGTGACCTCACTTTGGTTTTGAGCCATTTTTATCACTGTTTTTGATTAATAAGTTGATCAGGCGTGTGTGTGTGTGTGTGTGTATTTGTGACGATTTAGTGGTGTGAAAGCCCGTTTGGACATGTCTGCGTGTAATAGGAGTTGTAAAAGGAGATGTTCGTATTTGACCCTTTGAGTGTGTGTGTGTGTGTGTGTGTCTCGCTCAGAGCCTACAGCGTGGTCTATGATCATCAGAATGAAAGATGGGCAGCAGTAGTAATCCTGCACTGCTTCATAATCCTCTCTTTCAAAGACACTGGCATTCTTCAGCAGCTCAGATGAGCACCCAAACAGATCAGTGCTTGACAGCATTACCAATGTGGCACACAGGGCAGCCAGGCTCTTAAACATTAGCATTGATCCTGCAGCATCAGTGTAAACACTTCAGGAACTTGGGCAGGGATGAAGTTACGACATAAGATGAAAGATCAGAGAAGGAAATGTGGGCATAACTCAATGGTCAGTTACACTTGAAGATGGTTATGAAAGTGCTGCATTCAAACAATAATTACATGATAACATGATAAACTAGTGTAGCTTATGTAAAAAAATCAAAAGTATTTCAGAACCAGAGGTGTTTTAATTAATGTTAATGTGGAGGACTCTGAATACCATTACCCTATGTTTAAGCTATTATAAATAAATATGACTAAAACACATCAAACTGATTTAATTAACCAATACTTTGATTTCTATTGCATTTGGATTCTTTATCCATTTAATTTCAAATTTTGTCTAGTTTTATGTATTTTCCATTGATGATAACAAAGACTAGGACTGCAGATATACAAACTAAACAAAACAGCGCTTGCTTACCATTTTGAATATCAATCATGCTGATCACTTTCTTCATTCCAGACGGTTCATGTTGTTATGAAAATATTTGCACATTGGAATGCTCAGGTAAGACGATGTAAAATAAATTATAACAGCCTTAGTATAAGGTTTATAATATATATATGTATGTATATATGTATGTATGTATATGTATATGTATATGTATATGTATATGTATATGTATATGTATATGTATATACGGTTCGCTTGTCTCGGTTCGGAGTGTGTGCGTCACACGGTTCGCGCATGCGCAATGTATCCTCGTGCCCGTATGTTACCTCAGACAGTGGGTGTCCTTTTCGCGCGAAATAAGAGGTGTGTGTGGACATACAGTAAAGTGCTGCAGGTCACGTCACATGTAGAAATGAAAGTGGGAGAGATAAGGAACTGCTGCCCGTGCCCGGAGTTGAAGGATGCGCAAGCATCGTATAGCAGGGCAGATGCAGTGCGGAGAACGGGAGCCGCGCCACGCGTGCCCGCGCATACACACACTGGCAGTGTTTGTCTCACGAGTCGCGCAGCTGAACCGCGGCTCGTGGATTGCAAATACTTGATATAACAATTTTTAATACTGTATCCTAAATTGATTAAGCTATATATACCATATACTGAAGTAAATTTCTGGAGTGTTAACGATTAAAAACAACAACAACAAGAACCGTACAGAACCGAAAACCGTGACCCTAAAACCGTTATATATATATATATATATATATATATATATATATATATATATATGTATATATATATATATATGTATATGTATATATATATATGTATATATATATATGTATATGTATGTATGTATGTGAGGAAAATAAGTATTTGAACACCCAGCTATTTTGCAAGTTCTCCCAATAGAAATCATGGAGGGGTCTGAAATTGTCATCGTAGGTGCATGTCCACTGTGAGACATAATCTAAAAAAAAAAATCCAGAAATCACAATGTATGATTTTTTTAAACTTTTTATTTGTATGATACAGCTGCAAATAAGTATTTGAACACCTGAGAAAATCAATGTTAATATTTGGTACAGTAGCCTTTGTTTGCATTTACAGAAGTCAAACGTTTCCTGTAGTTTTTCACCAGGTTTGCACACACTGCAGGAGGGATTTTGGCCCACTCCTCCACACAGATCTTCTCTAGATCAGTCAGGTTTCTGGCCTGTCGCTGAGAAACACGGAGTTTGAGCTCCCTCCAAAGATTCTCTATTGGGTTTAGGTCTGGAGACTGGCTAGGCCACGCCAGAACCTTGATATGCTTTTTACAGAGCCACTCCTTGGTTATCCTGGCTGTGTGCTTCGGGTCATTGTCATGTTGGAAGACCCAGCCTCGACCCATCTTCAATGCTCTAACTGAGGGAAGGAGGTTGTTCCCCAAAATCTCGCAATACATGGTCCTGGTCATCCTCTCCTTAATACAGTGCAGTCGCCCTGTCCCATGTGCAGAAAAACACCCCCAAAGCATGATGCTACCACCCCCATGCTTCACAGTAGGGATGGTGTTCTTGGGATGTTACTCATAATTCTTCTTCCTCCAAACACGTTTAGTGGAATTATGACCAAAAAAGTTATATTTTGGTCTCATCTGACCACATGACTTTCTCCAATGACTCCTCTGGATCAACCAAATGGTCATTGGCAAATTTAAGATGGGCCTTGACATGTGCTGGTGCCATGCATAATTTCAAACCATGACGTCTTAGTGTATTACCAACAGTAATCTTGGAAACGGTGGTCCCAGCTCTTTTCAGGTCATTGAGGGAGATTGACAGTCATGTTTAGCTTCTTCCATTTTCTAATGATTGCTCCAACAGTGGACCTTTTTTCACCAAGCTGGTTGGAAATTTCCCCGTAGCCCTTTCCAGCCTTGTGGAGGTGTACAATTTTGTCTCTAGTGTCTTTGGACAGCTCTTTGGTCTTGGCCATGTTAGTAGTTGGATTCTTACTGATTGTATGGGGTGGTGTCTTTATGCAGCTAACGACCTCAAACAGGTGCATCTAATTTAGGATAATAAATGGAGTGGAGGTGGACATTTTAAAGGCAGACTAACAGGTCTTTGAGGGTCAGAATTCTAGCTGAAAGACAGGTGTTCAAATACTTATTTGCAGCTGTATCATACAAATAAATAGTTAAAAAATAATACATTGTGATTTATGGATTAATTTTTTTAGATTATGTCTCACAGTGGACATGCACCTACGATGACAATTTCAGACCCCTCCATGATTTCCAAGTGGGAGAACTTGCAAAATAGCAGGGTGTTCAAATACTTATTTTCCTCTCTGTATATACACACACACTACCGGTCATTTTGGAAACATTAAGGAATTAGAATTTAAAGTACCATTTCCATGGTAAGGCAACGTCCAATTTCAAAATTTTGAGTTTGTAAGCTTTCGAATGATACCTAATTTATGATAATTACTCAAATATATGATACGAAAAAAGGCGATCAAAAAAAGAGTGCCAGGTGTCCCGCCAGCTGGACGGTGACAGTTTGACTATTAGGGAGCAGCCCTACTAAAGACTAAAAACTTCAGTTTTGCCATCACATGCATGAATTACACATTGATAATATATTACAACAGAAACCAGTTATTTAAATTGTAATAATATTTCAAAATATTGCTGTATTTACTGTATTTTTATCAAATAAATGCAGCCATGGTGAGATTAAGAAACTACTTTTAAAAAAGTTTCCAAACTATTGACCGGTACTGTGTGTATGTATTGCAATTCAAATTTATTATAAATTGTATAATGTATGTAGTGAAAATAATATAGAGTTACATATAGAGTTACAACATCTTTGTTTAGCCTGCTTTATTTTCACATGCCAGTCGCAAATGTGACGCCACTCATTGTGCAGATACGCTTCAGATACCTATATAGACTGTTATTCACACACTGCTTATTAATCGTTTGAAAATATTTGATCTATTAAAGGGTTAGTTCACCCAAAATTGAAAATAAAGTCAGTAATTACTCACCCTCATGTTGTTCCAACCATGCAAGACCTTCGTTCATCTTCGGAACATAATTTAGTATATTTTTGATGAAATCTGAGAGCTGTCTCACTCCTCCATAGGCTTTCAGAGGGAATGAAACTTGATGGCCCAGAATAGTAAGTAAAAACGTAATTTAAGGACTCGGAGTCCAAATGACTACAGTGGCTCTGTATTAAGTCTATCATGCGACGAAAATACTTTTTGAGCGGAAAAACAACAAAAATAACGACTTTATCCCACTATTATTGTTGTTCAATTTGAGCCTCTGAGAGAGTTCGCGGGAGCGCCACGACGCATGCGCGAGAACCGTTCTTCTTCTACTACTACTTGTTACTGGCTGCTCACTCTTTTGGAGTATTACCGCCATCTACTGTACGAGATGATGTCCCGACATTGCTTGTAAACAGACCTTGTTGCGCTTCCGGCAGAGGAAGACGTGCGCTGTATGCAAGCTATTGAATTCGACACTGATTGTGATTTAGGTCTCGATTTAGATTTTTACAATGGTTAAAAAGTGTGCATTTCCTGGATGTAAGAATCGTGAGAAAAAGAAAAGAAAACGTAAGAGTGCCTTACCAATTCTGCAAAATGAACGGCTTACCTTCCACACTTTCCCAATAAATGATCGTGAGCGAATGAAGCTATGGCTGCTGGCAGTGCAGCGGGATGTTAATTTACCGCTTAAAGTCGTTAAGAACATGAGGTTGTGCAGCAGTGAACATTTTTCAACAGACGACTTCAAACCAGTTCAACAAAACACAAGACGATTACTGAAATCAACAGCTGTGCCCAACTTGTTTTTACACAACAAGGTAATAAGTGGAATCGGCATGTAGTGGTTGTTAAAGTAACAATACATGATTTTAATTATTTGATTTTATTTGCATGTGGCTAATTATATATATATATATATATATATATTTTATTATTATTTTTTTTTTTTTAAATATATATATATATACATATAAACACATATATATTTTATATATACATATATATATATTGCATACAGCGCGCGTCTTCTGCTTGTAAACAGACCTTGTTGCGCTTCAGGCAATGTCGGGACATCATCTCGTACAGTAGATGGCGGTAATACTCCGAAAGAGTGAGCAGCCAGTAACAAGTAGTAGTAGAAGAAGAACGGTTCTCGCGCATGCGTCGTGGCACTCCCGCGAACTCTCTCAGAGGCTCAAATTGAACAACAATAATAGTGGGATAAAGTCGTTATTTTTGTTGTTTTTCCGCTCAAAAAGTATTTTCGTCGCATGATAGACTTAATACAGAGCCACTGTAGTCATTTGGACTCCTTAAATGACGTTTTTACTTACTATTCTGGGCCATCAAGTTCCAGTCCCTCTGAAAGCCTATGGAGGAGTGAGACAGCTCTCAGATTTCATCAAAAATATACTAAATTATGTTCCGAAGATGAACGAAGGTCTTACATGGTTGGAACAACATGAGGGTGAGTAATTACTGACAGAATTTTCATTTTTGGGTGAACTAACCCTTTAAATTATGCACAAGAATGAATCGTCACTCTATCATTAACACCCCTATATTTCAGACTCTTGGTAGCATCTGCTCGATTCACTTCCCTTAAAACAGACCGAGCGACAGCCATTCCCATAGAGATCTGTTACCATAGCCACAGGCACACATTCTGTGGGTATTGTGTTTATGGTGGGACTCAGGTATGCCCCCTTGGCATGAGGGTGTGGGTTTCAAAGGCAGCCAAATGGAGAGGAATTGGGTAAGAATACACACCTGGACTTGACTGAATGAATAGACCCAAAGAGGAGCTATTATGGTCAGACTTGTTTATTTGTTGTGCATCTGGATGGCAGATGTTATCTGTTTTCAGGAGAACATTCACTTTCACACAATGGTGGTCTGCCAAACCTGACTTCATTCAACCACTCCTTAAATAATCCGGTTAATCATACTTAAAATGGAGAGGTGGAGTCTCCAAAGTGAGTTTGATGTGCACACTGACGTGTCAGTGAAAATAAAGTGTTGTTTCACAACTTTCTTTCTTTCCTGTCCCTCTGAGTTGGATACAGTCCACTCCCTGCTCTTATAGGATTTTATGGGATGAACTTGTTTTTTTTTGAGGGCGATGCTCAACCCAGACTCATATTTTGAGAGCCGAGAAACTACAAATTCTTCTTAGCGTTTTGCTTCCAAGAACAGAAATAGTCATAATAGATGATTCTCTCCAGCCATTCTCAGGTAATTCCTTTTGAGACCTTCCCGAAATTGTCCAACCGAATGACGGGATATCCTTATGGCCACCACTGCTTGTCTTTCTGTTTTCTTCAGGGCACTGTTTACTTTGATGAAGCTCTTATATCACTTCCTCTCGTAGTCTAGGTGGAATGTGGGAAAAGATTATTGAGAGGTGTTTTGGGAAATGACTGCCTCAAATATCCAGGAGGTGAACTCCAATCGGAAGCAAAAGCTCTAATCGGAAACCACTCGAGACCAGGAATAGGCAAAGGATTTGTGGTGGAAATATGGTGGAAACGCATACTGTGGTGCATGAATGAATTCATTTGGTCATGTGTCCGTAGGAAATTGTTGTTCTTCCTGCTTGTATTTCTTCAGCCTTGCTCTTCCTAAAAGAGTTGGCTGGGAGGAGCTATAGGGAAGAGGGAGGAGTAGAAGTATTTGAGTTGCCATCTCAGTCGCGCTCACACACACAGACTCGCACACACATTCACTGGAGCGCTGACTCTCTGCAGAGCTCCGTTCTTCAAAAGGCTCTACAGCTTGAGAGCTTCATCCTGCTCTCGGAGAACACTTGTCCTGGTAAGTTTAACAACCCGTAACAGAGATGGTCCAATCATTTATATACTAGCGGATTTGTCAAATTCTTACTGAAGTTAGTTTGTGTTGTTGACTATGTGAGATATCTGTTGAACTATGGCTTTGTATCAGTTGTTTGTTTGCTTTTTTTATCATCAATTGTATTGGCAATAACAGTGAAACTCATGTCATGCCCTCTCATTTCATCATTCATTTATGAAGGATGTGAGTCTCTAATGAGTCTAATTTGAGCGTGTCGGGACTGGACTGATTACCTAGTAGGACGTAATGGTTGTTTATATGGGATCAGTAAGAATCGTGTGAGTGTAGGGGGATTGAGTTCAGGTTTTAGGCAAATAAAATACAGATAAACTCCAGGTATTTGTCCATCTCATTAGGGCTTTTATTATATTCGTTAAACAGTGGAAACTGTTGCTTTGCATTTATGATCTCAGTTGCTAGATTAAGTTGGTTTTTGTGGGTGCTAAATGTTGTTTTGTGCCATTGTTAGGAATGCACCAATATTAAAATTCTGGCGGATATTTATTTATTAAGCTGATAATTATTCTCATGTTATGGCTGATTATTGGATGATACTAAAAGTTATATTTTTTTTTACTATTTTACTATTTATTTATACCATTTTGTCTAAATAAATACAAAATTAAATGCATTTTAAATACTAAAAGTGAATTTAGGAGTCACAACATTATTTTGCTAATAACCATTAAATGGCTGATATTAAAAGTCTAATACACTAAATATGAATAGTTTTAAATGCTACAAGTGAATTTAGGCATCACACTATAATGTTGACATCCGTTTTGAGGTTTGCTCAAGATTACAATAACCAGTGTTAAAATATAAAATATTAGTGCTTTAAGTGAGCTTGGATGACACCAAATGTAATCAAAATGGAAATGAGTGTGCAAAATTAAAAATCCAACATTGAACAATACTGATGAATAATAAACGTATATAGATATATTGTGCATCCCTGAGATGGATGGTGTCAAAACAATAGTGACTGTGAAATGAAGAACTGAGTCAGTGCGTGTAATAACAACAACTGTGAGGTATTTCTGTGCCATATTGTGTGTTGCATATTCATGTAGGAAAAGATCTATCTCTCTCCCTTTCTGAGATCCATTAACATTCCTAGCTTAGTTGTTGGGTTAATAGATGACCTCTGCTTATGTATGTTTAGAGGCTGTGTTTGTGTTGTGCTCTAGTTTTTACTAGTTGTTTGTTGTTCTTTTGTTTTGGTGTGTGTGACTGTGAGAAAGCGGAATTGGTAGCTGCGATGGAAGAAGGTAAAAACAACACTCGGGACTGAGGCTTAAACCATCTAATCTTTGTGATTACACACTCTGTCCACACGTATATGCTTTTGTGTGTCTGTTTGCATGCTTGCTTGCTTGGCAGACATGTAGCAGGCTGTATTTCTCTGCAGTTATGAGTGTGTATGTGTGTTTAGCGTTTAAATGTGTGAGTGACATTTCTTTGTCAGGCCTGTGGCAGGCCAAAGGGTCAGGGTCCATTTAAAGGACCTAGGGGTCATGGATTCCTGAGATGAGTCTGACATGGACAAGGTTGCCATGGTTGTAATTAGGGGATGATCGGGCCATTTTGCTTGATCAATATGACAGCAAGTTACATCTCTCTTTTCACCACTGACAGCGCTGTGAGGATGTTGCCAAGGCGATTGATCAGCAGGACTGGTTTGAGAGTTTAATGTGACCCCTGATACCACAGTGTTCTTCCTCAAATGTGCAGCTGGTACTGCAGAGCTTCATCCAGTGGAAACGGTAAATCACTAATAATCTTGTAAGTGACAGATCACCCAGGCCTCTGGGGTCAGATACATCTGTGCTGATCTGCTGAGTGTCTAGATCTGCTGTGACGTTTAACCCTGATCTGAAAACTCCAGGGATCTGATTTGATCTAATCTGGTTTTCTTTTCGATTTGAAGTTTTAAAGTGATGGACGAAGGGAAATGTGGAGAATTTATGGCAACAGTGAGGATGGCCATGACGGACAGATGGACTTCTTGCTCTCATCTGATTATCTTATTATAGTCAACATGATGGAGGAATAGACCAATCACATTCTCTGCTTGTTTCCTCTCTACCATGTGACAAATAACCGTTATTATGTGACACTACTTTTGTAAGTTTTTCTACTAATGTAATACATTTTTGTCTTCACTTATTCACCCTTATGTTGTTCCAAGCCTGTTTTCTTCTGTTGAACAGACAGTTGATGGCAGCCATTGATTTACATAGTAGGGAAAAAAATACTATGCAAGTCAATGGCTACCTCAACTGTCTGGTTACCAACATTCTTCAAAATATCATCTTTTGTGTTCAACAGAAGAATGCAGGTTTGGGACAACATGAGGGTGAGTAAATGATGACAAAAAAAAATTATTTTAAGGAGAACTATCCGCTTTAATAACCTTATGTTCGGCCGTTATAAGATTATCCATACTGGATTCCAGAATGTGTCTCTCCAATTTTTATATTATTTATACTAGTGTTCGACTGATATATCGGCCGGCTGATATATCGGGCCGATATTTGCGGTTTTTACGTGTATCGGCCGATACAAGGCTGCTGCGTTCGCCAATATTTTTTTTCCACAGGCAGCTCTAGCTGTGTTGCTGGAGACGCTGCAGTTCATGCACAGCCACTCCCCCACTAGCAGATAGCTGGAGTCTTCTCTTCAAGACAACAATAAGTTTTAAACTTTCAAAGCATCTTTTAACTGTTTGACTTAGTTGAAATATTGTCATACACTTTGAAAGTGGAAACACGTTGCTCTATATGTGCTTGCAACTATAGCTAAGCAAGTTTGTGCGTCCAAATGGAAAACGCAAATGCTGAATGCCTCGTCTATAAAACTGCTTGCCATTGTATTTAGGGAGCTGCAAATAGCTAAGTTGTAGGCTATCCGTATGCATACGGTAGCTGTTACGAACACTGGCCATAGGATTAAGTAATGCAGACGTTGTGGTATTTATGGGAGTTTTATTCAGCGATCACCTGGCGGCTGTTTGGATGCGTGTGTGTGTGTGTGTCTCTGCAGTGTTTCCCGAACAAACACATATTGCGTTTTTTGGCAGCCGCAAAAGCGAATTTTTATCAGGCTAAAGCCTTATTTGATCAGTGAGTGATGTAGAAATTGACTACTGCGATTGTGACAGGTGGTCGCATGTATTTCTGAGAGAGAAAAAAGCACTATCGGCTCCAAATATCGGCCCAAGAAAATCGGCAGCCCTTATCGGTCATTGGCTAAGGCTGATGAAAATAAATCGGTATCGGCATCGGCATTAAAAAATCTGTATTGGTCGAACCCTAATTTATACCCTTTTAGGCATAAAATCTATATCCCAAAATTATATAAATGTTATAGCTTAATAAATATAAATTCATTTATAAATTAAAGATTATTAGGGCTGCAACAATTAATTGATAATAAAATAATGTGCTTGTTTTTCTTTTATTATAATTTTTAGTATGGTGATTTTTAAACTGCCGTTCTGCTTCAGATTTGCTGATAAACTGTTGTAAGGCTTATTTTCACATAATGTATAACAGCCTACATGGATATTTTCACTATATTTGTTTTCATAACCTTCACATTTTTTTAGAGGACAATACTAGAATAGTATGTTTTTGTAAAATAAAATAATTTTTTTATCTGATTAACCAAATAAATACTTGACAAATTAAATGATTATTATTATGATTTATAAATGCTATAATCATTATTTGAACATACAGAAGTATGTTATGCATCGGTTTAGTTGGGTAAACTGTGAGTGCAAGAAATGGCACTAAGGGCAACTGTATTTACATCTCTTTAGGGATCCACATATTGGCTGTAATAATAAATGTGAGATGAATGATGATATTATCCTGAGGGCTCATTCAGACATTCAATGTTAGTTGTATCCTGGTTTAGCTGTGGGAAGTTTAGTACTATACCAGGCTTTGTCTAATGATGTTGTGTTGAGAGGTCATCCTGGCCTGCTGTGGACGGAGGGGAAACAGCTGTGCTGTGCGGTGCCACACATTGAGAAGAGAAGGCTGTTTAAAACCCTTTATAACCGGCTGTCCCTCGCCGATAGAGCTTTGTGGTGGTTATGGATGGAGGCGGTGTGAAAGGTTATCAAGCTAAAGGCTTGAATCCTCTGGGGCGTCTTTATCGCGGTCGCTGAGGTGAGTTGAGTGAGAGGTGTGACTCTGTCTATGCAGTAAAAGCTGTCTGAGAAAACCCTTGGGAATGATGCTAGTTAGCTTGTACTTACACCTAACACTTACAGTGTGGTGCAAGAGGTCAAATCTTTAAGTGAGCGGGCCCACAAATGAGGTTCATCTGTCGGACACATCCAAACAAAGCTGTTACAGCTGAAACAAGCCGTTATAAATCAATCAATTGAGAACTGTCACATAAAAAGGCTAGAAATATAACTACTTTTTGCCGAATATGGGGGGCTCGTCCACAATTCATCTTATCTGTCTCTTCTTATCCGATTCCTCATTTGGTGGCATGCAGAAAATGACTCTGCAGAAGTAATATTTACCGTGACTCTCTTTACTACACAGTGTTGTGATGGTCTCTACCTGGGTTGTATTTACACATTCCTGTCTTTTTCCTCCTTTCACAACTTCCGCTCATGTCTGCAGGATGGCTCATGTTCCCAGTTTAGAGGGATTCCTGAATTCTGTCATGACTCATAGTGACGTCAGATCTTCTGCGTCCAATCCTCTCGCAATACCTGAGAAGATTCACAGGAACTTCCTGACACGTTAAATGATGAAAAGCGTAGTCTGCAGAACAGGAATGTAACTGTAACTTTGCACAGGTGACTCAGCCTCAGAGTGAATCCCTCCAGGCTGCTTGAAGCAGGAAATGTTGGTTTTGATCTGGTTAGAGCTGACAGTCTCCAATCACAAAGGCCTCACATAGACAATCTGACATCCAAGAGCTTGGAAAGGCATCACCATTTTTATATATAGAAATCAATTCATTTTGTGTGTTCTTCATTAAAAATGGATAGACATAAATTTGATTTCATCTTAATTGTTTTTAAAGTATTTTAATTAAATTAGATGATTAAAATAGTAATATGTAAAATGCATGTATATGAACTAGCAATAATATTAATTATAGTAATATGTTAATTTAAATAATTTTAAAGGGTAACGTAACCCTAAACCAGCTTTTTTAGTGAATGATCTGCAAGACTGGGGCTTTATTAGTGCTGTTCCTTGATTCGAGTAAATGTTTTGACATTCGGGTATAAAGTGTTTTAATTCTACAATATATGGTGTAAAAACATCTGAGTGCTGCCCTCTTAAAGGGTTAGTTCACCCAAAATTGAAAATAAAGTCAGTAATTACTCACCCTCATGTTGTTCCAACCATGTAAGACCTTCGTTCATCTTCGGAACATAATTTAGTATATTTTTGATGAAATCTGAGAGCTGTCTCACTCCTCCATAGGCTTTCAGAGGGTTGAAACTTGATGGCCCAGAATAGTAAGTAAAAACGTCATTTAAGGAGTCCAAATGACTACAGTGGCTCTGTATTAAGTCTATCATGCGACGAAAATACTTTTTGAGCGGAAAAACAACAAAAATAACGAATTTATCCCACTATATACTCTCTGACTCGCGCATGCGTCGTGGCACTCCCGCAAACTCTTGTCAGAGGCTCAAATTGAACAATAATAGTGGGATAAAGTCGTTATTTTTGTTGTTTTTCCGCTCAAAAAGTATTTTCGTCGCATGATAGACTTAATACAGAGCCACTGTAGTCATTTGGACTCCTTAAATGACGTTTTTACTTACTATTCTGGGCCATCAAGTTTCAACCCTCTGAAAGCCTATGGAGGAGTGAGACAGCTCTCAGATTTCATCAAAAATATACTAAATTATGTTCCGAAGATGAACGAAGGTCTTACATGGTTGGAACAACATGAGGGTGAGTAATTACTGACTTTATTTTCAATTTTGGGTGAACTAACCCTTTAAGGTTGAACGGTGGCTACTGCAGTTGAATTTTCCTATTGGACGTTGTTGGTCATTGTGACGTACGTTGGTCTTCCAATGGCTCACTACTCACACCCTAAGAAATGTTTTCCCGCATTGATCACATGAGAACAGCTTCACTCCAGAATGAACTCTCATGTTACATGAAGTAGAAACAACAGCCATTTGTAGTGGTGTCCGAAACCATAATGGACGTTATTGAGTGCACTCATTCAATCCCACATTGCACCGCAATAACGAGTGTACAGCCGATGTACACACAGCGGCTATCCGACTTCACACACTCGTTTCCATTCACTCCTTCAACTGAACTATATTAGTGGACTAACAGGGAATAGTGAATGGGGGTTTAGGAGGTGATTTCGGATTTAGCCATTCTCTCTTGCACTGCTGCTTTGCTAATATCGTCGGTATCAAGAGTTAACGCAGTTTGAGCCAGCAGCTTGTGTTAATATGGCCTTGACCCTGTGTCTAAAGACAGTTCACCCTCCTCCACTTCAGGTGAAGGTGGGGGAGAAAAGTCCTCTACTTCGAATGACCGCTCTGTTGCAAAGCTACTGGCGTCACTCCAGTCATTCTCCATCTTTGCGAGTCTGACGGCTGTCAATCAATCAGTCACTGCGGGTCTCAGGTGCACGCTCGTTCAGCCCCGCCCTCGGTTTATCTCTGCTGGGCTCTGCCCACTTTTCCAGCATTTTTCAAATATTGCCAGTGGGTGGAGTTAGGTGTACCTGGGGTTGAGTTACCCTTTAAGTCATCATGTGGCCTGGTTGAAAGTTTGAGGACCCATTATTGTGGGCCCTGGCCTCCTGGTTGAGAACCAGATTGCTTTAGGGCAGTAATGCTCATAATTACAGTTAGGGGAAGTTTCTAAATGCTTAAATACAAGTTACATTTTGGCACATAACACATGTGCTATGAACATGAATGATGCCACAAATTGTATAGTTTGTTGAGAAAAGATGTGAAGTCATGTTTCTAGCTCAAGAATATCTAAGGACCAGAATCCTAGAGACTGGGCTTTTTGATTTGAGCCAGTAATCTACCTACTCCTAGCCACCCAGAACACCCTAGCAACCACATTGCAAGGGACTAAAAAAACAACAACTTTGAACACCATAGCGACACCATGACATTGTGGTGATGAGATGGCAAGCAACACTCACGTTATCTTAAGGAAACTTAATTTCTTTTGTCTTTTTGTTTAAAATCTATTTTTAATGCATTTAATATTATAGACTTCTCCTTTAAAATATAACCATAATTACTGCTTATCAACTATCTTACTCTTTTTTGAGATATCTATCCTGACCCACATCTCTCTTTCTCTCCCTCACTTTATCTTCCTTGCTGTAGCAGTAATTGATAGATATTCTTAAAGTAGCAGATCCCTTTCAGTAGCGCAGAATTCCCCTCTAATTACATTGCAGAGTTTCTTTCAGCCAAAATTAGTAAGGTCAATTTTTACTTTGTCCCTGCAGCTGTAGACCGCTGCACTCGACCAGCCCTCACTCAGTTCGCCAATGGTTTTTAGGATTAGCTTATTTGCATCACATTTTCCTCTATGTAGTGTATTATCATTAAATCATTAAACACTAATCAAGTGAACATTGGAAATTATACATCCATTCGGTTTTAAAAACACCCACAAAAGCATCACTGTTAGATGCCATGCTCAAACCGTTAGCAAACATTTTCCAGTCACGTTTTTTGCGGCCCAACCAACAGGCCAGTATACCACTAAACGCTGTGGGGAACATTACATCAGCTCTCAGAAATCAAGACCAGATCTTTATTTTGTGCTCAGAAAGGTTTGCTTTGGAGATGCCTGTGTGTTTCTGTGGTTGTGGCAGTCTGCCGTGGGTGTGTGTGGCTCTAAGTGTGTGTATTCCTGGTTCTCCCCACGTCTTCGGTGTTCCCGGTCCAGTTGGCTCAGCGCTGAAATGCTTCTGTTATCTCAATCAGTTCACACCACGCTTGTGCACAAAGCTGTGGGCTGTTCGTGCCACACTCGCCCCTGTGGTCCTCACATTCCACTGTGTGTCTGCTTCTGTTTGAGGATATTATTTTACATGAGAAGTAAACACTTTAATGGTTTTTGGGATCACGGTGTCCTGTAAGATGAGCATTATTTCTACTCCTGTTGGACCGAGTATATCATTGCTGTAAACATTGGTTCTCAGCTGGTGGGTTGCAACCCAAAATTAGGAACCAAACTCTGCTTATTACCGTCTGCACAGGAGAACTGTATTTTTTACTCATATTATCGGCCCATATTAGAGATAAAATGGTTTGTATTTGTCCATTTTGGATATTTAATTGCATGTAAATGTCCCGTTTACTTTGGCAAGCACTCTAGATTTAGACACTGCTAAATATAATCTTTAGCAAATCTCAAAATATAAAGACCCATTTTCATATGAAGTTCATATAATATGATGCCTGAATTTTGAAATTTGTAGCATTTTAAATAGACTTTTAGCGTATTTGTTTTAACAAAATAGTATATACTTTTAATATCAGCCAATGATGTTATCAGCCACACAATGAAAATACTGGTATCTATAATAATATTTTTTTTTTTATTATTAAATAGTTTGCTGTTTGTGTTTCACTGATGCCTGAGGCAGTTAAATATTTTGGAGAGAGGGCTCTGACATAACAAGCCTAGTATTTCTGCTAGCCCTCATTGTATCCATATTTGTCCCTCTAAGCCCTCATGCTTGTGGTCTATAGGGATACACTAAAATGAAAATTCTGGGCTGAAACCAAAAATTCTAGATGCCCTTGGCCCGAAAATGCTTTTTTGAAATGATTTATTTCCTTTTTTAATTAGCTATAAATTATTGTATTAATATTAAACTTATAATGAAATTCAATATTTTTTTACGATCCTGAATTAAAAGATACAAGCCAATAAAATAAAATAAAATAACCACGCTTTTATTAAAAGTAACACTAGAATTGGACAGAAAATGTATTACATATCAATATATTATTCTTTATTCAGTTCAGTGAACGAGAGGGTAGCGTTATTTTACTAGTGTTTCCCAGCATGGCTATACCACACCATGTTACAGCACATTAGGGCTATTGCAAATAGAAACAAGTATACTACATAGAAATTTCATGTTGTCGGCTCATTATTTGAGTGGACTTTTGCTTTTCTGATGAGCACGAGCGGTACATGAGTGGAGTATTCACATGGGCCGTGAGCAACTGAGCGGAGATCACATGTATAGAGTGGAATATTGAGCGATGCATCACACCGCGCAGTGATAACGGTTAGCGTGTCTAAAACTGAGTGCTGAACATCTGAGGGGTGGCATATATTTTCGGCTGTTTTTCTCTTTCGGACAGAAAAAAAAAAAGAAGCAATTTTTGGCAGGTGAAATTTTGGTCTATGGTCCCTGTCTGTGTAAGAGCTTTACTCCATGTTGGTTTCTGGTAAAGGCCAGTGTAGCACCGGGGAATACAGAGATGTGAAGGGGAAGGAATGATGATTCATTTTGACTTTTGGACACTAGAGCTGCCTCACCCCTAGCAGCATGGCAGGGTCCTGAGCAACTGTGCCTTCTATTAAAAGCCTGGCTATTGAGAGACAGCTGTGTGTGTGTGTTTGTTTGTGTGTGTGTGTGTGTGGATCATCATCTAAATGCACCACAGAATTTGACCTGGATAAGCATTTATTCCATTACTCTGTCCATAAGCCTCTTATAAGACACAATAATAGATAGAGGCATGCCAAGCATTTCCATAGTAATAGAAACACCACTACACAAGACATTTCTCAATCCAGTGCTAACCTACTTTTAACTTACCTGTCACTCTGTTTCAGTCTCGTAGTCACGAATGAGTCACACATCTGAACGCTTCAAAAACCAGAATTGAATCATTAGTGGCAACAGTAATGGTTTTTAATCTTGTATCCAAAGCAAATCACCCTGCAGGGTCATTTCGACATGGGCCCCTTCAAAAATTTAGCTTAGGGCCTCCAGAAGTGTAGGACCGGCACTGGCTATAGGTAAATAACTAGAAGAATAACAAAGTGCTGTAAACGGTAAAACTACTTGTGCTACAAACCTGTGTGTAATTTGGTAGGAAATACCAGTTTACAATATACAACAAAAAAATAAATGGAAGCGAATGACACCGAAAGACAGACAGAACCATTGGGTGTGTTCGTTTTGAAGCGGTACTGTGCAGACCGATAAGTGTACATCAAAGTGCAGCAAGAGCAATTGGAAAGCATACAGAGCCATCTGTTCTCTAATCGCTCTCGCGGTACTTTGATGTCATACACCTATCAGTGTTCAAGTCAAACACGCCTATTACATTTATAAATGGCCGTGCCTTTAATATTTCACACTATTAAAAATAAGATGGATACAAACATTAAAATTGCAATTAAGGCAAAACTTATTATTATAATTTTATAATTATAACTTTTTACATGGCATTATGACATTGTTTCTACTTCAATCGTTTTTTGAGTATAAACATTTAAACGGTGGCTGTCATAACTTGTTTTCATAATGGATTTATTCAAACATAAATTATATTTTTACCTAATCTGTTTCTCATCCTTTAATGAATATATAATATAGTGCATATATTTATCAAAATGCACCTCTCTAGAGTTTTTTTTTTTAGTTAGTTAGTTAGTTATATAGTTTTAGTTGTTGCTGATATGGCATTAAATCATAAATAAATAAATACATTTTTAGTTCGTTTTTAAACTTAAGTTATGGTCATTGAACCGCTTCACTTGAACTGAGGCAGCAACCGTGATCTGTCATGACACATGACACACAAAAAGCGGCAAGACTTTGTTTCTTATGAAAAGTAAGAGCACAAAGATTATTGCCAATTAATGTATGGGAGGCACGCTGAAATTAATGTTTAGTTTATGCATTAACTGAAAACAGCATAGACTAAAAGATCGATTATTGGAATTTAAGAATTGAAATTGGTTCATCAAAATGAAAAACAGAAAATCAATATTTTTAACCCATCCCTAATAATTAGGGATGGCTTTCCTGTAGCTCAAGCAGTAGAGCATGGCGCTAGCAAAGCCAAGGTCATGGGTTCGATTCCCAGGGAAAGCAAGAACTGACAAAATGTAAAATGTGTACCTTAAATGCAATGTAAGTCGCTTTGGATAAAAGCGTCTGCCAAATGCAAAAATATAAATGTAATTAGCATAACATTAAGTTAAAATGAATTACCTCTTAAAACCTGTTTTACTTGCATAACGTGGTTCGGTTTCATCCATGGGGAATGGATTGGATTGTGAAAAGAGGGCGTTCCAGACCAAAATCAAGTCAAAATGATTGTGAAATTGTTAACAATAGCTATATGTGATTTATCCATTAGCCGGTGTAGCCTAAGTGATGGCAGCAGAAAAGGAAAGTCATTCCAGAGGAAGAGCAAGCTACTACATTGTGACAATTTACAAAGCCACACAATTTTAATATCTGGACAAGCATGCACTAAGGAACATGCATTAAGAAAGTAAATGAGGTCAACTTTGATTTCATGGCGGAAATAATTGCAATGCAAGCCGAGGAGCTCATTTAAGCAATTGAGCTATTTATTGTTCAGTCTTTTGGGCAAATCTCAGTAAGGTTATCCAAGTAAATTTTCTCTAAAGGCAATTCACTCTGTTCTGTAATTAGAGTATAAGACTATATTTAGGTTTCCAAGTGAACTGTTGCTTGGTAAGATAATTTGTCTATCTTTCTATTGTACCGAGTCTTTTCTATCTTATTAGTGGAAGAAAGGGAGGGGGGGCGTAACGCGGATGAGGGCCCAGACACAAAGTCATGCTATAAAAAGATTAATTAAAAATGTGTATTTGAATATAATGATGGTGGCGGCGAGAAATGGCAAGGAACAAGCCTCTCAGCGCTCTTGATGATGTAATCCAAACCTTTAATGCAGTAACAAAAAGGAGAATAGGGAAGGGAAAAATTGCCTTCACTCCCATGACATTAAGGATCAAGAGAATATGAAAGCATCATAAATTGTGAAGACAGAGAAGGTGATAGAAGAGTCTAAATTTGAGCCAGAACAGATTTGAGAGCAGCTCTCTTGTCTGTGTATAGTCTGAAGGTAAGAGGGTTTTACTGTAAAGCTGTGTGGATGCTCATGAGTGTTTCAGACAGATTTAAATGAGCCTTGGCTTAGATCTGGTCTAAGACCCGAATATAAAACATGATAATCTCCCTATAATGAACTCTAAAGACACTACACAAAGTGCCTTTGTGCACTCATGAACACTGAACAAGAGGACATTTAAATATTTTCATAAAACGCCACTGTTTGATGTAATTAAATGTAAAAGATTGCAGCTGTTCTTTAGCTCTGCTCTTTTCTTTTTTGTTTCTTTTCAAACAATCACATTTGAATGAAAATTCAGTAGGAGTGTTTGTTGTGAGTGGGGGGAAGGGTGCAATTGGTCAGAGTTCCAACCCTCGGCCAATCAGAGATCATCTGCTGGCTTACTCCTTTCTCCTCCTCTTGTGCTTACAACACTTTTCTCTTTCCTGATTGGCTGCTCACACATGCAGCATCTGGAGGCTTTAAGAGTTTAGTGGGAGGGGCCAGACAGTGCATTAAAACAAAACGTCTGCCCCCTTTCGCACTAGTGTACTCCAGTATCTGTTATGTGTGGAGCAGAGGGAGTGAAAGGAGGTCCTCTCTTTGCCTACTCATGTCTGACAGCATCTTTTTCTCTCTCTCTCCTTCCTCCAGGAAAAAGAGTGCAGGATTACAAGAAAAAGAGTTTCTGGTTTTCGAGGAGTGCTTTATAAGTCTGAGACATCTGGAGATTGAAAGGAAAGGACCCAGCCACCGTGTTTCAGCAGAACTATTCTGCTAACCTTTCAGCTGCGGAGAGCTCACTTCAGGATCTGCCCGTCCTGGTGGGTCACTCAGCCGGACTGATGTGGAATGCGACCCTTTATGACCCCATCCCACGGGCCTCTATTCAATGAGCCGGACTCGAGAGAGAGCAGATAATAGAGGCAAGAGACCGGCACACAAAAAAAGAGTGAAGTAACAGCAGCAGGAGTGTTCAGAATTGTAAGAAAGTTAAAGGGGGCCTTTAAGGTGGAAAAAAAAGAGCTTAAAATACAAAGGAGGAGGAATAAAGAGACCTGTGACTACAAAACTCTTTCTTGAGACATTTTTGATCGCAAAGAAAACTTGACCCTTAGTCTTTATTTCACCTCTTAAATTGAATCCCACTGCTACCCATCATGCCAGTGGAGACCCTCCGTCCTACAGATGGCCGTCTTAATGGGGGTCCCTTCACCTCTGCCATGCCTTTCCGTATCCTCAATAAAGGCCCCGGCTACTTCCGCAGAGCGCCTGAGACAGGAACACGGAAGCTGAGTGCAGTTGAGCGCCTGGAAGCGGACAAGGCCAAGTACGTAAAGAGTCAGCAAGTGGCACTCACTAAACAAGAACCTGTGAAACCTCCAATCATCCGCAAACCGCTGTTATCACCAAGCATGATGATGCAATGCAGAATAAACACTCCACCCGCGAGGAAGATTACCCGGCGGCTACTTGAGGCAGAGAGTGGACCGGACCATGGCATAAGCAGAGGACCACAACTCAACCTGGAAGTACTGAATAATCTAATCAATGTCTGCGATGGGCCGCTTGCATCCTCCCCTACCCCTTCCTCTACTTCTCCCTCAGGCTCCTCTCCCTCTTCTGGGGTTCACAGTGTTGGTAGTGGACAATCTGCAGAACCTCAGCACTGTGTCAACTTCAAAGCACACCTTGCCTCAACGCCCAACTCCTCTCGCACCTCCTCTCCTCTAAACAATCAATCCTCACCTGCGGAGCCCAGCCGAAGGCCACCTCCGGTCCCAGCCAGAGCTCCCAGATTGGTACCACAGGGTAGTTACGGACCACCCAACTCTGTAACTGTGCGCCGGGTAGATGTGCGACCGAAGGCAGAGAGCAGAAAACCTCAGAGATTGCCTCTACAACCCAAACCTAGACAAACCCAAGTTGCTCAACCACAGATAGCCCAGCCACAGGCGCCTCCTACACCTCTTGCTCAGCAGCAACCTTTGGCAGCACAACATCCATCCCCCTGCATACCCTCCAGCCCGCTGTTTCTGCGCCCGGGCATTCTACCCCCAGCTTCCCCTGCTTTCACTCGCCTTTCTTCAGCCAGCTCTCGGGGGTCACGTCCCGGTTCAAGCCGGAAGCACCCCTCCCTCCATCGGTCAAAATCAGACTTGAGCGACCGCTACTCTCGGGCCACAGCTGACCTGGAGCGTTTCTTCAACTACTGTGGGCTGGACCCAGATGAGGTGGAAGGAATGGGTGGCGTGGAGCGTTTCGCCCGGGCCAATTCGGACATTGTTTCAGTCTCCAAGCTCCGTAGCGTCAGTACATCTAGCTCAGAGTGTGGGGATGGACGGCGAGGGGAAGAGGAAGATGAGGACGACGATGGGCCCATCAAGCCCGGCGATCGGGTTCCTTACGGCATCTCGGTCATTGAGAGGAATGCACGCGTCATTAAGTGGCTCTACGGTATCCGACAAGCACGGGATGCCTCACAAAACATCTCCAATGTCTAGAGGCTTCTCTCTAACTTGGACAATATAAATGGAACTTGCTGTAGCATTCAGTTGAAGTCTGTCACACACCTAATATTTATTGCGTTCTTGTTTGAAGGCTCTGACAAATGTTTGTCTTGTTTGTATTTGCCTTACTAAAAGGATAATGTTCATGATGTTTGTCGCATAGAATTTACATGGACACCCTGTTGTTTTTCGAGCGTCTGATGTTCTGCAAAAATTACGTTCCTCCAGATGTGGAATACTACAGACTCCCAACACTGTGACTTTGATACATTTTGATTCAAGCAATAAGACTAATGCTAAAGGCACTAAAAGTGATTGAATGGATGACGAAGGCAGCAGTCGATGTGCTGTGCTGGTGCTGTTCAGGTACAAAGTCTCTATTAAACAGCAATGCTGTGGGACCCATGGCCTAAGCTAATTACTCTAGGAACCATTGTGTTTATAGTATTGGAAATGAAGCAGGTACTTTCTAGTTTTAGAGATCTTTGTATTGGTTGAAGAATTGAAGAATGATTGAAGCTGTTTAGGATGCTTGTGTTTATGAGGTCGTCATTTGGTGTCGGTTGTAGTAAGACCTCAGGGACGTGTTTAATAAGCCACACCTAGAACAGACACCACACCAGTACACGCATATAGAAACTGAGATGCACACACACACCCCTGCTCACTGTTCACACACTTTTGCTCCATAGGTGTCAAATTCACAAGTGCGTCAGATGTTTGGTGTAGACGTTTTTGAAGGCAAGACTATGATACTGTGAAGAATTCAGAGCTTTCACAGAGGCTCTGCTCCTCTGCAAACATGGCTGGTAGACTGTTATTGCTAAATATACGTTTAGACGTTCAAAATATAAGCATGTGAGAGCCTCTTGTCAGCATGCACATGTGGATGTACAGCTGTATTATGTGGCAAAGCACAGTTGCACGATGTGCACTCCTCAAACATGCATTCCAAAACACATTCCATTCAGTTTATATTTGATTTGTTTGGGTTTTGTTTGTGACCGTTCCTTCTGCCTGTTTCTATGTTTTGGAGAGGGTATGTTATAGACAGGTAAGGTGTGAGAGCTGACAGAACTGAGAGAGAGTGTTTGGCTCGATACTCTCAGGAGAAACAAAGCTTTAATATCGGTTTACTGCAGAGTTTTCGCACGTGTAGTGAAAAAGAAATGCCTTACAAAGAGAGAAAAAAGTTGGTTGAATATGTGCACATAGGCAAGACATTCACTTTTGTTTGGGAGTTTAAGAGAAAGTTTTGCTTTATTAAAAGCACAATAATCAAGATTATTTTTTACTTGACTGTGCAATCTAAATATAGCCATAAATGCATGAAAAGGTAAACGCAAAACATTTGAATACATTGAAATGCATTGCTTTGCAGCACATTCAGAAAGACACACAAAGGTACAAACACTCAAACGGTTCAGCGCACTACTTATTGAAGGAAGAACATGGTGGATCTGCTCATTCTCTGAAGTTTACTGTTGACTCGGAAAGAGTCAAATGCAAAATCGGTCTTTTGAAAATGTCAATAAAATGATGTTTTTGGAAACAAGTTGTGATGTTCCTTATTTTCTGTATGATTAATTTGAGTAGTTTAAAACTTAATCTTGATCTACTGGGAAATCAATTTTAATCCAGGGTGCAGCACTGTTGAAAGCCACTTTACGTGAAGGACCGAAGTTAGAAGACGTCATTCTGAGTATGCAGTGCTGAATATAAAGGTGGCATTAAAAACCCAGGCAGGATCCAAAGTAACCAGATGTTCCTATTCAAACATCTTGACACAGCTGTGAATGTGGGTTTTATGAAAGCCTGAAACAATAAAAGTCATCTGAGTCCAAAAAAAGAAAAGAAAAAGCTTTTGTGTTCCACGAAAGAAAGAGGCAACATGAGGGTGTGTAAATGACAGGATCTTGATTTTTTTGGGGTGGACTATCTCTTTGTCTCTGTCTCTGCTTTCAAATGTATTATTGTAAAATACTGTGCCCTGAGGTCGAGTCTGTGACTCTGTCACTGAAGCAGCCTGTTTCCCCAGTCACATGTGAATTATGTCCAACCTTGAGAACACAAGCAAAGAATTACGGCCAGGGAGAGCGGGGGATATGACCATGTAAGAAGATGAAGAGGGCAGAGGTGTGATTAACAGCATCTTCTGCAGGCCAATTAGTTTTTATTGAAGAACCTCCCATTTTAATCCAAGAAAATGAAACTGGTGGAAGGGACGAATAAGATTTATGGTAATGGACTCTTACCTAGTGAGGTGGTTTGCGGTAAGGTGTATTTATCTCTGCGAGGTAAACTCATGTAGACAGATGAGAGTGTGAGTGAACTAGAGACGCTGAGGGAGGAGTGCACTCAAACAGTATTTACAGTCACACCAGCTGCTTCATTCAAGAGCACACAAAGTACAGTAAACACTTCTGCACCTGCAAGCCTCCGGAAATATAGTTTAATTTTCATTTCTGGATAATAATGGAAAAGATTGTTTCATAAGCATTTCTTGGTGTAACAGTGTATTATGCACTAGTAATCAGATCTAGTGTTCATAATAGTCCACTGCTTTCATTAGATATTACAGTGAGATCACATACTAAACACATTACAGCAACGAGACTGGTGTGTGCAGTGTTTTTTTTGGGGTGGGGGAGACGCACCAGTGAGGCTGTAAATAAAGGTATTACGTTATATTACGTTATATCCAGGTATTACGTTATATCCAGGGGCTTTTTAAATTGCAGATGAGAAATGTGAATTACTTTGAATCTATATAAAACACATTAGACAAACAATAGTCCCCTGTGTAACAGTTTCACTTTGAACAATGTTGATGCATGCATTCATGGTAGCATGAATAAGTTATGCAGTTTTTTATTATATTGACTGGCTTTTCTTATGCTGATGTTGTTTGTGGTGGTGGTTTAAAGAACTTATAAAGTACTTTGTAGTTTATTGATTGTCACCGTTGTTGAAGTTTATGTGATGCTTCTACTGTTATTATTATTATTTTTTTTTTTTTTTTTTTACAGTGGTCATGTGGTGTTGTGTTGATGTAAACCACAAAGCACAGCAGCCATGGGCTCACTCACAGGCGGTCGGTGGGTATATGTGGTCATAAGCTGATTAGATGCACAAGGCAGATGGGTCTGCAAGTGTGTACCAAACTGACTGTGATGTGCGTTGAGAATTGGTGAGTCTGCTCTCACCAGCCTCATTTGCAATGAGCTGAAGCCACTTAACCCTGACTACTCATCTGCTTAGAGGCCAGACTGTCAGCGGCTGAATTTAAGGAGATAAGCTGTACAGATCTATGTCAGCTATGGCTAGTTCTAAGCGTCAGAATCTATTACTGGTGGGAATGAACTTTGACGTATTAAGCATATGCTTTAGCAGAGACTGTATGGAGTTTAGCAAAGTCCCAATTTTGCATCGCCTCTGGTCCGGGTATTATTTTGGGCTTCCATTACCAAATGAGAAACTCGCATTGCCATTTGAAGACTTCAAAAAGAAATTGTTTTTATAAAATAGCTTTAATTTACTCACTCTTATATATTGTCCACAATGGAAGTCAATGGTCTCCAATGTTGTATGGTTTTCAGCATTCTTCAAAATATGTCCTTTTGTGTTCCGCAAATAAGTGTAAAAGCGTGTCTTTTTTTTGTGAACAATCCCTTTAAAAAGTCCTTATCTGATGGGAAAAATATGTTCAAGAATGTTTTATTTTATTAAAAAATGTATTTACACAGTTTATACATTTAAAAGATTAGTTCACTTCAAAATGAAAATTTCCTGATAATTTACTCACCCCCATCTCATCCAAGATGTTAGTGTCTTTCTTTCTTCAGTCGAAAAGAAATAGTTTTTTGAGGAAAACATACCAGGATTTCGCTTCACATAATGCATTTAAATTGCAACCAACGGGTTGAAGGTCCAAATCAGTGCACTTTCAAAGGGCTCTGAAGGGAATCCCAGCCGAGGAATAGGGTCTTATTTAGCGAAACCATTGGTGATTTTCTTAAAAATAATAATAATAAAAAAAAAAAAAAGATATACTTTTTAACCTCAAATCCACGACTTCGGTGTTGTTCTTCCTCACTGCGTATGACATCATCACATTGAAAAGGTCACGCCTGGGACAAACGTGGAAATACTGTCCAGTGTTAAAATGAACGTGCAAAGACTAAATCAAGTTCCCTATACAAAAAATAAAGGTAAAACAACAATGCCGGACAATTTTAAAGTTGGAGGAGAACATGAGATGGAGTTTTTCGGCACTGGGCCGGTACTTCCTCCTAGGCCACGGACATTTGACATTTCCAACGTGATGACGTCATACACCGTGAAGAAGAACAAAACAGAAGTTGCGCATTTGAGGTTAAAAAGTATATAAATGTTTATTTGTTTTAGAAAATGACGGATGGTTTTGCTAGATAAGACCCTATTCCTCGTCTGGGATCGTGCAGAGCCCTCTGAAGCCCTTTGAAACTGCACTGATTTGGACGTTCAACCCGTTGGTTGCAATTGAAATTCATTATGTGAAGAAAAATCCTGGAATGTTTTCCTCCAAAAACATAAATTCTTTTCGACTGAAGAAAGAAAGACATGAACATCTTGGATGAGATGGGGGTGAGTATGATCAGGAAATGTTCATTTTGAAGTGAACTAATCCTTTAAGACCTCATTGATTAAAAAAACTAAAAGGTGGAGAGACACAACGTATGAATGGCCGAATTCTGAAAGGGACACTAATGGAGTGGATGCAAACACTTGAGGCCTACTCAATATTTTTTCACCTTCAAAGATCTGAGAGAGAAACACTACGCAGGAGAGGGTTACTATTCAACAGGCATGATCTGCACCCTATGGACATTTGATTAGACTTTCTCAGTCAAGAGTCATGCATAATATTATATGACAGCTGATTTTAAAGACCCGTAGAAAACTAAAATTGCATCCCTCTTGGATGTAAGTCTCTTGACAATTCCCTGGCAGTAAAATTGCTTTTTTGGCTTTATTGTTAGTGAGAAGCAATATATATGGTGGGAGAGAGACATGGATCCTGGCTTGGGAAAGTTCGTCAGGAAATGTAGAGCATTCCTATGTCTGTCTGCTCTGGGTTTAAACTCATGAGATAAAGGAGGGTTAGCCAATGGGATGAAGACCGTGTTTATCTGGACTTTGACCTAATTGCTTTGCTATTCTTGCTGTAAGTTGTAAAAATGTGCCTTAAAATATACAGCTCCGTGCAAAGACCTTGACCATATGGTTATTTATTATTTCAGACTAACAGGTGGTCCTCGTGAGGTAAACCAACAGCCCTTCATATTTGTGTATCATGTGCAATGTCTTGATGTCTATTCTAAAATCAAGCCAATGTTTTAAGCAACACACAACTGAGAGATAAAAAAATCTAAATCCAGGGCTGTAAATAATTCAAACACTTCGAACAATAAACCTTTGTTAGACAAGTGTTTTAAAATTCCAAACTGAGCTGCCATAGAGTGTCGGATGTGTGTCAGTGGGTCCTTCATCCTTCTTTTCAACAAACAGACTCAACAGATCAATGGCTCATGGCCCTGATGGATGAGTGGCGCTTGATTAGGTATGAACTCTGACTAGTAAACCAGGTCATGAGATGTCACTTCCACCCTCCCTTCAGACTGGTAGTTCAGTTTTTTTTTCCAGGCAGTGCATTCAATGTACACACACACAAAAAAAGGGACATTTCATGTAATTGTGTCTTGCTAATTTAGCTGGAAAGGAAAACATTTTAATACATCAGTTTTAAACAGTAAAATGTACAGGTTGCTCTGTAAAGTTGTTTACATTTTTAGTGTGTGTGTGTTTTTTTTTTTACAGAATAGGGCAATTTTTCTTCTTCTACTTCTTTATTTCATGGCTCAATTCCTCTTTCCTGTCGTCTCTAGATATTCATTACCAGGCGTCTGCACCTTATAAACTTTATTTCACATTCCCTCACTCAAGAACAGATATGCAGTTGTGTCTAACTCTCAGTCGTCTTTGCATCATTCTTTGAAATTGCACTAGGTCCCAACTGAAGGCAGGTGTTTTGGTAGATAAGAGCTAGACTGTTTGTCTGGTTCCTGTTTGAATCTCGGAGTCTGTTTGTGTGCACCCAAAATCCTTCCCTTTATCACTCTGGTTTTGCTTGTCTCTACATGTTTGTTATTTATGTTGTGGGCATACATTATTGAAGAGAAACTGCTTCAGACAATTGGAAAGCTTTAACAAAGCATTGATTAAATGTCATTCCTCGCTCTGTCCTTTGAGTGTGGCCAGGATTTAGTGTACTTGATATGATGTACAGACTTTTGGATGATTTTAATGCAGAAATGTGAAGCTTATACTGTATTTTTGTTTAAATAAATACAGCCTTGGTGAGCAAGATACGTCCTTAAAAGATAAAAAAATATTGTCACTGTACTAAAGCTTTAGAAAATATTTACTTTTAGTAACATGTATCTTTTAACCACTTACTATTAATGTAAATTTTAATGTTTATTTGAAATCCTACAAAATTATTCAATAAAATTATTTGTAAAGCACTCACTGGTTTTTGTTATCAGACAGGAAGCTGCAGTGGCATCCTGTTCCAGTTCTATGCCGAAGGATAATGACGTCAAGAGCAAGAAAGAGACAACTTTTAATGAAATATTCAAAAGACACTCGCTCACCCGAATGCACCTTCAATTTTTCATAAGGAATAATGTGCCTGTTGTCATGGACGTATGGACACTTTTGTGCAGATAGTATTTCTTCTTTCAGTGTGTGCATAGAAAGACGGCATGAACATCATTTTAGACACACTAAATGAGGCGGCATTATATACTGCTGTGCTGTAACTCCGCTACTTTTTGTGGGAACTTGCAACATGTAATTTACATTCCCAAAATCGCCACATTCTCCCCTCCAAAACATGTCTGTCTGAATGGGACAGTAACCGGCATGACAGATATGCAGCTGTGACTGGCCACAAACTACATCAAAACAATTCAACTGAAACCAGCAGGAGACAGAGAAGATTCGCTAGTCTACCGCTAGTAGCTAATCCTTTATGTTTTGAAACAAAAACAGTATGTGTGGTAAATTTTGGCTTATACTTTTGCATATTCAGACACACAAACAAATGATAAACCATATACGAGCCAATATAACATGGTTTCATCCTGAACCACAAAGATTCAGAACAAAAATGAGCTTACTTAACAATAACAGTTGAATTTCTACACTTGCACCTTTATTGAATGTGCTGGGCTCATAAACTCACAGCGTGGAGGACGGGTGTGAGAGGAGAGGTGAGGAGTTTTTCATTATCAGAACCCCAGAAACTCAGCACCCACAGTAGGGCAGCCCTGTTGAAATAAACATCATGTACTGGTTAGGTATGTTTTGGTCATGAGCTTGTTTAAGCTGGTCCTGGGCTGAAGCTATTTTCTTAGGACCAGCTAAGGACCAATTTAGATGAGTTAGATAAGTCCATACATACCGTTCTCATCTCTGTGCGTGCCATAACTCTGTCTGACGCACCCACCACTAGCCTAGCTTAGCACAAAGACTGGAGGTAAATGGCTCCAGCTAGCCTACAGCTCAATAAGTGTCAAAATAACGCCAACATTTTCCTATTTACATGTTGAGATGTGAATAGTTACATTGTGTATTAAGACCGAAGGAACATTAAAAGTTGTGTTTTTCTTGACCATATGACTAGGAACTATAGCTACTATCATTCCTGCGTGATGATCAAGGAATTTTACTGCCATACCATGAGTGCAGCCACAAATAGGATACCTTCCGTCAACATAACCAACGTGTAACAGACTTCATTGTGATTTATCTTATAATTAGTTTTTTTTTTGTGCACATTTTGGACATTTCTGTGTGTTTAAATAGGTTTAAGGTCTGCATTATCTGTCTTAATAAGTAGGGACTTTTATTTTGACGGATGTTGTAGTCTACGGAAAGATAGTGAGAGCTTGTGGTTCATCAGAGTGGTTAGGCAGATTTAAAGTTTGCAGTTTGTTAAGCACCCCCCGAAAAGGCATAAGGTGTGTATGTTCTTGTTTATTGTCAGCTGTAATGAGTATTTTTGTGTATTTCGCTGTATGTTAATGATCATGCTATGAAGAGAGAGAGTTTGTGTACGAGGTGTTAATGCGCACATCTTTGCTTTATTTGTTCAGCTCTCACGGTGATTTTTTGGAGATCAAACGGTTTCAATAAACTCCATGAAACATCAGTAAAGTCTGGCCATCATTCGGAGAGGGTCCACTACACAACGTGACAATCTGCTTGCACAGAGAGGCTGGGGACTATTATCAGGTGCTGCATAATATCATTGCGCTGCTGCACTCATGGTACGGCTCAAAGTTCCTTGGTATTTACACAGGAATGAGAGTATAGTTCCTAGCCATATCAGTCTAGAAAATCACAACTTTTCATTTTCCGTCGGTCTTAGTACACAATGTAAAACACATCACAACATGCAAATAGAAAAATGTTGGCGTTATTTTGTCACTTATTGAGGAGTAGGCTAGATGGAGCCATTTACCTCCAGTCTTTGTGCTAAGCTAGGCTAGTGCGTCAGACAGAGTTATGGCACGCACAGAGATGAGAATGGTATGTATGGACTTATCTAACTCTGGGGGATACGATGAATAAGCTAAAGTCCCAAAAAGTTGGCGTGTACCTTTAAACCAGCTGAAACCAGCTGCCATGTTTCAAAACATACCTAAGGAGCATGCTGTTTTTTTCAACAGGGAGACGCAGCATGCAGGTGGCTGGGGTGGAGAGAGAGCCGAGGTCTGATGTCAGTTGATCCGGAGATTAGATCACCTTTACTGGAGCAATCTGCGTCACAGCTCTGAAGGGATTCAGGTGAGTCAGAGGACAGGTCAGGTCATCTTTGACAAGACTGGGCAGAATGTGCCATTGTGGGCCTGGGGCGAGTAATAAAAATGATGTAGCATAAAAACAAGAGATGAAAAGAACCTGCATGATATTATCCAACACTACACGCACGAGATGAGTAATGCGACAAGCAAGGGCGCATTAGACAACAACAAGCGGTTCAATCCGGTGAAATTCCACACCTCCTCTGTTTCTGCCTCTGGTTACACTGCTAATATCTGCTCCTCTTTCGCTTGCTTTCTTTGCATGTTCAACAGGTCTTATGAAACTCTTGTAAACAGTATTATGCTGAATATGTGAGTCAGATTATTTTGAATGTTTAAATATGATAAATATATCATGAAATTGGTTGAGCAGAACATGTTTTCTTTTGGGTGAGACGCATCAAAGGACCCATTTTTAATCAGTAGCCTATTATTTTATTCTATTGACAGCCATAGTTTTATGTTTTTCTTCAGATTTAGATATACATCTACACTTAATTGTTGGTAGGAAAAAAAGATTAAACAAAAATGTGTAGTAAATATTTAAGTAAATATTTTTTACCTAAAAGTTTACATAAATGGGTATTTATGTATAATCTCGGTATAAATGGGTCTTTATATGTGAACATATTTAACTGTAATTTTAGGAAGTATCCATCCTAAGGACATCATCATAGTTGGTGATCTAAGTCATTAAAAAGTTTGAAACTTCCCTGCAAATTCAATGCCATAATCGACAGATACGCTATCTTAGACCGGGCTGTTCTCAAGAACTGCATTACAAAAACAAAGAACAACCCAAACAAAGGGCCCTCTGAGTTCTGTGAGACTCCTCCACTAAAACAGTCCTGAAAAACATATCTGTGGAGCTACAGCTGACCTTAAGCCACAGACTGCAGACTCAACATGCTGTGTAGTCATACGTCAGTGACCGAGGCAGAGGGAGTAAAGCTGACGACAGATAAATGTAGACCTTAAACCCCCACACACGCAATTAGTTACAAGCAGAGCTGATAGATAGTGCCTGAACCACAACAAACGCCTCATATTATTTCAGACCCTTCCTGTCGCTTTCCCCCAAATGACGCACATTTTGGCCATTATGATGAAACACCTGCAATGTCAAAGTGTGTGGTTTCTGAAGCATGTAAAAATGGTCTTTGTCAATACTGGCCAACTTTATGAGGAAATGCAACGTGAACATGGCTTTAACTCATTTATAATACTTTCTACGGACATCTTTGACCCTTTTGCCATGTCTCCCTGTTTTTATAGCTTCGTTACGTGCCTTGAGAACCTGCTTTCCTCAGCACAGTGTCTCACATTTGTAAACGCAGCTAAAGACCTTAGATATACAAAGATGGTGCACTCATATTACTGCAACCGCAACGCGCAATATGGCAGAATTAAAGGTGCGTTCAGCCACCTCGTAATTCCCGTAATTACGAGATTCAAGCTTGTAAAAAGTGTTCACGTCCTTGTAGAGCTCGTAATTACAGCTTGTCCACTTAGGACCCAACGTGGTAATGCCTGATCAAAATGGGAGCAATAACATGCCTAACATTGTAAATTATTTCAATTGATAAATTAAGTAATAATACCAATACAAAATCATAACATAGTAATGTACTTATAATGTTAAAAAAATGGCTTTTAAAATGTAGGGTAAGTGCAAACGTGTATAAGCTAATGGGGTAGCTGTATGCTATGCTAGAACGTATGCTAACTAAAAAAAACATTAAGAAACGAGATATGCTTGATTTCACAACTTATAGCTTCGGTTATATACTAGTATATGAAACATGATTTGCAAGACGTTAAACACTATTTGAACACAATTTAAACGACAAAAATCAAAACGTGATTTTGTAAGAATTGTAATCAGGCTCTGAACAGATTACCCATTAAAAGTTATTTCAGCCAATAGAATCACTCTGTGGTCCTAAGCGGACACTATTTCACAGGAGGACACGATTTCTCATGAACTTCTCTTGTACCACGCATGTGACCGCTGCACCTCACGCGGAAGCAGAGAAAATTACGGCGCAGTAAAACGTAAATAAGCAATTATTTCGCAATTTTTCGAAATTCGTGCAATTGACTTTTGCCCATGTACACAAATTTTTTCATGTAAAAGTAAAAGTAATGTGAACATAAACAAAACACATGCAGTTAGATATCTAGGCTATTCCTAATGACAACCTACATAAATGAAAGTGTAACACTAATGCATTTACATAACACTGTTACTTCTATTGTGTTTATTCTTCTTCTTCTTAGTACTTAAATTACATTTTATTACATTTTACTTAAATTCAATTACAGCAATCTTTCACTCATTCAGGAGACCTGAATTTTTTTACAGTGTGTAAGCTTTATATTCTAATCGCTGAACACCTCAGACACACTTCTAATGCCCTTGCATTAGTCAGCCTGAGGATGGCACTCTAAAGATGATTGACAGACTTTATTACACAAGACAAACGCATAGAATGCCATCTTAGAATTGCCTTTAATGTAGTATTTATTGCGTCCGAATGTTGTTTTAGAATATTACAAGTTGTGTAGGAATTCCAGTGAGGAAAACAAAGTCATGTCGATTCTCAAAACAAACCCAACAAACCCACTGTATATAAAATCTATTCATATGAGCATGTTTAAATTAAAGGGTTTATAATCTCAATAATTTGATACACTACTCCAGATAGGAAGAACAGACATGCCAACTAGTTACTGACCTGATGCAGACACATAGCTGAAGCTGAATCTGATGGACTAATATCATATTGGTCTGGAGTGAGGTTTATGTGACGTCACATGAAAATAAGCTGGGCAGCCAGAAATCTGTCCCAATGGCCCTCTCTATGAGTGCACGCTGCAGTTCCATTTTTCACCACAGATTTACATTGAAAATGTGTGGGGCGCTGTAGAGCTGGGGAGGGATCCGAGCAGGATCCGAGACCGGCTGCCCCTCTTAGTATCATGAATACATGCCTGCCGAATCCATGCGCTACATTCTTATATATCCTGCTCTATTTACGACTTAAAATAGTCTAGAAAATCCGATAAATATTTGTTGCAGAATGCTGAACACATGTATAATTTATTATTAATTCAGTGTATAGAGGTCTATGTTTGGATGAATATTTTGGTGGGACTCTGCCCCACCTGTAAAAAAAGTAAGAAAAAAAAAAGCATTCTAAGAAATATTATGGCTGGTATAGTCTCTCAATTCTTTGCTGTGGCAAACGTTTTTTGAAGTTGTGAAACATCCTTAGAGAGCATTCACACAGGACACTTTAGATGTGTTTTTTGACTTAGAACTCTCTGTTATCTATGTGCAAAATGCTACAAATACACAAGATGTCGTCTAAATCATGTTTAAATATAAAAATAATGGAAAAGTAGAGCAGAATGTAAAAAACACATTCTCTGAACTGTCCACATAACTTCCCAGTTTAAGAACAATCTGATTATTTTTTTAAAGCAACCCAGTCAGCTAATTCCAATAGCTGTCTAAAAGTTGCACATAAGATTTACACATCACAGTGACCCCTTGATCTCATATTAGAGGCTTTTGTAAATCCTTAAATATTCCTCCACACTTTTGTAGCACTGTGTTTGTGAGCCTCCTTCACCCCTGACTGTGCTGATCTGTGTCTCAGAGCACCAACAGGAGGTTCCCCTGTGCTCTGTGGGAGGGGATCATCGAATTAGGTCTTGTTCAGGTAAAGAATAAGAGGCTGAACCACAGGACAGGCAAAGCTAATCTGATTTCCCCCAAATACTCTCTGTGATCTATCCAGATATAAACATCTATGTTTAGAACTTAGATTTGATTAACATTTATCAGATGCGCTGTTTCAAAGATGATGCAAGGGCAGATAAATATTTAAAAAAATATAGATAAGAATAGTTCAGTTTAATTAAAAATGTACATTTTATCCAATATTGATGTGTTGTATTAGATTATTGTACCGTTAGCTTAGCAACATGGTAATTGCAAACTCAATAATGAGACAAATCTCGTACTATTTGTGTGGAGTTGCTCTCACTATACAACAGAGTTAAATTCTCTCTTATAAATCAGATACTCTGTCTAACTAGATTCATTCAAAAAGCATTTCCTGTTTCATTTCTAATCACTGGTCTGCCAGAGCTTCACCCTGCTTTTTTCCCTTAGTTTGCTCACATGCTTCCTTTAGAGAGTTAGTGTGTGTGTCTAAGTGTGAGTGTTGGTGTGCAAACCTATTTTTGGGTTCAGTATAATGTACTTCGTATTTTCTGCTTGCACAAGCTCACTTCTTGGTGTTAAATCTTGCCGATGAAGAAGAGCATTTTTCATGAGAACTGCTTGTGAATGACTCCAAACAGAGAGCTGGAATAATTATCATGGGAATTGCAAAACCTTTCAAAAAGTATATTTGAGCTAGACCTTTCAGAGCTCAGCCCAATCCTGTACTGACGGCTTTTACATATCACACTCATGTAGGAAGTATGTCAAGACACAAATAGATCCTTTCCAATTTGCCAAAAGACAAACACTCATGCTATGAACATACAGTGCATCCTTATATAACTGATTACTCCTCCATAGCTGCCATGGCTCTAAATTAAAATAATGCTCAGTAGAAAATGATATGCATTTCAGTTTTAACTGTAACTGAATCTCTTACAGACTGCATTGTAAGGTACCTGCAGTTCCCAAGACAAATGAAAACTGTCTTTCTGTGCACACATTGTTCTCAGCGTCAACCACAGCGTTCCTCCGTCTTTAAGAACCCATGCCTACTCAAACGACCCAGTTTGGAGACATTGCCTTTGAGACATTACTGTTTCTTTTTGAAGCCAGCTTGAGCTGCACAGCATGACATCCCCATTAGAGAAAGCGTAGGATAGGAATAAAAAGAAAATAAAAATATTAGCAATCCAGTGTAATAAAGTGTGTTTTACAGGCATGACAATAGCTATTTGTTTCACCCAATCAGTGCATAATAATAGATATAGACTAGAGAATAGATGACTTGAGGATAGATAGATAGATAGATAGATAGATAGATAGATGGATGGATGGATGGATGGATGGATGGATGGATGGATGGATGGATGGATGGATGGACCAAAGAGAGGCTGAAAAAAAATATGTAGGCTAAATAAGGTTTTTAATGAAATGCCAGGCTGCAATTGAACAAATGGTGAGATTTCTCATGTATGCCAGAGTATGAATCTCTCTGCATGAATCACTGCCTGCTAACTTGAAAGTCATTTGTATTTTTGATGTCTGAAAATCTTCACCCACACCTCAGGCTCAGGAGTGTGTTGTGTGTGTGAGAGAGACTTATATTACTGAGATCTAAAAGCGAGACAGAGAGAGGCAAGAGAAAGAGGATTGGAAAGTTGCAGCGGCAGGCGCATCATAGCTCTAAACGCACATTAGTGGCAGGCGAAAGTGGGCTAGATTTTGCATTTTTAATTAGAGGAGGGATTTACTATCTGTAAGAATCCACTGCTGAGTGAATGAAGAGAGAAATGAGAGGAGAATATACACAGAAAGAAGAGGTTTTGATGATGTTTTTGTGCCTTCAATACTGTGTTTCATGATGTGCATGTTTTTCATCCCTAGCCCCATTTTCTCTCCTTTCTAATTTCTTTCAGCTGCCTTTCTTTCTTTCGCAACTTTCTCGATTATGTGAGGTTTGCATGACTTCATCATCGGTGCATTACTTTATATGTCTGTGTTTGGCTCTGTCCTCAGGTTCCCACACAGCAGATAAACTGGAAGGACATACTGCACCACACAACTGTTGATGTCACAGTCCAGAAATCTGTAGCCAGAACACTGTTAGAACAACAAGAACCATTAAAGGAATATTCCAGGTTCAGTACCATTTTAAACAGCTGCATTCTATTTGAATGTATTTTATGTGCATGTACACTCACATAAAGGATTATTAGGAACACCATACTAATACTGTGTTTGACCCCCTTTCACCTTCAGAACTGCCTTAATTCTACGTGGCAATTTTGGTGAGCTCGTGCAAATTGTAGCCTCTTTTTCCTATTTGTAGTGGAGATGAGTGGTACCCTGTGGGGTCTTCTGCTGTTGTAGCCCATCCGCCTCAAGGTTGTGCATGTTGTGGCTTCACAAATGCTTTGCTGCATACCTCGGTTGTAACAAGTGGTTATTTCAGTCAAAGTTGCTCTTCTATCAGCTTGAATCAGTCGGCCCATTCTCCACTGACCTCTAGCATCAACAAGGCGTTTTCGCCCACAGGACTGCCGCATACTGGATGTTTTTCCCTTTTCACACCATTCTTTGTAAACCCTAGAAATGGTTGTGCGTGAAAATCCCAGTAACTGAGCAGATTGTGAAATACTCAGACCGGCCCGTCTAGCACCAACAACCATGCCACACTCAAAATTGCTTAAATCACCTTTCTTTCCCATTCTGATATTCAGTTTGGAGTTCAGGAGATTGTCTTGACCAGGACCACACCCCTAAATGCATTGAAGAAACTGGCATGTGATTGGTTGATTAGATAATTGCATTAATGAGAAATTAAACAGGTCTTCCTAATAATCCTATAGGTGAGTGTATATCATCGTTACTCCAGTCTTTAGTGTCACATGATCCTTCAGAAATCATTCTAATAAGCTGATTTGCTGCTCAAGAAATATTTCTTATTATTGTCAATGTTGTATAGTAGTTGTGCAATAGTTGTGCTGATTAATATTTTTGTGGAATAGAGATTTAAGTGAATTTACTGTCACTTTTGATCAAATTAAATGCATCCTTGCTGTAGTGCGGTAGTGTGTGTATTATGAAGGGGGTCACTCATCAATCACATTCTCTCAGTCTAAGGCTATATTATACCCATGCAACCATTTCATATTTGAGAAAAATACCCTGTGGTTTCTCTGTGTGTTTATATCTCCATCCAGGGTATCCTTAGGCGCTGTGGCAAAGCCCCCATCCTGGCTGTCAGTCCTGCAAGCTTCCATAACAACATGATCGAGCTCAAATTTATGAGGTGAAGCTGATTTGATTGTAATATGCAGGCCTGCTTTTCCCTATGGTCAATTGGACTGTGAATGAGTTTCCTATTACAGCAGCTGTAAAGCAGCACCACAGCTGCATGTGTGTCCTTGTTACAGAGATGAATGTAATCTCAAAATGTGTGTCTTTTTTCCATCTTTTTCTAAGAAATTCACAAGTCTGCATTGTAGCTCTCACATTTCTTCCAGATCCTGTGCACCTGTTGCTCCCTCAATGTTCCCAAGTCATGGTGTTGATTGCAGCTGTTGAAGTGCAGCTGTGTTCAGTTCTCTTTCTCTCCTTGCATCTGAACTGAGTTCTTATATGAAGACATGATCTTTCTGAACACATACACTGCTCAAATGTTCGGTATTGGGTGGATAAGATTTTTATCCTCTTATGCTCACTAGGGCTGCATTTGTTGGATGCAAAAATACAGTAAAACTGTGAAAATGTTTCCAATTGAAAATAGCCGTTTTCTATTATATTTAAAAATGTGCCTGTGATGTCAAAGCTGAATTATCAGCATCATTACTCCAGTCTTCAGTGTCACATGATCCTTTCGAAATAATTTCTGATTTGATGCTCAAGAAACATACATTTTGACAACAGTTGAGACAGGAAATCAGAGACAGTTGCACACAAAAAGTATTGTCGCTTCATAACATTAAAGGTGCTGTATGTAAGTTTTTGAGTTTACTAAAGCATAAAAATACCCTAATATGGTGGCAGATATTTAGGAAACATGCTGAGTTCACACTAATTTCTCTAAAAAAAAAAAAAAAAAAAACAATGCTACGGCCAGTCATTCGGCTTTGAAATGTGCGTTCTGTGGCGGAATGTCTGTTTTTGTTTTGGTCTGTGCGATACCGCACGCTGCCAGTTTACCCAATAGTATTTTGACACCCCAGGTTGCATGTTGGCGGAAAACACATTGTATTGCTGCCATGGAAGCCAGAGAACGAACTGGGTCAGAGAGGGCAGATTCTACCAGACATCCATCTAAAAATGGATCTGAACGGGAGCATATTAAAACGTTGATAAATTGATAGGGGCGGGGGAAACAACTCTCCAGTATATTTAATTTGGACTGCAGTACCCATTGCATGATGCAAGGGCAACCACTAGCTATCAATATTACATACTGCACCTTTAAGGTTGAACCACTTTAATTACTTGGACTATTTTGATGTCTTTACTACCTTTCTGGGCCTTGAAAATGGTGATTACGTTGCAGTCTGTGGGGGGTCAGAAAGCTCTTGAATTTCATAAAAAATATCTTAATTTGTGCTCCGAAGATGAACGAAGGTCTGGAACGACATGAGGGTGAGTAATTAATGACAGATTTGACAGACATTTTGTTTTTAGGTGAATTGTCCCTTTAATGCGTCCTTGCTTAAAGGTCCCGTTCTTCGTGTTTTTTTGAAGCTTTGATTGTGTTTACAGTGTGCAATATAACATGTGTTCATGTTTCGCGTGTAAAAAAAAACAGTATTTTTAACACAATTTACTTATCTGTGTACCACTGTTTTCACTGTCCTAAAAACGGCTGATGACTTCCTTTATTCTATGAAGTCCCTCCTTCAGAAATGCGTAACGAGTTCTGATTGTGCCAGCGGTTCCCGTGTTGTGATTTGACAGCAGCTTAGCGAACGTGGCCCGGTTCCTGTGTTGTGATTCGACAGCAGCTTAGCGCACGTGGAAAGGTCACGCCTCTTAACGGCAGATATATATGCGCTTAATGATCTCTACAGCGTCCCTGGGAAAGCCAAACAAAGGTGATTTGACTCCGGGATGAAAATAACAGCGTCTCGACGACATGGCGACAAACACAGTCAAACGCAACACTTCCTTTTCTCCACGCAACACTTCCTCTTCTCCACGTGGGACAGCAACAAGACCACGCCCCCTTTTTTCGCATAGTCTTGTGGGCGGAGGTTAGTCTGTTCTACTGACCTCATTTATGTAGGAAGTACCAGGATGTAGTCCAAGCCGGCCGTTCGCTATAGGCTTTGAAAGGGAACTTCTGTTAAATAAAATATCTCGCTTGGCATTGAACTTTGAGCTTTATAATTTTACAGGTATTATTTATGCTCTAACAGCAACATTACACACTAACTAAAGTTTGAACAGTGGGATCACGAAGAACGGGACCTTTAATAAAAGTATTTCTTTCATTCTTTTTTTAATCTTACTGATCTGCCAGTTGAGGAAGCATTTTTAGGAATCATAGATGAGATCCCAACTAAGAAACCAGAAAGTAGGCATCTTAATTATGTTGCCTTCTAAAATATATTGTTTTAACCAAATTCTATAGCAGCATCAAATGCATCTTTTGCAGAGAAGACAATATCCCAATATGCACTGCAATGAGGCCAGTGAAAAATGTCTAATTAATGCTTTAATTAAACCTAACAACAGAAACACAATTCAGATTAATCCCATCAGTGCTATTAAATACACTCTCCTCCCCCTCAAACACATAATTCAACCTACATATACACACATGCATGCACACGGGTCACAGAGCAGCCAAATGTTCACTGATATCCCAGGCATTTAGATGTCTATTTAGCCAGTAGAGGTCCTCGTTGGTTTCCATGGTGACTCCTTGCACTATTTTATTGAGCAAGAGAGACCATTGCCTGGGCGTCTGGAGGAGGAATGCTGAGCAGAAGACCCTGATGTTTGGAGTCTTGGTGTCTGAGAGAAGATCTGATGACACTGATAACAGGCCGTAAAGGCCTCTAGACCTGCACACACATTTTGGTATTGGTTTGTCAATGTCTGTCATTTTGTCTGACTTTCATTGTCTTACCCGAGAGGTTCATTGCACTAATAGTGTCATAAAAACATTCACAGACTCTGACTAATTGTTGATTGCTTAAATAATTACAGGTTGAACTGTGGAAATGTCACACCTATTCTAACAGTGATGTCTGTTTCCCTTTCCCCTTCTGTCTGTGCCAAAAGGATAGAAATGTCACGAAGGAAATGTCTCGGTTGTTTTTTTTACACAATGAGATTGAATTGGAGGATTTTGCGTAAGTCTCCTGCTTTTTGTATCGGAGAAAAACGGTGAGACGTATCTCAGTGAATCAATAAAATCCATCAGTTTTTGTATGATCTAATAACATTAACTTTAAACTATGCAGATTTATTTTATAGCTCTATACTCTGAATAGATGTCAGCAATTGTCTCATTTTTCAATTTTTATTTTCTAAAGGATTTTTTAAGTAAATAAAATTAAGATAAATTAAGGGAATCATATGAGGAAGTTAAATATGTAAAGCTATTCGTGATTGGGTTTAATATCGAAGATGAAAGCAATTGTTTAATTAAAGTTTACACGGCGGTTGGGAAAGGTTGACTGAAGAAAGGTCTCTGGTTAGAGTGCACTAAAAATAGATAAGAGTTACACTGCTGGTGTGCTCACAGTAGATTTACTACTGTCCCTCTGTCAAGGGGGCGATCAATCTGCCCTCTCTGCATTATAACCTGTGTGCCTCTGTTCTCCGCTGCTTTTGAACACTGTGGGCTCTTGTAAGATTAGGCTAGGTCACACAAATGAGTCGCTTTCTCATTTTCAGAGAAGATATGATTTTGGTTTCCCCAGTTTGATGTTCCTTCCACAGGACTTATAGTGGAGTGAAACCACTTTGGGGCCATCTTGCATACATACAAGTGGATAGACAGCTGACACAGATGGAGGCAGATTTATTGAAAATGGGAGGGACAAGAGTGGAAAAGATGGAAAAAGGGAGGGACAGGAGGGAGGAGAGGTGGTCAGGATGGGTGAAGCTTGCAGTAGTGTAGTTGAACTCTGATTAAACTGTCAGAGTGAAAAATGACAGGTCAAAGTGAGGGATATGCACACACACACACTTGGTGTTGCTATCTTTGTGAGGACTCTCCATAGGCGAAATTATATATTCTATCCCTTCACCCTAACCATCCATCACAGAAAACTTTTTTTCTGCATTTTTAAATTTTCAAAAAAACAATTTACTGGGTGATCTCAGGTTTTTCTATCCTTGTGGGGATACACACACACGCACACATTAAAAGCATGGATGCTTTTTTCTACAACGGAATAATATTATATTGGAGTAAAAAGGTAATTGCAACTTTATCTGACAATTCTGAGAACAAAGGTCTGAGATAAACTCGCAATTGCAAGAAAACAGTTGTGAGATAAAAAGTCACAATTAATTATTTTTTGAAAACAACACAAAAAAAAAATCAGATGGATTAAAGTTAATTGAAAAAGAAGTAAAAATTGTAACTCACAATTCAGAATTTTTTCCTCCGAATTTCAAGTTTACATCTTGCAATATTCTGACTATTTTTTCTGACTTCTCCGTTTATATCTCGCAATGTAAGATCGCAATTATTAGCCTGACGTCGTCATACTCAATTCTAGTCAGAATATGAGTCTGATTCTGCTCCGTTGAGCTGTGATTATGGGGCGTGTTTCAACCGAACCAGGAAAGACCTCAATTGGATAGACCTACAACCAATCAGAGCAACGGAGCGACGCATAACGTTAGTTATCAAACGTCAACAGAACTCAACTGCACTGTGTTGCCATGTCCGCGGGTTGAAGCAACCCTGATTATGTGATATACAGACCCAGGAATGCGATTTTTAGCTGCCAGCCCTGCCAAAATAACACATATTTTACCCCCCAAATGCCTTTCCCGGAGAACCCCCTCTGGAAAGCTATTGGGCTTGTTTTTGGCTAGTTTTGAGGAACGTTAACAATTGGGCGGGTTTTGTTGTAAAAACTTGGCAACCCTGTACCTGCACGCACGCTTGAATAAGTAGCCTAACGTTAGAAGAAAAAGATGACTGTAAACGATCTTTGCCGGTGTTGTAAAAAAAAGGATACACAGAGTTTACTTACCAACACGATCATCATTTCTGAGAGAAATAGTAAAGGTGAACGCATATACGAACAAGTTCTCCGTTTAGGATTAGAACAAACTCAACCCAAGCGCCTTTGATGACGTGGATGATTACGTTACTGTTTATCATCTGTCCATCATCGTCTAAAGCCCGCCCTGACAATTTCATTGGTCCGAACAGTTTCTGTTCGGGCATAATTACTCCTCTACCGATTTATGCTGCGTTCCAGGCGGGTTTTTGAGCCTGTAAGTTACGACTTCAAACCACGACTCACGACTTTGTAGCATTCCAGGCAAAGTCACACCAAACTGCCTGAGCGGTAGCTAGATGTAAACAAAGAATGGCGAACCTTACGGGGATTATGCTCATTTACAATAATTTCTATCGCCAAAGGTGCTTACACCATGCTTATTTGAGGGAAACGGAGGAGAAAAAACTGTGCATAAGGCAAGAGAAGCTGTTATACCTTTTATTTTACGTTATTTGCATATTTGGAAATGTATTTGGTATTCATTTATTCTTGCACTCCATGGCCTGAAAACTAGCTAACACTAGAAGAGCTGCTGATAATGCATAACATTTGCGGATAAATAACATTAGAGCAATACCTTATATTTGATTTTTAATGTACGACTTTCATAAACACCGCGTCCATAGGGGCTGCCATTGTTGCTTCGCGGGCTATGTGACATCAGATCTCGTAACTGGGAGTACATCGATCTAGTACGAGTTCACGGGTGGGAAGTCACGGGTTTGACTGCTGTTCCAGTGCACTTTCACGGGTAGAAGGTTGGAAAAACACGGGTTGCCTGGAATGCGGCATAAGTCCAGACCGAACTGCCCGTGTAAAAATGTTGTGGGCGGGGCTAAATTCGGCTGGCATCCAGGCTACGCAATTATGAGTTTAGAGCTTTCAATTGTGAAATAACTGAGAAACTCGCAACTGTGAGGAAAAAAACGTCAGAATTATGACTTAAAAAGGTTGCAATTATATTTTTATTCACTGTCGGAAACAAGCTTCCATAAAAAAGAGACAGGAGAAAAAAAGAGATATACGTGATTGTTCCCCACTGATGTTACAATGGCAAAAAGATGCAAGGGATGGGAGGATAATCCCATGACTCTCCGGTCTACGAGCAGGCCTCTTCCTGTTGATCCAAACTTTATCTCCATATCTATCCCTGTGAAGAGCTATAGAGCGCCATACAAACAGACCTAATCCCGGGAGAGGAACAGATAGCACGGGAAAGCGGCCTTGCTGAGTAAACATCAGTGTTCAAAGATGTAAATTAAGATTAAACTAATTTGTATAGCTGTGTAACAGTATACTTTATTATCTTTGTAATTACGGAACCATTTCCCTAGTCTTTGGTGTCCAAATATTTCGGTGTCAAACTGAGAGTATCCTCCAAGTCTTATGGATCATTCATGGATGGGATAGACCAGATGCATCCGTAGTGCACATGGGAATCGATTAGTAAAGGTGACCATTGTTAGAGAGGAAGTAAACAGTGAGTTCTCTTTGGAAGTCATAATCTCTGATAGGCTCATGAGTCAAAGGTCATGGTGTTCAGTTTCAGATGGAGGGGTGGTGGCATGAACAGAGAGATGCAACAGTAATGCAATTATTTCTCAAGTGACTTTTAGAAAGTGGAAAATTAGTCTTAATTCACAAGATCAGTTTGCCCATTAAGACTCCACCCAGAAGAGAGATGCATCATGGTCATGAGATTACACATCCAAAACATATGGAAGCCCATTTCACAAAATAATGCTTTGATAATTATGATTTAAAAAATCCAAATTAATTCATTATTATGACAGAATTTAGACTATAACTCAAAATTTCACAATTGTGATTTAGTATCTCATATTTCTGACTTTTTAATATTATAATTATAACTTTTAATGTCATAATTTTGACTTTTTATCAATTGTCTGCAGTGCACAATAAATATCTTGTTTACATCATGTTTTGTACACTTTATTGGTATAATGAGAATCACGAAAATGACTGTCAGTGAGCTTGAGTGGCGTGTCAGCAACTTTAAACATCTCTGATTGGCCGTGTGCTCAACAAACATGTGATTGTTACAAGGCTCAACGCAGCAAAAAAACAAAACATTAAAATAATACTTGTGATGCAACTGAAGTATATGTAAATTAAATTCTCTCTCACAGCATGTATCGACACAGGATTATTAATATTTCTCTAAAGTCTGTGTCCATGTGTGCTTATTTCCACTCAGACTGAGCATTACAATTGCAGCCTTTGACCCTAAACGTCCTGTTCCACACCTCAGTCTTCCTCTCTGGTGCTCTTCCTGATCTGTCAGTGAGAAAGACTGTGTGTATCCAAGCACACATATCATATATATGTTAGAAATACTCATGCTTATCTTTATTTGTAGAAAGTGGTACATAATATAACATTTCTTGTATGAACAGTTATACTGCTAATAGCTATCTTGCTCATTTACAGTTGTATGTTTTCTCTAGTATCACACCCAGTGAGGAAATTGCTGTTATTTTGATATGTTGGCATATGTCGGTCCTTCCTCATTTTGGCCCTGAGATACTGTCTGACTGCTCTTCCTACTTCAGTCAAGGGTTGCAGGCCTCTGTTCTTTGTATTGTGTGTGGTGATTTACTTCCCTGCCCTTTAACACAACAGTGACTGCAGGCCCACATCCACAGCAAGGCTGACGGTGTTCGTTTCCCCGCGATAAGGCTGGTTCTTCCTCTTTCTCCTCTTTCTAACGGTTCAAACACACTCACACATCATTGTCAACAACTGTTATAGAAAGAGTTTATGCTTACCAGATTTGTGTAATGCTGATTTCATCAGTGAACGTTAGACACATTGCAGATTGCGAAACATGATTCCAAATCATCAGTCCTCATCCTCCTCGATCTATCTGCTGCCTTTCCACCCTCTCATCACTGGGCATCACAGGGATTCCACTCCACTGGTTTGAGTCCTACATCACAGGTAGGTCTTTCAAGGTTGCCTGGAGAGGGGAGGTATCCAAAGCACATCAACTGACCATGGGGGTTCCTCAGGGCTCAGTGCTTGGACCTCTCCTCTTCTCCATTTACACTACATCATTGGGACCCATCATACAGGTACATGGCTTCTCATACCACTGACACACAGCTCTACCTTTCATTTCAACCAGATGATCCCACAGTAGTTTCACGAATCTCGAGCTGTCTGGCGGTCATCTTGGCATGGATGAAAAAACATCACCTGCAGCTCAAAAGACTGAGCTTCTTGTCTTCCTTGCCATTCCGACTCTGCAACACGACTTCACCATATGGCTAAGTTCATCCTTGATTTCAACCTTTGATGACCAGCTGTCCTTCAAAGACACACATTTCAAAGACAGCTCGGTCATGCCGGTTTGCGCTCCACAACATCAGGAAGATCAGACCATTCCTAACAGAGCATGCAACACAGCTCCTTGTCCAGGCCCTGGTCATTTCTAGGCTTGACTACTGCAATGCGCTTCTGGCTGGACTTCCATCGTGTGTGATCAAAACGCTTCAAATGATCCAGTATGCAGTGGTACGTCTTGTCTTCAATGAGTCCAAAAGGGCCCATGTCACAACTCTCTTCATCTCTCTGCACTGGCTACCACTCGCTGCTCGCATCAAGTTCAAGCCATTGATACTTGCTTACAGATCCATCACAAACTCAGCACCCGCATACTTCTACTCGCTCCTACGAGTCTATACCCCCACCAGAAGTCTTCGCTCAGCTAAGGAGCGAGGACTTGTGGTACCATCACAGAGAGGCATGAAATCCCTTTCCAGAACATTTTCATTCACCGTTCCTTGCTGGTGGAATGATCTTCCCACCTCCATCCGGAATGCAGAATCACTGACAACATTCAAAAGACAGCTGAAAACTCTTCTCTTCCGCGAACACTTAACCTCATCTTAAAAAAAATTATAATTGTATTTTCCTCTATTTCCTCCTTATTCAGGCCTGTGCTGCTCTGGGTAATGTTCAAAACTTAGTATTTCAGACACTTTTTGTGATTTCTCGCCTCATCATGATAGATTGCTTCCTGTATTCCGCAGTTGGAAGTCGCTTTGGATAAAAGCATCTGCTAAATAACTAGATGTAAATGTACACATATTAGCATACTTTATGCATGGTATCTGTTCAATCTCCTGAGAATGAAAAAACAATGTTAGAGAATCAGGTTTATCTGATTAATGCACCTGTAAAATTAGATTATTCTTTGATTTTTGAGGAACAAGGGACATATTTTTAAGTATATGTCTGTAATGCAGCAAATCTCTGATTGCAAATAGCTGCAGAAAGAGGACACACTTTTCTAAATCTATAAGAACATGCAGCAATAATGCATATAAAAATAGAACATTTGTTTTATTCCCTTAAGGGCTGGCAAGATGATTAAAATTTGAGGGCATATTGCTCTCTTGCAAAAGCTGCATTGAGTGTGATAGGAAAGGAAAGCTTGGGGGTGAATGATGACAGCAATGCTTTGGTGTTTAGTCATGTACCAGAACCTGATTATCTGTGAAGATCAAACGAACCAGTGCACTGGAAAACAAACAACAAAGCATCGCCAAGTTTCTCTCCAGAAGCAATGTGCTAAATTAGACCCCCCCCCCCCCCCCCCCCCCCCAAACTAATTTAGCACATAGTTTGCTTCTGTTTAGAGACCTTTGAATCAGCAGTTGCTAATGAATTAGAGGAATAAAGTCCTGCAAAATCCAGGTCACGCAATAAATACGTTATTGTCTGCTGGTGTGTAAAAGTTCTGTGGTTTGAAATCACGTGCATGTGAGAAGTTACAACCCAGATTTTATTTTTTACCTTGGAAAAAAATGCTACATACATATTATTTCTACATTATTGTTTGTGGAAAAGGAGAAACTGTAAGTTAGGCCTGTTTCCTATTATGCATAACATTTGAAACACAGAATGCATGTTATTTGTTCTATTATTGTTATTAATATTAGCATATTATGATACATTATAAATATTTCTATAAGAACACAAGATTCAATTTAGCTTGCATGACAGTGTCAACTTGAAATAGGCTATATTGTAGCTATCTTTTTCTGATTTCATAAATGTTTATTTTGGTTTGAATATTTCTTAGAAATTGACCGTTTTCCATGGAACATGACAAATGTGGCACCATCCACCAATTGTTCATTGAATTGTGATATTGTGATTAACGAAAACTAACTAATATAATTTCCATTTTTTTAAATTGTAAACATACCATTTGATCCTATATATAACAAAAAACATACTAGATGTGGGTCTGAAAATTTACTGCGTATTAGGGATTATATATAATGTGACAAATATGTGAGAATGGACTGTATTGCCATCTGCTGGTTAATACAAGTGTTAGGGATGGGATCTCTGAATTCTCAGTTCTCCACGTGCTACTAGTAATATCTGCACTATATATTTTTTTTTTATAAAATATAATACAATAACAATTATGCCAACATATAGGCCCTAATAAATAAATATGTACAAATCAATATTTGTTAGATTTTCTCGTTTGTGGGTCATAATAAAACAATGGGTGACAATAAATGTGGGTGATAATAAAACCATTGCCAACATTAATATCGATTCAATGAAAAGAGAGGGAATTAAAAACAGAAAAATCCCATCTAAACTTGTGCTCCCAAACAGCGGAACTAAGCTTTCGTTTCCCCCGTTTCCCATCGAATCTTTCCTGAGCGTGACACATCAAAATGGCGGAGCGGGAAGAAGCAGTGAGGGGATTCATCGCTGTAACTGATGTTGATGAAGAAAGGGCCCGTTTCTTCCTCGAGTCAGCCGGCTGGGACCTACAGGTCGGCACCACACTGATCACTTTATTACTGAAGTATTGTGCTGTAAAGCACAAGCACTGCAGCTGACAATTCAACAGACTTTTAAGCCTCCACTGGCAGACAGGGAAATCTATAACCGGCTAACGAAATGTGCAAGTCACTCTTCATTCAAATCACCAGGAGTATCTTAAACTGGTTTAGCTCATCAATCACACACGATGTGATTCACACGTCAGAATTTGGTAGTCAGTATCGAAGTAGATAGATGTTTGTAAATTGTGCCGGTTTATTTTACAAAGAAAGTCATCCATAAGCTAGCAGCTTTAGCTTGTTCAGTTGAGGCTCATGTTTACATTCGTGGTTATTTCTTCTTCTTCCTGAACTATATTAAATTGTGTAATTTTGGAGTCGTTAATATGATGAATCTGATGCATCTAAATACTGAAAGCAAAAGTTGGTGTGTTTTGTTTGTGTAATTCACCAACTGCGTGTCTGTCTGTGAAATGAAGTGACAGCTCTCTCTATTCTGTCTCTTCAGCTTGCTCTAGCTAATTTCTTTGAAGATGGGGGAGATGATGATATTGCCACCCTCCCTCAGCCAGAGACTGGCTCTGTCACTCGATCCACAGGGCCAAGGTAACACAGGTCATCAACCCACAAACTGTTTGGGCTTCTCAATTATACAGTATCATACGGTTAAAGTCATAATAACAATTGTGCTGGGTTTAATGTAATCTCTTCTGATTTCAGTGAGCACAGAGTGACGTCCTTTAGAGATCTGATGCATGAGGATGAAGATGATAGTGGTGATGAAGAAGGCCAGAGGTATCAATATCTTGTATAGTTAATAGCAGCTTAAAATGTACACTTCTTAATATTGGGGTTAATATCATTATGGAGTAATATCATAATTACTTATGGAATATTTATTTTTAAATGAAGTTGTCACCTTTATTTATATAGCGCTTTATACAAAATAAATTGTTTCAAAGCAGCTTTACAGTGATGATAGGAAAACGATGTGTCTCGGCTTTTGTTCAGCTGTAGTCAGTTCAGTGTTGATTCAGCGATCCATTTCCAGTGGACAATCAAATTTCACCCCTACATAATTTTTTCTTGTTTGAGAAGCTGTTTTACATGGATATACAATACTGTATATAATCTGTATATTTCTGTATATAATCACTGTTTTAGCTTTTTGCTGCTCATTCCAATGGTCTTGTGGTAACAAATATATATTAAAAGTAAAATATCAATAAGTGATCATCATAAATGCATGTACGATAATTATACCAGAATTAAAAGTATAGTTAAAAAAAATATATTTTTGAATGTGAATATGAATATGCTAGTCTTTGTCTATAAGCTTGTGTGCTTCAAAACAATGACATATAAGCATTCTTACCGTAGGCCGGTTTCACTCTGCATGTGTTAGCAGAGTGTAAGCAGCACGTATTTTTTCCGGCGCCCATGTTAACAGATTAGAGCATCCACACCGTACGCAGAGCCGGCGCAGTAGCACGTTTCAGAAGCAGCAGTGCTGCGGTCGTTTCGGCGCCGAGTCTATTTTTGCTGCAATTTCACAATTACCATATGATAATCAGCGCTGTGAGGAAAAAAAATTAAATGCATGAAAACACATCCTTGCCCAAACTTCAAACGGCTTGTTTAAATTATTAAAACTAGAGGTATATCTTAATATTAAGATTACTTTTATCATGTAAACTACCTATATACAGCATGTTATATGCATATGTTTGTGGGACAGAGGGGAACATGGTCGCATCACAGCAGAGTATGCTGCCCAAGTGCCCATCATAAATCTCTACTTCTCCACTGCATCCAGTGTGAAACAGACGTTAGTCAATTCTGCCTATATGGAGCAACGATTTTGATGACATCACTCTGCACTTCAGCTTCTCATCAGATTTTCTGTCCATTCAAATGCTCTGAGGTTGAAATCAGTCACTTGTTCACACAATACCTATTTTCTACATGGTGAATGGAACATTATGCACTATATACGGGAAATGGAATGATTCAGACAGTGTAAATATGCTTTCCTTTTGGAAAAATGAAGTCTGGTTTTGCGTTAAGTGTCACGTGAACCGGCACAGTATGCACAGCACACAGGCTGCTCGGGTCCAGAGACACGATAGCACACAGCAGATGATATGATCGAGTTGGATATTAGAACTCTATTAGACTGTGGCTCTCAATTGCTGAGGTCAACGGCTCTGGCTCTGATTATAAACTAACCAGTATTGGCTATTTTAAAAGGGGGGAGGAGCTGCTCTGTCCTGTCCTGTCTTCCTGTTTCAGTGGAAATTACATAAATTCATTGAAGGCACTTAAGTGAGCCTTTAAATAAAATAGTGTCACCCTCCAAGACACAGCTGTCCCTGCTTGACATGGTAACTACCCATATACTCTGTAAGAGGATGTTTTCTCAGTCACACATTTATTCCATCTCTAAAAGCCTGCTTTGGCTTTTGCTTTCTTTTAAAGTCATGTTTACACATACTTAATTATCTGTTTTTTTTTTTAGTAACATCAGACTTCTCCTCCTGCAGGTTCTTTGCCGGTGGCTCAGAACGCAGTGGGCAGCAGATTGTTGGCCCTCCCAAAAAGAAGAGCCCAAATGAGGTGGTTGAGGACTTGTTTAAAGGAGCTAAGGAGCATGGGGCGGTTCCTGTTGACAAAGCAGGCAAAGGACTTGGAGAATCCAGCAAGTCTAAGGTAGTTCTTCCACAGAATAAACTTTTCTTTAAATTAAAGTTAATATTCATGCTTTTTGTGTACTCGTATCTCATGTGATTTTGATTTGCTCACTTTTCATTTCTGTCTTCTCATTCTACAGCCATTTATAGGTGGTGGTTATCGATTGGGTGCAGCACCGGAGGAGGAGTCAACTTATGTGGCAGGAGCTCGGAGACAGTCCAGCGGTTCACAAGATGTGAGTCACCTAGCCTGTGCCTGCTGAAGTCATTCAGACGTAGAGAGAGATCTGCTTCAGTGATTTGTGCTGTGCCAGCAGGTGCATGTGGTGCTGAAGCTCTGGAAGTCTGGGTTTAGTCTTGATGATGGAGAACTTAGGAACTACAGTGATCCCGCAAACGCTCTCTTCTTGGAGTCAATCCGCAGAGGGTGAGCTCTGAATTAATTCACTGATGTTTGGCAGAAGTTATTGTTGCCCCTCAGGTCACTTCCAAAAGCATCTAACATTTTTCATGAAAAGTATTTAGTTTTATTTTGGGCCTTCTTGACATAGATTAGGGACTATCTAATAAAGATTTTCAATGCTAACTAGTTGTCAAATTACACTAGATAACACACTAAACCACTTTGTTGCCTGCTGGCTCTCTCAGGGAGATTCCTCTGGAATTGAGACAGCGTTTCCGAGGTGGTCAGGTAAACCTAGACATGGAGGACCATCGGGATGAAGACTTTTCCAAACCCAAGCCTGCTTTCAGGGCCTTTACTGGAGAAGGACAGAAACTCGGCAGGTTGGAAAACTCTTCCTTCTCTCTTCTGATTTCATTTCACTGAACTGAGGGTGGCTTAATTACCTAATGAAACTTTATGATGTTAATTAGGCTAATAGAGCTGCACAATTCTGGATAAATTGAGAATCATGAGTTTATGATCGCTTCCGCCCACCGCTCACCCCTCCCTTTTGAAGCACATAGAGAAGCTACGGTGGCAGACCCAGGACAAGGATGTTGTCATCTGAGACAGCAGAGAGTAGCTAGTGCTCCGTAGAGCAGTTTGTCCATTTAGGGCTACAGTAGAAACATGACAGCTTAAAATGGTGACTTCACTGTATGGGGACCTGTGGTGTATGTAGATAGAAATGGCTCATTCTGAGGTAATACAAACATAACCGTTCATTATGTAAGGTCTTTATACACCACTAAAAACATAGTTATGTGTATTATATTGCATTTCTGTCAATAGAGTCTCATAAATATTAACACACTGCACCTTTAAAAATGGTCTTCAAAAGTCTTCAATTGTTTCATTACTGGAGGATTCATTGTTTTTGAACAAATCTTTTGAATGAATGATTCAATGAGAAATAAATGTTTTCACTTATCGCCATGTAACAATGCAATTTATATAATATTTGAAGTGTCAGGTAGTGTTGTAGTACTCGAGATCGGTCTTCGAGACCACTTTTTAAAGGTCTTGGTCTCGACTCGGAATCGACAGCATTTTTCTCCGAAAAACTCACCGAAATAGTGTTTTAGACGGCAAGCAGTAGTCTCGCGCTGAAGTCCCGTGAGAACTCAGTTGTAGCCGGTAAAATGTAAATAGTCCAGGGGGGAGGAGCGTCGTGTGTGTGAAGAGTGATGATCGCCTCACAAGTGAAGAAGAAATTGTTCGTAACGCTCCTCCCCCCTGGACTATTTACATTTTTACCGGCTACAACTGAGTTCTCACGGGACTTCAGCGCGAGACTACTGCTTGCCGTCTAAAACACTATTTCGGTGAGTTTAAACAATGGCTAAGTTGCTAAACGCATCTCGTCGTCATGTAAGGGCCCTGTTCATGTTGGACAGACATTTTAATTGCATTTTGTGTCTGTTAAGAGGCACAGAGACACTCTTTATGTATATGCCCCCATTGCTGCCGTGTTAGCTGAGTGGGAGCTCTGGGCATTAACTGTAACAGCTCTGTGTTGCAAGCACCGCAATACTAGGCATAAGCACCACAGACGGAGTATGTGTGAAACGGGTGTGAGACAGCTGGGACCATGTCAAACTTTTATCAACATTTAGAAAGGAAGCATAAAGAAAGTTAAACTAAGTGCAAGTGATGTTAGCAAATTTTGCTGTACCAAAACTCATATTCACCCCTCCCCACAGTACTGCTGGCAATATTAACCAAACACGTACGTCAAACCACATGTGAAATATTTGTAAAAACATACTGTAGTTAATAAAAATGCAAAAGCAGGGTTTCCTTCCCCGTTGCACAATAAAGCTGCACAATAACATTACCAAAATGTAAATTAAAAATATACCTATATAAAATAATTTGCATACTAATCCATGGATCTGTATGATACATATTCCACTTCCTGTTACTCACATTCATTTAGACATAATGGACTGTGTCTAGATTAATACCTCATTTATTATTTTATCAAACTTCTCTCATGGTACATTTACACACCCACACAAACACGAGAGGAGTGCCAGTTATCTGCATATTCCACATTTTATTATAAGTGTGTGGACTTGCACTATAGTCTTGGTCTTGACTCGGTCTCGACCCTTCAAAGTCTTTTATATTATATTATAATATATGACTAAAATATTCAACTATAATTTAGAGCGAGTCCCCTAAATTATCGTTATATGTGTGTACAAAACACGACTCACTCCTGAAACGTTCTGGCTTCTTGTGTGTTTATATCCGCTATTCTAACTAAAGTAATATTACAGTGACAAAAGACTTTTTAACTAAAGCACAGTCGACAAATACATTGTGTTTTGTTTATGCTTAAGGCTGCTTCACAGAGCGTGCTCGCAGTGTTGCCATGTTCTCACATTTTAAAAACGTTTTCGGGGTTACTGTTTAAGCTTGGCTCATAAAGAGATCAAGTTTATGGAGTTATTAAAGTGAGCAGGTGCGGGTTGGAATGTTTCGGTCTTGTTTTTGGCATAAAGCATTTCCATTTATTTAGTTTTTTTATGGCCTTGTTCTTGTTCGCTGATTTGCTTGCTAGATCTGGCAATGCGAGTCAGGCTGTTACTGCTTTTCCTGTGATTTCTTGCACCGCACATACAGAAGAGAGCTAGCTACATCTCTGATGCATGTTAAAATATGTACTTTAAAGTGCTTCAGAGATGTATAACTTGATGTCTCTCGTTGTATGTCATTACATTTACATTTTACATTTAGTCATTTAGCAGACGCTTTTATCCAAAGCGACTTACAAATGAGAGCAATAGAAGCAGCTAGAACAGTCAAGGGCAACAGTATGTAACAGTACGTAAGTGCTGTAACAAGTCTCAGTTAATCTAGCACAGAACACATAGGACAGAAGGTTCTTTTTTAAATTTATTTCTTTTATAGACAGACAGACAGACAGAAAATGAATAGAATGTTAAGTGCTAATCTTGATTGATCAGGTGCTGCTGGAAGAGATGTGTCTTTAGCTGTTTTTTGAAAATGGCTACAGACTCGGCTGCTCGAATTGAGATAGGCAGGTCATTCCACAGGGTGGGTGCGGTCCAGGAAAAGGTCCGTTAATAACTAGTTGTTCAGTTTGGTTCCAAACACTGCGTAGAATTTTTGTAAATGCGGTTGTCACTACGTGCATTTTCGGGAGCTAATTCGGTTGTAGAATGTGGTTTTTAAATTACTAAACTGTGTGTACAGAACAGGATTAAGCACTAAAATGTGAATTGACAACCAAATTAAGCTGCAGTGTGTACGTGACTCCAGTGGTTTTCAGTGGTTGTTTGCACAAAAAAAACATAATTTACCCCTTTATTTACAAAATATTAATACCCATTGTGCATTCACACAACAGTGTCTATTCTCACATCAACACATGCATGCGTCGTGGTGCTCTCGTGAACATGCGCTGAGGATTTAATGATGTCTTTACTACCTTTCTGGGGCTTGAAAGTGGTAGTTGCGTAGACTGTCAATGGAGGGGGAAAAAAATCTCTCAGATTTCATTAAAAAGATCTTCATTTGTGTTTCAAAGATGAGTGAAAATCTCACTGGTTTGGAACGACATGAGGGAGAGTAGTTAATGACAGAATTACAATTTTTTTGGTGAACTAACTCTATTATTGTAAAATAAAAACATTGAGTATAAGAAAAACAATAAAGTAATAATAATAATAATAATGGCACAACTGTAAAATTGCAATACTAATATTTATGGCTGTCTAAATGTATTAATTTTCCAACGTTAAACCGTCAAGCTTTTATTTTGGCAGTAAACTGCTGGGACACCATAAAGCTGCTCTTTTGATGACAACATCATTACAAGTTTGGGAAGATGCATATATTTTGTGATTGATAATCACACTAGGCCATATTGCAGTTTTGGTTTTGCTTCGATTAATCACGCAGCCCCAGTGAATCATGAATTGTTCAGTTTCATGAGCACTTTACAGCTCCATTAATTCATTGTACTTTGTGGTCTACTTCATAACACTTGATCATTATATGGTATATAATTGAATGCGGCTGAACTTTGTCCTCATTCTACACTAACTTCCCTCAGCGCCACTCCAGAGTTGGTGTCGCTCCAGAACAACCCGCAGGACCAGGCTACCAGTGAAGCTGAGGCTAGTGCTTCCATCAGTGTGGACAGCTCTCAACCTGTTACTAGCATCCAGATCAGACTGGCCGATGGAGGCCGGCTGGTGCAGAAATTCAATCACACCCATAGGTATAAGCATTACGAAAATGCTTTGAATACTATGGCATGAAATTCTTCCTCATGACTGACTGTTAAATCTTTCTCCATCTCAGGGTGTCTGATGTGCGTCAGTTTGTGGCCAGCGCTCGTCCAGCTTTAGCCGCCACCGAGTTTGTTCTCATGACCACCTTCCCCAACAAGGAGCTGACAGACGAGAGCCAGACGCTGAAGGAAGCCAACCTGCTGAATGCTGTCATTGTGCAGCGGCTAAAGTGACAGCGCCATCCGGTGGCCTGGCTTTATTAAAGCACTCTTGAGTTGGAGATACCTGGACTGAAGGACTTCTAATTACTTAATTTTGTTTTCTTTAGTGATATGTTATTCCTCTGTGACAGTTTTGAGGGTGGTGGGTGTATCTGGTTAAACAAAATGGAGATGAAGGGGAAGCAATCACACTGTGATATAGTTAAAGGAAAGGAGAGAGCAACCGAAGCGAAGATCTGACAAGTTTTACGATTTTAGAGTAACTGCTGAACATATTCAGATTGATTTAAAGAGCTGTCTGAAGAGTTTTGACATTCTTTTACCTCGATGTCTATCTTGCAGCTATAGCTGCTTCTGCTTTACCACCTCAGTTTTAGTCCTCGTTCTGGGATTCATCTCTTAACATTTCTCAGAACTGTCATTAAAAATAAAGTAGCCTTATATACTGACCCCATACAGTGACACGGACCTCCAAGATCAACCTCAACTGTCAATGATCAAAACATTTATTTTTTACAAAACATTTTTTTTATGAGATTTGAGGCTTTTTTTTGTTATTTAGGTTGTCACACTATATTATTGAGTATTTTGCCTGATTATAAAATAAGATGAGTTGGTTAATTAAGAGCCACCTTCAGTTTCGGACACTGCTGCTGGTAAACATATCAGCGGCCTTCTTGTATTCTATGCAGAAACTGATTATAAATCTGGACGTATTGTGTGATTGTGAGCTGTGGTAAACCTGATATTAAACCCCTTTGTCTGGCATTGGAGAGCGCTTTATTTTTTTGAGTATGGGACCACCAGGTGCACCCCCCCATGTCAGGAAGCAGTTTGTTTTTGAAAGCTTTGTTTATCGTAAGATCATGCTAGACGGCGTGATGGAAGCTATTAGTTCAGAAACTGGAGTCATGAGTTTGTCATGCACTCCCAAGGTCTGCGGAGTCCACCGGCTTGCAATGTATTTGTGAAGAATATTTTTCACATTTAGCACAGTAATGAAATTGAAATCGGACATTAATGACTTAACTGGATTTATTTATAAAAATACATCAACATTTTAGCATATGGATACCACTGTAATGTATACAAGTATCCCTTCAGTATTAAATGAGATTAAGTTATATGGCCCGCTTTATATTAAATTAGATATAATTAATCTAATTGGATATATTAGTCATGGTTGCCCTTTAAGAGTTAACCAAGTTGTGCTAATCTTTGGCATGGGCTGTGTCTGGGCTATATTTCAGCCGTGTATATTCATGTGTGGCTTAATACGGCCTAAATAAGAGAAAATTAAATGTCTTGTTTGTTGCTTAGAGATATGAAGTATATAATCACTCAGTGGAGTATGTCAACAGCAAGCATTCTTCGAATGGCTCGTCTTTCTTTTCTTTTTAGGAGACTCATTACTATTCCCTTTTGCGCAGATGGATGTACATGATTCCACTGCACAGGAGCAAAGGTACACAAACCCATGCCAAGAAAAAGCAGTAGCCGAAGTGTCCCGAGCTCAACTCCCGAGTGTCCTGAAGGATTTCTTTATTGTGCAGAGTGTAAATGAGCACGGCAGTGAAGGCGTTGAGGCCTGAAAGGAGACAGAAAAGGTCAGAGAACATTTTTCCTCGACTTAAGAAACGTGTATGTATTTTGGCTTGGTTTGAAGACGTTTAACTAATAAAGCAAATCAATTCAAAGCACTTACCGGCAAATGCCTGACAGACGCCAGTGAGGTAAAAGAGTCCTCCTTTAGACATGGTGAAGAGTTGTCCCAGGAATATCAGGAATGAAATGCAAGAGAAAACCACGGACAGGACCATCAGAACCTGGACTGCTTGAAGCCACTCTGGTGGAAACAAAACACGAAGACTATACCAGGCAACTTTGAACCTCTGATTGGTGACGCTTATTGCAATTCATTCCCATATTTAAGTGCTCAGATGTGATATTTTACCCGTCTCTTCTGATGTCGCACAAAACCACGCCTCTGTTTCATTGTCAAATCGGCAGTTGTACCACAGGTCTGAGTTTTCTGTGCCGTGCCAAACCCACCAGGACTGATCATACAGATGATTAAATAAGCATTAATGATTTCAGATGTATGCACATTATTCTGATTTTTGGGGATAAAGTGTTTTGTATAGTTACCTTCTCCATGGTGGCAATAAAGAGAACCGCCAGTGTGATGAGATGAAGTAGTGTGACAAACATCAGAAGGGACGCCATGGTGATAAACAGCACCTGTCAACATCGGAAACTTTCTCATCTGTGTATTTCTGTGTTGTAAATCAGGACACATATCTGACCTTTAAAACATTCTGCTTATTATTAATAATATGTAATTGTTTACAAACATTTCAGTTAGTATTAAGTATTCAGTATTATTATTCAATATTATTTTAAACGATTTAAAATATTTTGCATAATTTATGCGTGTATTATATTGTTTATAAACAATTTCACTTTTAATTTTTTCCTCAATTAGTTTATATTTATATAGTTACAATGTTATTATATATATTTATAATAAAATAAATTATGAAACATACATTATTGTTATATAATAAATAAAATACTGTTGTTGTTTGATATTTGATGTTAAGAGTTCAAGACACAACTGCATAATTGTACGATTAACCTCAAGAGAATAAAAGGTTTAACAAATCTGCTTTTAACCTAGAGAGGGAAAAGGGCAGGAAGTAAAAATACTAGGTAAACTGACTATGGCTGAAGTCCAGAGCTGAGAAATGAAGGCTCTCTTTCAGACTTTTCCAAGTCTTGAGACACTGTAAACAGCCTTGGGGAAAGTCATGTTCTCATAACCCGTCTTTAATCATTCTCAAACACTTTTTTTACATGAAGAAAAGAAAAAAACATTTAGAAAACGTCTGACTATAATAAAACTATGCTGTTCAAGCAGATTCATTCCCTTGTTAAAATCACTTCATATTTCACAGTAGAGTTGGAAATGGTAAAGTATCTTAAGTTGTTGTTGTTATGTGACTTTTGTTTTTATAAAAAAACAAAACAAAAACATATCAAACCATAAAAAATAAAAGCAGATAAAATAAAGGCAAACTCACCAAATTTGATCCAAATCCAGCCGAGGCAAATGTACCATGTATCGCCTCTTTCAGTGTTTATTCAGGTCTGTAGCTACTCTCCTCCCTTTTCAGCTCCAGTAAATTGGATGATTCTGTGGGGTCAACTTCAGAAACGCCCATTTCCTTGATGTTGGGTTAGTTCTGTTGTCCTGCACACAGTCCCATCTGATCCTCCTTGTGTGTTCAGGAAACGCATGAGCATGGGCACACGTCTCTCTTTCCTTGCAGTCGTTTATCATCTCAGAGGGTGTGCGCCTATGGGTTCCTATGGGGTTCTATCATAACTTGAATCTCCTTTGATGATGTCGATTATGCGAGTTGGTTTCATTCATCCTCGCCCATGAGATTGGATGGGAAAGCCACCTAAATGGGCAAAACTACAGGAACCTCAATGTTTATATGTCCTAAAAAAAACTATTATTTATTTGTGTTATAGTATCTTTATATATCTATATTATTTCTACAAGTGTTACAAATGCATTGCCATACAAAACAATCTTGCCATAACTGTAAATACATCTGTCCATTGTATTGAAAGCAATGCATTATTGTGCTCATACTCTTTTTCTTAGTCTATTTAAAAATGTATTATTGTGTGTTATTTTATAAGCTCATAACAATTGCTGTATTGGCTTAAAAAGGGTTACTACATTACAATTCTAAATGCTATATATATATATATATATATATATATATATATATATATATATATATATATATATATATATATATATACATACATACACACACACACACATAAACATACATACATATATATACATACATATACACAGTTTGTACATTAACACTGCACTGTGCTTACATACATATTAAATAATTAAATCGTGATTAAATTCAAATGTGTTGTACCTTAAAGTTGATAGTTTTAGGGGAGCTGGCATGACAGACAAAAGGGCCTAGAACCGCCCCTGTGCTGCTCCCACAAATATTACACGACATAATAGCTAAGTTATGCTTCATAAATCACCCAGTCTTTTGATGAAGACGGTTTCTATAAAAAAAAGTAAATAATAAACCTTCGCTATTGTCAGTAATTCTAATAATATTGTGACACTGACATGTCAATTTCATAGCACAAGACCGCCGACCGCGGAAACTACGCCCACTCGCGGGAAAGCTGCACTACTAAGCACACAAGAGGACACTCATTGGTGGCCACGCGTTGGCACCTGATGTCGGCGGGACGGGAGGATGAAGGTCACAGACCCATTCTGCAGTGGATTATCAGTGAATCCTAGTTGTCTCCGATGAAAGTTTGTAAAACTATGCTCTGACAGTGTTAGGGGCGGGACCAGGCTCAGTGGCTCCAGTGCGTCATCGAGTCACCATTTTAGTACTACTCAGTGCACAGTCTTTGTAACGTGTTTCAGCGATACATGTCAAACACCGATAATGCGTTTAGAAGAAGAAAAAAAAAACCGATTTGTCTGTACAGGGACACACGCGGCAGCCATTGTAAGTCCACAAGACCGGAAGGGCATATGAAGTGTGCCATTTGGGACAGGGCCTTTGAGAACCACTGGTTTAAAGTTTATGGCACGCCCATCCAGGGGCGTCGGACTGGGTGTGAAACCAGTACTGATTACCAGGGCCCCAAGGGAAGAGAGGGCCCTTGAAAAGTCTAGGAAATATTTTACCTGGATATTTTAATTTCCTAATTAAGTTTCATAATAAATGTCAGATGAAATGTAAAGTTAGTGTATATGTTTTATACACAGCGAAGATAGCCTGCATTTGACCGAGATTACAGAATCGGCAGAATCTGGAGGGCATCGATATTTATCAGGTCGTCATTGCATATGATAAGCCTAAATATAATGTTGTTGGTTTTAATCAGATTTTCCCCAAGAATAGCTAAACCTGGTGTCCTCCATGATTCATGTTCATTCCGGCAACAACGCACTTGAAAACAACAAGCTCGTATCAGACTTCGAGAAGTTTGCACGTGAAGGCAGCACAATAACAATAAAGCGAGCGAGCAAGAGAGAAAGCCTGTTTCTCCTGGTATTAATGCCTTAATGTGCTTCACGGAGGAGTAAATGCCGAAATTAAGACGAATAAATGCATTAGAAGTAATTTTTCAATTTTTATTGTAACTGTAACAGATGGAACCTAATTAAAGTGTTACCATTTAGTTTATTTTTAGTTGTTTGCTGTTCAGTCTTGTCAGGGCCGGCCCTGACCAATTTGCTGCCCTAGGCAAGATTTTACTTGGTGCCCCTTGTATCAAGGTTTAGCACTACATGTTATCAGTCTCAGTTGTGGAAACACTGGTACTGTTTTATTTTTGTAATGCATTGATGTTTTTTTTTTTTTTTTTAATTGTTGTTTTATATGATGTCCAGTCCATTCTACCCCATCATTATGTTCATGACATTATTATTATTAAAAAACATTTAAAGGCTGATGATAGTTAAACTATACAAAAATAGCACCTACGCCACATTACAGCCTAAACAAAAATAGCAAGAGTGCATCTGCATTCATGCACAAACTATTGAGAACTAGCAAAAGTGTTTGTTTTCCAGTAGATGGCAGCAATCTTCCACTAAACTATGCACATTCATGTTTTCACCATGAATTAAACTGAGAAATTTAGATATTTAATGTGAAATTTACATAAAATGTTGCTATTTTAAATAAACCTGTATATGAATATCATTACTAATTTGGGCAAATACATTTTAAAATTGCCATATGTCCCCTTAAAACTGCACAACGGCAGAATAAAAACATTAGGCTATTAAAAAAGTGATATTACATGATTTTTTTTTTATTTTTATAAAACCACACTGTCTGTGGCCTCTTGGAGAACCCAGAACGGCTGCTTGTATATATAAAACTGGAATTAATTAGCAAACATTAGTATTTTACTACTATGCATTTAGATAAACTGGTCATTCATTAGCCTACCTCTGTCTTTACACTGCAAAAAATGCTCTTCTTATTTAGTATTTTCTTCTTGTTTCCAAATATTAAATTCTTAAATCAAGATGTATTTACTAGTAAAATGACATTATATTTTTCCTTGTTTTCTGGGGGGAAAAAATCCAAATGAAGTGAGTTTTTACTTAAAACAAGCAAAATTATCTGCCAAATGGGGTGAGAAGAATTATCTTATTTCTGTTTGGGATAGAAACAAGAAACAAGCTTTCAATCAGAAACAAAATTATTTTTCTCACCCCATTGGCAGATAATTTAGCTTGTTTTAAGACAAAATATAAATTTACTTATCTAGTAAATGCATCTTGATTTAAGAATTGTTTTGGTATTTAGACTAGAAACAAGACAAACATACTAAGTAAGAAGATAATTTTTTGCAGTGTATCCCTTATCTTCCCTGCATCAGAGGGCTTCTGTCTTTTTTGACACAACAATTCATCAATCCGTCATAAATAATCAGGTAACTTTAACCGTGTCTACACCTGGCGCGAGCGGCCAAGCACCCTAAAAAATGAAAGCAATCCTGTCTATATCAGATGCGGCGAGAGGCGACGCGACACAACAAATCCCATAAGTTAAACTGATCGCGCGTTATATTTCTGACGCACTTCAAGTAGCTCAGCGGGGGAGATTGATGAGGCGGACCGGGAAGATGCAGGGACTTAGTTAAGTTTTTTGCGCTTTATTTGGTAATATTTCAAATTAATATGAATAAAAAAGTATCAGTAATACATTTTGGCGCCCCTATAGATGAGTGGCGCCCCTAGCATTTGCCTATTCCGCCTATGCCACGGGCCGGCCCTGATTGCATATGATAAGCCTACATATAATGTTGTTGGTTTTAATCAGATTTTCCCCAAGAATAGCTAAACCTGGTGTCCTCCATGATTCATGTTCATTCCGGCAACAACGCACTTGAAAACAACAAGCTCGTATCAGACTTCGAGAAGTTTGCACGTGAAGGCAGCACAATAACAATAAAGCGAGCGAGCAAGAGAGAAAGCCTGTTTCTCCTGGTATTAATGCCTTAATGTGCTTCACGGAGGAGTAAATGCCGAAATTAAGACGAATAAATGCATTAGAAGACATTTTTCCATTTTTATTGTAACTGTAACAGATGGAACCTAATTAAAGTGTTACCATTGAGTTTATTTTTAGTTGTTTGCTGTTCAGTCTTGTAATATGTGTTTTAAGTGAACGTATGGAGGCTACTTTTTTTTTTTTGCATTGGTTTGTGAATGAATTTGCCCTCTAATTAAATCATTTTCTGAAGTTGTTTGACTTTTTTGCAGTTAATTATAAGGAAACGATAGTTTGAGCAGTTTTCACTCTATTGTTTAATTATTGTAATATAATTGTGTTTTCTGATTCACATGTATGTTAATGTGTGCACATGATGTGTTGCTGATGGTCACTCGACTGAACTTCTGCAGATCTCCAGAAAGCGCCATTATGACGTCAGTTGAGCTGCATATGAACATTCTTTATTGAATTTTCTCTGTTGGGTGTTTTTGGCGATTGATGGTTGGTGTGTTTTTAGCGGTTGGCGAGTTTCTACAGTTTTTGAATATTTTTGATTATTGTTTATCGGTTTTTGACTCTCTTTCGGACTTTGACTATCGGCTTTGGATTTGCGACATATTTGGACTCTTGTTTTTGACCCCCTTCTGCTTTTGACGCCCGATTTTGACTGTTTTGGATTCCCGTGTTTGACCCTTTTCTGTTTTCGACTCTCGGCTTCGGACTCGCCTCGGATTGGTTGACAGCTCCTCTCATGAAAATGGGAGTGGTCGGAGTTTTGTCAGTGTGTAGTGTAAGTATGCAGCAGACACAATTCACAAATACTTTCGTATTTTTGGGTGCTCGAGCCATTTTTCACAATGAATCAAAAGTGCCGCTCTCAGACAAATATCAATGATAATATCGTGGTCAATAAAACGAAATAAATGTGATTATTATAACATGACAATGTATACAATAGTTTATATTTTTGTGTATACAAAATTTCTGTTGATGCGTTGCCATAACGCGTTGCTATGGGTTGCGTGCGTTTTGATTGACTGCTGATTTTCAACTGTTCGGAAACGGCTCTCGAGCCAAATATGGTCCTTTCAGAGAGTGTGGCCTTATACGGGAAAAAAGTAAACCAATATTTTTTTTCCAATCCATAATCAGAGTTAATGTGTTGATTTAATTACAAATCTATATATTATTTATTTTAAAGTATTACACAATTCACCATTTGTCATGTATATACACCAACCAATCGTGATCTGGCAAAGCAAGTTCAAATTCCATTGGGCGATGTGAAGTGGAGGTCATTTTCTGTTCTTATTCATAAATCGGTTGAAAATTACATGGACAGACGAACTAACGTTTGTGGAACGATTTCCTGCGGTTTGTCTCATTTTATAAATTGCATCACTGACAAAATGGATTTGAACTGACAACAAACAAATCACTGCACAAAACCATGCAGCAGCAAAAGTCGCATTAATGGTGTTCAATTCACTTGTATTTATGCAGAGCTGCCAACTTTTCAAAAATGTATTTGCCCATTTATCTTGAACCGAGAGCATAGCTAATCGATCAACATGATCGGCTCAACATGTAGATCTATAGATAAACTCATCTTTCAGGCATTTGACTGACCGGGTTGACACTACAGCGTGAGAAATCGGGGGTGTGGCGTGTGAAACCAATCAAATGCGTGTGTCTCACGGCCAATGCGTGAGAGTTGGCAGCTCTGCTTCATGTATATTGATACACCGTTTACTATTTCATGAAACAAAACCCCAGTGCCACCGGCACCTACAGGCCGAAATGGTGACGTGAAAGGACTTTATTATATTACCATTTTTAAATATTATGCAGCATTATGAAAGAAGTCTCTTATGTTCATCAAGCCTGCATTTATTTGATAAAAAAAACAGCAAGATTGTGAAATATTTTATTAAAATAACGGTTTTCTATTTTATAATAATTTAAAATATGATTTATTCCTGTGATCACAGCTGGATATTCAGCATCATTACTCCACTCTTCAGTGTCACGTGATCATTCAGAAATCATTCTAATATGAGGATTTAATGTCAATGATGGAAACTGTGATACTCTTCTCAAGATTCTTTGATAAATAAAAAGTTAAAAAGAACATAATGTAATAATAGTTCACAGTATTAGGCTACTGTTTTTTCTGTATTTTTGATTAAATAAATGCAGGCTTGATAGCCATGCTCTCTTTGTTGCTACAATGCATGCTTATTAGACAGCTTCATGTAAAAAAAAGAAATTGTGCACTCCTACAGTATATTTACCAGTAGACTGTCTGGATTTTTAGTTTTTCATGAACTTTTGCCTTGTGCAGGTGGAAACACAGAGAGCTGTGTTTGGTGTGCCCCTGATCAGCCTGAGGAAGAGTGGACAGATGAGGCAGGGTCTTCCTGTAGCACTCGTGCACATAGTGGAGTTTGTGGAGAAGCATGGTGAGTGCTGTGGCTCGTGTGTTTCTCAGTGTTGGTCAATGCAATAGCCACATCTATGCTGAGATAATGTGTGTTTGTGTTTAGGTCTCAGTGAAGGTGGCCTGTTCAGGGTTGGTGGGAAAGTTAAACGCTGCAAGGAACTGAGGAAAAGTTTTGATCAAGGAGGATTTCCAGAGTTTGACAGTGTGGATATTCCTACTCTTGCCTCCTTATTAAAACTTTTCCTCAGGGAGTTGCCTGGTGGACTTGTTCCAGAGCTACACAGGACACAACTTCTGAAAGTGCTCAGGGGTAGGTGAAGCTGGGGTGGTGATGAGAGAACATTTTGGGTTCCTGCTGCACAACAAAATTGATTTAACTAAATCTTCTTGAATTCTTTATTGTATCTTGCAGATTTGAAAGAGGAAGAACTAAATCAGGCTGTGAGGACGATCCTGAACCGTCTTCCTGAGGAACATTTCAACGTCCTCTGCTACCTATTGTTCTTCCTGTCCCGTGTGGCTGCTGAGAGTCCTCTAAATCTCATGACATCCAAGAACTTGTCAATAGTCTTTGGACCCACTATCTTTCAGTAAGTGTTTGTATTTGTGTATTAATCTGATATAGTCTGTAATTAAAAGCACATTACAACATAACTCAAGGACTGAAGTGTCTATATAGTAATGTGGCACATGTTTGTTATCTGTGTGTGCAGCGTTCCTCTCGGCCCCACCATGGTTGAGGAACAGGGGCAGTGTAACGCTTTGACAGAGCACCTGCTGAACAACCTGGACCATTTGCTTCCAAACATGTTCCTTAATGCATCCACCGGCTACACAGCAGTGAGTTTATACTGTTATAAGTTTGTTTCAGATGATATTGGTATCTGTGTGTGATTGGGTTATGAATTTCATCAGAACATTGTTAAACAATAATAAACCCGTCTCCGGCGTGTTGCCTCCGATCCTTCGAATATTCCGATCTATTATGACCTCTGACCTGTAAAGTTGCCAGAATAATAATCATATGCTGCTTGTTAATTGGCCAGAGGAGAAATGGCACCCCGACTGAGCCTGGTTTCCCCCAAGGTTTATTTTTCTCCATTAGGTCACCTGATGGGGTTTTGGTTTCCTTGCCACTGTTGCCTCTGGCTTGGCTTGCTCAGTTGGGGACACTAAATTGTTCTACATTTTTCCACTAAATATCCAAATAAATCTAATTATTAAACTAAATTAACCATATAAACTAAATTACTGATCTATTACTGATCTAAAGCCCACACTGTCACTGTATGATAATTGAAATGAACTGATGACATCACCGTTTTCTCCAGAATGGCTATACAGCTGAATTAAATTATGTTGCATTATTTTCCCGTTTAACACTGTAAAGCTGGTTTGAAACAATCTGCATTGTTAAAAGCGCTATATAAATAAGGTTGACTTGACTTAAACTATTACTATTAGTCATTCATTGCTAGTGTGTAAGAGTGTATGAGAGATTTAAAATGCTTAGAAATGTGTTTGTGTGTTTGAGGAGGCAGAGGACTCGATTGATGAAGAGTGTGTCCAACACCTGCCACCCACAGAAATCAGGTACGTTACGTATGCTGAGAACACACACACACACACACACACACACACACACACACACACACACACACACACACACACACACACACACACACACACACACACACACACACACACACACACACACACACACACACACGCACGCACACACACACACACATGCAGACACAAACAGTTGTTGATCAAATGCATGCACAGATCACATACACCCACAAACATGTACACATGGATGCTGGTCATTATGGGTTTATCATAAATTATTTATGCTTGTCAGACCATCCTCATGCTTGTTCTGTGTATGTATTTCCAGATCAAAGCTACCTAAAGTTGGACGACTTCGGCGATTGAGAGATTTTGTGAGAATGTTTTGCTCATGCTTTGGCAGGTATGCGGCAGGATCTTTATAAAACATTTTCATGTCAGAGTGAGAAAGAGAATGATCTGGTTGTGCACAGTTATACAGGAAATGAATGTGTTGAGTGGACAAACATGAATTCTCTTTCTTTTTCATTCTTTCAGTGGAGAGGATTCTGTAGGAATCGAGACCTAGACATAGGTGATCCTGACCGCAAGACACTGGGGTCGGTGAGGGTCACTTGAAGACAATGAGGCTGGTGAAGGTCATGGCAAGACATTCAGGCCGGCACCACAAGACACTGGGGCCAGTAATGGTCACCACACAGCACTGGGGCCAGTAATGGTCACCACAAGACACTGGGGCCAGTAACTGTCACCACACAGCACTGATACTAGGGCTGGTAGGGTCACCAGAAGACACTAGGGCTGGTGAGGGTCACTGCAAGGCACTGGGATCAGTAAGGGTCATAGCACTTGGGCCGGTGAAGATAACCTCAAGAAACAAGGGCTAGTGAGGGTCACTGGAAGACATTGGGGCTGGTGAGGGTCACTGGAAGGCACTGGAGATGGTGATGGATGACGGCAAGTGTGATTATGAAGATACAGAGAACTCTGCAGCTGATTTCATTAAAGCTTGTCATTTCATTAAAGGGGTCATAGAATGACATTTTTGTACAAGTTAATATGATTCTTTAGTGTCTAAATGAAAAGTTTGTAATATACTTTAATTAAAAATTCTCATTAGTATTGTAAGAAAACACTCATTTTACCTGGTCAAAACCAGCTCAGTTTTCAGCAAGTCATTTCAGTGCATGTGACTTTAAATGATAATGAGCTTTGCTCACCCCGCCCCCTCTGCTCTGTGGGGCGTTCGGTTCGACCCGACACAACACCACAACACACGTGGAGTGTTGCCTTGACAACATTTGAGGGTATATTTTCGAGAAATAATGGCAACGGGAGTCTCTGAGGAAACATCTGAGCAACCTTATCATTTTGAACCGGAGTCGGACCAGGAACAGATGACGAACCCATCGAAGTTCGAACAGGACGTTTCTGAATGGTTGGTTAACGTCATGTCACTTTGATCTATCTTTGTACTGGCAGAGTAGTGTAGTTGCTATGTGTTTACTGATGTGTTAGTTCATTGACAGATTGATGTTATGTTATAAGATTTTTTTTTTACATTACTTCTTAATCAGTAACAGACACCGTTATAAACCATGTACAAAAGTAAGCTTAGTGTAGTGTTACCACGTTAACTTTATCACCCGAGTACACAGTTTGTAATAACGTACTCGGTTACTTAACGTAACCTCGGTTCCCTGAGATAAGGGAAGGAGTACTGCGTCTTAAGACGCCATGGGGTAGGTTCTCCTACTCTCGAATATACTGAAGTAATTGTAAAATCACGCAGTGCTACTGCCCAGTCAAAACAGTGTCGAGACATCTCGCACGCTATTGGCTGGCCAGTGGGAACTGCATGAACCAATGGCAGAACAGCGTAATCTGAGCGAACCAAAGGGCACAAAGCCCGCGAAGCTGAGCGCAAGAGCCCGCGAAAGGGGCATATAAAATACGCTGTAACTGTCAAAAACGTCAGGTTAAATCGACTGAAGCGACGATCACCCGAGTCAGCGCCATAGCACGGCCGTCTACGCAGTACTCCTTCCCTTATCTCAGGGAACCGAGGTTACGTTAAGTAACCGAGTACGTTCCCTTTCGAACGGTCAGTTCGTACTGCGTCTTAAGACGCCATGGGAACCTGTAAAATCCCGCCGTGCTATGATAAGCGCAGTGACATGTACTCCCTCAAGTTTGAACACTTATTAGAAAGGGCTCAAGACTAGAGTTACTGACACATCATTTATATTAATAATATAGATGTACACACGTCTTATACTACTGGGCTCATAGAGGCCGGTAACTATAAGGAATGTGTAAGCATTGAAGCATATGAAGGCCCCAATGCCAACTTATGACGGGGACGGGCTTACAAGGCCGTCTGATATTCGTTAGGCCGTCTTAGTATTTTTATACAGCGAGGACTTGTGCCTGCAGTGCAGGGACATCCAGACTGAAGAATCTGGTTAAAGTAGATGGTGAGGACCAACCTGCCGATCTACAAATGTCACCCATAGAAAACTCCACTAGACCACGCCCAAGAGGAGGCCATGCCTCTGGTGGAGTGAGCTTTGACACCTATGGGGCATTGGAGGCCCATAGTGTCATATGCTAACGCTATCGCGTCCACTAGCCATCTGGCTAGGTTTTGTTTGGTGACCGGAAGTTCCTTAGTTCGGTCACCAAAACTTACAAAGAGCTGCTCCGACTGTCTAAAGTGGGAGGACCGCTCAATATATGCTCTAAGCGACCTAACAGGGCCGAGCAGGTGTAACTGTCTCTCATCCTCCGAAGTGGGGAGGGCAGAGAGAGTGATTACCTGTGCTTTGAACGGTGTTGAAAGCACTTTAGGTACATAACCATGCCCTGGTTTGAGGATGACTTTAGAATCGCCTGGGCCAAATCTAAACATGATGCGTTCACAGATAACGCTTGAATGTCACTGACACGCTTAACAGATGCCAGTGCTAGTAGCAGGGCAGTTTTCAGCGAAAGTGGCTTTAATTCAGCCGTCTGCAGCGGCTCGAAGGGAGGTCTTTTTAGTGCTCTTAGGACTAATGAAGGTCCCAGGATGGCACCGTAGGAGGGAGAAGGGGGTTAAGCCTCCTGGCTCCTTTTAAGAATTTTATGACCATGGTGTGTCTGCGTACTGATTGGCCAGCTATAGGCGTATGAGATGCGGCGATAGCTGCCGTGTAGACTTTGAGTGTGGATGGAGTGTGTCCTGCATCCAACATCTCTTATAGAAAAACAAGAATTGTGATATCTCGCATGACACTGGGTTATAGTTCCTGACTGAACACCAGTCAGAGAACACTGACCATTTAAGGGCATAGAGACGTCTAGTAGACGGAGCTCTAGCTTCACTGACGGTGCTCAAGACACTCACTGGGAGGTTCTTGAGCCCCCCTTGAGTTGCCAAACATGTAACGCCCACAATTTTGGGGTGGGGGTGCCGGATTGTCCCGTTCGCCTCAGAAAGGAGATCTTTCCTTAGGGGAACTGGCCATGGGGCTGCTGATAGTAACTGAATCAACTCGGGAAACCTGATGTGGGTTCGCCAGAGTGGAGCCACTAGCAGGAATGTGTGCTCTCATTCCCTGATCCTTTTTAAAATTTGGGGAATGAGCGGTACTGGTGGAAAAGCATAAAGTATGCAGCTGGGCCATTTGTGGGCCAGCGCATCCTTGTTCTTTGAAAAATAGATTGGGCAATGACAGTTGTCTTCGGAGGCGAAGAGGTCGACCTCTGCCCTCCCAAAAACACTCCAGATCATTTGAACCATTTAGGAATGGATGGCCCATTCCCCCGGGGACACAAGGCCCCTGGAGAGCATGTCTGCTCCCTGGTTCAGTCTGCCTGGCACATGCACTGCTTTTTAGTGAATGTAATTTGCCTTTTGCCCATAGGAGGAGATGTCTGACCTGTTGGTTGAGCCATCTCGACCTGAGCCCGCCTTGGCGGTTTATGTAGGAGATCACAGTCGTGTTGTCCGTGCGGACTAGAACATGGTGACCTGAGAGACGTGGTAAAAAAAAGTCTTGAGGGCTAGCACTACTGCCAGCATTTCTAGGCAGTTTATGTGCAACCGTGACTCCGTGCTCGACCATGAGCCGAAGGCCGGTTCGCCCTCGTACAGAGCGCCCCAAACTGAGTTGGAGGTGTCCGTGGTGACCACCACCCGTCTGGAAACTGTTTCCAAGTGACCACGGGGCCAGGGCTTTGACACAGCCGCGGCCCACTTTGATCCAAAGCTGGCCTGAATGCCACGCTTGGGAAGGAACCCGTGATTTCAGCCAGTACTGCAGGGGGCGCATGTGCTTCATACCCAGCGGAAGTACTGGAGAAGCTTTTGCCATTAGGCCTAGCATTCTCTGAAATTTTTTAGGGGTGTGTTGGTTCCCATTTTGAATGAACATGCAAGCTGCTGTGTAGTCAGAGCGCGTTCGTCCAATAGCCACGCCCTCATTTGGGCTGAGTCTAAAATCGTTCCCAGGAAGGAGGTTCTCTGCCTGGGAAGCAATAAGCTCTTGGCTGTATTTATTCTGAGACCCAGGCATTCTAGATGGCTGAGTAGCATAGATTTGTGAGATTTTATTTCTTCCTCTGACTGGGCCAGTATGAGCCAGTCGTCGAGGTAGTTCAGAATGCGCATTCCCGCTTGTCTTAAGGGGGAGAGAGCTGCATCCATGCACCTCATGAAAGTGCGGAGGGCCAGGGACAGGCCAAATGGCAGGACTGTGTACTGATAAGCCTTCCCGTCGAACGCGAATCTCAAAAGACTCGCCTTTATGGCGGTAAAATGCAGGGAACACGCATTAAGCAGACTCGTAGTTTACAATCATTGCATGAAAAAAACATTCAGAACAGTATGTTTTTCTCCCTGACCGGAACAAAAAACGGGCCGTGAGGAGACTCAGAGTCTTTTGGGAGGCGGACCGGCTTGGGCGGGACTCAAACCTCCTCTCTTCCTGATCAGCCTGTCAGGGCTGCTTTCTGTGTTCAGTTTTGTCAGCATTCTGAAAGCTATTTGATAAGGGCTCTGTTCAGATGTCCGCCGGTTGGTTTGTGTTTGTGACACTGTGCGGACAGCACTTATGTGTAGCGGAGCACACTTGTAGTGGGCGCGCGCTAAAGAGCGAAAATCTGTGAGAACAGTGCTTATGTGCAAGGTGCACGTATTTTAGTAAGGTCGTTGTTAAAACAGCATTGGTGTACAGGCGAGCATGTTTGACAACAGGCTAGTTGACTGCAATATTTACATCTCCAGTCGCCTGAACTGAGGGGATTGAGAGAATGTAAAGGAAGTCTGTGGTGGTAATCCAGCCACAGCAGGACTTTTGAGTGGTTCTATAGCGCTGAATTAACAGTGCATAGGGGTACACCCTATGTAGGGGACACACTGCCTGCAGTCATAACAGAGGAAAAAACTCTTAATTGTTTATTAGGATCGCCGTTAATACAACGTTTTGTGTACAGGCGTGCATGTTTTATAACAGGCTCGTTTACTGTAATGGTGAACCTCTCCATTCACCTGAATAGGGGACTGAGAGAAGTGGTGGAGTGCTTGGCCACCATTCACTAAATTGAGACTCACTGAGAAACCTGTGAGAGCGGGGCTCGAACCGGCAACCCTGTGTGCAAAAGTGCACCGTAACAGCAGAGGGCGTGGCTATGACGTAAGTCGCGCTCTCAACTGTGTTTGGTATGTAGGGTGTGCGTGCTTCATAACAGGCTCGTTTACTACACTGTTGAACCTCTTCAGTCGCCTGAATAGGGGACTGAGAGAAGTGGTGGAGTGCTTGGCCACCATTCACTAAATTGAGACTCAATGAGAAACCTGTGAGAGCGGGGCTCGAACCAGCAACCCTGTGTGCGAAAGTGCACGTAACAGCAGAGGGCGTGGCTATGACGTAAGTCGCGCTCTCGGCGGTGTTTTGGTTTGTAGGGGGGGCGTGCTTCATAACAGGCTCGTTTACTACACTGTTGAACCTCTTCAGTCGCCTGAATAGGGGACTGAGAGAAGTGGTGGAGTGCTTGGCCGCCATTCACTTAATTGAGACTCCATGAGAAACCTGTGAGAGCTGGGCTCGAACCAGCGACCCTGTGTGCGAAAGTGCACGTAACAGCAGAGGGCGTGGCTATGATGTAAGTCGCGCTCTCGATGGTGTTTTGGTTTTGTAGTGTGGGCGTGCTTCATAACAGGCTCGTTTACTACACTGTTGAACCTCTCTAGTCGTCTGAATAGAACTGAGAGAAGTGATAGAGTGAAAAAGGCGCAGGGCTTGGCCGCCATTATGCGCTAGACAGCAATGACGTAAGTCACGCTCTCGATAGTGAGCGCGCGCTGAGAGAGAGAGAGGGAGCACGCGCTGCCGCTGTAGAAAGCGGAGTCTGTAACGGCCGCGCTCTCAATATCTCCAGCAGTCTGAGAGCGAGTAATGCGGGAAGCTCCGGCATTAGTTCGCTCGTCCACTCTGGCATTCTCTGTCCGCGGCGCTTCTTAGCGCGGCCCGAGTGAGAGAAGAGGAAGAGCGAGACGTTGGTAATCGTGCGGATTCGTCTTCCTCATTGCCGCCGAATGAAACCAAGCCCTCAGCGTTGAGCGGAGGGAGCAGGTCCGATCGAGGGAAAGTCACAGGGGAAACGTCTCTCTGAGGTGAAGACGAGTCACGCGGGCACTGGGCCGACGTGAACTCGCTAGCCTCGGTATACTCAGCCCTCTGGCTCCGCCGTTCTTTCCCGCCGCGGCTCGGGCGGAAAGGGGAACGGGAGAGCGCGAGGGCCGGGGTCGCGCTCTGAAAAGAGCGCTATCCGCGAACGGAGGGAGGAAATGGGCATACCCTCGCAGTGAGAGCAGCCGGACCCGGCGAGAGCAGCGTCCGCGTGGGCCTTGCCCAGACAGATCACGCACCCGTCGTGGTTATCCTCCTAGTGCAGGTAAGTACTGCACACAAGTGATATGTTTTTCTCAGTATTGTACAGAAAGGATACACCGTAGTGTTTCACCAAAGAGCGCAGGGGAAAGGCGTGACAGCTCGCGGGATCGCTGGCGATTTGAGCGCGCTGAAAAATACAGCAGGCCGCTGACTCTCGCAGGACGTCCGGGCTGGTTAGTTCGCTATTCCGCTGCAGGCTCGTCAATTCACGGTGAAGGTGGTGTAGTTCGAGTTTATCAGCGAGGACCGTAGATCGTCGCTGAAGGAGATTAATCTGACGTTTTTGACAGTTACAGCGTATTTTATATGCCCCTTTCGCGGGCTCTTGCGCTCAGCTTCGCGGGCTTTGTGCCCTTTGGTTCGCTCAGATTACGCTGTTCTGCCATTGGTTCATGCAGTTCCCACTGGCCAGCCAATAGCGTGCGAGATGTCTCGACACTGTTTTGACTGGGCAGTAGCACTGCGTGATTTTACAATTACTTCAGTATATTCGAGAGTAGGAGAACCTACCCCATGGCGTCTTAAGACGCAGTACGAACTGACCGTTCGAAAGGGAACAAACATAACGCGTTGTTCATTATAAACGTGGGATTATGAATTATATTGAGAACATCATACACAGAAAGCATGCCGTAATGTAACTTACCCTGTAAACTTTAGCCTCATTCATAGTGAAGCGATTTGCAAAGATTAATATAAAGGTTAATAAAACGTTACACTCACATCTTCCTGAGGTGCAGCAGGAACACGATCCTTTTTTCAAGAGCAGCTTATTAGCAAAACCTGCTTTATACTGACGCTCGTTTATAAAGCAGTCTGCTGAGAAATGATTCGCGCAAACATTGACGTTGATCGGGGGGAATATTCCCTTCTAAAACAAAACTCAGCAGCCACTGGGTCTTCAGCAGTTCGGATTTAGGAACATCAAAATGACTGCTGTGTTCGTTATTACACACAACAACAACACAACACCACAATCGCTTAGACGCCATTCTGTTCCAGAGTATCAACAATGGCGGACTGATGACAGCTCGCTCAGGGTGGGTCTGTGTTGAAACGCTGCTGTCAATCAACAATCTTAGGAGGGGCGTACACCGTGTAACGTCACGCGGTCAGACGGCTCGATTTGAGACCGGGGAAAATATATAAGGAGATTAAAAAAAAAACACTGGATGTATTTTTATCATTATAGGATGGTTGTGTACAGGCACTGTCAACACACATTTCCGTATAATCAACTTGTAAAAGTGCATGTACCATTCTATGACCCCTTTAAAGCAAAGTCTGTACACAGTCTTTTGTTTGTAGTTGTCCAGGTGTAACGGAGGCCAGCTAGTAGTTGCTGTGCGAGTAAACCTCACTCCTCTAATCTCAAGAGATGCTCTAGCAACTGACGCCAGAGGTTGCAGCCTTTAGCCTCCTTGTTAGAGCGTCCGACTCTCATGCCGGCGGACCCGGGTTCGAGTCCCGCTTGGAGCGGGGCGGTTCGAACAGGAGGGGTTACACAGGCAAGTTGAATGTATAGAATGGCAAATTTAGAAAAAGCCCAAATTCCAAAACCATACAAAACACCTAATAATAAAACATTTCTGAATATCATAAATTATCTTTTAATTGGCCTTAATTATTTTTAAAAAGTTTAATCACTTTTATTGGTGTTGTTAATGAACAACGGTTTCCGTACTGTCTATTTATCAGTTCATTTGTAAACCTTGTTACATATACATTATAAAAATGTGTCGTTTTAATGGTTCAATGTAGCCTATATTACTTACAATATGGAAAGAGAGAGCAATAAAAAAATAATTAAAAGCTATTTAAAAGCTAAAGAATACATTTTTTAAAGACTTAAAAGTGGGAATTGATGAAGCTGACCTGGAATTGGAGACTATGAGTTTGGGACATAATACGGGTAAACATATTATTTACAATGTGCTATTTCAGTTGTGCTGTATACATTCGTGTTACTTTTACCTGTTATCTGCTCTGCAGATTCCCTCCAGCACATCTGAAAATGGAATAATAAAATCTGTTAAATTAAACTTTTTATACCAAGTAGACTACCTACCACCTCAGAACATTTTTGGCTCTCCAAGTACCACAAAAATGACCAACATTAAAATAAAGTAGCGTAGTAGGCCTAACTATTCAGCTACAGCTCTGCACAGTTCAAAAACGAGGAATTTTATTCCTAATATTATTTACTGTTGTCAGCCACTTTAACATTACATATATACACTCACCTAAAGGATTATTAGGAACACCATACTAATACTGTGTTTGACCCCCTTTCACCTTCAGAACTGCCTTAATTCTATGTGGCATTGATTCAACAAGGTGCTGAAAGCATTCTTTAGAAATGTTGGCCCATATTGATGGGATAGCATCTTGCAGTTGATGGAGATTTGTGGGATGCACATCCAGGGCACGAAGCTCCCGTTCCACCACATCCCAAAGATGCTCTATTGGGTTGAGATCTGGTGACTGTGGGGGCCATTTTAGTACAGTGAACTCATTGTCATGTTCAAGAAACCAATTTGAAATGATTCGAGCTTTGTGACATGGTGCATTATCCTGCTGGAAGTAGCCATCAGAGGATGGGTACATGGTGGTCATAAAGGGATGGACATTAGGGATGCAACAATATAGTTAGTCCACGATTCAATACATACCTCGGTTTTTAACCACGGTTCGGTTCAGTTCTGATGGCTTGTCACATTCGTTTTTTTCTATTCTTAAGCAACAGGAACAGCAAGAATTTTTTTTTATTGCAATACTCTTTCTTTATTTTACTTAAAAGAATTGAAAAACCTTACTTAAACTTAAAACTTTACTTTAAAAAAACCCTTGTACACATTCCTAGTGTATTGTATAATATAAAATAAACAGTGTTGAGCACGTTACTTAAAAAAAGTAATTAGTTATAGTTATAGAACTCAACTTATCAACCTCAACCTTGTCTCCCACCCACCAATCATCATCATCAGTTATGTGTATCACCCCACCCATCCCCCAACACGCGAGACATGCACGCCCGCACACACACACACGTTGCAGGTCTGACTGACAGAGAGCCTGTTCGGATGAAAACCGCTTCAGTGAGCTCAATTATAGTAACGCGCCGCATTTTATTCTCAGTAACGCTAACCCCCAATTTCCACCGGCTGCGTTACGGCTCCGTCACGGCGGCGGAGTCAATAGGTTTCCATTAAAGTCAATGAGTGTATTTCCACTGAATGCGTTACAGCTGCGTTCCGACTCCGGCGAGCCGCAGCCCTCCGCATCAAATACGCAGAGCTTCTATTTTTGCCGGATGCCGGAGCGCTCCGCAGCACTACAGGGCAGAGTACGCAGGACAGGAAGTCGAGTGACAAAACAGAACAGCCAGAAACAAAATAAAAGATCCGTTTAATTTTCAAAATAAAATACACCGCGCTCATATTTCCCTACACTACACCTTGAAAACGTCATAATGGGCGGAGACAGGCTTGTTTTAACCCCGTTGACACGATGGATGAAGAAATGCTGATTATTGAGGTACAGAATCATCCCATCATCTATGACCCCTCACATCCTTTTTATAAGGACAACATTAAAAAGGATGCGGCGTGGAAAACTATAGCAGAAGTGATTGGTGTGGATGGTAAGTCACTATTTTTGTCCAAGAAATAAAGATAGAAAGCAAATAGCTAGTTATGTACTCGTAATGAGGAGTTATATAGCTATACAGGTTAAATATCGCGCGATCACACCAGAATTCGCGAGATTACATGGGGCCTCGTGACGTCAGCTGTCAGTCATGACCGCAGCCGTTCCGCAACAAATCCGGACCTGGTGGGTATTGACGGACGACGGAACACGGAGCTGTCACGCAGCGGAGCCGTTACGCAGCCGTAACGCAGCCGGTGGAAATTAGGGGGTAAAGGCCAATTTATACTTCTGCGTCGGACCTACGCCGTATCCTCTACGGCGCAAGTTGACCCCCAATTTCCACCGGCTGCGTTACGGCTGCGGAACGGCTCCGCTGCGTGACAGCTCCGTGTTCCGTCGTCCGTCAATACCCACCAGGGTTCTGGCAGACCAATCACGGCGCTTGTGGTCCGCGTAGAATTGACGCGTTGTTACATTTTTGGAGAGGTGCGCGTCAGGGTACGTCGTAGGGTACGCACAAGCCGTTTTGACTTTTAATCAATCGCAGGATATGTATTCTTGATATCAACAAAGTTAATTCTTGATATCAGGAATTATATTTCCACTAGTAACAACATTAATTCTTGATATCAACAATTACATTTTCACTAGTTAAAATGCCAATTTTTTATATCAAGAATTTTGTTTCCACTAGTAAAAACTCTAATTGTTGATATCAGTAATTGTATTTTCACTAGTGAGATGTCACCATAGGCGGCCATTCAAATTCAATTGTTGATATCAAGAATTGGCATTTTAACTAGTGGAAATGTAATTTCTGATATCAAGAATGAACATTTTAACTAGTGAAAACTGAATTGTTGATATCACAAATACATATCCTGCGATTGATTAAAAGTTAAAACAGCTTGCCATAATCCTGCGATTGATTAAAAGTTAAAACAGCTTGCCATAACACACAGCCTATGGCGTAGCTACGGCGTACACTCGACGCAGAAGTATAAATTGGCCTTAACGGCATTGTAACGGGAGAAACAGTAATTTGTTTGATTGATCGTTACCGAAAAAAATAATTCCGTTAACGCCATTTATCTATAACGCCGTTATTCCCATCACTGAAAATAAATATATATAAAGATTTACACTGGCAGCTCAGAGCTGTACAGCAGCATTTAAGTATGAAATTGAATGAATAAATGTAAAAATAAAACACTACATAGACTTCACTATAAAATTGATTCTTATTAAAGCTACTGTATTAGTTTTTCAGTCAAGAGCAATGAGTGATGTTCTCTTTGTCTTTTGTTGTTGTATTAACATTAAAGGGATAGTTCACTCAAAAATGAAAATTCTGTCATCGAGAAATGAATAAAGGTTTGGAACAATATTAGAGTGAGTAAATAATGACATAATTTTGACATAAAAAAGGACAGCGTGTTCTCTGCGCTGCTGTCATTTTAAGACCTCCGTGCATCTATAGAGAACACACGATATTTCTTTCACTTTAGACATAACCGACTGTGTTTATGTTAACCTTGTGTGTATTTGACAGTATAAGCGCAGTAAGACTACTTAGTTCAGTAATCACGTGTTTGACAGGCGTTTAGTGCGCGCGCTCGGAAAAGCACATGTTAAAACCGGCAAGGCTTTAAAGGTCCCGTTCTTCGTGATCCCACTGTTCAAACTTTAGTTAGTGTGTAATGTTGCTGTTAGAGCATAAATAATACCTGTAAAATTATAAAGCTCAAAGTTCAATGCCAAGCGAGATATTTTATTTAACAGAAGTTCCCTTTCAAAGCCTACAGCGAAAGGCTGGCTTGGACTACATCCTGGTACTTCCTTCATAAATGACGTCAGTAGAACAGTAGAACAGACTAACCTCCGCCCACAAGAATACGCGCAAAAAGGGGGTGTGGTCTTGTTGCTGTCCCACGTGGAGAAGAGGACGTGTGGCGTGGAGAAAAGGAATTGTTGCGTTTGAGTGAGTTTGTCGCCATGTCGTCGAGACGCTGTTATTTTCATCCCGGAGTCAAATCACCTTTGTTTGGCTTTCCCAGGGACGCTGTAGAGATCATTAAGCGCATATATATCTCCCGTTAAGAGGCGTGACCTTTCCACGTGCGCTAAGCTGCTGTCGAATCACAACACGGGAAGCGCTGGCACAATCAGAACTCGTTACGTATTTCTGAAGGAGGGACTTCATAGAATAAAGGAAGTCATCAACCCGTTTTTAGGACAGTGAAAACAGCGGTATACAGATAAGTAAATTGTGTTAAAAATACTGTTTTTTTTTTTACATGCGAAACATGAACACATGTTATATTGCACACTGTAAACACAATCAAAGCTTCAAAAAGACACGAAGAACGGGACCTTTAAAACGCATGCAAAGAATGAACTTTCGTGATTGTGAATAACTTCCATGAGTATACTCTACCACTAACGTGTGATGTGAATGTATGTCGCGTTGTTCAGTATTGGGATGGAGGCAAATGACAGAATTTGTAGAAAAATAATTAATTAAATGCAACACCGAAAAATCACCTTTCTTTCCCATTCTGATATTCAGTTTGGAGTTCAGGAGATTGTCTTGACCAGGACCACACCCCTAAATGCATTGAAGCAACTGCCATATGATTGGTTGATTAGATAATTGCATTACATTAATGAGAAATTGAACAGGTCTTCCTAATAATCCTTTAGGTGAGTGTATATATATATATATATATATATATATATATATATATATATATATATATAGAGAGAGAGAGAGAGAGAGAGAGAGAGAGAGAGAGAGAGAGAGAGAGAGAGAGAGAGAGAGAGAGAGAGAGAGAGAGAGAGAGAGAGAGAGAGAGAGAGAGAGAGAGAGAGAGAGAGAGAGAGAGAGAGAGAGAGAGAGAGAGAGAGAGAGAGAGAGAGAGAGAGAGAGAGAGAGAGAGAGAGAGAGAGAGAGAGAGAGAGAGAGAGAGAGAGAGAGATAGAGAGAGCCTTGTTAAAATAATTTCATATTAGTTTATAAAGTTAAGTTTATTCATAAAGTTAAGTTTTTGTATTTTATGTGTTAAATGTGTCAGGGTTAAAAACCAAACTATTATTTCATTATTATTTCTTTATATTGTTATAATTGTTGTTATTTTGTGATTTGAGCAAAGTTTAAAAACCATATATGATTAATTCATTATAATTTTTATTAAAAAGCAAAGCAAAGGTTGGGATATTTGCAAATATTATTAATTTTATTTAAAAAAAAATGCATTCCTAAGTCTAATATCCCAAAACCAACCGCAAAATGTTCATCGTTTCGTCGCATTCAGTCATGAATTAGCCAATCTATTCGAGTTCTCTGAAAAGTCAAAAATGGGAATTTTCATAAATATGTAATATATGTTCCTAAACCACGTCTAAAATAAAATCACACTCATTCACATGTTTTGCAAATAAAGTCTCACAAAGGGGCACTGGCATCAAACAAACAGCAGTGGGCAGTTGTAGTTACCACTCCAGTCCTGTAGGAGCAGTATTAAATCCATCCTCCCCGCTGGTTTCGTGGAAACTTCTCAACGTCACAACGTCAGCGAAACAGCAATGGCGACAAAGCGCTCTGGGTTTTCACGGACCCAAACAAGCAGAGGAAATTCATGCAAAAACATTTTTTATAAAATACGGCAAGGCCAAATCACAGGTGTTGGGTTGACTAGAGGGTCTCAGGTGAGATTTTAAGTTATATGATGGTTCAAACGGCCTCCGATACGTTTCTTAGACACTGTTTACATACGAGGGCCTGAAGAGCCCTCAATATAAAATAACTCTCAAAGAGTCATATATCGCATTTCATTGAGAGCGATAATCTGACAAACGAATTGTGTAGTGTGGATGACAAATGTGTGGTGGTAGGTTTGTACTTTAAAAAACTCGGTGATTCTCTTCCTGCTTTTCAACTTGGCAAACATGATTAGTTTATGATCTAACTATGTGATACTGATATTATATGTATTTGCATTGCTTGCTTGGGTATTTAGTGCTACAATAGTCAATGGCAATAATGGGGGCAACAATTCATATATTTGAAATATATTTACAATGCTTGTGTTTGTGTTGTCGAATGCAGATTCCTGTGGCTCTGCTGGAGGAGAGAGATAAAAGAGCTCAATGGCAGGGAATACCAGTGCTATTGAGGAGACTTCACGAGAGCAGCCATCCTAACAGTGATCTCTCCAAGATTGACAGCATGGTCATGGTATTCAAAATGTTGTCGTCCATTCAAACAAAATGCATGAGCTGAAACCCATTCTTATAATTTGTGGTCAGACATCAATTGAGTTGTTTTGTAATTGTGCAGGAGCTGTCATCATTGCTGTCTATGGAGGCCATGTCATTTGTCACAGAGGAGCGTAAAACGCCACAGGAGTCGGTTTCACCTAATACATATACGTTTGACCTGTTTGGAGGAGTTGATGTGAGTTTCTTCTTGTAATTAAATATAATGCCTGACTAATCTTGATCAAGATAAATTAAGTTGTATTCATTTTGAAGGCATTCATGTGAATGACTGTTCTTATTCATCTAGTTTTCAATTGTTCTTCTTATTCAAGAGTCCCTAAAATAGTTACAATACCTTGCACAAAATTGGGGTCAGCATGATAATACTTTTATTTAGCAAGGATGCATTAAATTGATCAAAAGTGACGGTAAAGACGGTATAGACAGTTATACTATAAAGACGTTTCTATCTTGCAATTGCGAGTTTATTTCTCAGAATTGCGAGTTTATATCTCACAATCTGGACTTTATAACTCACAACTCACAATTGTGAGAAAAACAAAAGTGTGAGAAAGTCACAAGAAAGTCAGAATTTTCTATTGTATATTTTTACAATTCCATGGAGGAAACAAGCATCCATAATTTTCACCATTGATAATAAGACATTTTTCTTGAGCAGCAAATCAGAATGATTTCTGAAAGATCATTTCACAATAAAAACTTTAGTATAATGATGCTAAAAGCTTTGCACAGGAATAAATACATTTTTAAAATATATTAAAATAGTGAAGAGTTGTTACTAACTTTGTAATAAGGTCCCATTTGTTAACATCAGTTAATGCATTAACACTAGGGATGCACCGAATATTCGGCCACCGAAAATTTTCAGCCGAAAATGGCCCAAAAGTATATTTTCGGTTTTCGGCCAAAGACTTTTATCACCGAAACAACACGGCCGAAATGTTGTGATGACGCAAACAGAAACCGCGACCTGCACGTGCTTGTCTGAAGCAACATGTCTGCGGTGTGTACGTATTTCAGTATATCTGAGAAACACCCACGTCTGCTCCATGCACAAGCACTGACAGCGAGAGCTGTTCAGTGCAGCTGTTCAGTGCAGCAGCTCATGTTCTCCATGAGAAGAGGACCAGACTTCACTGTGAAACCGGACGGTTTCCGAATGCAATCTTTAACAGTGGTCATGTTTTAAGCGCGGAACACACTTCAATCCGAGTTCTCACACCAACATCATGTATCACAAAATTCAAACGATAAATGCTGTTTTGACGCTCTTTAATGTGGCATCACTGATCTTATCAAAGTTCAAGCGGCAGCGGGCGCGCGTGGACGCGATCAACTGTGAGCGTGATCGATCATCTCTTCCTTAAGAATAAACATGACTCAACATCTAAGGTGTGTTGAGGATACATTACAACTTACTGTCATGTAGGCTATCATTTGTGGTGTAATCGCTCAATCAGTGTTTCAACGGCGAAAAGACGTCAATATAACTGCTTGTAAACTAAACAATGTCATGTAACTTTAGCATCACATTTACCTCAGGCAGTCATTCAGTGTCCACAGAATTTTATTCACTAGAGTAAATCAACTCTTTCACTAAATATATGACCTATATTAGCCGTTATATTCATTATATTCTACTTAATCTGTTAATGATATCTTGATTATTTAATGCAGCCTATGTTTAAATAAACCTGTCATGAAAATGACAGACACTGTGTATAAATTATTAGATTTCAACAACGAATTGGATAAAAAACTATTTTATAATTAGATTTAGAAGTTATTGCAAAAACTACCTTATGTGAAGTTTGCATGTTTGCCTACTATGTTATTTGAGTGTTGATTATTAGACCTAAAAATAAATAGCAACTGAATTTAGGCTAATAGTTTTGGTTCTGTTGTTAACCTTTAATATTAATGTGCAAGTAAGGGCTCCCTATATAGTTTACAGCAATATCTTCAATAAACTTTTAGTTATAATTTAATTCATTTAAGGACAGATACTTTTTGTAAAACTGCTGTACTGAACCCGTACCGAACCGTCAGTTTTGTGTACCGTTACACCCCTATTCTACAGTTAACATATGGGCTATGGCAGTCTTTGTTTTGATACACTATTATGTTAAAGGCCTACAGAGAAAATAGTTGTATCTTTAATCAGTTGCACTTGTTCTGAATGCACTTTCTTGTAGTAGTTCTACAGAGAAAAATGTAAAATGCACTTGACCTAAATGCACTTTGTTTTTATGAGAACATTTAATTTTAAAACCTTTCTGTTGGCCTGTACATTATTATTTAATGTACAAATGAGTGGGGTCAAGTTAAACATTTTAGTTTGAATTTTATTTTATACTGTGCATTGTTGCAATTTGCTAAATAAATATTGGCATAATTTGTAATTGATTTATTCTTTGAATCTTCAATATTAATTTATGCAATTGCAATGCCTTGATTTTAGTAAAGTTAGTACACAGTCATAGCCATAAATGCAATGGTACTAATAATTGGCATAATTTCTTTCGGTGTTTCGGTTTTCGGCCTTGGTTTCCTCTTTTCCGGTTTTCGGTTTCGGCCAAGAATTTTTCTTTCGGTGCATCCCTAATTAACACACACTAACATTTAAAACATTTTAAATATTTTTACAAATGTTCATATTCATGTTAGTAATCAGAATCAGAAAGAGCTTTATTGCCAAGTGTGCTTACACACACAAGGAATTTTTCTTGGTGCTGAAGCTTCCAGTGCACATATACAATACAAACACAACAAGAATATAGTAATACAAATTCTAAGAATAAAAATATGGGTAACACTTTATAATAACTACGTGATAGTTATAATAGTAAGTGAATTAACTAATGTTAACAGATACAACTTTTGATCTTTTTGTATTAGCTAATGTTGAAATGAACATTGCTTCTATAGACTTAATTAATTTGAGTAAATGTACAATGTAAAAATGTTAACTAATTTAGTTAACAAATGTAACCGTATTTTAAATTTATGTAATTTTAAAATTAACACTGTTAAATATTATTATTACTGAATTATTACTATATTATTTACTGCATTTTTGATCAGATAAATGCAGCCTTGGTGATGGTGATTATAAGGGACTTCTTTTTTGTGCTTTAAATAATGCCACTTTGATATACAGGACTTTCACTGTCAATCCATCGTTCGATTTTCTGTCATGCTCTATTTACATCCATCAGTAAAATATTGTAACGCTTGGTAATTTTATGATGACATGCTCACAAGAACTCAGTGAGTCTTATTGTGTTGCATATTCTTGGCTTTGTCTTATTCTGCTCTTGCGGTGTGGAAAAGACAGCAGACACTGCACTCTTGAGAACATACAAAATCTTACAACCAGCACTTTAACTACATGGAATCGTAATATTTGAAGGAAGCAGTTTGGCTGTTATCGTAATTATCACACCGGTAATCAAAGAATATAGATTTGTTAGTTACTCAGTACGCTTTTGTCATTCGTCTACAGCTATTTGTAGAGATTCTGATGCGGCCAACGCTCACAGTAAAGGGAGACCTACCCATACGTAAGCTTATTTAACTATTAAATCCAAGCTTTATCATTTCCACTCTTGTTATTGCTTACTGTGTTTTAGGAACCGAGTGTGTTTGATGTTTTGCAATTTCATTAAAGGTTTGCTTCATTATTTTCAGTGAGTGATGATCTCATCAAGGATTGTCTAAGCGGACTTTACAACTGCTGTATATGTGTAAGTATAATAACATGTGCATGACTCTGAAAGGACGAGAAATTATAATTCTGAATTATTTCTCTTGTTTCCTTGTGAGTAACAGCCTCTGGTTTTGTCTGTCAGACAGAGGGCGTTACAAAAAGCCTTGCAGCGAGGGAAGATTTCGTCATGTTCCTGTTCACTCTCATGTCCAACAAAAAGGTTTTCCTACCAACTGCCACTCTTATAGAGGACATTCTGAGTGTCCGAAAGGTAAAAGCAAACGCATTTACACACACACACACACACACACACACACACACACACACACACACACACACACACACACACACACACACACACTATATATTTTTATTTTTTAAAGAAATTATTTTAATCAGCAAGCAATGCATTCAATTGATCAAAAGTGAGAGTAAAGACATTTATAATGTCACAAAAGATTTATGTTTGAAATAAATGCTGTTCTATTGAACTTTCTATTCATCAAAGAATCCTAAAAAAAGTTATACGGTTTCTTTAAAATATATTAATCAGCACAACTGTATTCAACCTTTATAATAATAAGAATTGTTTCTTGCGCAGCAAATCAGCAAATCAGAATGACACTGAAGACTGGATTAATGATGCTGATTCCATCACAGGAATAAATTACATTTTAAAATATGTTAAAAGTGTATTTTGTATGATTTTTATGCTGTGTCTTATAGCTGCAAGGGTGTCGGAACCAGTGTATGTGGGTGGGACAAGGCCCATCCACTTTTTGTTACCAATGATATTGGACCCACTCACGTTTATCATCTCTAATTCAGCACATGTCTGTTCACCTACCCCTAACCGATAAGCACTTATTATTAAACATATGTTAGACGCTTTATTTCTAATTTATAAATGCCTTACCGGAGTGGAACGAGTTCAGCAAAAGGCGGACCCACCCACATTTATTTTGCTTCTGACGCCCATGATTAGCAACATAGTAAATCAATTATTTTTTATTTTAACTTTAGGAAATCATCCACCTAGAGAAAATTCCCAACTTGGCCAGTCTGGTCCAAAGCTTCAACCAGCAGCAGCTGGCCAACTTCTGTCGTATCCTCTCGGTCACCATATCAGAGCCAGATGTTGGTGTAGATGACAAGCACACCCTCCTGGCCCGTAGTACCCAGCAAAAAACCAGCACGTGCACCTCACGCTCTGAGAGCAACCAGGGTTAGAAAACATGACCGCTGCAAATCCATAAAATGGTAATATACGTTTTACTGTGATCATGTGATCACACACTTGCCCTGATCTTTCTGCAGTGGCTCTGCTGAATATCCCAGGCTTTATTGAGCGCCTTTGTAAGCTCGCCACACGGAAAGTTACAGAGGAGGCGGGTGCCTCTGCCCGGCTGGAGCTGGAGGACTGGCATAGTTGGCTTGACAACGCACTGGTGCTGGACGCTCTCATGCAGTTAGCAATTGAGGAAGCGGAGCAGAGCAGTACAGGTGAGATCCTCTTCTCTTTATTACTCTGTTATTTACATTAGCTCTGATTCTTCTCCATCATTTCTTTGCTGTTACTTGGTCTCACCCACTCTGATTGGCTGTCTTTCAGAGTCATCTGATGAGAGCTCCCTCTCCAGTCCGCTCAGACACAGGCTGCCCCAATCTATGAAGATTGTGCACGAGATCATGTACAAAGTGGAGGTTCTCTATGTACTGTGTGTGCTGCTTATGGGCAGACAGCGAAATCAGGTAATGCCATGGGTAGAGCTGCACGATTAATCGTTAAAAGTTTGTGATCTCAATTCAAACACCCACGCGATCTCATTTCTAAATGCCGTGATTCTGCTATGTCGATTATGCCTTTTCATATCGCAAGCGCAGGCGGAGCATAGCCTGGCTCCGCCCTCCTACGTACTTCCGCTCAATTTTCATTTTCCTTCAGTACTACGTCTGGTACTGCTGTATATGCTTAGGTTTTCTCCTGAACGATTTTTTACCGGTCCAATCAGTGAACAGAGGGAGTGGCTGAGAGCGATGACGTTGATGTCGTGCGCTAGTTTGAGTTGTTGTTCAGTAATGGCGGCGGTGAAAGATGCGAGTATGTGGCACCGCTGACGAATGTCCAGAAGTTAAAGCCGGAGTGTGGCGAGGTGGACGAGCGAGTGAGATCGGTGTGCGTGATTGAGAATGAGACACACCGGTCTCGAGTCCTCTCATGAGGGAGCACGGAGGCATAAGGACGAGCGACACCGCTGAAGGACGAGAGAGAACCAGGCCTGGATTTTAAGTTGTTTTGTTATGTATGTGTACGGCAGTCGTGCGTGAGGGGCTGCCACTTTTACTTTCATTTTGTGTTTATTATTTGATTAAAAGTTGTTAAACGTTCGCTGGTTCCCGCCTCCTTCTTCACTTGCTGACCAGGCTGAATTACCGACTGCTTTTGACAAACAGGTTGTGTGGTAATGTAATTGCTCTCCGAATCCACATCTCTGAGTTTTCAAGAATATATCACTTCAAAATTCACTGTTTATATCCTTTTTAGACCCCTGCAGAGCACCGTGCGGTTGTGTACGCTGTAATTTGCATTTCTAGACTTGTATTTCTTTAAATGCTGGCAAGTGTTTACAAGAGCAAAATATTTCATCACCGCTCAAAAAATAAAAGAAGAAAAGTACGTAAACATTTGAATTGGGCTGTTATTTATGGCAGCATTTATTCTTATCATACCAAGCATATGACAATTTATTTACAGCTCAATCATGTTATGATTGCACGAGATATGCACCACGAGAGCAGCGCGTTCCGATCACAAAACTCTCCTCTCCACCGTGAATAAATCACAATCCGAATGCACGGTTTTATCACTGACACTGAGGTGGTGTGCACAGTTAATGTGGGAGAATCAAAGGCGAACGGCGCGTGACATACGTCACGACCAAACGTTAGCGATTGGTTATGCAGATCCAGAGTGACTCTTGGCAGATCCAATAGTTTTTAACTTCAACAGAGCCTTCCCGCCTTCAAGGAAGTAAACGCTTGTCAATGGAGAGTGGCCAAACTCTATGTACAAATGAAATGTACGAGAGTCTGGTAAGACCAGGCTAGGCGGAGCATGAACAGCGCATGTTTTGCAGCTGCCCATGTTAATGAATGATGACGTCCACTGGCGCGAAGCAAGTGGAGCAGAGCGAGCATTTCCAATTCATTCATATGAACTTCCATAGGAATTAATTGACAACACACTTTCTGTTCCGCGCTAGTGTACACACACTGTGAGAGGGTCGGCCGCCACACTTCCGATGTGAATGCTCTCATTCATTGATATGGGCAGTGACAAAGTTTCTTTGAAAAACTGACCCCAAACTTTTGAACGATTTTGCATTTTAAAGCATTTGATTATATTTTTTTACTCCTGTTACACAGGTTCACAGAATGCTGGCAGAGTTCAAGTTAATTCCTGGACTCAATAACCTGTTTGATAAGCTGATCTGGAGGAAGCAGCCATCTGGTCATGTCCTACATCGACAGAACCAGAACTGTGACTGCAGTCCAGTAAGAAGCAGACCTTCATTACTCAGACTTATTTGAATGACTTTTAACATATGGATGTCAATAAACCTCTTTTCTCCTGCACATCAGGAGATCTCCTTCAAGATCCAGTTCCTCAGGTTGCTGCAGAGCTTCAGTGACCACCATGAGTGAGTATAACACCGAGATGCAAGGAACAGGGAAAGTTTCTCAGCAAATACTCGACTGACAACTATTTACTGATCACAGGAATAAGTACCTCCTTCTAAGTGGACAGGAGCTGAATGAACTGAGTGACATCTACCTGAGTGCGAACATCTTTGAAATGGAGGCACTGAATAACACAGACAGGCATGGGGACCCTTTTCATATCATATACTTTTGAACTGCTGGTTAATTGGTTTACATTAACTTTAGTTAATTGTGTTACAGGAACCTTGTGTGTGATGGTAAAAAAGGTCTTCTTACACGGTTAATCTCTGTAATGAAGAAAGAGCCAATTGACTCTTCATTCAGGTGAGATCTTCAATTATATTCCTAATGTTTCCTTCCACTTGCTGTCCACTTGATTTCATAATAGACATCTTTAGCCTTGAGTTTGACTGGTCACATGATGTTTCTCCATGTCTTTTTCGCAACTCGCTTCAGATTCTGGCAGGCAAGAGCAGTGGAGAGTTTTCTGAGAGGAACGCCATCTTATGCCGATCAAGTGTTCCTTCTCAGAAGAGGCTTGTTAGAGGTAAACACAATGTGCTTGATGCATTTACACACTACTGTTTTTTAAAAAGAAATTCAAATTTGTATTCAGCAAAGGTGCATAAAATTGATCACAAGTGACTGTAAAGACATTTTAAATGTTGCAAAATATTTCTGTTTTTAAATAGATGCTGTTCTTTTGAAGTTTCTTCAAAGAATCCAGATATTTTCAATTGTAATAATATTTCACAATATTACTGTTTTTACTGTGTTATTGATCAAATAAATTAAGCCTTGGTGAGCATAAGAGACTTCTTTCAAAAACGTTAAAAGAATAGAAATATATATTTTTTTCCTTTCAGCACATTCTATATTGCATCATCGACAGTGGCTGTAAGTCACATGATGTCCTACAGAGCTACTTTGACCTACTTGGTGAGCTCATGAAGTTCAACATTGATGCCTTCAAAAGATTTAACAAATATGTCAACACTGAGGAGAAGGTGGGGTTAGAGTCGGATCTTTCTTGATTTTTCTTGTGGCACACACACTAAAGTGATACAGTAGATCTCAAAACTCTCTTTTGACACCTCAGTTTCAGATGTTCCTGACTCAGATCAACAGCTCTCTGGTGGACTCTAACATGCTGGTGCGATGTATCGTCCTGTCTCTGGACCGCTTTGAGAGCCAGACTAAAGACATGAAAGGTTTGACTTAAGTGATTGAATAATTAATGGAGAGATGGATGAAAGACAAGACATGTTTTAAATGCGTTTCTTTTGTCACTTTTTCTCAGTGGCTGAAGTGTTTTCAGAATGTCGCCTCTTGTCCTATATGGCTCAAGTGGAAAACAGGTTGTTCTTCCTTTATAGACTGGTCAGCATCATCAATGTACAAACCCTCACTCAGGCAAGTTATAACATTTATTTTTATGCCAGAGGTCGGCAAACTATGGCGCGAGTGCCAATATTAGTGTGGGAGGGGTAATCTTCCTTGAAAATATAAAGTTCCAGCAAGTCTGCTGAATCTGTTACTAAAGAAGCATGTCAATGTTAATCAGGAAAATAAGATTCTTATCAAAGTGATAAAATTAGTACACCCTCCTAAAAATGTTCTAAAAATAAATTTTCTGGTGCAAGTTAAAGGAATTTTTTTGAATGCCAGTTGAATCATTCTCAGACTAGATGCTGACAAAAATGGAACCACTGTTAAGAAAATTGTCAGAAGACTTATTTCTTTGCACAAGAGGATTACCAAAGCAATGTTCCAAGTATAAAAATATAGCAAAAGTAACACAGAAACTCCAAAAGAATGGACTTGTGACAGTCCCTGAACCAATTAGACCTTCACTTGCAGCTTTTATTTTTTCCTAAGTGATTTTTTTGCTAAAAAAGAGCAGGAGAAATGCCAAGCAAGTGTCTCAGAGCTGGCGGAAGCTGTGAGAATAGTGACCGTTTCATCTCACCCAGTAAGACGCAACGTGCAGAAGTGAAACGCGCTCTTGTGCACACAAGAACTACCTACTGTAGCCAAAGCACAAGAAACTCGTTGTCTTTTCCAAGGCCTGTATTAACAAAATATAGAATCAATATTCTGGTCTCATGAGACCAAATTAATAATTTTGGATCTAGCAGCATCCAAAATGTATGGTATTGCATAGGGGAGTAGTATACTGTGAGAAGTGCCTGGGCTCAATACTAAAGTTCAGTGGTAGTAAAGTTCTTGTATAAGGTTGAATGAGGGTTGAAGGGGTGGGGGAGTAGTGCTTAATCAATGGTGTCATGAATTCACTCACCATTGTGTGAAACAGAAGATGCTACCTTCTCCTTATTCCATGTGCTATTGGGCACTTTTTTAACATGACACTGACTTGTGACCTTACTGTTAAGCACCTGGGGTGGATTTTGTAGAGACAAGTTGAGCAACACTCACATCAGGACACGCAAGGAGGTCATTCATTTGTTGTGAACTTGTATGCTCAATGCCAAGAAGGGTCAAAGCAGTATACTTGGTTATAGAGGACATACTATGCACTAGAATTTTGTATGTTTGTTGAATTTAATCAAGGGTGTACTCCATTTTGCTACCCTTCATGTAAGCAAAATTGGCTAATTGGCTTATTTAACAATGCTGAGTACTGTGTATGTATGTGTTTATATACTAAATATATATATACACACACACACACACACACACACATGCATATGGCACGGTGATTAACTAGGAAAAATCTAAATGGCTCTTAATGACCAAAAGGTTGCTGACCCGTTTTACGCTGTTGCCAGGTAATACTCAAATGAATCAAATATGAGAGATCATTTAAAGTACACTGACATTACACTAATTATGTTTTGTCCAGATCAATAAATGTTCAAAAATACGTGAAAAGAGCAATTTTCTTAAAGAGAAATTGTATTAAAAACATTCCTAAAACCAAAATGAATACAAATATTACGTTTCTAAGAACTTTGAACATGTAAAACTGTAAATTTTGTATTGAATAGCATTGACCCTTAAAACCGATTGCCGTGGTTTTGACCAATCACAGGAGAATGTGAGCTGTCTAAACACCAGTCTGGTGATTCTGATGCTGGCGCGGAGGCGGGGGAAGTTACCTTTCTACCTGAGTGCCCTACGAGAGAAGGAATATGCAGAGAAATACCCCGGCTGCCTGCTCAACAACTTCCACAACCTGCTGCGTTTTTGGCAGCACCACTACCTCAACAAAGACAAGGACAGCACCTGCCTGGAGAACGTGAGCTTGACTTGATTGACCAAACGCAAGCTTTCGGACATGGTTGTGAGTTCATAAGGCATTTACCTTTTGTGTCTCTTTCTCTGCAGAGTTCTTGTATTCCCTTCACCTACTGGAAGGAAACGGTATCAGTGCTGCTGGGTTCCGGTAGAAGCTCACAATGTGCCATTGCCACCTACATTGATGAAGCCTACAGGGACCTGGACAGAGACTTCATGGAGCTGTGACTATAGAGACTGAGAGGACTCTCTTTACATCAGAATTACATCATGCCTACATTTATAAGACCTAGTCCCTTCAGATGCATTACAGAATATTTGTGTGTGTGTGTGTGAGAGAGTGTGAAATTATAAGTATGTGGGTGCAAGTGTGTCTGGCTATTCATGGCACTGCGGTTATTGATCTGCTTGTGTTCAACAGCATGAGTGTGTGTGTGTGTGTGCTGGCTCACAGTATTAAATGTGAAATGAATGTGCTTGGGAATATGTAATGCCACTTTAGAGGTGTGTATAGTGTGTGTGTGTGTTTGCAATGGCACTAAAGTCTGGATGTTTTTCAGCTGGGTCATAGAGTTACAGCTGCCTTGTTCTCTATTGCTGATCTCTCTTGCCTCCTGTAAGTTGAGTTGTCAGTGACATTTCTAGACAAACTCCTGAAAGTAGTCAGGAAGAGCCTCACTGCCCACTGTCCCTCACTGCAAAAAAGGCTGTTTCATTCAGGGACATCCTAATGTCTAATGTCGGTGGTTGGCTTAGTTTACATACTGCCTGTATATTTATGTATGTTATGTACGTAGTTCTTACTTGACTTCAAAATTTAACTTTTAAGCCCTGAACTCACTGAGTGACGACACAAAAGAAAATAAAGGAATTGTTTTATCACAAGAATGTTTCTGTCTGTATGGCTATAGCAGTAGATTGCTTATTCTGCTAAAAAAAAAAAAAAATACATATGTGACGTTTTAATTATGACATTGTTTTTGTCTTGTTTTGTTGGGTTTTTTTCTTGGCAGTTTGGCTTTACTTTATATTTTATATAATCTATACTTCTTGTTTTGATGACCAGTGAAATTAAGCATTCGCTAATTCAGCAACAACACCACCTACCTCTTACAGAAAAAAAGTGTAGCTGTTTTGGAGCTGTTTTTTTCTTCTCCAAACCAGAGGTGCGTTTTCCAATATGATCGACCATGCGCCCTTTGCGTAGCCCGCGTGCACATCACTCGCGGTCACTGGCAGAAATGGCTCGTTTTCTGAGGCGAGGTATTTTTACTTATTACATTCAGTGAATTACATTCATTTGTTAGATTAATTTGAGTACAAAACCAAATTATGCAAGCATATAAAACTTACTGGCTGTTCAATTCAGTTATAAAAATATGTTTTTCTTGTGTAACCCCCTCCATCTCAACGTCAATTTTGTTATTTACTTTAAATTTCAAAATGATAATTTCATTTGAGTGTGTTCTTGAAACGAACCATTCTTTTGTTGTCAGATTCCTGCTAACCCTAAGGCCAAGGATGAATAGTGAAAAAAGAAAAAGAAAAACTTATATCACCATCATACCTTCCCAGTGGATTGATTACATTAAGAATTGCAAATATTTTTGCAATTTCTGCATTACACATTTTCTAAAATATGTTAAAATATGCAAATGAATTTTAATCTAATTAAACATGCACTAATTTGCATACATTTCCAGAACAGAAATCTGAACATTGGATAAAGCCAGGTTCAAAAAATGTTTATGCTGACATATTAGAGTTTTTTTTTTTTTTTTTTTTTTTTTTTTTAAAGAAGGAATTTCAGATATCTCTTTACCATGGACATTGACAGCTAGAATTCTTTTTAAATTATTATTGATAATGAAATGTTGTATAAATCAGGCAAATTATATAAGAACAAACCCCTTCGGAATATGTATAGGAATTAAAACTAAAATGTGGTGTATATAAATTATACTTAATTGGAGATTTATGGCTTTGTGCATGTGGAGAAAAAAAAAAAAACGAATTTTGTGAAACCGGTCTTTAAAGATATGTAGTCTAATCGCAATCTTCAGATGCTGACCAGTGCATGAGAAAACCTTTTAGCTAGTCCCCCAGTATGGTTAGGCTGGACTTACTTCATACAGTTTTTGGTGTTTTAAGCTGGTATGAGACCAGCTAAACGGGTCAGACCTCAGATTGGGTGACCAGCACGATGATCTATGGAAAAAGAATCCTCAGTGATCTTCAGAAAGATTCCCCTTTTCACAGATGCCAGATAATGTTCTATTTTAAAGATTGTAACTATTTCTAAATCAGCATTAGAAGTTATTTAACCCATGTGCATCCTTATGGACATTTTTGTCTTTTTCAGTGTAGTTTTTTTGATAATTGCCTGTGTTAACGCAAACTACATACATTTTGGCACAGGTGTGTATTTTTATGGGAATTTTACTATTTCACTCCCATTTCCTTTAAAAAATAATTGTTGCACTAGGTTTACAAAATAGTTCCTCTCCGCACCATTTAGACAAAAATGTCCCCATTGAAACCCATTAAAACTGCTATTTTTAAGCTCAGGGCCATTTAACTATAAAATGATGCAATCTTTGTTAATAGGCTTTCATTTTGTTGGCAAGGCTTTAAAAAAATTAAATAAAACATTTTTTACCAGATGCTATTTTCTCAGGTTTGGCCTATAAAGCAATTACTCACTTTATTCCTGTTTTCTGATTATGCAATATAAAGCCAATTGTATAAATTATGCAGCTATATGCAGTGTGTAAGTATGGGTGTCAGAGTAATCAAATTGTGTGTGCTTGTAATATTTGAGAGGGAAAAACTCAACTGCAAATCACAAATGCAACCGCTGTGTGCACCAGTGGAGTTTTGCTGGCATCTAATGGGGAAAAAGTTGGCCCTGCGCCCAAAAATATCTTACTGAAAGCTAATTTTTTGAGATATCAACCTCAAATTTGGAACACAACTTGTTTAGATTCGTGCTCGATTTTCTTGCAGTTTTAGAGTTCAACGTGTTTCATAAAATATATATTTTATATAAAATATTGTTCATAAATCATTTTCATAAACTTCAAACTTTTTTTGTTTCACTTTTTAAACTTTTTTGACTTCAACAATAATTTGCCAATGGTCTTCTTTAAAATGAGACTAAACTTAAGTCCGTGCTCCCAATATTCAATATTCAGACCGCTTTTTGACATGGACATTTTTGTCTTCTATAGACTTTTTTTTTTTAAATTGAGGGTTAACATTTTCTGGGAGACAAACTGTAACTCTCAACTTTCGCCCTTTGTGAGTTTGCATCCCTAGAAAGAACATAAATTGGGAAATTGGGTTTGGTATATTATTTGATGATGCAGGCTAGAACAGAAAAACAAGAGCAACACATTCTTAGCATTTTTATTGCAAATGAATTTCTGTGCAACTTGACATGATCATGTAAACATTTCCATTTAGGCACTGTTTATTTATCATGTCCAAATAGCTTTTCAAATACCCTGTGGGTCCTTCAACTCAGTCCAGTTTGAAATGAGAAGGGTACAGGAACACAACTGTCTTCCTGTGTCGTTCTTCAGCTGGACTGTGTAATGACACTGTGATTTTTCAAAACACTGCAAATGATGAGCTCTGCAGCCTGAGCTGCTTCCAAGTATGTATGAACAAATGCTTAAAAACTTGTCAAGACTAATGTTTGATATCTGAAAATCAGCATTTTATCTTTGCAGGCTGCAATTGCATTAAAACATTAAGCATTAAACATTTCCAAAACCTTTGTGCCTTGCAGCATTTTAATAAAGAGCAAAAATAAAGGAAAGGTACTTGTCACAAGCTACACAACTCTTAAAAATCATCTGCTTTAAGTCAGTCTTCACTCCACAATCTGTGAACAAAAATGTATGTTTGTTATGACTCACTTTTATCGTTTTCCGTTTTCTTGTTTATTCACTAAAGGGCCAGTTCATCCAAAAATTAAAATTCTGTCATTTTCATTTTCTGATGACTTTGTAGGACTTTCTCTCTTCTTTGGAACATAGAAGAAGATGTTTTGCAATGTCTCAGTGTTTTTGTTTGTTTGTTTTGTCCAATGGGGTCCAGTTTAGTTGTGGCAATTCATTTGACAGAATTAAATTTTTTGGGTGATCAATCTATAAGTATCTGAGATTAGTTTACTGTATGTTACCTTGACAACATGAGTCTCTCGGGTGCGCACACGCAGCTTGTTGACCTGAGATTCGGCCATATCCGCCCTCTCCTCGGCTTCATCCAGCTCATGCTGGATCTTCTTGAACCGAGTCATATTGCAGTTGACCTGCTCCTCCTGCCATACAACAACAAGATACAGTGCTCTGTAATCTTTAAAAAATGGATAATGCCATATTGTCTGTCTGACAGGTACATGATGACATTTGCATATACCATTTCAGTGGTGGTGACAAACTACACAAACCAAGTACTTCAGTGAAAGTACCAGATACCCTAATACAATATTACTCCAGTAAAAGTATTAAGTACTCCTTTTCAATTTTCATTATATATTAAGTATATGTAAAAAGTGAACAATGTATATTTAGCAATTTTATATACTCCATCCTAATGCTCAAAATCCCAAAACTTGTCATACACTGGTAAATACTACTGATAATTACTTATAATTCAAGTGTGCAAACAAGTAAAAATAATAAAACATACCATATAGTATACAAAAATGAGGAAAAACGACCGGATCATTTGAATCAGTGAGTTGTTGACTCAATAACATATACAATCGAACCAGTCTAATTAACAAATTAATCGCTCAGTGTGATTTGTGAACCGATTTAACAGGTTCATTGAAAATAATCAGCTGGTTCTCTGAGCGCGTGACAATTTCTTCAGTTCAAAATAATGAGGAACAACATGTTTTTGATTTTTTATGTACCGAAAGAATGAACTTACTGAGTTGATATTGCAAGTGAATGGAAAATACGTACTGCATCCTCAGCTTGTCTCTTGAAGCTCTTTAATTTTGCCTGTAGTTTGTCAATCAGGTCTTGCATCCTCAGGAGAGTTTTCCTGTCCTCCTCTGTCTGTGCAGAGAACACAAAGTTTTAGACGAACTGGAGATGAGACGCACTGTTTTTCTGTTGCGTCACATGGATCCCCGTGAGTAATACCTGGTAAGTGAGCTCTTTAATCCTCCTTTCATATTTTCGTAATCCTTTTTGGAACTCTCCACTCTTCTTCTGCTCACACTCCAGCTCTCCCTCTAGCTCCCGCACCTGATGATTGAAATGTTCCCACAGATACAGATTAATCCATAAACATGTTATTTTCATGTCTGGACCAAAGCTGCAATGGACATTTTTTTTCTGCTCACCCGAATTTCCATTTTTTGAATCTGTTTCTTTCCTCCCTTGAGAGCAATCTGCTCAGCCTCATCCAGACGCATCTGCAGGTCTTTGATGGTCTGCTCCATGTTCCTCTTCATCCTCTCCAGGTGGCTGCTGGTGTCCTGCTCCTTCTTCAGCTCCTCCGCCATCATGGCCGCCTAATGATAGATATGTTTGGTTAAGAGTTTTAATATAAAACAGCACAGTCAAAACAAGAGTTTAAGTGTTGTGCTTTATTGATGTGATCAGAAGAATTAGATACGAAGTTGTGATAAAAAAGAATAGATTTTTACATTTTCTGCCCATGCAAAACTCACTCATGTTGCTAGAGTTTTGTGGGTGGTTGCTAGGATGCTTGTAAAGCATTTTGGGTAGTTTCCGGTACTAATGGGATTTTTTAACCCTTATAGAACGCAACAATCGGGTAATGGAAGTGGAAAATTAAATAAATGTTTTTTTATTAATAAATAGATTTTTAACAATAGCTTATAAACAGACCTGTTTTGAGATCTGAGGTTGTTAATCGGTGGTATATGCTTTTGTTGAAGCCATCTGTTCACATTATTTCAACTTATTTTTTAAAATAATCATGTTTAACAGCAGAAACTACAGGAAAACTACATTACCCATGATGCTGAGCAGAAAATCACACCAATCAGAGAATGGCGGCGAATCTCGCCAAAAGAGCTCTATGGGGAACGTCCAATCTCATGAAGCACCATGTATTACGTAATTGAGTTGATCTCCCTATGCTCTCCCTATGCTTCACGGATGGGGTTGTAGTTCGTTCTGTCACTAAAGCTGTTAAGTACCTTTGTCTTTTTTAAAGATTTTCCTAAAATCCCTATGGGGACAACATTAATATAAAAAATAATTCCAGAACCAAAAAAAAAAAAACGAGGGCAGAAGCTAATGCACACTATTGCTGTTCCAGAAGAAACTCACATCAGTTATGGCCTTCTTCGCCTTCTCTTCAGCATTGCGACACTCCTGCTGAGCATCATCCACTTCTCCAGACAGCATGGACAGATCACTCTCTAGCTTCTTCTTGTGGTTCAACACTACCGTGTTCTGTGTAGATCAGTGGAATATGAGGTAAGATCATGACGTTGATTATTGATCATTTGTTTCATTCATTTATCATACCTGAGCATGGAGCAGGTTCACTCTCTCACTGGACTCCAGAAGCTCGTGCTCAGCGACTTTACGCATGCGGTCTGTTTGTTCCACCACTCCACGCAACTCCTCCAACTCTGCAGTTAGCAGGGTGTTTCTCCTTTCTGTGACTGCCACTTGCTCCTTCAGGTCCTCACACTGATGTATAGACTCATCTAACTCTAATTGCAGTTCCTTAGAAGACATAACAATTGCAGTTGACATTTACATTTTTAAAATGTACTTTAATGTATGTAATACAGATTAGACAGGATGCTGCAATATAGAAATACTGGCCAGTACAGGTATTTTTATGTCAAGTCTGATATTAATATGTAGACTATTTTGTGTAAATTAAAAATAAAACTTCAAAAAGTAAATGCTACAAGCGAATCAAGGCATCACAACATTATAATGTACAGTATGAAAATGTGTTAACTTTGAGGTCATCCAAATGTAAAAATAGGGAATTGAGCACAATCAATTATGCAATATCAATGGATACCGATGTTATAATATTACGTAACATTGTGCATCTCTGGGATTCTCTAGGTAAAGAGTATTCTGTTTGTGTGTAGTTGGTTATCTTTTTAAATCTGCATATTAATACAACCAGCCCTCCCCTCTCACCTTGATTTGAAGCTGTAGGTTGCGCACCATTTTTTGAGACTCCACAGCCTGTCTGTTTGCGTGGTTCAGGTGGATCTCCATCTCATTCATATCTCCTTCCATCTTTTTCTTAACCCTGATTGCCTCATTACGGGCCCTGGTTTCTGCATCCAGAGTGGTCTGCATGGAGTCCAGAGTCCGCTGATGGTTTCGACTGCATAGATAAATAGTCGCATGTGTTTTAATTATATAGTGATTTCAATAGCTAGTTGTTGTTGTTGTTTTTTTTGTTGGTGTTGTTATAGATATAAAAGAGTCCCTTACCGGAGATTGTCAATCTCTTCATCCCTCTCTGCAAGTTTCTTTTCAACCTCAGTCCTTGTCTGGCTGAGCTCCAACTGGATGCGTAAGGTTTTACTCTCCTCATGCTCCAGAGTGCCCTGGGTCACACAGGGTTAGCAACTCATTAGCCTTTCATCCAAGTACATAATTATAAATGTCTGTTGGTGAGCATAGTCTGGTGTCTCAGGTAATATTCATCACCTCAGCCTCCTCCAGTGCTACTTGAATGTGACTCTTCTCATGGTCCAGTACCTTCTTCATCTGTTCAAGCTCATGGATAGTCTTGTTGCCTTGACTTATCTGATCAGTCAAGTCAGTGATTTCCTCTGCAAAACAAATATATAGGTTAGGGTCATTCTGAAAAACGTTCTGGACCAAAATATGACCTCTCTTAATTATTATAAATGTATGCAAAATTTCACAGATATATTCTTCCTAAAGTCTATGTACATATTTGTACCCTGCAGATTCTTGTTCTCCCTTTTGATTGTCTCCAGTTGGTCAAGGGCTTCTTCATAGGAGTTTTTGAGTTTAAAGAGCTCTGTGCTGAGACTGCGGGACTCTTTCTGAGAGCCTTCCAGCTCGGCCTGTGTCTCCTCAAACTTCTGCCTCCACTCAGACAGCACCTGGACATAATAATGATACAAATATGTGGTAGTAGAAATAGAAAATAAATAAAAACAATGCTGGTTAAATGAAATATTTACAGTAAATGTACTTTTTGTCCTGACCTTATCAAAGTTGCGTTGCTTTTTGTCCAGTGCAACAGCCACAGCATTAGAGCGTTCCAGGTCAACCGCCAAGTCCTCAATCTCAGTCTGCAGACGGTGCTTGGTCTTCTCCAGCGAGGCACATTTGGCATTGGAGGCTTCCACTGCCTCCTCAGAACTCTGGAGCCGTGCAACCAGCTTCTTCCTGAAGACAGATGAATCAGCTAAATTAAATAAAACAGCAAAGTGACCCTATGTTACATCAACCGATGACAGAGTTGTCTCTTACTTGGCATCCTCTAGTTCATCGGTCCTCTGAATGGCATCAGTCTCATACTTTGTCCTCCATTGTGCAATCTCCGCATTGGCTTTAGACAGAGCACGCTGCAACTCGGATTTGGCCTCCTGCTCCTCCTCAAACTGCTCTCTCAAGAGCTCACAATCATGCCTGGATGACTGTACCGCATGGGCTAAACTGTTCTTTGCCTGACACAAAGACACAATATAATATTAAATGTGATTCACTTGAGATGAACATATAAGCTCTACCAGTGAAACATTTGGGGTCATTATTCTCACCAAAGCTGCATTTATTTGATCAAAGACAGTAAAACAGAAATATTATTCGTTTAAAATAACAACTTTCTATTTTTATATAATTTAAAATACATTACAAAAATACAAATATTTTTCCTGTGATGGCAAAGCTGAATTTTCAGGAGCCATTACTCCAGTGTTGAGTGTAACTTTTGATCAATTTAATTAATCCTTGCTGAATAAAAGTATTACTTTATTTCCAAAAGAAAATTATTTCAAACTTTTTAATTTTAGGGTACAAATAATATACTTCTGCAGCCATCTTTCAGAGCTTTACCTGTCTGCCACAATAAAGTAATGCTTCAGGTGTTTCTTCAGCAAACATTGATATATGTGGTTAGAAATTGTAATTGACTGACAGCCCTAATAGCTATGGCACAATGTATCTAAAATCAGGCTCACTTTGCATTCTTCTTCTAGCTGTTTCTTCAGCTCCTCCGTGGTCTGGGTGAGAGCACTCTTTGTTCGCTGCAGTTGCATGACCAGAACCTCTCTCTCTTCCAGTCTGCGGCTGACCTCGGCTGATATTTGTAAGAGTGAAAAGAGGGAACATCCGTTGGTACTTTACCAAGTGCCAGGTACTTTGTTCTTACATTACTTGATCTCTGTGTTGGCACTTGTTTTCAAGAGAAAATGTAAATCATAATTTCTGTAGGAGACTTCCAATCATAATGTATAATATATTTCCAACTCCTAATCTTTATTCCGTTTCAAAGTGCAAGACACTTACCACTTTCTGTCTGAGCCCGTGCTTTTTGAGAGGTGACATCCATTAGCTGCCTCTGGAGTTCCTCCACCTTAGATTTAGACTCATTCAGCTGGTCCTCATACATCCTGCACATTTTCTCTGTTGTGGCCTGCAAACGTCAGTCTCTTTGTTAATTCTCTCACTGTTAATTTGGTACCATATATACAATAACAATAAATATCGTTTTTTTCCAACCCAATTCACGTTTACTCTATGTTTTAACCATAAACTCCATGGATAGTAACATAATGGCATTATGAATCTCAGAAACCATGTTAAGCACATTGAGATGTTTTACTTTAGCTCTGGAGAGATGTTCAAGGTTAGACGCCAGATCTTCAGACTCCATTCTGGTTTCTGCCTTTTCCTTTTCCAGCTTCTGTTTGACCCTCTGCAGGTTGTCCAGTTGCTCCCCCATCTCAGCCACAGTGTCCGCATGTTTTCTCCGTAGCATGGCCATGGTGGTTTCATGATGCAGAGAGGCTTCTTCCAGATCTCTCCGCATCTTTAAAAAGTCAGCCTCCCGCTTCTTGTTCATCTCGATCTGAGCAGTGGTAGCACCTCCTGCTTCCTCCAAACGTTCACTCAGCTCTTCCAGTTCCCTTGACACATCACTGCGCTGCTTCTCCGACTTTAATCGAGCTGCTCTTTCAGCCTCGAGTTCCTCCTCAAGCTCTTCTATACGTGTCTGTAAACAGTTTACCATAATACTGTTAGATTAATAACTCATTATGCAAACACGTAACGTTCGGTTATTAGCCAAATAATTACTTTACCTGTAATTCTTTTATTTTCTTCTGTAGTTGAATAACCAAGGCTTGTTCCTCTTCAATCTTTGCACCTATCTGGACCATTTCGAGGTCTTTCCTACAGAAAATACCAAGTACAGATTTTATTAGAGAAAATAACACAGTACTCTCATTTGACATGACAAATGACTGCTTAATGCTTATCAGATCTCACTTCTTTAGTCTGTCCTCTAGCTGCTGTTTGTTGTTCTCCAAATCCATGGATGACTCAATGGAAAGCTTCAGATCGCCCTCAAGCTTTCGCTTCACTCGCTCCAGATCCATACGCACTTTCTTCTCTTGCTCCAAAGAGCCCTCTAACTGTTCCAGTTAACAAACAGTAATAAACAATGAAATCTAATAAATGTATTACTCAACCATTGTGCTAGGTTAGATTGCTTTTCATTTCCACTGTGCTGTGGATAAGGAGTTTTGGATTGTTACAGACTCTGAGGTTTTCTCATAGGGTTTTACTTCATACTCACATCATCCACCTGCTGCTCAAGTTTGATCTTGGCCTTGGACAACATGTTCACTTTGTTCTCCTCAGTCTGCAGGTCCTCCAGAGCCTGCTGATGAGCATCCTGGAGGGCTTTCTTCTCTTTAGTGAGCCTCAGAATGGTTTCATCCAATACAGCCATTTCCTCCACCAAGTTTTTCACCTGAGTCAACCAGAGAGAACTTGTTAATCAGTGCATTGGAGGACCTGACATAGACCACATTGACCCATCCATGAACATATCTGTGTTACCTTGTTCTCAGTGGCATGTTTTTCCTTCTCCACCTTGGCCAGAGTAATCTCCAGGTCATCCAGGTCTTTCTTCAGTTCAATACACTCATCCTCAAGTTTGCGTTTCTTGGCCAGGATGGTGGCATTAACCTCCTCTTCGTCCTCCAGCCTCTCCATCAGCTCCTTAATTTTACCCTCCATCTGGATCTTGGCCTTGATCAGTAGGTTACAGCGGTCCTCAGCATCAGCCAGATTATCCTGCTCCTGGAGTCAAAATGTCAAAATTAATTCTTTCCATCTTTCCTTTGACCCAGTGTATGATGCATAAAAGCTATTAAAATATTATTGCTAACTATGTGATTCTGATTAATTGGTATGATCCACTCTTACACTCACCGCTTGAAGTTGTAAGGAGAGATCATTTTTCTCTTGCACCAAAGAGATCTGTCTCTCCTCAAACTCCTTCCTTTTCACCTCAGACCTCTCAAGAGCATCCTTTAGCTTCTGGAACTCCTCCTTTAGTGTAACCAGCTCCTTCTCTGTAGCTGCGCTCCTCAGCAGAGGTTTGATCTTGAAGAACAGACACATCCATGGCCAGTTCTTGACTGCGTAAAAGGCACGGATGTTCCACTGAATCACCATCAGAGCTTCCCTGAGTAAAGATAATCAGATGGTGGATCAATGACATACTCTATATGACTATCCATGATAAACAAAAACCTGGTTTAAAAACATAGTTTTTAGTTTTTCCTAAAAACAGGAAAAGTTTAAATATACTGACCCCAAAAATGTCATCTTGTTTAACCATGAAGTAAAATACAATAGCATATTTTCCTTACATCTAAGTATGTGTGAGTGTACATCTTAATATATATACAGATATCGGATCTGGACTCGGTGTCTGCAGATATGTATGTATATATATATATATATATATATATATATATATATTAGGGGTGTACTGGTACACAAAACTGATGGTTCGGTATGTACCTCGGTTTTGAAGTCCCGGTTCGGTATGGATTCGGTACAACAGTTTTACAAAATTGCTTTTTATTAATTTTTATTCAACAGTGGTTTTATGAAAAAAATTGTGTCCTTAAATGAATTAAATTATAACTAAAAGATTCTTAAAGATAATGCTGTAAACTATATAGGGAGCCCTTACTTACATATAGCTATTAAAGATTAACAACAGAGCCCAAACTATTAGCCTAAATTCAGTTGCTATTTATTTTTAGATATAATAATCAACACTCATAAGCTTCACATAAGGCAGTTTTTGCATTAACTTCTAAATCTAATTATTTTTATTCGTTGTTGAAATATAATCATTTAGTGGCTGTAATTTTCATGACAGGTTTATTTAAGCATACATTAAATAAACAAGACATCACAGGCTAAGTAGTATATAGTGAATATATATAGGCTAATATAATGACTATAACGGCTAATATAGTGCATGTATTCAGTGAAAGAGTTGATCTCTCTAGTGAGCTAACAGCTGTGGACACTGAATGACTTCTGAGTAAACGTGATTCTGCATGACATTGTTTACAAGCTGTTTTATTGTCTTTCCGCGGTTGAAACACAGATGGAGCGATTACACGACATATGATACATTTCAGTAAGTTGTAATGTATCCTCAACATACTTTAAGATGTATTCATTTATGTTTATTCTTTAGGAAGAGATGATCGCATTGACTCGCGCGCCGCGCGCTGCCGCTTTAAGTTGAACTGATAGGCTACGCGTCTATCAGTCATGTCACCCCTAGTAAACACAGATGGAGCGATTACACGACATATGATACATTTCAGTAAGTTGTAATGTATCCTCAACATACTTTAAGATGTATTAATTTATGTTTATTCTTTAGGAAGAGATGATCGCTTTGACTCGCGTGCTGCCGCTTTAAGTTGAACTGATACGCGTCTATCAGTCACATCACATTAAAGAGCGTTAAAACGGCATTTATCGTTTGAATTTCGTGATAAAATGGACTGAATACTTAATATGTTCGTGTGGGATTGAAGTGTGTTCCGCGCTTACAACAAGCCGACTGTTAACTGTTAAAGATTACATTCATAACCGTTCGGTACAAGCGTGCACCGTACCGAAAGCCCTGTACCGAAACGGTTCATATATATATATATATATATATATATATATATATATATATATATATATATATATATATATATATATATATATATATATATATCTGCAGACACAGAGTCCCGATCCGATATCTGCATTTTTCTAGTGCTTGGTGCACACTTCAAGTACATTCAAGTTATTAAAATCAATCCAATGTATTCAGGGCTGTGCAGAGAGTTTCTCTGGGGCAGTGGCTTATGTCTCCTCCTTATGTCTAAGGATAAAAGAACCCTTATCCATTTTGTAGCCTGCACCACACACTCCCTGTCCTCGTTGTTCTAAATTAGCTCAGTATGTCTAGCACCAAATAGGGCCAGGCTGCCACACGCCATTGTTTCGTGTGTTCTAAATCAGTAATCCCACTGTGATACTGAGCATGCCTAAAGAGTAAATGAATTCCGCATTGCTGAAGTGGCAACACAATCAGGAACAGTCAAAGGTCAGGCAGAGGTTGTTGATTATCTAAAGCTAAACCCTTCTGAAGAAACAAGAGGACTTAATCTCCTGTCACCTGGGAGGGCATTTCAGCAGTTTTCAGCCTGCTCTCAGCCATATCCATTCTGGACAAAAGAAGGTTATTTATAATAAAGATGGGAGGGGGCACTCTGGTAAGGAACCGTCAACAACTGGTATGTGTGTTTGCAGGATATATGACCCACCTCCACACCTGCTTTTGTAAATGCCATTTGGGGTGGAGGGGGTTTAACTGGCTTTTTCTGTAGTGACCACACACACAAAACATACAGACACACGCCAGACACACGCCACAACATAGTCTGCATACACATCCGACATTCCTCCCATAGATTTACAGGCTCATAGGCCTATGCACACTCTCAACAGTTTATCACCATGCTTAGAAAGGGCTCAAGGAAGCGATATCTGCAATCTGACACTTTCTTCAGTCAGTGAATAACAGCAGAACTATTTGCGTTCGGCTATTTAAATGCTTTATGACTATTGTCATGGTTTACACATCCAAATGGCACATACTTCTCTTTCATCATCCTTCTGCGCTCCATCCGCATGAGTTTTCCCCTGCAGAAGGCCTGCAACAAGGTGAGAATCTCAGACAGCCGTTCGTCTCTCATGTCCTCCAGCAGCCCAAGAAGTCCAGCCTTAAAGAAAACCTGAAGGAGGACAGATTCACAGGTCAGTGTAGCCTGGGATGAGTTTTAAGTAACTGAAAATAGTGGGCGTGATTGGAGTGAGAGAAAACCATTTCATGTACCTTGCTGTGGCCAAATTTGTACTGTGTGTGGTCGATATCCAGAGACCCAAGCAACTTTTCTACAGCTTTCCTGCTGTCTACATATGTGTCCTCTGGGATGGCCAAAGGGTTCAGGATACGGTACCTGGTAAATCATGACGGTTTATTTAAATATCTTTATTCATCTTTCTATTAGGGTTGTGCACCATTCAGAATTGACCTGAGAATACCTCTTAAATTGTTAAATTGCTAATACAAATGTTTAATACAACAAAGTAGAATTAAAGTAGTGAAAATCATAGAGATAGTTTCCCATAAACTGTTGCATTTTATTTTAATTACAGTTCTCTAAAATAATATTCCTGTCATAATATGTTATTCCAGCATTATCCAGAGTACCCCAAGTACAAGTGCGATCTATGAAGAAAAACTCACCGCTGTTTGAACTCTGCATAGGTAATCCGGTTGGGAAATCCCTTCCTACAAATGCGGATTCCTTCAAGAACACCATTGCAGCGAAGCTGGTGCAGAACCAGAAATGGCTCCATCATCCCTATCAGATACAAGAACAGAAACTGAAGACTGATGGTGTGTTTACGGTAGGTTTATGGAGATCTTGTAGCATAACAAATGGCTTTATCCTCTAAGCTGAACTTTTTGTACCTGGTGTCTTTGTCTCATTGGGGATAATGCAGCGCACAAAATGAGGCTGAGTGCTTCTCAAATTAGTCATCAACTTGTTTAGATTCTCCTAGAGTGATATAGAAGGAAATGTCATTCAACATGCAGTCCATAATGCAACATGTTAAGATTTAAACTAATTTAAAATAATTTCACAGTCTCCATGCTCGTTCCGCTGCCTACTGGGTCCGATCTTACCTGCGTCTTTGCATCTGCAGCTGGTGAAAGCTGAGCCAGCACAGACTTAAAGTGATGTTCATGGGTCAGATTACCTAAACATCACTGCAAGTCTTAACTGGCTCACTTTCCAACACCATTTCCAATATCTAATTAGTTTCAACATTTGCAGATTTTTAAAGAAGTGAAAAGTGGCTTTTCTGGTGCATTCTGATATAACACAATAGACCTAAAGAAAATCTCTTCTCCGTATCTCCTCACTTTCACCCACCTTATGCAGCTGGGAAACTGTTTGGAATGATGCTCCTTTCTTCCTCTTCTCTCTGCCCCCTGGCTTTGCTTCTGAACCTGTAACAATGTGTAAAACACCTCAGTACAATTTGGCCAAGTGGAATTATATTTTGAATATAAGTTGTATTAATATACACCTGAATCTAAGCTGATGAAGTTCTCGAAGAGGCTTGCCATTAACTTGTTGGACGATCTCTGGAAGATTAGCACCACAGTTTCATTTAGAGGGTCTCTGTTTTTGTCCAGCCATCCATTGATGTTGTACGGGACCTGACAACATACATGTATGTGAGTTGATACTATATGTTAAGTGAATTATAGTGATCAAGTGATTTATCCTTTGCCACCCTTGAGCTATCACCATTGTGTCATTAAGCAAGGCACTTAACCTCAGCTTGCTCCAGACTATCCTTGTTACTTAAATGGTGCCATTCTCTGGCGGCATTGCATACTGTAAATTGCTTAACAAATTCCAATGGCTCCAGTTATGCGGCTTATAAAGAGTCTATTATTGTATGCTATGGTAAATATGTGTGTGAATATGGTGTTATTTTCACTCACCACTCCAGCGTAGTGCACCAGCTCAAAGTGAGTGTCATATTTGCGTTTTTTGTCTGGCCTTGGTTTCAGGAAGTTGGGAGACTTGCCAAGGTGATTGTCGTAGAGTTTAGCTTTGAAGCTGATCTCTGTGGCTTTAGGGAACATGCACTCCTCCTCCAGAATAGACAGTATACCCATCGGCTGCAAACAACACAAGAAGGATGTAACAGCTAGAGTTGCTTGGTATAGTTATCTTATACAAACATACACATGCTTTCTCAGAGTTGTATGTAATTCTATATCAACCTTCTCAATGAGGTCAATGCAGGCTTGCAGGTCTAATCCAAAGTCTATGAAAGTCCACTCTATGCCCTCTGACTTGTACTCCTCCTGCTCTAGGATGAACATGTGATGGTTGAAAAACTGTTGCAGTTTCTCATTGGTGAAGTTGATGCACATTTGCTCAAAGTTGTTGAACTGTTCAGGGAAAAGGAAGAGAGAGTTTTACAAATAAGGTAGAATGAGTACTGAATAATGTATATGTCATGGTTAACAAGTTCAATTTGATTTTAATTCGATGTGATTCATTTTCTATCAATTTTGGTATATTTCAGTTGCAATGTCCACTTTGCTTATAGTGTATAAAGGAAATTTTGGTTACACTTTATTTAGATGGTTTCCAAAAGACATTCTACTGACTATATGTAACTTTTCAAGTACATGTCAACTTATTCTACTAACTCTAACTTAACAGTTTACTACTCTAAGGGTTACTTGGAATGTAGTTACTTCTAGTTAGTAGAATGTCTAAAATGGACTATTGAAATAAAGTGTAACCAAAATGTTCTCTTAGCTATTGATGTAAATTATACAGGAAACTTTCTAAATTGGTACATTGTGAAAAATAGTTTGGTAAATTAACAACAGGGCTCAAACGATGCACTTCAATTGTGATTTAACACAACCAAAGACGTTTTTAAAGTAAACGTGAAAAGTGCAGAAATTGCAGTTCTTATTATCTTATTTTTAATTATTATGAAAATGTGTAATATTAATGTGAAATGATAGGCTCCTATTAAAGATATATATTCTCTGATATACTGTTACATATATTAAAATATTCCATCACTGTAAGTAATAATAACTTAATGTTGATTCATTAACCACTCTGATAGATTCAGAGTTTATTCAGTGGATGATTCGTCAGACTGAGTTCATAGGTGTTTTTAAATGATGTATTAAAAAGACTGATTCAAAAGTGTCATTTGTTTGTGAATTGGACTACACTGTTTGCAATGCACATTTTTGATTTACTACCAAGAACCGGTTCATAAGAGTACATGAGTCACCAAAAATCAGTGCAAAAAAATGGATCTTGAGTATTTAAGAATCAAAATCTTGACAATCAAATGACAATTAATAGAGAAAATACATATTTTTACCCAGCCCTAATTTTGTATTCTGTACCACATCTGATGTGCAGACAGTGGCAAGGAGTGATGCAAAGCAATATACAAGCAATTCTGACGATGACTGACATAGTTACCTCAAATATCTCAAAGCCTGCTATGTCCAGCACTCCTATGAAGAACTGACGGGGGAGGGCCGTGTACAGGGTTTTATTGATTCTGCTCACCAGCCATTTAAACATGCGGTCATACGTGGCTTTGGCCAAAGCACCAACCGCATAGGTCACCTGTCAAGACACAAAAGCACAAATACTCTCACTGCTAGGCGAAATTATATAGTAGGGATACTAATTCATCATTTACCGACCAAACTGACCTGTTCAACAGTCTGTCCTTTGACAATGTACTCATTGCCCACTTTCACTCTAGGGTGAAGCAATCCCTTAATGAGGTCAGCTGAACTGATCCCCATGAGATAGGAGGCTTTGTCTGCACCTGAGTAACAAAATCACAACACTTAAGACTCTGACCGAAGATGTTGGCCTTGCTTATGACATAATCCCTCTTACTTTCAGTGCCATCTGCCTCAGCTTGCTCCTCTCTCTGCCGAACTTTGAACTTCATGTTGCCAAAGTGCATGATGGCACCAACTATCTTGTAACAGCCATACTTCTCCTCAGGAGTGAAACCAAGAGTGTCCATGGCATGCTAGAGAGGAAGGTAAGCAAGTTGCATTATAAGTGAGTGATCATTCAGTGTTTATGTGGAATAATAAGCATCTTATAATGAGCATAATAAGTATCTCTTTACAGTGATCTCCATCATACAAGCAGTACTTACATCAGTTGCAAGCAGCTCATCCCCATCGTCCATGTGGTCCACAGTTATAACACCCTGCGAGCAGAAGTGGTAGTCAAAGGGATTTGATGACACCAGCAGCATGTCTGTTTAACACATGGAAGAGGTTTGGTTTTTAAGTCAGACAGTATGCTGAGGATGGAATACTGCAGGCATATTAACATCTATACTTGGTATATACTCAGTTCTTCAGCTAAAATAGTAGCCATGCTGTTTCCTCAGAATACCTAGCAGTTCTGGTTTCCTGTTCGAGAGGATCTGGTAGTAGATGTGGTAGCTTCTCTCTCCGCCTTGCTGAAAAATCACTCTAGATTTTTCTAGAAGATCTAAACAAAAGAGAATGTGAAATGGAACCGTTTTTGAAGGAATAACAATATATATAATCTATTAAAAGTAATGTTTTTCAAATCAGCTCACAAATGTCAATGTCAGAAGATGCAAGTTTCCCTGTAGGACCAAAATGGATTCGTATGAATTTGCCCTGTGTTAAAGAGAGGAAAAAAAGTAAAACGGAGAACAATATTGAAAGAAAGTGAGAGGTCGTGCTCTTCTTAGGATGTTTACTCACAAAGCGGGATGAGTTGTCATTCCTCAGGGTTTTTGCATTGCCAAAAGCTTCCATAGCTGGGTTGGCCTCAATTATCTGATCCTCTAATGTGCCCTATTTATGTTGAAAAAAGAAATGTGTGAGTTTATAATCAAACACCAAAATTATATCTATGAGTGGGACAGAACAAACTAATGGAAATGAAATATTATCCATCATGATTGAGGGGAAAACAGATGAAATCAGGGTTGTTGTTGCTTTTGTTGTTGTTGTTGTTTGTTGTTTTCCAAAAAAGACAGTGAAAAAGGAGCTTATAATGTTAAAAACAAGAGACAAAATGAGAGACATTGCAAAAAGGGGAACGGGCAATGTAAAGAGTGGTATAAAAAGGGTTCATAAAAACATACTGGAACGGGAAAACAAAACTTGGGTAACAAAACTCTGAGGGTCACTCCTTATCGGTTAAAAGGATGTCTGTGAATCCAAAAGGAATAGATAAACATTTAGACATTATTAAAAATCCCAAAAAAAAAAGATGTAGAGGAACAAAAGTAAGACTTGTAGGGAGACAAGGGATAAGGATGGGTGATGACAAAAAGAAGCAGAGAAGTGAAGTTTCTGCCCTTACTCCTTTTTTGCCCCCTGCTTCGCCAAGTGCAGCTATAATGGCAAAATACTGAATTACACGTTTCGTGTTGACAGTTTTGCCAGCACCGGATTCTCCGCTAAGCATGGACAAAATTTATGTGAAATATACATGAAACAATATTAAATCCAAGAAGAAAGATTGAAAAAGAAAAAAAGAAAACTCTTCAAAATGATAAAAAAAAACCCATTTTTATACCGCTTCATGATTAAATGATGAGCATTCTCAGATCATTCTGACCTAATAGTTGTAGAAGTTCATGGTGGAAGGTTACTTACGTGATAAGCATTGACTGGTTTTCACGATCTACAAGAAAAAAAGTTTACATGGTAAGTGCTTGACCAAAGTGCTATTCAGAATCAAGGCAAATGAAGGCCTGTGTGAAATAGAGATCAAAAGTGAAATGTGTTTCAGACCATACTTTTTAGCATGTCATTATAGGCATTGTCTGCTATGGAATAGATGTGAGGTGGAACATCTGAGCGACGCTTTCCCTTATACGCTGCAACCACTTCAGGAGAATAGACAGGGAGCCATTTATACGGGTTAACTGTCACACAAAACAGCCCTGAATATGTCTGTGGACAGACAGAAAAGAACACGCATGAAGACTGAGTAACCTTAAAATTATCCAAAAGAACATTAAAGAAACAGATCACTTGATTCTCGAGTTATTTTTACAACTCTTTTAGATACAGACAGCTGTTGTAAATTTAACAGTAAATGATAAAGTCGTGTCTCACATAGATCATCCAGAAACTGTAGCGCCGACAGAGGTTGAAAAGAACAGAGGCCTCATTGAGGTGCGTAAGCATGGCCATGTCTTCAATCATGTCAAACTTCGGGGGATTCATCTGCTGAATGTCATCCTCTTTCACTGTTAACATCTGTCAATATTAGATTAAAGAGTTTAATCACCACATTGTGATACATTCTCTTTTTCCCCTGCAGAATGAATGGAGTCTCTTGCTTTAAATACAATGCAATACACATTAGTTCTTGCTATAAATGCAATACAATAAACATACTCTAGTTAAAAAACACTTAAATTTATTTTTCTTTCTTTATCAGATTTCGCTTAAAAAAAATAAATATTTGCCAATGAAGTAAGACACATCAAATTTGTCTCTTGTAAAAGCATCGATATTACTGAAAAATAAGACAAAAATAGTTCAAATGGGCAGTTTAAACTTCACTGACCATCCCATCTTTGGTCTCCACCATGACTTTGTCTCCATCAGTATCTTTGATCTCCACCTCAATGTAGGCTTCTTTCTCATCTGGAATCCAAACACGTTTTTTCCCTGCACACAGAAGTATTTGGCACCTCTTATCTGAATTGAACTGTCAGATAACTAACATAACAAACTATGGTAGATTTCATCTTGTGCATATAATACACCAATTAAACATATTATTATAATTACGTTAATTTATATCATTTAGACTATAATATACATATATATTGTATTGCTTAACATGTAACGTTTAAACAAAATCTTTTCACATGCACAATGCTCATCTTAATGTGTAACTCATTCAGAATTGGATAGGATTTAAAAATGAATGATTTGAATATTTTGATAGGCTTGTGCACCAATAATTAAAAAAAAAAACAGGACACAAACAGGACATTTGACAGTACCATCAAACGCATGGGACTGCGCAGCGAGTTTTTCCAGGTTGGTTTTACGCAGGAATGTGGCTGCATCTCCAAATTCCCTCAATTCCATAAAGCGGGACATGATTAACGCTTCCGGTCCCGGACCTGAACTCAAACACCTGAAACGTCGTAGAAACTTTGTTAGAAAAAAGATTTCTCCTCTTTGTTTTGCTTCTCATAGGCATGTGTTGAGAAAAAAAAACTCTAATCCACAATCTTGTTGAGTACTATCCAAAACTATCCAAACAGCGCTGTGGAAAGCACATGCATTTACTAACCTCTGAAATGTCTAAACGGGTTGGCCTCGGAAGAAGTGGCCTGGTCCTCTTTTATTGTTTCCCTCAAGGTCAGAGTTGGGGAGATGTGCCAGATATCCCCATGTGTCCGTGTGTGTCCAGTTGCTCATTGGCTGCGTGGCCGTGCGGTCCGTCCCTGCACGATCACAAAAGGCAAACAGGTTTGACGAACCGTACTGTAAGGGGTTATTTTTAAAACGACATAGTTGTTGCTTGTGGTTTATGCGCTGCTGTCCAGAGGTTAAATGCATGACCTCTCTGTGTTTCTTTAAATAATTAAATGATGTTGTAATGGGCTAAAAAGTGGTCACATAAAAAAAACCCCAAAAAACAACAACTACGGCTTTGGAGCTCTGACCATAATTAAGGCTTTGGAGGGAGTGAAAGCAAAAGATTGGGGAGGGGAAATTGTATTTTTTGTGTACATACAACGGCATTTTCAAACAATATTTCTGTGAACACAAAAGTTGGATTATAAATTAGTGACAGCGCACTAAATCGACTCTTGAGGACAGACGTTTACCTGTGGTAACAATAACAACAGTAGGTGCTCGTGTCGGACGTACATTGACAAAACAGTGATATTATGGTTTTATTACATTAGGAAATAGAAATATAATATTAGATGTAGGCTATAAAGAAGGGGTTTGTAAGACGGGTAACAAAAACGTATAAAACCCTATAGCCTACATATACAATTACATTTTTATTTCCTATAGCTATATTTATTACAATAGGAAGGTTATTTATATTTTTATTACTTAATGTATATTTATAATATGATTATTACACATTAACAGCATACCAGACTCAATACAACATGGGCTTGTTAGCTCAAGCAATTTAGAGAACTATTAGGGGATTTTTAAGAGTTGGCTTTTGTTATGACATGAAATATTGTCTTGAAAAGAATGGGATTAGTCTGTGCCTTTAACTTAGGGCTTCCTTTAACTTCTGAGACAATGATTTTTTTTTTTTTACATTTGTGTTACAATGTGCAGTCCATTTCTATGGGTGTAGAAGGGTATCTATCTTTGCCTGGTTGAAACACATAGTGGCGTGTTCAATATAACACACAAGATCTGCATAACGTTCATACTCAGTTACTGATACAATCAGATCCTCCTTAGCAAATAGGCGCCTCAGAAGCTGTCGACCTTGAGGGGTAAAGCTGAGATAAGTGTCCTCTAGCAGAATCCAGAGCCCACTATGTAGTCCGAAAATAGAAGAGAATACAACTCCTGTTCCCAATAGCCAGCATTCCGTGCAGAGATAGCCATGCTGTCTGGCATGGGTTTGTGGTTAAAGAGGCGGTGCTCTGCTTTGTTTCCCTTAGAAATTACTGAGAGTGATCAGCCAGTGATTAAACACTGAAAGAGCATCTACACATCTCAACCCTATAAACACTGAAAGAGGTACACAGATGTCACCATTTATGTTTGGTTGTTGAAAGTGCTGTTAAACACAGTTCATAAGTAGCCTAAGCATTATTTTTATATTATATTTTTGTAGTGTCAGAAATTATGTTGAAATGAATTAGGCTACTTCATACAGCAATTTCCTTGTTGAGAAAACAGCTTTTTGAAAACGTAGTAAGCAAGAAAAAAATAGCTATAATGAAGTTGCTTAATATTTTTTTTTAATAAATAAAATATATACAATTATTCAATGATTTATCATTTTAATTGAAGATATGAGTGCGTTTAAATGCATGAAAATTTATGGTGGCAGTAACTTAGACCAGTTTATACATAGACTAAAAACACCCTATATTACTTGAATAATTCTACATATTGCAAAGAATTCTGTGACTTGCTTTGTACTCTGTTAATTCGGACAAACAAGGGCCTTCTTACACATTGGACAGAGAGAGCGATTTACGATTAACCGATTCAATAGAATTATATTTTTACATTTATTCATTTAGCAGACAATTAATGAAGCATTGTCTAGAAGTATCTTTTAGTTAGTTATTACCCAACATTGTACAATTCATTACAATGTCACCTGCCATAAAAGAGCAAACAAAATGGCAAACCTGAACAAAGCTTCCAGGAACCAGGGTTTGAAGTTCTACACATGGTGAGCAGTTGTTACAGATTATCAGCTCTCATACAGTGGCACAAGCCTCTACACAGAGGCTAAAAGTTCAGAGGTGGAAGGGGGGAGGTCACATTCTGTATACCCACACTCAATGGAGGCAATGACAATACACATAAACTGCCTCTTAATGAATATTTTCCTCTTGCCAATCAAAACATACAGTATCTCCTGGTCTTTTAAATCCTATCTGTGATCTATCCACCAGGCGCAGACATATGAACCAGATCCCAGCTGAGCAACGTTCAGCTCCCTCACAATTCTAGATTCTACATTCATTTTTCCAGCTGATCTGCCTCTGACAGTGTCCTAAGACCCTGGCACACAGCAAACCCCCCTGCACCTGTGTGTGTGATTGAGAGCGAGAATGTAGAGAAGGAGTTTGGGAAACCCTAGACGTCCTAATCTCAGCATTACCAGCCAGTCCATCCCCACAAATCGGCTAATCAGTCTTTTAGCAAGTGACTCATGGATGGAGATGACCAGTGCCATTCTCCCCATCCAGCTCCAACGCACGGCCTGTCTGCATTGTGTTAGGTCTCCATTGCACCACCATCATTCTCACACACACTCAAACACATAGCCTATATATGAGCAACCACAGCTGTCTGTCTATTTTAGTCTGGATTTTGACAGCAGTATATCTCTCCCCCCCCACCAGATCCCTTGTAACAATCCCTGACGCCTTCACCAGAACAATAGCCAGCAGCTCACATAAACCTTTTAAACTTAGAAAGCGCTCAGGCTCAAGAATAGCCCAGCCATTCTGGCGCAATCTTCTGCCACACGGTAAGCCCAGAGAGGACGGATAGAGTTAACAAGGCCTTGAGTCAACACTGACTTTAACAATCCTAGATGCCTGATTCATGTCTATGTGTGCAGATGCTCAAAGTTTCAGTTACATTTTATAAAATGGATAGATTTGCCTCTAAATTCTGAACTGCATTTAAAGCCATTGTAAAATATGCATACACACACACACACCTGTGGCCGCACATCTTAATGCACCAGGTTGCTCTGTTGCGTGACCATGTAAACATCCCATATAAGGCTAATGAACTATATTAATTGCTGGAACAATTGCCGTCTCATTATTAATATAGTAATGATGAGAAAAATTTATTTTAATATCATGTAATTATTGAAAATCAGTAAAGTTCAGTAATGTATCAGTAATGCTCATCCTTTCTGGCTTATCACTTCAGAATGTTTAACTGCTTTACATTACACAGTGATTAAAAAGATAAAACGGTGAATTGTGACCATATGCACACCCTCATAACCTCACTTTATCTCTCCATCTGTCTCATTGTCTCTTAACATTCCCAGCATAGGCTTCCACTATCGTATTTAGTATTTAAATAGTACATATAACCGGCAATTAAAATTCTCAGCTCCACTTAAACACGCTTGCACTTCTCCACATTCACGGTCTCCTACCATGGGACAATAGAAACCTTGACAGATTGGAATGGGAAGTGGATATGTGTTAATTCAGTCAGTCTCCCATATATTGCCATGTAAAAGGTCTCTTAACAATCCAAAAGCCCGGGATTGATCGAAACATCCACACAGCTGACTCAGAAAACCCACATTAGCCGTAGCCAACATTGCAACCACTGCTGGAGAACGCATACACAACAATATATACCCACAGTTCTCATCCCTAGCCTTGTAGTTGGTGAATCTGTTAGCTGTGCTTACGCATGTTGATATTTTAGTTGTTTAAAAATGTTTCCACGTATAAACTTGATTATATCATCATATATTAAGACATATTTCCATGTTCCACTGTCCGACCAACTGTCACAGGAGTTAACACATCATTTTTTGTTGAAAATGAAGAATGGGGTGGTTGTGAAGCAAAATATTTCCTCCAGTCATCACCTCGCAACGGCGATCAGCAGAGAGGTAGTAGCATCATGTTTAACTAAAGCCCTGTAAGGCTGCTGAAGAATGTCAATTGGAATGGAAGAAGTGTATACATTTGTTTTTGTCACAAAAGCCCTTTTCTGGATACATGGAAATGTTTTTTAGGGCCACAGCAATTCACTGGTTCTTTTCAAGCTAATTAGGCAATATGAGACAAGAGTCAGTGCATGCGTGAAGAATGAACAGTTATGGCAGATGAATCAGCTTTGCTTTTGAAGCCACACTGGTTTTAAATATAAGAGGTTATTTCTAGTGCTATGCACAGGTGGCATATATTTAGAGTGACACAAGAGAGAAGGGGAAGCACTGTATCTATTATTCACTTTATCTTTCTCCTCTGGCTTCTTTCAGCATGAACTGTTCTTTCTTTTTTCTCTTAAGGACCACAATTTAGTTGCTACTGCCATCTATAGGACAACAGACGTACATATGTTACTAAAAACTATGCAATGAATTCATATCTTCTGAGTCCTGTCCATAACTTATTAATATTACGCAATATTTTAATAAATTATATAAGTATATTATTAAGAAACATTTATTTGTATATCGTTTTCATTTGTTGTATAGGTCTAGGCCTATACAAAAGCAGGGCTCTCAAGTTTTGAACTGAGTTCAGAGTGAGATTTTGGCGACGGCAGCAGGGGTTTGGGTGGGTTCTGATCTGAAAAATTTGTATAAATAAATATATATATATATATATATATATATATATATATTTTTTTTTTTATTAATTCAAAATTTCTCTGTGTGTGTGTGTGTGTGTGTGTGTGTGTGTGTGTGTGTGTGTGTGTGTGTGTGTGTGTGTGTGTGTGTGTGTGTGTGTGTGCATAGTATTAATTCTTGCATTTCCCCATTTCAAAGATGTCAGGGAAGAGGCAAATGAATAATTCATTTTTTTTTTCTCAGAATTTTCTGTGTTGTAAATATAATTTATTCTGAAGCAATAGTCTCACCAGTGTTCAATCAGCTTTGAGATATTTAAATCTGAATATCATTGATATTTTTACCTTTTATGAAGGGCATTTTCCCATAATCTTATTAAATATAGGCTATGCTTCAGCTTTCATTTTATATTCTTAAATTTGATCTATAAATTAAATTAGAACAAGATACTGTAGGGCTAATGCAAATCAAATTAAATCATTTACACTGAAAAATGTCATGAGATTGTTTCAAATATTTTTGAATGAATATACAAATAAATTTTGGAAAGAAAACATTAAACTAAACCACCAGTAGGTGGCAGAATGTAAACGTTGTTGTTGCGGGAATATCTCAATTTTACCCAGATACAGCAATGCTATTTTCTGATTGGCTGTTCGGTAGCTATATTTTTTATTTGATTGGCTGGTGCGTGGCAGAGCCTTCTGAACTCGCTTGATTTGGTGGGCATAGGCATTATCCTGGAAATTTCTCTGCGTGAGAAATACAAGGTGTGGCGTGTGAGCGGGTTGAAATCATAGACCGTAAAAAAATATGGACGACGCGACTTCATTGACTTCCGCTGACCAAAGTTGAAGCTTTCATAGGCCCGCTCACGGCGCTGACATCTTGGGACCGAGTCTGCGCAGTAGCGATCTCGGGACCGGAGTTGCGCAGTAGAGAACAGGAAGTAGAGGCGCGATTATCAAAAGCCCGCCCACACTCTCACAGATGCAGAACAATTCATTATGATGGTGTGAAATAAACAGTTATGGAAGTGTAGAAATTAAAGCTAAAGCTCCAATCTCCTCCCAAAAATCCAGAAAAAAGTCTGTTAGTGCCTCAGTGACAACTTCACTCAGAGAAGCCGTCAATCTAAGCTGTCAATCATGACGTCACACCCCCCGTTTTTATAGCATCAAATAACTCACTAAAACTAAACTTATTTAAAAAACGAACACTTGAAATGAAATTATTGTAATAAAAACTGCCTAAAATGACAGAAACCATCTTTAGGAAACAATTATTTGAAGTGTAATTAAATTGTTTAGTGTGTCTCGCGCCCATTCAAATACATGGAGAGGCGGGGTTTAGGAGCTATACTGGGACCGGCCACCGGGGGGCGATCGAGGCGCGAAAGCTTCAATTTCTGACTGGAGCACTACAGGCTTGGTTGAAATGCGTGAGACTTGAGAGCCCTGCAAAAGTAAATGATTGTGTCCAAGTCCAACATTACAGATGGTAACAATAGTTTGGGAGAGGACATTTGTTAATACAATTATTGTTACTTCTTAAAAATAACTGTGAAATAGTTTGGGATCTCTTTCGAAGGTTTCAGACTTTTTCTTAATTTATTTGTATTGTTTGAAAGATGTGGTAAATAGAAAAATGTGCACCGTTTTATTAATGCTTGTTAGCTTGTGTTTTATACGGTTTATGGTCACGAATAGCTGCGGTCTCTCAGTGGACTAGTATTTTGAAATGGTCAATGTCTGGTGATTATAGTGGCACGCTGTTACTCGCAGTATCACTTATCAATACGCGTCATTAAACCCACCGTTAACTGATTTGTTTGTTTGTTTATCCCTCGTCCCGTAATGGCGGAACAGATCACGAGAGAAGATGCATTGACACGGGAGGGCTTCAGACATGCGTGTCACATTATGCTGTACGGAGACTCTAATGCCAAACTGTTCGGGAAAACCCCAATCAAACATATAGTACTGGTAAGTAAGAGTGTGACTTGCACATTTATTTGAAGAGTGCGACTACAGGTGCACAGGAAGTTCAAAATAATGTGTGAATGAACGCCCTGACTTTATGAACCTGAGTTCAGATGTTATTCAGATGCAGATGCGCTTTGATGGCTTGCTGGGTTTCCCTGGGGGGTGAGATCATCTTTCTGCACCAATAAATACATTAATAAAACTTTATAAATTATTTGTTTTTAGTTGCATATAAATGCACTGTAGTTATTCATGGAGAGTGTATTTTGTTGTAGATTGGTGAACCCGTCTAAGGAGACGCTGGAGGCGGGGCTTAGCAGAGAGCTTCACGAGGAGGCGGGCGTGGCCGTGCCCGTGGTTGTGGACGATCACATATCCTCCTGCCTGTCTCCATCCTGCCCCCGGCTCATCACGCACTTCTACATCAAGAAGATGACAGAGTCAGAACTGAAAGAGATAGAGAGAGCAGCTGTAACCACAGCCACAGACCATGGTTTAGAGGTAAATGCTCTGTTTATTTATTTTAATGTGCGTGTAAATGTACTTACAAACTCTTATAATGCAACTTTCTTGTCTGTCCCCAGGTATTGGGTATGGTTCGAGTCCCACTTTACTTCCTTAAGAATGGAGGTGGTCTCCCCCATTTCCTGTCCCACTCGTTTATCAGTAACTCTCGGGCCCAGCTGCTCTCTGCCCTGAAACACTGTAGGCTGCTGTCCCAGGGGGAGCTGGAGAAGGCTGTGAGACAGGCTGAGCAGATGAGACGCGCACACAGCGATGATCCGCACTGACATTAGTTTACACAGCGGTGCCTTTTCACCCCTGGGCCATTACAGCTACATCACAGTAACATTTACACCCCCCCCCCCCCCCTATTAGAAACTCCCTATTGTCGCCACCCTACCCTCAGTTCCTGATTCATCCATGTACAGCATGCACTCTCTGTAGATATACTGTCTCAAAGGTGCAGACCTGGTTAATAGAAGCTTAACTGTTTATCATAATTTCACTAAAAATTCATGACCCCAGATTCACTTAATAGGATTGTTATTGTTTGATAAAATAAGTTTTGCATATGTTAATAGTCCCTGTTCTACAATATTAGAGCAGAAATGAAGCAAATTAATGACTGAGATGTTGCAATAATTATACCTCAAAAAATGTAATTTATTTTTTAATATGATCGCATATAATTTACATATGTAAATGTATTATTTATGCATAGGTGCTTATGAGAGCTGATTGTTATCCTTGTGGCGGTGAAGCCATACTGTTTGATGAATTCATATCAGAACTGTCTATGAAAGTTTTGTTTGCAAGAGAAATTGTACATGATAGTTAGACTAATAAACAACAAATGACATGTAAGGCTTGTGTCTTTTCCAAATTTGTATCAAAGCTGAGGTTTTAATCACATCACAGTTGCAGTACTTAGAATGGCCACAGAGTTGTGCTAACGGGCTGCCTTATTTGACAGGCACTTTTTCAAACAATTCTTGATATCTGGCTGTAGGAGAAAGCTGCAGTGTGTAATTGTACAAATAATACCTTTTTTTTCAAACACATACCATTGGTTGCACAATACTCCTCAAACAAACAGCAATATTTTAATAGAGGTACAGTGTTTACACTTTTTGGAGAAATTTACTAATGACTTATTGTTTTACATAACAGTATACATTAACCATATAGTGTTTAAACTGTGCCCATCAATGATGAAGTGAGAGTGCAGTAAGTCTCATTTTAGCTTCCCCTTTTTAAGTATGAAACTGTTCTACATAATTCATGTCTTTAAGAATTCTCATAAATTCCATTATTCAGAGTTCTTTGCTGACTGACTCGTGAGATGGATGCATTTTCAGTAATTCATTGTTCTATTAAAAGATGTGGCAATTTCAGCATGAAACTTTTTCTGCCTGTTTTTTTTATTTTATTTATTTTTTATTCCAAGCATTTTATTCCTTGCTATATATTCTTGAAAACATACTGCTAACTTCAAGAGAGTTTTATACAAGCAAGTGGTCTAAAATTGTGAGACCACTAGTGAAAACATTTATATTTCCCATTTGTCCCCATTTAATTTTCTAACTCTATTACAAATTATATTATCAGCATAAGAATTGGAGTGAAAGTTGAAATGAAACATATAAAAAAAAAAAACGTTTTTTTTTTTTCTTTCTTTCATTTAACAGCAGCACTCACGCTTTATGAATGCCACAACTTTGTGTGAAACCTGATGATCATGTTCTCCAGTAGGCTTTGTTTTGTTTTTTTAGATGATTCAAAGAGCCTCTTGGATTTCAATGGAAGAGAGAACATCTGACCCATCTGAATAAAGAGTCACATGCTGCAAATTTGCTTAAAGGGCACATTATGCCCCTTTTTACAAGATGAACAAACAAACAGGGCAATCTCATATCAGCAGTGGCAGCCTTATGTCTTTTCGGGGGGTGCTTAATAAACTGGTAAACTTTTTATTCATAAAACAACCCCGTTGAGCTGTAATAAAGTTCATCATTTAATAAAGCTCTCCCTTTCATTACTGCCGTGACCAGTGTCACTCTGGAGACTGTAAACTGGATCACAAACCATTAATGCTAATCCAGCAAGTAACAACTTTTTTTGTATATTGACCCTTGTTCACAAAGCAGTCTGGGGGGTATTCAAGAAAGCAGGTTATGTGACATACCCGGGTATGTTTAAGGGTAAGTAAGCGGATAACCTCAACTTTCGGTTCCAAAAACGGAGGTAACTTTCAGAATATGTAAGTAACCATGGCAACTCACAGAGAGTGAGTTGCAGGTTATGTTCCAGGGTTAGTTTGCTTAAGAGGTATTCAGAGGTATTTATATAATTAATATAGTTATTAATATAACCAAATTTGTTTCAGTTATGTTTCAGTTTACACTTTTTGGAGAAATTTACTAATGACTTATTGTTTTACATAACAGTATACATTAAACATATAGTGTTTAAACTGTGCCCATCAATAATGAAGTGAGAGTGCAGTAAGTCTCATTTTAGCTTCCCCTTTTTAAGTATGAAACTGTTCTACATAATTCATGTCTTTAAGAATTCTCATAAATTCCATTATTCAGAGTTCTTTGTTGACTGACTCGTGAGATGGATGCATTTTCAGTAATTCATTGTTCTATTAAAAGATGTGGCAATTTCAGCATGAAACTTTTTCTGCCTGTTTTTTTTATTTAATTTTTTTATTCCAAGCATTTTATTCCTTGCTATATATTCTGGAAAACATACTGCTAACTTCAAGAGAGTTTTATACAAGCAAGTGGTCTAAAATTGTGAGACCACTAGTGAAAACATTTATATTTCCCATTTGTCCCCATTTAATTTTCTAATTCTTTATTACAAATTATATTGTCAGCATAAAAATTGGAATGAAAGTTGAAATGAAACATATAAAAAAACAAGGTTTTTTTTTTTTTGGTTAAAAAAACGGAGGTAACTTTCAGAATATGTAAGTAACCATGGCAACTCACTCTCTGAACATAACCTGCAGGTTATGTTCCAGGGTTAGTTTGCTTAAGAGGTGTTCAGAGGTATTTATATAATTAATATAGTTATTAATATAACCAAATTTGTTTCAGTTATGTAATATACAATATTATATATTAATTCTAAAGAATTAGAATAAAAAATAAGTTTAAATGTTAATTCAATTGAAATATATTTATTATTTATTTTATTGTCATCTCACACATGGATCTGCATTCAATTAATTAGCATCAAACAAACAATTTAATCCTTATTTTCAGTGATTAAAGATTACTTATTAAAAGAAAACATTGAAAAAATTATTGCATGACCACCAAATAGGTGGCGATGTGCACTAAGTAGGTTATGTAAACCGCCATTAAACAAAAGAAGAACAAATGCTTTTTTGCGTCTGTTTCCATGGTGAATCATCGATTAGTCTCTGTTGAGAATGTCTTGTGTGTTAAAGTGACATCACTTTGCACAGAATGTGCAAACAGCTTGAGACACTGCTTATGATTTATGAAATAATCTTCAACAGTTCACTGGAGCAGTGTGAAGTTCCCTGCTGCTTCAAACGCTCCACTATCATTTCCATCCCCAAAAAAAACAAAATCACTGGACTTAATGACTACAGACCTTTCGCTCTCACGTCTGTGGTCATGAAGTCGTTTGAAAGACTGGTTCTGGCCCACCTGAAGGACATCACTGGACCCTTGCTGGATCCTCTTCAATTTGCCTACAGAGCAAACAGGTCTGTGGATGATGCAGTCAACATGGGACTGCATTATATCCTGCAACATCTCGACAGACCTGGGAATTATGCAAGGATCTTATTCGTGGACTTCAGTTCGGCCTTCAATACCATCATGCCTGATCTTCTCTCAGCTAAACTGACCCAGCTCTCCATGCCATCCTCAATCTGTCAGTGGATCTCCAGCTTCCTGACAGACCGACAACAGCTCGTGAGACTGGGGAAACTCACATCCAGGACTCTCACTTTTACTTGGTGCCCCTTGTATCAAGGTTTAGCACTACATGTTTTCAGTCTAAGTTGCAGAAACGCTGGTACTGTTTTATTTTTTGAATACATTGATGATTTTTAATTTGTATTGTTTTATATGATGTCCAGTCCATTCTACCCCGTCATTATGTTCATGATATTATTATTATTTAATTTTTTTAAAAGGCTGATGATAGTTAAACTATACAAAAATAGCACCTACGCCACATTACAGCCTAAACACAAATAACAAGTAATTGCATCTTGCATTCATGCACAAACTATTGAGAACTAGCAAAAGTGTTTGTTTTCCAGTAGATAGCAGCAAACTTCCACTAATATGCACATTCATGTTTTCACCATGAATTAAACTGAGAAATTTAGATATTTCATGTGAAATTTACATAAAATGTTGCTATTTTAAATAAACCTGTATATAAATATCATTACTAATTTCGTCAAATACATTTTAAAATGTCCATATGTTCCCTTAAAACTGCACAACTGTAGAGTAAAAACATTAGGCTATTAAAAAAGTGATATTACATGCGTTTAAAAAAACAGATTCTTTTTGACAAAATACACTGTCTGTGGCCACTGGAGAACCCAGAACAGCTGCTTGCATATAGTTTAAGGTAAAACTGGAATTAATTAGCGTACATTAGTATTTTACTACTATGCAAATAAATAAACTGTTCATTCATTACACCACTTTACCTCTGTCTTTACACTGCAAAAAATGCTCTTCTTATTAAGTAATTTTTTCTTGTGTCCAGTCCAAACATCAAAAATTCTTAAATCAAGATGTATTTACTAGTAAAATGACATTAGATGTGACCTTATATTTTTTATACTATTTTTTATATTTCTATTCTTAGAATTTGTATTACTATGTTCTTGTTGTGTTTGTATTGTATATGTGCACTGGAAGCTTCAGCACCAAGAAAAATTCCTTGTGTGTGCAAGCACACTTGGCAATAAAGCTCATTCTGATTCTGATTCTGATTCTGATGATTTATGGGGACATTTATGTTCAAACATCATATAAAAGTGAATTTTGCTTAATAGGTGCCCTGTAAACTTTTATTACAATATTTCCTATTCATTTAGGTTTAGTTTTTTTTTTTTTTTTTACATTGTTTTCATCAAATAAGCCAATCTCAGATTTTCGGTGTGGTTTCAGACATTTGAACCCAACTCTATGATCAATGCTGAACAGGAGCTTTGTTGATGTGTTCATCAGACCACAGCAGGTGAAATAAGCTTTGTTATCTCCACTCAGCATTCATTTGCATCGCTGCATGTGCAGTTTTGAGCATGCAAGGCTATGAGTACGTGTTTGAAGCCAGAGACATGAAGTAGGTCAAAGCTGTGAGGACTGACTGACCAAGTGGAAACTGAACTGTCCCCAGGGAGGACGGGCCGGGGTAGTACGGGTTGATGCGGGAAGAGGGGCAAATATAGAAACAACTGTATCAGAGTCAACGCCGACCATGTTAAACTGCATATATGGTTGCTACCTGCTGGGCCTTATAAGTCGCTTCATGTATTGCACAATTCTGACAACCTGTTATAATGTTCACGTCACATCATGACTTCCCCCCAGCCACCCTCACAGTGGAGTCGCCTTTCTAAGCACTCATCATGGGTGGGGTGATGGTTCCCGTAGACCATTCGTTTGCCACAAGGGAGCTTGAGCATGTGCAACAACCCTTGTTTTATATCCATGATTTTATAAGTCCTTCTTGACCAACTGCACACAGCATCACACATTTATATTGTTTATGCTCACTGAAAGCTTGCATAGTTGTGTTGAGAGTGCACTCTGTTTAATATTGCGGCCTCTGCACTGAATTTCTCTTTAGGGATCAATAATCATCAATCTTTTTATATCTGGTGAGATTGAGCTGCACTGCAGCTGCAGATGTTTCTCTCAGCTGTGTGTGTTTCTGTCTGGTTGTGTGAGTAAATATATATTGTCTGTGTGTTTGTGTGTGTATGTTTCACATTATAGGATTTAGGGGGCTTAATTTCCCTTTATTTGTCACATCCTGGGGATTTTATAGTGAGAGAAAGAGAGTGAACACAGGCTTAACCCAAGAGAGGAAGGAAACAAGCACAGGAAAGATGGGGGAGGTGAAGGGGTTGAACTTCTCGTTGCACACTCTTACAAAAAAAAAAAAAAGATTAAATGGGTTTCAATATAGAACCCAAGGGTTCTTGACTTGGGTTTCATGAATTTTATGTTTATGCGAAAGGTTATTTCAGTTTTTTTTTTCTTTTCTGGTGATAAAGTATGTTTACAAGCTCTTAAGTTCATTAAATGTATTCAAAATGAAAACTAAATTAATGAAAACTAAATCCATAAAATTATCTTTTGATGGGAACCCCTAAAATAACCATATGATGCACCTGACAGAGCCATTTAAGATTCTAACCTTTTCATCTAAGAGTGCCTAACTAATATTCAACTATTTATTCAATTAAATATTTATTAAATGTTAAAACACAAAATGTAAATGATACATTTACATTGAACTTTCTCATTTGAGACGTTAAAGGGATAGTTCACCCATAAATGGAAATTCATATAATTTATTTGACACTCCTGTCATTCCAGTTTGACTTTCTTTCTTTTTGTAGATATTAAAAATAAAAATACAAAAGTGTTGTCTGTATGGAAGTCAATGGTACCCAAAACGGTTTTGTCGCAAGCAATTTTCAAAATACCTTCTTTTGTGCCCAGAAGAAGAAAGAAAGTCCTACAGGTTTGCAACGACGTGTGGATAAGTAAATAAAGAAATCGTGTTATTTTCGTTTTGTTTTTTTGCTATGCCTTAAGGCACGCTATGTATTTTTTCACCACCAGAGGTTGCCTTTTTAAAACTAAGTCATAGCTTGATGACGCCGGGATTGAGCGCGGAATTTTGGGATTTGTCATCTTCACCTCACAGTCGGTGGAAAAGAATCGAGATGGGACTCGGGCAGAAATCATGTTCATGGATGAGATTATTAAGGTTACTGTAGTATGAAGCAGAGCAGGGCCGAGTGTTGTGGGAGCTGAACGAAGCCGTTGGAGCGATTGCTAATGAGAAACGAGCGTGGCACATGGTGACAGCAGCGGAACTTTTATTATGCCACAATCGCCGCTTCCGCTTCTTCTGGTCAAGCGTATGTGGGGGTAACCCAGTGCTGTTTTATCATATTATTAGATACATTTGAGTGTGTGTTGAAAATTATGTTAGAACGTTATTCTGTGTATTCGCTCCGCGACTGCTATGAGACACTTGTTGCACACTGCAGTGAGCTAGATCGATATCATATTAATAAATGCTGGATGGCTTGTGTTGCTAATTTTAAAACATATTGTATGATGGAGAAAACTCTGTATTACTGTGCAATAATTTGTTTTCTGTCTATAAATGTCTCCAAACTGTTTGTCTAATAAAACATATAGGCCAAATAGATTAAAGCTTTGGTTTTTTCATGGTTTCTACAAAATAGAGAGTAATGCAGGTATGATGTCATTGATAGGCGACACAGACATGGTCTGTGTCCTGGTTAAAAGAGCTTATTTCTCTGGACTGTAAAATTATTGGAAACATTTGGGATAATATAAGTAGCCTACACAAATCAACAAAATATATAACACTGTTCTAGTGTTTTTTTGGATATTTTAATCCAAAAATCGTACATATTGTACCTTTAAGATCTTCTCATTTACAAAACTAAACTTCTCAATTCTCATGCATATGCAAATGAAGCCGGTATAATTACAGGAAGATAAAAAAATTATATAACTGCCTCTTATACATTTATTAGCCACGCATATTTATGTTTCAACTACAAATTTAACGATTCTGGCACATTTACAGGTCTCGACCCACACTCAACACTTCTCAGTATCCTTAGTGGTTGCTGTAGGCTGGGTAAAAGCTGAGTAAATTGGCGGTTATGTGGGCACTATTTCCTGTGAGGTGTGAACTCATCTAAAAACTCGTTATAGGCTACCCTCTTATTGTATGCATACCAATAATGGAGCTAATGAGCTACATAAATATTTGCACATTCAGTGCATGCTAGATGTGACAGATAAGTCATTAGCACAGGAACGTGTTGCATTTAAAACGAGACGCTGCGCAGTAGAATGGGAAATGACGTTTTAAAAAGTTAAACGGTGCATGTTCGCAAAAAAAAAAAAAAAAAAAAAAACCGTGCAATGCAGCGGAAAAAAACGCGTTCTGTGTAAACCGGCCATTACAGTGCCAGCAGCAGGTGTATGCATGTGTGTGTACGCGTCGGCCATTGTTTGTTTATCACCCAGCTATAGCTCTTACCTATTCATTCCCTTTTGGATTGCCATTAACATCAGTTTTATAGCTCATCTGCAAGAGCATTAAATAGATTCATGACTGCACGTGTGTTTATGTGTGCAGAGAAAGGGGGGCTGGTAGTCCGCGAGCACAATGCAAGGTCATAAGAGAAGCATTTCATGGCCACAGAGAGGGAATATTAGGAATGAGAGATGGAACAAAGCGGGAGGGGGGAAAGAGAACAAGACAGCATATTCATATCCATCCCTGTATTTATAGTAAGCCTGCGGGGAGGGGGCGAAGAGGGCGTGGCTTCGGTTATGACATTCTCTCTGATTGCCTGAGAGCGGAGGAGACAGCGAGAGAGGTTGTGTTTCAGCATGCGCGTGTGGTGTCCACCAAAGAAGGGGAGCTGTTTTCTAGCTTGCATGCTTGTGTGTGTGAGTGTGTGTGCTTCCACCTTATTTTGACTGCACTCCTGAGAGAGAGAGAGAGAGAGAGAGAGAGAGAGAGAGAGAGAGAGTCGTGTGTAGAATGTGTCAGAGGCGGTGAAATCAAGCTGGCTGCATGAAATCTGTGTGACTCAAACGCAGTGTCCAGCGAGAGGCAGATCCTAGGAGAATGAGGTAAGAGATGGGCTTTATTTATTATTTATGACTATAAATTCACGGTGTATTCGTCTCAGCATGACCGGTTGTATGTTCTCCCTCCATCTCCTCACACACGCAGTGGAGGCTCACTGACATGTTTGTGTGTGTATGACAGCGAGTATTTCGTAGTTGCATGCATTATCCCCTCAATAGGATGATTGTGTGTGTTTTTGGCAGATCCGTCCAAACGCGTCCACGCATAAGCTTAGTGCTTTTGCATATTATGATGACTGGTTGTGCGCATGAATGCCACACGGCGAGAGAAAGGCACTAACTGACGGGCTGCTTCCTTTTTCAGGGTGTCTCAGCAGCATTGATTGTTATCAAGCAGTCTGTCCCACCTCTTTGCTTCAATCTTCCACTTCATCACCTCCCCTCTCAACTCTCACCTCCTCTAGCTCCGTGGTGTTGTCATTGGGCTGAGGGTTTCCCTGTCTGTCTGTCTCTCTCTTCCTCTTCCTCTTGCCTTTCATTTTCACACTTCAAATCAACCTTAAAGAGATAGTACACCTTGAAATGAAAATTTCATTGTTTGGCCATTGTTTAGTCACCCTCATGTTTTCTCAAACCTGTATGACGTGTCTTTCTTCTGTCATGTAAGGAGATGTTTGGCAGAGTGTTCATGCTGCCCTTTTCCTTACAGTTAAATTAAATGATGACCAGGGTTTTTTAGACAAATAATAATAAAAATAAAACCCTATAAAATTATCAGAAAAGTAGTCCATGTGACTTGTGCACTATATTTCAAGTCATAGCGTCATGAGAGCGTTTTGATACAATCTACGCTACCCTCGCTCTCAAATCTCAGTTATGGGATTCAAATATTCAAATATTAAACACATACAAATATTCAAATCATATATTCATATTCAAATTTTGCGTCACAACTTGTTACAAGACACACATGGTCCAGTTACATTTTGCATCACTCGTGTCAAACCTACATGTACATGAATGAAATTTAAAGGGAGAATTCATCCCAAAATGGAACTGTTATCATCTGTTCACCCTCATGTCTTTCAAACCTGTATGACTTACTTTCTTCTGCAGGACACGAAACAAGATATCTTGTCCATGCCATTAAAATGAATGGGGTTGAAAACAATGGGGCCAAAAAAAAGCACTGAGAGATCTTTCAAATGATCTTCTTTTGTGTTCCACAGAAGAAAGACATACAGGTTTGAAATGACATGCGGGTGTTTTTTGAGAGCTAAATAATGACTTGCATTTCTGTCTGCTTTTCACACAATCGATTGTACAATATGGCTTATAAGACACAAGTCACATGGACCACTGTTATAGTGCTTTTGTGCCATTTTTTTTTGTTTGACATTGACAATCACTGGTTATTATTCACTTTCACTTAACGGAAAAGAGAAGTAATTCCGCTAGACTTCTCATTTTGTGTTCCATGGAATAAAGCAAATTATACTGGTTCAGAACAATGTGAGAATGAGTAAAAAATGACAGAGTCGTCATTTTGGGGTGAACTTCTAACCCTTTAAAAGCTGATATGTAGCAGTTGGGATAGATGCTCCCTAGAAAGGGGGATTGAAGGATAGATGTATGTGTCTTCAGAGGCAAAACTTGGCAGATAAGCAGGGATAAATGCAGGGAGATGAGAGATGTGTCTTTCTGGCCTGTACCCACAAAGAGCAACACAATGCCAGACTTCAGGGGAAGTGCAGGAAAGAATACATTGACTCGAGCTTCTTAATATGGGATTAGAGTGTGTGTGTGAGAGAGAGCGTGTCTGTGTGTGTGTTTATGTACACAAGCTGAAAAGGAGCGACAGTGCAGGAAAGGGAATCGTGATTGTCAGATAAGCAGTCTCATCTCAGCATGACCTCTACTCAGCTCCTACATTTACTGCTCTGAGCTGTCCCTCAAAGCTCTGCTATCTTTGCATTCTGTCCAGAAGAAAATTGTATTTCTCAAAAGTTGCTCTTTCATAGCTCAAGTGAGTTATGGGAGATGATAATGTTTGTAAAGACATTTATAATTTTACAAAAGATTTCTATTCCAAATAAATGCGGTTCTTTTGAATGTTCTCTTCATCTAAGATAAGTTTTAACAGAAATATTAAGCAGCATAACTGTTTTCAACAGTTCTCAACTGCGCGATGTGATTGGTCTGCTAGTTAGTCCAGTTATCCAATTGCATCCACTGTTCAGAGAGGGTTTTATTCAGTAAAGTGTTTCCATTGTAGTTTGTGTATGTCTTCTTATCAGATAAGAAAATGTACCCGCCCCAATTTTGAGTACATTTTTACGCATCTTAGCATTTTTTTTATGTGATATCCCAAAATGTGCATCAAAATAGGTTGATGGAAACATGTGGTTGTGGTCTCTTCTGAATCTATGAGTGAGATTACTGCCCAGATAACAATTTTTGATTCCCAGAACGTTCTGGGAATGTTAGCCAGGAAAGTTTTCTTTAAGTAAATAGAACGTTCCCTGTTGGTTTGGAGAATGTTCCCCTAACCTTCCCAGAACGTTCCCGGAACGTTCCCCTAACCTCTTTACTCCGATATCATTTACCCTGCTGTACAGTAATCATCCTGCGCTCCCGCATCCTATATAGTAAGCGGTATAGAAGACGGATGAATGGACGTCAATACAAAAACACATCCAATAGAGAACGTTCTTATTTGGTTCCCCAAAAAACAGAAACCATATGGGAATGTTAGGGGAATGTTCTGTGTTTACTGGGTGGACCCTTTCCTCAGAAGAAAAACAGGAGACTTAAAGGGTTAGTTCACCCAAAAATGAAAATTCTGTCATTAATTCCTTACCCTCATGTCATTCCAAACCCGTAAGACCTTCGGAACACAAATGAAGATATTTTTGATTAAGGCCCCTCCGTTTAACACTTTCAAGGTCCAGAAAGGTAGTAAAGACATTGTTAAAATAGTCCATGTTACTCCAGAGATTCAACCTTAAAGTTATGAAGCGACTACAATACATAAACAAACAAAAATAACTTTATTGAAGAATTTTTTCTCTTCTGTGACAATCTCTTACGCTGCTGAAGTAGTAAATAAAAACACTGCAGAGCTCTGTCAGAACGCCAACTCCAGTTAGGGTCGTTGTGCTGCAGTCTATGGAGGGGTCAGAAAGCTCTCATATTTCATCAAAAAATATCTTCATTTGTGTTCCGAAGATGAACGAAGGTCTTACAGGTTAGGAATGACATGAGGGTGAGTAATTAATGACAGAATTTTTTTTTCTTTGGGTCAACTATCCCTTTTATCATATGGCTGACAGATTCTACAAAGATCTAATTCATGATGTTTCATCCCTATGGGCAGCCATCAGAGCAAGGCATATCAATCAACTAATTAGTCTCAGGCCATATTCGATATATTAATATAAAGATCACAAGTGTGAGGAGGACTAACTGTGTGACGGATGTGGTATGCGTTATCACTGGTCACATCACATGAGTTTCTGTACTGTTGTGTAGGTATGATGTTGAGGTTTACTGTTGTGTAATTAGACAAGTCGGTTTGTTGTTGTAAAAATAAATAGCAACTGAATTTGGGCTCTGTTGTTAACCTTTAATATTAATGTGCAAGTAAAATATAGTTTACAGCAATATCTTCAATAAACTTTTAGTTATAATTTAATTAAATTTAAGTACAGACACTTTTTTTCAGTAAACCACTGTTTAATAAAAATAAATAAAAAGCAATTTTGTAAAACTGCTGTACCGAACCCGTACCGAACTGTGACTTCAAAACCGAGGTACGTACCGAACCGTCAGTTTTGTGTACCGTTACACCCCTAGTAATTAATTACACTTCAAATAATTGTTTCCTTAAGATGGTTTCTGTCATTTTAGGCAGTTTTTATCACGATGATTTCATTTCAAGTGTTCGTTTTTTAAATAAGTTGGGGGGGTCGTCATGATTGGCAGCTGAGATTGACGGCTTCTCTGAGTGAAGTTGTCACAGAGGCCGTAACATACTTTTTTCGGGATGTTTGGGAGGAGATTGGAGCTTTAGCTTTAATTTCTACATTTCCATAACTGTTTATTTCACACCAACATAATGAATTGTTCTGCATCTGTGAGAGTGTGGGCGGGCTTTTGATATCGCACCTCTACTTCCTGCTCTCTACTGCGCAACTCCGGTACCGAGATCACTACTGGATCACTACAAGATGTCAGCGTCATGTGCGGGCCTCCGAAAGCTTCAACTCTCGTCAGCGTTTTTATATTTAAAAATATACGCGTCCATATTTTTTTACGGTCTATGGTTTCACTTCATTGTGTGACTTGAGTATTGTGTTGGCATTGGCATATTGGCAGGAAAGAGTTTGCGGGTGCTGCTGGGAAATATACATGGTGTGTTTTGTTTATGAGACTTCTTCTTTCAAATCCATAAGAGATTCTTTTGAAGAATATGTCCACATCCACAGCTTGTGACCCAAAAACATTTAGCTGTCATTCTCTCACATTCACATGATTTTTTTTCTCTTGGAATACGAAATAAGATGTTAGTTGAAGCTGCCCTTTTCCATGTTGACAAAGTAGAGGTCAAATTACAAAAAAACCAACAACCATTAAACTAGTCCATACACCTCATATTCTATTTGCGAAAAGTCTTTTGAAGCCATACTGCAGCTTTGTGTGAGTTGTCTATCTGTCAAGGCAAAATGTGCCTTGAAAGTCATATTTGACAGCCATGGTTACCACTTTAAAAAACCACTTACCACTTTTTAAGCACAGCATAGACATTCAGAAAGAAAGATTAGGTTTAGAATGAGTGTAAATGTACTTGATCATTCATATTTGGGTGAGCTATCCCTTAAAGGGGTCATAGAATGACATTTTTGTACAAGTTAATATGATTCTTTACTGTCTAAATGAAAAGTTTGTAATATACTTTAATTAAAAATTCTCATTAGTATTGTAAGAAAACACTCATTTTACCTGGTCAAAACCAGCTCAGTTTTCAGCAAGTCATTTCAGTGCATGTGACTTTAAATGATAATGAGCTTTGCTCACCCCGCCCCCTCTGCTCTGTGGGGCGTTCGGTTCGACCCGACACAACACCACAACACACGTGGAGTGTTGCCTTGACAACATTTGAGGGTATATTTTCGAGAAATAATGGCAACGGGAGTCTCTGAGGAAACATCTGAGCAACCTTATCATTTTGAACCGGAGTCGGACTAGGAACAAGATGACGAACCCATCGAAGTTCGAACAGGACGTTTCTGAATGGTTGGTTAACGTCATGTCACTTTGATCTATCTTTGTACTGGCAGAGTAGTGTAGTTGCTATGTGTTTACTGATGTGTTAGTTCATTGACAGATTGATGTTATGTTATAAGATTTTTTTTTTTTTACATTACTTCTTAATCGTAACAGACACCGTTATAAACCATGTACAAAAGTAAGCTTAGTGTAGTGTTACCACGTTAACTTTATCACCCGAGTACACAGTTTGTAATAACAAACATAACGCGTTGTTCATTATAAACGTGGGATTATGAATTATATTGAGAACATCATACACAGAAAGCATGCCGTAATGTAACTTACCCTGTAAATTTTAGCCTCATTCATCGTGAAGCGATTTGCAAAGATTAATATAAAGGTTAATAAAACGTTACACTCACATCTTCCTGAGGTGCAGCAGGAACACGATCCTTTTTTCAAGAGCAGCTTATTAGCAAAACCTGCTTTATACTGACGCTCGTTTATAAAGCAGTCTGCTGAGAAATGATTCGCGCAAACATTGACGTTGATCGGGGGGAATATTCCCTTCTAAAACAAAACTCAGCAGCCACTGGGTCTTCAGCAGTTCGGATTTAGGAACATCAAAATGACTGCTGTGTTCGTTATTACACACAACAACAACACAACAATCGCTTAGACGCCATTCTGTTCCAGAGTATCAACAATGGCGGACTGATGACAGCTCGCTCAGGGCGGGTCTGTGTTGAAACGCTGCTGTCAATCAACAATCTTAGGAGGGGCGTACACCGTGTAACGTCACACGGTCAGACGGCTCGATTTGAGACAGGGGAAAATATATAAGGAGATTAAAAAAAAAACACTGGATGTATTTTTATCATTATAGGATGGTTGTGTACAGGCACTGCCAACACACATTTCCGTATAATCAACTTGTAAAAGTGCATGTACCATTCTATGACCCCTTTAAGATAAATATTTAGTGATGCATTACATTCAGCCTTTAATATTTGTGCCTTTGTCCATGGGGCAGGAGCATCACTCCATGGCAATGAGAGAGAGCACAGTGGTGTGTGTGTCTATGTGTGCGGGGTCCCTTTGGTCCTCTGCTCTGAGAGATAAGACCAGAGCTCAGCTTCTTCCCAGCCTCCACTGGGAGCGTAAAACAGGATTGATCCCATGGATCTCCAATTCCCCTCAGTTTCTTTAACTCAATACGAGCAGACAGATCAAGTTTAAACAGGCACATTCACTCAGTCAGGACACCGGAGTGGTTTCACACAGGCATTCCACTGCTGGATCAATATATATGCTTACTTATGTGTAGCTGACAGATTTCAAGGGGACCCTCAGCACTGGGGCCCTGGATACCCCAGCTATGGGCTATGGCCCTGCATTTAGGCCTATATATAATATATTTGCTTATTTGTGAATTGCTAAATGCATTATGCTATCCGATGACTGGACACCATGGTTTTTAATTTAATATATCTCAGATTAGAGTTAACTATTTTAAATGTTTAAATCTTTCTGCAAAATAGAGAAACCACTGCCAAGAGTATATATCAAAAAAGCACTGGCGTTTGGCATACACTAATGCAATAGAAGTCAACCCCATTGTGCACAAATCCGATTCAACTCTTGTGAATCAATAATAGCATTATCATAATGAAGTCTCTGCTGAGCTCTGATTGGCTGGCTTAGGCTTTTGACCTCTAAACACTGAGATGGAGGAAGTGAAGAGCAGACTGTCATGACTGCTGAATGACGGAGAGTGCATGATGTGCCTTTTTACATGGAATCAGTTGACGAGGAAATGTGTTGCCTAAAAATAATGTTTATACTATTTGAATTATGGGTAATGTGCAATATTTATTTATATATGTTTTTTCCACTGTTACTTGAAACGCTTTGTGCTCATGTGACAGGGCTAAAAAAAGAATTGGTGCAGAATTTGCTTTGAAACAATTTCCACTCCGTAATTGCTAGTAAATTTAACAAATAATAATAAAAAGAAATTTGAAAGAAAATGTAACAAATAATTACAAAGAATTGGTAAGTAACAAATTGAATTAAACCTGAAACTTTGAAACCGTTGAAAAAAATGTTTGTACTGTAAGGGTACTAGTCGATTTTACTACATATGTTACAATATATTATTAGTATATAAATTATATATTATATTGATAATTAGGTAACACTTTAGAATAATGGTCATTAGTTAAAATTAGTTAACTACATTAGTTAACATGAACTAATAATGAACTGCACTTTTAAAGCGTTTATTAATCTTTGTTAATGTTAATTTCAACATTTACTAATGCATTATTAAAATATTGTTAACATTAGTTAATGCACTGTGAACTAACATGAACAAACCATGAACAGCTGGATTCATATTAACTAATGTTAACAAAGATGAACAAATACAGTTACAAATGTACAGCTCATGGTTAGTTCATGTTAGTTAATACATTAACTAATGTTAACTAATGACCATTATTCTAAAGTGTTATCGATAATTATTATAATTTATTTTTTAATTAATCAATTTATAAATCAATCAATCAATCAATCAATCAATTGTATATTGCATCCGAAGGCCTAAAACATGTTTTCCCAAACTGGGATTTGTAATGAAAAGCTAATCATGGGGCCTAATGGTTAGAGAGTCAGACTTGTAACCGGAAGGTTGCAGGTTCGAGTCTCACATCCAGCAGGAATTGTCGGTGGGAGGAGTGAATAACCAGCGCCCTCCTCCACCCTCAATACCATGACTGAGGTGAGACCCTTGAGCAAGGCACCAAACCCCCAACTGCTCCCCGGGCGCCGCAGAAATATGGCTGCCCACTGCTCCGGGTGTGTGTTCACTACTGTGTGTGTGCACTTGGATGGGTTAAATGCAGAGTATGGGTCACCATACTTGGCCACACGTCACTTCACTTCACTTCTTCACTAATCATTTATTAAATCATACAAATATACAATTAAAATAAATAAATATTTGTAAAATAATAACAATCAAATGATATAAAATATTTTATGTTTACTTGCGTGTCATGCGACATCAGAGAACTGCGAACATGCAAATTAGATATGAACTTAAAATCTCAGGGGGTATTTAAGTAAACACGTCAAAACGGTTTGGCTTACAAAAAGTTTGTAAAAACACCTGTGCACACCAACACATTTAAATACATACATGAGACAAATTACTTGATCTTCAAATCTTGAGAGGCCAATTTATTAAATGTATTTACATTAACTCACAATGTGCCAAACTTTTCTTTTTGCATTTCTCAGGTTACTTGTAAAGAAAGTCATGAAAGATGTGTGGTACTCTAAATTCTTAATGCACAGTGCTGGAGCTGCACTCCCTGGTCTGACTATGACTGTGTGTGTTTGTGCTGCGAGCCATGATGACTCAGGTCCCTCCACCCTCTCATAAGACCAACGGCCATCACTGGCGCAACTCACAGGAACCCCTGCGCAGTTCAGGCTGCCATCCTACAACAAACATTCAGTCACGTAGCTTGTCTAAGACAGAGTCATAGCTATAGCTAAAATCCTCCCTTCGTCGTTTTCTGATGTGTTTAAGGCCTTTAATTTGAGTTATTAGCTCAAGCTTTAGATTAGTGGTTCTCAGCTGGTGGGTCACCAGTCGGGACCCAAAAGTGGGTTACGGGTTTGTCTGATTAGATTGCAGACAGCATTAAAGATGCTAAATGCAAATAATAAAATGCAACTAACCACATAATTGAAAAAAGAAGAAAACAGTTCCTATTGTTTGTTGTTGATATCAAAAGCTGTGTGTCCAATCAGACACTATTTTTAATGCAAACTGATCTGTCTTAGTGGAAGCAGCCAGATTAAGCAGGTGCCAACATGGACAGGGTGCATTGTACAAAAATAAATATTTTTGGGCACTCTGTTGGGTTGACACTTTGACATCCAGTGTGAAGTACTTTATAACTGTTGAGAACTTTTTTTAAGTAGTAAAATGTGTGGATACTTAATTTAGGATTGACAGGATGTCTTCATGTGAGATTCTTTCTGAATCACACACACACACACACACACACACACACACACACCACACACACACACACACACACACACACACACACACACACACACACACACACACACACACACACACACACACACACACACACACACACACACACACACACACACACACACACACTATAGAAGATAAACAGGATGTGGGCAGGTGTGTTCTTTTGCTTAACCGTTTTCGTCTTCTGGAAGTGCCTGTGACACGTCATATTGAACTTGAAGTTCAATATTCCATTTATGGTTTGTTTCTGTGTTGTACATTTGTCACACCTTCTTACCAAACGTCTCTTCCTTCCTTCTCTCTCTCTCTCTCTCTCTCTCTCTCTCTCTCTCTCTCTCTCTCTCTCTCTCTCTCTCTCTCTCTCTCTCTCTCTCTCTCTCTCTCTCTCTCTCTCCTCTCTCTCTCTCTCTCTCTCTCTCTCTCTCCTCTCTCTCTCTCTCCTCTCTCTCTCTCTCTCTCTCTCTCTCTCTCTCTCTCTCTCTCTCTCTCTCCTCTCTCCTCTCTCTCTCTCTCACTCTCTCTCTCACTGTCTCTTCCAGGCAAGGACAATCACATTTAACCACTGTCTCAGGAAACGGAACTAGAAAACTATCAGTCCCCTGCAATGTTCTCTGCTCTAAAAACAAATCTTTAAATGCACAAGCTCAGTGAGAGAGAATTGCTTGGATTGGAACTCTCTCCGTGTTCACAAACACACACACACACACTCGCACACAAACATACACATGCACACAGAGACTTCCCTGTTCTGTTTCTGCTGAGGGCACAGATTGAAAGACCAAAGAGAGTGAAAAGGTTTTTCTTTCGTTGCCCAGTGTGAACTCAAGACCGAACATGACATGTCTGTCTATAATGGAAATATAAATAATTTTGCTAAATAAAAACGGAATTTGAGTATTTTCTCCGTGAAGAGGAACAATATCTGTGTGTGATCATCTCAGACTGTGAGCCACTGTGAACAAGTCAACAGGAGCGCTACACCAGCAAAGGAGACCATGACATCACATGGAAAACTGAGAAAGGAAAAGGGGAGTCTGGCGGAGTATGAGACTCAAATCAAAGGTAAAGGAAATCAATTTGATCTCATGCTCTCTTTCTTTCACTTGGCTAGGTAGTACAGACTAATGTACATCTCAAAATGTAATGTGTGTTTTATGTGTGAGATGTAGGCCTGCGCTGTGATGTATTTATAGGAAGTATTAGGGATGCTGTCTTCCCTCATCCAATCATCTTTGAGCCCCAGGCCAGAGCCACTAGTGCAGGGGGATACAAATTCATTAGTTAATGCCTCTTTTTGTGCTGAAAACCATCCATACATGTTCTCTTTCCCTTCTATATCTTCGCTCAGAGGTGCGTGGGCAGCTATCGGAGCAGCTAAAAATCCTAGATGCGCAGCTGGAGGTCAAGACACAGCAGCTGCAGGATCTAAGCGAGTACCTGCGCAGACGGGGGGAGATTGAGGCAGAATATGCCCGCTCTCTGGAGAAACTCAGTGAGAAGTTCACAGTGAAAACCAAGAGGTAATCACTTTTAGCACTGATGGGTGGATGAATGGATGGATAGCTGGTAGGGCTGTCAAAAATGAAATTAAAACTTGAATATGACTAATATATTCAAATTATATAATCACATTTTTTTCAGTTGGGGGAAAACGCATTTGGCTTATCTCCCGAGGCCGTAAGAGAGCGCAATGAGCAAAATATTAATGCACCACATTAAATTGTTTATTCAAAGCAATGAAATAACATGACTGCCTTTACAAATTATGAACAAAACTGTTTTAATGCATAGTTTAAAACAAAGAGCCGAGGTGCCAATCATATACTTTTTTTGCGTTTAAAAACATGAGATGCAGTGGAATGGAAAAAAACCCCACAAAGTCTCAAGACATTTTTTAAAAGTTGAACTTCTTTTAACTTTACATGGCTTTTTAAACAGTGCTTCAGTGCAACAGTCGTCTAGCCCATGTGTACATAGAAAAGCAGCACAGAAAATATGTTCTGTATGAACTGCTTGGTTACGGATTTGACGCAAACATCCACATTGAGCTTCTCTATTTGTTCAATGTTTGAAGCACAGTAGCACCGGATCAAGTGGGTTCAACTGGATTCGGCTAAGAAAAACATAAAAAAACTTGTCATCATCCCATCTCGTGTGCCACTGATAGGGCTGCCTGAAGCACACCTAAAATTCGAATGCAGCGTTTTATCATTTGAATGTGGATTTTTATTTTAAATTCGACAAATATTCAAAATTCGATTTTTCATTTGACAGCCCTAATAGGTGGATGGATGGATAGATAGAGGATTTGTTCAAAAACACTGATCCACTCACGAACACCACTACTGTGTTGTTGCTCTGAGATGTGCAACGGCTGTGGCTTCGTTTTGAAATATTTTCATTGGCATAGCAAAAGTAACTGGCAATATTGTGTCTAAAATGTGAGCTACTCAATATTGACTCTTTGTTTAATTGTTTTTCCATGTAAACATGGGCTTTATGGATGTCTTTGACCATTGCGCCATATCTTAATCGACTGTGTATCATTTGTAAGCAGTTAATGCTATTTCTGAGTTTTACCGTCTCTAGACCCCTGCGTTCTGTGCGGCACGTTTTTACTACTATTTTTAAACTCATGAATGCAATCTATATATAAATAGATGCATTACTGTGCAGAAGTCTGTCTTCAGCACGTTAGGACTTAGGCACATGCTACACATGGATTAATTATCTGGTGAAACACAAGACTTCTCTCTGGTGACGTATGCCAGACTACTCCAATCATTAGTCTGCTTAAAATTGCTAATTTCTTACAATCAACTGCAAGCTTGCATTCAGAGCTGCCTTCATTCAATCAACAAACCACTGATAGAAACAATAGATTTATCCAGCTCTTTCATTCTCTCTGCTCCTGTCTCTCCGTAGGAAGGAGCAGTTGGACCTGTCAGTGGCTCAGTGCTGGTCTGTTCTGCTGACCCAGACCAGGCAGGAGAGTAGAGATCACAGTTCACTGAGTGAGCTCTGCGGCAACACACTCACGCAGCGGCTCTCACACTGCATAGAGGACACACACCGCCTGGCAAAGCGGGTACAGAATCTCCACTCCATCTAATTTTTCCCTCTTTCTCTTCCTCTCTTATTTACCGACAAGAAACACCCCCCACACAAAACGCAGCCAAGGCATCTTCCTTATTTGACACACTGACTCTTATTCTCTGTTTCAGAGCAAGGAGGTGGGACTCCAGATGCAGGATGAGCTCTTGAAAGTCACCACAGAGATGCAGACGGTAGGTCGGAGACTGTTTTACTGTGAACATGCTAAATTTACACTGAGCAGCATGCTCTAGTGAACTGAAATAGAGTCCAAATGGCATCAGCTTTGAATTACATAATCTCACTGCGGCCAAAGACAGCATGATTAAACCCGGCTAAATACCACATGATGTACGTATTTGCTCAAGCATTCACAATTGAATGTGTCTGCATGTCTTTCTATAGACCTCAGTGCATTTTGGTCCAACCTGTAGCACAAAAGCCCATGTGCACTGCCCCCCTGCTTTCCAGAGCTAATTTTTCTAGCTTGGGTCAGAGCTGCAAGATCAAGCCTACTGACCCTGGCTGACAGCAGCTGTGTGCTCTCTACCCTCCAGTACACAAACAGCTTGCCTACCACAAGTGTCTTGACTCTGTGATATTTTTTTGTTTGCACGTATGTCTTTTTGCAGTCTTAGAAGGTATTTAATGTCTCTGAAAATAAATGCGCTAAGCTTGATCATAAAAATAAAAATAGGGTTTTATAAGAGTGTGTAAAATAGGACGTAATTGAGTATGTCACATTTTATTTATAAATCGAACAGTAAGCTTGATATATATACCCCTGGTTTCACAGACAAGGATTAAGCCTAGTCTCAGACTAAAATGCATATTTGTGTGCTTTTAGAGCTTGAGCTGTTTTAACTGACAGAAACTTGCACTGGCATATCTTAAAATATGTCAGTGCCATTGGTTTGTCTCAAGATATGTTTTTTTCTTAGACACTTTTATAAAAGCTTCTTAAATGTCCTAATTGAACTAAGGCTTAATCTAAGACCTGTCTGTGAAACCGGGCCATGGCTTATTATGTTAAGTAATAAAAAAAGATTGGCACATGCAGTAAAAATACGTTTTCATAATAATAATAATAATAATAATTAAATATTTTTTAAAATATGTTTTTATCCATAGATCTAACAATAAGCTTCAAATGTCTGGCTTATGTTAAAAACAATACATGCATTTATTTGCCCATGAATAAAACAAGACAGTGTTGTATGTTATCTTGTTTTATTCATGAATCTAACAATAAACTTAAAATATAAAAAAATAATTGTTTGCACATGGAGTAAAAATAAACTTGATTTATTATTGTTATTATTATATATGAAAGACAATCTTAATTTACACAATTTTCTTTCTCAAGTAAGTTTACCTTGTTATAAAGATGTTTAGATATTACTGGAAAATGACACAAATATGAATTGAGAATCTTTTTTTTTCTTCTGTGCATTACAGGCTTTGAAGACTTATCATCAGTACCACATCGACTGTCTGGCTGCTGAAGGAAAGCTCAAAGAGGCCACACGACTGGAGGAGAAACAGACGGGCAAGTCAGCTGACCTCGGGCTCAGCCAATCAGGGGGGCAAAGACGCAGTTCTGTGAAAAAAATAGAGAGACTGATGGAGAAGGTAAAAGCGGTGGTTTGTGAAATTGTAACTTCCGGAGTTTTGCTCTGTGAAGATGGCACAGGAAGAGCAAGATCTCACTTTATCTCTAACCCCCTGGTTTCCACTGCACATGTGTTTTCTTTACAGAGACAAGGGAAAGTACAGGAAACTCAGCTGAAGTGCACTAAAGCTCGTAACGACTACTTGCTCAACTTGGCAGCAGCTAATGCCTCCATGAATAAGTACTACCTACAGGACATTTGCACTCTGATTGATGTGAGTCTAACACACTGTTGCTGTCCTATTACCATCTGTCTAGACACTCTTTAAGACATTGTTGTTTTAGTTCCCTTTTCATTTTGAATTGACCTATCACCAAAAAATAGCACAGACCATTCTGTCTAATGTATTTACGGTATGCAGAATGTATCCATTGAGAGAACACTAGAGGAACACTAGACACTAGAGACCGTCTACACTACCAGTGAAAAAAAGTATGAACACACTTGACTGATTTATGTTTCTCATGGTATTAAACAGCTTTTGATCTAAAGATTTATGCATAAAAGCTTTAAAAGACAAATATGAAAGAAACAAGCCAACACGAATCCATCATACCAGGGGCGTAACCGCCATAGACATTGAGGGGGATAATAATTAGAAATGGCCAAATTGTCCCCCCCAATATTTGAAATTCTTGCACTACACTTCATTACGCAGCACTCTGTATGTTAGGATGACAAAAAGGTTTAAAAGTAAAATTTTTAGTCTGGTCTGCCTTAGGTCTAACAGCGCTCGTCAATGTCAAAATCATTGAGATGGCCAATCAAATCAAAGTAGGCGGGGTTTACGTTCTCTTTTGGCTCGTGCACAGTCTTCACACACAGACGAGCGCATCAATCTATCGCTTAATGCCGTTGCAGGGACTGTGAAATCACAAAACAAAATGCACACAAACGTGTCCATGCTCTTAATATAAAATCACTGGACATCTTTGATTTTAATGAAGAAGAAAAAAAACTATATGAGGGCAGGTTAGAACCTGTAACCTTCAACACGGTTTTTTCAAAAATTCTACCACCAGACCACTATAAGGAATGCGAGTGTCAAAAGCGGTCTATGTATTTATTCACTAACGATATATTTGATGCAAATGTTATTTGCAAATATCCCCAAAATGATTATTTCCACACTCGAATTAGACCTAAAATTCCGTTCACTGTTCTGTTTCTTTATACTTTATATATAAAAAAAGGTCTCCCCCAATGTTCAAGACATGGTTACGGCCTTGTATCATACAGCATACATACAGCACCTCATGCATCTCATGAAGTCACTAGATAATTCCCACACTTCCATTTGTTTTCATTTCATAGTTTCAATGACTTCACTATTGTTCTGCTTTTTGATAGATAGTGTGCATATTTTGTAACACTGTTATCTTCAGTTCTCAAGTCAGCTCTGAAATATGTCAGATGGTTTGTTATTCCCATTGCCTGAAGCACATTGTAGAACATGTCACGTCAAAAACATCACAGCAGGTTTAGTCAGTGAGGGTGAATCAGAACATTCATGTTTGCTCAAACAATGACTGTATTTTCCTCTTTTTGTCTTTGTCTTTCCATCTGGCTGATGTTGAATGCAGTGCACAGATCTGGGGTACCACCTGTCTGTGTCTCGGGTCATACGCGGGTACCTCTCCAACAGAAACCGAACCCTCCAGAATATGAAAAATGGCCTTCAGCAACTAGACACAGCAGTGACTGGACTCAGCCAGAGCCAGGATAGAGATGCTCTGCTTCAGGCTCACAACACAGCGTTTTGCCTGCCCTTCCGCTTTCAGTACCAGCCCCATGAAGGAGACCAGGTAACTCATCATGAAAATGACTATATGCTTTAGTGGGGCTTTCAGTAACTCTTGAATGAATGAAATCCTTAAAAATACTTTGGTTTGGTAATATAATATATTAAGAAACTGAACTTTTGTAATGTTTTAATACAAATACAAGATATATTTTATTCAGCCAAGGATGCATTCATTTGGCGTGTAACCAAGAGACATTTATAATGTTGCAAAAAGATCCATTTCAAATAAATACTGTTCTAATATCCTAAACAGCACAACTGTTTTCATCATTGATAGTAATAATAATAATAATAATAATAATAATGTTTCTTGAGCGGCAAATCAGCATATTATAATAATTTCTGAAGGATAATAAAATATATTAAAATAGAAAATAGATTTTAAATGGTAGCATTTCACAATATTACTGTTATTACTGTAGCCTTGGTGAGCATAAGAAAACATTAAAAAATCTTTACCAACCTCAAGCTTTTGAATGGTAGTGTAGTATAAAAAATAAAATTATATTTAATCTATTATTTATATACAATATAAGTTTTATGATTTTTAAAGGCATAAGTAAAAAAATGTTTTTACATTTTATACTGACCACCAATTGTTGTGACCCATATGTGTGTATATGTATATATATATATATATTATTTATTTATTTATTTATTTTTTGGGCAACTGAAAGGGTTTGATAATCAGGTGTTAATAAGATAAAATGAGTAATATTGTGCTGGTCATGTGGCCATCATGAGGGGCCAGCGTTATGTAGAATAAAAACATCTGGTGTGTGACAGGTGTGTGAGGTGAGCGCAGAAGGCCAGGTGAGGTATGAGTTTGAGACCAGATTCCAGCAGCTTCAGTCCAGACTGGCATCTGTTACCTTGGAAACTGATGAGGTAAATTCTATGCCACACTCTTTTTATTTTGGTGCACTCCTCCAGAGATGCACATAGCAGCAGTATGCTTCTCTTTCACATTGTTATTTTCATTTTTCATGCGGATCTTTGACCAAACCTCTGTGCCACTCACATATATCACACCTGTGAAATTTCTTCAGGTCAGTAAGACACTTAAGACAACACACTCAAACCTTCTGGAGAGCGTCTGTGATGATGATTGCAACCCCACTCTGGACGCCTCCGCCACTCCATCAGTGGAGAGCACAGGTGACGGAACAGGAGCCAAACCCAGCCTTGCCAAACGCAGAGCCAATCAACAGGACACGGAGACCTTCTACTTTACAGTAAGATCTCTTTCCAACATGGACTGATGTGCCATATGACCAAAAATATGCGGACACTTCAATTTAGCAAGGTTTCATTAAAGGCCCCCTGAAATCAAAATGTTAGTTTTTTAGCTTTTAGTATGAATATGTTAGCCTTGAGGTTATGAATAATCTAGTGTGCACCAAAACAATGACGATTCGCATTTAGAAGATATAAGCATTCAAAACTTAGTCTCTCATTTCCGCTAAAATGGATCATGTATTTTTTATCACCACTGACTTCAGCTTCTTGTCACATTTTCTGTCCAATCAAATGTGTAAATATGCTTTCAGTTGAGGCGAATGAAGTCTTGTTTCACGTTAGTTTCACGAGCACCGCCGCAGCGCACACACACAAGTCTGCTCCGGTCCAGAGACACGAGAGCACAGAGCAGATCACATGTGCGAGTCAGAGCAGATAACAAAACATATCAGACCCATTTGAATTCTGCACAGAATGCTGTATTTCAAAGCGATATGGTGGAGATTATGATGAGAAACGGTTAGAGATTAGGAGGAAACTGCAGCTTTACTGAGCTGAACGGCTCTAGTCAAACTGCGATATAAACAAAATGCTCCTCCCCTTTAAAAAAGGGGAGGAGCTGCTTGATATGTCCCACCCTGTCTTCCTGTTTTAGGGGAAATTACGTCATCACATTGAATAATGCTCCACTTCAATGTGCCTTTAAATTGATCAAAAGTGACAGTAAACTTTCTTTTTCAGTAAAATTTCAAAAGATTTCTATTTCAAATTAATATCAACATTTCAAAAAAAGAAAATATTCTATTCATCAAAGAATCCTGAAAAAATATGCTTAAAAAATATTAAACGGCATAACATTCATAACTGTTTTCAACACTGATGATAATAAGAAATGTATCTAGAACAGCAAGTCAGCATATTAGAATGATTTCTGAAGGATCACGTGACACTGAAGACTGGAGGAATGATGCTAAAAAATTCAGCTTTGACATCACAGAAAATAAATGATATATAATGCAATATAAATAATATATTGCAATAGAAAAAAACGGGTATTTTAACATTTTAATAATATTGTGCAAAATGTACTGTATTTTGGATCAAACAAACTTGGTGACCATAAAAGACTTCTTTCAAAAAGAATGGTAGTGTACTGTATACTTTATACTGTATACTAGCAGAAAAGTAAATACCTTGATGACGAATGATAACATGGTCATTGATTTATCCAATGTATTTATTTTTTTTAGAAAGTGAAGGAGCATGTAAGCGGCAGCTCTCTGATCTCGAAACTCGAAGCCAAGCACGACCTACTTAAAGAGGCCATACAGAAAGGTAACTAACCACAACTAGTCAGTTCTACAACTAAAAATAAAAACGGTAAATAAAAGAAGACAGAATGAATCGACATGCATGTGTGAAATTGGTTTTGTCACTGTGCCCTAAAATATAAGATAAGATGGTGTAAGATGCCTTACCGCAATAAAAGTTGCCACAGTTTTGTTGTAGCAACAGTGACTTTAGTAACTATAATATTCTAGGATGAGGAAGTCTGTCAACTCTCTATTCTCATTTTCCCTCTCTTTCTCTTTTGCAGCTGAGGCCATTGATAGTGATCCCTCCAGGTACGTCTCCCATCCCATCTGTCTCTCTGTGACTATGTGCTGTTCACACAGTCATGTGCTGACAACATTGGCCGCAATCCAGCAAACATCTGCTCTTGTTTCCTGGCCGACGGTCTTTGCGTGTTCAGCAGAAATTAAGACGGCTCCATTGAGAAATTTAACGATCAGTTTAAATGACTCGAGTGATCGAACAGAACACAATCAATTTCATAAAGAGGCTAGAACATCTCATTGTGGGATAAATAGAGTGTGTATTGACCCCAGACAGTGTGCATGATCTAGAGTACATTTCTGTTGTGTTGTCTGTTCTGTGTGAATTACTGTTATGTTAGCATGTTTGCATGAGTACACTGATGCCATAGTGTCACAGTGGAGTGCCGGTGTATATATTTCCCAGAATGCAGCCTGGTAGGGCAGTGCGTGTGCGGAAAGCCAGGCCCTGCTCCCAGTACAACCACAAACTCTTCTCTGGAGACATGCTCTCCTTCATTCAGGTATAGCCCTGCGGCTGACAGCCCTCTGCTCTGTTACAGATAGACTTCTGTAATGTTCTTGCTGTGTTCCTCTAACTCCATTCCCTCCATGGCTTCCTTAACACTTGTGCCTCATTCTCATGTGCTTCTGGTCATGTGTGTTGCATTTGTCCGGTTCTGATATGGCTTTGAGCATGGGCATCCCTCTGTCTGATTATTGCATTTGGTTTAATGATTGCTTGTGAATTTTGGGGTGACCAGTTGGCTTGTAAATCTACAAGGGGATATTAAATAAGGAGAACATGTATGGAGATAATTTGATCACTTCATGCTCCCCAGTAAGGTTGGAGAGCGGTTTGCAATTGTGTGACCGAATCTTATTTGAAATGACATGCTACCTTATTTCCATAAAGTGACATGGCTGCTTATTAAATCGGGTGAGACAGACGCTCTCACAGTTTTCTCTCCAGGCATCTGTGCAGCCAAGCAACCTTCGTTGTTCACCTGTGTGTGAGTGTGAGTGAAGGCATGCATATTTTAGTGCATGTGTGTGCTTCTAAGATCCACTTGGCTGTTCTCTGAATACTGCATCATTTCAACAGTTATCACAGCCTCTTGCTCAGTGCAATTTTTCTTGATGCTCGTATTTAATACCTCTTCCATGTTATTAAGGCCTATAAAAATGCTTCTCATTGAATCTGCTGCCAAAAGTGCACAACAGTGGTTGACTGTTTTTTAATAGCCGTGGTTCTGGAATTTCTTCCTTGTTTTCTCCATAGGGATTTCAAAATAAAAACAGGGAATTAACTACAATCCCATAAAGCATTATGAATGACCTAATCAAATAAAAATCCAAAGGCACAATATTAAACTATTTACATATTTATATGTGTATGTATTTATAAATGAGTAAATTATAAATAAATATATGAGTGATATGAGTGTAAATTTAAATAATGAAAGAAAAATAAATTATAATAAAATGAGAATTAAATTATATATAATATAATAATAAATATACATTTATTTATAATTGTTTATAAATATAATTCAATAATTATAATGAATTCAAATAATATAAAAATGTATATTAAATAATTGTATTATTATTTATGGTTACTAAATATTCAGATATGTACCAGTTATGCATCTTTGTTGATTTATTTCTTGATTACATCTTTCTTACGCTTCATTTGAGTGGGTTGTTTGTCTTGAACTCTTTTGTTGCAATTTATTTTTCCGTGTGACTGGTGGAGATTTCTGTATTTTTGGGTGCTATAGTTCTTTACTGCAAATTCACATATTAAACATATTTTCTTTTAAAAATGTATTTAAAATTACACTTGTGGCTTCTACAGAAGTATAGATTGCTTTATGTTGTCTTAAAAATCTATATGGAGAAAACGAATGGGATTTAATAATTGGCATCATATGATGCCTCCTTTGGCTAACTCTCATTTGCTCTGCCGACTTAGTGTTTTACAAACTGACTCAGAGCGGTTTCAAGATGTAGTCCTCTGATAGCACTGGGGAACTCCATACTTAACACTTTCAAGTGTTTCACTTTTTGAGCTTATACCCTAGCTGCTACAATAGAGCTCACAACAGCTAGTGTATAAAACCAGCTAAATTCTGCACCATCTAAGAGCTGTCAATCCTGCTTTCTGCCTTATCTGCACCTGATGTCCTTGGCTCATTAGCAGTGTCCTCCTTTCAGACCACCCTGCTGAAAAGACTAGCTTAGACCCGCTTGGGCAGTTGACAAATAATGTCCATAAACCATTTTATTTATAAATATATAAGGGAAAATATATATTTTAGGTATATTTTTAACCATTTTTAATCAATGGGACCTATCGCTTAAAGGGATAGTTCACCCAAAAATGAAAATTTTGTCATCATTTACTCACCCTCAAGTTGTTCCAAACCTGTATGAGTTTCTTTGTTCTGCTGAACACAAAAGAAGATAGAGTGAAGATTGTTTGTAACCAAGCAGAGAGAGCAACCATTGACTATCATAGAATTGTTTTCCCTACTATGGTAGTCAATGGTTGCTCTCTCTGCTTGGTTACAAACAATCTTCAAAATATCTTCTTTTGTGTTCTTCTTCTGCAACTCATACAGGTTTGAAACAACTTGAGGGTGAGTAAATGATGACGCAATTTTCATTTTTGGGTGAACTATCCCTTTAAAAGAATAGTTCACTCTCCCAATTCTGTCATCATTTACTCACCCTCAAATTGTTTCAAACCTATAAGAGTTTCTTTCATCTGTTGAACACAAAAGAAGATATTTTGAAGAATGTTGGTAACCAAACAGCATAATATATTTTTTCCCATACAATGGAAGTCAATGGTTACCGCCAACTGTTTGGTAACCAACATTCTTCAAAATATCTTCTTTTGTGTTCAACACATGAAAGAAACGCAGGTCTCGGTTTCTGCAGTGTGACAAATGAATTTATAAACTTACAAAATTCCATCTAGTCTCTCAGTTAATATGAGGCCATAATTACTGCTTGATAATTATGTCTAAAAATATAGTCTACTGTCACTGCTTGCAAACTTTTTTTGTCAACTTTCCATTTCTATGCTATTCAAGGGTGATGTAATGTTGGTCTGAGTGAAACAAACATTGAACATAGGTCAAATTGGTCAACCAGCATGGTCTTTCTGGTGAAGCTGGTCAGCGAGTGTAATCTTTCTGGTTAAGCTTAAGAAACCTATTGGGGAATCCAGCGTCCATCAGACAGCATATGCTGGTGAGCAGTCATGCTAGTGGTTTCAGCAGGGTGCTCTCTATTCTGTGAGATTCCCACCGTGTGTTTCTCTGTCCCTCTCTATTCCTGGGAGCTCAGGGCTGTAGAGCACTGCTCTGCCATCTGCCTCTCTGGACCATGTGAAATCTCTTCCTTCTTCCCTCGTCCACTCGCTTCCATTCTCTCACACTTTTATTCTATTGTGGTGAAGTGTCTAACAGTGTCTGCTACATCCTGCATTAGCAATGGCTTCTGTATCTCTTCATCTTAAGTGGACAGTAAATCTTTGAGATGTGCACTCTCATTACACCGCTAATAATTGGATAATGCAGCCAGGGCCACAGAACTGCTTTGCCAACAACACTTTTTTTTGGCTTGTTTGATTGATCAATGGGTGCAGCCCAGTAAAATTGCCTTTTTTGTCTGGCAAAGTGGATTGAAATCAGATTTAGGAACATTGTTGGCATCGAGCTATACTAACAGGTTGTTTCTGACACTAAAAGATCCCAAATCCCTTGACAAGCATAGTTTTGTGTCCAATATTGACAAATTTCCCATTGAAACAAGATGTTTGGGTGAGATATGTGAAGTAATTGTTATTTTTTTATGATAAAGGATAAAATAATTAATGATTATAGGTATTATATCTGCTCCTTGAATAATTCTAGATACTTTTTATATCTGAATTGTTTCGATTTTTAGAATGCACATTACATTATTTTGCATCAACCATTTAATATTTACAACAGTACATACGTTTTTTTTTACATAGACTGTAAAACAGATGGCCGACGCCCTTCACTATCTTTCATTGGAGAAAAGTGAAGACGCCATTGTCCGAATATGGGGCTGACATCTTGCGCTGATTTGGGAGAGAGCAGGAAGTAGAGTCGCGATATCAAACCACCTCACTCCCGCAGTGTCTGTTAGTACTAGTGATGTACCGAAATGACAATTCTGGGCCGAAACCGAACATTTTGGATGCACTTGGCCGAAAGCCGAAAATGGCTTCTTTTAAAAACGTGCTAATTTATATATATATAATACATACATATATATACATACATACATATACATATACATATAATATATATATATATATACATATACAGTGAGGAAAATAAGTATTTGAACACCCTGCTATTTTGCAAGTTCTCCCACTTAGAAATCATGGAGGGGTCTGAAATTGTCATTGTAGGTGCATGTCCACTGTGAGAGACATAATCTAAAAAAAAATTCCTGACATTTTCTTGTCCAGAAATCACAATGTATGATTTTTTAACTATTTATTTGTATGATACAGCTGCAAATAAGTATTTGAATACATGAGAAAATCAATGTTAATATTTGGTACAGTAGCCTTTGTTTGCAATTACAGAGGTCAAACGTTTCCTGTAGTTTTTCACCAGGTTTGCACACACTGCAGGAGGGATTTTGGCCCACTCCTCCACACAGATCTTCTCTAGATCAGTCAGGTTTCTGGCCTGTCGCTGAGAAGCACGGAGTTTGAGCTCCCTCCAAAGATTCTCTATTGGGGTTAGGTCTGGAGACAGGCTAGACTACGCCAGAACCTTGATATGCTTCTTACAGAGCCACTCCTTGGTTATCCTGGCTGTGTGCTTCGGGTCATTGTCATGTTGGAAGACCCAGCCTCGACCCATCTTCAATGCTCTAACTGAGGGAAGGAGGTTGTTCCCCAAAATCTCGCAATACATGGCCCCGGTCATCCTCTCCTTAACACAGTGCAGTCGCCCTGTCCCATGTGCAGAAAAACACCCCCAAAGCATGATGCTACCACCCCCATGCTTCACAGTAGGGATGGTGTTTTTGGGATGGTACTCATCATTCTTCTTCCTCCAAACACGTTTAGTGGAATTATGACCAAAAAGTTCTATTTTGGTCTCATCTGACCACATGACTTTCTCCCATGACTCCTCTGGATCATCCAAATGGTCATTGGCAAACTTAAGACGGACCTTGACATGTGCTGGTTTAAGCAGGGGAACCTTCCGTGCCATGCATGATTTCAAACCATGACGTCTTAGTGTATTACCAACAGTAACCTTGGAAACGGTAGTCCCAGCTCTTTTCAGGTCATTGACCGTGTAGTTCTGGGCTGATTTCTCACCTTTCTTAGGATCATTGAGACCCCACGAGGTGAGATCTTGCATGGGGCCCCAGTCTGAGGGAGATTGACAGTCATGTTTAGCTTCTTCTATTTTCTAATGATTGCTCCAACAGTGGACCTTTTTTCACCAAGCTGCTTGGCAATTTCCCCGTAGCCCTTTCCAGCCGTGTGAATGTGTACAATTTTGTCTCTAGTGTCTTTGGACAGCCTTTTGGTCTTGGCCATGTTAGTAGTTGGATTCTTACTGATTGTATGGGGTGGACAGGTGTCTTTATGCAGCTAACGACCTCAAACAGGTGCATCTAATTTAGGATAATAAATGTAGTTGAGGTGGACATTTTAAAGGCAGACTAACAGGTCTTTGAGGGTCAGAATTCTAGCTGATAGACAGGTGTTCAAATACTTATTTGCAGCTGTATCATACAAATAAATAGTTAAAAAATCATATATTGTGTTTTCTGGATTGCTTTTTTTAGATTATGTCTCTCACAGTGGACATGCACCTACGATGACAATTTCAGACCCCTCCATGATTTCCAAGTGGGAGAACTTGCAAAATAGATATATATATATAAAGTGAGGAAAATAAGTATTTGAACACCTGAGAAAATCAATGTTAATATTTGGTACAGTAGCCTTTGTTTGCAATTACAGAGGTCAAACGTTTCCTGTAGTTTTTCACCAGGTTTGCACACACTGCAGGAGGGATTTTGGCCCACTCCTCCACACAGATCTTCTCTAGATCAGTCAGGTTTCTGGCCTGTCGCTGAGAAACACAGAGTTTGAGCTCCCTCCAAAGATTCTCTATTGGGTTTAGGTCTGGAGACTGGCTAGGCCACGCCAGAACCTTGATATGCTTTTTACAGAGCCACTCCTTGGTTATCCTGGCTGTGTGCTTCGGGTCATTGTCATGTTGGAAGACCCAGCCTCGACCCATCTTCAATGCTCTAACTGAGGGAAGGAGGTTGTTCCCCAAAATCTCGCAATACATGGCCCCGGCCATCCTCTCCTTAATACAGTACAGTCGCCCTGTCCCATGTGCAGAAAAACACCCCCAAAGCATGATGCTACCACCCCCATGCTTCACAGTAGGGATGGTGTTCTTTGGAGGAAGAAGAATTATGAGTACCATCCCAACACATTTAGTGGAATTATGACCAAAAAAGTTATATTTTGGTCTCATCTGACCACATGACTTTCTCCCATGACTCCTCTGGATCATCCAAATGGTCATTGGCAAACTTAAGTCGGGCCTTGACATATGCTGGTTTAAGCAGGGGAACCTTCCGTGCCATGCATGATTTCAAACCATGACGTCTTAGTGTATTACCAACAGTAACCTTGGAAACGGTAGTCCCAGCTCTTTTCAGGTCATTGACCAGCTCCTCCCATGTAGTTCTGGGCTGATTTCTCACCTTTCTTAGGATCATTATGCTTGATTTTAATGGATCTGAAATGAAAAAATAGAAACCAATAGAATAATAAAATTTGTATTAAGTAACATAACAAAACTAAAATATTTGTAACAATAAATATAAATAATAATACCAAATAGGCCTAATATTATTCTTCAAGTTTTGTTCCATCAAATAAAATAGTTTTTTAACAGTTGTGCAAAAAAAGATCCACAATTATCTGAATAACTGCACACAAAATCACAGAATAGTTCTCATTAAGAACATGAGATGCTGCACTGAATAGTGTCTTATGCCTAGTTCAGATTGCCCGATTTTAGCCCCGATTTTTGACTCGCTGACAGTTTTTGCGAAATCGCAGACAAATGCCTGAAATCATAGGCAAATCGGTGCTTGTGCACGCGAGTGACAATCACGCAGTGTGAATGATCAAAGACGTGATCAGAGAGACTCGCCGATGAGTCGCTGACGCCCGTGAGATATTTGGCATGCTAAATATCTGGACCTGTCAACGATTCAAACTCCTGCTGTGCGAACTGTTTTCTGACTGAAAAATACATTGGCGATGACCGACAGCCAATGAGAGAGCAAGATACAGGGCAGCGGGAGGTTCAGGGAAGAGTTATAGTCCAGAATATCAGTATTTTAATAGATATATTTACAATTATATCAAACAGAAACAAAGCACAAACACTTTTTTGGCAGGGTTGCCTGCTAAAATTTGCATTCCTGGGTGCTGGGTCTAAATATCACATAATTGGGGTCCCTTCAACCCGTGGACATGGAAAAACATCCCCAAGCAGGCAACACTGCTTGGGGCAGATAAATACCTGCGCGCAATCCTCGCAAGCAATGGAAAGCGGCCTTCGTTCGCGCGCGAGTAGATTGTCGCTTCTGGCAATGGGTAGTTCAGCTGGATACGTCTCTATTTGCTCTCATACCCCTGACATGCTTAATCTTTGATAGGCAGACGCGTAGCTTGATAACAGCTCGACCGTGAGTTAAACCGCGCTTGCGCACGGATGGGAGGGGCGGGTGACATTCATTTTCGGTTTACGTTTTCGTCTGTTTTTTGTTTTTTTTTCGGCCCAAAACCGATAATGCCATTTGCGGCCGAACATTTTCGGCGGCCGAAATTTCGGTGCACCCCTAGTTAGCACCCCTGTATTTGAAGTTTAGTTTATCTCACGTCCCATTAGGATACATGGAGAGGGCGGGGTTTATGAGCTACACTCGTACAAACAACCTGGGGGCGATCGAGACACTTTGGCTTCACTTTCTAGGACGTGGTCCGAACAAAAATGGTAGACAGGTTGAATGAAAATCCACTCTCTGACAGTAGGTGGCGCTTATGAAACAGCAGAATTAGAGTGGTTTCCCCATCGCTGTACACAAAGCAGCTCTGTGCTTTTAAACACTACTTAATTAAAGATGACCTATTATGCTTTTTACATTTTCAACTTTCTTTAGTGTGTAATGTTGCTGTTTGAGCGTGAAAAAGGTCTGTAAAGTTAGCACAAAGTCACTCCAGAGGAAGCTATTCTCTATATCAGTAAGCTCCTTGAAACGCCTCAATTGTAGTCTTGAGTTTTCTTCCGGGAACAAACACGCCACAATATTACTCGTTTGAATAATTCCCACCCAAGGAATGCGTAAAAAAGGTGATAAGGCCTAGTTGAGTTGTGTTAGTTGTGTGTTGAAACCTGCGGTTATGGTAAGGGGTGTGACATTTCCGAAACGCTCTTGTAAGGCCCGTGAAACTGGTCCAATCTGCCGGTTCGCCAATTCACAGGGAAGGTCTCACGTGTTCTGTCCTCACTCATGGGAAGAATTGGTTGGTTAAATTTGTAATATTATTCATATATTTACTCGTTTATATCATCTGACTTCATAAATGAAAGGTTTTAATAATATCTGTGCCTCACTAGAAGTGAGCGAATGTTTGTTAACCATTAAGTGAACAAAGTCCAAAATCAGTTAGAATAATCAAATGTAACAATTTATTATGTCAGGTAAATGTATCATGCCAATTTCATAATCAATTCAAAGATAATAGATACAAAACATCAAATACTCAGGAATAGAGAGAAGATGCAAACCCAACTTTAAGAAATACATGAGGCTGAGAGATTTTTCTCTCAGCCTCACGGGCCGATCTGAAGTACAGGAAAGGCCCCGAACTCTCTGCTCCATCTCATTAAATAGTCAGAAACATGTGCTAACAAAAGAAATTTGCATGCAGTGGTCGCACCTTCATGGGGGTGGGTAACCATTTGCTGAAGAAAACCACCTTCCTTTCTAAGTCAGTTATCCATAAATTCTTAAAACCTTATTACCTTTTGTTTTATCTATCTGGATATGAGATACCTGTACCACTCACTTTGAGACCTTTCAAATGACACCAAAAACATAACAGTCAATGATAAGCATTCACATTAAACCATATTCTTGTGTGAGTTCTTAGTAGTTTGTGGAAGTGAGGTCGTGTGGGGACCCTTTGTCTCAGACCAGGCCTCAACCAGTATTTTCAGTCTTACACTCTCAAAGTACAAAATTGTAAAACTTTTAGATATCTACTAAAAGTGTATTTTGTCAACGTCCAGGAGTACAATAGCATATAACAAAACATGAACTAAAATCTAATTTTGATTTCATGCTAAGCCCATTATTCTTGTCTAGCCAGTCCTACATTAAAACGGAGCATCCCTGACATGTTGCTTTTCATCTAAACGTTCTCTGCTTTTGTCTTTTCTCCCTTACCCCAATTTTCCGTCCCTTTTTCTGACGGCTTTTGCTTTTGTTTGCTTTTATGTCATTCTCTCCGTTTTTTTCACATTACACACTCCTTCTGGTCATGCTAAACAATCTGCTCCTTTATATGTCCCTCCTGTCTCTTTCTTTCCTTGCTTGGCTGGCTGTGACTGTAGAAGAAGGAGGCGGATGTCGAGGACTCAGGTACAGCTGTTTCGCTTGTCATGCATGCATCTGTGTGCATCTGTTTATGTGGGAAAATTTATTTCTGTACTCTCTGCACTTTTTGTCTCTTGGCACATTGTTTACTATACTTCATATGTATATTTGTTTTATTTCTTTCATGATTGATTCCTATACAACTCAGTTTCCATTCAGATGTGCATAATTATTATCCTCAATTTCCCTCCATTCTCTTTCTAACAGAGCTCTGGGCAACAGATCCCCCTGGTGGTGGAGAGCTGCATTCGCTTCATCAACCTGCACGGTAAAACTGTTAATTGCAAGACAATCCCTTATTATAGTTTCACTCAGTCATTTCTCCTCATTAAATAGGTTTTACACATAACAAAAACAAAAATATGCTTGAAATGATTTAAAATCACATATAATGAATGACTATAGTCATATATCAGTAGCCTAATACAAGTGCACCTTTAATGTAGGTACTATTAATGTAAAGGAGAGTGAGTATTTTTGTATGTGTAAATATAAATGTGATGTTTAACAGGTCTGCATCATGAAGGCATTTTTAGAGTTCCTGGATCACAGACTGAAGTCAATCATATCAGGGATGCCTTTGAAAGAGGTACGATCATGTTTAAATGCATTAAAATAAGAATATAACATGAAATAATGCACCTTTGGCTGGTAATTATTGCAAAATAAAAATGACCGTGTTTATATTGCAATAATGACTGGCTGAATGCACACTACCATTCAAAAGTTTGTCGGTTAGTAAGGATGCATTAAATTAATTAAAATTGACCGTAAAGACATGTATAATGTGACAAAATATTTCTATTTACAATAAACACTATTGTTTTGATCTTTTTTTATTAATTAAAGAATCCTGTAAAATGTATCATGGTTTCCACAAAAATATTAAGCAGCACAACATTGATTATAATTAGAAGAAATGTTTCTTGAGCAGCAAATCAGCATATTAGAAGGATTCCTGAAGGATCATGTGACGCTTAAAGGTGCAGTGTGTAATATTTATGAGGATCTTGCAATTCACAACTTTACTGCTAGATGCCTCTACAATTTACACACTGGTCCTTTAAGTAATGATGCTGAAAATTCAGCTTTGACGTCACAGGAATAAATTACATTTTGAAATGAAATTATTTTAAACTGTACACTCACCTAAAGGATTATTAGGAACACCTGTTCAATTTCTCATTAATGCAATTATCTAATCAACCAATCACATGGCAGTTGCTTCAATGCATTTAGGGGTGTGGTCCTAGTCAAGACAAGCTCCTGAACTCCAAACTGAATGTCAGAATGGGAAAGAAAGGTGATTTAAGCAATTTTGAGTGTGGTATGGTTGTTGGTGCTAGACGGGCCGGTCTGAGTATTTCACAATCTGCTCAGTTACTGGGATTTTCACGCACAACCATTTCTAGGGTTTACAAAGAATGGTGTGAAAAGGGAAAAACATCCAGTATGCGGCAGTCCTGTGGGCGAAAATGCCTTGTTGATGCTAGAGGTCAGAGGAGAATGGGCCGACTGATTCAAGCTGATAGAAGAGCAACTTTGACTGAAATAACCACTTGTTACAACCGAGGTATGCAGCAAAGCATTTGTGAAGCCACAATACGCACAACATTGAGCTTCGTGCCCTAGATGTGCATCCCACAAATCTCCATCAACTGCAAGATGCTATCCTATCAAAACGGGTCAACATTTCTAAAGAATGCTTTCAGCACCTTGTTGAATCAATGCCACGTAGAATTAAGGCAGTTCTGAAGGCGAAAGGGGGTCAAACACAGTATTAGTATGGTATTCCTAATAATGCTTTAGGTGAGTGTATACTGTAATAATATTCCACAATATTTGGTGAGCATAAGAGACCAAACTTTTGAACTTTTGGTAGTGTATTATTATTATTATTTTTTTATTTCTATACAAATATGATTTTTTGCTCAGTCTCTTGTCTTTTTTCTCTTCTCGCTTACTGTTCTTCTCTCTTTTATTTGGTTAAGCAGGAGAGGACCCGCTCACAGACAGCGAGAGTGACATTGATTCAGTGGCTGGGGTTCTGAAGCTGTATTTCAGAGGTCTAGAGAAACCTCTGTTCCCTGAGGAGAGCTTTAGCCGGCTCATGGAGTGTGTCCGTAAGATGCCTTTCATGTTTGCATGTTACCCAAAAAGTATTTGGACATTTACTTTGCATTAGATAACAACATATCCAACCTAGTGGCGTCTGCAAGCAAATGATGTTAGAGTATTTCTCAGAACTTTACTTTTCTGTGCTATTTTGCAATGACTTTTAACCAAGTGGTCACAAGGTAGCACCATTCAAAAGTTCAAAAGGGTCAGTAAAGACATTTATAATGTTTAAAAAAAGTTAAGCAGCACAACTGTTTTAAACATTGATAATAATAAGAAATGTTTCTTGAAGAAATGTTTCTCACATCAGCATAGAATGAATTCTGAAGGATCATGTGACACTGAAGACTGGAGTAAGGATGCTTTATATTGAAATATATTGAAATAGAAAACTGTTATTTTAAACTGTATTAATATTTCACAGTATTGCTGTTTTTACTGTATTTTTGATCAAATAATTGCAGATGAGCAGAAGAGACTTCTTTCAATATAATTAACAAAAAGCTTGCTGGCTCCAACCTTTTGAATGCTAGTGTATATTGCTTTAAACTTACTGGTTTTGAAAGTCTTTATTGAGTTGACTATTAACTCTGTCTCTTTCAGAGATGGAAAACATGACAGAAAAAGTAGTGCAGATAAAGATGATAGTCTCGACCTTCCCTAGACCCGTCGTTATAGTGATGCGTTATCTCTTCGCCTTCCTTCATCAGTGAGTCCTGCTCTCTTTTTCTTAAAGGCCCTCGTAATCATTCCAACCCTGATTATGGTGTGCAGTGATACAGTCTGTAACCTGTTTTGTTTGTGTCTGTTCAGTGTCTCTCAGTACAGTGATGAGAACATGATGCAGCCGTATAACCTGGCCGTGTGCTTCGGCCCCAGTCTGCTCAGAGGGGTGGAGATGGGTAGTGATGAAGTGACCCTGGCACCTCAGATAAATGACCTTGTCAAGACCATGATCCTTCATTACGAGAACATTTTCCTGGGGCCATCCGAACTCCCGGGCCCTGTCTATGAGAAATGCATGACTCTGGAACAGGAGTACTGGTGAGTCCTAAGGCCCCGATATACTTACGCCGTATCTTCATTTAAGGGTAAAAAGAAGTTTGAAACACCTGAGCAGCGGTATACTGTTAGCGAACATCCAGACACTGCCCACACTGCTCCGAGCAGTGTTTGGAACAGGGGTGAGGAACGTTGATCCTGGTCCACTCTCTTGCTGGTCAAGGTCTTCAGGATTACTAAAGTTACAGGCAGGTGAGTGTTTTTTTCAGGGTTGGAGCTAAACTCTGCAAGAGAGTGGCCCTCTAGGATCAACGTTCCCCGCCCCTGGTTTAAATCAATATGTAAATATAGGCTGCATGCTTTCCTCGCAATAACAAAATAAACACAACAAAAATGACACCAGTGAGGAAAGCATCTGATCAGAGTGATATAGATATGTTTGCACCAACTCTGCAATTCGGCACTCCATTAAAGTCATTTCACATTTAATTATATAGCACTTTATACAATATATTGCTTTAAAGGGGACATATTATGCCCCTTTTTACAAGATGTTAAATAAGGCTGTGATGTCCCCAGAGTGTGTATGTGAAGTTTTAGCTCAAAATATCCTACATATCATGTTTTATAGCCTGTTTAAAATTGCCACTTTTTTGGGGTAAGCAAAAACACACCGTTTTTGTGTATGTCCCTTTAAATGAAAATGAGCTGGTGCTCCCTGTCTGTTCTTTCAAGAAGAGGGCGGTGCTTCAATCGCTCATGCAACAACAATAACAGAACTTGTCAGAAACTAACGGAGTCGAACAATAGTGCCTACAGAGCCAGAGAATATACAGTATGCGGCATGGAGACAGAACAGTTTAGTTTAATTCCGCATACACAGCGAATTACACAAAAACACGCCTTTCAACTAACAGTAAACAAATATATACTGACCGTATGCCTTTTCAGGGGGTGCTTAATAAACTGGTCAACTTCATATCCGTAAAACAACTCAGATGAACTATTATAAAGTGTGCTTTCATTACTGCCGTGACCAGTATCACTCTGAAGACTATAAACTCAGCTGGATCACGAATAGTTGGTACTGATCCATCTTTGAGCTTCAGCTTTTTTAGCAAAACCTGCCTTGAGTTGTCCCTCGTTCAGGCAATGCATCTGAATTGATTACAAGACATTGTTGTCGCTACAGCTCCTCGAGCGCGGAGAAAATGGCAGACAGTGTAGAGTGTACAACTGGCTGAGGCCGGAAACTATGCTAATATGGAACAGTCTGTCAGCACTAGGGCTGGGCGATATGGCCCAAAAAAATGATCACGATATAAGTGACATTATATCAGTCTATCGATAATTATCACAATAAATGTCAAATCTTTATTTCTTTAAAGTTTAAAGAGATATTTTTGCTCCTGAGTGAAATGCGTAGAAAACAGACAGTTAATTGTGGTTTTAAATTACCCTTTATTGTCAAAACATGACAAACACTTCCCAAGCAGGTAAACAATTTATCAAAACTGAGTTAGATTTATTTTTAATAGATAATTAATATTAATAGAGTAGAATATTAGAATATAAATAGAATATATTAAATAAATATCTATAGTAAAATCTAGAACTGTAATGATAACATTTGGCTCTGCTGACTGCAAATGCAAAGTTAAAGTGCTTTAAAGATAATGTTTGTCAATAAACAAAAAAATCTTTCTGGTCAGCATGCCAAACCTTTTAAATAAATTACATTGACAATATAAATAAAAGAAAAGGCTTTTTTTTTAACTCTACACTCTATATATCATTAATATAATTACATATACTTAAAGGGATAGTTCACCCAAACATGAAAATTCTGTCATCATTTCCTCGCCCTCAAGTTGTTCCAAACCTGTATGAGTTTCTTTGTTCTGCTGAACACAAAAGAAGATAGAGTGAAGAATGTTCGTAACCAAGCAGAAAGAGCAACCATTGACTACCATAGTAGGAAAAAAAATACTATGGTAGTCAATGGTTGCTCTTTCTGCTTTGTTACAAACATTCTTCACTCTATCTTCTTTTGTGTTCAGCAGAACAAAGAAACTCATACAGGTTTGGAACAACTTGAGGGTGAGTAAAGGATGACAGAATTTTCATGTTTGGGTGAACTATCCCTTTAATTAAAATAATTGTGTAAGTAGTAAAACAATAAACACGCAAACGGGCAAAAAATGCATTTATGTTTTACATTTAGAAACATTTTGAGTCCCCCCTCTCTTGCCTTACAGTGGATTGGTCCACCGCACACTGACACACACACACACACACACACACACACACACACACACACACACACACACACACACACACACACACACACACACCTGCGGTAGGCTGGGAGAGAGCACAAAGATCTGTAGTTGATGAACTCCAGTAAGGGTTGTCAAGTCTATTTTATTCACTTTAAACATCGGATTAAATTATTTTATTTCTCTTTTAATACAGGCGATGCTGAGTTATTAATAAATCACCAACGACAAAAAATGATGATAGTGATGTATTTTTCCATAAGTCCGCTGTTTAGTGATTATAGTTTGGTAACGTTAGCTTGCTGTAAGTCATCCACTACAACTAACAAGGTGATAAGCCTATGCGTGAACTGATATTAGGCTAATGTAGATTTAGCGCTGTGTTGGGCTCAATGCTATATGGAAGAACTTCGAAGAAGCAAGATAACTGAATAATTATATTACAGTGTGGTGAGCCTATTATAAGCAGTGCACGTCGTTCTATTTTATGTCCGATTGCAAATAGCCAAAATTTCTCCAAACCACTGAAGTTGAGTGACCTTTCTTGTCAATTATATTTGTGTCCTCCGAGCTGGTCGTGAGCGCTTAATTTTCTTCACTATCACTCATTTTTCTCGCTCTACTCCACTCCACGGCCACTGTGACTGTCAACAACACCGCGTGCAGCACCCAGAAGCCTGGTTTGTAAAACGCATGCACAGCATTACGCATAGCGCGTAAGCATCGAGCATTTATCAAACTGTTGTTATCCTTTTATCGAGGAAAATTATTTTGCGATAATTATCGTTTTATCGCCCAGCCCTAGTCAGCACCGTGGGTGGAAACAGCAGATTAAGGGGTGGTAATATTATAATAGATCCCCTTCCTACTCAGAAGGGGAGAGAAATCTGAGTGGCTCGATTTTCACATGCTTGTAGAAAAAGGCTTACCAAGTTACTAGTTTTTCCTTTTTCACATTTTCTGGGTTGGTAAATGCACCGGGGACTAGATTAAAGCACTTAAACACAGAAAAAGTCAGATTACCATGATATTTACAACATTAAACATGGAAAAAAGTGCTGTTTTCAATTAGAATAACTTGCATTTCAAAAAGCATAAAAGTCTGATCCTGACCTTGAACCGTAAAAAGAGCAACACCCACCTAGTACAGAATTGCCACAGACCAATGGTAGTTCGAAGGTGTTAACCAGACAGAGCGAACTTCTCCGGAAAGTTCGCTTTGGTGAATGGTTTCAAACTCCAAATGATATTTGTTGTGGCCTGATTTTGTTTTAAATGACATCACACAAGTATATCGGGCCTTTTAGAGGGATAGTTCGTTCAAAAATAACAATTCTGTCATTTCCTCACTCTCACGTCTTTTGTGTAGGTGTCACACAAACAAATCTTAATTTTTAGAGAGTAGTTAGCAGTTCTTGCTAGGATTTTTCTAGTGTTTTTTGCTTTTAAGTAACGCCAACCTCTTTTTCCAGTGAACCCATCACAGAGGAGGGCGAGGGAGAAATTGAACATCTTCCCAGTGAAGATGGTAAGAAAATACAACATAAATCATGACAATTTGTTTTTAAACCATTTTGAAGTAATTGCCTATCTAATCCGTGTGTGTTCTATGTTGGGTTTTTGTGTGCTGTTGTGCATTGTGGACATTCCATGTTGGATTTCGGCATATGTGGCATTTTTGTTGCCATGCTTCGTGTTGTGTGTATGCATTGTATGAGCAGAGAGCGAGGCTGTGGCCATGTTTGATTATGTTGCACGCTCTGCAGCCGAGCTGTCATTCAAGCAGGGTGACCACCTCCTACTACACAGCAAGGTCTCTCCTGATTGGTGGAGAGGGGAACTAGGAGGAGTGAGAGGCCTGATCCCCCATAAGTACATCAGTATGGTAGAGGGGTGAGACCATATTCACCATAAACTTTCAAACACTGCATTGATATTACTATTACAGTAGCTCCGTTTCAAAACCTAATCAAAGTTTCAAAGCCTTGTTGCTTACTAGTTACACAGACAGCATCCTGACCCAGTAAGGGATTGATTTATAACATAATATGTTTTATAGACAGCAACTTTGTGCTCCACAATAGCGTCTCTTGCCTTGACTCTATTGTTTTTAGTAGAGTTTACATGTTGCTAAGCTGACTCCACAGCTTCCCTAATACACTACCATTCAAACTTTTGGGGTAAGTCATTTTAGCTTTTTAGAAATTAATAACTTTTTTTCAGCAAGGATTGATTAAATTGATCAAAAGTGGCAGTAAAGACATAATGTTTTTGTTTGAAATAAATTCAGTTATTTTGAACTTTCTAATTATAAAAAATCCTGAAAAAAAGAAATGTATAACATTTTCCACAAAAATATGAAGCAACACAACTGACTGTTTTCAACATTGATGATGATAAGAAATGTTTCTTGAGCAGCAAATAATCATATTAGAATGATTTCTGAAGGATCATGTGGCACTGAAGACTGGAGTAATGATGATGGAAATTCAGCTTTGCCATCGCAAGAATAAACTGCATTTTAAAATAGATTACATTAAATGAGGTATTTATTGTAATAATATTTTACGATTTTACTGTTTTAATGTATTTATGAGTAAATGTGGTATTGGTGAGCGTAAAACACTTACCAGCTCCAAAATGTTGAATGGTAGTGTAAACATAAAGATACATAGCACACACAAACATAGGGTAAAATATTACACTGAACAATGTTTGTCAATATTTCCAATGTTGAATGCTTTTGAAACCGAGCTAATGAGTATAATTTGCTAACCAAAACAGTTGATTATTACCATGTTTCAAACGACATGGTAGATGTCATATTTCATTAGTCACAAACAAAAACAAGACTGTGCGGGACAAAAGATCAGTCCATTCAATGTCATACTGAAAATAAGGCCCAAGGTTGATCGACATCCAGGTACATAGACATAATAGGCCTCATTCATGAAATGCAAGAACACACTTTTACAACCATCTTGCATAAATTGTCGCAATTGTTCACTGCAACCATTGTAAGAATGCATTTAGGAATAATTTACTCTTATTATTTTATGAATGAGATGGCTGTAAATCCATCCCTCACAGCCTTTTTTTTATTTGCATAATATATGGGGTCTAAACTGATTCAACTCTATGGAAACCATTGCAGAGACATAAAGAAAACCGATAATAAACAAACATATTGCTCTTTTGTTCTTAAGCAATATCTTGGCCGTAACCTTACCATCCGCTTTGGTAACCTCATCTTGTTGTCTTCTCATCCTCAGGGCAGAGCGTAAGGAACGAGGGAAGAAGGAGGACAGCAGAGGGGGAAGCACCGGAAACCTAGCAGAAGAACAGCAGCAGTCTGAACAGAGCACCCGGTACATTCTCTCAGACCACTGGTAATAATGCACCATGGATGCTCTACACAGGCCCACTGAGATCTTATCTGTACTGTGTTTGCTGTCATTCCCCAGGATGAGAGTGAACAGTGACAGCGCTTCTTTGCCCTGCCGGCAGAGGACCGGCAGCGGAGGCAGCGGTGGGAATGTGAGCCCCATACGGAAGCTCACCCTACAGGTGCCCGAGGGACGACTCATCCTTCCTCCTCAGTCAACTGCAGTTGGACGCCAATTCTCAGGGTAGGAGAACAGAATGTGTTGTTTTGATGGTACCAGCTGCTGAAAGTCATGTGTGAGAAGTGATCTGAATATATGACCACCATTAAACCCCAATGAGCTTATAGAATTATTTTAGAGACAACAAAAATTATGTTTTAAAGAAATGAATACTTTTATTCAGCAAGGATACATTAAATTAGTCAAAAGTGACAGTTAAACCATTTATAATGTTATTTCTATTTCAAATAAATGCTTCTATTTAGCAAAGAATCCAGAGAAAATATATCACGATTCCACAAAAATGAAAAAAACTGCACAACTAAAAAGAAACATTTCTTAAGCAGCAAATCAGCATGTTAGATTCTGAAGGATCATGTGACACTGGAAGACTGCTTTGCTATCTTATGGATATATTATAAAATATTAAAATAGAAAAGAGTTATTAAAATGTTCCACAATATTACTGTTTTTCCTATAATTTTTGATCAAATAATTGTAGCCTTGAGAGACCGATCCCAAACTTTTGAACTGTAGTGAATGTTACAAGTAATTGAATATTTTTATTCATCAGTAAAATTCATCATTCCCTTCTCTATGGCTTTCTTTCTCTTCAGTCACCAAGAGCGCAGACACACTTTGGACAGTCTGAGGCCAGTAGGAGGAGCAGCAGACAGACAGACAGTACATCTCGACAAGGTCTGATTCTCATACTGACATTTAATGGACATTTCTATAATGAATATACATTTTTATAGTTATGATGAGCTAAAATATTTGGTAACATTTTACCTAAAGCCTTTATGTATAATGCATTATGAAGGTATTCTTAATCTATGGTATAATGCATTATATCTTTTCATAAGTAATTATAACGTTAACATAAGTAATTAAAGTTCAAATGCATTATAATATTCACAGATTACTTGTTACATCTGAAATTGGTTGTTTATGTTTTAATGCATTACACTTTATAAAAGGTAGTTATAATGTATTATAACTGTGGTTAAAATTATTAATAAGACCATACAATGCTTTATAAGGTGCATTACAAGGCATAATTAATGCATCAAAAATACTTTTATAATGCATCAAACATAAAGTCTTTAAGTAAAGTGTTACCAAATATTTTATCAGGTAGAAAGTGCTGAGAAATTGTAAACATCCCCCATGAACTAATACAAAAAGTTTTTTGAAACTTCTAGAATTATAGAATTAAATTTTTGATTGTACATTATTTTAATATATTTCGGTGTTGCATTTGTCCCACCCCTCTTTCACTGTGATTGGATGGCTGGGTAAAACATGACAGTGATGAGTGCTGCGTTTTACCCAAAGTTGAACAGTCTTCAACTCTCTGCGGCCGGTAAAAAGCGCTCAGTGTGAATAGCCACTCAGCACCTCATCACGCTTCTGCCGCGTCGCTCCCATTGAAAACAATTGGAATTTTTTTTTTTTTTTTTAAAGTTTGCTTCAGGAAAAAAACGCTTTGTTGGACATACGGTCTTAAAATAAAAAAGGCTGAGAACCACCGATTTAAATGAACATATGGAATGAACATGGAAACCCAACTGAAAATCCTAATGTTTTAATGAACAATTCTCTCTTTCTCATAGGAGGTCAGTCGCCAGATGAACTCAGTGTTTAAGGAGCTGTTGTCTCGTCAACCTCCTCTGGAAGTCTCGGGTTCGAGCGCTCCTCCCTCCTCTCCCCCTGCATCTGTCGCTTCGGTTCCCTCTGCTGCTGCTCGACCTCCGGTGAAGAAGGGAGGCTTCGGCCTGCGCAGCAGAGGTCTCTTCAAACCCCAAGACCAACAGGACTGAGGGAGAACAAGGGATGATATATGAGTGAATCTGAGTATGAGCAATGTTGGGGGAACAGCAAACTCATCACAGATATGAATATATTTTTCCAGACATACAATATATGGTACTCTTTACGCCTTATTAACTGTATTCGAAAAGATTTCCGTTGACAGTAACTGATTATGGTTTTGTTTCGTGTGAGACCAAGTCATTGATTCTATTATTGGTTGTATTTGTGTTTTACTAGCTTTGCCAACAGTTAATCTGGTCCTCGGTCAAGAATTTCCTACTTCCCGTCTAATATTTCATCGCAGTGATGTCCAATGTGTCTGACGTTTTTGACTGTAGTATATGCTGTGTTCTTTTGGAGAAACATAACTATCTGCTGATGATGTATTCATGGAGTACCATGGAGTCCCTCAAAGCACATAGATCCTGATCGGCAAGTGAATTGTGGGAATGATGTCCATGACAGACAGAGTCCACGCTGTTATTTTAGATATAGACGTGTAACCCTGAATGTAGAAAGAGATTTATGAAGGCCAACCTTACACAACGAACCAAGAGTTCTGCTTCATTACTTTAGTTTTTCTTATTCAGTTGCTTTTTGATATTATGCATAGCTCAAGTAGTTCAAGGTACAACATGATGAATATTAAAATGCTCCAGTTTTTCATTTAGGTTTTTTTTTGTTTTTCTTGTATCATTTGCTATTTAATTTTTTTTTTTTTTACATTTAATTGCATTACAATGAATTATTCTTTAAAAAGCCTTCTGTCATAAAGGAAACAGCACATATGCATGCAATGTGCTGGGATGGTCTCGCGTGGGAACAGGTGGGACGGCCAAAATAAGCACAGCTCTGTAGCCTTTTTTATCCCACCGGCTCCATATGAAAACTGGAAAGACAACTGTGAAGATAAGTGCCACCAAACACTCAGAACAGCTCAGGAACTGGAACTGTCCAACAGAGAAGTGATTGGAGAAAAGATCAAACTGTGAAAAGGCACATGTAGGCACAGGAAGTACAGTGGCACTCACTTCCTTTTCGCTGCACATTAATGCCTCTGGTTACTGGTCTCCCTTGACTTCCACCTTCACCCATGCATTCCCCTTAGTAGTGTGTGTCTCTGGTAGATGATGTCATCATTGATATGTGGATTACAATATTATCAAAATAAATTATAGATTCTAAAATGCTGTCGGCTTGCTAAATATTTCATGCATAATTACTCTTAAAATGTTAAATAATATTATCTAAATACTACTATAGCATTTATTAATGTATTAGATTTCAATTTTAGTTTATGTAGCCTAGTATGTTTTTTTGCTTTTTGTCTTCTTTTTGTATTTCTAACTTTTTTTTTTTTTTTTCAATTTTATTTCTGTTTCTAATTTTCATTTACATTTACGTTTTTTATTTTTTTGTTGTTCATCTAATATTTATATTGTATTTTATTTCAGCTTTATTTATTGTCACTTAACTGTCCAAATATGTTTTTAGGGCCATTGTATGTTTCCTAACAAAAAACAACAACTTTATTTTAAGAGTAAAATACATATAGTTTACTGTTATTACTGTGGTAAGTAAATGTCACATATGTAATAAGGACACTGTAAAATAAAGTGTTACCAAAAGGTGTAATTTATCTAGACCTAGAATTAGATGGTATGAGAGGAAACTGGCTGTGTGCGAAGAGGGTTAGCCTGTCCGGTAACCTGATTAGTGGTGCCCTCTCCATTCCTCTCCCCAAAATAACTCTACGCCCAGCCTACTAATGCTTCACTGGGTGCACACACTTCCACAAACTAGACTATGGCAAATAACACAAGGCAGAGGGAGTGAGGTCACACTGCCATACTGTAAGACGCTCCATGCCTTCTGGTGCCCAATGACAGAATGATATCGGCATATATTCATAGATTTGGATGACAAGACAGTTTATGAGTATATGTCAGACTAATCAAATTAGTCGTAAACTACTGCTGAAGTTACTTTGTTGACCTACACAGGATTTTTTGGGACCAGGACTCAATATTGAATAGGGTAAGTGATAAATATTGCTAAAAAAATATTTTGCATTACATTCATGAGTATTCCATAACTGAATAATCTAATTTATCCACAGTTAAGTTACTATAAGATTTTCTGCACGTTGTTTTCTAATTGATTTATGAAATGTTAGATTTTAGATGTACTCCCATATTCCATACAGTAGCCTACTGATGGGTTCATGTAATCACTTCTCAGTCAGACAAGCATGTATTACAGTATGATGTGTAAATATAGTAAGCAAGAGTTGTGAGGGTGTCTTGTCTCAGTTGGGTTTGTATTTGTCACATGTTGCCTGTAGTGGTTCTCAAACAGGGGGCCGGGACCCATAGCGGGCCTCAGCACACTTCCAAGGGGACTGCAAGATGGCTCGAAATTTTTTAAAATAAATTAAGATGTAAGCTGAAAGAATATTTCTTATTTAAATTATTTTCTTTAACAATGCATTTTTTGAATTAAATAATTCACGCCATATCGTATTTTTCGGGATTTACAACTTGTAAAAAAGCCTTCATGTCCTCGTAGAGCTCACACTTGTACCACCTGACCACCGTCTACAGATCCAGATCTACAGATTTAGGCGTTAATAGTGTTGCCATAGGAACGGAAAGTGTCTTCAAATTAAGTTAATTACGACTTGGCAATCTGCTATCGGAAATTTCCTACTTCCCACTTCTGAAGTCGTGATTACGATCTTATCTTCAAATTTCAAAGTTCATGTCCAATTTTTATCGTATTTACGATAATTCCTGTAGCACGTGAAGGCAGCATTAGCCTATATTATGAGGGAATTTTAAAAGTGTGATTTCCACCTGAAAAATAATTGGAATTAATAAAATAATTTTTATTTATACATGGAGGCCTATTCAAACAAATGAAGGCCCTATAATAATATACGGGTCAAGCTCTATCATATTTATTCTATCATAATTACAAACTATAAGTAAATTAATTAAGTAAATTCATTAGTAATAAAAAGGTGCAGCGATTGTTAGATTTATTTTATTTTAATTATTTTAATATATTTTATTATTTTAATCTAACAATCGCTGCACCTTTTTATAATGAATTTACTGTCATACAGCAGATATCTTAGTGGGCCTTCAAATATTGCCTTTGGCAATGAGATGCCTTGCATTTAAACAACTTTGAGAACCATTGCTGTAGTTTGTGTAGTTTATAAACTAAAATATTTAATTTAACATATTTAACGGATATGCCAAAAAAAAAAAAAAAAAAAAACCCCGAACCTATTCATAAATAGTCTCGGTAGGCTACTGTGCTGTTTGGTTCTGCACTGATTTAAGGATGCTCATGATAAATTGCCCATAAACACAAAGTGTGATCTGCTTTGCAGTCAATATGTTGCGAGACGAGTATTTGGTGGAATGTAATATTGATGATGATGACGAAGATGAAGAAGAAGATGATGATGATGATGTGAAGAAGATCCACCCGTCTCCTCCACCACAGTTCTCCTCCACCCCTTCCCTCGCTCAGGTTGAGACAAGGGATCCCTGTAACGTCAACAAACACCTGAAGGTGAGCATTCGGGATGTTTTACATGAAAAAGGCATAACCAGAAATACAATTCACGTAACTTTCTGTTCATTCTGACACCAGGTGGAGTTTAACGATGTTTTGGCAGAGCCCGCGTCCACACACAGCTACGACCGCGTGTGGGTGTACAGCGGGATCGCCTTCGAGTCCACGCGGCTGTGGGGTTACCGCTGCCTGACAGCGCTGTGTGCGGTTCCCCTCTCTTGCCTCTGTGGCTGCCTCTTTGCCCTGCTGGCCTGTATGCACATCTGGTAGGCTCATTTGTGAATTATTTATGAAAGCTGTTCCGTAAAGTAAAGTTTTTAATCAAAAATACTGTCACTGCTTCTATTTCCTTCTTCTTGTCATAGGTGTGTGATGCCCTGTATACAGGTGTGTCATACCTGCCTGCCCTGTGTGAGGTCACTGTGGATAAGTGTGGTTAATATCTTCATCGCTCCATTCTGCACATCTGTGGCTCGCTGTTGCAGTGGCATATATGTGATTTTCTCCAAAGAGTGATGAATGGGTTTTTTATGCTCTTTCGAATTTACAAAACCGAGCTGTGTTCAAACCATTCAAAGAAGAGGATTACACTATTATAGCCTATAGATTTTTATTTAATAGTATATTCATAATCATTTTAAATGATCTTAATGTAACAAAAAATGTGCATGTCAGAAGATATTTTGTTTCTTTCTAAGCATACTACAAAAAAGAGCCTTACACAAAATATCAATAGCCTCCTTTTTCATATGATCTGTTTATGTTTTGTTCTGTTTGATATAATGAGCGAGTATAATGTATTATCTATGAAGCCAGATGTCTGTTTTGATGGTTATCATGTCATTGTATTTGAATAAAAAAAAACTTACATTTGTACATTCAAGTTCTCTTATTTATCAAGTTTTGTCAACAACATTTTAAATGTAATATGTAAGCTGATCCTTGGCCAATATAGATACCTTAGGCCTACCTCTCATAATTGTGCTCCCTGTCAATCATGACGCCTAAATAAAATAGCATTCCAGTCATTAAAGACGACAAAGCACTAAAAAGCAACACATATTTTTTCTTTCTTTAACTTTTATTTGTGAGGTCAAACTAAAAATGTTTGCAATGTGATGGTATTCATAAAAGAACAAAGAACATTACAACTGCATATTTAGCATTACGTCTTAATTACAACAAGAACAGTAGGCTAAATATGGGCCGACTTTTCACACCCATTGCAACAAATCTATTCTTATACAATTTGTTGCAGTAGGCTACTACAGGTGAAAGTGCTGTACTGCATTGTGTTAGGAATGGAGCATTTTTGTAGCCCAAAACAGAGAAGAAAATACATTTGTGGTCATTAATAATAATAATAATAATAATAATAATAATAATAATAAAATATGTGATGGAAAATGTTTTTCGGTAGTCTATTGTGTCAAAACAAACAATAATAAAAAAAGAATAATCTGTTCTGGATATCAGTTATCAGACAGGTATAAGGAATCTGTATCAGAATTGGTTGTAAACAAACAATATTAGACCCATAATCTCGGTTAATTCTTTACCAAAACATGTCAAAAATGACTTGAAGACATAAAAAAGGTTTAAAAACTAATTTTGTAGAGGTAATAACAAAACAACTCCGATTAAGAAGTTTCCCGTGACTTTTTACTGTAATTTCTTCCCATAATTCCACTACCCGGAAACAGTGTACAGTGTGATGAAGCGCGGAAGTATCGCGGGGGAATTCCTCGACAGTCTGCACCTGTCTGAGCTTTTATGGACGGTTTCATCTGATTTAATTTATCAGCGTCGATTCTGATTTTCCAGCTCGGTGAGGTTGAAGATGTTGGCCGACCTGAACGTCTGTGGGTGACTGTAAACAGGGCCGTGTTTCTTTGGCGGAAGACCGACAGACAGACAGTGGATCTGTGTTGGCGCAGACTTATATACTGTTAACGGCTTAAAGAAGGTAATAATTACCTTCCTATTACATCCTACCATATATTTATCACAGCATTTAAGTATATATAATGAATTTAAATTGTGTTAATATGTGGTTTTGAACGTTTTCGGGTTTGAAATGCGCTGATGCTAGTTCGTTAGCTGAACGCGTCTGTAACGAGTCTGTAAACATAACATTGACTCTCGCCTTTCAGAAGACGCGAGGAGTTGTTTAAAATAAACCTGTCGACAAAGAACTAAACATCAACTCAATATAAGACATAGCAGTGTATTTGAGGTTTGTGTTTTCTGATGATGTGAAAGCATCATGAACCTCAGCTGTCTATGTTTTTGTGCATTTCAATATGATTTAAGTGATTATTTTTTATTTGTGCCGTTTTTAAGGGCAGAAGTGTCAGTGAATAGACTCATTTAGCTCTTGTTGTAAAGTGAAACTGTAATTGAAATCGGATTTCATCCATTACACTTTAGATGTGATTGTAAAATGATATACATTTAAGTTTGTTAAATCTATTACCATTTAAAAGTGCATAATTAAACTGACCCTAACTGTAACCAAACCAGGAAAAACCTGGAAATATCAGTGAATGCTAAATGTGCAATTCCCAGCATTGAAAACGTCAGAAATGAATGACATTATATGGGAAAAAATCTCTTGTGAGTATGCTTGTTATTATTGGTAAAATAAGGTTATATTTGTTAACAATAGTTAACTACATTAGTTAATATGAACTAACAATGAAAAAGCTTTTCATTTCTACATTTATTATTACATTAAGATTAAAAGTTATATCTGTTAATATTTTTAATAGATCAGCACTAATACGAGCTAACAATGAACAGTTATGTTTGTATTAACTGTATTCTTATTAACTTCATTGATAATATATCAATCAATAATATGCATGATTAACAGTGGAGCAGTGGAATATTTTATATTTATATTATATATTTATGCATTTGGCAGACGCTTTTATCCAAAGCAACTTACAGTGCCCTTATTACAGGGACAATCCCCCTGGAGCAACATGGAGTAAAGTGCCTTGCTCAAGGACACACTGGTGGTGACCGCTGGGATCGAACCAGCAACCTTCTGCATATCAGTTCCATGGTTTAACCCACTGGACCACCATCTCACATTTTATAGCCCAAAACGGAGATTAAAATACATTTTTGACAATTTTGCATAAATGTAATGACACAAATACGAATCCTTCTAATAATAAATATTCACAATGTATACGTTGAGCGATTACTGAATCTGATATATTTTCAAAAGTTGAATTTAAAATCTATGATCAAGTAACCCCTAAAGTCCATAATTTATTGAAAGGTGAAGAATCACCATCATGCCTTCCATGTTAAACATACTGTACTGCACAATTTCTTTAATGTAAATATACATTTTTACTCCGAGATATGTCTAACTGATGTATTTAAAAAAAAAAAAACCCTGAAAAAAGTAAAATTTCTTAGTTTTTTTTTTTTGCTGACCAGATGAATATTTTTTAGATAATAGATAATTATAGACTGATATTTAATATCCTAAAGCCCAATTTATACTTCTGCGTCGAGTGAACACCGTAGCTATGCTGTAGGCTGTGTGTAGCACATGTTGCCTCAAGGCGTAGCCTGACATGCACCACTCCAAAAATTTAACAACAGGTCAATTCTACGCGGACCGCAGGGGCTGTGATTGGTCTGCCAGAACCTCTCCCTGAGGGGTTATCATGCTCCCTCTGCATGTGTAATGTCACGATGCAGAAGTATAAATGAAAATCGGAGCATAACCCATGGCGTAGAGGCTACGGCGCAGGTCAGACGCTGAAGTATGAATCAGCTTTTAGCCATGAAGCATAAAGAACTGGAAAGGTTATAGAGATTTAGAGCTGCCGGTGTTTATTATTGGATTGTTTTCTCTCTCTCTCAGGATCATGGTCCAGCCGCAGCCGTCAGGTGGTTGCACTCTGCAGTGGGAGCTGACTGGAGAGGAGACTGTGGGTGCTGGAGGTGAAGGGTCTCTGAGGGTCCCCCCTGAATTAGCGGGAAATGAAGTGGTCCATAGACTCATAACAGATAATCATCAGCTACGAGGTGAGATTATGAGATCTATATCAGACTCATTGTCTATTGAATACAATGCATAAACACCTAACTCTAAACGTTCAATAGAGGCCCTGAAGCGAAGTAATGATGCCCTCAAAGAGAGATGTGAAGAGATGGAGGGGTGGCAGAGGAGATCGCGGGAGGAGCGAGAGTTCCTGAGCTGTAGATTTCGTGAGGCCAGATCTTTAGTGCAGCGACTGGCGGAGGAAAACCAGAGCCTGATAGGACAGCTCAACCACAGCATCAGTCCATGTGTCGGCATCTCTAAAGAGACTGGATCTCAAGGCCAGGACCAAGAGCTGAAGTGCGCCAATGCAGAGAAGAATGTCCCCATGGACTCACCAGAAGTAGGTTTTTTGCAAAGCATTTATTCATAAGAAACTTGCAGAAAGTTCTCAGTTCATTGAATTAAAATGAACATCCCTTTTTTGCTTCATCACGCAGGTATTAAATGAAGCTGTACTGACAGCCCGAGCTGAAGGAGACACTGACAGGCACACAATGCCTCAAAGTTTGGTAAATTATCATAAATCTCAATATGTGAACTGTAACAATGTGTTTATTTGTACAACAGAGCTGTTGTTTCCGCACTGAGGGATAATCTGCTTTCTTTAGGGTGTGTGGTGTTTTTGTCCTCCTTTTCTTTACTGTGTTAAAGTACAGTATATGGCTAAAAATAAGGTCTTTTTTTATTTTTTTTATTTTTTAATATAGGCTATTTGTGCCTTCATCTTTACTAATCTTTATCTCGTTACTCTTCAGCCTGCTGAGGGCTCTAATGAATTTCTGAAACTGCTGAAAAGCCACAAAGAGAAGCTGGAGGAAGGGATGAGGGCACTGAGGAGGAGGAATGATGAGCTGGAGAAAGAGAAAGCAGAGAATGAGAAAGAGAGAGAAAATCTTCTTGCAAGCATGGAGCACTTGCGCTCCAAACTCACTCAGGTAGAGCATTTAGTTTCCACATGTTTATTGCTACAATTAGATGTATCATACGGGTAGTTGACATAACATGCACAACCCCTTTTCTTTCATTTGTATTGTGTCACTGGAGCTTATTTGGAATTAGTTCTGCAGTTTCTTATTAAAAGCGGCATGTATAATTTTTTTTATTTAAAACAATACTAGATGAAACTACCGTTAAGTTTGGGGTCGTTTTTTTTTATGGTTTTGAAAGAAGTGTCTTATGCTCACCAAGACTGTGTTTATTTGATCAAAGTAAAAATAATAATATTGTAAAATATTATTACAATTTAAAGTTTTTTTCTATTTTAATATATTTTAAAATCGAATTTATTCCTGTGATGGCAAATCTGAATTTTCAGCAGCCATTACTTTTGTATCTAATATGCTGATTTGGTGCTCAACAAAAATGTTAATTACACATAATTAAAAAAAAAAAACATAACTGTTACTGGTGTCTTACATGAGGTAAAATGGCTGCACTTTGGTTTATTTTATGTAAAAATTAACTACTATTGATTAATCCTCTCTTTATCAGAATGTTACTGAAGAGTCAGTCCAGCAGACATGTGCTCTCACCGTTCCTGCAGAAAGGTACTCTCAAATATTCAGTTTACTCTGCTCTCTTTCCCTATAGCTGACAGTGATGCTCCTTTAACTCTGCATGCTTGAATAGGATTGTAATTAATCTCAAGGTGCTTTGGTTCCTTTCTTTAATGTGAATGGAATGTCTTCTGTCTTGATTCGTGTGTGCTTAGCTCTCACTTGGCTAAACTAACTGAGCAGCTTCAGGCTACACAAGGCAGGTGAGGGGAAAACATATCTCACTGTATATGTGCATGTCTGCATGAGTGTCCTTCCCCCTCTTTGTTGTTGCAAGAACATGCTCTCTGTGACTAGAATGAGACATGCACTAGCATAACTAGCATCACTTTGGGGTTGGGAGGATTTCTTTTTAAAGGGATCATAAACTGCATTGTTTTATTGTTTTATAATGTTTCCCGGTGTGTGCTTATAATGCTAGTAGGATTTTTACATCAAAAATTGTCATAATTTAGAAATAAAAGGCATTTTTCCTACCCTGATTTTAGCCCTCTCATTTGAACGCTCTGTTTTAAGGGGCGTGTCTGCTGTGAGACTTCAGTGTAAACGCCCACTGCTATGATTGGCTAACATCTTTGCATAAGAAATAGCTAAGTATTACATGTGGAACGCTCTCTAACTTTTAGCACGTTTTTACTATGACTGCTCTCAAGGATAACTAATTGTGAAAAGTGTTGATTATAGCATTATATTTAGATTGTGATATTAAAGGTTGCAGTGATGAGCATTGTAGCAGATCACAGATATGTTGAGTGCATGAATGCAGCAATCTCATCATTGCAAAGTCGATTCCCTGCACTCTCACGAATGCTTTCATCATCATAATTAACAGTGCAAACACAATGTAAATAAGATGTCTGTTGATTATAACAGATAGTAATAGTTTGTGCGAGTCTAGAACTCAGTCACTGATAAACTTGCGCTGTTTGATTGACAACTCCATTTGACCGCTTTCTGTATATCATTTATTTAATCACAGTTTAAATAACAGATTATTTTCATCCTACTAAGAGAAACGATGTGAAGTTGACCGTATAGTCACTGGTTTGATTTTCTGACACATAGACAAAGAACATCTTACTAAACATGAATCATTACATATCAGAAATCACTGGTCACAGATCAGGCATTAGAATTAACACGGTTACTTGCATGTTGTCGCATTACTGTCGAGTCCATAGGTAATGTTATTTTTAGTCCGGTGATCCTGTATCGCTCTTCTCTCCTCGTCATCTCACTAACACGCCAATGGGTGGGGCCAAATTTGCAAAGATGAATTTGCAGACATGCAGAGGCTGTCTTTCACCTATCTATGTTGTCATAAATAGGCACATTCCACAAAGAGTCGTTCTCTGGGCTTTATTACAATAAAAGCAGATGATTTTGGACTAAAAATGAAGTTTTCAGTTCTGAAACTATTCTTATGGTATGATGACCTCTTAAGTGTCAAAAGATTGCTCAGTTTATGACCCCTTTAAAGAAAAACAAAAATACGTTTATTCAGCAAGGATGCATAAAAATGATCAAAAGTGACAGTAAAAACATTTATAATGTTACAAAAGATTTATTTGAACTTTCTATGAATGATCTTTAGAAGAAAAAAATGTATCACAAAAATTACATAGATTTTAAATTGTAATAATATTTAACACATTACTGTTTTTACTGTATTTTTGCTCAAATAAATGGAGCCTGGGTAAAAAAATTTTATAAATATATAATTTTTTTATTTTTATTTTTTTATTCATAAGTAGCAATAAAATGTAATGCGTGTTTTGTTGTTATTTATTTATTTATTGTTAGATTTTTTTTGGACCGAATAGTGAACATAATAAATGTAGCCCATCATACATGAGAGCTCGTTGTTTTTGCATCTAGGCAAAGGGCAAGTACTTTGAGGAAGTATAAAATCCAAGATTTTGTAACATTTTGTTTACTACATTTCCCCCACACTGTATACTTTAAAAATGTTGAAAATACTGATAATAAGGAATGAATTGATGTGTCAAAAATACAAATGGTAGTACATTTGGTGGTGAACTGCAGTAAGATTGGTGGTTAATCAGGTCTCTGTCTTTGCTATGATGTAGGTATAGGGAACTCCAGGAGAAGCTGGACTGTCTTCAGAAGAACTCTGCTCAGAGAGACAGAACTGAGGCTCTTCTCAAACAGAAAGAAAAGGACTTTGTTCAGGTACATAAGCAAACCTACAACATTTTATTCATCAGGCAGCAAATGCCACTTCTTTCTATGTTGAACTATAGCAGCAATTGCAGTAGTTTGAGATGAGGGATAATCATCTTTGTGTTTGTAGCTGACAAAGGATAGTGAAGCTCTGAGAGCTCAAGTCACATCCCTTCTCGGTGAGTTGAATGAACGACAAAACTGGCTGGAGAAAAGTGAAGCAGAGAGACGAGTATTAGAGGATAAGTGAGTGTATCTCTTCATCCGTGTGCATGTGTTTGATTATGAGATTTGGCAGCTGTGTGTACAAGACCTGTTTGATCTCCCAGATTGGGCAAGAAGACCGAACGCCTGCAGACTTTAGAGAGAGACATGGAGCAGCAGAAGAAGCAGCACAGTGTGACAGTGGACAATCTTTTATTGCAGACACAGAACCTAGAAACTGCACTGAAGAACGAGAGGCTCGTCATAGTGGAGGAGAGGTGAGTTCAGCTGGACAGAGAGACCCTTAACAGACGCAGCTTCCCTTTTTCATTGTTACAGTTGTAACAGTAACCCACAATTCCTGTTGCTCTTCCTCATCTAGGAGGAAGCTGGCCCAGCTCCAGCATGCATACACATGTCTGTTTCAGGATTACGACAACAAACTTAAAAGTGAAAAGCAAGCCAATCACAGGGTAGGTAGCTGCTGTTTGTGCTCTCTTTTAATTTTCTTCAACATTTAATGTTAAATACAGTTGTCAAGTTAGTGTGTGTGTGTGTGTGTGTGTGTGTGTGTATATATATATATATTAAAATCACTAAGGTTGTCTACGCTGTGCAGTGGAATACTTTTTGACATTGTGTTTATACTTTGTTGGCTATAATGAAAGGATTCACAAGTGTGCAGAATGCATGCTCAAGAAAACTTGAGCAGATTCTGACTAACTTAAACGCATCTAATTGGCCATCATGTTCACACGCTAAACAGATATGTCTGTGATTGGCTACAATGCTCAACACTGCAAAAGCCCGTTGTAAATAGAAACCTTTGGCACTCTTCACTGAGCACTGGACCATTTTAAAGCATCCAGCTATCAGCGGGTACCAGTAGTGCAGAATGGAAGGTATCGTCACATTAAATGATCAAATTGACAGAATTTTTTGACAGACAAAAATTCATTTTGGCCAAAATAACGTATTTATTAATTAGCTTGTATTTTTATATTTTTCATTTTTGTTTTAAATTTCATTAAATATTTTTTTTATTTTTTGTGCTTTTGTCATTTTTATTAAGATAATTTTTATTTCAGTTTTAGTATTTTTGATACTTCAACCTAACCTTTTTTTTTTATTTGTTAGTTGCCAGGGCAGCATTTCAATTTTTTTCTTTAAAAAATATTTAATTTTAGCTTTCTTATTTAAAAAAAAAATAGTTTTAGTTTTAGTTAACAATAACACTGTGGTGCAACCAACATACAGAAAAACACACAAAACATATCATACAAAACCCTCATGATTGTGTGTAAATTCAATAATCCTAAATAATTTATTAAATTATTTTAGAAAATAAATTAATATAAATATATAAAATATATATATTTATTAATGATTTATGATATTTGTAGTATAATTTTATTTGTAGCATTATTTTAATGATATTTATATTGATATTATATAAATGTTTTAAATTATTTTTTAAAAGATTTTTCCTTTTCTTTTTGATGGGCAATCTTATTAGTCATTGACCCATCTCTTAAACTTAAATGCTTCAAAACTGTTACTGTTTCATGTTTGTGTTAAGCACTTTTGAAAATAGGTCAATGCATGGTTTGCACTATTTGTGGTTAATGGAAAGGGTATGTGTGGTATTTCCATTTCAGAGTGGAGAGGCAGATACTCTAGCTAACAGGTTAGCAGAGGCTGAGAAAGCTCTGGCCCTCAAACAGGATCTCATCGATAAACTCAAGGAGGAAACGGAACAGTTGAGAGCTACATTAGAAACTATACCAGTGCTGAATGCTCAGGTGAAAATAACATCTCATGTTACAGAGCTCTCCGCATTCAAATAATCACTTACTTTGTCTTTGATATAAATACTCATTCAACATACACACTGCATATAGTAACACTAACACAATCACACATTTTCTTTTTGCAGGCAGAGATCTATAAGATGGACTTCCTGGCTGAGAGGGAAGCCAGAGAGAAACTCCATCAAAAGAAGGAGGAGTTGCAGGAGGAGCTAAATAAGGCACTAGTTGAGATAGACAGACTCAAGCAAGAGGGAACCTCACGGTATGAAAAGAGATGGAACACTACATGATGTTTGAATTCCATAATGTGAGAATAATGAGTTTAGGGCTAGGCAAAAAAATATTTTTCAATTAATTGTTTTTGTAAATGTGGTCAATTCGAAATAGATTCTCAAAAGCCATGAATCAATCTTTTTTCCCCCGCATTTTTTAGCGCAAACAATGAACATAATATCTGATTAATGTGAATCTTATTAATAGTCTTCTGCACAAGATGTCATCCTCTTTACCTTACATGATGTTACAACAGGGAGGCGTACACATGGAAGTTAAACATAAACTAATTTAGCTTCCACACTCCGCACAAACACTTGAATATGCGCCTAATATTAGCGCACATTTATCTAGGTTTACATTAACAATAGAGTGAGCGGTCATAAAGTGGCTAATGTTAGGCTACTAATAGTAATGTTTGAAACGATATATCATGTTTGATGTGTGGTCATTCACCCTCTAGAAATGTTCCCACGCTTTGGATTTCCTGCTCGACATATTACCACATGGACCAGCTGTGTTAGCGATCTGTTAGCTGTGTTTTTTTTCTTCAGTGACTAACCGACTGATTAAAATGATTAACCAAGCCTCTTCTTGTCAACTAACGTTTAGTCGACTATGAGGCGGCAGCCTCAGTGTTTAACATGGTGGATGCAGGTTTTAACGTTAAAGGGTTAGTTCACCCAAAAATGAATATTCTGTCATTAATTCTTCACCCTCATGTCGTTCCAAACCCGTAAGACCTTCGCTCATCTTCGGAACACAAATGAAGATATATTTGAAGTCCGAGAGCTTTCTGACCTCACAGCTATTTAATTAACACTTTCAAGGCCCAGAAAGGCAGTAAAAACATTGTTAAAATCGTCCATGTGACTCCAGTGGTTCAACCTTAATTGCAACGAGAATACTTTTTGTACAAAAACAAACAAAAATATCGACATTATTCAGCAATTTCTTCACGTCTGTTTCAGTCTCCTACACTGTTGACATAGTAAATACAGTACAGTGCTTCCGAGTTACATCAGAACTACGCCAAAACACTGGTGTACCATTGGCCACTGCTGTTCACGTGAGCACCTCGACACATGCGTGTGATGATGACGCAGGAGCTGGCTAACCTAAACTGCATAGGAGACTGACACAGACGTGAAGAAATTTAGTTTTTTGCGCACTAAAAAGTATTCTCGTCACTTCATAAAAGCAAGGTTGAATCACTGGAGTCACATGGACTATTTTAACGATGTCTTTACTACTTTTCTGGACCTTGAAAGTGTTAATTAAATAGCTGTCTATGGAGATCCGAGAGATCCGAGAGCTCTCGGATTTCATCAAAAATATCTTCATTTGTGTTTGGAAGATAAACAAAGGTGTTATGGGTTTGGAACGACATGACCGTGAGTAATTAAAGACAGAATTTTCATTTTTGGGTGAACTAACCCTTTAAAGAGAACTCAATTCAGTACATAATGTCCAAGAATTACATGTGGATGTTGTTTCTTCACAGAGCTCGCATTGACGAGATGCAACAGAGACACTCGGAGGACTACAGGCCTCGACCAAACCCGCCGCCTCCAGGTGGTAAAACCCCTTATTCAGAGTCTGCATGAGCTAAAACTTATGCACAATCCCTTTCCTTCATTTTGAAAATACGGTAGTCTTTGTTAGATTCACTGGCTACATGGCAAATGGAACAATTATCTCTATTAATACTCTGTTGTATTACTTTACCTGAACAATGTTTCTGCCTTTTGAAGCACCTTTCCCAGGAGCAGCCATGTTCAACCCAGCCCAGCCTCCATCTGCACGCAGAAGAGATGATGATCAGGAAGAGCTGCCTGATTACCGCTGCCCCAAATGTATGTACAAGGCACCAGACATGGATACCCTGCAGATCCACGTCATGGACTGTATCCAGTGAGAGGAGGAGATGTTCAAGTGTTTCCATGACACCTGAGTGAACAACAAAAAATCAAAGAGAAAATCAAGAACATGCTAAAGACAAGAACTGTCTGAGGACTTTGAACATTTAATCCTGCTGCAGATTGACTTGAAGTAGACAGATGTTTAGCAGATGTTTTTATAATGTGGCTATAGAGCTGCCACCATGTTTCTGTACACTTAGTGTGGATCTCTTTAAAAAAAAAAAAAAAAAAAGGCTCATCTGTACTGCCTTTCTGTGACAGCATAGTGTAATGTACTGCACGTGTGAATGTTTGTCTGCTTTACGTCTGCACACATCTGACAGTCACAATGTTTCCTTTATACCTGTGGTATTTGTTTCTCTGGATATATGCACTCTTGAGGATTCATGCCCGCCTGTGTTAATATTGTGTATTATCAGCCAAAGTGAATATGGAAAAAAAAAAACTTTGTACAGACTATTGTTATGGAAAGATTTAATGAAATAAAGGTATGAATGTGAGGATCTACTCTAATAGTTTTTTTTTTTAAGCACAGTGCCCAAGAAGATTTAGTCAAAGTCACTTAAATGTATGAGAAAGAAGAGAAGAGCTGAATAAGGCACTAGCCAAGATAGACTCAAGCAAGATGGAACCTCATGGTATGAAAATAAATATATTAATGATTTTTAATATTTGCACTGTCAATTAAAAATGTCAACTGAATTAATAAGATATGCCAATTAATTATGAAAATTGAATCCAATTTAGTTGCACATGTACTAATATTTGCTAATAAAATCCTATCATTGCAGTTGTTAAAAAAACAAAACGTGAAATTGAATTGGTGTTTTTTGTTATTTTAATTACATTTTACAAAATTTCACAATTTGAGGTTAAATATATTTAATTTCATGTAAATATATGTTTATTAAATTACAGTAAACAATGCTTTTTAATATATTAAAATTAGAATAACAAAGTATTTGCACACTTGCTGGTTGTGTGAACTTGCATGCTTAAAAAATGTAAAAAAAAACCAAAACAAAACACTTTGACCAGTGTTGTGGAGAAAAGTCAAATCTTTCTTGCAAACGAAGCGCCGGAGGCAGAGTTCCAGAAGTCAAAATGTATTCAACAAAGCAGAGACGCCTGCAGGACATCTGAATTTGTGTCTGGCCAGGGCACTATCCTTATACAGTTTTCTTATCTGTTGTTTTGCAATGACCAATATTCTTGTAAGAATCACCCCTCCTGTTTCCCACAATCTTGCCATTGTGGAATCGTGCCAATTGATGCTCATCCCTTTCTCAGGGTGATTACAAGATGTAATGTTTTCCAAGGCCAATCAACTTCTTCCCAGAGGTCGAGAAGCCTTCAAGTGACATAACGGTCTTATTCCTTCACAGCCACCTGTTGTTTACTGAAAGTTCTCTGACTTTGCAAAAGCTGCTCAGTGGGCCACAGACTTTCTCAGATACACCTGACAGCTTTATAATACTTCTGCTGCAATTGTTTTCTAAGGTATGAATAAAATATTTCATCACCAATTGGTTAAAAGTAGTTTTCTTAAGTCTTCAAATAGTTTTGGGCCATTGTAAATGATCTCAAAATAACGATGGGATGTGAATGTTAGAAGCCCCCTGGTTGTGAACATGCCTGCAGTACCGGCGGCTCTCACCAGAGGCCGCACTCGATGTCATCCACGTCATTCTTCCGTTGAGGTGACGTGTCTGTCTGTGTTTCATTGGGTGGACGCTGGCGTTGGTCTCTCTTTCGCAGGTTTGAGTGAGTAGAGGTGGATTCAACTGCCCAAGGATCAACATGATGAGAATTATACCCGCTATTTTGGCTCTTTGTCTGAGCTTTTGTGCAGGTACTTTGCTATTTCTTTCAATCAATGTTAGATATACCGCACCCTTTATTTTCATCTTTCGTGTATTCGCTGATCGCTCAAACAGGCTAACAAGATGTCGGAAGCTACATTGAGGAGCGTTTATTTGAATTCATTCAGCGACTAAACTTGCCGTGTAGTTTGATTTTCTGAAATGTTGTATTGTGACCAGTGTTTTCTCTCCTCAGCTGAGACTTGCACAGACCCAGTCATTTCCCCGTCTTCATACACGACCACAGACGCGCTCATCTCCTCCGAGACTGTGTTCATCGTTGAACTGAGTCTGGCGTGTGCAAACGGAGCTCAGGTGAGTGGACTAACGATGCTTTCCAGGTACATATATAAACGGTTATTGGTACAGAAAAGCGGACTGACCCAGCTTTTGTTTTGTTTTTTGAAGAGTGTTGCCCTCTATGCAGATGTCAATGGCAAACAGTTTCCTGTGACCAGAGGCCAAGATGTTGGCAAATACCAGGTGAGGTTACATGGGGTTTATAGATGCTTCACCCTAAAGATGCGGTCATTACTCACTCTCATGTCATCCCAAACTTCCATTCATCTTTGGAACACAAATTATCTTTTTAATGAACTCTCCCTCCACTAAAGATCTATTAAAAATGATAAATGCCAAGGCTTCTGTAAAGGCATGATTGCTTTATATGAAGTATAGATTTAATTTATTATTCACACAAATGTTGGTCAGCGAGCGCACACACAGTGCTCAAAATGGTAAACGGAAGCTCATCCATACTTGCTTGATGTGCGAGAACAAACCTCATTCGAGGTAATAACAGCGCTGTTTAGAGACAGAGGTAGCCTAATTCTCTCTCTCTCTCTCTCTCTCTCTCTCTCTCTCTCTCTCTCTCTCTCTCTCTCTCTCTCTCTCTCTCTCTCTCTCTCTCTCTCTCTCTCTCTCTCCTCTCTCTCTCTCTCTCTCTCTCTCTCTCTCTCTCTCTCTCTCTCTCTCTCTCTCTCTCTCTCTCTCTCTCTCTCTCTCTCTCTAATAACTGCAGTAGAATGCTATCAATGGCTCAAGCCTTCGTTAACAGCTTTAAAATGACGTTTCAGAACTAGCAAAAGAGCCGTTGGATGAGACGCGGAAGAAATAGTCCTACTCACAATAGCGATTTAAGTACAAAAACCGGACGAATCCCTTTAAGTATATCTTCGGATCGATGTCTTGAGGTGTGGTAACCGTAGTATAAGCGGAATAATTGACTCCGGGGCGTTCAATTATTAGAACAATAATGCACACCCGAGGTGTAACGGTCACGACGCGAATCACCACCTCGAGTGTGCATTATTGTTCTAATAATTGAACGGCCCGTCGTCAATTATTCCTTACTTAAGTAAACATGCTTGAGCTTCTGTTTACCATATTTGTGAGCTCTATGAATGTACGTTTGCTGATCATATGTGAATACATGATAAATTAATTCTGCTCATCATATAATGCAATTGTGCCTTCGGAAGACTTAGAATTCTTTTACGATTTCTTTTTGAAGTGTCAAGAGATTTAGGTGAATAGACTTTCAATGGAGGGACTGAAATCTCTCAGATTTCATCAAAAATATCTTAATTTTCGAAGATTAACAACAGTGTTATAACTTTAAACAAAGCTGTAACGTGTAAGATCCCTCTACATATGTAACCAACTGCTCTTAATGTATTTTTGTCCAGGTCTCATGGAGTGTTCCTCATAAGCAGGCCAGCTCTGGCACATATCAGGTCAAATTCTTTGACGAGGAGTCTTACAGCACTCTAAGAAAGGTTGGTGAAATGAAGGAATTGATTGATTAAAGATATAGTTAACTTAAAAATGACAATTCTTTCATTTACTTACCCTCATCCCATTTCAAATCTATGACTTTATTTCTTCTGTGGAACATAAAAGATATATCGAAAAAATTCTTTTTTTGACCATACAATGGAAGTCAAAGGACACAAATTCTTCAAAATGTCTTATTTTATGTTATGCATAAGAAATTCATACAAATTAGAACAACATGAGGGGGAAAGGGATAGTAAAATATAGGCATTGTCGTCATTTGCGCCCTAATGATGACTGTGTATATTTTACTATCCCTTTAACATACTTGATGAGACTGCATTCAATGGTGCTGATGAAAAATGTTCATGCTTTCAGGCTCAGAGAAACAATGAAGATGTTGATGCTATCAAGCCTTTGTTCTCTGTCAATGTGGATCACAGGGTGAGTGTGCATACTAATCTTTATTGACAACAGCTACCTTATCTGTGTAATAAAACTTGACAAATCTATACACTTACATTAACAAAAATATACAACCACACAGGATCTTTTTGCAATTGCTTTTTTACTTTCTATGATTTGTCTCTGTTTATTAACCTATACATGTATGAATTGCAGGGTGCATGGAGTGGTCCCTGGGTGTCCACAGAGGTCTTGGCTGCTCTGATTGGCATTGTGGTCTACTACCTGGCCTACAGCACCAAAAGTGCTATCCAAGCTTGAGATGAGGAGAAAAGTCCCGTTTTCCACCATACTGTTCAAAGTGGTCTTCAGGCATTCATCCTCCTGCCATTTTAATGTGCAGGGTTTAGTGCCATTGACATCTGGGCTGAAACAAGATATTGGATTGTTGTAAAGCTTGGAAGTATCGATGTGGACATTATAACAGCCAAAGTGGTGTTGTGGTTTTGTTTTTGTTTTCTAACAGACTCTGTCAAGAATTTAAGACATAACATTTTTCATCTGTGCTATCAATATTAAACCTCAAAAGGTCAAAAACTGAGGGGATTTATCTGTGACACATCATCATAGTCCAGTTCTGTATTTTAAAATGTCCCAAATATCGATGAAATTCATTGAATATGGGAATAAACAACTTCAAAAAGTTTTCCTGAATCATTTCATTTTTGATGAAGATACCTCATTAACATTGAGACATCAGCTGTTATATATCACACACATATATATGTATATATCTATATCACACCCCATTTGCAGTACTTTTATTTGTTTTTTAGGAAGCAAAAGAAACATGGTCATAATTTGCTTCGGGTACTTTTGGGATTGTCTGTATATTTGCATTAATGCCACCGTCTGATGCACCTTTATGCCATAACCAGAATAGGCGGGGCTTAAGATGGACTATGCGACGTTTATTTTTGAGGGGGGTGAATTGTGACCAGGCAAGTGCAAAATATGCTAGCGATAGTTCAGTTTGATGCAAGATTGATTTTCCTGCACTATCTTTGACATGTTAAGTATGTTCTAGCAGCAATTTGTCTGTCAGTGATGAATTATATAACTTGTGTCATGAAGTGCTAACCAGCTCCCCTCTGTAGGATGAGTTGGTTCAGTCCGCTAGCGCGCCGCGTCCATACTCGTTTCTATGACCAAGCGTGTAGATAAAACGCGCTCTCTGTTTCTTTGAAGCGACTCACATTTTCTCTCACTTCCCCGTGTTTCACCATCTGAATGAGGAATAAATACAATTCAGTTTAGCCATGTCAGTTTCTGAGCGACCGTCAGCAGACTGTGGCGGAGCGGGAGGGTATGGAGCGTTTTACCCGGCGGGATACCAGGCGTTGCACCCGGAGGAACACGGCCTAGACCGCGGCTTCCGACTCACGGCCTTTTCCGATATGAAAGGATGAGGGTGTAAAGTCCCGCAGGAGACTCTGCTCAAACTCCTGCAGGGACTAGAGCCTGACCGCCCGCCCGGAGAGGACGGCGGTTCGGGGACGGGTATTGGAGACGAGACCGCTGATTTCGGGCAACTTGTTTCAGTTCCCCATGGTCCTCGACTAGGTAAAGTATGAGTCGCGCACTGACCTGTCAAAAAGCGAGCACTGGTTTGTGAACCGATTGTTCTTTTGAGTCGGATCTTTTCACCGAATCGGTTGAACGGTTCCCAAAATCAGCAATTGTACCCAGAAACGCATATGAAAGGGAACCAGAGTTTGTTGATAGTGATGGTAAGATCATTTGAAGTGAACCAAGGATTTGACTGATAGGGCGAAAAGCAAGTTGCTTAAATTCATGTTTTTATTATTAATAAACCGTACAGGAAATATATTTCTGACTTGATCGTATAATAAAATAAAGATACACAAAAACAGTCTTATTAATGGAAAAGCCTTAATAAGCAGCATTATGTTGTCAACATACCGTATTGCTTTATTTGGATGTTAAAATAAAACACTGAATCAGTTTTGTGAACTCAACTGTTTCGTAGAAACGAATGGTTTAAAAGAACCGATTCGCGGAAATGAATAAGACTTCCCCATCATATAATAAAAGCGTTGTTTGTGCAAATAGAAAGGTGTGACAGCAGTTTGAGATCTACCCAACCGGTTTAGCAAAGAAAGGCTTATTTATTGTGGCGTTTTTGCTGTAGAGTTTTGGATCTATAAAGTCTGTGTTAGTAAAACTCTTTGTTTAACCTTTGACTTCTATCCTTTTAATTAATAACGTCAGGTGTGAACTATGGACCCAGGCTTCAAGTTAATGTTTGCCAATGAAAAATAGATTCTTATAAAAAATGCTTCTTACCATTGCCAACTGAATGATTTTTATAAAGGTTTAAGTCCCCATAGTATATTATTCAAAGCTTCTATAAACATGCATACACGTTGCACATTAACTTATGGTGATGATACACAGGGCAACTTTTTGGGCAATGTTACTAGGCAATGTTGCCGTCAACGGGCAACCAGGTAAGACATAGGGCCCATGACCGATCTAAAGTATCCAGATAGAAATTTGTTGCCCATTCCCAGTGGGAAAGTGGCCAAGCAACATTGCTCAAAGTTGCCCCATGTATCATCATCTTTACAGTGAGTGAAAAATAATTTTGCTGAACTTGACTGCAGGTATTGGAATGGACTCATGTGTGATCCCTCTGAGGCATGGAGGTCTCTCCCTGGTCCAAACCACAGATTTCTTCTATCCTTTAGTGGAGGATCCTTACATGATGGTGGGTGAAATCTATTAATGTTTTGGAAAAATTAGCATGCACCTCACAAATAAGTGAAACTCCTGTCCATTCTTTTACAGGGACGAATTGCCTGTGCAAATGTTCTGAGTGATCTGTATGCTATGGGCATCACAGAGTGTGACAACATGCTCATGCTTCTCAGCATCAGTCAGAAGATGAATGAGAAGGTGTGCGGGAATCTCTCTGCTTTCATTCTGTCTGTAGGATTAATTTGAGTTTTTTTGCAAAAATGTAATTTTCAGTATATATGGACATGTTCAGATGTTTAATACATTTTTGCATGATGTTTTTGCAAAATCAGAAAGATGAGTGTGAAATGGTTAATTTTATTTGTACTGTGTTGATGTTCTCTCAGGAGAGGGAGCAGGTGATGCCCTTAATGATGAAGGGCTTCCGTGATGCAGCGGAGGAGGGCGGGACTTCAGTAACCGGGGGACAAACAGTCATCAATCCCTGGATCATCATTGGCGGCGTGGCCTCTGTCGTGTGCCAGCCCAATGATTTCATCATGTGAGTGTTTCTCTCTGAATCAAAAGACTGTATATCTGTACACTTGGTTCTGAAGGATACAGTTTTTCCTAAACAAACATTTACCACAATTTTAAAAGGAAATATTCATTGGGTCTCATTCACTAAGCATGCGTACGCACACATTTGTGCGTGAAATGTATGTATGCACGATTTTAAGAACAAATCATATATATATATATTATAATATAAAATTGTAATTTATGAAAAAATATAGAAACAACTGAAACTACACGTACGCAAAAAGAACGTACTCTGTATGGCTATATAATCGTATTAAGAAGTTATATTTCATCCTAACATGACTATAATTACATTGAAGTATATTGCATTAATTGTATTATAAAATCCATATATAAAGTCATATAATTAAATACAATTTAATTTAATCTTAAATGCAGTCATATACAGTTAAAGAGTAAGAAAAGCTGCGTTATAGCTTAAGCTGCGAGGTCTCTCTGAATAACGCAGATATATGCGCATGTACAGCTGGTTAATGCGAGCTGTAATCTGGGTCTTTCTTTATAAAAGGTGTTTATTGTGAGAACTGGTGAGAATGGCACACTTGGCATTGCTCGGAAAAGGCGAGAGCGCATCTGCGAACAGTGGCAAGTTTGACGAGAGTGATGAAAGGCTGTAAGGAAAGCGTGCGTGGAAAGCCCTTATATGGAGGTGGTTTGGGTGTGTTTTATGCAAATTACTAACCTTGTGCACGTGGCCACTCATTTAGAATACTCCAAATTCACTAACATTAGAACGACACTAAGAACAAATTCATGGGCGTAAGAACGTTTTGTGTATCGGGCAGAGATTTTTCGTGAGAAGTTCTGTGCGTACAAATACGAAATAATCCACGCAATTATTAGTGAATGAGACCCATTGTCTGGCACTTCACAGTTTGTTTCCATTTTGTATATATGCAGGCCTGACAGTGCTGTACCTGGAGATGTGTTAGTTCTCACTAAACCTTTGGGAACTCAAGTAGCAGTGAATGCCCATCAGTGGCTGGATATAGTGAGTATACATTTTTATCTTTGGAATGATTGCTTGTGTAGTTCTTTCCTCCCTTTTCCCTTTTTTGTATAAGTTATGAAGAGATGACAACCTCATCTCATTTCTCTCTGTATCTCTTTTACCTTTAATTTCTTCAGCCTGAGAAATGGAACAAGATAAAGTTGGTGATTTCAAAGGAGGAGGTGGAGCAAGCTTATCAGGAGGCTATGCTCAATATGGCTACCCTCAATCGCACTGGTATGTCATTGCATAAGCATTATTAGTGTGGATTATTTTTAACAATGGGGCCATTATTCATTACACACACCTCCTAGTTTTGCAACTTTGTACTAGATCAGATGGCCTATATTAGGCAGTCCCTCCAGAAAAATGCGGCTTTTTTTTGTGATTGTTGCGGGCAAAAATCCTTGATTATGCGGCATGTTTTCTTAAAAAATGCGATGAAAAATGCGGGATATTTATGCAATTTTATGCGATCAAATTGCGGGAACTTGCAAAAACTGCGGTTTGATGAAAAAGAGAAAAAAAGCACTACACAGAAAGTGCTGGAATATTTAAGTTCTCATCTTGTTTTATTGAAGACCTTAATAATGGCTCAAATTTACAAAACATTGAGTCAAACAAGTTCTGTAGCTTTACAAAAGGAATATGCTACAACTTCTGAAGAAATGAATAAATAACTTCCTGTTTTACAGACATTTGAGTGCTTCCAATGCACAAAATGCAATCTCTTAAAGGGTTAGTTCATCCAAAAATTTAAATTCTGTCATGAATGACGTCCCCTCATGTTGTTGGACACAAATGAAGATATTTTAGTGTAAATCCAATGACTCAGAAAGGCCTCCATTGGCACAATGTACACTCTCAAGACCCATAAAAGGTACTAAAGATGTCGTTACAAAATCCATCTCACTACAGTGGTTCTACAATTACTTTATGAAGCAACGATAATAGTTATTGTGTGCAAAAAAAACCTAAATAACGACTTATATAGTGATGACCGATTTCAAAACACAGCATCATGATGCTATGAATCAGTGAGTCGATTCTTGATTCGGATCGCGGGTCAAACTTCTGAAATACGAGACTTTGGCGATCCGAACCGCTGAATCCACTAATTGATTCATAACGCTTCAAACCGCTGAATCGACTCATTGATTTAAACGCTTCAAACCGCTGAATCCACTCATTGATTCATAACGCTTCAAACCGCTGAATCGACTCATTGATTTAAACGCTTCAAACCGCTGAATCGACTCATTGATTCATAACGCTTCAAACCGCTGAATCGACTCATTGATTTAAACGCTTCAAACCGCTGAATCGACTCATTGATTCATAACGCTTCGAAGCTTCATGATGCTGTGTTTTGAAATCGGTCAGCACACCGGGAAACTGCTTTGCGCGTCTTTTGCTGTTATTTTTGTTGGCAAATGGGAGTTTGCGCTTCATCATGGTTTCACTGATATCCATGTTTCTCCACGGGGTTTGCAGCTTTTCGATGACTTTCACGTCAGGTAATTACGTCACTTCAAAACGTTCCCATGGCAATAGGGGGAAATGGCTGCTCTTGTGTGAAGTAAACAAACATTTTTCAACTTTCTGCTAATATATATATGACTTTTTTTGCAATGAAAATGCGGGGATTATGAAATCATGCTAGCCCCGCATATTTTGCACGCGGAAATAGGCAATTTATGCGGCGAAAGTGCGGCATATGTGAAAAAATGCGGCCCCCGCATGAATATGCGGACTTTGGCTGATTATGCGTTAAATCACGCGATCGCATAATCGCGTTTTTCTGGAGGGACTGATTAGGGCTGCACAATATATTGAAATTATCGAAATATCGCAATGGCACACAATATCTGAATGATTTAAATAGGCTACTTTAACATTGTGAAAAGTGTACGTTTTAGATCGACGCATATAGCAGAGAATAGATTGTGCACACGACTGTTACTTATGTGACTTCCTTGACATTAAAAAGAGTTATTAAAGGGGGGGTGAAACACTCAGTTTCAGTTGATCTCATGTCAATCTTGATTACCTATAGAGTAGTATTGCATCCTTCATATATATCCGAAAAGTCTTTAGTTTTATTATTTATAAAAGAAAGATAGGCTGTACAGAGTCTTTCCGAAAAAAGCAGAGCGGCTGGAGGTGTATCGTGTGGGCGGAGCTAAAGAATGACGAGCGCACACAGCTATTGCATTGAGAGCGTCTGAAAGCTCTGACATCCTTAAACGTGGAGAAAAAAAAACTTTATTCTAAATAAAGCATATCTATCAATCAGATTTAGCTATACATATTTCTCAGTATGCATGAAACAGCATTTCACCCCTCCTTTAAACGCAATAACTTGCGAAAAACAACTCCTTGTGGTCTTGCGCTGTCTGACACACACACCGAAACGTGTGCACAAGCTGCCTCTCTGAAAGCGTGTGATCACTTCAGTTCTGTTTCGTGTCTTGTTATACACTCAAACTGTCAAATACACACAAAAATGGCTGTCTTGACGAGTATTCATGTAAACAATCGGTTATGCTTTAAGTGAACAATATCAGTTGGTGAAAGAAACCGAATGCGTGTCAATAGGATCCGTGCATTAGGTCTTAAAGTGACAGCCTGCCAATACAGTAAACCTGCCAATACAGTAAACCTGCCAATACAGTGAACCTGCCGCTGTCTGTCAAACAAAAAAAGAACGAGAAAATCTGTGCTCTTGGCTAAATAATCTTTGTAGCTTTATTATGTATCAGTGTATATTTAATTCATGTGAAGACTACTGTTTTTATTTCTTATTTTTAATAACAAAGATTAATTAAAATAACTAAAAATAATCATCCACCCGTTTACCTGGATGTTCTTGATGTTAAGTTTTAGGTTGATATAACTATATTACCAAGTCAAAGAGTTTTTGGTATTTAAATATTGGCATCATTTTTTTGTTTGTTTACATTGTTAATTTAATTTTCAGATTTGTGACATTTTTGCTAAAACACTGCTGGTCACTTTCAGAAGTTGTAGCGACGCTTTCTTTTCCCAGAAAGAATGTGAAACGCATAAATGGTATCATTCTCAGGTTTTAAATAATTTGTAAAAAATATAATTTAAATAGATTTTACACACTTAAAGCAATATCGTATGACAATTTTTCTTCAATATCGCACAGCCCTAGCCTATATGCGTACTTTCAAATGACAAAATATCTTTTGCAGTACTACTAAAGAAAGATTAATTTTTCCTTTGTTGCTTAATTACTACAAGACACCTTTAGGCATATACACTACCATTCAACATCTTGGGGGTCAATTATCACAGATTATAGTTTCCCAAAACATATTAAACAGCACAACTGTTTTCAACATTGATAATAAGTGCTCTGGCTTAATGATGCTGACAATTCTGCTTTGTAGTAGGGCTGCACGATTCTGGATATATTCACAGAATCAAGAATCACAATTTTTTTTCTTTCAAATAGAGAACACGATTCTTCACTTCTATCACTCCTATGAATATTGGTAACACAGAAATAATGACACTGCGATGTGAAAAGACTGTTTGTGAAGCTGTTTCATAGCTATACATGATAACTGCTCTCTCTGGGTCAGCAGCAGCACAAACACAGGTTTGAATGTTCTGGTTCCAGTGTCATTTAGGAATGAGATTGCGTGGGTGAGGGTGCTCTCTTAATGATGATTTGTGAGGAATAAATTGCATTTTAAAATGTATTACAATAGAAAACGGTTAAAGTTTATTATTTCATAATATTATAGTTTTTACATGAGAGACTTTCCAAAACATGAACTAAATCTTACTGACCTTAATCTTTTGAACGGTAGTGTATAGTGTAAGGTAATTTTAGCAGTTTACCGGTAAGTTATTTTGAGCCAAATACAACAGGTTTTATATTGTTTTAAAATTCTCTTTTTCCCTCTCTCTATCTGTCTATCTCTATCTAGCTGCAGCCTTAATGCACAAATTTAATGCACATGCTGCCACGGACATCACAGGCTTTGGGATCATAGGTCACGCACGGAATCTCGCCCAGCAGCAGAGAAATGACGTTGCCTTTGTCATTCACAACCTTCCCATTATTTCTAAAATGGCCGCAATCAGCAAAGCTGGTGGCAACCTGTTTGGGCTTTTGCAGGGCACCTCTTCTGAAACATCAGGTGAGAGTCACAGCTCAACGCACAAACACAATCGTTTCAAAGTGAAATAATAATGATCATCATAACGTGGCTTAACATAATTAGCATTGATTAATTTATTTGTGAAAAGTAATGTTCAAAGATTTGTATCTTTATTTTCTATACATGTTGTAATTAGTAGCAATAAATTAATATATTTTAGCTGTTTAGTATGAATTTTCTTCAGTTTACTATTAAAATACAGTCAACTAACAATATTGATATTCACATTTGTTTAAATTAAATGTATTACTAAAATATTCAAGGTCCTCCACAGGTTTTTAAGGGTTTAACATTAATGATTAATCAATTAATAATTGATATATTCCTGAAAAAGGACATTCCTGGTCAGTAGAGATTTTCTACAAGCTCTTAGGTAGATAAAGAATCTTTTTTCCTGCCTCTCTCAGGTGGTCTGTTGATTTGCTTGCCACGGGAGCAGGCAGCCCGGTTTTGTGCCGAGATGAAATCCAGTCGCCTGGGTTTGTCGGGAGCAGTGGGGCAGGATGGAGGAGTGGGCGATGGGCAGCAGGCTTGGATCATTGGCATCGTGGAGAAGGGCAATCGCTGCGCCCGCATCATCGACAAACCTCGAATCATAGAGGTCCCGTACCGTGGCTCTGTGGTCAATGCGCAGGAGGGGAGCAACAATAATGCCAGTCCTCCTGAGGTGCAGCAGACGTAACAACTCCACAACGCGCACAGAGGGTCTCTCAGTGATCATTGTTCTTTACTCCTGACCCTTACTATGTCCTCAGTGGGAATGGTAGATTTGAGTGTATGTGCTCGTAACAGACATAGTGTTTGTGACTGACCGTATGTGTGGTTACTCTTGCTGTCCATTCCCTCCCCCTGTTCAACCAAAGGGTTGAGAGCAACAGACCAAAAATATTTTAACTGACCTGGTGGGAGATGGAATGGACAACAAGCAAACGTATTTTCGTCTCTCATTCTCTTCTCCAGCTTATTCTTTCAAACCCACACACCTCTGTTGTTGTTGGTGTTTTTTTTTTTTTTACCAGCTATTTTTTAAAAGGATATGAGCCAAACCATAAAAGCTAACTTTAGTAATTAACCCTTATGTTGCTTTAAACCTGTGTGCTGCTATATGTTACTTTATTTTATTTCTGTGGAACACTAAAGTAGGAATTTTAGGCATACTGTTTTCTATAAAAACATCATGAAAGTGGTCCTTCTGCACCATATTCCAAGTCTTTTTAAGCTACTAAACGAGAAATAGTAGTTATATGGAAAAGGACTCATTATTCTGCTTTTGTGTTCCTCTGAAAACAGCATACAGGTTTGGAACAAGTTTAGAAAAAGATTGATCGAAAACATTTTTGGATTTATTATTCCATTGCGGAAATGAGTATGAAACGTTTCCAGAGCTTAATTATTTGCTTGATGAGGTGGAGGCTTTGAGACATCACGCTAAAATGAAGCCGGGTTTACTAAGAAAACATTCCAATGAGTTCCTCATCAATCGGACGATTTGATTAGCAAATATCTTAAATGACAATCAAACATGTTTACTTTTAAGCCATCCGACAAACACGTGTCAAAGCTGAACACACTATCACACCAATGTATACCGGGGCCTGAGTAATCACAAATGTTGGCTAAGTTGAGATATTTAATGGAACAATCAATATTTATTTTGTCAAAGATTTAAATGCAATTATCCAAATTTCAAGTGTTTTTTTTAGTTGGTGTTTATCTTGTATCCAATCAGTCTGATTCATCCATTCATCTGTTTAATAGGACATTCTTGTAACCTATGTCTGGTAAAATGAGGTTATGGTGTTCTGTCGTGTGGGTTGTTTTCCTGAGTGTCCTTATTAGGTTAGACTGGTTCTTCATTCTTAAAAATATGGACATGTGTCATGGTTTTAGGGGCAGCAGTTAATTATGAATGATTGTGGTGAGACATATGGATGATCTTTTTCTTCTCTCTCATTACGTCTGTTGATTTTGAACAGAAGATAAGGTAGTCTGGTTCTCCCTCATGTATCTGAGAAAGGGTTGAGCAGCTTTCTCTGGTCCAGTAGGTGAGCCCAGAATGCCAGTTGAGCTGTTTGAATGGCTGAGACAGAACAGCAGTGTCCACAGTCCTCTTTATGACACCTCTCTCTTTAACCCCAGCTCCTGGGACAGGTGAGGTTGATGTTAGATAGGAAGGGATAGGCTAATCTGCCACGTCCATTCACCTGGCACTGGTTTTGTCATCACAGTTTTCATTCATTAAACCATTGTGACTCAATAAACTTGTAATTTCTCTAAACTGACTCTTATTCCTTGAAGCTTGTTTTGTGGTCTCTGCTGTTGATAGTCTAGATGTGTTGTATGTAGTTCACCACAATGTGTCAGCAAAGTGCAGCACTGTAAGGAAGCGGCCAACAGATTCTTTGCTCGATTCTCTTTATGTATTGGCTTGTCTCAACATTGTCATGCTGCTTCAGTTGACTTCTTTTTAAACTCGATTGCAGTAATTGACAGCTGAATTGAATGTTTGATAAACAAAGCATTTTTAAGGTATGGCAATTGTTTTTTTTTAGCGAGGGGATACTAAAAAAGAACAAATGAACATAGTGGTCAGAAATGTGCATGATCAGAAACAGATTTTTTTTTCATCTTCTGCCAGAAGACATTTGAGATAATATGAAGAGTTTTCATTTGACTAGTCAAGTCAACTTTATTTATATAGCGCTTTTAACAATGTAGATTGTTCCAAAGCAGCTTTACAGTGTTAAACAGGAAAATAATGCAGCATAATTTTATTAAGCTGTATAGTCATTTGATGTCATCAGTTTAAATTTCCATACGGTGACAGTGTGGGCTTTAGATCAATAATTAGATCAGTAATATATGGTTCATTATTATATGGTTCATTTAGTTTATTAATTTGATTTATTTCGATGTTTAGTTGAAAAATTTTAGTGTCCCCAACTGAGCACGCCATGCCAGAGGCAACAGTGGCAAGGAAACCAAAACCCCATCAGGTGACCTAATGGAGAAAAATAAACCTTGGGAGAAACCAGGCTCAGTCGGGGTGCCAGTTCTCCTCTGGCCAATTAACAAACAGCGTATTATTATTATTATTATTATTATTATTCTGGCAGCTTTACAGGTCAGAGGTCATAATAGATCGGAATATTCGAAGGACCGGAGGCAACACGCTGGAGACGGGTTTATTGTGGATGACATATCGATTTAAGTATTATTAAATTGTAATATTTGAACAATCAGAGTCAACATGCTGAAGACGGGTTTATTGCGGATGACATATCGATTTAAGTATTATTTAATTGTAATATTCGAACAATCAGACTTATCACACTGGAGACAGGTTTATTAAGATGCCGTGTCGATGAGGCAGTTGCAGGGGGAGACTAATTGACACGGTCTCTGCGGACACTTCGGGGTCATGTGTTGGTCTTCTCTGGGCGCAGGTCCATCATCTGATCAGGATATGGCCCGGATCTGGCTGACTGCAGTAAACCTTGGGATAAAACAGAGAGACTATCATTAGCGTAGATGCCATTCTTCTGATGATGTAACGAGTACATCAGGTGTTATGGGAAGTGTTCCCGGTTCCGGCTGACCTAGTTAATGCAGCCTAACAATAATTTCAAAGAAAAAGTGTTTTATGTGTATGCCACAGAAAAGAGATGTGTTTTTAGTCTAGATTTAAACTGACAGAGTGTGTCTGCTTCCCGAACAATGTTAGGAAGACTTTTCCAGAGTTTAGGAGCTAAATAGGAAAAGGAACGACCGCCTGCAGTTGATTTGGATATTCTCGGTATGATCAAATGGCCAGAATTTTGAGACCGCAGTAGACGTGATGGAGTATAAGATGTTAAGAGCTCGCTCAAGTATTGGGGAGCTAAACCATTTAGTGCTTTGTAAGTAATAAGCAAGATTTTAAAATGTATGCGATGTTTAATAGGGAGCCAGTGCAGTGTTGACAGAACTGGGCTAATATGGTCATACTTCCTGGTTCTAGTAAGAACTCGAGCTGCTGCGTTTTGGACCAGCTGGAGCTTATTTATTAAGCGAGCAGGGCCACCACCCAGTAGAGCATTACAATAATCTAGCCTTGAGGTCATGAACGCATGAACTAACTGTTCAGCATTTTGCATTGAGAGCATGTGCCGTAATTTAGATATATTTTTAAGATGGTAGAATGCAGTTTTACAGATGCTCGAAACTTGGCTTTCAAATGAAAGATTGGTATCAAAAAGCACACCCAGGTTCCTCACTGACGACGAGGACTTGACAGAACAGCCATCAAGTGTTAGACAGTATTCTAGGTTACTACTTGTGGAGCTTTTTTGTCCAATAATTAAAAATTCAGTTTCTTCTGAATTGAGTTGCAGGAAATTACAGGTCATCCAATGTTTTATATCAGCTATGCATTCCGTTAATCTTGTGAATTGGTAAGTTTCTTCAGGGCGTGAAGAAATATAGAGCTGAGTATCGTCAGCATAACAATGAAAACTAACGCCATGCTTCCTAATAATATCTCCCAGTGGTAGCATATACAGGGTGAAGAGCAGCGGTCCTAGCACTGAGCCTTGCGGTACTCCATACTGAACTTTTGATCGGTGTGACATCTCTTCATTTACTGCTACAAACTGATAACGGTCACATAGGTATGATTTAAACCATGACAAGGCAATTCCACTAATACCTACATCATTTTCGAGTCTATTCAAAAGAATGTTGTGGTCGATAGTATCGAATGCAGCGCTAAGATTGAGTAACACTAATAGAGAGATACAGCCACGATCGGATGATAAGAGTAAATCATTTGTAACTCTGATGAGAGCAGTCTCAGTGCTATGATACGGTCTAAATCCTGACTGGAAATCCTCACAGATACCATTTCTTTCTAAAAAAGGAACATAATTGTGAGGACACTGCCTTTTCAAGTATTTTTGACAGAAAGGGTAGATTTGAGGGTAGATTGGTCTATAATTGACTAATTCTGTAGGATCAAGTTGACTAGAAAGTAAATACTAATTTCATTAGTGGAAAGTAAACATCACTTGACATCACTTGACAATTTTAAATTGCATTTGCTGTTAGGTTCAAGAAGAGAAAAGCAAAGTGCTGGAGAATACATTTTATCCATAAAGAGCAAAAATGTCTTATTTGTGAAGGCAGATCTTCCCATTTCTACCCTGTCCTTTCACCTTTAGATTTTGTCTTCTCTTCTTGTTCTCCTTTTCCACTCTTCTTGCCTGAATCGGCAATTAGACCATTACATATAATCATCCATTTTTATCAACCTAAAACCTTTTGTTTATCAGCTCTTCTCCAGCTATCATCTGCTTTGCTTTTGATTAGCGGAGGAAGAGATTCATAATCGCTTACTATGGGCATATCTTTTTTTTTCCTTCTCACATTCTGCAACCCCTCTTTTCTCTTACATAATGTCCTTTTTGTGCAGAGTCTGGTCTCATTGAGGAAATATTTTAACAGTTTAACTCTGACACCGTGCCCAGTCTAAACCTGTTCAGCAGAAACCTCTGTGCAGAAGAGCATTGTGTGTTTGTGCTTATCACTGATTATTCCATTTTTGTGTAATGATTAGGGATGGTTTATTATTTTGAAAGCTTCCCTGCTGTTGAATTTATGTTGTCGCTGCTAAATCTTCAGCCCCACAGCGAAAGAAATCTAATTTTACTTGAGTTTTGAATTTGTAGTCTGCAATAAAACATGGCATACTGCAAGATAATGCCAAGAAAAATCTTACAGTTGCATGCAAAAACAAACATACAATGCAACAAATGTGGCTGGAATAACAAACCAGTGACTGATGTATATCAGAATTTCGACCTTATTCCTCATACTGTAATTATGATTTACCAAAGCATACCAATGAGCCGGTTTGTCCCAACGTGCATCGTCGTCCACTGTGTCCAGCCTCAATGACTACCTGCCTGTCACACTCACACCCATTGTCATGAAGTGCTTCGAGAGGCTTGTCTTTAGCCTCAAACGCTCAACAGACAACACCATCGCCACCATCCTCCACTCTCACTCACCTCGATATAGAAAGACATACTGTATGTAAAGATGTTGCTGGGCCTGAACTTCTCCTGCAACTGGATCCAAGGACTTCCTGTCTGAGAGACCTCAGACAGTCCAGATCAGGAACAGCTTTTCCAGCACACTGAACACAGGAGTCCCCCAGGGCTGTATGCTTAGTCCATTGCTGTTGACCCACAACATTTTCAGATGACACGACCATGGTGGGTCTCATCAGCAAAGAAGATGAGTTGACAGAGAGGCAGTGCATCGGTGAACAGACTGCTGCAAAGTCAACAACCTGTCCCTGAATGTGGACAAGACTAAAGAGATGGTTGTTGACTTTAGGAGACCATGTAACAACCACTCTCTTCTAGATGTCCACTTGGTGAAGAACTGGTCTCTCAACACCAGTTTATAGCGAAGAAAGCCTTTTTACAGAGGGACTGTTGTGTCATTCTGGGCAGCTGCAACATTGTCTGGTTCGGGAAATGCACCATCTCAAATCGCAAGACCCTGCAGCAGATAGTGAGGACAGCTGAGAAGATCATCGGGTCTCTCTTCTCTCCATCACAGACATTTATACCACACACTGTATCTGCAACGCTATATGTATTGCAAACAAGCCCACACTCTCCTCACACTAACTCTCACACCAACTCTCACACCCTCCTACCATCTGGTAGAAGGTACAGAAGTATATGGACCATCACGGTCAGGTTGACATCAGGCTCCTCATGTGACTGGCCTGACAACACACACACACACAACACACACACACACGTACGTCTCTTAATACTGTTCCCTGTTCTGTCTCATGCTGTTTGCACTGTCTACTCAGGTATGCACACAGGTCTGAAATGCTGAGCTTCAGTGCATTAGTAGCAAAATTATTTCTTATATCTGCAAAGTATACTTTACAACTGAAAGATAAGCAAATTAATCAAAGTCTATCTGTTTTATTAGCAATAACAGTGGCTGAGTATGTGAGCTTGACAAAAACAGGATGACAGATATTTATTTGTGAGTTCTGTATGGAGAGCATGAGCCCCAAAGGATCTGCATAGATAAACCAAAACGCCTCTGATATAAGTACAATTTTGCAGCCAATCTCCAAAAATACTCTTTGCAGCTGTTCTCAGATCTCCATTTCTAGACATGAAGACTGAGTGGTGTAGCAGTCAGAACTATTCTTCTTTTCCAGTGGGGTTTTTATCTTGTCAAAAAGCGAGGCTGCTATATAAGAAATACATTTTATTTTTAAAACACCAATAAATGGTATTCTTTTGAACTTCTATTCATAAATAATCCTGAAAATATATATATTTTTAATTCAAAATATTAAGCATCACAACTGTTTTCAGCATCATAAGGTATCATTATGCACTAAATCAGCATATTTAAGTGATTTCTGAAATATCAGAAAATTCAGCTTTGCCATCACAGGATTAAATTACATTTTAAAATCAAAATAGAAAACAGTTATTTTATATTGGAAATATATATAATATATATATTTATTTTTACTGTATTTTGATCAAATAGCAGCCTTGTTGAGCATAAGAGACAGAAAAATTTTACATTGTAAATTGATATATAATTAGAAGGCTGTAGTGCTGCACAGCATTCAGTAAGTTGTATGCCATTCTGAACATATCCAGTCTCTATTTCACTCTGTTCTCTCCTATCCCATGCGACCCTTTTAAGTGTTGACCCCACATGCTTTAATAACCACTTAACAGTTAATCATTTCTTTCTAAGTGGACTCTGATGATGATGATAATGATCACATCAGGCATCTTGCGGTAGCACTTAAACGGGCATTTCAGGTTAAGAGAGAAACTGTAGAATCTTCTAACTCAACTGCTAAATTTCCTCTTAAACACAGGTGGTGGTTCTTATACAGTCATCCTGAGAAAGTATGATTTTGTCATCTGTGATGCAGAGGCAAAAATAGACTGTCATGTTTTTTTGTGAAGTTTCTTTGCATAAAGGAAAGAGACATGCAGTCACCACTTTTGACCCCAGGCCCAGCACCCGTCTGCCTGTCATCTCCCAGTCAGCAGAGGCAGGGTAGACTGAAAACAAATCCACAAGCATATGGTCGCACTGGAAATCCATATCTAAAGCATTATGTTTTGTGAGCTCTATTGTTTCATAAGCCCCTTCAACAACACAGAGTCGTTCACATGTCATAAAATATCCGTTATAAGTAGCAGTAGAGGCTGACACGAGAGCCAGACAAGACTATCAATTCTCATAAAATTATAGCAGTGCAACTAATGTCAAATAATGTTTGCAATGTGTTTGCTCTTCTTATTTGTGTCCTTATCTCAAGTTTAATTCACCAAGAAAGTCTTTGGTGAGAGGAATTAAATAAACTCAACATATGTGACTTTGTTAAACAAGTTGTGCTTATATTGTGTATTGAGTGAGTTATTGTGTATTGTGTATATTGTGTATTGAGAAGCAGGGTCAGAGCATCTCCAAAACTGCAGCTCTTGTGGGGTGTTCCCAGTCTGCAGTGGTCAGTATCAAAAGTGTTCCAAGGAAGGAACAGTGGTGAACCGGCGACAGGGTCATGGGTGGCCAAGGCTTATTGATGCATGTGGGAAGTGGAGGCTGGCCCGTGTGGTTCGATCAAACAGACGAGCTACTGTAGCTCAAATTGCTCAAGAAGTGAATGCTGGATCTGATAGAAAGGTGTCAGAACTGGACAGTGCATCGCAGTTTGTTGTGTATGGGGCTGCATAGCCGCAGACCAGTCAGGGTGCCCATGCTGACCCCTATCAGTGAGCATCAGAACTGGACCACGGAGCAATGGAAGAAGGTGACCTGGTCTTATGAACCATGTTTCCTTTTACATCACGTGGATGGCTGCTGGGTGCTTATACTTTGCTTATGTCACAGGTCGGAGCGGACCGCGTGAGTCCCGCTCCTCCCTTCTTTTTCACCTCGGGGAGGTTCCCAGTGATACCCCAGACGACCAGACACACGAGGACACTGGAGTAAAGTTTAAAATTACAAGTCTTTATTAATTTACTTAAAATTGGGGGAAAGGGGAAGTGAGGGGGCTAAAATCCAAGAGGACTGGAGAGTGAGGACACCGCCTCAGAGCTCGCCGGCTCTTTCCGCAGGAGAACCTCAGATAAGTCGTTTCGTCCTTTTTCTCAATGTTTGGCTTCCATGTCCTGCTATGTGCTCACTTGTCTCTTTCTTTCTGTTTCCCAGGGTGGACCTTTCGGGGGATTTACGCCACGGCTTGCTCCTTCTCCTGAACACAGGGGTAGAACGGGTAAGTACAGGGGAACGGGGGCGATAGGGGTACCTCTCTCTTTCGGGCGTACTCCGACGGCTTCCTTTCAGAATGTATCAAGGGGCTGGTGTCATAGAAGTCGGTACCTCCGGGGCATCCGCTGGATCTGGGTCAATACTGGGACTTTTGTTTGGCATACAGGTAAGTATAACTTCGCTCAAAGGATATCACTCACAGACTCCGTAGACACGGTTCATCAGTTTCTCTCTCCTTGTTCCAGGCTCCGTGATAGCGTTGGCTCAAGGGGCTTGACCACGGCGGTGGGGCTGGATCGGGCGCTTCTCTAGATGGCTTCACACAGGTAAGTGCAGGTAAGCATGACTTTGCTCAATGGATATCACTCACAGACTCCGTAGACACGGTTCATCCGTTTCTCTCTCCTTGTTCCAGGCTCCGTGATAGCGGTGGCTCAAGGGACTTGACCATGGCGGTGGGGCTGGATCGGGCGCTTCTCTAGATGGCTTCACACAGGTAAGTGCAGGTAAGTATGACTTTGCTCAATGGATATCACTCACAGACTCCGTAGACACGGTTCATCCGTTTCTCTCGCCTTGTTCCAGGCTCTGTGATAGCGGTGACTCAGGGGCTTAACCACGGCGGTGGTGCTGGATCGGACGCTTCTCCAGGTGGTTTCACATAGGTAGGTGCAGGTAAGTATGACTTCGCTCCGGGAGTATGTAGCATTCCCCTCTCCTCTCCTCGGGCCCTGCACACGCACACACAATTTCCTCCGACACAAGCACGTATCAATGGCTATTCAAGAGAGTGCTTACTTGGCTCCGGTCGTGCTACCCCCGTAGAGACAGAGAGTAGGGTGAGGTTCACAGCAAGAATGGTTAGGGCTGGTTACTCCGCCAGCTTCGGGATCGTACCTTCCCCAGAGAGTGGGTCAGCCTGGATAATGGTCTCGGGGACGACACGCACACACACAGCACAACACAGCAGATTCCAAGTGTACACTCTCAAAGTCAAAATGCTGACTCACCCACGGCACTCTACACACCAACCAGGTGTACTTAAGGTCCAGAGACCACTTTTCCCGCGCCGTTTATCTCGGGGGGAAGGGAAGATCGCTGAAACGCTGGTATAGCGAAGAACCAACGAAAAGGACGTTGCTGCTACACCACCCCGGCGGCTTTCACTGTCCGCCGGCTCTGGCTCTCCCACGCTCACTCTCCGCGGTGGGGCCACTCGTTTTCCTAGTTTCAACGTCCCAAGGCTTACAGATGATAAACCTCCGATGAAGTTGTTACTGTATACGTTTCTCAGGGTACTCACACATTGATCAACCCGTGTGCTCGTCTTGTTCTCTCTTCCAGTGTCTGGCTCGCGTCCTGGCCGCTGTGCTCTCTCTCCCGAAGGGATTTGCTCACCAGCACTTCCGGCAACTGTCCTGCATGTAATTTCTCAGAATCGGACACACACTTGACACTTGAATCACAATGCAAAACTCGGTCTGTATTATACTCAGCCTCGTCTCTTTTCTTCTCTTTACAGGGAGTGCAGAATTATTAGGCAAGTTGTATTTTTGAGGATTAATTTTACAACATTAATAATTAAACAACAACCATGTTGTCAATGAACACAAAAAACTCATTAATATCAAAGCTGAATATTTTTGGAAGTGGTTTTTAGTTTTAGCTATTTTAGGGGGATATCTGTGTGTGCAGGTGACTATTACTGTGCATAATTATTAGGCAACTTAACAAAAAACAAATTTATACCCATTTCAATTATTTATTTTTACCAGTGAAACCAATATAACATCTCAACATTCACAAATATACATTTCTGACATTCAAAAACCAAACAAAAACAAATCAGTGACCAATATAGCCACCTTTCTTTGCAAGGACACTCAAAAGCCTGCCATCCATGGATTCTGTCAGTGTTTTGATCTGTTCACCATCAACATTGCGTGCAGCAGCAACCACAGCCTCCCAGACACTGTTCAGAGAGGTGTACTGTTTTCCCTCCTTGTAAATCGCACATTTGATGATGGACCACAGGTTCTCAATGGGGTTCAGATCAGGTGAACAAGGAGGCCATATCATTAGATTTTCTTCTTTTATACCCTTTCTTGCCAGCCACGCTGTGGAGTACTTGGACGCGTGTGATGGAGCATTGTCCTGCATGAAAATCATGTTTTTCTTGAAGGATGCAGACTTCTTCCTGTACCACTGCTTGAAGAAGGTGTCTTCCAGAAACTGGCAGTAGGACTGGGAGTTGAGCTTGACTCCATCCTCAACCCGAAAAGGCCCCACAAGCTCATCGTTGATGATACCAGCCCAAACCAGTACTCCACCTCCACCTTGCTGGCGTCTTGAGTCGGACTGGAGCTCTCTGCCCTTTACCAATCCAGCCACGGGCCCATCCATCTGGCCCATCAAGACTCACTCTCATTTCATCAGTCCATAAAACCTTAGAAAAATCAGTCTTGAGATATTTCTTGGCCCAGTCTTGACGTTTCAGCATGTGTGTCTTGTTCAGTGGTGGTCGACTTTCTGCCTTTCTTACCTTGGCCATGTCTCTGAGTATTGCACACCTTGTGCTTTTGGGCACTCCAGTGATGTTGCAGCTCTGAAATATGGCCAAACTGGTGGCAAGTGGCATCTTGGCAGCTGCACGCTTGACTTTTCTCAGTTCACGGGCAGTTATTTTGCGCCTTGGTTTTTCCACACGCTTCTTGCGACCCTGTTGACTATTTTGAATGAAACGCTTGATTGTTCGATGATCACGCTTCAGAAGCTTGGCTATTTTAAGACTGCTGCATCCCTCTGCAATATATCTCACTATTTTTGACTTTTCTGAGCCTGTCAAGTCCTTCTTTTGACCCATTTTGCCAAAGGAAAGGAAGTTGCCTAATAATTATGCACACCTGATATAGGGTGTTGATGTCATTAGACCACACCCCTTCTCATTACAGAGATGCACATCACCTAATATGCTTAATTGGTAGTAGGCTTTCCAGCCTATACAGCTTGGAGTAAGACAACATGCATAACGAGGATGATGTGGTCAAAATACTCATTTGCCTAATAATTCTGCACTCCCTGTATAGCTCTCTGGATCTTTGATCGCTCAGTCCACAACATCCACCTCGTGTTATCCTTTGTTTGCCCAGATGCCCAAATCCTCTCGCCGCAACGGCTGGAAGCGGCTACCACCACGCTCAGCTTGAGCCCGACCCGGAACTAACAGCTGCGGCTGTGTGTGACCGCTGCAATGACTGACCCCGACTGACTTCTGGAGGCCCTCTTTGTACTCCTCCTACCTCCCCTTCACCCAATCCGGAGATCGCGCTGTTTATTGAAGCACCTGCCGCCGATTCTCTAAGATTTTGGCGCGGGGACAGGAACCCGGAAGTAGTGGTGTTTGATCCGGCCAGAACAAATCTCTGCCACTATGGTTCCGCCCCAGGAAAAGTCACACCGTGACATCCTCCCCCGCCAAACCGTTCTAGTCCCTAGAAAGCCTTTCGGTTGTCCATTCTCCATAGCGTGCTGGAGGCCGGCCACGGTTCTCCCGCTGGGACCGTCGTGGTGGCGAAACAGGGTCGATGCCAGCAGGCATATCCACTGGGTCTCTGGGGGCCATTTCTACGGGGGCATTTACCCGTTCTCCTGGGATCACGGCACATCCCGCTATCCACAGGGCTACAGCTTCAGGCTCTGTTGGCACCTCCTCTACGGGGCTGGGATAGTTCGGACAGGGGCGGATCATGTTCCGATGGACCACTCTATCGGGCCCGGCTTTCCCTTCGGGCCGAATCGTATACACCGGCTGTCCAGGCCGCTGTTGGCCCTGGATCACATACGGAGTAGTCTCCCATCGGTCACTGAGCTTCCCCTTTCCCTGTCGCCGGTTGTCCCTTACCAGGACCCTTTCTCCTGGAAGAAGGGGGGCCTCTCGAGCCGTCCGATCGTACAGCCTCTTGTTTTTCTCCCCAGCCACTCGGATCCGTCTTGAGACTTGCTCGTACGCAAAGTGGAGGCGCTGGTGGTGGCGCCCTACCCACTCGGTTACGTTCCCCTCCTCCTCGGTCGTTGCTGTCCCCAGCATTAAGTCGGTGGGCATCCGCACATGCCTGCCAAACATCAAATAAGTGGGGGCGTAGCCCGTGGTACTGTGCGTGCTGTTATTGTATGCCTGTATCAGATTTGGTAACGCACTCACCCAGTTGCTCTGGTGTTCCTGATCTAGCGTGCCTAGCAAGTTCAATAGGGTCTGGTTGAACCGCTCGCATCCGCCATTTCCCTGGGGGTGATAAGTGGTGGTATGAGTCTTGGTGCAGCCATACAATTGACACAGCTCTCTAATCACCCGAGACTCGAAGTTTCGCCCTTGGTCCGAGTGGAGAAACTCAGGGCAACCGAACGGCTGGAAGACAGCTCCCCACAGGGCAGTGGCAGTGGTGTTCGCCGTCTGGTCCAGGGTAGGAATGGCCCAGGCGTACTTGGTGAACAGGTCGGTGACTACAAGGATGTTCTGATAGCGGTCTACCGGCCGACCCAACGTCAAGAAGTCCATTGTGACTATGTGGAGAGGGGCCTTCGCCTGGATGGGGACCATCGGTGCTCGTGCTTCCTTCCTGGCTTGGAACAGGGTGCAACGGGGACAGGCCTGTATGAAAGTGCGTACCGTTGCTTCCAGTTTAGGCCAATAAAAGTGTCCTTGGTGGCCCAGCTGATCGTGATAGGCTGTCAAGAGCCCTTGTACCTGGCCTTCGGGGACAACGATCTGCCGGAGTTCCTCGTCCAGCCCTGGACCTCGGACAGACCTACATAGCACTCCCTCCTTTACCCGGAGTCTGGCCCATTGTCCCAGCAGCTTCCCTCCTGTTCCCCCTTGGGTCCGGCGTTCAGTCAATGTCGGTTTTCGCCCCCGTTCAAACCATCGTGTCAGGCTACTAATCTCCCCATTGGCCTGCTGTCGCTCCTTCCAGCGGTAGGGGTACCATCCCCAGCTCGCAGGCATCGCCTCACATTGAGCCCCAGGCGCCTCCACAATGCCCACCATATACTCTTCCCCCTCGGGGTCCGACGTGGGTTCCGGTGGATCCCTCGGGCCTTGGGCTTCCGGGAGTCGGGACAGGGCATCAGCGTTGGTGTGTTCCCGTCCTGGCCGGTACTGGAGCTGATAGTTGTAATTGGCCAGCTGGGCCACCCAATGCTGCTCCACTGCCCCCAATTTTGCCGTTTGCAGGTGTACTAATGGGTTGTTGTCCGTTACTACCGTCACCTGTGCACCCCACAGATAGTCTTTAAATTTCTCGCTGAGTGCCCATTTCAGCGCCAGCAGTTCCAACTTGAAGGAGCTATAGTTGGCATCATTCCTCTCTGCTGGATGGAGGCTCCGGCTTGCGTAGGCTATTACCCTCTCCACGCCGTCCTGTTGCTGGGCCAACACGGCCCCTAAGCCCAGGTTGCTGGCGTCCGTGTACAGGACAAAGGGCTTGGAGAAGTCGGCATACGCCAGAATCGGCGCATGTAGTAGCTCCTGCTTCAGTCGCTGGAACGCAGCCTCACACTCAGGACTCCACAGGATAGCCGGGGATCCACGACCTCGGGGGCGTCCCGTCCCAGCCAGCAACTGATTCAGGGGCTTCGCGATCCTCGAGAAGTCCCTGATGAAGCGGCGGTAGTACCCTACGAAGCCCAGGAATGACCGCACTTGCCTCACGGTCTGCGGAGCAGCCCACTCCCGCACCACCGACACCTTCTCCGGGTCGACAGAAACTCCCGCCGCACCCACACAATGTCCCAAGAATTTGACTTCCCGCCGTAGCAGATGGCATTTGTCCGGTTGGAGCTTCAGCCCATACTTCTCCATGGCCCTGAAGACCTGCTCAAGGTGCTGTAAGTGGGAGTCGAAATCTGGGGAATAGACAATGACATCATCTAGGTACACCAGGGCGGACTCCATCAGCTGGCCTCCCAGGCACCGCTGCATCAGCCGCTGGAAGGTGGCAGGGGCGTTGCAGAGGCCGAAGGGCATCCGGTCCCATTCAAAGAGACCGAACGGGGTGGTAAAGGCGGTCTTCTCCTGATCGGCCTCGGCCACTTGTACCTGCCAGTAGCCACTTGCTAAGTCCAACGTGGAGTACCATGCCGAGCGTGTCAAGCCGGCCAGGGAGTCCTCGATCCGGGGTAGGGGGAGCGCGTCTTTTTTAGTGACCAGGTTCACTTCCGGTAGTCAACACAGAACCTCCATGCGCCTGTCTTCTTTTGCACCAACACAATGGGAGCTGCCCACGGGCTGCTGCTCTCTCTGACAACCCCTCGGTCGAGCATACCCTGTAGAAGTGTGCGGACCTCTGTATACAGGGTAGGCGGGACGGGTCGATACCTTTCTCTGCTGGGCTCTGCCTCCCCCGTGGGGATCCGGTGCTGCATGACATTGGTGCAGCCGTAGTCCTCCTCGTGTGCCGAGAAGACATGTTGCCACTTGCCCAGCAGGTCTCGCAACTTCCTGGCCTGTGCGGGTCCCAACTCCTCCCCTTGCAGGGAATTTCCCCTCAGGTGGCCGGGCACCTCCTCCCCCAGACTCTGGGGCGACGAGCTCGCTTGGGTAAGGGCCACTTCCACCACAGCGGGGCGTACCTGGCGAAAGCTCACGTCCTTGTTCTCCCGCACCTGGTGGGGTTCTACCAGCGTCACCTTGACCAGCCACTGGTGTTTGTGTAGGTGCACGACATGGGGCGTCCGCCGGCTCTGGCTCTCCCACGCTCACTCTCCGCGGTGGGGCCACTCGTTTTCCTAGTTTCAACGTCCCAAGGCTCACAGATGATAAACCTCCGATGAAGTTGTTACTGTATACGTTTCTCAGGGTACTCACACATTGATCAACCCGTGTGCTCGTCTTGTTCTCTCTTCCAGTGTCTGGCTCGCGTCCTGGCCGCTGTGCTCTCTCTCCCGAAGGGATTTGCTCACCAGCACTTCCGGCGACTGTCCTGCATGTAATTTCTCAGAATCGGACACACACTTGACACTTGAATCACAATGCAAAACTCGGTCTTTATTATACTCAGCCTCGTCTCTTTTCTTCTCTTTATAGCTCTCTGGATCTTTGATCGCTCAGTCCACAACATCCACCTCGTGTTATCCTTTGTTTGCCCAGATGCCCAGATCCTCTCGCCGCAACGGCTGGAAGCGGCTACCACCACGCTCAGCTTGAGCCCGACCCGGAACTAACAGCTGCGGCTGTGTGTGACCGCTGCAATGACTGACCCCGACTGACTTCTGGAGGCCCTCTTTGTACTCCTCCTACCTCCCCTTCACCCAATCCGGAGATTGCGCTGTTTATTGAAGCACCTGCCGCCGATTCTCTATGATTTTGGCGCGGGGACGGGAACCCGGAAGTAGTGGTGTTTGATCCGGGCGGAACAAATCTCTGCCACTACGGTTCCGCCCCAGGAAAAGTCACACCGTGACACTTACCTGGGGAACACATGGCACCAGGATACACTATGGGAAGAAGGCAAGCCGGCGGAGGCAATGTGATGCTTCTGGTAATGTTCTGCTGGGAAACCTTGGGTCCTGCCATCCATTGGGATGTTACTTTGACACGTACCACCTACTTAAGCACTGTTGCAGACCATGTACACCCTTTCATGGAAACGGTATTCCCTGGTGGCTGTGGCTCTTTCAGCAGGATAATGCACCCTGCCACAAAGCAAAAATGGTTCAGGAGTGGTTTGAGGAGCACAACAAGTTTGAGGTGTTGACTTGGCCTCAATCTAATCGAGCATCTATGGATGTGCTGAACAAACAAGTCAGATCCATGGAGGCCCCACCTCGCAACTTAGATGACCTTAAAGGATCTGCTGCTAAAATCTTGGTGCCAGATACCACAGCACACATTCAGGGGTCTAGTGGAGTCCATGCCTCGACGGGTCAGGGCTGTTTTGGTCCTTATATATATATATATATATATATATATATATATATATATATATATATATATATATATATATATATATATATATACACTCACCTAAAGGATTATTAGGAACACCATACTAAGCTCCGCTCCGACCTGTGACATAAGCAAAGTATAAGCACCCAGCAGCCATCCACGTGATGTAAAAGGAAACATGGTTCATAAGACCAGGTCACCTTCTTCCATTGCTCCGTGGTCCAGTTCTGATGCTCACTGACAGGGGTCAGCATGGGCACCCTGACTGGTCTGCGGCTATGCAGCCCCATACACAACAAACTGCGATGCACTGTTCAGTTCTGACACCTTTCTATCAGATCCAGCATTCACTTCTTGAGCAATTTGAGCTACAGTAGCTCGTCTGTTTGATGGAACCACACGGGCCAGCCTCCACTTCCCACATGCATCAATAAGTCTTGGCCACCCATGACCCTGTCGCCGGTTCACCACTGTTCCTTCCTTGGAACACTTTTGATACTGACCACTGCAGACTGGGAACACCCCACAAGAGCTGCAGTTTTGGAGATGCTCTGACCCTGCTTCTCAATACACAATATACACAATACACAATAACTCACTCAATACACAATATAAGCACAACTTGTTTAACAAAGTCACATATGTTGAGTTTATTTAATTCCTCTCACCAAAGACTTAGTAAAGTCTGTCTAATTTATTTAAAAAAATAAAAAAATAAGTCCTGTGTGTTCTGTGTTAGATTAACTGAGACTTGTTACAGCACTTGCATATTGTTGCCTCTGACTGTTCTATTGCTCTCATTTGTAAGTCGCTTTGGATAAAAGCGTCTGCTAAATGACTAAATGTAAATGTAAATGTATATCATGTTACCTTATGAAAATGAAGCAATTAAGAAGGACATCAATAAAGGACAACAAAGTAAAGTAATATAAAAAATAATTTATTACATTGTCAATCATATTTTAGATACCGCACATCTTATGTATCAAATATGTGATTTCATGTTTATTAATCCTTATGCATTGACGATAACAAAAAGTCACTAGCTGTTAGTTTTCTCAGAACCTTTTCAATATGATTACTATTCTTACTAATATCTAATGGTTAGTAGTTTATAGTCAATCAAGGTCATTGATATACTGTTAGACAATATACAGTATATCATGGAGAGAAACAGTACATTTGTACCAATCAAAAGTGATTGTTCATGGAAATTATATGTTACCAATTCCTTTTTGTTAAATGGGGAAAATAGTAATACATTTCCGATTTCAATCCTTTTGTCATCAAGCACGAAACGTGGTAGGCCAATATATTTGAAAACTACCAAAAAGGGTCCCTAAAATGGGAGTTCCTCTTTTCGTAAGCTATGTAGACTGAGTAAGGCTTTTCTAAAGAGTGAGTTTTAGACTTCAGAATCAATCCTGAAATGTGTGTTTCTAATAATAACTTGCAGGGGTGAGATTAGCACTCAAAAGTGTGAGATTGAACTAGTCCTAGAACTACCACAATACTACTGAATTCCTAATCGCACTAACCAAGTACCTCAAGAATCTGTGCGTTACAAACATACATGTACATATGTATATAATACTTTTTTATATTAAGGCGCTTAAGTTGCAGTGAGGAAATGTTTCTTAATCCTTCTACATTTCTTTATTATAATGTTAATATGTTCTGTACAAATAAGTTACTCTGAAGCATGTGAATGGTCCCCTGATAAAATAACAATAATAAGATAATAATAAGACAAAATAACATTTTAACACAAAATCAAACAAAGACCAGAGGTAGAGCTAAAAGAGTGACAAACTTGTGGGTAAAACTGAAATTGGTGTGATTAATTTTTTACATATGTACATAATGTAGAGATTTCAACTGTAGCAGTTGCTTTCGAAATGTTGCTACCTACCTACTGATCATTTACCATTGCCCTGTTTCCTGTCTAGTGGTGGTCAAATGTAGATTTCTGCCCGTAAAACCTTACACTGCAGCACTTCTAATCATTTAGCTAGTACTCAAATACTGTAGACCAATTCGATTCACAGTGTCTTTCTTTAGATTTGACATTAGAAAATCACTGAGCTGCCTTTATGTTTGATTCCCACAGTCATTGGCTGATATTTTCATAACATTCTTGCTGGTGGTGGAAATGTTCCCCTAAACTCCTTGCCGCTGGTCTTGTGCAGCTATATAAAGTATATTCAGATAACCTTTTGTCCATTCTGTGTGCATTGTTCATATGCCTTTTTTCTCTCCCCACTATTGCATTCTCCACTCTTACTTTGTACTGTGAAGTCTGATATAACCCTGTGATGGTAATCTATGAAAACACTCGTTTGAGGCATGAAAGAAAGATGGAGAACAATGGAGGACCTCCGATCCTTGGCTTCCTAACACATCCCCCTCCTCTTCCTCTTGATTCATCACTCCAGTCTGCTTTCATGTGACTGAATGGACAGCTGTCTGTAAAATGCACTTGGCATGGCAATGTGGTTTTGTCTTTCAAACTGATGTATGTTGTTATTAATGGATCAGTATCTGCTGTTCATATTGTGTAACCGGCATGTACCTGAATCTAAAATCCTGTGACAAGGAGCTTGCACACTTGAGCATGTGTGGACATTAACCCAGTCCTGCATCAAACGGCACACTTCATGCACAATTGTGGAATTGGCGCGTGCCTGTGAAGTTCATGAGACCATAGGGTGTCTCATTTGTCATTTTATAATGCTAAAAAGCTGCCCAAATGCGCCATTTGGCCTTACTGCCTGACAGTTAATGCGCCATTATGTCATCAAAATGTAGGCAATTTGGGACAGGGTCTAGCCCATCATATCAGTGGTGTGTTTGCCATGTGCTGGTCTGTGTGCGTGTAGTAGAGTCAGACCAGAGGTCAGTATATGGACTCCTTGGTGTTGGTTGACGTGTGAGTTGTGGTGGAGTCGTCCGGCAGGGAACCTCGACGTGGGGATCCGGTTTGGCAGCGCAGCAGTGTGAGCAGCTCACGGGACACGCTGCTGGAGAAGGCTGTGTAGATCCACGGGTTAGTGCAGGAGTTTAGACTGGCTAGAAGCATCAGGATAGTGAAGGCAGCCCCTGTATGAGAGATAAAGGTAAATTCAAAGCCATTGTCAATTACTGCATTGACCGTTGTGTTAATAATATGTGCAAGTCTATGAGACTTTCCCCTATTTTATCATCTACCAGGTGAAAATCGTAATATTGCTTAGAAAAGTAATAGCTTTAAAGACAAATGCAAATAGTAATTCCATAATCATATATTATTGTGCACGTTGGTGTTAAAGCTTCTCATTTACTTTGAATGGGTGACGCCATGATTTGCAGAACTGATTTGTGGGTAATGTTGTGTTGCGTCACTGGTGTTGCTTGCGGCAGAAGTCGAAAAATGTTCAACTTAGTTACCAAGAGTACTTAACACCAAGATACATTTTTGCAAGGAAAAGGGCCTGTAGCAACTCATAATGTAAAAATTGCACATAATGTAATAAGTATTACATTAGTATTGTAATAAAATGTTCATAATGTAATACTTTTCTCAAAACATAAATTTTTAAGCTCATAATGTAATAATTTTTACATTATAAACTCACCAAAAAACATTTTTCATATTGTCATAACTAATGTTTTTTTTGGTTTTATTATCATTATTTTTTTAAATTAGTTTAATTATTCCCTTACAGTACATTTAAAAAATCTAAATCCAGTCTTAAACTACATTTACAAAATCCACCAGATTACTATTGAGTTGCTACAGGGCCATAAATGAATTACAAATGAACACAGTGAATTTGCATAGAAGACATATATAATACTTTACACTACCATTGAAAAGTTTGTTCGGCTTTTGAAAGAAGTCATGGCTGCATGTATTTATGACTAATATTGTGAATATTATTATAATAAAAGTGTAATTTATTCTTGTGATGGCAAAACTGAATTTTCAGCATTATGAGTCTTCAGTGTCACATGATCCTTAATAAATCATTCTTAAATGCTGATTTCCTGCGCAAGAATTTCTTCTTATTATAAATGTTTAAAACTAATTCTCAATTTGAAATGGAAGTCTTATGTAACAGTAATGTCTTTACTGTCGCTTGTATAATCGCTGAAAAACAAGGCAGTGAGGTGGGGGAATATTAGCCATATAAAGTACTTTAAAATGCTCACTTTTTGACTAAAAGACCTGAATACATCTATAGGAGTAAGATAGTGCTGATTTTCATAGTGATCTGGTTACCAGGTGGCTGGTCAAACTGTGCAGAAAGTCCAGTATAATAGAGAGGTGTAAACACCAATGAGATTACCCAACACTCAGGTGAGCGAGCAGGTGTTTGTCTGTTTATGTGTTAAAGGAAACGAAAGCAGGGTACATTTAAAAAAGAAGAGGAAAGTAAAAGGGACACATTGAAAACAAGATTGATTATTTCTGCTTCTGGAGATCTCCCCTCCCACAGACTTTAGTTCCAGCCAAGCTCTAGCACACCTGCCTGCAATTTCCCAGTAAACTTGAAGACCCTGATGAACTGATTCATGTGTTTTCGATTGTGCTTGGAAAGAAACTCTGCTGGAGAGTAGATTTCCAAGAACAGACACCTCTGTTTTTTACATGTTCCTGGAGAATGTGTTGCTTGTTTGGTTATTTAACACCGCCCTGCTGATGGCAAAGCTGAATTTACAGCATCATTACTTCAGTCTTCAGTGTCACATGATCCTTCAGAAATCCATTCTAACATGCTGATTTGCTGCTCAAGATACACTCACCTAAAGGATTATTAGGAACACCATACTAATACTGTTTGACCCTCTTTCGCCTTCAGAACTGCCTTAATTCTATGTGGCATTGATTCAACAAGGTGCTGAAAGCATTCTTTAGAAATGTTGGCCCATATTGATAGGATAGCATCTTGCAGTTGATGGAGATTTGTGGGATGCACATCCAGGGCACGAAGCTCCCGTTCCACCACATCCCAAAGATGCTCTATTGGGTTGAGATCTGGTGATGTGGGGGCCAATTTAGTACAGTGAACTCATTGTCATGTTCAAGAAACCAATTTGAAAATATTCAAGCTTTGTGAAATGGTGCATTATCCTGCTGGAAGTAGCCATCAGAGGATGGGTACATGGTGGTCATAAAGGGATGGACATGGTCAGAAACAATGTGTGCCCAATTAGTGGCACTAAGGGGCCTAAAGTGTGCCAAGAAAACATCCCCCACACCATTACACCACCACCACCAGCCTGCACAGTGGTAACAAGGCATGATGGATCCATGTTCTCATTCTGTTTACGCCAAATTCTGACTCCACCATCTGAATGTCTCAACAGAAATCGAGACTCATCAGACCAGGCAACATTTTTCCAGTCTTCAACTGTCCAATTTTGGTGAGCTTGTGCAAATTGTAGCCTCTTTTTCCTATTTGTAGTGGAGATGAGTGATACCCGGTGGGGTCTTCTGCTGTTGTAGCCCATCCGCCTCAAGGTTGTGCGTGTTGTGGCTTCACAAATGCTTTGCTGCATACCTCGGTTGTAACGAGTGGTTATTTCAGTCAAAGTTGCTCTTCTATCAGCTTGAATCCGTCGGCCCATTCTCCTCTGACCTCTAGCATCAACAAGGCATTTTCGCCCACAGGACTGCCGCATACTGGATGTTTTTCCTTTTTCACACCATTCTTTGTAAACCCTAGAAATGGTTGTGCGTGAAAATCCCAGTAACTGAGCAGATTGTGAAATACTCAGACCGGCCCGTCTAGCACCAACAACCATGCCACGCTCAAAATTGCTTAAATCACCTTTCTTTCCCATTCTGACATTCAGTTTGGAGTTCAGGAGATTGTCTTGACCAGGACCACACCCCTAAATGCATTGAAGCAACTGCCATGTGATTGGTTGATTAGATAATTGCATTAATGAGAAATTGAACAGGTGTTCCTAATATTCCTTTAGATGAGTGTACATTGTCTTTATTATCAATGTTGAAAACTGCTTCATATTTTTGTGGAAGCCGTGATTTTTCCTTGATTAACCTTTTTTCCCCTCAAACATGTATTTGAAATGTTTAAAATTGATCAAAAGTAACAGTAAATGATACTGGCTGAATGAAAGTATTAACTTTAAAAAATAAAATGAACAGTAGTACATTTTGAGAAAAAAAAAATCTGATTACAATAGTTTATTAAATCTTACCTCTTTAGCTAAAAGCCACTGTTGCAATCTATTGTGTGACTGTACAGGACATGCATGTATATCTACAGGTAGTTGCTTAAAGTCTGACCTTGGTTTGGTGGGTTGGGATCCCAGGCTGCCCATAACTGAACGATAAAGAAGGGAGACCAGCAGATGGTGTAGACCAGCACAATGACAAGAGTCATCCTCACTGTCTTAGACATGGCCTTGGTCACACCGGGGAGAGGTGGCGGGTGCGAGTACTCTGTCGGAATGGGAAAAGCATCTGGAAGCACATCTGGCCACAGTTCAGAAGCTCCAGAGCTGTTTGAGTGTCCAGCTAATGCACAAACGCTATTGGCTGTTAAAGACTGAGGATGGGAGGGGTCTGAGAGACGGTTGGGGGTGTTTTGTAGGCGAGTCGTGATGGAAGGGGAGGAGCTGTCTGAAGAGGGGCGGGGCCCAGAGCAGGGCTCACAGATAGAGTTCCTGCAGGGTAAAGTCTGAGAGTAGTCATATAGGCTTGAGGAGGACTCTTCCTCTCTGGCATGATGTGAGGGGCTGCAGTGAACTTGACTGAAACTGCTGTCACCATGGTGAGTGTGTCTGCTCTGTCTGTTTCTCTCCCTCCTCCTTCCCCTGCCCCCCTTTCGCTGAGCAAAGTGGAAGAAGACAGAGTTCCTCTTAAATTCTGCCGTCACCACCCGCTCTGACTTCAGGTAAATATTGTCATGGATTTCTCTGAAGATGCGAACCTGAGATGAAAAAGAGATACATCAGTGTAAAAAAAAGTTGTGTGCCATTAAGAATGCTTTTAAATTTCAGTTAAGTTCCTGGATTTAAATCGTAGCAAACGTTTTATGGTGCTAAATAGCTAAATTAAAATCTGAGGCTGTTTTGAAATTATTCAACTTAATTTATGCCTAATCTAAGGAAATCATGTTCTACATAGGAATAAACAGACCATTCACTAAGCTCCACCAGCTTTACACAACATCCCATAGGAGATAAATTGGAGATTTCTGTGAACAGTGTTATTTTTTGGTAAACCATGCTCATAAAGGAAATTTACATTGTCACAAAGTGTTTACAATATTTCCATAAAACTATCCTAATACACAGCTCCTCCATAGACTTACATTAGAATAGAGCTTATCTGATAAAATGATGCATGCCAAACAGTTGTTAAGGTAGGACTGGTCAGTATAATGCTTTTAAGGTGAGGCTTAGGCTTGTGTGATTAGTCATTTACATTTATGCATTTGACAGGTGATTTATCTAAAATTGCATTGCATTCAAAAAGTATACTTTTTATCAGTTCTTTCATTCAATCCAGGGATTGAACCCATGACCTTGGCATTTCTAGTGTCATGCTCTATGTTTTAAACTTATGTTTAAAAGTCTTTGACATTTAATATACACTTCTTATTCTATAAAGCATATAGCTACCATAGCTACCAATATACCATATATATTTAATTGGAGTGAGAGCGGAAAGAGAATGAGCTGGAGATACCTGACAGACAGTGATGATTAAGGCTGGCAGTACGAACACAGCCACAGTCATCCAGGTGATGTATGCTTTAAGACCCCATGTCTCAGCAAAGTGGCCCCAGCATTCAAACACCCCAGGGGACACCTCTGACCGTGAGAAGATAAACACCTATGTATAAGCAAGCAGAGAGTCATGAGCTTGAACAACATTTGTTTTGCCAATTTGAAAAATCAGTCAGGAATGATCTGAGATTTATTCCTCACCTGTGGTAAACTGAGCACAAGGGCCAGACCCCATGCAACCATGATAGGGGTGTTCCAGCGAGAGGGCGCGCCCCCGCGATACGCCTGCAGGGGGCAGCAGATGGCATAGTGCCGATCCACAGTCATGGCCACAATCATATAGGAGGATGCAAACATCCCGACAATCTGCAAATATTTGACAGAGCGGCACAGAGCGTCAGGGCCCTGGAAGTGCTCAGTGATGTCCCACACCAACTGTGGCAGCACCTAGGGACAAAATAAAAACATATATCTAGAATTTATCAGCCATGAAACTCTTGATAGGTAATTTACATGCAATCTGATAGTAATCACATAATTTACTACATGGCACAGGCTGATTCTGCAGCCAGTGAGATTGCTTGCACAACATTTAAATAATTTGGTTCAGTGTTCGCTGTAAGCTGGTCGTGCGCTATTAGAGTTCCTCTGAAACCTTCCACCTCCACCAGCTCCACCTGTCTAGAACTGCTAAGTGATTTATGTCTATTCATGCAGCAGCAGCATATCGTCGCTGTCCGATGAAAACCACGTATGTCCATTTTGCCGATTTTGAGATTTTTCGACGGATTGAATGTCCAGGTTCATTTCCGTATACAGTATGCGTCACATATCTAAATGGCCAATGAAAAGTTGTGAAAACATGTCATCTGATTTTCACGTATATCCATTTGGTGTCAAAGCTGTCAATCACGCCGCGTATCTCCCGCCCTGTGGAAGCATCTCGCTGGTCTCGCCGGTCTCGTGAAATTGTTTCATCGAAGCTCAGCACTGGATAGCCGAAAGTACGACATTGAAGCTCTCCACAGTTTAGTTCTAATCTAGTTCTTCACAGATTAGTTTGCTTGCTAGTATGTAAATAAACTCGGTCTCTTTGATAAGATTCAGCCTTTTTTTTCTCAGTCAAACTGATCAAATTATAGCCTGTAATGCTACTGTCATGATTGTCACTAGAACATGCCTCACTCATACTGCGATCACCGCTTGCCAGAGGCTGAGAATATCCAGCATGTATTCCTCTGTATTCCTCACGTATTCCTCTGCTGAAACGCGACTTTGCCATTCTAATTAATGATCGTAAGAACGCGTATCGACCACCGTTACTGTAAAATATGCACGTATGTCCATTTAAACTCAATTTTGGTCAAATGTGGATTATATTATTACACTGTCAAGAATATGGTTACATGTAAAGATGCTGTACCAAGTATGACAACGCTACATTCAACTGCTTTTGAAATACAGTGTTTTTTTCACTTCCTGAAAAGTAAGCGTTTTGGACATACGTGAGTTTCATCGGGCAGCGACGATATATTACATGCTTACTTGCTCTGAAGCAGCGTGTAGCAGATCTTGTTCACCAAGACCAAATACATTAACATTTATCATATCTATTAACATGCTAAAACTATTTCGAGATTTGTCATGATTGTGCTGCCACTATTTTACCATGACATGCATATTATTTGCCACATTAGAAAATAATATCTAGGGATGTAAATTGTAAAATTACAATACTAATAGAGTGGTGCAGGTATGATATCACTTTGTAGGCCAAAACGCAGAAACGAGTTAGCATTTTAGCACTTCCGGTTCCATCGTCCCAAAGTCAATGGGTTTTTTCGATGATATTTTGGTTGAAAACTCGTTTTGAAGCTGATATGTGTCTTGAAAAAGGCAGTTGATAACAAGTGGCTAAATGGGACTACAGAGGCTGTTGAGGAGTGCGATGCTAACTGCCTACAAAGTGATGTCATCATACCTGCAACACTATAATATCTTCGTTTTTTCAAACAAATCACTTAAAAAAACATAGTGCCTCACTTTACTTGCATGCAGCACATTTATTTATTTAATTCAATTTCAGCCTTTGCACAAAAGCCATATGACGATTATTTCAATTAATATTAATTCTTCAACTACCCTGCTGACACATCATTACTCCCACGCCTGATACTGCATTTTAATACATGTAGTCTCACTATATGTTTCCACTAAGGTCAATGATTACTTAACCAGCCTGCTGATTTCTCCGCACTCATCATTTTAATAGTTTGAAGAGGCTGTTACCTGAAAGAATGCGACTACGAGGTCAGCCACGCACAGATTGACCATGAAGAGGTGCATGGGAGCATGTTTCTTCCTACGCAGCAGCACCCACAGCACAAATCCGTTACCCAGAGCGGTGAGAGCAAGCACCAATCCCAGCACCCCAATCTCCACCTGGGCCAAGGTTTGGTCCCGTACCCGTGGAGGGGCAACTGGCTGCATTGTGGGCCTCATGGTGGTCCATGTGATGTTCTCCGATGGAAACAGCCAGAGGAAAGACCCTGTGCTCCCATAACTGCTGCTGAGATTGAAGAGAGAGCTAGACAGGTCCGGTGGCCCCTCCATTTCCAGCACAGAGCGATTGGGCTGACCCAAATTCTCTTCCCAAGAGGCCATCCTCATGACCTACAACAAGAAGGACAGACGTGAGAGGCGAAACCAAAATGTTCTAATACTGATCCCTCACTGGCCTAAATTGGTAAACAAACAGTTGTAAATCATTTGAATAAAATTAGGTCAAATAAATGTAATTTTCTTGGCTATTTCTGTAACTCTTCTACACGAGTAATGGAATGGGATCTAAATCAAATGAGATCATTAGGAGGATGTCTTCCATATCGTCTCAAATTAAATTCTCCGTCTCTACTTCTGTTTTTGGGGAGGTTTTAGAGAAAGCTCTTAAAACATATTACAGTTTTTCTCCATTGGTTTGGCTCATTTCTTGAAACAGAAATTACATTCTCAAAACAACATGGACAAATCTCCAAACCACTTGGCAATTGTTCACAACAGAATAGCATTTCTCAATCATTTCATCAAATTGCAAATGTCTAAGTACATGTCTCAATGTCTCAGTACATCTTTGCAAATGATTAAGTACAGTTAGCCTACATTTAGCACAATTTCCAAGTGAATAGATCTTGTTGATCTAAACTGATTGTTAGATTCTCAGTCTAATGGTCATTCGCTCCAAAACGTATCAGCGTCATTTCATTGTATAAGTCATCACATGCACAATAGTCTGTTCAATTGTCAAAATTAGTCAAGAACATAATACCATGAATACCATATGAATCCCTTGGAAATTTGATAAATTTATTACAGCAATTGACAGTCAGGTGAAACTAGAACTTGACTAATGAAGGAGGACTTTCACACATCTCAGATGACCAATCAAACAGTATATGTTTAGTTATCTAACAGGTGCTGTCCATGACTGTGAATGCTGCCAAACATGTATGTAAAGAGCTTGACCATGCAGGACCAGTACAATTTCTGAACAGGGAGGCACCTGGCCAAGTAAATGAACAAGGGTGACTGCCTGCTTGAGGAAGAGGAAGAGTGAGGATGAGAGGGGGAGCCCGTGGAGGTTGAGGGGTAGAGAGGGGAAGGGGGTAGAGAGGGGTAGAGAGGGGAAGGGGGTAGAGAGGGGTAGAGAGGGGAAGGGGGTAGAGAGGGGTAGAGAGGAGAAGGGGGTAGAGAGGGATAGAGAGGGGTAGAGAGGGGAAGGGGAAGAGAGGGGGAGGGTAAGGGGAAGAGAGGGGTAGAGAGGGGGAGGGGAAGGGGAAGAGAGGGGTAGAGAGGGGGAGGGGAAGGGGAAGAGAGGGGTAGAGAGGGGAAGGGGAAGAGAGGGGAAGTGGTAGAGAGGGGAAGAGAGGGAAAGGGGAAGAGAGGGGAAGGGGTAGAGAGGGGAAGAGAGGGAAAGGGGAAGAGGGAGGTAGGAAGAGGTAGACCTGGAGTAGGATGTGGCCAAAGAAGACGGGGACCAAATTTATCAGATGCGATTCTACTGAGTACCCATGGGTTGACATTGAGAGAGGCTGGACAGAGAATTCAGCCCAACCTCAGCAGATATAAAAAACAAACCCTTGAAAATGCATGAAAGAATCGAATGATTTTACAAATGTGGAGAGAAATACATTTTATCAATATGCAGTACTGGTCTTGTGTGTACTGTTTGGTCAATATATTCATATACTTTACTCTAACAATATCTCTGAAAAAAATCAAACCCAAATTATATCATTAGAAAAGTAGAAATTTTACAATATTACAAGTGTTTACAGTAAGATTGAGAACAGCAGCGTGTGGATAGCCAGGAGGGTGAGGACGGTAATTTTCATTGTTTTTTTTGTTTGTGTGTTTATATTACAGTATAGCCTACTATGCTATATACATTTTCTTTTTACTCTGATGTATGGAAGTTACTTTATGTGTGTGAATGATAATGGTTACAATTTCCTTGGCAATATGAGTGCAATGTGTGATGTCAAACCTTGGAGGCTACTTTTACCCTAAAATCCTATTTCTTTGTTTCAGTTTTATACACAATTGTATTCTGTTAGCTAGACAAAAATGAAGGACTGGGCTAAGACTGAAAGGTGATATTTCAATGGTCCTCTGCCATAGTGACAAAACATCTAAACATTTGGACTTGCAGTGCTTACACAATGCCAAAGGGACGAAGCATTTTGGGGGCACTGACTGTTTAAATGAGAAGGAAGTTTAGTTTTGACACATGAGTGAACTGTTTTGGGAGAGGTATGAGCTTTTGCAGGTGAACCATGGTGTTCTGCCGAACCATCCACGTTATTTTGGCAAAAGCACCAAGAGTGTTGAGAACGTCCGGTCTGTTTCAAGAAATGAGCCAAAGCAATGAGAAGGATCTTTGCCATTTTGGTGGCACTGACTATTTATATGGGAAAGGAATTTAGTTTTGAAGCATGAGTGAACAGTTTTGGGAGAGATATTAGCTTTTGCAAGTGAGCTATAGTGTTGTGCTGAACTGTAAGACTGTTTTGCCAAATGATCTTACAATTTTGAGAATGTAATTTCTGTTTCAAGAAATGAGCCAAACCAATGGAGAAAAACTGTAAATCATTGCGAAAGAAACTCATTATACATGTACTCAAACTTTTGAGGGATGTTTTGAGGTTTGAGAGAAAGAGGAAATCAAATGTGAAAACATAAATAATACAATTTGTTTATGAATTTATTAAATACAGAGTTGAATCATTGTCTTTCAATTTCGAGAACTGCGTTCTCTTCATAAAACATTTAGAAACCCCCTCCGTTCTCTTTGTATCTGCCTCATTAAGATGCTGTGTGTTATGACCAGCTGCTAAAACACATTTAAGCAAATTATATTTAGCAAATATCTGAAAGGCAAATCTGAGAATCTCTTGGAATTTACTCATCTTTTGTCTCCAGACACAGGAAAACATATTTGCGGAGACACTGAGAAAACAAACGAAATAGATATGGGAACAATTATGGTTTTAATCCCTCTTTTGGATACACAGCGTATGACTGAGGCATGGATGGGAGGGGGGAGGTGTTAGGAAGACCAGGCTTTCAGGGACTAAATAGAGAAGAATGCAGACTATATAATAATTATGTGCTGACATACAGTGTATAACTCAAATGAAAAGTAAGTTTTGTGCAAATTTTTGCTTTTACTTCCATTAAACTTCATTTTTGCCTGATTTACACTCATAAATGTCATGCTTTTAAAGTAGCTTCAAGCAATTTACCTTACATGCAAATAGGAAATCAAATATGAGCCAAAGTGTAAAAGCATTTAAGAAAACAACATCGGATAATAAAGGCAGGGCAGTGTGGGTTATTGTGAAGAGTGCTGTACTATAAATTAGGAGAAAATGTCTGAATCAATTAGTCTTACAAAGGCAGATTCGACTATACCCAATTACAAAATATGTCTATTTCAAATAAAAATCTGTTATTTTGAACTTTCTATTCATCAAAGAACATATATAACATATCTCTGTTTCCACAAAAAATATTTGTAATAATATTTCACACTATTACTGTTTTTACTGTATTTTTGATGACATAAAAGCAGACTTAGTGAGCATAAGAGACTTCTTTCATTAAAACATCTTACTGACCTGAAACTTGTGATGGTAGTGTAAATCATTTGAATATTTATAAACTGTACAAGTCATTGGTTTTGTGTGGTCGTCCTTTGCAATTGTTTCCCCTGATATTTTGTCTTTCATTCTTCTGGTGTTAGCTCACGTGTGCTGTTTAGTCTTCCATGAGTGTGTTTATGTCGCTTTGTTGGATTTAGGTGTGGATTAGCGAGAATGGAACCAGAAAGCTCTCGAATGCAATTTGTTTTAAAATTAGCTCTTGATTCAAACCCAAGTCTGTGAGACCTGCAATATTTCATTCATTCATTCTCCCTCACTCACTGACTTACTCCTCCTGCTCTCACTCTCTCCATCTGGAGTGGTGCTTTTCATCTTGTGTTTGCATAATCAATTCACAACAGAAATAGCCTCTTCAGAGCTGGAGTCCTAATGAAATGAATGAAAGTCTTCCTTTGACGTTGCCTGCCGAAAATCTGTCAGTTGCTCTTGCTGTTCGCTTTGTGGTCTGTTTGCACTCTTTGGATGTCTTGACTACTTTCCATTACCTACTTTGATACCTCCTGGGAAATTACAAAAAGAGCCTCCTCGTGTGCTCTGGGTCTTTAAATGTTTCTGATGCACGCACGCTGGCACTGGCTATTCATCAGGAGGCTGAAAGCGGCTCTGTGATGTACCCCTGCTGGGCATGTGTGTATGAATCGCTCAGCTAAGTCTGCCCGTTGGAGAGATAAATCACAAAAATTAGATCTCTTTAATATCTCAATTGTTTCTCCTATACAGCAGTGAGATTACACGGGTAGCATATGCAGGAGACTCCATTTGCTCTCCATGTAATCTCACTGTTGTATAGGCGAAACATCTGAGATATATATGAAATAAATCTCATTTAGGTTCCAACAGAAATATCACATATACAACAGAAACCTCTTCTAGGGTTTTAAAAGAGATCCCAACAATATCACACAGAGTGGTCAGATTTGTCCGATGTCAGAGATTTGAATACCTTATGTAAAACATCAATTGTGTGTATATACATATATTTATTTATATATATTTACATACATTATGTAAACACAAAACTTTTATTTTGGATGTGATTAATTGATTTGACAGCACTAATAACTACTCATAGTTATTTTTCCCATCCTGTGATTTAGGAATAATTTATGTGAGCTTTGCTATCTGCATGGATTTTATAGCTCTAAACAAATGTCTCGTGTTTTTAGTTCTCCTAAAGATTTTAGAAGAAACATCTTAGACAAGTCGCCGGGGCTTTGAAAGAGCAACTTCTGAGCAATCAAAGGATCAGATCAAATCCACACCAAAGGCAACAGAGACATGTTCTCTGTCTCTCCAACCTTCATCGGATGGTTATCAGGCGGACACTAAAAATATTTCACATTTCCCGTTGTGCTCTGCTTGGAGGTCAAGGGGGCAGATAGAAAAGAGCGGAGGATGTGAAAGCCAACTGTGGCGAGCAGCAGTGCTCTCATCCATCTTTCTCGCTCCTTTGCTCATCTCTTAGTTTGTATCACCTCTCTGTTCACCTCTGCTGTTCATAGTATCTGATTTTTTTACGTAAGTATCATCCTTTCAGCAGATCAAGCTGTCCTTGATAGCTCCTAATCTATTCCAGGTCATAAGCAACTGCACAGTAACCGTTTTAGCAAAACTCAACATTGCTCTTCACTTCATTGAAAGCTGAGCTTCAGATGTAAGCAATACCTTTTAGATGCTGAATGAAGCTCATGGTTAAAGAGTCATTTTAAAAGGGATGCTTCCCTGCCCTGTTCTGTGCCAGTCCAGGGTCATTTGAGAGGAGGAAAGGACGTTCATGGCACAGCTGTGGTGCGCACTGGGACTTGAGCACATGACCCCTTCACAGCACTTTCTAAAGGTGCCTTTTGCCTTCAAATAAACAAATAGAGGTGAAAAATAAGAGAGAAAATACTAGAAGACATGGACAGAAATAGAAGAGAGAGGGAATACATAAATGCAAATAACAAAATTGTAAAATGATTTTTAAAATTAAGTAGCAAGATGATATGAAACCCCACGTGTATGATCCAGATGTTTATGTGACAAATATAAATAAATGTTTAAGTATAAATTAAGTATTCATTTACATATAGTAGCCTATATTATATCAGGGGCAGGGCCACATTGTAGCCTGCCACTGGTTAAACTACAAGAACACTAAAAAGAAATTGCATTTTGTTGCACTCAAAATATACAAAATAATCAAACATGGCTAATATAGATTTTAAAATATATTTACATAAGTGTATTCATAGTTTTAGTATCTTCTGTTTTCTTATAGATTAAAAAAAAATATTATTACTTTTAAATTATCTAAACTTATGTCCAAAATACATTGTGAAAAAAAAAAAATCTAATTACCCAAAATAATATTTTTTCCCCCTTTGAACTAGCTACATGTTATAATATATTTTGCATTTGAAGGTCTACACAAAATCTATTTTAAATCTATCTATTCTTAAACCACACTGTTTAAGACATATTTGAAATACATTTTGGCCAGAATTGTATTATTATTATTATTATTTGCCATTGGATATACATTCTTCATTATATGTGTTGTGAAGGCCAAGTCACAGTGTTTCCTAGCAAACGTTGGTCTGGCGGCAATGTTGTGTCCCTGGCCAAAAATAGTCGCGGTAGGACAGCATAAATCGATAAAAATATGTAACACAGAACATTTCCTAAAAATGCATTCAGATACGCCCGTTCAACTTTCCTTTTAGAACTTTTTTTCAACCATGAGGAGACGTGTCAGAGGGACGTCTTCTCAACGGTCATTATACGTCCAAATGTTTGCTGGGTTCTTATTTAGGGTTTGTGTTTAGCGATATCTAGAGGGTTGCACTACTTTTTCTACTGTCAATTTATGGTCCGTTATTTCAAGGTACCTTATGTGAGGGCTGGATGGAAAAACCGAGAACCCAGGAGCAGATCAAACCCGAGTCCCAAGTTTTACCTGAACTGAAAATAGCAGATAACAACATAGCTAAGGAATTCTAAGGAGCTATAGCCTACTAATCACACAATAACAACTGAACAGTGAAAGTAAAGCAATGATTTATTCATTCCCCAGTGGATGCTGTGAACCAAAGTCTTGCCTCCAGCACCACAGACATCACTATGACTTAATAAGGTAAATGTACAACTTAATTATAGAGTTAATTAGTGTACAGTAAATTGTGAAGCTTGTGTGAAATGAGAAAATAGTGTCTCATAAATGCTAAGGAAAATAAATACATTTGATAATATTCATGTTGAAAATTGGCTTAGAAGGTCCATCAGGATGATTTCTTTTGATGATCCTTCTGCCACTGAGTATGTGTGGACCGATCTCACACTGAGCAGATAAGGAATTTATTAATGTACATCAGCACATTAGAGACGTGTATTATGTGGCTACACTGGAATCTGTGTGCGTACGTGTCTGGTGAACTAGGTGATAAAGATGTTTATGGAAAGTAACCCCTAATTTATGAACCCCTCCCAGGAATGCTTCACAGCAGGAGAAGCTACTGTAAAGTGCAGAATCCCTATTTGGAAACGAAAAGCATGATAGAGAGAGAGAGTATGGTTATGAAGGAAATGTGGCAATTATCCGCATGGATTTTTTTAAAGAAGTACCTTAATTAAAATTAATATAAGTAACTGTCTGAGTCACAAAGTCTGAAACCATATTAAAACTTTAGATTTTTAAGGATGTAAAAGTTAGAAAGTTTAAGGATTTTGAAAAATGATAATGTGTAATTATTAAGAAATATTTCTGATTCTGCACCATAAAACTTTTGGATTCAAATGTACACATACCGGTATCTACCTTTGACAAAAAAGTAATTCAACAGTCCTGACTGTTTCCAAGAAAAAACACCTGCAAGTTCATCTCGGTCCTTCTTTATTATTATTATTTCGCGCCTTTGTCAATCACAGGAAAAGAGCCACACCACAGGAAGGATGACTGAGTGATCCACCTATTTACATCTATTAGCTCTGTTGTTTATCTAACCTATTTCCGTTGTCTGTTTGTCCTTACATGTTTCAACTCTGTTCTGTGCTTGGGTCAGAACCCTAGAGTCCTGCCCAAGAACACACCCGCATTCCTCCCACACTCTGAGAGATTTTACTATAGTATAGTGAGATATAGTAGCACATTTTTTTTTGCAAATATTCGATTTACAGTTTTTCAGGTACATTTACTATGTAAATGTGATGAATGGGTGTGTGTGAACGAGAGATCTTGGAAACAGGTTCATCCACTACTGTCTGGTCCACATATACTCTTTAACTCATTACATATATGTTTAAACAGATCACAGAGTAGCCATCTTTACAAACACATTCAAACCTCGAAAACAATGAAAATAATACAATCACGAGCAAACAGTCCATACCCTTTTATCCTTCTTTATTGTGCATAGTCTAGGCCATACACAAGGGAACCATAAGTATATACATGGTGTACATAAGTGAAACAGACATTTGATGGACTTTGAAACCTCTCTGAGGTTTTGTGTTTGTTTACTTATAACAGGATTATCTCCATGATTTCAAAGTTCTTTGTGAGGCACATTAACTTTTAGCCTTGAACCCAGCCTAGTGCAACTCTGGTAAACGCCATTGAAATTTGGAACAGCTGTGGGGCACTTGCAATCTTACTTGATCTAGTATTTTTTTCTCTCTCAGTGCACAGATCCAAGCTTTGTAAGGTTTCAACAAAAGCAGGTCACATGTTGACTCAAGACAACTGAGATTCCAGTTTTGCAGAGTTACAAGTTCCCTTGCATAGTTACTTTTGTTTTCTAAATCCTGAACTATTAAATATGCAATGCATTGAAGATTTCAATTAGTCACTGCATTTAGTTTTTGTTCTATGCGTGTATATATATATATAGCGCTTTTAAAGCTGCAGCACACAACTAACAAAACACAATCATAAGAATAAAGTCATGAAGAGCTACACACAATATATGAACAAGCTAAATGTAATATAAATGTCAAACCCCAAAACACAAAAAGACATCACAAAATACTAAAAGCATTTCTATACAAACAAGTTTTTAAACGAGACACACTTTCAGCAGATCTAATATCCACTGGCAAAAACTATTCCATTACTTTGGAGCCTTTACTGCAAATGCTCCATCTCCTTTAGTTTTATATTTGGTTCTTGGAAAGACATCTCACTGTTTCGAAAGGTCTCAAAAGCTCAACATAATATATAGGCACCAAACCATTTAATTCTTTATATTTCAACAATACAATCTTAAAATCCACCCTAAAATGAATAAGTAACCAATGTAAAGAAACTAAAACAGGTGTAATATGATTAAATATCTTTGTTCGTGTCTATAGTCTGGCCGCATCATTCTGTAATTGTATAATATCCATTGGCTAATATATATAATGTACAATAAAGTACAATGATTTAAAGAAGAAAACAAGGCATTAAAGATGAAATAAAAGCCTAAATAAGCTTCTCTGTATCATTAACATTTAAAAAACGCCTCACAGTGGAAATATTTATTAACTGATTAAAACAACATCTTAACATGACATTCAAAGTTTAGATTGGTGTCAAAATAAACATCCAAATGTCTTACGACCTGCTTAATATTGGTAAAAACTTTATAAAGAGCTAGCTCAAACAGATTTTATTTGAGCTCTGACCAATTATCACAACTTTATGTCCAAAGCATTATGATCAGATGATATTTACATATTCATTACTTGTTTCTCTCAGCAGTGTGGACAGCGTCTGGATGTTTGTTAAAAGTATATCGCTGCAAAGGTATTTCCAACTTATTTTTACTTCTAAGCAAAGAACGAAGAAAACTTAGACGTGAGTATATCGAGGCATTGAATCACATTCAGTCTCTTGTAGCCTACATCAAGGGCCCTATTTTAACGATCTGAGCGCATGGTGCATGTGCACTTAGGGCGTGTCCGAATCCACTTTTGCTAGTTTAACGACGGAAAATGTTGGTACATGGTCCAAAAGAGTTGTACCCAGTCTCTTAATGAGTCATGGGTGTGTTTTGAGCTTAACGTGCAATAAACCAATCACAGTCTCATGTCCCATTCCCTTTAAAGCCTATTATGCTTGCACCATGGCGGATTCGCTATTTAAATGACGGAATACAGACACCCTCAACCTGATGAGTCAGTGTAAATACATGTGGGTTTTGCCACGATTGGTTAAATAAGTAGCCAATTTCATTGGTCATTACTGCAAATAGGTAATTCTGATACATGCAATGACTATCCATTATGACATGTAGGCATTTTTATCTTTAAGTACACAATAATAATCTTTTACATTGCAATCCTTTTTTAAAAAAAATATTTTGCATGTTTGTATGCTGCTGCGTGTGTCCCTGTGTTTGTAATAAGCAGAGTGTACGCATGTTGTGCACCCGTCTATAGGCGCATATTACTAACGCGCCCTTTAAATAACACAACAAATACTGCGCTATTGACTTTAGAGCAGGTTTTTGTTGGTCAATGGCGCAGATATTTTCAGTTGAACAGATGGGCGCGAGTACATTGGCTATTTAAACAACGTGGCACTGGACATGAAAATGCCAATTTCGTCGGGCTGAAACTAGCAAAAAACACTTGCGTTGTGCCTGGCGTCACAATGCGCCGGGTGTATGATAGGGCCCTACATGTGCAAGAGCAATAATTCTTTGTGGCATAGATTCAACAAGGTGCTAGAGACATTCCTCAGAGATTTTGCTCCATATTGACATGATAGCGTCACTCAGATGCTGCAGATTTGTCACATCCATGATGCAAATCTTCCGTTCCGCCACATCCACAAGGGGCTCTAATGGATTGAGATTTGGAGACTGTGGAGGCCATTTTAGTACAGTGAACTCATTATCATGTTCAAGAAACCAGTTTGAGATGATTTGAGCTATGTGACATGGCACATTATCCTGCTGGAAGTAGCCATCAGAAGATGGGTACACTGTGGTCATAAAGAGCAAAATACTCAGTTGGCACTAAGAGGCCCAATGTGTGCCAAGAAAATATTCCCCACAACGTTACACCACCAGCAGCGGCCTGAACCGTTGATACAAGGTAGGATGGATCCCTGTTTTTATGTTGTTTACGCCAAATTCTGACCATCTGAATGACGCAGCAGAAATTGGGACTCATCAGACCAGGAAACGTTTTTCCAATCTTCTATTGTCCAATTTTGGTGAGCCTGTGGGAATTGTAGCCTCAGTTTCCTGTTCTTACCTGACAGGAGTGGCACAGGTGTGGTCTTCTGCTTCAAGGTTCGATGTGTTGTGCGTTCAGAGATGCTCTTCTGCATACACCGGTTGTAACAAGTGCTTATATGAGTAAATGTTGCCTTTCTATCAGCTCGAACCAGTCTGGCTATTCTCTTCTGACCTCTGGCATCCACAAAGCATTTTGCCTGTCACTGAACTGTCACACAGAACTGTCACACAGAACTGTCACTCACTGGATATTTTCTCTTTTGTGGACCATTCTCTGTAAACCCTAGAAATCTTTGTGTATGAATATACGCAGTTGGTCAGCAGTTTCTGAAATACTCAGACCAGCCCATCAAAGTCACTTAAATAACATTGCTTCCCCATTCTGAAGCTCAGTTTGAATTTAAGCAGATCGTCTTAACCATGTCTACATGCCTAAATGCATTGAGTTGCTGCCATGTTATTGGCTGATTATTTGCGGTTACCAAGCAGTTGAACAGGTGTATCTAAAGTGGCCGGTGTGTTTATAGCCCCTTTAAATGAAAACATTTGAAACATTATAGCCTAACATGAAATTCTCATGAGATAAGCCAAAGTTCCAGTTCACAAAATCGTTTAAAAGACAATCAATCATAAATGTGATTGCCTCACATTATCACAATAACCAAATGTCCATCGAATCATTGGGCGCTCATGGATAAAGCGTTTCATGAAAGACTGTAACCCATTTTAGAGTCCTAATTACGAGGAAAATGAAAAGCATCTAGTGCAATTAGCGCCGCTCTGAAACACACGGGCCCCTATGTGTGTACATGAGGATGATGGATGTACAGCGACCTTTCCAGCTGACCTCAGTCCTAAAATTCCAATGTACAGAATGTGTGTTTACCTCAAAATGCGATGAAGCGAATTCATTTTATGAATACTTTGTATGAAGTGCTGTTCACACTGTTCTACAAGTTAATTATTTCAACATTGTACTGTAGATGACTCTGAACTGACAACTGAACTGTAATTTAATCTAAATCCAGTGGGCTGCTGCAGTGCACCCATGCGCTTTATCTTTATAAAACAGAAACTATTCTGCCCTTATACACAGTAAAAAAATCCTGTATTGTCAAAAAACGGGGAGCTCTATATGGTTGCCAGAAATTCAGAAATAATGATTACAGTTTTTCAGGCATTTTTTTAAACATATATTTCATTAACTGACATCCATTTAATACATCAACCTACTTGAACTATTAAAACATTACATAATGAAACAAAACTCATAAAGTTTAAGTTCTCCGTGAGCATTTACTATCCTAATATGTAAAGGGAATGCACAACATTACCCACACAAACACAAAAAGCATGACATACAAACACATTAACTAGTTATAAGCAACATAAAATATTACTTATACCTGTAAGTAAAATATGATTAAATGTGATGCGTCATACAGACAATTACTGTTTATCAGACTATGTACTTTTTACTTACAGATTTTTTTTGCAGGTACATGGATTTGCTTTGACAAAAATACCTTATAAGGTAGCTCATTTTATAATTCCAAATAGTTAGTGTAACTTATAGTTAACGAATTAACTTCTTTACTGTAGTATGTTGCATTCTTAAAATTATGGATATTTCTAATGGATTATTTATAAGTCTTAAAGTCATAAAGTGATCTAACTCCACGTTTAGAATGTTCTCTTGTTTATACTGCACAGACACATCATTCAATGTTCCTTTATCTCTTTTTCTATCTAAGTAAGAAAAGCAATAGTTACCGTTATCGAATTAAAAAATGCATTTGAGATCCACTTTGTTGGTCCTCAGATAACCTTCAGATAAAAAGAATAGTTATAGTTTTATAGAGGCTATCATTTTCTATTTTCGTTGGTATTATTTTTAGACATTGTGAACAGCAAGAACACAATTTATCCCAGTGGTTGAATACTCAATACATAATCCTAACCACATATTTGTATTAAACATTAAAATCATGTTTGACATTGTAGTGCCTTAAGAGAGCACGTGAGTGACACAGTTTAGAGGTGCGCGCGAGCAGTGTGATATGTGGTCGCTAATTGATTAGCAGCACTTACCTTCAGTCAGCTCCGGTTCTTCACTGTAAGTATTCCACTTTGTGATATAATCCACAGTTTTCTTCACGAACTAAACCAAATATTGCTCCGTCCATGCCACGTCCACGCCTTCTATATTGACACTGAATCTGTTTTAGATATCCACCGTTTACCATTGTGACTTATTTGCTTGTGAATTATGTAAAATAATTTAAGTTAAATTTGCGCCTGTCCGTCCATTTTTCAGACAGAAAAGCAAAGTGCGTATATATGTCTTTCTCATGCTCTATCAGTTTCAGTTATGTCTCAGTATATACTCGGATCTAGTGAGCTCACTAAACGTAATTTGCCTGGGCTACTAGTGTTCCTCCTACTGTCTCCCTCTCTCTATTAACTCCTCCCCTCATTAGCCTTCATCCACACTCCAGATGCTTTAATTATTGTCATATAGAATATGGGAAAATAATAGACTCAATAAAATGATGGCAACAGATTACAAGCAACATTATTAATTAAAATAAGCTCCTTCAAGCACTAATTCAAAATGAGTCACTGTAAATACCATACTAATTGTGCTAACTGAACCACTATGTTTCTGAATGGCAGTGTTACACTTTCCTATTAAGATTAAGTAACTCTAAAATTGCGTCTCTCATGTGCGTCACCTCAATAAATGTACAATTTCAAGAGGAACAAACTCATCCTGACATATCAAGACAAGGTTTTACAGTGTCCTTGTTACATCTGTTACATGTACTGACCATAGTAATAACTATGCAGAATTACATGCAACTAACCCTCAACCAAACCCTAATCCTACTAGTAAGTACATGTAGTTAAATAATATTATTCAGTACTTAAATATATAATTACACTGTAACAATGACACCGTAAAATAAAGTGTAACCCAAGACAATAATGTGAAAATCAAGAACAGTGTAAATATAACTTGCAAAGGGTCAAACATACAACCATATTAATTATTCATGCCCCAGTGCATGCTGGGATAAGACTGAATGGGAAATGCCTGTACATTTAAAACAGCTTGTTTGCATTTTGTTGGATTCACTCAGTAAAAAATAAATAACAAAATGAATCGATTTTTCTTCCAGACATATTTAAATGCCCTTAAATAAACCTAAATAGTAGTCAGAATGCATTTGAGCACAATTCAGTTTAAAGTAGTGTTCACTTTCGTGAAGTATACAGAAGCACAGAATAAAAAGAAATCAGTTAATATTCTTCTATGGATTAGTGAGAATTAATTTTCACACACTGACATCAAAGAAGAACTAAAGGTGTTTCCTAATCGTGATTTTACTGTGTTATATACAAAAATATGTATGAAATACAAAACTGATATCGCAGCTGACTTAAAAAGCTCAGGAGCAGGCTTTTTTGTGTAACCGGGGCTGCTTGATTGTCTCTATAACTGGTTTGGACATGGAGTTATGTCACTGAAGTAATCACAAGTCCTCTGTGTATCCTGTTTTTTGGAATTGTAAGGTCTGTTGCAGAATCACAGGAGTGAATGATGACTCTGAAACTCAACACTCTTCATCCATCTTGATAATGTATGTGTGATCAAACAGCACAGAACAAGAAATCCCATGTTTTTCTTCTCCCTGCAGGAGGACGAAATTAGACCTGGCAGGCTCATTATACAATTAAATTAATCACATTAAAGGACTGATTCAAACATGGAAGAGATTACACACTTACACTGAATACATAAACATGAACGTGCTCAGCCTCCGAGCGTTTCTAACACCTGCTCCTCTGAAAGGGCGTAAATGAAAGTTTGAGCAAATGACCGTCTCTCTTTTCTCTGCCATTTAAATGAGCTCAGAACTCCATCCTCAGCAGTCTCGGTGCTTGAGTCAGCCAAAAAATAAAGAATGACATAAATCCCTTCCCCCCTTTTCAGCTCTCCCTCAGTCCTGCCTAATCATTTTTCCTGATGACAGAACAATGGATAGATATTTTAATGGAACGATTGATAGAGAAGAAGTAAGAGTGGGACTGATTTGAAAACTGTTTAAAAAGTAATTCATTGGGTAAATGAAATAGATCCACAGAGCTGATTCATGGTTCGGTGAGCAATGACGCTCTGTGCGATTGTTTTGCTCTCAGAGAAAACGAGGTGGTGTGCAGTCAGTGCGAAAGATTCTGTTCATTCTCCTTGCAGAGAAAGCGTGAGCGTCCGCACATACACTAGCAGCACTGAAAAGGGGAGAACGCTACATGCCAATCACTTAAAGTGTGTGTCAGAACGAGAGTATTCAAGCTTTGTGAAACTTTCCTTTCACAGACCAAATCAAGTTTCAAACCTATTAAAACTTGTCCCAAACAAGCAGGTCTATTATAGCTGAGGAATGTTTTCTGTTAGTGGCAATTGTAGTGGCACAGAAAGTATGTGATTTGAAATCTGCCATATTTGTTCATGTGGATTCGGCTTTGGCCAATCACTTGAGCCGTAAATGCCATGCGATTTTGTACTGGAGGAAAATGGCATCATAAAACTGCTGATTGACTTATTATTTCAAGCATTTCACTACCGACTATTGCTGTGATGTCAAAGGCAGTAGAACAAAAATGAATCGAAAAATAAATAAAATCCATTCCATGCTCCAGTCCTCCAAAAAATATGTCAAGTCACCTTTATTTATATTGCACTACAGATTGTGATTGTTGAAGCAGCTTTGCAGTGAGAAACAGGAAAATAATGATTCAATGATGCAAACAGAATTCAGTTGTGTAAAGCAGCTCTAAATTCAGTTGAAATTATTCAGTGTTGATTCACTTTGGTTCAATAATTGTGTAAAGTTAATCAATTATGGAATGCGCTAAAGGGATAGTTCACCCAAAAATGAAAATTAGCCCATGATTTACTCATCCTCAAGTCATCCTAGGTGTACATGACATCTTCTTTCAGATGAATAACATTTAAAAATATATATATAAAAAAGTCCTGGCTAAAGCTGTATAATAGCAGTAATTGTTGCTCTGTTATAATGTTATAGTCCATAAAAAAAATGGCATCTGTCCGTCAAATAACATGCTCCACACGGCTCTGGGGGGTTAATAAAGACCTTCTGAAGCTAATTGTTTCAGCCGATTGCCTTCCGTTTTCAATTTATGGGAAAAATGTTGAAAGTGCCTCCGCAGTTCAAAATGCTTATGCTATCAGTTACGCTAGTCAGACGTAGCATACGTATTTGGAACAGCGAGAGGTACTTTCAACACTTTTTCCATGGAAGGCGATCGGCCGGAACTTTACTTTAGGTGAGGGTGAGTAAATCATAGGCAAATTTTCATTTTTGGGTGAACTATCCCTTTAAATTCATCTATAAAGCAGCTCTGTAGAAAACAATGATTCAAGAGTGATTCGTCCAATAGTGTCAGTGCAGTCAAGTCAATAATATTGCAGAATATTAAGGGCCCTATCATACACCCGGCACAATGCGACACCAGCATGCGATGCAAGTGTTTTTTGCTAGTTACGTAATTATCATTTTCACGTCCAGTGCCACGTTGTTTAAATAGCCAATGCACTCGTTTGCTATTGGCACTCAATGCCAATGAACCTATTTGTTCACCCACGGGCGTGCTGGTCTGAAAACAAAGTGTATTCAGGCACGTTGGCACGTTGCTATTTAGAGGCAACTGAAATTGACTGGTCATTGACCAACAAAAACCTGATCTAAAGTCAATAGCGCAGTATTTTGTGTGATATTTAAAGGGCGCGTTAGTAATATGTGCCTATAGTTGGGTGCTCAACATGCGTACACTCTGCTTGTTACAAACACAGGGACGCGCAGTAGTGATGCGTGGGTCGGGTTGGGGCGGGTTAAGAATTTTCACTTATTTGCGGGGCGGGTTGGGGCGGGTCATTAAAAACGAAATAAAAAAATCTATGTATGTTGCCTGCAATTCCCTATAGCCTATATTAAATATTTGGGAGTATCTATTTTCATATTTTATTAGGTTCTTTGATAAGGTTACAATACGAAAGCCATAGCAACGTAACTTGCGTGATGTCCCCCAAGCCTTTGGCGTCACGCGACACGTCCTGAAAGCTGCGCACTGAACAGCTCCCACCACCGGCAGCCACGACAACAAAAACGGAGAGATAAAAGTGAAGATGTAAGATGAGGTTACGGGAGAATCCCGGCCACAAGCGCATCAAGCGAGCACACTTTCAGCTGCTGGCCAGGTGCTGGAGTCTAGCCGAAATAGATTAAACCCTGGTTCAGTGGACGCCATTCTTTCTTTGCACAGCGAAAACACGCTATGAACATTTCTGTGTGTTAAATGCCTATACAAATCTGAAATAAAAAATAGTTAAGCCTATTAGATACAAACGCTGCTTTGGTGAAATTAAAGGTTGAAAATGTTTATCATTATCTTATTAATATGACCTGATTTATGGTTCATATTCATAATAATCATATGGTGTTGCCAGTTTACAGGGCGATGTTTCCAAGCACTTTCAGTATCTAAATTTACTGTCAGTAAATAAAGGCTGTTTTCATTTACATACAATGGCTAGTATGTCTATTTAATGGTCGCGGGTGTGGGGCGGGTTTTAAAATTGATACACTGGTGCGGTGCGGGCTGGGGCGGGCCAAATAATTTCATAAAAGCGGGACCCGCAGGTTGGGAAAAAAGCAGACCCGCGCATAACTAACGTGCAGCAGCACACAAACATGCAAAATATAAAAAATAAAAGGATTCCTCTCTGGAGAAGTGTTCAGTCATTCTGCTCGCAAATTCCGCCCACCATGGTGCAAGCACAACAGGCTTTAAAGGGAATGGGAGATGAGACTCTGATTGGTTTATTGCACGTTACACCCAAAACACACCAATGACTCATTAAGAGACTAGGTACAACCCTTTTGGACCATGTGCCTGGCGTGGCGTCCGTTTTTTCCGTAGTTAAAGTAGCAAAAATGGATTCGGAGACACCCTAAGTGCACCTGCGCCATGCGCTTCAGACCATGCGCTCAGATAGTTAAAATAGGGCCCCCAAGTGTCCCCAAATAAGCCAAAAGGAGATCCCAAACTCCATCGGTCACAGAAATTAATAAAAAAAACCTTGGATGAAACCAGGCTCAGTCGAGGGGCCAGTTCTCCTCTGACCAGACGAACAAACATGGTGTGGTTTAATTCCAGGCTGCATCACAAGTCAGATTGTGGATTAATATCATTCAGAATATTTCATTCAATTCTTTCTGCTTGAAGATCGGGCTACAGCACACCGGCATATGGAGGGAGTTGAAGCTAGGGGTCTGTGCAGAGAACTTGTCTGATTCTCGTGGTCGTCTTCACTGAGGATCTGTGCCGATGACTGTCTAGTCGACAAGGTCTTCACAGGTTATCTGTCCCAAAGCACACCTAGTTGTCATCTTCTCCACTGACATTCAGGCTGTTGTGTGCAGGTCCACCATTTGTCACAGGTAACAACATCTGTAATGTAATGAATAATTGTGATTTAAAAGTTGCTTGCATTTTTTTTTATGGCCATCAATGGAGAAAGATGCTGCAGAACTAGAACTAGTCTATGTTAACTAGCTAAACCAGTGGAGTACTGTGACACTTAACTTTATCTTTGGAAACTTTATCTTGGCTATGTTTACATTTAGAGCTGAACGATTCTAGATAAATTGACAATCACAATTTATTTTTTTTCAAATAGAGATTCTCCGACGATTCTGAACAGACAACTAAACAAAATAACGTAGTTTACTAGAGGTTCTGACAAAATGTAAATTGCTTGAATTAATTTAAAAATATCGGTTTGAATGAACGATTCAGTGACTCATATACTTCACTTGATTCATTACTGGATGAATCAGCGTTTTAGAATGAATCTGTTAAATAAATGATTGAATGACATACATTTTAAGTCATTTGTAACGATGTAATCAATACAATTGTTATTTGAAGTGCCAAGTTATTTTCAAAATGATTTGCTTTATTTTCTATTGATTCCGTATCCAAGCTATAAACTTTTATCCCAGTACTTCTGTGGTAATTAGAATATTTCTAACACAGAAAGACTGTTTCACATTATAACTGCTTTCTCTTGGGTCAGCGACACCACAAACACAGAATTGAATGTTCCGGTGTAATTTTGTTAAAGTTTAAGATGCAGGTGAATCGTTGTCATTTAGGAATGAGATTGTGTGGGTGTTTGAATCAAGATCAGTCTTTTAACGATTAATCGTGCAGCTCTAGTTTACATAATAATTGGTTTATAATTGGATTTATGGCTAAATTGAACTGAAAAGCAAAATTAAATCTGAGTTTCATTTGTGTTAAATTTTAGTCTGATTGAAATTTGACTGGAAAAATTGTATCCATAAAAAAGCTTGAATATGAACGCTTCATCAATCGGATTCAGTAAAACCTTGTGCACATGCAGTGACTTGATGTGTAGTCTTATGAACTTGAGTAGGTTTTTTTTATGTCTCTTACAAAGTAAGTGGAGACAGAATATTTGCTAAAAAGGCTTTTCTGAGAATTTTTTGAGTCATCAAGGCAAAAATGGAGTAGCTCTGGTAACAATCTTGCAGTGATTTTCTCAGTTTGGCACTGCACAGGTGCCGCAATGATGTAATTACGTTTAGAATAGATGCAATACGTAAACGATTTTGTAAATCGGATAGCAAAGTTTAGGATTTATTTTTAGAATCTGAAATCGGATTGGATTAATTCGGATTGACAATTAGTGTATGTAAACATACCTAATGAGATTTTACTGGGGCAGCTATTTAGTGACAGCTGTTTAGGACACTATAATGATAAATATAACTATAAAGTTTTTAAAATCTTTCTATTTCTAAGAATAGGCAAGTCCACACCACAACTATAATGATAATGACACAGAGGTATCATTGAAATCACTTTCAGAATGTTTTTTTCCTGCTGATGAACGATAAAAACATTGACAGCCATTCAGAATCTGCTCGAGCATTTAAAGCGGCACCACGCTTATAAGAAACAGAGCGTTATCATCTGTTGGTGTGGATGCTAATATAGTTATCATTATAGTTATTTTTATAGTTATACTTGGTTTAAACAGGTCAATCCTGCAGTCACATTCTAGTCTGAAACTGTTGTTTTCCCATTTTTGTTTGATATTGGCTTGCAGACCGATATCCAGCTTCTTGCTGCAGTCTCACCATGTGATAAGAATTCAAATCGAGTGTGGTCAGAGGTGAGACTGAGGTATATCAGCTCCCTTCACCGCTTGGCTCATAAAATGCTGCTCTCTGCGAAGAATAAGACAGCACATATTTAGAAGCTTTGAGTGGAGTGTTCACTATTAGGGAGCATGTGGTGCACACATGGACTAAGTATGAGTTGATTCTCTCAAGGAGGGGAGCTTGTCTGTCTTTACAGTGGACCTCAAAACTTCCTCTTGTTATAGATTTCCTCCCAAACTCCTTTGTGTCTTTGTAGACTCTATGCTGGAGACCATCTTTGGCTCTCTCCTAAAGTTTCAGATTCCCATTCAAGGATGTGTTAATAATATATATAAGACATTTTTCTATGAGGGCTGCTGTAAGAAAGTGTTTTATTTTGGATCTTTTGGAAGTTGTGGTTGAGGAACTTTGGTGTGTAAAAGCCCAGGGGTTTATCAAGGACCAGATTTGTTCCAAGTTTTCATGAAACCCATAGAGCTAAAACACAGCCAAACACTGAGCTGAGGTGAGAGAAAACAAAGAAAATCTCTTGTTTTTCCTTATCTTATCTTCTGTTTTCTATTTCACTGCCTTTTTCTCCTTGCCCCTTTATATTTTCCATAAAACAATGTCTTTCAGCTGTAATATTTTGACATCCATTTTTCATCACCCCGGTCTTGCATTTTTCACCACTGACCAAAAAAGAAACAACTAAATATAAGGACTGTTGGGCTTGCCAGTGCAGGCAGCATGAAAGCTGTCCCAAGAAAAAGACAAATCACACATGCGATATTTAATTTAATTCCCCAAATGAGATCAAATTGAAAGCAAATCGAGTGTCCTCAGATTCTTAACAGTATGTAAGATTTTTAATTGTAATTATTACTTCATTACTGAATTCATTTAGATCAAATTGTGCAGAACTGTAGATACACTGAGAAAAAAAATCTATTTTGTAAATTTCACAAATAATTACAGAATGGTCAATAACATATTGAACTAAACGTGCCATTTAGAAGTGATTGTATTTTCTTGTAAAACATACTCACTTTTTGTTTTATTTACAACTTTCCTTTCTACAGTGTAGGATCAGTTACTTATCAATTATCAGCCATAACAAGCAAATAATTCTAAGTTTATTGTCAGTAATTTTAGTATCATTGCATCAATGCTAGTTTATCTGAGCTCTACTATCCACATTAAAAGTGAACTCTATACTCTGACTCTACAGTATATTGATTAATTTGTGTCTATATTTTCTCTTATTTCTATCTTTGACCATGTTCATAGAAAGCTGAGAACGTCATCATGTCTCTTGAGCTATGAATAAGACACCGTTGAGCAATAGAAGATTCCTCTGGGTTCAGTACAGATCCCAAAGCCTTACTTATATTTATAACCCATTATTACTGAGCTGTAGTGATTGTGTGTGTGTGTGTGTGTGTGTGCGTGCGTGAGTGCGTGTGACCATGCAATACTCCACATGACAGAAGGCCTTTTCATAATCCTAAATTACTGAAACTGAGCACAGGAATCCTCACACACACACACAATATGCTATTATTCATTATGCCTAATGGTTTATGACCATCCTCAAAGAGACATGAATCGTCTGTCTTAAAGACGAGGGGCCCTTAAACACACATGAACAGCTATCTGCTCATGAGAACAATGGTGGTTATGAGCATTGGTCCTGTAATATATACAGAGTACATAGGTTAGGGTGAAAGGTTCAGGCCAGGGGGTGCGTACGTGATTAGATGCAAATGCAGGGCTTTAAGGTTATTGGACAAGTTGAGGTCACACATGTAACTACATAAACAAGAAGGTTTGATTGACAGAGAGAAGGGATGACAGCATCTGGATCTGGATTTCTGCAAGTGCATCTGATTAAGTTCTGAATCCTTTGAGGAAGGTATTAAGGGGAGAAAAATACTTGGAATGGGATCCTGAGTTGGGTGCCAAGTTAAATGTCTGTCACAAATCCAGCTGCAGGCCACAGCCTATCCAGCCTTTTGCTGGACATCTAATTTAAAATAAACATAGTGTATTACACACATTAATGCACAACAATGCTTCTGCTCTAAGACGGACTTCAAAGTTCAAGTTAGATGATGCATCAAATTCTATAAATTCATGACACATAGTGATCTGTAAAGAAAGACCAGAGCATTGTATTCATTCTGTTCTGTATAGAGAAAAGCACAAACATTATGTATGTAAACGTATACAATACAGTTTTTTTTAGAAATTAATAATTTTATTCAACAAGGAGGCACTAAACCCTAACGATCAAAAAATTAATTGGTTTGAGTAGAGCCAACTCAAATTAAACAAATTAGTTCAAACTAATGAACTTTTATGAATATTTAGAACTTTCTTTTTCTTTTGAGTTCTCAAAACTGACACATTTTAAGTAATCTGAATTGTACCCACTGTAGATACACACACATTATATACACATTTATTTATCATATAGCACCTATTGTACATTGGATCTCTACTGTGAATAATATTGTATACTGTACATTGTATATTATTATTATTATAGCTTAATGTATACTGTTTAATGTATGTTTAGTGTATATTGTTTAAAGTATATGTATATTGTAAGTATGTGTATATTGTTTAAGCTGTGAGAACTACACTCACATTGTGTAAATTATTTATTGTTTATTGTAGAGTTTACTGTGCTGTGAGTAATTGTGGGCGCATCAGATGTGTAATCTGATGCTGCTTTAAATGTTGTACGTCTCATGTCATGACTGCTATGTTGCTCGGAACTGCACCTAAGAATTTCACCAACTGTTGCACTCGTGTATATGGTTGTGTGACAATAAAGTGATTTGATTTGATTTGATTTCATTGTTTTAAATTTTACGAACTTGTTTCTTTTAATTTAGACTAATTTAAATTTAACTGAAACTGGGCTGGGATTTCTATTTCCCAACATGCTTTCCCAACACTCAAAAGGGACAGTAAATGGCTAAATTAAGTGTCATATTGTTTTTTGTGCAAGATTAACATTAAGTGGGAGATTTTGTTTAACACTCAAACAGAGTTTCTGTCATTTTTTGGGGGTTAACATTATGGTGACAAGTGGAGCATGAGCTTAGTTTGAGAACAGATATATGTTAAATGTATTATATTGTGGTACTCATTCAGCAAGTGCTATGCTATTGCTACCAAAGCACCGTGTCACCGATTAGTAAGGTGGCATTTATTGAATTAGCTAGTTAAAGCTAGTCAAGTTTCCACTACTAAAAATGAGATTAAATTATATTTTTTAAAGTTAAATTAGCTTTATTAGATTTATTATTATTAACCTTATTCAAATATTTCAAGTTACGATTAATTAAAATGTATGATTACAAAATAAAATCTGCAAGTTCTGCTTACTGAAACTTTAAATTTCTTAACTTAAAAAATTGGAGGCAAATGATTGCCTCAATTTTTTGAGTTTTGCCAACTTATTCGGGTTTACAGTGTGACAGTAAATACATTTGGACATAATGTTAATGTTACAAATGAATGCTGGTCTTTTTAACTATTCATCAAACAATTCTGAAAAAATGCATCACGGTTTCCAAAAAATATGAATCAGCAAAACAGTTTTTTGCATTGGTAATAATAAACAGCAAATCATCATATCAGAATGATTTCTGAAGGATCATTTGACACTGAAGACTGGAGTAATGATACTGAAAATTCAGTTCCCTTTCAGTCGGTCACGTTCGACGTACGTCGGAACTGACCGACGAATTGGGATCTGATCTCAGAGACCAATCTACTTTGAGTGTGTTAAAAACGAGCCAATGGAGATTGGCATGCGATCCACGCATTCCACGCTCCGCCCCGCGGTGCAGGTACAAATAAGGAAGTGGAGTGTTAGATCATTGCTTTTTACTTCGGAGCTGAACAGTGAATGTTTCCTGTTTCTACGAAGAGTGTAAACAACGAGTCTCGTGAGAGGAATGACTGCTGCTTCCAGTGCGGGTGTGACGGCGCGTCTCAGCGGGTGGCCGCTTTAACGGAGATCAAAGAGTTGGTTCACTGGGCGTTTCCGTTTTTGAGTGCACACACAGGCTTGCACCTTTGTACTGTGTGGTGCCGCGGTCATCTCCCTGAGTGCTTCAGCACATAAAAAGAGCAGTTCCCTTTCGTTCAGTCACTACGACGTACGTTAGTGACTAACGAATGGGGGTTTCGCTTAGAAGCCAATTACCTTTGAGAATTCAACAGCGCCCAATGGCAGTGCCAATGCCACGGGCATGCGGAATTTGCATGCGTAACTCCACCCCACCCTGTGGGTATATAAGGAAGTACGCTGGCAACATCGCATTATGTTTCTGCTTTGGAGCCAAGAGCATCTCTTCACTCCTACAAGCCTGAATTCTGAAGTCTTCTCTTCAGTCTTCGAGACGAGCGGTTCTCCAGGGTGTTGGTGTGACGGCGCATTCCAGCGATCTCGCATTGCCTGCCTGCTGATCTGTGCAGTGATCTGCAACAGCTGTGTGTGTTTTCCCTGGGCGCTTCGGCACTCTGCAGAGCTTTCCTCTCACAAAAAGAGCTTGCGCGTGGCACATCTTTTTCAAGACGGTTCGCCCGTGCACTTCCGGGTGCGATCGATCTCCGTTGCTGTCTATGGGCACATTCACTGCTCGACGTGTTTGGGCTTCAACACGTTCGGGCAGTGATTGTGGATGTGTCATGTTCTCACTGCGGGAACGTGACCATCGCGATGTCGCGGTCGAGACTCAGTGATCTCCGCGAGGAGAGAGAGTCCCCTCTGCCACACCCCAATCTACCGTCTCTGAGAGAGGTGGTACTTTGGCTGGTGGCCAGGGTGACCTGAGGGCGGTGCCGTGGCATTAAGAACCCCGACGATCATTCCTCGGGCCACGCCCCCCTCTCGCACATCGCTTCCCGCGAGTGCTGGACTGAAACAGCGGCCCGTCTCTGACGCCTCGTTCGTTTCGTTCACACTCCAGATAGCAGCGAGATGTCGATCGCCGCATCCCAAGGTGGGCTAGAGTCCTTTGGGGATGACGATTAGGTTGTGCTCCGCCTCCGGGTGTGTCAGCGCTGCCTGATCTGACCTAGAGTTGACAGCCATGTTATCTCGGGCAGCCGCGAGCCTCGCGCTGGTTGCGCGATCGGTTTTTGTGGGCGGCACCCGACAGCTGGTGGGCCCCGCCCCCAATGCCTTTCGCTCCCGAGGTGCATGAGGAGATCACGCGGTCCTGGAAGTCCCCGTGCTTCCCGTGACCGTTTGGTGGCCTCCTCCACCTTCTCTGCCCTTGATGGGGCCGCGGCCTAGGGTACACTGGGCCCCCCCCCCACTGTTGAACACTCTACGGTGTCCACAGAGGGCTTTGACGTGGCGTGGCTGTCCTAAGCACCCTCCCTAAGCCTGTGGGCTCGTCTACTTCGGTGGCGTGGTCCTGCAGTGCTATGGGGTAGGCCGCCGCCCCTTTGCACATGCACAAGGGTGGAGCTGACCCAGGGCTCTTTTTTGAGCTGCATGCCGCCACTGATCCCGCACTCTGGGTGGTGAAGGTGGCCACACGCTCCCTCGGTCGGGCGATGTCCACAGCTGTGGTCCGGGAGAATTTCCTGGCCTTTCCTGGTGATATGGGGCGGTTGACTGAGCCCGCCTCCTCAACTCGCCAATATCCCAGGCTGGCCTCTTCGGCGGCGCGGCTGAGAACTGCGCCCAATGGTTCTCGGCTGCCCCAGAGCAGACTGAGGCTGTAACACGTACTGCCCCGGCGGCTAGCTGCTGCACCAGCCGCCGGCTCAGTCGCCTCAGTCCGCTCGCCGCCGAGGGCGCCCTCCCTCCTCACGTCTGGCCCCAGCAGTGGACGACTGGACAACTCAGAGATGGGTTCCAGTTCTTTCCAGGGGATGGTAGCAGGGCCTCTCCTTCCCCCGGTGGAGGGCCGGGGTAAAATCCTGGAAGCTTGGAAAGAACTCATGTTCCTGTCTCTGAGGACCCAGAGACCGGTGATGGCAGTGTGCGCCGCCTTCGGGGCGCGCCGCTCTCGTCCCTCTCTCTCTCTCGCCAGCCTCCTCTCAGACCAGACCCCAGTGGAACGTGCGTCCTTCCCTGGTCTCCTCTGTCAGGACGCAGCTGTGACTGTGCCCCCACACCGGGATGCTACGCCTCCCACGTCTGGGCCAGTCACGCTGCCTCGCTGCCCCACCCGGGTTACGTCTGTGGTTCGAGTGACCCTGCTGGTCAGTTCCTGGAGCCTGGCTTCAGTTTCTGGGACTGTCCACTGGGTCGCGAAGACCATCAGGCTCGGCTACGCGATTCAGTTCGCGCAGGCTACTCCCCACTCTGGGGAGTCCGCCCGCCATGATGGGGCCTAATGCCCCAGTCATGCGTGCGGAGGTTGCCACCCTACTGGCGAAGGGTGCGATCGAGCCTGTCCCTCCAGCCGAAGTGAAGTCCGGCTTCGCAGCCCTTGCTTCATTGTACCCGAGGAAACCGGTGGGTTATGACCAATCCTGGATCTGCCCATCTTGAACCGATCCCTTCACAGGCTTCCGTTCAGGATGTCGGTAGCGAACGCCTCCTCGGACGCGTTCGTCCGGTAGATTGGTTGCAGCGATCGACCTGAGGGACGCTTACTTTCATGTCTCCTTCCTCGACAAGGACCGTTCCTACGGTTTGCTTCGAGGGGCGGACATTCAGTACGCAGTCCCCCCCCATTCGGGCAGCTCTGTCCCCTCGTGACTCTACGTAGTTTATCGAGGCAGCCCTTGCGCCACTCAGGCAGCATGGGGTTCGCATCCTGTACTACTTCGATGACTGGCTCATACTGGGTCACTCTCGTAAGCAGGTCTGCGGACACAGAGTCTAAGTGCTCCGGCACTTAGCCCGTCTGGGCCTTCGAGTCGACTGGGAGAAGAGCGACTCTGCCCCGTGCAGAGGATCTCTTTTCTCAGTATGGTTTCCAACTCGGTCGCAGGTGCGTGCTGCTTACCAGCGAGCGCGCACGCAGTCTCTGCTGACTTGCCTTGAGGGCGAGAGTGCGGTCCCACTGAAACTATTTCAGAGACTCCTGGGGCATATGGCATCTGCAGCCGCAGTGACGCCGCTCGGATTGCTACATATGAGACCGCTTCAGCACTGGCTACGCGATCGAGTCCCGAGATGGGCATGGCGGTCTGGCACGCTCCGGGTACAAGTGACTCAGGCCTGCTTACAGACTCTCACCCCGTGGTCGAACCTCAAGTTTCTACGGACCGGAGTGTCCTTAGAACGAGTTTCCAGGCATCTTGTTGTATCAACAGATACAATCTCGTTTTATGGAGTCAGAAGCATCTGAGGTCCCTTCATGCTGTCCACATCCCTGGAGTCCTGAACCGTGCAGCCGACAAGCTCTCACGGCTTCAGTCACTTCCTGGAGAATGGAGACTCCATCCCCAGATGGTCCAGCTGATATGGGAACGGTTCGGCGACGCACAGGTAGACCTGTTGCCTCCCAGGACTCTTCCCATTGCTCCCTGTATTATTCCCTGACCGATGGTCGGCACGGATGCACTGGCGCACAGCTGGCCGCAGGGCTACGCAAGTATGCGTTTCCCCCAGTGAGCCTTCTCGCACAGGTACTGTGCAAGATCAGGGAGGACAAGGAGCAGGTCATGTTGGTCGCCCCGTATGGCACGGCCAGACCTGGTTCTCAGAACTGCTACTCCTTGCGACAGCACCTCCCTGGCCTATTCCTCTGAGACAAGACCTTAAGCTCACTCAGAGACGGGGCACCCTTTGGCACCCACATCCGGCGTTCTGGAAGCTCCACGTGTGGCTTCTGGACGGGACGCGGCAGGTTTGAGTAGCCTTCCACCTGCGGTGGTCGCTACCATCACTTCCGCTAGAGCAGAGTCTACACGACACCTCTATGCGTTGAAGTGGAACCTCTTCGTCACATGGTGTTCTTCCCGCCAAGAAGACCCCTGGAAATGCCCGATCGGGTTCGTGCTATCATTTCTCCAGGAGGGGGTGGAACGAAGGCTGTCTCCTTCCACCCTTAAAGTGTACGTGGCCGCAATATCTGCCTACCACGATCTCCTGGGAGACAAAAAGGTAAGTCAGCACGACCTGATCATCAGGTTCCTGAGGGGGGCGAGGAGACTGAATCCTCCTCGCTCTCCTCTCGTTCCCTCTTGGGACCTCGCAGTAGTCCTAAGTGCTCTGCAGAGGCCTCCCTTTGAGCCTTTGCGGTCGGTTGAGATTAAATTCTTGTCTATGAAGACGGCTCTGCTGGCCGCATTGGCCTCTCTTAAGAGGGTAGGGGACCTGCAGGCATTTTCGGTTGACGAAGTGTGCCTGGAGTTCGGACCGGCTAACTCTCACGTGATCCTGAGACCCCGGCCCGGATATGTGCCCAAGGTTCCCACCACTCCGTTCCGAGACCAGGTGGTGAACCTGCAAGCGCTGCCTTTGGAGGAGGCAGACCCAGCCTTGGCATTGCTCTGTCCAGTACGCGCTCTCCGCGCCTATGTAGACAGCACGCAATGTTTCAGGACCTCAGACCAGCTCTTTGTCTGTTATGGTGGAGAGCGGAAGGGAAGAGCTCTCTCAAAGCAGAGGTTGTCTCACTGGATAGTGGACACCATTGTTTTGGCTTACCAGCAGCAAGGTCGACCATGTCCCCTTGGGGTTAGGGCACACTTCACCCGGAGTGTGGCCTCCTCTTGGGCTTTAGCGCATGGCGCCTGGGCGACACCTAACACATTCGCCAGATTCTAAAATCTCCGAGTGGAGCCAGTGTCCGACTATGTACTCGCCCCTATGGGTGGCCGGTAATGGACCAGGCTCAGGTGTCTTCGCTTGCTCGCCATTCCACTCCACGGACTGGATACGTGCGATATTTTCCCCAGGTGAGCTCCCCGAGAGCCCTGAGCTCCTCCAGCACTGCTGACGCCGACATCAGTTCAGTCTGCCCTTTCGAGCCCAGACCCTCATGTCCGGCCAGGTGCTCCGTGTGCATGGTTCCCCTCCGGCGACCCCCACACGAGTATTTCCACCGTAAGCCTCCTCAGCGAGCAGGTGTCTTTCCCTTGGCAAGTCCCTGCCACCCCTAGGGTTAAAAATCCACCTTCGGCTGGTACCCTAGAGTTCTTCCATATGCAGCCCTTAGCGGGTCATATGTGTATTCTCTAAGTCCTCCCCACGGGTAGGCATCGTTGGCATTCCCTCACTGGGATATGCTTCCCAGTGTACCTTGGTATTCCTGTGATAAGTGGGAGTCCTTCGTCCATACTAGTCTTACGACAGGGTACTCACACTTACGCAGGGCACTGGATGACAGCTGAGTGGCGTTGTTGTATTGGAACCCCCATTCGTTAGTCACTAACGTACGTCGTAGTGACTGAACGAAAGGGAACGTCTCGGTTACGTATGTATCCCTCATTCCCTGAGGAGGGAACGGAGACGTACATTCCTTTGCCACGTCAGCTGTGCTGCTGAAATTGTGGAGTTCAGTCTTGGGTCCTGCAGCAGTAACATAATGCGATGTTGCCAGCGTACTTCCTTATATACCCACAGGGTGGGGTGGAGTTACGCATGCAAATTCCGCATGCCCATGGCATTGGCACTGCCATTGGGCGCTGTTGAATTCTCGAAGGTAATTGGCTTCTAAGCGAAACCCCCATTTGTTAGTCACTAACGTACGTCTCCGTTCCCTCCTCAGGGAACGAGGGTTACATACGTAACCGAGACGTTTTCCTTTCTAAAAGAGCAACACGGTTTGACCCTGCGTCTTTTTCAAGATGTCATTCAAACCGTGTGTTTCTGCATATCCTCCGATCTAGTGGCCCTCCCGCTGCAAAGTGGCTGATACTACTTTGGCTGATAACTTTGGTGGCGACCTGAGGGTTACTGTGAGGGCATCCCAGACGGGCCAAATGGCTCCTCGGGCCCCTCCCCCTTCCGTTGCGCCGGTGGAGTTTCCGGAAGAGCGCACTGGCCCCTCTCGAGGGGTTCCAGTCGTTACTTTCGGGGCTCCGGCTGAGGATATGATGTTGGTTGCAGCATCGGGGGATGAGCTAATGGGCTCTGAGGATGAAGATTTGGCTGCGCTGCCCCCTTCGGGTGTGACAGCGTTGCCCGAGTGTCGGGCTCGAGTGGAACCCTCCACCATGTCCCGAACCCTCGCGGTTGGTTGATTGGTATCTCGGGACGGCCCGTGCTGGTTCTCAGCGCCCTGCCCCAGTGCCCTTTTTCCCGGAAGTGCATCAAGAGATCACGAAATCGTGGACAGCGCCTTACAGCACTCTAAACCGATCGACTGACTCCTCCGTCCTCACTACCCTCAATGATAGTGCGGCAAAGGGTTACGTGGGAATCCCCCCAGTCGAGTGGTCTGTGGCGATGCAGCTGTGTCCCAAGACTGTTGCGGACTGGCGAGGTGCCCCGCGTCTCCCCTCCCGGGTGTGTAAGTTCTCGTCCGCACTAACGGGCAAGGCTTACACCACCTGTGGGGAAGCCGCATCATCTCTGCATGCCATGGCGCTCCTGCAGGTCCACCAGGCCAAGGCGCTAAAGGAATTGCACGAGGGTAGTTCCGACCAGGGCGTTATGCAGGAACTGCGTGCAGCGACGGACCTCACTCTCCGGGCGACGAAAGTCACTGCACGCTCCCTGGGTCGCTCGTAGCGATCGACGTGAAGGATGCGTACTTTCATGTCTCTATCGTTCCTCGACACAGACCGTTCCTACGCTTTGCGTTCGAGGGGAAGGCATATCAGTACAAAGTCCTGCCCTTCAGGCTGTCCCTGTCACCTCGCGTCTTCACGAAAGTCACAGAGGCAGCCATTGTTCCGCTCAGAGAACGCGGCGTTCGCATCCTCAACTATCTCGATGACTGGCTCATACTCACCCAGTCTCGGGAGCAGTTGTGCGAACACAGGGACATGGTGCTCAGTCACCTCAGCCTGTTGGGCCTTCGGGTCAACCGAGAGAAGAGCAAACTCTGTCCCACACAGAGGATCACTTATCTTGGTATGGAGCTGGATTCGGTCAGCCAGACTGCGCGCCTCACGGAAGAACGGGTCCGGTCAGTGTTGAACTGCTTGAATTCATTCAAAGGCAGGACAACGGTCCCACAGAAATTTTTTCCGAGGCTCCTGGGGCATATGGCATCTGCAGCCGCGGTAACGTCGCTCGGGTTGCTTCATATGAGACTGCTTCAACACTGGCTTCATGGCCGTGTCCCGAGGTGGGCGTGACAGAGCGGCCAGTACCAGGTCCCAGTGATTCCTTACTGCCACCAAACTTTCAGCCTGTGGTCCTACGCTTCGTTTCTCCGGGCCGGGGTGCCCTTAGAACAAGTGTCCAGGCATGCTGTGCTCTTCACGGATGCCTCCTCCACGGGCTGGGGGGAAACGTACAATGGGCATGCAGTTTCAGGTCTGTGGACGGGACCTCAATTGCATTGGCATATCAATTGCCTCTAGTTGTTAGCAGTACACTTGGCACTGCGCCACCTCAAGGGATTGCTACGTGGCAAGCATGTACTGGTCCGTACGGACAACACTGCAGCCATTGCGTACATCAACCGTCAGGGTGGTCTACGCTCCCGTTGCATGTTCCAACTCGCCCGCCACCTCCTCCTTTGGAGTCAGAAGCATCTGAGGTCGCTTCGTGCCATTTATATCCTAGGTGCGCTCAACCGGACAGCCGACGAGCTCTCACGGCAGCCGACACCTCCGGGAGAGTGGCGACTCCATCCCCAGGCGGTCCAGCTGATATGGGTCCTCTTCGGAGCTGCACAGGTAGACCTGTTTGCCTCTCCGGACTCGACCCATTGCCAGTGGTACTATTCCCTGACCGGGGGCACCCTCGGCACGGATGCACTGGCGCATAGCTGGCCCCGGGACCAGCGCAAATATGCGTTTCCCCTAGTGAGCCTTCTTGCACAGACCTTGTGCAAGGTCAGGGAGGACGAGGAGCAGGTCTTGTTAGTTGTGCCCTACTGGCCCAACTGGACCTGGTTCCCAGAACTAACTCTCCTCACGACAGCCCCTCCTTGGCCGATTCCCCTGAGGAGGGACCTTCTTTCTCAGGGACGGGGCACTCTATGGCACCTGCGTCCAGACCTCTGGAAACTCCATGTCTGGTCCCTGGATGGGACGCGGAGGTTCTAGGTGGTCTACCACAGGCAGTGGTGGACACCATCTCTTCTGCTAGAGCCCCCTCTACAAGGCGCCTCTACGCTTTGAAGTGGAACCTGTTCGTTGAATGGTGCTCTTCCCACCGGGAAGACCCCCGAAGGTGTTCGGTTTGTGTCGTGCTTTCTTTCCTGCAAGATGGGCTGGATCGAAGGCTGTCTCCCTCCACCCTCAAAGTGTACGTCGCAGCAATAGCAGCGTATCACGACGCAGTCAAAGGTAAGTCCTTGGGGAAGCACAACCTAATTGTCAGGTTCCTCAGAGGTGTGAGGAGGCCAAATCCTCCTCGTCCAAACTCGTTACCCTCTTGGGACTTGGCTCTAGTGCTCAGAGCACTTCAGAGCCCTCCCTTTGAGCCTTTGCAGTCTGTGGAGCTTAAAATCCTGTCAATGAAGACAGTGCTTCTGACGGCATTGGCCTCCATCAAGAGGGTAGGGGACCTGCATGCACTTTCGGTCAATGAATCGTGCCTAGAATTCGGGCCGGACAACTCTCACGTTGTCCTGAGACCCCGGCCTGGATACGTGCCCAAGGTTCCTACCACTCCCTTCCGGGACCAGGTAGTGAACCTACAAGCGCTGGCTTCGGAGGAGGCAGACCCAGTCCTGGCTTTGTTATGTCCCGTCCGTGCTCTTCGCGCTTACGTTGACCGGACTCAAAGCTTTCGGACCTCAGAGCAACTCTTCGTCTGTTACAGAGGCCAGCAGAAGGGAAAGGCTGTCTCCAAGCAGAGGTTAGCCCACTGGATAGTGGATGCTATCTTCTTGGCTTACCAGTCCCAAGACGTGCCTTGCCCGTTCGGGTTGCGAGCACACTCAACAAGGAGTGTTGCTTCCTCCTGGGCGCTGGCTCAAGGCACCTCGCTGACAGATATTGTAGAGCTGTGGGCTGGGCGACACCTAACACGTTCGCTAGATTCTATAGCCTCCGTGTAGAGCCGGTATCTTCCCACATCCTCGCCCCCAGGGGCCAGTAGTGCTAAGTGCCCGTTCTAAAATGTCGGATTGCAATGCCACTCCCGCCCTCTGGGCCAGATACGGGCATCTATTGTCTCCAGTTGTGTTCCCTGGAAACGGCTAACCCTGTCGAGCTCCTCCGTCACCCCTGCGGTGCCAGACGTTGCGGCCATCTGACGCCAGGCCTGCACCCGTATGCTTGTGGAACGTATGTGTAGGCTGGGTTCCATATGTAGCGGTTCCCTCACGGCAACCCCATATGTGTATTCTTCCACGGTACCTGCTACCCTACTGGCTAGCCCTGTGTCTTTCCCTTGACAGAGCCCACTCTGTCGTCTCTGGGCGTGTTCTCCCCCCCCTGGAACCAGACTGGAACCACCCCAGAGACTGCCATATATTGCACTACCCTGCTAGGTTAGTCCTTATGTGTATTCCGCCACCAATCCTTCCACTGAAGGACGTGGGTCCGCAGCGTACCATCTCCCGAGACGCGCACGCTTCCGAGCGTTATCCAATAGTCACACTGAGTGGGTCTTGCAGAAACAGCAGTGAATGACCTCCCTGCTTTGAGCCCTGACTTCTGTACCATCTAAGACGGTCCAGTGCGCTCAAGCAGGATGCTGGAAGGGCCAGCGCCCTGGCGTTTTGGTAGGGATCCCAATTCGTCGGTCAGTTCCGACGTACGTCGAACGTGACCGACTGAAAGGGAACGTCTAGGTTACGTATGTAACCCTCGTTCCCTGAAGGAGGGAACGGAGACGTATGTCCCATCGCCAGGTGCTGCGCTTCCGCTAGGGGGCCGAGTCACTAGTTCGGCTCCTCAGCAGAAAAAAAGCAATGATCTAGCATTCCACTTCCTTATTTGTACCCGCACCGCGGGGCGGAGCGTGGAATGCGTGGATCACATGCCAATCTCCATTGGCTCATTTTTAACGCACTCGAAGTAGATTGGTCTCTGAGATCAGATCCCAATTCGTCGGTCAGTTCCGATGTACGTCTCCGTTCCCTCCTTCAGGGGAATCACAGGAATAAATTACACTTTTAAAATATATTACAAAAGAAAACAATCATTTTAAATTGTGATAAATATTTCACAATAATACTTAATACGACTTAGGACTCTTTTGTCATCAAAAAACTATTGTCAGGATTTTCTAAAGACACGCAGTGAAAAAAGGTTGGTTGCATATGCATTTGTAGGAGTTTCCCTTTCAGGCGCAAAATTTATAGGAGGAGGGCATTTGAATCATGCAAGGTGATTTACTAGGTTGGCGCTAGTCAATTTACTGGTATTTGTGCCATTATTTACCGGCCAAAAAAGGCATGTCTTCAACCAAATGCTAATTTCTAGTTGATTGCGTTGGTCATTATGGAAATGATTCGGCTGCGTTTGTGTTCTTTGTCAGTAGATCACGTGCAGAACCACCACTTTCCTTCTTCTTTAATGAAAGACGGATGTAGGTATATCCCTGAACAGCTCTCAGTGAGGTGCATTAGTCATGCTTTGATTAATCGTTATTATACAGCTTAATTAAAAGGAGCAGAGTGTAAGGGAGCAATTACATCAGACCGTTCATCCTCAGACTGTCATCTTTACCATTCGCTCTCCACCTCACAATACCCTCATTACGATGGTTCCACGTTTGGCCATTTTCTTCTCTCCCCAGATAACTTATTGTTTTCCTCAGTCAGTACTGTGGGAACTGCAGAGGCAGCTTTTACCCAGGCCAGTCTGAGATTATATGACAGCGCTCTAACGGGTCAAAGATGAAGAAGGGCCAGGGCATTTGTCCAGCCCCCCATGACATGGGAGAAGGGCTCTTCTATAGCTTTGTGTTTTTACACGTCACATAAGCAAAAAGAAAATAATATAAATATAAAGTGACTGCTTTTTGGTCACTTTTAGACATAAAAGGTATATTAAAAAGACACATATAGGCTACTGCAAGAAAATATTATTTAACTCACCTAGCCTATAATTTCAATCCCACCTATCCTTCTGTCCTTTTAAATGTCTGTGTTGATTGCTGTAACCTATATGTCCAACTTCGGTGTGGGGTCTTCATTCATTTTTAATTTGTAGGTGCTGCTCGAATGGTATCTTGGTTAATTTGTTGGCGATCAAATATTTAATAGATCTACTCTCCATAATTAAGGTAGTTGCTAGATTTTCAGCGGGAGAAGTTCAAACTAATATTATGTAATTTACCTCTCTACAATGATTGGTTGATATACCAATGGAGGCCAGCCTCCTCTGCATTGTACTTTTTCTCAACCCTCTAACTGCTGAAAGTTAAATACTCGATGGTGATTGGCCCCTCAGCACGTTTGGGGAACAGCGGTGGTGGTTCTGATTTCAGTAATATTTTATGGTGTTACAATAGTGAAATTACAAACAAGAAATTCACATTCTGAGACGTGAAATTAAATGAATAACTGGGCATTTAATTAACATTACATCGTCCTTCTCACATTTTCCACCTCAAAATTTTGGTTAGGCTGTGCCTCCCCTGACGAGCCACCACTGGACCCTATTTACTTTCATTATATGGACAAGAAAAATATGCATTCATATGCAAGACAAAATGCATTCTGGTTTGAAATTACGTAAGGGTGAACCATTTTATAAATAAAATGTTTGTCAAAAGTTGCCACCAACTAGACCAGCACCAAACCAGTACTAACCAGCAGAAACCAGTCCGGACCTACATGGAAATTAAGAGTGTGTGAATCACAGTGGTCGTTCATGACAGGCGTTTCATTATCGCAGAAAAGTACAGTATGGATTCTGTTGTCATGTTACATAAGCAGAATCCATACAGCTATTGTTAAATGTGCAGTTTAATGAAGGGAAGCCTAGAAAATACTGCGTAACTGGTTTAAGTTGCTCGGTGCAGTCTCATGTAGTGAAGAAGTAATGACGTGGGGAATACAGTTGTCCACAAGGATTTAGCGCAAGTGAGTGGAATGGTAAAAGAAGCAGATGGCTCACACTGCAGGTGCATGAGCCGTGGAAACATAAAGGTTAACAAAAAGAGAAGGAGAGGAGAGAGAGAAGTGATCATGATGAATGGAGCGGGCAGTAAAGGAGGACACTCCTGAATGCAGGAGAATCTATTCTGATGCATCTCAGGTCTCCAGACTGCTTTTCTCACATACACCACTAAATTAAAAAACACTGAGGTGGAGCGAAACCAACATTTATAGTGCACGCAGACTTTCGTTTTCTGGATGGGCAGTGTGGAGTTAATTTCAGCTGATAGGGCTAATTAATTGCCATTCATTTAGCATCATTAGCATACGTGTGGGTGAGGGCCCATGCTAATCATTCAGTTCCTTGCATATCTCGGTGGACTTAACCAAATGACTCTCTCCATGAAGAGTTTTGTTTTTATCGAGTTATTTGATACTGGGTCGTCATGAGCATTAAAAGTGCCTCATTAAGGCAGTTCAGTGTTTCTGTCTTCAATTTCCTTTGCTTTGTCCCCGTCTGTCGCATCCTATTTACTGTCTGTCTATACTACAGATTTTTGTATTTGCATTCAACAGCCTCTATCAGGGTTGCCATCAGTGTGAGTAGACAGTAAGGCCATGATGTATTTCTCTAGTAGATAGCAAAAGCTTTATTAAGGTTTCCACTTTGCATTTATCCTCATAATCTGCAATTATGTTGTCAGGGCAACTGTTATTGTGAAGTGGAACGACAAAGGATACATGTGGAGTGCTCCTGTCATGGGCCTGTTGGTGGGAAGGTCATTTGAGATCACCTGGGATGAAGCATCCATGCAAAAAGACTCAATTGAAATGCAAAAACAAATCTTACGAATAGGTATTTTTTTAAACGTATCATGCAATACTCTCTCAAGTTTAGTGAGGTCTAATTATGTTTCCAGCCGTAGGAATATAAAAGCAGTGCACCTGGTGATGAGTGTGAAAAAGGAATGTGGCAGTGAAAAAAGGTGTGAAAAAGGAATGTGGCAGTGTGGAAGAAATGGACAGATGGCGGCAGACATTCTTAGATGGACGGATGGATGGATGGATGAATGGATGGATAGATATTTTGTAAAGATCTTTTGTCCATGTAAACATTGGAATTGGGCCGTTATTTACGGCAGCATTTATTGTTATCATACCAAGCATATGACATTTTATTTACAGCATACATAGAATCATGTTATTTGACCACGTGAGCAGTGCGTTCCCGATCGAAAAAACTCTCCCCTCCACCGTAAATAAATCACAATCCGAATGCACAAGTTTTAGATTTCATCACTGAGGTGGCATGCACATTTATTTTTAAGGATATCCATGTGAGAAACAAAGGATCACTTGGTCTTAGGATCAAAGGATCACAAGGTCAAAGGATCACAAGGTCTTATCACCGACAATGATGAAACGGCCTACAGAGAGGAGGTGCACACTCTGACACGGTGGTGTCAGGAGCACAACCTCTCCCTCAACGTCAGCAAGACCAAGGAGCTGGTGGTCGACTTCAGGAGGAATGAGAGAGAACACCGCCCCATCACCATCGATGGAGCACCGGTGGAGAGAGTCAGCAGCTTCAAGTTCCTCGGTGTCTACATCACAGAGGAACTCTCATGGTCCGTCCACACCGAGGCCGTTGTGAAGAAGGCTCATCAGCGCCTTTTCTTCCTGTGACGGCTGAGGAGGTTTGGAATGAACCGCCACATCCTCACACGCTTCTACACCAGCACCATAGAGAGCCTGCTGACCGGCTGCATCACCACCTGGTACGGCAACAGTACCGCCCGCAGCCGCAAGGCCCTGCAAAGGGTAGTGCGCACGGCCAGCTGCATCATCGGAGGTGAGCTTCCCTCCCTCCAGGACATTTACGCCAGGCGGTGTGTGAAGAGAGCTCAGAGGATCATCAGAGACTCTAGCCACCCGAACCATGGGCTGCTCTCACTGCTGCCATCAGGCAGACGGTACCGCAGCATCAGAACACGCACCAGCCGACTTCAGAACAGCTTCTTCCCACAAGCAATTAGACTACTTAACTCCTGATCCATCAGTATCATAACACACTCTGGACAGAATATCACTCAGCACAACCCACTGTAGATACACACACATCATATACACATTTATTTATCATACAGCATCTATTGCACTTTGCATTTCAATTTTTCAATCTGTGAATAATATTTATACTATACATTGTATATTATTATTATTATAGCGTAATGTATATTGTTTAGTGTATGTTTAGTGTATATTGTTTAAAGTATATGTATATTGTAAGTATGTGTATATTGTTTAAAGCTGTGAGAACTACACTCACATTGTGTAAATTATTTATTGTTTATTGTAGTGTATGCTGTGCTGTGAGTAATTGTGTGCGCATCAGATGTGTAATCTGTTATTGCTTAAATGTTGTACATGTCATGTCATGACTATGTTGCTCGGAACTGCACCTAAGAATTTCACCTACTGTTGCACTTGTGCATATGGTAGAGTGACAAATAAAGTGATTTGATTTGATTTGAAGGGCGAACGGCGCATGCCACACGTCACGACCAAACGTTAGCGATTGGTTATGGCAGATCCAGAGTGGCTCTTGGCAGATCCAATAGTTTTAAACTTCAACAGAGTACCCGCCTTTAAGGAAGTAAACGCTTGTCAATGGATAGTGGCCATACTCTATGTACAAATTAAATGTATGGGAGTCTGGAAAGACCAGGCTATGCTTAAGCACAATACAAGCCAAAAAAGACATATCCAATCATATGCAATCTCTCCAAGGATCACTTTATTATTATTTATTTATTTATTTTTTTTTACCAGGAAGTCAAAATAGCATGTTGTGGTAAAACAGAAAGGGATAAAACAATGGAAGTGGAGAGGTGTGGATGGAAGGATGGATTTGTTGGTTCCATGTGTGATTCATTAACATTTAATTCCTTTGAAGCAAACCATTCCCTGAAGCTTATAAAAACCATGTGAGCTATATTGATAATTTCTTCTTCTTCCATTGAGACATTAAAGGAACACGCCGACTTTTTGGGACTTTAGCTTATTCACCGTATCCCCCAGAGTTAGATAAGAACACTTATTGAGCAGTAGGCTAGATGGAGCTGTTTACCTCGAGTCTTTGTGCTAAGCTAGGCTAGCGGTGGGTGCGTCAGACAGAGTTATGAGAATGGTGTGTATGGACTTATCTAACTCTGGGGGATATGGTGAATAAGCTAAAGTCCCAAAAAGTCACGTGTTCCTTTAAATCAGGTATTCGTTTTCAACTAATTTTGAAATCCTTGTTTATTCTCTCTCTGGTTTTGTTTAGGCAGTGTCTCTCACTGCTTTTGGTGCCAAATACAGATTCAGACAGGCAACTGGAGCAGTCGATATCCTGTCTGCTGCCACAAGAATGGGGGGCTGTACTAGGTAAAGAAGGTTCTTTGAGGGCAAGAGATGGTCTGAGAGAGGGAGAAAACGCTTGTGCATGACACTCAGGGAATGTGCAGAATGAAAGAGATAAAAAAAGAAAGAATTCACTACAGATGAGCACAGACGAATATTATAGACAATTGTTTGGGTAAATGATTAAATTAATCACGCACTCAGAAAGGCAGTCACTGAATTTACCGCATCATATATGGCAGAAATGGTAAGGGTTTTATGCTAGTATGTGGTTCAGAATTCAGCAACTCACTTGTTTAGCTCCTGAATGAATATATGTGTTTGAATGAATGTGTTGAGTGAATGAATTGAATGACTCATAAAGAGCGATCCGAAAGCATTCAAAGCCGCCTCACTCTCACGGTATTTTCTCACAGATCAGTCTGCGCAACGCCGCTTCAAGTCAAACACACTTGCTGCAGCTTGAAGAAAAACTCACTGAAAATCTTAACCACAGAAAACAACAGCACAGACAAGCATAGTTATACAAATAGTGAAAAGTCCCAGTACTGTTGTTGGACTGTTTTATCAGTAGCCCTATAAGAATGCTGCTTAGCCAATCAAATTCAAGGACCAGGACATACTATTGTATAATGCTGCACTAGCATTTACACTCGCCTAAAGGATTATTAGGAATCCCATACGAATACTGTGTTTGACCCCCTTTCGCCTTCAGAACTGCCTTAATTCTACGTGGCATTGATTAAACAAGGTTCTTTAGAAATGTTGGCCCATATTGATGGGATAGCATCTTGCAGTTGATGGAGATTTGTGGGATGCACATCCAGGGCACAAAGCTCCCGTTCCACCACATCCCAAAGATGCTCTATTGGGTTGAGATCTGGTGACTGTGGGGGCCATTTTAGTACAGTGAACTCATTGTCATGTTCAAGAAACCAATTTGAAATGATTCGAGCTTTGTGACATGGTGCATTATCCTGCTGGAAGTAACCATCAGAGGATGGGTACATGGTGGTCATAAAGGGATGGACATGGTCAGAAACAATGCTCAGGTAGGCCGTGGCATTTAAACGATGCCCAATTGGCACTAAGGGGCCTAAAGTGTGCCAAGAAAACATCCCCCACACCATTACACCACCACCACCAGCCTGCACAGTGGTAACAAGGCATGATGGATCCATGTTCTCATTCTGTTTACGCCAAATTCTGACTCCTCCATCTGAATGTCTCAACAGAAATCGAGACTCATCAGACCAGGCAACATTTTTCCAGTCTTCAACTGTCCAATTTTGGTGAGCTTGTGCAAATTGTAGCCTCTTTTTCCTATTTGTAGTGGAGATGAGTGGTACCCGGTGGGGTCTTCTGCTGTTGTAGCCCATCCGCCTCAAGGTTGTGCGTGTTGTGGCTTCACAAATGCTTTGCTGCATACCTCGGTTGTAACGAGTGGTTATTTCAGTCAAAGTTGCTCTTCTATCAGCTTGAATCAGTCTGCCCATTCTCCTCTGACCTCTAGCATCAACAAGGCATTTTCACCCACAGGACAATTGGAAAAGTTTTTGGGGCAGACCTGACCTGTTGAAGAAGGATGGCATCCATCCCTCCTGGGGTGGTGCCGCTCTTCTCTCTAGTAATTTGGCACATAGTCTTAGAGCTAAACCTTGACTCACTAGGGCCCAGGTCAGGAAGCAGACAAACTGGCTAAACCGACCGTCTGCTAGCTGTCTCACGTCACCGGAGTCAGATAAATCCCAGCACATAGAGACTCTTTCACCGAGATATTATCATATAGAGACTGTGTCTGTTCCCCGAATTAGTAAATACAAAAAAACATCAAAACCATTCAACAGTAAAAATTTAATTGATGTCCAACAAATAAACAAAAGAAATAATACAGATGAACAATTGATAAAGCTTGGGTTGCTGAATATTAGATCCCTTTCCCCAAAAGCGCTTATTGTTAATGATATTATTAAAGATAATAATCTTGATGTGCTGTGTTTGACAGAAACCTGGCTAAAACCTGACGACTACATTACTTTAAATGAGTCCACCCCCCAAGATTATTGTTATAAACATGAGCCGCGTCTGAAAGGTAAAGGGGGAGGGGTTGCTGTAATTTATAATAATATCTTCAGTATTACTCAGAAGTCTAGTTTCAAATATAATTCCTTCGAAGTTTTGGTGCTTTATGTAACGCTATGTAGTGTACATGACAAAACCCGTTCAACATTGGTGTTAGCTACTGTATACAGGCCACCAGGGCATAATACAGACTTTATCAAAGAATTTGCTGACTTTCTATCAGAATTAGTACTGGCCGTAGATAAAGTACTAATTGTTGGTGATTTTAATATCCATGTAGACAACGAAAAAGACGTATTAGGATTAGCATTTAAAGATACACTAAACTCTATTGGAGTTAGGCAACACGTGTCAGGACCCACTCATCGCCATAATCATACTTTAGACCTAATATTGTCACATGGAATTAATGTTGATACCGTTGAAATTCTGCAGCAGAGCGATGACATCTCAGATCATTACTTAGTATCTTGTATACTTAATTTAGCTAAAGTTGCAAAGCCGCCCCCTCGTTTCAAAAATGGCAGGACAATCACTGCCGCTACTAAAGATTGCTTTTTAAATACTCTTCCTCATCAGTATCATCTCCTCAGCAACCCAGACAGCATAGAAGAACTCGATGTTGCAACAGAAACTATTGACTCTCTCTTTTCCAGTACTTTAGACACAGTTGCTCCTCTGCGCTTAAAGAAGATTAAAGAAAATAGTCCAACGCCGTGGTACAACGAGCACACCCGGGCCCTTAAAACAGCAGCCAGAAAAATGGAGCGCAGCTGGAAGAAAACAAAACTAGAGGTCTTTCGAAATTCGTGGAAAGAGCACATGATCGCATACAGAAAGGCCGTAAAAACTGCTAGATCCGCTTATTTCTCAACTCTCTTGGAAGAAAACAAACACAACCCAAGGTATTTATTCGATACAGTGGCTAAATTAACCAAAAATAAAGCTTCAACTTCTGATGATTGTAAACAGCACAGCAGTAATGACTTTATGAACTTCTTCACATGTAAAATTGATAATATTAGGAAGAAAATTTTAACCATGCAGCCGTCTACTACAGTATCACATCAGACAGAGCATTGTAGTGTCACTGAGGAAAAATTACAATCATTCACTGCTATAGGAGAAGAAGAATTGGCTAAACTCGTTAAATCATCAAAATCAACAACATGTATGCTTGACCCTGTACCGACTAGGCTATTAAAAGAGATGCTACCAGAGGTCATAGATCCTCTTCTTAATATCATTAATTCATCTTTGTCATTAGGATATGTACCGAAAACTTTTAAGTTGGCTATTATTAAACCACTTATTAAAAAAACGCAACTTGATCCTACAGAATTAGTCAATTATAGACCAATCTCAAATCTACCCTTTCTGTCAAAAATACTTGAAAAGGCAGTGTCTTCACAATTATGTTCCTTTTTAGAAAGAAATGGTATCTGTGAGGATTTCCAGTCAGGATTTAGACCGTATCATAGTACTGAGACTGCTCTCATCAGAGTTACAAATGATTTACTCTTATCATCCGATCGTGGCTGTATCTCTCTATTAGTGTTACTCGATCTTAGCGCTGCATTTGATACCATCGACCACAACATTCTTTTGAATAGACTCGAAAATTATGTAGGTATTAGTGGAATTGCTTTATCATGGTTTAAATCATACCTATGCGACCGTTATCAGTTTGTAGCAGTAAATGAAGAGATGTCACACCGATCGCAAGTTCAGTATGGAGTACCACAAGGCTCAGTGCTAGGACCGCTACTCTTCACCCTGTACATGCTACCACTGGGAGATATTATTAGGAAGCATGGCATTAGTTTTCATTGTTATGCTGACGATACTCAGCTCTATATTTCTTCACGCCCTGAAGAAATTTACCAATTCACAAGATTAACGGAATGCATAGCCGCCATAAAACATTGGATGACTGGTAATTTCCTGCAACTCAATTCAGAAAAAACTGAATTTTTAATTATTGGACAAAAAAGCTCCACAAGTAGTAACCTAGAATACTGTCTAACACTTGATGGCTGCTCTGTCAAGTCTTCGTCGTCAGTGAGGAACCTGGGTGTGCTCTTTGATACCAATCTTTCGTTTGAAAGCCACGTTTCTAGCATCTGTAAAACTGCTTTCTACCATCTTAAAAATATATCAAAATTACGGCACATGCTCTCAATGCAAAATGCTGAACAGTTAGTTCATGCGTTCATGACCTCAAGGCTAGATTATTGTAATGCTCTATTGGGTGGTTGCCCTGCTCGCTTAATAAATAAACCCCAGCTGGTCCAAAACGCAGCAGCTCGAGTACTTACTAGAACCAGGAAGTATGACCATATTAGCCCAGTTCTGTCAACATTGCACTGGCTACCTATTAAACATCGCATACATTTTAAAATCTTGCTTATTACTTACAAAGCACTAAATGGTTTAGCTCCCCAATACTTGGGCGAGCTCTTAACATATTATACTCCATCACGTCTACTGCGATCTCTAAATTCTGGCCAGTTGTTAATACCGAGAATATCCAAATCAACTGCAGGCGGTCGATCCTTTTCCTATTTAGCTCCTAAACTCTGGAACAGTCTTCCTAGCACTGTTCGGGAAGCAGACACACTCTGTCAGTTTAAATCTAGACTAAAAACACATCTCTTTACTGTGGCATACACATAAAACACTTTATCAATTAATTGATTGTTAGGCTGCATTAACTAGGTCAGCCGGAACCGGGAACACTTCCCATAACACCTGGTGTACTCGTTACATCATCAGAAGAATGGCATCTACGCTAATGATATTCTCTCTGTTTTATCCCGAGGTTTACTGCAGTCAGCCAGATCTGGGCCGTATCCTAATCAGATGGTGGACCAGAGAAGACCAACACAGGACCCCGAAGTGTCTGCAGAGACCGTGTCAATTATCCTCCCCCTGCAACTGCCTCATCGACACGGCATCTAAATAAACCCGTCACCAGTGTGATGACTCCGATTGTTCAAATATTATCATTAAATAATACTTAAATCGATATGTCATCCGCAATAAACCCGTCTCCAGCGTGTTGCCTCCGATCATTCGAATATTGCACTTTAATAATTATTTAATCAACATCATCCTCAATAAACCCGTCTCCAGCGTGTTGCCTCCGGTCCTTTGAATATTCCGATCTATTATGACCTCTGACCTGTAAAGCAGCCAGAATAATAATAATAATACGTTGTTTGTAAATTGGCCAGAGGAGAACTGGCACCCCGACTGAGCCTGGTTTCTCCCAAGGTTTATTTTTCTCCATTAGGTCACCTAATGGGGTTTTGGTTTCCTTGCCACTGTTGCCTCTGGCTTGGCGTGCTCAGTTGGGGACACTATATTTTTCAACTAAACATCGAAATAAATCTAATTAATAAACTAATTTAACCATGTAAACTAAATTACTGATCTAATTATTGATCTAAAGCCCACACTGTCACCGTATGGAAATTGAAATGAACTGATGACATCAAATGGCTATACAGCTGAATAAAATTAGGCTGCATTATTTTGCTGTTTAACACTGTAAAGCTGCTTTGAAACAATCTACATTGTTAAAAGCGCTATATAAATAAAGTTGACTTGACTTGACTGCCGCATACTGGATGTTTTTCCCTTTTCACACCATTCTTTGTAAACCCTAGAAATGGTTGTGCGTGAAAATCCCAGTAACTGAGCAGATTGTGAAATAGTCAGACCAACAAACATGCCAGGCTCCAAATTGCTTAAATCACCTTTCTTTCCCATTCTGACATTCAGTTTGGAGTTCAGGAGATTGTCTTGACCAGGACCACACCCCTAAATGCATTGAAGCAACTGCCATATGATTGGTTGATTAGATAATTGCATTAATGAGAAATTGAACAGGTGTTCCTAATAATCCTTTAGGTGAGTGTATATCAAAAAAAAAAAAAAGGCAGATTGACTTGCTGGGGTCGGGAACTCTGCCGTAAAGGCCAATGCACCTTGCTTAACTAAGAATCTTCTGTAACTCTAAACACATGCATAACCCACATACAACACATGCACCCAGTGAGCACAACATTCACAGTGACATAACAGTCAGATGTCTGCCAAACATATGTTTAGAGATGATCACAGATTTCAAGGGCATCATGTAGGACTTGTCACGATGGGTGGCTGTAATGAAAGTGCACAATGATGAAGATACTGAAATAGATCCTTAATCCAAGAATAAAAACAATAAACAGGAGAATTACTCAGGAGCACTGCACTCTCTGAGCTGGGCTCTGGGAAATTCTGCTGACACTGGAGCGGACTTAGGGGCTTGGCCAGAGGGAGACAGACTTGATATAGCATGTCAGTTCCAGTGCGTATCTGTATTTGTGCTCGTCAAATGATTAAATTTCCAGCGTGTTGTCGCTTTGGTGAGTAATGTAGCCAAGTTTTTGTCCAGTGCTGAGTGACAGTTTTTAGTGATTATAAAGGGAGCACTCTTTGTGTGTTGTCTAGGTGATATAAAAAAACTTAATAGGCCTATAATACATTCAGAATTTAAATAAAACTTTTGTTTTCCATTCTTGACAAGCGGCCACATACACGCTTCAACACATAGGCCCATCCGCATATAAATGTGGGATTCACTCTCGAAATTCTGATGACTGACAGTGATAAATATTTATGTATGAAATCAGGCTCATATAAATGTTAGGAAACAGGATTCCTGGCTGCATGTCAATATCAATGGATCACTGGATCTTTGGTAAGTTGTAAGGAACACTATATCGAGTCCAACCTTTAGTTTAAACTGATAACTGCTTGTTTTACTCACGTTTTCCCCTAACTCCAGTCATGCACTGCTCTTCTGCTACTCACTCCCAGCTGAGTGGGCATGTTCCAGTGGGAAAGTGATGCTGCATACCCTCTATCTATACACAGAAAACCAAGGAGCTAATAAACAAGGCACACCTGAACTGAGGACTAATCAATCTGTAACCTAGGAGACAAACAGGCAGGGGACGGAGGAGAACTGAAATAATTAACAAACTGTAAAGATAACTTAAGCCGGGCACACACGGTATGATTTATAATAGTTATTTATGATTGTTGCTTGTCAGACTGTATGAACATAGTCATTAATGTCACACTGTACGACAGTCAAGATGTGTTAAAAATGGACTTAGCAGGAAAATGGACTTTAGCATGAAATCTTGTCTGGAGTTTTACCTCATCAACATATTCAGTGACTGTAAGCTGCAGAAATCACTAGTGTTCATTTTGATCATAGCTTGTCTTGAAAAACAAGTCAATTTGACGGTCGTCTCAAGAGAAGTCACACTGCAGGACTGTGTGGCAAATCTTCTGACACTGACAGAATTTCGTCTGAGGTAATATTTAGTCATTAATCAGCTGTCGGTGAACATGAAAATTTGTCTCAGACAACCAAATCATGGCTAAAGTCGTACAGTGTTAACCCGACTTTAGAAACACAAACATGAACAGAACAGGAAAACAGATCAAAAGCAAACTCTAAATGTTTAAAAATATACTCAAAACTTGACTGGCTTTCTTCTAAAGCTAATTTTCCTCTCCATTTTAATGGGCACTTCTGATGTATCCTGTGTGTCTCTCATTGTTTCTCTCTCTGTTATGTTGCCCTGCAGAGATGTAGTTCGACAGGTGTCAGCACACAGCTGCCAGTATGAAACTACAGCGCCTGATATCTGACCCAACTAATGACTCACAACATCTTTCATTACACTAAACACTCACACACTCATTTTGAGTTCCCTCCTTTGAAATGCCCATATAGGCAGGCTCTTAAAAAACTATTCAACCCTGCATTAAAACATTAACTAAAATTAAATGAATGCTAAACAGAAGCGCTGTCAGGAGGATGCGTCATCTGTGAATGAGTGATTGAGTCACAGATCACACCTCTACAGGTTCACCGGGCGCCAAATCTGTTTCCAGCCGTAGGATTATAAGAGTAGTGCACCTGGTGAGGCTGATGAAGGGGACAGAGGAACAGTGTGGAAAAACAGACAGATGGTGGCAGACATTCTTAGAGAGAGTGGGAAAGGCAGGACGCTGTGAAAGGAGGGGTAGGGGATTGGAAAAACAGCAGCTGTTTGGCACTGAGGAACTGGACAACATAAGATGCTAAAATGAAAGCGCACCACCTATGCAATGTTCTTAGATAGCAGATCTTACAGTAAGGCCTGTTTCTCACAGACAGGCTCATACTAATATTAACTGATTCCTCACACTGCCCACCTAACAGAGGAAAGATAAAGAGAGGAATCCCAATGAATGGAAGATACTTAATGTACTACACTACGCTCTTAAAAATAAGTGAAGTGACGTGTGGCCAAGTATGGTGACCCATACTTGGAATCTGTGCTCTGCATTTAACCCATACAAGTGCACACACACAGTAGTGAACACACACACCGTGAACACACACCCCGTGAACACACAACCAGAGCAGTGGGCAGCCATATTGCGCCCGGGGAGCAGTTGGGGGTTCGGTGCCTTGCTCAAGGGTCTCACCTCAGTCATGGTATTGAGGGTCGAAGAGAGCGCTGGTTATTGACTCCCCCCACCGACAATTCCTGCCAGACCTGAGATTCAAACCGCAAACCTTTGGGTTGCAAGTCCGACACTCTAACCATTAGGCCACGACTGCCAATAAAGGTTCTTTAGTGGAAAAAGTTTCTTTAGATTATTCAAATGTTCTTCACACTAAGACAAAAGTGGTTATTTTAATAACTGTTCGTTTATGGTTCTTATGTGGCATCACTTCGAAACCCCCCTTTTGGAACCTTTATTTTTATCATGATTTTAGTCCCACCTTGCAGTTAAAAGATCCCAACACTTTTATGATTTTTGATGACATGCCTTAAAGGGACTGTGTGGCAAATATTCACAAATTCATCTATACAATGTTTTGCAATAGGGTCTATTGAAAGTTATAATAATACGTTTAATAATAATAATAAGTTTAATTTATATAGCGCCTTTCCCAAGCTCAAGGACGCTTCACAATTACACATTTGCCCAGTCCAAGTAATGAGCGATTGCAGTTGCAAATCACACTACATTTGCAATACAACATGAAAAACAAAGGCAAAAAACATTCATTACAGACAGCATGGTGGGCAGTTAGAGTAAAGATGCAACAGATTTTTGGTAGTGAGTTAACATTGTGACTGTGTTATGTCAAGTTAGCATTGTCATGACTGATAATACTGATTAAACAAATGTGTTTTGAGTTTACATTGAGTTATATAATGGACTGCACTACTCATCAATTGTTTGAAAACCCCAAACTGAAATTTTCTATTCAGTAAATCTGTCTGAATCTAGACCAGTGGTCCTCAACCTTTTTGACTCCAAGCCAATATTTGAAGACTCCCACGTAGGTTAAGATATTTGTTATACTTTTGTTGTAATTTCAAAGGTGCCTTCAACCCTTTTTATTTACAGAAGCTATGGGTGCTAGTGTTTATATATACTATTTATGAGCAATGAATTTACATGACTTTTCCAACCACTTGTGGAGTTTTCTTAAATAAAAAGAATTCAAGATGATCAAGTAATAGGGGAGAGCGGGGCACAATGCACTACCTCAGTTTGTGTAAATCCATTTGGGGTTCAGAATATTTATTGTTTCCCACATTAATTTCCCACATGTCTAGTAAAATTATGTGGTTTTGTTTCATTTATACAGTGTATACTTTTCTCTTGATTTACCCTGAAAGAATGGAAGTGAAATGTGACAACATGCCCTGTAGGTACATTTACATTTACATTTATGCATTTAGCAGACGCTTTTATCCAAAGCGACTTACAACTTGGGGGTACATGAAGCGATTGGTCATGAAGAGTCGAGAAGCGTAATAAGAGCCTGAAATCCTGAGACATTGCTCAGTGTAGCACAGGCTAGAGTAGGGAGGGAAGAAGGAAGAGAAAGAGAAAAGGAAAGTGTTTTTTTTATGAGGTTAAAGGGTTAGTTCACCCAAAAATGAAAATTCTGTCATTAATTACTCACCCTCATGTCGTTCGACACCCGTAAGACATTCGTTCATCTTCGGAACACAAATGAAGATATTTTTGTTGAAAGCTGATGCTGAGAAAGGCTTCAGACAGGCCTCCATAGGGATTCAGTGCATTTGCACCCACAAGACCCATAAAAGGCACTAAAAACGTTGTCACAAAGTCCATCTCACTACAGTGGCTCTACAATAATGTTATGAAGCGACGACAATAGTTTTTGAGCGAAAAAAAAAATCTAAATAACGACTTTATTCCACAAGTTCTGTCTTCCTGTGCTGTGGACTCACGAAGCACCAAGACACATGCGTGAGAATATGACGTAGCGCCGGCGTTCGGGAATCCATGAAATGCACACTTTAGTCCCATTTTGAGCTCTACGCCGAGACCTAAAGCACAATCAATGTAGAATTCAACAGCTTAGATACGGCGCGTCTTTCTCTGCTCGTTGTAAACAAATCTCCTCGCTTCTGGGTCACGTGTCCGAACGCCGGTTCTGCGTCATATTCTCGCGCATGCGTCTTGGTGCTTCGTGAGTCCACAGCACAGGAAGACAGAACTTGTGGAATAAAGTCGTTATTTTGATTTTTTTTTCGCTCAAAAACTATTGTTGTCGCTTCATAACATTATTGTAGAGCCACTGTAGTGAGATGGACTTTGTGACAACGTTTTTAGTGCCTTTTATGGGTCTTGTGGGTGCAAATGCACTGAATCCCTATGGAGGCCTGCCTGAAGCCTTTCTGAGCATCAGCTTTCAACAAAAATATCTTCATTTGTGTTCCGAAGATGAACGAATGACTTACGGGTGTCGAACGAGATGAGGGTGAGTAATTAATGACATAATTTTCATTTTTGGGTGAACTAACCCTTTAAGTGCTCACGGAAGAGCTGAGTTTTAAGTTGACTTTTGAAGGTACATTGTAGGGTACATTGTAACATGTGAGGGGCACAATGTAACGCCCAAATGACAGCTTAAAATGTTACCTGATATAATCAAAAAAATATCCAAGATAAACTAAAATATTTTTATCAATATAATCATTAAAAATATTTTTAAAAAATTGAGTTGACAACAAACATCACTAAATACAGCTATACAGCATAGTTCAAAACATAACAATAATGAATAATTTCTGAACATTGACTCTCAGTCATTATTCACCCTTTTCTCGTTGTTTCTCAAAAATTCATAACAGTATAGAATAGAACAGCATATTTCTAATAGGGGCTCATTAGATCAGCATTAAAGAACGATCTCAACTGTTAAATAACAGATATAAAATTAAAATAATATCAGATTTGTCTTATTTTAAATAAACACAAACAAATCACAGAGATGAAATATAAACTTAAGTAAGAAATGTATTTTTGCTATGGTTAAATAAATGTTCAGTAATATCTTCCAAAGATTTTTTAATTTTGGCGCAAATCTTTCTCTAAATAATGTTGATATGGCAACTAGTAAATACTCTAAGTTTCGTCATCCTGGCATGTGTGGAAAGTGTTAAACCATGCGTGTTACAACCCCGCGCCGTGCCCCGCGCTCCCCTACTGGTAACGGTAACACTTTACAATAAGATTCATTAGTTAACATTAGTTAACTATATTAGTTAAGATGAACTAATAATGAATTGCACTTATAAAGCATTTATTTATCTTTGTTAATGTTAATTTTAACATTTACTAATTATTAAAATCTTGTTAACATTAGTTAATGTACTGTGATAATGTACTTTCATGAACAAACATTAATTAATGTCAACAAATGAGATCTTATTGCACAGTGTTACCAAAACACTCAATGCAATAACCCAGAAAGTGCAGCAGCAACAACACAACACTGTCATTTAGTGAAAGCCTGCTGCTGCTTCACTTACACGCTGCTTATCCATGCAGTGGCCTTGCAGTAAGATTGGAACGGCCGCACTCACCCCCTAATGTTACCATGGAAATAAGCAGTGGCCCTTGTAAATTCCTGCTGGGGAATTGAGTACCTCCTGCTGTTGTTTCCATCATGGGTGGATCTATTGCGCACGACCGCTGAAGCTGATCTGGGATGACTGCAGGTCTCAAGGAGGGCAGCGGGTGTCTATACTAATTACTACAGCCTAGGAAAACCTGCTCTGAGCAGCGTGATGGACAGAGCGAGAGGATGTGGAGGGAGAGGAGGAGGAAGGACAGATGGAGTGAATGCTTCTTTGGAAGAGTAAAAAGAAAAAGCAGGAATCAGAGCAGTTACGTGAGCAATGATGACTGGCTTCACTGGGCTTTCAACTGCCCTGCATTTTGGCAGCATTTAGGGCAGAAAACACAAATGCTGGTGTGAACAAGGTCAACCTTACAGTATATTAGGGTGATTTCAGGGTGATTGGGACACTTTTTGCCATTGAGATGACTTGGAAAATGTGTCCCAATCACCCTGAATTCACCCTATCTATCTTTAATTCTACCACAAAATGAATTTAAAGAGAAAGGCGAGAGACAAAGATTTTAAACAGTAAAGTCTAATGGTTTTATTTAAAAAGTTTCACAAAACATTCCTGAATTTCTCCCCTGATGACAGGCTTGTGAAAGTTAGCTTTTTATGTCCAGGGTACAGAAAGGAACAAAACAGAATAATATAAGGTGTTTCCTCTGGAAATGAAACTGCCATCGTCACCGCTCCAAAACTTAGAGGCCGACTGTTTTGTACAGTGGCTTAGTTTGCAGGGAGGTGGGGGCTATTTATACCATGGTTGGAAACATATAGTTCCCTTTCGAGTTATGGCGCTTTTAGACTGCGTGGTACGACTCGGCACAGCACCGCTCGGCTCGCTTTACTTTGGCTCGGTTTGCTTTTCCACTGCAGTTTAGTACCGCTTCAAAGTTGGTGGGATTATAGAATGATCGTTATAGTTGCGCCGCCTCTACTGCCGGGACATCATCGTAAACGTGATACAAACAGACGCACAACACAGGAGCAATGCAGCATATCAATGGAATGGTGTTCTTGATTCTCGGCATGTAGATGTTTTTGACTGCAAGACGAAGACGTTTGTGTGCAAATCCAATGACTTTGGTTCTTACGATTCTCTTTGACCAATCAGTGATCTGCAGTGTTTATGCATCACATTTAAGTATTGGTACGCTCGCTTGGAACCTCAACCGAGGTGGTACCATGCAGTGAAAAAAAAACCCTCCAAAAAAGTGGAAAGCGTCATTGGTCTCTCGAAATTTCATAGCTACCCCAATGGGGTTATCCCCCTCCTTCCATAAATGCTGGATGGGTCTGACTATCCCTTCTGTGAGCAGATGACAGTCAAGTCTGCTCCAGTATATGCTGGAGAAGTGTCAGAATGCTAATGCTAGACGCAAGTGCTGCAGAAGATCAGGGAAGAATTGCAATCTGTGCTTCGGGTTGCACAGAACTGGCCCAACAATCCATGGTTTCTCGAGCTAGTAGAGCTCCTAACTGCTCCTCCTTGACCGATTCTATTGCGGAGGGATCTGTTATCTCAGGCCCTCAGGCCCATTCAATCATCCCTGCCATAGAAAAATGGACAACAAGGCCCGTCAAGCCCCAAGCTCGTGTTTCAGGCAATGCCGCCCTCTTCCCGCGAAGGAGCAGGCATTCCTCCAGTGTCAGGCCACTGAAGCAGGCCCTCAGCAAGCCAGGGCCACGCCGCAGATTCAGTCCCAGCCAGCTCCCACTCTACACCTCCATCTGCTCAACCCCACTCGATCTGCTTTAAACTGTTTGTGATTTGTTGTTCTAAACTAACGCGCTCCTTCCTTGTAGCTCAAACACACACATGCAAACAGTAGCTTGCAAATCAGGCATAGATCGCACACACAAGCGCACACAGAATCATTAAGGAGCGCAGAACTTATTGTCAATGCTGTCCTGCGATTTATCAACAAAATCGCTTAGAAACTGAAAGCTACAGCATATATGTATTTCTGTTTTGAAGTAACTTGTAAAGTTAAGTAAAGTGCCCCTATTATGCTATTTTAAAGGCTCTTAATTATGTTTTGGAGGTTTTTTACAACAGGTTTACATGCATCTCATAATATACATTGCACATCACCACATTTTTCAATGATTCTCAAACGACTCGATGGATAAATCAGTCTCTCTAAATCCCTTTTAGAGAAGGGATTTAGTTAATTACATGCCTCTACAACATTGTGTGGGAGTTGGGGACAGTTCCCAAGGAGTGGCAGACAGGGGTGGCGGTTTCCCTGTTTAAAAAGGGGGACCTGAGAGTGTGTGCCAATTACCAGGGTATCACACTTCTCAGCCTCCCTGGTAGAATCTACTTCAAGGTGCTGGAAAGGAGGGTTTGGCCGATAGTCGAACCTCAGATTGAAGAGGAACAATGCGGATTCCGCCCTGGTCATGGAACAATGGACCAGCTTTTTACTCTCGCAAGGATCCTGGAGGGGGCCTGGGAGTATGCCCATCCGGTCTACATGTGCTTTGTGGATCTGGAAAAGGCATATGACTGGGTCCCCCTGGAGATACTGTAGGAGGTGCTGCGGGAGTATGGGGTAAGGGTGTCCCTTCTTTTTAGGGATATCCAATCCCTGTACGTCCAAAGCGAAAGCTGTGTCCGTGTTCTTGGCAGTAAGTCAGACTCGTTCCAGGTAGGGGTTGGCCTCCGCCAGGGCTGCGCTTTGTCACCAATCCTGTTTGTGATGCATGGACAAGATATCGAGGCGTAGTCACAGTTCGGTGAGCTGGGGATCTCATTGCTGCTTTTTGCAGGCGATGTAGTCCTGATGGCATAATTGGTGCGTGACCTTCAATACTCACTGGATCGGTTCGCAGCCAAGTGTGAAGTGGCTGGGATGAGGATTAGCACCTCTAAATCTGAGGCCATGGGACCCACTTTATATTAGGTGGCCTTAACTACTATGTACTAACATTTGAATTAATCATTTGATACAATGCACTTATTGTGTACATACATGTTTTTACATTGTACTTAAATAAATAAAAAATACCTGCATGTAATTACATCTGTAATTCATTTCTGTAGTTACATTTGTAATTACACAGTTGACACTTCCCTTACACCTAACCCTACAATATCAGCAAATGTGTTTTGCAATACAATTTGAACACAGTAAGTACATTGTACTTATTTTTTGATGTAAGTACATAGTAGTTAAGGCCACCTAATATAAAGTGGGGCCAGGCCATGGTTCTCACTAGGAAACTGATGGAGTGTCTGCTCCGGGTAAGGAATGAGTTCTTGCTCCAAGTGAAGGAGTTCAAGTACCTCAGGGTCTTGGTCGCGAGTGAGGGGACAAGGGAGGTTGGCCGGAGAATCAGAGCAGCGGGGGTGGTACTGCCGTCTCTTTACCACACCGTTGTGACGAAAAGAGAGCTGAACTGAAAGGCAAAGCTCTCGATCTACCAGTCAATTTTTGTTCCTTCCCTCACCTATGGCCATGAAGGCTGGTCATGACCGAAATAACTAGATCGCGGGTACAAGCGGCCGAAATGGGTTTCCTCCGGAGGGTGGCTGGCGTCTCCCTTAGAGATAGGGTGAGAAGTTCAGCCATCCTTGAGGAACTCGGAGTAGAGCCGCTGCTTCTTTGTGTCGAAAGGAGTCAGTTGAGGTGGTTTGGGCATCTGGTAAGTATGCTCCCTGGGCGCCTCTCTAGTGAGGTTTTCCAGGCTTGTCCAGCTGGGAGGAGGCCTCGGGGAAGACCCAGGACTAGGTGGAGAGATTATATCTCCACACTGGCCTGGGAACACCTTGGGATCCCCCAGTCAGAGCTAGTTAATGTGGCTCGGGAAAGTGTAGTTTGGGGTCCCTTGCTAGAGCTGCTGCCCCCTCGGCCCGACCCCAGATAAGCAGTTGAAGATGCATGGATGGATAGTGTCACGGGGTGAGGAATCACACGACAAGGCAGGTTGAGTGAAAAGGCCCCGGAGGGTGGATTTTAATTACAGTGAGTGAAAAAGGTGAAAACAGTTCGTGAGCCGGTGCGTGGTGGCTGGTGAATCCTCGTCCCGTGGTGGTGCTCAATCCTAGTGAAAGTGGGTGTCCAAACGTGCTCCAGTGAAGTGGGCTGTCGGTCACTCGCTGCTTTCTGGGGGAGAACAACAAAGAGAGGTTAGTCCAGCAGTGCATTCAGCTCGAGACCAGAGTCTGTCTGTCTGCTCATCCGTAGCTGCTTTTGTAGCTCTGAGCTGATGGGGTGCAGCTGTGACCGATCAGCCCATGGTGATGATGTGCAGGTGTGTTGTTGCCAGGGCGACGCTGATTCCTCTGGGTGGACTCGTCACATCCCCCCCCCCTAAGCGTTGTCCTGGTCCTGCGAACATATGGAGACAGTAGGGGTGAAACAAAGGGAGGGTGGGGAATGACCCCTGACAGACCTGCATAAGCTGTCCATATCCTTGAGAGGCCGTCGGCGTTTGCGTTGGCGGCCCCGGCCTGATGACGTACCTCAAAGTGGAAGTCCTGGAGCGCTAGGAACCAGCGAGTCACCCTGGCGTTGGTGTCCTTGGCGCGGGCCATCCACTGTAGGGGCGCATGGTTGGTGACCAGGGTGAACTTGCGGCCTAGTAGATAGTACCTCAGCTCCAGGACTGCCCACTTGATGGCCAGGGCCTCCCTCTCGACGGCGGCGTACCTCGTCTCAGCCGGGGACAGCTTCCTGCTGATGTAGACGATCGGATGCTCCTCGCCTTCCTGGATTTGGGACAGGACGGCTCCCAGTCCTGTGTCGGAAGCATCCGTCTGCAGCAGGAAGGGGCAACCGAAGTCTGGAGCGCGGAGTACCGGCGACGACGTCAGGGCTGTCTTGACCCGGGCGAAAGCCTCTTCGAGGGCTGGGGTCCAGCAGACTTTCTCCGGCTGCCCCTTCCTGGTCAGGTCTGTCAGGGGGGCGGCTAGAGAGGAGAAGTTGGGGATAAAACATCGGTAATACCCTGCCAACCCCAAAAAGGCCCGTACCTGGGTCTTCGTCTGCGGTCTTGGGGCGGAGTGGATGGCCTCGACTTTCTTCTCCTGGGGCTGGATGAGGCCCCTTCCGACTTGGAAACCCAGGTACTTGGCCTCGGAGAGGGCGAGGTGACATTTGCGGGGGTTGGCAGTGAGTCCAGCCCGCCGGAGCTCCGAAAGCACCCTCCGCAGACGTTCCAGGTGGTCTTCCCATGCCTCGGAGCATCTATGCATCTATGTAGGCCGCCGCGTAGGCCTGGTGGGGCCGCAAGATGATGTCCATCATCCGCTGGAAGGTCGCTGGGGCCCCGTGCAGGCCGAAGGGAAGGGTCCGGTACTGCCAGTGGCCACTGGGGGTAGAAAAAGCAGTCTTGGGTTTAGCGGATTCTGAGAGTGGTACCTGCCAATAGCCTTTGGTGAGGTCCAAGGTGCTGATGTACCGGGCCCTTCCCAATCGGTCCAGCAGCTCGTCGACCCGAGGCATGGGGTACCCGTCGAATTCGGAGACTTCGTTCAGGCGTCGGAAGTCGTTGCAGAAGCGGAGGGTGCCATCCGGCTTTGGGACCATCACGATGGGGCTGGACCACGGGCTCCGGGATGGTTCGATTACCCCCAACTTCAGCATCTGTTGGATCTCTTCCTCAATAGCCTGCCGACGAGCCTCCGGGACACGGTAGGGCCGTTGCCGGACGATGACTCCTGGCGAGGTTCGGACGTCGTGCTGTACCACATTGGTCTGCCCGGGCTGGGTCGAGAACACATCCTGGAACTGACTGACCAGGTGTTGCAGCTCCGCCTTCTGGGCAGCCGAAAGATGGGGGTTGACGTCTACAACCACGGGATCGGTGACACACAATGCCGCTACCTGGTCCCGGGTCCCCACCCATTTCTTCAGGAGGTTTATGTGGTAGAGTTGCTCTGCCTGCCGCCGTCCCGGCTGTCTCAGACGATAGGTGACTGGCCCAATTCTTTCAATCACAGTATAGGGTCCTTTCCAGGTGGCCAGGAATTTGCAGGCAGAGCTGGGGACCAGGACCATGACGCGGTCTCCCGGCTGGAACTCCCGTGGTTGGGCTGCCCGGTCGTACCGGCGTTGCTGCGCCTGTTGAGCCTTGCTGAGGTGTTCCCGGACTAATGGCATCACCCGGTCGATCCGGTCCCTCATCTGGCGGACGTGCTCGATGAGGGTGCGATGAGGGGCAGGCTGCTGCTCCCAAGCTTCTCGGGCGATGTCCAGGAGCCCTCGTGGTTGGCGGCCGAAGAGAAGCTCGAAGGGGGTGAAGCCAGTTGAGGCCTGGGGTACTTCGCGGATCCCGAAGAGCACATAAGGAATCATGAGGTCCCAATCCCGCTTATCCTCCGCCGCCACGCGTCTCAGCATCTGCTTGAGGGTCTGGTTGAACCTTTCTACCAGCCCGTCCGTCTGTGGGTGGTAGACTGTGGTCCTCAACTGCTTCACCCGCAGCAGCCTGCAGAGATCCGCCATTAGCCGGGACATGAACGGGGTACCCTGGTCAGTCAGTATCTCCGCTGGTATGCCAACCCGGCTGGCCAGCAGAAACAACTCCTGGGCGATGTTCTTCGCGGTGGCCTTGCGGAGGGGAATCGCTTCGGGGTACCGGGTGGCATAGTCGACGATGACCAGGATGTGTTCGTGGCCACGGGCAGACTTCGGCAACGGCCCCACTATGTCCATCCCAATCCGTTCGAAGGGCACCTCGATGATGGGCAGCGGAATGAGTGGGCTGGGGGGAGGAGTCCTGGGCGACGTCACTTGGCAGGTCGGACAGGCCTGGCAGAACCCCTTCACCTCGGCCTCCAGTCCCGGCCAGTGGAACCGGTCGCGGATACGCTGCGTGGTGTTAGCTGCCCCGAGGTGACCTGCCATCGGATGGGAGTGCGCCAACTCCAGGATGGTTTCGGTCTTGGTCCGAGGAACAACTAATAATTTTTTCTCCTCCCCCCTCCGCTGTGCGACACAGTATAGCAGGCCCTTCTCAACGACAAAATGCGGGAGAGGATGGGGCCGTGGGAGGACGTCTTTCCCGTCGAGGGTCCGCACTTGGGACCAACAGTGCTTCAGGCGATCGTCCTCCCGTTGTTCCTTGGCGAATGAGCCCCCTCCGGCAGCCTGCTGATACACATCAAAGAACGGATTAGTAGATTGGGAGGGGGACTCACCATCTCTCCCGCTGTCGGAGGCTAGCAGCGCCGGTCGGCGGCGGGGTCCTCGCGGCCGTCTCCGTCTTCGACGGTTCCCCTCCTGGCTGACAGGCTGAGTGGCGGCGGCGAGCAGGGCATCGAAGCCCGGCCAGTCTCTCCCCAGCAGTACGGCCACCGGAAGGTCCTCTACCAGGCCGACTTCCACCGGCCAGGTCCCTTGGGGCGACGAGATGGTGACTCGACGGGCTGGCACTTGGCGAGTGTCTCCATGCACACACGTAATGGGGAGGAAACTCTTCTCGCCTCTTCGGGGCCCACACACTCGTGACTGGAGAAGGGTGACCGTACTGCCAGAGTCCAGCAGGGCTCGGAAGTGTCTTCCCTCGATCACCACGTCTGCTTCCGGGGCTCCCGATGGCATCCGCTGGTGGACGATGCAGCCTGCCAGCCACGCACGCGGAGGCGGCATGGGTTCGGCGCTGGGCATGGGCTCGTCTCGCGGCGGGGGAACCGTCGGCCTGCCTACTGGTCGCGAGGTGCCCTCGAACGGCCGTCGCTCCTGGACCACCCTCCGGGGGAACGGCAACGCTCGCTCCCCTGCCTCACGGTGGTGGATGGCATCCGCCAGCTCGATCGCCTCCACGAGGTCCGCGGTGGTGGCCGGGTTTTTCATTCCGACCGCCGGCCGGATGGAACGGGGAAGAGCACGGAGGAGGCGATCGACCACCACCCGTTCCGCTACCTGAGCTGCCGTGGGACTTCCTTCCATCAGCCAGTGATGCGCGATGCGTTTCAGGTCGGCGGCTTGGGCACGGGCTGGCACACGAGGCTTGAATTCCCATTCATGAAACTGTTGGGCGGCACAGATAGATGAGAGCCCCAACCTCGCCAGGATTTCCCGCTTGACTTCGTCATAATCCTCAGCGATCGCACAGGGAAGTGAAAAATAAGCCCGCTGGGCTTCTCCAGTCAGCAAAGGTGCCAGCGCGCGTGCCCAATCGCCCTCTGGCCACTCTTCGCTCCGGGCAGTGGTCTCGAAGACCTGTAGGAAAGCCTCCACGTCATCATCCGCCGTCATCTTCGGCAGTAGGCGGGTGGCTTGGGCGCGCGGATCAGGTAGCGGAACGCGCTGGGCGGCGGCAGCACGGATGGCAGTGAGTTCGTCTTCCGTCCTGCCCTGGCGGGTGGCGAGATGTTCCGCGATCTGTTGCTGGCGGATGCTCACCTCCGCAAGGCGCTGTAGCACTTCCTCCATCTTCGGGGAGCGAGCGCGCTACTTCCGGGTCCTGGCGTGCAGAAAAAAAACAAACAGAGAAGATTAGGATTTTGGGGTGCGGTGAACTTGTCTGTGATTCCTCACGCTTCTGCCCTCATTCTCCACCAATGTCACGGGGTGAGGAATCACACGACAAGGCAGGTTGAGTGAAAAGGCCCCGGAGGGTGGATTTTAATTACAGTGAGTGAAAAAGGTGAAAACAGTTCGTGAGCCGGTGCGTGGTGGCTGGTGAATCCTCGTCCCGTGGTGGTGCTCAATCCTAGTGAAAGTGGGTGTCCAAACGTGCTCCAGTGAAGTGGGCTGTCGGTCACTCGCTGCTTTCTGGGGGAGAACAACAAAGAGAGGTTAGTCCAGCAGTGCATTCAGCTCGAGACCAGAGTCTGTCTGTCTGCTCATCCGTAGCTGCTTTTGTAGCTCTGAGCTGATGGGGTGCAGCTGTGACCGATCAGCCCATGGTGATGATGTGCAGGTGTGTTGTTGCCAGGGCGACGCTGATTCCTCTGGGTGGACTCGTCACAATAGATTATCTGTTAAATAAATATATTGTTCACTATCGATTTACATTACAACTGTGGCGTGTTGTAGCTATAGTTTCTAAATGTTTAGGCTGCTATTTTCCATAACAAATAGATAAATAAAAAAGTAAACATTGGCTAAATGAGGAGCCATCAATGGTCTTACCTGTAATTACAGCTAGCCTTATTATAACACATGCTGCAGTCAAACAATTACTAGATATGGTACATTTTCATAAGGGCAAGTACAAGTTAGAATCAAGAGCTTTAAACTTTCTTGAATTATATGTGTATATATAATTCAATTTTTTTCCCCTAATGCGTATGCTGTGGTTATGAATATTTTAATTCATTTTCAGTGTAAAGCACTTTGAATTACCAATGTGTATGAAATGTGTTCTATATAAATAAACTTGATTCCCTTGCCAAACAATCAGTTTCCCCATGTATAAAATCAATGTTCTGTTCTAATGATGACTGACATTAGAAAAAGCCTGGCCTTCAGATATTCCAAGATATGACACAGCCAAAATCATTAAGAGCCTGTACTGTCAAGAAATAGGAAATAAACAATTTCAGTATAAGAAAATGTTAAAGGTGCCCTAGAATGAAAAATTGAATTAACCTTGCCATAGTTAAATAACAGGAGTTCAGTGCATGTAAACCACTTACAGTGAGTCTCAAACACCATTGCCTCCTCCTTCATATGTAAATCTCCTTTGTGAAAAACACCACGGAAAAATAGGCGAATCTCAACATAACACCAGCAGTGATGCAATTGATGGGATCATTAATATGTACGCCCCCAACATTTGCATATGCCAGCACATGTTCACTGTCAGGCGGAACTGCGCAGCCGGCGTATCAGTGTTGCCAAGTCCGCGGTTTTCCCCCGGAATTGGGCTACTTCAACACAGTTGCCGCGGGCTGTTTTTCATGTCCGCGGGTTGAAGCGACCCCAATTATATGATATTTAGCCCCGGGAATGCGAATTTTAGTAGGCAACCATGCCAAAAAAACACATATTTAACACCCAAAATGCGATTTTGCAAATGGGCGGGTTTTGTTGTGAAAACCTGGCAAACCTGCGTCGTATCAACTGGAGTTCTGCAGCAGTAAGCCTGACGCGAGGACAGCGAACATGGCAGATCATGGAGATAAATGTTATGTTCCAGGCTGTGCAGGGGATGTGAAGACGTTTCATACTCTTCCCACAGATTAAACATGTCAACAGGCATGGTTGATGTTTATTTATAATCGGATACCGCAACAATTTAATTCAAAGTTGTTAGTTTGCTCTGTCCATTTCACCACGGACAGTTTTTCAAACCTGGGACAATATCAAGCAGGCTTTGCTCAGCATCCGACACTGAAGAAAGGGGCAATTCCAACCATATACCTGCAAGCAGTAAGTGATTTTATCCACTTCTTGACTGTCTAAACAATTTCTGATTAAATCGAAAGTTTCTTAGAGAGACAACATTAACGATAATATTCCTGTTGTTGTCTATATCCAACGCAAGATGCTATACGGTAAGAATAGGATAATCCAAGTGGCTTACATAACTAAATAGTATGTCTAATGACAAAGGTTAATATTATTTCATGCCAGTGTTGTCATAAATTAGTAAATGCAACCATAGATACGTAACATACTATGTTAGTTTAGTTGCTTACACATAGCTCACTCGATCCTACGGCCAATCAGAGCAGAACTCTGCATTAATATTCATGACCCTTCCAAATAAGGCAAAAATAGACCATTTCATCCCGGGGAAGATTTCTAGAGTTGTAAATGGACCTGTAAAACCGTAGCTGGACAATTATTGACCTTAAATAAGCCATATACCCTCTATGTAGATACCAGAAAACAATTTAAAATGTTGTTTCAAATCATTCTAGGGCACCTTTAAGTAAAGTTTGACTTCCCATGGCACTTACAAATAGAAAAATTGTCAAACTGATAAAGTTTCCAGATGCCTAAATAATGTAAATACATCATATATCCTATGTAAACAAGTAGTTTACTATAACTTTATTGCAATTATGTTATTAACCAACTTTGCATGTGTGGATGATAGATATACCACAAAAGACCATTTTGCAAAAATAAACAAACTAAACCGCTAAAACTGTTCACACCCCTCCCCCCAGTATTCAAACCAAAAGTACGCCCTTCGTTTGGAGAGTCCTCTTCAGTTGGAATGTGTCTTGTTTTTGAAAGCACGGTTACAGGCAGCAAAATTACTTTTGGCCCTTTGATTCACAAGCTGTTTTTCTCTGCATTGCTGGAGCTGAGATGCTGAAGCTGTTTTTCTCATTCTAGTTCACTTCAGTACTACATAGTATGTTACTGGCAAAGCGCGCGTAACAGCCCACCCGTGACCCTCTCTCCCTCCAGCTGTGAGCAAAGAGGTCCAAATATATATATATTTTGCCAATAATTTAAATCATGTCATAGAATGTATGTGTGATCAACAGAAAATGTGATCAATATAACCCTGCTAAGGTCTTTGTTCTTAATTTCAACATCAGTCTCCCTTCCTTTTTTGACATTCCATCTCTTTCCTTTTCATCGCCCTCTGACTGGAAATTTTTCCACTCAATTGCTCCCTCATCAAGAAAGTGTGCTTGCATTGATTTAATAACCACAGGGCGACATTAGTTTCTTTGAAGGCTTTCTCTCATCTCAATCAGTTTTTTAAAATGACCTTTTTGTTTCTCCTCCACACAAGTATTTGAACTCCTGCAGGTCAAAAACAACTGTTGCTGCTTGCACACCTCACTAGTTCAGCTAGCATGTGAGTGATTTCCCTTTTATCTGCATCATTAATAATAAAATGGAAAATACTTGTAAAGTTGGATGAACAAAATAAATAAAAATCAACCTCAAAAGAATGGCTAGTGTTAATCACAGCAACGACTGCCAACACTCATTCAGAGAACTTTCATAGGCATGTGTTTCGGCAAGTATCTCAACTTTTGTATCTCAACCCATTTAACTGATGACATAATTTCTGTTTCCCATTTAACTGATGCCTTCGTTTCCAAATACGCTCAACATTCCTACAGGATTCATGATGCAAAGTATCTACACTCTTATGAAAAATGGTTCTAAACAGTACCAAATTAGGTTTTTTTTTTGGCTTGTAACAATAGCATAACCCTTTTTATAAGGTTCCATAAAGAACCATGATTTGAAAGTCTTAATGGTGTTATAAATCAAAACCGTTTTAATATTAGTTTATTTTATTCATTTAGGAATCTTCATATTATTACTATATATATAACACCTGTCTATCAGCTAGAATTCTGACCCTCAAAGACCTGTTAGTCTGCCTTTAAAATGTCCACGTCCACTCCATTAATTATCCTAAATTAGATGCACCTGTTTGAGGTCGTTAGCTGCATAAAGACACCCGTCCACCCCATACAATCAGTAAGAATCCAACTACTAACATGGCCAAGACCAAAGAGCTGTCCAAAGACACTAGAGACAAAATTGTACACCTCCACAAGGCTGGAAAGGGCTACGGGGAAATTTCCAAGCAGCTTGGTGAAAAAAGGTCCACTGTTGGAGCAATCATTAGAAAATGGAAAAAGCTAAACATGACTGTCAATCTCCCTCGGACTGGGGCTCCATGCAAGATCTCACCTCGTGGGGTCTCAATGATCCTAAGAAAGGTGAGAAACCAGCCCAGAACTACACGGGAAGAGCTGGTCAATGACCTGAAAAGAGCTGGGACCACCGTTACCAAGGTTACTGTTGGTAATACACTAAGACGTCATGGTTTGAAATCATGCATGGCACGGAAGGTTCCCCTGCTTAAACCAGCACATGTCAAGGTCCGTCTTAAGTTTGCCAATGACCATTTGGATGATCCAGAGGAGTCATGGGGGAAAGTCATGTGGTCAGATGAGACCAAAATAGAACTTTTTGGTCATAATTCCACTAAACGTGTTTGGAGGAAGAAGAATGATGAGTACCATCCCAAGAACACCATCCCTACTGTGAAGCATGGGGGTGGTAGCATCATGCTTTGGGGTTGTTTTTCTGCACATGGGACAGGGCGACTGCACTGTATTAAGGAGAGGATGACCGGGGCCATGTATTGCGAGATTTTGGGCAACAACCTCCTTCCCTCAGTTAGAGCATTGAAGATGGGTTGAGGCTGGGTCTTCCAACATGACAATGACCCGAAGCACACAGCCAGGATAACCAAGGAGTGGCTCTGTAAGAAGCATATCAAGGTTCTGGCATGGCCTAGCCAGTCTCCAGACCTAAACCCAATAGAGAATCTTTGGAGGGAGCTCAAACTCCGTGTTTCTCAGCGACAGGCCAGAAACCTGACTGATCTAGAGAAGATCTGTGTGGAGGAGTGGGCCAAAATCCCTCCTGCAGTGTGTGCAAACCTGGTGAAAAACTACAGGAAACGTTTGACCTCTGTAATTGCAAACAAAGGCTACTGTACCAAATATTAACATTGATTTTCTCAGGTGTTCATATACTTATTTGCAGCTGTATCATACAAATAAATAGTTAAAAAATCATACATTGTGATTTCTGGATTTTTTTTTTTCTCTCACAGTAGACATGCACCTACGATGACAATTTTTTATATATATATATATATATATATATATATATATATATATATATATATATATATATATATATATATATATATATATAGCCTCTATTTGGGTTTTACATAAAAACACAGCATGATGTGTCAATTAGGTACTTTTATTTTTTATTGACATGGCAAATTGTAGCAAAAATGAGAGTGCTCTAACAACAGTTGTTAGCTGAATTAATAAACAACAATTGACATTGAACATGATATAGAAGTAATGAAGACCAAGTTTCAGTGAAATATCTTCTCAATCCTCTATGATGTCTTAACATCCATCATAACACGTGTATTCTGAGTGGCAGTTTCTCTCTGCAGATGATGACGTTATGGTACGTGATAGCATCTGAAATACACAATTGAGTTTAGAGTTACAGTTCGTCTCTTCCATTTGATTATGTAAAAACAATTATGATTATGAAGGCCAAAAAGGAAAAAGTAATATAAAGTCATGGTGATAGCTTTAATGTTTTTTTTTTTTTTTTTTTGCGTGTTGGGTATTATTAGGCATAAAGTAATAATTAAAAACAAAACTTCAATAAAAAATTAAATATCTCGGTTACTTACTTTGTGCAAAAGAGAAGACTGACTTAACTGAACAGAGCTGAGCTGCTCACACTTACATGTTCTGTTAAACTAAAAAGAGAAAAAGACATGATTGGTAGGAAACCAGTTAAAAATCATAGACATTTCAAGAAAGAAATAATTTACCTGTTGAGAGTGTGTTGGCAGTCTGTGTAGTTGTATAGCTGAGATTTGAAAAACAAAAAGGCGGGAATAAAGCACCCCAAACTCTTAAAATTAATAATTTTAGCATATAAAGGGTTCTTCAGGAAGATACGGTTCTGTTGCTACATGTAAAGAACCTTTAAATATCTTTTTTTAAAGAGCGTAATTAATGACCAGCATAGTTAAAAACGCAACTGCCACACAACATGCCAAAGCTTATTTTATATATGTTAATTTATTTCTGTCACCAATTACTGTACACCTGCACTGAAAGTAAACATGGCATGTAATATATTTGTCCATTGTCTGCACTAAAAACAAAGCAAACCTTTTTACAATCTTCATAAATTAATGGCAAAAAGTATCCAAATGTCCAAAGCTGAAGTGCAGCATTTCAGTGCCACCTACTGGAAACAACTTGTCCATCAAACCAAGTCATATTATCTTTTTTTATTTCACTGAACTTCATGAAATGTGATATCGGCATGAACAAAGATTTGATGTACAATGCATGAAAGTGCTTGGTGCATCATTAGATAACAACAGGTAATAAATATCCATAAATTACAATGAAAGAAATCACACAGAACCTGTCCATGCCAGTTCAGATAAAGACTTTAAACGAATCATACAGATAAATAACATACAGATTCATAATTACAAAAGAAACAAGGATGAATTTCAACACACACTTCAACCTACATCTTTACAGTCTCGCTATCTTTTCATTGAAGAATTCACCATGCGGCCAGTGTTTCACAGAAGCATTAGGCATGCATTTGGATTGTTTCTGTGGCCTCTAGAACCTGCTGAAATGAAGTTCAGATCTGTTCTGATGTGCGTGGTCCTCCTCTCTGGATCTCCTGCATTATGGAGTGGACCACTTCAGATGTAGTACACTGACCTCCCAAATCAGCAGTCTGCAACTGCAAGGAAACAAATGACTACACAAGCTGTACACAGAAGAGATATAGAGATGTGATGCAGACGTGTTTGAGTGGGCAAGAGTAATGTTTAACTGATTTGGCTTATCATCTTAGGCAAGGTGAATGGCATGCATTCTTACAGCTGTTTTACATTAGGAGAATGAACATGCATCATACCTGCGTTTCAGACAAAGTTTTCAGAACTGCCTTTCGAATCATCCTGGCATATGCATGAAGCCTAGGAAAACGAAAGGACATAAATGATGCACAGTTCTAGTCCTGCAGAAAAATTATGGTTAATGTAATAATACATGAAGGAAATGAAGATCTAATACCTGGAATATAGGTAAAACGTCCAATTAAAATAATAATAACATTAATATTCATACACACGCACTTTAAGTGATCCAGCATCACGCAGCCGGCCAGCAGTGTGGCCGTGGGGTTTGCAATATTCTTGTTAGCAATGCTTTTCCCAGTGTTCCTAGTGGCCTGTATAAAACACAAAGAATACCTCATGTGTCCTCTAGTCACTCCAACAGCTGACATATCCAGTACCTGCTCTGTTCTTTCTTACGGTCTCAAAAACAGCGTAGTCCTTGCCGTAGTTGACTCCTGGTACCAGACCTGGACCTCCAACTAGTCCAGCACACACATTGCTCACCACGTTTCCATAGAGATTTGGCATCACCATCACATCAAACTGCTGGGGCTTAGAGACCAGCTATACAAAAACATGATATATAAACATATTCATATAATGTCTAATAGAGTAATTATGGGTTTTTTTTAAAGTATGGATGTACAAAAGTTTGGGGTTGGTAAGATTTTTTCTTCTTTTTTTTCTTGGGCTCACCAAGGATGCATTTATTTGACCAAAAACACTGATATTGTGAAATATTATTACAATAAAAGTGTAATTTATTCCTGTGATGGCAAAGCTGAATTTTCAGCATCATTACTCCAGTCTTCAGTGTCACACGATCCTTTAGAAATCATTCTAATGTGCTGTTTTGATGCCCAAGAAACATTTCTTATTATTTTTAATGTTGAAAACAGTTGAGCTGCTTTTTGTGGAAACCATGATTCAAATCTTTACTGTTACTTTTGATCAATGCATCCTTACTGATTAAAAGTGTTAATTTCCTTAAAAGTAAAATCCTAAAAAAGTAAAATCTTACTTTTGATCAGTATTTCAATTAAAATAGCTTATTTCCCTATACAAATAAAAAACTCAAAATAAATATCTAGATAAATTCAAAAGCCAAAACTGATGACTCCAAAGAATAGTTTACAATAACATAACATATATAATACATATATAAAATAATGCAATAAAATATAATACACTTATGTAGTTCACTATTTAAATACCTGCATGGTGGTATTATCCACAATCATGTTATCAAACGTGATATCAGGATATCCAGCTGCCACCTCTTTACAGCACTGCAGGAAAAGACCGTCACCAAGCTTCCTATGAAGCAAACGGAAACCATCCCAAACCCATTTAAACTTGTGCCATATAGAACCAATATTTGAACAAGCTACACAAACATCCAAAGGTTTGGTCTCACCAAAGCTGAATTTATTTGATCAAAAATGAATATTGTGAAATATTGTTACAATTTAAAATAATTGTTTTCTATTTCAATATATTTTAAAATGTAATTTATTCCTGTGATGGCAAAGCTGAATTTTCAGTGTCACATGATCCTTCAGAAATCATTCTGATATGCTGATTTGCTGCTCAAGAAACATTTATTATTATCAATGTTGAATACAGTTGTGCTACTTGATATTTTTGTGGAAAACATTATACATTTTTCCAGGATTCTTTAACGAATAGAAAGTTCAAAAGAACCGCATTTATTTGAGATAGAAAACATATTAAAACATCTTTCCTGTCACTTTTGATCAGTTAAAAAAGTATTAATTTCGTTAAAAAACACCTGGCTGACCCCAAACTTTTGAACAGTAGTGTATTTGCAGATATGTTCTGAATCAGTATTTTGCCTGATGAATTGTCTGAAAGTAAAGCAGATTGAGTCATTTGTAAGTAAAGACGGATTCTCACATGATATTAGCTTTATGTACTGCCGTGACCTTGCGGCGGCCTTTCTCCCTGGCCAAGTTAAAGGCATACTCAGCGATCCGCAATGAATTCACACGTGTTATGATCTTTAGACTCTCCACCACCCCGGGAACATTCTGGAAGAGAGCAGATTTCAACTTGACGAACGTGTGTTTAGTACCAGGTGTTCTCAAACTGTAAGAGACCCAAACACACGGACCTCGTGCTCCAAGCTGCTGTACTCTCCTTCAGTATTCTCCCTAATGATGATGACATCAATGTCTTTGTGGCGGCTCGGGACTCCAGGAAGAGACTGACAGTGCATCATGTTAGCATACAGGTCCAAAGATGTACTGTGGGAGAGTTAAAACAGTTATATAAACTATATAAACCCTCTAGACTCATCACAGATAATCAAGAAAATAAAACAAATACATCTACAATGTCTTACCGAAGCAAATTGTTCCTGGATTTATGAGATGGAGGAAGGTTGTGATTAGTCTCTATGTTACCTGTAAAAGAGTCTTGATTTATTCCATATACAGTAGGAAGGCACCACTATTTAAATATGATAAACCTATCATTATTTTTATGTTAAGGCCAATAACAGTTAAGTGGCTGATTTTAAAAACTCTTTACCATTTTGTCTCAAATTATAAATATAATCAGGTGAATTTTGGCATGATTTAAAATTAATATTGTTTTTTTAGATTTGCAAAATATTTAAAAGTGTTATTAAATTATTGTTACTCATTAAAATTGTGTTTTTAAAAACTTACTTTAAGGTAATCTTGTGAAAAAAATGAGCATGAACAATTAAATATCTAGAATCGGCCGATAACAGATATCCCTTATTTATAGCAAACATTTCTGTGGTCAATGAACCATATTCCCATGCTCACCCTTAAGTGCTACTCCATTACGTTTGATTGCAGTAACAGCATTATTGATGTCATCCTCAGAAGAAGCAGCCGAATCCACGCTGACAACCTCAAAGTCCACAGGCACACAGCAGAATCTGGGAATATTGTTGAATGCTATAATCATAAGAGGGCTTCTTTAGTGTTCGCCGGTGAAGTGTGTTTATAGAGAGCTTTATATTCAAACCTGAAAAGCTCCCTGACGTGGTTTAGCAGTTCTGGTCCAATACCATCACCAGGGATCAAAGTCACAGTGTGTCTGCCTCCATATTTAGCAGGTGGGGGCTGATGGGTAATGATGCAAAACAGATAATTGACAAACGAAGGGTAGAAGGGTAAAGGTCTACCTCACAATATGAATATGATATTATCACTACCGGTCACTGGTTTATCAGCTTTCAATTCTACAAACACACTACTACTAAACATTACCATTCAAAGGTTTGGGGTCAGTAACATTTTTTTTTTTTAGAAAGAAATTAATACTGTTATTCAGCAAAGATGCATTCAATTGATTATAAGTGTCAGTAAAGACATTTCTAATGTTACTAACGATTTCTATTTACAAATAAATGCAGTTCTTTTGAACTTTCTATATTTGATCAAAGGATCCTTTCCACAAAAATATTAAGCAGCACAACTGTTTTTAACACTGATAAGACATTTCTTGAGCAGATCATGAGACACTAAAGACTGGAGTTATGATGATGAAAATTCAGATTTGACATCAAAGGAATAAATTACTTTTCTGAATATATTCAAATAGAAAACAGCCATTTTAAACTAATAATATTTCACAATATTGTTTTTAGTGGTTTTTTTTTTCTTCAATCAAATAAATACAGCCTTGTTGAGCATGAGAGACTTCTTTCAAACACATTACAAAAATATTTACCAACCCCAAACTTGAACGGTAGTTCTAGGTGAAACATGACTGTATGGTTTTTCCATATGATGGAGATGATATAATATTTTTGCTACAAATAATGTTTAGGGCCAAGTTACCATTACAATGTGCTAAATATGTGATTGTAAATCATTTATATATATATTCAGCTGTTGCAGCTATTAAATTGTCATATTGAGATTAATGAGATTAACCAACCCCTGGCATTTTATATTCTAGCAAACCTGTAATCAAATACATGTAAGCGACCTGGATGTTTATTGTATCTGTTAATCTAATTGTCAAGTCCAAACATCACAAATCTACCACACATCCTGTAAGCACATATTTACTTTGCAGAACCAGTACTCACAATAGTCTGGGCACGTAGGGTTGATGAATCAGAGGTAATAAACAGGAGTGGTTAGTCAGAGGAGAGAGTCAAATCCATTCTGCTTTGGTTATGCTCACAGTACACAAATCACAAGAGAGCACAAGAGCACAAGAGAGAAGCAGAGCAGAGGGACAGTGGAGCTACTTTTAAAGGGATAGTTCACAAAAAAAAAAAAAAAAAAATTCTGTCATCATTTACTCACCCTCAAGTTGTTCCAAACCTGTATGAGTTTCTTTGTTCTGCTAAGGTTTGTAACCAAGCAGATAGAGCAACAATTGACTACCATAGTATGTTTCCCCTACTATGGTAGTCAATGGTTGATCTGCTTGGTTACAAACATTCTTGTGTTCAACAGAACAAATAAACTCATACAGGTTTGAAACAACTTGAGGGTGAGTAAATGATAACAGAATTTTCATTTTTGGGTGAATATCCCTTTAAGTGCTCGATAAAGATTTCATATTAAATATTTTTAACTATAATAAATATATTACCTCTTTACAAGGAAACCAAAGTATATTACAGCCCTTAAATTAAGGTAATTTCAGATTAATAGGGTGAGGGAGTGAGGTGACAGTGAAGGGTTGCAAGAAAAGATTAGTCATGCTGTAATTATTTTTCATTAATTATGAAAATAAATCAAGAATTCAGTCCAAACTTACAGTATATGTGGACTTCTCCCTCTGGCATCTCACTGCAGGGCTTTTCAGCTGTTATTAGATAACAGAAAAAGTAAAAATGCATCCAGAGACATTTTACTTGGTCTGTCATAAAATAACTAACTGCAAACTGCTTCATTATGAAATGTTCTGTAAAGTCTAAAATATCTCAATAAAAGCATCGATGACACCTGTGGCATGCAAGCAATGACCTTGTCAGAGACTGGAGGACACCTTTCCCCGACCCGACTTTGCGAATATCTGTTTCTATATTCTACACACGATAAACTACATGTGCTTGACATTTGTTGACTGATGACATTTTAAGCGGAGGCTTACGTTGCTTGCAGTGCACTTTAGTCCGGCCCATGGCTGCAGACGGGTTGAGGAGAGGAAGAGCGCTGGTCTGGCTGCCATAGACATTTTGGATCGAGTTCAGCTTGCCGCTCCAGCAACGGCAAACAAACCGAAATAAATGCCGCCGAGTCTCTGTTTGAGCCAGAACTTCAGAGGCGCTGTTGTTCCACAAATTAGCTGACAGCTGATACAAACTCATGAATTAACTTTTACAACCAAACACCTGCCTTTGGCGTGCTCTAGCGTCCATTATGTGTATTTTTTTTTAAAATACCAGAGTGTGCAAACACATACAACTCACAACATATAACAAAAAATAAACAAAAAACATATATAAGGAGGATATATCCATGATCTTGTTGAGCTTTTCATCCATGACGTCAATTTGTAGGCCAACACAATTTTAAAAGTTTTTTCCTCGCGACTCATTATGGTCTGTGATTGACATTACCTGACAACAAACACAAATAACCAGGGCCGGCCCTGACCAATTTGCTGCCCTAGGCAAGATTTTACTTGGTGCCCCTTGTATCAAGGTTTAGCACTGTTTTCAGTCTAAATTGCAGAAACACTGGTACTGTTTTATTTTTTTAATGCATTGATGTTTTTTAATTTTTATTGTTTTATATGATGTCCAGTCCATTCTACCCCGTCATTATGTTCATGATATTATTATTATTTAATTTTTTTAAAAGGCTGACGATAGTTAAACTATACAAAAATAGCACCTACGCCACATTACAGCCTAAACACAAATAACAAGTAATTGCATCTTGCATTCATGCACAAACTATTGAGAACTAGCAAAAGTGTTTGTTTTCCAGTAGATAGCAGCAAACTTCCACTAATATGCACATTCATGTTTTCACCATGAATTAAACTGAGAAATTTAGATATTTAATGTGAAATTTACATAAAATGTTTCTATTTTAAATAAACCTGTATATAAATATCATTACTAATTTCGGCAAATACATTTTAAAATGTTCATATGTTCCCTTAAAACTGCACAACTGTAGAGTAAAAACATAGGCTATTAAAACAGTGATATTACATGCGTTTAAAAAAACAGATATGATTCTTTTTGACAAAATACACTGTCTGTGGCCACTGGAGAACCCAGAACAGCTGCTTGCATATAGTTTAAAGTAAAACTGGAATTAATTAGCGTACATTAGTATTCTACTACTATGCATTTAGATAAACTGTTCATTCATTAGCCTACTTCTGTCTTTACACTGCAAAAAGTGCTCTTCTTATTTAGTTTTTTTTTTTTCTTGTTTCCAAATATCAAAAAATTCTTAAATCAAGATGTATTTACTAGTAAAATGACAATTTTATTTTTCCTTGTTTTCTGGGGGGAAAAAATCCAAATGAAGTGAGTTTTTGCTTAAAACAAGCAAAATGATCTGCCAAATGGGGTGAGAAGAATTATCTTATTTCTGTTTGGGATAGAAACAAGAAACAAGCTTTCAATCAGAAACAAAATTCTTTTTCTCACCCCATTGGCAGATCATTTAGCTTGTTTTAAGCATAAACTCACTTAAGAAAAAATATAATTTTACTTATCTAGTAAATGCATCTTGGTTTAAGAATTTTGAGATATTTAGACTAGAAACAAGACAAAAATACTAAATAAGAAGAGCATTTTTGCAGTGTTTCCCTTATCTTGCCTGCATCAGAGGGCTTCTGTTTTTAATGACACTACAATTCGGCAATCCGTCATAAATTATCAGGCAACTTTCACCGTGTCTACACCTGGAGCGAGTGGCCAAGCACCCTAAAAAATGAAAGCAATCCTGTCTATATTAGATGCGGCGAGAGGTGACGCGACACAACAAATTCCCAACGTTAAACTGATCACGTGTTATATTTCGGACTCGGCGGGGGAGATTGATGAGGCGGACCGGGAAGATGCGGGGGACTTAGTTCAGTTTTTTTTGCGCTTTATTTGGTAATATTTCAAATTAATATGAATAAAATAGTATCAGTAGGCTAATACATTTTGGTGCCCCTATGGATGAGTGGCGCCCCTAGCATTTGCCTATTCCGCCTATGCCACGGGCCAGCCCTGCAAATTAGGCTACATATCGTCCCTATAGCTCAAACATTATTTTTCAAGTAAATTTGATAACAAGTTGCTGCAAAGGACTACAACTACCACAAGTATGTAAATGTAGCCTTCTACATTCTTGAACCTTCTACATGTGTGAGATGGTGGTCCAGTGGGTTAAACCATGGAACTGATATGCAGAAGGTTGCTGGTTTGATCCCAGCGGTCACCACCAGTGTGTCCTTGAGCAAGGCACTTTACTCCATGTTGCTCCGGGGGATTGTCCCTGTAGTAAGGGAAAGTAAGTCGCTTTGGATAAAAGCGTCTGCCAAATGCATAAATGTAAATGAATCATACAGTCCTTTATGAAGCTATTAAAATAAACACTCATTTGAATTGAATATTTTTAATATGCTTTGGACTTTAATCATGTAGCAGCATTCTTTCCCAAACTATTTGGAAAGTAGGCCTAGAAATATGGTGATGATTTTTTCATTCAAAACGAAATACTAATATGAAAATCTTTTAAAGGTCCCGTTCTTCGTGTTCTTTTGAAGCTTTGATCGTGTTTACAGTGTGCAATATAACGTGTTCATGTTTCGTGTGTAAAAAAAAACAGTATTTTTCACACAATTTACTTATCTGTATACCGCTGTTTTCACTGACTTCCTTTATTCTATGAAGTCCCTCCTTCAGAAATACGTAACGAGTTCTGATTGTGCCAGCGGTTCCCGTGTTGTGATTTGACCGCAGCTTAGCAAACGTGGCCCGGTTCCTGTGTTGTGATTCGACAGCAGCTTAGCGCACGTGGAAAGGTCAAGTCTCTTAATGGGGATATGCGCTTAATGATCTCTAATGATCCCTGGGAAAGCCAAACAAAGGTGATTTGACTCCGGGATGAAAATAACAGCGTCATGACGACATGGAGACAAACACACTCAAACGCAACACTTCCTTTTCTCCACACGACCGTCCTCTTCTCCACGTGGGACAGCAACAAGACCACGCCCCCTTTTTTCGCATATTCTTGTGGGCGGAGGTTAGTCTGTTCTACTGTTCTACTGACGTCATTTATGAAGGAAGTACCAGGATGTAGTCCAAGCCAGCCGTTCGCTGTAGGCTTTGAAAGGGAACTTAAATAAAATATCTCGCTTGGCATTGAACTTTGAGCTTTATAATTTTACAGGTATTATTTATGCTCTAACAGCAACATTACACACTAACTAAAGTTTGAACAGTGGGATCACGAAGAACGGGACCTTTAAAGTAAGCAATTTTGTCATTTTAAAAAAGAGAAAACATGGTTTTCAAGCATAGCATTAACTTGGCAACCAAAACGTGGCATTGTCTAAATAAAGGATTTTCACACCTTAAACTGTTTCCCAAATTAAATAACTCTTATTTGTGTTGTGTTACTGTACTGAAGCAAAAAAAAAGAAAGCTATTAAAATACTACATGAAAAAGATTTATGGTTTATATTCCTACTATTAGAAAAATTTTAAATTCAAATTTATTTGTAAAGTGCTTTTTCCAAATCAGAATGTAAAAAAAATAAATAAATAAATATATATATATATATATATATATATATATATATATATATATATATATATATATATATATATATATATATATATATGGCAGAGAATATGATAAAACAATGTTTAAATGTATATTATTTCACAAATCTATATGCCGATTTGGTTTTGATTTCTTGCTGTCAACGACTATCAAAATATGAAATAAACACCACCCAGTCTCTAGCAGAACGACAATTAAAACAGTAAAATAAAAAAGTTCATGTTAATGTTGTGTTAATCATAATTAGCCTAATATATGATCAGTCAAAACAACAACAAAAAAAACATCTCTTTTCTGCAGAGCCCCTATCCTCTTTCGGTCGACTGGCCCTAAACTGTTTATTCCCACACAACATGAGAACTTCATAGATTTTAATCTATTTTCCAACTGAACCAATTTTCTTTATTAACTGTCGAATGAACCGTTCCTTTTGGATATGGTATGCACCGGTCTCTCACTTTGCTGTGTGGTAGTTGTAGTCTTTTACGCTACAGTCCAGCTACCTCCACAGACAGAAAAAACTACATCTTCCAGGCACAAGGCACATCGCTCCTCCCACTTTCCTCAGCTCGCTTCCACTCCCACTTTCTGTTGGTCCGCGGGGAAGTCGCAAGATGGCCGACGTCGCATGAAAGTATGTTCCTCTCAACATGAAGTCGTGAGTGAGACAGAGAGCGAGGGAGCTTACGTCGGGCGTTTGTTTTTGTTTTATTTTAGTTGTTTTACTTTATTTTCCCCATAATTATTCATCTCATTCCGAATCGCAGCAGCCCCCGATTTGTCTCGACTAGTTGACGCGTCAATCACGCCGGGATCTTGGCTAACTGGCTAAGTGCGCGAGCTAGTTTGTTAGCCACAAACTGTAGCTCTTATAACTGTTAGTACAGGACATACTGTATCCACTATCAGCTAGAGTTAGTTTTAATTACCTAACGGGTATGTTGGATAGCAGCGGCGTAGTTGTTTAGTTTGGAGCTAGATGTGTTACAAATAGGATTGTATTTTGATGTTACCAACATTGTCGACATCATAACTGTAGCGAGCGCGCCGTTATCCTCCATCGTAACGCTGTAGACCGTGAAACATTATAATTGATCAAAATAGATAGACTTTAGCGGGATCATAATATTGACACCGTAAGGAATGGACACAGATTGCATTTACACGACCAAATGTAATAAATAGCCACGCGTATCTGGAAATTTTACAGGGGGCGGTTGACGGTTGCATTTGTCGGATTATTTACTAGACATTTCAGGTCTTTAGTTATCCAACTATAACCGGCCAGATCGAGTTCTGAGCACCTAACCAATAAATCAACTTCTTAACAAGGTTCATCCATCTCACGCGCATAGACAGACACAATATGGGAGTTCAAGGCTTTCAGGAGTATTTGGAGAAACGCTGCCCTGGGGCGGCAGTCCCAGTAGATCTTCTCAAGCTCGCCCGAACGGCAGGCCGTCAGCCCCCACATCATCATCATCATCATCATCACCACCACCACCATCCCCATCACCCAAGCTCGCTGCCTCCGCCTCCCCCGCCAGCTCGCATTCTGGTTGACGCAGACTCTGGCCTTCAGCGGCTCTACGGGGGCTACCAGACCGACTGGGTTTGTGGAGGCGAGTGGAATGCAATGCTCGGCTATCTGGCGGCGCTCTCCCAGGCCTGTTTGTACCAGGGCGGACTGGAGCTGGTGGTGGTTTTTAACGGCACGCTTGGGAAGGATCGCTGGCCGGAGTGGGCGCGGCGGGCACAGGGGCAGCGGCAGACGGCACAGCTCATCGTCAACCATGTCGGAAGCAAGGCCACGCCCCCTCCGCGGGCCTGGTTTCTGCCCCCGGCCTGCCTGAGCCACTGTGTCCGCCTCGCCATGTTCCGATTCCGCGTGCGGGTGAGTGGCCTGATGTCCTCCTCGAGAGGAATTGTGGCTTGTGATGTCCTTCTATGAATTGTCTTCTTCCTTTACGTTTAAATATGCAACATGCTGCAAATGCTTTGGCAATTTCAGTTATTTGTGTCATTGTTAAACAATTTCAAAAGCTGTAGGGTTTACTAACGATTATTTTGGTAATCGAGTAATCAGTCCATTACTTTACTCTGATTAGTCAAGTTATCAGATATTTTTGTGGTAATAAAAAGACCTAAGTAAACTTAAATAGCCCTTTAAATGACTTAAAGGTGCAGTGTGTAATATTTATGAGGATGTGTTGAAAGAAATGCACAATAATACATAACTGTCTTCAGTGGTGTTTAAAGACATTACATAATGAACTATGTTTTTATTACCTTAGAATGAGCCATTTCCATCTACATACACCGCTTTTCTATCTACACACTTTCAAAGTCACAATTTTGCGCCGTCATGTTTCTACAGTAGCACTAAACGGACAAACTGCTCTACAGAGCACTAGCTACTCTCTGTTGTCTCCTCCGATGACATCTTTGTCCTGTCTTGGCCTGTAGCTTCTCTATGTGCTTTGAAAGGGAGGGATGAGGGGTTGCAATTCGGGAAAAAAGGAACACGTGACTTTTTGGGACTTGGTATCCCGCAGAGTTACATAAGTCCATACATACCATTCTCATCTCTGTGCGTGCCATAACTCTGTCTGACGCACTAGCCTAGCTTAGCACAAAGACTGGAGGTAAATGGCTTCAGCTAGCCTACAGCTCAATAAGTGACAAAATAACGCCAACATTTTCCTATTTACATGTTGTGATGTGTTTAGTTACATCGTGTTCTAAGATGACGAAAAATGAAAAGTTGCGATTTTCTAGACCAATTATGGCTATGAACTATACTCTCATTCCTGCGTAGTAATAAGGGAACTTTGCTGCCGTACCATGGGTGCAGCGGCGCAATGATATTACACAGCACCGGTGTGCCGCCTTAAACTATGAGAAAATAATCAACAGTAAAAAAATAATGAAAATATTACGAAACATCTTTAAAAAGTGTATAAATCACAAATTTTCCTAAAGTGACATTGTCAAACAGCAACACCAGTGATTAAAGTTGCAGCATGAGGCAACGTTTCTTGTCTTCCCTGAGCCCATTGAGTTTTACAGACCCTCTTGAGCAGGGATGGGCAAACCTGGTCCTGGAGGGCCACTGCCCTGCAGAGTTTAGCTCCAACCCTGATCAAACTCACCTGCCTGGAGCCTTCTAGTAATCCTGAAGGCATTGATTAGCTGGTTCAGGTGAGTTTGATTAGGGTTGGACTCTGCAGGGCAGTGGCCCTCCAGGACAGAGTTTGGCCCTGTCACAAATGGCACCCTAAACCCTTACGGTCTTCCTCTGAGTCCGCACTTTCACAACGCAATGCCGCTTTTTACCTGCCAGGAAGAAGTCTGCTGCGTAACCCGCACCAGTGCGAGCTCGGCAGAAGAGCGCATCGAGGGCGCATATCGACCTCAAAGGGGGCTTCTGAGGCCTAAAATGACAAATGGGACACCCTGCGGTCTCGTGGACTTAACGGACACGCGCACGCAGCGGCCATTGTAAGTCCACAAGACCGAAAGTGCACATGAAGTGTGCAATTTGGGACAGGGCCTTTGCCCATCCCTGCTCTAAATTGTGCCATGGAATTAGTAAGGAAAGTCACATGAGAGGAGGCAATGCCTCCATCGCACTGTTATTGGCATATTGCACAGTTTGTGTGTCTCACTTTTTCATCCACGTTTCACATTGAGAAATTGGTTTGAATGAATAAAAAATTGTTTCTTGGAAGACTAAATTAAAAGTAAGTAGCAACTCAAGCACTTAGTAGATATCATTGCTTTGTCACGTTGCAATCAAACTTAAAATTACTTGAAAATGGGATCTGTGAGTGTTTTTTTTTTTGTGAGGATCATTGACCATCATGACACCTGTAGTGTTAACTGAGCATTGACCTGAAAATAAATTGACGATTTAAAAGAACATTTGAGTAATAAACTTTAAGAAAAAGAACAATTAAATTGTGTACTGTATAAAATTGCTTTGGTTGTCGTTTAAGTAATGTTTATATATTTAATCTGAAAAATGTCAACATTGGGTGTAACTGGAACATGAATTTATATTTAAAACAGAAAACAGTGAGGACTTTACCACCTCATTTCAGAAAACCACTGCATGCGACTGGATCATATGACTAGCCGAATACTAATAGGTTTATTGTAGTAACCCTCTGACACTGACACTTTTGCTTGCAGAATTACTTAATCATGGCTGACAGTTGGTTGTGCATTTCTAATTAATATGTGTTATAGTGTTAATACGATACTGGAATTTTTAACTTTCCTATTGTACTTAGAAAAATATCGCTATTCAATAAAATCTTTGATGTTCAATACAATTATCTGAAGTGTCTTAATTCACTTTGGACCATAGTCAAAATATTTCCTTATAAAATGAAGCTACCTCAGGCTTGATATCTATGAGTTGGATTATATAATAAAACAAATATTATTTTATTATCTCTAATACAGAAATATATTACTATTGTAATAGTTGCACTGTAAAATAAAATAATAAAACTCTTAAGCATATTCATATTTTTACTTTACAGTAGTAGTGAAATGTCAATACTTATGACATGAGTTCTTGCAAGTGAAGAAATTAACCCTCAAGCTTTTATTTCTGTGTACAAAATCTGTGTGAATCATCTGCCCACAGAAGTGTGTGAAATTATGTGAATATGAAAATGCGCTGCATGTTGCGTTCCCAAGTGCATGTTAAACTCATATGCAGAAATGGAGTTTGCTGCATTTACTGTGAACCGAGCCACTCGTGTAAGATGCCCAGCCTTCACTTTGAAACACACAACGGAATATGTACTTAATTAAAATACAGGCTGAGAAGCGAGAAAGATCAGCTGGCATCCATTTATCAATACTGAAGAAAATGAGAATTGAAATAGCTTCAAAAATTAAAAACCAATATGTATTGTAAAAATCTATACTTTTCACAACACTAATGTGTAAGTATAATTCCAAGTCAAAATTCCATACACAAAAAGTAACCGAATGCACCTTTAAAAAATTCAGACCAATGGAAGCTAACATGGTCTCTTTCCACCTTTCTTGTGTTGTAGGTGGTGCAGACCCTGGAGGACCACCATCAGGAGGTGCTATCCCTCTACAGAGACTATGGTTTTCAGGGTCTGATCGCACAGGACTCAGAGTTTGCGCTATGCAACGTTCCGGCCTATTTCAGCTCCCACGCTCTCAAGCTCTCCTGGAATGGCAAGAATCTGACCACTCACCAGTACCTGCTATCAGAAGCGGCTCGCCAGCTCGGCCTCAAGACCCAGCACCTGCCAATCTTTGCTGCTCTTCTTGGTAAGGAACATTTTGAGTCCTGGCATGTGACTTTATTTTTTAATAGCATTGCTTAGTTCTAAATGTGGGCCTTCAAAAAAATCAGGTAACCACATTCTGCCAGATGAAGACTTGGCTGCCTTTCATTGGAGTCTTCTAGGTCCAGAACACCCTCTTGCCTCCCTCAAGGTGCCTATACAATTTTTTTGTTGTTGATATTTTCAATCATCTGTAATTGTAATTGATGAAATAGACTTGCACATCAGAGTTATCACTATAACCCATTCTTTTCATTTCTTCCTTTTGTTTAGGTAAGGGCTCATCAGTTAGTCCTCCCTCCATGTGAGGTTGTTATCAAGGCTGTATCTGAGTATGTGGCATCCATCAAAGATCTTGGGAATTTAGATTCGGTGGCCAAGGATGTTTTCAAGCAGTCACAGGTGAAGCATGGCCGTGTTAACCTCTGCATTTTCACATACTTCTTTTGTACACTTTTATTGTACTGTTGTTGTTACCTTAAAAGCTCATGGTAACATGGAGAATACCCATTTTCTAACCTCCAGTCACGTACAGAAGACAAATTTGAGAGGTTTAAGAAGGCAGTGGAGTATTTTTCAGCAGCCAGTAAACCAAGACCTCTCTCCATGGGACCTTCTCCTTACCTCTGTAGGTAGAATGTGATGTTTGAAGACCATTCACTATACATACACAACCATTTAAAAGTTTGGGGTCAGTTCATTGTTTTTCTTCAACAAGGATTGGTCAAAAAGTGACATTTTAATCTTGATCTTTCTATTTATCAAAGATTCCAGATAAAAATGTTTTTCACAAATGTTAAAGGTCCTGTTCTTCGTGTTTTTTTGAAGCTTTGATTGTGTTTACAGTGTGCAATATAACGTGTTCATGTTTCGCGTGTAAAAAAACACAGTATTTTTCACACAAGTTACTTTGTATACACTCTGTATACCGCTGTTTTCACTGTCCTAAAAACGGGCTGATGACTTCCTTGTTCTATGAAGTCCCTCCTTCAGAAATACGTAACGAGTTCTGATTGTGCCAGCGGTTCCCGTGTTGTGATTTGACAGCAGCTTAGCGCACATGGCCCGGTTCCTGTGTTGTGATTCGACAGCAGCTTAGCGCACGTAACTTGCATGGAAAGGTCACGCTTCTTAACGGGAGATATATGCGCTTAATGATCTCTACAGCGTCCCTGGGAAAGCCAATGGCGACAAACACACTCAAACGCACCACTTCCTTTTCTCCACGCGACCGTCCTCTTCTCCACGTGGGACAGCAACAAGACCACGCCCCCTTTTTTGCGTATTCTTGTGGGCGGAGGTTAGTCTGTTCTACTGTTCTACTGACTGACGTAATTAATGAAGGAAGTACCAGGATGTAGTCCAAACCGGCCGTTCGCTGTAGGCTTTGAAAGGGAACTTAAATAAAATATCTCGCTTGGCATTGAACTTTGAGCTTTATCATTTTACAGGTATTATTTATGCTCTAACAGCAACATTACACACTAAAGTTTGAACAGTGGGATCACGAAGAACGGGACCTTTAAAGCTACACTGTGTAACTTTTTTTAGTTTATTCTTAGCTAAAAACACTTAGTTCTTTCAAAAATATAAGTGCTCATTAATGTATATTTACTTATTTCAAGTTATAAAGTATTCTCGTAAGTTTATAATATGCCATTGAAAATACATACGGGTAAGGGGTTCGAATGGGGGTCGCCATGTTGCCCCTCCATCTTGAAAGTACATTATCCAAAGAGGGACATACCCGTAAATTCAAGCTTCGCCTTTCGCGTTTTAACACTCGATGGCACCGTGTCTGGATTGAACTGGAAGCCATGTTAATCTTGGACTAAAACGGCCACCGTAGGAGTTAAAACGAAATCGGAATTGGGAGGAACAGAACCTAATATTTACTGGATGGTCATATACCTTTTCACCGCTAGATGGGGGAAAATATCACACAGTGTAGCTTTAAGCAGCACATCTGTTTTCAACATTAATAAAAAGAAATGTCTTAAGAAGAAAATTAGCATTTTAGAATATCATGTGGCACTGAAAACTGGAGTAATGGCTGCTGAAAATATATTTAAATAGAAAAGTTATAATATTTCACAAAATTACTTTTTTACTTGTTGAGCAGAAGAGACATAGAAATCTTAATGACCTCAAACTTTTGATTTGTAGTGTATGTTTAGCCATAAGATAAGCTCTGACATATATACTCATACAATGTTCATTTGGTATCTCTTGACTCTTCTCTCAGTTCCAGGCTTTGGGCCTAGTCAATTTAGCGGACCTCCCGGCCACATGGGGGCAATGCAGCCTGTAAAAGCTCAGGTAATTATTTACTGTAGATGTTTAGTGCTTCAAATAGTACTCTTTATCCAGAAACTAATTTCAGCCAGTCACTTTTTGCTGTTCTCCACAGTTTGGTCCACCCCAGGTGTCAGGTGTTAAGGTGCCTTATCCAGGTGGGCTCTACGGACCCGGCCCTGCCACTGGTCCAGCCCTTTTATGCCAGAACCCAACTCAGCCTTTGCAAGACTGTAATGATTCACTAGTTGGGAAAATGGGCTTTGCTGATTGGTCTGCTCCATATGATTCCTCTCAAGATGGCAACCAACAGCCTAATCATCACACTGCTGCTCCCACAGGTGCCTCCCCCACATCGTCGTCGTCTTCTGATGGGGAGGAGCAAAATGACACCAGCACTAAGTGAGTCCAAATTGTACGGAATCTATCCATTGTGTTTAACCTGTGTTGTATTCAGTGCAGAGTGAATATTCATTTTCTGTCATAGTCATTTGGCTGACAAGTCCACGAGATGGGAAGATCCCAGTGGACGGAGCGGCAGTGGCTCTGGGGACGGCCACCATGGTAACGGAAGTGGGCCGTCCATTCCATCACTGTTGTCCATGCCGACACGGACTCACATGGACATCACAACTCCACCCCTTCCACAGGTCAGTGCTGAGGTGCTGAGAGTGGCGGAGCACAGACACAGGAGAGGACTCATGTATCCACAGATCTACCACATCTTGACCAAGGTACCACAGCATGTGCTTACAAATAAATGGCATTCTGGGAGGGTTTCATCCTTGATATTTTTCACTGCTGAATATGCAACGGCACAGCCAAAAAAATAACCTCCATAGTTTACTTTTTCCTTCACTAAATTAATTCACTGAATCCATCAGAGGGGTTAATGAATGAACAGTGATACGTTTTTCCTTTACGTCATGTCTAACTTAAAAATGAAACCCTTTTTGTGCACCTCAATTCAGTATCATTACGGTTTTATGTTATAATGTTCATATGACATCATGTTTATGTATACTTCAAAATTAATTATAAAACTCTGCTGTATATTCATTTAAAAAAAGTTTGCTTTTATAATAGAGTACACATTTTTTACATTTATGATGGCAAATGCCCTGAAATATACAGAAGCAGCTTATAATGCTTATAAATCTTATAAATCAGAGCTCTAACACTCTTCTCTCTGTCCTTTACTTTCCATTTCTCCACTCTCGTTCTATTTTTCTGTCACCTTCCAGGGGGAAATGAAGATGCCAGTGTGTATAGAGGATGAGTGCAACCCCGACCTGCCTCCTGCTTCTCTACTTTTCCGTTCTGCCCGCCAGTATGCCTACGGGGTGCTGTTCAGCTTGGCTGAGACCCAGCGGAGGCTGGAGAGACTGGCCATGCGCAAGCGTAGTCCAGTTGACGGTGAGTGGAAGGGTGGGCATAAACCTTGTAGAATAGTATACATATTGTAAGTGTTGTCACAATACCAAAAAATCATTAGCCAATACCAATAACAGGAAAATTTAGTGATTTTCAATGCTTATTTCAGAACAACTGCAAAAATGTAAAAAGTAATTAAAATCTTGCCTTGTTGTCAGAGGAAGATCAAAATCAATGTAAATGTCTTGTTTCTGTATGACTCTACAGTGCCCCCGGTGATTGTAAAGGAGTGGTGTGCCAGTAAAGCTAAATCTGCCCTGACCCCAGAGCTCGTTCCAGCCCTGTGTTTCCGTGAGTGGACGTGTCCCAACCTGAGGCGGTTGTGGCTGGGCAGAGCCTCAGAGGACCGTAGCCGTCGTACGCGAGCCTTTCTAGCCTGCATGCGCTCTGACTGCCCTGCCCTGCTCAACCCAACCTGTGTGCCATCTCACCTGCTGCTCATGTGCTGTGTGCTCAGGTACCTTTGTGAGATGTTTTTCATTGGACATTGATGTGGTTCTTACTCCACACTGAATTAGGTCAGCACGGAATCTGAGTAGCTCTGGGTGTTTTTGAACAGTAATGTGTGTTTACAGGTATATGATGCAGTGGCCGGGGGGTCGCATTCTTCAGCGTCATGAGCTTGATGCCTTTTTGGCTCAAGCTGTGTCCAACCAGCTCTATGAGCCTGACCAACTTCAGGAACTCAAGGCAAGTCGTGTCTCATTAACTGTCACAATAACCACCTATATATTATTTATGCCTTAAAGCTTTTCTTTTTTTTTGTCAACAGCCGGGTTTATAAGTGCTTCTTATTACAATTTTGGGAAGATGGTTGCGTTCCCAAATGCATGTTATAAACGACACAAACTCGGATGCAAAGATAGAGTTTGTGTAGAGCAGCATTTATTTCAAACCGAGACATTGACGTGTTTCAGACTGAAATACCCAGCTTATATATTTATTTAATTAAACTGTAGCCTCTGCCAAGCCAAATTGTGATTTCGTAATTATGTCGAATAATTGCATTTATAAAATGCATTTTATTTGAAATGAAAAGCATGAAAAGATGCTCAATTATACTTTTTATATTAGGATGTTCAATAATAAAAATGAAAAGCCAACATTGTTGATATAATTAACTAAATGCTTATAAATTACATTTTCTTCAGAGAACAGTTCAAAATATATATTTTGTTTTTGTTTAAAGTGTATCTTAAGTATATGCCATTCCTGACTTTAAATGTAGTTTCTAATGAAATACTTTCTTTTTGTTGAGTGAAATTGCTAAAAGCAGATTGATAGTGAGCTGTGGTTTGAGACTAAAGCACATTTGCGTGTGTTTTTGTGTTCTTATATAACTGTAAAGACCCAGATTCCAGTAGAAGCAGTGGGAGGAGGGATTGAATTGAACACTGCACAAAACATACCCCATGCACTCTTTATCTTTATATCTTCCACGCTTTATTAAATGTTCGTTCACAATTTTGACAGGTTTTTTTGTTTGCCTCGAGGCACGACAGTCAAAGTAAGGAAAGACTAAATAGCTCAGCTCAACTTCAGTAGCTGTATATCACATAAAGCAAAAGGTTCAAGGCAAAGCATTAATTTAAAATAGATGCTGTCTTTCAACTGTCAGGCTGTCAATAATCTGTTTTGGAAGAGCTCTGTGAAATCTGAAATGGCACGCTACTGTGACATTTACCAGGCTGATGCCAAACATGCTGCCAGATCATATTTCTTCTCTTTGACACTGATACCAGGTGGAGAAGGTGGATAACCGTGGGGTGCAACTGGCCTCTCTGTTCATGAGCGGAGTGGACACTGCCCTGTTTGTGAATGATGTATGTGGACAGCCCCTGCCATGGGACCACTGCTGCCCTTGGGGCTTTTTTGATGGGAAGTTGTTCCAGAGCAAGCTAGCTAAAGCCACTAGAGACAGAGCCTCCTTACTTGATATGTGTGAAGGCCAGGTAACAAACGTAAATGTGCAGTTGCAGCTGTTTAATATTTCACAATATTTCAGGGTTTTTTTTATATCTTTGACACTGTCCCTGCAGGAGGAACTGGTTTCGAGGGTGGAGAAGATGCGCCAGGCCATTCTAGAAGGCATTAACCTGTCCCGGCCGCCACCTCCACCTCCACCACTGCCACCCCCTGCATTCCTTCCTCCAGCCATGGTGCCCCCTTTTTACCCCATGCATCCTCTTTATCCTCCTCGCCCATTGGGCTCCATGCCTCCTCCTCCTCACCATCACCACCAGCACCGGCCCAGGGCCTTCCCAGGTTAGACCTTCTTCTTATTTAGCACGTTACATTTTGTTTACTGCCCTTTGGGTGTTGCTTAGTAATTTTTTGTAATTCTTTTAGGAATCCAGTCTATACCTCCCCAGGGTGGCAAGCTGGAAATAGCTGGCATGGTTGTTGGTCAGTGGGCTGGGAACAAGCCACTCCGTGGCAGAGGGGGGTTCAATATGCAGGTGGTGTCAGTAGGAGGGAAAGGGTGAGTCCATTCGGTCATAAAATGGTGGCCATTTGGCTGGTTATTTATGGAGGTATTACAGCCTTACAACAAATGTCATGCTTGAGAGGGCTTCTTTCTCCCTGTTGCTTTTGATCTTTATTAACTCTCAATTGCACCACCTACTGGTGAGGACTAATAGCAGCAAATCTCCTGAAGCTTGCATAGCACCTAGATTTTAGTGGAAAATCATATGCAGTTCTTATATTATACATTAGTAAGTATAGTAAACTTAATATTTTACCATATTATATTAAATGGTTAGTTTACCCAAAAATGAAATTTCTGTCATTACTCACCCTCATGTTGTTTCAAACCTGTAAGATTTCCGTTCAACATTCAAACACTAATGAAGATATCTTTATGAAACCCAAGAGATTTCTGTCCCTCCATTTTAAAGTCCATTCTTCTAAAACGTAAAAGATCCGTAAAATGTCAGAGGCAAATCCAAGTCTTCCTAAGAGACTCGATAGCTTTATATGATGAACAGATTTACAACGACGTGCATGTAGCCTAAACATGAATGCAGAGTGAGTAATGCAGAATTTAATGTTTTGACGAACTAACCATTTACAGTTTGGAAATAGTCGTTTTGACATTCTTTCTTGCCGTTAGAACTGTGATTGATTGCATTGATTATCTGAAGCTCATACGCTCTGGAACAGCACTCCAAAAAGTGAAAGCGCAAGCATAATTTAAATCACCATATCTCGTTTAGTTTTAATAGTATGATTATTCAAATTTTAGATGGTTTATTCTTATATGTATAGTGCATTATTAGCGGAAGAGATCCAACGTATGCCTGCATTGAATGCACGAGAGTACTGCATGAGAAACAAATGAAAGTTTACAGCATTTCAGTTACATTACTACTAGGGCTGGGCAATATATCGCATGACATTATGCGCATCTCGTCAGTAAACCCGGTTCCTTGATTAGTAGTAAATCGCCATCACCTGCTTTCAGATGGAGCAGCATTTACTACACAGAGCCGTAGTTCACTGACAAGCGGAGCCATATCGCATTCATTATCACGGGCGTATCGCCTGCGATAATTAATGCGATATGGCTCCGCTTGTCAAATCAAGGAACCGGGTTTACTAACGAGATGCGCATAACAATGTCATGCGATATATCGCCCAGCCCTAATTACTACATGAAACTACTATATATAATGTATAATAATGCAACGGGTGAACATTTGTGTGCCCTAATAATAATAATAATAATAATAATAATAATATTTTAATTATAATAAAGTTATAATAAGAACCCCTCTTCTTTGTTTTGGCTTAAATGTTGCGATAGTATCGTATTGTGAGTTCAGTATTGTGATTTGGATCGAATCGTGACATGAGTGTATCAAATGAATGTATTACTTTTGGAGCTGCAGGATATATTTTTGTTCTTATATTAGCGTTTTCAGTGCTTGATTTGACTTAAATATAGTAGCAGGCATATTGTTTATTAGCATTAAAAACTGCCAAAATGTGTTGCATTCCTAACACGTATATAAGATGTATATAAAACATCTGTTCTTTTTCTGCTATTGTTTCTTTTTTTCCCCAGAAGGGGTAAAGAATTGATAGTGAAAGGAAGGGGAGGGAAGAAAGTAACAACCAACAGAACACAGGTCAGTCCAACATATATATTTTGCACAATATTCGTATTTACATTGGTTAATGATGAGATTGAGTTCGATTTGCGTTCCTTTCCCATTGTTTCTCGTAGACTTTGTCCTCCTCACCTCCCTCCTCCAGCCCCCCAAAACTCACTGAGGATGTTAAAACGGTGGGACGGCCCATGGAGGGAACGGGAACTTCTTCACAGCAGCTGAACGGCAGCTCTTCAGGAAGCGCCACTGGTCAAGCCCTTGACCTGCCACCACTGGCCCAGCCAATCCAGTGTGCCTTAGCCAGCAGAGACAACCAGTCAGGAGATGGGGTGGAGGTAGAGGCCCCTTGTTGCCTTGACGACTGCCCATCAGATGGTGCACTACAGAAAGAGGAGTAATTACATCCCAAAATGTAATAAGAATGAGAGAGTGAGAGGGAATGATTTAAGGTCGACTGCCTTTTCCTTACAAAATTGAATATTTAGGGCACAGTAGCCACTTTGTGTTGTCATGGTATAATTTATGATGCTGCACATGCTGGAAACGACAGATGGACAGTGTCAGGAATGCGGTCTATGTGTCACCTTAAGAGCCGGGTCTGGTTTAAAACTGAGCACGTTTAAATCACAACCCTCGATTGCACATCGCCCTGAATCTTTGGATTCTGGACCTCATCCTTTCCACTGGCCCATCAGTGTTGTAGCATCGTGAAAAGCTCTCGAGTGTTTTTATTTTGACACCGTTTTCTTTTCAGACCGTATGATTGCCTAAAATGGCTACGAAATGCCCCTTAATGCCCAAAGTATATTTGAAAATTGACCTACTCGAAACACTTGCATGTGTCAAGTTGCACAGCAGCACCAGCTGTTTTAAAGTTTCCACCACACAGCAAAGAATTACACTATTTGTTCTACACGTGGCTGTATCTGCAGTGAACCATAGGCGAGGATTCAAAGTCAACACTGCCCGGAATACAGTAGACGAGTGGAAACCGTCGGAGAACGCGGGTTGTATTTGTATGTCACAGTGTGCATTCACACACACATGGTAGTCCCTTTGTTTTGTATATTATCTTATCAAAAAGTGATTTGCATTTGGAGAAGTTGCAATTGTCTTCAGCACAGGGGCCACGGGCGACCCGACAAGTCCTGGCTCAGAGAGACATGTTTGAGTAAGGATGAGAAAGAGGAAAGGAAAGAGTTGTTACACTCAGCAACTCTGTTGCTTAATCTCCCATGTAGACAATCTTCTTTTAGGCCCACGTCCCCACGAGGATTCACAGACAGCAGTACTTAAGCTACTGAAATAGTTAATAGTTACCTAAATGAGATCTTTATAGCACCTTATGCCCGAAATTATACTTATGCAAATTCCTCCCCTCCATTGATTGTATTCTAACGGAAAGCACTTAAAATGTTATTTATGATAGTTCTATGGTATATAGAGGCAGTAATTTGGTTATTTGGTTAACTTCCTTTTAATGAGCAGCAGACCGTCATTCCTTTCGACAGTTTAACTGTCCAAATCCACTTTTACCTTGCGTGTTGTTTACCAGTATGACGTACAAATCAACACCAACCCATTTGAATGTGAGAACGGAGTGCGTCGTAACCTGCACTTTGTTTTAAAACCGAAAACACACTGGGTTGTCCTCGAACCAGGATAAAGAAAAATCGAGGCCTCTGCCAGAGTTAGGGAGGAAGCAGTGTGTTCGGATTGAACCGCGATACTGTTTGACATCCCAGCCGCTTGTATATAGACCCAAATGTATATGTTCCTATAACGCAATGATGTGATTTAGGGGAGTGATTTTATCAGTGGTCGAGAATGCACACAATCCCTCAGAGAAACCTAAAGACCTGCCATTTGACATCTCTCAGCTTCACAACGTTTTGGATTTTTAGCAGCTCTTTTCATTCTCTCGTCGTTCACGTCTCCCTTGTGCATGTGTACCATGTGGATGCTTTTTTTGTACATGTGCATTCTCCCACCATCGCTAAAATCATTGCAGTTTTCTTACTCTGGAAAGTAATTATTGAACGAATCTTAGGATAATCTTTTATTGTGACAGTCATTTAAAAAAAATATATATATTGGAGTCTATGGTTCTCCAGACCATTTCATGATCTGTCCATCTCGTCTTGTTTTTGTGACAGTCCTATGAACTCATGCACTTCTATGTTCAAGACAGTACTTCTATGGAGGCAAATGGGCTTTTAAGTCAAAACCGAATGAAACACCCTAAAGATTAAAGCCGCACCTGCCGTTTTATTGACCATTTTGCATCAGATGGTTAGGAAATTAATTCTACTTACATGTTAATATTTTAAATCCATTTTAAAAAACAAAATACTTGTTTTGTACCAATAATTTGTTGGACATAATGAATGAGAATTTAAATGTAATTAACTAATACACTTGAGAGACTATTGCATTTAATGAGCATAGTTTAAAATCTGTACAATTGACAATGTCAAGATTACATCACAGCTTTCTATTGAAGTTATGAGATGCACCTTATTTTGTTAAGAAGTTAATATTATATTTAGTGCCACTAAAAGTATATCGAAAGCTCTTTAAATCAGATTATGGAAGACACCCATTATAGTTGCGTGTTTGTATATTCAGCAAATTCTCACTCTTGAGGAACCCAGACAGATCAGCCCGTCAGAAATATCGCAATGACCTGAAGCATGCATTATGAATGCAGTTTGCTATGGACAAAATTAGTCCCAAAAAAAAAAAAACACACAAAAAAAGTGATATATCAGTGTCAGAATATGTCACAATACTGGACATACCGGACAGACTAAACCAAGAAGAATCTTGACCGTGACAGGTAGTATTTGAACTAACGCTACACGGTCATGCGCGCTAGAGCATTTAAACCTCAACCTTAGGTTGTCACGTTTTATTACGAGTTAAGTACAGTAGTGCTAGTTTTCAAGAAAGGATCTCCAGCATGTTAGTGCTTATGAACATGCAAACACACCCGTTAATGGAATTTTGGTTTCCTCAGAATAACTGTAGATCCTTTAAAAAAAATCAGTCCTGTTTCATCTGTGATTTAACAGCCGTTTCAGTTTGTGTGTTTGCCATAGAGTATCAGTAACTCCTTCACATTTAGTTTCAAGTATAATCTAAGAAAGGAACAGCATAAACCGAAATATACAGACACACCAAATAAAGATATAATCTCTCTCTCTCTCTTACACACACACACACAATACCTTTGTTATACCTGTAGAGTGACATCAGTTAGAATGAGGGAGGGAAAAAAAATAGTAAAAGTTTTTCATATTCAGATAATTAATGTATTGTCCAGAGTGTTGATTTCACTTATGATTATTTAGATACTTAAATTTGCAATTTCAGATGCTTGGTTCCAAAGTTACCCTCTCCAAAGCTTATCTGCTTTGCTCTGTTCTAGATTGCTGCTTAAACTCTCATTCATACATTTATAGAGATTCATCCGAGTCAAATATAGACTTAAGAAATATCTAGTGGATAATATTTGATGCTCTGGAATTCAGTGAGGTCACTCTAACCATTGCTGTTTCACTCCAGATGTTGGTCTTGATAAAACCTATTTTTCAGCAAACCAATCTGGTCACAAATGAACCCCCCCCCCCCCCCCCCCCCCCCGCCGAAATCACAAGTTCAAATGTTCTCCCTCTTCTTAATTCTTGTCTCTGATTTTTATTCTTGCCTTTGTTTCCCCTGCAGTCTTCATACTAACAGTGAGAGATTTTAACTTTTATAATTAGTCTAATAATCTGTAATGTAAGTAATCCTAGATGAGAGTTGGTAACATTTTCAACAGTGAACTGAGAAATTTAACCTTACCATCTTTGGTTTCATTCAGTTGTGAAATCGTGTTTTTCTTACTTTTTTTTTAATTTTTATTTTTTATTGTTACAACAGCTACTCTGACCGTTGCTACATTTAGTATTAAAATTTGCTTAGCGGAGATAACTAGATATTTTTCAAGTGTAATGATTGCAATTTTCCTCACCTCTATTTTGTATGGTATTGTTTCCAACCACTTCACCATCATGATGTAATTGTCACTTACATAAATAACCCATTACATTGTTTTAAGCATTGATTTAAAATTGAATTATTTTGAGTAAATGTCATTTTGCTTCCTTGCACACAAAGCAGACTAATATACATCTGTGCAACATTAATTTTCAACCAAAGTACATTTCTGGAAACTTCTTTGCCAGTATATAGTTGACAGTCTTGATACTCTTTCTGGATCCTGTATATATGATTATACAGCTATGTGTTTTCAGTTAATGAGATATTAGAATACGTAAAGGGTCCGTAATCAGATTCTAAATGAAGAAAAATGTGATGTTTACATCTTTTTGGTGAAAAGTGGCTAAATCTTGTATCGTCTAGTTTCATTGCTAAAATTATTTCTTTTTTTTCCTCTCAAGTCAAGTGGAGCCTAGCGATTAACCTCTCGAACACTTCTTCAGCTCCCATGCACACGTGTTGTCCCTCTGAAAAATGTAGCTTCAATGTAGTCATGGATAGGTTAAGTGTGAACACATACTGTAACCATGCACACATGTGCGTGCGCGCACACACACACACACACACAAACAGCTATTTTGGTAAAGAGTTTTGCCTGTGCATTCCTGTAGATTTGTGTCTGGACCTCAGATCTGACTCTTGCTTTATAACTGTTTCCCCTGTACCCTGGCTCTGTAGCCCTTCACTCCACAGGACCACTGTGTGGTCAGGTTTCAATCCTAGTCTGATAACAGCAATGTGTTGTGTACAGTGGTCTGCTGACATCCTACATTTTCTAGAAGTATGTAGTAGCCTCTATATCTTGTCCCCATTGCTTTATAGCATGTACCCCCAAGATCGTAAACCCAAAACATCCATTGGTAGGCAACACATTCTGTCGTCTGTTCTTGGAAAACTGATCCGCTCATCAACACAAACGCATTGATGCATGCATCAAGATCTCCAAAAGCTCCAAAAAACTTGTGAAGTGAAGGGTCAAGTTCATTATTATTATTGCTGTTATGGTTATGATCGTTATTAACAATTTCTTATTTTTAGTATAAAGAAAGCACCTGATTGTTTTGGAAAGAAATTTTTCTTTTTAATTTGTCTTGCTGTTGTGGTCTGATTTCACAATGGATTGGGGAGAAAGCCAAAAGGCTCAGAGAGAGAGAGAAAGAGAGAGAGTCAAAGTTGGCAGTCATGTTTGTATGGTTGGGAAATGACTTACAGTGCTGAAATAAAATTTATTCTTTTAGTAAAAAAGGAATTTGGGTTTTTATTTACCTGTTTATTTAAAAGAAACCCACAGTTATACTGCCGCGTTTTAGTTGTTCTAAATTAGTTCTAAATGAAAAGGCAACACTTGTAGCTATCACGAACTAACAATAAAAATCAATGAATATTTGTATTCAGCTAGGATGCATTCGATTGATCAAAAGTGACAGTAAAGATATTTATAACATTACAAGTTTTCCATTTCAAATAAATGCAGTTTTTTTTTTACTTTCTATTCATCAATGAATCTTGAAAAAATATATACCTGTTCCCACCAAAATATTAAGCAGCACAACTATTTTTAACATTGATAATAAGAAATGTTTCTTGAGCAGCAAATCCACATACTATAATGATTTCTGAAGACCATGTGACACTAAAGACTGGAGTAATGATACTGAAAATTCAGCTTTGCATCGCAGGAAAAAAATAATGGTTAAAGTAGATTAAAATAGTAATTTTAAATAGTAATATTTCACAGTGTTACTGCGTTTTTTATGAAATAAAAAAATGGCATTAAAATATCAAAATTGTTTCATTAGTAACCCCTTGAAATCTTTTTTTGTGTGTGTGAATTTTTTATGGAAAAGTCACAAAAGTGTGTGAAAAATGGTTATTTATGGTCTGTCACAATTGTGACCGGTGCAATGTGTATACTGAATTAACATTTCTACAGTCATCAAAATTCTTCATATATATATATATATATATATATATATATATATAAAAAAATGATGTTGTGGGGCTGTCTTGGCTGACACGCCTCTGCAACATCGCGTGGCGGTTAGGGGACAGTGCCTCTGGACTGGCAGACCGGGGTGGTGGTCCCTCTTTTCAAGAAGGGGGACCGGAGAGTGTGTTCCAACTACAGGAAGATCACACTTCTCAGCCTCCCCAGGAAAGTCTATGCCAGGGTACTGGAGAGGAGAATTCGCAGAAAGTGGAACCTCAGATTCAGGAGGAACAGTGTGGTTTTCGTCCTGATTGTGGAACACTGGACCAGCTCTATACCCTTTCCAGGGTGCTGGAGGGTTCATGGGAGTTTGCCCAACCAATCCACATGTGTTTTGTGGATTTGGAGAAGGCATTCGACTGTGTTCCTCGTGGCGTCCTGTGGAGGGTGCTCTGGGAGTATGGGGTCCGGGGCCCCCTGCTTATGGCTGTTCGGTCCCTGTACGACCGGAGCAGGAGCTTGGTCCGCATTGCCGGCAGTAAGTCAGACCTGTTCCCGGTGCATGTTGGACTCCGGCAGGGCTGCCCTTGTCACCGGTTCTGTTCATAATTTTTATGGACAGAATTTCTAGGCGCAGCCAAGGGCCGGAGAGTGTCCGGTTTGGGGACCACGCGATTTCGTCGCTGCTTTTTGCGGAAGATGTTGTCGTGTTGGCCTCCTCAGACCAGGACCTTCAGCGTGCACTGCGATGGTTTGCAGCCGAGTGTGAAGCGGCTGGGATGAGAATCGGCACCTCCAAGTCCGAGGCCATGGTTCTCAGTCGGAAAAGGGTGGCTTGCCCTCTTCAGGTTGGTGGAGAGTTCCTGCCTCAAGTGGAGGAGTTCAGGTATCTTGGGGTCTTGTTCACAAGTGAGGGAAGGATGGAATGGGAGATTGACAGACGGATCGGTGCAGCTTCTGCAGTATTGCGGTCGATATACCTGTCTGTCGTGGTGAAGAAGGAGCTGAGCTGTAAGGCGAAGCTCTCGATTTACCGGTCAATCAATGTTCCTACTCTTACCTATGGTCGTGAGCTTTCTCTGCAGGGTGGCTGGGCGCTCCCTTAGAGATGGGGTGAGAAGCTCGGTCACTCGGGAGGAGCTCAAGAGTAGAGCCGTTGCTCCTCCACAACGAGAGGAGCCAGCTGAGGTGGCTCGGGCATCTATTTAAGATGCCTCCTGGACGCCTTCCCAGGGAGGTGTTCTGGGCACGTCCCACCAGGAGGAGGCCCCAGGGAAGACCTAGGACACGCTGGAGGGATTATGTCTCCTAGCTGGCCTGGGAACGCCTCGGGGTTCCCCCGGAAGAGCTGGAGGAAGTGGCTAGGGAGAGGGAAGTCTGGGCATCTCTGCTTAGACATTTGTCCCCGCGACGCGGCCCCGGATAAGCGGAAGATGATATATATATATATATATAAAATCAGCCCAGTTAACACATTTTAAACTCTGTTTTATCACATTCTAGGGTTACTATTGTACATAAAAAAAATTTATACAACACTGATAGGAATACTGAGATAAAAGACAAACAAATACAACCATCAAAGCATTTCAAAATTGTTACTTTGTTACTATTGTAACATACAGTGAGGAAAATAAGTATTTGAACACCCTGCTATTTTGCAAGTTCTCCCACTTAGAAATCATGGAGGGGTCTGAAATTGTCATCGTAGGTGCATGTCCACTGTGAGAGACATAATCCAAAAAAAAAAATCCCGAAATCACAATGTATGATTTTTTTTAAAAACTATTTGTATGATACAGCTGCAAATAAGTATTTGAACACCTGAGAAAATCAATGTTAATATTTGGTACAGTAGCCTTTGTTTGCAATTACAGAGGTCAAACGTTTCCTGTAGTTTTTCACCAGGTTTGCACACACTGCATGAGGGATTTTGGCCCACTCCTCCACACAGATCTTCTCTAGATCAGTCAGGTTTCTGGCCTGTCGCTGAGAAACACAGAGTTTGAGCTCCCTCCAAAGACTCTCTATTGGGTTTAGGTCTGGAGACTGGCTAGGCCACGCCAGAACCTTGATATGCTTCTTACAGAGCCACTCCTTGGTTATCCTGGCTGTGCTTCGGGTCATTGTCATGTTGGAAGACCCAGCCTCGACCCATCTTCAATGCTCTAACTGAGGGAAGGATATCGCAATACATGGCCCCGGTCATCCTCTCCTTAATACAGTACAGTCGCACTGTCCCATGTGCAGAAAAACACCCCCAAAGCGTGATGCTACCACCCCCATGCTTCACAGTAGGGATGGTGTTCTTGGGATGGTACTCGTCATTCTTCTTCCTTCAAACACGTTTAGTGGAATTATGACCAAAAAGTTTTGGTCTCATCTGACCACATGACTTTCTCCCATGACTCCTCTGGATCATCCAAATGGTCATTGGCAAACTTAAGACAGGCCTTGACATGTGCTGGTTTAAGCAGGGGAACCTTCCGTGCCATGCATGATTTCAAACCATGACGTCTTAGTGTATTACCAACAGTAACCTTGGAAATGGTGGTCCCAGCTCTTTTCAGGTCATTGACCAGCTCTTCCCGTGTAGTTCTGGGCTGATTTCTCACATTTCTTAGGATCATTGAGACCCCACGAGGTGAGATCTTGCATGGGGCCCCAGTCCGAGGGAGATTGACAGTCATGTTTAGCTTCTTCTATTTTCGAATGATTGCTCCAACAGTGAACCTTTTTTCACCAAGCTGCTTGGCAATTTCCCCGTAGCCCTTTCCAGCCTTGTGGAGGTGTAAACATTTTTCTCTAGTGTCTTTGGACAGCACTTTGGTCTTGGCCATGTTAGTAGTTGGATTCTTACTGATTGTATGGGGTGGACAGGTGTGTTTTATGCAGCTAACGACCTCAAACAGGTGCATCTAATTTAGGATAATAAATGGAGTGGAGGTGGACATTTTAAAGGCAGACTAACAGGTCTTTGAGGGTCAGAATTCTAGCTGATAGACAGGTGTTCAAATACTTATTTGCAGCTGTATCATACAAATAAATAGTTAAAAAATCATACATTGTGATTTCTGGATTTTTTTTTAGATTATGTCTCTCACAGTGGACATGCACCTACGATGACAATTTCAGACCCCTCCATGATTTCCAAGTGGGAGAACTTGCAAAATAGCAGGGTGTTCAAATACTTATTTTCCTCACTGTATATTGTAGAAGTAGTAGCTGTAACATAAAATGTGGAAAAAGAGAAACGCTGTGAATACTCCGGATGCACTTTAAGAATCATTGCAACCATCTGAAGGCAGTTTTTTTCCCAGTTAAATTAGTGCTATAGGCCGTGCATGGAGAACACATTCCTTAGAAATGTAGCAATCTTGTTGCAAAAAAATATTAACTTTATTAGAATTGTAGAAATATTAAGTTCTCTTTCTATCTTGAAATGCCATGACCTGGAGCACAAAGCTAAATGAATGTCAAAACTAAACTCATATTCGAAAACACATTTTTAAATTCAGCTTAAAGTATCATTTATTAACATTTAAACACGTTGATAGAATGTTAAAAATGTTCCTTTAGCTTCACTATATCACCATTTCAAACTGGAAAAACAACTTCTTGCCTCGTAAAATGTTAACAAAAGGTGGTGCAGTTCTCTCTCGTGCAAGTTGACATTTGACAACCATTCGTTGTTAATTGCACACTTTGTAGTCCACTAAATTACCCATCGTATATCCAATGGCTCTGTATAGGGAAGGCGGATCAGATCACTCAAGGGGCAGGTCACGTCAGGGGTAGATCTGCGCGCCTGCAGCTAGTGTATCCCTGTTCTTGCTGGTGGTGATGTAAGATGGCGGTATCATGTACAGTCGCGATCTCAGGTGAGCGAAACACTATGTTCCTTCCTTAAACTGTCACTGCCGCAGTCACTGGGAAGACGGGCGCAGGAATTTGCATTCTGTTTTACATTTGCATGGACACATTTCAGTTTAATATAATGACTAGGGTTATTTTAGCATACAATTGATTGATTATTAAATCGGGTGCACTGGTGAGGCAACCGCCATTTTTCGTATTTGATAGCATAATTCTAATATTCAGAGTCTCTTAATATCATGAGAGAGGCGAAGTAGATAATGCATGCAGATCTATAATTTTTACTGAAATGTTAATCGGCAAAATGCTCCATTTCAAGCGTTTAGTCAATCTAGTTTGGGTCTCGATCTGACTTGTAAAGCTGACATTTCTCGATAAAACACTGAATAATCGCAAGCGTGTTTCAGCTTGTCTTGATAAAGTTAACCTGGAGGCCAGACAGTCTACAGTTCAACCGAAACCCCTCTTGTGATTCAAACACATCGGATTGACATGCATGATTATCGATCTGCCAGCTGTTGATTACTAAGACAGAAGTAGTGAGCTAGTGTGGATGTTTGCAATAATATTAATATAATAATAATATAATAGTACACCATGTGCACCGTCATCATCACCGCTGACATTCAGTTCACATGCATTTGATCTTGATGCTCTTCTGAAATGTTCATGTGTGGGAATCACATCCGTGCACTGCTGGAAAATACAGTTTAAGATGGTAGATGAGTTTTGGAACATGGTAGTTTGATTCTAACGTTAATTTGGACCAGCAAATAGATAATATTTTTATCACCGTAAACTGGATTTTCCAAACGGGAGCATTTTAATATGAATCATGTTTACATTAGCCCAAGAGACTATGTACAAGAAATTCTCGGTGTATATTTGTGTATAAACTATATTGTATGTGGTAATAAACTCGTCCATGTGGGTTGATGTATTGCTTAATTTCCTAATACATTTACCCCCGGTTTCACAAACCAGGTTTAAATCTAGTTTCAGACTAAAATACGTGTTTGAGCTGTTTTAACTGAAAGCAACTTGCACTGGCATATCTTAAAATATATGTGCCATTGTTTGTCTCAAGATGCACACCATGTTTTTTTCAATGGCACTTTAATAAAAGCTACTATATGTCCTAATTGAACTAAGGCCTAATCCTGGCTTAATCTAAGCCTTGAAACCAGGCCCTAGACATTGCTTTTACCGTTCCTGCATTATCTTTTCTAATACAGTAATACATACTGTACATATGCATTATATATAATGAATAACAATATTATAAATCATTATTTAATAAGCAGTATTCATTATTCTTTGCCATTGCTCTCTAAGCTTCATTAATGAGCACATATGTGGCAATATGTTTATCACATCAAATGCTGCAGAGCACCAGATCCTGATCCATTTCTCTGCAATATGCCAGAAGTCTGCCCACACTCCATGGTGTGGATGTTTGAGCAAGGTTAATGCTGGGTTAAAGGATGGTGATGACAGCCTTAACTGTAGGATTTACGAAAATCAAAATCAAATTAGCAGTTGCAATGGTGGTTCATTACATTTAGAATAAAAATAAGCAATTTATTTCTAGCGCTGACATGTCTTTCTGCCTCCTGTCTCCTCCCGCAGGGTAACAGGCCAGAGGGGCTGCTGCATGGGGGCTGTGAAATGAGGTAGTAGTTTGTATAGTTTGGGATCACACCAGATCTGGGAGATAACTATACAGCCTACTGTCTTTCTCACAGCTGCTCCCTCACATCAGATGCACCAATGACGTTCCCTCACACAACCATGTGATGCGCATCTTTGTACTGTGTGTGCTTTCTTCCAAGAGTGTCAATTATGGAGAATTGGTGATTGTCTCACTGCACAAAATTCACAATAGCTTAAAGTCGGCATGAAACAGAAATTGTGATCGTTTTTTCTTTCCTATTGTGACGTATATCCAAGTGAAACAGCTTCTCAAATGAGAGAAAATGTAGGGTGGCTACTGCTGTGATGTCATTTGAGTGACAGGTTGCCCCGCCCGCACGCCAGTGAACACATCATCAGATGAGAGATGTCGCTTCAAGAGAGTCAAGTTATTTTGATTAAAGATGACAAGAATACAATAATTCAAATAAATGATGTGCATATATAAATCATACTGCAATATGCCATAAAAAAAATAAGAATTGTGAATTTTGATTTCACTTTAACCCCCAAATAAAAATATTGATGGTAATAACTGAATGCCTTAATTTATTTCATGCAGGCAGTCTTTATGTTATGGTTATAGAGGTGAAAATTGATGGTCAGAAATTAGGTTATTTTCAGTCAGTTTATACATTTGTGTATCAATAATTTTTGATTGTTACTTTTTGTACAACTGCTGTAATTTATAGAAGTTAACTGAATAGACTAATTGGTCTCATCTCGTCCCAGCTGTTGATAATTAATAATGATATATTAGAATTGGAATTTGTTTTTAATATTCCTCAATTAAATGGGTCCTATACAATATCTTTTTTAAAAAAACCTTTAGCGGATTAACGCCATAAAATATGAATGACTGGCGCTCGACTTCCTGTGAAGATGTCAATCAAGTGAACGGTAGCCAATCGCTTTAAAGGGTGTCGTCGTGTGCGTGTTTCTGATTGGTCTGAAGCAGAGCTGAAGGGCGCTTACGTCGCGCGTTGACGTCACCACTGGTACCCAAGCGATTGTAAATATGGCGAACATCAGATGTGTCAAGGTGAGAGAGAAATTGAACAAATTAATAGAAATGTACAGTCTCAAAAAATTCGTCTGTCCCATAGTTCAAATTCTCAAAGGTTGCTTTGCTATCCGTGTTAATATTTACGTCGTTGTATGGTTGCGTTTCACATCTTTTCACAATATTGTGAAGTTCTAGCCTCACTGCTAACTAGTTGAATGGAACTTCTGTGCAGGTTTGAGTTTGACTGATATGCAGGTAAATATTTGAAACAATGGCGATTATGCAGTTGTGCTCTTACTTGTTCCATTGTATCCGTGCTCAAACTCCGGTGTGCTCAACCTCATTGTTTTGCAGCATATTACTGTTGAACCATGACATCTATTTATCGGTCTCTAAATTAACTTTCTGTAATTACTCGCTCCTAACATTAAAATGTGTAATATATTTTTATATTGTAATACAAAAGGAACATTGAATCTCCAAATTCATGTAAAAACAACACAAAGATTATATATTTTTCATATTTGTTTAATGGCACATGTTTACTATTCATAAGTACTATGAATGAAGGCCAGTATCACCGATACAAATACTACTACTGGTTTTTTCTCTCTATTTATGGGGATGAAATTAGTAAAAAAGTTGTTATTGTAACATTGTATTTTAATAAATAAGGTTATGATGTCACCAGCATGTTACATACCAGTCACAAAAATACTTACTAATATAAAGTTCAAATATTTTTAAAGACAAACAGTAAGTAATAAAATAAGAACAAATAAATAAATGACAAGCGATAGCACAAATGATTACAACAGAAGAAGGATTTAAATGAAATAAACAGTGCTTTAAGATTTGTAGGTAGGTCTAACAGTAACATTTAGGTAAGAAATACTACAGGAATTGATATATATATATATATATATATATATATATATATATATATATATATATATATATATATATATATATATATATATATATATATATATAATATATGAGAGTGAGAGAGAGAGAAATAAACAGTTTTATCCTTCAAGAGCAGCAAGTTATTTTCTCTTTTTCATCTGTTCTTTGATTAACATTAATGACGCAGCAGCAGGCCAGGTGTATTAGGCCAATGTCACTTTAAGACCACACATGACACTGATCTGACACGCATCCGGTTTTCTCCCTGCTCTTTACGTTCATTTAAGTCTTATCTCATTTTAGACTGTACTTACGAGGCTAGTTTCCAATTTGACAGGGTATGGTGGGTCTGGTGACAGGAGGGGCCTCTGGTTTGGGGAGAGCGACTGTGGAGCGGCTCATCAGTCAGGGGGCCAGCGCTGTGATCCTGGACCTGCCCAACTCAGATGGACACAAGCTGGCCGCAGCTCTTGGGGAGCGATGTGCATTTGCACCAACTGATGTGAGTGACGCTTATTATTAACCACCCTTTTGCATTGCACACCCCCTCTTTTTGCTCTCTTAGACCACAATGCAAATTTTGAAAATGTTCTTTCCCTCTGATTTGGCTTTTGTTTTTAATTCAGGTCACATCGGAGTCAGATGTGAGATCGGCTGTGGATTTGGCCAAGGAGAAGTATGGCAAAGTGGACTTGGCGGTGAACTGTGCTGGGATAGCTGTGGCTGTGAAAACGTACAACTTTAAAAAGGACCTTCCCCACAGTCTGGAGGATTTCACTCGTGTTATCACTGTAAGCCTCACTGTATTTACAGTTCTGCCTGAACCTCGTATGCCACTGGGCCATATTACTACAGCTGATCCCAAAGCAACTGTCCTTTGTCACTGTAAAGTTTATCACTGTAATTTCTCTAAAGCGTCAGTCTTTTTCCCATGGTACTACTGCATGAATTATAAATATTGTTTTGATCTATTGAAGGTGAACATCGCTGGGACTTTTAATGTGATCAGACTGGCTGTAGGGGAGATGGGGAAAAATGAGCCTGATGCAGATGGACACAGAGGATGCATCATCAACACAGCCAGTGTTGCTGCTTATGATGGCCAGGTATAACAGCCTTACACAACGTTCAGAAGGTTGGGGTCCGTAAGAGTTTTATTCTTTTTTTGTTTTGTTTAATTAATACTTTTATTCAGCAAGAACAGTAAAAGGGACAGTAAAGACATTTATATTATTAAAATTAAAATGCATATCAGAATAAGCAGCATAATATTAGAATGATACCTGGATCAGGTGACACTCAAGACTGGAGTAATGTCTGAAAATTCAGCTTTGCCATCACAGGAATGCATTACATTTTTAATTATATTTAAGTATACAACTGTTATTTTAAATTGTAATAATATTTCCACAATATTTCTGTTTTTACAGTATTTTTGATCAAATGAATGTTGCTTTTGATGAGTATGAGACTTCATACTGACCCTTACTTTTTAACTTCAGATTTATCCGCAGCACTACAGGTTTGGTAAAGAGTTTTGTTCTCTTTTAAAGGTGGGTCAGGCTGCATACTCCGCCTCTAAGGGTGGGATTGTGGGAATGACACTTCCTATTGCTCGAGACCTTGCACCAATGGGGATCCGTGTGGTCACCATCGCTCCAGGTCAGCATCCCCGAAACACACATTTTATCTCTAAACAGAATGATGTTCTCATCATGTCCTATCATAATTAATTGTTTTAACCTTGTTTGTCTTATACATTTAACACAGTTAATTCACTATTATGCCTTTTCTATTACATCCTTTATGCTTTTGCCACCTTTCCTCTTCTTTCTCTACAGGTCTGTTCGCCACACCACTTCTAGCAGGATTACCGGAGAAAGTGCAGAGCTTCCTGGCCAGACAGGTGCCCTTCCCGTCACGTCTGGGAGATCCAGCGGAGTTTGCGCACCTTGTGACTGCAATAGCAGAAAACCCCATGATCAACGGCGAGGTGATTCGCTTGGACGGAGCCATTCGCATGCAACCGTGAAGGGAAAAAAGAGAACAGAGTGGACAAGACTCCAGTTGAAATACCCAAAACTGCTTTGTGGCTGAAGAAGCCGATACAGCATAAAGTCAGGATACTTTGTACCTTAGTGGAAGTGCTACCACTCACGTGAGTGTTTAAATCACTGGAAATCTTGAAGACACTCTTGAGTTTGTGTAGTATTTATATACGTGCACTTTTGTGCCACTGAGGGACTGTGGTCTAACTAATGACTTAATGTGTTCATACAATCATATGGTTGTAGTAATGTAAACTGAATTTCTCTGTATCCTCATATCTTTTTGTGTAAAATAAAATATGTTAAGCACAACAGGATGAGTTTTAATTAATTAATATTTGCTGTTGTAGAAAAGCTCATGTTTCAAGTGTAGTGAACCAAAAATAAAGCTCCGGGCAAGATGGTCAATAAGACACCATACTTACTTAATGTGACTCATTATCAGTGGTTCTCAACCAAGGTGACTTAAAATTATTTAAATGAATGATGTTATCCATGCAATTAATGTTATGAATAAATCAAGAAATTATATATAATTTACCTTATGAGGGGCTTTTTGGAAATTGTGTTGGACAATGAGGGCCTTTGAGTCAAAAAGGCTTAGAGAATTACTGCTGTATAATATACAACAATTATGTTTTCTTTTGCTGTAAAATCAACCCTTTCTGAATGGAGAATAATTTGTTTCTATTTATGGACATATTTTCATTAAAAATAAATTAATACATTGCAAGAGCTTTGTGTCAGACGTCACAGTACAGTGAATAGCTGGACCAATAGAGGGCAGAATTGAGCTTTTTTGGGCAATCAGGATTGGAGGCTCACGACTTTTGCTTATGATCTTATATCGTGACGGTCTTGCAATGACATTATTAAAAGACTTGTAATGCTATTTTGTTAGACAAAATACTCTAAATATATATAAATAACATTTTAAAGATAAATTCATATATTTTCTATAAAGATTTTAGAATATTGAGGATTTCTTTTTTGGATAAAAAAAACAAAACAAACATTCATTTGTGATTTAAATATACAGCTACTTCAACAGCATGTAATACTCCTCACCATCCAAAAAAAAAGTAAAAGTGGAAAATACTGGCAGCTGTGCACAAAAGTCCTAGTAAATCCTTTACTGAACAGATTGAGCATAATTAAAGTAAACCCAGATTGACACTCGTAAATCTGTTACACACACACACACACACACACACACACACACACACACACACACACACACACACACACACACACACACACACACACCACACACCACACACCACACACCACACACCACACACGGTTTACGGACACTCCATAGGCGTAATGGTTTGTATACGGTATACTCTGAACGACCAGGAGGAGTCAGAGCGATGGCAAGTCAACAGCTTCAAAGGTAGCGTTCGCAAACTGGAAGTATAAGCACCACTTTTCCCTCGTTGAGGTGAAAGTTAACCCTTGTGCAACCTTATGGACATTTTTGTCCATTTCAGTTTTGTTTTTTGTTAAAAGTGTGCCTTTGTTAATGCCAACTACATTAATTTTAGCTCAGGTGTTTATTTTTATTGGAATTTTAATATTCTATCCTCATTTCCTTCAAAAATCAATTTTACCCTCCATACAAAAAATACTCACACTCAGCACCTTATGGACAAAAATGTCCACATTGAAACCCATTAAAACTGGAATTTTTTAACCCAGGGCCATTTGACTATAAAATGATACAATATTTGCAAATAGGCATTTATTCTATTGACAAGGCTTCAAATTTTACATTTTTACAATTTTTTACTAGATTGTGCCATATTTTCAAATTTGGCATATAAAAGAAATACTTGCTTTATTTGTATTTTCTACTTATGCATATTATAGTCTATTATAGAGTAAATTGGAAAAATAATGCAGCTATAATTGTGTGGGTATATTGGTAAGGATGTCAGAGGGTACACTGTCAGAAAAAAAGGTACAGTGCTGTCACTGGGGCGGTACCCTTAGGTACAAAACCAAAAAGGTACTAATATGTACCTTTAAGGTACTAATATGCACTCTTAAAGTACTGATATGTACCTTTTAAGGTAATAATATGTACCATTTAGGGGTGAGTAAGGTGTAAAGATGTACCTTTTCACTTTTGTACCTTAGGGTACCACCCCAGTGACAGCACTGTACCTTTTTTTCTGAGAGTGTAGTTTGCATGTGTTTACTGAAAATGTAATGTGTGTAATTAGTTTGAAAGAAATTTTATTGTACTGGCAATCAAAAATCCCACTCCATGTATGTGTCACACCCACGGCAGGGTCATAGGGCCATGTGAAAACTATGAAAAAGGTCAAAGAAGGTTAATGAGCTTTGAGGTTTTTCTTTTTCACCCAAACACGCATCTTAACCCTTGATTGCACGTTTTTCAATTGTTATTGTTTTTGTACGGAGATAAAAGGTGCGCTTGAATTTGAATTTGAAGCCCCTAAACACATTGTTTTAGTTTTCACCACAACACAATGCTGATTGTTTAGTCTGGTAGGTTTTATACAAAGTTTGAGTTCACACAGGTTTTCTCACTTACAAACCTATAAATATGTGGTGCTTGGGGGGTTGATCATTTCATCGTTTGCAAGATGAAGAGAAGGTACTCAGCAGAGGAAGCTTCAAAGTGATCTTGTATTTGTTTTATTTCTGGAGCAAAGATGGCTACTATTCTATTATTATATTTATTATCTTATTTATTATATTTTTATTGAAAAGAACAGCGGCATTATGTAAAGAAATAATAATTTTAATGATTTTAAAGCATTACAATTTTGAAAATGAATGAATGTTTGGTAATTATGAATAGAAGAGATGTTGATAAAAAACAGTCAGTGGAAGTGGAAAGAAATATTAATAATTTTTTATATATATATTAAAATGCCTCACAATTATTGTTGTTGTTCTTCACTGACATACCCAAGAATCTTATAATCAAAGAAAAAAAATTGTTTAGCATTTAGTATATGGAAAATTATTGTAATAATTATTTTTATAGAAAACAACAGTGGCGTTATGTAAAGAAACCAATTTGTAAAGCTTTAAAATTCTGAAAATGAATGAATGTTTGGTAATTATGAATAGAAGAGGTGCTGATAAAAAAAGAGTCAGTAAAAGTGGAAAAAAATATTAATATATAATACTTCTATGGCAGTTTTTGGGCATGGACATTTTTGTCCATTATGGACCTAAGTGTTAGTTTTTTTTTTTTAAATCTGACACTACATAAAAAATAAAAATGCCTCAAAATTAATGTTGTTGTTCTTCATTGACCCACCCAAGGATCTAATAAGCAAAGAAAAAAAATTCTTCTTAGCTTTTAGTTTATGAAAATAAACTACTATTTTTAATTGTTTCATAAAAAAACACATATGGCATTATGTAAACAAACCAGCATTTAAAGGGTTAAAGTTCTTAAAATTAATGAATGTTTGGTATCTATGGATAGAACAGATTCTGGTTAAAAAATGACATCAGTGAAAGTGGAAATAAATGTTAATAAATCATATTTCTATGACAGTTTTTGGGCATGGACATTTTTGTCCATTTTGCGTCTATGTGTAACTTTTTTTTTTTGAATGCACAGGGTTAAGAATGTTTACGTGTAACGTGCCCCAGGAAGAGAGTCTCTCCACGTCGGTGGCAAGTAATTCTAATCTAATGAAGCCTCACATCATCATGCCGCCACAACATTAATGGCTAAAAACCCAGGTGATAACGTGAGCTCCACTACCAAAGGAGTAGTATAGTACTGATAATATTTACACAATATTTACACTATAGTAGGCCTATACTGATAATATTTACAATAATGTATTGAATTTAATAGGTGTCTCTCACACTCTGTGGGACACCACAGCAACATTACAATAGTGTACATTCATGTACAATGTTTTATAATAATAATTTATTCTATTTAGTGTGCAATTCATTAATTTAACATATTTAACATTGGGGCCATCCAAGTTATTTGACATATTTGAACATTTGAGAAAAAAAAAACAAAGTAACAGTAGTTACTTTCCCTGGTAATTAGTTACTTTTATAATGATGTAACTCAGTTACTAACTCAGTTACTATTTGTAAGAAGTAACTAGTAACTATAACTAATTACTTTTTTAAAGTAATGTGCCCAACACTGTTTATTTTATATTATACAATACACTAGGAATGTGTACAAGGGTTTTTTAAAGTAAAGTTTTAAGTTTAAGTAAGGTTTTTCCATTCTATTAAGTAAAATAAAGAAAGAGAATTGCAATAATTTTTTTAATTTTTTTCTCCTTAACCTCTTGCTGTTCCTGTTGCTTAAGAATAGAAAAAAACGAATGTGACAAGCCATCAGAACTGAACCGAACCGTGGTTAAAAACCGAGGTATGTATTGAATCGTGGACTAACTGTATTGTTGCATCCCTAATGTCCATCCCTTTATGACCACCATGTACCCATCCTCTGATGGCTACTTCCAGCAGGATAATGCACCATGTCACAAAGCTCGATTAATTTCAAATTGGTTTCTTGAACATGACAATGAGTTCATTGTACTAAAATGGCCCCCACAGTCACCAGATCTCAACCCAATAGAGCATCTTTGGGATGTGGTGGAACGGGAGCTTCGTGCCCTGGATGTGCATCCCACAAATCTCCATCAACTGCAAGATGCTATCCTATCAATATGGGCCAACATTTCTAAAGAAGGCTTTCAGCACCTTGTTGAATCAATGCCACATAGAATTAAGGCAGTTCTGAAGGTGAAAGGGGGTCAAACACAGTATTAGTATGGTGTTCCTAATAATCCTTTAGGTGAGTGTATATATGTAATGTTAAAGTGGCTGACAACAGTAAATATTCTTATTAGGAATAAAATTCCTCGTTTTTGAACTGTGCAGAGCTGTAGCTGAATAGTTAGGCCTACTACGCTACTTTATTTTAATGTTGGTCATTTTTGTAGTACTTGGAGAGCCAAAAATGTTCTGAGGTGGTAGGTAGTCTACTTGGTATAAAAAGTTTAATTTAACAGATTTTATTATTCCATTTTCAGATGTGCTGGAGGGAATCTGCAGAGCAGATAACAGGTAAAAGTAACACGAATGTATACAGCACAACTGAAATAGCACATCGTAAATAATATGTTTACCCGTATTATGTCCCAAACTCATAGTCTCCAATTCCAGGTCAGCTTCATCAATTCCCACTTTTAAGTCTTTAAAAAATGTATTCTTTAGCTTTTGAATAGCTTTTAATTATTTTTTTATTGCTCTCTCTTTCCATATTGTAAGTAATATAGGCTACATTGAACCATTAAAACGACACATTTTTATAATGTATATGTAACAAGGTTTACAAATTAACTGATAAATAGACAGTACGGAAACCGTTGTTCATTAACAACACCAATAAAAGTGATTAAACTTTTTAAAAATAATTAAGGCCAATTAAAAGATAATTTATGATATTCAGACATGTTTTAATATTAGGGTGTTTTGTATGGTGTGTTTATTTTGGTGTAAATAAATGTAAGTGTAAACAGCTCAACTTTGGAGTGCAGAATTTGGGCTTTTTCAAAATTTGCCATTCTGTACATTCAACTTGCCGGGACAACTGCAAACAAAAGACTGATTACAGACTTAATAAAGAAAAAAGAGAGTCACTATAAATTGACTGAAGATGACAAGCTTTAATGAAATCAGCTGCAGAGTTCTCTGTATCTTCATAATCACACTTGCCGTCATCCATCACCATCTTCAGTGCCTTCCAGTGACCCTCACCAGCCCCAATGTCTTCCAGTGACCCTCACTAGCCCCAATGTCTTCCAGTGACCCTCACCAGCCCCAATGTCTTCCAGTGACCCTCACCAGCCCCAATGTCTTCCAGTGACCCTCACCAGCCCCAATGTCTTCCAGTGACCCTCACTAGCCCTTGTTTCTTGCGGTTATCTTCACCGGCCCAAGTGCTATGACCCTTACTGATCCCAGTGCCTTGCAGTGACCCTCACCAGCCCTAGTGTCTTCTGGTGACCCTACCAGCCCTAGTAACAGTGCTGTGTGGTGACCATTACTGGCCCCAGTGCTGTGTGGTGACCATTACTGGCCCCAGTGCTGTGTGGTGACCATTACTGGCCCCAGTGTTGTGCGGTGACCATTACTGGCCCTAGTGCTGTGTGGTGGCCATTACCGGCCCCAGTGCTGTGTGGTGACCATTACCAGCCCCAGTGCTGTGTGGTGACCATTACTGGCCCTAGTGCTGTGTGGTGACCATTACCAGCCCCAGTGCTGTGGGGTGACCATTATTGGCCCAGTGCCGCGTGGTGACCATTACTGGCCCCAGTGCTGTGCGGTGACCCTCACTGGACCCAGTGTCTTGCAGTGCCAGCCCGAATGTCTTGTGGTGCCGGCCCGAATGTCTTGCCACGACCTTCACCAGCCCCAGTGTCTTGCGGTCAGGGTCACCTATGTCTAGGTCTCGATTCCTACAGAATCCTCTCCACTGAAAGAATGAAAAAGAAAGAGAATTCATGTTTGTCCACTCAACACATTCATTTCCTGTATAACTGTGCACAACCAGATCATTCTCTTTCTCACTCTGACATGAAAATGTTTTATAAAGATCCTGCCGCATACCTGCCAAAGCATGAGCAAAACATTCTCACAAAATCTCTCAATCGCCGAAGTCGTCCAACTTTAGGTAGCTTTGATCTGGAAATACATACACAGAACAAACATGAGGATGGTCTGACCAGCATAAATAATTTATGATAAACCCATAATGACCAGCATCCATGTGTACATGTTTGTGGGTGTATGTGATCTGTGCATGCATTTGATCAACAACTGTTTGTGTCTGCATGTGTGTGTGTGCGTGTGTGTGTGCGTGTGCGTGCGTGTGTGTGTGTGTGTTCTCAGCATACGTAACGTACCTGATTTCTGTGAGTGGCAGGTGTTGGACACACTCTTCATCAATCGAGTCCTCTGCCTCCTCAAACACACAAACACATTTCTAAGCATTTTAAATCTCTCATACACTCTTACACACTAGCAATGAATGACTAATAGTAATAGTTTAACAATGTTCTGATTAAATTCATAACCCAATCACACACAGATACCAATATCATCTGAAACAAACTTATAACAGTATAAACTCACTGCTGTGTAGCCGGTGGATGCATTAGGGAACATGTTTGGAAGCAAATGGTCCAGGTTGTTCAGCAGGTGCTCTGTCAAAGCGTTACACTGCCCCTGTTCCTCAACCATGGTGGGGCCGAGAGGAACGCTGCACACACAGATAACAAACATGTGCCACATTACTATATAGACACTTCAGTCCTTGAGTTATGTTGTAATGTGCTTTTAATTACAGACTATATCAGATTAATACACAAATACAAACACTTACTGAAAGATAGTGGGTCCAAAAACTATTGACAAGTTCTTGGATGTCATGAGATTTAGAGGACTCTCAGCAGCCACACGGGACAGGAAGAACAATAGGTAGCAGAGGACGTTAAAATGTTCCTCAGGAAGACAGTTCAGGATCGTCCTCACAGCCTGATTTAGTTCTTCCTCTTTTAAATCTGCAAGATGCAATAAAGAATTCAAGAAGATTTAGTTAAATCAATTTTGTTGTGCAGCAGGAACCCAAAATGTTCTCTCATCACCACCCCAGCTTCACCTACCCCTGAGCACTTTCAGAAGTTGTGTCCTGTGTAGCTCTGGAACAAGTCCACCAGGCAACTCCCTGAGGAAAATTTTTAATAAGGAGGCAAGAGTAGGAATATCCCCACTGTCAAACCCTGGAAATCCTCCTTGATCAAAACTTTTCCTCAGTTCCTTGCAGCGTTTAACTTTCCCACCAACCCTGAACAGGCCACCTTCACTGAGACCTAAACACAAACACACATTATCTCAGCATAGATGTGGCTATTGCATTGACCAACACTGAGAAACACACGAGCCACAGCACTCACCATGCTTCTCCACAAACTCCACTATGTGCACGAGTGCTACAGGAAGACCCTGCCTCATCTGTCCACTCTTCCTCAGGCTGATCAGGGGCACACCAAACACAGCTCTCTGTGTTTCCACCTGCACAAGGCAAAAGTTCATGAAAAACTAAAAATCCAGACAGTCTACTGGTAAATATACTGTAGGAGTGCACAATTTCTTTTTTTTACATGAAGCTGTCTAATAAGCATGCATTGTAGCAACAAAGAGAGCAGGGCTGTGCAGAGAGTTCTTATATATATATATATATATATATATATATATATATATATATATATATATGCTCATCAAGCCTGCACTTATTTAATCAAAAATACAGAAAAAACAGTAGCCTAATACTGTGAACTATTATTACATTATGTTCTTTTTAACTTTTTATTTATCAAAGAATCTTGAGAAGAGTATCACAGTTTCCATCATTGACATTAAATCCTCATATTAGAATGATTTCTGAATGATCACGTGACACTGAAGAGTGGAGTAATGATGCTGAATATCCAGCTGTGATCACAGGAATAAATCATATTTTAAATTATTATAAAATAGAAAACCGTTCTTTTAATAAAATATTTCACAATCTTGCTGTTTTTTTTTATCAAATAAATGCAGGCTTGATGAACATAAGATACTTCTTTCATAATGCTGCATAATATTTAAAAATGGTAATATAATAAAGTCCTTTCACGTTACCATTTCGGCCTGTAGGTGCCGGTGGCACTGGGGTTTTGTTTCATGAAATAGTAAACGGTGTATCAATATACATAAAGCAGAGCTGGCAACTCTCACGCATTGGCCGTGAGACACACGCATTTGATTGGTTTCACACCACACGCCACACCCCCGATTTCTCACGCTGTAGTGTCAACCCGGTCAGTCAAATGCCTGAAAGATGAGTTTATCTATAGATCTACATGTTGAGCCGATCATGTTGATCGATTAGCTATGCTCTCGGTTCAAGATAAATGGGCAAATACATTTTTGAAAAGTTGGCAGCTCTGCATAAATACAAGTGAATTGAACACCATTAATGCGACTTTTGCTGCTGCATGGTTTTGTGCAGTGATTTGTTTGTTGTCAGTTCAAATCCATTTAGTCAGTGATGCAATTTATAAAATGAGACAAACCGCAGGAAATCGTTCCACAAACGTTAGTTCGTCTGTCCATGTAATTTTCAACCGATTTATGAATAAGAACAGAAAATGACCTCCACTTCACATCGCCCAATGGAATTTGAACTTGCTTTGCCAGATCACGATTGGTTGGTGTATATACATGACAAATGGTGAATTGGTGAATTGTGTAATACTTTAAAATAAATAATATATAGATTTGTAATTAAATCAACACATTAACTCTGATTATGGACTGGAAAAAAAATATTGGTTTACTTTTTTCCCGTAAGGCCACACTCTCTGAAAGGACCATATTTGGCTCGAGAGCCGTTTCCGAACAGTTGAAAATCAGCAGTCAATCAAAAGGCACGCAACCCATAGCAACGCGTTATGGCAACGCGTCAACAGAAATTTTGTATACACAAAAATATAAACTATTGTATACATTGTCATGTTATAATAATCACATTTATTTCGTTTTATTGACCACGATATTATCATTGATATTTGTCTGAGAGCGGCACTTTTGATTCATTGTGAAAAAGGGCTCGAGCACCCAAAAATACGAAAGTATTGGTGAATTGTGTCTGCTGCATACTTACACTACACACTGACAAAACTCCGACCACTCCCATTTTCATGAGAGGAGCTGTCAACCAATCCGAGGCGAGTCCGAAGCCGAGAGTCGAAAACAGAAAAGGGTCAAACACGGGAATCCAAAACAGTCAAAACCGGGCGTCAAAAAGCAGAAGGGGGTCAAAAAACAAGAGTCCAAATATGTCGCAAATCCAAAGCCGATAGTCAAAGTCCGAAAGAGAGTCAAAAACCGATAAACAATAATCAAAAATATTCAAAAACTGTAGAAACTCGCCAACCGCTAAAAACACACCAACCATCAATCGCCAAAAACACCCAACAGAGAAAATTCAATAAAGAATGTTCATATGCAGCTCAACTGACGTCATAATGGCGCTTTCTGGAGATCTGCAGAAGTTCAGTCGAGTGACCATCAGCGACACATCATGTGCACACATTAACATACATGTGAATCAGAAAACACAATTATATTACAATAGTTAAACAATAGAGTGAAAACTGCTCAAACTATCGTTTCCTTATAATTAACTGCAAAAAAGTCAAACAACTTCAGAAAATGATTTTATTAGAGGGCAAATTCATTCACAAACCAATGCAAAAAAAAAGTAGCCTCCATACGTTCACTTAAAACACATATTACAAGACTGAACAGCAAACAACTAAAAATAAACTCAATGGTAACACTTTAATTAGGTTCCATCTGTTACAGTTACAATAAAAATGGAAAAATGTCTTCTAATGCATTTATTCGTCTTAATTTCGGCATTTACTCCTCCGTGAAGCACATTAAGGCATTAATACCAGGAGAAACAGGCTTTCTCTCTTGCTCGCTCGCTTTATTGTTATTGTGCTGCCTTCACGTGCAAACTTCTCGAAGTCTGATACGAGCTTGTTGTTTTCAAGTGCGTTGTTGCCGGAATGAACATGAATCATGGAGGACACCAGGTTTAGCTATTCTTGGGGAAAATCTGATTAAAACCAACAACATTATATGTAGGCTTATCATATGCAATGACGACCTGATAAATATCGATGCCCTCCAGATTCTGCCGATTCTGTAATCTATATATATATATGTTTTATACACAGCGAAGATATATATATATTGTATACACTAACTTTACATTTCATCTGACATTTATTATGAAACTTAATTAGGAAATTAAAATATCCAGGTAAAATATTTCCTAGACTTTTCAAGGGCCCTCTCTTCCCTTGGGGCCCTGGTAATCAGTACTGGTTTCACCCCAGTCCGACGCCCCTGGATGGGCGTGCCATAAACTTTAAACCAGTGGTTCTCAAAGGCCCTGTCCCAAATGGCACACTTGCTCTTCCGGTCTTGTGGACTTACAATGGCGTGTCCCTGTACAGACAAATCTTTGTTTTTTTTTTTCTAAACGCATTATCGGTGTTTGACATGTATTGCTGAAACACGTTACAAAGACTGTGCACTGAGTAGTACTAAAACGGTGACTCGATGACGCACTGGAGCCACTGAGCCTGGTCCCGCCCCTAACACTGTCAGAGCATAGTTTTACAAACTTTCATCGGAGATAATCCACTGCAGAATGGGTCTGTGACCTTCATCCTCCCATCCCGCCGATGGTAGTACGTGGCCACCAATGAGTGTCCTCTTGTGTGCTTAGTAGTGCAGCTTTCCCGCGAGTGGGCGTAGTTTTCCTTTGGTCGGCCTTGGTCTTGTGCTATGAAATTGACATGTCAGTGTCACAATATTATTAGAATTACTGACAATAGCGAAGGTTTATTATTTACTTATATATTATTATTTACTTATATATATATATTTATATATATATATATAAAGCATTTAGAATTGTAATGTAGCAACCATTTTTAAGCCAATACAGCAATTGTTATGAGCTTATAAAATAACACACAATAATACATTTTTAAATAGACTAAGAAAAAGAATATGAGCACAATAATGCATTGCTTTCAATACAGTGGACAGATGTATTTACAGTTAAGATTGTTTTGTATGGCAATGCATTTGTAACACTTGTAGAAATAATATAGATATATAAAGATACTATAACACAAATAAATAATAGTTTTTTTTTTTTAGGACATATAAACATTGAGGTTCCTGTAGGTTTGCCCATTTAGGTGGCTTTCCCATCCAATCTCGGCGAGGATGAATGAAACCAACTCGCATAATCGACATCATCAAAGGAGATTCAAGTTATGATAGAACCATTCATATGATAATTATTGATATAAAAAAATATATTTCCACTAGTAAGAAGTACAAAGCTGATATCTGTATTCGGAATTTTAACTAGTAAGAAATGCATTTTTGATATCTGTAATTGTTTTGTCGCCATTTTAACATTTAAACACATGTAGGGTTGAGGATTATGGCAATTTCAGATGTCAACTGCCCTTTGTTGATATCAATCATTATATTGTTACTAGTAAAAATGCGGATTTCTGATATCAATAATTCAATTGTCACTAGTTGAAATGTCTTTTCTTGATATCAACAATTGAATTGTTACTAGTAAAAATGTTCATTTTTGATATCTGAAAATGTATTTGTGATATCAATATAATTTCAGATATCTAAAATGGCTCTCTTACTAGTAGGCTAACAATCACATTCATGATATCAGAAATTAACATTGTTACTAGTGACAATCGAATTATTGATATCAAAAATGAGCATTGTTACTAGTAGCAATTCAATTGTTGATATCAAGAATAGATATTTGTACTAGTAACAATGTAATTATTGATATCAGAAATGTGCATTTTTACTAGTAAGAATTGTATTTCTGATATCTGAAATTATAATTTCTACTAGTAAGAAATCAATTCTTGATATCAACAATTGAATTTGAATGGCCGCCTATGGTGACATTTCACTAGTGAAAATACAATTACTGATATCAACAATTAGAGTTTTTACTAGTGGAAACTAAATTCTTGATATCAAAAATTGGCATTTTAACTAGTGAAAATGTAATTGTTGATATCAAGAATTAATGTTGTTACTAGTGGAAATGTAATTTCTGATATCAAAAAGTGTCATTGTTACTAGTGGAAATATAATTCCTGATATCAAGAATGAACATTTTAACTAGTGAAAATTTAATTTTCTGCGCACCTCTCCAAAAATGTAACAACGCGTCAATTCTATGCGGACCGCATAGGAGTGTGTGTCCAGAAATGGGATAGTTTAATCCTTACATCTGCTATATAACACAATATTTTGTAGTGCAGAGATTGTTTATGTTAGTGAATAAATACATAGATCCGCTGTGTATAGTTTATTTATTTTCTCATTAAAACCAAAGATGTTAATCAGTGATTGTATATCAAGAAAAGGGACACATTAGGGTGCACTTCGTTTTGTGATTTCAACATTGTCTCCGCAACAGCAATCGATTGAAGCGCTCGTCTGTTCATGAGCCAATGATAGGCCTACTGAAAACAACGCCACGAGCTCGGCATGATTTCAAAAACGCATTCCAGCGCCAGATCGCCTCTTATTTAACTCTACTAATCAACTAGAGATGCTTAATTTCCCCTCACTAACCCTACCCCCTAAATCCATCACAGAAAACTTTTGGCATTTTTTGAAAGTCAAAAAACACCATTTAGTGTTTTTTAAGCCATTTGGTTTACGAGGAAACTGGAAGTATCCTTATAAATCATGTCATTAAACTCATTGTGTCCTCGTAAACCATATATACGATACAAACACACACGCACACACACACAGCCGATTGATTTCTGATCACAGGGTGACATTTCCACCACACACAGCCGATTGATTTCTGATCACAGGGTGACATTTCCAATTGTTCTCTTATGAGAGGTTCTCTCGTATTGCGTAAGTTGCTTATGCTACGGGAAAGTATTCTTTCTTCGAGATCTGAAGCCCATTTATGTCTGAAGCATTTATTGTCAACGCAGTGCGGCAGCCAGCAGACCACAGCAGGCTGTATCAGAGTGTCCATTGGCTGCGTGGCTGGCAACTGCTGCAGCCTATCGGTGAGCCCCGCGTGACGTCACGTCCAATGTGGGCGCTTCGAGCCCTCTGCCCTATTTACCTACAGGTAGGGCGTGGCCAGTGTGTATATAAGCAGGGCTCACAGGCTGGAAATCTGATTTTCTTGTCTTCAGCGAAGCCCTTCGCATCGCTGGATCTGGGAGCCGCCGCCGTCGAAACCAGCGATCTGCACGCTTAGGACAGCGCTTGAGGAAACCGGCCGCCTTGCCGCCCTCAGCCATCCGTACCTGCTACGCTATCCGGCGACCATATCCTTTATTGCACGTGTGCTCGCCTCACGACACACTTTGATAAAAGAGCATGAGGCGTTTTTGTCAAAATGCCTCGTTCTTCCTGTGGCTTGTGCAGCGCCACGCTCAGCAATGGAGACCGCCAAGTCATCTGCGCTCTCTGCCTGGGCCGCGACCACACCGCCACCGCACTCCTCGCGGGCGGATGCCGCGAGTGCGAGGAACTCTCGATGTCGACCCTGCGGGCTAGACTCGAGCAGTTCAATGATGTCATCACTCCGCTCGTCCCTGCCGGGCCGCGCAAAAAGAAGCGCCACTCGCAGCGACCACCGGAGAGTGAGCCAGCGTCGAGAAGCTCACCGGAGCCCCTCCCTCCAGCTTCTCTCTCGCGTTCCTGGAATGAGGCACGCGCCACTGACAGTTGCTCTACCCTGGCCTCGGACAGCGAGGATTGGTCTTCGGCATCCTCTTCAGTCCGAGTTTCCGGCCGCACTCGAGCGGGCGAGGACGCGGAGCTCTTACGCCTCCTCACCCGAGCTGTCGACCAGCAAGGCCTCGAGTGGTCTCCTCCAAGGGAGTCAGCGCCGAACAGGCTCGACGGCTGTTTCCTGCACAACCCGCCGCCGAGTGCCTACCACGAGGACCGCGCCCTTCCACAATGAGCTATCGAAGTCATGGAATGAGCCGTTCTCCGCGAGGGTCGCCTCGCACGCTTCCTCAGCGCTTTCACAAGTTGACGGCGCTGCTGAGAAGGGTTATGATGCCATTTCTCCTGTGGAAGAGGCGGTCACAGCGCACCTTTGCCCGCCCTCTGGTTGGCGCTCAAAGGCTGCTCTCCCGTCTAAGGCCTGCAGAACCACGTCAGCCTTGGTCGGCCGCGCTTTCTCCACCGCCGGACAGGCCGCTTCTGCTCTCCACTCGATGGCCGTGCTGCAGATCCTCCAAGCCAACCTCCTCCGCGATCTGGACATGAGAGAACATGAGAGAAGCGGAGTGCTCGGCGTCTCTCAACGCCCCACTCTCCCCTTCCGGCCTCTTCGGCCCAGCGGTCAACGGGATCGTCAACCGCTTCTCGGAGGTGCAGAAAACGACGCAGGCTATGAACCTTTTCCTGCCTCGACGCTCCGGCTCTGGTTCCGGCCCTACCGCATGCCATCCTCGTGACCAGCCTGCGCGGGTTCCCAACCAGCGTTCAGCCCGGCCTCCGTCCCCGCAGCGACGACAGGGTGGCCGCCCTAGATCACGCTCTTCCAGCCGGAGAAAACCGCCTCCTCCCCGGGGACCCCGGCCGAGGATCGCGTTGAAACCTGAGTCTGCGAAATCCTCCTAGCCAGAGGGGAAAAACGACGGCTCCGTCCCGCTGCGGCCGGACCACCGTCAAAACTAAGAATCCTGTCAGTCCCCACCGCTGTGGCTACTGCAGATGTGTTACACGCAACCAACGAGCCGGCAAACCTGCCCTCTCGCCTGCTTACAACCGCCGTTTTTACGGCGAACCAGAAAAATCACCAAAAGTGCATTATGTACACCTAAGCACTATAAGCCCCGTGTTTCCCACTCTCATAAAGCGGCCACCGGCCGCTCGAGTGTTAAAAAGAGGTCACGTGTCCGTTTGACAGCGTCCACACCTACTCACTGCATGTGCTGTCACATAGCCCCTCACAACCGGTCACGTTCTAAACACGAGTGTTGTGCCCGCTCCCCCGTGCTCACACATTCTCATGAACATTCCGCCCCCGACGCTGCTCTCGCGCGTCGTGTCACACACTATTTGTTCCCCGCTCGAAACGACCGAGACACCGTGTGTAGGGCGGCCAGCCATCGCTGTGAGCTATCCGCTGGGCCCAAGCACAGAGAGTGTGCGCACAGAGAGTACCGTGCCCGCCCCTCCCTCCCTTTCAAGCTCTCGAGCCCGCGAAGCGCGGCGATCAGAGCACGGAGGCCATTCTGCCCCTGGCAGCACACGCGAAAGCGTGGGAAGCTATCCCAGGCGCGTCAGAATGGGTGCTGAGCACAGTAAAGCTGGGCTATACTCTGCAGTTCGCTCGTCGCCCTCCGCGCTTTCACGCGCGTACCGAGACGAGAGTGAACGAGAAGGTAGCGCATCTACTTTGTGCAGAAATAGCGACTATTTGAATGCCTGAGTGCCTCACAGAGCCTGGGCTTCCGGCTGCATTCGAATCAGAGTGACTTTTCAGCACTGAGCCCCTGGTTAGCAGCCGACTGGTACCAGCGGGGGGTGACGATGGGACCCATCTCACACCGCAAGGTTATCTCGACGGACGCTTCCACTTCAGGCTGGGGCACTCTTTTCGAGGGCAGACCGGCTTTTGGCCTCTGGTCAGACCGGGAGAAAGGCCTCCACATAAACTGTTTGGAGATGATTGCGGTCGAGAACGCGCTCAGGCGCTTCCTCCCATTCATACGGGGCCATCACGTGCTAGTCCGCTCGGACAACATGTCCGTTGTGTCTTATGTGAACCGACAAGGCGGGGTCAGGTCCACGAGTCTGGGCAAACTGACAGAACGCCTTCTTGTGTGGGTGCACCGCTCGTTGCGCTCCCTGAGGGCCGCGCACGTGCCGGACACCTGAATGTCGGCCCGGACAGACTGTCCAGGGACACCATTCCCTCAGGGGAGTGGTCCCTGCATCCTCAGGCAGTCCAGGGCCTGTGGCGCCTATTCGGCAGAGCGGAAGTCGACCTCTTTGCGTCGAAAGACAACGCTCACTGCCCGAGATTTCTATCAAAGAGCGAGGATGTGCTGTACCAGCCCTGGCCCAGCCTCCCGCTTTATGCTTTCCCGCCGATCTCCCTGTTACCGCAGGTCATAGCGAGAATCAGGGAAACGCACCGCCCGGTGCTTCTGATAGCACCGCGCTGGGAGAACCAAATATGGTACCCAGAGCTGGTGGAACTATCGCACTCACCCCCCTGGCCAGTCCCGCTGAGAAGAGATCGCCTCTCTCAAGCCGGAGGATCAATCTGGCATCCCCATCCGGAGCGCTGGTCTCTGCATGCATGGGTGATCAACGGATACCCGTTGACCTGCCGGAAGGGGTCGTGAACACGATCGCACAGTCTAGAGCTCCCTCTACGAGGCGGCTATACGTGTCTAAGTGGTCTGTGTTCACTAAGTGGTGTGCTACTAAGAGCTTGGATCCACAGGAATGTGGGGTCCAGCGGGTTGTCTCCTTCCTTCAGGAGCTGTTGGACTTGGGCAGGTCCCCTTCCACGCTCAAAGTGTACGTGGCGGCTATCGTAGCGTTCGCTCAGACGACGCTCGGCCGCGCGTTAGGAAGGAATGAGCTTATTATCTGCTTCCTCAGAGGAGCCAGGCGGATGAATCCCCCGCGATCCCCCTCAGTTCCTATCTGGGATCTGTCCTTGGTCTTGGAGGCCCTGAAGGCTTTTCCCTTTGAACCACTCGAATCCGTGGAGTCCAAGTACCTTCTGATAGCTCTGTCTTCAGTAAAACATGTGGGGGATCTGCACGCGCTCTCTGTGAGCCCGGCGTGTCTTGAGTTCGGTCCAAATGACTCTAAGGTCATCCTCAGACCGAGGCACGGTTACATCCCAAAAGCGATCGGGACCCCCTTTAGGGCGCAAATTATCTCCCTATCGGCTCTGCCAGCATCCGATGACGGAGACAGCGTTAACCTACTGTGCCCTGTCAGGGCGTTGAGGGTTTACGTCACACGCTCCGCCGCTTTCAGGCGTTCGGAGCAACTCTTCGTTTCGTTTGGTGGGCGCATTAAAGGTCTCGCCGCCTCGAAACAGAGTCTGTCCAGGTGGATAGTGGACGCGATTGCTGCTGCTTACGCCTCCAAACGCAGTGCCCGCTGGGTGTCAGAGCTCATTCCACCAGAGGCATGGCCTCTTCGTGGGCCTGGTCTAGCGGAATTTCTATTCACGATATTTGTATGGCGGCAGGCTGGGCCTCCCCGTCTACTTTCGTGAGATTCTATAACATGGAAGTCCCTGCTTTGCAGGCTAAAGTGTTATCAGTTTGAGTGGGCTGTTGGCTCTGCCCAGTTATCTATGCGCAGACAACGCTCGCACATTGGTTGTATTTCTGGTGTATATACTGTGTGGGCCTGCTTCGCCGGCCGCACTGCTTACGTGGATATGAACGAGACCGGCAGGGCCGCTCCATCTATTCACAAGCTGAGGTGCTGTGTTCACTTATTCGCATAGTGAAGTGCTTGTACATGTGTTGGCCCGTTTTCCTCTACTGGCCACCTGTTTCCAGCCTTATGTTTTCCCCGGTCTCCCTGGGTTACATATGCTGTATGCTCGGCGCGCACGGCGTTGACAAAGGGTTCCCGTAGCGTAAGCAACTTACGCAATGCGAGAGAACCTCTCGTAAGAGAACGTACTCGGTTACTTACGTAACCTCGGTTCTCTCTAGATGAGGGAACAAGTATTGCGTAACCGGCCATGCTCGCCACAGGCTTTGGCACTTCAGACTACTAAAACCAGATTTCCAGCCTGTGAGCCCTGCTTATATACACACTGGCCACGCCCTACCTGTAGGTAAATAGGGCGCGGAGGGCGCGAAGCGATAGGCTGCAGCAGTTGCCAGCCACGCAGCCAATGGGCACACTGATACAGCCTGCTGTGGTCTGCTGGCTGCCGCACTGCGTTGACAATAAATGCAAAATTAGGATAATTTTTGGCTTCAGATCTCGAAGAAAGAATACTTTCCCGTAGCGTAAGCAACTTACGCAATACTCGTTCCCTCATCTAGAGAGAGCCGAGGTTACGTTAGTAACCGAGTACGATTTCAGTCCATCCTACAAGCTATACGCAGGGCACATTAACATGATTACACTTTAGAGAGGTTCCCACAGTTAACAATTGGCTCTGGAATATCAAAGGATGATTCCTGTTTTCTGACTTTGTAAAATTGTTTGGTCATTATTTTGGTAACACTTTACAATAAGGTCTCATTTGTTAACATTAGTAAATGCAATTAGCTAACATGAACTAACAGCTTTATTAATATTTGTTAACGTTAGAAAAATATAATTGTTCATCATTTGTTCGTTATAGTTCACAGTGCATTTCACATGTTAACAAATATAACGTTTAATTTTAAAATGTTGAAATTAACATTAGCTAATAATAAATGCTGTAGAAGTATTGTTAGTTCATGATAACTAATGCAGTTAAAGGTGCTGTATGTAAGTTTTTGTCTGTACTAAAACAAAAAATACCATAATATGTTTGCAGATATTTAGGAAATATGCTGATTACTCGGAAAAACAATTAACAAGTTATATTCCTTTGAAATGTGCGCCCCATGTCGGAATGTCTGTGTTTGGTTTGGTCTGTGTGATGACGCATGTTGCCAATTTACCCAATAGTATTTCGACACCACAGGTTGCCAGTTGACGGAAAACAGTGTATTGCTGCCATGGAAGCCAGCAAACAAACTGGGTCAGAGATCGCAGATTCCACCCGACCTAAAAAGCCTTGGCAGCCATCTAAAAATCTCTATGAGCGGAGGTACCTTAAAACACGGATAAATCAACTCATCAACTTGCAGTGTGTGAGTCTCCTCGCCTTCCATTGTCAGTTGCTATCTTTCCTGTTGCGTGTCCACAAACTTACAACCCGCGTGAGCGTCGAGTCTGAGGAGGAGGGGGTGGGGCAAACAATATTTTGAATTTGGACTGCAGTACCTATTTCAACCACTAGCTGTCATTCTTACATACAGCATCTATAACTAATGTTAAAGTCGCCATGAAATCAAAATAGAGTGATAGCAATGAGATCACAGTGACAGCAAACCACAACCATCCAATCAACTACCTATGGACAAAATCAAGTCCCGCCCCACATTTTTCTTGTTCAAGAATCCATTTCACTTGGATAAGATGGAAGAAAAGGCTAACGCAACTTCTGTTTCAGGCCGACTTTAACAAATTAAACCTAATTGTGAAGTGTTACCTTTATTTTTTATGTTCGTCCATTTTATACTATTGACATATGACGAGAAACCAAATTTGCCTTGATCTTTTTGCATATAAGAGGTCTTTGGGCCATAAAACGTTTCATAGCTTAAGACGTCCTTTCACATGTAAACAAAGCATTTATTTACTCAAGCTCCAAATACAGCTTGTTGTGGATCCTATGGTATATGCAGTCAGAGCGATGATTATAACTGACAACTAAGGGAAATCCCAAATTCAGTATCTAAGAAAATTAAAATATTATGAAAAGGTTCAATATTGAAGACACCTGGTGCCACACTCTAATCAGCTAATTAACTCAAAACACCTGCAAAGGCCTTTAAATGGTCTCTCAGTCTATTTCTGTAGGCTACACAATTATGGGGAAGACTGCTGACTTGACAGTTGTCCAAAAGACGACCACTGACACCTTGCACAGGGAGGGCAAGACACAAAAGGTCATTGCAAAAGAGGCTGGCTGTTCACAGAGCTCTGTGTCCAAGCACATTAATAGAGAGGCGAAGGGAAGGAAAATAGGTGGTAGAAAAAAAAGTGTACAAGCAATAGGGATAACTGCACCCTGGAAAGGATTGTGAAACAAAACCCATTCAAAAATGTGGGGGAGATTCACAAAGAGTGGACTCCAGCTGGAGTCAGTGCTTCAAGAACCACTACGCACAGATGTATGCAAGTCATGGGTTTCAGCTGTCGCATTCCTTGTGTCAAGCCACTCTTGAACAACAGACAGCGTCAGAAGCGTCTCGCCTGGGCTAAAAGGACTAGACTGCTGCTGAGTGGTCCAAAGTTATGTTCTCTGATGAAAGTAAACTTTGCATTTCCTTTGGAAATCAGGGTCCCAGAGTCTGGAGGAAGAAAGGAGAGGCACACAATCCACGTTGCTTGAGGTCCAGTGTAAAGTTTCCACAGTCAGTGATGGTTTGGGGTGCCATGTCATCTGCTGGTGTTGGTCCGCTGTGTTTTCTGAGGTCCAAGGTCCAAGGTCAACGCAGCCGTATACCAGGAGGTTTTAGAGCACTTCATGCTTACTGCTGCTGACCAACTTTATGCAGATACAGATTTCATTTTCCAACAGGACTTGGCACCTGCACACAGTGCTAAAGCAACCAGTACCTGGTTTAAGGACAATGGTATCCCTGTTCTTGATTGGCCAGCAAATTCGCCTGACCTTAACCCCATAGAAAATCTATGGGGTATTGTGAAGAGGAAGATGCGATATGCCAGACCCAACAATGCAGAAGAGCTTAAGGCCACTATCAGAGCAACCTGAGCTCTCATAACACCTGAGCAGTGCCACAGACTGATCGACTCCATGCCACGCCGCATTGCTGCAGTAATTCATGCAAAAGGAGCCCCAACTAAGTATTGAGTGCTGTACATGCTCATACTTTTCATGTTCATACTTTTCAGTTGGCCAAGATTTCTAAAAATCCTTTCTTTGTATTGGTCTTATGTAATATTCTAATTTTCTGAGATACTGAATTTGGGATTTTCCTTAGTTGTCAGTTATAATCATCAAAATGAAAAGAAATAAACATTTGAAATATATCAGTCTGTATGTAATGAATTAATATAATATACAAGTTTCACTTTTTGAACGGAATTAGTGAAAGAAATCAACTTTTTGATGATATTCTAATTATATGACCAGCACCTGTATATGCAGTCAGAGTGGTTGATTTAGGAGTTTTTTTTGGCGTCTCCGTATGGTCCTGCTCGGCATCGCATCTTGACTTGTCTAAAATGAAAACAATCTCGTTGTTGTTGCTCTGTACACATACTATGCACTGTGAATTATGTAATGCTTTTTTCTGCAAATTTTTTTTCATGGGTGCTTAGGTGTGTATACATTTATTATATAATATAATTATATGGACTCCTTATATTTGGTTATTTGGTGTCATTTTGGAGTTTCCAATGATCCTTGAAGCTTTACTTGCTGGATATAGCAAATTATGACAAAATGAATTTTTTTAATGAGATAAATGGAGTATGCTTAACTTTACGATAAGTGTGCGATTAATCGTGGTTAATCACACAACATGTGTGCGATTAATCACGATTAAAAAGCTATAGTTTTGATAGCCCTAGTTTGAATACACTGCTGAAGGATCCAGATGTCAGGGAAAAATTTATTCAATTTATTTTTACATTTCACAGTGGATTAATTGGTAATTAATTTGCAATTTCAGTGCTTTGCAAACACTTTTACGATATGGATTTGGCAGCAACGCCACAAACATGTAAGTAACAGTGTTCATTCATTCTAATGCCTGATCTTTGATCATTGATTTGTGATGTGTATTGTGTAATTATTGAAGTTCCTGACACTGTTATCCTGCAGAGCAAAGCTCTTACTGTTTTCATATCATGTTTGCTATTAGTTACGATGAAGGCATTCGTGAGAGTGCAGAAATCGCGTTGCAATAATGAGATCACTGCATTCATGCGATCAACAGATGCGTTGATCTGTTATGCAATGACTCAGTGCTCATGCAACCTTTCATGTGATGGGAATAGAATCTAAATATGATGCTATAATCAACACTTTTCAGGATTCGTTAATTTCGACAGCTGTAATAGTAAAAAAAACGTAGCAAATGTATTCAAGAGGGTTCCACTTGCATTGGAATCACAGCAGTGGATGTTTACACAGTCTCACAGCAGACATGCCCCTTCAAACCGAGTGTTTACATTTACATTTACAATTATGCATTTAGCAGACGCTTTTATCCAAAGCGACTTACAACTTGGGGGTACATGAAGCGATAGGTCATGAAGAGTCGAGAAGCGCAATAAGAGCCTGAAATCCTGAGACCGTGTACATTGCTCAGTGTAGCACAGGCTAGAGTAGGGAGGGAAGAAGGAAGAGAAAGAGGAAAGGAAGAGATTTTTTTTTTTATTTTTTTTTTTATGAGGCTAAGTGTTCACGGAAGAGCTGAGTTTTAAGTTGACTTTGAATGATGTCAATGATTCTGCGTTTCGGATGGCGTTGGGAAGATCGTTCCACCAGCCGGGAACATTGAATGAAAATGTTCTGGAAAGGGATTTTTTTCCCCCTCTGTGATGGTAAGTATTTACAAGTATAGTTCTCTGCAGGATAGTAATGGGAGCTACTAGATCAGTGGGCGAGGCCATAAACAGAGGGGCGTTTTTCACTGCGTTACCTGATTTGCCCACATCACAGTTACCCCTTTTCCACCAAGTGTCAGAAACCAATCAGCAGACTCTGCATCACGATCCACACAACGTTCAATCTCCCCAGAATTCTAATCACCCACACCTGTTCACAATCAGTAACCTCATCAACCAGCTCCATAAAACACTCACACTCACTGCAGTCTAGCGTCAAGCCTCCAACAGGAACTGACCGTATTTCCTCTGTCTCTGTCTGTTTGAGAAAACCTTTGAGTACCCTGTTCACTGAAAATACTCACCTGTGTATCACTAACCTCTGAATCTGTCTGTAATCCTCAGAAGAGCTGTTGCTGATCACCGATGTCCTAGCCACCAGTACTCATCCAAGGCTCATTGAAACCTCAGTTTCTCCCGCTGAACCCTCACCGTATCCTGTAAGAATTAAGGCCAGTGTTATCATTCTGGGATTATTCACGAAAATACAGGATTTCTAGAGTGTGCCCCGACCTGTTGTGGATCCAGCATCTTATGTTCACTTAAATCCTCTCGTCTGGAAAAGACAATTCCCATGCACAGATCTGAAGAGGAATCCTCACCCATGGTGGATCCTGATCTCCTTTATTGAACTATTCTGAAAGTTAATTTGAGTTCCTAACCTGTTGAGGGAATATTACCCGCTGTGGATCCCGAACTCTTATGTTTTGTTGCATCGGGTTTTTCCCCCGAATCCCTTGCACCTGCTGTCCTAACATTCAATAAAGTTGTGTTATTTCACATCACCTCGATCTCTGAGTCCATCGTATCTTGACAGAAGGCTTGACCAACTAAACTTCAAATCGATGGTATGGATATAACACAGCCAACTCCCGCCGCTATTCCCATACAATCTGCAAGCAATGCTACCGCTTCAGCAGCATCAGCTCCCGGTACTTCCGCAAACACTGCTCCCACGCTGGTGTGCTGGGCTAACTCCGCCTCCCGACTAGCGCCATTCTCCGGCCTGGCGGAGGACTGCAATGGATTCCTTTTGCAGTGTTCACTAGCTCTTGAAATACAAGCTCAAACATACCCCACTGATCGATCAAAGATCTCGTTTATAATTCAACATCTATCTGGATCAGCATTAAGATGGGCAGAGTCACTGTGGATGCAACAAACAGAAGTTACTACAACATTGCAGGATTTTGTCGATCATTTCAAGGAGGTGTTTGGACAACCCATCAGTGATTCCTCCATCAGTGACAAATTACTGCAGCTCCGCCAGGGTAACAAATCTGTTTCAGAATATTCCATCGAATTCCGGACACTAGCCTCTGCAAGTGGTTGGAATGAAAGAGCCCTCATCTCTGTGTTTCGTCGAGGCTTAAATCCTGCTCTCCGCCTACAGCTCGCCATTTATGATGATAATCTAGGGCTAGAAAAATTCATACAACAAGCCCTGCGCATTCATCAAAGATCACAGAGTTGTTATCACGATTCCCGATTATCCAATACACATTTCAATAGAACCCCATCTGACTCCACTTCTGAGAGTTCACCCGAAAAGATGCAGGTCGATGCTCATAGACTCTCCCTGGCTGAACGTACCCGAAGAAGAGAACTGAGGTTATGCCTATACTGCGGGACAGCGGGTCACTTTCTCAAGGAATGTCCAACTCGTCCACCTCGACTGATGGTGAGTTCAGTGCAAACTCTAATTCCAGTTTCAACTCCTCTCACTATCCCAGTAATTCTGAAATCCCACAATCTCCAAGTCTCCACAGCTGCCATCATTGATTCCGGGTCAGCGGGGAACTTCGTATCAGGGAAGCTTTGTAAGAGACTCAAACTCCAGAGGATCAACACTCCAAAACCATACTCCATCCACGCTGTAACTGGCGAATTTATCAACAAGGGGTACGTTACCACTCAGACACCACCTATCATTTTGTACATTGATGACACTCACCAAGAAAGTTTCGAACCATTTATCCTGGAAAACAGTCAGATTGAGGTTATTTTAGGACGTCCATGGTTAATCCGTCATCAACCTGATATCAACTGGCAGACTGGCAAGATCAATAGATGGGGCTGTCAGTGTCTCCTATCAGAAGAACATCATTCTGTTCAAACCAACTCCCAATCACCAAAGATCATTAGTCTGAGTTCCACTTCCATTGAAAGTCCCACAGAAAATGTATCTGTCACTTTTCCCCATTGTTACTCCTCGTTCTCCGACGTTTTCAATCCAGTTGCGGCCTCCAAATTACCCCCACATCGACCCTGGGATTGCGAAATTAATCTGATTCCCGGAGAATCTGTTCCAAAGGGTCGTATCTATTCCCTGTCAATTCCTGAGCAAGAAGCCATGCGAGCGTACATTGACGAAGCCTTACAACAAGGTTACGTCCGTCCCTCCACTTCTCCCGCAGCTGCTAGCTTCTTCTTCGTATCCAAGAAGGATGGAGGTCTAAGACCCTGTATTGATTACAGAGCTTTAAATAAGATTACCACAAAGTTCAGTTATCCATTACCACTCATTCCTTCAGCTCTGGAGCAACTCCGAGAAGCCAAAATTTTCACCAAGCTGGATCTCCGAAGTGCTTATAATCAAGTTAGGATTCGAGAAGGGGATGAGTGGAAGACGGCATTCATAACTCCTGCAGGACACTATGAATACCTCGTCATGCCTTATGGCCTTGTAAACGCTCCTTCGGTCTTCCAGAGCTTCATGGACGAGGTATTCCGAGACTTCCTGGGGCACTTCATGTTGGTGTATATTGATGATATCTTAATTTTCTCCAAAAATCCAGTAGAACATCAACATCATGTCTCTTCAATACTCCAAAGACTTCGTGAATTCAATCTGTTTTTAAAGACTGAAAAGTGCACTTTCCATCAATCTCAGGTTGAATTCTTGGGTTACCAAATTAGTGAAAGAGGTGTGGAAATGGATAATAGGAAGACTGACGCCATCATGTCCTGGCCCACTCCTACTTCGATCAAAGAGCTCCAGAGATTTCTCGGCTTCGCTAATTTCTACCGAAGATTTATTCACGGGTACAGCATGTTAACAGCTCTTTTAACCTCTTTGCTGAAAGGCAAACCCAAGACCCTTCTATGGACCCCAGAGGCTGATCGTACCTTTCACTCACTCAAGACTGCATTCACCACTGCTCCCCTACTTAAGCACCCAGATCCTGAAAAGGTGTTTATCGTTGAAGTCGATGCCTCTACCTCAGGTGTAGGAGCTGTCTTATCTCAATACTCTGAGAGCTCCTCCAAGCCCTTACCTTGTGCCTTCTTTTCAAAGAAGTTGTCCATTGCTGAAAGCAATTACGACATAGGTAATCGCGAACTTTTGGCAGTGAAACTTGCCTTAGAAGAGTGGAGGCACTGGTTGGAGGGAGCTAAGCACCCGTTCATAGTCTTCACTGACCATAAGAACCTCCAGTACCTAAAAGAGGCAAAACGACTTAATCCACGGCAAGCCAGATGGGCATTATTCTTCACTCGCTTCCATTTTAGAATTGCTTATCGTCCAGGTTCCAAGAATATCAGAGCAGATGCTCTTTCTCGTATCCATGCCCCTGAAGTTCCAATCGACGAGCCAGAGACCATTCTACCAGAACAGATATTCGTCAACCCCATCCGATGGGACATCAATGAACAGTTGCTGGAGTTATCTCAACAGCATCCTGGACCTCCAGAATGCCCTCCAGGAAAGATTTATGTGCCTCAAGAATTCCGCCATTCCTTAATTTTTTCGGCTCATTCATCAGTTGGCACAGGGCATCCAGGGGTACACAAGACATGTTCCACGCTCCAACTCCGATATTGGTGGCCAAACATGCAGCAAGATATTACAACCTTTATCCAGGGATGTATTCCATGTGCTATGTCAAAGGTCCCAAGAAAACTTCCATCCGGTAAACTGGTCCCACTCCCTGTTCCAAAACGACCCTGGTCCCATATCGGTGTTGACTTTGTCACCGATCTCCCAAACTCAGTCGGGAATACCTGTATCCTCGTTGCCATCGATCGGTTCTCAAAGGCTTGCAAATTAATCCCACTAAAGAGTCTCCCTACGGCCTTTGTCACGGCACAGTTATTAATGGAACACGTCTTCCGAAACTTTGGAATACCAGAAGACATAGTGTCCGATAGAGGTCCCCAATTTATCTCTCGGGTTTGGAGAGCATTCTTCAACCTAATGAATGTGACGGTAAGCCTCTCATCTGGTTATCATCCACAAACGAATGGACAAACTGAAAGGAAGATCCAGGATGTAAGCCGGTTTTTGCGTACATTCTGCCACTCCAATCAACACATCTGGAGTCAATACTTGATTTGGGCAGAGTACGCACAAAACTCTCTCAGACAGTCATCCACTCAACTCACACCTTTCCAATGCGTCCTGGGCTATCAACCTCCTTTGTTCCCATGGTCTGGAGAACCATCCGAAGTACCTGCAGTCAATGAATGGTTTAGGGAGAGTGAAAATGTCTGGAATCAAGCCCATCAGCACCTACAACAAGCAGTGAATCGACAACGACATTTTGCAGATGCTCATCGACGCCAAACTCCCGTTTATCAACCTGGACAATTGGTATGGCTTTCTACCAAAGATATGCGACTCCGGCAACCTTGCCGTAAACTTAGCCCAAAATACATCGGACCGTTCACCATTGTCAAGCAGATCAATCCGGTCACATATCAGCTTCAGCTCCCAGCTCAGTATCGGATCCACCCTACCTTCCATGTTTCCCTTCTCAAACCTCATTACCCACCTGTACCTGGCTCACCAGCAGAACTGGCTCCCGGAGACGATCCTCCTATTCCACCTATAGAACCGGATCCCATCTATACGGTTAAAGAAGTGATGGACTCTCGACGTCGAAATGGTCAATTGGAGTATTTGATCGACTGGGAGGGATATGGACCGGAAGAGAGATGTTGGATACCTCGAAAGGATATCCTCGATCCTACTTTGCTCCTCGAATTCCATGCTCAGCATCCTGACAAACCGGCACCACGACCTAGAGGCAGACCTTCAAGACGTCGAGGTCCAAGGTCCGCTGGTGCGGACTCTAGAGGAGGGGGTAATGTCAGAAACCAATCAGCAGACTCTGCATCACGATCCACACAACGTTCAATCTCCCCAGAATTCTAATCACCCACACCTGTTCACAATCAGTAACCTCATCAACCAGCTCCATAAAACACTCACACTCACTGCAGTCTAGCGTCAAGCCTCCAACAGGAACTGACCGTATTTCCTCTGTCTCTGTCTGTTTGAGAAAACCTTTGAGTACCCTGTTCACTGAAAATACTCACCTGTGTATCACTAACCTCTGAATCTGTCTGTAATCCTCAGAAGAGCTGTTGCTGATCACCGATGTCCTAGCCACCAGTACTCATCCAAGGCTCATTGAAACCTCAGTTTCTCCCGCTGAACCCTCACCGTATCCTGTAAGAATTAAGGCCAGTGTTATCATTCTGGGATTATTCACGAAAATACAGGATTTCTAGAGTGTGCCCCGACCTGTTGTGGATCCAGCATCTTATGTTCACTTAAATCCTCTCGTCTGGAAAAGACAATTCCCATGCACAGATCTGAAGAGGAATCCTCACCCATGGTGGATCCTGATCTCCTTTATTGAACTATTCTGAAAGTTAATTTGAGTTCCTAACCTGTTGAGGGAATATTACCCGCTGTGGATCCCGAACTCTTATGTTTTGTTGCATCGGGTTTTTCCCCCGAATCCCTTGCACCTGCTGTCCTAACATTCAATAAAGTTGTGTTATTTCACATCACCTCGATCTCTGAGTCCATCGTATCCTGACACCAAGGCAGTGCTAGAGCTCGATTGGAGCCAGAGCCTAGTTTCAAATTGGTTCTTTGTGTTTCCACACCCAAAGCCCCAGCTCCGAGCCAGGAAAAGTGGTTCTTAAGTAGCACCAAAACATTGCTGGGCTAGAACAGGGCTAGAAGTAAAAAACGATTACGTCAGGCGCTGGGGGTGGGGTCAACAAGACGAACACAGACTTGAGATCCGCCATTGTTGAAATAGCAGCTAATGGAGCTAACAGCTGCTGCTCGTTTGTAATCTCCGTCTATACAAATTACGGCGTACTGCATGAATACGTTGGATTCGCTGTGTTTTCGTTGTGTTTTGATGCCGATGTAGGATCGTAAAGCCATGTGAATCAATATAACGCAACGTTTGCATTGTTGATGGAAGGCTTGTTGGCAGCGGTGCTGTGCAGAGACCGATCGCCGTATGATAACGAGTCCAGTGAGAGCACACGACTTCTTATGTTTTTGATTCACTCATGCGTTTTTTTAAATATCTTACCTGGATCGGTCTGCGCAGCGCCGATGCATCTCGAACAAGCCTGGTGTGTGTGTGTTTCCCGCTGCCCAGGGTTGCCAGGTTTTCACAACAAAACCTGCCCAATTGCAACTCAAAACAAGCCCAATCGCGTTTCAGTGGGGCTTCCCTGGTAAAAATCACATTTGGGGGCGTTAAGACCCTACGGTGTCCTGTTTGTTTTCATCTGTCATTGTCTGTGTATACTTTTTCTATATGTATAGTTGTGTCTGTGTTCCAGGTGGGCGTGGTTTCCACTTAGCTAAGCACCTGACCAGTACTTAAGGACCACCCCAACACTCAGCCTTTGCCTCGTGCCTCGTTGACTTTGTGCTATATCGCCATCGTTATTCGCTTCCATTGACTTTCTGATTATACTGTTTGTTTCGTCATCGTTTGTTTGAGAGTGTCGTGCCAGAGAGATTGTGAGTGTATTAGGAGGTTGCGAGTGTTTGTTTCTTGTTACTATTTCTGATTACCCAGTTTATTTGATCACTGCCTTTTTGACTACGCGTATTGAATTCTGAATCTGATTTGTTTGCCCAAAAACCCTGTATATACTGCTGTAAAAATCATTGTATATATTATTTTCACTTTAAGGGAGGTAGGGGGTTTGATGCCAATTTATTTATGGTTTAATTTCACTTTGTTTATGGTTAAGGGAGATAGGTAAGTTAAACTGTATTTTGTTTTCTTTATTTTTAGGTGAGGAAATTTAGGTTCTAAAAGAAGATTTTGTTTATTGTTTTGGCTGTGTCTGCCCCTTATTTTCATTGTAAATAAACTTTGTAATGATTTTGATATCTCTCTGGTATTGAGACTCGCTTCCTTTTTGTTACGGTTGACCCCTAGCGGTCGTAACGGGTAAAATATGTGTTTTTTTAGCATGGTTGCCTACTAAAATTCGCATTCCCGGGGCTAAATATCACATAATTGGGGTCGCTTCAACCCGCGGACATGAAAAACAGCCCGCGGCAACAGTGATGAAGTAGCCCAATTTTGCGGGAAAACCGCGGACTTGGCAACACTGCCGCTGCCTCGCTAGCGTTGCTGAGAAAGATGAGACGTATATAGTGATGTAAGACCTGGCTCTGTTGTGGCTCTCAGCATGTGGAAAAGCAAACAGTTCTTAGAAGGCTCCTCAGTTGAACCAACTATGAACTGGGATTAGCACTGGCTGTGAACTAGCACCCAGTTCATTCTGGTGGAAAAGGGGTATGTGTGGGTAGGGTTTAGGGGTGGGGTCGGGGGAAGGGGATCATTTTCATTGCATGGTTTATAAACACTCATCAGTTTGAAAACAAATTTAGAAACGCCTAGTTTTGTTCCGCAGAGACCTCAGTGTTTAAGCCAGAGGGCTATAATCAGGATAGAAAAATGCCTTTTATTTCTAAATTATAACATTTTATGATGTAAAAATCATACAAACAATATAAGTGCACCTCAGGAAACATTATAAAATAATTTAAAAAATCTACTACGTGACCCCTACACAGTCTAAAAGTTTACCAGCTTGACATTTCACTGCAAGTTCTATTCTGTATAACTGTGTGTGACGAATACATAAATATGATATGGGTCAAACAAGCATTTCACTTGATTTGCTCAAGTGTGTGAAGAAACAGATTTTAAATCAAACATTAGATTGAGGGACGCCATATGTGGCGAGTGGTTTGAATCATGGGTGATGGTTATTGAGTGTCACGGTGTTGTCTCACTTCACTCTGATGTGTTGCCCAGCGTCGGCTCCATCATGTCATACATCTATCAGGGGGCCGTGAGTTAGGACATCTTTGACGGACTCTTGCTGTCATCCCATAGATCTTTGCACTGTCAGGAAAATTACTTCCACTATTAACAATGGAGCGCTGCCTTCCGCAGAGGACAAACATCGGAGACTGTGTGAAGACAAGGTTAAAGACAGAGACGCCCTGGTGCTTGTTCCCAAAGCAACTAAAAGGTTTTGCCTAGAATCACCTAGAGGTTTCAAGAGCAAACTAACTAGACTGATTCATCAATATGCATTATTAATGTGCTCGGGACAATTTAGTCCCACCGGACTGTGTAAATATGAGGGCTTGGGTGCAATCAAGATTTATGCAATCAAGATTGGGTGCAAACCGATTTATTGTGAACCTCTAGGGGGCAGACTGCACAAACACGCCAAGACCTGATTGCTTTTAGAGACATGCATTGACAGCATGTACATGCATCATTTGGATAACAAGCTGTCTCTAAAAATCCTCCAAGATATAAAAAAGACATTGCTTCATGTTGATTTTATCAGTGTCAATCCCCATGAAGTCACGTCTAGCCTGCTGTGTGCTCGTCGAAGTGCTCCAAAGAAAATACAAGGGATATAGGCTGGGAGTCGTTTGGAGATGGGGACAGATGCAGAAAAGAGGAGGAGAGAGTGTGTGCTGGTTGTCATTTATCTGGGTCAGTCAGACCGACCTCTTTTCTTTATTAAAACATAAACATGCTCATAACATAAACTTGTAGCACTGACATACCAGTGAAATATCAGTAGCATTTTTTAGAGTTACTGGGTGATAAAGCGCATTCCAATTATTTTCTCTTTTACTACCATAATGCTTCCAGAACAAACATTTAAATAATAATTAATTGTTTTTTCATATTACAGTACTGAGAATATAATACTGAGAATGAGACTTTGAATTTTGATCATAAGAATTTGGAGGGAAATGAGGCCAGTAATCATAATGATCCTAAAAATAAGATTCAGTAAAAATAATATTTTTAAAGGGGCTATATGTAAGTTTTTTTAATGTATTAATCAAAAACCAATATGTGAACAGCTTGTAACGAAACCTAAAAAACGAGACCTTCCCCAACTTCCTAAGTTGTCTATGAAAGCTTGTGGACTGACTCCTTTTTGCCTGGAAAATCAAAATTATGCGTGCTCCCAAGAGTCTCTCTTCCATTCAATGGCACATGAAATGAGTGCTTATACAATGTTGTTCAGGATAATGCAGAAAGAGCTACTCAATGTGTCATGCAAAGAAAAGGGATTAAGTCAAACTATAGATGGCGTCTGGATGTTTGTTAACAGTATATCGCTGCAAAGTTATTTCCAACTCCTTTTTTACTTCCAAGCAAAGAACAAAAAAGAACATAGCCGTGAGTATATCGAGACATTGTATTACATTCAGTCTCTTGTACATTACGTGTGCACAAGTGCGAGCACGAGCAATAGGTTGATGACTGCAGTTCTCTTATCGGCCACCGGCGTCACTAATAACAAGGGTTTTTGACTTCTACATATAGCCTCTTTAAAAGATACAATATGTAAGATTTTTGTAATAAAATATATAAAAAAACACTTGCACAGTGTGATACATTTCATGCATTTGTGTACTTATATAATCCCAAAAGTTTCCAAGGATTTGTAAATCCAGAGAAATTACAATTTTAAATTATGGCTCGTCCCTTGTCCTTGTCACTTATAAATGACGCAATATCCGCGCTATCCTCGGTTTCCACTTGTAGAAACCATGGCAACACACGTGAACAAATGCGGAAGCATGCCGCTGTTGTGTCATCAGTCATTGTAGAACATAGTACTCTGTAGCTTTAAATCCAATCTACGCATGCGCCAGTATGAGAGACGGTGATGAAGTTACACACGTGTATGTAAAACTCCTGCATCTCTTCAAGTAAAGAAATATGTTATTCCAACGAACCTTTGCCTTGCCACTCGTCATTCAACATGGTGTCAGAAGTGGCCCTCACGGAATTGTGAACGTCTGCAGCGAAGAATGAAGGTATTATTCCAACGGACATTTGGACAGTAAGCCACCATCGTTCATCGCTCAATAAACATGGCTGAAGGGTTCCGTAGACCCGATCCACTTGTCTTTGATGGCAATATCGCCGAAAATTGGCGTGTGTTTGAGCAGGAATTTGACATATTTATTGCTGCTGCACACTCAGAGAAAGAGCCTCGTACAAAAGCTTTCATACTGCTTAATCTAGCTGGCTCGGAGGCCATTGAGCGCGAACGAACGTTCGTCTATTCACCCGCTGTTCATGCAGGTGAGGGAGAAAACCGACGAATAATTACCGCGGCTGAATCACGTGAGGACCCGGAATGTCTTAAACGCAAGTTTCGCGAACTTTGCAGTCCACAGACAAACATAACGATGGAAAGACACAAATTTAATACAAGAAATCAAAAGTCAGGAGAGACATAGGCATATGTAACAGATCTACGAAACAAGGCACAGAGTTGCAGGTTTGGAGATTTACAGGAGGAACTGATAAGGGATCGACTTGTGTGTGGGATACTCAACGATGGAATGAGAAAACTCCTGCTGCGTGACAACGAGCTAACATTGACAAAAGCCATTGAAACATGTCAAATACACGAACTGACAGACCAGCACACTAAAACACTGGCAGGACCAAAGCACAATTTGACAAATGTGGACAGTATTCAACAAACAGTAAAGAGAAAACCGTTTCGTACTCCAAAACACAGATCAGACAGGTCTGCCCCACAACAAATTAATAATTGCAACAATTGTGGAAGTAACCATGAGGCAAAACGGGAGAAATGTCCAGCATATGGCCAGCAGTGTCACAGGTGCAACAAATGGAACCACTTCCAAAAATGCTGTAAGTCTATGAAAGTTCATCGTACACGAAATCTAAAAAAGACTGTAAATCAAATTGATGTTGCAAGAGTTTCAAACAGCAGTGAAGACTCATTCTTTATAGATGGAGTTTCCTTAAATCACCTGAAGGTGGCAGAAATTGACACAAAACAGTCAAAGAAAACCGCAATATCTTGCACAGTCCAAACCAATGGAAAACCTCTCGAACTAAAGATTGACACAGGAGCCTCATGCAACATCATGTCTATACAGACATTTGCACAGGTAAAGCAAGAAGAGAATCTTCAGTTGTCAAACCATGTGAAGCTTGTTGCATATGGTGGAGAGGAGATCCAGACTGCGGGTTCAACGGTGCTATCATGCAACCTGAGTGACCAGAACTATTCTCTCCAGTTCTACGTTGTAGAAAAAAACGTACAGCCACTGCTTGGACTTTATGACTGTCTTCGGATGGGCCTCATTTCTCTCAATAAGGCAGTGCACCAGGTCAGTCTTAAAGAGAACTCAAGTTTCGCCCAACAGATTAACGCAGAATATGCAGATCTTTTCCTAGATGAAGTAGGAAGGCTTCCTGTAACGTACTGCATGAAACTTGACAAAGAAGCTCAACCTGTCGTCCGTCCAGCACGAAGAATTCCTGCGGCAATGCAACACAAGGTAAAGACAGAGTTGGAAAGAATGGTTGCTATCGGCGTTATCACTCCTATATCTGAGCCTACAGATTGGGTGTCATCCATGGTGGCCACTCACAAGAAAAACTCAGACGAAATAAGACTGTGTATCGACCCTAGGGACCTGAACAAGTTTCTAAAAAGTCCGCATCACCCCATGCGCACGGTGGAAGAAGTGGCAGCACAAATGCCAAACTCCACTGTATTCTCAGTGTTAGACGCCAAAAGCTCATTCTGGCAGATTTCCCTGGATCAAAAGTCTTCCCTACTGACTACTTTCAGTACGCCATTTGGAAGATTTAGATTTCTTCGGATGCCTTTTGGCATTAATTCAGCCAGCGAGGTCTTTCAGCGTGCTATGGAACAAATCTTTGCTGGCTACCCGTGCGCAGTCATAGTTGATGACATCATTGTGGGGGGCAATGGCGAGCAGGAATACGATGCAAATTTGAAGAAAGTGTTAGACCGTGCTCGTCAAGTGAATTTAAGACTGAACTCCCAAAAGTGTAAATTCCGCCTGAGTGAAGTGAGCTATGTGGGTCATATTTTCACAAGCAAGGGACTACAACCTGACCCAGAGAAAACAAAAGCAATCACAGAAATGCAGCCGCCAGACAATGTTACTGCACTGCAGCGCTTCCTGGGTATGATCAATTACTTAGGAAAATTCATACCAAACCTCAGTGAGTTGTCTGCACCCCTGCGTGGGCTGACCTGTAAAAACACGGAGTGGTGCTGGTTTAAACAGCATCAGGATGCTTTCGAAGAGCTGAAGCACAGGATTTCTAGTTCACCCACCTTGAAATACTATGACGTCCAGAAACCTGTCACACTCACCTGTGATGCTTCCCAGTTTGGACTTGGAGCTGCGTGTCTTCAAGAGGATGTTCCTGTTGCGTACGCTTCACGTACTCTGATGAAACAGAAGTGCGTTACGCGCAGATTGAAAAAGAGCTTCTGGCTGTGGTATTCGCGTGCACCAAATTCAATGATTACATATATGGCAAACAAATTAACATTGAAACGGACCACCAGCCATTGGTAACCATCCTCAACAAGTCTATCCATATAGCTCCAGCAAGGCTGCAACGCATGATGCTAAGATTGCAGAAGTACAAGAAAGGGAAAGTCATGTTCCTTGCCGACACATTGTCTCGTTCTCCCAGAGACACACCAGACGAACAAACTGATGACAGAGCTGACTTCGAGGTCATGTCAATTCAACACATCTCGTCTTCCAAACTGAAAGAGCTTCTAACTCACACAGCACAAGATCCTGTCCTTCAACGACTCTGCAGTATTATCAAGTCAGGATGGCCCTCTAGCCAATCAAAGCTGCCAGCAGAAATTTGTGAGTATTTTCCTTTCAGGGATGAGCTCACAGTTGAGGAAGGTGTACTCATGAAGGGACAGAGAACAGTTGTTCCAGAGTCATTGCGCAGTGAGTATATCAACACTATTCACAGAGGTCACCCCGGCCTTGATGCAACCAAACGCAGGGCACGAGGCATTGTGTTCTGGCCTTCTATAACCAAAGACATTGAAAAGGAGATACGGTTGTGCTCTGTCTGTAACAGTATGAGGACCCATCAACAAAAAGAGCCTCTTCACTAACATGACATTCCTGAACTTCCGTGGTCAAGTGTGGCTACAGATATCTTTGAGTGGAATGGTCAACACTATCTCGTATTAGTTGACTCTTATTCAGGATGGTTCGAAATAGATCTTCTTCGTGATCTGTCCTCCAGTACGGTGATCACAAAACTAAAAAGGCACTTTGCAGTTCATGGGTGTCCACACAAAGTCTTTTCAGACAATGGTACCCAGTTTTCAAGCCAACGGTTCAAGGAATTTGCTGTTGCCTGGGATTTTACACACACCACCAGTAGCCCTGAGTATCCACAAGCGAACGGGCTAGCCGAGAGGGCAGTGCGGAGTGCTAAACATCTGATGGAGAAATCCAAAAGGGATGGCTCGGATGTGTTTCAAAACTTGCTCAACCTCAGAAATATTCCACGCGACGAGACACTGGGTTCACCAGCGGAGAGATTAATGTCAAGGCAGACGCGCACAACTCTGCCAATCAGCAAGTCCATTCTGGTGCCAGCTTCAAAGGACAATGTTGCTGTCAGGACTCAACTCTCAAAGAAGAGACACTGTCAAAAGACATACTACGACAAGTCCAGCAGAGCTCTCCGACCACTCTTACAAGGTGAGGTAGTGAGACTTGCAACTTCTAAGGGCCATGACCGAATCGGGCTCATCAAACAGCTCTGTGATGAACCAAGGTCATATCTTGTTGAGACTGAAGGAAAAGAATACAGATGAAACCGAAAACATATCCTTCCTGTCACTGAGCCACAACCGTAACGGTTCGAGCACAGCGATGAGTCGTTTCCCTTTGTCCAGTCTCCCTCTGCTGAATCCAAGCAATTCAAGCACAAATACTTCACTCCAAGTGAAGCCAAAGAACAAAACACCAAACAAGGAGCAGAGAAGCAGCCGCTGAATGAACATTCAACAAGAATTATTTCTGCAGTTCCATATGTGACCAGAGCAGGTCGCCTTTGCAAACCAAACCCTAAATACATGGAATAAAGAAAAGAAGAAAAAAAAATGGAGAAACAGTTCAGTAATTTAGTAACAAAATGTTCATTTTGTAAATGTTGACATTATAACTGATGTTAAAATATGTGTTAAACAGACAAGAAGAAAAGTTGTGTAAATTATTCTGTTTAAGCAGTCTGTTAAATGGGTTTCTTATAAAGATAAATACTTTGAGTTAACTTACAATGTGAGGAACTTTGTAGAGAATGTTTTTATTAAAGAAGGAGGATGTAGAACATAGTGCTCTGTAGCTTTAAATCCAATCTACGCATGCGCCAGTATGAGAGACGGTGATGAAGTTACACACGTGTATGTAAAACTCCTGCATCTCTTCAAGTAAAGAAATATGTTATTCCAACGAACCTTTGCCTTGCCACTCGTCATTCAACAGTCATCATGGGACAGGATTATTCATTGGCGAGTACAGAAAATCCCCCAAAACGTAAAAATAGATCAACTGAAGCCCCGGGCATACATCACTTTCCACGTTCCACAGATGCCTTTCAAAGTATACTCCTTTGGCTGTGAGCGCAAAAAGACGTGTTCGGCGCATGCAAACTATCTAGTGGATCGATATCAGCGTGGGCGTGGCATTTTTGAGATGGAGAAAGCTTCACAATAAACTTGGCCTCTCACATGTTTTTTAATAGACTGGTAAGCAAATATTTATTATACATAATTCTGTGTGGGTTATGCTGATGAAACTACACATATTGCACTTTGATTGTACTTCAGTTACGCTTTTTATCAAGTCTGGCGACAAATTCTTTGGCAGTGAAATTAAATACAGTATGTGGTGCACAGAAATATTTAACCTAACCATTACTTGCAAATACTGTGGGTTCGCGCAAATGTACTTTTAGTCTGATTGTTTTAAACACATAATACTGCGCATAATTTCTTACAGCTAATTAATTACGATGACATAAAATAGTGTGATCAAATGTACAGGTAATACAAAAACTAATTCATTCCGCGAACGTGATTTGTGAATTCTATATATCTCTGGATGGTGAAAATGACATCTCCCATCATCCCACTCGCCTTCATAGCGTCATCAAACTTCACATTTGTTATTGTTTTTAAAATGCCCCCTCTGGCTGTCATGTACAGGAGATGAGGACCCAAAAGCAGAAGGTTATTTGACAAAGTTTAATATATGAATTCAGTTCAGGCAAAATAACTCAGGTGGCCACAAGGCATATAAATCCAACAGAAAGTCTCTTTGCGTTAAATACAACAGAAGAATGTCTCAGTCTAAGGGAACAGAATTGCCTGGTCAGGAACGGCAATGGGAAATCCCCAGAGGTTGAGAGAGAGGCTGGGTCTGTTGAGAGCAAGGGAACGCCAAACCGTAGACCACTCACGTTACTGGAGACTTGAACAGAGCAGATACGAGGTGATAGTAAATCAGTCAGAGATCAACACGCACCAGACAGAACTTCGACAAGACAGTGAACGGAAAATCAGGCAAACAGGTACGTAACATTTGGCAATAATCTGACAAAGAACAAGAGAAAGGAAGGACTAGAAATAGAGAGTCAAATCAGAGAAGGTGGGAAACAGGTGAGAACGATAGAGATAAAGAACGTGAATGTGTATGCGTAAGGGATGAGGTGATGAGAGACAGCTGAGAACGATTGAGATAATGAATGCGAATGTGTGTGCGTAAAAGAATGTAATAATGAGTGTGACCAGAAAAGAAAGGAAAAGAGAGAGAGAGAGAGAGAAAAGAACCAGGATCATGACACTGGCGGCGAAAACGATACTCGGTTACTTAACGTAACCTCGGTTCTCTCTAGAAGAGGGAACGAGTATTGCGTAAGTTCCTTACGCTACGGGAAAGTATTCTTTCTTCGAGATTTCTGAAAAACCCAAAATTATCCTTAATTTTGTAACATTGTCAACGCAGTGCGGCAGCCTGGCAGACCATAGCAGGCTATTCCAGCGTGCTATTGGCTGCTCTGCTGGCAACTGCAGCAGCCTATCGGTGAGCCCGCGTGACGTGGCGACCAATGAGGGTGCTTCGCGCCCACCTGGCTTCATTTGCCTACAGGTGGGGCGTGGCCACGTGTATATAAGCAGGGCTCACGGGCTGCATATTTGGTTTTCGTAGTTCTGAAGCGTAAAAGCCCGCGGGGCGCACGGCAAGGAACGCAATACTCGTTCCCTCTTCTAGAGAGAACCGAGGTTACGTTAAGTAACCGAGTATCGTTCTCTTACGAGAGGTTCTCTCGTATTGCGTAAGTTCCTTACGCTACGGGAACATATTGTCAACGCCGTGCGCGCCTCGCATACAGCATATGTATCCCAGGGAACCGGGGAAAAAACACTGCTCGGGCAGGGTGGCCGGTAAAGAAAATGGGCCACCACATATACAGACACTTCATTCGAACTGACGGGTGGTTACGACGGGTGGTTACAACACCCTGTCCCATGAATGAGGGAACCTGCCGGTCTACTTCAAATTCACCACACCTTGTCTCATGAATGAGGGAGCGGCAACGCCGGTCGCCTTCAAATTCACAATATCTTGTTATATGAGTGAGGTAACGGCACCGCCGGTCACCTTCAAACTCACAACAGCTCGTCTCGTAAATGAGGGAACGGCACCGCCGGTCTCCTTCAAATTCACATGAGCCTAGTACCGAACTTACTACCAGTATGTGAGCTATGTCTGCGCAGAACCACTGGGCAGAACCAACAGTCCTATTGAACTGATAACACTTTCGCCTGTAAGGCAGGAACTTCCAGATTGTAAAATCTCACGAACGTAGACGGGGAGGCCCAGCCTGCCGCCATACAGATATCGTGGATGGAAATCCCTCTGGCACAAGCCCACGAAGAGGCCATGCCTCTGGTGGAGTGTGCTCTGACACCTAGCGGGCACTGCAGGTGTTTGGAAGCGTATGCAGTTGCAATCGCGTCCACTATCCACCTGGACAGGGTCTGTTTCGAGGAGGCGAGACCCTTAGTGCGCCCACCAAACGAAACAAATAGCTGCTCAGAACGCCTGAAGGCGGCGGAGCGTGTGACATAAACCCTCAATGCCCTGACAGGGCAGAGGATATTGCCACCGTCCCCCTCATCGGATGCTGGCAGAGCCGAGAGGGAGATAATCTGCGCCCTGAAGGGAGTGCCGATCGCTTTGGGGACATAACCATGCCTCGGTCTGAGAATGACCTTAGAGTCATTAGGACCGAACTCCATACACGTCGGGCTCACTGAGAGCGCGTGTAGATCCCCCACACGTTTCACTGAAGCCAGAGCTATCAGAAACGCGGTTTTTAGGGAAAGGAACCTTGGTTCCACAGTCTCGAGCGGTTCAAAGGGATGAGCCTTCAGGGCCTCTAGGACCAAGGCCAGATCCCATATAGGAACCGACGGGGGCCGCGGGGGATTCATCCGTCTGGCTCCTCTGAGGAAACGGATGATGAGCTCGTTCCTTCCTAGCGTGCTACCTAGCGTCGTCTGAGCGAACGCTGCTATAGCCGCCACATACACTTTGAGCGTGGAAGGGGACCTGCCCAATTCCAAAAGCTCTTGGAGGAAGGAGAGCACCCGCTGGACCCCACATTGCTGTGGGTCCAATCCCTTGGAAACACACCACTTAGTGAACACCGACCACTTAGAACTATATAACCGCCTCGTCGAGGGGGCTCTAGAGTGTGAAATCGTGTTCATAACCCCTTCGGGCAGGTCAACGGGTATCCATTGGTCACCCATACATGCAGAGACCATCGCTCTGGATGGGGATGCCAAACTGACCCTCCTGCTTGAGAGAGAAGGTCTGCTCTCAGCGGAACTGGCCAGGGGGGTGAGTGCGACAGCTTCACCAGCTCTGGGTACCAAATCTGGTTCTCCCAGCGCGGTGCTATAAGGAGCACCGGGCGGCGCGTTTCCCTGATTTTCGCTATGACCTGGGGCAATAGGGAAATCGGCGGAAAAGCATACAGCGGGAGGCTGGGCCAAGTTTGGGACAGCGCATCCTCGCTTTTGGACAGAAACGTCGGGCAGCGGGCGTTCTCTTTTGTTGCAAAGAGGTCGAGCTCCGCTCTGCCGAACAGGCGCCATACCAGCTGGACTGTCTGGGGGTGCAGGGACCATTCTCCTGGGAGAATGAGGCCCCTGGACAGCTTGTCCGGGCCCACATTGAGGTGGCCCGGCACGTGCGCAGCTCTCAGCGAGCGCAGCGAGCTGTGTGCCCACACGAGCAGGCGTTCTGTCAGATTGCCCAGACATCTGGACCTGACACCGCCCTGCCGGTTCACGTAGGACACCACTGTGGTATTGTCTGACCGGACTAACACGTGGTGTCCTCGTATAAGCGGGAGAAACTGCCTGAGCGCGTTCTCTACCGCTATCATCTCCAAACAGTTTATGTGTAGGAGTTTTTCCTCGCTCGACCAAAGGCCCGAGGCTGATCTGCCCTCGAAAACGGCGCCCCAACCCGTGGTGGAGGCGTCCGTCGAGATGACCTTGCGGTGTGAGATGGCTCCCATCGTCACTCCCCTCTGGTACCAGTCGGCCCAGTAACCAGGGCTCTAGGGCTGACACGCAGCCCTGAGTCACTCTGATCCTGAAGCCTCCGGACGCCCAGGCTCTGTGAGGCACTCGGGCGTTTAACCAGCATTGCAGCGGGCGCATGCGCATTAAGCCCAGCTGGAGCACAGCTACAGCTGAGGCCATACGTCCCAGCATCCTCTGAAAAAGCTTGAGAGGTGCGATTTTGCCCGGCCGGAAGTACGCAGCCATGCGCCGAACTTGGCGCGCGCGTTGGGGTGACAGGCGGGCTGACATTGCCACAGTGTCCAGATTCAAACCCAGAAATGAGGTTGATTGCGTGGGCACTAATGAGCTCTTGGTCCAATTGACCGTGAGCCCTAGGCTGTCCAGATGGCTGAGCAGCATTGCCCTGTGGGCGAGGAGCTCGGCCTCCGACTGCGCCAGGATGAGCCAATCGTCCAGATAGTTCAATACTCGCATCCCTCGATTTCTCAGAGGAGCGAGGGCCGCGTCCATGCACTTCGTAAATGTACGGGGTGCTAGTGACAGGCCGAACGGAAGGACGGTGTATTGATAAGCCTGGCCGTCGAAGGCGAATCGTAAGAATGGCCTGTGACGCGGCGTTATCTTGATTTGAAAATATGCATCTTTCAAATCTAGGGAGATTAGCCAGTCTCTCGGGCGAATATGCGCGAGGATCTGCTTGGTCGTGAGCATCTTGAACAATCTTTTCATAAGAGCTTTGTTCAGACGCCTCAGATCCAGAATCGGTCTGAGCGACCCATCCCTTTTTGGCACGAGAAAATACCGGCTGTAAAAGCCTGACTCGCTCATAGAATGGGGAACCGGTTCTATAGCCCCTTTGCACAGCAGCGTGGCTATTTCTGCTCGAAGTAGATGTGCTACTTCCTCGCTCACTCTCGTCTCTGTACGCGCACAGAAGCGCGGAGGGCGGCGAGCGAACTGCAGAGTGTAGCCGTGCTTCACTGTTTTCAGCACCCATTCTGATACACCTGGAATGGCTTCCCACGCTCTCGCGTGCGCCACACGGGATAGAACGGCCTCCGGGCTCGAAACGCAGCGCTTCGCGGGTTTGACGGCCTGTATAGGAGGGGCGGGCGCAGTGCGCGCGCTCTCTGTGTTGTGGGCCAGCCGATCGCTCGCGATGGCTGGCCGCCCTACACACTGCATCTCTGCCGCTTCGAGCGGGGAGTGGCTTGTGTGCGGCCCTACACTCATCGCTCCGGCCACCCTGGGCGGAAAACAAATGGTGTGTGGCGCGGCGCGTGGGGCCTGAGGCATAATGTTCGCGAAAATGTGTGAGCGCGTTTGAGCGGGCACAACTCTTACGCGTGGAACATGACCGGTTAAGAGTGGCTGTGTGACAGCGCGTGTGGTGGTTAGTCGTGGACGCAAACAAGCGGACACGTGACCTAACTCTAGCACTCGATCGGCCGGTGGCCGCTTTATGTGAGTGGGGGACACGGGGTTTATAGTGCTTGTGTGCAGGGGTGAACACAGAAAAGTGGGCACATTTACTGCATTTGAAACACATACGGCGTGAGCCGTGCAACCAGAAATAATGCAACTTTTGTGATTTCTCTGGTTCGCCGTAAAAACGGCGGTTATTGACAGGCGAGAAGGCGTTTTTTGCCGGCTCGTTGGCTGCGTGAAATCCATCTGCAGCAGCCACAGACTTTGGAGGCTCGGGCTTCAGCGCGATCCTAGGCCGGGGGCCCCGAGGTGGAGGCGGCTTACCACGGCTGGAAGAGCGCGATCTGGGGCGGCCGCTCGGTCTTCGCTGAGACGAAGGGGGCCGCGCTGGGCGCTGCGCGGAGCTCGTTGCTGGCTGGTCACGAGGACGGCGAGCAACGGAGCTATTGCTAGCGCCGGGGCGTCGAGGCAGGAAAAGGTTCATGGCCTGCGTCGTTTTCTGCACTTCGGAGAAACGGTCGACAATCCCCTTGACCGCTGGTCCGAAGAGCCCAGACGGAGAGAGCGGGGCATTTAAGAAGGCTGCGCGCTCTGTTTCTCGCATGTCCGCGAGCGTGAGCCAGAGGTGGCGCTCAGCTACCGTGAGGGAGGCCATAGAGCGTCTGAGGGCCTGTGCTGCGGTCTTGGTGGCGCGAAGGGAGAGATCCGTCGCGCTTCGCAAATCCGTGATTAACTCAGCGTCACAGCTTTTCTCATCCAGGTCGCGGAGGAGATTAGCTTGGAGGATTTGCAGCACGGCCATAGAGTGCAGAGCAGACGCAGCTTGACCGGAGGCAGCGATGACGTCACTCTGCAGGCCTTAGACGGGAGGGCAGCCTTTGAGCGCCAACCGGAAGGCGGGCAAAGGTGCGCTGCGACCGCCTCTTCCACCGGAGGGATAGCGTTGTAGCCTTTCTCAGCCGCGCCGTCAACTTGTGAGAGCGTCGAAGAAGCCTGAGACGAGACCCTCGCGGAGAATGGCGCGTTCCAGGACTTTGCAAGCTCCTCGTGAAGCTCTGGCAGAAAGGGTGCAGTCCTGGAGGTGGGCGCACGGCGGCGACTGTTTAGGAAGCATCCGTCAAGTCGGTTCGGCGCTGCCACCTTGGGCGGGGCCCATTCGAGGCCTAGCTGCTCGACAGCCCGGATGAGAAGGCGCAAAAGTTCGGCGTCCTCACCCGCTCGAGAGCGTCCGGAGCCCCGGACTGAAGAGGTCGCGGAAGACCAGTCCTCGCTGTCGGAAGCCATGATGGAGCAGCTGTCGGCGCGTTCCGCGGCCGCATCCGCCTCATCCCCGGAGGCAGCAACAGAAATGGCGGCCTGGGGTGGGGGCGGGGAAGGCGAGAGTGAAGCGGGCGGGAAAGGTTCCGGTGAGCTTCTCTCGGCGAACTCCGGAGTCCGCTGCGAGCGGCGCTTCTTTCTGCGTGGCGTAGCAGGGACTGGAGGGATATCATCGTCGAACAGGACGAGTCGAGCCCGCAGGGTCGACATCGTCAGTTCTTCGCACTCCTGGCATCCGCCGGCGAGAAGTGCAGCGGCGGCGTGATCACGGCCCAGGCAGAGAGCGCAGATCACATGGCGGTCCCCGGAGCTGAGCTGCGCGTGACACGAGCCGCAGGTGGAACGAGACATTTTGCATCAAACGCTCGGCTCTTTTTGTGAAAAGTGTGACGCAGCGGCGACAACACTTGAGCGTAAAGGATATGGGCTGCCGGATAGCAGAGCAGGCACGGATGGCTGAAGGTGGCGCGATGCTGCCGGCTTCCTCAGGCGCTGTCCTCTGCTTGCTTGTCTGCGCGGTCACGGTGGCGGGTTCCAGATCCAGCGATGCGAAGGGCTTCGCTGAAGAAAAGAAAATCGAATATGCAGCCCGTGAGCCCTGCTTATATACACGTGGCCACGCCCCACCTGTAGGCAAATGAAGCCAGGTGGGCGCGAAGCGCCCTCATTGGTCGCCACGTCACGCGGGCTCACCGATAGGCTGCTGCAGTTGCCAGCAGAGCAGCCAATAGCACGCTGGAATAGCCTGCTATGGTCTGCCAGGCTGCCGCACTGCGTTGACAATGTTACAAAATTAAGGATAATTTTGGGTTTTTCAGAAATCTCGAAGAAAGAATACTTTCCCGTAGCGTAAGGAACTTACGCAATACGAGAGAACCTCTCGTAAGAGAACCTACAGATTATACCTTAAAGGTCCCGTTCTTCGTGTTTTTTTGAAGCTTTGATTGTGTTTACAGTGTGCAATATAACGTGTTCATGTTTCGCGTGTAAAAAAAAAAACAGTATTTTTAACACAATTTACTTATCTGTATACCGCTGTTTTCACTGTCCTAAAAACGGCTGATGACTTCCTTTATTCTATGAAGTCCCTCCTTCAGAAATACGTAACGAGTTCTGATTGTGCCAGCGGTTCCCGTGTTGTGATTTGACAGCAGCTTAGCGAACGTAGCACGGTCCTGTGTTGTGATTCGACAGCAGCTTAGCGCACGTGGAAAGGTCACGCCTCTTAACGGGAGCTATATGCGCGCTTAATGATCTCTACAGCGTCCCTGGGAAAGCCAAACAAAGGTGATTTGACTCCGGGATGAAAATAACAGCGTCTCGACGACATGGCGACAAACACAGTCAAACGCAACACTTCCTTTTCTCCACGCGACACATCCTCTTCTCCACGTGGGACAGCAACAAGACCACGCCCCCTTTTTTCGCGTAGTCTTGTGGGCGGAGGTTAGTCTGTTCTACTGTTCTATCGACGTCATTTATGAAGGACGTTCCAGGATGTAGTCCAAGCCGGCCGTTCGCTGTAGGCTTTGAAAGGGAACTTCTGTTAAATAAAATATCTCGCTTGGCATTGAACTTAGAGCTTTATAATTTTACAGGTATTATTTATGCTCTAACAGCAACATTACACACTAACTAAAGTTTGAACAATGGGATCACGAAGAACGGGACCTTTAAAGAAACTACATTTATATTCAGCAAGGATGCATCAATCAAAAGTGACAATTAATAAACAAAAGATTTCTATTTCAAATAAATACTGTTCTTTTGAAATTTATACAAAGAGATTTCTTTCAAAAACATGAAAAAATCTTGCAGACCATAATCTTTTGAACACGTGTGTATTTGAAACTGAAGTTTATTTTTAGAATAAAAAAGTGACAGAAGAATTCTATTTGGCGAGTCATTAAAAACCATTGAAAGCACATGAACAGAAGCATCTTTATGAATGCGTGTTTGTAATTAAACAGCACAGCGACGTCCCACTGAGACTCCAGAGAATGCTGCCATGAGAATGCTTACAACAGCAACCCTCCTCCAAAAGCAAGAAAAACAAACTTTGGGAAACTCAGGAAAAACACCCCAGAAATCTTGTAGGGACTACTGCGCCCACTAAAGAAACAGTGAAAGGATGATTCCCAGTCATTAAATCTAAAGAGTCCCAATGATCTCAGATGTCTAGGACCATTGGCTGGTTTGAATATGAGTATTATCACTCAATCCCACATTTACAATACCTTTCACATCCAACAATACCGTAACCCAGCCTGACACTGCTCATTTAAGTTCTATCCTTCATGAAAACAAATACGTTTGTCTGAAACATTGGATATGGAGTCTTTCTGGGACCTATTAGAGGCATTGTGCTGGTTTTATCTGTTGAGTGCAGGCTACAGTAGCAGTCTTTGTGCTGAGGGACGGTAATCCTGTATCTGTGTGTGTATTTGTGCCCACTTAAGGCTTTGAGACAGAAGAGGGAATCCACTAATGCTGCCGATGCTAGAGAAAACAAATCAGCACAGCAGGCCTCCAACTAGCCAAGGCAAGAACAAATATTCCCACGACATTCAGTCTTTACAAGCGTATGCTCAAATCGAGCTTTTATTCATGTCGGTAGTGACACACGCATGTTCTATATGGCCCTTTGTTAACTTGGATGTTGATTTTGACGCTTGTAGCTTGCAGGATCACATACATACACAGGCCACATAAAGAATCACCTCCGGTGACTTTAGTACCACACTATTATATATATGTAGGCAGCAATGGAATTAATTTTATATTTACAGGGTGTTCAGCACACCATTAAGAGCCAGTTGTGTCTCTGAAAAGCTAGAGAGTATATCGTTTTCAGAATGCCCTTTGAAACAGCCTGTAATCATAGCTTTGAGAGCATGATGAAGATCCAGCACTCCTTTAGCAACACACACTGACTTCTGACCTCATCCACCACTTCATTGTAGCATGACCATAAAGCTGATAGAGGTTATCCGATTTAATCAGAACACAGTAACAGCCTCTCATGAGGGTCAGACACTGACGTCCTCACAATACCACTGCTAGAAAAGCTTTGCATCTGAAGTATGCGCCTCCCAAACACGGCAGAATCATCTCTACAGGGAACGGCATCACAATGGCGCCATGGTGGGAGTCATTTCTTTACAACCTACACCTACTTTCATGGCAATGTGCAGGTAATCATAGCAACTGTTATCAGGTCACAGCAATTACAAAGGCATTTCAAACTGGGAGAAAATTCACTTCTTTTAATTCTTTTCATTTCACTTTCTTATTTTTTCATTTGATCTCATCTAATCCATGTGAGACTAAAATCTCTATTAAAGAATCACCATGAAACTAAAATTTTGTTTTTTAAAGGAATATTGTAGTGTTTATTATGTTTATTATAAATAATTTGTGTACATCATTATTTTAAAGGAATATTGTAGTGTTTATTATATTTATTATAAATTATTTATCCGTGTACATCATTATTTTTATGGAATATTGCAGTGTTTATTATATAAATAATTTAAACTTGTATATTTTTTATGAAATATTGCAGTGTTTACAATAAATTATTTATCCATGAACATCATTATTTTGTATTAAATATTGCAGTGTTTATAATAAATGATGTACCCATGAACATCATCATTTGTATGGGATATTGCAGTGTTTATAATAAATTATTTATCCATGAACATCATTATTTTTTATGGAATATTGCAGCGTTTATTATTACAAATGATTTACCATTGTACATCATTATTTTTATGGAATATTGTAGCGCTTAGAATAAATTATTTATCTGTTATTTTTATGTAATACTGCAGTGTTTACTAAATGATTTATCCATGTACATTATAATGTTTTTATTGACATGCCCTCGCAATCTTTAATCAAGAACATTAAAGGCAGGGCAGGCGATTTGTTCCAGGCATTTTTTGTTATGCTGGTAGAAAATCTCATCAATCAGCAATCACTAAGTTAAAGGTGCTCTAAGCGATGTCACGCGTTTTTTAGGCCAAAACATTTTGCCACATACAGCAAACATCTCCTCGCTATCCGCTAGCTGCCTGTCACCTGAACACACTGTAAAAAAAAACGCGGTCTCTCTAGTCTGCCTAAGCTCCACAAAGTGCAACAAAAACAAACTTGGGCAGTCTGGACCACGAAGCACAACAAACAGTGCTCCAGTCAATAGCCGACAAGAATGATTAGGGGGTGGAAATCATTCTTGTCGGCTATTGGTTGGAGCACTGTTTGTTGTGCTTCGTGGTCCAGACTGCCCAAGTTTGTTTGGCTTTGGAGAGATGCTCTGGAGGGAGGGTGGGATCTCATGCTTTCAAAGTTATCTTGCTATTGCTAGCCTTTCTGAAAATTACCTACCGTATCTTTGACTCCCCCCCCCCACAACAACATATCTTCTCTGATGACAATAATCTCTCTCTTCCTGTATCCTGTTGCTCACAAAATCACAGTAATTAGCAAATAACAAGAATCCATCCATTCAACCATCCATTCAATTCCAGCAGACAAAATCAAGACCTGCCTTACACGTTTCCTCATTCGAGAAACCGTTTCAAGCGGATATATGTCAAAATAGGTAAGAAAAGCGACTGTAATTTCTGTTTCATGCCAACTTTAAGACAGTGGACATGCAGCCACACCACTGACAGGTCCACTGGGAGAGACAGATGCCAGCACAAGCACCAATTCACTGGAGGGTCTGAGAGAAAGTGAGGAAAAGAGAGATATTATGGCAAAAAACTGCATAGAGAGAAAACGTGAGGTATGTATGTCTGCTCTATAATGCGAGAGATAGAAGTATCAACAGGAGCATAGATTTGTCATTGCAAAAAGTTTAAATGTGAAGCATGAACTTATCTCAGCTTAATATACAGATTCTACAAACACTGTGGCTATCAAAGCATTGCTTTGTTTAAATAATGAGGTTGGAGGCAGGACTATCTCTTTGTTCAACCAATAGCAGACGGGGTCATTTTTAAGGATGTTTAAGGACACTTTTTTTAAGATTCTGTTTGGTGGTGCTGTGCAATCTTTGTGTTCTTCATTTTCAAATCTCGGTTACACTAGACTGCTTTTAAAAAAGTGATATGGAACCAAGCACAGTGGATTGGAAAAGGAAGCTGGGTCTCTAGACGTGTGTTTAAAAGTTGAAAATTTAACTTGACATGGAAAACGTCTCAGGTTACAAATGTAACCTTTGTTCCCTGAGAACAGGGAACGAGACGCTGCGTCAGCTTCGACGCTACGGGGAACGCCTCCAGCGTGACTGGTGCCTGAAATCACATTGAATCACGTCAATCCTATTGACCGGCGACAGCCTATGATGTCATCAAGGTGCGACCAGGAAGTATATAAGGGAGCCTTGCCAACATGACAGTATCTACTCGTCTGAAGGGACTGTTTTTCGGCAGGCAGGCCCTGCGGCATGGCAAAGTGACGCAGCGTCTCGTTCCCTGTTCTCAGGGAACAAAGGTTACATTTGTAACCTGAGACGTTCCCTTTCGAAAGGGAACTCGCGCTGCGTCAGCTTCGACGCTACGGGGAACGATATACCCACGCCGCCATGCCGACGGGAGTGCATGCCCACTGGCAGTGACAACTGTCAAGACAAGCAATTCTACTGAAATGCCTGAACCACTACCCTTCTGGTCACATTAGGCTGTCAGTGACAGCGCTCCCTACGGTCATAGCCCAAGCTATCGCCTGAGAAGGAAACCTTCACACACATGAGGTCCTTCCCAGGTCTTGCTCGAAGGCCTGGAACCAACCCATTCGACTTAGAAGGGGTTCCTTTAAGGGAACGTGGCAAAGGAAACCCGAGGGAACCCATGCCAGTCACTATTCGGGAGGTTCTCACCGAATGCCACCAGGGAGACCTGACCAGGTGACCCAGTCTGTTATGGGCCACATAATACGGTCAACCCTGTCTGTACAGTACAGAGCCTCTGGTACTCGCCTCCGAAGAGACATCCCGCTAGGGTGCTGCAAGAAAGGCAGTGTCACCGACTAGCCGAACCTCAGAGACGGGTAATCCCGGAGAGCAGCGCTCAGCGAAGCGCTTTCAAACCCTTGCTAGCGAGGGGAGTCAAGCCGCTCGATCCTCGGATCTACCAAGCACTTACTTTAAAACGTGCTTAGGAGGCCAAAGGCCTTTCAGGCTGATCGTATCAGGAAGGCCCCGCGGGACCTACCACCAACGAATCAGCGCCAGGCGGCTGTAAGCTCATAGCAGACCCCCGTTTGAGAGGAGCTCATAAACCTGCCTGGTAGGTAACCATGTCGTAGGCAGACTATGAAGGTCCCCTCCTGTGAGGACCGCATAGCAGCAGCGACGTCTCGTCATGCTAGGGTAAGGACACCGCCTTCAGGTCTCTCGAACGGCCAGAGACCGGTGCCTGATAGCGGGTGGCCACTAGCTGTCAGCATAAAACCACTTGTCCCCCAGGGAGGCCGAGAGGGGCCTCCACCTGGTAACCTGTATAGACTGCTTGCGCATCAGACATCGGGCACTCACAGCCTAGCTGAACGTGCTACTCGTAGCACTTCATGCTCACCACAGCGGCTGGGGACCGGGAGCTTGCTTTCATGGAGGTACTATGCTTACCATCTGACAGCAGAGCGTGCTGCTCACGGCACTTCACGCTCACTCCAAGCGAATCCCTTCAGGGAAACCCGTGCAGCTTTGTCTGATAGCAGCCCATGCTATGCTCCGTTACCGAAACTGGGGACCAGGGAACGATTCCAGGGAGGTGCAATGCCTCCACCTGGTAGCAGAACATGCCGTCCGTGGCGCTTCGCTAGTCGTCTCAGCGCCTGAGAATCGGGAGCTCGCTTTCAGGGAGGCAACGTGCCTACCAACTGATAGCAGAACGTGCTACTCATAGCACTTCACGCTCATCACCACAGCGACTGGGAACCGGGAGCTTGCCTTCAGGGAGGCCACAGTGCCTAACAACCTGATAGCCGAACGTGCTACTCGTAGCACTTCACGCTCACCTACTAGCACTCATGCTAGCCATCCAGTGACTGGGGCCCAGGAACGCCATCCGCAGAGGAGGTCGAGTGGGCCTGCTTACCCCACAGCAGGCCCATATGGAGGCCCGGTAGGGCCTACCACCTATTTAGCAGCTCGTACCAGCCGTCGAGGAACTTAATGCCTATGGTGCCCCCTCAGGGGAGACCAGGCAGCGCCTGCTAACCACAGCAGGCTCTCAGGGAGGCCAAACGTGGCCTAACTCCTGAACGAAGGTAACCCAGACCGGGAGCCTACCCCTCAGGGAGGCCTGGCGGGACCTACCCTACCCTACTCGTGGGCCACGGTGTCGGGACTTTCCTGCAAGGAGTCCGGTTAACGTCCTACTACCTGTCTTGAAGTCCTACTGCCCAGACCGTACCAGCTGGCCGCTCACAGCCAGCTGGCTCCCATGCCCGCACCTGGGGCTGGCTCCATCCCAGAGGCAGCTAGGGACAACCTGTTTCGCCGTGTCCTAGGGCCCCCAGGACGGCGCAGTCTCTCGGGCAGTGCCTACAAACATGGACCTAACCACATTGCCAACAGCAGTGTACTCAGCGGTAGTGCTTAAACAAAGACCCCCTAAAGCGAGGGGAGTACAACTTACGTCACCTGCATCGGGGCGGCTGTCATACTTTCTATGCAGCGGCCAACCGTAAACGCGAGGGCGTCAGCCATCGGCAATGCTCGGGCCTCAGGGGAGTATCCGACCAGAACCGCATTAACAGAGGGTTTACCCGATGTTCAGCTCGACCCGGGCCCTAAAAGGAGGTGAAGCAGAGACATAAAGCAAGGGAACAATATCACAGAAATGTGAAATCCACCGGCCGTACCATCCTCCAGGAAGAGGCCGGGGGCCGCCAGCAAATGGCGGCCACCAAGCTCTGAAAGGCAGAAACAGCAGATAAAGTCTAATCGCCACTGGCGAAAAGACGCTCAGTTCCACCCCACGACCACTGGCGAAGTCGCTGTCTCCTGCACCACCTCGTCTGCATTACTTGTGACCCCAGAACGGGTTTGCAGAAACAAAGCACTGTTCTTATACTTAGAAGACAGGCCTGGGGCGACAATACCTGCCTTTAAAGGAAACACCCCCCCATCCTTAGCGCAGCCTAGGCCAAGTGGTGCGGCGCTAAGCCTGCACTAGATCTACTCAGGGCTCGGGAAAAAAAATATTATCACCCCTTATATAAACACAACGAGGCCCCGAAAAACCCATTCAAAAGCCCAACAGGGCTGGGCGCAGATCACACTACAGCACATGCATTAGTGCTTACCCGGTCGTGGCTACTTTATATTTTAAGCTAGGAAAACAAACTCGCCCCCGCACACCACAAGCCCGCAAGCAAGAGCGGCAAATACAACTACTCACATTAGTGAGAGAGATAACACGGAGAGGCAGAAAACTCTACTAGCTAAAGTATAGCATATATCACAAACATATAAAGTTGCAAAGAAGATCGTTCTTAAGTCAAGTCAAGTCAACTTTATTTATATAGCGCTTTTAACAATGTAGATTGTTTCAAAGCAGCTTTACAGTGTTAAACAGCAAAATAATGAAGCCTAATTTTATTCAGCTGTATAGCCATTTGATGTCATCAGTTCATTTCAATTTCCATACGGTGACAGTGTGGGCTTTAGATCAATAATTAGATCAGTAATTTAGTTTACATGGTTAAATTAGTTTATTAATTAGATTTATTTCGATGTTTAGTTGAAAAATATAGTGTCCCCAACTGAGCACGCCAAGCCAGAGGCAACAGTGGCAAGGAAACCAAAACCCCATTAGGTGACCTAATGGAGAAAAATAAACCTTGGGAGAAACCAAGCTCAGTCGGGGTGCCAGTTCTCCTCTGGCCAATTTACAAACAACGTATTATTATTATTATTATTATTATTATTCTGGCTACTTTACAGGTCAGAGGTCATAATAGATCGGAATATTCAAAGGACCGGAGGCAACACGCTGGAGACGGGTTTATTGAGGATGATGTTGATTAAATAATTATTAAAGTGCAATATTCGAATGATCGGAGGCAACACGCTGGAGACGGGTTTATTGCGGATGACATATCGATTTAAGTATTATTTAATGGTAATATTCGAACAATCGGAGTCATCACACTGGTGACGGGTTTATTTAGATGCCGTGTCGATGAGGCAGTTGCATTGACACGGTCTCTGCAGACACTTCGGGGTCCTGTGTTGGTCTTCTCTGGTCCACCATCTGATTAGGATACGGCCCGGATCTGGCTGACTGCAGTAAACCTCGGGATAAAACAGAGAGAATATCATTAGCGTAGATGCCATTCTTCTGATGATGTAACGAGTACATCAGGTGTTATGGGAAGTGTTCCCGGTTCCGGCTGACCTAGTTAATGCAGCCTAACAATCAATTAATTGATAAAGTGTTTTATGTGTATGCCACAGTAAAGAGATGTGTTTTTAGTCTAGATTTAAACTGACAGAGTGTGTCTGCTTCCCGAACAGTGCTAGGAAGACTGTTCCAGAGTTTAGGAGCTAAATATGAAAAGGATCGACCGCCTGCAGTTGATTTGGATATTCTCGGTATTAACAACTGGCCAGAATTTAGAGATCGCAGTAGACGTGATGGAGTATAATATGTTAAGAGCTCGCTCAAGTATTGGGGAGCTAAACCATTTAGTGCTTTGTAAGTAATAAGCAAGATTTAGGTAGCCAGTGCAATGTTGACAGAACTGGGCTAATATGGTCATACTTCCTGGTTCTAGTAAGTACTCGAGCTGCTGCGTTTTGGACCAGCTGGAGTTTATTTATTAAGCGAGCAGGGCAACCACCCAATAGAGCATTACAATAATCTAGCCTTGAGGTCATGAACGCATGAACTAACTGTTCAGCATTTTGCATTGAGAGCATGTGCCGTAATTTTGATATATTTTTAAGATGGTAGAAAGCAGTTTTACAGATGCTAGAAACGTGGCTTTCAAACGAAAGATTGGTATCAAAGAGCACACCCAGGTTCCTCACTGACGACGAAGACTTGACAGAGCAGCCATCAAGTGTTAGACAGTATTCTAGGTTACTACTTGTGGAGCTTTTTTGTCCAATAATTAAAAATTCAGTTTTTTCTGAATTGAGTTGCAGGAAATTACCAGTCATCCATCCGTTAATCTTGTGAATTGGTACATTTCTTCAGGGCGTGAAGAAATATAGAGCTGAGTATCGTCAGCATAACAATGAAAACTAATGCCATGCTTCCTAATAATATCTCCCAGTGGTAGCATGTACAGGGTGAAGAGTAGCGGTCCTAGCACTGAGCCTTGTGGTACTCCATACTGAACTTGCGATCGGTGTGACATCTCTTCATTTACTGCTACAAACTGATAACGGTCGCATAGGTATGATTTAAACCATGATAAAGCAATTCCACTAATACCTACATAATTTTCGAGTCTATTCAAAAGAATGTTGTGGTCGATGGTATCAAATGCAGTGCTAAGATCGAGTAACACTAATAGAGAGATACAGCCACGATCGGATGATAAGAGTAAATCATTTGTAACTCTGATGAGAGCAGTCTCAGTACTATGATACGGTCTAAATCCTGACTGGAAATCCTCACAGATACCATTTCTTTCTAAAAAGGAACATAATTGTGAAGACACTGCCTTTTCAAGTATTTTTGACAGAAAGGGTAGATTTGAGATTGGTCTATAATTGACTAATTCTGTAGGATCAAGTTGCGGTTTTTTAATAAGTGGTTTAATAATAGCCAACTTAAAAGTTTTCGGTACATATCCTAATGACAAAGATGAATTAATGATATTAAGAAGAGGATCTATGACCTCTGGTAGCATCTCTTTTAATAGCCTAGTCGGTACAGGGTCAAGCATACATGTTGTTGATTTTGATGATTTAACGAGTTTAGCCAATTCTTCTTCTCCTATAGCAGTGAATGATTGTAATTTTTCCTCAGTGACACTACAATGCTCTGTCTGATGTGATACTGTAGTAGACGGCTGCATGGTTAAAATTTTCTTCCTAATATTATCTATTTTACATGTGAAGAAGTTCATAAAGTCATTACTGCTGTGCTGTTTACAATCATCAGAAGTTGAAGCTTTATTTTTGGTTAATTTAGCCACTGTATCGAATAAATACCTTGGGTTGTGTTTGTTTTCTTCCAAGAGAGTTGAGAAATAAGCGGATCTAGCAGTTTTTAAGTTCTTAGCTACTCACGGGGAGATGCAGGCCCTGCGGTGTCTGACGATGTTCCATAATCCCCACACCCTCTCAGGGGAGCGAAAGAGGGTCCTGGAAAACATAATAAAATAATGTTTCACCCTACTCAAGGGGGACTCACCGCTCGCTCCTCTGGTGCTTCAAACCTTGAAGAACCAGCCATCGGGCTAGTGTTTGACCACCATCCTGAGGGGGGCGCTCTCACCAAACAAGCCAGGCGGGCCGTCAGATCTTACATTTCTGCTCATCACAGGCCCACCGGCCTGATGTAAAGCGCCCGGGGAAAGAGGCAAGAGGAAGGGAAAAACAGCGCTCATCTGCACACCCTAGGGGGTGGAGTCCTATCGTGCTGCCTCCGTTGGTTCCGGTTCCCAGCTCCGGCTTCCTTCCTCTTCTTGTTGCGGGTGTCCTGCCTCCTCTGCGTACCAGTCCTCCACAGAGGGGGCGCTCGAGAGGCGACGCTGGTTCGCTGGTCCTGCCTTCAGCCTTCAGACCGTGACGGGCCAGGGACACCCGACTGCCTGGGCGCGGTCCCAGACCTCAGCGGAATGCATGTTCTGAATGCCGCCGAGCGCGCCTTCGCCTCTCTGAACTTTCCCACCACCGCCTCGACGGAGGTGCCGAAAAGTTCAGATGGTGAAACCGGGGCATCAAGGAGAAAGGACTTCTCTTTCTGCCTGATTTCCGCAAGGTTTAACCACAGATGCCTCTCCGTGGCCACCATCGCCGCCATCGAAAGACCGATGGAGAACACTATTTTTTTGTTGGCCCGGAGAGCGAAATCCGTGGTCCGGCGCAACTCGGCCATCGCATCAGGGGGTAGTCCCTCCCCCTGATCGAGGTCCCTCAGCAGGTCCGCCTGGTAAGCCTGCAACACCGCTGTGGTGTGCAGAGCCGCCGCAGCGTGACCCGCTGACATGTCCGCCCTGCCATTCAGACGAGAAGTCGTTCTAAGTGGTTTTGTTGGCAGGGTGGGAGCCCTCAGTGTCGACGGCCGCCCAGAGGCAAGAAAGTTCACAAATGTCTCGGTCACAGGCGGCACTGACACATACCCAGCCTCGGACAGTCCCTCGACATCAGCAAAATTTGCTTGCTGATGTTGATAGACGCGGACTGAGTGTGGTTTCTTCCATCCCCTCGAGATCTGCTGATGGAGATCCGGAAGGAATGGAAGATTCCCAGGAGTTGGGAGGTAATGGGCGGAGAGAAACCGATCGTCCAATCTGTTTGGATGCCCAGCCTCTCTCCTCACGCGCTGCCAAGGCAGCTGCAGTCTACCCGCAGCCCGTTCCATCACCTCCAACAACTCTCCGTACATGGGACTGGATGGTTGAGAGGCTTCAGCCTCAGCCAACTCACCAGCCTCCTCCTCCATCCTCTGCTCGAGTGGAAGAGCAGCAGACGAGGAGGAGGAACCTAAATCACACTCCTCCTCCGATGTCCACCTCTCGTGATTTGGGTCGTCATCTGCGAGAACCACACCTGTCTCCAGAAGACGAGCCAGATCCATCTGGGAACACCATGATCTTAGACGACGCTCAGCCTCAGCTTGAGCGGGGCCGTCCCCAGATGCTGAACCCTCTTCCCTTGAGAAGAGGGCCAGACGAGAGCGGAGCTTTCTCAAGGGAAAGCACCCGCAGTTTGCACAGGAGGCTCCCTCGAGAACCTCACGTGCATGCTCTTCCCCCAGACAGTAAACACAGAGTGTGTGTGTATCCTCAGGCGTAAGAAACCTGGTACATGGGTCAACACACCTGTGGAAGTGGCGTTGCTTCTCAGCACAATTCATGTCGTTCTTTCTTGTCTTAGACACTTCACGTGAAACAGGCAAAAGACGAAAAGATGCTGTCATGTTGGGAAGGTGCCCTTATATACTTTCTGGTCGCACTTTGGTGACATCATAGGCTGTTGCCGGTCAATAGGATTGACGTTTTTTGATAGTGATTTCAGGCACCTGTCTCGCTGGAGGCGTTCCCCGTAGCGTCAGCTGCCGCAGCGCGAGTTCCCTTTCGAAAGGGAACTCAACTGCACGCACGCTGAAAGAAGTAAAAGAAGATGAGTGTAAATGATCTTTGCCGGTGTTGTAAAAAGAATTTAAGGATACATGGAGTACTTGATCATCATTTTTGAGAGAAATAGTAAAGGTGAATGCATATATCAAAATCAAATCAAATCAAATCACTTTATTGTCACTCAACCATATACACAAGTGCAACAGTAGGTGAAATTCTTAGGTGCAGTTCCGAGCAACATAGTAGTCATGACATGACATGTACAACATTTAAAGCAACATCAGATTACATCATCTGATGCACCCACAATTACTCACAGCACAGTATACTCTACAATAAACAATAAATAATTTACACAATCTGAGTGTAGTTCTCACAGCTTTAAACAATATACACATACTTACAATATACATATACTTTAAACAATATACACTAAACATGCATTAAACAATATACATTACGCTATAATAATAATATACAATGTACAGTATACAATATTATTCACAATAGAAATCCAATGTACAGTAGATGCTATATGATAAATAAATGTGTATATAATGTGTGTGTATCTACAGTGCTGAGTGATATTCTGTCCAGTGTGTGTTATGATCCTGATGGATCAGGAGTTAAGGAGTCTAATTGTTTGTGGGAAGAAGCTGTTCTGGAGTCGGCTGGTGCGTGTTCTGATGCTGCGGTACCGCCTGCCTGATGGCAGCAGTGAGAGCAGCCCATGGTTCGGGTGGCTAGAGTCTCTGATGATCCTCTGAGCTCTCTTCACACACCGCCTGGCATAAATGTCCTGGAGGGAGGGAAGCTCACCTCCGATGATGCAGCTGGCCGTGCGCACTACCCTTTGCAGGGCTTTGCGGCTGCGGGCGGTACTGTTGCCATACCAGGTGGTGATGCAGCCAGTCAGCAGGCTCTCTATGGTGCTGGTGTAGAAGCGTGTGAGGATGTGGCGGTACACATCCTCAATATACAAACAAGTTCTCCGTTTAGGATTAGAACGAATTCAACCCAAGCGCTCTTTGGTGACGTAGATGGTTACGTTACTGTTGACCATCTGTCCATCATCGTATAAAGCCCACCCTGACAATTTGATTGGTCCAAACAGCTCTGGTTCGAGCATAGTTGCTCCACAACGGATAAAGTCCAGAACGAATTTCCCGACCTCAAATGTTGTGGGTGGGGCTAAGTTCGACTGGCATCCAGGAAAGCAAGATGCTAAAAAGGCATCAAAATGTACAGCTAGTGCATGTTTACATTAGTGATGGGAGAAACAACACTTTTCGAAACTCTGAATAAATAGAAAGAATTGCTTTGCAAAATTATTCACTGTTTCGACACCAGCAGGTCAAAACAGTGTAATTGCAACGTGAACACAACACAAACGTTAAAAGACACACCAATTACAAATTATTTTATAGTGTAATCTATTAAATGTAATCTACAAATCATTAAACACCATTAAATAAAAAATGTGTGTTCTTTGTTTAATTTATGGTGCTTCTTTTATTAGTTCCCTTACGAGAGTACTCTCGTATTGCGTTTTGCTAAAACGCCATGGGGGAATTCCTTTCCTCGAGATATTGAAGCACATTTTTATCCAAAAATACCTTTTAAACGCAGTGCAGCTGCACAACTCTCAGCAGGAAGCAGCTGCGTGCTGATTGGCTGTGCCGCTGCAACTGCAGCAACCTATAGCGAGACCGTGGGGCGGGACGGACCAATCAGGTCCTTCCAAATTCCCGCCACAAGGGGCAACAGAATTTGCATAGCCTAGGGTATATAAGACCCACTCTCGCAGGGTTAGTCAGATTAATTCTTCTTCAGCGACTTGCAATCGTTGAGCTCCGGATCGAAGCCTGCCGTCGACATGCACCCAGCGGAACACGCGGCCTGAGGACGTCGGATTCTCCGCCTTCAGCCTGCCTTCCAGCTGCGCCATCCGGCACTATATCCTTTATTACCTTACTGTGTTTTTCACATTCAAAAAGAGCACGAGACGTTGTTGCAAATGTCTCGTTCCTGCGCCTCGTGCAGAGGTTTCATCGCGGACGAGGATCGGCACATCATCTGCGTGTCATGTCTCGGACGAGACCACACGCAGACTGCACTCAACCAGGGCGGCTGCCCTGAGTGCGACGAGCTGGCGCTGCAGACCCCGTCCCGTGCTCCCAGCCTCTGGAGCCACGAAAAAAAAAAAAAAAAAAAAACGTCGCGACCAGAGGCCACCGGAGTGCTCTGACGAGCACACGCCGGGCATGTCCCCGCGTGCCTCGCCATCGCCCGTGTTGTTCGTCAACGAGCAGCACAGCTCCCCTCGCAGGGCGGCCACTGCTGTTTCGTTCGGCGGACCGGAGGAGGAAGAGGATGAGAGTGGTATTTCGAGAACCGCCGTCAACCGACCGCTCAAAGACCCGCTCCCTTCTTTCCAGAAGTCCACGAGGAGCTAACTAAATCGTGGAAGGCGCCATTTTCTTCTCGCGCCAAATCCTCTTTTTCTCCAGCGCTCTCGGTAGTCGATGGCGCTCAGAAAAAAGGATATCAAGCCCTTCCTCCCCTCGAGGAAGCTGTCGCTGCACACCTTTGCCCGCCCTCCGCCAGAGGATGGCAGTCAAAGACCGTGCACCCTTCCAAAGCCTGCCGCACTACGTCCAGCCTCGCCGGTCGAGCATTCGCCTCCGCCGGCCAGGCGGCGTCAGCGTTACACTACATGGCGGTGCTTCAAGTCTTCCAGGCCAAACTCCTCCGTTCCTTGGACGAGTCTGTTCCTGATAACGAGGCTCTGAAGGATCTGCGCGGCTGCGCGCCACCAAGGCCAATGCTCAGGCGATCGGCAGATGCATAGCCAGCCTGACGGTGTTGGTGCGCCATTTGTGGCTTAACTTAACGGAGATGAAGGACTTGGACAAGACCGCTTTCCTGGACGCGCCCATTTCGCCTTCAGGATTGTTTGGTTCCGCCGTGGTTGGGTTCACGGAGCGCTTCACTGAGGCACAGAAGGCTTCGCAGGCAATGCGACATTTCCTGCCCAAGCGTTCCAGCTCCTCCGCTAGCCGTCAAGCTAAAGCTGGACCAGTCCAGCCCACCAAGGCGCCGCCTTCAGCTCGCCAGCCTCACGCGGCTTCCAAGCCCGGTCAGCGTGCCCGCTCTACGAGCCGCAGCAGACCGCTGGAGCGTCGAGGTCCACGACCCAGCAATGTGTCGAAACCTGAGCCTCCGAAGCCGTCCTAGCCAGAGGTATGAAGAGAAGGTGGATAGTGCCCGCTTCGGCCGGTGCACCGCCTCGCTCTCTTTTAAAACGTCCCCCAGCTCCCTTTAAGGCAGCTGGGAACGCCACATTCACAGCCAACGAGCCCGCAAACAAGCGCGCTCGCCTGTACACAAACGCCGTTTTCACGGCGACCCATATGAGTCACAAAAAGAGCTTTTTCTCTGTAGGCAGTGTGCCAGCATTAAAGCATGTACCCCTACACCCAAGCACTTCCCCATGTTCCCCAGCCCCCTGCACTCAGGTGGCTGGAAACACTATTCTCACAGTCAACGAGCCCGCACTCAAGCGCGCTCGCCTGGACACAAGCACCAATACTCTATCTTCCCCGGCCCCCTGCATTCAGGCGGCGGGAAACAATTCCCTCATAAGCGCCAACTTAGCGCAAGGTTATCGGGCCACCGAGTCCCTGTTACTCAGCGACTCGCCCCACAGATTAATTCAGCCCCTGGCTTCGAAGGCCGAGGCCTGGCGGGCCATTCCCGGCATTTCGAAATGGGTGTTGAACATAATAGAACGAGGTTACTCGCTACAGTTTGCTCGCAGACCACCGCGCTGTCGCGCCGTGGAAGAGACAACGGTGAGAAGCGACAAAAGTCACGTGCTTCGAACCGAGATATCAAAACTGTTAATAAAGGGAGCGGTAGAAGCAGTACACCCCTCACAGAGCGAGACAGGCTTTTACAGCCGTTACTTCCTTGTACCAAAAAAGGACGGTGGTCTCAGACCCATCCTAGACCTCAGACATTTGAACAAAGCCCTTATGAAGCGCCCGTTCAGAATGTTGAGAATGAAACAAATCCTCGCGCACATTCGCCCGGGAGATTGGTTTTTCACTGTGGATCTAGAGGATGCCTATTTCCACATACAAATAGCCCCCCATCACAGGCCATTCTTGAGATTCACCTTCGAGGGGAAAACATACCAATACAAGGTGCTACCTTTTGGTCTATCTCTAGCCCCTCGCACGTTTACAAAGTGCATGGAAGCAGCGCTAACCCCGCTGAGACTTCGGGGAATGAGAATTCTCAACTATCTCGACGACTGGCTCATAATAGCTCAGTCAGAGATACAGCTATTAACCCACAGATCTTGGCTTCTCAACCATTTACAATGCTTGGGACTCAGAATCAACGTGGCAAAGAGTTTACTGTTTCCCACACAGAAAGTTTCGTTTCTGGGAACAGTATTGGACTCGCTGCAGATGAGCGCGCGGCTGACGTCACAGCGCGCGCTCTCTGCTCAGAACCGAGCGGTTTCCCTCAGGTCCGGTGCACACATTCCTCTCAAACACTTTCAGAGGATGTTGGGTGTCATGGCCTCGGCGGCGCCAGTGCTCAGACTGGGTCTGTTACACATGCGCCCCCTACAGCACTGGCTGAATCGCCGCGTTCCAGCTCACGCATGGCTTTCGGGCCGATTGCAAATCAAGGTAGACCGCAGCTGTGTGTTGGCTCTGGCTCCTTGGAAAAATCCCGTCTGGTACAAGACGGGCGTGAGTTTGGGCACTGTTACGAAGTGGAAAGTTATCTCGACAGATGCATCCAACCTAGGTAGGGGAGCCCTTCACGAGGGCAGGCCGATCTCCGGTCTCTGGTCAGACTCGGAGAAGTGCCTTCATATAAACTGTCTAGAGATGAAAGCGGTCACGATATCGCTAAGAGCTTTCCTTCCGTACATAAAACACCACCATGTCCTGATCCGAACGGACAGCAGATCGGTGGTAGCCTATATAAATCGCCAAGGCGGTCTGAGATCTATCGACCTGCACTTAATGGCGGAAGAAGCCCTAATATGGGCAGAGCACAATCTGAGCTAGCTGAGAGCGACTCACGTGCCAGGCATTCTGAATTTGGGCCCGGACATGCTGTCCAGGGGCAAAGTGTCCCCTGCAGAGTGGTCTCTTCACCCAAATATAATTCAGATAATTTGGGGCAAGTTTGGAGAGGCAAAAGTGGATCTTTTCGCCTCACAAGACAATGCTCAATGCCGAATATATTTCTCCAAGCACGAGGATGCGTTGGCCCACGAATGGCCCAACCTTCCTCTTTATGCGTTTCCCCCTATCTCAATGTCACCTCAGGTCATAGAGAGGATCAGGGAGAGCAAATGCGCTGTGCTTTTAATAGCCCCGCTTTGGAGAAATCAACCTTGGTTCTCACTGCTGAGTCAGATGTCAGATGCAGCTCCGTGGCCGATCCCGCTGAGAAGAGACCTCCTCATGCAGGCAGAACGGCAGATCTGGCATCCCCGTCCCGATCTATGGGCGCTTCATGTTTGGCCCATCAACGGGTACATGAGAACCTTTCTGAAAGCGTAATGAATACTATTACTGAAGCTAGAGCCCCCACAACTAGGCGGCTCTATTCAGGCAAATGGTCAGTCTTTTCAGACTGGTGTAAAGCGCGAAATCTGACCCCACATGATTGTGCAGTGTCAGAGGTGCTTACATTTTTACAAGAGCTTCTGGACGCGGGTCGCTCCCCCTCCACGCTCAAAGTTTATGTGGCTGCTATAGCAGCGTATCACATTCAAGTGAACGAACTGTCACTAGGAAAGAGCGATCTCATTGTTCGCTTCCTTAAAGGGGCTAGAAGGCTTCACCCACCTCGCCCCCCTTCAGTCCCTATATGGGACCTGTCCACGGTCCTGGATGCCATGAAGAGCTCTGCATTTGAGCCTCTGCATTCTGTGAGCTTAAAGCTCCTGTCACTAAAGACTGCTTTTCTGCTAGCGATTGCATCAGTTAAGCGAGTGGGTGATCTGCACACGCTCTCTGTGAGCGCCTCGTGTCTGGAGTTTGGGCCAAACGACTCCAAAGTCGTCCTCAAACCAAGACATGGATATGTACCTAAAGTGCTTTGAACTCTGTTCAGAGCACAGGTCATTTCACTTTCGGCACTTTCATCGCAGTCAGATGAAATAGATGCTAATTTGCTCTGTCCTGTCAGAGCGCTGAGAATATACATAGAGCGTTCCGCTGCTTACAGGCAAACTGAACAGCTCTTTGTATGCTTTGGCGGCCGCACCCGAGGGTACGCGGTTACAAAGCAGACCCTGTCACGGTGGATAGTGGATGCTATATCACTGGCTTATGAGTCTAAAGATCTCAGTTGCCCCTTAGGCATTAAAGCCCATTCTACTAGAGGCATGGCCTCTTCGTGGGCTTGGTCTACTGGTATTTCTCTGAATGATATCTGTGCGGCGGCAGGCTGGGCCTCCCCGTCCACTTTTATCAGATTCTATAATTTAGATGTTCCGGCTTTACAAGCTGGGCTTCTTGCTGTATGAACAGATTTAACCCCTTAAGGCCCGATAAGTCCGGCCTGGGTTGAATATTGTTTAAGTCATAAGCATATTCCTTATACGGCCCGAAGTATCTGGCCACTCATTATTCCTGACCCGATTATGTCTGGTCTATACTTATTATTGCACGAATATCGTGTTCATTCTCATTAGGGCCCGACTCAGGTCTGGCTCATTCTGAATTATTGATATCATACTACGGGCCCACCTAGGTTGGCCTGGGTTTGGTGTCGTCGGCTTTAGAGCCGTTAAGCAAGCACGGCGTTTTGCATTGGTCCCCCATGGCGTTTTAGCAAAACGCAATACGAGAGTACTCTCGTAAGGGAACGTTTCGGTTACTAACGTAACCTCGGTTCCCTAAGATGAGGGAACGAGTATTGCGTTTTGCTTGCCGTGCTTGCTCACTTGCTCAGGAGTCGCTTCAGTCGATTAACCTGACTAACCCTGCGAGAGTGGGTCTTATATACCCTAGGCTATGCAAATTCTGTTGCCCCTTGTGGTGGGAATTTGGAAGGACCTGATTGGTCCGTCCCGCCCCACGGTCTCGCTATAGGTTGCTGCAGTTGCAGCGGCACAGCCAATCAGCACGCAGCTGCTTCCTGCTGAGAGTTGTGCAGCTGCACTGCGTTTAAAAGGTATTTTTGGATAAAAATTTGCTTCAATATCTCGAGGAAAGGAATTCCCCCATGGCGTTTTAGCAAAACGCAATACTCGTTCCCTCATCTTAGGGAACCGAGGTTACGTTAGTAACCGAAACGTTTTTTAGGTAGGAACTATCTCTCTTTTTGTATTACACACACACGTTTAGTAGAATTAATTAAAGGGGACATGAACTGCATTGTTTTAATGTTTTATAATGTTTCCTCGGGTGCATTTATAATGTTATTATGATTTTATTATCAGAAATTGACATAATTTAGAATGAAAAGGCATTTTTCCTATCCTGATCGGAAGACGTGATTGAAGACGTGATTCCACAGTGATCATGGCTGTGGGTAAACCTTTCAGGGGGATCAATTGGTTACTGTCTGATGGAGGCAGGCCTGTGGCGAAATCTACTCCTAGGTGTGAACAGGGGCACTGTGGAACGTGCAACGCATGGAGCTTGCCGGATGGAAGATGGCACGGATAAAAAGATGGGAGAAGTGCAAAACCTAGGAGTCTCTGGAGCTCTTTGATGGTTGAAGGTATGGGGCAGGAACGGACTGCAGTGACCTTCCCCTCGTCCATCTGGATGCTGTGTTCACTGATGTTATAACCTAGGAACTGCACAGTGGTTTGATGAAAGGAACACTTCTCAGCTTTCAGGAAAAGCTGGTGCTCTCTAAGTCGTTGAAGGACCTCCACAATGTGTTGGCGATGGTCGGCCAGGCTCCGGGAATAAATCAAGATGTAGTCGATATAGACTATCACGGATCGATGAAGGAAGTTCCGGAGCACCTTGGCCATGAAATCCTGGAATATGGAGGGGGTGTTTACTAACCCATAAGACATGAAAAGGTATTCATAGTGTCCTGTAGGGGTCATGGATGCAGTCTTTCACTAGTCCCCCTCATGTATCAAGATGAGGTTGTACACGCTGCGGAGGTCCAATTTGGTGAACACGGCTGCTTGTTCCAGGGTCGCAGGGACGAGGGGAAGTCGATACCGGAATTTCACGGTGATGTTGTTGAGTGTTCTGTAATCAATGCAGGGCTGCAACCCACCACAAAGAAAAAGCTTGAAGCAGCAGGGGATGTGGAAGGGTGGATGTAACCCTGGTGGAGAGCCTCTTCAACGTACTCCTCCATGGCCTTCTGTTCGGGGATAGAGAGAGGATAAATCTTTCCGTGGGGCACTGGCTCACCTGGAAGAAGGTCAATGGCACAGTCCCATGGCCGGTGTGAAGGCAACAACGATGCCCGTTTGAGGGCGTTGATTTTCTTCTTATCTATGTCATAGGCACATTGTACTCTAGGTCGTTCTCTAGTCGTTCTCTAGGCTTGGTTGCAATGAAAGCTGTTTTCATTGCAGTACAACAAGGAAGTTTTCAGTTCTGAAACTTACAGGATTTTCCTAAAACTGAATCTACAAACCCTATATTATACACTGGTTCATAAGTTCACCAGAATAACACTGTAGCGGTGAACCATCAGAATGAAAAAAGGTTCAAAACCTTGGTTCGAAACAGTATGACATAATGAAATGTTTGCTGAAATCACGTGACGTGGCCAGTTTGACATGTGCTCTGAATCACTGATTCAAAAAAAAAAGATTTGCAAAGGTTTTCATTAAGCAGTATCAGTGTTTTGAAAGCACATATCACTAGTTTACATAGAAAAGCAGCTCTGCTGGACATTCATGCAACTTTTGCTATGATAACATTTCTCTAGATTACATTAACGTTATACGCTTTTATCTAAAGTGACTAACATAGCATTCATGATATGCAGTTCACACATTCCCTGGGAATCAAACACATGACCTTGACATTGCAGCATAGTGTACTGTTTGAGTGAATGTTAAGCAGCTATACAGGATATGTTGCATGCTTATATGTTGCATCGTAAAGTAACTTGGGTTTCTCAACGTGCTAAATAAATAGGGAATTTAATTCGGCTCCCAAGGTCTGCATCTCGGCAATGCGGAACTGGTATTTTCAGTCTGGCCGCCTCTATCTGCAAAATAATTACCTTTCATATTAATTTCCATGTGCAAACCATATTGAAAACCATTACTTTGTTAATGAGAACATAGATTAAAATGTCATTGTGTATTACTGGCTTGCATGAAATGAAATGCATTTTTAATTTCAGTAACTGGTGAAGTTTTCTACCCTTTTGAGCCAAATTATAGAGCAAAAAATACTCATCCCCAGGTGTGAGTCAGTGCCATGGAGCATGCCTTTATCCATTCATAGCAGTTTCATTCCAATTGCTTAGTATTTCAAAGACATCATTACCACAGAACACAAATATAGTGATAGTCTGGGATGTAGTCAGAGAGACTTCATTAGCAAATCAGTTTCATGTAGAGCCCAAAGGAGAGGCAAACTCAGCCTCTTTCTATTCCTACAACAGGGTGCAGTTCTCTCAAACTTCCCCTCGAGAGCAAGAAACTCAGGCTGTAAGAGCAGCTATTAAATGCATTACGGCCAGTCTGTTATACAACTCTTCACTGGAATTCCTCCAAAGTTCAGGGTAAATTATGCATAGGCTAATGTCATAACTGAAGTAAAGTTTACATGGGCATTTATAAACCTGTCTTCATGATTCATATCAAAGCCACATCTCTGATTAATTAGTTACTGATGTGGGGATAGAGGGTGATCCTGAACCACAGTTCTGCATATTGGTGCACTTTATGTTTGACGTAATTTTTGTTTTGCACCTGAATTGCCCTCAGAGATCAATTCAATTATCTATGCATCTGTCTGTCTGTCACACTTTTTCTCTCAAACTGCGTTCACACATCTCTTCCACACATCTCAACTGAAACAAAACTCATAATAATATCGGATGGCATTAATAATCACCTTAGAGACCACCACAAAAACCTGCAGCTGAATATAAAACACTTTTGCTCTAGTTTATAACACTTGCGTGTCCAATCAATTTTAATATATTGAAATCTATTCAAACAGAAGCTCAATTATGCAAAAGAGTCTGAGTCAGATGAATCTGATACAGGACATGCCAGTAAGCCTCAAAACAGCCATCAGCATACTTAGGGCTAACGTGACAAACACGAACACGCATGTAGCCTAGACTGTCCTGAAACAGCGAAACACACTGCTGAAGGAAAAATAAGGAGAGTTATTATTTACAGTACACAATTGGTAGATGTACTCTCTCAAATGATCATCAAAAATGCAGATAAAAAAAAAAAATGTTGAGTCATATTTTCATTTGACTTACACCAAAGGTGTCAAACTCAGTCCCTGGAGGGCTATAGTCCTGCAAAGTTTAGTTTCAACCCTGCTCTAACAAACATGTAGTTTTCAATTAAGGGGCTGCTTACATGACACCGGTTTCAACTAGAAAAGTCCCAAAAAATGTATACGCATAAAAAGTTAAACTTTTTTAGCTGAAAACGGTGGCCGTTTATTTACACGACAACGGCTTTTGCGGCTTGAAAACACAAACTTTTGAAAACTGGATTTTTGAAAATTATACGTTATCGTGTCTGTGTAAACTATTAAACCGATTTTGTGAAAAATGTGATTTCATTCACATGTGTATTACGTGATAAGTCTATAGGCGCATAGTGTTTTTTTTTTTTACAAAGTGTCAACTACTGAATAATACAGCATTTTTAATAATTTTCGCACATCCGTGTGAATGGGGATTATTTTGACTTGACATAAACTCAAAATGTCATAACCGGATCTTCTCTTCTCTCTGGTGATGTATGCTGGACTTCTCCAATCATTAATCTGCTTAAACATGCCCTTTCTTATAAATCTGCCTATATTCCAATCAAAACCAATTGATAGAACCATGTCTTCGTCCTACATTGTTCCTTTTTTGATAATCCATTTCAATTTGTATGTCACAATATGGAATCTCTCGCTACTTCTGTTTCATTGCAACTTATTAAAGTAACACTCGTTCATATTGTAACTCAAAAACGTTCCTTGTACATATGTTCTCATTCATTTTAATACACCTGACCATCACTGAATCCAAACGATCTTAATGGTTCATTTACAAACTGTTTGGTATATCACTAGATTTTTACTTGTGTTCATAAAGTATCAAAATCTAAATTACATTTTTGAAATTGCTAAACCAAAACAATGAATTCTGCTTTTTTGTAAGTATGTAAGCTATTACACGATTAAAAGTTGTAAATAAAACAAATATGATTTGAATATGTTTCACAATACTTCAGTCTTTCTACTTCATGTGCTACTTGCCATTTCTTTGAAATTACTTGTAAAATATACTAGTAGTAAAAGTCAAAGCAAATTCTACACCTTTCCTTAAATCATACAGGGTTTTTTCTCAGAGTATTGCACTAGTACATGCACTGCAGTATTAGTAATGATGTACTGTAAATATACACATTGAATACATATCTGTACATATTTGTGCAAGTACTTGTTTCTTACAATATCATTTACATTACTGATAGTATAGTAATAAAACGTGTCTACATTTGTACATTTCTAATGTCAAAGTAGTACAACCTTTGCATTCTTTGTATTTTTGTTCAGGGTACTGCTTTTAGATCTCGTCTGCCACAATAAAAACAAAACAATATAATGCAGTATTAGAGTAAATAGAGGAGGAAACTTGAGAGGGAGATCTCTAATTTTAATATGCATTTGCTCTCAAATCATTATGATTGCAAAAAAGTGTTCTTCTACATGAAACCTATTTGTGAAACTAAAACTATTCAGTCAATTACTCAAAACTGTAGAGCCAGCTCAGTGGAAACCGGATGATTGTTACACATTTCAAGTGTTCTTCAGTGAATGAATCATTTTGAGGAGAGGGAACAGATTAGCTCTCCTATCTCCTATCTTCTTTGTCAAATTGGCTCTTTTTGTTGGAAATCATGCACAATCTGAAATTACCTCATTTATCATTCAATGTTGCATTGTTTCTAATGGGATCACAGGTAGTCGATATAGGGCAAAGTTTGTATGGCAAACTTCCTACCAGTACTGCGTGACGTGAATGATTTAGTTAGACAGGTGACATTTTGGGTCCCTCCACCTTCATTATGCGATGTATGGACTTCATGGATGCTCCCTTTAGGAGAATAACTCACCTGACCAGCAGCGCATGTCATGCAGGTTGTGTCAGCAACGGCCATGAGATGATGAGGCTGCGTGATCCTGTATTCAAGATTATGAATAGAACATTAGACCACGTTACGTGACTGCTCTGAATACATAACAGTGAACGAAGACAGAGGCATCCAGAGAGCCATCGCCCCTCACTGAGCACTGAACTATGAAATGAATGCCTGTCCTCTCGCTCTTTGAAAGGCGGATTCACTAGAAACTGGACAAAAGTGAATTTAATGGCGGCTGAATGATGAAGAACATGCCCTTGGTTTGTAAAACAGTGTCGAAAAAGGAACTTGGATGCAGTTATCAGATAATGAACCCAGGTCGGTGGGTGAAGCAGGTCCATATTTGTGGCTAATGTCTTGGCCAAGATCCTAATCGAGTCCTAAACAATCTGGCCGGTGGAATGATCCACTCAACTTAAAGGGATAATTAAAGATAAAGGGCTCCCATCTTTCTATTCAGCGCTAATGTAATTGTGATGGTCTAAAACAAAGTACGGTTCAGAGAGGTCATTATCTTCCTGTTATTAATATTCTTTGAAAACTCCTGCTGTGAAGTGACTGCATCTTACCTGTTTCACTTATGGAGCGCTCGAATCAATGTCAAAATACTGCAGTTTCCTGTGGCTGGAACAGAAAGTTGAATAAATGTTCATAGTAAACCTCCAATGTGCTTCTTACTGTTTTGATTGTCCTTCAATGCAAAAAGATACTTTTAGAGTCTAGAAATAATTTGAAAATGGTGTGGCAACCTAATATTTAAGACGTAGGGTATGACTTAAAAAGCTGCTGGTTTGGTTCAGAGTAGATGACCCAATAATTGTAAAGTTACTGAAATCACTACCCTGCTCACCGTTGTGCCTTTTAGCAAGATACTTCATTTTCAACATACTCTACCTTTACGTTTTTGAAAGAAAAAGAAAAAATAGAGTAAAAAACATAATATTGTGAAATATTAATTCAATTCAAAATGTTTTTCTATTTGAATAGATTTTAAAATGTAATTTATTCTTGTGATGTCAAAGCTGAATTTTCAGCATCATTACTCCAGTCTTCAGTGTCACATGACGATCCTTCAGAAATCATTCTAATATGATGATTTGATGCTCAAGACATTTTTTTTAACATCAATGCTGTATTTTTTCAATTAATATTTTTGAAGAAATCATAATACATTTAGTTTAGTAGTTAAAAAGAACAGCATTTATTTTAAAAATAGAAAACAATTTAAATCTTGAAACTTTATCTTTACCATCACCTTTGATCAAATGAATGCATTTTTTTACACAACTCTCAGAGTGTTTGGCATGGTAGTGGGTATGACATTTTCAACCTGTCTCTTGCCCAAGCAGCTGTACCATCATGCTTTAAACGCACTTCCGTTGTGCCAGTGCCGAAAAGCTCTAGCCCGAGGTGCCCTAATGACTACCGCCCTGTAGCACTCACACCCATCGTTATGAAGTGCTTTGAGCGGCTGATCCTGGAACACCTGAAAGACTCTCTACCATCCACATTGGACTCACACCAGTTTGCCTATCGCAGCAATAGGAGCACAGAGGATGCAGTTTCCATGGCACTGCTCTACTCCCTCTTCACCTCCGACTGCAAGCCTGTGTATGGATCTAATTCCATCCTCAAGTTTGCGGACGACACTCCGGTGATTGGTCTCATCAGCAACAACGATGAGACTGCCTACAGGGAGGAGATCCAGCACCTGGCCACATGGTGCGCTGATAATAACCTGCTCCTCAACACCACCAAAATGAAGGAGCTCATCGTGGACTTCAGGAAAGAGTCAAGAGGCACACACGACACCATTCACATCAATGGAATGGCTGTTGAGCGTGTCTCCAGTTTCAAGTTCCTGGGGATCCACATCTCGGCAGACATGTCATGGACGACCAACACCTCCAGCCTGGTCAAGAAGGCTCACCAGCGCCTCTTCTTCCTGAGGACACTGAGGAAGAATCAGCTCTCCTCGGCTATCCTGGTGAACTTCTACCGCTGCGCAATAGAAGGCATCCTGACCAACTGTGTTGCAGTATGGTATGGGAGCTGCTCTGTTGCGGAGCGCAAGGCACTGCAGCGGGTGGTGAAAACTGTCCAGCGCATCACAGGCACTCCACTACCTGCCATCGAGCACATCCAGAGGAAACGCTGTCTGCATCGAGCTCGCAGCATCTTCAAGGACTCCTCTCACCCAGCCCACAGACTGTTTTCTCTCCTGCCCTCAGGCAGGTGTTTCAGGATCCTCCGGACCAGAACCAGTAGACTTAAGAACATTTTTTTCCCCAGAGCTGTCTCTTTATTGAACTCAAACCCCCGTTGATCCACTCCCTCATAAACTGCTAACTCTCCTACCTCACATCTGCCTTCACTTTATTTGCACTACCAACTGTTTATTCATTAACAACTGTTTACTTATGCATTTTGCACCACCATATCTTAACTGGATTATGCTCATTTGCACTGCCGACTGTATTTATAGTACCAATGTTTACATTTGCATTTTGCACCGTACTTATAACTGTAATATGCAACCACTTTCCACTGCACTTTTACACTTTTTTTTCGGAAAGCTCTGTCCATAATTTATTGCACTACCCTAATCCACTGCTATATTCCTCATATTAGCCTAACATATTATTGTATACCTCTATCTGTAAAATTCTGTTTATAGTAATAGCCATCTCTATATTATATTCATAGTACATATTCACCTGTAAATTCTGTTTATAGTAATAGCCATCTGTATATTTATTCACTGTACATATTCACCTGTAAATTCAGTTCTGTTTATAGTAATAACCGTCTCTCTATATTTATATATATTCAGTACATTTCCATGTCCTGCACTTACGCAAACACTGTATATCCTGCACTTGCTGCTATTGCACTTCTGGTTAGACCTAAACTGCATTTCATTGCCTTGTACCTGTACTTGTGTAATGACAATAAAGTTGAATCTAATCTAATCTAAAAAATGACAATGTTGATGTATTTGATCTTGGCGGAATAGATCTGCTACGCTGCTGCTGCAAAGCAAGTACGGGACTTACATGGCAATTAATACATGGCACGCTGCTGTGAGCAAGTAAGACATGCGGCTGTACAATACATTGTCCATGAGTTACCCGTAGCAGATCAATGCAGGTGGAGCTGGGGAAGGTGGAGAAGGCTGGGGCAATGCTGTACCACTATGAAAAAAATAGGCATGTTGCCATAGGGCAACTGTTACGTACTGCTCTGAGACTCAAAGGTTGAGGATCCAAATGCAGCTTTATTGAAGGGTAATCCACAATCGTAGTCAAAAACAGGCAAAAGGTCATACACAGACAGGCAGTCCAAACAAACAAAGCAGGGGACAGAGGCAAAAGGGTAATCCAGGAAACAGGCAAGAAATCCAAAGACAGACATGAAACCAGGGAGACCGCTCAGAAATGCAGTATAACAACATACAAGACTTAACAATGATTGACAGAATGAACAGGCTTATATAGGGTGAGCTAACAAGGTAAATGAGACACAGGTGGATGTAATCAGGAATGATGTGTCCGGGCCGTGAGTATTGTGGGTAACGTAGTCTGTGGTGATATGGCAATAGTCTGAGGTGGAGTGCCTCGTGGACTACAACGCTGTACCACAGTGGGATTTTTTTTTTATAGATAATAGCATCAACAATATGATTGCAGTTATTTATTTATTTAAAGTGTTTTTGTAGTATAGTTGTGTTTATGTATAAGTAACACAATTATTTCTTCTTTTCAGAAAAGGAATAAAGCATTATTTTATGGCATAATTGAGCAACTTAACAGCTCATGCAACAAACATTTAGCTGATTTCAGCTCTATGTGAACAGAGCTATACAGATGGTGATATCACTTCCTGCTATTCACAAAGATATTTTGTGAAATCCTGTTTACCTCTGAAATTGGTTATGACATGAAAGATTAGAAAGACTAGAAATAACTTTAGCACAGATATGCAGGGTTACTGATTTGATTTTGTCTAACACAGTTGTGCTACGGTTAAAGTTGCATATTTTAAATGTTAATTTGTGATTTTGCCTGCGTACCTGAAAAGACTTCAACTATATTTAATATAAACACACATTCATACACAAATAGATTCATACTCAAGTTATTTAAAACAATAATATTGACTAATTTCTAAAATAATAAATTTCTCTCAGGGGCGTAAATCGCGGGGGGGGACAGGGGGGACAGGACCCCCCCAATCTGAGGGCTGTCCCCCCCTAAAAACCATGCTGAGTATTGTAAATAATATAACAATATATACTTAAAATAAATGTGTAAGTAGTGAAACAATACAAACGCAAACGGGGGAAAAAAAAATGCGTTTTAAGTTTAGAAACATTTTGAGTCCCCCCTCCCCCCTTGCCTCACAGTGGTTTGATCCACCGCGCACCTCAACTAACGTTACATAGAACGTAGAAAAACTACCACACAAGTTTGGGGAGACAACAAGGCTCTTCAGACAGCAGTTGTGAAACACCAGTAAGTAGCTGTCAAGGCTATTTTATTCACTTTAAACGTCAGATGAAATTATTCTTTTCTCTTTAATACAGATTAGACAGTTAACATCCTTTCCCACCGCCGCACCGCCCCGCTCCGCTGTACAGTAATAAAATCATTGAGTTCAGTTAGAGAACTGACAAAACTATTAAAAACTGAACGTGTCTGCTCAATACAGCACGAGCCGAACGAGCAAACCGTTGACAGACAAGATTATCGAAGATTTGGTTTCAAAGCGTAAAAGCGCCTATTTAAGGGAGTGTGTCATTGCACTGTTTTGTTGTTGTGTTTTTCATTACGAATAATAGTCTAATGAACCCAAAATTCAAGCAACCCGCCCCCAAATTCTAAAAATTGGCTAATTCTAAACCGAAAGTTCAGTCAGATCTGTGTAGGGTTTTGCTCAATGTGATAATAAGTGGCAGATCAGAGGCTTGCTGCAGTTGAATATCTAAATATCTGAATATAGTATAAAATACTATGTGGAGGACGCAAGATAATTTAATAATTATAATATGACCGCTTTGTGTTGTTGGTCAGATAAAATGACAGAGAAAAGAAAAACGGACATTAATAATTTTTCAGTGCACCAAAACACCCCCCTTTTTTTTTGTGGTACACATATCCTTACAAGTACGATTTTGGCTGCATTATTTGTGTCCCCTTCAAAAATTGCTCTTGAGAAATTTCATGTTTATTGTCCCCCCCAACTTTTAGATGAAATTTACGCCCCTGATTTCTCTAAAGGTGATGTCAATGGAATTAATGGATAAAAAGTTGCTCTAAATGAAAAACCCTAATGAAATCTATTAAAGGTGCAGTGTGTTTATGAAATCTATGTTTTCAGTGGTGTATAAAGACCTTACATAATGAACCATTATGTTTTGATTACCTTAGAATGAGCCATTTCTATCTACATACACCGCGGGTCCCCTTACAGTGAAATCATCATTTTGCCCGCCATGTTTCTACAGTAGCCCTAAACGGACAAACTGATACAGAGCGCTAGTCACTCTCTGCTCTCTCAGATGACAACATCTTTGTCCTGTGTCGGCAACTGTAGCTTCTCTATGTGCTTCAAAAGGGAGGGGTGAGCGGTGGGTGGTTGCAATTCACAACCTCACCACTAGATGCCACTAAAGCTAAAAGTGTATTTCTGTGATATTAGGGATGCCACAGGGATGCCACAATTCTCAATATAATATTGAACCGTTCGGTACAGCATTCAGGGTTCAACACGCACTTGTGAATTGCGTTTTTCGGTTTTGCATTTAATGAATAATTTTTCTACAAATTCTATAATTTGCCTCCATCCCAATACTGAACAACACGACATACATTCACATCACACGTTAGTGAAATATACTCATGGAACCTTATTTCACAATCACGAAAGTTCATTATTTGCATGCATTTTAAAGCCTTGCCAGTTAAGCATTTCATTCGCGTGCTTATGCTTGGTTTTAACACGTGCTTTTCCGAGCGTGCGCACTAAACGGCTGTCAAATACGTGATTACTGGACTAAGTCGTCTTACTGCGATAATACTGTCAAATTCACACAAGGTTTACATAAACACAGTCGGTTATGTCTAAAGTGAAAGAAAAATCGGCGTGTGTCTGTATATTAGATGTGTAGAGGTCTTAAATTGACAGCAGCGCAGCCTAGAGAACACGCTGTCCTTAAAGGGACAGTTCACCTCTAAAATTATGTCATTATTTACTCACTCTAATATTGTTCCAAACCTGTATTCATTTTTGAGTGAACTATCCCTTTAATGTTAATATACAACAACAAAAGACAAAGAGAAAATCCCTCACTGCTCTTGACTGAAAAACTAATACAGTAGCTTTAATAAGAATCAATGTATATTTTATAGCGAAGTCTATGTAGTGTTTTATTTTTTATTTATTCATTCAACTTCATACTTAAATGCTGCTGTACAGCTCTGAGCTGCCAGTGTAAATCTTTATATTTATTTTATATTATACAATACACTAGGAATGTGTACAAGTAAGGTTTTTCAATTCTTTTCAGTAAAATAAAGAAAGAGTATTGCAATAAAAATAGTCTTTTTTTTCCTTAACCTCTTGCTGTTCCTGTCGCTTAAGAATGGAATAGAAAAAAACTGATGTGACAAGCCATCAGAACCGAACCGAACCGAAAACCGTGGTTAAAAACCGAGGTATGTATTGAACCGTGGACTAACTGTATTGTTGCATCCCTAATACATATATTAAATTGGAATAAAATACGGTTTTTTTTACATTTAAAAAAAACAACAGCATATACATACGCTTTAAAAGACAAATGGTAATTGTGAGAAAGTCAGATTTAGAATATTTGTATCTTAACTGTATTTTAAATGTATGTAACATAATGTAGCAGCAGACTTGGATAAGTAATGATCAGATACGGTCTTTGATAGATACGGTTTCATAGACGGCTGAACATAAAGCCCCAAAATAACAGAGTTTAATAGGTTGTTATGGGGGAAAGGTTTAGTGAATTGGCCCCAAATGGATAATAAGGCATAACAAACCAGTGTTTGGTCAAAAAAGGAGGCAGAAGAAGCTTTTGCAAATAGTTTTCCGAACGAGCTAAATTAATATGATCCATCCTAGTGGTTTAATGGACCTTTCAGAGTACCTCTGTAACAGCTCTCACTTTGAACTTCAAGTCTGAATTGCTCTCGCTCATTACTCAAACACACACTCACACACCAAGAACAAAAGAGAGAAACGTCTCTCAAAAGACCTCTGCTGTACAGTTCCTCTGAAAAATTGCAGACTTATCAACTGAATGATGATGCCACGTATCTATCAACAGGGCAATACGAGGCAGGAGAACGACAGCCTCTCGGCGCTCTGCCTTCTGCAGCAATGTGCCGTAAATTTACAGGGCAATAATTATGAGTCTTTTCAGGAAGATAAAGGCAGGACCCGGTTTCCCAAAAGTAATAAACCTGACTCACGCACCCCTAGTTGAGGATGAAAAATGTTCCCCTGGCAACTGCGTTTGTCGTGCATGCTGGTTTTCCTCAACTGGCATGCTAGGCAAGCAATCTCCTTTCATCACAGGGAGAGAATGCAATTTCAGGGCTCATATCCACCAATTTTGTGTAACTCACATAAGGGAATGGAATGTAAGGAATGTAAGCTGAAAAACATAATACAAGGTGAAGAAAAGAAAAAAAAACTGCACACTAAAAACGTCTCCTCTTGTAGGACTGTAAACACTCAACTTTTTGGCTAAAATAGGAGACACATTTCAGACTATGAAAACAAAGATCTAAGAAAAATCCTGATTCAAACGTCACATGATGTCACGCTTGGTCAGATTTATATGGCAGGGAGCCGTTGGGTGACTTTTCATTGACATTCCAAATGTAATAAGCCCTCCTAAAATAGACATCTTCTCCGGTCTAATCTTTACCACTCTAGGTTTTTGTTAGGAGAATGACACTTCTGCCACCAAAATGGAGTTTGGCAAATTGGTGTGTGTTAAAAGAGAGTGGAGCCATTTTATATCAGCGTGTCCCTGCAGGCATGTTTCCACTGACAGGCCCAGTGCGAGATCTGTCCATCACCGCATGCCTCTGCTCCTTTCCCTGCTGATACACGAAATGTCCTTCGCCCCTCATTCCACAAGACACAATCACAGCAATACATCCGTTTTAGAATAAGAAAAAAAATGGGATAGTTCAGGTTTGATCAGTGATTAGATGCAAACACCCTGATATAATTTGTGTCCACCAAAATGAACCCTGAACATGAACAAATCTAGAGGCCATCTCAACCATTAAACAGCGTTATTAGAAAAACATGGCGATGTGAGAAATAAGTGTGCTGTCTGCTCTAGGTAGGCGCTTTGTGTCAGGAATAAAAGCCTCAGACATCAAGTCATTTCAACAAGTCTTATGAAAGAAACAGACTGAAGCTTTATTCTGCAGAACAGTGACCTTGACATTTTCACTTAGAATGACGTTGCGCCGCTGCCACAGAAAGAGATGCATCTGAATTAATCAGGTAACCGAGAGCTTAGGCGGCCGTTATTTGATAAAACACTTACAGACATACACTGAATAAAATAACAAGAGAATTAATTAAGGTTTTTGCCCACATTATTTCAATTAAATAAAATGCAATAAATCAAACCACACCATTTCATTGCAAGGTAGGTTTTCCTTTAAGACACTATTCAAGCTGCCCAGTGACGTGAAGAGCTAAATGCATGCTGTTTAAACTGTGAGACATACACAACCGTTCTTTTTTTTTTTAGAAAGAAATTAATACTTCTGAAGAAATGAATGTCTGTTTTAAATAAATTAATCAAAGAATTCCGAAATAACTGCATCAGTTTCCACAAAAACGTTAAGCGCCACAACTGTTTTCAACATTGATAATGATTTCTGAAGGATCATGTGACACTTAAGACTGGAGTAATGATGACATCACAGGAATAAATTACATATATCACAAGACCACAGTTATTACATTTAATCATTTAGCAGACGCTTTTTATTCAAATGAGGAGAGCAATAGAAGCAATCAATAGGGCAACTAAAGTGCTGTGACTAGTCCCAGTTGGTATAGTACAGTACACAGAGCTTGTAAAAGTGACATTTGTATTATTTCACATTATTGCTGTATTTTTTATCAAAATGTAGCCTTGGTGAGCACTACAGCCTTCTTTTAAAAACATTCAAAACTATTACCAACCCTAAACATTTGAATGGTAGTGTAGGTTTCAGAAAGACGACACCCACCCACACACTGACAGATCTTCACTTTCAGCTTGAATTTTAATTAGAAGGTATTAAGGTGTTGCAATGCAAATCACTAAACTTAACAGTGAAAAAAAGGTAAAAGGTTAGCAGTGAAAAAAGGTACAGCAATTAATTTCCTTACCTAAAAATGATGAGGAAAAGCTAGTTAGAGTTTACTTAATTTTATACCTGTAAAGTGATAGAAAATTATCCCATGATTTACTCACCTGCAAGTTGTCCTAGGTGTATATGACTTTCTTTTTTCAGACGAACACATTCGGAGTGATATTAAAAAATGCCCTGGCTCTTCCAAGCTTTATAATGGCAATGAATGGTAAATTAGATTTTGAAGGTCAAAAAAGCACGTCCATCCATTCTAAAAGTAATCCACACAGCCCCAGAGGGTTAATAAAGGCCTTCTGAAGTGAAGCGATGCACTTTTGTAAGAAAAATATTCATATTTTCTGTCGTGACGTGATAAAAAATACTACTATTGTCTCACAAAATGTAGTTTTTCAGGTGAGAATGTAGTTGTTCAAAGCTCAAATCTGTGCTTTATTTATAAAGAAAGTGCCTATTTAAAAAAATAATCTTGTGTTTTTGGAGTTGTGAGATCCAGGCATAGCGCTCAGCGCTCATTAACCCCGGCAAGAGCAGCCTTTCCTCGGCTAGTCCTTCTGCCGTTTGCCGCCGGCTCTGATGTCCTGTAGTGGTTCGACTTGTGTGGATCTAACGGGCGATCTTTGGTGTCATGAATCTATAATTTGTTGTCTGCCAAATCGTTTTGACTGAGGGCAAAGAGAAGTTTAATTAAATTTTTTTTAAGGATATTTAAATATACATGCAGTGAAGATAATGTAGGAGTTTCCTGGACCACATTTGTGTGGCTATTAATGATCAATATATATTTTTAATGAAAATGAAAAAGATGCAGAGTGGTGTTTTATGACATATTTCTCCTGGAGCGCCTTGAACGCACGTCTATTTCACTTCAAACTATCAATTTATACGCGTGTCCAATTCGCTGTGCGTGCGAATGGATTCAAAATGTTCAAGCGTCCAACTAGACGCGGTAGACACGATTTTGACGCTCTATTCGCGTTTGGTGTGACTTGCGTACAGTCGTCTGCCAGAAGCTGATTATTTTAGGCTATAAAGATTTAAATATGGATATTTTTCTTACAAATACGCATCACTTTGCTTCAGAAGGACCCCCCAGAGCCATGTGGAGTACTTTAAGAATGGATGGATGCGCTTTTTTGACCTTCAAAATCTCATTTACCATTCACTGCCATTATAAAACTTGAAAGAGCCAGGATATTTTTTAATATAACCAGCAATAATGTTGAAGAAAGTCATATACACACAAAGGTAGAATAATATAAGTTTAATATTTTCAAGTTCACACTTGAACAAACATATCCACTGTAGAGAGTGTACTAAATCTGTATTCTAATATTACTTATCATCTTAATTTCACTTTCATGCAGATGTTTAAAAAAAATCCCTTTGCGTGAATAACAAAAACTCTAGAGACTGCATTTCAATCTCACATCACTTCCAATCTTAATGACATCATCAAAACATCCATGACAAATAATGAAATGTCTCTGTCCAGAGTCATTCAGTCCCTGTCCACTCTATGTGATCTTAAAATGTCACCTTAGCTCTCTTACAGGCTCAAATCACTTTGTGACTTTCACAGGCATCTCAAAACCCATTTAGATGCGAGTCCAAGCGAAAGGGCAAAGCTGACTCAACTTCAATGAACACCGAATGGTTGGATAAACACTGTTCTCAAACCTTTCCTCAATGTCACGACATGCAAAATGTCCTTATCTACTCACTATTAGTCTGCATCTGAATGACATTATACAGAGAATTATTTATAAACTAGGGCTGCACAATATATTGAAATATCGCAACTGTACATATCGCGATACGCATATGGCAATGGCACACAATATCTGAATGATTTTAATAGGCTACTTCAACCTTGTGAAAAGTGTACATTTTAGGTCGATGCATAAAGGAGATAATAGACTGGGCACACGACTGTTACTTATGTGACTTGCTTGATGTTAAAAAGAGTTATTAAACGCAATAACTTGCGAAAAACAACTCCTTGTAGTCTCACGCTGTCTGACACACACACCGAAACGTGTGCACAAGCCGCCTCTCTGAAAGAGTGTGATCCCTTCAGTTCTGTTTCGTGTCTTATTACACACTCGAACTGTCAAATACACACAGAGTTATGTCAAAATGGCTGTCTTGACGAGTATTCATGTAAACACAGTCGGATGCTTTAAGCGAACAATATCAGTTGGGGAAAGAAACCAAATGCGTGTCAATAGGATCCGTGCATTAGGTCTTAAAGTGACAGCCTGCCAATACAGTAAACCTTCCAATACAGTAAACCTGCTAATACAGTAAACCTGCCAATACAGTAAACCTGCCAATACAGAAAACCTGCTAATACAGTAAACCTGCCAATACAGTAAACCTGCCAATACAGTAAACCTGCTAATACAGTAAACCTGCCAATACAGTAAACCTGCTAATACAACAAACCTGCCAATACAGTAAACCTGCCAATACAGTAAACCTGCCAATACAACAAACCTGCCAATACAGTAAACCTGCTAATACAGTAAACCTGCTAATACAGTAAACCTGCCAATACAGTAAACCTGCCAATACAGTAAACCTGCCAATACAGTAAACCTGCCAATTCAGCAAACCTGCCAATACAGTAAACCTGCTCAATACAGTAAACCTGCCAATACAGTAAACAGTAAACCTGCTAATACAGTAAACCTGCCAATACAGTAAACCTGCCAATACAGCAAACCTGCCAATACAGTAAACCTGCCAATACAGTAAACCTGCCAATACAGCAAACCTGCCAATACAGTAAACCTGCCAATACAGTAAACCTGCTAATACAGTAAACCTGCCAATACAGTAAACCTGCTAATACAGTAAACCTGCCAATACAGCAAACCTGCCAATACAGCAAACCTGCCAATACAGTAAACCTGCCAATACAACAAACCTGCCAATACAGTAAACCTGCTAATACAGCAAACCTGCCAATACAGTAAACCTGCCAATACAGTAAACCTGCCAATACAGCAAACCTGCCAATACAGTAAACCTGCCATTACATTAAACCTGCTAATACAGCAAACCTGCCAATACAGTAAACCTGCTAATACAACAAACCTGCCAATACAGTAAACCTGCTAATACAACAAACCTGCCAATACAGTAAACCTGCCAATACAGTAAACCTGCTAATAAAGCAAACCTGCCAATACAGTAAACCTGCCAATACAGTAAACCTGCCAATACAGCAAACCTGCCAATACAGCAAACCTTCCAATACAGTAAACCTGCCAATACAGTAAACCTGCTAATACAACAAACCTGCCAATACAGTAAACCTGCCAATACCAACAAACAAAGCAGCGGGTCCAGACGGCATTCCCGGCCGTGTGATCAGAGCGTGCGCGCACCAACTGGCTGGAGTTTTCACGGACATTTTTAACCTGTCCCTCTCCCTGTCTGTGGTCCCCACATGCTTCAAAACGTCCACCATTGTGCCTGTACCTAAGCAGTCAAAAACCACCTGCTTAAACGACTGGCGTCCTGTTGCTCTGACCCCCATCATCAGCAAATGCTTTGAAAGAATAGTCAGAAACCACATCTGCTCTGTTCTCCCCCCCTCACTGGACCCACTGCAGTTTGCATACCGCACAAACCGCTCCACTGACGATGCCATTTCATCAACAATACACACTGCTCTCTCCCACCTGGAAAAGAGGAACACGTATGTGAGAATGCTGTTTGTGGACTACAGCTCAGCATTCAACACCATTGTGCCCTCCATACTTGACATTAAACTCCGGGCTCTAGGCTTAAACAGCCTGTTATGCAGCTGGATCCTGGACTTCCTGTCAAACAGACGCCAGGTGGTCAGAATGGGCAGTAACATCTCCTCATCACTGACTCTCAACACTGGAGCCCCTCAGGGTTGTGTTCTCAGCACACTCCTGTACTCCCTGTACACACATGACTGTGTGGCTACCCACAGCTCCAACACCATCATCAAGTTTGCTGACGATACGACGGTGGTAGGTCTTATCACCGACAATGATGAAACGGCCTACAGAGAGGAGGTGCACACTCTGACACGGTGGTGTCAGGAGCACAACCTCTCCCTCAACGTCAGCAAGACCAAGGAGCTGGTGGTCGACTTCAGGAGGAATGAGAGAGAACACCGCCCCATCACCATCGATGGAGCACCGGTGGAGAGAGTCAGCAGCTTCAAGTTCCTCGGTGTCCACATCACAGAGGAACTCTCATGGTCCGTCCACTCCGAGGCCGTTGTGAAGAAGGCTCATCAGCGCCTTTTCTTCCTGCGACGGCTGAGGAGGTTTGGAATGAACCGCCACATCCTCACACGCTTCTACAGCAGCACCATCGAGAGCCTGCTGACTGGCTGCATCACCACCTGGTACGGCAACAGTACCGCCCGCAGCCGAAAAGCCCTGCAAAGGGTAGTGCGCACGGCCAGCTGCATCATCGGAGGTGAGCTTCCCTCCCTCCAGGACATTTACGCCAGGCGGTGTGTGAAGAGAGCTCAGAGGATCATCAGAGACTCTAGCCACCCGAACCATGGGCTGCTCTCACTGCTGCCATCAGGCAGACGGTACCGCAGCATTAGAACACGCACCAGCCGACTTCAGAACAGCTTCTTCCCACAAGCAATCAGACTACTTAACTCCTGATCCATCAGGATCATAACACACACTGGACAGAATATCACTCCGCACAACCCACTGTAGATACACACACATTATATACACATTTATGTATCATTTATTATTTATCATTTATCATATAGCACCTATTGTACATAATTGGATCTCTACTGTGAATAATAATGTATACTGTACATTGTATATTATTATTATTATTATAGCTTAATGTATACTGTTTAATGTATGTTTAGTGTATATTGTTTAAAGTATATGTATATTGTAAGTATGTGTATATTGGCTAAAGCTGTGAGAACTACACTCACATTGTGTAAATTATTTATTGTTTATTGTAGAGTTTACTGTGCTGTGAGTAATTGTGGGCGCATCAGATGTGTAATCTGTTGTTGCTTAAATGTTGTACATGTCATGTCGTGACTGCTATGTTGCTCGGAACTGCACCAAGAATTTCACCTGCTGTTGCACTTGTGTATATAGCTGTGTGACAATAAAGTGAATTGATTGAATTGATTGAAAATTGATTGAACCTGCCAATACAGTAAACCTGCCAATACAGTAAACCTGCTAATACAGTAAACCTGCCAATACAGTAAACCTGCCAATACAGTAAACCTGCCAATACAGTAAACCTGCTAATACAGTAAACCTGCTAATACAGTAAACCTGCCAATACAGTAAACCTGCCAATACAGTAAACCTGCCAATACAGTAAACCTGCTAATACAGTAAACCTGCTAATACAGCAAACCTGCCAATACAGTAAACCTGCTAATACAACAAACCTGCCAATACAGTAAACCTGCTAATACAACAAACCTGCCAATACAGTAAACCTGCTAATACAGTAAACCTGCCAATACAGTAAACCTGCCAATACAGTAAACCTGCTAATACAGTAAACCTGCCAATACAGTAAACCTGCCAATACAGCAAACCTGCTAATACAGCAAACCTGCCAATACAGTAAACCTGCTAATACAACAAACCTGCCAATACAGTAAACCTGCTAATACAACAAACCTGCCAATACAGTAAACCTGCCAATACAGTAAACCTACTAATACAGTAAACCTGCCAATACAGTAAACCTGCTAATACAGTAAACCTGCCAATACAGTAAACCTGCCAATACAGTAAACCTGCCAATACAGTAAACCTGCCAATACAGTAAACCTGCTAATACAGTAAACCTGCTAATACAGTAAACCTGCCAATACAGTAAACCTGCCAATACAGTAAACCTGCCAATACAGTAAACCTGCTAATACAGTAAACCTGCTAATACAGCAAACCTGCCAATACAGTAAACCTGCTAATACAACAAACCTGCCAATACAGTAAACCTGCTAATACAACAAACCTGCCAATACAGTAAACCTGCTAATACAGTAAACCTGCCAATACAGTAAACCTGCCAATACAGTAAACCTGCTAATACAGTAAACCTGCCAATACAGTAAACCTGCCAATACAGCAAACCTGCTAATACAGCAAACCTGCCAATACAGTAAACCTGCTAATACAACAAACCTGCCAATACAGTAAACCTGCTAATACAACAAACCTGCCAATACAGTAAACCTGCCAATACAGTAAACCTGCTAATACAGTAAACCTGCCAATACAGTAAACCTGCTAATACAGTAAACCTGCCAATACAGTAAACCTGCCAATACAGTAAACCTGCCAATACAGTAAATCTGCTAATACAGTAAACCTGCTAATACAGCAAACCTGCCAATACAGTAAACCTGCCAATACAGTAAACCTGCTAATACAGCAAACCTGCCAATACAGTAAACCTGCTAATACAGTAAACCTGCTAATACAGCAAACCTGCCAATACAGTAAACCTGCCAATACAGCAAACCTGCCAATACAGTAAACCTGCTAATACAGCAAACCTGCCAATACAGTAAACCTGATAATACAGTAAACCTGCCAATACAGTAAACCTGATAATACAGCAAACCTGCTAATACAACAAACCTGCCAATACAGTAAACCTGATAATACAGTAAACCTGCCAATACAGTAAACCTGCCAATACAGTAAACCTGCTAATAAAGTAAACCTGCCAATACAGTAAACCTGCCAATACAGTAAACCTGCCAATACAGCAAACCTGCTAATAAAGTAAACCTGCCAATACAGTAAACCTGCTAATACAGTAAACCTGCTAATACAGTAAACCTGCTAATACAGTAAACCTGATAATACAGCAAACCTGCTAATACAACAAACCTGCCAATACAGTAAACCTGATAATACAGTAAACCTGCCAATACAGTAAACCTGCCAATACAGTAAACCTGCCAATACAGTAAACCTGCCAATACAGTAAACCTGCCAATAAAGTAAACCTGCCAATACAGTAAACCTGCCAATACAGTAAACCTGCCAATACAGCAAACCTGCTAATAAAGTAAACCTGCTAATACAGTAAACCTGCTAATACAGTAAACCTGCTAATACAGCAAACCTGCCAATACAGTAAACCTGATAATACAGTAAACCTGCCAATACAGTAAACCTGCCAATACAGTAAACCTGCTAATAAAGTAAACCTGCCAATACAGTAAACCTGCCAATACAGTAAACCTGCCAATACAGTAAACCTGCCAATACAGCAAACCTGCTAATAAAGTAAACCTGCCAATACAGTAAACCTGCTAATACAGTAAACCTGCTAATACAGTAAACCTGCTAATACAGTAAACCTGCTAATACAGCAAACCTGCCAATACAGTAAACCTGATAATACAGTAAACCTGCCAATACAGTAAACCTGCTAATACAGTAAACCTGCCAATACAGTAAACCTGATAATACAGCAAACCTGCCAATACAGTAAACCTGATAATACAGTAAACCTGCCAATACAGTAAACCTGCTAATACAGTAAACCTGCCAATACAGTAAACCTGATAATACAGCAAACCTGCCAATACAGCAAACCTGCCAATACAGCAAACCTGCCAATACAGTAAACCTGCCAATACAGTAAACCTGCCAATACAGTAAACCTGCCAATACAGTAAACCTGCCAATACAGTAAACCTGCTAATACAGCAAACCTGCCAATACAGTAAACCTGCCAATACAGTAAACCTGCCAATACAGTAAACCTGCTAATACAGTAAACCTGCCGCTGTCTGTCAAACAACAAAAGAACAAGAGAAAATCACTCAGTGCTCTTGGCTGAATAAACTTTGTAGCTTTATTATGTATCAGTGTATATTAAATTAATGTGAAGAAAAGACTACTGTTTTTAGTTCTTATTTTTAATAACAAAGATAAATTAAAATAACCAAAATAACCGTCCACCCCTAGTTCAGGTGTCTTTGCTTACCTGGATGTTCTTGCTGTTAAGTTTTAGGTTGATATAACTATATATTACCAAGTCAAGCAAAGAGTTTTTGGTATATAAATATTGGCATTACATTTTTTGTTTGTTTAGATGATGTTAAAATTATATTGTCAGATTTGTGACATACATTTTTGCTAAAACACTGCTGGTCGCTTTCAGAAGTTGTAGCGATGCTTTCTTTTCCCAGAAAGAATGTGAAACGCATAAATGGTATCATTTTCAGTTTTTAAATATTTTTATATATATAATTTAAATAGATTTAAAGCAATATTATATCGCATATCGCATTATTTAACAAGGTATTGCATATCGCATATTTCTTCAATATCGCACATCCCTATTATAAACAAACAGTATGCTTTCTACTGGTGATATTGCATGAGAAAATGGCTGATAGGGCATCTGATTTAAGGTTCATTAGAGTGGAGTGAAGGCCAGAAGCTGGAGCAGATGCTCTCTCTGGAGATGTTCATCAGCATTCTGGAGTGAACCTCTTCAGTCATATTCCATTCCATCTGCCTGCTTCTGTCTCCTGTCAGCTGGAAATGGAGGACCTAGGTCCATTAATTCCCAAATAACTTCTTTGAGCGTCCAAATGCTTTGCAAAAAGGGCATCCATTGTGGACTGTCCATTAAACCACATTATCTGGGCCATGCAGTCAAAAGTGACAGCAATCGAGGGACTCAAAAGCAAGGATGAATCAATGTAGTGTGATGTGATATGGGCTGGAAAACAGGACAGGATGAAATAGACTGACTCTGAGGCATTGGACAAGAGGTGTAGAAGAGATTCTGCGGTTTTACCCTGTGTTTAGTTCAATGATATGGTGTCATTTTTTTGTCCGGATAAAAAAAGAAATTATTTATATTTTTGTATAAACCATGAGCTTTTTTTCAGGAATCATTGATGAATAGAATATTCAAAAGAACAGCATTTATTTGAAACGGGAAACTTTTATAACATTATAAACGTCTTTACTGGCACTTTTTAATACATTCTTGCTGAATAAACGTATTAATTTCTTTTTTTTTTAAATCTAACTGAACTGAACTGAACCCTAACTTTTGAAACGTATATTTTTTTTGACATAAATTTAAAAAAGAAAAGAAAAATACTTCTGATGACCAAATCAAAGTCCTACAGAAACATGTGGAAAAAAACGTAAACCAGGAAATTATATCAGAGAGTACCCCCTGCAGACTCCCAGAAGTGTCAAGGAGAATAATTATCTTAGAATATTGGATCATTTGAACTTTTTTGATGACAAAGTTATAGTTCAGACTGTAAAATGGCATTTTGTAAATGTCTTGTAGATACTTCTCAAAACCATACAAAACCAAAATTAATACAAACACATTTTTAAATGAGTTTTCCTTTTCTTTTTTTAAGACTGCTATTTGTCATTGACCCGATTGTGTAGGATTCATTGTGCTCTATTTCTTCTGTGCAACCACATTCCTATTCATTGCCTGTGGGAACACCAGCAAAGGACAAAGTGCAATGCTTTATTAACGTACAGCATGTGCTCACGCTCTCTCTCTCTCCTCGATTGAGCCGCAACCAATTAGAGCTTATAAGCTACTGCAGTTGGTCCTCGCATGTATACGCAGGAGCTGTCCACACAGCAGCGGTGCTGAACGGATTGTGGGAGGCTGCTGCTGTCTGTGGTGCTGAGGATTATCTATACCCAGTACTGGCTAAAATGGCCATTGACAATCACTCTAAAAACTCATCCCATCCATCATCCATCACATATTTGCCCTTGGCTTATCACTACTCCTCAAGTCTTCACACACCCCCCCCCCCCCCCCCCAACCCCCCAGCTCCTTCCATCTTCCTCACTCTTTACATCATGTCCCTCTCATCCTTTCTCAGACACCACTTGTCAGTGAGATGTGCTATGTGGTATGATGAGTGTGTGCAAGTGTGTGTGTGTGTGAGGCCCACAGGGTATCTATCCCTCCATTGAGAGATCAGAGCAGGTGCCAGATGCCTGGAGCTCATAAAAAAGAACATCATGCTTTTCAGCTCACCTTCAGCTCCTCTGTGCCCACACATATCCGGTTAACTCACTTACTGCCGACAACACCTGCACACTGCACACAGTTACAGTATTCTTTTCTCACACGTCACGTGGCGTCAGCACTTCTCAGGGCTACTTTATGTTGTTTATAATGCTGTTTGACAGAGGTCTCGAGTTCATGAACACTGCATTCTTATGCCTCAGAAAGTATAGAATAAACCAGAGCGACTTGAGGATAAATGACAATTTATCATTTGTCACCGAGTTCAGCAGACTGGGCTTAATATATGGGGCTGAAAAACCGCAAGCCACGTTTCTCTCAGACAAGATATTAAAACGTATTAAATTATTTAACAGTGCCCTCTTGACCTAAACACGCTCAGTCAGACACGACGTGCAGATATGAGATGTTTAATCAGACTTTTCATCACACCCGGCTGGCTTTGGTGACTGTCGTATCAGAAACTTTTACACCATTTGAAATTCACCTGTCGTCCACCGACTTTCCCTAATGAATATAAAAAGGCGAATCCATTGAGAGGACTAGATTCAGACGGATAACGTTGACAAGGATGACGAGATACAATGCAAATCCCTAGCAAACCATTAAAAAATATACTCTCTAATTGAGCATATCCACAGCAAGGACGTGTGGAGGAAAGGGAGAAGCCGTTTTTTTCCCCCTGCTGTCATTAGTAATCTCTTCAGGGCAGGTAGGAGAAGTCACTGATGGGAGAACCGGCTGAGAGACAGACTGTATTAGAAGTGAGATAGTTTATCTGGAAGGCTCAGTGAAATGTAACTGTCAGCCATTAGAAAGAATCAGAGGAGAGAGATTTGTGCTCATGAGATAATGAGTTTCAATCTAATTCCATTCCATACAGAAATATTCTCATACGACTGACGTTCAATTCTCCCACTGGCGGCGGAGGTATTGACACACGCATTTCCTTTGATTTCCCTTTTGTTAAAATCCACATCAATCACACCCCAAAAGGTGTAAATATTTAAAAGTTTCAAGGCGCTAATTATGAAAAGCCTGCTTTATCAGCACTACAGCACATTTCTGTTTTTTTGCCCTCTCTCTCTCTAGCAAACACCACTAGTTCTCTAGTTTCCTTAAAACTCTGCTTCTGGGATTTGTTTAACATGCTCACCTGGTTTTGCTGAAATGTCTTTATTTCAGTGTTACCCGAAGAATAACATCTTGATTCCGGATTCTCTTGGCAATATCCTGGTGCTTCGTCTCTCTAAACACACCTCCCATAGATTGAGGATGACAAGGGAAACAGGAGAGATGCTGATGCTGTACTAGCTCACCAGGTTTATTTTCCTAAAATCACTGAAGTGCTGCTCTCTGAATACAGCTTCATAAAAAAAATCACCAGCAATTCAAGAGTCCAGAGATTTTAGGGCATACAGAAATTTACAACATTCAATTTTATTCTAGTTCATTCTATTTTAATTAAACTGAAGATAAGCATAAAAAGCAATGCTTTTCTTTGAATTCCTCATAAACACCTTATACAGTGTTGATCACACAGCGCCAAACAAAACACATGCCTTTTGTGTGATATAAAACCAATGCTATAGCACAGTTTCAAAATAAAAAAATTAAAAAAAACTATTTAAAAATAAAGCATTATGCTACATTAGATCCTTAAAAATTCACTGTAAGAAAGTAATATTCCCTAAAATTCTGCTCAGAACTCTTAAGAAAATCTTACCTCTTACCTTTGCTTGTTCGGTGTTGAGATTGCAAAGTTGTTTGTCATAGAACTCACACATACAGGTACACTCAAAAAAATATTTTATGATGCTGTTCATCTTGATTTAACACAATTATATCAGGTTTCTGGTTCAAATGTAATTGATTCATGTTAAACTGACTTAAAACTGTTACTCTTTGACATAACTTGATGTTTTCATTTTGAAATAACATGTTTCAATCAAGTAACCCAATCAAACAAGACTTTCACTTCCCATCATGCTTTGCAAAGGGGCTGAATTCGGAGAGTAAATGTTTAAATAAAGTGCTAGTTGATGCATTTTTAACAAGATGAGAAAATGGAGAGATTTTTTAATGCTTAATGTTTTGTTAGGTTGGTATTTAAACGTTTTTGTTATGTTAGTGTTTTTGGAGGTTACCATTATGGTGAAGTGTAGAGCATGTGCTTGGGGTGAGGACCTGCTAATAACAATTAAAGTTGTTTTAATAATAAAAAACAACTATTTTGGGCATGCCATGGATGTAACAAAACCATCTTCTGGCTAGCCAATAAGACCTTGTAAAAGATTTTGTAAATGTTGTAAAAATGGTATTTCACTAAATAAAAATAATCAATTGGATTACTTGTTTTGGTTTGTTTTTTATATTCATTTTAGAACAATTCAACTGAATAGTTTTGGACAAAATTAAGAATGTTAACCTGATTTAACTAAATGGCATTGAATTGACCTTACGTAAAAAAACGTACGTTTACTGAAATAAACTATTTTAATTAAATTCAACATAACCCAATTACGTGGAACCTGTTGACATAAAAAAAGTAAGTAAAACCCACGTATCATTTTTTTGAGTGCAATACACTGTATATACAGTATGCATACACAAATGTTGCACAATTGATGAATGATACAGTTACAGTTTTTCCCAACTGCTTACACACAAAATCTGTTCATGTCGCACGATTTTTGAAACCCCTCACTCAAAGTGCAAAACTACACACCATATATCCAAAACCATAAGCGGTTTCTCAGCCTTTGACTCAGTTTTCAATTGCATAAAATACTTTTTTCAAAACGCTACACACAATTCTCTACCTAAAACTCAAAAAAACTAACATGACCTAAACCTATCCTTTTCCAAACACAACCAATCAAAATGCTACACTTATTCACCAGAGGCACGTTCAAAGCTCAAACCGGTGTGCAACGTTTTGCTACGGTTTCCGGTTGAATGTTTCCAGGAAACGGTGTGCAACGGGTTTGAGATGCGGGCTGTTTCCGAAATCGCCCCCTATGCTTCACTATTCCCTACATTAGTCCACTGATATAGTCCACTTCGAAAACGAGTGAGTGATTTCGGACACTAAGTGCGCCGTAAAGGCTGCCGTTTTTGCAGTTTGTGCTTGCTGTTTGGCAGCTCCAATAATAATGAAAAGATTTATCCTGAACTCTGCTACGGAAACTAGCATGTAACCTTAATCAAACAATATAATAATCATCTTAAAAAGGATCATTTATACCTGTATGCATGATATTGGGCTGGACCAGTGCGGTTCGGAAGATGGATGGATGATTGATTGATTCAGCTGTGGGCACTATTTGAGGGAACAGCCATTTAGTGGTGTCTGAAACCATAGTGGACGTTATTAAGTACACTCATTCAATCCCACAATGCACCACAATAACGAGTTTGCAACCGATGTATGCTCAACAGCTAGAGAATACCCATAATGCACTGTGAGAGTCGCGTCGCGCGTCGAATGAATTCCCGCGTCTCGCCAGGAGATGGCATCTACAGTGGAATCCTATAGGTGTAAGTTTCTTTATAATTAATTATTTAATTGTTGATTTCAGGTTTCAATACGTTAGTTTCCATGACATAATTCAAAATACACCGTTTTGTTAATACTGGAACTTGCCAGTTTTTTAAAAAAAAAGTGTCAAATAATTACCACAGGGTCCGACCAAGATGTGGAACGGCTAATCCGATTAAGGACGAAGAAGAATCATTTGTTCTCCGGCAAAAGAAACTCGCTCAACGTGGATGGGAGTAAGTCTGTTGTCAGTTATTACAAGCTGTTGGCCATTGCGTAAGAGAATACGACGTCTCAGTTGTTGAATGAAAAGTTCTTCATTTCGTTGTTCTCTCATTTCTATAATTTGAAGAAGAATGGAACATAATACTTTGTAAAAGCACGACATCGTGATGCAGCAGCTGTTCTTCTGAGAAAAAAAATCTGGCGGGAATACTCGTGCAGGCAAGCACTGCACGTCACACAAAGCAATCAACACACTGTAAGCATTTTTAATTTAATTTAATTTAATTTTAACAAACAAGCAAAACTCCAACAAAACGGCATCCCCTCTGGGGTCTTCAGTGTCAGAATTCGCTCACTCATTTTCATTCACTCCTTGTGGACCAGTGGAGTACTGGGGAATGAGGGTACACGGGGCGAATCGGACAGCGCGCGACTCTCACCGTGCGTTTAGAGCACAGTATGGTTGAGAGTGAGAGCAATTCTCGTTTGTTCTCGAAACGCTCTCGCTCTCGCGGTACTTATGAGCCGATCGGTCTGCGTCGCGCTGGTGCATTGAACAAGCCAGTGCTCGTACAACATCGGCTGTACACTCGTTATTGCGGTGTATTGTGGGATTGAATGAGTGCACTCAAAAACGTCCACTATGGTTTCGGGCACCACTAAAAATGGCTGTTCCCTCAAATAGTGCCCTATTTAAGGGTATAGGGGGCGATTTCGAACACAGCCGCGTTTTCTCTCGTTTGGTGGGTGTGTCAAATATGTCAGCTCAATCAGCAGCGGTGTGTATATAAACCACGCGGTATTAAAGAGACAGCTCGCGCAATGGGTCCAAGTGAAATTGTTTACAAATGTGTCCGCTGCAGCTCGGTATACACAACAATTGAAGATATTAGAAGACATGATTGTCATAAGAGTTTTATAGTAAAAATATAGCATATCAACATGATGATGTAGTTGTTTATATTTTTAGCTTCATTGCAAGGCAAGTATACCAAATTTCACAATGGTAACAGTGCTTTACATAAAAATGAGAAAGAAATACAAGGTATTAAAATAGTAAGAACTAGAAATAAAATGATTTAAATTAGAATTGATTATCAGGAGATAAAGTTAAATGGGATGGGGATGTTCTTTTATTCTGGACGGCAAGGGCAGTGACTGTAACATTGAGCGTATTTTACAGTATTACAGTTTTTTACAATCGCTATGACAATTTTTTCAATACTTTTAACACATTTCCTAAACTCTTAACACAGTTAGCACAACATCTGTCTGTGTAGGTAGGCTATACAATTAACACATTTATTGTTGCTTTTACACAAAATGCATATAGTTAACACACATTTAAAATGCTTGAACTTCTTTTACACACAAGCTCAACCAAGACCAAAACAATGATTTTTACAGTCAAATTGACCAATGCTTTAACACTGTATGTCAGAACAGATAACACCGTGTTCTAAACCTAACCGTATAGGCTAAAGTCAAGATAAACAGCTGTTTATATTGAGAATTGAAACACAAATATATTGTCCTCATGGTCCCGCCCTGTTCTTGTGGCGCGTCTGGTAGCCGCTCCTTAAGGAGGGGGTAATGTCACATGTCTGTCCTGTCTTGTGGAGCACATGTGGTGTGTTGTTGTTTTGGGCTGTGCTCAGGTCTTTGTCTGATCCCTCCCCCTTGTTATCTGATTAGTGTTTGATTTCTTCCACCTGTTCCCTCCTGATTTCTTCCCCTTTATATAGTTCCCTTGTGTTCTCAGTCCTTGTGCTTACGTTGTAATGTCTACGTCTCCCCTCCCTGTGTTCCGCTCCTGGACTTATTTTTTTGGTATGTTGTTTGGTTCATTTATGTTGTTTTGTGTTATGTTATGTTTTCCCCCTTGTGGGTTTTTGTTAATTAAAACCTTTTTTCCCTGCATTTGAGTCCTCGCCTCAGTTTCCTTCAGTTTAACGTGACATATATCCCCTGTATTTTATTCCATTGGTACTGAGAAACAGCTGATTGAAGTTATGCAAATATATAAACAGCTGATTCCCATCTAGGAATTGTTCAGGTGTTGATGTTCTTTCAATCTCATGACCATATGGTATACAGTAAAAGAGGGCATCTTTGGGGTGCTCTTGTGTGAAAAAGGAACAATATAGAGCAATACTAAAAAAGTCTGAAAAAGGCCTGCACGAGGGAGAGGAAGATGAGTACCAGGACAAGGGAGATGAGTGGGACAAGGGCAAGGGAGAGGGAGAGATGCATGGTGGCGTTCAAAGAAGGGCCTGAATTAGGGTATCTGGTGAAATAAGAGCTGCTATCATAGACAATGTCATAAACCACAGGCTATCATACAGAGGGGCTGGTGAACGAGTACAGCCAAATCTCAGCCGGGACACAGTGGCATCCATTATCCAGATTTTTCAAGAAACCAACAGGTAGGATATTGTATAAGGGCTTCTCCTACTGCAAAGTGTAAATATTTTTTACCATATATTACAGTGACTGTATGCCTCTGGTCCCTAACTGTATTTTGTTTATCTAAGGATTCAACGTCTACCTCCCTCAGGGGGCAGAGGAAAGCTTCCAAATGAAGAACAGGAACTTGTTATTGTCAACATGGTGATTGCTGATGATGAAATAAAACTGAAGGGCATTCTATAAAGCTACTCTGAGATGGGTCATTCATTTTTTTTTGTATTGAATTTCTGCAGCAAAAGAAACAAAATGCATGCATTTACTAAACCCAACAAAATAAAAATGTGGAGAGTCTTCAAAAAGACACAATCTATGATCAATAAAATATACTGTCTATTGTATAAGGGCAGACCTGACACAAAAAATAATGCAGTTTCTGTAATTTCATCAAGTGAGTTTTTATAACATTGTGCTATGATTGACTAAATGTTCCTGTTGGAAGAGAACATGTGTTAGGGTTTTGGTAGACAGAGTTTTATGTTAGTGAATTATTGTATTTTGAAAACTAGTTTTGGAGTTTAGTTTATAATGTGTGATTTTGAGCATGAAATTAATCGTTTTGGCAATTGCGTGATGTTGGTGCGTTGAGTTTAGGAAATGTGTTAAAAGTATTGAAAAAAGTTGTCATAGTGATTGTTAAAAACTCTAAACATGTATTTATATCGATTTTATCAGGCTCCGAAAATTCTTCAAAAAGAACACAAAGAATTACCTTCTAAGCTGCCATAGTTGCAACTCTTGGGTCATCAGAACAGGGTGTTCAACGCAACACTGTTTCCGTTAAAAAAAAAAAACGTTTTGTCGGGGGTGAATCCAGCCCCGACAAAACGTTGCAAAATGTTTTTTAAACGGAAACGGTGCTGCGTTGAACACCCTGTTCTGATGACGCAAGAGTTGCAACTATGGCAGCTTAGAAGGTAATTCTTTGTGTTCTTTTTGAAGAATTTTCGGAGCCTGATGAAATCGTTATAAATACGTGTTTAATACTGCAAAATACATGCAATCACTGCCCTTGCCGTCCAGAATAAAAGACAACATCCCAATCCCATTTAATTAATGGCTTTGAACGTGCCCCTGGTCTCACACACGCACTCCTCACATGTGCAAACACTAATTGCTTAACTGACCACTAACCAATCACTGCTTAACTGTAGGCCTATAAATAGGTCAAAGGTCAGATTACCTGTTTTGAACAATGGATGCTAACAATGGACAGAGAAGTAGGAGGGAGAGGCAGGGGACAGCAAATGAGGACAAATTCAAATACGAAGAATTGGAAGAGGAGGATTTGGAGGAAGAAGAAGAAGAGGGCAAAGAAGAGAAGGAGAGCCATTTCTGATGAGATTAGGGCAACACTTGTTGATCATTGCTTGGTAATTGGTTGACCTAAATTGGATCTAGTCGATTACTTAAATGTAACCGCTGATTGTAATGTATTACATACCTTTCTATCAACATTATCTGGCATTATCAAGATTAATTTGTTCTGACAGTTCTGAGAAAATGTTGAAGGTGCCTGAATACATTTCGGTTTGACTGTACATGCATATTTAGTATACATTTACAAAATAAACAGAAATGCAAGGGTGAAAAATTAGTGTGGCATTTGAATGGCAGCATTTTCCAAATATAACACATGAGCTGTTAGCTTTGAATAATGAGTCCAAGAGAACTGTGTTTAGCATTTTGCACATTTTTATTTTATTTTTTACAAATGTAAACTGAGTATAATGTATACAATGTGCTTGCAGTTTTGCAAACTTCTGAAGATTCTGAGGTCTGAAGATTAGGCATGAAGGGTTTCACTGACCTCAAGTACCACTTTTATTGTGTAAGCAGTTAAAAAAAAAATTGAATCATGAAAAAGAGAACATGATTTTGTATGTGGTTTTGCAAAAGGGATGTCAAATAGTCACCTATGAGATCAAGAAATGTACAGTGATAAAGTCACAAAATAGTAAGTATTAAATGAAAGTGTAGAGGTGTCAAAGATAAGTACACAAATATGAGCTTAGCATAATAATATAGCACATGAGTTTAGCGTTAAACTAAATAACAGCACTGCAGGCTTGGAAGCTACTGAATATGTACACTAAAATTATCGCATTTTTAAGGTAAAAGATTGTAAAAACCTGTTATTTGGTTTACAGTAACTTTCCTTGCTCCATACGGTAAAAAAACTATAATAGATCTAATGGGATAGTAAAATACTGTTTAATGTAGAGTTTCATCTGCCTTTTTTCACCATAAATTTCACAGATTTTACAGTGTATGGGAATACAGTAATATTGGCAAAATTAATTGGCCAAAATAAAGCCTGGTGCAAGTTTTGCCATCATAGGCAAATTCTGTACACAAGTGTTAACGATTTGAATTTTTTAACGAGTTGGAGCTGTTTTAAATAATTAAATGTTCTGGGGAAGAATGAATGAAATAGGATGAAAGAACATTTTTATTCAGATTCTGACAGGGGTTACTTGGTGGTAAGCACCCAAACTATTTAAGAGACAGCTCTAAAACCCACTTCACAATTATGTCTCGTTTGGATGCAGTTGTACATGGGCTTAAAAGGAAGAGAGTGACATTAAGACTTCAGTACAAAATGTGCTTGTACTTTCTAGATTGTCCAAAATCTGAACACAAAATTCAAGTTGGCAGAGAGTGGCTGAAGGTCTCAGTTCAGACAGCTTCAGAGGACCGGTTTTAGCAGATCTACTCCCTGAAGTGCAAGGCGTATAGAACTGTTGCTCGAGTAGATAAACTCCACTCAGAGAAGCACTGTCATATTGTAGATACCTGTTAAACAGAAGCACAGCCTCATGTGTGCAGTGACTAGTCTTTAGTGGGAGGGATATCAGGTTCACAGCAGCCAGCAGGTGGAAGGGAGCCGACCAGGAAGAGAGTCAGTAGGCAGGCTGAGTGGGATCTCTCCAAGGTAGTGATGGTTTCCAGCAATTTCACAACACATAACCATGGTCCGAAGGTCTGCTTTACAAATGTATAAAAGGAGCATCAAATCCCATTACAGACAACCCAAGGTGGTAAATCTTGTGGCACTGTAAACAAGTTCTCTTTTTAAAGCATCTTGGAGCTTATTTGAGCTGTAGTTGATAAAACATATTATTTGGATGTAATTTGATGATTTGATTTTATTGCCGTTATATATACAGAATCTCACAAAAGTGAGTACACCCCTCACATTTCAGGAACCATTTTTATTATATGTTCACAAGGGACAATACTATAGAAATGAAAATTGAATATACTTTAGAGTAGTCAATGTGCAGCTTGTATAGCAGTATATATTTACTGTCCTCTAAAAAAAACTCAACATACAGCCATTATTGTCTAAATAACGGGCAACAAAATAATTTCTGCAACCTCTAAAGCAATGCTGGCAGCACTCATGCGTCTTTTTGAAGCCAGCTTCTGCACCTGACGCACAGCCCAAGGACTCAACTTCTTTGAACGACCCTTGCGAGGCCTGTTCCGAGTGGAACCCATTTAGAAAAACCTCTGTATGACCCTGGCCACTGTACTGTAACTCAATTTCAGGGTGTTACCAATCTTCATACAGCCTAGGCCATCTTTGTAGAGAGCAGCAACTCTAATTCTCAAATCCTCAGAGAGTTCTTTGACATGAGGTGCCATGTTGAACATACAGTAGTCAGTATGAGAGAACTGTACTCAAAGCACCAAATTTGAACTGCTCTAAAACAAGATACACAAATTTGTATGGTCCTGTCAAGCAGACAAAAACACGCACATGATGAATAGGACGTGTAGCTTTGCATGGTTAAACGAAGTACCGCTGTTATCACTTAGGGTGTACTCACTTTTGTTGCCAGCTATTTTGACAATAATGGCTGTATTTTTGTATGAAGTTATTTTCAGGAGGACAGTAAATAAATGTCTAGTATTGTCCCTTCAAAAGATATACTGTTGTATATCTATATATTGGAGGTTGAAAAAAAAAATATATATGCCTTGGTGCTTGACCTGTGGCCATGGAAGTGATTAAAACACCTGAATTCAACGATTTGGAGGGGTGTCCTTGTCTGGCTATCACCAGACCAAGCTGAACAACGGGCAACGACCCATCGCTTCTCTATCCGTCATCGTGATAATCCCTCCAATAGCGGGCCAGGTGGATAACCCCTTCTGTGATTGGTTCCCGCAAAAGTGTAACAGAAGCAGTAGAAATAAATGTACAGGTTTCCAGACTGAGTTGCCGGGCGAAATCAAATCGCTGGCAGATCAGGCTGGGTTTACCCAGGGTGTCCCAATACTTTTGGCAATATGTATTTTAAAATGTATGGAATTTATAAAAAATAAATAAAATTATGTGTGCATATAAAATTTACAACATTTTATGTTAAATATAATTACATACAAATGTATGCAAGTTTTCAATCATGCAAACAAATCTTGTATGTTTACTGCTTTTTGTAATTATAACCCATAGAATCAAACGATGTAAAATATATCACAGGCATTTTCATATTTGTCAGTGTTACGGCACAAATACCATCAAATGCTGTGCCTCTTTTGTCACATGCCTGTCCTGTCTTGTGTAGCACGTGTGGTGGTTTGTTATTTTCCGTCCTTGTCTAGTTCCCACCCTCCTTGTTATCCTGTTATTGGTTTAATTTTCCCCACCTGTGTTCCCTCGTTACCTGCCTTATTTTGTCCCCTTTAAATAGTTCCCTTGTGTTCTCAGTCCTTGTCGTTATGTTGTGATGTCTATGTTCTTCCCTCCGTGATCTGCGCCTTCCTTTGTTTGGTATGTTTGTGTTTAAGTATTATGTTGTTTAGATTGTTCTGTTTTCCCCCTTGTGGGTTTTTGTTTTGCGTTTGTGTTATTTTGTAAATAAATCTTCATTCCCATCCTGCGCATGAGTCCTCACCTCAGTTATTCCTAAGTGAACGTGACAGAACGTAACGACCATCAGAGGACATCAGCAGGATGAGTGGAAGCCCGGCCCCTCCCCGGGGTCTAACTACACTCCGGCAAAGGGGAATGGACATTCGGGCATTCACCCAGAGGTTCTGGGAAAGGGCAGAGAGGCTTCATTGCCTTGATGTGGGCCTCAAGGATATTTTTAATCTTTGCCTGGATTTCCCTCTTTCGCAGTGGGAAATGGAGTTGGTGAGCCACTTGAACTTTTGGAACTTTTCAAATTATCTATTCCACCGCAAGAATAAGGTGGACCCGGTTCCAGTGGTCTTTAAGCGGAGGAGGAGAAGGAAGGCTCCCTCCATGACTGCTCCGGTGGACCCGGCTCCGGTGGTCCCTGCTCCGGTGGACCCAGTTCCGGTGGACCCAAGGCCAGAGACCATCCCGGCGGTTCCTGCCATGTCCGCGCCTCCCGAACTCTGCGGGCCGCCCTGGCCTCCCGAACCCTGCTGGCCACCCGAACTCAGTGGGCCGCCCTGGCCGTATGAACTTTTTGTTTCCCCCTTCCTGGTCTGTCCCTCCAGTCCCGCCCTGGTCTGTCCCTCCCTTCCCGCCCTGGTCTGTCCCTCCCTTCCCGCCCTGGTCTGTCCTCCTGGTCCCGCCCTGTTCTTGTGGAGCGTCTGGTAGCCGCTCCTTAAGGAGGGGGTAGTGTCGCATGCCTGTCCTGTGTAGCACATGTGGTGGTTTGTTATTTTCCGTTCTTGTCTAGTTCCCACCCTCCTTGTTATCCTGTTATTGGTTTAATTTTCCCCACCTGTGTTCCCTCGTTACCTGCCTTATTTTGTTCTCAGTCCTTGTCGTTACGTTGTGACGTCTACGTTCTTCCCTCCGTGATCTGCTCCTTCCTTTGTTTGGTATGTTTGTGTTTTGTATTTTGTGTAACAAGTATTATGTTGTTTAGATTATGTTCTGTTTTCCCCCTTGTGGGTTTGTTTTGCGTTTGTCATTTTGTAAATAAATCCTCATTCCCATCCTGCGCATGAGTCCTCACCTCAGTTATTCCTAAGTGAACGTGACTACTTTTACATATTGATTCAAGATCATTTTTAGATGTCTTTTAAATAAATTAGGCCACATCCAAAACAACTAATTTTTCTAATCTCAAAGTTGACTTGATTTTAAAATTATTGACAATGAGACTATTTCCACACTTTTTTTTTTGCATGACCATTACAAAACAACTAATTGATTGTTTTTAGGACATTCTTATTGTCTTCCAAGTCTGTAGTTCGGTGAAAAAGGAAAAAAAAAAACAGTAAGAGTTTTTGTTGTGCAAAAGTCTAGTTTAAGCAATTTGTCGGTGACAAGCAAGTGACTCCAGGTCTGTCAAGGTCTGGGGCTCAATTACAAGCTGAGGATAGAAGGAGCTTAAAAACCGGCAAGTTACAGAGATCACAACTACAATCTGCTTGCGTGTTGAGCGAAAAATATTGAACCCTCAGCTACTCAAGGGGGATTTATGTTGCTCTTAAAAGTTTCTTAAAAATGTCAATTCAGCATCACCCATTGGAACGTTATATGAAGATACAAATGCCCCGCATCATTTCCCAGTTTCCAGTGACTGTTAGATCAAGGCAGGTTTTACATGAGAGATCACATATAGCTTGAAGCATGGGCGTAGATTACGCGGGGGACGGGGGGGACGTGTCCCCCGCACCTTTAATAAAACGTAAATTCGTCCCCCGCACTTTACCGAGTCTCACCGGTCCAAGTCGACCCGCTCCGTGGGGGATTCGAACCGGCGTCTAGTCGTACCGCTCTTACTGGCCTACGTCTGTTACACGGGCAAGTTTGATTACGTAGAAGCCAATGTGAATAAATCTACATGACCTGTCATTTTATTCGTATCCAAAAACAAGGCGCTCTGAACACCATGGAGTGCTAACTAACACTCTCGTGCAACACTCCAATTCATACTCGAAGCCGGAGGGCGATCTCTCACAGAAAGTCCAAAACGGATTCGTAGAAGTAATCACGTTCCAAAGGCATTAAGCGCTGAACCAGCAGCTGAATAAAGAGAATTATGACTGATGAAACGCGACGACAAACACATGATTTCGACATTATATGTGTGTGTTTTTCAAGCCATCTCAAGGTATTTATTGACAATAAAGTATATGAATAATGCAGTGCTAACTGACATCCTTTTTAATGTTTAGTATCTTCTGCTCACCAAGGCTGCATTTATTATATAAAACAGCTGTTTACTATGTAACTGAGCTAGTAAACGTGTAATTTTTTCCTGTGATCAAAGCTGAATTTTCAGCATCATTACACCAGTCTTCTGTGTCATATGATCCTTCAGAAATCATTATAATATGAGGATTTGCTGCTCAAGAAACATTTATGATTATTATAAATGTTGAAAACAGTTGTGCTGCTTAAAAATGTTGTGGAAACCATGATGCATTTTATTTTTCAGGATTCTTTGATGAATAGAAAGTTAAATTAACTGCATTTATTTGCATTAAATAAAGCACTTATTAAATATAAATCTTTATTTATATTATAAATATCACTTGTGATCAATTTAATGCATGTTTAATTAATAAAAGTATGAATTTCTCTCTTTTTTAATCTTACCACAAAAGTTTGAATACTATCATGGTTTCCACAAAAATTAAGCAGCAGTGTTTTCAGCAGTGAATTAAGTAAGCAACTGTTTTCATCATTGATAATAATTATAAATGTTTCTTGAGCAGCAAATCAGCATATTAGAATGATTTCTGAAGGATCATGTGACACTGAAGACTGGAGTAATGATGCTGAAAATTCAGCTTTGATCACATTTATATATTCACATAGATAACAGCTGCTTTAAATTGGCATAATATTTCACTGTATTATTTTTTTACTGCATTTTTTATTAAATAAATGCAGCCTTGGTGAGCAGAAGTCTTACTGGTGTCGAACGACATGAGGGTGAGTAATTAATGACAGAATTTTCATTTTTGGGTGAACTAACCCTTTAATGCACAAGTGTTTGTAGTGCATAAACCAATCATAAAATTGGCATAAAATATAGGGGAAAATATTATACATATTAGTGGTTATTGTTCAGCAGTGTATTTGATATCTTACTGAATTAAAAGCAATAGATCAATTAAATCTGTCAATTAGACAGAGGTCAGAAAAAAACAGGTATTATACCTGACATTTCTGTCCCCCTCACTTATGAAAAGACGGCTACGCCCCTGGCTTGAAGCTTGGAGCTCTCGCGTATCGGGAAAAAATATTAAGTGCAAAGGAGGGCGAGAGAGAAAGATTGATTGAGGGACTAAGAGGAAGAGACAGAAAGTATGAGAGAGAAAGAGATGAAATGGGAGAGTGACGCGAGAGAGAGAGAGATAGAGCGAGGGAGGAAGAGAGAGAGAAAGAGTACCGCCCTTCAGTTGTGTTTAAATGTGAAGCGGAAAATCATCTCTGTGGCTCAGGGGAGTGAAGAGGCGATTCTAGTGTTAGAGCGGGTTTGCCGTGCTTTAGATCATAGCGCTCGCTCTCTCTCTCGCTCTTTGTTTATCCTATAGTGCCCCTGATTTCAGCTTCAGGCTTCAAAGTGAGAAGAACTGAGAGTTTCTACAAGACAACAATACCTGGACCCGGGAATATCTAGACACCTCACAATGGATGGATTGAGGACAAAGTATTGAGTTCTCCTACGGCTGTCCCTGAATGATACAGGTACAGTAGAAGAAGCTTTGTTTCCCTCTTTACCAAGTATCAGAATGCATCTGATTCGATGTAGTAATGATTAAAAAAAACCAAATATAACATGTTTTTACCTAGATGCATGGAATACGTTTTTTTTTTCTCTGTGAAAAAAAAGAGTGCACTGAAAGATCAGCATGAATACCTTGAGCTGGCCTCACATTCAGTGATTATTATAGCCTACATTATAAAGCATATGCGGCGAGCCTGAATGCCTGGCTCTTTTCATAAGTTTTCCAGGCATTATTACAGTATGACATTTGATTTCAGTGCACGCTATGTGGATGTCTGAAGAAAATGTGACTATTTAGTTATAACTCTTATTTTAATATAGACAATTGGAAACATTAGATTAGTGGCAGGCTGTCAGGTAGCGAGGAAAAGAAACCGAGTGGCACTTTCATCTCTAAATGTGGCCTAATACAGACACACTAAGTGGCTGAAAGCAAGTCAGTCTATGAAGACTGGAGCTGTGAGATTTCCTCAAGTTCTGTCAGACTCTCTCACACTCACATAAAATATAATGATTTATTAATTTTCAGATTTAGTGAGAAAATTCAGGTCTGAATTCAGGTAGGAGTGAATGGAGGTGAGAGAAAGAAAGCAAGATGTTACTGATCAACCGCTCGCTCTCTCTGTCTATCTTCAGAGGAGTGTTGGGATGTCGTGGCTGGTGTGGGTGTGGGTCAGTGTGACAGTCCTGCTGATGTGTGAGGCCACTTTCTATGAGACCATCCAGCAGCACCTGGCCCCTCCTGGAACAAACATACAGATCCTCGGTGAGTCCTTCCTTCTGTCCATCTCCTGCTTCATCACCCACGCTGAAGTTTTATCGACTACTTCAGATGAATCACACCCAGGGGCGGATCTACCGATTGCCACCCCAGAATTTTTCCCAGTATAAAATTAAAATGTAAGCAATGTATATTGTACTGCTTTTTAGCAGTGGCGTTTTAATGTGATGACATGAAGACAGCGTACTGCAAAATAAGAGAAACTCTTCACTGCATAGTCAATGGGTGGAGCTAGAAGACACAACCACACCCTACCCATAACACTATCCCCAGACATAAATAAGCCAAGTTCCACCTATTCAACCAGGGAAAGGGAGTTGGGCGTCATTTGGCTCTAAACACCACTTGTAAATTTCAATAAATTGTCCTTGCGGGTTGCATGCAGCACAGTGAACTCAGCTTCATTATCAAATGACTCTTATGAACTGGTTCTTAGTCAAAAACACACAGCACAGCTCTAACAAATTGACTGTTTTTCATTTGTTTGTGAATTGGAAGATTTCAGCTTCGCGGCTAACTCAGAGGTCCTCTGAGGAATCTAATCCCGTCCGGGTAGAATATAGTTCCCCCAAGAGTGGTTCCAAGAACTAAAATCATTCCCAGTTTCTGCGGTGCGAACACAGCAAAATCCGGGTACTTCCGCCATTAGATTTGCTGCCGCTAGGGTGCGTCTAGATTTCTGGGCTAAGTCTTTTTGCCAAAAAAAAAAAAATCTAATTTCAATAAGAAGTTTGAAAGACAAACTGGTTGTCTGTTATGCTGGTTGTCATTAAGCTGACTTAAAGTCTTAAAAAAAAAAAAAAAAGTTAAATAGTTTGAAGCTAGGTCAGTTGATAGATGTTATAGGTCTTTGCTAAAGTGTTGCTATGTGGTTGCTATGCTCTTGCTATGCAGTTGCTGGAGTGTTTCTACAGTAAATGTTTCTGGCTGACCTTCCATAACATCCATACAGGCATTTCCACCTCTGTTAATAACAGAAACATTATTTGCAAAACGGATCCAGTCTCAGTGCTTTGATATTTTGGTATTTCTTTCTAATGTTAGCAAATTCAATTCAAGTTTTTGTTGCTCTTAAACTTGCAATAAAACTGATTTATGATGATTTATACCATCCATGTATCCTATGCAATATGAATAAAACTACTTTGCTTTTTATGTAGTAGTGATACAAGCTATGAGACATTTAGAATCTGTTGATGTTTTTGATATACAGTGTCTTGACTTGGTGACCTGGATATTGACATTTTGTTATTTTTATTTCTTTTTAAACAGTATAGATGATTACTTTGTGGTAATGCGATATTTGTGAACACAAATGTTTATGTTAGACCATAAATCCACAAAACCTATGCATGGGCGTTTGCTTTGGTGTTGTCACCCCTCATAGACCTCATGCAACCCCTTTGCCACCCTTTCTAGATCCGCCCGACCACACACAAAACACTTTAAAAATAAACAAGGGTACATTTAGTCCATTATGTTCTGCTTAGTTTTTGTTGATCCTTGTCTTTATCCTTATACTTTAAATCTAGCTGCTCTAGTACTTTAAACTTACATTTCACTTTTAGTTAGTTTGCTTAAAAATGAAAATTCTGTTATAATTTACTTATAATTTAAGACTTTCATTCATTGTCATAACAAAATGTAGATTTAAAAAAAATATATTCTCTATTCTTTTATGATTTTTATTTTATTGCAACAATATTATTATTTTATTATTAATATTCTCTATCCTTTTTGTCCATCCATTGAAAGCCCATGCAATCAAACATTTCATGCATCAAAAAGAGGTTGTAAAAGTGACCCATATTGAGTTTAATCAGATTAACTTTAAACTTACTGGTTTCAGTTTCCAAAATTGTAACATATTACAAAAATAAAAATATTCCTATAAGGAAATTTACCTATGTCTGTGCAGCATCTCTCTACAAACAATGAACATGTGAGTTATCTACTTTAAAAACAGCGACGTTACAACCTCCTTGCTGAGTAATTTAATGTAGCGATTCAGTAGCGAAGCTAATTCATTACTAAAAGTCGCGGGGCAGTGTTGATAAGTTTCTGTGCTCCTCAATGTTTCTGTGTGTGCGCGGATTGATCCCTTGACTGAATTGTGTGTGTTCTTCAATGTAATAATATAGAACTGTGATTAAACTGACTGGAACTTCCTTTGCATTAAATGCTTTTAGTGCACACCTTCCAGCCAATCAAAGTATTCAGACAGACCATGGCATAAGAAATACATGGTATATATATACACTATTTAAATATTTTATGTATACAGTAAAAAGTAAACTATATTATATTATATTATATTTATTATATTATATTATAGATCCTTTACTTGAACAAGCTACCTTTGGCCTCATTATGTATATGACACTCTAAAATGGAAGATTGGTGTCCGAGTATTTGTATTTGTGCTTCTCAACATAGTGTTGCTGCAGGACCCAGATTTGGACATTTATCAAGTGGCAACCCAACACAGTAACAGAATTGTTTTGATCGTTTCAAGCTCGTGGTAGCCAATAATTCCCTGCACACAACACATTGTGGTCAGTATTTAATGAAGTCTGGGTGATATTTCTTTTTAAAAGTTTGCATAATTTTTCATGCTTTTCGAGGAGGGCATGTCAAATAACTGCTTAATTTGGCTAGCTTTTATCTACTGTTAATGTAAGATATATTTGTACCATAATACCACAGTTTTATAGGGAGACATCTTTTGACAACAACAAAAAAAATGCAAAATTTTTCATCCCCATTAAATGTTGATAAGCCTGTTATTGTGCTATCCTACCTATGCACAATTATCTAGTTAGTTCAATTTGCTTTTTTAACGTCACATGCAAACGACCAGCTGAGAACCACTGCTCTCTGACATCATGGTTAGCCAATTAGTGTGAGAGTAGTTTATAACATTAGTTGATAGTAAATCCTTGCAAATATACCTAAGACTGCATCCTCAACAGTCTAACCAATAAAATAAATGTCATGAGTATACATTAAGTTATCTCAAACAAACCATATTTGAACACTGAGGAATGTAGGAATAAATAATAGAGTGCCCATCACAGTAAAAAATCAGTCTCACTTTCACAGATCAGGTCAAGAGGATATCAGACATTTTTATCAGAATGTAAATCTATATTATGAAACCATGTTTATCTAATATCTTGACGGTCTAGGGTGGTGTTAAGGTTTGCCTCAAATGAAACAGAGCACGAAACAAAGCTTCTTGTAACCTCACACCTTCAAATAAGAGGGCAAAAAGCAATTCGAGACCGCACCACTTACCTTAACTAATCTTGCTAGAGGCACTTTACTAGGATTGGATCCTGAATTGGAATTGATTTTATTGTACAGACTATAGAACAATTATAGAGGTACATGCTATTCTTGATTCAAAGCAGAACGTCTGTGGAGTTTTGCCTCCATAGACAATAAATGCTTTGACTATTTAGATTTGACCGATTTGGTGTAAATGCCATTCGGAGCGTAGATAGAGCAATGTTAATAAAGCTAGTCCTGATGAAATAATTGAGCTCCAACTGAGAGTCTTATCAGACAACGAGTGTATTTCTTAAATCACGTTCATCCTAAATGGAGGGCTATATTATGGACCACTGAGCACTCGGGATTCCATTACTAAATAAAAAAAAGCAGATAAACAAAACGCACAGATTGGGCTTTTATGAGCTTTGACGTTGCATAAAAATTCACATTTGTTGCTGGATGGAATGAATGGACAGAGATTACATTTAAGTGTCCATATGTTCTCTCGAAAGATGAACAATTCTGAGGCATTTAGATGTTTCTTGACTGAATATAAAAGCGGTATAGAATAATTCTTATTAAAAGAAGCCCCTATTCTGCTTCGAAAAGATTATTTCTTCAAACGATATCATGATTTATAGTCATATTTTCATTTAGAAAGGTTGGAATGTGAGATATCACACCTTAACAGCCATTTCCTTTTATTACTTTTCTTCTCATTGTCCTGTATGAAAAACATAAACAACCAGCACAGACAGTAGCTCCAAGATGCATTTGCATGTTGTAAAAATGTCAGGCTCAGCAAACATTCCCTCAAACTGTCAATCACGTAAGAAAAACGGTTTAAAGGCCAGCCAAACTGACAACAACTGCTCTGCTTTCAGACCATGTGTGATTATGTGGACATTTTTGATGTTATGACAACTGTGTTCTGTAACCTTTTTCCAAGTCAGGGTGAGATTGTGGCTTTGGAGAGAGGGGGGGGGGGGGGGGTGCATGTGTGTTGTATTGCAAAGAGATATTTGTTTAAGTATCGAGTGCTTTGAGGCTGGTGGATTGTCCTGAGTATCAGGGTTGACAGGTCATGAATTGTTGCAGCACTGTTGCTTTCACTGAAACCATCAATGTGACTAGTGACCAAGATCACAGCAGGAAATTGAGATTACATAGGAAACAGTGTTGTTCTGGAACTGATTAATTGAGTTGCATTCATTACATAGATGTTTTTGTCCTTATTGAGAATTTGACATTTATATTTGAATTTCAAAGGAGGTTGAGGTTTATAAGAGCATATGTTTGATTTATGCAGTATTGATTATTATGCAGTATAAACTGCACATATTAATGTGCCAAGATACAATGTCGCATGGCAACTGCAAACAGTCTATAGTTAGGAACTAAATTTAAGCAATAAGATTTGAGAAGATTGAGGATTAAAATAAAATCAGTCACAGCTAAAATGTTTTTTGGTAGACACAATGGGGATTTTAAAATGTTATTTTATAAAGCAAATTCATTGGGATAGTTCACCCAAAAAAATTACCCTATGATTTACTCACCCTCAAGTCATCCTAGGTGACATTCTTCTTTCAGACGAATACAATCAGAGTTATATTAAAAAATGTCTTGGCTAATCCGAACATTATAAATGGCAGTAAATGGCAGCCTAAAATTCGAAGCCAAAAAAAAAAGTGTATCCATCCATTATAAAAGTAATCCACATGCCTTCCGTATTCAATTTATGGAAAAAGCGTAACTGGTGTGACGTATGACTCGGCGTAGCACGAGCGTTTTGAACTGCGAGAGTTTCTTCATAAGTTGAATACGGAAGGCGGTCTGGCGGAAGCTATATATTTTACTTTATAAAGTTTTAAATATGGAGATTTTTCTTCAGAAGGCCTTTATTAACCCCCGGAGCCGTATGGATTACTGAAAGAAGAAAGTCATATAAACCTAGGATGGCTTGAGGGTGAATAAATCATGGAGTAATTTTCATTTTTGAGTGAACTATCCCTTTAAAGGCCCCCTGAAATCAAAATGAAGTTTTTTTTTAGCTTTTAGTAAGACTATGTTAGCCTTATGGTTATGAATAAGCTGGTGTGTTCCAAAACAATGACAAAATTCGCATTTAGGAGATATAAGCATTCAAAACTTACAGTCTCTCACTTCCGTTAAAATGAATAACAGATTTTGATGACATCATTGCAGACTTCATCTTCTCATCAAATCTTCGGTCCAATCAAATGCTCTCTAGAATCTGAAGCGTCCACCCCCCTACACTATAAACAGATGCTGAAGCTGCCTCTGAAAGCAGTCAGTTGTTTACACATGTACTAATTTCTACATAATGAATGGAACATAGCGCACTATACATGCGATAGGAAACGATTCAGACAGTGTAAATAAGCTTTCAGTTCAGGCAAATGAAGTCTGGTGTCACGCTAGTTTCACGCACACCCCTGCAGCACACACCCAAGGTGCGTCCCAATTCGCATACTTATGCACTATTCTATAACGTTTTAAAGTATAAATAGTGCGTTCACACTGAAAATTCCAAAATGAGTATGATGCACTAAATTAGTGTTGGACACTTCATGAAGTCGACTGTCGCAGATTGAATTATGTAGTGGAGGGGGAGGCACTACCAGATTCCAATGTTGAATGACAAAATAACCATGTAAAGTTCATACACTACATGGTTGAGTACATAGTGTATAAGTGCATAGTGTATAGTGCGTCATTTGGGACACAGCTACATAGTCTAGACCAGAGCTGTTGACTAGAGACACGAGAGCGCAGCGCGGATCATATGCGCGAGTCAGCACAGACAACAAAACATATCGGACCCATTTAAATTCTGCACAGAGTGCTGTATTTCAAAGCGATATGGAGATTATGATGATAAACAGTTAGAGATTAGGAGGAAACTCTGGCTTTACCAAACAGAAAGGCTCTAGTCAAATGGTGGTATTGACAAAACGCTATAGGCTGTTTCAAAAAAGGGGAGGGGCTGCTAACAGCTGGAGCCGTTTCAGGGGAAATCGCGTCAACACATTGAATAATGCTGCGCGTTTCAAGGCACTTCAGTGGGCCTTTAAGGGAATAATACTTACATTAGAAGATCGGAATAATACAATACTGGTTATTGGCCAATGTCAGATGTTTTAATCTAACTGTTTAACAATGCTTAATATTTATTTGTTCATGCTTATTTCCTATATTGTACTACATTTAAATGAACTGTACCATCATTTAACACTCACTTAAAGTTAATCTTTAAAAACATTCAAAAACATTTCTATAACAAATAAATATAATCTCAAAATAAATATCTATTTTTAGACTGTACATTCACTTTTTAGCATTTAAAATGATTTTTGTTTTAAGTTTTCATTTTCTCATTTTATAGAATATTAATATTGGCCATTTATTGGTTATCAGTTAAAATAATAATAATAATAATTTTTTACCTTTGTATGGGCAATTTTAATAATTACCTTATTAAATGAATCGGTGTTATCTGTCATGTCAAATACTTAAATGAAAGTAATTATTTCAATCAATCAGAATACTATAGACCAGGGGTTTTCAAACTGGGGTCCGGGGACCCCCAGGGGTCCTCCAGAAGGTTCTAAGGGGTCCCCAGAAAATTTGTATAAAGTCTACCGAACATTCTGACAGTTTCTCTTTTCTTGCTGTATACATACTTTCCAGAAATGCATTCAAAGTTTACAAAGTTTGCTTTGTATCTTTCTAGTGAGTTTTTCTCACTGTAGTCCCCTTTATCATGCTCACTGGGGTTGTAAGGCAGTATTCTTAACTCAGCAGGTAAACTGCTTGCATACATTTATTGTGAAAGTTGCTTATACAAATATTTTTTTTATTGAAAATGTTCAATATAATGAACATAATGATAACTGTCATACTTACTATTTATCTAACACTTTACAATGTTTTTTTTTTTCATACATAAAAATATATAGATGGATTTTAGGTAGGGGGTCCCCCATAAAGGTTTTTCATATTTGGGGGTCCTTGGCATCATAAAGTTTGAAAAACCCAGCTATAGACTGTTACCAATGAAATTAATAAAGCAGTTTCTTGTGGTTTATTGCTCTTAAAAAAATGAATGCAACCATTTAAAGGCTGAATAGAGATGACTGTATGTATATCTAATTATAAGGCATTTTTAGCAAAACTGAGGAATCTGAATTATAGTAGCTATATGCATTGAAACACCATGCCTATAGCGCATGGGATTGCATCTTGTTTAATTTTACTATGTGATGGCTGTACATCAGATGCTCTGTGGGCTCATGGGTCTGGATTTACTTGCTGCTGAGATGCAGATGATTATATGTATTTTAAAATGTGAGGGACAGAAGTGAGTGAACGTGAAAGACAGATGGAGAGAGGAACATGTAGCGCTTCTCACAGATGTGCTGCCGGCTGTTCTTGCTCTCTGGCTCAGACAGACAGATGAGGATGGGTGATTCATGAGACCAGGTCTTTATTCAGCACTGACAGCTGCAACAGCACTAAGCAAATTGTGTTTGTCATGCATGCATAGCTGCCATGTTTTAGTGTTAGAGACCAAACTTGCAGATGTAGAAAATAACCCTTCTCGAAACAAACCGTGACCTGAACGAACCCTTTAAACTCCATACAAACAAATACAGGCACAGTTTCTTGGTCCCCTGGGAGACCATCACTAAGTCCAAGGACATTCAGGCTATTATAAAAACAACCACACTGGAATCGACCTGGGTAGATCAGAGATTTAAAGTGCAAGTGTTAATAGTAGACTGGCGGCTAACTGTATTATGTTGAATATAACAGCAGTCTAATCCGATAACTGCGGTTCTGCTGCCTCTTTACTTTAATAGAAACACAACTGTGACTTATGAGCTGCTCGCTGTGGTTTTAGAGGGCAGATATCATATCAATCTTGCTGAGTTTCTGGGAAATATAGATTGTCTGTCAGATTCACTTTACTTGTTAGATCCTTGATCAATGCGGCTCTTCCTGGACATGTGAAAATGCATGACATGTATCAACATACACCCAAGCATAGTCATATATGGAATCAGATGTACCTCACACCTATAGACTGTAAAAAGCTCACGCCACATCTCCATCCATCAGAGTAAGCTGAGACTTGAACAAGTAATGATCAGGTCAATGTCCTTGAAAAGACTGCACTGCTTTTACCAGTGTTAGTAATGGTTGGATGATTATTTAATGTTAAAATGCATTAAAGAATTATATGTACATATCAGGCGTGTGGACCATATAAGCTGCGAATGCTCTGCATACACAGGTCATTCGTGGACTCACTAATTAACACTATAAATTACTATAAATTCCCTTGTTTGAGGTGTACCAGAGCTTGTAATATGAATTAGTAATATGAATTAGAATGTAACTCTCCGTCATTTATTTATTTGCGGGTAAGCAGATACAGAGCAGCTTTGCGGCCTATGCTCTGTTATGTATCGTCATCATTGTCCCGCTTTCGCAGGGAAAGCTGTCCGCGAACTGCTCGCCCAAAAGAAACAATTTGCCATATCTGCCAGATCTTGATCAATGAAAATCACATTGTATTTGACACAAAACTAAATACACTAAAACCTGTTTTAATGATGTTTAAATATTTTTTACTGGAAAATAAAAATATTGATCAAGAAAGATTAAGTCTTGTAAATGTATCCGGACTCAATTGTTAGCATCTTCTTGACATCTTTACAGTTAAATATCTACTAAAATCTATGATTATTTTAATATTAAATATCTTAGTACTGCTGCTTGACTGAGCACATGGTGTAAAGCATTATTGATTAGCGCACCATAAGTACCTTCATTCCATGAAAATTGATTCATACATCAGCTTTTCTGGTTCGTTTTGCTGGTAAAATGTATAGCAAGAAAAGCAAGATAAAACTGAAAAATAAATAAACTGATAATAAATTGGAAATAACATGATGCAACTACAGTACATCAGAAGTTGATGATGATAATAATATGTTTCTTATTGCACAAAATCATCATATTAGAATGATTTCTGAAGGATCATGTGACACTGAAGACTGGAGTAATGATGCTGAAAATTCAGCTTTGCCATCACAGGAATAAATTACATTTTAAAATATATTTAAATAGAAAACAGTTATTTTAATTTGTAATAATATTTCACAATATTACTGTTTTTACTTTATTTTCTATTAAATAAACACAGCCTTGCTGAGCATAAAATACTTATTTCAAAAACATTGTAATGTTTCCAAACTTTTGACAGGTACTGTGCATCGATTTTAAGCAGTCTCATGTTTGTCATTTTAAGATGGAAAAGCTTGATCCTAAAAAAGAAAATATGAAAAAGGTTTCTTAAAAACAAGTATGAAGAAGGGTGATATCTGCAGATGTTCAAAATAAATTTAGAGCTGTAGTTTAATAAAACCTTTTACAAGCAACACACATATTTACTTATATCACAGTAGATGCTTCACCAGAGCCGGATTCTTTTTAATAGGCTTATAAAACAGAAATGGACATATATCATTTAGCTGCCTCTGACTTCAGGATGAAGGGATTGGGACTGTGTGCGTTCTTGTGCTGCCATCAGCCAATCATTGTGATCATGACATCATTTCCCTCTTTGCTCTACAGTCATCAGTCACATGCCATTTAAGTTCAGCTAATTGGCTCAAAACAACCTGGCAGCAGAACTGAGCACCCATGAAGATGGCAGCCTCCAGGTCACATTCTTCCAGACCTGGCCCTACGCCAACCCAGCAATTGCCATGAATGGGAATGCTAACGGATCACACTCTCCTGGTATTATAGAGCTCCTCGTTTGCAAATATTTGAACAAACAACCCCTAACTCACACTGTTTTAACTTTGGCAAAGGTTTAATGAGCTCATTGCGGGGGATCAGGCAATATTTCCAATCCTTCTCAGGCTATAGAAGAGACATGCCCGGATTCCTTTGTATCAAACGTCATCTGATTTCTGCTCTGCCATTAGAGTTTCTCTGAGGGGAAAATTCCACGAGGGCTCAATAACAGAGGTGACGTTGGATGCCGGTTCTCCATCTGCAGCTCTAGGCTGCCGAAGCCACCCGAAGACTTCCCCACAAAGTGCCTCTGACAGAATCAGGGCTCGACTGCGGCACAGCATCCTGCATGTCCTTCTTTGTATTAAATATATCTCAGCGAGCATAAGAGAGAAGACAGTCATCTGTGATAATTTCCCCCACACACACCGACGGATGCAGGCCATGGATGTACATCAAAACAAACATGGAATGTGTTTTTCATCTGCTTCAAAACAAATGTTATCTTCCCGCATGTACGCCAGCACACACTGACAGTTTAATAGCCTTATATAATGCAGCTCCTAAAGGCACATTATTTTAGCAGAGACGTTCCGTCCATCTCTCCTGCTTCCATCCAATCTTCCTGACAGTGCCAGCTCGCCTGTAGGAACAATGGGAGAGTCGCACAGCCTCAGCCCCTGGGCTGTCCTCCATCTGCTCTCTGTCACACTTCCACTCACTCTCTCCATCTCTCTCTCACTCTGCTCCAGACAGCGGTTCTATGAATGCCAATCTGACCTCACAATACCTGAAGCCACCAGACACATACAACCACATATTACCTCCAAAATCTTCCCTTGCCACAGCATGGAGGAAGTTCTATATCAACTTTATTACATCAACCTTATGAGTTTTACTAGACATCTACTGAGCTACTTGAACAAAGGGACCGATTTTTATTTATTTGTCTTTTCTCTTAACACAAAACTGCTACCCATTATTGGCTCTCTCATAATTTCAAGTCTTTACATAGTCGATCCAAAAAATATATTTACAATAAGTGACACTTCATACCGATCCTCAATGTCAACAATATGGTCCCTATAAAAAGTTTTATTTGATTTTTGGTTATGACAGAGTGATTAATAGAAAAGAAAATATGTCATGGCAAAATAGACATTTCTACAAATTGGTTATTATGGAACAAAATATTTACCCCTTTGGAAGGTTTCATGTTTTTTTTTTTTTTTTTTTTAAACCACATAAGATTTATTTAGGATTTTATGACACTGATTAACAAAATTGTTTTTATTATATGTCAAAGGGAGAATTTCTACAAATTTAATTGAGTCAGTCACGTACTTAGTAGATCCATCTCTTTCAGCACATCCAATCTCGATTCTATGTGGATTTGGATCTGGCCACTGCAATTTTCCCTACTGTTCTTTTCACAAGTGTTCGAGTCAGGCTGCATGGAGATTGTGAGTAGAGCCTTATTCAAACCACTCATAAATTCTCAGTTGGATTGAGATCTGGACTCTGACCAATGCAGGACATTATTGTCTTCACATGACTGTGGTGTTTATCTGGCTGGAAAACAAATCTTCTCTATGGCAGGTGTCTTGCAGATTTGAGTCGGTTCTATAAAAATAAGTATTTTAAATGCTACAAGTGAATTTAGGCATCACAACATTATAATGTACAGTGTGAAAAATAAATATAAAATTTGAGATAAGGTAAATATTACATTTAATAAATGTTTTTAGCAATTAAATATCCAATATCAACCAATACAATAAAATAAAAAATATCAATGATGAATTAAAAAGGATGAATAATTATGGAGATGGAATAATGTGGAGATGGTGGTCCAGTGGGTTAAACCACTGAACTGATACGCAGAAGGTTGCTGGTTCTATTCCGGCGGTCACCACCAGTGTGTCCTTGAGCAAGGCACTTTACTCCATGTTGCTCCAGGGGGATTGTCCCTGTAATATGTGCACTGTAAGTCGCTTTGGATAAAAGCGTCTGCCAAATGCATAAATGTAATTAAATTCAATTATTTTACTTAAAAAATGTAAAAATTGTTTTACAGTATTATAAAGAGTATTTTTACTTACCAGTAGCAAAGTCAAATTAAAGCTGCATTATGTAACTTTTCCATCCACTAGAGCAGTGGTTCCCAACCACGGTCCTGGTGGACCCCCAACAGTGCACATTTTGGATGTGTCCTTTGTCTGACACACCCACATCAGGTCTTGGAGTAGCTACTAATGAGCTGATGACCTGAATCAGGTGTGTTTGATTGAGGAGACATGCAAAATGTGCACTGTTGGGGGTCCACCAGGACCGTGGTTGGGAACCACTGCACTAGAGGTCGCCTATTCAAAACAAAGGCGTAGTTTGATGACGCCAAGTTTGAGCGCAGAATCTTGGGACGTGTGGTCTTCACCTCACAGCCGGTGGAAAAGAATCGGGATAGGACTCGGGCAGAAATCATGTTCATGGATGTAATTATTAACGTTACTGTTGAATGAAGCAGAAGTAGGAGCGATTGTTAATAAGAAGAGCAGAACACAAGCCTTGCGAGCAGCGGGACCTTTATTATGGCATAGTTGCCATTTCCGCTTTTCCGGTCATGAGTATGAGGTAACGCAGCTCTGTTTATCATATTAGACACATCTGAGTGTGTTGAAAATTAAGTTATGACGTTACTCTGTGACGTTACTCTGACGTTACTCTGTGCGCTCGGCGGCTGCTATGACACTTGTTCACACTGCAGTGAGAGTAAAGCGTTTCTGCAAAATAAAACTGGAAACCGAGGGTAACGCATATATGACGCAATTGACAGGCGACATCCTCACACGTCCCGGTTCTTTGGTTAAAATAGCAATTTTCTCACGATTTACAAACAATTTGGGATATTGTAAGTACTCAACTGAACAAAATATATAACACTGGCCTAGTGGTTTTTGTTTTTTAAGTCCACCGTGATTCAATGCTGTGTACAATAAAACAAGTGAATACTATTTATATGGCAATATATGTTAAATCTGTCAAGAAGAGACCCCAAAATTGACATAATTCAGCTGAAGTGTGAGCATTTCTACTTTATATCTGTATGTTGTGTTCTTACAGACTTTATCTTGGTCATCTCATTCTGGTTGGATGTGTTAATGCTCTCCAGATCTCCCATGACGAAATAAACGTAGAACTTAAAGAGACATATTGCAGATGTTGCCATGGCTACAATATACTGATGATAAGAAACTGTGTTCTCCATTTGATGATTTGTAATTTCAATGGGGATTTGCTGGGGTAATCAAAGTCTTCACAGCACAGTAAAACACTGATCTGCTCTATCCATTAATCTCCCCTAATTGATTTAATATCTCGCAAACGGCAGAAGTTTAATAGGCTTGTTTGTGCCATCACTTTCAAAACAAACAATTTCCAGGGTGCAAGTGAGAAATCTATATTGCAGATGAGTTCAGGCTGCTGTTCAGATATTCAGCAGGGAGGAACAGAAACAAAGCCGGTGATGCATAGCCAAACATTGCCCGTATTATTTTTTGTCGTTGTTTTAAATGTATTCTATCTGTGAAACAAAATGACAGTTCCAGAATTATAACAAATATAGACAGAGAAACAGACTTAAGTGTGGAGGGTAGTGCAGTCTCGCTTACAATTCAACTTTCATGCAATGGAAAATTTCTGCATAATTTGTGTATAAGGGAACAACCCATCCATGTTTTGTGAATCATATTCTGGGAATAGCTGAGGAGAATCAATATACAAGTCCACCACGGCCTGAAGATGTGGACAGAATATTGGTGTTGCTGCTTTGTGTAACTGGGCAGATTTGTAATATATTGGGATGAATTAGAAACCAGTACTGTTTTTAACAAAAATGTGTACTCAACTCATATTGATGTTAATCATTATTTTACAAAATGTTCAAACATATTTCATTCAAAGTTTTTAAACAAACATACTTGATCCAGAAACAAAGAATATCATCTTGGGGTTACTCAATTTGACCTGAACTAACTTTGCCTTTTTATAAAAAACTAAACAAAAAAAGGTCAAAATGTGTTCAAACAAAACAGTAACTAAACATTACTTATTCTTAGTAAGTTTTAAATAAGCAATTCCAGCCTTAATAAATGGCATGCCAATTACCCATTTAACAAATTCTTTTTTTTTTAAAGTCTTCTTTTACTAGACTGAATCAAGCTATCCCTGCACATGAGAACAAACTAATTTGCGAAAAAGAAACTGACTTTCTAACACATACAAGGAGAGAGGAAAAGGAATCAGACTTTCAAATCGTACATATAAAGAGAAAGAAGATGTTTAGCTAAAACCATGGTAATACCAAGCGGCAACTCCCCGCAGTTTCTCTTGAAGCCAATACGGAAGTGACTTAAACTGCAATTTCTCGACTGGCCACTAGGGACAGGCTCCAGAAGGGAGCAGAATCTCATTGAGCTCCATGTTAAAATGCCCAACTTTACAGCAGAAAAACACTTGTTTACAGCCTGGTACAAATTGTGGTTTTGGTCCGTATATCTAATTTTGCCCTTCATGACAACTGTGAGGGGGGGTGAATGTTTTTATAACTTCGTTCACATTATATAAAGCTTTAAAGTTATAATTAAGGGTGTGGCCCCTTTGAGTGACAGGTGGATAGCCATTTATCTGCTGTCTCTTAGTCATCACGTCACCTCCGCTCCACCCACGTCCCGCCTCTTTGCCCATTTTCTATTATCCGGGAGTGACACGCAATGGCACGCTGCCAAGATGGCAACGGCCAGCTCGTCCCTACTTTACGCTTCAAAACTGCTCATCAGGAACCTATGGGTGACATAGTTTGTAATCCGAGGGTAACGGGTCTGCATATTCCTGCCTGAAGATGAAGGCAGGGGCGTAGCCGACCCCCCTTTGAACGTAAGGATGGAACCATCCTGGTGGTGGTGGGGAGGGTGGAGGCTGTTGTCGCGTCGGCATCTGCGAACTCAAACGTGTAAGTACGACTTTTATACAGAGAGTATAAGACGTGATTGGATAGAATTGAAGGGAATAAGTGACAAAATAATTAAGTCTTCCTGGCAGAACTCAAGCTAACGCTTCCATTTCCACGTTAAAAACGAAATTTGTGAAAAGGATTCATTATTTATACTATGCATTTAGTCGCCCCTAACATTAAAGGTTTTAATATAAATGTATATTGTAATTTCACATTTAATCTCCAAATTAATGTAGAAGTAACATAAAGACAGTATATATTTAAATATTTGATCTAACAGGTAGGAAATATACAGAAACTGAATAAAGTTATCACTTCACAGTCTTCACTGCATAAATTAAATATAGATTAATCATTATTAAAGCTACAAAAGATCAGTCAAGAGCAGCGAGTGGTTTTCTCTTTGTCTTTTGTTCCTTGATTTACATTAATGACAGACATCACAACAGCAGATCTGACACACATCCAATGTCCTCCCAACTCTTTGCGTTCAATGAACACTTTTTAACTCATTTCAGACGGTGCTTACAAGGATACTCAACAAACCGGACATTTTAGCATTCTTTTGTGTGTTTTTGTCCATTCAAGCGTGAAAGATAACTTCATGTGCCCGTACGCTGTAGCGGCATTTTGTGTGCACGAGTGCTGTGTGTTCACAGATAGCACACCAGTACAGATTGAAGTTCCTATTTTTGTGTCTTGAATGGTTTAATAGGAATTGAATGAATGATAGCGTGATCATATACTGTAGTAGTGCAGCCAAAGTATGACAGAAAAAAACTGATGCTGTTAATTGCATTAAATATTTTTAGGCAGCGGCTATTTACACCAAGTGAATATAGCATATTTTCTTGCTATTTACACAGTGCCAATAGCTGTACTAAGTGAAAATAGTGATATATTCTAATTTACACCATGTAAAAGTAGCAGTTCTTTGCAATATGTTTAAATAGTAATTAGAAGCTATTTATACTTTATTTTGACATACATTTTATTTGCACCTCAGTACTGTTGTAAATGAACAGGATGCAATAATAACAGAGTGTAACAGAGGAGGTCAGGCAGCATGGAAGAAAGAAGACCGCGAGGGGCTGCCCGAGGCGATGGTGCTGGAGCGATGGAAGACCTGGTGGGGTGGAGAACTCGCTGCCGTGCCCTTGGGTCAAGGTGGGGTGGCTGCCGTCCTAGAGGGAGTGGAGGAGTTTCCGGCGTTCGCTGTGGGCCGGAGCCTGCTACCATCCGCAATGACGAGGAGGAGCAGGGATAACGGGAGTTATTTAGTCAAAACCAAGATCCTCAAGCCTTACACTTTACTGACTACACCACTGAAGAAGTTGAATTATGTGCGTTTGGCCCTACCAGGCATTGTTAGGCGGAGATAGTGCAAATAGCACTTGCCAACAAGGCACGCTATTTGCACTTGATGTAAAAAGACACATTTCTAACACGTTAAACACTTTTTTGACAGTCCTAATACATACCACATCTCATTCTCCTTTGCATATGATTTTTATTTTTTACTCTCAGTGATGGTAGCCACTGATTTGCATTATATGAATCCACAGTTTCGGCTAAAAATCTTATTTACTGTTCCATTTAAGAAAAAAGTAATCTCCATCTTGGTTGGCCTGAGGGTGAGTAAATTAGCAGATTTTCATTTTTGGGTGTACTGTCCCTTTAAGTAGTTGCTACTTTCCGTTACATTCCAACACTGATTGCACAAACAGAAGCGTGTCTAGAGTTATCAGTTTGAGTTTAAGTCAAAATTTCACTTTTGCAGTTGATGAATAATTCAGAGCGTGTATCAAGAATGTGTTTGTGTGTAATTGTTTAAACAGCAGGAGTAATTGAAAGTGTACGGGCGGTGGTTGAGAAAAATGGATTTCGGTCGCCTACAGCTTAATTAATTACACCACACTTTGTCCTCTCATGTCGCTCACAGCCACAAAGACCCAATAAGAGGATCCCCATGCAATAATAAACATGCCATCTCTCTGTATGTCTCTTTCCTTTGCTCGTTCTCACTTTGTCTTTTGCACCTCTCTCTCTCACACTCTTCCTACCTACAGCAGTAGAGGTGGCAAGGCAATTTAACTGTTTTGCATGCGAAAGTTGCAGCCATCAGCCATGCAGAGAAGTAATCAATCAAAAACCCTCGTGCAGGCAGTAAAATAAAAAACACATTGAGAAGCAGCAAAATCTCTCGCAATGAATTTGAAGACGTTCCACATCACTTGTAGCATATAGCAGCTGAAGTTTCCAGTGGTTTGCAGTGTTTGTAAGGTATTGTGTAAGTATGATGAGTGACTACAAGTGGCACACTCTGAAATGTAAAAATGCTTGTTCAAACACTCTGTAGTGCATTTTGATGGATTGCAAAATCATCAAAAAATGTATTAGTTACAAAAATGATGCGATGAAACGATGCACTAAAATGAATCATACTTTTCACTGTTACATACACTCACCTAAAGGATTATTAGGAACACCTGTTAAATTTCTCATTAATGCAATTATCTAATCAACCAATCATATGGCAGTTGCTTCAATGCATTTAGGGGTGTGGTCCTGGTCAAGACAATTTCCTGAACTCCAAACTGAATGTCAGAATGGGAAAGAAAGGTGATTTAAGCAATTTTGAGCGTGGCATGGTTGTTGGTGCTAGACGGGCCGGTCTGAGTATTTCACAATTTGCTCAGTATTAAGAGGATTTTCACGCACAACCATTTCTAGGGTTTACAAAGAATGGTGTGAAAAGGGAAAAACATCCAGTATGCGGCAGTCCTGTGGGTGAAAATGCCTTGTTGATGCTAGAGGTCAGAGGAGAATGGGCCGACTGATTCAAGCTGATAGAAGAGCAACTTTGACTGAAATAACCACTCGTTACAACCGAGGTATGCAGCAAAGCATTTGTGAAGCCACAACACGCACAACCTTGAGGTGGATGGGCTACAGCAGAAGACCCCACCGGGTACCAGGGGCGGATCTAGCAAATTATCTATGGGGTGGCAAGGGGGTGGCATGAGAACTATGAGGGGTGGCAACACTGAAGCAAGTATCCTTGCATGGTTCTTGTGGATTCAAGTAATAATATACATATTCAGTGTATATAATATACAAGCAAAACAGTAGCTGGCATTTCTTGTCTGTGAATATTCAAGCCATGGATGTTTTTTGTACCAGTCAGCGTGGAAGCTCCGCTGGACTCCGTCTTGAATGGTCTTTGGGAACTGTAGGTTTGGCTGGGTCGGGCCATCAGACCTAAATTTTGATATATCTAGAAGACAAAACAAAAATGTCAGATAAAAATCTAATAAAAATCACTTATATTCAAATACTACAATATTCTAACATTTAACACCTAATAGTTTATTTATAGTTACCTGAAATCTCTATTTCTATCAAAGATATTTTTAACATAGGCCAAGTCTCACAAGTATCTAATAACAAAAACACTGATTGTAACCATAATAAGCAAGGTAAACATATATTGACATATGGTCCTTTAAATCATATAAAAAGGTGTAAAAATCATTTAAAGGTGATAAAAAAATAGTTTTTTGATTATTTTATTTAAAAAATATTTGAAAAGGCTCAATGAACACAACATACCATGGGCACCTGACACACAGGGTGCTGGTGTTTCAAGCTCTCTCTTCTCTTTCAATGTCTGAGCTCTCTTCCTCCTCTTCACTCACTTCATGCTGTATTTCTTCTGTCTCATCACCTCTATCTAGCTCTTTGTCATCCATTTCTATATTTCTTCCTTCCACCACTCCATCTTCTCCTCCGCTGCCTTCCACAACTTTTTCTGACTTATCTTTTTCTGCACCTTCCACTTCCACATTATCTGATTCTGATTTTCCTTTTCTTTTTGGTTTAAAAAAACTCTGGATATCAGCCTTTCTTTTCATAGTATCCTGCAAGACGTAACAACAAGTACAAAGTTTAGATTTTCTAGCTTTCTAAGTGTACACTACACTCAATAGTTTCATATCCTTAATGAATACAAATTAAAACATTAGGCTAACGTTACACCATAACTGAGGGATTTCATATGCATTTATGGACTATTTAGATTGCTGCACTAATTAGCAAACTAACAAGACATTATTGGTTCACATTGTAGGCTAACGTAAACGTTAGATCGAACTGCTTCCACGAATCTGGTATTTAGTTGTCATAGCAAGCAAGCAACTACCTCAGACAATACAAAAAAAAGTTAATTAATCAATAGTCGTATTTTTTATTCTAAATCATTTATCTGTAAAAACAAATATATAAAAAAAATGACAGCAATCCAATACCTGAATTTGTTGATGTGATCTTCCATCAACTCCAGCAGCATATGCGACGGAGATCGCCAAATGAGTCGTTGTCGTGACGTCACTTGTCAAAAGTACCGACAATATTGGACAATCCTGAAAACTGATCACTAAACAACGTACTTTTGAAAATAGATTAGCGTTGAAATGTTTTTTCAATGTCAGAATAAACTATAATAATACTTACATGTATATGCAAATGATTCGATTCGTTAAAAGATCCGGATAGTACAAATGTTTTGATTCGTTAAAAGAACCGGACAGAATCATCTATTTGTGATCACGCTGGTTGCGTTGCGGAATCGGATCATCACTATGCAGTTCATAAGAGTCATTTGTTTGGACTAACGTTACTACACAACAATAGAAAGACGTGTTTTCTTGCCATCTCATCACATTGAAGCGCCGCTGATGTAAATCGGTAGAGGAATCCATTTATATTTTATACATTGGGAATTTACACTGCTGGGGTGGCAGACGGGGTGGCAATGTTTTTTCTTAGGGTGGCAGTTGCCACCCCATGCCACCCCGGTAGATCCGCCCCTGCCGGGTACCACTCATCTCCACTACAAATAGGAAAAAGAGGATTCAAGTTGCATGAGCTCACCAAAATTGGACAGTTGAAGACTGTAAAAATGTTGCCTGGTCTGATGAGTCTCGATTTCTGTTGAGACATTCAGATGGTAGAGTCAGAATTTGGTGTAAACAGAATGAGAACATGGATCCATCATGCCTTGTTACCACTGTGCAGGCTGGTGGTGGTGGTGTAATGGTGTGGGGGATGTTTTCTTGGCACACTTTAGGCCCCTTAGTGCCAATTGGGCATCGTTAAATGCCACGGCCTACCTGAGCATAGTTTCTGACCATGTCCATCCCTTTATGACCACCATGTACCCATCCTCTGATGGCTACTTCCAGCAGGATAATGCACCATGTTACAAAGCTTGAATCATTTCAAATTGGTTTCTTGAACATGACCATGAGTTCACTGTACTAAAATGGCCCCCACAGTCACCAGATCTCAACCCAATAGAGCATCTTTGGGATGTGGTGGAACGGGAGCTTCGTGCCCTGGACGTGCATCCCACAAATCTCCATCAACTGCAAGATGCTATCCTTTCAATATGGGCCAACATTTCTAAAGAATGCTTTCAGCACCTTGTTGGATCAATGCCACGTAGAATTAAAGGTCCCGTTCTTCGTGTTTTTTTGAAGCTTTGATTGTGTTTACAGTGTGCAATATAACATGTGTTTTAAACACAATTTACTTATCTGTATACCGCTGTTTTCACTGTCCTAAAAACGGTTGATGAGTTCCTTTATTCTATGAAGTCCCTCCTTCAGAAATACGTAACGAGTTCTGATTGTGCCAGCGGTTCCCGTGTTGTGATTCGACAGCAGCTTAGCGAATGTAGCACGGTCCTGTGTTGTGATTCGACAGCAGCTTAGCGCACGTGGAAAGGTCACGCCTCTTAACGGGAGATATATGCGCTTAATGATCTCTACAGCGTCCCTGGGAAAGCCAAACAAAGGTGATTTGACTCCGGGATGAAAATAACAGCGTCTCGACGACATGGCGACAAACTCACTCAAACGCAACAATTCCTTTTCTCCACGCGACACGTCCTCTTCTCCACGTGGGACAGCAACAAGACCATGCCCCCTTTTTGCGCGTATTCTTGTGGGCGGAGGTTAGTCTGTTCTACTGTTCTACTGACGTCATTTATGAAGGAAGTACCAGGATGTAGTCAAAGCCGGCCGTTCGCTGTAGGCTTTGAAAAGGAACTTCTGTTAAATAAAATATCTCACTTGGCATTGAACTTTGAGCTTTATAATTTTACAGGTATTATTTATGCTCTAACAGCAACATTACACACTAACTAAAGTTTGAACAATGGGATCACGAAGAACGGGACCTTTAAGGCAGTTCTGAAGGCGAAAGGGGGTCAAACAGAGTTTTAGTATGGTGTTCCTAATAATCCTTTAGGTGAGTGTATTAGAGACAGAAGACCATTCAGGACAAAACTGATTCACTACAATGAATCAGGCTTTCCGATGTTAAATATGAGAAAGAAGAACACTATTCAGAATGTACTGATGCAATTTACATTTACATTTACATTTAGTCATTTAGCAGACGCTTTTATCCAAAGCGACTTACAAATGAGCGCAATACATTTTATTTATTGATGCAATAAAATAAATCAATCTGTCCAGTGTTACATATGAGAGAAAAGACTCTCAAGACAAACCGATTCACTACAATGAAACAGACTTTCCCAAGTTAAATATGAAAGAAGACTGCTAAGGACAAACAGATGCACTAAAATAAATAAATCTTTCCAATGTTACATGTATGAGAATGAATCAAACGTTCAAACACTACATATGACCTAACCTAAACCACTTGGCAAAATTTGTAATGGTATTTGTCTTCTCTTTGCTCGTCCACATTCTTACAGTCTTGCGAGAGAAAAGCAGTTGTAGAAGTATTTAAAGTGCAGACCATTTCACTGTCCTTCTTCAGAGATGTGTGCTTAAGAGTGATGTCCTCCATGGCATGCTACATCTGAACACACACTGAGGGCCCTTCAGATCAATAGAGAGAGTGCTTTAGTACTTGTGCGTTTGAGGGCAATTCGGAACACATTTACACACATAATGACTCACTTCAGCAAGGACAGGACTTTTCTCCTGTCTGGACACCACTTTCATGAATTCAGTGTGAGGTAATTAATTCTACAGCATGGCCAGAACGTCAGTGCGCTATTAGAATGATCCAGCTGTGGAATGACAGTACAGCATAATTGCAGAATGTTCAGAAGCGAGTAAATTGTCCCAATCATAGATACATTGGGCATTAAACACTACAGGAAATCTGAGGTCAAGTAACACACGTTGATGTTGAACCTTTAATGATTACTCAAAGCGGTAATAGTAGACGAGTGCAATGTTTCTGACATTAATAAACAGAATATACTTGAAATCAATAACTAAGTCAAACTGCTTTGTAGCACAACATGCAAATTAAAATCAAACTGGAATTCCCATAAAGGTGCCTGCTGTCAATATAAACGTAAGAGACCAGAAGTGAAGTAACATATTATGTGAACGTCTGTATCTCTGTGTATTTTTGTGCTATGCGTCTCAAACTTTAATATAATATTCTCATCGTTTTTTTTCTGCATATTAAAGTGGTTTAGACACTATGAACTCATCCATAAACTGTATAAATTAGTGTAAAGTACAAAGAGTGCTGCTACAACCTACCCCACTACTGGGTCTGAAACAATATAATAAAACATGGGGAATCATTTTGAATATTATACATTGATATATCATTGTAAATTTACTTAAAAATGTTTGTCATCCCCAACAAAAGATATGGTACTGTCAGGGGATTATTGCAATGGCACATATAGTTCCATGTCAATATGCAAAAGCAATGATTTGAAACAAATGTAGAGAGGATCTGATAAATGGCCTTGAATCCCCATATATTTATATTTATTGTACATTCTACTACAGTATAAGGCTTAAGGAGGATGGTTCGTATGCACACTACCGTTCAAAAGTTTGGGGTCAGTAAGATTTAAATGTATTTATACTTTTATTCAGCAAGGTACACTATGTAACTTTTGGCCTAGCAGTAAAAAAAACTGCATGCATTTTGCGAAAGAACTTAGTTTTGTTTGTGCTTCAGTGCTGCGTTACTGTGCGGATGACTATGGTTCTTTCTCGTAACAAAAAAGAGAGAGAGATTATCCTACTGCTCATGAAATATTCACTTCTAGGCTTAAAAGGATTGTTCACCCAAAAATGAAAATTCTGTCATCATTTACTCTCTTTTTTCATCATTTACCCTCAAATTGTTCCAAACCTGTATGAGTTTCTTTGTTCTGCTGAACACAAAAGAAGATATTTTGAAGAATGTTTGTAACCAAGCAGATAGAGCAACCATTGACTACCATAGTATTTTTTCCCCTACTATGGTAGTCGATGGTTGTTCTATCTGCTTGGTTACAAACATTCTTGTGTTCAACAGAACAAATAAACTCATACAGGTTTGAAACAACTTGAGGGTGAGTAAATTATAACAGAATTTTCATTTTTGGGCGAACTATCCCTTTAAGAGATATAATCAGTTTAGATCAGGGGTTCTCAAATCTGGTCCTTGAGGCCCACTGTCCTACAGAGTTTAGCTCCAACCTTAATCAAACTCACCTGTCTGTAGCTTTCTAGTAATCCTGAAGAGCTTAATTAGCTGTTTCAGGTGTGTTTGATTAGGGTTGGAGCTAAACTCTGCAGGACTGTGGGCCTCGAGGACCAGGGTTGAGAACCCCTGGTTTAGATGGAAAGAATTTCAAGCTGACTAGTTGAAGACGTTACTGTAGCCCATTAATAGACACGATATTTCCTTGAAGATAAATTCCAGCACAGCGCTACAACCATATGTGTCCCTTCACAATAGATGCTTTACAATGAACTCTGTTAGGGAGCTACATATGGCAATTTATCTGTTCAATAAAATACCTTACTCACCTGCTGATTAATTAAAATGCCATTTCTGCGTTGCCTTTACAATATTTCAAATCCCTCAGTTCTTGCCATCTCTGAAAAGCCAGCCAATCTTAATTCCCGTTTTGCTGCACGCTCTGTCACATTCTCTTTTTGCCAGCAGACTCTCCTCTGCTTTTTTATAAAACTGGTGATTCCCCGGAGGTTGGAGATTTAGCTGCTCCCTATCAACCATTCTCGCTCGTTGTGAAAACTAACCTATGCCACTTCCACACCATACACGTGTCAAAACAGCCAGAATAACTTCTCTCTATTTACAGGCATGACAAGACATGCACGGGGCGAGTGAGATATTTACGCAATTTCCAGAGGAAACCATCCCTTCAGGTCTAAACACTTAATATAGGCTTACCATAGTGAATCAGGGTAAGACAAAAAACACATTTTGGAAGGATTGTTGATGTATTGAGTGGTGCAGGAATGACTAATTCAGAATTTCCAATGCGTTTTTTTTTCTCTTCAATTTATGAGTAATTTAATACTTTGATGTTTTCAAAATAAACATAACTGCTTCCGAATTCACGTTTTCAGTATGTGTGTGTGTAATTCACATTGTAGAACAAATGTTAATGTCATGTTTATTTAATTTTGAACAAAAAAGTTACATAGTGTATCTTTAATCAAAAGTGACTTTTACATTGTTACAAAAAAATACTGATTTCAAATAAACGCTATACATTTTATATTCCTTTAGTAGCAAATCAGCATATCAGAATGATTTCTGAAGGATCATGTGGCACTGATGACAGAAGTACACTTTCACTGTTGTTAGTTGCACTCAAATCAACCTTGTTCACATTGCTTAAAAAACTGATGTAACTAAATTTACTTAGATTTACTGAGTTGTTTCTACTAAAAATGAGTATTGTCAGCTTTACTTAATAAGTGTTTGTTTGGTCAACTTAACATTGCTGAGTGAAACGAACAAACAGGGCAGTGAATCTGTAGTTCCCAGCATGCTTTGCAAGGGACTGCATTAGGAGAGTAAATTTAGGGATTAAAGTGTTATTTTATCTTTTTCAATAGAGGGAAAGATGTTGTTAGTTTATGTTAGTGTTATGTGCAGTTATGTTGGATATTTAGAGGAGTTTCTGTAATTTTGTGGTTACCATTAAGCAGATGAGTGGCGCCTTTAGGCTCTGGCCACTCATACACTCATTTATTGGATGGACTTCCTGTTCTCAATTAAGTTATTTTTGAATTTTGTTTCTAAAAATATGCCTCTTGTTATATTTAATAGTTTTCCACTTACACTTGTAGAGCAAGTAGTTAATTTAATAAGGTAAATTAAATCAATAAATGTGTTCACCTAACATAATAAACTTTTATATTATGTTATCTTATATAAATATTATGTAACAGTGACAAATTCAAATGGTTTGTATTTACTTAAAGACATTTTGTCAGCTTTACTTGACTTTCTTTTGTTCATATAACTAAATTGTTATTTGTAAAAATGACTCAATATAGTTGTGTGGAACCACTTGACGCTGCTTTTTTAAGTAAATTCAACAAATAATTTTTTTGAGTGTAATGACAGAAGCTGAAAATTTGGCTTTACATCACAGGAATAAATTACATTTTAAAATATATATTCAAATAGATAATTACAGAAAAATGTCTGTATTTCTTTGTAGTTACTTCTTTCAAAAACATGTAAACATGAACAATCTTACCGACAAACTTTTCAAAGTATAGTGTATGATGGTGATTTCGTCCTGGTAGCTCACTGCATGTTACAACACTCCCTGGACTACCCTACAATTAGCCTGATGTCGTCATGCTCAATTCTAGTCAGAATTTGAGTCTGGTACTGCTCCGTTGGGCTGTGATTATGGGGCGTGTTTCAACCGAACCAGGAAAGACCTCAATTGGATAGACCTACAACCAATCAGAGCAACGGAACGACGCATAACGTTAATTGTCAAATGTCAACAGAACTTAACTGCACTGTGTTGCCAAGTCCGCGGGTTGAAGCAACCCCAATTATGTGATATACAGACCCAGGAATGCAAATTTTAGCAGGCAGCCCTGCCAAAATAACACATATTTTACCCCCCCAAATGCCTTTTTTCCCCGGAGATCCCCCCGGAAAGCTATTGGGCTTGTTTTTGGCTAGTTTTGAGTAACGTTAGCAATTGGGCGGGTTTTGTTGTAAAAACTTGGTAACCCTGTCTGCACGCACGCTGGAATAAGTAGCCTAACGTTAGAAGTAAAAGATGAGTGTAAACGATCTTTGCCGGTGTTGTAAAAAAAGAATTTAAGGATACACAGAGTACTTACCAACACGATCATCATTTCTGAGAGAAATAGTAAAGGTGAATGCATATATGAACAAGTTCTTCGTTTAGGATTAGAACAAATTCAACCCAAGCGCCTTTGATGACGTGGATTACGTTACTGTTAATCATCTGTCCATCATTGTGTAAAGCCCGCCCTGACAATTTAATTGATCCGAACAGTTTCTGTTCGGGCATAATTACTTCTCTACGGATCAAGTCCAGACCGAACTGCCCGAGTTAAAATGTTGTGGGCGGGGCTAAGTTCGGCTGGCATCCAGGCTACCCTACAATACAAAATGGCAAGAAAAGATCAATATAAACGAGAATGACACTTCTAGTTGTATGCAATCAAGAGCAGTAAATGTTCAAAATAAATCCATGCCACTGGAATAATTTGCAAAGAACTGGAACATATTTCCACAGTGAGGGGAAAAACTCATCACACCAGGAAATGACCAAAAAATCCAAGTCAATTCCCCACTAAATGTGTACAATGCAAAAAGCAAGAGATAATGGGAACTAAGCAGTTGTGAAACTAGTGCGTTTGAATTAACACATCAGCTCAGTGTTCCTCCCCCAGGCCATGTGAATATTTGTAATGAGAGTTTAAAAGGCCCACTGTGAGTAGTATTTTGTATGCCCTGCAAGTAAAATGTTGAGATTAGCTCTACCTAAAATCACAGCCCGAACGCGGTTAGTGTTTCTCTGATGCATGATTATTAGCTTGTTAATAATACATGGAAATGATGCATGATCTCTTTTGTGGAGTAATTAAACCGGACACTCTCACAAATAAGAACCCCTGCGTCCATATTCACAGACTCTTATTCATATAATTTCTATTCTTTTAATCCTTTTTATTTGTGCCCACAGTGGGTATATGACTCATTAGAGCTGAATATCATGGGATTTTAAGACAAAATACATGGTAAACAGTGTCATACCCATAAATAATCATTTCAGTTGAGATATGCATTATGTTTTGTTGAGATATGCTTTTATGTGCTGTTATTTTCCATTCAAGTCCACTGGGAAACTGCAGATAAATTTCAATGAGATGCATTCCCACTGAATCCACATTCTTCTAATAAATAGACTTTTTCAGGAATACACTGCAAAAATAATTACCATTATTTCATATATATCATATATATATATATATATATATATATATATATATATATATATATATATATATATATATATATATATATATATATATAATTACCTTATTATTTCCAAAGAAAACATCGTGAGCTTGAAATTGAGCCCAAAAGGGAGGGAAACTTCATAAATTAGCAAGATAATGAGCAACCCAATCTGGGGCTTGGTACGTGATTAGCGCCACTGTTCTTTATTCAATACCTCGTGTGCTTTAGCACCCACACATTCTCTCACTCACCTTCATGAAGTTATGAGGCCGTTATTGCAGCCCGAGCTCATTTCTCTCATTATGAGTGAATGAAGGGATTAGACAGAGGTTGTTTGAGGTGTGAATGGCATAAGCAGAGCGAGTGTGTTTGATACTGTTAACATTGGACAATTTGAGCCCGTCACATTTATTTGACGTGAGTGGGCCGCTTTGATCAGTGTGGCAGTACTGAAAACAGATTGCTCTGTCCATGAAGACAGGTATTCAACAGGGTTCAGTGGCTGTGTATTTTTAGAAGAAGAGTAGATAATACATATGTGCTTGAATGCATCCAGAACAGCATAACTGAGCGCGGCTTAATTTGGTTCTACCGGTTCAAGCTCTCATCTCCTGGTTATTCATGCATGTGGGCAGACAATCTCGTCGTGTAATTGTGTTTGTCTGAAACACTTCTTTGTGACATTTACGGCAAAATTACTCGGGCCACAAGGCTGTCTGTCTAGGTCTGTCATGTTGAAGCCTAGGCGCTGGTGATTACGCTTAAGCATCAGACAGCTGTGTGAAGAGCAGCCAGGTCCAAATGTTCCACACACACACACACACACACACACACACACACACACACACACACACACACACACACACGCAAGCCTCTTCTGGAGACGAGATGAGCTCTGTTGTGAAGACTGGAGGACGGTGGAGAGGAAGAGATTGGAAAGAGGACAGGGAATCGCTCACACACTGATCACGCACTGATCAACAAGATAAACGTGACTATTTCAGCTGCACCTATTACAGACAGACGCAATCTCCAGACTGAGATTTACAAGGTGAATTTCAACAAGGTGGAGTCTATAAGAAATGGTTTACAGAGTCTGGCGTTTGAAAGAACTTGACTGTTCTGCACAGACCTGAACCACACCAAACACCTTTTGAGATGAATTTGAAGCACTTGACCTCACTTATGCTCGTGTCTGAAAGGGAGCAAATCCACACAGCCTTGATCTAGTTGAAATCTAGATGAGAGGAAGCTGTTAAAGCAGCAAAGGGAGGATTGAATATCTATTAATGCTCAAGGCTTTGAAATGAAAATGTTCCACAAGCACATAAGCGTCATGCTCTTTAAACTTTTGGACCAAAAGTGGTTCCCTTTCGAGGGAACTTCACACTGCGTCCACTAGGGACAGCTCTGGGAACGCCTACAGCGTGATAGCGTCTGATGCACGTATGTCAACTCAGCCAACGGCGAGAGTGAGCATCACGGGCGGGTGACGTCACGTCCAGGAAAGGATAAATACACATCCGGTTCGATCGCACTTCAGCTTTTCTGCCTCAGCTAAGCGATCTGTGTGAAAACTGTACTCTGTCTATTTATTGTTGTCCGTCAAAAGCACAATAAGTCTCAGTTTAAAAATGGCGAACACATCGGTATTCAAACAGTGTACTCCTCCGTGACCCCGTGTCCGGGCACGAGCGCTCTTTCTCTGCCTTCACCCGAGAGATCTGTCGTTCATTCTCTGGTGTCGGAAGCCCGCACTGCGGCTTCTTCCGCCCAGAGTGAGAGCCCGTCGCTTCAACACTCCAGTTCTGAGGAGGTGGATGCGTTGAGCATCGGATTGGGGGAAGATGATTCGCCATCTCTGTCCCCAGCACATGAAGAGCTGGTGGAGGTGATTACTCGCGCTGTGGCGAAGTTAAATATTGATTGGCCAGCCGAGAAACAAGGCACTCGTCCTAAAAGCAAATTAGACGAGCGCTTTTTATCATCAAATGTGTCACCTTCACCACGGGGTCTTCCTTCCTTTCCTGATTTACACAGCGAGCTGTGTGGATCATGGAAGAAACCATATTCATCACGTCTTTTCAGCCCTCAAGTTAAAACATATAGTGATATAAGGGGGCTGAAAGAATATGGTTATGGGGTGATGCCTAAAGTGGATCAGACACTTGCGAGTTATCTGTCCCCTGCTTCGGCATCATCCCTGAAGGCCCCCACGCTCCCCACTAAACCATTAAAAACAACATCAGGGCTGGTGGGGAAAGCGTACACGGCAGCAGGGCAGGCTGGTGCGTGTTTGCATACAATGAGTATTTTGCAAGCGTACCAGGCTGAACTGCTGGGGGATTTGGATGGCGGTGAAACGGTGACCCCTGAGGCAGGTCGCAAACTGCGTCGGGCCCCAGATTTATCTCTGAGAGCCACCAAGGAGACCGCTAGAGCTATTGGGCAGTCTATGACAGCCTTGGTGGCGATAGAGAGACATCTGTGGCTCAATTTGTCTGACATTAAGGACAAAGACAGGGCTTTTCTCCTTGATGCGCCAGTTGAACCTGCTGGTCTGTTCAGCGACACTGTAACCCTCTGGGGCTGCAGGTCGTGAGCAGCCCCAGTCGTCTAGCTCTTCATATAGGCAGCAGCAAAAAGAGAATGTCACAACTCGTGCTCCACCTCAGAGATACGGTGGGCCAGGTCGGCACTCTCAGCCGAAGCCTTCTAAACCGAAGACCGACCTGAGGGTCTTGCTTCAGGCGAAGAAGGCTTCAGGCCAAAAGAGGCCAATCGCCCCCTGCGATTGGTGTTCACCTCAGTATACGGTGCCCACTCCACTTCGTTGCCCTCAGGGGACCATTCTGCCAACCCCGCCACCCTTGGTGCTTCGGGGCGCAGCAGTTTCCAGCGAGCTCGTGACTCGGGGTCCACAGGACAAGGTGTCACACTCGCAGCCTTCAAGGAGGTTAGAAATGCAGCCAGATCGGTTAGGTGCTGCCAGTATGCTTCAGGCCACCAAGATGGTTGCAGTGGAAATATCAGAGACCAGCCTCAAGAGATTTTCTGGCAGAATGGAAACTTCTACCAAATATATCGCTATGGGTCCTGCAGACGATAGAGAAGGGGTACAAAATTCAGTTTGGGTTCCACCCAACAGGAACAGGAAGTAGAAACCTTGTTAACAAAGGAGGCTATAGAACAGGTCCCTGTACAGAACAGAGAATCTGGTTTTTACGGTACTTCTTAGTTCCAAAAAAGGATGGAGGGTTGCGCCCTATATTAGATCTTCGTCATCTGAATTGTACAGTCAGAAAACTAAAATTCAAGATGCTGACGCTAAGTCAGATTGTGACACAAATCAGATCCGAGGATTGGTTTGTCACAATAGATCTGAAGGACGCATACTTCCATGTCTCCATCCTTCCACAACACAGGAGGTTCCTGAGGTTCGCTTTCGGGGGCAAAGCGTACCAGTATCGGGTTCTTCCATTTGGTCTAGCTCTTTCACCCCGCACGTTCACGAAATGCGTAGATGCAGCTTTGGTCCCGCTCAGGCTGCAGGGCATACGCATTCTGAACTATAAAGATGACTGGCTGATCCTGGCACAGTCGCAGGAGATGGCGGTCCGGCATCGAGATGTCGTCCTCACTCATATTCAAATGTTGGAGTTGAGGCTGAACGCGAAGAAGAGTGTGCTTTCTCCAGTACAGAGGACCACTTTTCTAGGCATAGTTTGGGATTCCGTAGCAATGCGGGCAGTGCTTTCACCCACTCACATTGCTGCGATTCTGTCAGCTGTAAAGAGAGTAAAACTAGGCCAGTCATTCACTGTGAAGCAGTTTCAAAAGTTGCTGAGGTTAATGGCAACGGCGTCCAACGTGATTCCTTTTGGCCTGCTGTACATGAGACCCTTACAGTGGTGGCTCAGGACCAGAGGGTTTTCCCTGAGGGGGAACCGTTTTTGTATGATCAAGATCATGCGGCGGTGTCTCTGCGCCTTGGTCATATGGAAGAAACCCTGGTTCCTGTCCCAGGGTCCTGTGTTGGGGGAACAATGTCGTCGAGTCACCCTGACGACAGATCGGTCTCTCACGGTCTGGGGAACGGTAATGGAAGGCCGCTCAGCTCAGGATCTTTGGGGGGACCATCATCTTTCGTGGCACATCAACTGCCTGGAGATGATGGCAGTTTTCAAAGCATTGAAATTTTTCCTCCCGGACCTGAGGGGCCATCAACACATCGGTGGTCTCCTATGTAAATCGCCAGGGGGGTCTGCGTTCGCGCCTATTGTGCAAACTAGCGCACCAGATCCTCCTGTGGTCTCTGGGAAAGTTACTCTCCTTGAGAGCAATCTTTATTCCGGGGGCCCAGAATATAGGAGCGGACATCCTGTCAAGACAGGGGCTGAGGCCAGGGGAATGGAGACTTCACCCCAAGGTGGTGAAGCTCATTTGGGAGATTTACGGCCAGGCGGAAGTGGATCTGTTTGAGTCTCAGAATACAACGCACTGTCCACTCTGGTTCTCGTTGACACATCCAGCTCCTCTGGGACTGGATGCCATGGTACAGACGTGGCTGAGGCGGTGTCTGTACGCATTTCCCCCAGTTGTTCTGCTCCAGGGAGTTCTGGAGAAAGTTTGCCGGGAGGGGATAAGTCTACTGCTAGTAGCTCCTTACTGGCCGAGCCGGATTTGGTTCTCGAACCTCGTAGCACTGCTCGATGGCTCACCCTGGAAGATTCCGATCAGGAGGAGGGCTCAATATTTCACCCCGCCCAGAAATGTGGAACCTGTGGGTTTGGCCGCTGAGGGGGCCGAGCTCATAGAGTCTGGTCATTCTAACAAGGTAGTGGAGACCATTCTCAGCTCCAGAGCTTCATCCACGAGGAGACAGCCCTGAAGTGGAGGTTGTTCACTTCTTGGTGTCAAGAATGACAGTTAGATCCAGTCAACTGCCCTGTTGGTTCCGTGCTAGATTTTCTACAAGAGCGTTTCTCTTCTGGGTTGTCCCCTGCTACACTAAAGGTGTATGTTTCATCTATTTCTGCTTACCATGCCCATGTGGATGGTATTACTGTGGGGAGGAACCCGTTGGTAACTCCTTTCCTTTGTGGCACTAGGAGGCTGAGGCCTGCGGTGCGCACTAGAGTTCCTACTTGGGATTTGGCTATAGTGTTGGAAGGTTTATCTGTGGCTCCGTTCGAGCCACTTGACATCATCTCAGAAAAGTTTCTGACTCTGAAAACCATCTTCCTTCTTGCCATCTCTTCTATTAAGAGAGTAGGAGACCTTCAGGCCTTATCAATATCCCCTTCGTGCTTGGAGTTTGCACCAGGGATGTTTAAAGCTTTCCTTTACCCTAGATTAGGGTATGTTCCGAAGGTGTTAACCAATGTTCCACGGCCTATAGTGCTGCAAGCTCTCTGTCCTCCTCCATTTGTTAATCCAGACCAGGAAAGATTGAACCTTGTATGTCCAATGCGAGCACTGGGTGCTTATGTCCACAGAGCTGCCCTGTGGAGGAAAGTGGATCAATTGTTTGTTTGTTTTGGACCTAAGAACAGGGGTCTCCAGCGTCCAAACATACAATGAGCAAGTGAATAGTCGAGTGGCTATCTCACTGGCTTATGGGTCTTCTGGTCAACAGTGTCCCATAGCTGTCAGAGCCCACTCTACTAGGGGTCGTTTCCCTCAAAGAAGTTTGCGATGCAGCCGGTTGGTCCTTGCCTCTTACGTTTGTGAGATACTATGATCTTGACCTGGAATGTGCTCCAGGTTCTTCAGTGCTCCTGTCTTGAATGTGCCACAGTTTCACACGACAGGCATTTGGTATAATGGCGTTTTGGTATTTCGTTCCCAGAGCTGTCCCTAGTGGACGCAGTGTGAAGTTTCCTCGAAAGGGAACGTCTCAGGTTATGACTATAACCATAGTTCTACCAGGAAGACTCGGGAGACCAGATAAAGTATGATAAACACTACAAGTTTATTAGCAGACCAGCAAGTATTAAATTAGAGGTTCTTTGGCGTAGGCCCCGTCCATAGCGCTCGTCGCGAAGGTAACGGACTCTGCATTTCCGGCCTGAAGATGAAGGCAGGGGCGCAGCCGCCCCCCGGGAGGTATAGACAGGGACCGACCTGGTGGTGGTGGGGAGGATGGAGGTAATGCTGGGGTCAGCATCTGTGAACTCAGACATGTGTTAATTACCGATCTTTTATACTCTGATAATTATGACTTGATTGGATAGGTCTGAATGTGATAAGTGACATAACATTGAATCTTCCTGCCAGAACTTGCGCATAAGCTTCATTTCTACCAGGAAGACTCGGGAGACCAGATAAAGTATGATAAACACCACAAGTTTATTAGCAGACCAGCAAGTATTAAATTAGAGGTTCTTTGGCGTAGGCCCCGTCCGTAGCGCTCGTCACGAGGGTAACAGACTCTGCATTTCCTGCCTGAAGATGAAGGCAGGGGCGCAGCCGCCCCCCAAGAATTGGTAGAGGAAATTAGTTCCTCCAGGACGGGACCTACTCACCCCCAAAAATTGTGAAAGAATTGTATACTCGCCCATCGTAAATGCTGCGATTCCTTGAACGGCCGCAGATGGGCCTTGATCGGCCGCATGGAAATGAAAGCCACGTTAGGCCACCTGGAGACAAAGGCCACGTTAGGCCGCATGTAGATGAAGGCCACGTTAGGCCACCTGGAGACGAAGGCCACGTTAGGCCACCTGGAGACGAAGGCCACATGGAGACGAAGGCCACGTTAGGCCACCTGGAGACGAAGGCCACCTGGAGACGAAGGCCACGTTAGGCCGCATGTAGACGAAGGCCACCTGGAGACGAAGGCCACCTGGAGACGAAGGCCACGTTAGGCCGCATGTAGACGAAGGCCACCTGGAGACGAAGGCCACCTGGAGACGAAGGCCACGTTAGGCCACCTGGAGACAAAGGCCACCTGGAGACAAAGGTCACGTTAGGCAATTAACGAAGAATAAGAGCTATAGAGACTGACGAACGGGATGAGTAATAATCTGAGAATGTGACGCTGTGACACCACCACCAGTATTTGCATGAGGATTACTTAGAATATGGACATTGAACATGCAATAGATATGGATATTGACATAGGTGTTAACCAATAAACAGAGGTAATTGTTATGCTACTGCAAAAGCCGCGTAGGCTGTATAGACTGCCACGTTGGCCATATAATCAATGCCTCAATAGGCCATGGTACGGAGAGCTGCGTAGGCTGTATGAACTGCCACATTAGGTCATATATACTGCCACAAGAGGCCGGGGTACGAAAAGCTGCGTAGGCTGTATGTTCTGCCGTGTTGGCCATATATTCACTGCCTCAATAGACCATGGTACAGAGAGCTGCGTAGGCTGTATGACTGCCACGTTAGCCGTGTATACTGCCTCAATAGGCCAGGGTACGAAAAGCTGCGTAGGCTGTATGACTGCCACGTTAGGTCGTATATACTGCCACGAGAGGCCAGGGTACGAAAAGCTGCGTAGGCTGTATGACTGCCACGTTGGCCATATATTCACTGCCTCAATAGGCCGGGGTACGAAAAGCCGCGTAGGCTGTATGACTGCCACGTTAGGTCGTATATATTGCCTCGATAGGCCGGGGTGCGAAAAAACCCACATAGGCTGTATGACTGCCAGGTTAGGCCGTGTATACAGCCTTGATAGGAGAGGGTACAAGAAAAACGCGGTGACTGAGAATGATAAGCCAGTGTGCAGAGAAGGCTGCGATAGCCCATAGTGAGGAGAAGACAGCGTGGGTGCATGAGTTGGTCTCGACAGACCCCATGAAAAAGTATTAGGAGTTAAATGATAAACTGTAACTTACCTGATGCTTGTTAAGACACATATGTAATCTTAGATTACCTGAAGGTTTGCGCATTCTATAATAGCAGAATGCTGACGACCATCTTGACCACCAAACAATCCTGCGTTCAGTTGCTGTTGTAGCAGCACATAACCCTGAATGAATGTCCGGTATACTGATGAGATGGTCTGCAGTTCTGTAGGTCTGTCTCTAGGTGAGTTAACCACCTTGATATGGGAGACCCGTTGGGGAATATAAAAATTGCAGAATGATTAGGGGTGCAGGGATGTGCTTAGAGATATCCTCTTTTACAGAGACGAAGGCCACGCTGATGAAGCCACAGTAGGCCACAGAGATGAAGGCTACAATAGGCCACCTGGACAGAGATCACGTTAGGCCACAGAGAAATTCATGAAAGGCTTATAGAGACTGACGAAAACAGGATTGAGGAGTAGTAATAAAGGAGAAAACATGCCACCACCAGTATTTGCATGAAAATTTTTACTTGAAGTTGCTGACTGTTTGAGTCAGATCTTGCTTGTACTAAAATGCTGAGGATGACCATGTACACAGCACCTTGATAGAGTATGCAGACTCCACACATTGAGCTGCGTTCGTAGCAGCCCCAATCCGAAGAATGACCTAGACATAGAGGAGTTGGGGAACTGCAGTTCTAAGCATCTGCAATGTGAGAGTCATCGTTTGATAACCTGAGCCAAGTTTTTTTTTTTTTTTTGTCCACGTTTGGCAGTCTGAGACAAATATCGCAATCCTAAATTCTTTTGACCATAGGTTAAAATCTTTTGTCTTTGATAGCATGTTTGACATACTCACCAACAGCCATGATAAAATTTGTAACCTGAAGTAAATTAAACAAATGTGAGTGGGTTGATGTAACCTCCAGACAAATTCTTGTGTGTTTGATTATCATGCAGTCTGACATTAATGCAGCGGAGTTCCCACAGTGTGACATCAGAATCACAGTCTGAAAAGCAACGAATCACAATGATTATAAGCTGCACCGTGTGTGCCAGCTTTGGTGACGAGAAAAATAAAAAGCTCACTGCGAGAGAGCTCGTCATTTGCAGGAATCAGTACGCATGTGCAGACTTTGTCAAACAGTCACACTATTTACTCCCCTGTATATTGTGTTAGTCTCGATAGACTGACGAATGTTGGTGTTTTCAATGCGAGCTTAGCCAATCACAGACACGTCTTTCCTGTAGCTCAAACAGTAGAGCATAGCGCTAGCAACGCTAAGCCATGGGTTCGATTCCCAGGGAAAGTAAGATCTGACAAAATACCAAATGTGCACCTTGAATACGATGCAAGTCACCCTGAACAAAAGCGTCTGCCAAATGCGTAAATGTAAATGTCTGCGGAGCGCTTGAATGCAATGGCCAATTGGAGGAGCCAACACAACACGGAACATACACAGTCAGGATTGAATGGCTCAGTGCTTGTTCACTGACCAATTCTGCCTTCTAGTGCATATGTTTGACCAACGAAGAGTAAAACATGCTATAGATTCATGATTTGGTGTAGTCAGATTGACCGAAACGGTTTCCACTAGTGTCCGAGTTTAGTTGAACTGAAGCATTTGACGGTTTCATGCGTTTATAAAGGGAGCGCACTCTGCTCACTTACTATATTCATAAAAGATTTGAATAATTGTATTCCCGTGCTGCGATTTAGTTGCTGTACAGAATGCAATCTTTATGTAAAATGGGTCGGATTGAGTACGGAATTAAATTATTGCTGCTATCGAATATCCAGTTAAACCTTGTTTTTTATGCAAACCTTACTTGACATATGGTGCTTTTGAGTACTAGCGAAATACACTTTGTTTAATTCATAATTGTAGCCACGTAGTACAGAAGGACCAAATGAGACGTAACGCTAAACTCTAAAGTTCCTAAAAATAGACAGAGGCATCCAGATATCAGTAGCTGAATAAAACACGAATAGAGTCAAATTAACTTGAGTAACACAAAGACAAAAGCACAATTACTATACATGTTTGTTTTTATTAACTAATTTATTAATATGTAGCGTATATTTATAAAGCAATAAGCAACGGCACCTTTATATGAGCACAGAACGCGGTTCTTCCTCATAGTAAAGGAAGCCATGTCGAATCACACAAGGAAGCCATTTCAACACTGGGTGCCCCGTATGTTTGAGCAAAAAATGTACTCTGCTGGATGACACTGTAGCGACAATGAGTCAGATAAAATAATAACTCAACGGGGAATTTGAATTAAAATGAAAGAGACTCGAATTACGCTATAATTTATAAATAATTCAGAATTAATGTTAACACCTTAACTTATTCGTCCACGGATATGTAAGAACTTAAAGGGGAGTCTGTTAAAGGGAAACAAGTCTATGTAGCTCAAATGAATGAATGAATGAATTCATAGGGAATTTTGCGAAAGTCTAATTTACAGCCGAGCAAATGAACGGGCCGTAAATATCAACTCTGCAGCAGATATTAATATCCGTACAATAGTGAAACTCTATTTAACAGCCAGGTAACTTAGATCGGCAGTTCAAGACATTAAATTCATAAGCACATAACACAAGAACAGTTATCTTTGAATACAAACGAAACTTTATTGATTACTCTAACACATCAAACTAATATCTAACATAAACACACGCACTCGCACATTCATACGTTGCAGAAAGGAAGAAAGTGAGGAAAGAATAAGTCTTAAGAGAAAGAAATTGTGAAATCCCAAGCAATATACATTTATGACACATGACCTGAAGAAACCATTGATCAGTAATTTATCCTCCTATCGTTTCTTAGGCGGGGTTATTAAATTTGATCTAATGCACCACTTCAGCTTGAAATCTAGAGGTATTATTTGCGTTTGTCTCACGTGTCGTCTTTGACAAGGGGGATTCCCTTTTCCTCCTGGCTGGAGAGGGGTTCCCTCGGGTCTTTGATTCGCTGAAGGTCTGGTCGTGTCTTTGATCGACGTCTTGGGAAGCCAATCACGTGGCGTATTGGCGGCTGGATGGAAGTCTTGTGGGCGTTGCTTGAAGTCAAAGCGCGCTGTTGGAAACTCGTTGAGTAACTTTGCGGCGAAACTTAACAGAACCCGAGACTTAACGGAAAGAAAATAAACTTTAAGTAAAAGAAAGGAAAGTGAGAGAAGAGCAGATGGCCTGAATGAAATCTGTTAACCCATTTTCTTTGATGGTCTGCCACGATCGTCCGATCGTCGCCTTGGCAGATTCTGGAACCGCGCTGCGAACAGCTCTTGACTGAACAATGAACAGAACATGAACAACGACAGTGAACGTCTGTGTTCTGAGGTTAAACTCAAATATTTGCCCATCCCCTGGATGGGTTCTGGCCAATTAGGGTTCAGGGGTGACTGTGTCTCCACCCCTCCCATAAAATTGGGTTATCTATAGTAATTTAGTTTCCTGCTCTTAAGCAGAGAGTAAATTTAGACCTAATTTCTTACTATGAGGACATGATCAATTCTATAAAGATTTAATTCAGCTCATCTGTTAGGTTATATCCATGCAAACACACAGGTATCAAACACGGTGTCTTTTGATCCTTTTAATCCGTAATCTTATGCACTCCAATATGTAACATTTTCTGGGAGTTTTCTTGGAGTTTTAACTGTGTCACTTGGAGTTCATTTACCGGTCATTGAAAAGACAAAGATCTGGTTTGTTTCTTTGTCTTGCTGATCACAACGAGTCTTTGTCCTCTTTGTCTAAGTTTTGGTCAAAAGTCCATAGGATATCAAGTAATTACAATATAGAAGCAGTAGCCCCGGGCAGAATGGAGCCTCGTGATGGAATGGTCGATTTCCTGGGGTCTGGAGCTGAATTGGGGCTTTGTGGGAAGGATGTTCATTTGATAGATCATTTGGATGATTCATTCATCAATAAGGTCGCTACAACAGGCCCAAAACACTTCTAAGCTTGAAACTATTGTGTCAGTTTCAATTGCATTTTGTATGTGACAAACTCACAGCGCTTGCAAGATGAATAGCACGAATGAATGAGAACGGATCAAGCACTGATGTCAGTGCTGTACTTTAAAATCTATGCTGAGCAAATTAGCATAGTTAATTCAACTTTAGCGATCTGATAACACTGAACCCATTCGCGATTTCAGCTTAACTTCTGTTAATCATGAAGCCCTGATTAACTGGGTGCATGTCGCTTTAAAACCCGTGTTGGTTTCCTTGCATTCGTGGGGAGAATGATAGAGGCTAATATGCTGTGCCAGCTGTTCTGTTTCAGCTTTTCTAAACAAAATACAATCGTTAACGGTAACCGGTGTCATGCGAATCATTTACGAGGCACTGTGGATAGTTTACAACACAAGCAAGCGATAACGAGCAACGTTACACAAGCAGGTGCGCGTCTCATACGATGCATGCATGCTTGCGACAAATTGAGAAAGAGTAAAATACTACACCCAATCGACATCGGAATGTATAATCATATACATATCACTGTGATGAATGCTGATGTAGTGATGACGCCAGAATGGTGATGAAGATCACAGCCGTGTCTTTGATAACATGCCCAGATAGTCCTCCATTGAAAGTGATTGTTCCGCATCTAGACGTGTGTCTGTTGCCGCGGCAGCCCAATGAACAGGATAGGCTGACCTGGACTTTGAACGCCACTGTATTGCACATTATTCATTTTATAATAGGACCAGCGATCGACTGCTACGGAACGTCTGGATCGTCAACTGTAATGCTGGCATCAGCATCTGTGAACTCAGACATGTGTTAATTACCAATCTTTTATACTCTGATAATTATGACTTGATTGGATAGGTCTGAATGTGATAAGTGACGTAACATTGAATCTTCCTGCCAGAACTTGCGCATAAGCTTCATTTCCCTGAGAAGGGAACGAAACACTGTGTCCCTTTGCCATACTCCCTGCATCCCTGTGATCCTTTGCTTCGGCAGTTTAGCTGAAGTGAGATCAGACCGGATGTGTATTTATCCTTTCCTGGACGTGACGTCACCTGCCCGTGACGCTCACTCTCGCCGTTGGCTGAGTTAACATACGTGCATCAGACGCTATCACGCTGTAGGCGTACCCAGAGCTGTCCCTAGTGGACACAGTGTTTCGTTCCCTTCTCAGGGAACTATGGTTATAGTCATAACCTGAGACAATTTCAAATGGTAACATAATTATAAGAGTTTGTATAATTTGTAAGTTGCACAACTAGTCTAGGTAAAAATAAAAAGTATTTGTCTAAATATGCTGTCTAAACTTTGTCAGGCTAGTCGACTCAGATCTTTAAAAGAATATTCGGTTATCCACCCACTCATATATCAGTGCAACAAAGTCAACTCAAATGAATTGTTTTCCAGTGGAGAACAACAAAAGTTGTCAAAGCCACTCTTTTATACAATGAAGATGTAAGGTGTTCTCTAGCTTTGTTGGGTTTATTCAAATTAAAAAAATTACATTTCATTTTAAAGTTTTGTAAATCGTGTACACTACTGTTGAAAAGTTTGGGGTCGGTAAGATTTTTTTAATCAATATTTTTAATTAATGTTTATTTTCCATTTTTTAAAGGATGCATTAAAAGTGAGAGTAAAGAATTTTATAAAGAATTGTGTGTGTTTATGTGTGTATATATATATATATATATATATTATTTTTTATGAAACAAAAACAACATGTGCATATGGCTATGCTGTTCATATGTCCACATTATACTATAGTGTAACGTTCTTGCTCTCACTCTCTCAACTGCCATCTCTCTCAGATGTGTCTCTTAAGTTTGGTGTAATATTGCTAGTGTAAAATCACTACTGAATCTAGTGCACAAACAGAGCACCCACAATTTTATTTTTTCGTTCGGACGACCAGCTTCTCTTAAGGTCCTTTAAGAGAGTCAGAATATGATTTCATGCCCCAGATCAGTTCCACTGTCTGAAGCTTCAGCCCCTTCTGAATGTGACAGCCCGCTGACGGCCTTTGAGGAAACGCATACTGATGTGGATAGATTCTCTCTCTCTCTCTCTTCCCCATCCCTATCCTTTCTTCCCCTCTCCTTCTCCTCCCTCTCTCTTCTTCAGTCCCTTCTCTCTTTACCCCCTTTCATGCCATTCTTATTCATCTAAAAACAACACCAGCTCTCCCCTTTTGTAGTTGCATGGCATTTTAATAAAACATTGGCGGTTTTATACAGGCCTCCCTTGGCAGACTGTTTTTCACTCTGCGCTTGGATAGTGGTGCTCGGAGGCATGTGTAGTTTTATAAACCACCAGCTTTCATTTGTCTTCTGCGAGTCGTGCTTTCAGTCCCGCTATTGATATTTGCTTCACCCATGTGTAAAATACACGTGTTGTAAAAAATCCTATTTAAAAAAAAAAAACCTACCCGCCATTTGAAAGGGCATTGTTTCGGAAAAATGAATCTACGACAGAGATAATAAATGGAACATGTGCCCATTCACAGTTTTTGCATAATTTTAGCAGTGATATATAACCATGCCCATCAGCCACTGGAAGGAGTAAAAAAATAAACTGCATATTTACACGTGAGTTGCTTACAGAGATATGGCAAAAATGCATTAGCTGCTAGTCAGCCCAAATATTTTATTATTTAGTGGTCGGGGTCAGTTGCTGTGGCTCTGCGCTGAACTACACTCAGGGCAGAGGTGAAGAGTTGCCAGAGCTGAATCTCGCATTTGTTTACTGGAGAGTAAATATTTGCTCAGAGCACCTTTCAATGCTATCCTTCTTTTAATTTGTATTTGTTTAAAACATGCTGTGCATTTAAAGGGGTGTACGCTGATGGGGCGTCTCTCTCTGTTTGCCCTTCATGAGAAATCTCTCAATGTGAATCAGCTTCATCTCAAAGCTCTGAACAGCATGACTCCATCCGACTGACATCATGCCAGCAGCGGCAGCAGAGAGATTGAAAATATTAAGTTTTTTTTTTTTTTTTTCCAAGTCTTGTTCTCAGACAGTGCAAGCATTTTAGGGAACTGTATATAGTGTATAGTTCTAGGTGAGTGTGTATTGTTTTGACATGAGAGTCTGTGAAAAGATTTCATTCCCCATATAAACTTTTCCACATTTACTTGATGGAGCAGTGGTGTGTTAAATGGAAGGAAGCCTGTTTTCACCTCAGACTATTCAAGAAAAATATATAATTTGTGTATATCACAATTGTGGCCTTATTTATTTATTTTCCAGAGTCGGATACATTTTTTTGTTTTTTGAAAGAAGTCTCCTGTGCTCACCAAGGCTGCATATATTTGATCAAATAGTAAAAACACTAATATTGTAAAATATTATTACCATTAAAATAACTGTTTTCTATTTGAATATATCTAAAATGTAATTTATTCCTGTGATGGCAAAGTTGAATTTTCAGCATCATTACTCCAGTCTTCAGTGTCACATGACGATCCTTCAGAAATCATTATATTTTATATCTATATATGATGATTTTGTGCTCCATACATACAGTGAGGAAAATACGTATTTGACCACCCTGCTATTTTGCAAGTTCTCCCACTTAGAAATCATGGAGGGGTCTGAAATTGTCATCGTAGGTGCATGTCCACTGTGAGAGACATAATCTAAAAAAAAAATAATCCAGAAATCACAATGTATGATTTTTTACCTATTTATTTGTATGATAAAGCTGCAAATAAGTATTTGAACACCTGAGAAAATCAATGTTAATATTTGGTACAGTAGCCTTTACGTTTCCTGTAGTTTTTCACCAGGTTTGCACAAACTGCAGGAGGGATTTTGGCCCACTCCTCCACACAGATCTTCTCTAGATCAGTCAGGTTTCTGGCCTGTCGCTGAGAATCGCTGAGAGTTTGAGCTCCCTCCAAAGGTTCTCTATTGGGTTTAGGTCTGGAGACTGGCTAGGCCACGCCAGAACCTTGATATGCTTCTTACAGAGCCACTCCTTGGTTATCCTGGCTGTGTGCTTCGGGTCATTCTCATGTTGGAAGACCCAGCCTAGAACCGGCTCGACCGCGTCCTTCGCCAGTAGGACATCGATCTCTGACCACAAGACATGGGCATCGCTGCTCCGCATGGAGGTGAGGAGGATGCCCCTGTACTTGGGAGGCCGGTACACGAACTGAATCGTGTAGCCGAGTCTGATAGTACGGATGAGCCAGTGAGACGGTCTGGGAAGCGCTAGCCAGGCTCCCAGAGACCGTACAAGCGGGACCAACGGTACCACAGACGTACCCGGGGTGGGGCAGCATGGTGGAACGTTCAGACCTGACCCGGAGTGTTGTCTGAGCGTTCCAGGGTGGGGCAGTATGTGGGAGAGAAGGCCCGGGGGCGTCCTGTAGCCTCACACCGCCCCCTGGCGAAGAAGAGAGGGGAAGCCAGGAGTGGCAAGGCCCAGGGGCGTCGCACACAGCCGGCTTGAGCCTCTCTGGCCCAGGGAGGAAGAAAACTGCTCTGAGAATGTGGGTACAGCTGGACTCCGGAGAGCCAGCGGCAGGACTGAAACCGAAAAATATTCTGCCCCCCGGTCCTCCTCCGGGGGAGGGAGTGGTGCGGACACCGTCTCCCTGACCAGTTCCCTTCTTGCTGGGCTGCCCGTTTCAGGGCCGCTTGTCAGCGGACTTTGCGGGACCCTGGACGGGTTGGGCATCTCCCTTGCGCCCGGCCACCTGCTGCCTGTGTGGAGGCTGCTGCTTGGCTTAGCAGGGGCAGAGGTGGACGCAGGGAGACGCCCTCGGCGACAAGCAGATGGAGGCACTGCGGCTGATGACTGGCTGGAGGCAGAAGCTGGTCATCGGGGCAGGATTTTTTTTTTTTACCACCTCCATCTGCTTCTGGGCCACCAAGAACTACTGGGTGAAGTTCTCGATGGCGTCGCCGAAGAGGCCAGCCTGACAGACAGGGACGTTGAGGAACCGAACTTTGTCAGACTCACGCATATCTGCCTGGTTTAGCCACAGCTTCCTGGACCACTAGTGTGGACATCGCCTGACCCAGGGAGAATGCAGTGACTTCCGTCACCCGGAGAGCGAGGTCCATCACCGCACGCAGTTCCTGCATAACCCCTGGGTCGGGACTACCATCGTGCATGCAGGACAGAGGACAGTGAGAGAGGGAAAAAACTTATACAGATTATGGCCCTTTTGATGTTCCATATTTTGTCACCAAATAGTTCCACACTGCTAAGTTTTTCCAATGCACATCCGGGCAGCCACCCCAGAAAGCATGGCTGTCAATTCTGAATCTGATTCACCATGAGCACACACTATTATAGTGGGAAATTCAGCATTATAATTTCCAGCGCATAACAGCCCTCTCTCCGATGCAGCAATTGACATCTATCCTCTGCCAGTGCCCCAAATGAAATGCTAGGTCCCCCCTTTTTTCAAAAAAGGACCAGCAATCCCATCTGTAAGCTACCAGCAGGCATGTGGGACAATGAGCGTGGCCGCCTGACTTGACAGCACACGGAGCGCTGAACACTCAAGCACCTAAGAAAGTGGCACGATGAACAACGCGCCGACGTGGTCATGTTCTCATAAGAGAACATGAACCACCCACGAACAAAGTCTCAGCATGCTTGTGATGCGATAGAGGAGTGGGGGCCCACAGGGAATGGTTACCCGGCGGGGAAGCCCCACTGTAATCCTCAGGTCACCAAGGCTTATTAGCCAAAGTAGCCAAAGGGAATAAGCAAAGGGACTCAACCCCGTTTGAGGTTTCACAGTCTCGACCGCGCACCAGAGCGCGAGTGACACGCTGAGTTGCCGTGGCTGAACACTCAAGCCCTTACGAGAAAGGCTTGAGACGAACAACGCGCCGACGTGACCACGTTCTCCTGATAGAACACGGATCATCCACGAACGTAATCTCACATGTTTATATGCGAGAGAGTTCGTGGCCGTCAAATGACGACAGGAAACAACCGTATCCAGAAACACACGGTTTGAATGACATCTTGAAAAAGACGCAGAGTCAAACCGTGTTGCTCTTTTTAGAAGGAAATGCTCTTTTAGAAGTGCTGAAGTACTCAGGGAGATGACCGTGGCTAACAGCAGTCCGAATGCAAGCCTGCGTGTGAGCACTCATGAATGGAACGCCCAGCCAACCAACACAGGAACAAGTGTATGTTGCAGCAGCCACTCGCTGACTCGCGCCGTCACACCAGCACCCAGGTAAGAGAGCGATCCTCCTCGAGACTCATTTAAACACTCTTCACAGAAACAGCTTGATACAGCAAACCGTTTGGCTCCGAAGTTAAAAGCAATATGCAGTACTCCACTTCCGTATTTATACCCACGGTGCAGGGCGGTGCGTGGACCGCATGCCAATACAATTGGCTAGTTTCTAATACACTCAAAGTAGCTTGGTCTCTGAAGACAGATCCCAATTCGTCGGTCAGTTCCGACGTACGTCAAACGTGACCGACTGAAAGGGAACTATGATGCAGCCAGAGTACATTAAATATGGGTTGAAATATGTGAATAAACATGGATGAGGCTGTTTTGTACAGTACTTGCTAATTTTTCAATAACTTGATTTTAATAACAATTTGGTTTACTAGAAAACAATTTTGGCTCTCTGTTGGATTACTAATTGATATCCAATGTAAACTCCTGAAGTAAAACTAGCTAGAACCACTGCACTATAAAGGAAAAATGCTGTTATATTAATTAAGCAATTTTAAAATAAATTAAAAAGAAAATTTTGTATACACCCCTTTGACTAATATAAGAGTTAATTAGAATAATTACCCTTTGCCAAGATACACAATGACTTGACAGGAATCCATTTGAGTGTGTTTGAAATTGTACGGGTATATTGTATTTCCAAAGAAACACCAAAGGACACTAAAAGTAATTATGAAGCAAGGTTCTTGAAAAATACCAGCCAGCGGAAGGAAATCTAAAGAATTGAATGTACCTCTGAGCAGAAAGACAGCCATCATTAAAATGGTTTGGACATGAGGAACAACTACGAATCTGTCCAGGACTGGCTGTTCTCCAAAACTGAGTGTCTGGGAGAAAGGAACAACAGAAGCATAGGTCATTAAGAGAAACACTAACACAGCAGAACTAACAGGGTTACAGTGCTCTGCGAGACAACTAGCAAGCACAGTTCAGAAATCTGCCTGGTACAGATGGGTGGCAACCAAAAGACTTAGTTGAGAGAGAAAAGAAACACACACACACACACACACACACACACATCACATCTCAGCAGGAGTTGTGCCCAAAGGCGTGTGGAAGAGACTCAGAATTTGGAAGAGGATTCTGTAGTTAGACCAGATTCCAACTTTCAGGCCCTAATACAAAGTGCTATATTGGAACAAACCAAACACAGCACATCACGAGCGCAGCATCCCTACTGTGAAGCAGCATCACACTTGAGGCACAATTCTTTGCGGCACGGAAAACTCATAAAAAGCTAAATAAAAATGGATAGAGAAGTAAATCGAAAGCAACGCAGAGAAATCCTGGTGGTGCAGCCAGGAGATCTGGGACATGGAATATGATTCATCCTCTTACAGGAAGACACAAAACCTACAACAAAAGTCAACTGAGTGACTTAAAACCGAAGTGTGTAATATCCTGGAGCCGCTCAATCAACAAGGACTTTTTCTATAAAGATATATAGAAAAACATTGTTGTATAAAGATCTTTTAACTTAATGGAACAGGGGCTTTGCAGTTAAATATGTTTATGGTTGAAAACATATTGATGACAGATGAATACTAAATCTAAATATTAATGCCACATTTTTAATATTGATAAATAAGGATTTATACACAATCATACATCTAAAATGTTAATTTTTTTATGTTTTAAAGCTGTCGATTCTGTTAATTTCAGTGTGTATGAAAACGTAAACAAATGTGCGTGTGGTAGAACCACACTACGTAAAAATGCACACGAATACTCATGAGATCACGTTGGATTATCTAAACATGCTTAAATCAGGATTATTTTTCAAAAGAAGCAAAACTGTATCAAAAAAAATAATACTAATTTAGAGTAAGATGTTTTTGGCTGTTTGAAAGAAATTGATACTTTTATTGAGCAATGATGCATTGAATGGATGAAAAGTGAATGTAAAACATTTACATTGTTACAAAAAACCTACATCAAATAATTGCTGTTCTTTTACAGTTCATCAAAGTATCCTGAAAATAAAAGTATCATGGTTTCCACAAAAATATGAAGCAGCTCAATTGTTTTCAACATTGATAATAATAAGAAGAAATGGATCTCTGAAAGATTTCTGAAAAGATCATGTGACAGTGAAGACTGGAGTAAATATGCTGAAATTCAGTTATGTCATCACAGGAATAAATTACATTTTAAAGTCCCCTGTAGTCAATTTTATCTCTCAAAACTTTGATCACCAAAATGACATATTTAAACGATTTTTTCCAGTGAAAAAAAAAATGAATGCCTTAAAATAGCTTGAATATAACTCTACACCCTTCCTTCATTAGTATTCACGGATTCTTGAATATGCAAATGAGGGCCGTCTCCACTTATCATACAGGCTCATCTACAAGTCGATGACGATGTATCAGAATGGTAATGTGTTTTATGCATCACCACTCTCTACAACGTCGGACACGGTAATTAATATGATTAGCCTTTGGCTTGAGTACATTATCAAACAGCTAATAATGTGTTGCTAATATTACCCAAACCATGTTCCCGTTCGCCATCTTGGAGTCAGACAGCTGCCTTCTAACAATCAGTATCTTTAGAAACGTTTTGAACAACTTAGAACGTCAGTGGAGAAAGACATATAGTTCATAATAATATTGTAATAACATAATTCACCCGCTGTATTGTTAAATGTACCTGATTTTCCATATCAACAGAAATATATACTGGGATAACCCTCTTGAGACTTCCTGCTTCAGAGCATAGTAATGATGATATGCTAAAGCCCACCTGCACGTTGACATGATTGGTTACAAGGTAGTTTGTGACGTAAGAAACATCAACGATTTCAAACCGCATTTTTGACTCTTTTTTTCTTTTTTTAAAGCATATTAAAAACACCACATAGACATATAAACAACATAAAAAACGTGATTTTCACCACAGGGGGTACATTCAAAAACATTTTTTAAAACATTCAAAATAGCAAACAGTCATTTTAAATGGCTTAGTATTTCCCAATATTACTGTTTTTACTGTAGACTTTTAACAAAAACGTCAAAGAAATCTAACTTTTGGACAGTGTTGTAGTAGATGATTAAAAAAAGATTGTTTGCATAAGTTTTCCTTCTCTGGGTAATAATTCTGCTCTAAAGGTAGATGTTTTTCTGTAGCAGTAAAAAAATACACTGCTAGGTTATAGTAGGGATGTGTATCATGTGCACTGGAATAGATAACCCCAGTTCATTCTTTACCCTGGTGGAAGCAGGTTTTTTCTGTCGGTGACAAATTTGTTTTGAGGGTTGCGAGGATGAAGCAATTCATCAGTGAACGGTACTCACCAATTTCAGCTTTTCCCAAAAGAATGACAGCATTCTGTGATGTAACAACCAAAGGAATAAACACCCCTGGCCAGTCCAGTGTGTAATAGCGGTTGAGGTTGTGATTTTTGTGCGTGTCATGTGTCTGCTCTCTCATCAACCGCTGTTGACAGGACCTGTATTCTGCCAAGGTCACTTTAATGAAACCTTCTGGTTTTGGGATTTAAAACATTCTTGTTTCCTGGCTTGATTTTAACAGACCTGAGGCCAGTTGCATAAACATAGCCATGTTAAGACTGTGTCATAAAGGAATAGTTCACCCAAAAATGAAAATTACCCCATGATTTTTTCTTTCAGACAAATACAATCAGAGGTTATATTAAAAAATGTCCTGGCTAATCCAAGCATTATAACGGCAGTCCAAAATTTGAAGCTCAAAAAAGTGCATCCATCCATTATAAAAATAAACCATATGGCTCCGGAGAGTTAATAAATGCCTATTAAGGCGAATCGATGAGTTTGTGTATGAAAAATACCCATATTTAAAACTATAAAATGTCAAATATCTAGATTCTGGTGGACCGCCTTCCGTATTCAACTTATGAAGAAAGTGTAATGCCTACCCGGTTCAAAATGCTTATGGATGCACTTTTTTTGGGCTTCAAATTTTGGGCTGCTTTATAATGATTGGAAGAGGCAGGACATTTTTTAATATAACTATGATTGTATTGGCCTGAAAGAAGAATGTTATATATACACCTAGGATGGCTTGAGGGTGGGTAAATCATGGGGTAATTTAAATTTTTGGGTGAACTATCCCTTTACGTTGCATGACCAACTAGCGATTAATCAAAGGGCAATTAGTCTTACTTTTTGGTATCAAATTAGACAGAAAATTTGATGACTAACTTGTAAGACTTAGAAGTTTATGCAACCACACCCTGTTTTAGGGGAATAGGCTGAATAATAAAAAAGTAATGACAGAAAATAACTATTAGGTTGAGGAATATGGAAAAAAATAAAGCCCTTTGCCTTTGCCTTTGTATTTTTTATCTTTTAAAAGGCTCTTTTTTACTTTAAAAGTAAAACATTATAACAAAAGCAGCTCAATGTTTCTTACATTTCTATACAAAGAATACAATGTAAAGTTTATTACAAAAATAGGTAGCACACGAGAAAAAAAAGAAAAAAGAACGGAGTAGTAGGTTAAGCAAGCTAAATTAACTGCAGAAAATGAGGGGGGGGGGGCAGATGCTATTTACACTAAGTGCAAATAGCATTATTTCCTTTGTACTAAGTGTGAACTAAGTATAAATATGTTACATGCTAGTTATACGTATTGTAAAAAGTGTCAGATATTATTTGAAGCTCAATCTATTGTAATACATTACACATTGCAGTGTATTGCACAAACTCGGTCGCATCAAAAGCTACATCCACTGTCCTTCACGCCACTGCTTCTGTTACTGGATGGGTTTCTATTGCAATTTTGTCTGGCTCAACAAGACAATGGTGGGCAGAGTTAGTGCAAATTGACAGGCTTATTGCACTTTTAGAAAAAAAAAAACAGAAGTGGAAAAATATATATATATTTTTTTTCGAACAGGTTTTTCTGACAAATTGCAACTGATCACCTCTGGCCCTGTTTTTAATTTTTTTAACTAACAGTTAGTGAGTGCTGGGTAGATAACTCTCTACCGTTACTGATTACAAATTGTATTACACATTTTAGGCAATATAATCACTAATTAGACTACTTTTTGATTACTTTTAGATTACTTTTGACCTAACTCGTTTATCACATTGAATTGAATAGGATAATATTGGACTATATTGATGCAAAAATACAAAGAGAAAGAAAATATATTTTATTCATTGTTATCACCAACATGAAGTCCATTAAATATTATATTACGTCAGGGTTTCCCAGACTGGGGTTCTTGAAGGAACTGTGAGTGTGAGTTTAAAGGCCCCCTGAAATCAAAATGAAGTTTTTTTTAGCTTTTAGTAAGACTATGTTAGCCTTACGGTTCTGAATAAGCTGGTGTGTTGCAAAACAATGACCAAATTTGCATTTAGGAGATATAAGCATTCAAAACTTACAGTCTCTCACTTCCGTTAAAATGAATAACAGATTTTGATGACATCATCGCAGACTTCACCTTCTCATCAAATCTTCTGTCCAATCAAATGCTCTCTAGAGTCTGAAGCTGAAATTATTTTGTAAATCCAGTGATCAAATGCTTTTATTATAGCCACCGTACAAGTGGCTGGTCTGTGTGCAATTTCACAAACTGGGAGACTTTCAAAATGTATATAACAATATGCTTTTTTAGGAAAGAACATTTAAAACATGAAAAAGAAGTGGGAGAATCAGTAAATTATGAATGGTTTACTGCCACTGTGTTAATAATATTCAATCATGTAATCAATAAAAAGTAACTGTAGTCTGATTACAAGTATAATCAACGTAATATAATCAAATTACAAGTACTGAATTTGTGGAATCTGATTACATAATCCAGATTACATGTAATCAGTTACTACCAAGCATTGCAGTTAGTCCCACCCCAAACTCACGCCATTGGTCAAGCCACAGGTTGACATGTCGAACCATTCAAACATAGTGGCACACAGTGTTTACACTCTTGTAAGAAAGATGGTTCAATCATAGATTATAAATTACACACTTCACCTGTAATGGACTGCTAAAAGGAATGGATCTGCATGTGCAGCTTTTCTGTGTCCTCACCCAGACTGACTCTTTTTGTCAACCTGTTTCCCTTCTAGCTGTTTTGCAGTGCATGTGACTGAAATGTTTCCTGTCCAGGCTTATATGTTTATAGGCAGAGGCCCATTGTGCCTGCTCATCTGTCGCTGTTTGTTTGTCCTCTGAAAGCAAGTTTGTTTGCTGCTGAAAGGTTGTGATATAACCTGCCTCGCACGCAGATGGCTGCGGATGAATGGAACAATTGAGGCTGAATGCACACACTACGCCTTCTCCAGACAGACACGACACGCACACACACACACACTCCAGCTGGCTAATTAGACAGCAGAAGAGTCAAAGTTATAGCCTGTGTGTAATACGCTGTCTATTTTTCTCTCTCCGCACCCCTGCTGCTACAGGAAAATGAGCCTATATTGGTCCCCAATGGCCTGGTCTCATATCCATTAAACTGAATAAGTGCCTGAAATAGCCCTTGTAGTAAGCAGTATGATGCAGGATTCCCTACCACAGCAGCTATCAGTGCATCCGCTAGATCAATCAGCGGTGTAGCCCACACTCCCTCAGGGTGACCTTATGCTATGTCTTTTAAAAATATGAAACTCAGCACCATTCAATGATACTCTGTAGGTTTTCCAAGTTTGCTTAGTCATTAACATTTCATGGAATTATACGCAAGACTTTTAAATTGAATTTTCGGGATGTTTTTGAGTCGTTCCTGCAGAGGTTAGGGAACATTACGGCAGCAAAGTGCTAGACTGCTTTTGGCTTCTTCCATTCAAATGGATACCGGATCTAATTCCAGATATAAATTTGATGAAAGACACTAGAAAAGAGATCCAAAAATGCTAAAAAGGTTTTAAAAAGAAATTGGAGAATGAATTATTGTTGTCTGGCTGACGGTATACAGTGGGGTCCAAAAGTCTGAGCCTATGGGAATCAAGAAGCCATTTTATGACAAATAAACATTATGATAAGTTGCACGATTAATCAAAATAAAACTGAAGTCTCAGTTTAGTGCAATTATTATTATTATCGCAAAGGCTGTGATGTCATTAGATATATAAAGCATTGTGTTCTTTTACATGCAAACATATCATGATCTGGTGTTTTCAATGCCTCAGAGTGGCTCAGTTCACAGTAAATGCTGAGTTTGGGTCACTTATACTGTGCATTTGGGAATGCAACATGCATCGACCATCTTAACTATAAATAAAACTATTATAGAGACAGCGTTATATTACCACATGTCTCAAAGCACATAATAATACAATACAATAATACATAATACAATAAAAATTAACATAAATTACTTACAGAGCTCATTCTTGTACCACCTGACAGCTGAAGAGTTGTGCATAGTGTTGAGTCGACATAGAAATGCATTAATCCGAGTCTGAGGACGTGAACAGCTCCGGGTAGAACATCATCGGTTGCCATCTCATAATTACGGTTACGACATGATGTGAACACAGCATAAGATTGGCTGCTGTTTGGAGTTTGGACAATCTCAAATCATCCCGGAGAACATCAGGAAACTCCAGTGCTGCTGTCATCAAAGAAAAGACGAGCAATCAAAATATGGTAAATTCGTGTAATATTTCAATTCAACTTTCCACTTATTAATTTGTAACAAAGAAATTGTAGAGGAATAAAAAATAAAAAAAGCATTTTCACTAGTGGTCTCAGACTTTTGGACCCCAGTGTACAGTATATGTACACACACACACACACACACACACACTGACATAAGGTCCAGTTAATGAAAGCTGCTTGACAGTGCTTTACCAGAGCTTTAAAAGTCCTCTGACCCTCTGTTTGATATGTTGAGCAGGAAGGAGCCACACAGAGGCCTACACGAGATAACGTTAGGCCCCTGAGGTTCAGCAATCAATTTCTAGTGAGTCGCACGAAGTGACAGAATACAAAAAGCAATCACGTCCTTGCATGGATCTGAGCTGTCCACTGTCACCTGCTAAAATATTCAGAAGCGCTCTAAAATATTCTGATGTGCTGTTAAAACAGTTGACAGGCAGTACTCTGTTCCTGTCTTTCTTTCTGTGTCTTTTCCCTCCTGTTTTGACTAACTTCAATCTAGAGGTAATGAGAGTCTAAGAAGAGGGAGACAGAAAAGCTATTTACATTTTTATTGATTTTTGAAAGGGCATTTAACATTTTTTTCCCTCTCCCCTTTTCCCCACTCTTCAAATCCCTGATTGAGAGTCCCACTGCTCTGTTTACGCTTATTGAGGAGTCAAGATATTTAAGTCAGGAGTTCCAGCATTTTCTCCCTCTCTTGATAGATCAAAGAGGAAACTGGGTCTGTCTTGTGTAATTAAGACTAGGCATTAAAGAAAACAAACCCCTGTGAATTCTGAAGCACTACTGGGGAATGGAGTATTTTTCATAATGAAAGAAGCACAAACACGACCTACTCAACAATCCACAACAGTTCTCAGTGTAGCATTATTATTTCCTGATTTCCACGATGTTAAACCTTCTAGTTATGGCTATGACTGGACCTGTTAGCAGGTGTAACATTACATATCTTATGCCATTTTGACCCATTTAAGACTAGACTGGAAAACCACTTTTTTTGTGTGAAGATAGTTAATTTTTAAGACCAAGACCAAGACCAAGATAGTTAATTTTTTTTTGAATATAATTACGCAGTGTAGGCTAATATGAAAGACAGTGCCATACTGTGAAGACACGAAGAGGCCATTACAACATTATTGCTACATAAAAATAAGTACTAAAACTCTAAAACAATTAAACATCATTAATTTTATTTATTTTATAACCATAAATTATTATATCAAGAAAATAGGTGCCGTTCTTCCGCTGAATAGTAGCTTGCTAGTTTGCTAGTGCTAAAGTCAAAAGATTAACGTTAGTTCACTTTAACCAAAAATAAAACATAATTTACTCACAACCACGATGCTGTTCTCAGCCCATGAAATAACGAGCTTTCTGGCTTCAAAAAGAACACAAAGCACCATATATATGAATCGTGTGCTATATTCCAGGTTAGACATACGATATAAGTTACTTTGTGCAGACTGAAATGCAACTTGATGTTGATGTTATTTCCTGCTCCATGATCTCTTTGCACGTGAATTTAACACTGTACAGAGTCAGTGACTCCAAAATTTAAGGCAGCTTGTTGGTGACAAGCTACCTAACAAATATGATTTCGGATCCATCTGAGGCAGCGTAACAATATAATGATCTAAGTTAACGTACAGCAAAACATAAAGCAAGCTTTGGTGAGAATTAACAAATATTTAATTACTACAGTAGTAATTTCTTGTTAAAAATGACATCAGAAGGGGAAAACGTTGGTCAAAACCGTCTCGGTTACGTCTGTAAACTTAGTTCCCTGAATAGGGAACGAGACGCTGCTTCACCGCTTTGGGAACGCCTCTACGTGATTGTGTCGTGAAGCATGTATGTCATCAGTCAAATAGAGAGACGGAACGCCATAGGCAGGTGATATCATCGACCGGAAAGTATAAAGCATCCCAGCAAAAACACGCCCATAGCTTCTGAAATAAGGATGAAGCAAGACGCTTGCGGGCATGCAGGGAGTATGGCAGGGTGACACAGCGTCTCGTTCCCTATTCAGGGAACTAAGGTTACAGACGTAACTGAGACGTTCCCCTTCAAGGGAACTCGCGCTTCGTCACCGCTTTGGGAACGAGAATACCCAGGTCCCCATAGGAGCTGAATGCCCGCCTGTGGTATTGTCAGGAGGCGAGCGCCCGAGCCCCCGGAGTAGGATGTAGGAAGGCCTTGGCCATACCGGGAGCAAATTCCAAGCATGAGGGTGCCACAGAGAGGGCTTGTAAATCCCCAATTCTCTTTAAAGAGGAAATAGCAAGAAGAAAAATTGTTTTGAGAGTAAGAAACTTCTCGGAAACTTCCTCAAGCGGCTCAAAGGGAGCCTCGGAAAGGCCTTGAAGGACAATAGCCAAGTCCCAGGCTGGCACCCTGGTGCGTACTGCATGTCTTAACCTCAAAGTTCCATGGAGGAAACGAGTAACTAGAGGGTGTCGCCCCAAAGAAACACCACCCAAAGGAGTGTGGTAAGCAGCTAAGGCCGCCACATACACCTTTAATGTGGAGGGAGCTAACCCAGCGGAGAAACTCTCCTGCAAGAACTCCAGCACTGCGCTCGCAGGGCAGTTAACTGGGTCCCACAGGCGATCTCTGCACCATAAGGTGAAGAGTCTCCACTTCAGAGCGTACAGTTTCCTCGTGGAGGGAGCTCTAGAGTGTAGAATGGTCTCCACAACCTCAGCTGAGAGACCAGAACTTATGAGCTGGGCCCCCTCAGGGGCCAAGCCCACAGTTTCCACAACTCTGGGTGAGGGTGTACGAAGACACCGCCCGCCTGAGAGAGAAGGTCCTCCTCCCTGAGCGGAATCTCCAGAGGAGAGCCATCGAGGAGAGACACGATGTCTGAGAACCAAACTCGGCCAGAACGGGGCTATTAGCAGAAGACGGGCCCTGTCCCGGCGCACTCTCTCTAGAACTCCTGGAAGCAGAGCAATCGGGGTAAAAGTGTACAGGAGCAGCCTTGGCAACTCCTGTACCATCGTGTCCAGTCCGAGAGGAGCTGGAGGCGACAGGGAGAACCACAGACGGCAATGAGTATTCTCGTGAGTAGCAAACAGGTCCACTTGAGCCCTGGTAAACTTCTCCCAAAGGAGCTCCACCACCTCAGTGTGGAATCTCCATTCCCCGGGCCTCGGCCCCTGCCACGACAGGATGTCCGCTTCCACATTCAGGCGCCCTGGGATGTACATAGCCCTGACTAAGAGCAGTTTCCCATGGGCCCACAGGAGGATAAGGCGAGCCAACTTGTACAACTGACGAGACCTCAAACCCCCCTGATGGTTTATATAGGAGACCACCGATGTGCTGTCTGTGCGTACAAGCACATGATGGCCCCTGAGATACGGCAGGAAGTGCTTCAGAGCCTGAAACACTGCCAGCATTTCCAGGCAATTTATGTGCCACGAATGATGACATTCCTGCCACAAACCCTGGGCTGAGCGACCACTCATGGTCACCCCTCAACCCGTAAGGGAGGCATCCGTGGTCAGAGATACCCGCTGACACGGTGCCCCCAGTAACGGGCCTTGGGCCAGGACCCAAGGATCCTTCCACATGACCAAGGTGCAGAGACACCTCCACGTTGCCTTGATCACACGAAAGGGGTTTCCCCTCTGGGAAAATCTCTTGGTCTTTAGCCACCACTGCAAAGGTCTCATGTACAGCAGGCCGGAAGGAATCATGTTGGATGCTGCTGCCATCAGACCTAGCAGTCTCTGATACTGCTTCACAGTGAATGACTGGTCTAACTTCACCCCTCTCACAGCTGAGAGCATCGCTATGTGAGGCTCTGATAGGCGGGCCTGCATAGAGACCGAATCCCACTTCATGCCTAGATATGTAATTCTCTGAACTGGAGAAAGAACGCTCTTCTTGGAGTTGAGCCTCAGCCCTAACTTCCTCATGTGCGCGAGAACAACAGCTCGATGTTGAGCCCCGAGACAAGCTGACTTGGCTAGGATCAGCCAGTCGTCGATATAGTTGAGAATGCAAATCTCCTGCATCCGCAAGGGGACTAGCGTGGCGTCCACACACTTTGTGAACGTGCTGGGTGAGACCGAAAGGGAAGCACCCGATATTGATACGCTTCTCCCCTGAAAGCGAACCTCAGGTACATTAATGGTACCTGAGTACATTAATGGATCTTGAGAGTGTAAATTGCTTTGCTCCCTATGGAGGCCTCATTGAGCCTTCGGATTACAACAAAAATATCTTAATTTGTGTTTTCCAAAGATGAACGGAGGTCTTACGGGTGTGGAATGGCATGAGGGTGAGTAATAAATGACATTGTTTTCATTTTTGGGTGATCTAACCCTTTAAGGCAGCGTACTAAACCCACTATCCCGATTACTGCTTCAGAGCGGTATATCCCATCATGCATTAATTCCTGAAAATTAAGGCCACGCTCATCGCGAGATTAATACGATATTACATATAATTTGGTAGTAAAACATAGTGTTGCACAATTGGTGCAAAGGTGAGTAATTTATGTGTATTTGGTACAGCATTTGCAACAGTTTTTTATCATTTAATTAGAAGCAAGACAATTTTAAAATTGTGTCTTCTGTTATTTACATAGCGACTACTGAACAGACATTTAAGGAGTTTCTTTTAAAATGCAAAGTATTGAAAATAAAGAAAGCTCTTGCAACACTGTAAGTGTGTCCCATCGGGTAATCAAAAGTTCTATACACACTTATTCACGGCTACACTTGCGCCAAATACAGGAAATGATGTCCAAAAACCGCAAGTGTGGGTATTTGGACAGGGCATGTCACAGAATGGAAAGCACAGGATTGTGGGACATCAAAAGCAGCAAAAGATTATACATCTTGGCTGCGTTCCACTCCAATTTTTTATGCCCTTGCCCTTCATTCAATAACTTCAGAGAAATAAAATTACACAAACACAAAAAAAAAATTTAATAGTATAAACCTAGCCTGGATGCCAGACGAACTTAGCCCCGCCCACAAATTTTTTTGCACGGGCAGTTCGGTCTGGACTTGATCCATAGAGAAGTAATTATGCCCGAACAGAAACTGTTCGGACCAATGAAATTGTCAGGGCGGGCTTTAGACGATGATGGACAGATTATAAACAGTAACGTAATCATCCACGTCATCAAAGACGCTTGGGTTGAATTTGTTCTAATCCTAAACGGAGAACTTGTTCGTATATGCATTCACCTTTACTATTTCTCTCAGAAATGATGATCGTGTTGGTAAGTACTCTGTGTATCCTTAAATTCTTTTTTTACAACACCGGCAAAGATCGTTTACACTCATCTTCTTCTTCTAACGTGAATTATTCTAGCGTGCGTGCAGACAGGGTTGCCAAGTTTTTACAGCAAAACCCGCCCAATTGCTATTCAAAACTAGCTAAAAACAAGCCCAATAGCTTTCCATGGGGGTTCTCCGGGAAAAATGGCATTTGGGGGGTAAAATATGTGTTATTTTGGCAGGACTGCCTGCTAAATTTCGCATTCCTGGGTCTGTATGTCATATAATTGGGGTCGCTTCAACCGCGCTGACTAGGCAACACAGTGCAGTTGAGTTCTGTTGACATTTGACAACTAACGTTATGCGTCGCTCCATTGCTCTGATTGGTTGTTGGTCTATCCAATTGAGGTCTTTCCTGGTTCGGTTTAAACACACCCCATAATCACAGCCCAACGGAGCAGTATCAGACTCAATTTCTGACTAGAATTGAGTATGACAACGTCAGGCTAGTATAAACCTTCTCCCTCTGTCAAAATCACCTCCTTGACAAAGTGGAACGTCAAAATGGTGGCAAGGATGCCTTCCTACCTTGGATTGCGTCCTCCGAAGGCAGCATTTTAAAGTTTTTGGATGCAGCCTTAGACTGTGTGGCGAGCAGCGAGGCTGAGGGACCGTGAGAGCGGGACGACGAGGCCGCGCTCATCAGTGTGGATGGGCGCCAGCTGCGCGCTGCAGCAGTCTCGTGTCTCACGGAGGAGTGACGGGAGTATAAAGGAGGAGCAACGACAGTAAAGGACGAGAGAGGACCAGGCCTGGATTATAATTTGTGTTTTGTTTCCGTTTTGTTATGTGTGTGCGCGGCAGTCGTCCGTGAGGGGCTGCCGCTTTTACTTTCATTTTGTGTTCATTTGTTTTATTAAAGTTGTTGAACGTTCGCCGGTTCTCGCCTCCTTCTTCCCACACGTACGAACATTACTACAGACTGGTTTTGTAAACTGGATCAACCGATTTAATAAATAGAATGATTCATTCATGAATCAGGCAACATTGTTTGCTTGACTTGTGAATGTACTAAGGGGAGTTACAGCAGATATTAAACATTTGGTGAACAGCGACTTCAATTTCAGTCTATTCCTCACTATAGGACTACCTTAATATTTGGCATCTGAGTGATGTGTACTGTTGAACAGTACTTGGTTTTTGTCAGAAAAGTAATTTGATTCAACTGGTCCACACAAATCTGTTTCTGAGTCATCACTTTGCTACTGTATTTATTGAATATCTTTGTTAAAATAAAATCTATTCGGGCAACTTTGAATTCACATAGCACTGCAGAATAGTGCTCAGTACTGAGAGAAGAACATGTCCAATCTGCTCATGAACTGAAGATTTTCTATCTTTATTTGAGATATCTATCTCCAAAGGTTGGATATGTTTGGTATGATCTCATTCAAAGAAAAGAAACTTACAAGCAGCCATCGATGCCCTTTCTCTTTACCATTGTCTTACAGAGCCATTTATCTTCTCTCGGCAGAGTCAGCAAAGCTTTATTGGCATGATTGTTGAGCGCACTGCATAAAAATAGACAATTCCGAAAAGAAATAAGATGAAAAGAGAAAATAAAAGAAAGGTACAATTAATAAATAAAAATAAATAATGCTATGTGAAATACTAAAAATGAAAATAAAAAAGTACAAGGTAAAAATCAAATAAAGCAATATTAGATTTGAACAGGAACAAAAACAAAAGGAAAAATAAACTGACTGGGAATATAAAAGAATGGAATAAAAAATAATAATAAAAAAAGAATGGAATAAAGTTATTTATAGGATAATAAATAATAGGAGGAAAAAATAGAAATAGAAATAAAAATAAATTGTGTTTTGTGAATAAGGAAATGAAGGGGAAAATTAAAAAGGGACAAGGAAAAATAATGAAAAGGAATCTTTCAAAGAGAACATAAATAAAATAAAGGGACAAGGAAAACATAACAAAAAATAAAGAACATTAATATAGGAAAAATGTAGGGTAAAAATAAATATAAGAAAAAAAAACTCTACTATGGTATACCTGTAAAAAAGGTCTCATCTCTCGTTTACAGCCTATCTCACTCCCTCTTTCTTTTCTCCTCTGCTTCTAAAGCTCTGCCTCATCCTCCCTAAGGAGTGTCTGCAGTGTCTAAATTGAAATGCATGATGAATTATGTGGCAATACAAGGGGACCATGAAAGATGACATGCATGAGATAATGATTGTAAATGTAGATTCACGTGGCGAGTCAGGAGTTTTTGTTTGTCTAATGGCTTTGTCTTCCGACAGAAGGAGGGACATGCGAGGTGATAGCGGCCCACAGGTGCTGTAACAAAAACAAGATAGAAGAGAGATCTCAGACGGTGAAGTGCTCCTGTTTACCAGGGAAAGTAGCAGGAACCACCAGGAATAAACCCTCATGTGTCGACGGTAGGTGAAGAGACATGGCATATGTCACCTTAAGTCTTAAGTGCGGATAGCTTTGTGTTATGTTAAATGGCATGTAACAGATGCTCGACTGTTTTAAACCATCTCAGTGCAGCTGTGCAGTGGTTGAACGGACTTGCACAGTGCAGCTGTGCTTAAACACACTCTGTGCAGCTGTGTAAAGCTGCAAGGTGCTCCAAAAGACTGTGCAGCTTTTTTAAGGTGTGGTATGTTTAAAGAAACTCTGTTCAGGGTCGCTCTTGCAGTGTCCCTGCCCTAGAAAAGCTCAGATCCTCAGGGCTTTTCATTATTAATGCTCTGTCCTTATGACAAACGAGCTGCTGTAAACTACCACTTCTGGGAGAACATCTCACTCGCAACGCACCACGAGATAATCAAAGAACATTAACTTTGACTGCATCTCGTGGAGGAGCATCCAACCTTTTCCCCAAAGTAAAGCTCATTAGGATATTCTTTTTTTAAAAGATGACGTCTGTCGTCTTTTGGATGTTAACACACTTAAATAGCTTAAAGGGATAGTTCACCTCAAAATAACAATTCTTTTATTATTTAGCTACTCATCGTTCCAAACCCCTGTGACTTTTTTTTCTTCCATGGAAAGGAGACGTTAGACATGACAGGCTCACTCACCATTCACTGTCATTGTATGGAAAAAAAGATGAATTGAAGAAGAATGAAAGTGAATGGTTGGTGGTGACTGAGGCAGCCATTGTTTGAGGCTGATTTCTTTAAATGGCCAGGGCCATTAATCAAGAACCAAGGGTTAGCATCATGATTTAATAAAATAAAATAAAAATTGCAAATATGTCAAGACATTTATATAGTATATATATTGGATAAATTAATCCAACATGAACATACACTCACCGGCCACTTTATTAGGTATACCTTGCTTATAGGTTGGCTTCAGAACCTTGATTTATCATGGCATAGATTCAACAAGGTGCTGGAGACATTCCTCTGAGATTTTGCTCCATCTTGACATGATAGTGTCACTCAGTTGCTGCAGATTTGTTGACTGCACATCCATGATGCGAATCTCCCGTTCCACCACATCCCAAAGGGGCTCTATTGGATTGAGATTTGAAGACTGTGGAGGCCATTTGAGAGTAGCGAACTCATTGTCATGTTCAAGAAAACAGTTTGAGATGATTTGAGCATGGCACATTATCCTGCTGGAAGTGTACACTGTGGTCATAAAGGGATGGATATGGTCACAGTAGTGGCTCCTGGTCGTAAACTTAGGTAGGGCAGATTCTGGGTCTTAGCGCTTGCTTATGATTAACATTTTGCAAGCTTTATATTCTAATAGCTGAACATATACTCTCTTTGGGCAGAATTGTACTGTCATTGAGTTATTTAGCCTGAGGGTGGCGTGCGGTGCTCTAATGAAGATTGACAGACTTAGTACACACGACTAAGCAGAGAATACCATCTTAGAATTGCCTTACTGTATTGCCTCAGATGTTGTTTTAGAATATTACAAGTTGTGTAGGAATTCTGGTGAGGAAAGTCATGTCTCTAAGAACAAACATAAAACAAACACAACATAACTACTGTATATAAAGGCTATTCACATGAGCACTTTTAAAATAAAGGTTTATACTTTCATTAATTTGATATGCTACTCCACATAGGAAGAACAGACATGCCAACTAGTTACTGACCTGATGCAGACACATAGCTGAAGTGGACTGAAATCGTCTTGGTCTGGAGTGAGGTTTACGTGACATCACATGAAAATAGGTGGGGCAGCTCCCCAATGGAGCTCTCTATGAGAGCACGCTGCAGTTCCAATTTTCACCACAGATTTACATGGGAAATTTGTGGGGCGCTGTAGAGCTGGGGAGGACTCAAAGACGGCTGCCCCACTTAGTATCATGAATACATGCCTGCCGAATCCATGCACATCCTTTTAATATATCCTGCTCACTTCACGACTTAAAAAGTCTAGGAATTCAGAAAAATATATTGCTGAATACATTTACAATTTATTATTAATTCAGTGTATAAAGAGGTCTATGTTTGGATGAATATTTTGGTGGGGCTCTCATGCTTTCAGGTTGTTTACGCCAAGTTCTTACTCTATCATCTGAATGTCACAGCAGAAATTATTTTTTATTTTCAAAATTTCTTGTGTGAATTGTAGCCTCAGTTTTCTGTTCTTACCTGACAGGAGTGGCACAGGTGTGATCTTCTGCTTCAAGGTTCGATGTGTTGTGCGTTCAGAGATGCTCTTCTGCATACACCAGTTGTAACAAGTGCTTATTTGAGTAACTGTTGCCTTTCTATCAACTCGAACCAGTCTGGCTATTCTCTTCTGACCTCTGGGATCAACAAGGCATTTTTGCCTGTCACTGAACTGTCACACAGAACTGTTACACAGAACTGTCACACAGAACTGTCACTCACTGGATATTTTCTCTTTTTTGGACCATTCTCTGTAAACCCTAGAAATCTTTGTGTATGAATATACGCAGTTGATCAGCAGTTTCTGAAATGCTCAGACCATCCCATAAAAGTCACCATCCTAAATAGTATTCAAAATTAGAATTAGTATGTCCCAAATCGTAGTATGCTGAAATATTCCAAAGATACCCGAATGGTCTACTTTTTCCATTTAGAATCCAAAGTGCAGATCCACGCACACTTTAACGGCTAATATTGCCCATAACCCATTTCGCTTTGGACAAGAATTCGATTAGAACTAGAAACGCAAATAAAAAGTGTTTTAAAAAAAACTAAACATTGAGGATATGCAACAGTATTGTGAACTTTGGTAATGATACGTTTGGTCATTAACGTTTAAATGCGTCATTATGCAAATTGCAAACACATGAGGAGAGTCTCCGCAGGAAACCAGATCAATGTACGTTTCTCTACGAAACGGTGGGAAATCAAATTAAATGTGGAGGAGGATTTTAACTGTGACAAGATGATTGACATGGCACTTTAAACGGTGACAGGATGCACGTAACTAAGCGACAGAGCTGTTTGTTAAAAATGCAATTAAGACAAAGTATGTCTCAAAGCTTGCCTACTCTTCTGCTACACACTTAATAGTATGAACTTTGTCTTCACAAAAACAGTACATATACTTTTAGGGCATAGTATAAGCAGGCGAATTCAGATGCAGCACAAGTCTACATGCCTATATGTAAATGCATTGTGTTGCTGCCATGTGATTGGCTGATTAGATCATATTTGTGTTAAAAAGCAGTTGAACAGGTGTACTTAATAAAGTGGCCGGTAAATGTTCAATATATTTACAACATATTTAGCCTAATCTTCTTTTAAAACTATAGCTGTTGTGTTTAGGATTCTGGATTAGATATTTTATAATAAATAGAGTCTGGGTGGGGAAACACTCAACAGACTTTGTGAAAAACACATGGAAGTTAACAGCACAACAGAAGACAGCAGCACCAGTAGAAACAAAGGTAAATATCTTTTCCATAATTTCAGCCTGCAATGTGTTGTCTATTCTGTAGAGGACTGGTAAAGTTTCGAGGCAGAGGTGTGTGTTTGGAAGTGACTTTTTTTCCCTGGTATTTGTGCGTGTTGTTTCTGTATTTGTTATTTTACCAAAAATACACAAGGGTCGTCTGCACTCTGAATTTTTTATTTTTTATTTATTTAAAGCAACAGGGGAAAATACAGATGTTTGAAACCTCCTTCAGTTACTTGGAACTTCATGTTGTTGCTGTTTTACCTTAAAAAATATAGTTTTTGCAAAGAAAGTTTCTGGAAGTGTCCACTTTTTGAAGAAAATCCCATGGATATTTAGGATATTTCTTTTGACCTTGCGGCAGTAACATGAACTGATGTAATTATAATATTTAATATAAATGTATTGAAATAATATTTGTTTAATTTATATTCAGGTCTTGCAGCAGTAACATGAACTGATGTAACTATGATATTTTATATAAATGTGTTGAAATATATTTCTTTATTTATATTTAGATATTGCAGCAGTGATATTAACTAAAGTCATTATTTACATTAATTTATTATGGTCTTGCAGCAGTAACATTTATCGAATATTATAAAAGTAATTGTTACACTTTGTAGGCTACTTCTGATGCATTTTACGTTTCCTAGTTAAACTGAGATGACACATTTACTGAGATGGTGGCCATTAAAACTGGTCCATGTTCTCGTTCTCTTCTCATTCATATTATTCTAGGATATGAGGCTGAAGGCTATCTTTCTGTCAAAGGAATACATGACATTGAACGCTACATGTTATGTATGAGATGCTTTGTTTGCTTTATGGAGGATAAGAGACCTAGAAAAGTAAATTTTAATCAAAACACAGAGCCTTGCCTGAGGTTGTTTTCCATTGATTTTTTTTATTGCTCTGTAGCCAGAACAGTGTTAGATTTGCCTCAGCCATACAGTGCTGTGACTATATTACATATGAGCAAAGTCTATAACCTTTTTTCACCCATTTAAAATATCCATGGAGAAAGTGTTGAGCTCAGGTAAATTAAATTTTAAAGGCCTATTCGCAAAAACTATTGGTTGAGTGCTTTTGGGTTTTGCAATATTAATGAATGTGACTTAAGTTCATTGACGTTATCACGGAAATGGAGTAAGTCACAAACTTTAAGTACTTGTCAGAATATTAATAATATATAAGTGCCTTATACACACCTTTTACTATATTTTCAAGTAACACACTCTCCTTAGACGTTTAGTATTCAATGCAATGTGACAGCATTACGGTGATGCATTATCATATTCTAACATATTCATAGTGATGCAAAGATAAGATGTTCTCAAACTCCTGAGCACCTGCTTCCTTAATGGTCTCTATTTGGTCTCCATCTGATAATTATCATAAATTTCACAAAGTGGGAACAATTGATAGTTTTACAAGAATGCTTTTCTCTCAAGCATCTGAAACAACGTAATACTTTCCATTGTAATGTCAGTAGATTGACCTTCATTATATACATAGAATGTGGACTATATATTTTTTTTTCACAAGATTTCCTAAGACTACAAGGTGATTTAAGTGAACGATTCGGCACAGGATTTTATTTCAGAATAATACTTTTCATAAAGTGCCCCTCTGTGAAATGGCTCTGACCACAGACATCCACTGAGGCTATTCAAGCACATTAGAGTCAAGCCGATTTTATTTGTATAGCGCTTTTCACAACATATTGTTTCACAGCAGTTTTATAGAAAATTGTACCTTAAAGCCCCAATGAACAAGTCAAAGGTGACTGTGGCAAGAACAAAATAGTGCATAAAATGTTCAAGAGGGAGAAAAACATCCTTGAAAGGAACAGACTCTGCTGGAGGACACCATCCTTCTCATGACAAAACACATACAATAAATATAAATACATAAATGTATATTATGTGTAATACTGTGTGCTGTATAGTATGTTTATTGAATAAATCTAATTATTAATACATTTTATTTATTTATTATTATGTATACACTCTTTTACAAGAAAAGGTTCTATATGGGCTGTTTAAGGGTTCTGTCAGGTGCTTCACATAGATCCTTTAGGGGTTCCCAGGATACATTTATGGATTTAATTTTAATTGGGTTTTTTTGTATTCATTATTCATTTTCATTATATTTATTATTATTATTAATAAATGAAATAGCTCATAAACATACCTTATTTCTAGAAAAAAAAAATATATTAACCCATTAAACATGAAAGTATTATGCCATAAAGGGTTAAGTCAAGAACCTAGGGTTCTTTATAGAACCCTATTGAAACTTTTTTTCCCCCATAATAGTGTACTTTTATATTATTTATTTAAATTTTTTGTAATTTAATTTAATTTAAAGGGATAGTTCTCCCCAAAATTAATTCTGTCATAATTTACTTTTGATCATGCTGTTCCAAACTTGAATGAATTTCGTTCTTCTGCAAAACACAAAAATATATACATATTGAAAAATGAAAAACCGAACAATTTTGCTCACCATTGACTTCCATTGTATGGACACACAAAACATTCCTCAAAATATCTTTTTTTGTTGTTGTTTTACACAAAAGAAAGAAAATTATACAGGTATGATATGAGTGTGAGAAAGTGATGACATAATTGTAATTTTTGGGTGAAAGTATTGTATTTGAATTGAATTTAGACAATTTTAAGTCTAAATTCTTAAAATCTATCCTAAAACATTTGGAGTGATGCAGTCAGTAAAGCAACCTTAGACATTATTTGTCAGATGGTCAAGGAGCAGTCAAGGATGGAGATTGGAACCTTACTCTTTTTTTTTTTAAGTCAGTTGCGAGTAAGAGTCTAACTCAATTATTATGATCTGCTTGCAGCCTCCATAGTGATTGGGAAGTGGTGGTGTGAGATGGAGCCGTGTCTGGAGGGAGAGGAATGCAAGACTCTACCAGATAACTCCGGCTGGATGTGCTACTCCGGAAACAAGATCAAAACCACCAGGGTGAGATTTAGAGCACCTAAAAGCATTCCTTGTTACTTTACACACAATACTCAAGCTACTGAACAATACATGACTCTTAGTGGTGCGGTGTATGGTTGCATGATGTGATTGAGTGTGTGCCTGTTGTGCTGTTGTTTATTTAGCATATTTAGCTGAAATAATTTGTTAATAAAGAACAGAATACAGAACAATAAATAAACCACCCTCATGCACCTGAATGGCTGCAGGCAGCTGTGTTGGAAACTGGACGTATTATAAAAATAGAAGACCTGCACACTGCTCTAGCTCACAAGAAATCCAATATTTATTAAAAATAACAGTGATTCGGTCATGTAACTTCTGTCAAGCTGAAAATGACACACCGGCAAATAATCATAGCCAATCAGAGGGTTTCTTCAAGTAGCTAATATGGTCAATGGCAATTTCTATAAAAGTTCTATGGAATACCATTTGGAATGTAAAGTGCCTCCTGGTGGGATTAATTAAGAACAGAAAAAAACACTCAGGCCCTGTTTAGGCCTTGTCCACACTAATACGGTTTTGTTTGAAAACGCATCTTTTTCTCTCCGTTTTGCCTTCCGTCCACATTGAGATGGAGTTTTTGTCAATGAAGACAGAGCTTTTTGAAAACAGATACTCTCCCAAATGAATAAATTTGAAAACGTTTTCCGCACTCCAAAAAAAGGTTCTATGGCACCAAAAATGGTTCTTGGCTCGTAATCATTGGGGAACCTTTTTTAGTGCTATATAGCACCAATTTTGGTGCTTCAGTGGTTCTTCTGCGGTTCTTCAGAGGTGCTATATAGCACCTTAGTCAAAGACTCTGAAGAACCGCAGAAGAACCACTGAAGCACCAAAATTGGTGCTATATAGCAATAAAAAAGCTTCTCCTATGATTACGAGCCAAGAACCATTTTTGGTGCCATATAGAACTTTTTTTTTAGAGTGCGTGTTGTAGAAAGCTGAGGTATTTAAAAACGATGACGCATTTTTAGTCGTGGTGCATATTGTACCCATAGATATCTACATTCATAGTGTTGCTAAAGAGAAATCTTCCTTTGTCTTCATATTGCATTCCTGCAAAGATGACTGAAAATGTACTCACAATTGCTGTCCTGCGGCAAAACAATGACAATTGCGTTTGAGTGCAACCTGGACGAAACACTGAGTGGTGGGATATTTTGCTAACAAAATGATTATGCCAGAAGAATAGCGCGATAACTTTATTATGTCTGCTCTCTCGGTATCATCTTGTGAACATTTAGTATGTTTTATGCATGGGCAGTAAGGTGATTTAAGCATTTTCAGATGTTTCAATGCGGATGAGCAGCTTTTGGAAAATGCTAGCGTGGACAGGGAGTATAGTTTTCGAATGTTTCCGGATTAATGTAGACATAGCCTTACACTAGTGCGTTTTTGTTTTAAAACACATAACTATTGATACGTACATACTTCTCCACACTTCTCCAGAGTTTTCAAGACTTTTGTATTGGGTCTTAGCATATTTTATTGCGTATCCTTCCCTGATTCATCAAGCCCCTATCATATGAGCATTACGCTACCAGAACACGATGAAAAACAGACTAGAGCCGTCTCTCTCAATGGCTCTGTAACAGACAAACCTCGATGACCGTGTAAACAATAAAATGGAGATGGAACTGTAAGCTATTATTAGAGCAGTCGGCAACTGTTTACACTTGTGTGCATGAACAGTCATGTGACATGCATTTCCGGTTGCGTAGTGTGGACGGAGATGGTTTCTGAAACGCCATTATGGACGAGGATCGTTTTCATTTTAAAACGCAAACGCACTAGTGTGGACATAGCCTCGGTATGATTTTTCCCCTTATTTTCTTTTTTTTTCCAGAATACTCACCCATATACATCCTTGTAGCAGATATAGAGTCACTGGAAAGCTCATAAAGGAGGAACTTTATAAAGGTTTCTTGATTTTATTCCTCCTTTTTGCCTGTTCAACATGGTGATTCAGTGAAGATGTAAAATGACCAATAGAAAACTGACAAATTATGGATTTCAAAGGTGTAGGAATGGTAAAATTAGAATAATTCCAATCATATTTAGTTACAAATAATCTCTGCAAGATATGTTGTTGCTAATTATTTTAACATGGAAATCATTCTCAGATTGTTTTCGGATTACTCATTCATCTTTTATTTACTGTACTTTTTCAGGGAAATATCCAAGACGACAAGCTGAATTAAGTTTTCCCAACCAGGTTTTCCCAACAATAGACATGTCTAATGACTTGAAATGGAGCCCTTTTCTCATAAATCCAACTGTCTCTTCAAACCAGCTATACCTTGCCTGAAATAATCTTCAACTGTAATATTCTTGGATTTTCTTATGTCTCCGGAAGAACATATTAATTCTCCTACTGTATGTAGTGAAACTGGCTGTGGAAAATGTGGATTTTCAAAGGGGCCTGATCGTCTTCAAACAACTTTAATAAAGACACTTTGTGCAATGACTATGAACATAAAAAAGGAACACATGTACATGGAATGACATATCCCATCCGATCCGTCTGGAGATGTTCCTCCATTTCCTGGAACATTATATCAGATTAAGAGTTCTGAATGAATTATGGTGTGATACTAAAACCAAGTCCTTAGCATGATTTCTGGGAAGTTGTAAATATAGGTGAAATAAATGTTTTGCATAAATAAAATGAATTTTAAAAAAAGGGTGAGAATTATGTTACAACTATATTTAATTTGCAGTAAACAATGGTTTAAATGTGAAAGTAATGGGTGAGAAGGTGCAAAGGAACAGCCTTGTTTACGTGTTCTTGTTCACTGTTGAATGGTTAAAGATGTTGTTTTTTATTATTCTAATTTTTGGGCTTCATTAATATTTTGACAAATTGAGTCATCAAGGCTTAACTGAAGTGTTCTGAAAATTTACATGTTTAATAAAAAACTAATAGACCATCACTTTCGCTACAGCAATATATAAAAGCTGTGGATTTATTACTGAAGTTAATGAAGCCTGATTGAAATATGCTGGTGCATGCACATGTAAAATATTGTGACATTTAAATATTCTGAATCAAATTCATTTCCCATTGTTCAAATATATAACTTAATTAAATGGTACAAGACCTACTAAGACCATTCTGTATATTGAGGGTTCTGGTTCAGGCTCAGTTTGAAAAGACTGGAGAAAAGAAGGTTTAGGGTCTTTGAATGTGTAGGCAGGCAGCCTGAACTGAAGGACATTGTGAAAATTCTGACACCCGCTGGGACATTTACCTGTCGTTTACATTCAGAAATAGTCCTCTCCGCTCGGAGCAGCTGAGGGCCAGAGCACGCACTCACTCTGAATATGTAGCTCTAGCATTTTAAGCAGGGAGTCGGGAACATAAGAGCCTCAGTGTTGCTGTCGGCATGCAGAAAGAAGGCTCTAACTACAGGCTGAGTGAATACAGATCACTACATTTACAGTCCTCCACATAGGACAGCAAAGGATGAACTTTAGCCCTCACCTTCAGTGGAGCTTTAGTGGAATTTCAAACAGTTGACTCCAGAATATCAGAGTGGAAAAATGAATTGGCTACACGGAAATCTTAAGCAAATACCAGCATTTTCTCTTGCAGGCTGAGCTTTTGATGGAGAGTCTTCAAATCATGTTTTTTGCCAAGTGGAAAAAGTTCCTTTGTGTTGTAGAAAAGACTTACAATAAAGAGGAATCACAGTATTACCATTAAGAGACAGGAATTGAAGGAAATGAGCTGATCTAATCCGAGATCACAAGCATCATTATACAATAGTTTCATTTCTAAATTTTGATTGGCTGAGGAGCATTCCAAGAAGGCTTGTAGCCACGTACACATTTGCTGCATCCCAATTCACATTCTATCCATACTAAATAGTATTTGAAAATAGAATTAAGATGTCCCAAATCATAGTATGTTGAAAAGAGTATTCCAAAGATGGTCTTCTATATCTGGTCAGAATTCAAAGTGCAGATTGACGCCATAGGCGTAATTTACGGGTGGGACAGGTGGGACATGTCTCCACCACTTTTTGCCAGGCTCAATATTGTCCCCACCACTTTTAAAAGTAATTGAAAAATAGATTGCGGAAGGTGTGTATTAAAACAAAAGCACAATCTACAAATCAACATTCTTCATAATCTAATTCATTCATTTAACAAATTTTTCCGCAGGCCAGAAGCTTTTTTTTTCTTTATTACAGATTTGCGCCAAACTTTTGCGATATTTCCTAATAATCGATAAAAAAATATAGGCTAGCGAAATGACAGCTTTTCCATTAACTGATGTTATGCGACTAAAACAATTTTTTCCCTCTCATGATCATGAAGTAATTCCAAAAAGTATGCTACGTAGGTTGTTAGGTTTATGTATATCCCAGCCACCGCACGCCATTATTATTAATGGAAGGAGACGTACGTGTGTTCCAAGCACTGATGGCAAGGAAAGCGGCGCAATACTTGAGCGGCATACATGAGGTGTTTCTGGTGTTTCTCTCTCTTATCTGCTTCAAGCACTTGATAAATTATGGCATTTTATATTCTATAATTTTTATGAGTTTAATAAAGAACTCTGTCTCGTCTTCTGTCCAAACACACCATCATCTGTAAAGAATGATCGACTTGTACGTACGCCAGGTTATTGTGACGCATTGCCACATACAGATACGAGCGAAATGTTTGAATTTGATGGTGGTTTTTTACCACTTCGTTATTTTGGCTCGGAATTTGGTTTGTTGGAAATATGAACTTAGAAATACTTTTGAATTTAGAAATACTTTTGAAATGAAAATGTTGCGTTTAATAAACAAAATATATTTTTGAAATGAAGACGGCGTTTGGAGTGGAGTGCAAAACAATCTGTTCCCTGAATCCACGGCCTTTGCTGTTATTGTGAGTGCACACAAATAAAAGTAGACAGTTTACTGTGTATTATAATCATATCTTGCACTTAGCCTATCTGTATGCCTAAAAATGACAGGATTGTGAGTTGTTTCCGCTGTCATAAAATCAGAAGGCGCTGACGACTTCGTCGGACAGAGGGTTAAAGAAAACGTAGCCTATTTAGTTTCATAGTTAGGCTATGTTTAAATATAATATTTTTTTAATTTCATATGTTGATTATGAAAAGTGAGCAGCATGAGTAAGGCTACATAATCAGAAGCGTATATGTCTGGGGACATGGATTTTGATCACTACATTGAATTTTGTTTTCTAGAAAGTCTTTCTTTAAAATTAATTTAGTTTTGCATAAATTGTATTTTAATTTTGATCAATATTTAATCACCTATTGGGCTGTTTATTTAATAAATAAGAAGCAAACCAAGATCGTCTGGAATGGATTGACGTGTGCAACTGGCCCGTTTCCGCGGTCTTTGAGTAAGGCTGAAACTACAGCGTCTTTCTATTTTAATACATTTCTTGAATATATGTCTTAATTACAGGAGGCCTATAGATAGTTATGATATTTGTGGCTGCACCGGGGTCTGTCATTACTAGGTTAAAGTTACGCCACTGTCCAGATATGTCTATTAACGACATAAGATCTTGTTATTACGACATACTTGAGTGGAAAAAAATAATATGTAGGCCCTGTGGGAGCAATGCATCACCAGGTGACCTGTAAATGTGAAAAAACAATTGAGCAGTTTTCAGTTTCAATTGCAGTTTTGCGAAAATGACCTTTTTCAAATTGCAGGAAAAACCACCTCATGCGAGCATAAACACTTTTTTGTGATATATGGGAGTTTTTGCGAAATTGACGCGTTTCCATTGGGCATATTTTCAATTCACAATATCAATTTGCGCAATTTTATGGGTAATGGAAACGCGCCTACTCACACACAAGAATTGTGCAATTAATGACCTATGCTGCAGCCTGCAGCTGAGCTGACTATGAAATGGTAAGTTCGCCATATTTATCTTGCGTATTTTGATTGATATTAGGCTAACGTTACCCTAGATGTGTTGTGAATGTTACGTTTATAGAATAATTTGTGAATATGATGCATGTGTACATCAAAGTGAAAATTAAGTGCATTTCCAACTCTGAACTCAGTCCCCAAGTAAATTTGTTTATTAAATAAACACATAGCAAAACGAGTTGTGCGGTGTCCCCACAAATTTTCAAAGCAAAGTTACGCCACTGATCGACACACACTCTAACGGCTAATATTGCCCATAACCCATTGTTGGACGAGGATTCAATTAGAACTAAAAAATAAATAAAAAGTCTTAAAAAACTACAAACATGGCAGATGTGTGAGGAGGGGTTTGAGTGATCAATTATGAGTATTTAACCTGACGAAAATATATTTATTCAATGTTATCCACATTATATTTCACCTGCAGCAGCATTGTGAACTTTTGTAATGATACGTTTGGGCATTGACTTTTAAATGCATTATAATATTTAAACTGCAAACACATGAGGGGAGTCTCTGCATTAAAGACCCACAAATGGCAGATCAATGTGCTACTATTTCTCTTCGATACAGTAGGAAATTAAACTGAATGTGGAGGATTTTAACTGTGACGATTGACGATTGACGATTGACAGGGCAGTTTAAACGGTGACGGGATGCACATAACTAAGCGACAGAGTCCGTTAAAGATGACGGAGTAGTATGTCCCAAAAGCTTGCATACTCTTTTGCTACATAGTCAAAAGTATGTACTTTTTCTTCACAAAAGAGTACATATTTTTAGGTCGTAGTATAAGTAGGCGAATTGGGACACAGCAACTGTAAAGTTTGACAATGACAACCGCATTTAAATAAGGGAACTGAATCCCCTAAAGTATCGTTCCGTGTGTAAACGAAACACGACTCACCCCTGAAATTGCAATGGTTGACAGCATGGTAACCATAGCAAAGTTCTGGCATCTTGTGGGCTTGCTTGTTGTTTGAGCTTGACTCATAAAGTTAACTAGTTCATGGAGTTAATAAAGTAGGCAGGTGTGGGTTGCAACATTTTGGTCGTGTTTTCAATATTAACCATTTGGTTTTATCTCGGTTTATTATGGGCTTGTTCTTGTTCTCTGTCTCAGCAAGATCTGGCCAAACAAAAGAGTCAAAGCTCATACCACTTGCCCTGTGGTTTTCTTGCACCTGTAGCAACTGAGACAAATCAGATCCAATTATTTGTCCAATTTAACAAATAATCTTTTAAACTTACTCTGAGGTCTATGCAGGGCTGTACGTTAACTTTTTTTGCACATAGCACTGGTGCTACAGAGGCTGAAAGTTTTGTAGCACAGCCCACAGAATTGTAGCACATGTATAAAACGTCTGTTACCATGTCTGAAAAATGCAAAAAGTGCTATACAATACATATATTTAAGAATAAAAATAATAATAACAATTATTATTATTATTATTATTATTATATTTTACAGAAAACATAAATCATTAGAAAGGTCTAAGGTTTTATAATAAAATATTAAATTACGATTAAAAAAGTGACTGTAATGTCTTAATTTTTGTCTTATTTTATCTTATGTACTCACTGAGGAATGATAGAAAACACACTGCAGTAAATATATTGTTTTTATTCATTTGTTGCTATTATGCGCAGCAAACCGTGCCGCTTTTCGAACTAAAATGCCAGTGACTCCATCTCACAGTGCATGCAGAGATAGAGCAGCATTTATTGCGAACCGATCGATCCGCCCTGAACAGTGCTGCGCTTCATCTGCACATATATTTATTTATTAGAAAATTGAAGTGATTTTCATAATTTCACAAAGACAAATCTCGATTTTGGTTTAATTTCAGTCAATCGTGCAGCCCTAGATTAACCTCACGAGCACAAAACAAATTCTCCCCTTCACTCAAACGAGCTCTGTCTCACATGCTAAACTGTAGGCTATCGCACGCGTGCTACAGGGGTAAATATATTCATCGCACAGACCGATTTTCTTGTAGCACGTGCGACATATATGTCGCACTGTACAGCCCTGCTATGGACCCATTCCCCAAAAGACCCATAAGAGCAAGAAGAGGCCTCTGGTTACAGGACACATGGGATCTGATAAGGTTTACGACCAGAAGGAATTTGCCGAGAGCTGTGACTCCCATTTAATTCTTTTTGAAAAGAACAAATAAACCATCTTAAACCCATATAGCCTATATATAACCACTTGAGAAATATATAAACATATATCCATCTCATTATTTTACTTTTATAGGGTTTGGTCTATGTATTAATTCAATCTCTGTTGGATTTATATTTTTAAGAATTGCATACTATGGTTAACGTATGTGTATGGTATGTTTGGTGTCTACTAGGGATGCAATAATACAGTTAGTCCACGGTTCAATACATACCTCGGTTTTTAACCACGGTTTTCGGTTCGGTTCTGATGGCTTGTCACATCATTTTTTTTCTATTCTATTTTTAAGCGACAGGAACAGCAAGACTATTTTTTTTATTGCAATACTCTTTCTTTATTTTACTTAAAAGAATTGAAAAACCTTACTTAAACTTAAAACTTTACTTAAAAAAAACCCTTGTACACATTCCTAGTGTACAGTATAATATAAAAAATATATATAAAGATTTACACTGGCAGCTCAGAGCTGTACAGCAACATTTAAGTATGAAATTGAATGAATAAATGTAAAAATAAAACACTACATAGACTTCACTATAAAATATACATTGATTCTTATTAAAGCTACTGTATTAGTTTTTCAGTCAAGAGCAGTGAGTGATTTTCTCTTTGTCTTTTGTTGTTGTATTAACATTAAAGGGATAGTTCACTCAAAAATGAAAATTCTATCATTGAGAAATGAATACAGGTTTGGAACAATATTAGAGTGAATAAATAATGACATAATTTTAGAGGTGAACTGTCCCTTTAAGGACAGCGTGTTCACTAGGCTGCGCTGCTGTCACTTACCCCCGGTTTCACAGACAACGCTTAAGCTAATCCTAGACTAAAATGCATGTTTGTGCTGTTTTAACTGAAAGAATCTTGCACTGACAAATCTTAAAATATGTCAGTGGCATTGTTTTTTCTCAAGATGCATACCAGTAATGTTTTTTTCATGGGGACGTTTATAAAAGTTACTTAAATGTCTTAATTGAACTAAGGCCTAATCCTGGCTTAGTCTAAAGGCCAATTTATACTTCTGCGTCGAGTGTACGCCGTAGTGTACGCCGTAGGCTACGCGCGTAGCCGACGCCGTCGTGAGCATTTATACTTCTGCGCTGTTGTCTGCGTCAATGTGCAGTTACACATGCAGACGCTAGTAGGCAGTGTCCTCGGGCATGTTGGTGTAATCAAGAGAACAGCCGAAGAAGAAGCTGCTTGTTGTGTAGCATCTGTACATTCATGTCGGAGTATCAGCAGCAGTGAGAGAACGGCTTTTCTTGCAGCTTGAGTTGTTGTATCTAATACAAATTAAGCATCTCTAGTTGATTAGTAAAGTTAAATAAGGCGATCTGGCGCTGGAATGTGTTTGTGAAATCATGCGGAGCTCGTGGCGCTGTTTTCAGCAGCGGTAGCTCGAGCAATCGATTGCTGTTGCGGAGACTTCATTCACGAAATATACCCTAATGTGTCCCTGTTCTTGATATACAATTACTGATTAACATCTTCGGTTTTAATGAGAAAATAAATAAACTATACTCAGCGGATCTATGTATTTATTTACTACCATTAAGAATCGCTGGACTGCAAAATATTGTGTTATAGCAGACGTAAGGAACTATCATCCAATTTCTGGACACACACACACACTCCTATCGCAGATTTTTTATTTATTTATTGACCTGAGGGAAGGGTTCTGGCAGACCAATCACAGCGCTTGCGGGCCGCGTAGAATTGACGCGTTGTTACATTTTTGGAGAGGTGCGCGTCAGGCTACGGCGTAGGGTACGGCGTAACCAACGCGTCTATGCGTAGGGTACGCCGTACCCTCTGCGTGCACTCGACGCAGAAGTATAAATTGGCCTTAAGCCCTGTCTGTGAAACCGGGCCTTTAAGACCTGCATGCATGTAATATACAGACACGCCGATTTTACTTTCACTTTAGACATAACCGACTGTGTTTATGTTAACCTTGTGTGTATTTTACAGTATAAGCGCAGTAAGACTACTTAGTCCAGTAATCACGTGTTTGACAGGCGTTTAGTGCGCGCTCGGAAGCGCATGTTAAAACCATGCATAAGCACGTGAATTAAATGTTTAACCGGCAAGGCTGTAAAACGCATGCATATAATGAAGTTTCGTGATTGTGAATAACTATAGTGTTCCGTGAGTATAACTCTACCACTAACGTGATGTGAATGTATGTCATGTTGTTCAGTATGGGATGGAGGCAAATTATAGAATTTGTACAAAAATAATTAATTAAATGCAAAACCGAAAAAAAAACGCAATTCACAAGCGCGTATTGAACCGTGAATGGTTCAATATTATATTGAGAATTGTGGCATCCCTAGTGTCTACGAAGATGTAAAATTTAAAGATATGAATGATTGTGTATATGACATGTCGATACCTAATATACCAGCATATTAGTATTACAAGAATCTTTAATAGTTCATTCATCAGCAACCAATCCAGTTACATATGCAAATGATCTGCTTGAGACAAAGGATATTAAAACTTTCCCTCCAAAAGCCTGAATACGACTGGCTCACTGACGCTAAGAGGTGTGACCTAGACCGACAACCGACACATCACCTTGGCTGTCTCTCAGCCAGGCCAAGCAGACCAGGCTGTAAGGCCTAAATGCACATCAAGCCATGTGTGTGTGTGGGACAGGAAACCGATCCCACCACATGGCCGGCAGGCCAGCAGGCCTAACACCTCAAGCCATGTGCAACTTCCTCACCTCGCTGGAGTCGGAATAACCGTGCAAGTTCATCATATCTTCTTCAGTCAACGCAGAAGAAATCGATTGTAACTTCAACACCATTGGACCGAACTATCAAGACTTTCTCCTGTGATTTTACATCGGATGCTCGTCAACAGCTCAGGCTAAATGCAAGTAACGTACGATATACAAATCGCTGGGTAGTTAGTAAAACTGTAAACTCCTTTGGTTCAGACAAAGGAGCTTGTAGTCAATGATGGTTCTCTCATGTGTTTCCATAGTTTCATTCCTTTGTTCTGATCCGGTTCTTCATTCTCTCACTTCCCATCTTACCATGTATGCGTGATGTGTATGTATGATTTTATGTTAGGTTAGTTGTGTCCGTGATTTAGTTAATAAAATGTGTGCACAATACATATTTGGTTCTGACTCCCTGTCTGCAAACAAATTGTCACTTAAATGATCAATCTTGGTATGCACTCTAAGTGCTGTAAATGCATAGGAAGAATTATTTTTCTGTGGCCATGAAAAATACCCTTTTCTTAGAATTAATTAATAACCAATACTGAGTGTTCACAGGATGAACTGATTGATTGATTGATTGATTGATTGATTGTAATGTTAATGTAGCTACATCAAGTTAATCTCCGCGAACATCGCTCTGGACTCCAGACAGCAGAGAGGAAGTGGAGCAAAACTAATAACGCTACTGACCTAACCCTGTATCAGTCTCTTCCTTCCCCTCCCCTCCTTCTCTCTGCTCTCAGAATTAGATGTCTCCAAACTCATCCTTTCCAACCACCCCACTACCTGTCCGCTTGATCCTATCCCCACTCACCTCCTCCGGGCCATTTCTTCTTCAGTTACTCCTGCACTCACTCACATTATCAACACCTCTCTTCACACCGGGACCTTCCCCACAGCATTTAAGCAGGCTCGGGTAACCCCACTGCTTAAGAAACCCTCTCTGAACCCATCACTTTTAGATAACTACAGACCAGTATCCCTTCTGCCTTTCATTGCAAAGACACTTGAGCGAGTTGTGTTTAACCAGCTCTCTACGTTTCTTGAACAGAACAACCTCCTGGACAACAACCAATCTGGCTTCAAAAGCGGCCACTCAACTGAGACTGCCCTGCTCTCGGTTACGGAGGCACTGAGACAGGCAAGAGCAGCTTCCAAATCCACAGTACTTATCTTACTGGATTTGTCTGCTGCTTTTGACACAGTTAACCACCAGATCCTCCTGTCAACTCTTATGAAGATGGGCATCTCAGGAACTGCTCTCCAGTGGTTCAAGTCTTATCTCTCAGGTAGGTCCTTCAGGGTGTCATGGAGAGGTGAAGTGTCTAAGTCACATCATTTAGCTACTGGAGTTCCCCAGGGCTCAGTGCTTGGACCACTTATCTTCTCCATCTACATGTCATCACTGGGATCTGTCATTCAGAAACATGGCTTTTCCTATCACTGCTATGCCAACGACACTCAACTCTACTTCCCATTTCAACCAGATGATCCCACTGTTGGTGTTCGTATCGCTGCCTGCCTAACAGACATTTCTGCCTGGATGAAGGAACATCACCTGCAACTCAACCTTGCAAAGACAGCTTTGCAACTGCTTGTGGTCTCAGCCAACCCAGCACTTCATCACAATCTCTCCATTCAGCTAGGATCATCAACCATTACTCCGTCCAGGACAGCCAGGAACCTTGGAGTTGTGAATGATGATCAGCTAAAATTCACTGACCACATTACTGCAACAACCCGGTCCTGCAGATTTGCGTTATACAACATTAGGAAGATTAGACCCTTCCTATCAGAGCAGGCCACACAACTCCTTGTCCAAGCTCTTGTTCTCTCCAGACTGGACTACTGTAATGCTCTTCTAGCGGGCCTTCCGGCATGCACTATCAAACCCTTGCAACTGACCCAGAATGCAGCGGCGAGGGTGGTCTTTAACGAGCCGAAGAGAGCGCACGTCACGCCTCTCTTCATCAGTCTGCACTGGCTGCCAATAGCTGCTTGCATCAAATTCAAGGCACTGGTGCTCGCCTACAAAGCAACCACTGGCTCTGCACCAATATACCTAAACTCATTTGTTTACTTACACACCCTCCAGGAGCTTGCGTTCTGCCAGTGAACGACGCCTTGTGGTGCCATACCAAAGAGGCATGAAATCACTCTCATGGACCTTTTCCTGGACCGCCCCCACCTGGTGGAATGACCTGCCTATCTCAATTCGAGCAGCCGAGTCTGTAGCCATTTTCAAAAAACATCTAAAGACACATCTCTTCCAGCAGCACCTGACCAATCAAGAATAGAACTTAAAATTCTATTCATTTTCTGTCTGTCTAATTTATATTTAAAAAATATATATATATACAAATGTTCTGTCCTGTGTGTTCTGTGCTAGATTAACTGAGACTTGTTACAGCACTTGCATACTGTTGCCCTTGACTGTTCTAGTTGCTTCTATTGCTCTCATTTGTAAGTCGCTTTGGATAAAAGTGTCTGCTAAATGACTAAATGTAAATGTTAATCTCATTAACTGATTTTAATATTCATAATTAATCATAATTAGTTATGAATAATTATTAATATTTCCCCTCTGAGCTAATTTGCTACACACTGCACACATACAGAGGACAGTACACACCTCTGATACGCATTTAAATATTAAAAACTAGTTGTTCATTTCGGTTCTGTACACACTGTGTAGAATGTTTGTAAATGCGGTTGTCACTACCATAGATATATAAACATAGATTTTGCATTAGTTTCTATGGGCCGCTATGCATAAGCCGTCCGCCATATTGTCAAAACTCCAGTCCATGAACACTGGAGAGCAAGTTGACTGTGCGCCTGTGTGGTTAGACGTAGTTACCATAAAACCTGTAATATAGAGTTAATGCATAAAAACACAAACCAACACATTCTCACCTGTGAAAGGTTATCCCCTTTTTTCTGGAATTTAAATCTTGGCAAACTGACAACCGAATTTAACTGAGTGTATACATGGCCACATGTTTGTATCGCTCCGCTTGTCTGTGTTTGTGCATTCTAGATTAACTGTCACTCTGTGCATTAGTGAGGGTTTCAGAGTATTTCTTTGCTAGAATTATTAATTAAATTGTTAAAAAAAATGATTAATTCAGCAAAACAAGTCTTTTGAGTGAATGATTGGGTTTTTATTTCAACAAATTCATTCAAAGACTGATTCATTTAGAAACTAAATAAGTTCCTTTATGTGTGAGTGATTGAACCATTTTACTTAACCAATTAATTCAAAAACAGATTCATTCAGGAATGAAACAAGTGGGTGACTGTGTCAGAAATCAAATACTCTCATCTACTGTATAAGTATGTTCTTTATATGAATGTGTGTTGCACAAATGTAATCCAGATGTACTACATTTGTCATGTTGTCATGTGATACTGTGACCACTGCAATTCACAACTCCTCTCCCATGGCATCATATTAAAGTGTCCATGGGATGCACACTTCAGAATCTTGAAGTAATAGGTCATCTGGGTAGTTTTTGCCTTCTGTTTAATGAATAATATATAATTCAGACATACTACTCTTTTCACATACTAAAGTCACTGAATCATTTACTCTAGTCATTAGTCATTCGGAATAAACTTGTGGCCTTTGATACTATTTCCCATCAAGTTCTTTTAGATGGACTATTCTCTAAAGGTATCACTGGTGTCCCTCGCACTTGGTTTACAGGCATACATCTTATCTCTCCGAGCGCACTCAATTTGTCCAGCTTAAAAATGAATTTGTTAACCCTGGTGTTCCTCAAGGCTCGGTTTTAGGCCCTCTTTTATTTATCATTTACCTACTACTTCTTGGTTATATTTTTAGGAAATATGTTATTAGTTGTCCAAGACAAATTCTACTCTTCTTTCTTCTTCCCTCTTGGACTGTCTAGAAGAGATCAAATCCTGGTTTTCACACAATTTTCTCAAGCTAAATACTGATAAAAACAGATGTTCTTCTTGTTGGCACTAAATCCAATTTGGCAAAATCCAACAGTTTTTCACTTTCTATTGATAATTATATTGATAATCTCCCCGTCTTCTCAGGTTAAGAGTCTGGATGTCATCCTTGATTGTACTTTGTCTTTTGAAACGTATGTAAGTAATATTACTCAGTCTGCATTTCCACTTACGGAACATCAGCCTTCGTCCATTTCTCAGACCCAAACAGCCATTCTTGTACACACTCTAGTCACTTCACACATTGATTATTGTAACTCTCTCCTATTTGGGTAACCTCACAAACTTTTCCATAAACTTCAGTAGGTCCAGAACTCAGCCACCTCCATTGAGCATATCCACTATGGGGTCCAAGGCGTTCAGCTGTGCTGCTCCTCGTCTCTGGAATTCTCTTCCACAATTTATACGAGAAAGTGATTGTCTGACTACTTTTAAATCATGTCTTAAAACGTATCTAGCTTTTCTGATCAATTTTATATTATCTAATGTTAAACAGCTGTTTTGTTGTATTGCGTTCTTGTTTTTTATGATTATCACTCAACTGTATGATGTCCTTGAGTGTGTTAAAAGGCACCTTTAAATAAAATAAACATAATCACATAATAAACCCTCATGCCCATGGACATTTAATTAATATGCAAGTTAAGTGTACATCTGGGTCACCATTTCTTTAAAAGTGTTCCCAATATTTAACCACCTTTTGCCTTGTTCATGTTTAATGGTGAAATATTTTTTTTTATATATTTTATGTAGCCTCTCAATTAATATGAGATTAATTGCATCTCACAAAACAGCATGCATAATAATTGTAACAGAATAAAAACAAGCTGTTTAAAACAATTGGAGGGTGTAGCATGTCACACCACAGGACATCAACTTTCCCGTAATGTTTCGTGTCAACTACCAATACACATATTTTCCAAGTTTTCCACCATGCTCTTTTACCACTTCCGACCTCCGGTGTTATTTAGAAGGACAAAGGTATTCATATGCAAAGTTAGGCCTTCAGCAAGTGTTGTAAAAAAAAAAAAAAAAAAAACATATCACACATGCTGGTGGTTGCTTGTTAAACTCTTTGAGGTTCAGTAAATTAGGCTATTAAGGATTCAAAGCAGTTTCTGATACAATGAAGCCGCTGGAGCTTTGAAGGATAAAAGCAGTGATGTCCTCCTTGCTGCCACGGCGTTGACTGCACTGATATTTGCTCAGAGAGACCATTCTAGGTCTGGGAAGTCTGAAATGCTCCTGTGAGGCTCTCTGTCTGCTCTGAAAGTCTCCCAATGTCATTACAAAAAGTCATTTATATAACACTTTAAAAGGACAGCGAATGAGATTGCAAATTGGATCCCTTTGAAAACAACTTGTTGGTATTTTTCCCTGACAGATTCAAAAGAAATACAGAAAACACATACTGAAATTCGGATGTATAAAAATTAAGTTTCGATCTTTGATTAAAAAAATTAACAAGGTCAAAATAACAATGGCCGCTCTCTTCCGTTTAACTTCAGCATAAATGCTGATCACAACATGAGCTCCCTTGTTTTCTTGGTAAAGCCCTTCTTTTAACTCTAATTTAACCTGACATCAGGAGCTTCTTACACAACCCTGCTCTCAATCACAATTATTAATGACCAGTACAGAGTCAGTGAGCTGTCAACATGTGTGCTGTTTGCCAATGTGCATGCAATAAAGCATTAAAACATCTCCAGAAAACATCACTTCTTAGTCTTTGTCAATTAACTGGCAGTGTTGGGGAAAGTTCATTTTAAAAGTAATGCATTGCAATGTTGCGTTACTCCCTAAAAAGTAACTAATTGTGTTAGTTACTTTTTATGAAAAGTAATGTTACATTACTTTAATGTAATGTTACATCACTTTAGCGTTACTTTTTCTGCTACATTTTTAGGGCCCGAGCACCGATGGTGTGAGGACCCTATTGTATTTGCTCAGCCTATTATTATTCTCCCAAATGAATCACATTTTTGAGGGCCTAAACATGCTCGAAAACTCATGAAACTTTACACATGCGTCAGAAGTGGCGAAAATTTACGTCTGATATGGGTTTCAGAATTAGGCGTGGCAAAATGGCTCGATAGCGCCACCTACAAAATTTCAATTAAGCGCCATTCAAGCTATGTTTCACGTACGAGTATGAAATTCGGTAGACACATGTAACAGCCCAAAACCTACAAAAAAGACCCTGGGTGCAAAATCAAAAAATCCAACAGGAAGTGAGATATTTAGAATTTTCTCTGCAAAATATTTGCAGTTCCCTTTCGTTCAGTCACTACGACGTACGTTAGTGACTAACGAATGAATGGGGGTTTCGCTTAGAAGCCGATTACCTTCGAGAATTTAACAGCGCCCAATGGCAGTGCCAATGCCATGGGTATGCGGAATTTGCATGTGTAACTCCTCCCCACCTTATGGGTATATAAGGAAGTACGCTGGCAACATCGCATTATGTTTCTGCTTTGGAGCCAAGAGGATCTCTTCACTCCTTCAAGCCTGATAACTGAGTCTTTGTCAGCCTTCGAGACGATCAGCTTTCCAGAGGCGTTGGTGTTTACGGTGCATTCCAGCGATCGCATACTGCCTGCCTGCTGATCTGCTCAGACGCAGATCGCGGGGCCTGCTCCGGCCCCCCCGCGTATCTCGTTTGGCGCTCCGGAGGAGGATGCGATGTCGGTCACCGCATCACAAGGTGGGCTCGAGTCCTCTGAGGATGATGACTCGGCTGTGTTGCCGCCCTCGGGCGTTCCAGCATTGCCCGAGTTGGACCCAGAGCTGAAAGCCATGCTGTCTCGGGCAGCCGCGAGTCTCGGGATAGAGTGGAACCCTCTGCCCTGTCCCGAGCGCTCCCGGCTCGATGATTGGTTTTTGGGAGCGCACTGACACCCGTCAGTCCCCGCCCCCAATACCTTTCTTTCCCGAGCTGCATGAGGAAGTCCCCGTTGTCTTCCCGCGACCATTCGGCGACTTCCTCCGCCTTCTCTACCCTTGATGGGGCCGCGACCAACGGGTACACTGGGGTCCCCCCAGTTGAACGGTCTGTTGCGATGCAACTGTGTCCACAGAGCGCTTCAACTTGGCGTGGTGATCCTAAGCACCCCTCCAAAGCCTGTCGATTCACATCAACCTTGGTGGCGAAATCGCACAGAGCTGCGGGGCAGGCTGCCGCCTCTTTGCATGCCATGGCGATCCTTCAGGTCTACCAGGCCAGGATCCTCAAGGACGAGGGTAGAGCTGACCCGGGGCTCCTCAACGAGCTGCGTGCCGCCACCGACCTCGCTCTCCAGGCGACGAAGGTGACCGCACGCTCCCTGGGTCAAGTGATGTCCACAAATGTGGTCCAGGAGAGACATTTGTGGCTGAACCTGGCCGATATACGGGACACCGAGCGAACCCGGTTCCTCGATGCCCCCATATCCCAGGCCAGCCTCTTCGGCGGGGCGGTTGAAAACTTTGCCCAACAGTTTTCAATCGCCCAGAAGCAGACTGCGGCTATTAAACATGTACTGCCCTGGTGGCCCGCTGCTGCCACCACCCAGCCGCCGATATGTGGGACACCGAGCGAACCCGGTTCCTCGATGCCCCCATATCCCAGGCCAGCCTCTTCGGCGGGGCGGTTGAAAACTTTGCCCAACAGTTTTCAATCGCCCAGAAGCAGACTGCGGCTATCGCCTCACCCTGCTCCCCGCCGAGGACGCCCTCCTAAGGCTCCCGCCCCTCCCGCCCGGTCCCAGCAGCAGCCTTCACCCGGGCCGGGTCGTGGAGGTTGCCGTAGGAAGGCGTCCCAGTCCGCTCAGCCCGCCCCGCGCCCTGCTGAACGCCAGGCCAAGCGGCGCTCCTGAGACGGATGGCTCAGGGACGGGAAATTCTTTCCAGGAGAAGGTAGCAGGACCACTCCTTCCCCCGGTGGATGGCCGGGGGAGAATCCTTTGTTCAGCTGCTGGCCCCCGGGTCAGCAGCACCCTATTTTGGTCAAAGAAAGAATTAACAATCCCATCCCTGAGCCACCAGAGATCGGTGATGACAGTGCGCGCCACCCCCGGGTCCCGCCACTCGCATCCCTCTCTGTCGCCAGCCTCCTGGCAGAGCAGACCCCAGTGGAACGTGCGTCCTTCCCTGGTATCCTCTGTCAGGACACAGCAGTTAACCGTGCCCCCGCACCGGGACGCCCAATAGCCTCCCATGTCCGGGCCGGTAACGCTGCCTCGCTGCCCCACACCAGGTACGTCTGTGGTCCGAATGACCCCGCTGGTGCAGTTCCTGGGAGTCTGGCTTCAGCTTCCGGGACTGTCCCGCTGGGTCGCGAAGACCGTCAGGCGCGGCTACGCGATTCAGTTCGCGCAGGTTCCTCCCTGCTTCCAGGGAGTCCATCACACTGTGATCGGGGCCAATGCCCCCGTCATGCGTGCGGAGGTTGCCACCCTACTGGCGAAGGGTGCGATCGAACCTGTCCCTCCAGCCGAGATGAACTACGGGTTCTACAGCCCGTACTTCATTGTACCCAAAAAGACCGGTGAGTTACGACCAATCCTGGACCTGCGCATCTTGAACCGTTACCTTCGCAGGTTTCCGTTCAAGATGTTGACAGCGAAACGCCTTTTCGAATGCGTTCGTCCGGACGATTGGTTTGCAGCGATCGACCTGAAGGACGCCTACTTCCATGTCTCCATTCTACCTCGACACAGACCGTTCCTACGGTTTGCTTTCGAGGGGCGGGCATATCAGTGCGCAGGTGTACGAACACAGAGATCTAGTGCTACAGCACTTAGCCCGTCTGGGCCTTCGGGTCAACTGGGAGAAGAGCAAACTTTGCCCCGTGCAGAGGATCTCTTTTCTCGGTATGGATATCGACTCGGTCGCCATGTGCGCGCAGCTCACAAGCAATTGCGCGCAGTCTCTGCTGACTTGCCTTCGTCAAATCGAGGGCGAGAGTGCGGTTCCACTGAAACTATTTCAGAGGCTCCTGGGGCATATGGCATCTGCAGCCGCGGTGACACCGCTCGGATTGCTACATATGAGACCGCTTCAGCACTGGCTACGCGATCGAGTCTACCTCAGTTTTCTACGGACCGGAGTGTCCTTAGAACGAGTTTCCAGGCATGTTGTTGTATCAACAGATGCCTCATCCACGGGCTGGGGTGCCATGTGCAATGGACAAGCAGCCGCAGGCTCCTGGACAGGACCCCAGCGCCTTCTGCATGTCAATTGCCTCGAGTTACAGGCAGTACGGTTCGCCCTGCACCGCTTCCGAGCGTTGCTGAGGGGTCAACATGTACTAGTCAGGACAGACAACACGGCCACTGTAGCGTACATCAACCACCAGGGCAGTCTACGCTCCCACCGTATGTCTCAACTCGCCCGCCATCTCGTTTTATGGAGTCAGAAGCATCTGAGGTCCCTTCATGCTGTCCACATCCCGTGAGAACTGAACCGTGCAGCCGACGAGCTCTCACGGTTCAGCGACGCACAGGTAGACCTGTTTTCCTCCCAGGACTCTTCCCATTGCTCCCTGTATTATTCCCTGACCGAGGGCACTTTCGGCACGGATGCACTGGCGCACAGCTGGCCGCCGGGTCTACGCAAATATGCGTTTCCCCCAGTGAGCCTTCTCGCACAGGTACTGTGCAAGATCAGGGAGGACAAGGAGCAGGTCATGTTGGTCGCCCCGTATTGGCACGGCCAGACCTGGTTCTCAGAACTGCTACTCCTTGCGACAGCCCCTCCCTGGCCTATCCCTCTGAGGAAGGACCTCCTCACTCAGAGACGGGGCACCCTCTGGCACCCGCGTCCCGAACTCTGGAACCTCCACGTGTGGCTCCTGGACGGGACGCAGCAGGTTTGAGTACCCTTCCACCTCCGGTGGTGGCTACCATCAGAGTCCACTTGGCATACCTATGCGTTGAAGTGGAACCTCTTCGTCACCTGGTGTTCTTCCCGCCCTGGAAATGCCCGATCGGGTCCGTGCTCTCGTTCCTCCAAGAGGGATTGGAGCGAAGGCTGTCTCCCTCCACCCTTAAAGTTTATGTGGCCTTTATGTGGCCACAATATCTGCCCACCACGATCTCTTGGGGGACAAAAAGATAAGTCAGCACGACCAGGTCATCAGGTTCCTGAGGGGAGCCAGGAGACTACATCCTCCTCACTCTCCCCTCGTACCCTCTTGGGACCTCTCAGTAGTCTTAGATGCTCTGCAGAGGTCTCCCTTTGAGCCTTTGCGGTCAGTTGATCTTAAGTTCTTGTCTATGAAGATAGCTCTCCTGACCGCATTCGCCTCCATCCAGAGGGTAGGGGACCTGCAGGCATTTTTGGTTGACGAAGCGTGCCTGGAGTTCGGGCCGGCTAACTCTCATGTGATCCTGAGACCCCGGCCCGGATATGTGCCCAAGGTTCCCACCACTACGTTCAGAGACCAGGTGTTGAACCTGCAAGCGCTTCCCATGGAGGGGGCAGACCCAGCCTTGGCATTGCTCTATCCAGTATGCGCTCTCCGCGCTTACGTAGACAGGACGCAGTGTTTCAGGACCTCAGACCAGCTCTTTGTCTGTTATGGTGGAGAACGGAAGTGAAGAGCTCTCTCAAAGCAGAGGTTGTCTCACTGGATTGTGGACACCATTGTTTTGGCTTACCAGCAGCAATGTCGACCATGAGTGTGGCCTCCTCTTGGGCTCTAGCGCATGGCGCCTCGCTAACAGACATCTGCAGGCTGGGCAACACCTAACACATTCGCCAGATTCTACAATCTCCGAGTGGAGCCTGTGTCCGACTATGTACTCGCCTCTACTAGTAGCCGGTAATGGACTAGGCTCAGGTGTCTTCACTTGCTTGCCATTCCACTCCACGGACTGGATACGTGCGATATTTTTCCTCAGGTGAGCTTCCCGAAAGCCCTGAGTTCCTCCAGCACTGTCGACACCGACATCAGTAAGTCTGCCCTTTCGAGCACAGACCCTTATGTCCGGCCAGGTGCCCGTGTGCATGGTTCCCCTCCGGCGACCCCCACACGTGTGTTTCCACCGTGTTCCTCAGTGAGCAGATGTCTTTCCCTTGGCAAGTCCCTGCCATCCCTGGGGTTAAAAATCCACCTTCGGCTGGTACCCCAGAGTTCTCCATATGCAGCCCTTAGCGGGTCATATGTGTACTCTCTAAGTCCTCCCTACGGGTAGGCATTTTGGCATATCTCCACTGGAATATGCTTCCCAGTGTACCTTGGTATTCCTGTGATAAGTGGGAGTCCTTCATCCGTACTAGTCTTACGTCAGGGTACTCACACTTACGCAGGACACTTGAAGACAACCGAGTGGCGTCACTGTATTGGGACCCCCATTCGTTAGTCACTAACGTTACGTCGTAGTGACTGAATGAAAGGGAACGTCTCGGTTACGTATGTAACCCTCGTTCCCTGAGGAGGGAACGGAGACGTAACGTCCCTGTTACGTATGTAACCCTCGTTCCCTGAGGAGGGAACGGAGACGTAACGTCCCTGTTATGCCCGGAGACAAATAGAGACAGAAGATCCAATAGCGAGTAGAACAAGGTGATTTATTCAACTCAGATATAAGATAGTTCAGAATGTTCAGTGTCATAGAACAGAATCTCAGAATCCTCAGAACATAATACTCAGCACGTTTAGTGGCGGAGAACGCACACTCAGGAATCTCAGATACACAGTAGTTCGGAATGTACATCGGCATGGAACTGAACTCAGGATCCTCAGAACACCATACTCAGAACGTTAGTGGCGAGAACGCTCACTCAGGAATATCAGATACACAGCAGTTCGGAATGCTCATCGGCAGAGACTCAGGATCAGACTGGAGCGGAAAAAGCATCAGCAGAATCCAGGACGAAGCACTGGCGGTGGCGCAGGGATGCGGTGGGCAGACGAAGGGAAAAGAATCCAGGAAACCGGAGCGAAGGACACACGAAAAATCAGAACCCACGAGCAGACAGGAACACCCGGACAACTGCAAACAATCTGACAACAAGGCAGAGTGAGACACGCGTTGATATAGCCCCGGTGATTAGTGCAGCAGGTGACAGTGATGAGAGTGAAAAGTAATTAGACACCACGCCTCCAACACAACCACACACACACATAGAGCAAGGGAGACGGTGCATTCATGAACCGTGACAGTCCCTTTGCCACTTCCGCTGTGCTGCTGGAACGCGGCGTTCAGTCTTGGCTCCGCAGCAGTAACATAATGCGATGTTGCCAGCGTACTTCCTTATATACCCACGATGTGGGGTGGAGTTACGCATGCAAATTCCGCATGCCCATGGCATTGGCACTGCCATTGGGCGCTGTTAGATTCCTCGAAGGTAATTGGCTTCTAAGCGAAACCCCCCATTCGTTAGTCACTAACGTTACCTCCTCAGGGAACGAGGGTTACATACGTAACCGAGACGTTTCCCAAATTAATATCAGTACATCGACAGTACCATATTTCAAAGACAGTTTAAGTATGAACTTGCATAGATGCACTTAAGTTCTTTTCAATTTTCATTTGATTTGCAACTAGGCTATATTCTTTTAAAGTATATTATTTCCACAATAAGGCTACTCTTTTAAAAGTATGCTGAAGTGTACTTCTTTTTCACAATGATAAGGTCTAAAATATCTGTCATCATTTGCTCAGGTGAGTCTGAGTTCACTTTCAATGGATGGAAAGAATCTCAGATTGAATTTTCTTTTGTGTTTGATGGAAGAAAGAAAGTCATGCAAGTTTGGAACTACATGAGGATGAATGTTGAATCTAAGGGTACATTTACACGACAACAATGTACTAAAAATGGAAAACTCATATCAAAATGATTACCATTCACACAGATCCACGGAAACGACTAAAACGCTACTTCAGTAAACTGACCACTATTTCAAAGTCATAAAAAACTTGCAACAATTTTTTTTGTGAACAATTATTTTTAATGAGTAGTCAGTTCAAAATGAAGAAGATACAGCATATTAGATTGTAGCCATCACCCACAGTAGACTTTTACTGTACTGGGGAATTACAAGACAATGCAGTGGAAAAAGTAAAATACCTAAATTTCTTAACTAGAAATAACGGTCTTCTGAAATTGGACATATGAGGCCGTCAAATGAGACCACCAAAGGACGCAGCCTTTGAAATGAGACACAGGCACTAATATGCATGCGCATGATGTCAGTTTCCTCAAATTCACGTTTTTTTGTAGTTTACACGAAGACGATAATGCTATTCGTTTTCAAAAATGTTTGCATTTTCAGTCCCTGTTTTTAGTTGAAAACAGTGTTGTGCAAAAAGCCCTCCTTAATTTTTTTCAAAACTGTCCCTTTAAAAGAGCACACAGGTGTCACATGATGCATTCCTCTAGCCTCCTTTTCTCTGCCCCATCGTGAATATAATGTAAGTACGGGTTTGGGTAATTATCTGACCGATGAACACACATTTTGGATAAGATACTGAATCTGAGAGGACTGCCCCCACAACCATTCATGCAAATTTTCTCCTGTAAAAAGAGGGATCCGCCTGAGCCTGGTAATGGCAGATTGCTGGTCTAAAGTAGTTCATAATTTGAATTTTTTATTTCCCACAGAGCCAAACAATTTTCTCTGTCTTCCTCCGCTCACTGCTGGATGTAATAAGATGCTGGCATAGCGTGTTGGCATGGGTTCCTCATTTCCTTATTTTAAAGTATGCAAACAATGGCATATCGAGTTATTCAGCGGCACTCTTAACAACATTGCAAACCAGAAGAGTGAGAATGAGAAATTCAAGCACCCCGTCATTAAGTTCATTATGGATGTCAACATAATTTAAATTCAAGCAGGTATACTTACATCCACTGTCCTCGGTTCCTCTAAAACACTACAGGAGTGTGCTGTCCCTCCCCAGGGGACTGATGCCAGACACGGCATGCATAAATAATATCCTGTTTTCTGAATCTCCACACAGAACAATTACTCTTTCCAGGAGAGTTCTGTGTCATTAAAACTGAAATGTGTTTATTGGAAATACATTTAAATTTATCTTGCCTCTTGCCACTTAAACTGTCAGGTATAATTTTATGGGTACCACAGAGCGAAAAGCTGAAAAAATGCCAACATTCTTCATGGTTAAATAACGATACAGAGAGAGAGAGGCACCTCAATAATGAATGTTATATAGAATGTATATATGTTGTATAATGAATGTCTTATATAGAACATTTTATATATATATATATATATATTTATTAGAGTTTTACATTTGGAACCACCAAATTAATTCAGTGGATTGTTATCAGTCTTAATGAGCCTTATGATAAATCATTCAAAACAGTCAGTGGTGACCCTGGTGTGAATTAATAACAGACTGGAACCTGCAGTGAGCCCCTACGTTTGTTTATGTAAAGAAACAAATACATCATTTCACTGTGGTAACAGTCATAATTTAAAAAAAGCTAACCACACAACCCCGCCTAAAAAAGAGGAATCAAAATTTTAATAAACTCTAATATGATAATAACCTACAACTTAGGAGCACATGGGCTCCTGCATAGTCTGTTTCTCCATCTGTCTTTCTCACACATCCAGATAAACACACACTCTCACACTCCTCTGTTCTATTTCCATATCAAACAGGGCTTGTTTTGCTCCAAACTTCCATGTTTACTTGCCTCCACTTGCAGGTGGTGTCAAGTCAGTCAGATGAAAATGAAGAAACGAGCAGTGTGTTTGTGTATATGTGCGCAGGTAGGGGCTTTATCTTAATATTCAGAAGTTTTGCTGTGCAAAAACAACATCAGAGTTAACTTGGTTACAATTCGGGAACATGGATTAATCAAGATGGAGAGAGAGAAAACAAAACATATGTAGGTACCTATGATTTCCAAAAATATTTAAAGGGAATTGTACACCGGAAAATTATACTTTTGTCAACAATTTCTCATGTTGTTCGACACCTGTATGACTTTTTGTGAAACACAAAAAAAGATACTTTGGGAAATATCTGTTAAATGTAGACTAGTGTTTGGGGTCTGTAAGATAGTTTTTTGCTTATCCAGGCTGTATTTATTTGATAATAAACACAGTAAAAATAGTAATATTGTAAAATATTAAGTTCAGTCATCAGTGTCACGTGATCCTTAAGAAATTATTCTGATATGCTGATTTGCTTTACATATATTGCAATAAAATTTCATATTATTATTGTCAATGTTGAAAACAGTTGTTCTGATCAATATTTTTGTGGAAACATAATTTTGAAATAGAAGTATTTGGGTTGTCAACCCAATGCCTTGCATCATCTGAACTCTTCTCTCAGTCTTAGTTCACAGTTCACATGTTTCTGCTCAAACGTTTTTGTTGACATTTGCAGATCTGATTTTAAAATATGCTCCTGTGAAATTATGAGCTGTCATCGCATGTCCACAGAAGTGTTGCTTTACCGTGTGACCTAGACGGGGAAGAAGGGCCAAGATGCACTTTAGATGATATTTCATGATGTTTCGTTGCAGAATTAGCAATGAATAAATGGAAAGCAGTACAAATAAGCATCGCTGTTGGGACATTCAGCCCAAAACATCTGGTGATGAAGCTCTGATGTGTGTGTGGTCGTAGTCAAACTGCTGACTATATTTCTAGGTAACAGTGGGTTCTCTCCAAAGACCAGGCCTTACAGCTCACCTTGGTAGTTTTGATTTTGTTCCCAGAACTGCAGGACCAGCCGGTTAGGTCAGGCAATACTTTACACTCTTCACCATTTAAGCATGGCTCCATTTGACACCACCACTTCATCCGCACGATTGACGCTGAGAGGGAATTAAAAGAAAACGGAGTTAAATGCAGGAACAACATGCAGTACCACCAAAGAATTGATTAATTTTTTTTTTTTCTTTTAAAGATATACAGGTTCAAAAGTTTGAGGTCGGTATGTTTTTGGTTTTTGAAAGAAGTCTCTTATACTCACCAAGGCTGCATATATCAAAAATATAGTAAAAAAGCAATATTGTGGAAAATGATACAAATTTTAAATAACTGTATTTTAAAATGCAATTTATGCCTATGATGGCAAAGCTGAATTTTCAGCATCATTACTCCAGTCTTCAGTGTCTCAAGATCCTTCAGATATCAGAGTTGGTTTTCAGTGTGTTTTCTGTTTCGTTCATGTCTGAGTTTTCTTGTCAACCTTCTAGTGTGTTATTTCATGTACTGGATAATGTACAGTCAGCTGGTCATTATCACAAAATAAACAGGGCGATCAAGACCCAGATACTGAATGGTGTTGGGTTTATTTTGTGATAATAACCAGCTGACTTCATCGTGCTGCTTATTAAACAAATATAACAAGGACATTAAATACTGATTTGAGTTGAAATTATTTTATTATGTGAGATGAAAGAGACTGCAGAGTGATAAGAAAGACATAAAATTCCTTTTTTTTTTTGCCAGAGACAACAGTCAATGGTCAAGATGTTTCCCACAACAGAAAGAATCAAGTATTCCAGAGATGTAGTAAGAATACTACAAATAAAAATAATAATAATAATACAAAATCACAAATAACTGAAAACTAATTGTGAAATATTGAGGTCTGTTAAATCTTCCCAGAGGCATGCAAAAATGACCATAATACACCCACATAAGCTCATGCCCACTTCTCAGATGCACATAAACCCACTCAAACCCACACAGCGAAACAAACGTGCATGCTGGAACTACACAAAAAGACAATGCTGACAAAACTGCCCCGCTGAGGAAAAAAACAACAGCATATGTTGTGTTTTTTTTGGACACGGCCACTGCATGGGTCGCTGATGTGCTGGCTTATTAATGATCTTGACCTGCAAGACTTCCATTGGTCAACCAGCTTCATCAGAAAGACAATGCTGGTCTGAAAATTCATGCTGGTCTTTTCAGCAGGATATTCAGGGAGAGATCCATACGTAGTCAGCAGCTTCTTTTGAAGAAGTAAAAGGGTAATATCCTGTGTAACACAATACATGTGCACCCGAGGCACCAGGATATAACGATATTGTAGATATGAGAAAATGTATGAAAGTGAATGTGGTATTACATCTGGATTTTTCTTTCAAAACTATTTTCTTGAAATTTTATCTAAGAATGAATTATGATGACTATGAATCAAATCCTGCATGATTCTGCATTATCATTTAGACGAGATGAGTTTTGCTAGAGAACAAGATCAAGTGGTCGATGTGCAAAAAAAAGCTATTATATAGGGTAGCTATATTAAACCAAGAATATTATTCATATTCATTCAAATGATTAAGGGATACACAACACATCATTACCATAATGTTTGGACATATAAGGATATTTAATATATGCATATTTAAAAGGAAATTCCACCCAAAAATATAATGAAATTGTCATTTACTCTAAACCTGTATGACTTTCCTTCTGCTGGGGAACACAAAATAATATATTTTGAAGAATGTTGGTAACCAAACAGTTTCGGTTCCCATTGACTTTATTTACAAAAAAATACGATGGAAATCAGGGAGGCGAAGGCGAACCTGAACGGATTGGTTTTCAAAATTCTTTCAAATATCTTTTGTGTAAAGAAAGTCATTACAGGTTTGGAATGACAAAGGTTTTTATTTAAACTATTTTTTTTTTTGAGTGGACTATTCCTTTAATTGTACATGCTCATCATCTAATACCCATTTACAGTTCATCTTTAATAACACTGTTAAATGTAAGCTTAAGCTAATCTTAAAATACATATCCATTTTTCATTACAACCACTTTACATTAAGATTTTCATTAAGACTTTAAATTCACTTGAAGCATTTAAAGAAGCATTTATACATTTTAAAGGATCCTAATTTTGTTTTGGAGGTCTCCTAATAATATAATTATTGTCCTAATATAATCCTAATAATTTTTCTCATAATATATGTTGCAGCATCACCTCTTTTTTTCAGTGTATAAGACGATTATATAAAGGATTCTTACTCTCTAAACTTTGGTCAGATGGCTCAGTCTGTTGTGATTGGTCTACTCTGCTTTGATTGGTCATATTGTTCATTCTATTGTGATTGGTTTACTCTAGTCAAGCGTAGCCAGATCTTCAGACTAACAGTAGAGGGTCTTGACTCCAACGCAGCATTCATTCGTTGAGGACCACCTAAGAGAAAATGTAAACTCAATGTCCCTACGATAACAGGCTGGCATGCGCATCTAAAAAAATATTAATTTGTGCAAGTTTACTGCAACAATGGAGCCACAAACTGCACATACTTTTGAAAATCTGGCATTTAGTTGATCCTGGTAAGTGCTCATTATAACAGTTGTAAACTGAACGGCTTTCTTCTTCCACACATGGGTTTGGCATCATGACAGCTTTGTTTCCATGCGGACCGTTAAATAACGCAACATACACATCTCTCGGACATCCTGTAGAATTCAACCAATCAGATAGCGACTTTGAAAATCCTGAAGTGTTTCCAGATAAGTGTGCCATATGCATCAGACGTTCAGCCAACGGTCATTGGGTGTGACGTCTGAGGCTGAGACTAGGTTTACTCTATTCTGCCTCGAAACGGCCATATCTGAATTTCAGGGTTTCAGGATGCTTCCTTAGCACTGATGGTGTTGGTTTTACCATATCAATTCAAGCCCAAGACCTCATCCTTTGCCGTGCAAAAGGATTTGCTTTCACAGCCCAGAAAACAGGGTCTTATCGACATGTCGACATCACGAACCAAACTGTTCCAGACCTCAGATACATTGTGTTATTACAATGTTTCAGGGCAGGCCAAAGTAGATGCTCTTCGCGGGCAGCCAATGAAGACCATAGGCTGGCATTATGCAAATTTGTTACACACCTACGTACAGTGGGGAGAATAAGTATTTGATACACTGCCGATTTTGCAGGTTTTCCTACTTACAAAGCATGTAGAGGTTTGTTATTTTTATCATAGGTACACTTCAACTGTGAGAGAGACGGAATCTAAAGAATCACATTGTATGATTTTAAAATAATTAATTTGCATTTTATTGCATGACATAAGTATTTGATCACATACCAACCAGTAAGAATTCCGGCTCTCACAGACCTGTTAGTTTTTCTTTAAGAAGCCCTCCTGTTCTCCACTCATTACCTGTATTAACTGCACCTGTTTGAACTCGTTACCTGTATAAAAGACACCTGTCCACACACTCAATCAAACAGACTCCAATGACAGACAATGGCCAAGACCAGAGAGCTGTGTAAGGACATCAGGTATATTTATGCATTTGGCAGACGCTTTTATCCAAAGCAACTTACAGTGCACTTATTACAGGGACAATCCCCCTGGAGCAACGTGGAGTAAAGTGCCTTGCTCAAGGACACACTGGTGGTGACCGCTGGGATTGAACCAGCAACCTTCTGCATATCAGTTCAGTGGTTTAACCCACTGGACCACCATCTCCATATAAAAGGGATACAATTGTAGACCTGCACAAGGCTGGGATGGGCTACAGGACAATAGGCAAGCAGCTTGGTGAGAAGGTAACAACTGTTGGCGCAATTATTAGAAAATGGAAGAAGTTCAAGAGTATGGTCAATCTCCCTCTGTCTGGGGCACCATGCAAGATCTCACCTCGTGGGGCATCAATGATCATGTGGAAGGTGAGGGATCAGCCCAGAACTACACGGCAGGACCTGGTCAATGACCTGAAGAGAGCTGGGACCACAGTCTCAAAGAAAACCATTAGTAACACATCATGGATTAAAATCTACAAGCCAGCGCATGTCCAGGCCCGTCTGAAGTTTGCCAATGACCATCTGGATGATCCAGAGGAGGAATGGGAGAAGGTCATGTGGTCTGATGAGACAAAAATAGAGCTTTTTGGTCTAAACTCACTCTGCTTTTCTGCAAAGGGGACAAATCGACTGCACCGTATTGAGGGGAGGATAGATGGGGCCATGTATCGCGAGATCTTGGCCAACAACCTCCTTCCCTCAGTAAGAGCATTGAAGGTCGTGGCTAGGTCTTCCAGCATGACAACGACCCGAAACACACTAGGAGTGTCCCGTAAGAAGCATCTCCAGGCCTGAACCCAATAGAAAATCTTTGGAGGGAGCTGAAAGTCCGTATTGCCCAGCGACAGCCCCAAAACCTGAAGGATCTGGAGAAGGTCTGTATGGAGGAGTGGGCCAAAATCCCTGCTGCAGTGTGTGCAAACCTGGTCAAGAACTACAGGAAACATATGATCTCTGTAATTGGAAACAAAAGTTTCTGTACCAAATATTAAGTTCTACTTTTCTGATGTATCAAATACGTATGTCATGCAATAAAATGCAAATTAATTACTTAAAAATCATACAATGTGATTTTATGGATTTTTGTTTTAGATTGCAATACCTATGATAAAAATGACAGACCTCTACATGCTTTGTAAGTGGGCAAACCTGCAAAATAGGCAGTGTATCAAATACTTGTTCTCCCCAATGTATGCTCATGCAGGAAGACTAGAATTACTCATTTCAGGCAGTTCAGAATCAGTTTTTTTTTTTTTGGTAGACAATAATTCTATATACATACTAATAATATACTATAGAAATAATATACTATAGAATTACACACTACATGAAAGGTAATAAAGACATGTTCATTTATTTAAACAAATCACTATAGAATTTTAATATCAGCCATTTGTTGGTTAGTTAGTTCATTAATTATTAGTTTATTGTATCAGCCAGAATTGTAACATTTGTGCATGTCTAAAAAAACTAAACAAAAAGATTTCCAGCAGAAAACTTAAAACAGAGATACCTACAGCAAGAAATGGTGCAAGGCAGTAAATCCCCCTCAAATATCTGTTGATTGAAAAGTCAACAAACTGTCAGAGCAGGATTAGATTCACATCTCGAAGCCTAAATCTAAGGAGAGTGACAGCTTGAGAAAGCCAATGTTGCTGGAGTTTTAAATCAAAAGCAGCCCGTTTCTGAAACTAAAACAAATCTAACAAGGGTTTGCAAACGATCACTGCAACTTATGCTGTACCAAGTCATGTTTTGTTTGTTTTGACCAATATGACAGTTATCATGGACTTTATTGACACCTATCGGTGTAGATGCAGCATCACACAAAAATATAAAAAGCTGTGACTGATGCAGTTAGCCTTGATTCATTTATTCTTAAACCCAAAGTGTACAATAGTAAGAGGTTAATGAGATACAGACATACCATCTACACATGAAGGTTGGGTGTGGGTAGTCCCAGCAACCTGTCCAGGGAGACAGGAACACTTGACCGTCTGAGACCTCTCCTCTATTTTATTCTTATTACAGCACCGACGAGCCGCCACCACTTCACAGGTACCCGGCTTTACTTCAGACCGACCTTAAATTGACAGAAAGACAGTTAGAGACAGGACAGCTTTATTTCACGCAGAATATGTCATATTGTGCATTCACACATCTTAAAATATTGTGAAAACAGAGGCACAGATAACATTAATTCTAATGTTCTGGCACCCTCACATGGACATACACAACACTACAATTAGTCTGAGCTGTAATCCAGTGACTTTCTTAAAAGCAGCACAGAAATAAATATTAAAACATAACATATAAACATATATAAAGACCAATGTAAATACAGATGATAAAATAAATAAATCTGTATTAAAACACTCTATATGTCATGATGTTACAAGAACACCATCTATATATCAGGGTTATTATCATTAACTAAAACTAAAACTATTAAAAACATTTCTGTTCATTGAAATAAAGCTCAAATACGTCAAAAGCTCAAAAACTTAAACTAAATGAAAATTAGAAATGTTGCATTGGCAATAAACTGAATTTAAGTTGAAGCACTAAAATAATTAACCTGGAAATAAAGCTAACTAAAACTGAAATACAAATAAATTTAGCCATTAAAAAAAAAAAGACAAAAGATGAAACTCATAACAAAATTATTTGACATGAAAAATAAAAATATAAAAATAAAAGCTAATTTTAAATGTTAATAAAATTGTCGAAAAATGCATGAGGTGGCTGCTATAGCTTTAAAGTATATATTTGCAACCATAAAAAAGTCAAATAATATAATTACTGTATATACATATATATGCGCATGTGTTTGTCTATAATATATATATATATATATATATATATATATATATATATATATATATATATATATATATATATATATATATATATATGTGTATGTATATATTTATGCATGTGTTTGCGTAAAATATTATATTTAATATTAAAATAATATAATATAATATTTGACTTTTTATGGATGTAAATATATACTTTAACACAATAGCAGCCACCTCATGACCTTTTAGAATCAATGTGTTCATGACTGAATGAGTTAGAACTGGGTGGCAAATGGTTCTTTAGCTGTTATTAGCAGTGGTCTGATGCTCCCAGCAGGGCCATATAAGTGTGTGTCCAGTGTGTGTAATGAGACCTAAGGGGAATGACAAAAGGGGGAGGGAGAAAGAGAGAGAGGGAGATGTGGCTCTATTTGACTTTGCTTACCGGTTTGCCCTCGAGACTTTTGGTTGCTGCTGGACACTGGCTGTGAGCACAGGAGCCACACACACAAAAGCAGAATTTTTCTTTGCTTTGCAGAAACTCTTGGTTTCTGCCTTAATTTATTCCTGTAGACAAGCTTCATGCAGATTTCTGTTTGCCAGGACATACTTGCATTTTCCTAAGATAAAAAAGAAGTGTATCATTATTTTGTCTTGATCATTGTTTCAATAAATATTTATTTCTGTACATGCATAATATATATCTACTTATGGCCTATTTCAATAGCATAATTAAAAACAACATAATGTGACCAAAGATTCAAGCAAAAACACAAATATTATGACGCTTTGTGTATTTAATAATACATATTAACCATTGTCATTGTCAACTGGTCGATCTTCAGAAAGAAAGAGGATGGCTGAATTTAGTAGGACACTTGTGAGGGAAATAAATTACTGTTAGTGATCAGTGTCAGTATTACTGTAAAGTCCCTGGGTTAATCTGATCTTCCATCTCCCTATCTGCAACTCTGCCATGGCTAGTGTCTTTAAACGCATAAGTGCTCATAATACCTGACCATGGAAGACTGCTCCCTGGTGCTTTTCCGGGTCTACCTGGGAATATAACAATAAAAATGTAGGATAACATTCATAATATTCACACATTTTAAAGCACAGAAGCAACTTCACAATAAACTGCTAATCTGCCCAGATCCACTTGCTTTCCAGCTCATCATGTATGCAAGTGACAGGATGTGAAATGAATATGTAAACAAAATAAGAAAACACTCTAGGCTGTATATTAGCTCAACACATTATGTTAGCATGAAGCATATACAAGGATGACTACTTTGGTTTAAACTAATTTCTTTAGGTTTTAATAAAATAGAAAGAAATAACTAAAAACGAACAGACTTACAATCTATTGTTGATGTCGTAGCCAACTTAAAGATAAGAAGAAATAAATGATTCCATTATTAACGTATTCAAACCAATACTAAAAAAAAAAAAAAAAAAAAATCTGTTATTACTTAAATGACTGTTATTAATGTAGACACTTTCTGACTCTTAAACACGTAATTGTGATGAATTAGACTAAAGATGAGCTGCATGATTTGAGAATCTCATATGCTAGTTTCATAGTTTGTTGTGTTGCTATTTCTGTTTATGGTTACTATATGAACACGGAGAAAAAAGCTAATGCGATACCTTTACATTTAGTATTATGTAGCCTACATCGATAACTTTTTTCATCCTTGTAGTCTAGGGCGCGGACTTACAAAACGCAGCCACGCGACAGTTACTCATACTTTTCACGGAGATGTTTGAGGATAATTTTATAAACGAATGGAAAAATGAGTTGCCTTACCTGTATTTCCACTGGAAAACAATGTCCCTCCGATTCATAGGCTGCTCGTTCAGTGCTGGTTTAGGAACGTCCTCGGGAAGATGCTCACTGCAACAGTATCAAACTTAATCAAGAGACCATCTGTTCACATGCAGATCTTTTCTATTACTACTCTAAAGGCGATTACTTGTGTTAGTAACGCGGAGGACAAGGATATTTATTTAGCTCGCCTTGAGCTCATGACAGTTTCAGGAAGATATTTTATTATACAGATTTTTTTCCCATATGAACATTTCCATATTAATATTAATTAACAACACCAATAAAAGGGATTAAACTTTTTTTTTCTTTTTTTTATAATTAAGGCCAATTAAAGGGTCATTTATGATATTCAGAAATGTTTTAATATTAGGGTGTTTTGTATGGTGTGTTTATTTTGGTGTAAATAAATGTAAGTGTAAACAGCTCAACTTTGGAGTGTAGAATTTGGGCTTTTTTTAAATTTGCCATTTTGTAAATTCAACTTGCCTGGACAACTACAAAAAAAAAAGACTGTGTACAGACTTAATAAAGAAAAAAGAGAGTCACTATAAATTGACTGAAGATGACAAGCTTTAATGAAATCAGCTGCAGAGTTCTCTGTATCTTCATAATCACACGCTGTCATCCATCACCATCTCCAGTGCCTTCCAGTGACCCTCACCAGCCCCAATGTCTTCCAGTGACCCTCACCAGCCCCAATGTCTTCCAGTGACCCTCACTAGCCCTTGTTTCTTGCAGCTACCTTCACCGGCCCAAGTGCTGTGACCCTTACTGACCCCAGTACCTTAGCAGTGACCCTCACCAGCCCTAGTGTCTTCTGGTGACCCTCACCAGCCATAGTATCTTGCGGTTACCATTACAGGCCCCAGTGCTGTGTGGTGACCATAACCGGCCCCAGTGCTGTGCGGTGACCATTACAAGCCCCCAGTGCTGTCCGGTGACCATTACCGGCCCCAGTGCTGTGCGGTGACCATTACCGGCCCCAGTGCTGTGCAGTGACCATTACAGGCCCCAGTGCTGTGCGGTGACCATTACCAGCCCCAATGCTGTGCGGTGACCATTACCGGCCCCAGTGCTGTGTGGTGACCATTACAGGCCCCAGTGCTGTGCGGTGACCCTCACTGGACCCAGTGTCTTGCAGTGCCAGTCTGAATGTCTTACGGTGCCAACCCGAATGTCTTGTAGTGCCAGCCCGAATGTCTTGTGGTGCCGGCCCGAAAGTCTTGCCACGACCTTCACCAGCCCCAGTGTCTCAGTCACCTATGTCTAGGTCTCGATTCCTACAGAATCCTCTCCACTGAAAGAATGAAAAAGAAAGAGAATTCATGTTTGTCCACTCAACACATTCATTTCCTGTATAACTGTGCACAACCAGATCATTCTCTTTCTCACTCTGACATGAAAATGTTTTATAAAGATCCTGCCCCATACCTGCCAAAGCATGAGCAAAACAAATCTCTCAATCGCCGAAGTCGTCCAACTTTAGGTAGCTTTGATCTGGAAATACATACACAGAACAAACATGAGGATGGTCTGACAAGCACTATACGATAAATAATTTATGATAAACCCATAATGACCAGCATCCATGTGTACATGTTTGTGGGTGTATGTGATCTGTGCATGCATTTCCAGGACAACGCAAAAGTTTCCAGGACATTTTACTTTTTTTTTCCAGGACTGGAAAATTGGTCTTTCATTTTCCAGGTTTTCCAGGACGCATGGGAACCCTGTTGATCAACAACTGTTTGCTAACAACATGGGTCTGCATGTGTGTGTGTGTGTGTGTGTGTGTGTGTGTGTGTGTGTGTGTGTGTGTGTGTGTGTGTGTGTGTGTGTGTGTGTGTGTGTGTGTGTGTGTGTGTGTGTGTGTGTGTGTGTGTGTGTGTGTGTGTGTGTGTGTGTGTGTGTGTGTGTGTGTGTGTGTGTGTGTGTGTGTGTGTGTGTGTGTGTGTGTGTGTGTGTGTGTGTGTGTGTGTGTATATATATATATAGTCAACTTCAACATTCCTTTTTGTCTTATTTCATGAGTGTAGTCTTTACAAACTGTACAAAAACAAAGAAACAAAAATGTAAACAATGTCATCGATTAGTGGAAAATTTTAATTTACAAAATCAACATAAACTTTCACAAAAGATCAGAAGAAAGGATTTCTGTATTCTTTATAGATAAATGACTCTTTTCCTATATGCCTGACACACATTCCTAATAAACTGAACTCTTGAATTTACTTTTGTGCAAAATTAATAATTGTATCAAGATGATGTTTGAATTTATCCATAGCCTTTACAACTTTATAGTTCTTAATGTGTTTGCATTACAACAGCATGGCATAGTTCTGATAGAAGAGCAAAACATGTTCAAATATTTTAGCACATGTAGTAGCTTTATTTGAGTCAAAAAAGATGGTGATAATAGCTGAAAACATACTATAATGTTTAATGTCAAGCGGGGGTGTTGAAAGAAATTATTCTGCAAATGTTAAACACCTTAGGAAAATCATTTGAAATGTTGGTTTGAAATGAAACTTTTAAATGAAAGTTCTGTGCTCATCACACACACTTTCCAATGTGAGAATTATGATCTTACTCTGATTTGATCATGTTTTGTTGTCTTCACCTAAAAATGAAACATGAAAAATAAAAAATGTCATCTGCTATCTGAACAAGATGACTAAATCTAGTTATAGAGTAATAGAAGAATAAAAGTAAACTGTAAAAACACATGTACAAAGTTGTGACAAACTTACAAATTGCAAATAAAGCTCTGTGTTCATCACACACACTTTCCAATGTAAGATATAAAAACATAACTTACAAAACCAAATTTACAAAACTTTCACAATTGCTCACAATTTATTTTTTGTATTTATTATAAATTATACTTTTTTGGACACATAATTCCTATATAAAGATTATGTTTGAAAGTTATTGTGGTGGAGGGGGCGTGGTTTTGCAAGGTCTGTAGCGGGAGAGAGAGAGCAGGGCCGAGCGGTTATTAAGTAGGTCAAGTGCAAATGAATAACACCTGTCTCTGATTGCAGTAATTGGCTGGAGAGACTGCTTATAAGCTGCAGCAGAGAGAGAGATGGGCGAGAGAAATCAGGACTGGGACTGACACATGTTGGTGGAGGCTGTACACTGAGCGAGAGTCTGGAGTTCCCTTTCGTTCAGTCACTACGACGTACGTTAGTGACTAACGAATGGGGGTTTCGCTTAGAAGCCTATCATCTTCGAGAATTCAACAGCGCCCAATGGCAGTGCCAATGCCATGGGCATGCGGAATTTGCATGCGTAACTCCGCCCCACCCTGTGGGTATATAAGGAAGTACGCTGGCAACATCGCATTATGTTTTTGTTTTTGCTTTGGAGCCAAGAGCATCTCTTCACTCCTACAAGCCTGAATTCTGAAGTCCTCTCTTCAGTCTTCGAGACGAGCGGTTCTCCAGAGTGTTGGTGTGACGGCGCATTCCAGCGATCTCGCATTGCCTGCCTGCTGATCTGTGCAGTGATCTGCAACAGCTGTGTGTGTTTTCCCTGGGCGCTTCGGCACTCTGCAGAGCTTTCCTCTCACAAAAAGAGCTTGCGCGTGGCACGTCTTTTTCAAGACGGTTCGCCCGTGCACTTCCGGGTGCGATCGATCTCCGTTGCTGTCTATGGGCACATTCACTGCTCGACGTGTTTGGGCTTCAGCACGTTCGGGCAGTGATTGTGGATGTGTCATGTTCCCACAGCGGGAACGTGACCATCGCGATGTCGCGGTCGAGACTCAGTGATCTCCGCGAGGAGAGAGAGTCCCCTCTGCCACACCCCAATCTACCGTCTCTGAGAGAGGTGGTACTTTGGCTGGTGGCCAGGGTGACCTGAGGGCGGTGCGTGGATTAAGAACCCCGACGATCATTCCTCGGGCCACGCCCCTCTCTCGCACATCGCGTCCCGCGAGTGCTGGACTGAAACAGCGGCCCGTCTCTGACGCCTCGTTCGTTTCGTTCACACTCCAGATAGCGGCGAGATGTCGATCGCCGCATCCCAAGGTGGGCTAGATCCTTTGGGGATGACGATTAGGTGGTGCTCCGCCTCCGGGTGTGTCAGCACTGCCTGATCTGACCTAGAGTTGATAGCCATGTTATCTCGGGCAGCCGCGAGCCTCGCGCTGGTGTGGAACTCCGCCCAGTCGCGAGTGCTCGTGGTTGCGCGATTGGTTTTTGTGGGCGGCACCCGACAGCTGTTGGGCCCCGCCCCCAATGCCTTTCGCTCCCGAGGTGCATGAGGAGATCACGCGGTCCTGGAAGTCCCCGTGCTTCCCGTGACCGTTTGGTGGCCTCCTCCGCCTTCTCTGCCCTTGATGGGGCCGCGGCCTAGGGTACACTGGGGCCCCCTCCCCACTGTTAAACAACTCTGTTGCGCACTCCGGTGTCCACAGAGGGCTTTGACGTGGTGTGGCTGTCCTAAGCACCCTCCCTAAGCCTGTGGGCTCGTCTACTTCGGTGGCGTGGTCCTGCAGTGCTATGGGGTAGGCCGCCGCCCCTTTGCACATGCACAAGGGTGGAGCTGACCCAGGGCTCTTTGTTGAGCTGCGTGCCGCCACTGATCCCGCCCTCTGGGTGGTGAAGGTGGCCACACGCTCCCTCGGTCGGGCGATGTCCACAGCTGTGGTCCGGGAGAATTTCCTGGCCTTACCTGGTGATATGGGGGGGTTGACTGAGCCCGCCTCCTCAACTCGCCCATATCCCAGGCTGGCCTCTTCGGCGGCGCGGCCGAGAACTGCGCCCAACAGTTCTTGGCCGCCCCAGAGCAGACTGAGGCTGTAACACGTACTGCCCCGGCGGCTGGCTGCTGCACCAGCCGCCGGCCCAGTCGCCTCAGTCCGCTCGCCGCCGAGGGCGCCCTCCCTCCTCCCGTCCGGCCCCAGCAGCAGCCTTCTCTGGGCCGCGCCGTGGAGGTGGTTGCAGGATGTCGCCCAGTCCGCTCCTCAGCCTGGCTGAAACGCCAGGCTGGAGGTGGACAACTCAGAGATGGGTTCCAGTTCTTTCCAGGGGATGGTTGCAGGGCCTCTCCTTCCCCCGGTGGAGGGCCGGGGGAAAATCCTTCCGCTGCTGGCCCCCGGGCTAGCAGCGCTTGGAAAGAACTCATGTTCCTGTCTCTGAGGACCCAGAGACCGGTGATGGCAGTGTGTGCCGCCTCCGGGCCGCGCCACTCTCGTCCCTCTCTCTCGCCAGCCTCCTTTCAGAGCAGACCCCAGTGGAACGTGCGTCCTTCCCTGGTCTCCTCTGTCAGGACGCAGCAGTTAACCGTGCCCCCGCACCGGGACGCCCAACAGCCTCCCATGTCCGGGCCGGTAACGCTGCCTCGCTGCCCCACCCTGGGTACGTCTGTGGTCCGAATGACCCCGCTGGTGCAGTTCCTGTGAGTCTGGTTTCAGCTTCCGGGACTGTTCCGCTGGGTCACGAAGATCATCAGGCGCGGCTACGCGATTCAGTTCGCGCAGGTTCCTCCCCGCTCTGGGGAGGCCGCCCGCTATGATGGGGCCTATCCCCTGTCATGCGTGCGGAGGTTGTCACCCTACTGGCGAAGGGTGCGATCGAGCCTGTCCCTCCAGCCGAAGTGAAGTCCGGCTTCTCAGCCCTGGCTTCATTGTACCCTAGGAAACCGGTGGGTTATGGCCAATCCTGGATCTGCCCGTCTTGAACCGATCCTTCTCAGGCTTCCGTTCAGGATGTCGGTAGCGAACGCCTCTTTGGACACGTTCGTCCGGTAGATTGGTTGCAGCGATCGACCTGAAGGACGCTTACTTCATGTCTCCTTCCTCGACGCGGACCGTTCCTACGGTTTGCTTCGAGGGGCGGACATTCAGTACGCAGTCCCCCCATTCGGGCAGCTCTGTCCCCTCGTGACTCTACGTAGTCTTCGAGGCAGCCCTTGCGCCACTCGGCAGCACGGGGTTCGCATCCTGAACTACTTCGATGACTGGCTCATACTGGGTCACTCTCGAAGCAGGTCTGCGGACACAGAGTCCAAGTGCTCCAGCACTTAGCCCGTCTGGGCCTTCGGGTCGACTGGGAGAAGAGCGACTCTGCCCTGTGCAGAGGATCTCCTTTCTCAGTGTGGTTTCCAACTCGGTCGCAGGTGCGTGCTGCTTACCAGCGAGCGCGCACACAGTCTCTGCTGACTGGCCTTTGTCAAATCGAGGGCGAGAATGCGGTCCCACTGAAGCTATTTCAGAGGCTCCTGGGGCATATGGCATCTGCAGCCGCGGTGACGCCGCTCGGATTGCTACATATGAGACCGCTTCAGCACTGGCTACGCGATCGAGTCCCGAGATGGGCATGGCGGTCTGGCACGCTCCAGGTACAAGTGACTCGGGCCTGCTTACAGACTCTCACCCCGTGGTCGAACCTCAAGTTTCTACGGACCGGTGTGTCCTTAGAACGAGTTTCCAGGCATCTTGTTGTATCAACAGATGCATCTTCCACGGGCTGGGGTGCCATGTGCAATGGACAAGCAGCCGCGGGCTCCTGGACAGGACCCCAGCGCCTTCTGCATGTCAATTGCCTCGAGTTACTGGCAGTACGGTTCGCCCTGCACCGCTTCCGAGCGTTGCTGAGGGGTCAACATGTGCTAGTCAGGACAGACAACACGGCCGTAGTAGTGTACATCAACCACCAGGGCGGTCTACGCTCCCGCCGTATGTCTCAACTCGCCCGCCATCTCGTTTTATGGAGTCAGAAGCATCTGAGGTCCCTTCATGCTGTCCACATCCCGGGAGTCCTGAACCGTGCAGCCGTCGAGCTCACGGCTTCAGCCACTTCCTGGAGAATGGAGACTCCATCCCCAGACGGTCTAGCTGATATGGGAACGGTTCGGCGACGCACAGGTAGACCTGTTGCCTCCCAGGACTCTTCCCATTGCTCCCTGTATTATTCCCTGACCTATGGTCAGCACGGATGCACTGGCGCACAGCTGGCCGTCGGGGCTACGCAAGTATGCGTTTCCCCCAGTGAGCCTTCTCGCACAGGTACTGTGCAAGATCAGGGAGGACAAGGGGCAGGTCATGTTGGTCGCCCCGTTGGCACGGCCAGGCCTGGTTCTCAGAACTGCTACTCCTTGCGACAGCCCCTCCCTGGCCTATTCCTCTGAGTCAAGACCTTCTCACTCAGAGACGGGGCACCCTTTGGCACCCGCGTCCAGTGTTCTGGAAGCTCCACGTGTGGCTTCTGGACGGGACGCGGCAGGTTTGAGTAGCCTTCCACCTGCGGTGGTCGCTACCATCACTTCCGCTAGAGCAGAGACTACTCGACACCTCTATGCGTTGAAGTGGAACCTCTTCGTCACATGGTGCTCTTCCCGCCAGGAAGACCCCTGGAAATGCCCGATTGGGTCCGTGCTATCGTTTCTCCAGGAGGGGGTGGAAAGAAGGCTGTCTCCTTCCACCCTTAAAGTGTATGTGGCCGCAATATCTGCCTACCACGATCTCCTGGGAGACAAAAAGGTAAGTCAGCACGACCTGATCATCAGGTTCCTGAGGGGGGCGAGGAGACTGAATCATCCTCGCTCTCCTCTCGTTCCCTCTTGGGACCTCTCAGTAGTCTTAAGTGCTCTGCAGAGGCCTCCCTTGAGCCTTTGCGGTCGGTTGAGATTAAGTTCTTGTCTATAAAGACGGCTCTGCTGACCGCATTGGCCTCTCTTAAGAGGGTCGGGGACCTGCTAGCATTTTCGGTTGACGAAGCGTGCCTTGAGTTCGGGCCGGCTAACTCTCACGTGATCCTGAGACCCCGGCCCGGATATGTGCCCAAGGTTCCCACCACCCCGTTCCAAGAAGCCAGGTGGTGAACCTGCAAGCGCTGCCTTTGGAGGAGGCAGACCCAGCCTTGGCATTGCTCTGTCCAGTACGCGCTCTCCGCGCCTATGTAGACAGTACGCGATGTTTCAGGACCTCAGACCAGCTCTTTGTCTGTTATGGTGGAGAGCGGAAGGGAAGTGCTCTCTCAAAGCAGAGGTTGTCTCACTGGATAGTGGACACCATTGTTTTGGCTTACCAGCAGCAAGGTCGACCATGTCCCCTTGGGGTCAGGGCACACTCCACCTGGAGTGTGGCCTCCTCTTGGGCTTAGCGCATGGCGCCTCGCTAACAGACATCTGCAGAGCTGCAGGCTGGGCGACACCAAACACATTCGCCAGATTTTACAATCTCCGAGTGGAGCCAGTGTCCGACTATGTACTCGCCCCTACGGGTGGCCGGTATGGGCCAGGCTCAGGTGTCTTCGCTTGCTCGCCATTCCACTCCACGGACTGGATACGTGCGATATTTTCCCTCAGGTGAGCTCCCCGAGAGCCCTGAGCTCCTCCAGCACTGCTTACGCCGACATCAGTTCTGTCTGCCCTTTCGAGCCCAGACCCTCATGTCCGGCCAGGTGCTCCGTGTGCATGGTTCCCCTCCGGCGACCCCCACACGAGTATTCCCACCGTAAGCCTCCTCAGCGAGCAGGTGTCTTTCCCTTGGCAAGTCCCTGCCACCCCTAGGGTTAAAAATCCACCCTCTGGCTGGTACCCTAGAGATCTTCCATATGCAGCCCTTAGCGGGTCATATGTGTGTTCTTAAGTCCTCCCTACGGGTAGGCATCTTGGCATTCCCTCACTGGGATATGCTTCCCAGTGTACCTTGGTAATCCTGTGATAAGTGGGAGTCCTTCGTCCGTACTAGTCTTACGACAGGGTACTCACACTTACGCAGGGCACTGGATGACAGCTGAGTGGCGTTGTTGTATTGGAACCCCCATTCGTTAGTCACTAACGTACGTCGTAGTGACTGAACGAAAGGGAACGTCTCGGTTACGTATGTAACCCTCGTTCCCTGAGGAGGGAACGGAGACGTACGTTTCCTTTGCCACGTCAGCTGTGTTGCTGGTATGCGGAGTTCAGTCTTGGCTCCTGCAGCAGTAACATAATGCGATGTTGCCAGCGTACTTCCTTATATACCCACAGGGTGGGGCGGAGTTACGCATGCAAATTCCGCATGCCCATGGCATTGGCACTGCCATTGGGCGCTGTTGAATTCTCGAAGATGATAGGCTTCTAAGCGAAACCCCCATTCGTTAGTCACTAACGTACGTCTCCGTTCCCTCCTCAGGGAACGAGGGTTACATACGTAACCGAGACGTTTTGAAGTGATGAGTTATTGAGAAAATTAATGAGTTTGAGTTTGCACGCTTCGAGGCCCTCATCCGGGCCCAGCATGAAGACCGCGAGCTGTTCCGGAGCTGGATGGTCCGGGAGGTTCCGGCCACCCCCCCCGTGTAACACCGACTCGGCAGCCACCATCAGCCTCTCGAAGATGGGCCCAGAGGATGATCCGGAGGCGTTTTTGACCTCTTCGAGAGGTCCGCCGAGTCCCGGGGGTGGAACCTCCTGGACTACGAAGACCTGCAGCACGCCATCTTACAGCGGTCGGCCGGAGTCCGGAACAACAACGGCAGCGGTTCCGGACCCTGACCCTCAACGACTCCGGCCGGCCCTTCGTCTTCGCGCACCAGCTCCGGGACTCGTGCCGCAAGTGGCTGATGGCCGGCGGAAGCGATGTCGAGGGAATCATCGACCGGGTGGTGCTGGAGCAGTTCGTAGCGCGGCTTCCCCAGAAAACCGCGCAGTGGGTCCAGTGCCACCGCCCGATGTCGCTGACCCAGGCCATCCAGCTGGCGGAGGACCACATGGTGGCGTGCACCGGGGGTCGGCGAGCCCCTGCCATCGGCTTCTCTCTCTCGCCCTTCTGTTGTTTCTTCCCCCTCTCCCCAAACCTGTCCCCCTTCCCAGGTCGCGTGCCGGAATGCTGCCGAGACTGGCACCGAGGTGGAGGTCGGAGTTTCCGCCCGACGTTACGGCGACTCCCAAACCTGCGCCCCGGGGAGGGGGAGCGACGACTGACCCGTTTCCCTCATCTTCTCCGGCACTCTCTCCACGCCAATTACAGGACCCACTGCCAGCCACTAGAGCGGCGGGGAAGCCTGGGCCGGCTTGCTGGCGCTATGGGGACCCCGGCCATTTCATCGATCGGTGTCGGGTGATGGAGGTGGAGACACTGATCTGAGTCCCCGACGCGCCGCAAGCCGCCCCCGATCAAGCTGGCCTGTACCAGATACCTGTGCGTATCGAGGGGGGTACTTATCAGGCTTTGGTGGATTCGGGTTGTAACCAGACCTCCATCCATCAAAGCCTGATTCGGTCTAAGGTGTTGGATAACCGCTGCATGGTTAAGGTGAGGTGTGTGTGCACGGGGAAGTGGTGAACTATCCGTTGTTGCCCGTGGATATTCAATTTCGTGGTTTTGCGAGGTCTGTAGCGAGAGGGAGCAGGGCCGAGCGGTTGGTAAGTAGGTCAAGTTCAAATTCATAACACCTGTCTCTGATTGCAGTAATTGGCTGGAGAGACTGCTTATAAGCTGCAGCGAGAAAGATCAGGACTGGGACTGACACACGTCGGCAGAGGCTGTACACTGAGAGTCTGGAGTTTTGAAGTGACGAGTTATTGAGAAAATGAATGAGTTTGAGTTTGAATGCGCTGAGCGCTTGAAACAGTTTTGAGGAGCGTGAGCTCAATAAAGTGCAGTCCCAGTTAAGCCGACCCCGTCTTCCCTTCACCCACACAAAGCTACACTACAGTTATAATTTAAAAATGCACACAAAGATTTTTAGTACTACTACTAAACACACACACCAAGAAAAAATATCTAACTGTGTATTGTCACTTTGATAAAACATCCCATTACCTGTTTATTTGAGGTCAAAGAAGATGGTAATAGTTGAAACATCCTAAGCTCATCTCATTCATTTTCTGCTGGATGTTAGTAAAAGCAAACAAACAAAACCTTTAAAGCAACGTGAAACCATAATAACATGCAATATATTGTATATTTACATGTTGAAGCATACTCACGGTGTGAAAATGACTTCCAGAATATTTTGTGAAGTTCCTAAACATAATTTAGGGAGGAGCAAGCCCAACTAATCTTCCAATCAACAGACAGCTTAGGTACCTTGCCCTATATAATCACATCCTATATTTAGTCACTGTGGGGGTATATCAGAGCTCTAGTTGAAGCTGTTTCATCGAGCCCCCTCATCAGTGGACAGCAAGCCAAATAGGTTTAACCTAATATCTTAAAGCTACACTGTGTGATATTTTCCCCCATCTAGCGGTGAAAAGGTATATGACCATCCTGTAAATATTAGGTTCTGTTCCTCCCAATTCCGATTTCGTTTTAACTCCTACGGTGGCCGTTTTAGTCCAAGATTAACATGGCTTCCAGTTCAATCCAGACATGGTGCCATCGAGTGTTAAAACGCGAAAGGCGAAGCTTGAATTTACGGGTATGTCCCTCTTTGGATAATGTACTTTCAAGATGGAGGGGCAACATGGCGACCCCCATTCGAACCCCTTACCCGTATGTATTTTCAATGGCATATTATAAACTTACGAGAATACTTTATAACTTGAAATAAGTAAATATACATTAATGAGCACTTATATTTTTGAAAGAACTAAGTGTTTTTAGCTAAGAATAAACTAAAAAAGTTACACAGTGTAGCTTTAAGATTATATGGGTAAACAAACTCTAACTTTTAGTGAACCTTTGTTTGGATCACCCAACACTAAATTTTGTGTTCTGGCCTCACAAAGATCAAACCAAGATTAGCTTTCTTGAAACATCACGTTTGCACTACCTGAAACATACAGATCAACATGTATCCCTTGTGGTTGTTAAACACCTCAGGTAAATAATCTGAAATATAAGTTTGTCAAAAAAAAAGTTCAGTCAAAACATTAAAACGTTTTCTAAGTGAAAATGATGTGTTTGCCAAAAACACATCCAAAGAGTTCCCTTACGAGAGTACTCTCGTATTGCGTTTTGCTAAAACGCTTATGGGGGAATTCCTTTCCTCGAGATATTGAAGCAAATTTTTATCCAAAAATACCTTTTACACGCAGTGCAGCTGCACAACTCTCAGCAGGAAGCAGCTGCGTGCTGATTGGCTGTGCCGCTGCAACTGCAGCAACCTATAGCGAGACCGTGGGGCGGGACGGACCAATCAGGTCCTACCAATTTCCCGCCACAAGGGGCAACAGCATTTGCATAGCCTAGGGTATATAAGACCCGCTCTCGCAAGGTTAGTCAGATTAATTCTTCTTCAGCGACTTGCTATCGTTGAGCTCCGGATCGAAGCCTGCCGTCGACACGCACCCAGCGGAACACGCGGCCTGAGGACGTCGGATTCTCCGCCTTCAGCCTGACTTCCAGCTGCGCCATCCGGCACATATCCTTTTATTACCTTTTCTGTGTTTCACATTCAAAAAGAGCCGAGACGTTGTTTCAAATGTCTCGTTCCTGCGCCTCGTGCAGAGGCTTCATCGCGGACGAGGATCGGCACATCATCTGCGTGTCATGTCTCGGACGAGACCACACGCAGATTGCACTCAACCAGGGCGGCTGCCCTGAGTGTGACGAGCTGGCGCTGCAGACCCTTCGGGCTCGGCTCGCCAGCTTCGACTCGGATCCCGTCCCGTGTTCCCAGCCTCTGGAGCCACGGAAGAAAAAACGGCGCGACCAGAGGCCACCGGAGCGCTCTGACGAGCACACGCCGGGCATGTCCCCGCGTGCCTCGCCATCGCCCGTGTTGTTCGTCAAGGAGCAGCACAGCCCCCCTCGCAGGGCGGCCACTGCTGTTTCGTTCGGCGGACCGGAGGAGGAAGAGGATGACAGCCTTTCCCTTGCTGCATCCGGAAGCGGGTGGTCGGACGCCGCCTCGGAGCACGCCACTTCGACGCGGACGGCTAGCGGCGTCATAACCTCAGTCGACTCTGAGCTTATGCGCTTGCTCACCATGGCCGTGGACGACCTCGGCATTGACTGGTCTCAGCCCGAGGAGCCCACGAGAAGCCGACTGGATGAGTGGTATTTCGAAAACCGCCGTCAACCGACCGCTCAAAGACCCGCTCCCTTCTTTCCAGAAGTCCACGAGGAGCTAACTAAATCGTGGAAGGCGCCATATTCTTCTCGCGCCAAATCCTCTTTTTCTCCAGCGCTCTCGGTAGTCGATGGCGCTCAGGAAAAGGGATATCAAGCCCTTCCTCCCCTCGAGGGAGCTGTCGCAGCACACCTTTGCCCGCCCTCCGCCAGAGGATGGCAGTCAAAGACCGTGCACCCTTCCAAAGCCTGCCGCACTACGTCCAGCCTCACCGGTCGAGCATTCGCCTCCGCCGGCCAGGCGGCGTCAGCACTACACTCCATGTCGGTGCTTCAGGTCTTCCAGGCCAAACTCCTCCGTTCCTTGGACGAGTCTGTTCCTGATAGCGAGGCTCTGAAGGATCTGCGCGGCGCCACTGACTTGGCCCTGCGCGCCACCAAGGCCAATGCTCAGGCGATCGGCAGATGCATGGCCAGCCTGACGGTGTTGGAGCGCCATTTGTGGCTCAACTTAACTGAAATGAAGGACATGGACAAGACCGCTTTCCTGGACGCGCCCATTTCGCCTTCAGGATTGTTTGGTCCCGCCGTGGTTGGGTTCACGGAGCGCTTCACTGAAGCACAGAAGGCTTCGCAGGCAATGCGACATTTCCTGCCCAAGCGTTCCAGCTCCTCCGCTAGCCGTCAAGCTAAAGCTGGACCAGCCCAGCCCACCAAGGCGCCGCCTTCAGCTCGCCAGCCTCAAGCGGCTTCCAAGCCCGGTCAGCGTTCCCGCTCTACGAGCCGCAGCAGACCGCCGGAGCGTCGAGGTCCACGACCCAGTAATGTGTCGAAACCTGAGCCTCCGAAGCCGTCCTAGCCAGAGGTATGAAGAGAGGGTGGATAGTGCCGCTTCGGCCGGTGCACCGCCTCGCTCTCTTTTAAAACGTCCCCCAGCTCCCTTCAAGGCAGCTGGGAACGCCACATTCACAGCCAACGAGCCCGCAAGCAAGCACGCTCGCCTGTACACAAACGCCGTTTTTACGGCGACCCATATGAGTCACAAAAAGAGCTTTTTCTCTGTAGGCAGTGTGCCAGCATTAAAGCATGTACCCCTACACCCAAGCACTTCCCCATGTTCCCCAGCCCCCTGCACTCAGGTGGCTGGAAACGCTATTCTCACAGCCAACGAGCCCGCACTCAAGCGTGCTCGCCTGTACACAAGCACCAATACTTTATCTTCCCCGGCCCCCTGCACTCAGGCGGCGGGAAACAATTCCCTCATAAGCGCCAACTTGGCGCAAGGTTATTGGGCCACCGAGTCCCTGTTACTCAGCGACTCGCCCCACAGATTAATTCAGCCCCTGGCTTCGAAGGCCGAGGCCTGGCGGGCCATTCCCGGCATTTCAAAATGGGTGTTGAACATAATAGAACGAGGTTACTCGCTACAGTTTGCTCGCAGACCACCGCGCTTTCGCGCCGTGGAAGAGACAACGGTGAGAAGCGACAAAAGTCACGTGCTTCGAACCGAGATATCAAAACTGTTAATAAAGGGAGCGGTGGAAGCCGTACACCCCTCACAGAGCGAGTCGGGCTTTTACAGCCATTACTGAAGGATTACGTTAGTAATCACCAGAAAGGTTTTGATAAAATGTCTTTAAACTTCGTTAAACATCTAGACAAAGCAACTGTCGTGAATCCATTCACACATTTAGGATGCTCTCTTCCCCCACCAGATCGACTCGCAAACACCTTCATTTTAAGTGAAATAAATGTTTTTAATTATTGTTGTATTTTTAACATAGAACCTATCATTGTGTCTGGAAACACAGATTCAGATGTTCTAGAAAGTTTTCAACATTTTTGAGAAGAAAATAGGATGGGTATGTCGCTAATGAGGACTCTTTGGCTTGATTATTATTTCTGATTCTTTGTCTTAAACACTAACACTAACCTATAGTTCAGGTACTAATGTGGTGGCAATACACACACAGTTAATCTATATAGATCACGCCCATACATGTTATTGTAATGGATATAGCCAGTGCTGCATAGGGGTAATGGTATTCCTGTATGTCTTGACACAATTAACATATACCCTACCAAACACTGCTGATCCTGCTGAGATGTCAACATAAAGTTAAAAACTTGCTTGTGTGACTTTCCCCAGTCACAAACAGTTTCTAACTGACTAAAAGGAGCCAGAGAGCTAGGGTTCAACAAATGTTGTAAAAATGCCAATCTGGGGTGATATGTAACCCCCATAAATATCCCCATATATCTAACTATAAATCCAACTGACCCTATATCTGATTGACACTCGTGACCTGCCAATTAGGGTGACGCCGCTCATAAATACACCAATAAATACATCCATTGACAGCCACTGACCTGTCAGTTTGAGTGACACGCGGACATAATTATGGTCATAAATAAAGCCATAAATCAACATTTCTGACACTGTGTATAGGATATTCTACTAGTGTCATACATATAATGTGACTATCAGCTCAACAAGCATGAGCCCAGCCCTTCCCATCATGAAATAAATAAGTCTTTTGAATGTTTTGTACATTAATAACCTCACACATTATGTGGGTATGTGATCGCTTATTGTGAAAAACTGCTTTAACGATAAATTGAATCTCGTGACAAGTATGCCTCTATTGGCGTTTTGTTCAACAAACTTTTGCCATTGCATTTAATGAAATCTCTCTTTTTAATCTTTACAATAATACCAGCATCATGTAGTGCAAATGTTTAATTACAATTATATATATAATTTATTATATATAAGTTATAATTGCCACATGGCAACTTTTCGGGACTGCACCAAGCAAAATAAATTGTAATCATTACAAAGAGTAAAGATAAAGCGTATAACAAGATCTATGTGCATTCATTCTAATGGCTTGTTTTCCCCCATGGCATATGGCGGATATGACGTTTTATGGGCGTTCCCTCTAATGCCGACCAAGTCTATGCTGCTTATTTTTTCCATAGACAGTAAAAGAAATGGACACAGCGACCCCATAGACTTCAACCATAGACAGTAAAAGAAATGGACACAGCGACCCCATAGACTTAACAGAGAAAAAATGAAGTCACATAGAAGCACTCACTTCCTGATGGCTGAGCGTACTGCGCAGCCTCAGACTGAGCTTGACGACATAGATGTAACGTGAGCAATCGGTCTGACAGTTGTAAGTCTTCTAGTAGTTGTGCAAAGTGAAATCTGAATCACGTTGTTGAAATATTTTGTCCCGTTGCTTTTGGCTCTCTATGGGCTTCTCCCCATGCCTCTACCTTGACTTTATCAGACTGCGAGCTTCTCCTCCTGTCTATACAGTAATTTCTCTACTATGCGCCGGTTGTCGCGTGGTTATGACGCAATCGTTAGCCTATTTTTACAAAAACGGCTTCTACGGGGCGATAGTAAAAGATACAAGGTAAGGGAGCCTTTTATACATTGTCGTGTTTCTTAAGAAATAAACAATGGACAAATGGAGTCTTTAAACGCCTCAGATGTAAAGTTATTCGCTGTCAAAGTGATGCCAAAATGAATGGGAGTCAATGGGATGCTAACAGCAGGTGATGGCTTGGTTAGCAATGGCCGCCCCTATGGAAGGTACGCTTTCCGGGTGTAGGATTACCCCCTTGATTTTTTTCAAGATTATGCTTGGCGCTTTTTCTATCATTCAAATTTGTCTGGGTGCTTAATAAAACTTTTTTTCTGTGGCGTGAAAAACTCAGAACAAATATTTAATTTTGACATTACAGGGACTTTAAATATAAATTCATGTTAAAACAATCTTTATTTGAGTAAATATTTTTTAACATTCAAGTACAGTACAGTTTTAATGTAACTTTAAGGTACAACACATTTGAATTTAATCATGATTTAATAATTTTATTTACCTGTATGTAAGCACAGTGCAGTGTTAATGTACTAACTGTGTATTTACAATGTTAAAGTGGCTGACAACAGTAAATATTCTTATTATGAATAAAATTCCTCGTTTTTGAACTGTGCAGAGCTGTAGCTGAATAGTTAGTCCTACTACGCTACTTTATTTTAATGTTGGTCTTTTTTGTAGTACTTGGAGAGCCAAAAATGTTCTGAGGTGGTAGGTAGTCTACTTGGTATAAAAAGTTTAATTTAACAGATTTTTTATTTCATTTTCAGATGTGCTGGAGGAAATCTGCAGAGCAGATAACAGGTAAAGGTAACACGAATGTATACAGCACAACTGAAATAGCACATTGTAAATAATATGTTTTCCCGTATTATGTCCCAAACTCATACTCAGGTCAGCTTCATCAATTCCCACTTTTAAGTCTTTAAAAAAATGTATTATTTAGCTTTTGAATAGCTTTTTTTTTATTGCTCTCTCTTTCCATATTGTATATAATATAGGCTGCATTGAACCATTAAAACGACACATTTTTATAATGTATATGTAACAAGGTTAGATTACGTTTGATTTTAATGTTAAGTTTAAATGCCTGATGGTGTGATGGTATATTAATCTTTAAGGGCTGAAATCCCAGAAACATGAACTAAAAATAACATAATTTCTTACACAATAAGACAGTCTATCTATATGTATCTGAGAAAATATCATAATACTATATTTTAGACAGTCCTTCAAAATGTACACACTTGTTCCACGCAGAATATCAAAGCTAACTGATACCTTATTTAGCCCATACCTAAAGTGTAGCCTATATTAGTACCTTTTGAAAGGGTACCACCTAGTGACAGTTTTTCCTTCTTTTTTTTCTGTGAGCAAGCCAATTCACAGTATGTTTAGAAATTATAGTAAATTCACTGAAAAAAAGCTTAAGAACTCCTCAAGAACTTTATATTTTAGTATTTTTAAATATATTAGCATAGGACACCATTTATCATAAAAAAAAATATTTTTCATTCAATTCTACATTTATTAACACCCTTTGATAGATTTTCAGCAATAGTTGCTATAGACCATTAAATTGCAGAACCTTCATTGGTTCGATTTATGAATCTACCAATGAGGTCAAGCAGTTTCACAGCGTCTTGGTTAAGATCGGCCATGACATATAAAGTGCTTTCGGTAACACTTAAATTTACAGTAAACTTGTTATATATACACTTACCATAATAACAGTAAATTATGCATAATTACATGCAACTAAACCAAACCCTATAATTAGTTCATGTAGTTAATTAATATTACTCAGTACTTAAATTAATAATTACACAACATGACTGTAACAAAGACACAACATGCTTTCTATCAGAGTAAGATTTCTGTACTCTGAAAAGCACTTCTTGCACTCATTACAGCACTGTGCCAATAAACATAAAAACATGGAAGAGATTACAGATTATGCCATGTTAACAAAACTGTCTGTGTGTTTAATAACCCTGGTTAAAGAGAAGAAAGCAGTGCCTTTGAAATATAACAGCATTAGCCTACACACCTGTTGCCTCCTACAATTGAGACACAAAATACTTCTCAGCCATCTCTATATAAATCAGAATCAATAGGTATAAATGTCTTTATTAACTCTGGTGGTGTTGGTAACAGCCCCAGCAGGCCTATGTTTATTACATTGATTAAATGAGTCTATAGCTTCATTACCACATGTTAATAACATTGTCTGACTAAACTGGATTTGGAAATAGTTAAATATAAATAATCTAATCAACTGATTAACCATCTTTCAATGTGAAAGAGTGGGTAGTAAAGGGCTGTTGCTGAGTGTTGTCATCCAATCCTGGTTTGCGGGCATCTTGCGTTCTTCAGACTCCCATCCCACTTTTACTCATAAAAGATTCCTGGCTGGCAGGCCAGGCAGTGGCTAATTAGTTAGCTACTATTCGACAGCAGGCTTAACCAGGTCAGTCCGGCCTGTGGATCAACTTCAACATTTCTCCATTTGCTGCCACACAGACCAACGCGGCGTGCGAGCAGATGCTCTAAATCTCACACATTTGCGCGTCTTTAGTGCAGTTTGCATTGCATCTAACGTTAGGTAGTTTCGCACAGCCCCGTGCTACAGAACGCGCTTCCCAGCAGCCGGAGACACCTGGATTTCAGCTGCACCTGGGGTTCCCCAATAAAACAGTAGTTTGGAAAAAGCGAAAGTTTCTCAGTCTGTCTGCAGAATGGCGAGACCTTCAAGGTAAGTGCGTTTGTCTGTTGCTTTACAGGAATCACAGGTTCGCACATGATGTGATCTGTGTGTGGGTCTCTCCATGTTGCTAAATGCTAACTGGCTAACCAGCATTTTTAGCGCGCGTTTACATAGCTTCCCAAAACAGCACAAAGCACACGTAAACGCGTATATTTTCACCTCTTTATACGTCTACGGATATCATTTCATTTAAAACATGGCAATACCGGTCGCTACATCTCCAGTCGTGCCTATATGCTAACCTCCAGCAGCAAATAAAAACGCGGGATAAGTAGTTCTCACTGGTGGGTAATTAATGTTGTTCAAAAACAAACCAGCTAGGCATTATCACAAAAATATCTCTGTATTTATTTCGTCATATAGCGAAAACATTGTGCACTAATAACGTATTGCGGTGGAAGTTAAGCGTATTTTCCACAGTTAGCCCCATGAGCATTACTGTTAGTTGATCGGCAGCGTGTGTTTGAGCAGCAGCACAGCGCGAAACTCCTCCAGCGCAATGCGCGCCATTATTTCACACACACACGACTTGAGCCATTTCCCCTGCAAACTTGTGTTTGCAATCAATGTAACTTGAGTTTGGAACTGGTTTCAGTCAGAAAGTAAGGCTGCTAATCGGGTAATCAACAAATGTGTTTGGGTTTCGCGATAAATATATATTTAAATGCGCCCTTGTTGTTTTCGTAGCGCTGATGTGAACCCACGAGCTCAAGCCAAGTGACGTGAACAGTGGCAACATGTTGTTTATCATCTGTCAAACCGTAAACCTTATTCTTTTATTTAATATGCACACTCTCTCGGAGCAGGGAGTGAATGCAGGTTTCTTCGGTATAATTTATGGACTGAGGAGGTCCTGTGGGCAGTGAGTGAATGTTGTCTGACCTGCAGGGCCTGCAGTTCAATGCCCTATCCGAACAGAGTCCCTCCCCACTCTGCTGCTGTTGGCATGGCAATTAACCTACTACAACATGGCACCCCTGTCTCCTCTGCCCCTTCACAGCTTTAAATAAGAGTGACAGCACTGTTGCCATATGGAGAATAAAAAAATCTGCAGCCATTTAGGATACACTTTTATTTATTTTTAGATTCATATAATTCAGTTTCTGTTAGCCTACAGATCTGAAGTTCTGCTGCATTCAGATGCATTTTTTCATTAAGAACTTTTTGCATAAAAGGCACAAAATGTACGATTTTTGGATTAAAATATCCTAAAACCACTAGAACAATGTTATATATTTTGTGTACTCGCATTATGCCAAATGTTTCCAAGAATGTTTAAAACCAGAGAAATAAGCAATTTTAACCAGGACACGGACTGTGTTTGTGCATTGCCTATCAATGACGTCATACCCGTGTTACCCTCGATTTCTGGTTTTATTTTGTAGAAACCATGGAAACACCAAAGACGCTTTAATATATTGTGTGTTCTATTAGACAGGTGAGCAACTCTTTCGATACATTCATAGACAGAAAACAAATCATTGTTATATAGCTCAACACAGTTTGTCTTAAATCTCGTTTTCTTGATTTACCACGAGTATCATGTTTTACCTAATATTGATCTAGCTCATTGCTGTGTGCAACAAGTGTCTCATAGTAGCCCCAGAGCGAACGCACAGAGTCGCATTATAACACAACTAGAGGTGCACCGATCCGACTTTTTCAGTCCCGATACCGATGCCTGGGCTTTGTGTATCTGTCGATACCCGATACCGATCCTATACTATTGTTGAATTAATAATAAACTGTATATCTTCCACCTTATACCTTCCTTGAAGAGACTAAAGGCACCAGACTTTACGAACTAAACATAACTAAGACAAAATAACAGATGTATGTAAAGTGTTTAATTCTTATTTATTTAAAAAACAATTGTGCATTCAAATCTAAAATAGAATGTAATCAAACTTCTTTAAATAAATTAAACGTAGCAGTGGAAACAAAAAACTGTGTATTGGTCAAGCATACAATAATAGTAATCTGACAGTTACCAAACATTTTTTACACTTCAGATAATTGTTTTGGTATATAATCATATCAATATTAAAAAGTAGCATTACAAATTAACAAATAATTTTCTGCCATATGCAATTTAATAAAAATTATCAGCTAGCTAATAACAATTTTGTTCTGGTTTCACCTCACTCCAGTCTAAATGATTGTAGGCTAGGCCTATTTATTTTACTACACATTGTCAACAGAAATAAGCTGAAATACTTTAATTAAAAATAATTCTTACCCACTCTTGCTAAATTGGGTAAGCACACTTGTGTTCTCTTTTCAGATGTGTTCTGAGTAAATTAATAAACTGATTCATGAGTTCAGTGTTGGACAGATCAGTTGTTCTAACCAGTCGTTTAAATGATTCGGTTCAAAGGAGTCATTAGGTCACGAATCGGACATTAGCAGACGCGCTGTGTGCGAATCCCGTCTGTTAGAACATCGAGAAAGATGTCAACACACAGAAAACACTTCAAAACTGGATATGATTTGTTTCCTGTTGATTGAAAGTATGCTTCATGTCAGCTGGTCAGAGAAGAGTCAATGTTTTTTGAGCGCAATTCACATCCAGCGGTAATTCAAGGACAAAATTGTCAGAATGTGTCACGTGCAAACTGGTTTTGGTCTTCAAACCTTTTGATTTGGATTAATATGTGAAATATGAGAAAGAGCTAACACTGATTATTTTGAAGACCCAGAGAGTGTGCGCGGGGGCGGAGCTCTCTGATCGTTCTCTCTGTCACTCAGTCACAAGCGCAGCGTCTATTCTACATCACTCGTAAATCACAATAACTCATCAAATTAGGCTTTGGCGGCCGTCAAAAATTCGTTTTGGCGGCCGCCAAAATGTTCAATGCAGGAAAAACCCTGACTTTGCAGTAATACCACCTCCCCTCGAAACATTTAAGTTACTTTGCAGGCATTGCAAACAGCCGACGAACTAGTTGGCGTGGCAAGCGTGAAATATCTCCTCCACACAGCCGACTCTCTGGCTCGCTCCATGTTGCTTCTAGCATGCGACACACGTGAAGCTAACGAATTACGTAGGTTCTGCTGCGATGAAAGAAAACTGGGAAAAAAAATAAAAAAACACCTGGATCGGCTTGTCGATCTGTTAATTTTTCAGATCCCGATTCAGCTATTTTGTCAGTATCGCGGCCGATATCCGATCCTAATATCGGATCGGTGCACCCCTAAACACAACTTTCAACACACTCAAATAAATGTATGCAATGTGATAAAACAGTGATGCGTTACCCCACATACACATGAGCGTAAGAAGTGGAAGCAGTCATCTGTGGCATAATAAAAGCTCTGCAAAATTAAGGCATCATCAAGCTACGCCTTTGTTTTGAATAAGCGACCTCTAGCGGTGAAACCTCTAGCGGTGGGCATATTGTGGCTTTAAGCCAGAGTTTTCAACAGGGGACCTTTACCCATAGGTGGGGCGGTACTGCTGTCGGGGTCTGCCAATTTTCCTTTGAGCGAAGATTAATTAAAATAAATAAATGTGCGTTAAACAAAAATGCTAAACTAAGTGAACTTCAACCAAAAGCAAAAGTTCTGATAAATGTTTTATTGTTCCTCCCACATTAAAAAGTAAACAATATAATGCAGGTTATCTACATCATTGATTATCTTATGATTATTGATATTGCAATGTGGGCATCGAAGCATGTAAATTCATTAATATGGTGCAATACGATATTAATATGGATCAATGTCTTAACGTCGGCTTGAATCAGGAGTTGTCTTTTCTTCTCTATTGTGACGCATAACCAAGTGAAATGGCTTCTTGAAAAAAATTAGGACGGGACTTGATTTCTGTCCATCTGGAATTGGTTGGATGATTGTAGTTTGCTATTGCTGTGATGTAGGGCTGCACGATTATGACAAAAATCATAATTGTCGATTATTTCCTTGAAATTGTAATTGCGATGATTAATTATTAATATCACAATTTACATTGATTTATGTTTTGAATAGCTTTATACCATTGTTTGGAGTAACTGCATGCTATATTTTACAAGCTGAAAACATACTTCCTGAAAAACCTTTACTTAATTTATTTTCTAAAATATGCATTTAAAAAATATACAATATGCAAAATATGTATTATAATGTTATATTAAAAATAAAACAATGGGAAAAAAACTTAAGATAACCTGTAGAAAGAAAGAAAGAAAAAACATTAAGCACACAGAATAATACAAGTGGACTTTTTTTTGTATTTGCGATTACAATTTATTGAACGATGATAATTGTGCAGCCCTACTGTGATGTCATGTGAGTGACAGGTGGTTCCACCCTCGTCAGTTATTTTGTTTAAGGTTTACAGAGGGCACATTAATTATATATATTTTTTAAACTATGTGCACAGATACATTTAAAAAAAAATAGTGCAATATTACTTACAAAAATAAGAATTGTCAATTTTGATTTAATGGTGACTAATAATAAATGATTTATTAACATATTGCACACATCCTCTTGTGGGTCATTTATTTTTCCTTTCATGTTCTTTGTGCACAGGAATAAAAGGGTTGTTGACTATGCACAATTCCAAGAGTCTGACGATGCAGGTAAGTTCCTCTAATGCAAATATCCTGTTGCATACCAAACTATTGTGTCCCACTTAACAGGGTTCCCACAGTCAGGAAATATAAGGAATTTTAAAAGTGTTTTCTTCCAGGCTTGGAAAGTCATGGAAATTATTACAAATAATAATTTATATATATAAATATATATATATACAGTACTGTGCAAAAGTCTTAGGCACGTTAGTATTTTCACCCCCAAAAATGGTTAAGCCAGTTATTTATACATTTTGTAATAGTGTGTCAGTAGGTAATATCAGTTTACATTTTCAAACATTAATTTAGCCATTATTTGTAATAATCCATTCCAGTGAGATTTTTGTATGCAGAAGGAGTCTGACAACAGAGCTATGATCCACACAGAGATCTGATCTCACCATCATCGAGTCCGTCTGGGATTACATGAAGAAACAGAAAAAACTGAGACTAAATCCAGAAGAACTGTGGCAGCGTCTCCAAGACGCTTGAAGAAACCTTCCTGCAAAGCTACAGTACTTAGACACTTGTGTAAAAATGCTGTAAAGTCAGGAAGTTTTCAAAAATAATAACATAAGTAGACTGTTAATTTTTTTGATCAATTAACTTCTATTAACTAAATCAAATCAGTGTTTGTGTGACCACCCTTTGCGTTGAAAACAGCTTTTGTTTTGGGACACTTGCTCATAGTTTTTTTAGGGAGCTTTGCAGGAAGGTTTCTTCAAACCTTGTGACGCTGCCACAGTTCTTCTGGATTTAGTCTCAGTTTTTTCTGTTTCTTCATGTAATCCCAGACGGACTCGATGATGGTGAGATCAGATCTCTGTGTGGATCATAGCTCTGTTGTCAGACTCCTTCTGCATACAAAAATCTCACTGGAATGGATTATTACAATTAATGGCAAAATTAATGTTTGAAAATGTAAACTGATATAACCTACAGACACACTATTACAAAAGTTATAAATAACTGGCTTAAAACCATTTTTGGGGGTGAAAATACTAACGTGCGTATATATATATATATTAATTGAAAAAAATCTCTAATGTTAAGTAATGTCACTGTGCTGCATTAATACTCGAGTAGATGCAGTGTTGTATGTGCTGTGAAGTCGTGCTCTTTTATAACCTGATTCAACTTGAATGACTTGATACAGATGAGGAATATGGAAAAGAAACGGAACGACCTGAGAAGACTTCTGTAAAACGCAGGTCAGTCTCTTTGATTAGTTATAATATTTTTACGTAAATATATAATATCTAAGATAGTAATGAAAGCAAAAATGATACAATTGTGGCTGTAAAAGTGTGATATTTTAGATTAAAGGGTTAGTTCACCCAATAATGAAATGTTGTTCCACACCCATAAAACTTTCATTCATCTTCAGAACACAAATGATGAATATATATACAGTGAGGAAAATAAGTATTTGAACACCCTGCTATTTTGCAAGTTCTCCCAATAGAAATCATGGAGGGGTCTGAAATTGTCATCGTAGGTGCATGTCCACTGTGAGAGACATAATCTAAAAAAAAAAATCCAGAAATCACAATGTATGATTTTTTAACTATTTATTTGTATGATACAGCTGCAAATAAGTATTTGAACACCTGAGAAAATCAATGTTAATATTTGGTACAGTAGCCTTTGTTTGCAATTACAGAGGTCAAACGTTTCCTGTAGTTTTTCACCAGGTTTGCACACACTGCAGGAGGGATATTGGCCCACTCCTCCACACAGATCTTCTCTAGATCAGTCAGGTTTCTGGCCTGTCGCTGAGAAACACAGAGTTTGAGCTCCCTCCAAAGATTCTCTATTGGGTTTAGGTCTGGAGACTGGCTAGGCCACGCCAGAACCTTGATATGCTTCTTACAGAGCCACTCCTTGGTTATCCTGGCTGTGTGCTTCGGATCATTGTCATGTTGGAAGGCCCAGCCTTGACCCATCTTCAGTGCTCTAACTGAGGGAAGGAGGTTGTTCCCCAAAATCTCACAATACATGGCCCCGGTCATCCTCTCCTTAATACAGTGCAGTCGCCCTGTTCCATGTGCAGAAAAACATCCCCAAAGCATGATGCTACCACCCCCATGCTTCACAGTAGGGATGGTGTTCTTGGGATGGTACTCATCATTCTTCTTCCTCCAAACACGTTTAGTGGAATTATGACCAAAAAGTTATATTTTGGTCTCATCTGACCACATGACTTTCTACCATGACTCCTCTGGATCATCCAAATGGTCATTGGCAAACTTTAGACGGGCCTTGACATGTGCTGGATTAAGCATGGGAACCTTCCATGCCATGCATGATTTCAAACCATGACGTCTTAGTGTATTACCAACAGTAACCTTGGAAACAGTGGTCCCAGCTCTTTTCAGGTCATTGACCAGCTCCTCTCGTGTAGTTCTGGGCTGATTTCTCACCTTTCTTAGGATCATTGAGACCCCACGAGGTGAGATCTTGCATGGAACCCCAGTCCGGGGGAGATTGACAGTCATGTTTAGCTTCTTCTATTTTCTAATGATTGCTCCAACAGTGAACCTTTTTTCACCAAGCTGCTTGGCAATTTCCCCGTAGCCCTTTCCAGCCTTGTGGAGGTGGACAATTTTGTCTCTAGTGTCTTTGGACAGCTCTTTGGTCTTGGCCATGTTAGTAGTTGGATTCTTACTGATTGTATGGGGTGGACAGGTGTCTTTATGCAGCTAACAACCTCAAACAGGTGCATCTAATTTAGGATAATAAATGGAGTGGAGGTGGACATTTTAAAGGCAGACTAACAGGTCTTTGAGGGTCAGAATTCTAGCTGATAGACAGGTGTTCAAATACTTATTTGCAGCTGTATTATACAAATAAATAGTTAAAAAAAATTAAATATTGTGATTTCTGGATTTTTTTTTTAGATTATGCCTCTCACAGTGGACATGCACCTACGATGACAATTTCAGAAACCTCCATGATTTCCAAGTGGGAGAACTTGCAAAATAGCAGGGTGTTCTAATACTTATTTTCCTCACTGTGTATATATATATATATATATATATATATATATATATATATATATATATATACACTAGGGGTGGCATGGTACATGGAAAAAAAACGAACCGTTCGGTTCGCTTGTCTCGGTTTGGAGTGTGTGTGTCGCACGGTTTGCGCATGCGCAATGTGTCCTCGTGCCCATATGTTACCTCAGACAGTGGGTGTCCTTTTCGCGCAAAATAAGAGGTGTGTGTGGACATACAGTAAAGTAAAAGTGGAGTGCTGCAGGTCACGTCACATGTAGAAATGAAAGTGGGAGAGATAAGGAAGGCTGCCCGGAGTTGGAGGATGCGGAAGCATCATATAGTAGGGCAGATGCAGTGCGAGAGCGGGTGCCGCGCCGGGAGCATCTGCTGCAAATGCGACCGTGTTCCCCTCTGTCTCATACACACATTCATATGTTGTATATAAGTAGTTCACATGATAAATGTAACATTTAAAAGTGAAGATATGCTTCTAGTTCTAATAATTTAAACATGCCTTTGAAGTTTGGGCAATAACTTCTGGCAGTGTTGTGTTTTCGTGTATTTTATTTTATTTTTTCACAGCGCTGGATGTCATATGTTGATTGTCCACTGTTTTGTCCTGTTTTGTCCACTGATTGTCCTGTTTACTTATGCATTTTGCACCACCATATCTTAACTGGATTATGCTCATTTTAGGGATGGCGAAAACTAAACATTTTCTTGACCGACCACCGAGCCTGCCTGCCTTCCACTCACGTCAATTTTTTTAAATCCCCTACAGCGCGAAACATGAGTCCCGCAAACGCGGCGCTGAGGAGCTTGTTTGTAATCGGAGGATAAATGGCTCCTTAGTTTCGAAATGGTTTGGGCACAAGGTGATCGCGTTGAAAATAAAGGCTATTGTCTAGCGTTAGAAGCTCATTTGAAACATTGCCGCGACTCATTTAAGATAATGACAGCTCCGAAGAGACGCCGCTTTAGTTCGAGGTAGTGCTAACAATAATACAGAAAGATGATGATCAACACCTTATGTGTTACCACTGAAATGTAGATGTAATATATTTAGATGATGTGCTACTACTGTATTTAAGCACTCTATCACACAAGTTGCAACTTACATCTGTGTCGTTCTTTTTGGTGAAATGGTCCCACACACTACTTTTCTTTGCACGCTTCATACTGCCGTCTAACCTCGAGTGTTTTATTTAGCCTGTTTACTTTTTGCAAACCTTGTGAGCGCGCAAACCCAAACGCTGTGACTTCGCGCCAAATGTTTTTATTGGTTTATTAAGTACAAACAGGCGAGTTATGATAAATTGAGTGTGAGGGATTTGTTCACTTCACACAAAAAGATTTTGGAATGAGATGGCTAACTGTAGTAGCGTTTAGTCCACTGTCTATAATAGCCTAATTTAGAGATCACTTTTTTTTTTTTTTAACCGACAACTTTGATCGGTTAACGTTGATACGGTCAACCATCGGTCAAACGGTCATCGGTTAACATCCCTAGCTCATTTGCACTGCCGACTGTATTTACAGTACCAATGTTTACATTAATCCACTGCTATATTCCTCATATTAGCCTAACATATTATTGTATACCTCTATCTGTAAAATTCTGTTTAAAGTAATAGCCATCTGTATATTATATTCATAGTACATATTCACCTGTAAATTCTGTTTATAGTAATAGCCATCTGTATATTTATTCACTGTATATATTCATCTGTAAATTCAGTTCTGTTTATAGTAATAACCATCTCTCTACTTGTACATATTTATATATATTCAGTAAATTTTTATGCCCTGCACTTACGCAACCATTGTATATATCCTGCACTTGCTGCTATTGCACTTCTGGTTAGACCTAAACTGCATTTCGTTGCCTTGTACTTGTACTTGTGTAATGACAATAAAGTTGAATCTAATCTAATCTAATCTAATTGTGAAACACACGGAACACTTCATGGTGAAATGTGTTAATCAGGTCAGCTGAATTAAAGCCACAATGCATTGTTCTGATCAAAATTGATATGATTAACATGAAAAATGTTACACCAATGTGTCGGATTCGGTAGACAGCCAGTTAGGAAACAACTTGATATAACAATTTTTAATACTATATCCTAATTGTGGATGATTAAGCTATATATCATATGCTGAAGTAAATTTCTGGAATGTTAACGATTAAAAAAAACAACAACAAGAACCGTACAGAACCGAAAACCGTGACCCTAAAACCGTGATACGAACCGAACCGTGGGTTTTGTGAACCGTGCCACCCCTAATATACACTCACCTAAAGGATTATTAGGAACACCTGTTCAATTTCTCATTAATGCAATTATCTAATCAACTAATCACATGGCAGTTACTTCAATGCATTTAGGGGTGTGGTCCTGGTCAAGACAATCTCCTGAATTCCAAACTGAATGTCAGAATGGGAATTGATTTAAGCAATTTTGAGCGTGGCATGGTTGTTGGTGCCAGACTGAGTATTTCACAATCTGCTCAGTTACTGGGATTTTCACGCACAGCCATTTCTAGGGTTTACGAAGAATGGTGTGAAAAGGGAAAAACATCCAGTATGCGGCAGTCCTGTGGGCGAAAATGCCTTGTTGGTGCTAGAGGTCAGAGGAGAATGGGCCGACTGATTCAAGCTGATAGAAGAGCAACTTTGACTGAAATAACCACTCGTTACAACCGAGGTATGCAGCAAAGCATTTGTGAAGCCACAACATGCACAACCTTGAGGCGGATGGGCTACAACAGCAGAAGACCCCACCGGGTCCCACTCATCTCCACTACAAATAGGAAAAAGAGGCTACAATTTGCACAAGCTCACCAAAATTGGACAGTTGAAGACTGGAAAAATGTTGCCTGGTCTGATGAGTCTTGATTTCTATTGAGACATTCAGATGGTAGAGTCAGAATTTGGCGTAAACAGAATGAGAACATGGATCCATCATGCCTTGTTACCACTGTGCAGGCTGGTGGTGGTGGTGTAATGGTGTGGGGGATGTTTTCTTGGCACACTTTAGGCCCTTTAGTGCCAATTGGGCATCATTTAAATGCCACGGCCTACCTGAGCATTGTTTCTGACCATGTCCATCCCTTTATGACCACCATGTACCCATCCTCTGATGGCTACTTCCAGCAGGATAATGCACCATGTCACAAAGCTCGTATCATTTCAAATTGGTTTCTTGAACATGACAATGAGTTCACTGTACTAAAATGGCCCCCACAGTCACCAGATCTCAACCCAATAGAGCATCTTTGGGATGTGGTGGAACGGGAGCTTCGTGATCTGGATGTGCATCCCACAAATCTCCATCAACTGCAAGATGCTATCCTTTCAATATGGGTCAACATTTCTAAAGAATGCTTTCAGCACCTTGTTGAATCAATGCCATGTAGAATTAAGGCGGTTCTGAAGGCGAAAGGGGGTCAAACACAGTATTAGTATGGTGTTCCTAATAATCCTTTAGGTGAGTGTATATTTTTAATGATATTAGATATTTCTGTTCCTCCATTGAAAGATATTTCTGTCTTTCCATTGATAGTAAATCAAAAAAACATAATTTACCACTTTATTTACAAAATAAAATAATCTCCAACACGTTCATGAGAGCACCATATCACTTTCGTTAATGGTGGTCACATGGATTACTTTAATGATGTCTTTACTACCTTTCTGGGGCTTGAAAGTGGTAGTTGTGTAGACTGTCAATAGAGGGACAGAAATCTCAGATTTCATCAAAAAGATCTTCATTTGTGTTCTGAAGATGAACGAAAGTCTTACGGGTTTGGAACAAATTTTAATTTTTGGGTGAATTATCCCTTTAAGCACCACTACAAGCATTTATTGTAGCTTCCTCCATTTGGAACATTATTTATGAGCTGCATACATATTCATTACACTATGCGACTTGTTTAAATTCATAGGAGCTGTATTTTGTCTGAATTATTTTATATATTGCTAAAGAAAAAATGCTGTATCTCTTCCTATGTAGTGATGATTCTCGAACCAAGGACCACAAGAGTAAGTTACTTATTTTCTTACATTTAATGTTTTATTATATATTTATATATTTTTATTCAGTTATTGAATATTCTGACAAAATGCTTTTCTATCCTCATATTCCAGAGGATTTAAGTGATGATGACAATGACTATGGGGAGGATGAGGAAGAGGAGGATGATGGTGGCGACAGTGATTTTGATGCTAAAGAGGCCAGCAGGGGGAGACAGGCACCAGCTAAACGGAAAAGGGCTGCAGGTATTACCAGTGACTGCTTCGTTCATTGTCACTTCTGACAACTACTTTCTGCGCACATTTGGGATTTTATTTTAGCTTCTTCATTAAAAATATAAATGCACAATATTTAAAAATAAATAAATAAATTTCAATTAATTTTTCAGTAAAAATTTTGACACCCAAAATGACGGGAAATATACATTCAGTCAAGTGTGGTCAAACATTTTACTGGTAGTGTATAATGTTAAAGGTTTAGTTCACACAATAATAAAATTCTGTCATCAATTACTCACCCTCATGTCAACATTTTGAGTGCTCCATGGGAATAAAAGCCTAAATTAAATATGTTCATCATATGAAGCAATATGGATTTATTTTACAATCTCTATATTAACGTTTTGAAGCATCAGAGTTTTGGGTGAACTTGACCCTTTCTGTGGAAGGACAGAAGTATCCCAGATTTCATTAAAATATCTTCATTTGTGTTCTGAAGATGAATTAAAGTCATATGGGTTTAGAACGAAATGAGGGTGAGTAAATGATGGCAGAATTTTCATTTTTGGGTGAACTATCCCTTTAAGTACAAACATCCCCACATAACAAACTTTAACCTGTCAGTAGCCATATAGGCAGTGAATAATATTTTATGTTTATTAATAAATATACACTATATTGCCAAAAGTTTTGGGACGCCTGGCTTTACATGCACATGAACTTTAATGACATCCCATTCTTAATCCATAGAGTTTAATGTGGAGTTGGCCCACTGTTTGCAGCTCTAACAGCTTCAACTCTTCTGGGAAGGCTTTCCACAAGGTTTAGGAGTGTGTTTATGGGAAATTTAGACCATTCTTCTAGAAGCACATTTGTGAGGTCAGGCACTGATGTTGGAAGAGAAGGCCTGGCTCTCAGTCTCCGCTCTAATTCACCCCAAAGGTGCTCTATCGGGTTGAGGTCAGGACTCTGTGCAGGCCAGTTAAGTCCACACCAAACTCGCTCATCCATGTGTTTATGGACCTTGCTTTCAGGGTATCTGCAGGTTTCACCAAGTCAAATTAAGACTTTTTTAAGACCTTTTCAAGACCATTATGAATTAAATTTAAGACCTATATCATGCAATTAAAAAAAACCTACAAACTAGGGCTGGGTAAAAAATATCGATTTTAATCGATTCTCACTTTTACTAAACAATATCGATTCTTAAATCCCAAGAATCGATTAGTCATCCTGTTTTCAGTTAATGAATGAAATAAACATTGTGTAGCACGCCTCCCATCCAATAAATCACAATAATATTTGTGCTTTATTACTATTGATATGAAACAAATTCTCAGATTTCAAATTACGTCTATTTTTTTTACAAAATTCCAAAACATAGGCTATACGGTTTTGGCGCTGTGGCGCGAGATCGCTCTGCCGCAGCTCAGCTCAAGAGAACCGGCAGCGCGGAGCAAACATGAACAGATCTTCTCTTCCGCCTTATACCAGTAACAGCGCGAAATAAACATGAAGGAGCTTCTGAAAGTGTGTTAAAAGATACAGGACAACTTACCGAAATCCGTATCATGTCACATAGAATAGCTCAATCAGTGTTTCAACTGCAGAAAGATGTAAGTAAAACGATTTGTAAATGTCATGTAACATCACATTTTCCTCAGAAAAACGATATCCAGTGTCCATAAACTCGTTAGTCAGCTAGAAAAATTTACTCTAGAGAGGAGCATTTTGCTAATTATATGCACTACATTACATAGGCTATTCATCGTCCATGTTCTTCAATATTTAATGCATGTATATATGTATGAATAAATCTGGCAAGTTTTTATGCAGCCACCATTTAAATGTTTATATTTCAAAAATCTAATTGGAGTAGAATTATGATTATGTAATTGTAAAGTTATTATAACTTAATTATGATTTTTATATATATATATATATATATATATATATATATATAATAATATATTGTCATTTAAGTGTTTGTATACAAATCTGTAAATTTTTACCTTCAAACTTAGTAGGCTAGTGTAGTATCCACTGACTCCCATAGTTTACAACATTAGTTCAGAAATTTGTTTTCCTTAAAGGTCCCGTTTTTCGTGTTTTTTTGAAGCTTTGATTGTGTTTACAGTGTGCAATATAACATGTGTTCATGTTTCGCGTGTAAAAAAACAGTATTTTTCACACAATTTACTCATCTGTATACCGCTGTTTTCACTGTCCTTAGAAACAGGCTGATGAGTTCCTTGTTCTATGAAGTCCCTCCTTCAGAAATACGTAACGAGTTCTAATTGTGCCAGTGGTTCCTGTGTTGTGATTCGACAGCAGCTTAGCGCAAGTTGTACGGAAAGGTCATGCCTCTTAATGGGAGATGTATGCGCTTAATGATCTCTACAGCGTCCCTGGGAAAGCCAAACAAAGGTGATTTGACTCCGGGATGAAAATAACATCTCGACAACATGGCGACAAACACACTCAAGCTACAGTTCCTTTTCTCCACGCGACCGTCCTTTTCTCCACGTGGGAGAGCAACAAGACCACGCCCCCTTTTTCGCGTATTCTTGTGGGCGGAGGTTAGTCTGTTCTACTGACGTCATTTATGAAGGAAGTACCAGGATGTAGTCCAAGCCGGCCGTTCGCTGTAGGCTTTGAAAGGGAACTTCTGTTAAATAAAATATCTCGCTTGGCATTGAACTTTGAGCTTTATAATTTTACAGGTATTATTTATGCTCTAACAGCAACATTACACACTAACTAAAGTTTGAACAGTGGGATCACGAAGAACGGGACCTTTAATGTATTTGCTTTAATGTTTTGATCCAATTTCCTGAGATTTTTTTTGTTTGTTTATCATCAACATTTCTTGGCTCTCCAACATACAACGGGCTTCCCTCGAATCCCTGTAGAGGGACAGATGTCCACCCTACATAGCTTTACAAAATCCTGTGGGAAAAACTGATCATGATCATTATGAACTTTACTCCAGTCTAGTACAACAATGTTCCTTAAAGTCAGTAAAGTTGATAAAGCCGTATTAAAATGTCATTGAACAAAATAGATTTGGGCTAAGCCCCGAATCTTTAAAATGTCTGGCTCCGCCCCTGGCATATACATTATTATACTGTTGTTTTTTTCTTTTGTTTGCCAAATAACGTATTTTTTCACTCACTCACTCAGCCCCCAACCCCACAGAAAAAAAAAGTTCAGGCACAGGATTTTTTTTTTGCTTTAACCCCTGTATACCTGATACATATCCAAAATAATCGATATTGAATTGAATCGAAAAGAATTGAAAATCGAATCGAATCGAAAGCTTGTGAATCGAAATCGAATCGAATTGTACAAATGGAAATGCAGAATCACAAAATTACTTGCAAAACAAATTAATTTATTCAAATTGAACAAAATATTAATAAACTTGCTCATTGAAATGCTCCCGCAGCGTTTTAGAGAGAGAGAGAGAGAGAGAGAGAGAGAGAGAGAGAGAGAGAGAGAGAGAGAGAGTGTGTGTGTGTGTGTGTGTGTGTGTGTGTGTGTGTGTGTGTGTGTGTGTGTGTGTGTGTGTGTGTGTGTGTGTGTGTGTGTGTGTGTGTGTGTGTGTGTGTGTGTGTGTGTGTGTGTGTGTGTGTGTGTGTGTGTTGTAGTTCGTTTTTCGCTAGTGAGAGACCAACATGCATCTTATATTGCAGCCAATCAGCTTTCGTGTTATTGGCGCTAGTCTCTTTCAGATTGTACCACAGACACATCAAACGGATTTTATTCTTCATCTGACAGTTCTTCCAGTTCCGCGATTGTGAAAGCGAAGGCTAATCTTTCTTACCTGCCATTAAGACCCATTTAAGACTTAGAACTCAATACTTTCGAATTTAAAGACATTTAAGACTTTTTAAGATCCCGCGGGTACCCTGTGCTTTGTGCACTGGTGCACAGGAAGGAAGGGGCCATCCCCAAACTGTTCCCACAAAGTTGGGAGCATGAAATTGTTTATATTAGCACTTTTGTCAGTGAAACAACACACTACAGCCTGTAAAACATTTTAAACAATTATCAGTAAATAATGGTAACCTAAAGAATATAAGAAAATTAAATAATAGTTGATGTTGCAAAGCAACTGACACTTGCTGTAAAAGGTCTGAAGAGCGAATTTTATCTTCCACAGGGTCAAGATATTAAGGCTATGGATTTAGGCTTGATTTTTAGGCTAGGATTTTGTGCTGCCAGAGAAAGCGAAACTAAAATCACCGGTGTGTGTGAAATACACTACACAAATAAACTTGACATGTCTACTGAGTCTAATAACAAGCACAAACTGTGTTAAATAGAATTTTAAGTAAAAAGGTATCTGTCCTACAGTATTTTTTCTACTTTACCACAGTAAAAGATGCAAAAAGGTATAATAGACCTAATTATAAGCAAACGAAAGGAAGAAACGTTTATAATCCCCTGCGAAAATGGGTCAGATGTAAGTGAAGGTTTGGGAAAAGAAACGAGATGTACGTGTCCAGTGGAATAAAATGGAGTAAGCCTATTGTTCAAATTCGTGGAAAATCGGGTGACCAGATCGCAAAACAGAATAAAAAAACTGACAAAGCTTAAATTGGGCTCACATAGCCTACGTCCCATTCGGCATGAATCCATGTTTCCATGGCTGCCAAGTAACATTTAATTGCTAACCTTTTCTTTTTTTCTAAACAAAGCTTTAGGCTTTACTCCTGTGGTAATATTCACGTAAAAACAGCATTCACATACAATAAAAAAAGTGTTTTGGTGGCCATGATAGTGATTGTAACACCTAAATTCAATGATTTGGAGGGGTGTCCCAATACTTTTTATACACGTGTATAACGTGTATAATAGTGTTTCATGTTCTTCACTTGCTTTTACGCTATTAAAATGCAATTTGTATTCTTTTGTTCCTTTTTACAATGTCAGTCTGCTTTCATCTGCTAATTAACTTGCTCTTATTCACTTAAGCAAAACCGCAGTCAATTTTCTTCATGCCTGTGTTGTGATTTAGTGTTTATGCATTTTGCATATTAATGCATTTTACATTCAGCTTGTGTTAATTAACCATGTATCTGCTCTTCTGACACACAGATGACAGTGACGATGATGTAAAAGTTGTGAAGAAGAAGGGCCGGCAGGTGCGTCAGGCTGCCACTAAAGCTGCGTCCAAACAGAGGGAGATTCTTCTTGGGGACGGAGGAAGTGAGGATGAGGAGGGAGAGGAGGAGGAGGAAGATGACAGTGACGTTTACACTGGCGGTACAAACAGTATTATGTCAGAGTCAAACTATTTCAAGAACATTGACATTCCCATGTTAGCTAACCGTGAGATACTCGATATTTTATACTTCCCTCATCTGCTCATAGAAGACTCAGGCAGCGATGAAGACTTCATGGTTGAGGATGATGATGATGACAGTGATTATGGCCGACCCAAACGGAAGATCTCAAAAGTGAGCAGGAGAAGCAAAGACAAGAAATCCCCTAAACCCAAGATAAGGGCTTCAGGTAAAGCCACCCATAATCCTACTATCAGATTGTGTCTGCCAAAAAAGGTCTACTGTAATTTTTTAATAATTAATCACTTCCTGCTTAAATTATTTACAAACTTCCTCTAGATACCTTTAACTGTCAGTAATTAAGTCAATTATCTTCTCTCAGTGACCCGAGGGCCCAAAAAGAGGAGAGGAAAACGTCAGACGAAGGTGAAGAGAGTTGTGAAAAAGGCCTCACCTAAAGCAGAAAGTGAAGATAACGAGAGCAACAAAGAGGAAGAGGACGAGGCACAAGAGGAAGACAGGAAAGAGTCGCCCGCCCCCAAGAAGACCAAGGATGACGAAAGCGGCGCCGAAGGGGAAGAAAACAATGGCAACGGAGAAAAGGAGGAGGAGGAGGAGAAGGAGAAGGAGAATGAGAAAGAGGAAAAAGACGATGTTTCTGAGGAGGAAGCTCCATCAGGTGAAGACTGAGCTCTTTCGCCTGCTGGTGAACGTGTCTGTTATCTGTTTTTCTTAATGAGGAGCAGTGGAATTTATTTCCCACAATACTCAAAGAGTGTTTTGGATGTTTGTTATGTCTCTCAGCTTGTAAATACCATATCTCTAAACGAAATCTGTAAAATATCATCAGACCTATTCTAAAACTGTACGGTTTGGCCTTATCCCAAAATGCGGTCTTTCATAGTGATATTTATCAATGTTTCAATTCTAAGCTTTGCAACAAAACCATTTTGTTAAAGTTGACCTTCAACGTATAACAAAGGATGAAAATGACTTGCTCAAAAAATACAGATTATACTGTAGGCTCTGTACTTCACTTTATGGGCACCTTAAAAAATTTCAAAATGCATTTGAAGAAGGCCGCAACTGCTTGTTTACTCCCAAACAAACACATTTTTGTGACTTTTAATGTACATGATCTAATCACAGCTACATTGACCGTTGAAAACACAGGCTTATAATGAGCAAATACGCTTGCCGTCATGAACTGCACTGGATTGTTGTGGCTGCAGTTCAGTCATGTGATTTCCTTGCTACATCAACTGTACGTTACATAGCTCTAGTACGCTACTTTTCCCACTTTTCGTGCAGTTATTTCTTGATTCAGTCTAGTAAATCAGCTTTTTCCCGTCTGAGCATTTGAACTAAGATGACTTTTTCTATGGTTGTATTGAACCTCTTTCATGGTTGGCATGCTTTCATGTACGTGGTGCGAAGTACGTCGGTGGGCGGAGTCTCGGGCTCAGGATGAGTGATGTCAGACGTGAGCTAGTGAACCTTATTATTGACCTCTGTGATGCTTCATGTGTGCATTTTTTAAGAATATTTTGATGCTTATAGATGCCTTTTTAAATGCAGTCTGTCGAGCCATTAGAATGGTAAACACGAGCTGAATTCAGTGCACACCATCCATAGCTTTCTCAGCTTCATATGACTATTTTTATTGCGTGTATCTCCATCCTAATCTGTAGCCTTTCAGTCTATATCATAATTTATCCAAAATAAATGTTTGTTTTAATTACGCTATTCTGATTTTTGTAAAATTTGTTTTACAAGGAAAAATAAATTGTATCTTTAAAGAAATCGAGTGACCTGTTCTTCACTCTTTTTTTTACATCATTATCTAGTAGTTTTGTTAGACTGTAATGGAAAAACATCATACTAGTTTAATTAGCCCCTTTCAGATTAAAGACTGGCATCCAGATGCATCCCTCAAGTGCTGGATGAATGTAGTTGAAGCACAGTTCCCACCTGAGTTCGTACTGTGTTTTATGTTGGTACATCTCCTTAATATATGCTCCATGCTGTTTTTTATAAGAAATAATGTAGCTACTTCCCAGAATGGCTGAATATAGTTAAGATCAAACACACATGCACTCAAAGCAATAGCTTGAGAGAAATACTACTTTGGATCTTTTGTTTTCATGCGAGTAAGATGCATTGATCTTTCTGGAAGAGTTCAGCCAAGCAATGACACTGAAAGATGTGTTACTTTAATATAATTTATAAAAGTGTGGCTTCTAGCATTTTTTGGAAGGATTTCTCAGCAGTGCATAATTCGATGTCATCAAGCAAAATACAATACTGGTAAAGGGTAAAATCCATGGGGAAAAATCCTGTCATTTCCATAGGAATTCGCTAGGTGTTCAATTTGGAAAGCTGCTTGATTTGAAAGAGACTTCTGTGTGAGCTGCTCTCTATACACTGTTAAACTATGGGCAATGGCAACCTTTTTTGCCCTTTTAAAGTGTGATTATATTTACAGTTCAATGAATTTTCATGGCTAAAATCCAGTCATTTAAATAGGGAACGAGCAAAGCAGGAATTTTGCCTAAGTGTGCAAAATTTCCCCCCTGGGTTCAAAATTGGTCAATCGATTTCACCGCATTGACAAACAGAAATCTGCTTGGATTGAGCATACATCACATTTACTTATCCTCGCCTCACATGGTTCCTTTCTTCTGCAGAGTATAAAGGTATTTAAAAAAAAAAAAAAGAAAAAGTAATACAACAACAGGAGAGTGAGTAAATAATTTTTGCGGGAACTATCACTTTAAGACGAGTCATTGATTGTCTGACCGCAATCAGCACATATTATTCTGTCTTTTGACATGGTGAACAATAATTTATTGCAATATTTTGCGTTAGTCATGAGTTTTTCACAAACATTTGAATTTTTTAAATAAACAGTACACTATTCTGGTCTATACCTTCCAGCACAAGACAAGATTTAACAAGATAAAAACTAGGGAAGTTCTAGGAATTTGTAGATTGGCAAATTAATTTGTTTATTCTGGTATTTAATTTGGTGTTAATGATTTTCAGTTGTGGGTAAAGTAAAAACTTTATATGTATCCATTTTATGCCATAAATGACTTAATTCCCCTCCTGAATAAAGAAAAGATCCATATACAATACCAAACTTAGCAGAAATGCATAAAAACATATTGCATCACTGTGTAGGGTTTTCTGTTGTTTTTGTCCTGTAGCTTTTTTCCCCACCACATACTCCAGCAGGTGATGACCTGCAAATGGTCTCATCCAGAGTCACATTTAATTGATTCAAGTTGTATTACAGCAACTTTCTGTTCTGGAGCGGCTTTCTCTGAAGCAGGTGGAGCAGGTGCTGGTGGGGCTTCCACCGTGGCTGCTTTTTTAGACACTCCTGGATGGTAAAGACATTGAGTCATATAATGTTGCCCAGTTTACTTGAACAACTACTTGAGCAACTAAGTATGTAACTTATCACCATGCAAGTATGTTGTTTTAACCTGTGAGATTTCTGTGGATGCGGTTGCACAAGATCACGCTAAGGAGGAAGATGAAACCAAGGCATCCGATGACCAAACCACACACCAAAAAAATGTAGCTGCCTTTTTTCTGAATAAGCTGGAAGAAATTTGATCAGGGTTATTTACTTTTTTAGAAAATCTTTCTCCCAAGTGTTAAAACATGAGCGTAAGTACTTACTGATCCAACCAACACTTGCAACGTCATCTCACCCATTCCAGAAGTTGTCACTAAGACTGTTGTTGCACATCCTGAAGAAAAAAAAGAGATAACTTTTTTTGTTTTTTATGGGGCCTTGTTTGCCAATAATTGTGGGGACATCTGAGAATATTCTCAAATAAATATTAGGGATGCGCAGATACCAGTATTGATATAATAATAATTTGTTACATTTATATAGCGCTTTTCTAGGCAATCAAAGCGCTTTACATAGGATGATGCGACGGCAGCCAGTACGCCCCCCACACACCAGCTGATTGGTGGAGAGGAGACAGAGTGATGATACCAATCGTATATATATGGGGATGATTAGGAGGCCATGATGGACAGGGGCCAATGGGCAAATTTGGGATTTTTAATGACCACAGAGAGAGTCAGGACCTCGGTTTAATGTCTCATCCGAAGGACGGTGTTTGTTACAGTATAGTGTCCCCATCACTATACTGGGGCGTTAGGACCCACACAGGCCACAGGGTGAGCTCCCCCTGCTGGCCTCATTAACACCTCTACCAGCAGCTACCTGGTTTTCCCAGGTGGTCTCCCATCCAGGTACTAACCAGGCTCAGCCCTGCTTAGCTTCAGTGGGAAACCAGTCTTGGGCTACAGGGTGATATGGCCGCTGGCTAATCAGGGTTGATGCTGGCTATATCAGGCCAGATACTGCGCTTGTGTAGCTACTCATACTAAAATTCTCCGATACCACGCAGCTTGTACAGTACAGTGCTTGTGACAAAGAAACGCCATCAACAGAATCGAGCAGAATCGTGGATATATCAGAGAAAGATGTCTATGAAGTAAATGTGTCCAATTAATACAATGTTTAACAAAATAAATATTTACCTACACTCACCTAAAGGATTATTAGGAACACCATACTAATACTGTGTTTGACCCTTTCGCCTTCAGAACTGCCTTAATTCTACGTGGCATTGATTCAACAAGGTGCTGAAAGCATTCTTTAGAAATGTCGGCCCATATTGATAGGATAGCATCTTGCAGTTGATGGAGATTTGTGGGATCGAGTGACCATCCAGATCACGAAGCTCCCGTTCCACCACATCCCAAAGATCCTCTATTGGGTTGAGATCTGGTGACTGTGGGGGCCATTTTAGTACAGTGAACTCATGGTCATGTTCAAGAAACCAATTTGAAATGATTCAAGCTTTGTGACATGGTGCATTATCCTGCTGGAAGTAGCCATCAGAGGATGGGTACATGGTGATCATAAAGGGATGGACATGGTCAGAAACAATGCTCAGGTTGGCCGTAGCATTTAAATGATGCCCAATTGGCACTAAGTGTGCCAAGAAAACATCCCCCACACCATTACACCACCACCACCAGCCTGACAGTGGTAACAAGGCATGATGGATCCATGTTCTCATTCTGTTTACGCCAAATTCTGACTCTACCATCTGAATGTCTCAACAGAAATCGAGACTCATCAGACCAGGCAACATTTTTCCAGTCTTCAACTGTCATATTTTGGTGAGCTTGTGCAAATTGTAGCTTCTTTTTCCTATTTGTAGTGGAGATGAGTGGGACCCGGTGGGGTCTTCTGCTGTTGTAGCCCATCTGCCTCAAGGTTGTGCGTGTTGTGGCTTCACAAATGCTTGCTGCATACCTCGGTTGTAACGAGTGGTTATTTCACTCAAAGTTGCTCTTCTATCAGCTTGAATCAGTTCACGGTTGTGCGTGAAAATCCCAGTAACTGAGTAGATTGTGAAATACTCAGACCGGCCCGTCTGGCACCAACAACCATGCCACGCTCAAAACTGCTTAAATCACCTTTCTTTCGCATTCTGACATTCAGTTTGGAGTTCAGGAGATTGTCTTGACCAGGACCACACCTCTAAATGCATTGAAGCAACTGCCATGTAGGGATGTGACGGTGAGGAAATTTTCCCACCGGTTAATTGATGTGTGACAACACCGGTAATACCGGTATCACCGGCGGAGGCTTTTAAATCTAAAGTAACATTCACACTACCGCTCTGAACTGAAAACGCGCCAGTGCGCGCACACCGTGAATGACAGCTCGTCTGTAAATGCGCGCTCTGTGAGGCCATGGGTGCGTCTCAATCAGTTCCCTAGTTCAGTAGTCAGGGCACTGATCAAGCATTGATCAGTCTATGATTGAGATGCACACCATGAATGAATGACAGTTCGTCCCCTTGTTTATACTCGACGCGCCCGCACGAGTTTTATTTGTATTGTCTGTTCTCTAACTGAACTAAATTATTTTATTACTATAAAAAAATAAAAAAGACGGTGGGCAAGTGATGTAACCGGTGTTGAGTCTGGACACCGGTAACACCGGCAACACCGACTATCGTAGCAAGCCTACTGCCATGTGATTGGTTGATTAGATAATTGCATTAATGAGAAATTGAACAGATGTTCCTAATAATCCTTTAGGCAAGAGTATATAGCTGCTGTGCATGAGCTGATAAACAAAACACAGAGTGGATTGAACGCGCAGCGGCACAGCATCCTTTTCACAGACATGGTTGGAAAGTTTGTAAAATGAGGTGCATATTGATGATAACTGACAGTAAAAGAGAGAGAGAGCGTGCACTTCTGTGATCAGCATGTGTCAATTTGGATTAAAAAAGTAAATTGTTCATGTAAGTAAAAACGTCAACTGTTACTCAGCACCAAAAACACAGACAGTTTGGGCTGTCAAGCATAATCAGGATAAAACAACATGTAACAAAGCAATAATGTATAACAAAGAAAGCATAAAAATACAAGTGCTTCCCTTTATTACAGGACGTTTACAGAACAAGAAGCTCATTGTGTGCAAAAGTCTGAAGCGCGCTTAAGTACTACACTTAATTCTCTTTCACGTCTAGTGCTTGAACGGACGAATTCACCCTGTAAATTAAAACTACGGTAAGACCTACCTGAAAACATGAAAAGCAATGTTCATTTCATTTGTATCTTTTTGTGCAATTTGTAATCGGATTATTTGTTCTTATTTTATTACTGACTGTTTGCTTGTCTTTAATAATGTTTTAAATGTACATTAATTAGGCTAGTAATCATTGGGATCGCTAGACGAGGGATTAATGAACTCGTTTCACTTGTTTTGCCGTTTGCTCGTAATTAGCCTGTGCGCATTCCGACGATTTACCTAATATATTTTAAAATTACAAATGCATATACATCTATAATGTATATAAATATAATAAACATAATTGTTCTTAAATATAATATATTTATACACATATTTAGTAAAATGTAAAAAATCTAAATCTTGTAAGTATTGATACATAATATATATTTTAAAGTTAGTCTGTAGTTATAATAACAGGGTTTCCGCGGGGTCTTAAAGTCTAGAATTTCAAGATCAAAATTTTAGGCCTTAAAAAGTCTTAAATTCCCTGAAGTATTCTGTTCTAGGTCTTAAATCATTTTAAACAGGTCTAAATTTTCCTACGTCCATGTAATGTTACCTCTAAGCTCATTTAAATCCTGCAGCACTTTAGAATGTTTAAATAGTCCAAATATAATTAGCTGTAATACGACTACAAATGAGACCTATATGCAGCTTATGTTGCAGCCAATAAGCTCTAGTGTTATTGGAGTCTCATTCAGGTTGTACCACAGACACATAAAACGGATTTTATTCTTCAGATAATAGTCCTCTGGTTTTTCGTGTTTCTGCGATTTCATTTTTTAATGAAAAATCAACAGATCCTGCATTATTTGTAAACCGAAATAAACAAGATTTATGTATTTAGTTTTTTATTATATTGTCATGTGTGGCTATTGTGCATAACATAATACATAATATGGTAAATGCGGTGTCCTAATTATGAAAAAAATGCATGTGCTAATTTCTGGAAATTACCACCACAAAATCAGTATTGAGTATTGGGATTGAGCTATGAGGAAGTGCAAGTTTATCTATTTGTTCAGTTTGAATAAATTCATTTACTTTGCAAGTAAATTTGTGACTGCATTACTTTGCACCGTAAATTTCCTTCATAATGGTCTTAAAAAGTTAAATTTTACTTTGTGAAACCTGCAGAAACCCTGGATAATTTATAGTGTGTGTGTGTGTGTGTGTCTGTGTCTGTGTGTGTGTGTGTGTGACACCCTATTGAATTTAATGTTTTTAACTATCAGGACATTCAACTGGTCCTTGGAAGGTCTTAAAATGAAGTAAACACAACCTCAGATGAACAACAACACATGTTCTGTCATTATTTATTTAACAAAAACTAAGCCAAAATGAAGCCATGAGTGACAAACTAAGTACACCCTTGCTGCTTCCATACACATTAAGAGGGTAAGTAGCAGTCAGGTGCTGCTAATCAGATGTCTTTGATTAACTGATCATTTGATTTTCTCTTTCTTTTGTTCTTTGATTAACATTAATGATAGACAGCAGCGGGTTTATTAGGCTGCTGTCACTTTAAGACCTGGCGCACATGACGCGGATCATCTGACATGTATCTCATTTTCTCAACTCTTTACGTTCATTTAATACGTTCATTTAACTCATAACTCAGACTGTGCTGGAAGGATACTTGACAAAACAAGCATTTTGGGCGTTTTTGTGGGCGTAATTTTGTTCAAGCACTGTTCTGAACAATGTTCCCTCTAAGCCACGCACTTGTGATGCCGCGGCCGCGCAGAAAAAATACAATGCCGCGCAGACGATAGACACAGAAGCGAAATGTGGGGACAAATCCATTTGATTGTAGTCTAAATGAGAAATAATTGCAGTGCTCTGTTCTACCGCTATAGAGTTAGTATCGCTATCGTGTTAGAACCGGTGGATGGGGTTTACAGGTTTCATAGAAAAGACAATGATGTCACGTGTGAGTCGTGTTTATGGTCCAAATAGCTCAAAATGAGAGGCAATGAGAAACGCAAAGACGTGGAATAAAACCTCATCATGTTTTAAAGAAGAGTGGCTTGATTAAGTGCTGGAAATAACAGATGATGGACACAGAACGGTAACAAAACAGACATTTACAGTTACACACCCACCACAAGTGTAGCGTGCAAACTCTAAACACCAAAGTAACACACATCAATTTAAATAGATGTGTGTGTGGGTTGGGTTTCAGTGATGTTTAGATAACTATAAAAGAGTTCACATGTTCCCTTGAAAATATTTAGCTATTAGATCTATTTGATTACTTTAGTTCGTTTTTATATTATATTATAGGCTATTATAATTGTAATATAGTGTAAGCCTAATAAAGAATTGATCCTTGCCATTAAAACGTTTGAAAACCCCTGATATAGAAAATCTTGGAAATTCCTAAGCAATAAACAGACATTTAATATAGATGGTTTAATGCTGCCTGTCGCCAATAAATGACTGTACAAAAACACATTAAGAATCATCTCAGTGTAACCGCTTAATTATTTTCATATTAAATTATATTATAAAGAATTGAACTGTCCTGGGGGAGATTTTAATAGTATTTCTTGGTAAAGAAGACTACAGTTAACAGCACTGTAAAATGTGCTTAATTTAGTGACTTCTGAATTAACAGTTTTTTATTTAATATATCACTAAGTTACATCAATGGTTAAATAAAATAGAAATGGCACATTAAGGTTAAAAGTTATAACTGCATGATGAAACTACTTTTTTTGTGTGCGTTTACATACGCTGTACAGGTAAAGAATGTTTTTTTCTCAGATGACCAAAATGTCCACCCAATAGAGAAAAGTTTTGCTCAGCGAGAAAAGAAATTAGAGGGAACATTGGTTCTGAAGCGGCTTTCTGTGCGCACGAGTGTGTGTCACACAGACGTGCGCCAGTACGGCACTCTTGTGTCTCATCACGCTTGAATGGTTTAAAAGCATTTGCACAAATATGTGTGTGATTATGTGTGTGAAACAAATGAGTGTGATTATATAATGTAACGCTAGCCAAAGGAAAAACGGATGCTGCGTTAATTGCGTTAAATATTTTTAACGCATGCAATTTTATTATTTTTTTTTTTTCAGTTTAACATTAATTTCGATATCCCTAATATATTAGCTTTTTATTTTTGAAAAATTATATTTATAAATATTGATGTTTTTAAATAATTTCCAATTAAAAACATCCTCAGATGTACCCAAAAAGAGGTTGTTGTACTTGGAAAAATTCTAAATCATATGTAGTACTAATTATAATGATCTATATATAGTCTTTAATCTTTATATGATACAAATTATGTAGAATTTATATAATAATTAGAAAAACTATAACAATATTATTATTATTATTATTATTATTATTATTATGGAATATAGAACATAAGAATAATTGAAATCAGTGGCCCCCACTGTGATATAAAACATGAAGCATGTTGTGTGCAGTTTACCGCGGTAGTTTAGGATGTCCTCAGTGTAGGCCAATATGCAGGGGAAAACACTGCTGATGAAAAGCCCGAGCAAGGTCGTCCCAACAAACAGAAACACTGTGTTTGTGTAGAGGATCATTAACAGCAGCAATGTTACATTCACACCAACCTTACCAAGAGAGAGAGAGCAGAGAGGATCCATATTCAGCAATTGTAAATCTATGATTCATCACATACTCCAGAGCCTCATGCTGTATTTATAACAACTGATGGCAACAGCTCTACTGGAGCATGAAGGTAAACACTTATATAGGTAGTTTGGGTGGGTGTATACACTGTAAACTGTGAAAATCAGCTCTATGTGTGTTAATTACATTGTTTCATAATAGATTACCAGGTTTGTGATGAGCAGATGCACCGGCCTGAAGCGGTACGATAGCGGGATAGACACCAGTCGTCCAGCTGTGACGGCTGCCCAGAAGATACAGTTCAGGTATCCTGCCATTTTAGTGTGCAGAGACATGGGAGCTGAAACAGCATATGTGTAAACAAAGCCGGCATAGACCCCCTAAAGGTGAGGTTCAAGGGTCAAGCGTGAATTTTAACTTGCAGTTCTCAACAAATATTCATATATATGCCTCTTTGAGCTTTCTCACCATAATGCCCTCTGTCATAAACAGCACCATCCCGCCCAAGACATGGATAACAAAAAAAGTGACTGGCAACCCACGCAGGTTACCATTCATACAGCAGCTGAAAATGTTTCCATGCCCTGAATGATGAAAATTGAAGGGGACAACAACAAAAAAAGTGAAAGTCAGAAGTTGCATAAATGGTTTTACATGTTAGTTTAAATCACTGCTTAAAGTTTTGCGGTCAGTATGATTAAAAAAAAAAAGTTAATTATTTCATTCAGCAAAGATGCATTAAATTGCTTTCCAAAAAACTAAGTATACAATACAAGTATTTATAATGGTTACAAATATTTCTATTTCAAATAAATGCTGTTATTTTGAACTTTTTATTCATCAAACAATCTTGAAGAATTGTTTTTACTGATTGTAATTTATTTTTATATATATATTATATATATATATATACACTCACCTAAAGGATTATTAGGAACACCATACTAATACTGTGTACGCCTTCAGAACTGCCTTAATTCTATGTGGCATTGATTCAACAAGGTGCTGAAAGCATTCTTTAGAAATGTTGGCCCATATTGATAGGATAGCATCTTGCAGTGGATGGAGATTTGTGGGATGCACATCCAGGGCACGAAGCTCCCGTTCCACCACATCCCAAAGATGCTCTATTGGGTTGAGATCTGGTGACTGTGGGGGCCATTTTAGTACAGTGAACTCATTGTCATCTTCAAGAAATCGAGCTTTGTGACATGGTGCATTATCCTGCTGGAAGTAGCCATCAGAGGATGGGTACATGGTGGTCATAAAGGGATGGACATGGTCAGAAACAATGCTCAGGTAGGCCGTGGCATTTAAACGATGCCCAATTGGCACTAAGGGGCCTAAAGTGTTCAAAGAAAACATCCCCCACACCATTACACCACCACCACCAGCCTGCACAGTGGTAACAAGGCATGATGGATCCATGTTCTCATTCTGTTTACGCCAAATTCTGATTCTACCATCTGAATGTCTCAACAGAAATCGAGACTCATCAGACCAGGCAACATTTTTCCAGTCTTCAACTGTCCAATTTTGGTGAGCTTGTGCAAATTGTAGCCTCTTTTTCCTATTTGTAGTAGAGATGAGTGGTACCCGGTGGGGTCTTCTGCTGTTGTAGCCCATCCGCCTCAAGGTTGTGCGTGTTTTGGCTTCACAAATGCTTTGCTGCATACCTCGGTTGTAACGAGTGGTTATTTCAGTCAAAGTTGCTCTTCTATCAGCTTGAATCAGTTCACGGTTGTGCGTGAAAATCCCAGTAACTGAGCAGATTGTGAAATACTCAGACCGGCCCGTCTGGCACCAACAACCATGCCACGCTCAAAATTGCTTAAATCACCTTTCTTTCCCATTCTGACATTCAGTTTGGAATTCAGGAAATTGTCTTGACCAGGACCACACCCCTAAATGCATTGAAGCAACTGCCATGTGATTGGTTGATTAGATAATTGCATTAATGAGAAATTGAACAGGTGTTCCTAATAATCCTTTAGGTGAGTGTATATAAAAAGCACAACCGTTTTTCATATTGATGAGAAATGTTTCCTGAGAAGCAAATCAGCATATTAAAGCATATTAAAAATTCAGTCACATGATATTAAGGATCATGTGACTGAAAACTGGAGTAATGATGCTGAAAATTCAAAACAGTTATTTTAAATTGTAATATTTCACAATATTACAGTTTTTTTAATCAAATAAATCCAACCTTGGTGAGCATAAGTGAGTTCTTTCAAACAAAATCCTACTGACCCAGAAGTTATGATATATTATTGTAGTTAAAAGATCACTTGTACCTGCATTGTGTGGTTTGGGCATTTCTGTGATTTCTGGTGCTTTAGTCTCCATGGCTAACTCATCTTTGTCCAGCAGTCGTGGAGTGCTGTTCGGACAACAGGGAAGCAGCTTCTCTTGATACATCAATGCTAAAACTGCAATCGGCACAGGCAACTAGGAGAGAAAAAGACTAAGATGTCACAGAGATTCAGGCTCTTCTGCACACTGCTCACAGGGCTATACATCAGCTTACATTTATGAGAGCCATGATCCAGAAGGCGTACGACACACTGGCCTTCTCCTCGACCGGCCCGGAGTGCGGGGAACTCTCAGGAAGGATTACAGGGGACCTGTAGCTGGATCTGAAGTGGTGAAGTATCTCTGTGGCATTTTCTGTGCTATTACTGCTCAGGCAGTGCTCTGATATGAAAGGCTCTGCAATCAGGGGGCTCACAAGAGCGCCAAGCCCAATGAAGAAGTGCAGTGCCTGGAAAGAGTGAAGACACAGATGGGAAACACAATTTAGAGCTGTCAATTTAACGTGTTAAAGCAGCCAGCACAGAATGAATACTGGAGTGAATCTCACAAAAATGTCCAGGTCCAAAAGAAATCAATGTTCTTTTACATTGATGTAGTTCCCATTGAATTACATTATTTCCAGGCACTGACCAACAGGTTGAAATAAAACACCAATATGATTAGTTGAAATAAACACTACTGTACATAAACGTATGTATAGAGCAGACCAACACCTTCCTGAGTGATGTATATGAAGAGAAATGTCTTCACTCACCTGCAGAAAGATAGCAGAGTCCTTCTTATAAATAGACACAAGTTGGAAGTTTGCAATAGTGTCGATGATGCCCATAGCCAGGCCTGACGCTGCCATAGCAACCGCCAGCAACAGCACATTATAGCAAAGTGGGATGATAGCAAAAACTACAGAGATGATGAGGGAGGAGAGGAAGAGGGCGATGAGAGCACCGAACAACCTGAGAAGACAAGGAAAACAGCTTGGTTGCTATTTTTCCCTCTTTATTTCTCACATTTGTACTTTTTTTTAAAACACTGCCAATTACAAATGCTAATGGTTAAGATCAATAGTAGCTATCAACTTGATATTGCACAACATGATGTTCATTAGAACTTCAAGCACAGTTTAAAATGGTATTTTTATGTGCTTTCATGTGACAGTTAGTCAGTCAGTTGTACGGCTACATGATTAATTTAAATGAATTAAAATATGCTCTACATGTTTCAGTGTTATTTTATTATCCACTGGTGTTTTCAGCATCTCAGAGAAACTCGCAGTACATGCTGCTCCACACAAACTCCATCTCTGCATCCGCAATGAGTTTGGGTCGACCATTTTCTCAAACTTGTAATGAGAAGCGCTTGTGAACAAAAGAGAAGCTTTAAGGGCTCCCTGCTTTTTACATAAAAATAAAACTTTTAATTTTAATATTTGAAAATGAAAGATATTAAGGCATCCATGAATTGAAGTATTTTAATTTTTTAGCTGTAGTGTAACATAAAATAATATTTTTCTTGAACACTTGTTTTTTTATTTTACAGTGAAATATGCAAAATATTTTTTTATTTATTTACTAGTAATAATAATAATACTATTTTTCTTGAACACTACTTTTTTTAATTTTACAGTGAAATATGTGAAATATATATTTTTTTATTTACTAGTAATAATAATAATAATATTTTTCTTGAACACTAGTTTTTTTAATCTTACAGTGAAATATGTGAAATATTTTTTTATTTATTTAGTAGTAATAATAATATTATTTTATAGCCATATGAATATATATCACAAAAAATGTATCATTTTTATCAGAAATATCGCAATATGTCCGTAGAATATATACATTTGTCTTTAAAACTATAAAAATATCTAATGTAATTATTTAAGCTGACAATTTTTTCATATCTTTATATATTAAATATTTTTTGTTATATAATCATTTAATTCATTTTTAAAAAACCATATTTTCAAACTTGAATATGAAGTTATATATCAGATTAAATAAAAACAAAACAATAAATAAATTCGTAAAATATACATTTGTCTTTAAAACTATACAAATATTTAATGTGATTTTTTAAAAATATATGATTTCATATAGTTTTTTACAAATATATGATATGATAAATCCCAGCTCAAGCTTCACAATTTGCTGTTTGTGTGAAAGACATGGCCTATTTTAATAAGCAAAAGTATATTTTAATTGCACTGTTCAAATATCCTCTCTCTTGAGGATGTCAAGAAGTTTCAGGCTGTAAACTGACATGAAACACAAAAAATGGGAGTATTACAGAAATGGAGAGTTGATCTTGATGCCGATGTCCTTCACGCACAGTTTACCAGCAGAGAGTCGCTGCTCTACTCACGTTTTTGTGAAAGCTCCTCCAGTAAAGCTGCCGATGAGCAGGCAGAGCTGCTGGGAGAAGAACACCCAGGTGATCTCCTGTAACGTGGAGCCCGTCTGGCATTTCAGATCTAGGATCGTAGGCCCCAGAAAGGCTATGCTCAGTCCAAAGCTAAAGAACACACTCCAGTATGTCAGTGTATGTTGACAGTTCCTACGGAAAAGTGTTAATATTCGCTCCTCAATTAACATAGCGTGAAAATTTGCTATCTATTCCACTGACAGCTGTACTGGTGTCTGGATGCTCCTTTCCGTGGGTTTCAAAACATTTGCTTGACAGATGTCAGAATAGACGATCGTTTCCCACATTTATATCCATTCACTCCACCCCTTTCATCAATCTTTGTGCAATGCTTCTGAAGTTAATGCCTAAAAATCACCTTTCAACAGAGCTCTTTGAAACTGTCAATGATTTTCAGTTAAACTGTCAATGATTTTGATCCTCAATGACAGTCGTGGATAAGAATGAGATAAGTGAGGCTTGGATTGACGACGGCCCGAGGTGTAGCCTAACGGCCACGACGCATTACCACCTCGGGTGTGCATTATTTTTATTATATTTTTCTTGTTAACTATAGGCTAATTATTTATAACACACCTACATGACATTTTTTTTCTTTACTTCGAATAAAATGCTAACATTTTCACTTTTCTACTGTCCAGTGATAATTTGGAAAGAAAACAAAATGGAAGCCACGTTACTATAGCAATGCATGCGTGGAAAGGGGCAATTAAAGGCTACATGGAGTGTTTTTTCATTCAATTGCGCTACTTTTCTATCGTTTTTAAGGTAAACATCGCCTAGTGTTTGACTGTAGCGTTTGCATCTCGTTTCCATACTTTTGTAAAGCAGTTTATCGTGCATGGCGCGGATTTATAAACACGGAAAAAGTTAAAATAACCTTTAAAAAGCATGTCAATAACAGCAAAAACGCGTCTTTTGTGGATGAAACTAAACTGCTATAAAATATATAAACAGCGCATTATTATTTCATTGCTGCTAAGCAGACAGTTTAGCTTGTATTTTCAGTTTAACCCTCAAAGGACCTTCGGGACAAATGTGGGCAAAATCTTTTTTTAAATTTAAATTAAAAAATACTTCCCTTAATCTGAGTGGTACAAGACTTGGCTACTTTTTCTAAGTTTGCCCCCTGAACACACACACACACACAAAAATTTGACTCGATTTTATAATGTTAAGTGGTTGGGGAAAAAAACGTGGACAAAAATGGGCACCCATAGGAATTAATGGGAATTTAATAGATTTCAGAGCTTTTTTTTTTTTTAATTTTTATATTATATTAATAACATAGGTCATCAGATGTCACCAAAGTCATCAAATTTTTAGGTTTTGGCTCTCTGAACATACTGGAATTGTTTTTTTTTTGTGCTGTTACTTAAAGCTACACCGTGTGATATTTTCCCCCATCTAGCGGTGAAAGGGTATATGACCATCCAGTAAATATAAGTTTCTTTTCCTCCCAATTCCGATTTCGTTTTAACTCCTACAGTGGCCGATTTAGTCCAAGATTAACATGGCATCCAGTTCGATCCAGCAATCCCCCTCTTCACATTCGGATAGCTCACTCAACGCAACTGGAGTCGATGCAAACACGGAGGCGATTGACATCAAACACTTTATTCCCCACGGAACCCCCCACAAGAGTCCGGCACAAACTCCATTTCCGTCCACAGCATTACCCAACAAAACAAAAATAAATGAATGTTAGCAACAGAAGACAGAAAATAATCCGCACACATGGGAGCTCGAGGCGCAGTGCACACACACACACACACACACACACACACACACACACACACACACAGAACTCAGGCGCTCCAACCGGGGCGAACGCTCTTAAAGGGGCCACACTATTTTCCTACTCGTTACAGAGTGTTAAAACGCGAAAGGCGAAGCTTGAATTTATGGGTATGTCCCTCTTTGGCTAATGTACTTTCAAGATGGAGGGGCAACATGGCGACCCCCATTCGAACCCCTTACCCGTATGTATTTTCAATGGCATATTATAAACTTACGAGAATACTTTATTACTTGAAAGAAGTAAATATACATTAATGAGCACATATAAATATACATTAATGAGCACATAAGTGTTTTTAGCTAAGAATAAACTAAAAAAGTTACACAGTGTAGCTTTAAGTTAAATTAATATTATATATATATAAAAAAAATATATATAAAATATATATATTTTACATAAAAATATGATACTTTTATTCATCTGGTTGGTCAGTCTCGTTGTGGGTTTTGGTTCTTTTGCTGTTGCCGGCTGTAAAACCTTTGACAAAAACTGAAATCAATTGGAGAAATTATATTGAATTGTAATGCGGTCAAGACCTGCCCGGAACTACTTTAGCCATCCATTTCCCTGAAAATAAAATAATTGCACACCTTCGAACGTTCGTACACCAATCAGCTTCAAGCATTCAGCAGCCCCCCCGATGTATGATTTGATTGTGAACATAATTGGACCACTTATATTAAATCAACATGTTTCATGGAATATTATGTCTGCATGATCTCGACATTCACCAGCAAAGAACTGCTAAAAGAACATTTCAAAATGTTGGTTTTAAATACTTTATTGTTGTCTCTTCAATTTAGAATAAATTAAATCCAAGGCTATACGTCACTGATTCTACAAAATAATCCAGAAAGCCAAAGGGCCAATCATTAGCTTTGTTCATTCACAAAGTGTTACTTATATAGTGCTTGTTAAACAATGACCTATGAAGCTATCCTAACACCTCTGCTTATAAGGTCCTGGTGAAGGCCTGAAAGTTTAGGCCTATATGTTCAGTCAAAAAATGAATGAATAATGAAAAGTATGTCATTTACTCACCCTCATATCGTTCCAAACCTGTATGGCTTTTTTTGTTCTGCAGAGCAAAAAAGAAGAATATTCTTATGTTTTATATATCTTTATATTAAAGTTGACCTAATATAAAAAGTTATATTACAAATATCACATCTTACTGCAGAAATAAAACAAATATTTGTAAATATTTAAAATTGTTACAATTTTTTTCATTTTCATTTTTTGTATATGTTAAAAATATATTTTACATATTATAGATATTACAGACACCTTGAAGTACATTCAAGGACTCCCAATGTTCTGTTGACCTACATCACTTGAACTTATTGTATTTATTAACTGAGAATTGTATTTATTGCTGCATTACAGTTTTTCTTAATCACTTTGGCAATTTTTTTGGCCAATGCCACCAAAATAAAAGGTGTTTTTGTCATTGTGTGAGCCACACTGTGTGTATTTAGATGTTTTTTTCACTAGGGAAATATTTATTATATACAAATATCATGTTTTTTCCTACTTTTTTGTTGACACAGACCGCTTTCTATACTATACAAGAATGTCAGTTTTTGTCTAAACGCTCTTGTGTCTCACACTGAGCTTTTTAGACACAAATTTTAAGAGTAGGTAAAAAAAAAGTCAATACTGTAAGTACAGAAAAAGAAAATTAACATTTATTTATAAAGTACATTTATTTTTGCAGAAATGTGTTGCATGTAAACTGAAAATTCAGTTGCCTTTTCATTTTTACACAATATGTCTTTCCCTAACACCACCACTAGCACACATTCTTACATATCTTTTTATTGCTCTTCCACAAGAAACAAAATTTTCTGTTTACATGTAACACATTTCTACAAAAATGTGCTGAATAAATAAAAATGTATTAGATATTCTCAATCGCTTTGGCTCAATTCTCAAAATGAGACATTTTTTTCTCAAAATAGTAAGTTCAGAAATTGCATTTGTTTTGGCACATGTGTGCAAAAGAGTTAGTACAATTGTCCACAAATTGCATAATATATACAAATATAGATGTATGGAGATTGCTAACAGCACAATCACCACCATTGTTGAACACGGAGGAATGTCACAACAGAAGCTACATCAGTACTCATTTGTACACATTTGTACTTACTCATTTGTATTTTTGTAGAAATGTATTGCATGTCAGATGAAAACTCTCGTCATGGAAGAGCAATAGGAAGATATGTAAGATATGTATGTGTTAGAGAAAGACATAATAGAGTTTGCAAAAAATAAACAAACAATTGTTCATTTTAAGCATAAACTGTATAAAAACAAATATTTATTTTCTTTTTGTGTACTACATTATTGACTTTTCCCAGTACATTTTTACCTACAGTCTGAATCTGTATTTACTATATGGTCCGAATACCATTTTTTGAGCTTCGAAGCTTTGGTAGTAATCAACATCGAATATTCGAAGCTTCGAAGGGAATGGGCTGAACATATTCTTTCTCTCTAATAAGAGCAGGAATCTTGAGAAGCAGTGCGCCTCACGCGGGCAGGGCTTATATGCCATGAGAACGGTCACTGCAATAGTGATACAAAACACACAGGTCTGTTACGTCCCAGTTTTGATATATTATCAAATAAAATAAAATAAAATAAAATCCCTTTATTGTCACACAACCATATACACAAGTGCAACAGTTGGTGAAATTCTTAGGTGCAGTTCCGAGCAACATAGCAGTCATGACATGACATGTACAACATTTAAAGCAGCATCAGATTACACATCTGATGCGCCCACAATTACTCACAGCACAGTAAACTCTACAGTAAACAATAAATAATTTACACAATGTGAGTGTAGTTCTCACAGCTTAAACAATATACACATACTTACAATATACATATACTTTAAACAATATACACTAAACATACATTAAAACAGTATACATTAAGCTATAATAATAATAATAATAATATGTACAGTATACAATATTATTCACAGTAGAGATCCAATGTACAATAGGTGCTATATGATAAATAAATGTGTATATAATGTGTGTGTATCTACAGTGGGTTGTGCTGAGTGATATTCTGTCAGTGTGTGTTATGATCCTGATGGATCAGGAGTTAAGTAGTCTAATTGCTTGTGGGAAGAAGCTGTTCTGGAGTCGGCTGGTGCGTGTTCTGATGCTGCGGTACCGTCTGCCTGATGGCAGCAGTGAGAGCAGCCCTGTAATGACTCTCCCTGCCTCTAGTTGGCACTGAACTGTAATGACTCTCCCAGCCACAAGGTGGCCCCAGCTTCTGAAAATTCAGTTTTACAAATCATTAGTATTTAATTTCTCTCACCTGTGGGGTTCATTAGCTTGTTTGTGTTGGCCTATTTAAGCATGCCTCTTTCTTTCAGTTGTGTTCAGTCTTGAGCCTACTATGCCTTGTATTCTCCTTGCCAAGAAAGTTAAGTCTGTTTTGTTTTTTGGATTTGCCTTTTGCTCACCTTTTGTTTCTTTGCTTTTCTCTGGGAGCTCGGCTTCATTTTTGTTGTACCTTTTAAGACTTAAATTCTTCAGTAAAGATCCTTTTGTTCAGTCATCTAAGTCTGCAAGTTATTCTTCTGCCCTTGGGTCCATCCTCTGTTTGTCATCTACAATAGCTCAGTGGTAAAGAAGCTATTCAGTTGACTTGAAGACCCGGGTTCGATCCCAGCCTCTGACACCCATCACAGCAAGACTGAACCATGGAAGTGGACCCAGCGGAAGATGCCACACCTAGCTCCAATGTTGATCGTATTCTAGTTGTACTGTCTGGCCAAGCCTCTAGCATTCACAGACATGAGCAGATCCTATCCGAGATCCTACAACGCTTAGGTGAGCAGACTGCATCTCATGCCTCTCCAGTTTTAACTGCCCAACCTGTGCCAGCTGACAGACCTACACCTCCTTTTACTGGCCTTCTACCTGAGCCAAGACTGCCAGCACCAGAAAGGTATGACGGAAATCCTGAGAGATGTCGAGGTTTTATCACTCAATGTACTCTGGCATTCGGATTACAACCTAACAGCTTTCCCACAGCGAACAGCAAGGTGGCATACATCATCACTCTCCTCACCGGAAAGGCGCTGGACTGGGCTACGGCTCTGTGGGAACAACAGTCCCCGCTTACTGACAATTATGACCTGTTTGTTGCAGAAATGAGGAAGGTCTTCCATCATCCTACCAGTGGGGGAGAGGTTGACCACAGGCTGTTACAGATATCTCAAGGGACAAGGACTGTGGCAGAGTTTGCAATAGAATTCCGCACATTAGCCTCAGAGAGCGGTTGGGACCAGCGAGCCCTGAAAGCAACGTTTCACCGTGCCCTGTCCCCTGAACTGAAAGATGAACTGGCCTTCCGAGACCCGGCTCCTGACCTTGAATCCCTTATTGACATTGCCATCAGGGTGGACATCCGCATTCGAGAACGCAGACGGGAACGTCGGGGGGAGGTCAGGCTTCCCGAGCCCCAAGTTTCTATCAGTGCCATTGAATCCCCTCAACTTCCCATGAATTTCGAGGAACCCATGCAGTTGGGAAGGGCCAGACTGTCGCAAGCCGAGAGGGAACGACGCATGAGGGAGAAATGCTGCTTGTACTGTGGAAAACCAGACCACTTCAGGTCCAGCTGTCCAGAGTTGACGGTAAAAGACAACTCTCGTCCAAGAAGAGGGGGGCTGGGACGAGAGTAATTACCTTTCCCCAACCAGCAGCTTCTGGGGTTTCACTTGATGTTTCACTGCATTGGGATAACCAGCATCACAAGCTTCTGGCCTTCCTTGATTCAGGGGCTGCTGGAAATTTTATGGACTTTAATTTAGCCAGACTCCTGAGAGTTCAGCCCATCTCTCTTCAAGAACCCCTGACCATAACCGCATTGGATGGGAGACCCCTGGGATCTGGTCAGGTAAGCCAGTGCACGACACTCCTTCATCTCCAGATTGGTTGTCATAATGAGAAGATACAGTTTTTTTTTATCCATTCACCAGAGTTCCCGTTAATTCTTGGCTTCCCATGGTTGTCCCTTCACAATCCACATATAGATTGGACTGCTAGGTTAGTAACTGCTTGGGGCGCTAATTGTGGTCTCTCTCTCTGTTGTTTTTCTGAGTTGCTGAAGACCCCTATTGATTCACGACCAACCACCTCAAAGCTGCTGCCCACTCCTCTCAAGCCATCAGCCCAATCCACAGAGGTACTAACTATTCCCAAGCTTAAACCTGTGGCCTCCAGAGTCCCGGTGGATCCTTCTGAGCTGTCTCGAGTTCCCCCAGAATATGCAGACCTCTGTGAAGTCTTCAGCAAGGCCCGCGCAGCCTCTCTGCCACCCCATAGGCCATATGACTGTGCAATAGATCTGCTCTCAGGTACCTACCCTCCTCGAGGGAGACTTTTTTCCCTATCTGCCCCAGAAAGAGCTGCCATGGAGGAATATATCAATGATGCTCTTAACAGTGGATTCATCCGTCCATCTACGTCGCCGGCAGGGGCTGGCTTCTTTTTCGTGGGGAAGAAGGATGGCGGTCTTCGGCCTTGCATTGATTACAGGGGTCTTAATCGCATCACGGTAAAGAACCGCTACCCACTGCCACTAATGACCACGGCCTTCGAACTCTTACAAGGGGCGACCATTTTCACAAAGTTGGACCTTCGAAATGCCTACCACCTTGTTAGGATACGAGAAGGAGATGAGTGGAAGACTGCTTTCAACACTCCAAATGGCCACTATGAGTATCAGGTAATGCCCTTTGGGCTAGTCAATGCTCCAGCTGTTTTTCAGGCACTTATTAATGATGTGCTGCGTGATATGCTAGACAAGTTTGTATTTGTTTATCTTGATGACATTCTCATCTTCTCTCGTTGTTATCAAGAGCATGTCCAACATGTCCGACTCGTCCTGTCTCAACTGTTGAGGAATGGACTATTTGTCAAACTAGAGAAGAGTGAATTTCATGTCCCCTCTGTCTCTTTTCTTGGATTCATTGTGTCTAGTGGCAATGTCCAGATGGATCCTGGCAAGATTCAGGCGGTTCTGAACTGGCCCCAACCAGGCTCCGTCAAGGAAGTCCAACGTTTTCTGGGATTTGCCAATTTTTATAGAAGGTTCATTAGGAATTTCAGTGCTATTGCAGAACCCCTGACCGCTCTTACGAAGAAGACATCAAGCCCTTTTAAGTGGACAGAAAGGGCTGATCAGGCATTCGCCCGACTCAAGCAGCTCTTCACTTCTGCACCCATTCTGACTTTTCCAGATCCCGAGTTGCCCTTTGTAGTGGAGGTGGATGCTTCGGACGTCGGGGTAGGAGCGGTCTTGTCGCAGAAAGCAAGGAATGACCACAAGCTTCATCCTTGTGCTTACTTCTCACGTCGACTCTCCCCAGCCGAGAGGAATTACGACATTGGTAACCGGGAGCTACTGGCAGTAAAGTTGGCACTTGAGGAGTGGAGACAGTGGCTGGAGGGGGCCAGACACCCATTTCTTATCTGGACGGACCACAGGAACCTCACCTACATCCGGGAGGCCAAGAGATTGAACTCACATCAGGCTCGTTGGGCCCTCTTCTTTAACCGCTTTGACTTTACCCTCTCATACAGACCAGGTTCCAGGAACTCAAAGCCTGATGCCCTCTCAAGGCAATTTGATCCACCAGAAGTGGAGGCCAGACCAGAATCAATCCTACCCAGCTCCAAGATGGTGGCATCAGTCCAGTGGGGAATCGAGACAGCTGTGAAGAGGGCCCAACAACAACATCCCGACCCAGGTAATGGTCCTCCGGATCGCCTTTTTGTGCCTAACTCCACACGTTCTGATGTGTTACAGTGGGGCCATGCTTCCCTTCCCTGGGGCCATCCTGGGAGCACAAGAACATTGAAACTCATCCAGAGAAGATTTTGGTGGCCTAACATGCAACAAGATGTTCGGGCTTTTGTTGCTGCCTGTGCTGTGTGTGCCCAGAACAAGAAACCCAGAACCCACCCTCACGGCCTACTGCACTCACTACCTATCCCTAAATGTCCCTGGTCCCACATATCATTGGACTTTGTTACGGGTCTACCAAGATCTCAAGGTAACACAGTAATTCTGGTGGTGGTAGACCGATTTTCTAAAGCATGCCATCTTATACCATTACCCAAGATTCCCACAGCAGGTCAGACAGCGGACTTGTTGATGAGACATGTCTTCAGACTCCATGGCTTTCCCCAAGATATGGTGTCCGACCGGGGATCACAGTTCACCTCCCGGTTCTGGAAGTCTTTCGGACGCCTAATTGGGTCATCCATCAGCCTGTCCTCTGGATTTCACCCCCATCAAATGGACAGACCGAGAGGGTCAACCAGGAGATTGAAAAGACTCTCAGATGCCTGGTATCTAACAATCAGACTGCTTGGAGTTCCCATTTGATTTGGGCTGAATTTGCCCACAACACTCTACACCACTCATCTTTAGGCATGTCCCCTTTTGAGTGCCAGTTTGGTTTTCCTCCCCCTCTGTTCCCTGCACAGGATCCTGAGGTCCGTGTACCAGCTGCTGCTCAACTTGTCCAGAGATGTCGACGGATATGGCGGAGAGCACGAGCAGCCCTGCTAAGAGCCACTCGTCAGCAGCAGAGATATGCAAACCAGCGCCGTAGAATTGGACCATCACTTAGACCAGGACAGAGAGTGTGGCTGTCCACTAGGGATCTCCCTCTGCATGTTGAGTCACGGAAACTAGCACCCCGCTTCATTGGCCCCTTCAAAGTCCTCAAAAGGATCAACCCAGTGTCCTACCGTCTTCTTCTACCCAGGTCCATGCGCATTCACCCCACATTTCACGTCTCCCGTTTGAAGCCTGTTGTCTGTTCTCCTTTGTCCCCAGCCAGGAAACCCCCTCCAGTACCTCGCATCATTGGTGGTCAGCCAGCCTACACAGTGCACCAGCTGCTGGACTCTCGCCAGGTCTGTGGGAGGACCCAGTATCTTGTGGATTGGGAGGGTTATGGCCCAGAGGAGCGGTCTTGGGTGCCAGCCCGAGATATTCTAGACCCAAACCTCATCAGGGAGTTCCACCGCCAGAAGCAACACAGCTAGGAGAACGTCAGGAGCCGTTCCTGGAGGAGGGGCTCCTGTAATGACTCTCCCTGCCTCTAGTTGGCACTGAACTGTAATGACTCTCCCAGCCACAAGGTGGCCCCAGCTTCTGAAAATTCAGTTTTACAAATCATTAGTATTTAATTTCTCTCACCTGTGGGGTTCATTAGCTTGTTTGTGTTGGCCTATTTAAGCATGCCTCTTTCTTTCAGTTGTGTTCAGTCTTGAGCCTACTATGCCTTGTATTCTCCTTGCCAAGAAAGTTAAGTCTGTTTTGTTTTTTGGATTTGCCTTTTGCTCACCTTTTGTTTCTTTGCTTTTCTCTGGGAGCTCGGCTTCCTTTTTGTTGTACCTTTTAAGACTTAAATTCTTCAGTAAAGATCCTTTTGTTCAGTCATCTAAGTCTGCAAGTTATTCTTCTGCCCTTGGGTCCATCCTCTGTTTGTCATCTACAATAGCTCAGTGGTAAAGAAGCTATTCAGTTGACTTGAAGACCCGGGTTCGATCCCAGCCTCTGACACCCACCCATGGTTCGGGTGGCTAGAGTCTCTGATGATCCTCTGAGCTCTCTTCACACACCGCCTGGCATAAATGTCCTGGAGGGAGGGAAGCTCACCTCCGATGATGCAGCTGGCCGTGCGCACTACCCTTTGCAGGGCCTTGCGGTTGCGGGCGGTACTGTTGCCGTACCAGGTGGTGATGCAGCCAGTCAGCAGGCTCTTGATGGTGCTGCTGTAGAAGCGTGTGAGGATGTGGCGGTTCATTCCAAACCTCCTCAGCCATCGCAGGAAGAAAAGGCGCTGATGAGCCTTCTTCACAACGGCCTCAGTGTGGACGGACCATGAGAGTTCCTCTGTGATGTGGACAAAGAGGAACTTGAAGCTGCTGACTCTCTCCACCGGTGCTCCATCGATGGTGATGGGGCAGTGTTCTCTCTCATTCCTCCTGAAGTCGACCACCAGCTCCTTGGTCTTGCTGACGTTGAGGGAGAGGTTGTGCTCCTGACACCATCGTGTCAGAGTGTGCACCTCCTCTCTGTAGGCCGTTTCATCATTGTCAGTGATGAGACCTACCACCGTCGTATCGTCAGCAAACTTGATGATGGTATTGGAGCTGTGGGTTGCCACACAGTCATGTGTGTACAAGGAGTACAGGAGTGGGCTGAGAACACAGCCCTGAGGGGCTCCAGTGTTGAGAGTCAGTGATGAGGAGATGTTACTGCCCATTCTGACCACCTGGCGTCTGTTTGACAGGAAGTCCAGGATCCAGCTGCATAACAAGCTGTTTAAGCCTAGTGCCCGGAGTTTCATGTCAAGTATGGAGGGCACAATGGTGTTGAATGCTGAGCTGTAGTCTACAAACAGCATTCTCACATATGTGTTCCTCTTTTCCAGGTGGGAGAGAGCAGTGTGAATTGTAGATGAAATGGCATCATCAGTGGAGCGGTTTTTGCGGTATGCAAACTGCAGTGGGTCCAGTGAGGGAGGGAGAACAGAGCAGATGTGGTTTCTGATTATTCTCTCAAAGCATTTGCTGATGATGGGGGTCAGAGCAACAGGACGCCAGTCGTTTAAGCAGGTGGTTTTTGATTGCTTCGGTACCGGCACAATGGTGGACGATTTGAAGCATGTGGGGACCATGGACAGGGAGAGGGACAGGTTAAAGATGTCCGTAAAAACTCCAGCCAGTTGGTGCGCGCACGCTCTGATGACGCGGCCCGGAATGCCGTCTGGCTGGAAGGATCGGGTTACATCCGCTACAGTTACAGAGAGTGAACTAACCTGCATCTTCAGCCACGAGCTCTCTCTCCGCGAGGGCGGTGTTAGTTCCCTCAAAGCGAGCATAGAAGGTGTTGAGCTCGTCCGGGAGAGAGGCAGCGGTATTCACGGTGGAGTTTGTGTTCTCTTTATAGTCCGTGATGGTGTTAATTCCCCGCCACATGCTTCTGGAGTCGGTGGTGTTGAACTGTCCTTCAATCTTGTCCCTGTACTGGCGTTTTGCTGCTCTGATGGTTTTCCGGAGAGCATAACTTGCTTGTTTATGCTCCTCCGCATTACCGGAGTTAAAAGTGGAGGTCCGCGCATTGAGTGCCGCGCGAACATCCCCATTTAGCCACGGCTTCTGCTTTGGGTACAGCCAAATTGTTTTGGTCGGAACAACGTCTTCTACGCACTTCCTGATGAAACACGTTACGCTATCAGCGTAGACCTCGATGTCGTCATCAGAGGCCGACCGGAACATCTCCCAGTCCGCGTGATCAAAACAGTCCTGTAGCATAGAGTCCGATTGGTCCGACCAGCACTGGATGGTTCTGAGGGCGGATGCTTCCTGTTTCAGTCTCTGCCTGTAAGCGGGCAGAAGGAGAATGGAAGAGTGATCCGATTTGCCAAATGGTGGGCGCGGGAGGGACTTGTAACCATCCCGGAAGGGAGAGTAACAGTGGTCCAAGACACGGTTTCCTCGCGTGTTGAAGTTAACATGTTGGTGGTATTTAGGTGCAATGCGTTTGAAGTTGGCTTTGTTAAAGTCCCCGGTCACAATAAACGCAGCCTCAGGATAAGCGGTTTCCTGCTCACTCACTGTCCTATACAGTTCCTTTAGTGCCCGGTCTGTGTCGGCTTGTGGGGGAATATACACAGCTGTGATGATGACCGCAGTGAATTCCCTCGGTAGCCAGAATGGTCGGCACACAACCATGAGAAGTTCCAGATCAGGAGAACAGAAAGACTTGATAGAATGTACGTTCCTCTGATCACACCAGGATCTGTTGATCTTAAAACATACACCCCCGCCTTTGCTGTTCCCTGAGAGATCTTTTTCTCTGTCCATTCGATGCACGGAGAACCCCGTGGTTTCGATGGCCGAATCTGGAATCTCAGTGGACATCCAAGTTTCTGTAAGGCAGATAATGCAGCAGTCCCTCGTCTCTCGTTGGAAAGAGATCCGTGCTCTCAGCTCGCAGAGTTTGTTGTCCAGAGACTGAACATTAGCCAGTAAAATACTGGGAAGCGGGGGTCGGTTTGCGCGGCGTCTTACTCTGATGAGCACGCCGGCTCTGCTTCCCCGTCTCCGGCGGCGTTTCCGCGGTTGGACCGCGCACACAAAGGGCTCCGCTGCCGTGTTTGTAAGCAGCAGGTCGTCGTTGAAGAATTTAAAGTCCGGTTTTCGGGGTGCGATTGCCGAACCAATGTCCAAAAGTGTCTGTCTGTCGTACGTAGTAAGGCAGACAACATCCAAGACAAAAAACACAAAAACTGTAAACAGAACAAACAAAAAACTACAGTGTTTCAGCGGAGCTCGCAACGTAGCAGCCATCCTCGGCGCCATCTTGAGTCATACTGTACATTATAGTGGTAAAAATAATTTTGTTCAGTTAGAGAACAGATTAACTACAATTAAAAATTGAATGTGCCGCATGAGCCGAACGAGAGTCAGATTTCATTCATCACGAGAGCGAGGAGCTGAATGACAAGATCCCTAATGGGTAAAAAGGCTAATACATTTTGATTCCATATTCTATTTTCTACAATGTCAAACCAACGCAGCTTAACCCAAAATGCAAACTCAGGCATGTGCTTCTTCCATATAAGCTTGTGCAGTTGTGCACTCTAGACAGAGAATACTCCGTTGCAGGGAACACTAAGAAGCAAATATATTTATTAAGTATAACGAGGTTGGGTTCCTATTCAACTGTCCATCCTATTAAAAACTTCTAGGCTATAAAATAATTATTTCTAAAAAGTATTGTATTTCGGCAGATTTTATAGTGTAAACATATTCAAGCATGAATGAGAACCGTTTTGAGGGGATGCCAGGTGTGCGCAAAAAAAAAAAAAAAAGAATATTCAAATCCCAAATATGAAAATTGAATAGCAACCCATCGAATGAATATTCTGGTCCAGCCCTAGTATTTACAGTAAAAAAAAAAAGCTCAATGTGATCCACAAGAGCATTCAGACAAAACACTATTGTATAGAATTGAAAGCAGTTAGTGTCAACAGAAAAGAAAACATTTTGACCAGAGTGGTCGCACACGATGACAAAAACATTTTATTTTGGTGGCATTGGCCCATTTACTGACACAATAACGAGGTTTTGAAGCATGAATGAAATGTTTTGGTTGAGTAACTACATTTTTAAGACATGCCATTGAGTTCTGACGTTCCAGCAAACAGTTGTGACAATTGAACTTACAGTTTAGAGAATGTTTCGAAAATTTGTGCCAAAGCAAATGAGTAAAACTGATGTAGCTGCTGCTGCTGCTGCTGCTGTTGTGAATGTGATGTTCAAAAACGGTATAGTGATTGTGCTTCCAAACTTGATTGGTTGATTGGTAAGATTGTGATTCCTATTTCATTACAATGGTAGGCCATTTGCCAATTTAGCAGACATTACAAACATCCCATGTCTTGAGTATTTATGGAATATACATGCATGCCTGACAGATTTTGATCATTTGGATAATTTTGTATGTGAAGGCTCACACAGCGAAAGAATGTTTAGAAGTCGTTAAGAGTTTGACAATTTCACTGAGAATCAACCTCCCCCAGTTTCTTTTGAAGCCAATACGGAAGTGACTTAAACTGCAATTCTCGACTGCGATGCGGTTGTTTCCTGTCCTCATTTGAGGGCCACGATCTCTCTCACATATAAACATGTGAGATTGCTTTCGTGGGTGATTCACGCTCTCTCAGGAGAGCATGGTCACGTCGGCGCGTTGTTCTTCTCACCTTTCTCGTAAGGGCTTGAGCGTTCAGCGCTCCGTGGAGCGCCGGCTGACAGCGGGGGTTGCCACCGCAACCCAGCGCGTCACTCGGCACTCTCTAGATGCGCGGTCCAGACTATGAAACCTCAAAAGGGGTTGAGTCCCTTTGTTTATTCCCTGATCTAGTTTATTTTCTGGTGCTCCAGAAAAGGACTATTTTGGTTAAAAAGCCTTGGTGACCTGAGGATTACAGTGGGACATCCCCGCCGGGTACATCTCTTCGGGCCCCCACTCCTCTATCGCATCATGAGCATGTTGAGACTTTGTTCGTGGGTGGTTCATGTTCTCTCATGAGAACATGGCCACGTCGGCGCGTTGTTCGTCCTGCCCCTTTCATAGGGGCTTGAGCGTTCAGCGTGCCATGTGCTGTGGAGTGCCGGCTGACAGCGGGGGTTGCCACGGCAACCCAGCGAGTCACTCGGCACTCTCTAGATGCGCGGTCCAGACTATGAAACCTCAAACGGGGTTGAGTCCCTTTGCTTATTCCCTGATCTAGTTTATTTTCTGGTGCTCCAGAAAAGGACTATTTTGGTTAAAAAGCCTTGGTGACCTGAGGATTACAGTGGGGCATCCCCGCCGGGTACATCTCTTCGGGACCCCACTCCTCTATCGCATCATGAGCATGAGACTTTGTTCGTGGGTGGTTCATGTTCTCTCATGAGAAAATGGCCACGTCGGCGCGTTGTTCGTCCTGCCCCTTTCATAGGGGCTTGAGCGTTCAGCGTGCCATGTGCTGTCGAGTCTGGCAGCCTCTCATGTCTCTCACTGTCTCTCATGCCTGCTGGTAGCCCAGATGGGATTGCTGGTCCTTTTGTGAAAAAAGGGGGGACCTATCATTTCATTTGTGGCTCTGGCAGAGGAGAGATGTCAATTGCTGCATCGAAGAGAGGGCTGTTATGCGCTGGAGATGATGACGCTGAGTTTCCCACTATAATAGTGTGTGTGCTCATGCTGAATCAGATTCAGTGTTGATAGCCATGCCTTCCAGGGTGGCTGCCTGGATGTGCATTGGAAAAATTTAGCAGTGTGGAACTATTTGGTGTCAAAATATGGAACACCAAAAGGGCCATAATCTGTATAAATGTTTTCGCTCTCTCACTACCCTCTCTCCTGCATGCACGAGGATAGTCCTGACTCAGGGGTTATGCAGGAACTGCGTGCAGTGATGGACCTCGCTCTCCGGGTGACGGAAGTCACTGCACGCTCCCTGAATCAGGCGACGTCCACATTAGTGGTCCAGGAAGTTGGGGCTAAACCTGGCAGATATGTGTGAGCCTGACAAAGTTTGGTTCCTCAACGCCCCTGTCTGCCAGGCTGGCCTCTTTGGCGACGCTGTCGAGAACTGGCCCAGCAGTTCTCGGTGGCCCAGAAGCGGATGGAGGTGGTTTAAAAAATAAAAAAAACATCCAGCCCTGTCGACTAGCTGCGGCCTCCACCCAGTCATCTGCTGCAGCACCTCCATCTGCTTGTCGCCAAGGGTGCCCCCCCCTGCGTCCGCCTCTGCCCCTGCTAAGCCAAGCAGCAGCCTCCACCCAGGCAGCAGGTGGCCGGGCGCAGGGGATGTGCCCAACCTGTCCAGGGTCCCGCGAGTCCGCTAGCAAGCACAAGGGCAAGCAGCCCTAGAACGGGCAGCCCAGCGAGATGGCAAACTGCTCGGGGAGACGGTGCTCGCACCCCTCCCTCCCCCGGGGGAGGACCGGGTGGATAATTTTTTTCGGTTCGGTCCTGCCGCTGGCTCTTTGGAGTCCAGCGGTACCCACATTCTCAGAGCAGTTTCCTCCCTCCCTGGGCCCTGAGAGGGTCAGGTTGGCAGTGTGCGACACCCCCGGGCCTTGCCACTGCATTCCTCCCCTCTCCCCCTTTGCCAGGGGGCAGCAGTGTGGGCACCGAGGACGCCCCCGGGCCTTCTCACCCACACTCTGCCCCACCTGGAGTACTCAGACAACACTCTGGGCTGCCTCCGGGCCTCCCAAGTTGGGTCTGAGTGCTCCACCTCGCTGCCTCACCCCGGGTACGTCTGTGATCCGTTGATCCCGCTTGTTCGGTCTCTGGGGGCCTGGCTTGGCCTCCCCGGACCGTCACGCTGGCTCATCTGTACCATCAGACTCGGCTATGCGATTCAATTCGCACGCCGGCCTCCCAAGTACAGGGGCATCCTCTTAACCTCAGTGCGGAGCAGCGATGCCCATGTCTTGCAGTCCGAGATCGATGTCCTGCTGGCGAAGGGCGCGATCGAGCCGGTCCCTCCAGCCGATATGAGGTCGGGGTTCTACAGCCCCTACTTCATTGTACCCAAGCAAGGGGGTGGGTTAAGACCAATCTTGGACCTGTGCATTTTGAATCGGGCCCTGCACAAGCTCCCGTTCAAAATTTTAACGCAGAAACGCATTTTCCAGTGCATCCGTCCCCAAGATTGGTTCACAGCGATCGACCTGAAGGACACGTACTTTCATGTCTCTATCCTTCCTCGACACAGACCGTTCCTGTGCTTTGCGTTCGAGGGGAAGGCATATCAGTACAAAGTCTTGCCCTTCGGGCTGTCCCTGTCGCCTCGCGTCTTCACGAAAGTCGTAGAGGCAGCCATAGTTCGTTCCGCTCAGAGAACACGGCGTTCGCTTACTCAACTATCTCGACGACTGGCTCATTCTCGCCCAGTCTTGGGAGCAGTTGTGCGAACACAGGCACATGGTGCTCAGTCACCTCAGCCTGTTGGGACTTCGGGTCAACCGAGAGAAAAGCAAACTCTGTCCCACGCAGAGGATCTCTTATCTCGGTATGGAGCTGGATTCGGTCAGCCGGACGGCGCGCCTCACTCCGGAGCGCGTCCGGTCAGTGTTGAACTGCTTGAATACGTTCAAAGGCAGGACGGCGGTCCCACTGAAATTCTTTCAGAGGCTCCTGGGGCATATGGCATCTGCAGCTGTGGTAACGCCGCTTGGATTGCTTCATATGAGACTGTCTGTGGACGGGACCCCAACTGCGTTGGCATATCAAATTGCTGGCGGTACGTCTTGCCCTGGCCCGGTTCAAGAAACTGTTTGGGGGCAAGCACGTACTGGTCCGTTCGGACAGCACTGCGGCCGTTGAGTACATCAACCGACAGGGTGGTCTATGCTCCCGTTGCATGCTCCAGCTCGCCCGCCATCTCCTCCTGTGGAGTCAGAAGTTTGTGAGGTCACTTCGTGCCATACACATCCCAGGTGCGCTGAACCAGACAGCCGACGAGCTCTCTCGTCAGTCGACACCTCCGGGAGAATGGCGACTCCACCCCCGGAGCATCCAGCTGATATGGGACCACTTCGGGGTTGCACAGGTAGACCTGTTCGCTTCCCCGGAGTCAACCCATTGCCAGTGGTACTACTCCCTGACCGGAGGTACCTTAGGCATAGATGCACTGGCGCACAGCTGGCCCCGGGACCTACGCAAGTATGCGTTTCCCCCAGTGAGCCTTCTTGCACAGACTCTGTGCAAGGTCAGGGAGGACGAGGAGCAGGTCTTGTTAGTTGCGCCCTATTGGCCCAACCGGACCTGGTTCCCCGAACTCACACTCCTCGCGACAGCCCCTCCCTGGCCGATCCCCCCTGAGGAAGGACCTTCTTTCTCAGGGACGGGGCACTCTATGGCACCGCGTCCAGACCTCTGGAATCTCCATGTCTGGTCCCTGGACGGGACACGGAAGTTCTAGGTGGCCTATCACAAGCTGTGGTAGACACCATCGCTTCAGCTAGAGCCCCCTCTACGAGGTGCCTCTATGCTCTGAAGTGGAACCTGTTCGTCGACTGGTGTTCTTCCCGCCGGGAAGACCCTCGGAAGTGTTCGATTAATGTTGTGCTTTCCTTCCTGCAGGATGGGTTGGAGCAACAGCTGTCTCCCTCCACCCTCAAAGTGTACGTCGCAGCAATAGTGACGTATCACAATGCAGTAGACGGTAAATCCTTAGGTAAGCACGACTTAATCGTCAGGTTCCTCAGAGGTGCGAGGAGACTGAATCCTCCTCATTCTACCTCAATACCCTCTTGGGACTTAGCCCTGGTGCTCAGAGCACTCCAGGGTCCTCCATTTGAGACTTTGCAGTCAGTTGAGCTAAAACTCCTGTCCATGAAGACAGTCCTCCTGACCGCATTGGCCTCAATCAAGAGGGTAGGGGACCTGCATGCACTTTCGGTTGACGAATCGTGCCTAGAATTCGGAACTTGTGGAACGTGTGTAGGCTGGGTTCCATATGTTGCGGTTCCCTCACGGCAACCCCATATGTGTATTCTTCCACGGTACCTGCTACCCTACTTGGTTAGCCCTGTGTCTTTCCCTTGACAGAGCCCACTCTGTCGTCTCTGGGCGTGTTCTTTCCCCCCTGGAACCAGGCTGGAACCACCCCAGAGACTGCCATATGTTGCACTACCCTGCTAGGTTAGTCCTTATGCGTATTCTCACCTCTCCTTCCATGAAGGATGTGGCTCCGCAGCGTACCATCTCCCGAGACGGGCATGCTTTCCCAGCGTTATCCAATAGTCACGCTGAGTGGGTCTTGCAGGAACAGCAAGTGACTGTCCTTCCCTGCCGGGAGCCCTGACTCCCACTCCAACATAGGAGTGGTCCAGCGAGCTCAGGCAGGGCGCTGGAAGGGCCAGCATCCCTGGCGTTTTGGTAGGGATCCCAATTCGTCGGTCAGTTCCGACTGAAAGGGAACGTCTCGGTTACGTATGTAACCCTCGTTCCCTGAAGGAGGGAACGGAGACGTACGTCCCGTCGCCAGGTGCTGTACTTCAGATGAAGGCCGAGCCACTTATCTCGGCTCCTCAGTTGAAAACGGTATGCGGTACTTCCACTTCCGTATTTATACCCGTAACGCGGGGCGGTGCGTGGAATGCGTGAACCGCATGACAATTTTCATTGGCTCGTTTCTAATACACTCGAAGTAGATTGGTCTCTGAAACAGATCCCAATTCGTCGGTCAGTTCCGACGTACGTCTCCGTTCCCTCCTTCAGGGAACGAGGGTTACATACGTAACCGAGACGACATTATTTTCATTTTTGGGTGAACTAACCCTTTAAATCAATAAGAAATTCAAATCTAATGTGAACAAGAAACTAACTGATCAGAGATCTGAACGTATTGTTTTTGAGAAAAAAAAACAAAGGGATTGAGAAAAACTGTAAAGTTTACATTGCTATACATTGTGAATTTTATAATGAGAATAAGGGGACGCATATCAATTGTTGGAAAGCAAGCAGGCTTGAGGTTCTCAACTACATCAAATGGTCTGCTCTGCACCAAATCAAGCAACAGCACTACAAAGGGCTCTCAAATCTGCATATCTTGGTTGCCTTTCGGGTACCCATTTGGGAGTTTGCAGTAACAGTCATGCATATTTCTCCTAGCAACAAAAACCTTTTAAGTGGCTGCCAACAGCCAATCCATGGTCCATAAAAGTTCAAGTCATCACCAGTTGGGTTCACACACACACATGCTGATTTCTTCTTTATCAAGCCTGATTAGATAACAATAGACACAGAGAGATGTGATTTGGGGAGCATATGAAATGGCTGTCTTAGATCTTAAAGTTAAAGTCAACTTTATTGTCAATCAAAACCATGCAACAGTACATTACACAGCAGACTGAAATTCCGTTTCTTCCATACTCCAATGTGCAATATTAAAAATAAACAAGGATTTGACACACAATAAGCACAAACTAACCATAAGACTAAACATAGGACACCACTAGAAAAGTGCAAATAGATATTTAGCAGATAGACAGTCAACAGTTACAGAGTTCACAGTTATCAGACTGTCGCAGTGTTCCAGAAATATAGTTCGGTTGAGGTATTTTAGTGTAGTATAGTGCAATACAAGGTGCAATATGGCAAAAGTGCAAAGTAGCAGCATGAAGATAAATACATTTTGTAAACTTGTTACCTTCTTGTGCCAGGGGATATTGGCATATGTACATAGGAGTATTTTGCAGACATTGAGTTTTTTTGTGCTTTTTTTTGTTGTTTTTTTAAGAGGAGAGGAAGCTGGTGGCAGGTTTGTGTTTTTATAATGGACAATGATTAACACATGTAAACATTTTCTCACATCCGTTTTCAAGTAAAGCTTACCCAAAGTGACTTATTGGAAGATAATTGTAGACTAAGACCTCCAATACGTCTGACATTCTGAATGAAGACATGTTAATATTCAACATAACTATCCCTCTGTGAATTGTAGGATGTACTTTGTGATTAAGGAGATCTGAGGTGTCTCTTAGTATTCAGCCTCGGTTGCATAGAAGTACGAGGTCTCATTTATCTCATCAGCATGATAATACTTATCTGATGCCTTCTAAAGCATCAGAGACCAAATGAAATTGATTGCAAAATGATTGGCTAACAGAGGCTGCAATTTGTCAGATCCATAATTATTATTAATGCATCGCCCTGCTGTAATCAGATACCGCATACTGCATTTGTCTTACAATTTTGGCATCAACTGCTGTGCTAAATCACACCACGCGTAATTAATCTATCCACATTTAGCGGTGGAAAAGAGTTTAAATAATTTCCTTAAGAAGCTTTTCAGTTGTATTTCTGAAAAGATCAACAGATTATGGAGTAATTACTATAACTCTTGAGCAGAAGTAGATGTGACTGACACTCTTGTTTCTCTTACTTGGTCAGCGCATTCAGGTTAATAATTTTTTAAGTCCCATATAGCCATGACCATTTAGACATAAATATGTTATGAAAATGCAAGAGCACCGGTTATGAGCACTGGTTAACCATTGTTGCATTTGAATGTTAGATTGATTTAAAATTGTAAAAGGTACAATTTTGCAAATTGAGATGAGAAGTGGAGACCTATTAGATGTGACATACAAAAGTCGTCTTTGTCCTTGTTTCAGCTCAACTTTAGTTATACAGTCTCCTGAATCACAAATAATTATTGGTAAAAATTATTGTTATTTCTCATCGTCTCCACTAGATGTCATAATACAGTGACATCTAATCAATGAAGTTGTGTGAAACAATGGAAGAAATTATTTTATGTAGTAACCAAGCCTTCTGCAGCCATTTCACTTTTGTTATTTGTGAAATGATTTGCTATATATACTTATTTATACGGTCTGCTACATTATATAAAATATATTTGTATTTAATATAATGCCAATGATTGCTTATTAGACATATGACAAATAGACAGATATATACAGAAATATCCCATAATTTACTACTATTTATATTTAATACTCAACTGTTAAGAATTACAAATATTACATTATATACTATATTGCACATATTTAATTCATATATTCATATTTGTTTTCATATTACATTTATGTTAAATGGATTCATGTATTTGAAACAACTATCTTATCTACTATATTATCTCACACAGTGAATCTTTAAATAGCTTCCATCTACACACACACACACACACACACACACACACACACACACACACACACACACACACACACACACACACACACACACACACACACAGAGCAGGTTTTTATTTAAATATCAGATAACTACATTTAGAATTTATATAGAAATATATATATATATATATATATATATATATATATATATATATATATATATATATATATATATATATATATATATATATATATATATATATATATATTAAAAGAGAGAAAGGTACAATAAATGTGTATTATATTAATATTTTTTACATTATATTTCAATACATTTTGATTATATTCACTGTAAAAAAATTCCCCGTTAATTTACAATAAACTATAGGCAGCTAGATTGACCTGTAGAATGCTGTAATTTTACAGTGGACCTGCTGTAATCTAAAACAACAGTTTAATACTGTAAAACATAATACAGTACTGTGCTTCACTCCCGTTATACTGTTATTTTAGTATTCTTGCTGTAATCTCCATACATGGTTTATTACTATAAAATGTATTAAAGTACTGTAAAATGTGATCTTTACATTGTAAAGATCTGCTAGAAACTGATGATTTAAAAACACTTAAAATTGCTGGCAAACAAATGGCTCAAACAAAAGATGACTTTAAAACATAGCTTTTATTAAAGCTAATAACATCAAATCCATGAATTGAATGACATTATTTTTGCTTCACCATTGAGACATATTGCTGTGACTTTAACCTGATTAAATAAAGCCCCACTCCATGAGGTTTTTTTTTAAGAGGGTGGCCACATGAAGATTGACAGTTGTTGCCTTTTTCTGAACAAGCTTCCCCATCTTTTTGGACACCATCTTTGCCTGGCTGGCTTTTAGATTAGTTTAGATTAGATTAGATTCAACTTTATTGTCATTACACAAGTACAAGTACAAGGCAACGAAATGCAGTTTAGGTCTAACCAGAAGTGCAATAGCAGCAAGTGCAGGATATATACAGTGGTTGCGTAAGTGCAGGACATGGAAATGTACTGAATATATATAAATATGTATAAATAGAGAGATGGTTATTACTATAAACAGAACTGAATTTACAGGTGAATATGTACAGTGAATAAATATACAGATGGCTATTACTATAAACAGAATTTACAAGTGAATATGTACTATGAATATAATATACAGATGGCTATTACTTTAAACAGAATTAGAATACAGATAGAGGTATACAATAATATGTTAGGCTAATATAAGGAATATAGCAGTGGATTAAGGTAGTGCAATAAATTATGGACAGAGCTATCCGAAAGAAAGTGTAAAAGTGCAGTGGAAAGTGGTTGCATATTGCAGTTAGAAGTACGGTGCAAAATGCAAATGTAAACATTTGGTTCTATAAATACAGTCGGCAGTGCAAATAAGCATTATCCAGTTAAGATATGGTGGTGCAAAATGCATAAGTAAACAGTTGTTACTGTAATTACTGTAATAAACAGTCGGTAGTGCAAATAACAAAGTGAAGGCAGATGTGAGGTAGGAGAGTTAGCAGTTTATGAGGGAAGTGGATCAACGGGGGTTTGAGTTCAATAAAGAGACAGCTCTGGGGAAAAAACGTCTCGGTTACGTATGGTAACCCTCGTTCCCTGAAGGAGGGAACGGAGACGTACGTCGGTATTACCGACGAATTGGGATCACTTTAGAGAGCCCCTATCAGCTTCGAGATTTAGAGAACAGGCCAATGGGCCATTGGCGTGCGAGATTTGCATCTCGCGCTCCGCCCCGCGCCGCGGGTATAAACAGGAAGCGAGAGCATCGCACTGACGTTTTTCACTGAGGAGCCGAACTAGTGACTCTGTGGCGACGGGACGTACGTCTCCGTTCCCTCCTTCAGGGAACGAGGGTTACCATACGTAACCGAGACGTTCCCTTTCAGTCGGTCACTACGACGTACGTCGGTATTACCGACGAATTGGGATCCCTATGGAAAACGCCACAGTTACTACCACTTCCAGCGCCCAGCGAGAGCCCCTCAGACCCCGTTCTGATGCGGGCGGGGAAATTCACGCAGGGAGAGTCATACTGCTGTTCCGCAAGACCCATTCAGCAGACTTATTGGATAACGCTGGGAAAGCGTGCCCGAAGGACGCTGCGGGAGCCATATCATGCCCGGAGGGAGTTACCATGTGGAGAGAACACGTATGGGCTGGCCGTGGGCAGCACAACATACGGAAGTCCCAGAGGTGGCCCCAGCCTATACAGGCGGGGGACGACACCGAACTGAGACGGCAGAGGAACTCTGCCAAGGGAAGACACGAGCTCACCGTAGGGAGCTGTACCGTGGAGAATACACGTATGGGACCGCCGTAGGGGTCACGACATACGGACCCCAGTCCGACACAAGTTCCACCAATGCATACAAGTGCCAGACCTGGCGTCAGACGCTCCGCCACATCCGACTGCCGAGGGGTGCGGAGGACTCAACAGGGTTCGCCAATCCTGGGGAACTCGACTGGAGAAAATAAGCGCACGTATCCGTTCCATGGGGAAGGGAATGGCGCAGCAAGCCGACACTTAGAACGGGCACTTCAGCTGCTGACTATGGGAAGCGAGCAAATGAGAAGCCAACGGTTCTACACGTAGGCTATAAAACCTAGCGAACGTGTTAGGTGTCGCCCAGCCCGCAGCTCTACAAATATCTGTCAGCGAGGCGCCACGAGCCAGCGCCCAGGAAGAAGCAACACCCCTAGTGGAGTGGGCTCTTAACCCGAGCGGGCAGGGCACGTCTTGGGCTTCATAAGCCAAGACGATGGCGTCCACTATCCAGTGGGCCATCCTCAGCTTGGAGACAGCCTTTCCCTTCTGCTGTCCTCCGTAACAGATGAAGAGCTGCTCTGAGGTCCTAAGCTTTGCGTTCTGTCAACATAGACGCGCAGGGCGCGAACTGGACAGAGAAAAGCCAGGGCTGGGTCTGCCTCCTCCGAAGGCAGCGCTTGCAGGCTCACCACTTGGTCCCGGAAGGGAGTAGTGGGAACCTTGGCACATATCCAGGCCGGGGTCTCAGGGTTACCTGAGAGTCACCTGGCCCGAATCCCAGGCACGATTCATCGACCGAAAATGCCTGCAGGTCCCCTACCCTCTTAACTGAGGCCAATGCAATCAGGAGTATTGTCTTTAGAGACAAGATCTTAAGCTCCGCTGACTGTAAAGGCTCAAAGGGCCCCCTCTGAAGTGCGTCAGCACCAGAGTCAAGTCCCAAGAGGGTATAAAGGGAGGACGAGGTGGATTTAATCTCCTCGCCCCCCCAGGAACCTGACGATCAGATCGTGCTTGCCTAATGAATTAACCAGGTCATGATTGCGCTATAGCGGCAACATACACCTTGAGGGTGGAGGGAGACAGCTTTCGCTCCAACCCGTCTTGAAGAAAAGAGAGCACAGATCTGACCGAACACTTTCGGGGGTCTTCTCGGTGAGAAGAGCACCAGTCGACGAACAGGTTCCACTTCAGCGCATACAGCCGTCGTGTAGAGGGTGCTCTGGCGTAAGTGATGGTGTCAACTACCGCTTGTGGTAGGTCACCTAGAACCTCCGCATCCCGTCCAGGGACCAGACATGGTTTCCAGAGGTCCGGACGCGGGTGCCACAGGGTGCCGCGTCTCTGAGTCAGGAGGTCCTTCCTCAGAGGAAAGGGCCAAGGAGGTGCTGTCGCGAGGAGCACTAGTTCCGGGAACCAAGTCCTGTTGGGCCAGTACGGAGCTACCAAGAGGAGCTGCTCCTCGTCCTCCCTGACCTTGCACCGTGTCTGTGCAAGAAGGCTCACTGGGGGGGAACGCATATTTGCGTAGGCCCCGGGGCCAGCTGTGTGCCAGGGAATCCGTGCCGAGGGTTCCCCCGGGCAGGGAATAGTACCACTGGCAGTGGGTCGTGTCGGAGCGGCAAACAGATCGATCTGTGCGGCCCCAAGCGACTCCAAATCAGCTGGACCACCTGGGGGTGGAGTCTCCACTCCCCGGGCAGCACGGGCAACCGTGACAGCTCGTCGGCCGCTCGATTGAGCGGGCCCGGAATGTGGATGGCACGAAGGATCTCAGATGCTTCGGACTCCACAGAAGGAGATGGCGGGCGAGTTGGGACATGCGGCGGGAGCGTAGACCACCCTGTTTGATGATGTACGCAACGGCCGCAGTGCTGTCCGTCCGGATCAGAACGTGCTTGTCTTTGAGCGACCCTTTGAGGTGGCTGAGAGCAAGACGAACCGCCAGCAACTCCAGGCAATTGATATGCCATTGCAGTTGGGGCCCCGTCCACAGACCCGATACTGCAAGCCCGTTGTACGTGGCACCCCAGCCCGTGGAGGAGGCATCCGTGGAGACAACAGAATGCCTGGACACTTGTTCTAGAGGCACTCCTGCCCGTAGAAATGAAGGGTCCAACCACGGGCTGAAGGTTAGGCGGCATCTCGGCGTCACTTGGACACGGAGGGACCCGCTGTGCCACGCCCATCTCGGGACTCGGTCGTGTAGCCAGTGTTGAAGCGGTCTCATATGGAGCAGCCCTAGCGGCGTTACTGCGGCTGCTGCTGCCATATGCCCCAGGAGCCTCTGAAATTATTTCAGTGGAACCGCTGTACTGCGTTTGAACGTATTCAAGCAGCTCAACACCGACTGGACGCGCTGTCATGGCGACCGAGTCGATCTCCATCCCGAGAAAAGAGATCCTCTGTACGGGACAGAGTTTGCTCTTCTCCCAGTTGACCCGAAGACCCAACCGGCTGAGCTTCCTCAGCGGGGAACAAGAGCGGCGAGGCATAGCGTCGCGCACTGTCGTCCACACACCGCTGAGAAGAGGGGAATGAGAGTGGCGAGGCTTGTAGCGTCACACACACTGCGATTCTCGCCCTCTTGTGGGGAGGGGATTGAGGGCGGCGAGGCTTGTAGCGTCACACGCTGCCATTCCTGAACTCCCGAGACCCAGAGATATTGGAACTGTTCTTTTTTTTTATTTTTTTTTATATATATATATTTGGGTACCACTGGCTGTTTTTAACCCCAGTGGCGGAACAGAATTACTAATGGTTTTTACCCGGCCCTCCTCCGGGGGAAGAACAGTCCCGAACCAAATCCGGGTCAATTGTGTTTCTGGACATCGTCTAGCCAAGGGCCAGCGCTGTGCGCAGCTCAACCTCGGCTGAGAACTACCCTCATGCCCTAAGCAGGGCGGAGGTGGCCTGCCAGTGGCACTGCCACCCCACCGATGAGGGTAGTGAGAGAGAGGAAAACTTTATACAGATTATGGCCCTATTGGTGTTCCATATTTTGGCACCAATAGTTCCATAATGCAAAAGCCTTCCAACGCACATCCGAGAAAGGCAAGGGGCAGGCAAGGCGATTTATGCGTTGCACTATGCCTCAGCCACCCGGGAAAGCATGGCTGTCGAGCATGAATCGGATTCAGCACGAGCGCCCACTATTATAGTGGGAATCTCAGCATCATCTTCATTTTCAACACATAACAGCCCTCTCTCCGATGCAGCGATTGACATCTGTCCTCTGCTAGAGCCCCAAACGAAACGCTAGGTCCTTTTTTCTTTTTTTTAAAAATTATTTTATTTATTTATTTATTTTTTAGGACCAGCAATCCCATCTGTAAGCTACCAGCAGACATGTGAGACAGTGGGCGTGGCCGTGAGACGGCACACGGCGCGCTGAACACTCAAGCCCTTATGAAAAAGGCAAGACGAACAGCGCGCCGACGTGGCTATGCTCTCATTAGAGAGCATAGACCACCCACAAACACAGTCTCAACATGCGTAGCCGGCGAGTGACGCGCGCTGAGCTGCCGTGGCAACCCGCGCTGTCACTCGGCAGCTAGACGGCACACAGCGCGCTGAACACTCAAACACTCAAACCCTCACGCGGAAGGCGAGATGACCAGCGCGTCGACGTAATCCCGTTCCCCTGAGAGAACATGGATCACCCACGAACACAGTCTCAACATGTTTATGCGAGAGGGATCGTGGCCGTCAGGACAGGAAACAACCGCATCCAGAAACGCACGAGTGGAATGACGTCTTGAAAAAGACGCAGTGTCACACCCGTGTTGCTCTTTTGTGAGGAAACGCTCTTTAAACAGTGCTGAAGCACCCAGGGGAAGACCGCGGCAACACACAGGTGGTAAGTGCAGTCCTGTGGTGCACTCACTGAAACAAACGCCCTCACCAGACCGACAGTTGCTGTGAGAACAGCAGTTTGTTATGCTGATGCAGCGGTGAACATGCGGTCGCACTGATTGTGCCTTTTCGCCAACACAGAGCGTCCTTCTCGTTCTCTGGAGCATCTCTCTTGCAGATAGGCTTTCTTTTAGAAAAGCAGGCTTGCTTCATCAACGCCGTTCGGCTCCGAAGTGAATGACGTCAGTGCGATGCTCTCGCTTCCTGTTTATACCCGCGGCGCGGGGCGGAGCGCGAGATGCAAATCTCGCACGCCAATGGCCCATTGGCCTGTTCTCTAAATCTCGAAGCTGATAGGGGCTCTCTAAAGTGATCCCAATTCGTCGGTAATACCGACGTACGTCGTAGTGACCGACTGAAAGGGAACTGTTCTTAAGTCTACTGGTTCTGGTCCGGAGGATCCTGAAACACCTGCCGGAGGGCAGGAGAGAAAACAGTCTGTGGGCTGGGTGAGAGGAGTCCTTGAGGATGCTGCGAGCTCGATGCAGATAGCGTTTCCTCTGGATGTGCTCGATGGCAGGTAGTGGAGTGCCTGTGATGCGCTGGGCAGTTTTCACCACCCGCTGCAGTGCCTTGCGCTCCGCAACAGAGCAGCTCCCATACCATACTGCCACACAGTTGGTCAGGATGCTTTCTATTGCGCAGTGATAGAAGTTCACCAGGATAGCCGAGGAGAGCTGATTCTTCCTCAGTGTCCTCAGGAAGAAGAGGCGCTGGTGAGCCTTCTTGACCAGGCTGGAGGTGTTGGTCGTCCACGACATGTCCGCCGAGATGTGGATCCCCAGGAACTTGAAACTGGAGACACGCTCAACGGCCATTCCATTAATGTGGATGGTGTCGTGTGTGCCTCTTTCCTGAAGTCCACGATGAGCTCCTTCGTTTTGGTGGTGTTGAGGAGCAGGTTATTATCAGCACACCATGTGGCCAGGTGCTGGATCTCCTCCCTGTAGGCAGTCTCATCGTTGTTGCTGATGAGACCAATCACCGTAGTGTCGTCCGCAAACTTGACGATGGAATTAGATCCATACACAGGCTTGCAGTCGGAGGTGAAGAGGGAGTAGAGAAACGGACTTAGCACACAGCCCTGTGGTACACCAGTGTTGAGTGTGATGGACGTGGAGCAGGTGGATCCTGATCGAACATTCTGGGGTCTGTCAGTTAGGAAGTCCAAAATCCAGTTACACATTGAAGTGTTGATGCCCAGGTCTCCAAGTTTGGCAATTAACTTGGATGGGATGACAGTGTTGAATGCTGAGCTGAAGTCAACAAACAGCATGCGTGCATAAGTGTTTTTATTGTCCAGATGGGTGAGCACAGAGTGCAGTGCCATGGAAACTGCATCCTCTGTGCTCCTATTGCTGCGATAGGCAAACTGGTGTGAGTCCAATGTGGATGGTAGAGAGTCTTTTAGGTGTTCCAGGACCAGCCGCTCAAAGCACTTCATAACGATGGGTGTGAGTGCTACAGGGCGGTAGTCATTAGGGCACCTCGGGCTAGAGTGTTCCAGCACTGGCACAATGGAAGTGCGTTTAAAGCATGATGGTACAGCTGCTTGGGCAAGAGACAGGTTGAAAATGTCTGTAAAAACCCCAGCGAGCTGTTCCGCACATGCCCTGAGAACACGACCAGGGATGTTGTCTGGTCCAGCAGCCTTGTGCGCGCTGATCCGGCTCAGTGCCTTGCAGACTTCTGTGGAGGAGAGTGTGATTGGTGGGTGGTCAGCTGAGGGTTTGAGCTTGGTTGCAGTTTCTCTGTTGTCTCTTTCAAAACGAGCATAAAAGTAATTTAGCTCGTTCAGGAAGTTGACATCAGTGGCTGCGGGGGTGGACCGGGTGGGTTTGTAATCACTGATGGCCTGAATGTCCTGCCACATGCGTCGAGGGTCAAAGTTGGAAAAGTGTCCCTCTATCTTTTGCTTGTAGCAGTGCTTGGCCTTTTTGATGCCCCTCTTCAGGTTTGCTCTGGATGTGCTGTAGGCTTGTGCATCGCCTGATCTGAAGGCAGTGTTGCGTGACTTCAGCAGGAGTCACACTTCCCTGTTCATCCAAGGCTTCTGATTTGGGTATGTGATGATCTTGGGTATTTTGTTCCTCTTTCAGGGTTCACACCAATAGAAGGTCTACAAAGTAATTACACAGAAATATAATATATTAGGTGAGGTATAAAGATTATTTGCACTTTAGACATTTAAAACACATAGCATTCAAATTTGCCATTATGGCAGCAAGTTTGCTCTGAGACATTATGAGACCTGAGTATCTTAGAGTAATGTAGACAACATTATATAACTTTGTCACCAGTATTAAAGGGATAGTTCACCCAAAAATGAAAATGTTGTCATCATTTACTTATCCTCATGTTGTTCCAAACCTGTATGAGTTTCATTCTTCTGTTGAACACAAAAGATATTTTAAAGAATGGTGGTAACCAGACAGTTGACAGACCCCACTGACTATCATAGAACACATATTACACTGGAAGTCAATAGCTACTGTCAACTGTCTGGTTACCAACATTCTTTAAAATATCTTCTTTGAATACAGAAAGAGAGCAATTAAATAGTCTGTTCTATACTGTTTTATTGTTTTATACCCCATGCCTTGCTTATGTGACACTTACCCAGCAGTATCAGTTGTGGTCTTGCAAGGTGCACTCAACATCTGCTGCAGTGGCATATATCTGTAGAACAGAAAAATGGTATGTAGTGAAATGAAAATGTGTGTTCAGTCATATATCAGGCATGAAGTAAATACTAAACATGTGGAATAGTACTTAGCAAAACTTACATCAGCACGGAGTATGAGTCCCTCTGGTGTGACACTTGATGGCTGAAAACGTAGAAAAAGTTAGTGTGCACTCAAGGAAATCACACTTTGCATTTGGCAAAAAACTATGTAACTAGCATACGCTAATGCATTGCTGCAGGTCTTAGCACATACGTTGCAGGTTATCATTTTTATACTACAATCCACAGACCTCCACATCAAAATAATCTTACCATTTTAACTGACAATTTTTTAAGATATAATCTCTCAAGGAATGATATTGTGTAAAACAGAGAAGTAACTGCCAGAATTAACTGTTAGCCTCATTGCTTTAGTGCACATTTTAAAATAAAGACCAATACCTGACGTAGATTTGATAATAAATCAAGTCAATATCACAAAGTAAAAAAATTTCAGTTTGCATTTACCTTGATAAATTGGCGAAGCCACATGCAGATGAAGCGCAGTCCACTGATCTGTGCTGGCATGGTCACAGTCGGAGTGAAAATCGCCTTTCTTAATTTAATCGTTGTCTCATTTTTCTTTCTCACAATAAAATATTCAAGTAATGTAATGTTAAACCTTAAATGTAATGCTAATCCTTTTTGGTTGCACGCCTGTTGATGGGATTTGATGCTTCGTGATTTTCCTATGAATTGTGAGTGCGCAGGCTCAAGCACGTGACTATAATAAAAAAAATACTGTATCCAGTAAAACTGAACAGTAGCTTGCCATTATTAATTTGCTCGTCAAATTCTGCCTCATTTACAGTATTCAGCTGTATTTATGAAGAACAGTAAATTACTGTACAAAATGTACCGTATTTTTACAGCAATTTTTGACAGTGTAGCTATTAATACACACACACACGCAGGATCTTGTCCTTAGTTCATCCAGACATGTCTGATATTTGTATGGGTGCCACGTCAGTGTCGTGCAGCTGGCATGACCCTCCTCCCCTGCCTGACATTTAGCAACACTTTCACTCCCACAAAATGCTCTGTGTACACACATAAACTGGGGATAATTAGAAATCTGTATACAGAATAATTGTTTGACTCTTCCACAGTGCATTTTTAATTATCTCACACAGTGAATCTTTAAATATCTTCCCCCTCTCATCCACACACACACACACACACGCACGCACGCACGCACGCACACACACACACACACACACACACACACACACACACACACACACACACACACACACACACACACACACACACACACACACACACACACACACAGTCTGCAGGTTTGTAATTCAAACTGCACAGTTACAGCCTGAGTACCATGGACCTGTCACCTGACATTATCCTAGCCAGGGGGATTTCCCAAAGGACAGTCTGACGCTACTAAACACTCAAAGGGTACTAGGCTGTACGTTGGCATGACCTTGATATTATCTGTGCTCCAACCAAAGATCAAAATAAAGAATGAAACATCCAAATCTGAGGTGCAATTTAAACAACATCACATGAGCAATAGCACCGTTTCGGAGACATTTAATTAGATAATGAAAGAAGAAAATCAAGAAAAACTGAATTAATGCCTATTGGTGAAACGTAGCTCTGTACTGAAGTTATCTTCAGCAAATGCTCTCTCTCCAGTGTACAATATAAGCCACAAAAAGGCCATGCCAAGGTTTTAAAGCCAATAAAATCGAAACAAGATTTTCCCACATCCATTGCAAACACCTCAACCACAACAAATCAATCTATTTCACCTTGACACACCAAGGTAGACTATCTATCCCACCGCCTTGAGGCAGTAGCAGGACTATATCCTATGCTTTATCTGAAACCCAATTCCCCACCTCCAAACAAGATAAATGAGAGGCATGAGATGGGGCTGTTTGCAGGTTACAGGCAGGCTGTTCTGTCATAATTAGAGCTCTATAGACTTTACTCTGCTCTGTGCATCTGACTGAGATTGAACAGAGTCCTGGAACAGGAACACATCTTTTCTGATGCATCTTTTATGTATCATGCTTTAGTATACAAACTATTAGCATTGACTGTATTATACAGTTCAGTATACATCCTGAATCACACTCATGACTGTGAGCACTGCATCTATTTTACGATTTACCATGCTGTAATATAGAAACATACTTTAAAGAGCCGTGGGAACGGAGCGAGGCCAGTGGCGTGATTGCTAATGATGGATAAAAATTAGTTTTATCCATAATTATTTATATAATATAATCCTTATATTTTTCTTACCCCACAGATAATTAAAATGGCATGTCCTTTTATACTGGAACCTGAAGTTCACTTGATAAACCTCTGGAAGTATCCTAATAATTAGAATTGAGTTTTAGGATTTCCAGTGGTTGGATGCATTGATGACACGTATATTCCCATCATCACACTGTATGGAATGGAAGGATGTCAGATGGATAGGTAGTCCGAGATATATGCTGTGACAGATTCTTTTTAATATTTGTTTTATATTTAATAACCTCTGTCAGTGGTGCTGGTGTTTTGCGAGCCTCTGCTTTCTTGCTGTTGGCTGAGTAGAAGTCAAATGTTAATTTCATTACCCGAATTAAGAAATGTAACAGGTGGGATCAGAGAACATTTAATTATGTGAAAAGAGCATGTGTGGGGAAAAGCTGCTGCACATTGAAATAGACACTGAATGATATTTATTTAATATGCCAAATGTTTGTCATGAAACCTACACCATGCCCCTTTTATGCTTAAAGCTTTACCTGATTGAATTATGTTTGTTGTTTTTTTTTGCCTGTGGGATACCATGAAAATGAAACTTAATTAAACAAATTAAGAATTAAACTTACATATTGACCCGAAAGTATGCAGACGTCTTTTGTCGGGTGCTGTTGCCATGGTGAATCATAATTTCGGAGCTCCATTGATCATGGCTTTTCATAGTTGTGGTGCACACACTTAACTCAGAGGCTGCCTTCGGAGGACACATTTCAAGGTAGAAAGGCATCAAGGCACGTCTGAATCTAATGTTAGCTTCACTTCCTGTCCCCTGAGATACCTTGACCTGATCGATTTTAGAAGGCAGCATATTTGTATCCTTCGCTGCCTTTGATATCCCAAAATCCTTTGCTTTCCATCCTGTGATAGTTGAGCTGGGGAAAAAAAGATGCTGTCCGAAATTTGCGTTTGCTGGTCAGTTTGTGTAAATGTACGTTTTTTTACCAACATTTTCCACTTTTGATGTCATTTCTGGCGAGAAATTACTAATGTAGTAGTTACATATTTGTTTAGTTCTCACCAAAGCTCGCTCTATTTTGCTGTAGATCATTAAACGGTTACACTGCCTAAGAAGTCTGTTTTGTGAGGTGCCTTCATTCACAAACACATGCCTTACAAGCCATTGTCTGATAAGGCAGTGAGGCAACGAGTCAGCTGCCTATAGGTTTTCGGATGCAGCCAGAGTCAGTCTACTCAAAGTTGACTGAACTAACTCAATTCAGCTGTTCTGAAACCCAAAACTCAGAGTTTGCCATTTCAGGGCCGGTCAAATCAGAGTTGGTTGAACCTCCTTATTGAAACGGGCCTCAGGCCTGGACTATTTTACTTTGTGTTTTGTTATGTTTGTGCAACAGTCGTCCATGAGGGGCTGCCACTTAATTTTCATTGTGTTGTTTGATTATTTTGATAAATTCAAGTATGTTGAACATTCGCCAGTTCGCGCCTCCTCCTTCCCTGACCACAAACCTCGTTACAGCTTTATACCCACTGATTTAGCAGTTTGTTGTAGTTAAAGAGCAAAAGTTGAGGTCTCACGTTGGTCAAATTATTTGGTTTTAGTATGCATATGTAGTTGTCTTTAGAAACAAATTGCAGTTTGGAAACAGATTACAGAGTATGTCAGTTTGTAGTCGATATGTAAAGACAAATATAAGGCAAAAATAAAGGTAAATCCTCTTTGCTATTCAGCAGTTGTTCAGACTGCTGGAAAACATCTGTGGAAGTCTGAGACAAAACCAGGCTTCCTTGCACAAAAGCAGGCCTGTGTGATGATTACAACACTGAATACCATCTGAATATTCAGATTAAGAGGAAGATTCTATGACGGTTTCTGAGAGGTTTAGACTGTCCTCGCACACAGCCGTCTGGCTGAGAGAAGATAAGATGTCCATAATTCTGATGAGACAGCTCTTGTTTTGGCATCCACAACAGCAACAATTTGTTTTGAGCCTTGCCTTTTAGGAACACATGAAAAACACAGTCTCAATGAGGCTGCCAAATGCCCCACAAAACCAGATTTGCTCAGAAACAATCTGGCAAGCCATTTGTAATACATCACAAGCATTCATAAATGTACTTCCATAATACAGCTTAACACTTTTTATATGCAAGCAGGGTCACTTTAATGATCATCATTTCCAAATAACCTTGAGCAGCGAGTCTATCATAAAGCCATGACCAGATTACCAGCACCTCTGATGGATAATGAATAATTATAGCTTCAGGCCTGGTTAATTATTGACGCTTTTGATATGTGAGGTGAGTGTCAATGGATGGATATGAAAATCTACATGCTGCTTGATCTCATAGACTGTCTGGACGGGTGTTCTGGCCTGCTGATAAGTCTTTCATTACAACACCCTCTCGCCCCTGGAGCCTTCATCCTCCCCTGCTCCTCCTCCCCTCCCCCCGGCTGTGTCCTCACTTAAAATAGAGCTACAAACAGACCGGACCTGACCAGACTGACAGCTGAGGAAGAGGGAGAGAGGGAGAAGAGAAATTAACACATCACACATTCCTCTATACTTAAAAGATTTGCTAGTGTACTCCAGTCCTAAATGTTGACAAAAATCACTTTCAGCACATAAAAAAAGGTTTTATTTTCAAAAATATTGCACACTCATGGGCGTAGCTAAATCTTTGTCCAATCAAATGTCCAGTCTCCAGACTGAAAAAGTCCCGCCCCCAATACCACCTGCTTCTTATTAACTATAGAATATAATAGTTGCTGCATCTGAATATGTCAACTTCCTTACTGTATAGTAGGCAACAACAACAAAAAACACGCTGTTTTAATGCTTCACATATTAGATGAGGTGCACACACACATTCATTTGAAGCATAAAACAAGGTTTAAAGCAAAGAGAAAAAAGAAAAAGAAAAAAAAAGGCACACATATAGGGTAAGTGAGGCGTGGGTATAGCGGCCTGGGCTTTGCATCGGGCTGGTTCCATGCTACACGCCATGCTTTTTTTATTGCATTATACACTAGTTGACATAAACATATCATGAGTATAACAATGAAAGTAGCCATATTTCTAGAAAAGAAAGGAAAAAAAGGAGAGAAAAAAACAAAGACAGGGTAAGCGTGGCATGTGTGTGACGGCTGGGGATGGGGATGGATTTTGGGCCCCTGGGCCCCACTGCACCTCACCTTGATAGCCTGTTGCAATATGATGCTGGCGGGGGTCTATCCTGTGCCATGGCCATGAGCAGCTTTATAATACCTTATTATTAATGGCTGTATCAATATTACCATTATTAATAATATTACTATTATTATTATCATTACTATTACAACTTCTACTATTATCATTACTATTAATGGCTGTATCAATATTACCATTATTATTATTATTATTATTATTACTATTATTTAAAAAAAATGTTGTCCTCTTCCTGATCCTTTAACCTCCCCCTCATTCCGGATGAAATTAGTATATTTGTTCATATGTTTATCATTACTACTACTGCTAATACTATTATTACTATTTATCATTTCTTATTAATTTGATTTATCATTATTATTATTGTTGTTATTATTATTACTATTATTATTAATATTGCTATTAGTTTTTCTGTTGTCACCTTCCTCATACCCCATTTTCCTTTCTTTTTTGGGGGGGAAACTATTACTATCTTCATCATTATTATTGTAGTTTAAAATTATAATTATTTATTTATTTATTTATTTATTTTTTACTCTGGTTATGTCTGTTGTACTTCGCTACATGCTCCTTTATTCATATATTTTTTCCGTTCCCACACCCAGTTACACTTACAGTTACACACACACACACATATACCCAAATCGTACTGACCATAATGTATGTTTTGTTGGTCTATGTAATTTTCATCTAATTTCTCATTTGTAAATATTGTACTTGTCTGTTTGCATAAAATAAAAAATAAAAAACAGTATGTGAGAAGTATGCGCAAATTCATAGTATTATTTAAAAAAGAAAATAAAGGTGGTTGAAAAGTGCCAAGGCTGTTTTTTAATGGTCGCAAATACAGTATGTGATTGTGGATGCTGCTAATGTCATTTTGAGCCCATTGATATGGGCAGACTACACTTCCAGATTTCACAAGAAATAAATCATCACAGAAAGCAGTGCTTATCAACATTTTAAGCTTTTGTCACTGTTGATACTCATAGCTTTTCATACAACTGATGGATTTTGCAGTGAATAATGACTTAAATGTCCAAATTTTCCTCACACAATCATTTTTATATGCCTTTAGAAGAGTAAATCATATTAATCACTTTTATGATGTTTTTATGGTATTCTTTTTGTCTTATTTGCTTGCATTGTATTGTATTGAAAAGAGAGGCTGTGACAAATTACAAAATTCACTTTTTGGGTTCCACAGAAGAAAATATATCATGCAAGTTTGGACCAACATGAGAGTGAGTAAATAATGACATTAATTCACATTAAAGTTGCAATGTAATGGAAGTAGCGATGCTTGGAAGATGGTTTTCTTCCGTATTGTGACTGCTTGGATTATTGAAAAAAAAAAAAGAATTTGGGCGGGATTTGGTTGTTGATTGGATGGAGGCAGATCTAAATGTGCGCTTGCAGTTGATTGTAAGAAAGGGGTGGGGTTTAAGTGGACTACATGATTGGAGAAGTCCAGCATACATCACCAGAGAGAAGTCTGATGTTTCCAGTTATATTTTGATAAAGATTTCGTTAACACTTTAGAATAATGGTCTATCATTAATAGATAACTATGCAGGAAGTAATGCAGGACTAATGAGTATTACTACATTAACACTTCAGCTACCATTATTAACTAATGGAAATAAGCTGAACTAATCAGTAAATAATATCTAATTTAGGATATAGTTTCTGCATAGATTCTACATAGATCAGCCTCATTAATAACTATTAACTAACTAACTGACAAATTGGCAAGAACATTATTGTGTGTCTGAGACGTAATCAATCATCTTTTTTACTCTGAATATTGGCATAAAATGCATCAATTACTCAAGTGTTACCTACTCACTCTAGAGGAACTACTAGTGATCTGGACCATAATTTTAAAGTGAAAAACAATTAAATAATTGTCCAGATCAATAGTCGTCCTTGAAGAGTGACTAGGTAGGCCTACTTGAGTAATTAGTGATGCATTTAATGACCACGTTGAGAGTAAAAAAATGTTAGGATTAGTAATTTATTTGTAATTCTTTATAATTTGTCATAGTTACCTATTAGTTATGCCAATCTCATTCAGTAATTATTGATTACCTATAATAAGGAACTATCTTAGTCCTAAATTTGAGTGTTAAGCTTTTAAGCGTTTGAAAGTTTTTTAGCTTTTAATATGACTGTGTTAGGCTTAAAGGACAACTCCAGTGAAAAATGAACCATGGGGTAATTAACACATGGTTACCGAGTAGTTGGACTCTGGGATGCGTTTTCATGAAAATCGAATGTAAAGAGTTTTATCTCTAAAAACAGATTAGCTTATAACGCTAGTATATGGGGCATAGAATAAGTAAAATTAAATCACTAGTTAATACCACTAACAAGGCTCAAAATAGCCTCACACTAACACGGTAGCATAATGAGGGTCCCTACATGCAAACCGAAGCATTGAGAACTTTGTAAGTGTACAAACAGTTTAATAAGAAGATACTTTATAAAGACAGTACATTACGTGTATACAGACAGGAACCATCTTGGAAAACGTCTTGGTTACGTATGTAATCCTCGTTCCCTGAAGGAGGGAACGGAGACGTACGTCGGAACTGACCGACGAATTGGGATCTATTTTCAGAGACCAATCTACTTCGAGTGTATAGAAACGAGCCAATAAACATTGGCATGCGGTTCACCCACCGCCCCGCAGCGCGAGTATAAAACAAGTGAACAACGCATACCGCTTTTACAACTGAGGAGCCGAGATGTGACTCGGGCCTGCAGCTGAAGCACAGCACCTGGCGACGGGACGTACATCTCCGTTCCCTCCTTCAGGGAACGAGGGTTACAAACGTAACCGAGACGTTCCCTTTCAGGAACTGACCGACGAACGTCGGAACTGACCGACGAATTGGAATCCCTACAAAAACGCCAGGGTGCTGGCCCTTCCAGCGCCCTGCTTAAGCTCGCTGGGTGCTCCCAGTTGGAGCAGCTGACAGGGCTTAAGGCAGGGAGGTCCGACACTGCTGTTTCTGCAAGACTATTGGATAACGCTGGGAAAGTGTGCCCGTCTCGGGAGATGGTACGCTGCGGAGCCACGTCCTCCGGAGGAGGAGAGGTGGAGAATACTCATACGGACTAACCTATCTGGGTAGTAACAACATATGGCAGTCTCTGGGGTGGATCCAACCTGGTCCCAGGGGAGAAAGAACACACCCAGAGACAACAGAGCGGGCTCTGTCAAGGGAAAGACACGGGGCTAGCCGAGTAGGTTAAAGCATACGGGTGCAGGCCTGGGGTGCAGGGTTGACGGAGGAGCTCGACAGGATTCACCATTTCTGGGGAACACAACTGGAGAAGATAAACGCATGTATCCGGCCATAGGTGGGAGTGGCGTAGCAAGCCGACACAGGAACGGGTACTTCGCGTCTACCGGCCGTTGGAGGCGAGCACACGGGAAGAAACCGGTTCCACACGGAGGCTATAAAATCTAGCGAACGTGTTAGGTGTCGCCCAGCCCGCAGCTCTACAGATGTCTGTCAGCGAGGCGCCTTGAGCCAGTGCCCAGGAGGAAGCAACACTTCTTGTGGAGTGCGCTCGCAACCCGAACAGGCAAGGCACGTCTTGCGATTGGTACGCTAAGACGATAGCATCCACTATCCAGTGGGCTAACCTCTGCTTGGAGACAGCCTTTCCCTTCTGCTGGCCTCCGTAACAGACGAAGAGCTGCTCTGAGGTCCTAAAGCTTTGTGTCCGGTCAACGTAAGCGCGAAGAGCGCGGACATGACATAAAGCCAGGGCTGGGTCTGCCTCCTCCAGGGGCAGCGCTTGCAGGTTCACCACCTGGTCCCGAAAGGGAGTGGTAGGAACCTTGGGCACGTATTCGGGCCGGGGTCTCAGGATGACGTGAGAGTTACTGGGCCCGAATTCTAGGCACGATTCGTTGACCGAAAATGCATGCAGGTCCCCCACCCTCTTGATTGAGGCCAATGCAGTCAGGTGTACCATCTTCATAGACAGGATTTTTAACTCAACGGACTGCAAAGCCTCAAAAGGAGGGTCCTGAAGTGCTCTGAGCACCAGGGCTAAGTCCCAAGAGGGTAGCGAGATAGAACGAGGAGGATTTAGTCTCCTCGCACCTCTGAGGAGCCTGACGATTAAGTCGTGCTTCCCTAAGGATTTACCTTCAACTACATCGTGATACGCCGCTATTGCTGCGACGTACACTTTCAGGGTGGAGGGAGACAGCCTTCGCTCCAACCCAAAGCACAACATTAATCGAACACTTCCGGGGGTCTTCGCGGCGAGAAGAACACCATTCAACGAACAGGTTCCACTTCAAAGCATAGAGGCGCCTCGTAGAGGGGGCTCTAGCCGAAGTGATGGTGTCTACCACTGCTTGTGGTAGAACACCTAGAACCTCCGCGTCCCGTCCAGGGACCAGACATGGAGTTTCCAGAGGTCCTTCCTCAAAGGAATGGGCCAAGGAGGTGCTGTCGTGAGGAGCACTAGTTCCGGGAACCAAGTCCGGTTGGGCCAATACGGAGCGACCAACAGGACTTGCTCCTCGTCCTCCCTGACCTTGCACAGTGTCTGTGCGAGAAGACTCACTGGGGGAAACGCATATTTGCGTAGGCCCCAGGGCCAGATGTGAGCTAGGGCATCCGAGCCGAGGGTCCCCTCGGTCAGGGAATAAAACCACTGGCAATGGGTCGTGTCCGGGCGGCAGGTCTACCTGTGCGGTCCCGAAGCGACTCCATATCAGCTGGACCACCTGGGGATGGAGTCTCCCGGGAGCACTGGCTGTCGTGAGAGATCGTCGGCTGCACGATTGAGCAGGCCCGGAATATGAATGGCACGAAGCGACCTCAGATGCTTCTGACTCCATAAGAGGAGATGGCGGGCGAGTTGTGACATGCGACGGGAGCATATACCACCCTGTTTGTTTATGTACGCAACGGCCGCAGTGTTGTCCGTACGGACCAGAACGTGCTTGCCTCTGAGCGGAACTTTGAAGCAGCTGAGTGCAAGACGAACTGCTAACAACTTGAGGCAATTGATATGCCATTGCAGTTGAGGCCCCGTCCACAGACCCTGCAAGCCCGTTGTACGTGGGACCCCAGCCGGTGGATGAGGCATCTGTGGAGACAACAGAATGCCTGGACACTTGTTCTAGGGGAATTCCCGCCCGTAGAAACGAAGGGTCCGACCACGGGCTGAAGGTTTGACGCCACCTCGGAGTCACTTGGACGCGGAGGGAACTGCTGTGCCACGCCCATCTCGGGACTCGATCGTGTAGCCAACGTTGAAGCGATCTCATATGAAGCAATCCCAATGGCGTTACTGCGGCTGCGGATGCCATATGCCCCAGGAGCCTCTGAAAGTGTTTCAGTGGTGCCGCTGTCCTGCCTCTGAACGAATTCAAGCAGTTCAACACTGACTTGACGCGCTCCTCTGTGTCATGGCGACTGAGTCTATCTCCATACCGAGAAAAGAGATCCTCTGTGTTGGACAAAGTTTGCTCTTCTCCCAGTTGACCCGAAGTCCCAACTGGCTGAGGTGACTGAGCACCATGTCCCTGTGTTTGCACAACTGCTCCCGCGACTGGGCAAGGATCAGCCAGTCGTCGAGATAGTTGAGAATGCGAACACCACAATCTCTCATGGGAGCAATAGCTGCCTCCGCGACCTTCCTAAAGACGCGGGGCGACAGGGACAGGCCGAAGGGTAAGACACGGTACTGATATGCCCGCCCCTCGAAGCAAAGCGCAGAAAGGGCCTGTGCCGAGGGAGAATCGAGACATGAAAGTACGCGTCCTTCAGGTCGATCGCTGCAAACCAATCTTGGGGACGGATGCACCTGAAGATGCGTTTCTGCATTATCATTCTGAACGACAGCCTGTGAAGGGACCGGTTCAAGAATCGCAGATCCAAGATCGGCCGTAACCCGCCACCTTTCTTGGGTACAATGAAGTACGGGCTGTAGAACCCGAACCTCATATCGGCTGGAGGGACCGGTTCTATCGCATCCTTCGCTACTGTCGTGAAGTGAACGCCCCTGAACTTGGGGGGACGCCGGGCGAACTGAATCGCATAGCCGAGTCTGATGGTACGGAGGAGCCACCGAGACGGGCTGGGAAGCGCTAGCCAGGCTCTCAGACACCAAGCAAGGGGGATCAACGGCACCACAGACGTACCCGCAGCGGGGCAGCAAGGCGGAATGCAGGGATCCGACCCTGACGGCATGGGAGCGGCCCGGAGTGGGATCTGAGTGTGCCATGCAACACTTAACTCCATCCACTGAGGGGGCGTGCGAGTGTGGGGAGGCCGCTTGAGTGCGTCCCCACAGCCGGCGTCCCCTGCTGGCGAAGGGAGAGGCACCTGACGGGGGCGAGGCATGGGAGCGTCGACCACCGCCAAGTGCCCTCTCTTGGCACCCAGAGATATCGGAAACTGCTCTTTTATTTAAGTTTTGGGTACCAAAATTCGCTGAAATCAGAAATCAAAGAACAAAAGATTCTCCTCCGGCCCTCCTCCGGGGGAAGGAGTGGTGCTGCAGCCATCTCCTGGAGAGCAGTCTCATCCATCTCTGGGCGGCCCGTCTCAGGGTCTCTTCCGACGGCGCTTGCCACCTGGCATGGCAGCGGCCTGAGCTGGCTGGACGTCCTTCCCACGGCCAGCCCCACGCCGTCGGCTGGGTGTAGACTGCTGCGGTGCCTTGGCGGGGGCGGAGGCGGCGGCAGGCGGACGTCCTCGACGATGAGCAGGCGGAGATGGAGCCACCGGCGGCTGGATTGAGGCAGCAGTGGGCCACCGGGGCAGGATGTGCTTAATGGCCTCCGTCTGCTTCTGGGCGGCCGAGAACTGCTGGGCAAAGCTCTCGACCGCGTCACCGAACAACCCGGCCGACGTAATGGGGGAGTCCAGGAACCGATACTTGTCAGTCTCCCTCATGTTGGCCAGGTTGAGCCAGAGATGACGCTCCTGGACCACAAGCGTGGAACTCGCCTGACCATCGCCTGAAGGATGGAACGGGCGGTGACTTTCGTCAGGGTCGGATCCCTGCATTCCGCCTTGCTGCCCCGCTGCGGGTACGTCTGTGGTGCCGTTGTGGTGCCGAGCTCCCAGAGGAGCTCTGGATCAGGTCTACCCTCGTGCATGTCCATGAGTGCCTGGGCCTGGTGGACCTGAAGCAATGCCATGGCATGCAAGGCAGATGCAGCCTGTCCGCAAACCTTGTAAGCCCTCCCAGTCAGACCGGAGGAGAACTTACAGGCCCGGGACGGGAGATGCGGGTCACCACACCAGTGGGAGGCGGTCGCCGGAAACAGTTGCATCGCGACGGCGTGTTCCACTGGCGGGATCCCCACGTAACCGTTGGCTGGCCTGCCGTCAAGAGTAGTGAGGGGGGAGGAGTCACTCGGCCGGTTTCTGGCAAAAAAAGGTGCCGTCCACGACCTAGTGAGCTCCTCATGCACCTCCGAAAGAAAGGCACCAGGGCGGGACGCTGAGAACCAGCGCGACCCTCCCCGAGAAACCAATCGTCCAACCTAGAGGGTTTGGGACATGGTGGAGGGTTCCACACAAGCCCGACCCTTTCGGGGCCCGGGAAAGCATAGTAGCCATCTCAGGGTCCAGTGCGGCCGTAGCTACTCTCCCAGAGGGAGGTAGTCCAGCCGGTAGTCCACCCTCATCCTCCGAGGACTGGAACTCCCCCTCCGATGCAGCTATCGTCATCTGTTTGTCCACCGGAGCTCCGAAAGTCACCGCTGGCCGCCCATGGGAGGGACCAGTGACTTCTCCCGGGAGCTCTACCGGCTGCGGAACTTGTGAGGGAATAGGGGCCTGCGGAGGTTGACTCGGCGGGTGTGCCCTAAACGTAATCCTCAGGTCACCCTGGCCAACCGAAGAAATAGGTCTATTCTGGTTAGGAATAGAACTAGATCGTGGGATGGGTAAGGGGACTCTGCCTTCCCGGAGGTAGGTGAGTCTCGACCTTAGTTCCGAGATAGTCATGTTCACGCAGTGGGAACATGAACTATCCACAAACGCCGCCTCAGCGTGCTGTTTGCCCAAACACGTGAGACAGCAATTGTGACCGTCAGCGGGCGCCAGGGAACGACCGCATCCAGAAACGCACGGGTGGAATGACATCTTGAAAAAGACGCAGCGTCACCCGTGTACTCTTTTTGTGAGGAAACGCTCTCTGTGCTGAAGCACTCAGGGGGAAATGCGCCAGCGCACGGGGTTTAGTGCAGCCCATGCCTGTACTCAAAACTGTAATGGTGCGTTCACACCGCCGCCAGCGAGAGCGTCAAAGTGGCCGGAAGTCATTCATTTTCAATGGGAGCCCGGCGGCGAGAGCGGCGCGGCGCGTCTTGGACGATTTGGCCGTTGAGGAGAGTTGGAATCAGGTCAACTTTATGGTAATGAGCTATGACGCGGTTCGGCGGCAACCAATGGGAATATAGAAGTGCTCCGCTTGAGAGGATACTAGAGAACGCAGTGCTGTAAACTTTGGTTCCGACCACATTAGTTCCCCAGCAAAATAGAGGAGAGGTTGATCACTGCTGGTGCGGCGGGTTTGATAAGAAGACGCGCAAACTTATTTATACACCACACAAATGGCTTTTAATTGGTTTATTTCGTTAGCAAACATGTAACTATAATTGTTAAGTTCTTTCCATCGATCTGCTTTTTTTAAACTTTCACATTTAAATGATCCCATGAGGTTATATTATACAGTTATACCCTACCTGTGGTCAGTCTGCACAAACCTTGATCAACATGATTGTTTGCTTTGCAGCCCCTTTAAATACAGTTTTAAAAAAGACCAAGCATTCGATCTACGTCAGAGCGGCAGCGCGTCCACAAATCATTCTACAGCGTTGATGGCAGGGCGGCCAGAGCTAAGTTTGACGCTCTCGCCCGGGCGGCGGTGTGAACGCACAGTAACGCCCTCACGAACCAACAGGTTGCTGTGAAAACAGCAGTTTTTCTCAATATAGAGGCAGCAGTGAGCACCGCGATCCCGCTGAAGTGTGCCGTCTCTCCAACACGCGTTCTCCCCGATCTCCGATCTTCTCAAAAACTCGTTGCTGATAGCAGCTTTCAACTCGATAATCTCGAGAGTCCTCTTCATACGCCGTTCGGCTCCGAAGTGAATGACAGCGTGCATTCGCTCTAGCTTCCTGTTTATACACGCGGCGCGGGGCGGAGCGCGAGATGCAAATCTCGCACGCCAATTGTTCATTGGCTGGTTCTATATAGCTTGAAGCTGATAGGGGCTCCCAGAAGTGATCCCAATTCGTCGGTACGTCCGACGTACGTCGAACGTGACCGACTGAAAGGGAACTCCATTTTACTCAGACTTTATTTAGTGGTAGCTTAATGGTCATGGAATTAGGCCACTCATATCATGCAGGTTTAAAAAGCCATTCAACCCCAAGCAAGCAAGTCTGTCCAGAGATCTTACAATTAGTGTAGCCTACTGTAAGAAGCTTAACATAAACCAAAAATAACAAGTGACAAAGTAAAAAAATACAGCAGAAAGGCATCATGAACCAAGCCTAACGGACCAGATCATGCACAAAGGGATTTTCTCTCTCATTTCACTCCTCAGTCAACAACACGAGGCAGGGTGGCGGGAGAGGAGGAAAAACTGCAGGAAAGGTAATTCGCACAGAGTGCCGTCCTTGCCAGGAATTTGGCACGCACGAACAAAGAAATACCTCCTAGAATTTGCAAACGCCAATGTACACATTCTCTGCATCGATACACAGCAACCACAATCTGACAGAAAAGGCATCCATGACACTCTATCAAGTTTTTTCCCCCAATGCATTACATCTTTCAAATTCCATCAAAAGCCAAAGCTTTTTTTGCAAAAAAGTTCTTTAACTTGATGAAAGTGAGTGCCGAGCCCAGAGGCACGCATGCGGCTCCTCAGGGGAGCGGCTGGTGAAGTTGAGTGTGCTGGAGGACTCACATGGCTAACCTCAGTGTACTCGCTCTCTCTCACCTCAGCTCTGCTGCCAGCTCTCTAGCCAAGCGAGACAGATCATTCCCCAGCAAACGCTAGAGAGAAAATGGTAGAAACACAAAGATCGGGGGTAACACAAGAGGGATTCGGTGAATGGAATAAGACGCCGTTGGTGAAAGATGAACTTTGAGATATGATTCAAGACAAATTCAGCACATGTATCACGAGCAACAAAAAGGACAGACAAAGGAATATATTACATTACTGCTTATTGCGTCACAGTTTTTGGACGAGGGGAGGTGGAAGGATGATTTTGATATTTCAGTAGCCAATGAACGAAGCTTTTGAGACAATCCATTTCAGATTAGATTCAACAAGCCTGTATTTTTCCCCCTCGCTCTCTTCCCCTCTTAGTAGGGTAGCGTTGCATGTCTTAGGAAGACCCGGTGAATAGTAATGAACTAAGCTTGTGTGTCTATTTGACAGAGCAGAAGAATGGGGGAAAGAGGTGGGGGCTGTGCAGCATGTGTGTGTGTGTGTGTGTGTTGCAAGGAGAGCTGTGAGAATATAGCAGAGGGATGCAGAGGAGAAAGGAGACAGCCTTCCCATTCCTCCACTCCTCCCCTCTCACTTCTGCTTTTCCCTGTCAGAGGGAAAGGAGTTCTGAAGATGTACTATTGAATTCTTACGTAATCTCATTTTGTTTTTTGTCCTCTTTCCCTTCAGTTTCTTGACAGAGGTCTGCCGGGCTTCTGCAAAAAAGAGGCATTGAGAGAAGAGTTGTGAAGATATACTACTGAATTCTTTGTGAATAGATTGATTTATTTTTGTCTCCTTTCCACTAATTTCTCAGCAAAAAATGCTAGATATGTTTTTCTGTAAAAAGAGATATTTCAGAGAAGAAAGAGGGGGGGGGGGGGCTGAATTCACCTCAGAGAGACAGAACACCTGCAAGGAGACCCTCGCAGTTCTGTGTTCCTCCATCCACCTAAAGGTGCACCAGAAAGGAAGATATATGGAAGGAAACATTAAAAGAGGTAAGAAATATATTTTTTATTTCAAATTCAAATTTCTTTATAAAAATATATATAAACTTTATATTTAATGTATATTTATTGTTATGTTTACCGAATATGTTTAGAATATATGGCCCCACTTTATATTAGGTGGCCTTAACTACTGTGTACTTACATAAAAAAATAAGTACAATGTACTTACTCTGTTCAAATTGTATTGCAAAACACTTTTGCTGATATTGAGGTGGGATACGGGTAGGGTTATGTACAGGTGTGGTGGTATGGGTAAGTTTAAGGGTAGGGTTAGGTGTAAGAGATGTGTTAACTGTGTAATTACAAATGTAACTACAGAAATTAATTACAGAGGTAATTACTTGCAGGTATATTTTTTAAATGTAAGTACATATATAGATATATCTAATTATTATAAATTATAATAAACTATGGAATGTGTTGAATATGCATTATTTATTATATTTTTATAATTTGCCATAATTAAAATGTTGTAATTAAAATTACAATGTCTTGTTCTCAACAGTTGCTTGAGACAAAAAAATAATAAATTTCGCAAAAAAATATGATTTATTATATATAGTATAATGTATTTTTCATTATAAAATATATTTATATTTTTTATTTATTTTATATATATATATATATATATATATATATATATATATATATATATATATATATATATATATATATATATATATATATATATATATATATATATATATATATATATACACATCAGTTGTATAATACATCTACGATGCTAACAATATATATATTATTGAATATTATATGTTATGAATATTTATATATAACAAATCAATTATATATAATATATGAATATTTACATACATTTATTTATTTAATCTACATTTCCAGTACAGTTTTGTTGCAAGCAAAATGTTGATGTCATTAAAATGTGTGGGGAGATCGCAATGGCTTGTTCTCAACAATTGGAAGAACTAACTAAAAAAAGGCCCCCCACAAAAAATACCACCTGATCAATCTTGCTTTTTAACGTCCCAGCCCTAGACATAGATGTTGTACCCTTGAACAGGACACTTAACCCTGAATGGATCCAGTGGGAACACTCTGCTGAACGTTGATAAACGCAATTGTGTTCAGATGAGAGAATTCACCTATATGGGGATTCTAATGCTCCTTTCTGGAGCAGATCAAACCGCTGGAGTATGAAAAGTGAAGCATCCGGTGTCTGTGTAACTCAAATAGCAGTTGTAGTGTTGAGAAGAGGGAGACACATACAATAGCTCTTCTAAGAGGCAACGGCTCAATGCCAAAACTGAAGCACAAGGACTCATTGAAGAAAGTAAGAAAAGGCTTGGATAAAGATGGGGCCCATCCTCAACCTTGTTTAATATATTTTTGTGGCCTTTAAAAACTATAGATTTTTTTTTTTTTTTTTCAAGTCACTTTTTGCTTTAAAGAAAAGAATCCTAGCTCATAATGTCCAGATTGAAACCAATTTTCAGACTTGGTCTCTTTTTTCTTGCTTCATATTTAGTTTGTTTGCCTATTCCGAGATTGAGATGGTGGTCCAGTGGGTTAAATCATGGAACTGATACACAGAAGGTTGCTGGTTCAATCCCAGCGGTCACCACCAGTGTGTCCTTGAGCAAGGCACTTTACTCCATGTTGCTCCAGGGGGATTGTCCCTGTAATAAGGGCACTGTAAGTTGCTTTAGATAAAAGCTTCTGCCAAATGCATAAATGTAAATGTATTCCCACAGTCTGGTGGTGAGCTACTAATTTCTTCCAGTGTAATATGTTTAAAGCATCCTTGTCTTAATGTCTTAAGCATCCTTCATTATGTCTTTATAATAGATACACAAACAACAGTTTGCTTTATGTTACATTAACAACTTACATTTGACCAAGCACTGTAATGTTTTTGTCTAATTAGCTTTCATGGGATGTGACTTTGTTAGTGATTTGGCAGCGAATCAGAGTTAACAGCCAATCAGAACGATAGTAGGAACCTCTAAACGGACTGTTGTTGTGTTGCACTGGCTTGGCATAATGGTCATTAGTGTATGCGTCTATGATAATGTGAGTAATTAGAGTTATGTCTAACACATAAACCTGAATCACTTCATTTAACTCTGTGTTGTCTCACTGGCCTGAGCAAGACACAAATCTTTGCTTATCCCTTTCCTAAGGATGAATTATTATGCATGTGAAACCAGCCTGTCAAGATTGCATTTATAGGCAGATTTTATATTTATATTTCTGTCACACAAGCTATTCTTGACAACATTTTAATTGGCTATGTTTGCTGCTTGATTAAAGCTGTCACCAAAAAGATGATAACAGAGATATGGTACTGTGATTTATTGCAGTTGTTACTTTTGCTAGTTATTGTATGTGAATTAGTGACCCTGGATAAGCATTAGAAAGGGGGCGAAACATCATTGACTTCCAGAGACTTAATGAGCAACATACACACTGATATCAGTAAGTGTGTGGAGTCCCCTAATGACAAAGAACGACAACTTTTCAGGTTTTCATTAAGGCTTTAATAGCCTTATTTCTGGCCTTATCTCTGCACTGAAAAGATGAATATGATTGTTTTCATTATGGAACAGTGTTATTTATATTACTTAGCTATATACTATAATGGCAATTTTTAATCTTTTATTATAATATTTTCTGTTTTAATTTTATTTTTAGTCATTTTATTATGTGCTTTTGTCCACATAACACTGGTCATAATATAAATAAAATTATGGCTCCCTTGCAGCAAATAATTTGCAATATAGCTTCCTTTTTACAGAAACCATTATTAAACTAACAAGCAGGCATCACTTTTGCTCAAATCCTTTGCTATATTCCCACAATTATCAATCTATTCTAGCCTATTTGGAAAGACTTGTTGATTACATTCAGGGATTACTGAAGTGTAATGTCTGAACTGAACACGCTCAGATAATGAGGTAGGAAGATTTGCAATAGCAGAATGTCAATATTTTTTGTGATGTGTTGTCATGACACACACACACACACACACACACACACACACACACACACACACAGGTCTCTTTCCCAAACACTATGTTGTCAGAATACATTATGCTATGAATATAAATGTTAATCAAATATTAATCAGCTCTGTTAAACAGAATTGGTGACATGTACACACACACACACACACACACACACACACACGCACGCGCTCGCTCTCTCTCTAATCAGCTCAGTGCCAGATATTTATGATGATGAATGGTCAGAGACGATAATGAATCTCTTCTTATTGAGAGAGAGAGAGAGAGAGAGAGAGAGAGAGAGAGAGAGAGAGAGAGAGAGACGTCAAAACCACCAATCTTGGCACAGTGAACACTGATAGGCCTATGCGACTCATACAAAACAACTGTTTATTATTTTGATTGTAAACTAATAACGTTAAATGTTGTGAAAATATGATGCTAGCTGTTATATATTTGGTTTGCCAAAGCCTTTGAGTTGCAGATATTAACAGACATACTGATTTTCAGAGCAAATTGATTTTATACAGCAGTTCAGGAAACAAGAAAATATTGAGTAACTTACATTGCAGAAGTTCATCTTTTTTTTTTTTTTTTTTTTGCTCCGTCAACGAAAATTCAAAACAAATCCACAGCAGTAAAATCACGCGCTGTGATGAATTGCGTCACGCAGTGACGTTGCTGAATGAATGGATCAGTAGTGTTTATGATTAATAATTCAGGCTGCGTCTGAAATCTCATAGGCCTACTCTCTTGAGTGGGTACTTATTTTGAATAAGTAGACTTTGCGAGTGGTACATTTTTTTGTATAGCTATAGTATGAGTGTGTGTAGTGAATGTAATCTGTACATAGCCTACTCATTCGCAATCATTATTATCATGTGATCTACCAGCTCAGTTGTGTTGCTTCACTGCCATTCACAAATCCTCTCCCGTGGCCTCATGGGATAGTAGCCTAAAGTGTCCCTTTGTATGCGCATTTCAGATTCTTGCATAAAGTAGTAGGTCATCCGGATAGTTTTTGCCTACTCTATTATGAGGCCTACCTATTTTGTCACATAGGGTAGGCTACAATGGGGCTAAAGGCACACCTTAAGAAATTTTTTTTTGTGTTTGTATTAAACATTTATGGAGCAACAGATTTTGTGTGAAAATAAATCATGAAAGTTGTTTATTTCGTTTAAAAGTCTTATAAATGTAAGTAACTTGTTCAAAACAATCCCTTTAGCAAAGTTTGCACTATTTTCTGTTTATTTTGAAAAATAAAATAATTTTTGTTCAATAAATATACTGTCATTAAAATATGTTAATATAGAAATATATTTTAAAAATATAGAACCAAAATAATTTAAAAAAGTAAAAATTCTGAAAGCATTGAAGGAGATCCCATAATAATATAGATTTACAGTAGTAACAATTAATTATATTCTATTATATGATATGATTAATATCATATTTTTAAATATGGTTTCATTATAAGTATGGTGATTATCTCTAAGGTGGACATCCAAATTAAGACAATCTGAATCGAACCATGTCAACAAATGGAAAAGTCAGCTACCTATTCATTATCATGTTAAATATGGTGCCTTTTGCCCCGACAGCAGGGGTGCCTTTTACCCCAAATACCATACTTTTACATTTTCTTCCGCTATTGAAAAACGTCTCGGTTACGTATGTAACCCTCGTTCCCTGACAGAGGGAACTGAGACATACGTCGGAACTGACCGACGAATTGGAATTGGGATCTGTTTCAGAGACCAATCTACTTTGAGTGTATAGAAACGAGCCAATGAACATTGGCATGCGGTTAACGCATTCCACGCGCCGCCCCGCGTTGCGGGTATAAATATGGAAGTGGAAGTACCGCATATCGTTTTCAACTGAGGAGCCGAGATAAGTGGCTCGGGCCTTCAGCTGAAGCACAGCACCTGGCGACGGGACGTACGTCTCCGTTCCCTCCTTCAGGGAATGAGGGTTACATACATAACCGAGATGTTCCCTTTCAGTCGGTCACGTTCGACGTACGCCTGGAGACAGGCTTTCCCTTCTGCTGACCTCCATAACAGACGAAGAGCTGCTGTGAGGATCTGAAGCTCTGAGTCCGGTCAACGTAAGCGCGGAGAGCGCGGACGGGACATAAAGCTAGGGCTGGGTCTGCCTCCTCCGAAGGCAGCGCTTGCAGGTTCACCACCTGGTCCCGAAAGGGAGTGGTAGGAACCTTGGGCACATATCCAGGCCGGGGTCTCAGGACAACGTGAGAGTTGGTCGGCCTGAATTCTAGGCACGATTCGTCAACCAAAAGTGCATGCAGGTCCCCTACCCTCTTGATTGAGGCCAATGCAGTCAGGAGGACTGTCTTCATGGACAGGATTTTTAGCTCAACTGACTGCAAAGGCTCAAATGGTGGACCCTGGAGTGCTCTAAGCACCAGGGCTAAATCCCAAGAGGGTATCGAGGTTGAACGAGGAGGATTCAGTCTCCTCGCACCTCTGAGGAACCTGACGATTAAGTCGTGCTTACCTAAGGATTTACCGTCTACTGCATCGTGATACGCCGCTATTGCTGCGACGTACACTTTGAGGGTGGAGGGAGACAGCCTTCGCTCCAACCCAACCTGCAGGAAGGAAAGCACAACGTTAATCGAACACTTCCGGGGGTCTTCCTGGCGGGAAGAGCACCACTCGACGAACAGGTTCCACTTCAGGAAATAGAGGCGCCTCGTAGAGGCCACCTAGAACCTCCGCGTCCCGTCCAGGGACCAGACATGGAGTTTCCAGAGGTCTGGACGCGGGTGCCATAGAGTGCCCCGCCCCTGAGAAAGAAGGTCCTTCCTCAGGGGGGATCGGCCAGGGAGGGGCTGTCGCGAGGAGTGTGAGTTCGGGGAACCAGGTCCGGTTGGGCCAATAGGGCGCAACTAACAAGACCTGCTCCTCGTCCTCCCTGACCTTGCACAGAGTCTGTGCTAGAAAGCTCACTGGGGGAAACGCATATTTGCGTAGGTCCCGGGGCCAGCTGTGTGCCAGTGAATCTGTGCCTAAGGTACCTCCGGTCAGGGAGTAGTACCACTGGCAATGGGTCGACTCCGGGGAAGCGAACAGGTCTACCTGTGCAACCCCGAAGTGGTCCCATATCAGCTGGACGCTCTGGGGGTGGAGTCGCCATTAGCCCGGAGGTGTCGACTGACGAGAGAGCTCGTCGGCTGTCTGGTTCAGCGCACCTGGGATGTGCATGGCACGAAGTGACTCACAAACTTCTGACTCCACAAGAGGAGATGGCGGGCGAGCCGGAGCATGCAACGGGAGCGTAGACCACCCTGTCAGTTGATGTACGCAACGGCCGCAGTGTTGTCCTAACGGACCAGTACGTGCTTGCCCCGAAGCGGTTTCTTGAACCGGGCCAGGGCAAGACGTACCACCAGTAACTCTAGGCAATTGATATGCCAACGCAGTTGGGGTCCCGTCCACAGACCCGAAACTGCGTGCCCGTTGTACGTGGCCCCCCAGCCCGTGGATGAGGCATCCGTGAAGACCACAGCATGCCTGGACACCTGTTCTAAGGACACTCCGGCCCGGAGAAACGAGGGGTCTGACCACGGGTTGAAGGTTTGGCGACAGTAAGGAGTCACTGAGACCCGGTACTGACCGCGCTGCCACGCCCATCTCGGGACTCGGTCGTGTAACCGGCGTTGAAGTGGTCTCATATGAAGCAATCCGAGCATCGTTACCGCGGCTGCAGATGCTATATGCCCCAGGAGCCTCTGAAAGAATTTCACTGCTGCCCCCTGGCGAGGGGTGAGAGGGGAAGAAAGGAGTGGCAAGGCCCGGGGGCATCGCACACTGCCAACCTGTCCCTCTCGGAGCTCAGGGAGGGAGGAAACTGCTCTTTTATTGAGAATGTGGGTACCGCTGGACCCCGGAGGGCAGACACCACCTCCCCTGGAGCAGCTTCTCTTCTCCCTGGGCTCCCCGCGTCAGGGCCGCTTACCCTTGCGCTTGCCTGCAGACTTCGCAGGCCCCGACGCGGGTTGGGCGCCCCCCTTGCGACTGGCACCCTGCTTCCCGATTGTGGATGCTGCTGCTTGGGTTTAGCAGGGGCGGAGGCAGCCGCAGGAGGACGCCCTCGGCGACAAGCAGACGGAGGAGCTGCGGCCGGCGACTGGGTGGAGGCAGCAGCGGGTCGCCGGGGCAGGATGTTCTTGATGGCCTCCGTCTGCTTCTGGGCCACCGAGAACTGCTGGGCGAAGTTCTCGATGGCGTCGCCGAAGAGGCCAGCCTGGCAGACAGGGGCGTTGAGGAACCGCACTTTGTCGGCCTCACGCATATCCGCCAGGTTCAGCCAAAGGTGGCGTTCCTGGACCACCAGAGTGGACATCGCCCGACCTAGGGTGCGTGCGGTGACTTTCGTCGCCCGGAGGGCGAGGTCCGTCGCGGTACACAGTTCCTGCATAACCCCTGGGTCGGAACTACCCTTGTGCAGTTCCATGAGCGCTTTGGCCTGGTAGACCTGCAGGAGCGCCATGGCATGCAAAGATGATGCAGCTTCCCCGCACGCTGTGTAGGCTCTGCCCGTTAGACTGGATGAGAACCTACACGCCCAGGAGGGGAGACGTGGGTGACCCCGCCAGTCGGTAACGGTCTTAGGACACAGTTGCATCGCAACCGACCGCTCCACTGGGGGGACCTCCACGTAACCCTTAGCTGCGCCATCATCGAGGGTAGTGAGGACGGAGGAGTCAGTCGATCGTGCACAAGCGCTGTAGGGCGCCGTCCACGACTTGTGAGCTCCTGATGCACTTCCGGAAAGAATGGTACTGGGGCGGGGCGCTGAGAACCAGCACTGTCCGTCCCGAGATACCAATCGTCCAGCCGCAAGGGTTCGGGACACGTTGGAGGGTTCCACTCGAGCCTGACCCTCGCAGCGGCCCGGGAAAGCATACCCGTGAGCTCTGGATCAGATGCGGACAACGCTACCACACCCGAAGGGGGTAACGCAGCCGGATCTTCATCTCCAGAGTCCATTAGCTCGTCCCCCGATGCAGCTATCGAAAACATGTCCTCAGTTGGAGCCCCAAAAGAAACGGCTGGCCCCCCATGGGAAGGACCAGCGCGCAGTGCAAACATGAGTCATCCACGAAAGCCGCCTCAGCGTGCTGAACGCCCAAACACGAGAGACAGCGATCGTGCCCGTCAACTGGAGACAGATACCGACGGCATCCAGAAACACACGGTTTGAATGACATCTTGAAAAAGATGCAGTTCCTACGTACGTCGAACGTGACCGACTGAAAGGGAACTGTTGCTTTAATTACCTGGAACAGAACTGAAAATCATTAACAAGACCTTTGTCTCAAAATATATTCAATAATTTTAGTGATTCTATTTGCAACTTAAATATACAACATTTTTAAAAACATCAAATATTAGATCACATTTGCACAGAATCAACTTTGTGCTATACTGCCTGCGATTGCACAAAGATCAGTCAATTTCAAGGTGCATCTTGAAAAGCGGATGTTTTGGAAAGTGATGGGGCAAGTTTTTGTACCATCTAGTGGTTTAGAGGAAAATAAAATCAAAGGAGCCTTTTACCCCGTGGAGCCTGTGGCCCCGTCGTACCCTACTGTTTTTTGGTCTATACAGGGAATTCTTCTGGGATTCTCGGAACACATATGTGGTTATGTGAATAAAAAACAGCACCGAGCACAGACCACAAAACAAAAATCTGATTATAATGTGCCATTTTCAGCAGGCATTTCAATAGTGTCTGAACGGCAAGTTTGCTTAGCTGTTTGCGGGTAGATTGTGTTCATTCATCAGATCTGCTGAACTCCCTTGAGCTGTGATGTAAAAAAAAAAAAAAAAAAAAAAGTCTTTGTCAGAGGCAGAAAGTCAGCTAGACTTCTGGAGTCTAATTGTAAATTGAATGTTTACATAATCCCCTCAGCATTCACCAGGGCCACAGTGGAAATCACAAAAGCCTTTTGATTAGTGCTGTACCTTTTTATTTCTTGGCATCGTTACAGCGTCTCATCAAAGACTGTTCGGAATGTTCTGAGAGACTGATGGACTAAAAACACATCTCACTACTGAACTGGGATGAGGAACTCATAGAAGGTTTAGTGCAAGAAATAAAAAAGTAATCCATAAAACAGGAGAAAACCCCAGAATTTCCCCCAAGGAGTAATTTTAAAAAAGAACAATGTGATACAAACACTTTGATCCTCCCAGGCCAGAAAAAAATGAATAATAGTCTCTCTTTTGTTTAATTATTCAAGATGATGATGTGAGGGTTTTTTTTTTCTTTAATCTTCTGTGCAGACTGCAACTTGGTTCAAGTGCTTTAAATAGAATCTGTTTAGCTGCGAAAAAGGCATGTCACGTAATAAAAGGACAGAAACATGGAGGGTCTCATGATGGTTTCACCTCAGAATTCTACACTACTGTGCGTTATGGCTTTCTATTCCTATGTGATTTTGATATGGTGTATCATGTAGGGTTCAAAGCCATTAGGTACAGAGTGGCTTATCAGCAGTGGATATCTAGGCTATATGTCCATTATAGCTTTTGCTACTATACACATTTGATGTAGTTCGGGCAAAATTGTCTGCTGAATGGATTAAAATGGGCTCTAAAACATGACGAGAGCTGAGACACACACATTGAGACATTTCATTTACAAGAAATGCAGCGACGTAATAATGCCTAAATAGATAGCAGGGTTATTGTTTAACCAAGTGTCAGTTTTGAATGTTAAACATGCAATTTGCGGTGCCAATCTCGGGCTGGCTGGGTGAGTGCTGGGGTGATGGTATATTCACATTTGCCCTCCCTTGCAACATGGTTTCCTGGGAGAAGAGATGCATTCATTTGAGAATGAAAGGGGAAAAAAAATGAAACAAAAAAGATGAGAAGAGAAACACAGAAAGACAGGGGTGGGGAGAGGAACGTGGGTTATGCATGTTGATGAGTGAATGAATACCACACTAATCTGGGCAACAGGCAAAGCAGAATAGAAAAGCAGAGTAAATCTGAGTTCATCCACTAGGGAAGCACCTTAGTGGTGAAACACACAGCATCTGTGCCTGCGCCCGCCACTGACATGAGGGAGACAGAGTACATTTGTGATGCACGGCACGTTTACTGTTGGCAGATCCTTCTGGACTCTTGAAGCTTATTAAAGAGGCTTGTAGTACACGGTAATCCTTTTGCTAGGAGCCCTATGGAGTAATGTCTCAGGAAGACATAATGCAGTCTATAGACAGCATTAAATTGAAAACCTAGTCTGTGAAGAATAAGAAAATTATTTGCAGTTTGTGGAGTAAAATACAGATTATATCATTCAAATATTTTGCCTTACCATTAGGAGCAGCTCTTGAGAAAACTGTTAATTGTGCAGCAGGTGTCATTACATTCTTTATTGTTACTAAACTTCAATATTGAGCTCTGGAATACTTGATTAATATTAGTCAAACTGAATAGTCAAATAATTTTGCATGACCGCTAAACTGGATATTTCACAATGGCAACAGAGGTCATATGATTCCGCAACCTCTCTCTTTTTATAAAGTCAGCATATAACAAAAGTTGTGATCATATTTTCTTCCCAGTGATGCAGGCTTGACGTATTTTTGTAGGCCAAAACCTGGAAGCATGTTAGTACCCTATTTTAGCACTCCGGTTCCATCGTCCCAAAGGATTTTGGTTAAAAGTCTGAAATAAGACATAAAACACACCAGTAATACCCCACTTGTGATTTTTTTTTTTTTAAGCTTTTCGATGTCTTGAAAAAGGCAGTTACTAACAAGTTGCTAAATGCTACAGATGTTGTCGGGGTCATCCGGCCAAAGAACGTGTAACCTTTTTTTAAATATAGACTGAAAGAGTAACTCGAGCGACCATAGTGTAGTTTGTTTATAGCCTAAGGTTAGATTTTTATTTCTGGTGATTATATTTAGGCTTCAAAATTGATAAAAGTTGTGTTCATTTGAGAATTATCTTGATGGATAAAAAGTAGCCTATCATAAACTTTTGTTGATCCCAGAGATTATTTTTTTGCAATAATTTAAAAGCCTATGGAAAAATCCTATTGGGTTTTTAATGTGACAAGCAGTGTGACGCTAACTGCCAGGTCGGCCTACAAAAATATGTCATTGCTGCAGCGCTCTATTATATTTTTTGCAATTTTTAGCAATACATCAAAAAAACATTTACTGGAATAAATGTATTATATTATAAACTTCAATCTGTCAACTGCTGGAACGTGTACAGGGACGGTAACATGTCTGATAATTAATCAATCATACTCAAAACGGAAAATATTATTTATCAGTCATGTTATTGTGACTATTCTTTTCATATTTTAAGTAATGATTACCGTTTTTCATTCTACATAACAAAAAAAATTATAATGCAAGAAATATAGGCTATATATCTTTTTTTCTTGCATTATATATATTTTTTTGTTATGTAGTATGAAAAAAAGGTAAATATATATACACACGTGATTTGATTTTGTTTTTTGGGAATTGATTGGATGATTGTGGTTTGCTATTGCTGTGATCTCATATGAATGACAGGTTGTCCAGCCCTCACACATGTAAGCATGTCATCAGAGAAGAGCTGTTGCTGAAAGAGGGATGGGAATTAACTTAAAATAAAATAATAAATAAACAATGATGTGTGCCCAGATAAATAATTTATAATAAATACTGCAATTTCATAGTGACTTTCAGGTAATCTAAAGGTAAGAAATAGCCTAATAAAAAAAACAAAATCAGTTCCTCCTGTAAGCCTATTTATTTATTAATTTGGTCATCGCAAAAATGGCCATCTGGCACACTATCCCCATATCAGGTTTTATTTTATGGTTAAAAATATAAACACTAACGATAAACTATATTTTGCAATTGACATATCGTTGAAGAAATGGCGGGAAAACATCCATCTTGTGTTGTGACGTTGTCATTAATCAACAGAGGAGGACGTCATGTCTGCGCGCAGATATTAAAATACTGCCCAGGTAACATTGCTTCTTTAAGGCTTGTTCAAAACACATTTTGCACTTTTCCCGCAGTGAATACCATTAACTTACAGTTTCTAGCAAGGTGAGTTTGCAAATATAATCGGCATATATATATATATATATATATATATATATATATAAATCTAATTAATATATAATATAATCATTTTTTCCCACGTTAAACAGGCCACGTGCAAACAATGACCAAACCTGGACAAACAGACTAACTTGGACTGCCATTTATTCCTGGCACGCTACTCGCCTTATTGACCGTAAATGCGAATAATTATCCGTACGTTTCCTCTCTCCTGTGACTTCTGTGTTGCTTTAAACGTGTAGGTTACGTTTAATATTTTGCCTGCCCAAGGCCGCATGAATGAAACAACAGGCGCTCCTCAGACGCAGAGCTTGTAAGGAGACCCCGGTAGCAGCTGTTGGTGGTGGTCGTGACGCTGCTTGGACTCTCTAAACTCACTGAGCTGCCAACAGAGACCGGTCTATTGTAAAGCCGCCGCTTCATTCACCGAGCATCATTTCCTCAGGACTTGGGTTTTCAGATGCATTAGCTTTCCTCACCTGACATGCCGGTGTTTGTGGAAGACCCCGCTCAGTTCTCCAAAGAGAGACTGAAGTCGGAGCTCATAGCGCATAATGTGGATCTACCCCCACCTGAGAGCAAGAAACACGCTTATGTGGAGCTTTATCTGAAACACGTGAGGACACACAGCACAGATTTCTCTAGTGATGAAGAGGAGGATCATCATAATGTCAGCGTGAGTTGTTGTAGAGGTCACGCTATTAATCTTCATTCATGGAGACTGTCTTTCTTTCCGTTTATTCTACCTCTCATCTTTAAGACAGGTTTTGTAGGATTCCCCAAACTTTCTATAGCCACACTTATCTATCCAACAGTTTGACGCAAGGTGGCGTGATTGAAATAGATTTGATTTGTGCTGTGAATATTCATACCCATATGTTCTTTGCTTCTCAAGCTGTTGGGGAGTTTGTAGGTCATTGCCTGTCAGCTCCCAACTGCTGCTTTAAAATACTGTTAAAGCATGCATGCATCTCAAAACATCAAAGACTGTTCTGTTAAAAATGAGGAATGATCTTTTTCACCCTCAGTGAGACTGAAACATGATTCCTTAAAGTTGTAGAATAAGGCTCCAGCTGTCACACACACACACACACACACACAGGCAGTGTGCAAGACCACTGCAGGTGTGTATGTGTGTGGGTCAGGGGCCCTCAAAGGGGGCTGGGGAATCTGGGTCAGAGCCATCTTGGACTCGGGTGTCGAATTCTCAGTTTATGGTTAGAAGTTATGACCAAAGCTGAAATAAATAAATTTAAAGCTGAATAAAATTCTACTAAATGGTATAAAGCACAGTTACTTAAATTTAAAATGTAAACTATATATATATAGATATAATGTATGTATTGTGTATATATTTTATGTTTGTTGCCTCACTTGAATAATGTAAGTGTTGTGGTCTAACTTCTTAGCTAGCAGACAGTTGGCTCATTTAGGGTCATTAGCTGAATGAAGACCTCTAATAAATTCCAGTCAAATAAGCACAAAACTGCTGTCTAGCATTTTTGCTAGAAAAGTATGGATATTATTGGTGGCTCAAGGCAGGATCGCTGAAGATTAGCAAATGAGACTATTAGTGGTCTGCAATTTGTTTTATTGTTGAAGTGGTCTGCTGCCTGAAAGTTTGAGAAATAAAGTGCTAGAGGGTTTTCTGACTAAATGCTATATTGAAACGGCTCAGATAAATGCCATTTGTTCTGATCCATTAGCACTGCTGTGCTGTTTTTACATAACGGCGCAAACCTCAAATATTTGTACAACACTGTTCTTTTTTCAGTTTTTCTATACTTTAATATTTCCTAAATTTGTCACGAATATGTTGACTTTCAATCTAGACTCTGTGCACCTTATTTTGTGTTTGGTTGTGGAAAGCGTTTTTTGCTCAATTCTTCTAAATTGTGAAGTTTCTTCAGGCCAAACTTGGCATGGGTTGAGAAACTGCTACAGCAGCTAATATCGGATGTGACCCCTTTTCAGAATGTGTCAGTGCAAGATGCAAAGGCGAGAGCGCCTCAAAACAAGAGTCTATTGAGGATTGCGTGAGGCGAGGTTCACCCTTTGGCAAGCTAGTGTCAGCATATGTTTATTAGATTATGCTAAAATGTGCTGATTCCTCATTCCACAATGATGAATCGCTATAATTTCACTGCCTCCAGTGGATTTGATTAAATAGTTTGTTGTGTGTGTATTTCACCGTACAGGCCGAGAAAGAAGAGGCGGCAGATATGGTAGACCTGGGCTCACTGACTGATGATCAGCTGAAAGCCAAACTGCTCCAGTATGGGGTTAAACCTGGACCCATTGTAGGTCAGTCTGAGTCACAGTCTTTTCCTTTCAAAACAAAATATGCTATAAATGCAACTTGTTCTTGTGGTGTCTTTGTGTTCTGAGCAGCTTCCACTAGAGCTTTATATGAAAAGAAGCTGAAAAGGCTGATGAATTCTTCAGCACAGACATCACAGCACAGGGTCAACGGCACAGGGGATGCAGGCCTCTACTCGGACAGTGAGGAAGAGGCTGAGGAGGAGGAAGATGAGGACAAGGACTCTGGTAGGGAGCAGCACTGACTCTTGAATACTCATTGGGTCGATTAATCGGTTTAACAAAGCCTTGAATAAATAGGCTTTTTTGGGTTCAACTGACCCCAATTAGAGGACTTAAACTTTATATAGGATGTGTATTTATTCAAAAGCACTTTGACTGAGCACATTCGAAGGGCACAAAACACTTGAGACATGTTTGCATGCTAACTAAGGCTAAGACATTAATGTGTATGTATTTGAAAACTGCATTTGTGTCAAACAAAAATGCTCTATATCCACACTAGAGTAAGTATTTTTTCAAATGTTTCTCATTCACACTGAATCATTGTTTAATGCTAAAATCATCTTATTTAAAATGTAATAAAAGCTCACTGAAATGATACAGAGAGACCAGAAATAATACAGTTCTTCTGCTATTCTTCTGCCATAATCATTTTATTAGCAAAATATCTTACCAGTTACTGGTGACTTTTTTTTTTTTTCCCCCGTCATCTTTTCAGGAATGTAATTTGAAGATTGTACAAAGTAACATTTGTCTTTAGCTACACTGTGAAATCAGATAGCAGGCAGGCACACGCCATTATAACATGGATAGCTATAGGTACAATATCAAGTGACTAAGCATGCATCATTTTCAAATGCCTCCGTTTTCAGTCCACACTACAGCTTGAAAACTGTGTTTTTAAATGTACCCCCTTGGGAGAGCTTCTTCAAAAAGTTCCATTTTCACAGGACAAAAAAACATGGTCTCAGTGTGGATGGAAAGCCAAAACATGGAGTAAATATGCATTTTTAAATGTTTCCAGATTAATATAGATTTTAGCCAGAAGAATTGTCACTAAACAATGGCATCTTGTCAACAATTGTGACCCATTACTAATTTATAGTTTAAAAAAAATAAGGTCTATATTGTTACTCATAAAGACTCTGTCTGTTATTGTTCTTGCTAGTAATACTTTTATTTTTTATTTTGCATGTATTTTAGAGTCAGTGCAGCTTCGGTCTGAAACGGTGTCCCGCACAGAGACCAGCAAAACAGCGAGCAAAGTAAGTGGCTCTACATGCACCTGAATCCATCCTTTGTTTCCCCCCTGAGACTCAAACATGATTCATCCATTATCTCAACTGACTCTCCATATTCTGCTTTTAGTGTGTTTTGATCATTAACATGGACAAAAGTTGTTGCTTGAGTCTTTCTGGGTAAAGAAGCAAGGCAAGCCATCAAACCATCAGTTTTGTTGTGTAAGGCTGTAAATTATTTATGTGAGACGGACACTTTTGATGTAGCAAAGAGGCCCTTGACGTTAACTCGATCTCACTTGGTGGTATGATGGAGTTTAAAGCTGAAGTGTGTCATTTCAATGCCACCAGCATCATAAAATGGTGTCATAATGGCAACACCGATAATCCTGCCCTAAAGAGCCAATGTTGCTATGTTGGGCTGCTTAGGCCAATCTTAAATTCAGTTTTATGAAATTTAAGGTCATAAAAAGTTTGAAATATCTTTAAAAGTGGTATAAATTGGAAGTTCACTCTATTTTCTAAATGCATATAGATTTTGCTGCATACAATTCATCTGTGGTTATGTTGGTTACTGCAGTTGTTTACTCCAACTGCAGATTTTTAAGTCGACATTTATGTAATTAAAGTCGAGTCAACATCGACTAGTTGCTGATGATGTCATTAATGCAAAATTGACCCTAAACCTCGAGCTGAGACTCGAACGTGGGTATGACACAGCGCTGCCCACAAGGCTATTGCTCCTACATAACAGCTTAGTTTTATCACTTCTTTTGTCTTTAGGTCGTTATATTTCTCACGGATGTCTTGGCAGAGCATTAAAGTCGACCAGTCTGTGCCAACCACTAGCTACTATATATATATTAATGTATTGGTAATGTATTAATGTATTGGTTTGTTTTATTTTATTTGTGCATTTCTTAAAAAGCATTCTTTAATTTTTTTTTTTTTTTTTTTTTTTTTTTTTTTAAAGCCCTGCAGATACTCTGTACTCAAATTGAGCAGAACTTTAGTTCTTGCTGTGCATCTACAGCCAAGTTGGGTGTTGTTGTTCTTTGTTTAGTTTTTTTAAGATAATAGCTTTAGCTAAATAAATGTCAATTTAGAGCATTTTCCTTCCATTTTAAGCTCTTATATGGGCTTTTTTCAATTTCTGGAGCTTACATCTAACCCAGTTGCACCCATATACCAAACAGAACGGAGCTTTGTGGTATCAAACCCACAGAAACAAAGTTGTTTCTGCATATTAAGCTAGACACAAAGTATTTTAATAATAAGCAAAAATGACGCACTGCAGCTTTAATGTCTCAATGTGGTTTTCAGTAGTGTGAACAATAGTACCACTCTGTGGTTAAAGTTAGTATGGCATTAAATTGTGATGCATGTTGTATTGCATTTTTCACATCCACAGGTGGGCATGTTCAGTCAGAGCAGAGATTTTTACCCCCGCTGCTTTATGCCCTCAGCTGGATTCGTAAATGTACAGTAGTGCACAATTTTAAAGCATCCTTCCTGATCCTTTTCTGCAGGGGATAAAGGGGTCAACGGCACTATAGTTTTTCTTCCACAGATTTTGTGGTGTGAAAAATTTAAGAGATTTACACAGTTTTGTTTACTTTTAAAACACTGTATTTTAGGTAAAAGGTGCACTATGTAAAAAATAAACAAAAATCAGTAAAATATCCAAAAACCACTAGGCCGTATTCCCAAATGTTTCCAACTATTTGTAAATCGTGAGAGAATTGCTATTTTAACCAAGGAACCTGGACATGTGAGGATGTCGCCTGCCAATTGCGTCATATATGCGTCACCCTCGGTTTACGGTTTTATTTGGCAGAAACGCCTTACTCTCACTGCAGTGTGCGATAAGTGTGAACGAACGCACAGAGTAACGTCATAACATAATTTTCAACACACTCAGATGTGTCTAATATGATAAACAGAGCTGCGTTACCTCATACTCATGACCGGAAAAGCGGAAGTGGTGCCGGTGACTGTGGCATAATAACAGTCCCGCTGCTCGCGAGGCATGTGTTCTGCTCTTCTTATTAACAATCGCCCCAGCAGCCTTACTCAGCTCCACAACACTCGGTCCTGCTCTGCTTCATACTACAGTAACGTTAATAATTGCATCCATGATCATGATTTCTGCCCTACTTTTCCACCAGCTGTGAGGTGAAGACTGCATATCCCAAGATTCTGTGCTCAAACGTGGCATCATCATCATCAGGCGACCTCTAGTGGATGGAAAAGTTACATAGTGCACCTTTTAAAATAACCAGTTTTTGTTTTGATTGTCTTTTTGGTTTTTAGAAATGTTTGATTCCATTGCACCTGAAGCTTTCTGTGCTACATCTGATTCCGGATGTCATATTGCTTTGCATACATTCCACTTGTGCTTTATTCAGTTTGATTCTCTTGCAGGAAAAGATTCAGCACAAGTCTTTAGATGCTGCCCAGAATGGGTCTTTGGGTCAAACTGGGTCCCAGTACAAATCCTTCAGCATCACTCAGATGGTGGAAGAGGGGAGTTTGAACAGAGAATCTCAATAATTATGGGATGATTGGCAGTGATTTTGTTTTAATTGGTTGTAGTGTTTGAGTCTTGTGGGTTTGTTCTTGCTGTGTGATGGTATTTGTTTTGTCTGCAGATTGAGAACCGATTCAGTCCTCAGTCAAAACAAACAGAGATTGATAGGAGATTTGGTCAGAGAACCAAGCAGACGGTGGACAGCAGGGCCCTGCGGGTTTGTGGCTACAGATAATGTGTTTGCTTTAACAGCAGCGCTGAAGTCTGATAAAAGTTCTTATTTCTCATCAGGACTACATGAGGTGGGATAAAGACACTATGACCGGCAGATCTCTTTGTTTAACATCTCCATCTGCCCATCAGAAACAAACGGTCTCAGTAAATGCTTTTTCCTCGTCTCAGCCTTACTCTTCCCTCCTCAGGGTCTGCCTCTTCGTTGGTCCTCATTCTTTCGTGGATGGTTAATTCAGCAGACATACTGCATTGCCAGACATCTAACAGGCTTTCACACCCCCTCTGTCCTTTGGGAGTTCTTTTGTTTCTTCTTTTTCTCACTTTCTTGCACTGCCTTTACAGATCAGAGAGTTTTAACCTCTGTGAAATGTACAAAGGAAAATCCAAGGAAAATGCTGCTTTTCCATTCAATTTTAGTATATTTTTAGTCACTCTTTCTCCTGGTTAAAATGTACTGTGAAGTGCAGTCACTGCATTGGTGTTTGGTATGTCAGAGAGAGGAAAGCACTCATAAGTTCTATCAAAGGCCTGACTTGTGCGTCTTAGATCTTAATGCTGTGCACATGAATGCAGCTCACATGATTTTTAAACCCTGTATGGCTGAACTACACTGTTACATTCTTCATCACTTTTTTTTTCTTTCTTTTTTCTGGCCAATAGGAACCTGTGATGGATGTTCTTGCAGAGATGTTCCCTGACACTGCCAAAACCCCCACTGGAATCTAGTGAGTACCATCTGTGTTACTTTTCCCATACTTAAGTACTACCATTGTTTGCAAACTATTGATTAGCATGCCTCTGCTTTAATTTTGACAGTGTACATTTGTTCTGTCTTTTTTCTGCCTGCAGTGCTACAAAGAGACGGCCTATAAAGGGAGCTGCAGGCCGCCCCGTGCAATTTAAATACCCTGAAATGCCACTACTGAGTCCAGCTACACTGGAGAGGCAGGAGATTCAGCAGCGTCTGGTGCCCATGTGGGTTCAGATCATGGTCTTTCTCCTGGTGGTCTGCCTGCTGTACCTCATTTACTCATCCATGGAGGAGCCGCTCTCCAATCCTTTCACTGCTCTGCTCGATGGTCTACACGATGATGCTCTTGTATCCACCTCACAGGACTCCTCCACCACTGACGCTACAGCTTAACACTGATGCCAAAGGAAGTCGTTTTGAATTCATCTCAGGCTCTAGTCAGCGAGATGTCCATCAGATGATTATCTTTTATAAAGTGGTGTGTCTGTGTGATTTGGACTGATTGAAACTCATACTTCCACCATACCTGCCTTCAAAGACCTCGGGATTGTAAACTTGAACTGATGGGATGTGTAGTTGGCTAGTCCTGTGCATGCAGTGTTTCCTCTGAATTATCTTTTACCATATGTGTATTTTATACAATTTTTTTTCCTTGTATGAAACATGTGTGGGCTTTTGTCATGATTCAGCTAGAACAGTTAAATGTTTTTCTTACATCTTACACAGCTGGAATGAGTCAATGTTCTTTCAGATGTACTTTGTTTTATTTGTTAGTAAATAAATGTTCTCCTATGATTGTTCTTTGTGAGCTTATTAAAACGTGTACATTTTTGTGTAAATATGACCAGTGGCCAAGTAGCTTTAATAGCTGCACTGTGAAGAACCCCAAAAATAATATCAGAAAAGGATGATTTGAGTTTAATTTCAGAATATTGCTGCTTTTTTTTTCTATTAAATATGGCCTTACAAATATGCAAGGCAATGGTGTAAATGATAATTAAATGATTAACAAAGATCGTTACTTGGAGTACGGCAGCTCAATATTCTGTTTATTTATTTTAAAGCTTTCAATATCTCTGTTGCTGATTACTCAAAGCGCAGCAGGTGGTCTCATTTTCAACTCATTTTCATATGTTTTGATAGAGCCAATCACACCAGCAGGGGCCCCTTGTGTTGCATCATCAGAGAGGCAATAAAAAATGTGAACCCTGATCATACAGATTACTGTCATTAATTCCTCTTGAACTTCTGAAAGATGAAGACCAAACTCAATAAGAAGCCCATTTTGAAGTTTTTTGGAATACTGCTGTTAATCCTCCTAATTTGTGTTTTAATTTTGATTTCTGTTGTGATCGGTAAGACATTTACATTCAAATTGAACACAGAACTTGGACAATGGGAAAATACAACCACCATTTATCCCGATTTAAGTCCAGAACAGAGAAAGAATCTACTGAAAAATTTCAAAGGTAAGATTAGCTTAAGTGTTATCAAAAGTCTAACTGCTTAAATGTATAAATGCTCCATAAAGTTGATGTATATAGTAATAACTATAAATGAAAGAGTATTTGATATGTATGTTATTTGGGGAACAAAACTTGCAGACATGCAGAATATTTTGAATCTTTTATGGAAAAATAAAATATCCAATTAAACACATTACCGTAATTGGCATAACTTAATTGAGTAAATATTCCAATTATAGTAAAACGGCTTACATGCCTGTATTAATCCGGTAAAGCCTGACGTGATAGTCAGTAGTGAATAATAAAATAAATAGAAAACATTTTGCTTATTTGCTGTTTTTTTATTATATTTGATACTGATACATCAGGTTTTTATGGCTCATATTGTATTATAGTGGAGAATATGAAGCTCAAACTTGCAGGAAGCTTTATACGGTTAAATATGTTTTTGCATTTTGCTTTTGTCTGTTAAGGAGATAATGGAGAATTATTGAATTCAGGGCCTAAAACCCGATGTTAACCTCTTTTCAGAATAAAAGCATAATCAGAATGTGCATATAAACATGGTCAAAATCTCTTTTTTTCATGTTTCCATAGTGGCAATTCAGATTCCCACAGTGTCATTTTCAGAGTCAAATCAGAACACAAGCGCCCTGCATGAGTTTGACCTGCTGCTAAGGAGGGGTGAGAATTAAATGTTCCCTTAATGTTCGTATAACCAAGAAAAAAAAGTTTTTAAAACATTTGATAAACTGGTTTTGAACGTTCAGAAATAAGATTTTCAAGAACATAGCAGAACATATTTTTGTTAGCTGGTAAAAATTAAAGATTGTTATTAATGAACTGTGCTGTCTCAGTCTTCCCAAAGGTCTTCTCATCCAGCCTGGTCAAACATGAGGTGGTGGGAAACTACAGCCACCTGTTCACGGTACCAGGGAGAGAGCCTGACCTGGAGCCGTACATGCTGCTGGCTCACATTGATGTAGTGCCGGCCGATGAGGCGGATGGGTGGGACGTCCCTCCTTTCTCTGCTCAAGAGCTCAATGGCTTCATTTATGGGCGAGGAACCATCGACAACAAACAGTCTGTGATGGTACAGTGAATGAGCACTGCATGGTTCTTCAATGAAGAATCAATTGCACATCTGTTCACTCCAACCTGATAATAACTGTAATGATGTGTTCTCTTGAAGGGGATCCTTCAGGCGCTGGAATACCTGCTGGAACGAGGTTACACCCCTCGGAGAAGCTTCTACATTGGTTTGGGTCACGATGAGGAGGTCAGTCTCAAGGTCATATGTTAACCGTAGTTCATCTGCTGAAATCAAAGCTTGACTTAATGCAGCTGTTTATTTAATTTTCTCAGATTAGTGGCCACAAAGGTGCTGTGAAAATTGTGAATCTGTTGAAAAGCCGCGGAGTGAAGCTTCTGTATGTTTTGGATGAAGGTCTCACGATTATGGATGGTATGATAGATGGCCTAAACGGACCTGCTGCCCTGTGAGATCATTGTTTTACTGCATTAATATAATATTTTTGAGATTGAGCTACTGTGTGATTTATGCCTTTTGTGTTTTCATAGAATTGGTGTAAGTGAGAAGGGTCAGGCCACAGTAAAGCTGAGTGTCAGCAGAGCTCCAGGACATTCATCAATGCCCCCCAGAGAGAGCAGCATTGGCATCTTGGCTTCAGCTGTCAGAAGGCAGGAAAATATGTTCAAATTTACTGTAATATGAAAACTCTGTTAACATGATTTGAATGTAAATATTTTCTTTGCACCTCTAATGGGCTGTTCACAAGGGATTTGATATTGCATTTTAAAAAGCAAGACTGAATGGAACAAACCCAAGGCAAAAGTGGTTATCAACGTCCGGCACATTTACAAAAAATACAATCTCACTCTTAAAACTACTGTATTATAGAAGGTTATAATATAACCAGTGTTGGGGTAAGGCAATATAAGTTTATTCTTTTCAAGTAACTATTAAAGTACCGCATTACTTTTAATTTTACAACAAAATATCACAAAAAAAGATTTGGTATTCCTCAAAATGAATAAAAACTGTAAAATGCAAACTCAGTATATAATGCAAATCTGCAATAATTAAATATGATAAATAACACAAATATAGCTACTTTATGTATTTAATCTCACGATATTAAACAATGTATTTGCTGCTGACCTTTGATGGTCCAATTCAACCAAATGAATTAGCAAAATTTACTTTCGTTAAACATCACATTTGTGTTTCTTTTTTTATTTGATTTATTTATTTGTTGAACTTTCTTTCCCTGAGTCCTATTCTTCTGCAATCCAAAACAGCAGCACACCTGAAAGGTTTGTTTGAGCTGCTCCCTCTACTGTACCGAGGCTTATTAGTTTAACTTTTGGGGCCCTATTTTAACGATTTGAGCGCATGGTCTGAAGTGCAGGATGCAGGTGCACTTAGGGCGTGTCCAAATCCACTTTTGCTACTTTAACAATGGAAAAAAGCACACCTGTCAGCGCACCAGGCGCAAGGTCAACAAGGGTTGTACCTAGTCTCTTAATGAGTCATTGGTTTTGAGCGTAACCTACAATAAACCAATCAGAGTCTCATCTCCCATTCCCTTTAAAAGCCAGTTGCGCTTGCACCATGGCGGATTCGCTATTTACATGGCGGAATTTGCAAGTGGAACGACTGAACGCTTCTCCAGAGAGGATTCCTTTTATTTTTTATATTTAAAAACGTTTGTGTGCTATTGCTGTAATAAGCAGAGTGTACATACATCGTGCACCCACCTATAGGCGCATATTACTAACGTGCCCTTTAAATAACACAAAAATACTAATACCTTTAGACCAGGTTTTTGTTGGTCAATGGCGCAGTCGATTTCAGTTGCCTGAACACCTAACCTCTTTTTCAGACCAGCACGCCCATGGGCGAACAGATGGCCGCGAGTCCATTGGCTATTTAAACAACGTGGTGTTGGACATGATAACTGCCTCGGGCTGAAACCAGCATAAAACACTTGCATCGTGCCTGGCGTCGCATTGCACCGGGTGTGTGATAGGGCCCTTGGTGTGAAAGTGCCAAAATATTCATTACATTTGCTAAAAATAAACGAGCTAACCCAGATAAGGTAGAGAAAGGTAATGCAAAAGTAGCGTAAGTAATGCATTACTTTCCATAAAAAGTAATGGAATTAGTTACATTTAGATGTAACAAAATATTTTAACACATTCCTTTAAAAAGTAACTTTCCCCAAACTGGTTATCATGTAAAGTATCGTTAAACTCTTTTGAATTAATTTTCCATTTCACTCATTCAGTTACTCAAGTACCGATTTTCAGTGACGATATGAAAACATGTAATCAATATTCAAATGAATATTAATATTCTTTATAATTATGACTACACTTCATATTCATAAATGCAAATGTACTAGTAAAACATCTATGTAAGCTCTTATTAAATGAAGCCAAGCTCTCTAAATAGACTAAGCAATATTAAACTATTGAGAAATATTTATGAGATTACATTTTTTAAATTTGATTATTTATGTATTTTACTTTATTTATATTTTTTGTTGGTAACACTTTACAATAAGGTTTCATTAGTTAACATGAACTAAGAATGATCAATACTTCTACAGCATTTATTAATATTAGTTAGAGTTGTATTTGTTAACATTAATTAATGCACTGTGAACTAACATGAACAAACAATGAACCACTGTATTTAGCATTAACAAAGATTAATAAATACGGTAACAAATGTTAACAAGTGAGACCTTATTGTAAAGTGTTACCATTTTGTTGTATATTATTAACTACCCCTAGCATTTTTCTATTTATTGTTTTTGATTGTAAGTAGTTTTACACTTTTTGTTTAATTTTTCAGGTTGTATAATGTTGATGTTTACCGATTCATTAATTAACATTTTGTTATAAAATGTCCCAGTTTGGAGAAGAACCGGATGCCCAATCTTTTTGGTCATGGTCCTGAGCGTGCCACTTTTGAGTACCTGGCACATAAGGTGATAAATCAAAGACGATTTAAAATGCTTATGACTCTCCTACAAATACTGACTTGCTTTGTACGTTCTCTTTTGATGTCTAGTTTGGCTGGCCACACAAAATGATCATGTCTAATCTGTGGCTCTTCTCTTCACTGCTCAGCAGGTAGGCCACCTTTTTTTGCTCAATACAGTAACTAATGAGAGCAAGCTCTTATCTGATCTTTTAAATCATATTTGCAGTATTTTGGAAGGACAGCCTGACACAAATGCCTTTGTGAGGACAACAACTGCCGTCACAATGTTTAACTCGGGTGTGAAGGTGGGCTGTCATTCACATTCATTCTGTTTATACAGAAAATAAAAATACTCTTAGCATGAATAGATATCTGACTAATTCTCTCTCTCTCTCTCTCTCTCTCTCTCTCTCTGACAGATTAATGTAATGCCGGCATATGCTGAGGCCTTTGTCAATTTCCGTATTCACTCATCCCAGACATTGCAGGAGGTGAGAGGTCACACTTAACAACACATTTTTAGCTCAACCTACAGATACTGAAATATACGGATACAAAACCTAAATACAGACACATTCAGTGTTGGGGAAAGTTACTTTTAAAAGTAATGCGTTACAAATATTGCATTACTCCCTAAAAAAGGTAACTAATCGTATTAGTTATTTTTTATGGAAAGTAATGCTGTTACTTTTGCGTTACTTTTTCCCACCTGAGCTGGGCTTGCTTTTTTGTTTAACAACAAAATAAAATTGACAGAAGTAAAGGCCCTTTCACACAAAAAGTGAAATGAATAAGCCTCAGACTGAAGGAAATGCAAATTCTCAACTGTACAGTAAAGGGTGCAGCTCAAACAAACCTTTGAAACAAATGCAGAAGAAAGGTCAACACTCTTTCTTCAGCAATAAAAACAAGAAAAAATGACACACAATTGTTATGTTTAACTAAAGTAAATTTTCCTTATTTGTATGGTTGCATTGGATCATTGAAGGCAAGACATGGGCTAATAAAGTGAGATTAAATACATATAAATACAAGTATATTTGTGTTATTTATCATAATATTCTGAGTTTGCATTTAACGTTTTGGAATACCGAATCTGTTTTTGTGAAAGTGAGCTGAGTAAATGCCTGCTCACATTTAGTCTAGAACTACAATAACCATCATGTTAACACAGCACACAATATGCCTCTGCATCTCAATCTCGATTTCTCTCAACATGGGGACAGGAGAGCTGTCAGTCAATAAATGGGAAAGCAAAGTAACTTGCTTTACTTATTTGAAAAAGTAGCTCAGATATTTTGTTGTAAATTTAAAAGTAATGTGTTACTTTAATAATAACTTGAAAAAAGTAATTGATTACGTAACTCGCATTACTTACTAACACTGCAGACATAAAAATATGCAAATGAATAAACAGACACAAAGAGAGAAAATATTTCAGAATGGTCTTTTCTGTCTTTACGTCTGTTTATCAATTTACTATAACTCTCAATACTGTATTATAACAAGTTATGTATGTAAGTATGTCCATCCATCCATCTTCTTCCACTTTATCTGGGGCCGGGTCGCGGGGGCAGCAGTCTAAGCAGAGATGCCCAGACTTCCCTCTCCCTAGACACTTCCTCTAGCTCTTCCGGGGTGACACCGAGGCGTTCCAAGGCCAGCCGGAAGACATAGTCTCTCCAGCGTGTCTTCGGTCTTCCCCGGGGCCTCCTCCCGGTTGGACATGCCCGAAACACCTTCCCAGGAAGTCGTTCAGGAGGCATCCGGAACAGATGCCCGAGCCACCTCAGCTGTCCCCTCTCGATGTGGAGGAGCAGCGGCTCTACTCCGAGTTCCTCCCGAGTGACTGAGCTTCTCACCCTATCTCTAAGGGAGCGCCCAGCCACCCTGCGGAGAAAGCTCATTTCGGCCACCTGTATCCGGGATCTTGTCCTTTCGGTCATGACCCAAAGCTCATGACCATAGGTGAGAGTAGGAACGTAGATTGACCGGTAAATCGAGAGCTTCGCCTTACGGCTTAGCTCTTTCTACACCACGACAGACTGGTACATCGACCGCATTACTGCAGATGCTGCACCGATCCGTCTGTCAATCTCCCGTTCCATCCTCCCCTCACTCGTGAACAAGACCCCTAGATACTTAAACTCCTCCACTTGAGGCAGGAACTCTCCACCAACCTGAAGTGGGCAAGCCACCGTTTTCCGACTGAGGACCATGGCCTCGGATTTGGAGGTGCTGATTCCCATCCCAGCCGCTTCACACTCGGCTGCAAACCGTCCCAGTGCATGCTGAAGGTCCTGGTTAGAAGGGGCCAACACGACAACGTCATCCTCAAAGAGCAGAGACGAAACCGCGTGGTCCCCAAACCTGACACCCTCCGGCCCTTTGCTGCGCCTAGAAATTCTGTCCATAAAAATTATGAACAGAACCGGCGACAAAAGGCAGCCCTGCCGGAGTCCAACATGCACCGGGAACAAGTCTGACTTACTGCCGGCAATGCGGACCAAACTCCTGCTTCGGTCATACAGGGACCGGACAGCCCTCAGCAAAGGACCCCGGACCCCATATTCCCCGAGCACCCTCCACAGGACGCCGCGAGGGACACAGTCAAATGCCTTCTCCAAATCCACAAAACAAATGTGGACTGGTTGGGCAAACTCCCATGAACCCTCCAGCACCCTGTAGAGGGTATAGAGCTGGCCCAGTGTTCCACGACCAGGACGAAAACCACACTGTTCCTCCTGAATCCGAGGTTCCACTATCGGCCGAATTCTCCTCTCCAGTACCCTGGCATAGACTTTCCCGGGGAGGCTGAGAAGTGTGATCCCCCTATAGTTGGAACACACCCTCCGGTCCCCCTTCTTAAAAAGAGGGACCACCACCCCGGTCTGCCATCCCAGAGGCAATGTCCCCGACCGCCACACGATGCTGCAGAGGCGTGTCAGCCAAGACAGCCCCACAACATCCAGAGACTTGAGGTACTCAGGGCGGATCTCATCCACCCCCGGTGCCTTGCCACAGAGGAGTTTCTAGACCACCTCTGTGACTTCAGCTTGGGTGATGGACGAATCCTCCTCTGAGCCCCCAGCCTCTGCTTCCTTAATGGAAGACGTGACGGCGGGATTGAGGAGATCCTCGAAGTATTCCTTCCACCTTCTGACAACATCCCCAGTTGAGGTCAACAGCCGCCCATTGGTAGGGCCTACCTAGCGTTGGTAGGACACTGCTTCCCCCTCCTGAGGCGCCGGACGGTTTGCCAGAATCTCTTTGAGGCCAGCCGATAGTCCTTTTCCATGTTTTTGCCTCCACAACCACCCGCGCTGCAGTCCGTTTAGCCTGCCGGTACCTGTCAGCTGCCTCAGGAGTCCCACAAGCCAGCCAGGCCCGATAGGACTCCTTCTTCAGCTTGACGGCATCCCTTACTTCCGGTGTCCACCACCGGGTTCGGGGATTGCCGCCTCGACAGGCACCAGAGACCTTGCGTCCACAGCTCCGAGCAGCCGCTTTGACAATTGAGGTGGAGAACATGGTCCACTCGGACTCAATATCTCCAGCCTCCTTCGGGATCCGGTCGAAGCTCTGCCGGAGGCAGGAGTTGAAGATCTCTCTGACAGGAGACTCGGCCAAACGTTCCCAGCATTACAGTATTACAGTTCTCACAGTACGTTTGGGTCTACCGCGTCTATCCAGCTTCCTCCCCCGCCATCGGATCCAACTCACCACCAGGTGGTGATCAGTTGACAGCTCTGCCCCTCTCTTCACCCGAGTGTCCAAGACATACGGCCGCAGGTCAGATGAAACGACCACAAAGTCGATCATTGACCTACGACCTAGGGTGTCCTGGTGCCATGTGCACTGATGGACACCCTTATGCTTGAACATGGTGTTCGTTATGGACAAACTGTAACTAGCACAGAAGTCCAATAACTGAACACCACTCGGGTTCAGATCAGGGGGGCCGTTCCTCCCAATCACGCCCCTCCAGGTTTCACTGTCATTGCCCACGTGGGCGTTGAAGTCCCCCAGTAGAACGACGGAGTCCCCAGTCGGAGCACTCTCCAGCAACCCTCCCAGGGACACCAAGAAGGTCGGGTACTCTGCACTGCTGTTCGGCCCCTGGGCACACACAACAGTGAGAGACCTATCCCCGAGCCGAAGGCGCAGGGAAACGACCCTCTCGTTCACCGGGGTAAACTCCAACACATGGCGGCAGAGCTGGGGGGCTATAAGCAAACCCACACCAGCCCGCCGCCTCTCACCATGGGCAACTCCAGAGTGGTGAAGAGTCCATCCCCTCTCGAGGAGTGTGGTTTCAGAGCCCAAGCCGTGCGTGGAGGTGATTCCGACTATCTCTAGTCGGAACCTCTCAAACTCGCGCACAATCTCAGGCTCTTTCCCCGCCAGCGAGGTGACATTCCATGTCCCAAGAGCCAGTTTCCGTGTCCAGGGATCGGGTTGTCTAGGCCCCCGCCTTCGACTGCTGCCCGATTCACTTTGCACCGGCCCCTTACGGTCCCTCCTGTGAGTGGTGGGCCCACGGGAAGGCGTCGCTCCTTTGGGCTGAGCCCGGCCGGACCCCGTGGGGGAAGGCCCGGCCACCAGGCGCTCGCATACGAGCCCCAACCCCAGGCCTGGCTCCAGGGTGGGGCCCCGGCTGCGCCGTACCGGGCGACGTCACGGTCCTCCTTTTTTTGTCATCATAAGGGTTTTTGAACTGCTCTTAGTCTGACCCGTATGTGTGTAAGTAAAAAAACGACAACTACTTTGCATTTATTTTGACATTCCAAAATTCCAAGAATGGAAATAGGAAAGAACACCAATCAGTATTGAATATGCAAATATTATATTGACGCAATTGCTGTTGTTAACATTTTGAATTCTACTGTTGTACATCAGTGGCAGATTTTCAAACTTTAATATATTTCTTAAAGTTTACTCAAATCAAATTGATTTGAGTAAACTATCAATTTATTAACACCCCATTCATTTTCTAAAGGTTCTAAAGCTGATTGAATCCACAATATCCGATGAGCGTGTGAAGGTCGAGTTTGTGAGTGGATTTGACCCACTGCCAATCAGCTCCTATGATGACGATACATTCGGGTACCAGATCATAAAGAAAACGGTGCAGGACATTTTCCCTCAGGTCACTGTATCTCCTGGTAAGGCTTTCAGCATTTTCAAAGGGTTTAAGTGCCCCTTACAGACATCATTGACTCATGGAGAGCTTCACCTACTCTTAGTTTAGTGAACAAACCATCTGATTTCTTCTCACAGGTATCTGTGTGGGTAACACTGACAGCCGGCACTACACAGAACTGTCTCCGGATATTTATCGCTTTGCCCCATCATGGTACAAACCTGGTGATTCTGCAAGGTAGGACACACAGAAATGGTACTCCTGCTGAAGCTGTAAAAGGAACTAAATATTAAACTGCTTATACTTCCCTTTAGATTCCATGGTGTGAATGAGAGAATCTCCATCCAAAACTATGAAGAGATTGTGCTGTTCTACTTTCAACTCATGCAGAATAGTGACATTAGGAACTTGCCGGCACCTCGCACCTAAAATAAACAATGCCATGCTTTGGAATTTTGTGGAATTTATAAGCTTTGTTCTGAATAAATGAACTTGAATATAAAATCTGTACAAAACAGATTTTATTCTATGTTTATGTAGGTATAGTACCATACAAAAGTTTAGGGTGGGTCAGATTTTTTTGTTGTTGTTGGAAAGAATACTTTTATTCTGCAGGGATGCATTAATCTGATCAAAAGTGACAGTAAAGATATTTATAATAACAGAAGGTTCTATTCAACACAATTTGCATAAAAAATATTAAGCAGCACAACTGTTTTCAAAATTGGTAATAAGAAAAGGATCATGTGAGTAATGATGCTGAAAATACAGCTTTGCCGTCAAGAATAAATTACATTTTACAATATATACATATATTAAAATAGAAAATAGTTATTTTAAATCGTAATAATATATATATATATATATATATATATATATATATATATATATATAATCTAATGAATGCAGCCTTGGTGAGTATATAAGACTTCTTTTAAAAACATAAAAAAATCTTACAGACCCCTAACTTCGGAAAATTACTGTAAATATATTTCCTCAATTTGCTTGAAATGATGCTTGTAAAATGACTATGATTAATAATAAAAAAGATTTTCTTGAAATTCCTTCCTAGTATCTTTATGTAGTTTTTCCCTGGATGTTACATTTTAGATGCAAATCACTACGTTACTCATGCCATACCAGTGTGAATATAAATAGCAGATAAGTAACATTTATTACCATTCATAAGGTTTGTCTTCATGCAAAACAGTGTTTACATTTTTTTTATATAGTTGTAAAAGTTATGCATTAGTTTTAAAAGTTATGTATGTTGCATCTGTCCATGTAAAATGTGCCTTCCAATATTTCAGTTATCAGAGTATCTCTGAATGAAGTACATCGGGCCAGCTAGGTTTGCAGTTTGCACACACAACCTCTGATTGTCTACACAGATTATGCTCCTATGCACTGATCCTATTCACTGAATAGAATATCGTAGGTTTCAGGTTATTGCATTTTTATGTAATATTTCACATTTAGTCTTCTGTATGTCAGAGTTTGTATTTTTGACTTTGCTCTCTTACACTGTCAATGATTCATATTTAAATGTTACATGAAAAGGACCAGTATTCAGATGTTTATGGAGCTGGCTGAGAGGATATAGTTGCCCTAAACAGAACTACTGTAGACTCTGCAAAGTCATCAAGATATAGAGAGCAGATAAAGACTCCTCCAGAAGGACCTTTTGACACAGACTTTATGTAGTTTATAACCTCTTTTATGTATTTTACCTTTGTTTCATTGCTCTCATTTGTGCCAAAATCTAGTCAATATTTTCCCTGCTTGCGTCGGAAAGTACCTTGAAAGAAAGTAGCTACACTAAAAAGAATGATAAGATTAAAAATAACTCTGAACTCTCATTAGTGCAGATTTAACAGACAGTAGTAGCATATGCAGTGCAACTGCTTCATATTATATAAGAATTACATAAGTATGAATAATGAGTCTAAACTATGCCTCATATTAAGTCAAGCCTTTTAGAAAGAACACACAAATCTCATGCACAAGCACAAGTCATTCATTTACTTCCCTATTGTTTTCCCTATTTTCTGTCTCCTATTGCCTGTAATCTTGTATCACCTGCAATTTATAATTTTGCCTTGATGATTATTATTGTTTGTAAATAGTCACATTGGCCACATTACTGAATGTTTTCTAAACTATAACGAAGAAAAAAATATGTTAATGGTCTCACCAGTGTTGTTATTGTTAACTAAAATATTTTTTATTAATTGAAATAAAGCTGAAATAAAATATAAATATTAGGAGAAAAACTTTAACTTAACGTTAAATGGAAATTAGAAATGTATCCTTAGCAACGAACTGAAATAAAATAAGTTTAAATGAAAGCATTAAAATGACTACAACTGCAATGAAAATAGATTAAAGCCTTAAGAAATATATAATTTAAAAAACACTAAATTACTAAAAAAAAAGAAATACTATAATAGTATATAAACAAACAGTGGGATGCACTGGAGACGGAGGTGAAAGACAACTTGAGTGTGCTGAAAATCGCCATGGCTCTTTACCACGCGGTATTAATCCACAGCAACAGAGAGCGCTCGTGCTGCGTCATCGGTGAGGTAGCCTATTAGATAAACATGAACCCTGCTTATGGAATGACTGTCTGTCGTACTTCCTGAAACATGACAGGCCATAGCACTCATTGGAAATTATTTAAGATTTATAAAGTGCTGCTGTTTAGTGTCATATTTTCGATTACAGTTTTGCTCCTTGTAGCCACAGTTAGGACGTTTACATTTGATGTGGACGCGGGGCTTCTGCTGGGTAAATGGGAGAATACAACAACAATTTCTCTTCATTTAAGTCCACAACAGAGGAAGAACCTGCTGGCAAATTTCAAAGGTAACAAAGAACGTAGAAATACTGAGCCCGTCTCTGCCCCGATCGCTAACGAGCAGTTTGACGCCGAAACTCGACACGTGACGTGAATAGTTTATCAGGAAGACATTTAAATGCTGCTAAAAGAGATGAAGGATGTGCTGTCAATATGTACTGTAGATGTTACAAATGTAATTGTAATGCTCTGTTTCAAATGTCTTGTTTTCATAGCGGCCATACAGATTCCCACTGTGTCGTTCACTGAGACAAAGGTGAACACGAGCGCGCTGCACGAGTTTGACGGGCTTCTGAGGAGGGGTGAGAGACAAACTCACCCCCAAAAAGTGTTGTCAACACAAGATTACTAAAACCTTCTGCTATTTGGTGTCCCATTATCTTTTTTAAGCAATTAGAACATAAAAACCATGTTCTTTGTTGAGAGAACTAAGCTTTACAAACTTTCATGTGGCAGAAAATAACACACAACATAGCCTATCTGTACTAAATAGTTTAGATTACACAATTGACTATTGACAGTCAAGACAAAATATTTTAATTATTAACTTATTTTAATGATAAAAAAACAACCACACATTTTGAATTGAATCCTGTTACCACTGAGTCTGTTACCAATTTCCCCCTTTACAAATAGTAAATAATTTAATAGAATTTGTTTGTGGCACACAGGAAGTGATATCATGTGGACGCTTTCTGTCCCCCATATTCTAAATTTTTACACACATTTTAGATTTCACAGCTGTTGTGAGAAAAATAATCAAATACATTTTTCCCCCTGAAATTGATGGGGAAAATAAGTTTACCAAAACATTTATTAGACCATTTAACCTAGTATTTAACCATATAATCTAGCATTAATATGTAATCATTTTTATTTGATATACTTTCATATATAATTTTATATTTTACATTATATATAATATAATAAATTATAACTGGCATGATCATTTAATTGTTGCTTCAATGTTTATAGCTTGAAAACAATGTAATCACACAATTTGGCCTTTAAGACATGTCCTACATTTTGGTAACAGGATAACAAAAAAACAAAAAAAAATACAATGTAATTTTTTTTTTAAACAAGCCTTTTCTGAAGGTTAAGCACTTAATTTCACTGACATTTTGTTAATAATATTGTAATCACTATTTGTTAACTGTATTTATGGCTACTTTTAGGTTTTATACTGAGTGAAACTAAAGGACTGTTAATACTGTTTCTTTCTCAGTCTTCCCAAAGGTCTTCTCATCCAGCCTGGTCAAACATGAGGTGGTGGGAAACTACAGCCACCTGTTCACGGTACCAGGGAGAGAGCCTGACCTGGAGCCGTACATGCTGCTGGCTCACATTGATGTAGTGCCGGCCAATGAGGCGGATGGGTGGGACGTCCCTCCTTTCTCTGCTCAAGAGCTCAATGGCTTCATTTATGGGCGAGGAACCATCGACAACAAACAGTCTGTGATGGTACAGTGAATGAGCACTGCATGGTTCTTCAATGAAGAATCAATTGCACATCTGTTCACTCCAACCTGATAATAACTGTAATGATGTGTGCTCTTGAAGGGGATCCTTCAGGCGCTGGAATACCTGCTGGAACGAGGTTACACCCCTCGGAGAAGCTTCTACATTGGTTTGGGTCACGATGAGGAGGTCAGTCTCAAGTGAATTGACTTGTAGTCATTTATGATACTTATTTTAATGCACTTATTTATACGGTTATATGTCAGGTGAATGGCTTACATGGCGCAGTCAATATCGTGAAGCTCCTGAAGAGTAGAGGGGTGAAGCTGCAGTATGTTTTAGATGAAGGCCTGGCAGTACTGGACGGTGTCATAAGTGGCCTGGATGGACCTGCTGCCCTGTGAGACTGTTATTTTGAGCAACTCTACTAGCAGAGTCATTTTTGAATTCATTATTGAATTAGTCTGTAATATTTGCCCTTTGTGTGTTTTGTAGAATAGGCATCAGTGAGAAGGGCCAGGCCACAGTAAAGCTGAGTGTCAGCAGAGCTCCAGGACATTCATCAATGCCCCCCAGAGAGAGCAGCATTGGCATCTTGGCTTCAGCTGTCAAAAAGCAAGTGGAAAGCCCTAAAACATTATTGTTAAACAGTTGGAAATATTTCAAGATGGATCCTTTTTCTTCTTATTAAATGTTTTGTTTAGTAATGTTTTTATTGCGATCAAGTTATTCTCAAAACTACTGCATGACAGCAGTATTAAACTGAGCTAAAGCATTTATTTTCGGTAATATCTTTTCCCAGGTTGGAGGAAAACCCGATGCCCAGACTGTTTGGTTATGGTCCTGAGCTTGGCACATTTGAACACCTGGCACATAAGGTAAAAGTGTTCAAGTAGAGGATTTTATATGTTACATATTAGGGGTGGCACGGTTCACAAAACCCACGGTTCGGTTCGTATCACGGTTTTAGGGTCACGGTTTTCGGTTCTGTCGGTTCTTGTTGTTGTTTTTTTTAATCGTTAACACTCCAGAAATTTACTTCAGCATATGGTATATAGCTTAATCATCCACAATTTAGGATACAGTATTAAAAATTGTTATATCAAGTTGTTTCCTAACTGGCTGTCTACAGAGTCCGACACATTGGCGTAACATTTTTCATGTTAATCATATCCATTTTGATCAGAACAATGCACTGTGGCTTTAATTCAGCTGACCTGATTAACACATTTCACCATGAAGTGTCACAATCACCATATGACATCCAGCTGTGAAAAAATAAAATACACGAAAAAACAACACTGCCAGAAGTTTTTGCCCAAACTTCAAAGGCATATTTAAATTATTACAACTAGAAGCATCTAATTTATTATGTGAACTACTTATATACAACATATGCATGTGTGTATGAGACAGAGGGGAACACGGTCGCATTTGTAGCAGATATACCGGTATGTTGCCCATCATAAATCAAAGCACGAGACAGACAGGGGTCGGAGGAGAAGACCGGAAAATGTGACAAAATTGACTATATTTGCCTGTATTTGCAATCCACGAGCCGCAGTTCAGCTGCGCGACTCACGAGACAAACACTGCCACACTGCATCTGCCCTGCTATACGTTGCTGGCGCATCCTCCAACTCCGGGCAGCCTTCCTTAACTCTCCCACTTTCATTTCTACATGTGACGTGACCTGCAGCACTCCACTTTTACTATACTGTATGTCCACACACACCTCTTATTTTGCGCGAAAAGGACACCCGCTGTCTGAGGTAACATACGGGCACGAGGATACATTGCGCATGCGCGAACCGTGCGAAGCACAAGCTCCGAACCGAGACGAGCGAACCGAACGGTTCGGTTTTTTTCCATGTACCGTGCCACCCCTATTACATATGGACTTGCTTTTCAACAAACCATTTCTTTTGTTTTATTTTGTAGTTTGGCTTGCCTCTCAGATTCATCATGTCTAATTTGTGGCTCTTCTCTCCGCTACTCAGCAGGTAGTTCATATTGGTTGTCATAATGCTCACTACAGTAACTACCCAGCAAGCAATAGCCGTCATTTCACTGCCTCGGTTAACTGTAGACCCGATATAATCCGGCTACGAGTAACCCACTTCTAGCCAAAATAATCTTGAATTTGGTTACATGTAATTTTTGCCAAAATAACTTGATATATATGATATGTGTTTACAAGGTCACAAAAGTCACTCTGAGGGAGTAATTCTCTATATCCGTAAACACCTTTTCTGAACTCCCTGAAACTCCAAATTCAGCATTGCCATGACATATGACTAACACTAAAAATAATAAATCTAAGTAACCTTGTAAATACACAGGAAAACCTCTGTCATAGTAATTTAATAATAATATGAGTCTCCCTTTCATATGCAGGGTGTTGGAGAGAAAACCTGACACAAATGCCTTTGTGAGGACCACAACTGCAGTCACAATGTTTAACTCGGGTGTAAAGGTGGGGCGCTTTTTTGGTAAATTCACTAAATTGTAGCATGATTGAAGATTATTTGTGATCATTTCTCTTTCTCTAACAGATTAACGTAATCCCGTCATACGCTGAAGCTTTTGTCAATTTCCGTATCCACTCAGCCCAAACATTGCTGGAGGTGAGGTCACGCTGTAGCCACAGCAATGGCTCATTCAGCCAGCCCTGAAGCCTAGAGTTCTGATAGCTCAGCTATTAACTTTTGCTCTTCACCTTCTCAACCAGTTTCACATGAATCACTATGAATAAGCAACGAGGATAGTTCACCCAAAAATGACAATTATGTTTGACTGAAAACCTTTATGACTTTCTTTCTTTAATGGAACGCAAAATAAGATGTGTTTTCCATACAATGAATGCCAGGGGTTCCAGTGCTGTTTGTACCCCATTGTTTTTCAAAATGTCTGGGTTTGGAATGATGTGAAGGTGATTAAATGACAGAACTTACATTTTTGGGTGAACTATCCCTTTAAATCAAACTCTGACTACAATGTTTAGGATCACTCACTGTTTGATCACATCCCTTTTATGTCTTCTTTTAGGTTGTGGATTTGGTCAAGTCAACCATATCAGATGAGCGTGTGAAGGTAGAACTGGTCAATGGATTCGACCCGCTGCCCATCAGCTCCTATGATGAGCAGGCTTTTGGGTTCCAGATCATAAAGAAAACAGTGCAAATCATGTTTCCACAGCTCACAGTGGCCCCTGGTAAGTGAAGTGATGCAGTTCTGCTTAAGTGGCCCTTACGCACATCATTGTCGCGTGAAGAGCCACTTTTAGCCGCTCTACGATTCCCTCACAGGTATCTGTGTTGGCAACACTGACAGCCGGCACTACAAGGACATCGCCCGAGACATATATCGCTTTGCACCAACGTGGTTCAAACCAGGTGATCCTCAGAGGTAAGACACAGGAGAATGGCTCTTTGTTCTAATGTTGTGGAGCATCCAGCATCCAGGGTACGTTTACATGACAGCAACGTTCACACGGATCAGCGAAAAGGACTAAAAACGCTCTATTATGCATGCCAGGCCAGTAGTTTGAGATGTTAGAATTAGAATTAGTTGGCGATGTTAGAATTTGGCGTATGTAAATAATGTCTCTGCTGGTCGTAGTAGCAGTGCAGTAAATCTACACTTCGCTGGAGAAGCGTTAATAAACGTAGTATTTTGAGAAGCACAAACGCAGTCCTGTAGTCTGACGTTTTAGTTGTCAAGTACTCGCCCATGCCTACTGGACATGTAATGTGCATGACATCACCGTTTTCACAAATTAGCATTTTGTAGTTTACACGGAGACGATAACGGAATCATTTTCAAATTTTCAGCCAAACCAAAATGTTTTTAACGGTGTCGTGTAAATGGCTCCTGAAACCACGATTTTATATCATTAAACATTCATGTTCCACTTTTAGATTCCATGGCGTGAACGAGAGAATCTCCATTAAGAACTATGAAGAGATTGTGCTGTTCTACTTCCAGCTCATCCAGAGTAACGACATCAGGAAGTTGCCGTCACCTCACAGTAGCCAGCATGAGCTGTAAACGGTGGGATGTTACTTACACTAATCTCAAGACACTGAGTGAAGTTTTAGAAACTAAGCTCAGGGAGCTTTGTTTCAACAGATTGAAAATCTGACTAAAATATGAAATACTTTAGAAAAAACACTAAAGAATTGAAGGTTGTGAAACATTTCAATCATAAAGATTCAGTCTTGCATTCCTTACTGATGATTTAAAAACGCATCACAAGTTTGCTGTTCGTCAGGTGTTGACAGCAGGGCATGGGCGTAATTTTAATAATTAATCCTGCATTTAGTTTTACATTACATTCAGGCATTTGGCAGATGCTTTTATCCAAAGTGCCTTACAGTACACAGTATTAAACTATAAATTGGGCCAGTATGGGCCAATAGATTATTATTTGATATTGTGTTAGGCTGAAGCCCTGAAGAACATGTCTGGCTCCATAAACATTTGCCTCTGGATATCACAAAGCTGTAGCTCAACACAGGTTATAGGTTTTGGTTGTTAGGATGTTACTTTGAATTCTTAGTTATTTTTTGCACTGAAATGGTCTAACTGAACATTACTGTAAATGTTTCACATTGATTATTTTTATGAAATTGATTTAATTTCATGAATGGTAAGGTTAAATTAATAAATATATTTTTGTTTGTTAATATAAATGTAGATGTGTGTTCTTTCTTATTCTGTATGTTTTCTGAAAACGAACCATGTCGCAAGTTTACTGTAAGACCGAAATTCCTGATAAGACTGAACACAAGAGCTCTCACATAAAACAGACACCATGCAACAAAACAATAAAATTGCTAATCTGAAGAAAAGATCACGAAGCAAGGACATAAAAATCCATTTGCCTAAACTTCTCTGATCACGCATCCTAAACTCATTTCCTTTCACCCTGGCTGAAAGTTCACTAAGAAAGTCTATAATATATATATATATATATATATATATATATATATATATATATATTATATCTACGCATCTACGCATCGATTGCTAATAATTCATAATTGGAATAATTTTAAATGTCTCCGTGTGATTGGTTAAATAGTCTCAATTTCACTGCAGTCACTTATATTATTAGAAAGATTGAGAATTCTGTTCAGTTCTGAAGTGCGACTCGGAGATTAAGGTCTCTGGTGATAATGTTTTTCTGTCCATGACCAGGTGTGACCCTTGGGTCACGGGACAGTGGTGTGTGACATTGGGTCCCTAATGAACGAATACTTGAAAGTATGGGATACCCAGAATATTCAAATATCAAAATGAATGCATAACCAATATTTATGATTAGTTCCTAATTAGAAACACAGTCTAAGAATCATTTGAAAGAAGACCTACACTCAGAATACCTTCACCCACGCCATTGGGTGGCTCTTAAATTACCAATGCAGACCCACTCTAATGTAAAATAAATGGACAATTAGAGCTTTTTTAATCAGGATAGTTTTAATCAGACAAGTTAGACTCTGCTCCCTTCTTAAGACCCAACAAAACATTTGACCAAAGTGGTATAATATCACTGGCTGTCTATGTTAAATTTGAAAACATTAACACAATACTTGAAGGTAAAGTGTGAAATTATTGCGCCACTTGTGACCCTAAATAGTACTTTAAAAATACTGCAAAAATTCCACACATTTCCTTCTTAGAAGTGAAACAGTGATAACATGAGGTTAATTCCTAGGCCAATCACAGCACACACAGTTGGGATTGAAGACGGTCCCTTCAGGGCATCTCTGAATATAGGTCCTGCCATGAGCACACTGAATGAAGGTCATCGGGTCAGCTGGGTTTGCATATATTCCCCCCGTCGGTCTGCCTACACAGAAATCTGCTCCTGAAGGATCTGTCGGTACAACATGAGGTGTAGTAGATGGAGCAGTGGATGCTGCTGTTGTGGTCCCAGAGAGCACATGTGTTGTATTTGGAGGGAGATATGGAAACTCTGGAGGAGGAAATTGGAAATTGGAATTTGATATTTTATCTCAAGTTTTCCCAATTATTCATCTGGTTTATTACATGGCTCGCTGGAATACTTGATTCTGATTGGTCAATTGCGGCATCCAGCGGTCTGATATTTCATAATATTTGGTATCATCCATGACAACGCTTAAAGGGGTACGGGTAACGTTATAAACCAATTTCAACTCAAATCAATATTTCATATATTATTTGGGGAGTAGCCGTGCAATTAAAGGATAATGTACAGTCAGTCGGTTATTATTGCAAAATAAACTATGGTAGGGTGACGCAGAACAGACTGTACATTATCTATTCTTTATATCATAGAATCGTGAGATATAGAGAAATAATAATTATTTCAAAAAATCTAAATTAATCAAATAATAATCAAAATTATGACAGTTGAGATTATGAAAAAAAGTAATTGTGACAAAGTCAAAAATGACCAGTTAAAGTATCGCAAAGTCGAAGTTATGGCATAATTATGAGATATTAAGTCATACCATATTAAAAAACAAAGATACTAAGATAAAAAACAAGATACTAAGTTGAAATGACAAAAAGGTTTAATAATTATATTTCTAAATGATGACGCTGAAATTGTGTATGTATATAAAAATCATAAGTATGATTATCAATTTCCGACTTTTTCCCATTTATGTCATCATTTTTTTATATTTCTCTCAAAATTATAAATAAGTATCTCATAATTTTTACTTTTCATGTGATAATTATGATTTACCAAAGCATGTTTTTTTTCTTATGTGGCAGGTTTCTCTAGGCTTCTCTAAATATGAGATGTACTGTACCGATATTAAGAAGTGTACGGAGCTGCCCAATAAGAGGGTAGTTGCCCTGCCCACAGAACTGCCCTGCAAAGTCATCGAGATCCAGAGCCCAGACAAAAGCTCCTCCAAACTTGTTCTCCTTCAGGTAGTTCACCTGTAGCAGACCAGATCTAATTATTAAGAGCATGAGAACTGCATTCAATTGTATGTATTTTCCAACCTTTGTGACATATTCACCTTAGTCGTAAAGCTTTCCTTGGTATCAAATCCCACCCATTTCTGTTCCTTGGTCGCATAAGGAACTTTCTGATCATCAATCCATTGCACGGTGGTTCCTTGAAGGAAAGTACAGATCTGATGGGAGATGATGAGTCCATAACTCTTCTGATTTTATTTTTCACAATTAAATATTGTGCTATAATGTAAGTGCATGAGTTTAGATTGAAGGTAAGACCTCATAATAGGACCAGAATCCGTTCTCGCCGGTGAAAGGTCCAGCTGAGCCAGGTCCACTAGCTGGAGCTCGAACTCCACTGGCTGCAGACGCCAGGCGAAACGTTCTTCCATATGCTGCAAACCCCATCCTCAGCTTCTCCACAGGAGCGCCCTGATCTCTCCAGTATTTCATCGCAAAATCCTGCATTGGCATGATGAATCAGTTATTTCCTGTTGATTTATATGTTATACATGATGTTATATTTCATAACGCCTTTGTACTGTATTTAAGTAGATATTGTCTCCTGTGTCTCCAGAGCCACGGTACAGAGGACTGTTGTGCCCAGTGACAGTCTCCCATGAGCCATGGAAGTCATAGGTCATGACATTAATGAAGTCCAAATACCTGCATTACAAGAGGGAAATAGCAAGTTCATAGTCATCACCCATTTATACATTAAATATTACTAAATAATCATTTGATTGACATTAAGAGATTCTGTCCAAAGCATATTTCATTATTCAAAGTGAGCAAAAAACACATACGTGGCAATTTCTGCAATTTCATAAGCAGCATCAATGTTTCCTTTCCCAGCAGCCACTGCAGCACTGAGCATTAGTCTGGGACGTCCAGTGGTGGCACTCTCTGCTGTATAAGCGTTCCAGAGTTCCTGTTATAGTCACATATTTGCAGCGGATTAAGGCCTTTTTAACTCAATGTCAATAATCCACATTGAAAATCTGCAATTCAAAATATGATATAAACATTTTTCCAAGGTCACTAATCAAATGAGTAAATTTGTGACATTGATTATATGACTTTGTACAGACGGTCAGATGTTCTGCTGAAGCTAAAGGTGCTCTTTAGATCATCTCAAATCATGCTGGAGAATCAGGTTTTACACAAATTTGTGGAGTTCATGAAGCTCAAACACTGCTGTAATAAAAGCAAAAGAGGAATAAACCAAATACTTCCTAAAATTGTTAAAATTATGTTCCCAAGTTTCTGTTATGCCTATATATATATATATATATATTTATTATTTTATTTTTTTAAATAAAATTTGTTTTAGGTAATAAGGTCTCATTTGTTAAAGAATTAGTTAACTTTTAAATAAACTTTTGCTGATAATTTACTCACCCCCATGTCCATGTCTTTCTTTCTGCAGTCGATTTTTGATAAAAATCAGACGAACGTGATCATCGCTGAGCTCAGCCATAACTTCCGCTAAGTGAGGTCAAAATACGAGTGTGGTCATGATGTATACGTAGATGCCTAATTAGCGCCTGCACGGATCAGTAGAATGAGGAATCTACGACCACGCTCATATTTTGACCTCACTTAGCGGAAGTTATGGCTGAGCTCAGAGATGATCACGTTCGTCTCATAAGAGGTAAAATAATAGCATAAATACTGCTCGGTTTCTCGCAGAAACTGATCATTTCGCTAGATAAGACCCTTATTCATCGTCCGTTATATGGAGAAAAATCCTGGAATGTTTACATCGAAAATTTTAATTTCTTTTCGACTGCAGAAATAAAGACATGGACATCTTGGATGACATGGGGGTGAGTAAATTATCAGCAAAAGTGAACTAATCCTTTAACATTAGTTAATGCATAAGAGCAAAACATAAAAAAAAAAAAGTTAGTTAATAAAATGTTTCTGTTCATGTTAGTTCACAGAGCATTAACTAATGCTTACACATACAACTTTTGATTTTAAAAACGTAGTAGTAAATGTTGAGATTAACATTAACAAAGATTGATAAATGCTGTAAAAGTATTTTTCATTCTTAGTTCATGTTAACTTATGTAGTTAACTAATGTTAACAAATAAAACCTTATTGTAAAGAGTTACCCATTTTTAAATAGAAAAGGTTTACTTTTATGGGTAATTTGGATGTGGTGTAATACACACACAAATAACGGACACAACAATAATACAAATAAATTAATACACACAATAAATACATTGAATACTCTAAAATGTCCTTTAAGGTTGTTGTTGCATCTTCAACACTTCCCTTTGTTCTATAAGCAAACTGAAGAGGGTCTAAAAAGTTCTTTATTTTAGACAACACTTCCTCTGTTACTAGTTCCATAAAGCATTTTATTATAAGAGATGTTAATTCTATTGGCCTGAAGTAATTTAATGTCAGTAGCTTGTTCCACAGTTTAGATTGATATTACAAAACACTGTTTCCAATTGCTCAGCACAGACCTTAAGTAAGTGCCCTCCAATATTATCTGGACCAGGACTTTTTTTTTCTCATAATACAGCGCTTAATCTTTATTACAGCTGATTCATCAAAAAAGTCATAAGCACAACCATAAGCCAGTTTAGACTCTATCCCTGAACCAAATTCAGTTGCACCAAAACGCAAGTAAAACCTGTTTAACTCCTCTGCCACTTGACTATTGGAGTCATACCCAGATAATTCAACTTTCTTGTTCCCACACCCTCTAGATTCAGTTATGACCGTAATTTGCTTCCAAACAGAGCCTAAATTATTCCTACTCAATTCTTTGTTTTATGTCCTTCTGCAGTTCATCTGCATCTTTTAGCCAAACCACCTTCATGGAATGCCTTTCATTCATAAGTGCTTAGTAATAGCAGTATTATGCTCCGCCGACCCCACTGGAGGCTGAACGACAGACTTATATGCGCCTCTAATCTATCCATAACAAAGGTCAATGCAAAATATAAACATTTTAACCAGTGGACCTTTGGACATGCGCACATGCATGCTCATTCTTTCTGATTATTTATCATCCTTGTTCATTTTTACTCCAACATTCAACCATGTTATCAACTTGTTGTAATAATAATGATTTTAAAAACCATTGTGTGAGGGAATGCAAATCAGTAAATAACGACGTACCTTACACAGCAGAGTGAATCTCTGCTTATCTTCTGGAGGACTTCCACGAGCACCGGGATACTCCCAGTCCAGATCCAGACCATCAAAGCCATGGGTCCTCAGAAACGTGATGGAGGACTGAATAAACGTCTGCCTGTTTGCTGATGTGGACACCATGATACTAAACCTACAGTCATGGCGGGAAATCCAATGAAGATGAAGCAGTTCTGTTCAACACGCATCGTTCAATAATCAGTGTTCTCTTACCGAGCCGAGCCAAAGTTCCATCCTCCGACAGCCAAGAGAGTTTTCAAGTTGGGGTTTCTGTCAAGTCAAATATTTGCATCATTATTCGCTGTACAAAAAAAAAAAAATCACTGTTCAAAACATTACTCAACACATTCTATTCTATTAACAAATATATTCACAAACAAAACATCAGATGATAGTGCATACCTTTCCTTTAGTCCATTGAAAGATTTGTAGAGAGTTTCATCATTCCATTCATAGGTTGTCAATTCATTTGCCTGATTAATAATGGAAAAAGCATAAATTAAATGAGTGCACAGATGTGGGTCCACATTAGATGGCAGGTACTTGCCACCGTTAGGTCTGTACTGAGACCAGTTTGTGAAGTAGCATGCCAGTTGCGAAGCCAATCCTGAAAGAAATAAACAAAATTAATATATTATATTATTATATAATATACGTATTACTATTAATAATAATAATATAATAACAGCACTAATGTTAATTATCTCCACAACCCTACATAAGACACGCTGTTTGAATAATGGATAAATTCCTCTTCTTATTATTATTATATAAACATGGCCTTTGAATATAATATTTAATAATGAAACAACAAAATAAAACTTACCAAAGTGGCACAATGCCAGAGTAAAGCCTGCAAGGAGATACAAATGAAATGTTAACACAAGAGTTTAAACACTCTTAAAAAAGCATTCTGCAAAAGCAACAATCACTTACCAACTAGAAAAATGAATTTGTTCATCATAAAGTGATGGCTTTTTTGTTCAGTCAAGAAACTGTCTGCTATTGCTGAAATGCAAAAGTGATCATTTATTTTACTTCCTTTTACCCCCAACACACACAACTGACTTCTGTGTGATAACAATGATTAGCCAAAACACTGAATCAAGAACTGAATTTCCCCAAAATAGCTGCTCACTGTCATCTGTCCTGGATGTTGTCACACATCACTTGGTTAGGAATAACAGTAACTTTGACACATCCTGTTCGATGACCTGTTCTTCAGGCTCTATGAAGTGTGTCATCATTCCATTTGTATGTCACAAGATCAATTGCATGGCCAATGAATAATAAAAGTTCACCACACTTTAAACCCAGCCTACACATTTAAACCCAGCCCAAACTGCCGTTATAATGAATGGCACTGTTATGCTGCACAGCGAAGCTCTTACTGTATTCCTGTCGATGTTGTGTTTGCTGTTAGTTGTGGTGAAAGCATTTTGTAAGAGAAAATGCGTTGCAATGACAAGATCAACAGACTGCCTGTCTACTCAATGCTCATCACTGCAGCCTTTCATGTGATAGGAATAGATCATAAAATAATGCTATAATCCACTCTTTGACGATTCGTTCATCTCGACGGCTGTAATGGTACATTACATGTGTTACAAAGTTCGTAGAATAAGGTGGAAGAAGACAGAGTCGCTGTGACTGGAACTGTTAATTCAGCTACAAATAAGCTCGAGCTAACAGCACAGCGCACTCAACAACTCGGTACAATAAAACTTCCTCCAGCTCTCTGTGGTTCACGAGTGCCCTGTCAGTCTCTCTCTCTCATGCATGCAGTCAGTGCGTGCAGTGCCTTGCTAAACCACGCCCCCTCCGCAACATAATCTAACACTCATTTCAAATGCAAAGATGTCAGCCAATCACAACAGTGGCCGTTTTCACTGAAGTCTCACACCCTTGAAACAGGGCATTCAGCCAGAGGGGTAATAACAGTATAGAAAAAATGCCTTTTATTTCAAAATTATGGCATTTTTTAATGTAAAAATCATACTAACAATATAAGTACACCTCAGGAAACATTATAAAATAATAGAAAAATGCCATGCCATGGGACCAGGATATAACATGATATACTGTATTTGCCTAATTTGTTGTACATGTAAATAAGGTGCCCAATGTGCTGTGCTAATATATGAAGGACATTTCTGTTTTGATTTTTCACAGGTGTTTTAACCATATTTTTAATATTTTACATTGTAGGGTTAAAGGAAATTTTACAGATTTTTTTGTTTTTTTTACTGATATTTAAGACAAAATTCAGTCAGGATTCAGCCCCATCAAAAACTGTACTCATTAAAATGACTTCTAGCTTCTGACCAAGGCTGCATCTCAGTACTAGTTTTACTTGATCTTAGTACTGCGTTTGACACAGACTGAAAAAAAATATGGACATAGTGTCCGTGACGTCACCCACAGGATTCTGAAAAGCAGTTTTGAAGCGCAAAGTATGGACGAGATGGCCGTTGCCATCTTGGCAGCACGTCATCGCACGTCACTCCCGAATAATAGAAAATGGGCAAAGAGGCGGGACGTGGATGGAGCTGAGGTGACGTGATGACTAACTGACAGCAGATAAATGGCTATCCACCTTTCACTCAAAGTGGCCACGCCCTTAATTATGCAAGACTTTAAGGCTGTATATAATGTAAACTAATGAGTTATTAAAAAATTCACCCCCCTCATCGTTGTCATGAAGGGCAAAATTAGCCGTACAGACCAAAACCACAATTTGTACCAGGCTGTAAACATGTTTTAATATTGGGTAAAGTTGGGCATTTTAACATGGGGCTCAATGACATTCTGCTCCCTTCTGGAGCCTGTCTCTAGTGGCCAGTCTGCAGTTTAAGTCACTTCCGTATTGGCTTCAAGAGAAACTGCGGGAGGTTGCCGCTTGGTTCGACACTATACATCATAACATACTCTTAGATCGATTGCAAAATTACACTGATATTCAGGGATAGGAATTAAGGTGGTTTAGATCTTACCTATTTGACGTTACCATTTTGTTTATTTAAACTGGGAATTATCCAAGTTAACTTCAGTAAATTATGGAGTGCCGCAAGGGTCTGTTTTAGGCCCTCTTAGGTAATATCATTAGAAAACATGGAATGAGTTTGCACTGTTACACTGTGTAAACCTAACGCTCAAAATAATGAATTGGTTTAAGTAGAGCCAAATCAAATTAAACAAATTAGTTCAATCAAATTCACTTTTGAGTATTTAGAACTTTCTTTTTCTTTTGAGTTCACAAAACTGACACATTTAAGTAATATGAATTGTTTCATTGCTTTGAGTTTTATGAACTTTTAACTTTCTTTTCATTTAGACTAACTTAAATTAGAAATCAGTCATTATTAGTCTTGAGTGTCATCTTGTTGGCACACAACTTGTAGGTCCTTAAAATAAGCTTTCATAAGCTAATAAAACATAAAGATGATAAGGTCAAAGGTTGTCTTGCATTACCAAAGCAAATGTACATGGTTACTTACCCATCCATATTGTTATACTATTGAGCAGGGTCACAATTTTACATATCTCTGATATGAGAACCACAATGCTCAAAGTTAGGGTTAGTCTTGCGTTTATCTTTATGGCTCAATAAACTTGACAGGATAATCACAGTTGCCACTTTCATTTGCACTGGAGTTGAAACCTCCAAATGACAATGTTAAATGTTTAAATTGTTACCTTTAATTTAACGTATTATGTACTTACCTAATACCCATTATTTATCATATGTGCCTCTAACACAGTTAGAACTGGTCTCCAGAGGTCAGATGAAGGATTGTGTAATGGATGTTAAAGTGTTTCTCTATTTTTCGGGGGGAAAGGGGAACAAGATCCATTACAAAACAAATGAGAAATAAAGAGTCATGAAACAGTATGTGGTAATATTTCACACCACTGATTGTGAACTTCCTTCTGTTATTGTTATTGTGTTCTGAATTATGATAAATGTAGAGTAGGCTAACAAAAAGGAAAGCACACAATGTTCTTTGTTTAGTAAATGAGACTGAATGAGTTCAGGAGAGACCTGGGATGGTTGTACCAATTTTGACATTTCTGTCTGCATCTTGTAGTTATTTTAAGCCAGTGCATTCAAAATGTTATTAAAACTCTTTAAAAGTGTCAGCTATAAAATTACATAGCCGTTTTCTTTGCAGCACAAACTGAAAACGTGTGGTTTCGTTTCAAACACAAGGAGTGAAATGTTACAATTCACCCCAAAGTCCGGGTTAGTTGCAACAGACCCTGGGGTGAGATTTAACATTATTATATCCACCGTGGTGAAATGTAGGATTATGACAACAACAAAAAAAGTTTTTAAAGTTTTTTATTCAATACAGGCTTGTTAACATAATTGATGTGTGTGCATGTGTGCAAATGCTCATTTTACGTCCCTTTATTTGTGTGTAAGGGGTGTCCAATCCTGCTCCTGGAGGGCCACCATCCTGCTACAACCACAACTACGCACCTGAACCAGCTCATCAAGGTCTCCTAGGCATATTATACACTTTCAGGCAGGTGTGTTGAGGCAAATTGGAGTAAAACTCTGCAGGACAGTGACCCTCTACCGAGTTTAGACACCCCTGACCTAGGCATACTGAAATTAAAAAGACAAAAAAAAAAAAACAAGTATAAATACAACTAACATGCTTAATTTATGTTACAACTAACCCAGAGTCTTGTAGCCATTAACTAGCTCACCTAACAGCCAACAGCCAAAACACTAACAACTTGCATGAAAAATATCTACACAGACACACAGTAAACATAATTTAACTTTGATGAGTTTAACTACAAAGCAGGAACTGCCACCTTACATCATTAGTTTTTCTAGTCTAAAATTGGATCCGTCTGCCACAGGGCTCTACGCAGAGCATGTGTGAAGTGATTCAGGTGATTTGTAACTTGATAGGAGAAATACTGCCCTAAATACTTGTACTTGATAAATTCTCACGATTATCTGCTATGGTATTTTAGACAACGTTATAATAATGAAACGCAATGCAGAACTTACATAGACTTTGGATTCTCAATGTTTGAATACAGGTCTGAGGGCGGTGCCGTGCGTGCCATTGTGCTGAGGATCTGCTTAGTTCACTCTGCCCTCTTGTGGAGAATATCCACGACAGCCTCCCAAAGGGAGCGAAAAAGGAACCGTTTGCCCACATATGAAAATTCAGTCATTGTTTAATTGCTCTGATGTAGTTTCCACCTCATAAATTGGATATATGTGAGCTTTGTAGGAGGGCAAGATTATAGATTTTGGTCATAACACGTACACAAGTAAATTAATCATTTGGACCACTTTTAATAGTGCTTTTATTGTGTTTTTTCTTCCCCCTTTAAGCTTCCTTAGTAACTGAGTAGCTGTTGTGATATTTACTGTAAATATGACAAAGTCATTAATTCACTTCATACATTTTAATAACTGAAGCACTGCAACACTTATGATAGTACTCTTACCAGACACCAAAAAATATACAATAAACATCATGTACATCATACTACAATAAGCAGCTGAGGGTTATTGTATTTTTTGTGAGAATAAATAGTAGTTTGTAGTCCATTAATTTATCATTGACCTACAGTACAGCAAACACAGATAAATACAGAGATGGTGCTATGGAAAATATAAAACATAAGAAGAATTAGTGCACCTATCAGTGATGTCAAACACTGGTTAAATAACAAAGCATTGCGGAAGTTCTTGATGGTCAACATCTCTTCAGCAGATGTCTGTGGTAAGTAAATCTGTGTGAATTGATCCTGAATGTTATTTTATGAACTGAACATGAGTTTGATCAACGAAGCAAGCTTCCATCAGCCATTCTTATCAACATGATAAACACATCAAGACATATTTGCTCGGCTTCTTCTCACATGATTTGTGGATTTGAAAAACAAATCTGATTGGCACTTTTTCTGTAAATCCCCAGAAACACTGTTTTACCTTAAAACACCTATATATACATCATTTCCAGCCTATCTAACAGATTAAACGAGTCTCAGTCTGTCTGTGTGGTTAAATCAGACACCATGAGCTCTAAGCAAAAGAGTAGATGGCCACAGGAGATGTGGGCTCAGAGCTGTCATGGTACGGGCTCCTGTCGATGTTCCTCTTACTGACACCAGTGTACTCACCGATGAAGGAGCCATCCTCGTTAAACTCGATCTCTTCCCCCTCACCGTATTCCATGAGGCTGTCGTCACTGTTTGTTCTCCTGCCAATGTGTTCGATTGCACCTTGACTGCGTCCCTGTCGACTGTCCTCCTCACTAAAGGGGAAAGGATTCATTTGAGATATGTTTTAAAGGTAAGGAGATCTCCATTGTTCCAAACAATGTTTGAAACGAAGCTTGAAGAGATGCATACCGTCTGCTATAGGGCATGGTGGACACTCGTGCTATCCTGCAGTAGATATAGAAGTCAAAAAGTCACAATTCATATAATGGAAACAAAGTCAAGTCATATAAAACACAACAAAACATGACAACAATACTATTGTTAAACAAAAGTTTGGGATCAGGTAAGATTTTCTTTATGTTTTTGAAAGAAGTCTTTTATGCTCACCAAGGCTGCATTTATTTGATCAAAAATACAGTAAAAACAGTAATATTGTGAAACAGTATTACAATTAAAATAAACGATTTGAATATACTGTGAAATGTCATTTATTCATGTGACGTCAAAGCTGAATCTTCAGCATCATTACTTCAGTCTGCAGTGTCACATGATCCTTCCGAAATCATTAAAAAATAATGTGGTTTTTTTTTCAGGATTCTTTGATTAATAGAAATTTAAAAAGAAATGTCTTTATAAATGTATTTACTGATATTTTTGATTAATTTAAAGCGTCCTTGCTAAATAACAAGTATCAATTTACCAAACTTTGAATGGTAGTGTAAAAACAGTTTTAAATTAGAAAAAAATTAGCTTTAATAGTTAGACTAGAATCTGTAGTTTAATAGTAGTATAAAAAATAAGACAATTTTAAAAAGGTCAACACTTGTTATGTATGACATGTATCATACCTTTCAAGAGACCTTCAGCGGTCCAATCGCAAAAGACATAAAAGAAAATAAAGGAGGAATGAAGAAAGTGAGAAATGTTTGATGGATGGAGTGATGAATTATGAACTCCGGCGGGGGGTGTGGGGGGGGGGTTATTGCGGCATACAGTACATACTCCAAATCAACCTTTGCTAATGTACTTATGTTATGATGTAAATGATAGAATTAATTAATTTTTCACCTTTTAGTGTATCTCACATGCTGTTTTTACGTAAGTGCATCACTAAAAATAAACTTTGCTGCCTGTAGTAAACAAACTTTTAAAATCACATCTGGGAAAGATCTGGGATTTTACATAGAGCTTCTCATTGAAACACAGTCACCTGTAATCAAACGTTCCGTTCTCTCTATCATCCATTGGCTCCAGTGCAAAGTCCTTCTTGTCCCGCACTAATAAACAAACAAAATAATATTTTGTCACATTTATTATATATAATGCGTAATAATAAATATATGCAACTTGTCTCATGTCATTTCTATTGCACCTGGGTATTTTCCACCTCGGCTTCTCTTGATGAAAAAGACTATGAGCATGATGAGAACGAGAAGAGCAACCGCACACATTAAGCCAATGAACCAACCCTGCGTCACGATGTCCACTTGCTCCCGGGCATATTCTGTTCATGCACACAGGCAATCATGCAGACATGTTAGGAATCTTTGTATGTTTACAGAACAATGATCTTATAAGTGTAGATGAAAAATTACCCTCAGTTGTAAAATGGGGCGATTCCTCTGTGAACGCCTCCCCGACTCCAACCTCAGTATGTGCTGCCAGTGAGAACTTGTATCGAGTGTATCGGTCCAACCGGCGCAGAGAGAAGTAGGTGATGTTAGGAGGAATGTATTCCACTTGGATTCTGTCCCCCAGAGTGATGTTCACTACAGAGAAAATGTTGTCACAGTATTATAGGGCTAAATTAATTATTTGTGTCATTTTATAGAGATAAACAAACATCAAAAATGTTAATATAAAAACAATAAAATAAAATGTTGCAGAAAAATTTTATAATTTTAGGGAGTGCGACATTTTTGGGGGAAAGTTTGTTTGAGTGCAAAATGTGGGACAAAACTATTATGTACTATTATGTTTTTGATCATTAAAATCAATTAATAATTAAAGTTTGTCACTTCAGTGAAATTCATATACATTGTCAAAATTATGACATGGCGTGATAAAAGTTTATTTAAAGTACATATATATTAAACAGTTTAAAAGAAAAAAAATTATATTAATATTAAAATATATTAATATATATTAATATCAGAGCAGTCGTGGCCTAATGGTTAGAGAGTCAGGTCCAGCAGGAATTGTCGGTGGGGGAGTGAATAACCAGCGCCCTCCTCCACCCTCAATACCACGACTGAGGTGAGACCTAGAGCGCCGGGCGCCGCAGCAATATGGCTGCCCACTGCTCCGGGTGTGTGTTCACGGTGTGTGTGTGTGTGTTCACTACTGTGTGTGTGCACTTGGATGGGTTAAATGCAGAGCACAAAGCACACGTCACTTCACTTTTTTCACTTTTATTTTTAATATTCAGCAAGGATGCATTAAAATGGTCTAAAGTGACATTTATAATGCTACAAATGATTTCCATTTAAAATAAATCTTCTTTTGAACTTTCTATTCATCAAAGAGTCCTGAAAAAAAATCTATCATTTTAAAAAATATTAAGCAAGTCAACTTCAACATCAGCAAATCAGCATGATAAAATGATAACTGAAGGATCACGTGATACTGAATACTGGAGTAAAGATGCTGAAAATTCAGCTTTGCCATCACAGGAATAAATTAGAATGTATTCAAATGTATTCAAATAGAAAACTGCTATTTTAAAATGCAATGAAACATTTAATAACAATATTGCTGTTTTAAAATCCTTAAAATCTTTTTAAAAAGTGCACTGACCCCAAACTTGGGTGTTATAAAAAAACAGGATTTGTGCCTCTGCTTTAAAAGAAAAGAAGTAATGGGACACCAAAGTGATGTAAGTGCACTTACACATCTGATATTTGAGAATGTACCCAATCAGAATGCCATTGGGTTCTGCAGGTTCCTCCCAGTCCAGGTAAATGGTGTCAAAGTGCCGGTGCATGATCCTGAACGACCTGGGAATCGTGGGCACTAGAGTGGAAGGGAGAAGCATGTATGAAGTCATGCCTGTAATTTGTCATAATGTTAACTGTGTGAACAGTTTCATACCTCCTTCAGGTGTCTGAAACTCAATGGTGTTGCTGGGTGGACCCTCATAACGGTTATTGGCCACTACAATATACATCCTGTAGTTACTATACGGGACAATACCAGTCAGGGTCCCAGACAGACGCGGTCCATTAGCTTTAAAACTCTTGGTCTTAATCCTCCTGCTCACAATGTGCCAGGGCAGGCGACTGCTCTCTCTCCAGTAATAAACCTGCCAAACACAGCTCCATCAGCGGCCCATATCATTTACTGTACGGACATGAACTGACCTGTGCAACAAAGAAGCCATACTTTGTACTCCTTTATTTCACCCATGATGTCGACTCGTGCCACTGGTTCCCAATGGACTGTCAGCGTTGTGCTTTCAATGTCTGACACCCTCAGATCAGAAGGAGCGGCAACAGGGCCTGTTAGAGAAGCCCAATATGAGTGAAACACTGACCACAATCTCTTTTTTATGCATGTTAAACCGAACCGTTCTGGTTACTTAAGTACATGTGAACTTACGGTCCTCCCCAGAGTAACCAAGCACAATAGGGGATTCTGGGCCATAGCCGAAGAAGTTGATGGCCTGAACTTTAATTTCATAGGGCGTAAAGGTGTCAGTGTCATAGATGATGCAGCTACACCACCAGTATGTTGTGTAGTTCTTCCATTCCTCCCTTGAATCCCTCCGTCTCCACCAAACCATGTAGCCCAGCTTCGGCCCATTCCATTCTCTGTACTCCAGTGGCTTCAGACACAACAAAAACATCACAGTTAATATAAATCACATGTGATTACATCACCGTTAACAACTTTGACTAAAATCATCGACATCCATCAATCATCAGTTCTTCACCTCCCAGCTGATTTCCATGTTATTTCTGAACACTCCACTTCCCAATCCTTGGATGTTTCTTGGGATGGCATCAGGCACTAAAGACAAAATAATAATATAATATAACAATAACATATTTGTATAAACTTGTATGCTGTTAATACTTCAATTTAGCAAGGATGCATTAAATTGATCAAAAATGACAGTGAAGACATTTATAAAGTTACAAAAGATTTATATTTCAAATAAATTCACTTTCTATTAAATCAAAGAATCCTGAAACAAGCACAACTGTTTTCAATATTGATAATATGTATATTGATAAATGTTTCTTGAGCATCAAATCATCATATTAGAATGATTTCTGAAGGATCATGTGACTGAAGGCTGGAGCAATGATGCTGAAAATTCAGCTTTGACATCACAGGAATAAAATATAATAATTAATAATAATAATAATACATTTGTTACATTTATATAGCGCTTTTCTTGGTACTCAAAGCGCTTTACATATAAAAGGGGGGAGTCTCCTAAACTACCACCTGGATGATGCGACGGCAGCCATATTGCGCCAGAACACACCAGCTTATGGGTGTAGAGGAGACAGAGTGATGAAGCCAGTCAGTAAATGGGGATGATTAGGAGTCCATGATGGACAGAGGCCAAAGGGCAAATTTGGCCAGGATGCCGGGGTTACACACCTACTCTTTTTTCTGAAGGATATCCTGGGATTTTTAATGACCACAGAGAGTTAGGACCTCGGTTTAACATCTCATCCAAAGGACGGTGCTTGTTACAGTATATACTGGGGTGTTAGGACCCACACAGACCACAGGGTGAGCGCCCCCTTCTGGCCTCACTAACACCTCTTCCAGCAGCTACCTAGTTTTCCTAGTGGAGGTCTCCCATCCAGGTACTAACCAGGCTCAACCCTGCTTGGCTTCAGTGGGAAACCAGTTAATTTAAATTGTAATAATATTTCACAATATTACCCTTTTTACTGTATCAAATCACTCAGCCTTGGTGAGCATAAGAGACTTCTTTAAAAAAAAAAAAAAAAGAATGGAAAAGGGACCTACCAGCTCCTCCAGTCTGGTAGTATTCAGATGGCCAGCTGGGTTTACTGGGTCCTATGCCGTTTACAGCAATGACCCGAAATCGGTACTCTACGAATGGAGTTAGCTGTAAAACGACAGAGTTCAGGTTGCCTGGGTAACTAGTCAGGTTCGTCCAGCTGCTCGGCAGCAGCCAATAGTCTGCAAGGAGATCTTCAGTATACTGAACCAGGTACTCTAAAAGAGAATTCATTCAAAAGGCTGTCATTGTAAGGCTAGATCGTTTTGAATTTTTGCTTGCATCTATGTCTTGTACCTTTAATAGCATTGTGGTTGCTCAGTCCTGGAATCCAGGTGAGTCTAACACTCCTCTCTGATGGGTCTGATATCTCTAAATCACTGGGCGGGTCTGGCCGGTCTAAAAGCAAAAGTATACATGAATAATATGCTCATGTTTATACTGTATACATGTATATAGAGAGGGTATATGTGCCGGTACCCATCACAGTGAGTTTGGCTGAGGCAGTGACCTCCTCCAGTTCACTTTTAATCCTGCAGGTGTAGACGCCTTCATCTCTTCTGTACACATCAGCAATGCTCAGAGAATCCTCATCCTTTGTCATCCTACACAACACAAAGCAGTCAGACACAGTGAACCAATAGAATAATAAATAACACTTCCCACATGCGTGTGGTCAGATTATTATCATCTTGTGTTTACCTTCTTCCTAAAATCAAGAACTTCTTGTCCTTAAGCCAGGTAACGGTAACATCCAGACTCGGGTCAAATTTAATCTTACAATCAAAGCGAGCCAGACTCCCTCTTATGACCACAGTATTGTGTGGGGCACGAATAATTTTAATGGGCTCTGTAAAATAACAAGAAAATGTATTCTTTTAACAAGCAGGTCATCTTGATATATATACAGTGGCAAGAAAAGGTATGTGAACCCCCTTGCAGAATCTGTGAAAATGCAAATAAAATAAAAAAAGATAGAGATCATACAAAATGCATGTTATTTTTTTTTTTACTACTGTCCGGAATAAGATATTTTAAATAAAAGATGTTTACATATAGTCCACAAGACAAAAACAAACAACTGTTTGAACAGGGTAATTTGTCTTGTGGACTATATGTAAACATCTTTTAAGTAAAATATCTTATTCAGGACAGTACAAAATAACATGCATTTTGTATGATCTCTCTTATCTGGTTAAAATTATTCAACTTTTCACAGATTCTGCAAATGGTTCACATAATTTTTCTTGTACAATGCAGAAATGCATGTAAAATAGAGAATCAAACATCTATAAAGCAACAATGTATTATTTTTTGTTAAAAAAAAACATTTTAAATAGACATCAGTGCATTCAAAATGTAAGTATTTTTATCAGAAATTTCAAAGCAGCATCTGTTCCAGAGACTGACCTTTGACCTCTAGTTGGACCTCCTTCTCTTCTCGTCCAATGACATTGCTTGCAACACACACATATATTCCCTGATCTTGTAGCTTTGTGTTGCTGATTTCCAATGTACCATTTGGAAGAATCATGTGACGATCTCCCTCTAAGGTACCTAGTCCTCCTTTTGACCTACAGCATATATACATTGATTGGATACTTTTTATGTGCACTTCAATTTTGAAATAATTTATGCAGTTACTCCTCATTTTGTTCATTTTTTGTTTTTATCCTTGTATTTGTGACTATTCAAAAGTCAAGTTTTGATAAATACTGAAGATAAATGATAGTAAGACAATTTATTTACCACCGCAGGTCAGGTTTAGGAGATCCAAAATATGGGCAGTCTAAATGAGTATTATTGCCTTCTGTTGTTTTAACCAGTTCATCTCTGGGACCAAGCAGACGAGGCTTCATATCTGCAGACAACAGTGTAAATTTGCAAGTACTGGTTAAAGCTAAGGGTTCATGTAAATTATAGTGTTTTTCAATCCAGCCTCGTCTAGCTCTTACCCATTACGGCCAAGAAAGCATTTGCCATGATATAGCCATACTGGTTTGAGGCATTGCACTGGAACACAGCAGCGCTGTCTGGAACCACGGCGTTGAAAATCAAAGTGTCTCCTGAAACCTGCCTGCCTGAACTCTTAGGAGCATCTAAAGAGAAGACAGAAAGAGTGAGTGTTAAAAAGCTTTGCAGTGCACATGTTTGCTCATGAAGCTGCTGTTTTTCTCACCACTGATTGGCTCTCCATTGACTAGCCACTGTATCTGGGGTCGAGGAATCCCATCAGCTCTACACTCTATACTACCACTGTCATCACGAGACAGAACCAGACTCTCAGGCTTCTCCACCCAGAACGGAACCGCTGCAAAAGAGTCACAGAGAATTGAGGATAGAGGTTTATCTTGACTGTCATTCTTAAAGGAATACTGAAAATAAAATTGTCATTATTTTTTCATCTTCATATTGTTATAAACCTGTATGCTGTTTTTTTTCTTTCTGTGGAAGATGAAATGTTTATGTTTTGGCATAGATTTGAGTTATAAATACACTAGTTGTTATTGACTGAAAATATTACTGAAAAATATTTTTTTTTTCAAGAAATTAATAATTGTATTCAGCAAGGATGCATTAAATTGATCAAAAGTGATAGTAATGTTGTTACAAAATTGTATTGTTGTTATAGTTGTTTCTGATTTCTATTTCAAATAAAAGCTTTTTTTTCTTCTTACCTTCTATTCATAGAAGAATCCTGTAAAATGTATCATGGTTTCCACAAAAAGATTAAGCAGCACAACTGTTTTCAACATTGACAACAATGCATCAAATAGCATCAATAGGATTTTGAACAGTTATTTTAAATGTAATAATATTCACCATATTACTGTTTATGATCAAATAAGTACAGCCTTACTGAGAATAAGAGACTTCTTTAAATAACATTAGCAACACATCTTACCGACTCCAAACTTTTAAGCAGTAGCTACTGTGAATATAGCACCAGATGTAACATAATTAGTTTGGTGATGTTTTAAATGTCCAATATGATGTGATGCATTGAAAAGGTGTCATATTACATTTAAAAGCTACAATACAGCTGCGATTTTCAGAGAATGACTCTCCAATAACTTCCATGGCCAAAGGTGTATAAAATCAAGCATCTAGGCATGCAGACTGTCTCTACGTAGTGAAAGAATGGGTCGCTCTCAGGAGCTCAGTGAATTCAAGCGGGGTACTGTGATAGGTTGCCACCATCAACTCAGCCACGAAGTGGTATGCCACGTAAAATCACAGAGCGGGGTCAGTGCATGAAGTCGCCAACTTTCTGCAGAGTCAATAGCTACAGACCTCCAAACTTTGTGTGGTCTTCAGATTAGCTCAAGAACAGTGCGTAGAGAGCTTCATGGAATGGGTTTCCATGGCCGAGCAGCTGCATCCAAGCCTTACATCACCAAGTGCAATGCAAAGCATTGGGTGCAGTGGGGTAAAGCACGCGCCACTGGACTCTAAAGCAGTGGAGACGTGTTCTCTAGAGGGACAAATCATGCTTCTCTGTGTGGCAATCCGATGGACGAGTCTGGGTTTGGTGGTTGCCAGGAGAACGGTACTTGCCTGACTGCATTGTGCCAAGTGTAAAGTTTGGTGGAGGGGGGATTATGGTGTGGGGGTTGTTTTTCAGGGGTAGGGCGTGGCCCCTTAGTTCCAATGAAAGGAACTCTTAATGCTTCAAAATACCGAGACAATTTGGACAATTTCATGCTCCCAACTTTGTGGGAACAGTTTGGGGATGGCCCCTTCCTGTTCCAACATGACTGCGCAACCGTGCACAAAGCAAGGTCCATAAAGACACGGATGAGCGAGTTTGGTGTGGAGGAACTTGACTGGCCTAAGGAAAAGAGCAGCATTCTTCAAATTTGTGTTCCATAGAAAAAAATGGCAGCATATGTATTTTAAACATCCTAAAACAGAACAGATGACAGAATTTACATTGTTGGGTGAACCCACAAAGTGACAGACATGAAGAATGGAAATAGAGTAATAAATTATTCTACATTTGACCCTGACAGTGATGACGTGGTCCAGGCTGCCCATCCTGTTTGAAGCGGTGCAGATGTAGTCTCCTCCATCATCCATGGAGATCTTCTTTATTCTAAGCGTCTTATTGAAATTCTCCAACTTCTTTCCTGTCATAGACATCTCCTCCCAATCTTTAGTCCATTTGATGGAGGGAGTCGGACTACAACATTAAAAGGGAATCTGATTTCATAAGGCAATCCAAAAAAATCAACTGCATTCAATTGCTCTCATCAAAATACTTTAAAAACTCACACTCCAGCAGCAAAACACTCCAAAACAAGTTCTTCCCCCAGCATCGCAATTGTTGTGCTGGCAGTTCCTTTGGGCTTCAGAAACTTGGGTGCTGTATGGGCTGCCATGCGAGCTACACAGACATTTGACAGGAAAACTTCACACTTTACAAATCTGGCCAAAGCATCAGTGACTATAGTTAGTGGATCAGTAAAGGCCTGTTGAGAGTTTACAGTAAAGAAACATAAGAAAGAGTCCTAACTCACCACGTGTTAGACTGTTAAATGGGTTTAATCATGGTTCTTCCTCAACTGAACAGAAAAACACAGAAAAAGGCACACATAGAAATATTAAAGCAAATTGATTTAATTCTAAAGCAGAATAAAAATCCCTCACACAGACCTGTGAGCACCTGCAGGATGAGGGGTGGTTTCTGCTGGATGGTGTTCGTGAAGGGGAAGCGGGCGACACAGACATAGTTCGTAGCAGCGTCTTCTGCTATGATACTGGAGAAGTACAGATCTCCGTTCTCTGCCTTTGATACTCGACGATCCTGCCGGATTGGTGTCATAGCTATGGAATAAAGATGAACTTGGATACAAAATACTAGATGTATATTTAAAGGCTTACAAACATTAATAGACTGGTGATACAAATACACTACCATTCAAAATTTCAAAGCTGTATCAAGGCTGCATTTTTTTAAATCAAAAATACATAAAACATTTAAATATTATTACAATTTAAAATAACTTTTTTTCCATTTGAATATATTTATAAATGTAATGTATTCCTGTGATGGCAAAGCATCATTACTTACATGATCCTTCAGAAATCATTCTCTTGAGAAACATTTCTTATAGTTATTCATGTTGAAAACAGTTTTACCGCTTAATATTTTTGTGGAAATTATGATACTTTTTTTCAGGATTCTTTGATGAACAGTAGAATTAAATATTTTGTAACATAATACATGTCTTTACTGTCACTTTTGATCAATTTAATGTCCTTAATGAAAAAGTATTAATTAAAGCTTTGAATTGTAATGCACATCCTAGTATGAATTTGATGCTTCTAAAGTAACTCTAGAATGTCTAGATCACTTAATCTTTCCTATCGGAGACATCCGATTGCGAATACTTACTGCTGTTCAGCCAGTAGGTGTCAGGTTTTGGAGGCCCTACAGGGGGATTGCACGGAAGGATGAGAGGAAGTCCAACCACCACTGATACTGGCTCCAGATACTCCTTCAACCACGTACGGGCCTCTAAAAACAAAGCATTAATGTTTAAAAATCTATAGACAAATTGTTTTATATTAACAATTACATGGTATTCAAAGGCTTACTGGAGACACGCAGATGGATGTGACTGGACAGAGCAGAGCCAAACTCATTAGTCGCCGTGCACTGATAGACGCCCTCATAGTCATCAGGGCGACCCCAGAAGAAAATCTCCAATGTGCCAGAACGCCACCTCATGCTGACCTGAGGATCCCGTGCCACATTCAGGTAAACCCCATCACGTGTCCATGTGAAGCTATGTACAGTACATGTTATCTGTCAATCACACTTCCTCCAAAATCATTTGAATTTGCATTGATATTGCATACATTTTACATTGGAATCACTCAGTAAATATTTTAGCACCTCTTACACAAACAAATGCAAATCATTATAAGGTAAGTAATGAAGTCAGTCTAATGAATGAATTGACATGTATAATTATATATTATGAAGTGTGGACACTTTTTGGGTACTTACACTGGAGGTGGATTGCCGGTTGCCTCACACTCCACTATAATGGGGTCAACTGGATCTACTATGTGGTCTTGAACACTCTCTTTAATGATCATTGGAGGTTGTCTGACTGTGGGGATATAAAACTATGTTTTAACAAATTAAAAGGACAACGTGTAGTAAATAATGCCATATATCCATGGCTAGTTAAAATTGCAGTTCCTCACCCTCAGGAGGAATTTCCATTGCTAAAATCCATGTTTGCTGTAGGATGGTAAATATAGCAGGAATCCTCCAACACTTCAGAGCTCTCATCTCTGCTGTGAACAGCATTCGCCTTGTGATAACAGGGACAATACGAGCACCAAAATACTCACATATAGTTATTTCATGATTAATGCTTTTGTATCATTTTATATGTGTTGGGTAGGGGTTAATGGTAAAGCCTGAACGCGCTCGCTGCAGCATTTATAACGAATAAACTATTTCATATGCAAATGAATCACTGGTGTTATTTTAAGTCTCCGCCCCCTTCCGCTTTCCGCTTCTGTAATTCGTTGGCCACAATAGAGTAATTTGCATTCACGCACCTGCGTATCCTGTGCGTAATTCTCCTGCGTCAATGTTCGTGTTACATCAAGGGGAAAACGTTTTATTGTCGTATTTTTTTTATTATTATCGTTGATTGTTATCATGACATCGAATTTTATATTATATGCGTTCGTTCAGTATAGTAGGCTATTATATTAATGTAGCATATCTTTAAAGAAATAACCAGGACAAATATAAACCAAGACAAAAACAATATTGTACTCCTTTGAATGAATAATTCAGTACGATACTACAACGTTACATGTGCAAAAACATTGGATCTGCGTGTACAATAGGCTTATTTACTGACTGCGTTCTACTTTAGGCCTTTGTTTCCTAAAGTGGGAAAACGTGTAAAGTTACATTTGGAGATCCAAGCTATAGGCGTACAGTGTATTTGTAAAGGTACCACAAACTTCCATCTAACAACATAATTATTCAAATTAACTTACCAACTGAACTGGAGTATCCAGAATTCACAAAATCTTCTTTATCTGTGTCAGCAGGACATTTCACAATGCTAAAATAAAAACAAGGTGTAACAATTACATGTTATATTGCACAAATGTTCACATTTGTCAAGTAGTGCATCTAGAGATTACCTTTTATATCATGTTTCCTCACTATGGTAATGTCAATCTGTCATCATTGTCCCATATTCCAACAATGTAATTCCAATCTTAAATGTTTTGTTGTTGCATTCAAAAAGGTCCAAAACAATGTAAATCCAAGCAGATGTCTTCTGTAATGTATACCTCTCCAACTAACATCCCTCTTCATTGTCTTCATCCATTTGCCCACTCTACCCATGAACCATGAATGATGCCCCCCCCCCTCTCTCCCTCTCTCTCTCTCTCTCTCTCTCTCTCTCTCTCTCTCTCTCTCTCTCTCTCTCTCTCTCTCTCTCTCTCTCTCTCTCTCTCTCTCTCTCTCTCTCTCTCTCTCTCAGTATAAGATGTCCAAAAAAAACAAGATGCAAACATATGTGCTGGTTAGAGTGGCAAAGGCTTTATTGTAGAAATAGTTTCTATTAGTCTTTATTTTACTATCTGATCTTATAATCATTATCTTGTCACATTTACATGAGCAAAAGCCCTTAGTCCATAAATAGCCGGAATCAGCTGAAAGATATTTTGCATTCTTTTTGTTTATGACATCAATGTGTGGGCCTCATTGTTTGGTCCTGAAAAACTAAGCTAACTCAATGAATGAAATGTTTGTTTCTGAGTGAAAATTCAAATGCGGTCATGCGACTCGTGACTGCACCTAAAGGAGATATAAATCTGATTGTTATAAACGGATGCTCTTTTGAGCACTTTTATATTTTTACTTTAACTGCATAAAGCTTTAAACTTTGTTAACGTGAGTTCATGGTCAAAAACAGAAAGAAACAGAATGTGAATGAACTTGCAACGTCCCAGAATGCAGAGCTTGACTCAGGAGAGAAGATGTAGGTGGAAACAGGATCTCAGCCACTGAGATACATTCCCATCCCACATCAGCTCAGGCATCCAGGGACGCATAAAGTACTATATGCCACTGCACACTCTTACTGTACACTCCAAAGATGAGCTAATACGATATCGAGAGTCACGAAAGAACAAAAAAGTTCTTGAGTCAGCTCAGTACGTGAACAGAGACACAAGTATGATGTAATTGTGGTCATGTTCCCCAGCGCTTCAGTATCCTGAGCGGTGCATATGACATCAGCAGCGCCCCAGTGCCAAGCACCAAACTGTACAGCGCACGACCTGAGCCTGAATGAACCGCTTCCTCCATGGACGGGACAATGAAACCTCTGTCCCCTTGGACACAGTAAGCTGGCTCTGTTCATACAGAATATCTCTGAGGGTTTTATCAGTCCAGCCTTAAAGTGGCACTACAGCTTGAACAGATGCTTGTTTTGTCATAATGAATCTTAAACATAATTGTATAACTGCAAAATAAAATCAGATTTTGCTTTCAAATGTTAAAGGTCACATTTTACTGTTAAAATGAGTGAGCCTTTATTTTATTATCTGATTTTTTAATGATATATTATCTTGTCATATTTACATTGAACCCTTATGCCATAAATAATCAAACTCATATTTGATTGATATTTGATTATTAATACGTTGTTTTAATACATGCTAATTTCTACCACAAAGCAAATTCAAAAAAGGTAAATTAATTTTTTACCATGCACACTTCTTGATGTTTATGTACATAACTACTATTAGTCTCTTCAATAAGACTCATAACGCATCTGTCTGCATTGTTGGCACAATCTACAATGACAAGTGTAATTCAGATGAAGCAGCTGACTCACAACTGCCAGCTCAAGTCAGAGAGGAGGATGACATTAATGAAACATACATTGTTTATCTGACACTGACATCACACTGTTTTTACAACCAGTCACGGTGGAATGCAATCCCAAGTAGCAAAGCCAGATATACAGATACAAAGCATTTTAATATAGGCCTAAAATGTTTAAATAAAAAGATATTAAACAAATAACTATATAACTAACCACAAAAGCGGTCATAAGTCGCATGGGTATATTTGTGGCAATAGCCAAAAACAAATTGTATGGGTCAAAATGTCTTCTTTTATGCCAAAAATCATTAGGATATTATGTAAAGATCATGTCCCATGAAGATATTTTGTACATTTCCTACCGCAAATATATCAAAAATGCATATGCATTGTAATATGCATTGCTAAGGACTTAATTTGGACAACTTTTGGTTTATATTTTGGTTTGGTAAGAAAGTATGCTAAAATCATGTATGTAAAAAAAATATATTTTCCATTTTTTTTAAATAATAGAATGGTCTTTTCTCACCTGAATTGATATTTCAGTGGCTTCAGTGTTCAGTAGAGATGGAGGATCCTGTGCTGTATATTTTCAATTTACAAAAGCATCATCATTGTGCTCTTTGTCCATGTTCCGTCTCCTAAACCGTAACAGTCTGTCAAAAACCTTATTATGATAGAAAATGAATCAGATAGTTTGTTCAAAGCAGAGGCTGAAGTAAAATAACTTCTCAGAGGGAAAATTGTACACAACTGTCCAAAATAACAAACGGTGCTCTTGACTGATGTCCCAGTCACCACTGGTCACATGACTGATGACTATGTGGCTTCTTCAGGTCATTTAAGCATTGAAAACATCACTAAAATCAGCATGATTAGTGACTTTACCATCTAAATGGCCACATTTTTCATAATCTGTATTATATTTAGTGGAGAATATCCAAAGGTTTTTCATGTTTTTTGTTTTGAAATCAATCCCATGACATATTATCTAGTCTAAACTTTATGGGTAAAGTATAACACACCTGAAATGTTTTAATAAAACAAACAAACTAATGATTAGAAGTAGTGTGCAATTAGTTTGATCAAAGAAAAGTGCATTTTTATTTAATTACATAAACAGTATTACAAATGTAAAACAGAAATAAATACATCAGCGAGTCTATAAATATTGACATTCATACAGAATTTACATATGTAATAGTTTCATGGAAAAAGTGCTCAGTACATTGTCTAACATGGCTGCATATTTGGACATGAAATACTAATTTGATTTGTAACCTGTAAAAAATAAATGTTGTGATGCTCTTGTAATTACTTTTCATCCAGACAAATGCATACATTCAACTGATTACTCGTCAGCACTGTGTAAAGTCCATTCAAGCCCAGCGCTGCTGCAGCTCCCACGCTTTCCCACTGATCCAGTCCCGTGTTTTCCATATCGCTGTGCGCTCTGCCATCAGCACATCGCACAGACATTCCAGTTTGGGTCGGTTCCGGTCCAAGTACAGCTGTGTGTCTTTCTTCAGCTGTTGAAGCACTTCAGGCCTGCTTTCATCCAGTGTCACGTTTGAACTCAGCATCGGATTGAAGCGAAAATACACATTCGGTGATAAGAGGTCATCCAATAGAGTGTGAACACCTAAACATGGCGATATGAACAAGATCAGCACCTTAGTACTGTATATACAAATGAGGGCATATGCAAGTGTGTGCAAAAGAGCACCATTTTGACCTTCTTAATGCATGTAGTGTCAACAATATTATTTAGCTTTATTTTAAGAATTACAAATAATTATTTCAAGATTTAAACGTACATTTATTCAGTTAACAGATGCTTTTATCCAAAGTAATTATTTTACCACCCCAATGTAATACCAAATTTGGCATTTTAATCGACAGTAAATTTGTTGTTAACCTTTTACCATATGTCGTGGAGTATCGCAATAATATCGTACTGAGTTCAGTATCGTGATATGTATCGAATCGTGACATGAGGGTATCGTTACATCCATATACACAATTAATATTTTTTCATTTATTCTCTGTAATATTAAGAACTGTGAAAATATCTGCATAGTGGTACTAGACTAACCACAAAATAACTTTTTAAATGATTAAATAATTGTAAATTGTGTATTTTGCACAATTAATGATTGTAAACTTATTCAATGTAATATTATTAACTGTTCAATTATACTCATAGTGGTACCAGACTAACCCTCAGTATCGGTGGCACTGCAAATCAGGTTGCTGATTTTGGCTCTCAGACTAGTGGAGGTTGCAGGCCCTCTTCTAGCGTTGTCATAGCGACCAGTTCCCAGCGACAGCACACACTGGAAGTGCTGATTGGGCCACAGCAATCGGCTTTCGTGGACAGCCAGAGCACAGGGGTTATTGAGGATAAGACCACCATCCTGGAGAAAAAAAGTGGGATAAGGTCTGGATACAAGTATATTTTGAGTCCTGAATTAGTTGACTAAAATTGACTGTTCTGACCTGGTGTATGTCACCGTGGAGAGGGAACTCCCGGAAATATCCTGGAGCAGCAGAAGAGGCGCGGACAGCCTGCCACAGCCGGTACCCTGATCCTCCGGGATAGCGGCTCAATCTTCCTGGAGCATGGTTATAGTTGCGGAAGATAAATGCTTTCTGACTTTTCCCCCAGTTCACTACGGCACTTACAGCAGACACCTGTGTAAGAAGGGAACAGCAGTCAGGAGATCGCGAAAATCTGGATTTTAAAAGTAAGTTTGAAAAAGACAGATGGTATTTTTGATTCACCTTTGGGCTCAGCTCATCTCTCGCTGTTTTAATTAAAATCTCCTTCCCCATCTTTTCCCTATGATGAACATATAGGAATAGTTAAGAAAGCATTACAGGCATTAATACAGTATAGTTTTCTACTGCCACTGAGTGTTTAAATCCAACCTTAAGATCATCTCCCATGTTTCTGTGTTGTAGTAGGAGTGTGTCCAGCCCATCTTAACTGTACCAACCAGGGGGTTTTGTCGAAAAACGTCTGTCCCAAAACGATGATACATCTCTTCACATTCATCTAAAGAGATACGAGCTAGACCCAACATGAAAGCCAAAACTGCTCCTGTACATTAAACACAGAGATTAAAAAAAAGATGAAAATGAATCCTGACAATATGATCAAGACCACGATGTGAAGTGGAGTCTTGTATTAATTTAAGGGTTTAAGGGATGTATAATTAAGAGGTTCATTTTGTGAGAATGATTGTACATTCTCCTTATTAAATGGCTACTTACCAACCAAATAAATAAAATAAATAGACACGAAATACTGATTTTAGTTTGATTAAATACTGAAATTATTGTATTATATGAGACTTAAAACTAACAGAAATGTGTAGGAAATATGTTGCCTGGACAGTGGTGGTCAATTATACAGTATAGAGGTCTCATACTCATATAAAAATATGAATTCAGAAAACTCTGATTGACCAGTCAGAATCAAGTATTCCAGAGAGCCATGTAATACACATAATTATAGAGTATAGTCAGTATTTACTTTTTAAGTACACTGCTGGTCCAAAGTGAGGTTGGTAAGCCTCTTGTGCTCAACAAGGCTGCATTTATTTGATCAAAATAAACTAAAAATGTCTCAATATTACTATTTGAAATGACCATTTTCTGTTTGAATATATTTTAAAATGTATTTAGCTGAATTTTCAGCATCATTACTCCAGTCTTCAGTGTCACGTGATCTTTCAGATATCGTTCTAATATGATGATTTGCTGCTCAAGAAACATTTTCAAATTATTATCAATGCTTAAAACAGTTGTGCTGCGTAATATTTTAATGGAAACCATGATAAATGTTTGTTTCAGGATTCTTTGATGAAGTTTAAAAAACAAGCATTCATTTGAAATAAAATCTGTCTTTTACATTATGTCTTTACTGTCACTTTTGATCAATTTAATGTGTCTATGCTGAATAAAAAAACCTTTTGATTGGTAATGTAAATATGTTCTGTATTACTTTGAGAAAAAGGGCTTTGTCGTGCATTATTACCTGTGCTGACTCCACATATATAGTCAAAAAGTTGATACACTCGCTTTCCTGTTTGAGCCTCCAGCTGTTTTAGCACTTGTAGTGGAACTAACCCTCTGTAATGCAAGAAACAGTTGTAAGTAAAAGCCATCTTGGCATAAACACATTTCTCTGTACGAGTGACAAAAATAATGGTCATAATTGTTGTATTCCATAAAATTGCTCACAGATTCCTAAAAGGTTTTTTGGAAGACATATTGGATCATATTTCTTTCAGCTTTACAAGCAAAAACTATAGAGAATGTTGATTAAATGTGGTGTTTCCTACTTGGTTCCACCTCCATCAATGGAAAGCACTCTGATCCCACAACCTTTGACTGGATCCACATAGCCAATTAGAGCAAGAGTCTCCCTAATGGCTTCTTGAAGATTTTCATTCATCCAAAAGATTCGGCGGCGTCTAAGGAGATGCAGTGCTGCCTTTTCCTGGATTTCATCAAATAAATTCATTGAAAAATCAGAATTTCTACAGTTCCATATAGAGTATTTGGTTTTAAGGGGTTCGAGGGTTTGTATACCTGCCACACCACAGCCTTGCATGCTGGGTGCTGAATGAGGTGAGTGTTCAGTTCCTCCACACAAGAAGTGATGGATGACGGTGCACTAGCCTCTTCCAGCCTGTTCAGTAGAACTCTTGTCATCTCATCTTCCTTCCTCCTCCTCAAAACCTAGAAAACAGCTTTCCTGCTATAATCTATCCATTTCATTGACTTGAAAGTGTAGATACAGTGCAGAAAACAAAAGCTTTCACACAGGATACACTAAAAGAAATGATTACAAAGAAACAACAAGTAACACATTGAACTAAACATGCAATTTTGAAGAAAGACTGAAATAATATTTTCTCGTAAAACACTTTTATAATGTCTTTTTTATTTACAACTCTGAAAAATACATTTTGACAGTACACTAGCAAATGCAAAGGGATGCACCAATATTACAATTCTGGCTTATACATCATCGCTGATACCCAATAAATAGAATTCTATACTATTTTATATCCCCAAAAATCAATCAATTTAAATGCTCTAGGTTAATGTAGGCATTACAGTATGACAAATGGATAATAATTTAGAGATTTGCTACAATTTAACAGCGTTACAAAATGATTAATATTTTTAAAGATTACAAGAGCGTTAGATTACGGTAAAGGTAATCTAAGTATTTTTAAAAATAGAGGAAATTAGCATGAACAATTAATTATCAATATCGACCAATACCAATTGCTTAAAAATATCTAATATCGGCAGCTAGCCGATACCTATATCTTACATCCATGGCATATGGACTACAAAAAAACAACATATTAGTAGTCCTATGTCAGTCTTCACACAAAACCAAAGAACATATGAAACTCATATGAGTCCCAAATGCTTGATTAGAGGTGTTTGATTAAATTGTGATTTCTGGTCATTAACACTCACCGTTTTATCCAGCATTTCCTCTGGGGTCCTTGTTACAGTTGTACGGTCACTACGCTTGCTAGAGCCCATTCCCAGGTAGCTGCCCACAAAGCCAGGTAAAGTTGAGGGTTTCAACAGGCACTCAAAGAAGTGCACTGGTTTTTCCTGGCTCACCATGTCCTCAGATGAGCCTCTGTAATGTTCTGTGTACAGCTCTCCACCCACCTCCTCATTCTCTGAAGCTGAAGATCCTTTGAAGTACCGATTAACGTGGTTGGCCATGTAAGCGTAATTTTCCCCAAAGCTTGTGGTGAGGCTGCTCATGTGGAACAAGCCCGGAGATTTGGGCTGAAGAGGTGAAGTAGGGTCTTCAGTTTTGTTTAGAGGGTCCAGTGAGACTGAAGTCTTCAAGATGTTTGTCTCAGTGTGTGACAACTGGTGATCAACATGTGGCGATTCCTCAACAGTATCTGCTACTTTTGCCCCAAAGTATCGATTGACGTGACTGGAAAAGTGAAGGTATAGTTCTTCCCAGGAACTAGATACATTGTTATCAATCTCTGGTCTTGTACCCAAACTAATGTTTTGCTGAGTTTGCTCAGTTTCCCTACAAAGAACACTTTTATTACCCATAACTCTTCGCTTTCTGCTTCTAGACCTTCTGAAACCATCATCTGATGATACCTCCACATGGATTTGCTTTCCTGGATTTCGAGAGAATACAGAGTTAATGTGATTGGCCACATAGCTGTACGTCTCCCCAAATCGGTTTGCCAAGGAGCTGATGTGGAACAGCTGTAGTCCAGGATAGGCCGAGGTCAAAGGTTGATTTGAGGATGCTTGATTGACCTGCTCAATGGAAGGCGTCCCTATAAATGCTCTGGACTCTCCAGAGCGTCTCTCTCTGTGAACTCGTCTCTGTGTTCTGGTGAGTGGTTCCTGCACTGCAGATATCCACTCATTCTGCCCATAATCTATCACAGAGACCTGTTTCTGCTTAAAGTACAAGTTAATGTGTTGGGAGAGACGATTAAAAGACTCTCCTAATCTCAGTCCAAGAAGGTTCAGCCGAAAAGTATTCCTTCTGTTCTGGTAAACTCCAACGGGTGCTTCTGCTTTGAATGTCTCTCTACTGGAGGTTGAGTATGAATGATACATCTGAAGGCCCAATCCATTCTCATATTTTATATTACTGCTAACTGCTCCAACAATTCTTATAGTTTTTATTGATCTATGAGATTTGAGAAGAATTCTCCTTGTAGATTGAGGTGAGGAGCAGATGCTCCTGACAAGGTGAGACACATTTCTGATGTTTGTGAGGAGATGCTTCATCTTGCACAGTTACCAGAACTGCCTTGACCCCAGGCAAGTGACCTGTGTTTTGTCAAGATACCAACCCATCAATGAAGCAGATGATCTGAATGAGGACCGGATGAGCTTTAGTAGCAGAATCAGAATCATGGAATGTCTAAAATACACAGAAACAAACATAAAAAACATATACAAATCTGGTGTATACAGTATATTTAAGAACAAAGTCAGTTATTGAACTTATTCCTACAAACAGGAAAATCTATAAGAATCCAAATAATGTTTCATAATTTAATCGAGTGTTGATTTATGTTTGTACGCCCCCTCCTGGTCAATTATGGAGGTCAAGTATATAAAAAATAAAAAAACAGAAGAAAAAAAACCCAGCAAGAAATATGTCAAAAATAAATAATGAAAATCCATGTCTAATGGTTTAACTTGCTTGTTGTTTAATTATTAAAACTTTAAATTAAAGTTTTATTATTATGGCACTGCAAATACTCCACATTGAAAATTACATGTACTTCTTTCTAATTTATAAATAATGATTCATAAGCATATCTTCTGTCAATCATGCACAAAATGACAAAAACAGTCTGAGCCAATTAAATTCATAAGTATGATATCCTTTTAACAACGTTTTAATTAGCTAATTCTAATTAAGCCCTTAATTCAAAAACCTCTTCAGGGGGTTTTGCAGAGTGAATGTTATATATAAGCCATTCTGTGAATAAGAACAGGCTGACTATGCTCAGAACTGCGAAATAGGACACCAAAGTTTAGTACTTCCATGAACCTCCAGTACATAGGCTATTTAACGGTCTCGTGACAGACAGAAGACACATGCCACTTGTCTTTGTTGTGATCTGAGGACTGGCATAAGCCTTTGCGTCATGTTGTGTACATTCAGTTCCACAACATGTCAATTTCCAACCTGGTCACATGGAATCAACAAGTCCACTATTTAAAATGCCAGACATTGTCACCAGTAGACCAAATCACTGCATTCTCATTTGCAATTTGTTCATTGCATAAAAAGTTAACAGTGAGTTAATGTATTGTGACCAGGATTAACTTAATGTATACAAAAAAACAACTGAGAATTGAAATGCTACACAAACTTTAGCATCTATTCCCAGACCTATATTCATCATAAATTATAACTGCAGTAGTAATGAAATGAGGAATATATTTTCATAACAGATAATATTAAGAAGCAATACATATTATAATAGGTAACACTTTAAAATGTGTCATTTGTTAATATTAGTTAACTACACTAGTTATCATGAACAATACTTTTACAGCATTTATCAATCCCAACGTTTACGTATACATTTTTAAGATCAATAGATGTATCCATTAACATTAATGCACGTGAACATGAACATTTTTTGATTTGAGATTTTTGTGACTATTCTGTAAATTGAAGGGGCTTCAGTGATTAAAAATGTTCAACTTAAGCAATGATTATAACTTATCATAAGCATTTTCTATTCTCCAGCAAGACAGAAGGTCAAGTTAAGTACAATACAACAAACCAGACTTAACCTTGAGGGCGACTTGTAGGTCTTGAAGCCCTAGAAAATAAAGTAAATATATTTTGTCTTTTGTCTTACCTTTCGCGCTCTCCTCTTCTGCTGAACTTGACTTCAAGGTGATAAACAAATGCTCACTTTCCTTCCAAAACACATATATTGCTTGGATTACTTCCTGTGGTGTTTACACTTGTTTCTGTTGTGGTTTTTAATCCCGCCCTACTCTGAGGTTCAAACCCTATTGGTCGGTTTAAAGGAGTGCGGACCAAACCCCTGGACATTCCCCATTTAAGCACAATCTGTCCTACCACATCCCAAGAGTTGATGACTAGCCAGGAAGTGTCTAAATTTAGAAAATGTACCCTCAAGAGTTGTTCAAAGTGTCAACACTCTGACTACCCCCTCAGTATGAGTAATTTATTGTATATACAGATATCCCATTGTTTAAAATAAAATAAAAAATTTAGTTAAAGATCTTAATAAAAAAGATAATTTAATCTGAGCATATTACAGTTATATTCAGACTTTTTTTAAATATTAGATGCAAAAAAGTAAACTTTACAGTAACAACTTTTATTAACGATCCATTGACATGATAGTAGTGCATGGAGACACTTATGTCTCTTTTTTAGCACAGCGTCCAGTGGTGCAGCCCTCTCTGCCGGTCCACTTCAGTCTGTTTCTTGCAAACACACCATAGGCGTGATCCATTACAGGCCTGATCAGTGGGAGAGAGATGAACCGTCCAAGCCAACCCAAACCCACCGCACCGTACATGACTGTAAAAGCTGGCACACCACGATGAATCTGCCATCAGAACAAAAGGCAGCAAGGATGAATAATAAATCACACATGGGTATTTTGAAATGTATTGAATTTAAACACCATACAAATGTTTAATAACGTTTTAGATTGAGGAAAACTAGTGAACACCCCCAAATGTGGAAAATACTGAAACGCAATGCTATTGAGATTTTTCACATGATAAAAGTGTAAAACTGATCACTCACCTTGTTATTCGTATCAATCACTGTCATTTCCTCCATTGCCATCTCATAACTGACTCCATATTTTGTCCCGTCATATTCTGGCAGTGAAATGTCCACAAAATCTACATTTTCTGCTCTCTTTCTCTGAAGAAATTGAAGAAAGCTAATTTCTTTAACACATATTGGGCATTGGCCATCATAGAGTACCTATGGCAAAAAAAATATGACACTTAATACATATGCTTATGCATGGGTGGACAGATCTCTAGGTTATCTTCATTCTTGACTAGTAATTTACACGCAGTGACAAGAAAGCAAATGCGAGCATGAACTGGAGTAAAACGTTTTTATCTTTACGTTTATGTATACCGGGCTTCAGAACATAAACTAAGGTCATTGCTAAACAATAGCGAGATTAAGGATCCAAGAGAGAAGTGATGTTCTCACCCTTATACTGTCAGATGATCCTCGTCCTCTCTCATGAGAGCAGAGCAGTCGCTGTGAACTAACGACACTCGTCCTGGAGCTGATATAACGTAAAGCACCAACCAAAGGTATCCTGACAGCCATTTCAGTCTAATAAATGGCTTTGAGTGACAGAACGCACTATTTAAAATCTCTTCATGCACGTTATGATTTGACCTGTCCGGATCCGATGGCTGTTAGCCGATACGCTAATTTACACAACACATTAAGTAACGTTAACATTTAAGACACGGTTTTTCTTTCTCTCAATCCCCCCCTCACGTACTTTATTCCTTTACCGAGTGTTTGCAAGCATGTGTGCTGGAGAGAATTTAACATTCATTGCGTATGAATTGTGGATAAACACCAGTGTGTGCACACGTGAGATCATCACCGACTGCACCTTATTGACTTTCCAAACTAAAAGTCCCTCATACGGTGCATTTTAAATCTCAAACTAAATTTCAGAAATGTGTGAAATTAAACCACGTCTAAATTAAACCCATTTACCTTCTCTCACACTTAATAAATGTTTTAAACACCTAGGTCGTGGAGGTTTCCCAGCCATGGTTTAAATTAAGACAGTAGACGACGTTGTCTTAATGTCTTTCTAAAACACAGTTTAGTACAGAAAACACCTGGACTATGAAGTCCTGGAACAAAATAATAATTTTAAACCAACTGTGCTAATCTGAATTTGCATTACTGAGGTAACCTATAAAACGTGGAACTGACATGCAAATTTAAGGAAAACAATGGCAGCAGAAAAAAAATGAAAGAAAAAACGTCACTGAACAAAAGAAAACTTTTAAAGCAAATAGCAAAGAAAAACTGCACACATCAGCTGTGTAATCAAAGAAAATGAATGCCTGGAGGTCTATTTGTAATTAAATGCAAATGAACATACATTTACAAGAACAGTACAACTTCTGGCAAGATTGGATCAACAGCTTTATTAGCATATTACCATACCGTTTTGTGAAATCAGTGGGTGTTGAGGAATAATATAAAAATAACCCTCAAAAGAAAATTCTGCTGACACCATAAGAGAGAGGTTTAAGACTGGAGGATGACCTGCAAATAAATATACTGACCAGTTTGATGAATTACTTAAAGGTGTATTATAATTGAGCCAGCAACCTTTGAAGAACATACCAGATGACCATCATTTCCTGGAGGAAGTCAAGCTACTCAAAGACTAAACTGAGGCTTAAATTAAATCTACAAAGAGGCAGTTTTAATAGATTGTTTAAAATGTGTAAATATATATTTTTCTCACTGACATGGTCCAAGTAATCCATGAATCTTTAAATCACAACAATAAACGGAAGATAAACCTGCCTCCAGGTAATTTAATTGTAGCCACAATGTAATTCTGGAGCAGCTCATCTTCCTCCTAGAAACCATCTTATTAAACTCTGGGCTAGACCAAGTCTAAGACTAATTTAAAACCATGACAGAAAGCAGATTTATATTAATCTGGTTTAAAAGGCCATTTAAATCTGGGACTAGGCTCAATCTTTGTCTGGGAAACGGGCCTCTAATGTCTGATGAAGATTCATATGGCTTCAAAAGTAGCATTTGGTGAGAACATGCAACTATTACGTTTTCCAATATGGCCAGCCTCGACTGGACATCAAGTGTAATGCGCTTACAAAGATCCATCCTCAGACTCATCCTCATAGGAGCTAGTTCATACTTTAACATCCCTTTTCCTCTATGCAAATGTTTGTGCTTTGGACAAATTCACCACACTGAAAATAATTTCCATAAATAGTATAAAATACAAAAATCAATAATTTCTTCAATCCACTCTTTATTTCTCATGGGTATAAATTGTACAAACAATAGTGTAGATCAAATCAGCAACATCTTATTGTGACCCAGTCCCTGATCTCCATTTACATCGTCAATTCCTGTGAAGACAGGAAAAAATATAAATTGAGTAAGACTGCTTCATATCATGACACTGCATTTAAAGCCTAAGCTCTTCTCAGGACAAGTGAGCTGGCTTCAGGACAAATTCAGAAGAACGAAAGTCAAATGTTAATTCATCACAGAAGAGTCTTGAAATTCAAACATAAATTTGTAAACTGCATAAAGCGAGACGTTATCAGTTTAACTCACCATAATAGCATTGACAATGTCGTTATTGTTATTCTTCAGTGCACGCACAGCCTTTGCCCTGGATACATTGGCCTGTGACATGACCAGCTCAATGTCCTTGACCTCCACTCCGGTCTCATCAACCTGTAAATGTAAAAACAAAAAAACAAAAAAAAAAACAAACAAACAAAACAAACACATGAATGTGGGCATATTTACTTTTCACATTTGTTGAACACATCAAGAAATTCCAGGAGGTTATTCCAGAAAGCAAGGTTAACTTGCAGTCACACATAAACCTTGAACTTTCGTTTGATTAACCCACACCTCGCTTACTCAAGGTATGCTGGTTCCAAAAACGCACCCGGGAGGAAGTTCAGCCAACCCAGAGTATGTTAACACACAAGACAGTCTCAACAGAGCGACGAATCACCATGGAAACAGACAAATGCAGCATTATACATCCTCCTTTAGTTTAATGGGGATTTACATAACCTACTTGGTGCACATCGCCACCTATTTGGTGGTTGTGCAATAATTTTTTCAATCTTTTCATTTAATAAGTAATCTTTATTCACTGAGAAAGAGGATTATAATGCTTGTTTGATGCAAAAAAAAAAAACAAAAAACATACCAAGGTTTGTCTCACAACCTGCTTTCTGGAAGAACCAGCAGACCAGAAAGCAGTATTATTTAGTGTTAGAATCACAACAGTGTTGATGCTCACCTCTTCCTCTTCGCTCTCCTCCTGTACTGTGGGCGTCTGTGTGTTTTCCTGGATGCTTGAAACGGCTTCTCCTTGAACCTTGAACTTCTCTGCAGCTGCTAACTGGGCTTGCTGTGACAGGTCTTCAATCTGAGAGCAGAAGAAAGAATCAGGATTTTAGTTTGCTTTGTAAGCTTCCTTGTGTTCCTCACACCATTGTGAAAGTTTCCTCTTTCAGGACAGAAAGTTTGGCTTCATCAGACTCAGAAGAACGAAAGTCAAACTGTTTAAATCATCATTGAGAGGTCACTAAGGCCTATATAGTCAGGAAAAGTTGCCCTGTAGAATTAGTTTTCAACCAAAACAGGGTTGATATATCAGGAGCGCACACCAAACTTAATCAAGGAACATTTTCTTTTCTTTACCTTGGCCTCACCGAAGACAATGTAAGTATCTGAAGCTGGACTTTTGTAGACATCTGGTTTGGTGATTACAAAGAGAATGTTCTTGGACTTGCGAATGGTTACCCTGGTAACACCAGCAACTTGTCTCAACCCCAATTTGGACATGGCCTGGCAAAGGGAAGCAAAGGTACAGTAAAATACAACAGTGCATGCATTCAAATGTATGTGTTATAATCAGATTCATTTGGTTTGAGGATGACCTACCTTCCTGGCTTTCTTCTCACTTCTGCTTTGTTTTGCTTTGCTGACAGGTTCCTCATCGATTTCAGCTGCAGCTGCAAGCTACGAAAATGGTAATACAATTTCAGTTCATGTGAATTAAAAATAAATCAAAAAAAGAAATGAGTGGAGGGCAAATAATGCTACTGGTAGCCGCAGTTTAAAATAATATTACCTGTGCCTGCTGTGTCTGTGTCTGTGCTGAGTCCTGCTCCTCCAGGTCAGGAACAGATTCGTCACTGTCAGATTCAGTGCCAGACCCTAAAACACCCAGATACATTACATTAATTTGACATTAGACACACAATACAATACATTTTCACTAGAATACTGTTGAAATAATAAATAAATACCTTTAAACATGCTGCAAAATAAAATCTAAAGTAAATTTCCATTATACTATAAAATATCAATATTGAGGAGCTCCAAAACCATTCAGCTACTGAGCTATGTTCCTTGAACAACTTTCTGAAGCTTTAACTTCACTCAAAAGACAAATAGATAGTTACCAGGCTTACTTATACTAACAATGTGACCCTAAAGGATTACGGGGGCACAACATTATTTGACAACAACAAACGCAGAAAGCAAAGACAGACAGAGAGAGATACCATTGTCGTTCTTGATGACTGGTTCCAGTATGGATGGGGCTTTAAGTGGTCTGGGAACAGGTGCTGGCTCAACTTTAGGGTTCGGGGTGACAGGCTCAACTTTAGGGATGGGGGCAGCAGCCTTAACTTTAGGGGAAGGGGCAGGCGCAGGTTTAACTTTGGGGGCAGCAGTCTCAACTTTAGGGGAAGAGGCAGGCGCAGGTTTAACTTTGGGGGCAGCAGCCTCAACTTTAGGGGAAGGGGCAGGCGCAGGTTTAACTTTGGGGGCAGCAGCCTCAACTTTAGGGGAAGGGGCAGGCGCAGGTTTAACTTTGGGGGCAGCAGCCACCTCAACTTTAGGAGGAGCAGCAGCCGCCTCAACTTTAGGAGGAGCAGCAGCCACCTCAACTTTAGGAGGAGCAGCAGCCACCTCAACTTTAGGGGAAGGGGCAGGCGCAGGTTTAACTTTGGGGACAGCAGCCTCAACTTTAGGAGGAGCAGCAGCCTCAACTTTAGGAGGAGCAACAGCCTCAACTTTAGGAGGAGGAGCAGTAGCCTTACATTTAGGAGGAGGAACAGTAGCCTTAAATTTAGGAGGAGCAGCAGCCTCAACTTTAGGAGGAGCAGCCGCCTTAACTTTAGGAGGAGCAGCAGCCTCAACTTTAGGAGGAGCAGCAGCCTCAACTTTAGGAGGAGCAGCAGCCTCAACTTTAGGAGGAGCAGCAGCCTCAACTTTAGGAGGAGCAGCCGCCTCAACTTTAGGAGGAGCAGCCTTAACTCTAGGAGCAGCAGCCTCAACTTTAGGAGGAGCAGCAGCCTCAACTTTAGGAGGAGCAGCCGCCTCAACTTTAGGAGGAGCAGCCTTAACTCTAGGAGCAGCCGCCTCAACTTTAGGAGGAGCAGCTGCCTCAACTTTAGAGGTAGGAGTTGACTTCACTTTAGGGGCAGGCGCCTCAACTTTAGCGGCAGGCTCCACCTTAGAGATAGGAGCAGACTTAGCTTTAGGAGCAGGCTTAACTTTAGGGGCAGGAGCAGCCTCAACTTTAGGGGCAGGAGCAGCCTCAACTTTAGGGGCAGGAGCAGCCTCAACTTTAGGGGCAGGAGCAGCCTCAACTTTAGGGGCAGGAGCAGCCTCAACTTTAGAGGCAGGAGCAGCCTCAACTTTAGAGGCAGGAGCAGCCTCAACTTTAGGGGCAGGAGCAGCCTCAACTTTAGGGGCAGGAGCAGCCTCAACTTTAGGGGCAGGAGCAGCCTCAACTTTAGGGGCAGGAGCAGCCTCAACTTTAGGGGCCACCACCTCAGCTTTAGGGCTAGGGGTAGACTTAGCTTTAGGTGCAGGAGCCTCATCTTTAGGGGTGTGGACAGGCTCAATTTTAGGAGCTGGCTTAGCTTTAGCAGCAACCTTTGTTTTAGGGGCAGGGCCAGATTCAACTTTACTGGAGGCGACAGGCTCAGCTTTAGGAGCTGTTGGGGTAACTACAGGGATTGCACTAGGTGGCATGGGGGGGAAATCAGGCATTGTAAAAAGATTGTCAGGTGGTAAGAGAGGTGGGAGATCATCTTCAAACTTTGCAGGCACAAACCAAGGAGCAGGTTTTGATGGAGCAGCATTGGCTGGGTTCACACTTGGCACTTGGGCAGGGCCAAGCTTTTCAGCTGCTTTGGAAGGTGACGTAGTCTTGGCTTCTGAAGCAGCAGGGGTTGCTACTTTTGGAGCTTCAGAAGCAAACTTGGGGGTTTCAGCCACTTTGGGTGGACTGGTGGCCACAGCTGCTGTAAATGACTTGGGTGCTGGGACAGCAGCTTTGGAAGTCACTTTAAAGGCCACAGGAGAAACAGCAATTTTGGGAGAGACAGGGGAAGCATCAGCACCGGCGGCTGGTTTTGGTTCCTCAGGAATTGGTGCAGGCTTGGAGGCAGAGGGAGGCGCCTGCTCATGTTCGGCAGGTTTAAAATTTTTTGTTTTCTGTTGCTTCCCTTGTTTGCCAGCCTTTACCACCTTGGGAGCAGTTTGTTCAGCTTTCAAGGCTACAGGAGAGTCCGCTGGAGGAGAGGCCAAAGGGGAACATGGAGGGGTAGCACGTGGGCAAGCGGCAGATTTAGGAGAGGTAGGGGAGCTTGAGGAGGCCGATAGAGAGGAGCGCTTCCTACGTCCAGCAGGAACTGGCTTAGGAGCGGTGGCATGAGGAGATGAGGACAGCTTGGGATTAGTTTTGCCCTCTTTAGGCTTTGCCTGAGAGGGAGCAGGGGCCGCAGCAGCAGGTGTGGCTAATGGAAATAAAACGCTAGAGTGACTTTTTTTTGGCAATTAAAAAGTTGCATGGTGTAAACCATCACATCCATGCTGGTTATGAGGGATGCTTTTAATTGCTCAAGTGTTAAACTGCTCACCCAAAAGCACAACAGGCTACTAAATCAAATCAAACACACGAAAATCTGGTTAAGGATTGTTAAAGGGAAAGTTCAACCAAAAATGAAAATTCTGTCATCATTTACTCACCCTCAAGTTGTTCCAAAACTGTATAGGTTTCATTGTTCTGCTGAACATAAATGATGATATTTAGAAGAATGTTTGTAACAAAGCAGATAGAGCAACCATTGACTACCATAGTAGGGAAAAAATACTATGGTAGACAATGGTTGCTCTCTGCTTTGTTACAAACATTCTTCTAAATATCTTCTTTTGTGTTCAGCAAACAATGAAACTTATACAGTTTTGGAACAACTTGAGGGTGAGTAAATGATGACAGAATTTTCGTTTTTGGGTGAACTATCCCTTTAAGACTCTGTAAAAACACCACTCAACGGCACATGCGTTAACCAAAAAGGCACTGGCAATGAACATAATCTAAAAACATTTGTATTATAAATTAACATTGTTCTCTGATTTGTTTACCCTGATGTTGCTTACATAAAAATTAATTACTAAAAATATGAAAAGGTCAGTCACTCAGTTAAAAGTATAATATTGCCTACTCAAACAGCAAATAAAGTGAAATAATAAAAATGTCAAGTTATTGAAATAAAATTGTACACGTTACAAGTAAAATACAAATGTATATTTGTATTGACAATATGAAAAAGGGTTATATTGCTACTTACAGGTCATGACTTGTTTACTTTGTTTTATTATGAATAGAAATAAGAATATTTTTCTATCATGTTTTCACGCAAAGATGTAGGCTATTTGAAGAAAAATGCTGCGTTGCATATCACATATACATTTTACAAACTTTGCACGAGCTATGTCGGTGAAGGAGTCTAAAACCAGTCCATTATTCCCTCAAAGTAAAAGCAAAAACTGACTGAGCTTTTGGCAACTGACGCCGCACGGGATTCATTAATTCTCTCAGTCATGTCAAGAGCTGAATCTACCTCAATGCTGATAATGGTATATAACTATTTTAATTTCTTGGCTTAATATTTATCTTGTGGACTATACATTAATGATAGTGAATGAGGGGAATCAATGTTTCTTGTTAAACAAGTAGTTTTTTTAAAGTCAGAAGCTGCTTTTGATTTTCATTGTTGACTGATTATAGTGCTCGGTTCAGACCTAAAGACTGGTTTTAGGCTTATATAATTGTAGTAATATTATTAATTGTATTGTTATTAGTGTCATTTAAATTGTTAATGTGCTACGGAAAGAAAACGCTGATGATCAACAATGTTGTTTTCGCCTTGGCTTCAACAAAAACTAAGAACTGTGCGTCTTTTAGAACAACACTTTACAATTTGTAAATAGATCACGTACAATTAAATTTTGTAGTTTTTCCGTTTTAAAAACATTTTCATTGAATCTTCATATGTCTGTGTCTCAAGTGTGGTTATGTTGTGATGGCGTTATGAAATTAGGGAAGGCAAATTAATTGTAGGTCCTAATATTAATTTGATAATACTAGGCTAATAATAACAATAAATAAATAAAGGAAAAACGAGCCAATTTTATCTTGAGTGTCAAAGGCATCAGCAATCTCTGACTATCGTTGATACACCATCACAGCTCTAGTCAGAATATCAGGAAATGTGAACTTCAAAGAATGTAATAAATACTTGGCTCCTGAATTAGTAATCTGAAGAGAAATAACTTGAAATTCAAAACCAAGGCTATTATATTCTGCCTAGTGAAAAACATAGAAAGATATTCACTTCTACAAATCTGGACTCTCCCTTGAAAGATGCCTCAGATTTTCTTTGAAACAGATTCGAGCAATCACATGTCTTCCCCATGTTGTCATAACTGCAGTTTACCATCAGAGAACCAAGAGATAGTCTTCCATATCAGTGACTGAACTGGTAAACTTGTCCAGTATTCGACCGAGACGTGTGCTTAATCAAAAGTGTACTTTACAAAACTATTGATTTTGCTACATAAATTTGAGGAGTTCCTAAAAATCAGGATCATTATAAACCTTCTTACATTGTAAACATGCTCAAATCCATGCTGCTCCTCGTGAAGATAACAAAGCCTGGTAAATAACATTCCTGAACACAAATCCCTCCAGAAAAAGAATAAAAACACTTTCTAATTCCTGTTAAATTTAAAAATAAATAAATATTCAGGTTGAGATCACTCAAATGCAATGAAATGTAAGAAAAACATTCATGCAGTGTTGCGTTACCCACATTCCATTCAAACATTTAAGAATGCATGTGCTTTCAATAGTGTTATTAATCAGTGCAGCAAAAACTGTTGGGCAAGGCAGTCCTGGATCACTCTTATTTTTCAAAACTAAATGTTCTGTGTCAATACCTCTTAACCAATCGATATACTTAAATCATGAAAAATCACACTGCAGGTACGCGTTTTAGCTTAAACAGGTAGCCCAATTTTGAAAAATGCTTTTATTTGTCTGTAATGGAGGCCAATGGGTCCAGTGTTGTTAACTGCATTAACTTTAATAGTAGGGACAAATATCTATTGTGTTCCACAGAATAAAGTCATACAGGTTTGGATCAACATGAAAATTGTCTGAACTCTCCCTTTTATAAAACTAGTTTAGTTTTTAATCCAGGGAGGGGCTCAAGCAATTTAACCTAAAAACCTCTAGGCGGAGAAGAAAAAAAATGACTCAAACTACATCCCCACCCTACAAATCAACACGACACCCCTCCAAGTAGAGAAACTCGCTTTGTGATGTCTCTACAACAGCTGGTAGAGGACCAAAAAAAACCCTGAAAGCAATCTGAAACAGGTGCAAAACTTACATAAATAGACTGATTTTGATCAACCTTCCAATAATGGCTTTACATTTAAAAGTGAAGAACAAAGCTCCAGGACCCCTCACACAACCTGTTTAGTGTCAGACATGCACATTTTAAGACAGTACTAACCCGTCTCAGCCTGGGGCTGCTGCATCTCCTGCTCTGTAACAGGGACCGTTTCTGTGGCTTCGCCTGGCATTCTGGTCTGCAACAGATATCAGAGATATGGCATTTTAGAAGCATTGCAAAAGTAAAGTCTTTTGTGTGCGTCTTTGTTCATGTGGCTTTTACTACTCAAACACAGCAGCGCACTAGGCCTCTTCCTGTAACGTTAGGCCTCTGTTGTCAGCACTCACTGCCGGCTGAATTAACACACTGCTGTGTTCACAAGTATCGAGCTTACATGATAACATTTCACAAGTCCACTGTACAGAAACGGTGAGCGTTATAATAATCCAGACACATAACATGGCCCATTCAGAATCATAACATCAAAACATTGTTTTTCAACCCGTTCATAGGCGCATGTGTAGTATGATGCACGTTTCACGTGTGTAGCAGAGCAACACTGTCACGCTACTAGTGTATGAGTTACTTATACTCAAATGAAAACAAAACAACGTGGACAACTAACGTTAATAAGAAACGAGTTTTGACTGAGCCTTCATAAATGTAATGTTATCATAACATGCGTGTTTTTAAACGATTTAGCAGGCGAGACCAAGCAATTAAGTGTTTACTGTCCCACACAATGCAAATTCTTTTCGCCATTACATTACAGACGTCTCACAAACATCGCTGTATTGTTGATATTAATATATTTCGCATGACTTTAGCGTTTCGTCAGACACAAAGCCCTCGGATCAAGTCCTCGCATACAGCGAGTGTCGGTGCGTCTCGCTCCCCCATTTTGAACAGTCAGCCGGTTGTATTCATTAAGATATTTCCTCAATAAAGCCGTCAAACTAAGAAATGTTTACCGTTCGGCACAGAGGAACACTACAGCAGCAAGACAAGTAATAAATGAGAGGCAAAAAGCACAAATGCAACGTTGGATGACAGTAGATGTAACACAGAAGTACTCACTAGATCAGGGCACAGGATCCAAGATGGCTGTAAGAGAGGGTTTCTGACCTCTGCGTCGCTCTGATGTCACAGCTCTGCTTCCGGCTCCAACAGGAAGTTGCTTTTGGATGCGCTCTTGCTGACAGCGAGGAACCGCATTTTCGGGTAAAATATTTTTTATGTGTTTTTTCTGTTATTTCGATACAAACGTGTTTATTTCTTATTTTACAAAAGTGAGTACAACTGTAAAAAAAAATGCTTTAAAGGAAGGCAGGTGTTTTTGTTTACATCAGAAATAGCAATGCTAAGCTAACCTGAATATTTTTTTGAAATCGTTTGCGTGACGTACTTGTATAAGGGTCAAAACACTCATGTGGGTATGCTTTGAGAAAATACAATAAGCCCATTCACTTGTATGTAAACTACCGTTTTTACTTTAATCGTTTAGACGCCACGGACCCCCAAATATCATCTTCCTCTTGTGAGGGACACCCATTCTAACATTTTAAGAGGCAGCTAGATGTTTTCATAAACGGCTAAATATTACATTATAAGTATGTGAGTACATAGTTATGATATTATATTTTTCCACTCACTACAACACTGGTAGATGTATTTTTTTAATTATAAAAAAAAATTTTTTTACTTTTTTTTTTTTTACAGTTTTTCTCAAAAAATTTCCATGGCCCTCTTAGTACTTCCTTGTGGCCTTCTCAGAGTCAGACCCCAGTTTGAAAACCCCTGGCCTAAAACATTCTTATTTCATCCCAACAGAGAGATGTCCATGTCCCATTTGTATGGGCGTAGAGATGATGAGGAGGAGGATGGTGTGGAAATTGAAAAGTTTGAGGTGACTGAGTGGGACCTGGCCAATGAGTTCAACCCAGACAGACGCAGACACAGACAGACTAAAGAAGAAGCGACTTATGGGATTTGGGCAGAGCATGACTCTGATGATGAGCGGCCCAGCTTTGGGGGGAAAAGGTATGTGGTTGTTGTTGAATAAATGGTTCAGCTGTCAAATTGTTAGAGACATTGGTGACTAAGTAGTGAATATAATTTTGATTGTCATAATAAATTCAGATTTCAATATTGATATTTGTATCTACACACAGAGCGAAAGACTATTCAGCTCCTGTGAACTTTGTGAGTGGTGGCATACGAAAGACTGCAGCTGAGGAGAAATTGCAGCAGGAGGGTTCAGATGACTCCAATGACAGTGAAGATGCACCTCCTCCACCACCTGCACCTCGCACTGCAGCTCCCAAAAAGCTCCAAACGGTATGTTGAGATGCCTAAAAACATTACACAACAACATCTTTGTCTTGAATATTGGGTCCAAATATATTACCATTCTTTATATACTACCATTCAAAAGTTTGGGGTTGTAAGAAGTCTTTTATGCTCACCAAGGCTGCATTTATTTGTTCAAAAATACAGTAAAAATGTAATATTGGTAAATATTATTACAAAATTATATTTAAAATTATAATTTATTTCTGTGATTCACAGCTGAATTTTCATCAGCCATTACTCCAGTCTTCAGTCACATGATTCTTCAGAAATCTGATTTTGGTGCTCAAGAAACATTTCTCTTATTCAGCATTTACTTGAAATTTCTGAGTAGTTTCCTCATTCAGGAACGAGTGACTCCAGCTCTCCTCTCCTTTTTTTGTAACATTATAAATGTTTTTACTGTCACTTTTGATCAATTTAATATGTCCTTTCTGAAGTATATATATATATAATAATAATTTGATTAAAAAAAAAAGTCTTACTGATGCCAAACCTTTGAACTGTATTGTAAATATCTTTGAATTCTTCACTTTAGGGTGCAAGCTTTAAGACATCCCAGAGGTTTGCAGGCGGTATTAGAACAGGGCAGGACCTGGGATCCTGGGAGAAACACACACGAGGCATTGGTCAAAAACTTCTGCAGAAGATGGGCTACGTTCAAGGAAAAGGATTGGGCAAAAATGCTCAGGGTAAAACTTTTCAGTCCTTTATTTCATACCACAGTATAGATTTTAGTTTATGTAGCTTATTGTGGATTATTTTATGCATCGTGTGCTTACCTGGAGATCAATTTCTGGTAGCATGATGTAAATATCTTTGTCTGCAGGTATTGTGAATCCGATTGAGGCTAAGGTGCGGAAGGGGAAGGGAGCCGTTGGTGCATATGGTAATGAGAGGACCCAGCAGTCCCTGCAGGATTTCCCTGTTATAGACTCTGAGGAGGAGGAGGAACAAGTAAGAACAATACAACATGAGTGGTTTTTGGTGCTGTCTGGCCAATATAACAAAGTAACCAGAGTCTAACCTGACAGTGAGCATAATACCAAAGGTTGTGACAGTATTATTTTAGAAAAATGCTCTTAATTTTAATGATGGTGACTGCATCACACTGCATCAGGCATTTTCATTTCTAAATACAACAATTAAAAATTCTATTATTTGTATAACTTTTTTAAAAAGTCTTAAAAAGTTAGTATTATTTATTGGTTTTATGACATGGTATGTTTTGATTGCTCTCATTGGACAAATCAAATTCTCCATTACTGTTGTTTAAAAGAAATGCACATATCCAGATCTAGGATTTTTAAATACAGCATGTTTTTTCTTTTGGTCAGGAAATAAAATCTTCTGACTAAACAGTAGATCCACAAACCTCAAACTGTCTTCACCAGAGTGGTGAACCAGCCAGTTTAAATTTTGCTTCAATTCTTCATTTCATCTTTGCAGGAATTTCAGAGGGAGTTGGGGCAATGGCGTAAAGACCCGGGAACAGCAAAGAAAAAGCCCAGATATTCTTACAAGACAGTGGAAGAGCTGAAAGCTCATGGCAAACTGGCCAACAAGAGCATGAGCAGACCTGCTGGAGAACTGGCTCAGGTCAAGGTGAGAGCGCAAAAGAATTGAGAAATGCACAATAATCATTCAAATATATCTCAGAATAAACAATGAACCAATCCCTGATGCGTTTCAGGTGATCGATATGACAGGCAGAGAGCAGAAGGTGTATCATAGTTACAGTCATATGAGTCAGAAGCACAGTGTTCCTGAGGAGGCCCCTTTGAGCGTCAGTGCACGAGAGCAGAAGAGCGCTGGTTTCACTCTCCCGGAGCTGGAACACAACCTCAAACTTCTCATTGAGCTCACAGAGCAAGACATCCTACAGGTAAAGCACTCATAAACTTGCACTAAAGCAACAGTAAATTAGAACAAATATATGTTATTATATAATGTTAATTATAAAATATTATGCAATATAAATATTTTAAATGTTTGTAGGATTTGTAAATGTCCATTTCATGTGCTATACCACTTGGGGATAAAAAAGATGTTTCTCTTAGTAGGACATTCAGTCTAACTCATCACACTTTTTTATGTCTTATGTTTAATTGCAAAATTCACTTAAAGGTGCAGTAAGCCATTTCTAAGAAGCATTGTTGATATTTGAAATCAACCCAAACAAAAACATAGGGCTGAAGCAATTAATCGAGTTAACTCGATTAACTCGATTACAAAAATTCTGCCTCGAAGCCTTGTTAAATTCCTATGACGCGCACTATACGAGCAGGGATCTGATTCACACGGACCGTTGTTCAATGTTCATGAAGCACACCATAGCGTGATACATTTTGAATTTAGTTGGCGCAATGGCGGAGAGTAAAGATGTCCATAAACGGCAGAGAATGTCTAAAGTTTGGGATCATTACATTCTTAAAAAATAAGAGAACAAGGTGTGTCTACTACAAAGTAGACCTGGCATTCCACAGCGGTACGACTTCAATGGTAACGTAGCCTAAGCCGATACATTGATGTTCGCTGATTTTAATCCCATGCCGTTTTTGTAGCGATGTCGTGATGCAGTTTGACTAGATATTATGTTTAGCTTTGATGTTTTTAAGTAGTAAACGTATTCACGTTCAAATGCAAGAGAGTATAGCCTAAAAAAAGAACCCCTTCACACACACACAGACACAGACACAGACACACACACACACACACACACACACACACACACACACACACGCGCATATACCCTCTTCTCTCTCACGCACCAGTCAGACCAATCGTGGCAATGCATCACATATGCTTAAACTTTTAAGTACTTTTAAGCAACAATAATTTCAGCATGCGTTCACTGTATACACTGGGACGTGATGTTGTGACGCGATTTTTCGAACGGATGCTTCACCTAAAATGCACCGCAATGCAAGTGATGCAAGCCAAATGCAGCGTTCTATTGAAAATGAATGTATGAATTTCTGCCGTACCAAACTGCAATGAAGCAACTGGTCTGACTGGGGCGTCACTCTTGTGCACACACACACACACACACACACACACACACACACACACACACACACACACACACACACACACACACACACACACACACACACACACACACACACACACACACAGGTTGCTAGGTTACCATAGCAAATAGGCTCACCCCAGAAATTATATATTATTTGTTAGTAGCCTAATGGTAAATGCTGCAGGTGTAGAAATCTACATAAAATATATTTACTTTGATGTCAGGGCTAGATTACAGCATGAAACCTGTTGTGCATATTAATCAATTAAATTGCTTTTCCTCTTCATTTTCGTTATGCATTATTTGTTTTGGTTGTTTAAAAACACACACACACACACACACACAAAATGTATCCGATTAATCAATTACAAAAAGAATCGATAGCTGCAGCCCTACAAACACACCCCTCCCTTTGTTGATCCACCCTCAAAATGCATGAACACGCAATGCAAGCGTGGTTGTCTCTTTATCATAGCTGAAGTGAAGCAAAATAATGCTTTACAAAAAATAAACCGAAGATGACGAACATATGACAAGGAAGAACAACAAATGAACAAGCAAGAGTTCATTGCTAGTTGCCAGTGGCACACCAGCTCCAGACACTCCCAACTGTCCTGTTACTATAGCTAACATTACAACAACAGCATGTCGTAGTTCTGAGAAACTTAGCAAAACCATTGTTACTCAAGTATGGAGCAGAAACAACACAACCTCTCCAGCGCTGGAAAGCTTTTCTCATTTTAACATGGGCCCTAAAGCTCTTGCTTGCCTGATGTTTTTTTTTTCAGTGATATTCCTCTGACCTTTTACTTTTTTTTTTTTTTTTGTTTTTTTTGTTAATGTCTCAGCCATTTCTCTTTCTACAGTCTTTCTTCAAATGTCCTTCTTGCGCACTCTCTGCCCTCCCTTATCATACCTTCTGCGGATTGGCTACAGATATGTTGTGCTGCTCAACAGGGTTTCTTAGAAATAGCTTACTGCACCTTTAATAATGAATGCTTGTTTTGGTCAATGACGGATATATACTGCCAGTTTTTAATTGAAAAATGTGACCTTGTCCGCTTACTTTACCTGAACAGTCTGTGGGTTTGTGTTGCATGTGTAGAGTGCACGACGTCTGCAGCATGAGAAGGACACTGTGGTGACCCTGACCCATGAGAGCGACGCCCTGCAGGTCAGGCTGGCAGAGGAGGAAGAGTCCCTTGGTCGGCTAGAGCAGGTGATGAACCTGGTGGAAAGCTTTGAAGCAGGCGATATGGAGGGAAACCCTGCGCTCAGCCTTCAGGAGTGTGCTAAGGTCTTCCAGCAGCTGCAGACAGAGTTCTATCAGGAGTATAAGACTTTAGGTTTGGGAGATCTAGCTGTGTCTGTTGTGCATCCTCTGTTGAAAGAGAAGCTCCGCAGCTGGGAACCACTGAAGGTAAAACAAAAGTATTTTTTAAATATATATTTTTATTCAGCAAGGGTGCAGTAAATTGATCAAAAGTAACAGTAAAGGCTTTAACATTTTTACAAAATTGAAGTTTATATCTGAAAACAATTTATCATGGTAATGGAAAAAATATTATGCAGCAGAACCTTTTTCAACATTGATGATGATAAAAAAAGTTTATTAAGCAGCAAATCAGCACATTAGAATGATTTCTGAGGGATCCTGTGAAACTGAAGACTGGAGAAATTATGAATAAAAATTCAGCAATATTACTGTTCTTACTGTATTTTGATCAAATAAATGCAGCCTTAAAACATATAATCAAACTGACAACAAACCTTTTTACTGTAGTGTATATGAAGTGTGTGTATATATATATATATATATATATATATATATATATATATATATATATATATATATATATATATATATATATATATATAATATATATACACACACTTCCTCAGGTATAATATATATAGTTTTTGTTATTGTGTCCACCCTGTGTATCAGTTCTGAACTCATTTACACGCTCTCTATTTATCTATAGGACTGTTCGGATGGTTTAGAGGAAGTAGGTCAGTGGAGGGCCATTCTTGAAAGCTCACAATCTCTTCACGGTGGACCAGACACTTCTAACATGGACCCCTATCACAGGTAAAACAAATCCGAGAGTGTGTATGTGGTGTGTCTGTGGAAGCAGATAACTTGAGCAGGAGTTTTCTGTGCAGATTGATATGGGAAGTGTGGGTTCCAGTCATGAGGACATGTGTGTCGCAGTGGCAGCCCAGAAATGTGGGGTCCATGGTGGACTGTGTGGAATGCTGGGCTCCTGTATTACCGCTGTGGATTCTGGACAATGTTTTGGAGCAGCTTATTTTCCCACGATTACAGAGAGAGGTCTGTGCTGAACATATGAACAAAGCACACTGTACATTTTCTTGTCAAATGTAATTGTGTGCACGATGTAACTCAATGTTTTTGGATAGGTGGACAGCTGGAACCCACTGACGGACACAGTGCCAATCCATTCATGGATTCATCCCTGGTTGCCCTTGATGCAAACCCGTCTTGAGCCGCTGTATGCTCCCATCCGCAGTAAACTAGCCCATGCTTTGCAACGCTGGCACCCCAGCGATTCCTCCGCCAGACTCATTCTGCAACCCTGGAGAGATGTCTTCACACCCGGTGCCTGGGAGGCCTTCATGGTCAAAAATATTGTGCCCAAACTGGGTATGCACTTATCTGCTAGATTTTCAGTGTCAGGCTTTAGGAGTGTGAAAGGGGGTCCCTGAAGGTTTTGCTACTGTGTTACAGCTCTATGTTTAGGAGAGCTGGTGGTGAATCCTCATCAGCAACTGCTGGAGCCGTTCAACTGGGTGATGGACTGGGAGGGGATGCTCTCTGTCTCCACCATGGTTGGACTGCTGGATAAGAATTTCTTCCCCAAATGGCTACAGGTCAGTCCAAAAGTCTTTTAGAATCAGCCAAAAGAATATAAAACGTTTTGTATTCATGCAAACTAACAAGAAACATATCAGTTAGCACCAAACCTGATTGGTGTAATTACTGCAACACATCAGTATTTTCGGGTCAAAATGTATGAAAGACCAGTCCCTCCGGAAAAACGCGATCGCATGATTTAATGCATAATCAGCCAAAGTCCGCATATTTTTGCGAGGGCCACATTTTTTCAAATACGCTGCGAAAATTGCCTATTTCTGCGTGCAAAATATGCGGGGCTAGCATGATTTCATAATCCCCGCATTTTCGTTGCAAAAAAGTCATATATATATATATATATATATATATATATATATATATATATATATATATTAGCAGAAAGTTGAAAAATGTTTGTTTACTTCACACAAGAGCCGCCATTTCCCCCTATTGCCATGGGAACGTTTTGAAGTGACGTAATTATCCGACGTGGATGTTATCGAAAAGCTGCAAACCCCGTGGTGAAACCATAGATATCGGTGAAACCATGATGAAGCCCGCAAATTCCCATTTGCCAACAAAAATAACAGCAAAAGACTGCGCAAAGCAGTTTCCCGGTGTGTTGACCGATTTCAAAAAACAGCATCATGAAGCTTCAAAGAGTTATGAATCAGTGAGTCGATTCAGCGGTTTAGATCATTATGAATCAGTGAGTCGATTCAGCGGTTTGGAGCTTTATGAATCAGTGAGTCGATTCAGCGGTTTGGAGCGTTATGAATCAGTGAGTCGATTCAGCGGTTGGATCGCCAAAGTCACGCACTTCAGCAGTTTGACACGCGATCCGAATCATGAATCGATTCGCTGATTCATAACGCTTCGAAGCTTCATGATGCTGTGTTTTGAAATCGGTCATCACTATATAAGTCGTTATTTAGGTTTTAGCACAAAAACTATTCTCGCCGCTTCATAAAGTTGTTGTAGAACCACTGTAGTGAGATGGACTTTTGTGGGTCTTGAAAGTGTAAAGTGCATTGTGCCAATGGAGGCCTTTCTGAGCCATCGGATTTCAACTAAAATATCTTAATTTGTGTTCTGAAGATGAACGGAGGTCTGACGGGTGTCGAACGACATGAGGGGAAGACATTAATGACACAATTTTCATTTTTGGGTGAACTAACCCTTTAAGAGATTGCACTTTGTGCATTAGAAGCACTCAAATGTCTGTTTTGTAAAGCCACCTCTGTAAAACAGGAAGTTATTTATTCATTTTTTCAGAAGTTGTAGCATATTCCTTTTGTAAAGCTACAGAACTTGTTTGACTCAATGTTTTGTAAATTTGAGCCATGTGTTTATTAAGGTCTTCAATAAAACAAAATAAGAACTTAAATATTCCCAGCACTTTCTGTGTTGTAGTGCTTTTTTTCTCTTTTTCATCAAACCGCAGTTTTTGCAAGTTCCCGCAATTTTATCGCATAAAATTGCATAAATATCCCGCATTTTCCATCACATTTTTTAAGAAAACGTGCCGCATAATCAAGGATTATTGCCCGCAACAATCACAAAAAAAAGCCAAATTTTTCTGGAAGGACTGAAAGACTAAGAGCAGCTTAAAAAGAAAATGAAGGATTTAAAGACCAATTTATTAGTTGTGACTCGGATGACATACTATACACTCGATATACTCAACTGTCTAGTGTATTAGAATTTAAGTGTGTGAAGGTTATTTTGTCATCCAGCATTGGAGTCAGATAACCACTTCACCTCCGCTGTGTACGAGAGCTGCTACAGTCGAGTGCATGAAGTGTCCAAAATTCCAAAAAAGTGCACTTTTTCTATTTGAATTTTAAGTGTGAGCAGACTACTCACTATTTATACAACAAAATGGCATATAATAGTGCATAAGTAGTCGATTTGCGATAAATACATTAAATTGCATTTAAAAATTAAATACATTTTATTACATTTAACAAAAAAAAACTCTGTTTGCTCGCAAAGAACACAAGTTTCCCGGGGGAACGCAAAGATCTTGCGATTTAATGAAAAAGCATTGAAATAAAAAAAATTTCCCACCATTTTAGGGTCTCTGTACATTTTAAACATTTATTAAATATAAATATATATTTAATGTTAAATATTTAATATATATAAATATATTATATATATTAAATATAATAAATATATTAATATATAAATATTTTATATTTGACTAGTTTAAAATGTGATCTTTTTATTTATTATTTTACTGTTACATTGAACTACATAATTCATGAAATTTTATATATTTATAATATTTCAATCAATTACAAGTTTATCCATTTTTATATTAATACATTTATTTCTTCATTTTGCTTTTAAGTAGCACTCCTCCATTTGAATGCAGTACTAATGTTTCTTGTTTCCTGTTGCAGGTGTTGTGTTCCTGGCTCAGTAACAACCCAAACTATGAGGAAATCACTAAATGGTATCTTGGCTGGAAGAGCTTACTCTCAGAGAACCTGCTCAGTCACCCATTGGTCAAAGAAAAACTGAACGAGGCCCTTGACATTATGAATCGTGCCGTTGCCTCTGGACTAGGTCAGTCACGCTCTAGAAAAATAACATATGAAGTCCACTAAACATTTATAGCTTTGTACCGGTGTCTTATTCTACCTTCAACTTCACCTATGTCTTTTGTTGCAGGTGGGTATATGCAACCTGGAGCAAGAGAGAACATTGCGTATCTGATTCAGACGGAGAGAAGGAAAGATTTCCAGTGCGAGCCTCAGCCTGAGCGCCGTGAAGTGGAGAATTCTGCCACACGGCCACCAGGCACTGCAGCGGCACCAACATCTGTACCTACCAACTTTAAAGATCTAGTCCAGGCCAAGGCTGAGGAGAACGGCATCGTCTTCATGCCACTGGTAGCCAAACGGCATATGGGAAAACAGTTGTTCACGTTTGGCAGAATAGTCATCTACATTGAGCGTGGAGTTGTCTTCGTCCAAGGCGAGAAAACCTGGGTTCCAACATCACTACAGAGTCTAATTGACATGGCCAAATGAGACTGATGGTTAGTCAAAGAGAAGCCGTATACATTTTGCCGTCTAGTCTGCTTCCACGCAGCTTGTAAAACTGTATCTTGTCTATCAAAGTTGTTTTATAACAAATAAAAAGAAATGCTTTTGAATAAATTTGTGTTTAAATTAACATCATGCTTGATTGTGTTGTACTTAGCTACCCACCACTTATGTTCTCTAAATTCAAAGAACAACCACCACTTTCATTTGTAATTGATTTATTTTTTAAACCAGACAGCAACGTAGATTTGTAAAAGTTATTTTACTAAGACAGTAGAAAAATTAAACCCATCCTGAAAAAAGTCATCTGATTTACAAAAAGTACAAAACAAGTGAAAACATTTTATTATAAAAGTCAGCAGAAAAACATGTAAATGTGTTATGAAAATATGTCCCAGCTCATCTGTCTTAGAAGTCTTTCTGAAGATCTGAAAAATAATAATCACATCGAAATTAGTCACTAAAGTCACTAACACAACCTAAAAGTGAACTCCTTTTATAAATGTACAGTATGAAAATAATCATTCTGATATTTGCTGAAGATTACATTTAAATGTTAGTATTTTTAAAGACAACTGTTGTAATTTAAGTGCTCATAGTAAATCGAAATGTAAAGAGCATGCAGAATTAAACGTGTACATGAAAGTCAAAGGAAGAACAGAAGCTTGTTTGTAACTCACCACTCTTCATCAACATCTCTCCTTTCCGAGATCGAGTCATTGATTCCAAAAAACGATCAAAGACCTTCACATACTTGGCCAGGCTGGTGCGCTTATAGTCTACAAATAACCAAAAGCATGTTGAGCACTCAGTACCTGCCCATAGAACAGAGGATGAATCTTGAACAGTTGTAAATAAATTGAGGAGTCATACGTTTGCTCACCTCTGATTTTGCGTCGTTCTCCAGCATCTTGTTCATTCTCCTTGTCCTTCATGTCCTCATCATCCACCTCATCTTCTCTGGGTTTCTCCAGCTCTTCACAGATCAGACTACAGAGACAGATGAGTGGAGATATGAAAGCAGTTTTCTACAGTGCCCTACAACTTTATATGGAACTAGCCTGCAAAGATGGACTGATATTGTCAGCATTTACCTGATCGTAGGAACCTCAAATGGATCAAACGTGTTCAGTTCTTTTAAATCTATTGGCACTGAGATTCGACCTAAAGACAAAAAGAATAAACATGTTTAAGATCAACATGTAGCAACATTGCAACCATTTTACTTTGAATGTAATACATATAAAATGATTCATGCAAAATAAGACTAGAAGCATATACACTACCATTCTAAAGTTTTGGGTTGGTAAGATTTGTAATGTTTTTGAAAGAAACCACGTATGCTCACCATCCATTTGATCAAATATAGGCAACCTTGTAAATTTTATAACAATATAAAATAACTTTTCTATTTGAATTTATTTTAAAATGTAATTTATTGCTGTGATGGCAAAGCTGAATTTTCAGAAACATTGCTACAGTCTTCAGTGTCACATGATCCTTCAGAAATAATTCTAATATGATGAGATTATATATATACATATATATATATATTTATTATTTTCTTTTTTTTGCAGCATTATAAATTACTTTACTGCGACTTTTGATCAATTTAATGCATTCTTACTGAATTAAAGTGTTTTAAAAAATGTATTTACCCCAGACTTTTGAATGGTACTGTATAAATGAAGTTACTAAGGGAAAGTTTGATCTCACCTGTCTTGGGGTGTACGCTGAAGGGGCTCTTCAGTAAATGGTTGACTCCTTTACTGACGTTGACATCCAGACGAGGGTAACAGTACTGCAACATGATCTCCTTATCGAAGTACTGACCACCCTTCTTACTACCCGACTTAACACAAACAAATAAAAATAATGGTAAACTGAACTACGTTTTATGCTGAGAGATTTATTTGCCTGAGATTAGGTGCTCGCAGTCTTGCTTTCCGACCAATTTGCATTTACCTTTTTATGTTCAACCAGAGTGCAGAGTTTGTCCCATCGCTCCATTGGGTTTTTCTCCTTTTGACAAAAGGTTGTCAGGTCCTTTCTAATATGTGAAGTCAGACTTAAAGAAATAACACACAGTTGGGCTCCTCTCATAAAAATCAGTTATACCAATGAGATCCCTATATTGGTAACAATAATATCCTGCATCCTTTACTGAGAATTAGCGTTATCAAAAGTACTGATACTTTAGTACCGAATACTGAAATGTTGTTATGACGACAACACTACTGGGGATGAAAGGATATCTTCAGGCAGCAGAGCGAGCACTTTGTCTACACTCTCCTTACTGCCTAATATGTCCTGTTCCACAATGGCATACTGTGGGAAATAGTGCTCCACCACAGACAGAGAATGACTAAAAGAAAGAGAGAATATGGTCACACCAATTACATTGACACATAATATACTTAAAGGATTAGTTCACTTCAGAATTAAAATTCCCTGATAATATACTCACCCAAGATGTTCATGTCTTTCTTTAGCCGAAAATAAATTAAGGTTTTTGAGGAAAACATTCCAGGATTTTTCTCCATATAGTGGACTTCAATGTGGTACAATGGGTCCAAATTGCAGTTTCAATGAAGCTTCAAAGGGCTCTACACAATCCCAGATGAGGAATAAGGGTCTTATCTAGCGAAATGATCAGTCATTTTCAAAAAATATATAAAAATGTATATACTTTTTAGCCAAAAATGCTCTTCTTGCTCTGATCTGTGAAGCGCCACACATTACATCAAAGACAAAGTCAAACACCCTTCACAAAAAAGAAGGGTAAAGCAACGGTGTCGGACGATTTTGAAGTTGGAGGAGAAAATGAGATCATTTTCACCCTATCGCGTTACTTCCACCTACATCACGCGTGACCTTTTCAACGTGATTACGTAATACGTGGCGCAGCGCAAGACAAACATTTGTGGTTAAAAGTATATACTTGTTTTGTTTTTTTCTTCAATAATGATCGTTTCGCTATATAAGACCCTTATTCCTCGGCTGGGATCGTGTAGAGCCCTTTGAGGCTGCATTGAAATTGCAATTTGGACCTTCAAACCGTTGGACCCCATTGAAGTCCACTATATGGAGAAAAATCCTGGAATGTTTTCCTCAAAAACCTTCATTTCATTTCGGCTGAAGAAAGAAAGACATGAACATCTTGGATGATGTGGGGGGTGAGTTTTAATTCTAAAGTGAACTACTCTTTAAAGAAGGTGGGTGATTTTTTTCCCCTTACTTGATGAACGGATGGATTGGATCTGATAGCACAACTTTTCTCATAGTCTCCTCACCACCCTGAAGAAACATGTGCAGGACACACAATAAATTAAAACACTCACAGGATAAAGAGTTGATGTTTTAGACTAGATACGTGAATATGGTAAACAAACCCAGGATACAACTTCTATAATGAAGAATTATCTGATATTTGAATACCTTGACTAAACTGAGATACTCTGCCACGGCAGACCGTGCCGCCACTGAGAGTTTCCTAGCAGCATCGTCACAAACCCAGCAATGCACTCCTCTCCTGCCCGAATACACCCACAGGAGATGATGGAATCCAAAGTCCTCTGAGCCACACATACAACACAATGCACGTCAGCTGTCTGTATATCTATTAGGGGTGTAACGGTACACAAAACTGACGGTTCGGTACGTACCTCGGTTTTGAAGTCCCGGTTCGGTATGGATTCGGTACAGCAGTTTTACAAAATTGCTTTTTATTAATTTTTATTCAACAGTGGTTTAATGAAAAAAATTGTGTCTGTCCTTAAATGAATTAAATTATAACTAAAAGATTCTTAAAGATAATGCTGTAAACTATATAGGGAGCCCTTACTTACATATAGCTATTAAAGATTAACAACAGAGCCCAAACTATTAGCCTAAATTCAGTTGCTATTTATTTTTAGATATAATAATCAACACTCATAAGCTTCACATAAGGCAGTTTTTTCATTAACTTCTAAATCTAATTATTTTTATTTGTTGTTGAAATATAATCATTTAGTGGCTGTAATTTTCATGACAGGTTTATTTAAACATACATTAAATAAACAAGACATCACTAACAGGCTAAGTAGTATATAATGAATATATATAGGCTAATATAATGAATATAACGGCTAATATAGTGCATGTATTCAGTGAAAGAGTTGATTTCTCTAGTGAGCTCACAGCTGTGGACACTGAAGGACTTCTGAGTAAACGTGATTCTGCATGACATTGTTTACAAGCTGTTTTATTGTCTTTCCGCGGTTGAAACACAGATGGAGCGATTACACGACATATGATACATTTCAGTAAGTTGTAATGCATCCTCAACATACCTCAAGATGTATTAATTTATGTTTATTCCTTAGGAAGAGATGATCGCATTGACTCGCGCGCCGCGCGCTGCCGCTTTAAGTTGAACTGATAGGCTACGCGTCTATCAGTCACATCACATTAAAGAGGGTTAAAACGGCATTTATCGTTTGCATTTCGTGATAAAATGGACTGAATACTTAATATGTTCGTGTGGGAACTCGGATCGAAGTGTGTTCCGCGCTTACAACAAGCCGACTGTTAACTGTTAAAGATTACATTCATAACCGTTCGGTACACGCGTGCACCGTACCGAAAGCCCTGTACCGAAACGGTTCAATACGAATACGTGTACCGTTACACCCCTAATATCTATTATGATGTTACTTAAATTGTAAAAGTTCTGTAGAGGAGAGGTCCCAATTACCCCGAAGTGCCCGGTCCAGAATACGGATAGCGATGGTCATTAGAGTCCAGCACTTTGAGCAGATATCAGCAGCACTGAAGAACAAAAAGAGGAATATATATTAACAAGAAATGCACAAAATAACTACATTTAAAACACTACTCCATATTTGGATGAAAGAATGTGAGAAGGGATCTGTATACCTGCAGCAACGTCTGACATCATCATAGTCTGTCATGTCAATGTCAAACACCAGCTCCTTCTCCAGGGCCTGGAAGGTTCCAGACTTCACAGTGTTGTGTTGACTGGGCTGTCAATCGTAGAAAGAGAAATTATGATATCTTTATTCAAAAGGGATTACATTTTACATTACAAGAAATATGAAGCAGATTTAAGAGCGAAAATGTGAGAATTTAAAAAAACATTGAAGCATCTAATCACACAGCAGCAACAAAGACTCAATATGTATTCAATCTATTATTTAAAATATATTACTTTAGCATATTACTGTTCATACAAATGTAATGCCTATATTATATCACTATAAAATAGTACAATCATATTCTATATATAGCTACAGTACTATTTTACTACATAGTACATTTTTATTCAGTGAAATTTCAGCAAATTCAGTGACATGCATTTTTATTAGTATTAATATTCCATCGTCTTTCAACTAATATGCATTTCTAAGTGATAAAAACTGCATAATAACGTCAGTATAAATTACACGCCAACTTTCCATAAAATATAATATATAAACATGAGTGTATTACCCTGTGGCTGTAGACTGCTCCAATATCAATCTTGTAGGGAACCATTTTCTGCATCTCTTTCTCCAGCTCATTCTGAGTGCTGAAGGACTGATATCTGACATAAATGTCATCTTTTAGCGTGAAGGAAAATTCACGGTTCTGGAAGTAGTTTTTAAACACTGCAAGAGGCAAAATTAAGTAGAATATGAATATAAAGAATGGAGTTACATAAATATTGTTTAATATAAATGTACCCTTGCAGGAGCCATACTGGTTAAGCTGAAGTTTATAGATCGACTCTGCACTAGAAACACACAAACTACCAGAAGTAGCATTTTAAAAGAGAAATGAATGGCTCGTTGTCGTGTTATCAGAGATTGACGTGGGTAAATTAGTAAGTGTCGAGCCGGAGATTTACTTACCGCCGCCATAATTTAACCAGCGATAGTACTGTGGGAACGGGAACAGTCTGCGATAATACAGCGGTAACAAGTCAGGCAAACAAGCGGGATCATAATCTGCGTTTGCCATGCTTAAATTGATCAGTGTTGATACTCAATGACAGCTGATCCTACAACCAACCAGCGCGGGAAAACTAACGTAAATAGGAAATTACGCACTTTGTCCTTATTCGTTGGTCTCGCGCACGGCTAGTGTTTTCTGCTGGCTCTGCTGCCACCTCAAGGCTCGGACAAGAGTGTTTTATGATTATGTTCAGCTTCAGTCATCATGATTCAAATCACTGATACACTGGGCACCTGCAGGCTGCAGCCTACTGTCCTGCATTTATCCCTACTAGACGGACGAGACGCTGGGATGAACTCCCGCGACGCTGCCTACAGGATAACGTTAAGCGGATGGATGAATGGATGTGTGATTCAAATCAAGTGAAGACTCGAGCTTAACAATTTTGCTAATACATTTTTTTGGGGGAAAAGTTAGTTCACTAGCTACCAGGCCAGGGAGATATACTGTGTCAATGAAGAGCTTGAGAAATATGAGACGTGTTTTGTCGAGAACACAGAGAAACATGAGGTAAATATCAGGTGTTAACAGAATATAGATAGTGTGCTTCATTTCCAGACAAGTCCTCATTGTTGTCCAGTTATGGAAGAAGGGTGAATATATTATTTAATTGTGTGTATTAAGGGTAATGAATGCTACTTGTGAAATGAGCCGTAGCCAAACAGTGTATGTAGTTGACTATGGACTCCGCTGTACCCCTGAAGGTGTGCTGTGGTATCTGGCACCAAGATGAGCAGATCCATTAAGTCAGTTGTGAGATGGGGCCTTTATGGATCGGACTTGTTTGTTCATCACATCCCACAAATGCTCGATTGGTTTGAGATCTGGGGAATTTGGAGGCAAAGTCAAACACCTCAAACTCATTGTTTATGCTCCTCAAACCATTCCTGAATCATTTTTGATTTGTGGCAGAGCGCATTATCCTGCTGAAAGACGCCACAGCCACCAGGGAATACCGTTTCCATGAAAGGGTGTACATGGTCTGCAAAAATGCTTAGGTAGGTGGTACGTGTCAAAGTAACATCCCAGTGGATGGCAGGACCCAAGGTTTCCCAGCAGTACATTACCCAATGCATCACACTGCCTCTGCCGGCTTGCCTTCTTCCCATAGTGCATCCTGGTGCCATGTGTTCCCCAGGTAAGTGACGTACACGCACCCGGCCATCCATGTGATGTAAAAGAAAACATGGTTCATCAGACCAGGCCACCTTATTCCCCTGCTCTGTGGTCCAGTTCTGACGCTCACTTGCCCACTGTTGGCGCTTTCGGCGGTGGACAGGGGTCAGCATGGGCACCCTGACTGGTCTGCGGCTTTGCAGCCCCATACACAACAAACTGTGATGCACTGTGTATTCTGACACCTGTCTATCAGAACCAGCATTCACTTCTTGAGCAATTTGAGCTACAGTAGCTCGTCTGTTTGATCGGACCACACGGGCCAGCCCTCGCTCCCCATGTGCATCAATGAGCCTTAGTCCCTGTCGCCGGTTCACCACTGTTCCTTCCTTGGAGCACTTTTGATAGATTCTGACCACTGCAGACCGGGAACACCCCACAAGAGCTGCAGTTTTGGAAATGCTCTGATCAAGTCGTCTGGCCATCACAATTTGGCCCTTGTCAAACTCGCTCAAATCCTTACACTTGCCCATTTTTTTCCTGCTTCTAACTCATCGACTTTGAGGGCAAAACTTGCTGCATAATATATAACAGGTACCGTGATGAAGAGATAATCAGTGTTATTCACTTCAGGTGTGTATGTTAATGCAGAATTCTCTCTCATCATCCATGCACTTCTGGACATTGTTAGCAGACAAAATAAATAAAATAGTGAGAGTGTAAATAATGTTTAAATAGACGTCAGAAGAAACGGCTATTAATATATTATTTGTTAATATGTATTGTAATACAATAGATCACGTTTGAAAAATCATTCTACCTTTTTACGTCTGCATTCGGCATAAAACCATGAAACACTAAAATGCTTTTTTTCGCCCCCAACTTCTTTTTCTTTCAGAATCTCTATCTTACCAGGGCAGAAATTCCTTGAGTACTGGACAGACTGCGACACAGTCATGTTGACTGCATGCATATTGATAACTCTGCAGCTAGAGCTGGATCCGATCTGCTGAGTCCTCAGCCCCTGCAGTAAACAGGTGAAGGTATATAAATGTGTAAATATGATGCTTGTGGGTATGATTTTTCACTGTGTCGTCAGGAATATTATCCCAGGCCTTTTTCTGTTGCCAGTAAATGAATGACGACAGGAAAAGCACTTGTCCGAGGCATCCTGTGGCGGAAGGAAAAAAACACAGTCTCAGGCCTCATGTATTGAAACCGATATTGGAGTGCGTGTTTTTGAGATGGGTCTCTCGAAAAACTCTAAAAACAATTTGCATTTTATGCGAGTAACTGAAGGTAATTCCTAATGGAGTGTGGCTCACAGGAACGAGCTCTCACAGGGAGTGTCTGACTGAGAGCACTTGTGTCTTGAGTGTGCCAGTATCATTTCCACCTCTCACTGTCTATCTTTTTATTCAGTGTTAAATTCAGTAACTTCACGTTAAGCAAGGCCTGTGTGTTCCTTGTGCACTTTAGAGGATTTTACTTCCGTCAGCAAGTCTCTATATTAATTACTCCCTGTTTCCTGAGTGGCTCTCAACAGAGACATCCTCATGTAGCAACTGGTCAAAGCTATTTTAGGCATAATACTCTTCTCTGAACAAGTGCTTTTCCTGTCGTCCTTCGCAGATCCATTTTCAGCACTTTGAAAAAATGTCTTCCTGTACTTGAAGAAACACAATCTCCTAAGAGCAGAGAATGTTGTCATACTATATGGGTTAAGCTGTCACAATGCAGCCTACCATTAAATAGCCTAGCAAAATTAAAAACCGTAAAGCAATTATGAAGCTAAATAAATAACAAAATATACACTACCGTTCTTAAGATTATTATTATTTGAAAGATATTAATACTTTTCTTAAGCACGGACAGGACATTTTAAAATAAAATATCAAATGAATGCTGTTATTTTTAACATTACATTCAAGAGAGAATCCTGAAAAAAAAATGTATCATTGTTTCAACAAAAATATTAATCAGCACAACTGTTTTCAGCATTGATAGTAATAAGAAATGTTTCTTAAGCATCGAATCATCATATCTGAATGATTACTGAAGACTCGAGTAATGGTGCTGAAAATTCAGCTTCACCATCACAAGAATAAATTACATTTTTAAATGTATTCAAATAGAAAAGTTATTTGAAATTGCAGTAATATTTCACAATATGACTGTTTTTACTGTATTTTTGATCAAATAAATGCAGCTTTGGTGAGCATAAGAGATTTTCAGATTTTTTGTAAAAAGTAAAAGTGTAATTTAATAAATTATCAAATGTAACAACTTGCCCAGACCTGAAATGTTCTGAGAGTTCCCTACATTCCCTTTATGAGCCCTTCCTTCCTTCATGGATGAGATAAAGAAAATGAGGTTGGCACCACCTTGTTTAGTCGATCAGCTATGTCAGAAATAGACTGTAGTGTTTGACTTAATAACAATGGCTGTTGTTGCGGGGCAGGATGAGGGGCTGGTGGAGAAGCATGAGAGGGGAGAGAGGGTTATCTGGGCGACAGGGTGAAGCATGTCAGGGCTTCAACTACGGAACTCCAGCGACATGCGAGTCTCTATTGTTCAGTTCACATCCTCCTCCTCCTGCAGTGGTGTTCTCCGTGTGTGGGTGGAAGTGACTTTTCCCTCAGTGGAAAATCTCAAAGCTGGGCTTCCCTTTATGAGCCCTTCCTTCTGAGGAAGAAAGAGAACTTCCTTCAAAACAGGTGCAGACTGTTGATGGTGGTGGGGGAGGGGGTTTGTGCTCTGACACTCTTATGATCTAAGGAGGATGCCTGCCGTTTGAGTTACAGGTAACATCAATCACTAGGTACATCACCCAGCTAAAGCTGTCTAGCAGTCTTGATCATCATTTGTCTTTTATTCAAATCAAATTAATTACAAATGTGGTCATTGCATGAAAAGCGTTGCGTGGATACGGTTTCGATTACGGATAAACGCAGGGCACAGGTGTTAATTAAAATTTAGCGTTTAAGTTGGCCTGATAAGCCGCTTTCATCCTCACGCAGAGAATATACGTGTGCTCAAAAGAGACCTGAATCTGTTAAATATTTCATTTTGTACGATTTTTCTCTTTCAGGTCATTGAAAAGTAAATCTGTGTGCGCACACATACGCACCTACACACAGACCCTCATGCACAAAGACTTCGCTGCTGTTGCTATGACTACATTCTTTCTGCGGTAAATGTGTTGTCTGACACTGTAAAGTCAAAGAGAATACTCGTGTTTTCATATCTACTCCTGTCTTTTCTTTCTATTTCACATGCTTGCTCCTCTCAGGCACGCTGAAGGTTGTGGGTAATTTTGGTTACGGCTTTGTGTGACCTTGAGACTCTTAAAGAGCGCCCTACAATACCGATCTTTCTGGATGTGTGCGTTGTGAACAGTCTACACATAACTCGCAGTAATGCTCTGAATATATGCACTGAATATATCGAATTTAACTTTAGTCCATTGGTCTTCAACGTTTTGGATACCTTGGTGGATAGAATTGTATAAAGTATGTATTTACATACTTTATGATGCTATTTTGTAGTCATATATTTGATAATGTTCCTTTTTATTGTATTATTTTACTAAATACATTTAAACATGGAAGAGACAATTAACTTGACTTTGAAGTTAATTATAATACATAAAATATTATATAATATCTGATTTAAATATATTAAAATAATATATTTAATTTAATACATTAAAATAAAAGTGATATTTAATAATTTTTAATCTAAATATTTTGAACAATTATTACATTAATAATTAATTAAGTGTAAATATGTTAATATGGAAAACTTTTTAATGTATTTTTGTTTTGCTTTTTTTATTTTTTATATAGAATGAGTTTTTGCAAATCGTAATTGGCAATACCGCCTCGGACCCCTTCTTTAGTCTGTAGCAACTCCAAATTCTCTCCAACCTATTACTTTAAAGTCTTTAGTGCTCACGCTGAATATGATAAGCTATGGAAGCAGTTTTCTTAAAATATATCGTCAATCATCGGTCCATTGTCTGGCATATTGTGTGTTGCTGTGATACTTGATTGATAACGTATTATACACATGGAGTTGCAATCAGGCTTCATTGTTGTAAATGATTGTTTGCTTCCTGTTATTACAGGAAAAGCGTACAAATAAAGATACACTTTTTCTTTTCTTTTTTCTACAGTATTTTCATGATATTGTAGCATATGCAGGCATTTTAGGAAGTTGCCCCACTCTGCTGTGATTGTGGGCACTACTGCATGTGTAATGCACCCTGACCTAATTAGTTATTTACTATTTCATGCATAACTGGACTACAGATGTTAAAATGTATCCTTAATAAACATAAATCTCTCTTTTTAGTACCATATCCAGACTAACACATACAATACATGCACCTTTATGTTCATAAAGCAGCTTTAGCAGACCATATCATATAGGATTAGTTGTACATTTATATTGTTTCTGAAATCAAGCACCTGAGCCTGAGCATAGGACATCTGGGCAGTCTGTATTCCTTAAAATAAGTCTATAAATAATTTTTTTTTTTTTAACACGCACTAAAACATGTTCTTCAACCTATATTTTTAGCTGTAACCAGCAAAAAAACCTGTGCTGTTTTAAACTCCAGTCCAGACACGCATGGCCCTCCTGCCCTGTCCAAACACAACCCACACTTTCTTCCTCCTCTATGGTCCAGAGACCCAGATGTCATAAACGCATGGTTGGCTAATTAAACAGCCGAATATGCTCATCCATTATCAACATACCTTAGGGGTTCACCGTGACAAACTGTACATATGTGTAAGAGTGAGTGATAATGGGGGTTGGGCGTACCTCATGGGTTTTAGGGCAGCCTCAGGGACCCCCATGGCAAGAAAAGGCCTATGGCAGTGTGAGGGCGACGCTTGAATGAGGGTACGTGTGTGCGGTTATTTTGTTCAATTGCCAACACAGCAGAAATTAGCTGTGCAAGAGACTTGCAACACCACAGTACCAAAATCACTGTTGCAAATCTGTAGGACTTATTTTCTTTTGGTGGAACACAAAAGAAGATATTTTGAAAAATGTGTAGAAGTGAGTGGGATGTTTTTTTTGGACCCCATTTACTTACATTGTTGTCATTGAATACATTGCTTTCATTTGTATTCTTTTAAGCAGCAGTTTACAAACTGGGGTTTGTGAGGAAACTGTAGGGGGTTTGTGAGTGAATGATAAGGTAATGAAATATGAAATATTTCAAATAAATAAATAGTTTTAAAGTAATACAAAAATAAACAAAAAGATGTAGTGTTTTATGTTGACCTGCATATGATGATGTGAACATTAACCACCGACATAAAAAATCATGAAAATGCAAATGTTTATTATTATTTTTATCATCAGAGGGTATTTTAAGTATTTTACATCAAATGAGTTTAACTGACAAAAAAGTTTGAATCACTGCTTTAGATGACGGCAGTGCTAATCCAAATGTAAAAATGAGCATGTACCAATAATTATTCAAAATCATCGTCTGATACTTATAAATGAAAGAATCTGATTGCCAATATGCTGCCCATATATCGTGCATCTCTAGAAGGGCATGCAAGTAATATAAATCAGACATTTATGCTGATGTGAGTTGAGAGGATTCACATTGTGTATGCTAATATCTGAATACATTTAATATGCTGATTATGTACATTAATTTCTCCTGAGACCATAAGGCCTGCAGTTGTGTGTGTGTGTGTGTGTGTGAGACATGCTCTCTGCTCCAGTGAACAGACAGTCACCCTGACTGATTCAACAAGGGTTGACTGAGCTTGTTGCATTTAAACAGCACTAAAAGTCCCTTATGAACATTAAAATAACGTTCCTCTTATAATGTGACTGTGAGAAGGCCTGAATGCACATACCGAACACATTCTCCCGTCATTATGATCCGACATTGTTGCAGTGGTTCTAGACGATCAATGGCATTGTTAGCGCTGGAGTCACGGTGGCTGGTTTGATGGCTGTGTGTGTGTGTGTGGTTGTGTGCATGTCTCTATGGCAGACTGCAGCCTGTCAGTAAATGGAGAAAATAATGACACTTTCAAAAACATTAAAAATAGTGTAGAGCTGGCAGAGGAACATGGTGTTTATTTATTTAGCTAAAGCTATTTTTACCTAACAATGCCACCATATATTCCAGAGCCTTGTCTGTTTGTTGACTGTGCAGCACTCACTGAAGTTCTGTTATATGTGAAGATGCACACAGCAAATATTTGTATTGTTTCTGCCTCTTCATTATTTAGTATTACGCTGTTCCATTGCTATTCCTGCAGAATCACATGACTTACTCCTGGTTTTTCTTAGACATGTTGGCCTAGTTCTGAGAGCTGTGTGAATAAAGGGCTAATTTAAGAGTACGTAATTTGAGGATGTTTGTCTGATTTGAAATCTAATATTTAGGATATATGGTTTCCATGCTTTTGGACCAATAAGGAATTGCCATTACTTTTTTTTAATGATTGCTGAATTCATTTTTATTTGCATGTTCAATATGTTATTTAGACATGTTACATTTCTCATATTTTGGACTGCCACTGGATCGGCAAGTCTTAACCTATGTAAAAAGGTTAGGAGGATGCAAAATATTATAAGATTTTCTCTTAATGAGTGTTGAAAAGAAGGGGATATGCGTGCAATTTACTGACCAAATCCAGGTTTTAATTAATTTAAGAGTGACACGACACCAAAGACAAGGGAAAAATAAACAATAAACATATTCAATATAAAAGACTGTCTGAAACTAAAAAATAAAACAGAACCAGCAATAATCAACCATTAATAAGTTACACATTACATAGCACACACAATCATACTGTCTGTTTTGAAATGGTTTGCTTCACAGACATCATTTAAAGGGCTGTACAAAACTGATTATGCACAACAAATGTACGTCCAGAGACTTAAGTAACAAAAGGAAGATTGTGGAGGTCCACCACTTTAAACATATAACATATAAGAGTGCTACTAAACCAAACAACAGTAACAAATGTATATCAAGATGATAGTCTGTAAACTATAGTCATGAAAAAGCTATTTGTTATGCTACAGTGAGAACATTTTCACTTTTCACTCTGGTTTCTCTCTCTCTCTCAACTTCTCTAGAGTGGTTTTCGGACATGGAGTCCAGCTTATCTGACCTGTCTGTTGCTAAGCAATGGCGATTGGTATGTAGCATGATGTGAAGCTGGTCAATGTTTGAACAAACAAACATTTCATAAATCGAAATTTCATTCAGATGAGATTTACAGAGTAAATGATATAGTAATGTAGTTCTGAGGTGCAGTTAAGGCAAGACCATTTTTATATACAGTATTTTCACTCTCAATCTTGACTGAGTTTTCACAACATTTTGAGTTGACACTAATTAAACAAAAAAAGAAGGAATTTAAGACCACATTTCCTGCTTAATGACCTTTAAGACCCGCAAAACAAAATGCTCAATAACGTGAAGTGTAATTTGAATGAGGTTTCATCAGAACGTTCATCGAGATCAGGCAATGTCAAATGATGATAACCAGAAGATAACAGCTGATTTTCTTGGTGGATTGTCTTTTTAAATTCAAGAAATTAGGAAAACTAAGTCATCTAACATAATCAATCTCAACCATCCACAAGTTTGGGTTCTGTAAAATGATGCTCACCAAGGCTGCATTTGTTTGATCAAAAAAATGATTACAATTAAAAATCCAGTCTTCAGTGCCACATGATCCTTCAGAGATCATTGTAATCATGTTGCTGATCTGATGATTAAGAAATATTTATTATTATTATCAATGTCAAACTATTTTTGTGGAAACTTATACATACATTTTTCCAGGAATCTTTGAACTATAAAGTTCAAAAGAACAGTATTTATTTCAAATAAAAAATCTTTTGTAAATAATGTATTGTATCACTGTCACTTTTGATTAATTTAACGCATCCTTGCTGAATAAAAGTACTGATTGGTTTAAAAAAAACAAAAAACTCTTAAGGCCAATTCACACTGCTCTGACAGACGGAAACAGAAATCTGGTTTTGTCGATAAGTGTGTTACCCCTGTCGCCGGCTTTCGGCATTGGTCTGCTCTGGCTTATGCCGATTGAACGTGTTGAATCTGTGTTTGCCTGGTCTTGGAATATCTGAGAAGTTACATACTTGGCCTTTACTGACCCCGAATTTTTAAACAGTAGTTTAAGTTATTCCCCAAACCATTTCTTTGATCGTATTCAAATTGATAAACTACTTAAGTTGGACCAGTGATTCTGAGGTCAGGTTTTTTGTAATGCTGTCTCCTCTGACTTCTCATTTAATTTCTACTTGACTATTTATAAGCCCACGGTGAGGATTAAGTTGTTTTACGATTAAGCATTACACAACCAGGGGTTGTAGGATTTAAGACAGAGATTACCAGAATGAGGTTTAGGGTAACAGTGATCCAACCGAATGCATCAGAATCGCTGGAATTGCAATGCAATCTAATGCCCAGCCCAGAGAATAACCAGTAGCTTTGCCACATGACGAGAAATCAGCTCTTAACAGGCCTGTAATTGAGAATTAGGTGTTGTATTGTTAAATAAAGTCAACCGTCAAATTCAAATTGTCCTCTCGATTATGCAATCGAGAGGACAATTTGATCAGTTTTGGTGGACTGCAGTGTCCCTTAGTAATCCCCCATGACCTTACCAATCCATCGCTAAAATTACTTCAACGAAAGATTTAGTTTTCTAAGAAAGAATGCCTGGAACATCTGGAAGGGGTCTTTATGGCAACAACTCCTGCTTTATACAGAGAAAAGGAGCAGGCAATGCTGGGCTTCTTCTCCTCATTGATTGATATTTATGACCCATTCTCTAGGGGAAGAAAGCGCATGAAGGACTACAGTAGAGATATGAGAGAGAGAGAGAGAGAGAGAGAGAGAGAGAAAAGAAACGGTCATGTTTCCAATACATCTGGATTGTACAAATGTGATTGGATGCTTCATCTAGCAGATTTATAACACTGTCCTCCTTTTTCAGGAGGACATAAAATCTTGTTTGGCTCCTCCCCTCACGCTTGCATGACTTCTAACCAGATGTTGTGACGTTTTGATTCTTCGTAGATCAGTGCTAGAGACTTCAACAAGTTCAAACAATGCATAATTCTGTTTTGAAACAGCTACTAATGCCAACCTGTATTCAATCATCTTCTCACTTTCCATTTAACAATCACATCCATGTTCACTAAAGTGCGTACTGTGTAACAGAAACTCATCCTCTTCCCTTAAATATTAAATAACGGTCACAGCTCAACCCACATTCCCATACATATATGCACACTAACAAATAAGACTACCCACAAAAATATTCAACAGTGCCCAATGTACACTGTGTTTCCTTCTTCGTCTGATTGATTGATCATTAATACAAAATGCAGTTCATGTAAAGGGAAATCAATCAATACTTTAGCATTAGGATATGTAACAGCCAAAAACCTTGAACAATGGCAGCAGCTCTTTGTCGTAGGGATGAGCGTGTTTGCAGGTGGGGTGTCAGAATGGATGAAGAACAACATAAGTGAGAGAGGGAGGGGTCATGATAGGTCATGACCTCCACTTCTCTCAAACAGCCCTCCAAACCAACCCTCTCGAAGAGCAAAAATGCGTGTTTTTTTCTGGAGCTGGAGCGGTGCACGTGGGGCTCACATGATGGAACAGCTCTTGGTTCTCTCCTTGCTGAAGGAGGAGGTCAGAAGCTCTGCCTTGCTGGGCAGGTGAAGGAGGCGTTTGGAGAGCCGGCGGGTGGGGCTTTGCTTTATGGGGGGCTGCAGTTTGTTGAGGCATGTGAGTGCTGCTGAGCGGAACACGCTGTGGATGCTCTTCTCCGATGTGAATGCAGAGCACTCCAGGTACACCTCCGCTCCTACCTGCTTCGCCAATAAGGTGCCCTACATATAAACAGAATGCAGTCAGAGATGGTAAAAGAGGCAAGGAGTCTAGTTTACACAGGGAGGGTACGACTGACTGACCTGCTCATGGGAGATGGGCGTCAGTCTCTGATTGGACAGCTCCATCAGTGTGCAAACATCTGTACGCAGGTCTGTCTTGCAGCCAACTAGGATTATTCGAGTACTGGGGCAGAAATCCATGATTTCGGCTTTCCACTGCAGGGAGAGAACTTTTAATACTGCAAAATCATATTTTTAATGAGTATTTTTTTCTTGAAAAGCAATGTGAGAAAAAGGTAGTTCACCTAAAAAAGAAAGATATTTAGTTTAAAAAAAAAATGTTTTTGGGTGAACTATCCCGTTTTTTTGATAGATTTAATCTTTAATATAAGTGCATCTTGTTTTATTGCACTCAGATTTTCTTCACACAAACATGTTTATACTTAAAAAGGTGAAAAAAAAAATCTGCCAGTGCAATGAGACAAAATACACACATTGTCTGAAAGATCGTAATATTTTCTGAAATGTTGCTTATTAAATAAATCAATATTATTTTAAGGATTTTTAGATATTTTAACTATTTAAAAAAGTTTTTATTTATTATTTACAATTTTAGAAGTCATAAAATGTAATTCACCTTTTTCAGAGAGCTTTCGACTGTGTCAGGGCGACTTATATCGAAACAGAGCAGAACAGAATCTGCATCACTGTAGCACAGAGGCCTGACATTATCATAATATGGTGAACCTGCAGGAGCAACCACACAACAAACGTCAATAATGGGTTAGCATCAAATAACATTATACTGGTGAGAAAGAAGCAAATGTGACTAAATACGGAATATAAAATGTTATGGAGGGGTTCTGTCAGTCATATGTAAATAGAATCATATGGGAGGTCTTGCAATAGGTATGTGCCTGTGTGTGGGCGAATCTCTGAGATTCCTTTATTGACAGAATGAGTTGCCGGGGAGGTCTTGTCCCCCCCACACAGCAAACCTCATCTCATTCCGTAACTATGGCAACGGCATTGAATGATGCACACAAAACACTGTTATACTATAGCTCTTTTTGAAAGCAAATAAAGCAAGTCCATTAAAGACACATTTCAACCAATATTCATCTATTTGTGCTTATTAGAGTATCGACTCTAAGCTCAGATGTTGGGTGCTGTGTGAGCCTCTCTGGGTCACGTACTACTGCTGTATATGTAGACAGTGACTCAGCCTCCTAGGTTTAGACAGAGCATATGGCTTACCAGCAGAAAGATAAGAGATATGTCAAGACAAAACAATGAATCTACGTGCAATCCTGATGTTACTATCACTCCACTAGACAATACAGCTCTCAACGTTAAGGCCATTGTAGCAAATTCATTCCAGTTTAACTGCTTTAAATGTCACCATGGTTGAATTCATTAGCTTGCAAACAGATGAGGTTTGGTTAATCTGAAATGGGTTGAAATGATTATATTATATTATGAATTGTTAATATTTATATATTTGTAAAGAAAAGTTGATTAATGAAAAAAAAAAAGTAATTTACGGCTGTCACCGTAAATAATGTATTACTTAGAATTTGTATTATACATTTAAAACCAATTAGATATTTTTTCATAAGTTGAAAAATGATGAATTTACTGCTGTCACTATGAATTGTATTATAGTTGAATTATACTCATATAATTAACTTTATTTATTTATATATTTAAAACCAATTATATGTTTTATATCTTTTTGTAAAGAGTTAATCGATCTATTAAGACATAAACCTCAATGCTAGGACATCTCCCTGTATCTGTTCTACTAGGAGGCTATTGCTCTTGACAGCTGACTGTTTGAAAAACTAATTAAAATACTGTATATTCCTCTTGAATCAAATTTACAATGATAAGAGCTACAGAAGTGGCCCACACCAGACCCTGTCAAAGGCTCAGTTGCAGCCTCTCATGCCCGTTTCCTCTTTAATGTGGAGAGTGTGTGAAGAGATGCCTGAAGCCACGAGAGCGAGATGAGAAAATTCAATTAAAGCTTCTGTAATTAGTCGTGATTAGAGTGTGTTTGTGCATGTATGCTGATGAGTGTTTGAGCATCATCTGCTCTGCCAATGTTCCTCCTGTGCGTCGCCACCTAACGAGGCTGTGCACAATTAACAAAGCCTAACTGGCGTAATGAGGGAATAGATGGGAGCTGTTTGATTGTCTTCTCAAGCTCTGATCTTTATATGCAAGATTCTGAATCAGTAGTTGTGCATGATAAAATGTATTTTCCTCCACGGTTACTTTTTTCTCATCTGATCTGGATTCAGTGTCTGTGGTTACACAATTTTAAGGCAAGTGGTTACACTAAATTAATTTATTTTCATTTTAAACATATTTTTAGTTGAACTTTAATGTTTTTTGTTTATTTCAGCTCAAATATATTATTGAGTAGTTTCAAATATATTCAGGTCTGTGATTTTGAGTAAATGACATTATGTTGTACAATTGAAAGACTGTCTGCAACAAGCACAAGTAGAAAGATACATGCAGCCATCCACATCCTAACCATATCTCTACTCTTCAGCACAATGGTAACCATAACAGCTTCAAGATAACAGAAACTCTTTTAAATGGGAAACATAACTGAACATTAAACACTCGCAGGTCTTTCCCTTCACTCAAAACCACATAGAATAACACTTAATTTCAACATTTAATGTATAGCAATTGTGTTGCTTTAGCTCATTTTTATTAAGTAATTTGAACAAGCAGTTTGTTTGACAGTTTTTCCAGTATTGTTTCACTGTTCCAGGTCAATATGACTGGGAAATTCCATGAGTGTTTTTAACATTCCATAATAAGATGAAATGCATAGCAGGAAATACCTTGAGGCAACTTTTCTTAAAGGGATAGTTCATCCTGAAATGAAAATAGTCATCTTTTACTCATCCTGCTGTTGTTCCAAGGCCCTTTGTCCTTCTATCTTTTTCAGACTGCAAAAGGAGAATTTTTTAGCAACGTCTTGCATGCACTCCTCCATATAATGACAGTGAATGGCGACCAGGCAAAAACTTTACGAAAAGGATACAAAAGTATCACACAATGATACAGTGAGAAGCGTACCATATATGGAAAGTGTTCGGGAGGCATACTATAAGGTTTTGCGAGAAAGAAACCTTATTCAGTCAAAATACTGAGCTCGGCCATTACTCTGTCTGCGTTCCTGTGAGTGTGTGCGAGCCGTCAGTTATCAGCTGCTCACGCTTACTCGTAATGTTATGACAACCGGTACACAACATTCATTATTAGTATTATTGTATTATTTCTTATTATTTACCTTTATAGAAAAGACGAAAGTCTTGTTTGTTTCTATTGAGCCGGATTTCTCAAAATGGTGTGTGCTTATCCTGGGTACCATGACAACAGTGCGAGTTATAGTAGGCATGAGCGGCTGCTGGCGGCTCGCACACACTCACAGGAACGCGCACAGAGTAACGGTCGAGCTCGGTTTTTTGACTAAATAATAAGGTTTCTTTCTCACAAAACCTTATAGTATGCCACCTGAACACTTTCCATATATGGCACGTCTCACTGTATCATTGCGTGATACTTTTGTATCCTTTATGTAAAGTTTTAGCCTGGTCGCCATTCACTGCCGTTATATGGAGGAGCACATGCAGGACGTTTTTCAAAACTTCTCCTTTTGAGTTCTGAAAAAGATAGAAGGACAGAGGGCATTAGAACAACAGCAGGGTGAGTAAAAGATGACTATTTTCATTTCAGGGTGAACTATCCCTTTAAGGTTTATTCACAACCAGCTCTCTCTCTCTCTCTCATAAGTATTTGAACACCCTGCTATTTTGCAAGTTCTCCTACTTGGAAATCATGGAGGGGTCTGAAATTGTCATCGTAGGTGCATGTCCACTGTGAGAGACATAATCTAAAAAAAAAAAAATCCAGAAATCACAATGTATGATTTTTTAACTATTTATTTGTATGATACAGCTGCAAATAAGTATTTGAACACCTGTCTATCAGCTAGAATTCTGACCCTCAAAGACCTGTTAGTCTGCCTTTAAAATGTCCACCTCCACTCCATTTATTATCCTAAATTAGATGCACCTGTTTGAGGTCGTTAGCTGCATAAAGACACCTGTCCACCCCTTACAATCAGTAAGAATCCAACTACTAACATGGCCAAGACCAAAGAGTTGTCCAAAATTGTCACAAAATTAGAGACAAAATTGTCCACCTCAAGGCTAAAAAGGGCTACGGGGAAATTGCCAAGCAGCTTGGTGAAAAAAGGCCCACTGTTGGAGCAATCATTAGAAAATGTTAGAAGCTAAACATGACTGTCAATCTCCCTCGGACTGGGGCTCCATGCAAGATCTCACCTCGTGGGGTCTCAATGATCCTAAGAAAGGTGAGAAATCAGCCCAGAACTACACGGGAAGAGCTGGTCAATGACCTGAAAAGAGCTGGGACCATCGTTTCCAAGGTTACTGTTGGTAATACACTAAGACGTCATGGTTTGAAATCATGCATGGCACGGAAGGTTCCCGTGCTTAAACCAGCACATGTCAAGGCCCATCTTAAGTTTGACAATGACCATTTGGATAATCCAGAGGAGTCATGGGAGAAAGTCATGTGGTCAGATGAAACCAAAATAGAACTTTTTGGTCACAAAACGTGTTTGGAGGAAGAAGAATGATGAGTACCATCCCAAGAACACTGTATTAAGAACTGTATTAAGGAGAGGATGAACGGGGCCATGTATTACGAGATTTTGGGGAACAACCTCCTTCCCTCAGTTAGAGCATTGAAGATGGGTCGAGGCTGGGTCTTCCAACATGACAATGACCCGAAGCACACAGCCAGGATAACTGGCTGGGAGTGACTCTGTAAGAAGCATATCAAGGTTCTGGCGAGGCCTAGCCAATCTCTAGACCTAAACCCAATAGAGAATCTTTGGAGGGAGCTCAAACTCTGTGTTTCTCAGCGACAGGCCAGAAACCTGACTGATCTAGAGAAGATCTGTGTGGAGCAGTGGGCCAAAATCCCTCCTGCAGTGTGTGCAAACCTGGTGAAAAACTACAGGAAAAGTTTGACCTCTGTAATTGCAAACAAAGGCTACTGTACCAAATATTAACATTGATTTTCTCAAGTGTTCAAATACTTATTTGCAGCTGTATCATACAAATAAATAAAATCATACATTGTGATTACTGGATTTTTTTTTTTTAGATTATGTCTCTCACAGTGGACATGCACCTACGATGACAATTTCAGACCCCTCCATGATTTCCAAGTGGGAGAACTTGCAAAATAGCAGGGTGTTCAAATTCTTATTTTCCTCACTGTATGTATGTATGTGTGTGTATGTGTGTGTGTGTGTGTATGTATGTATATATATATATATATAGTGCTGTACTCAAAAAAATTGTTTTAATTTCCAAACATTCCTTTTTCCATTAATTTTAATAATCCAGTGAAGTTTTTGAATGCACAAGGAGTCTGACAACAAACACTATGCTCCACATGGAGACACTACAGCAGGGTTTCCAGGTCTGTGCAACAAAAGTAGCCCAATGGCCAGGCAAAAGTAGCCCAAAAATAGCCCAATGCTATTTTTACTATTTTAAATTTAATTTAAAATTTTTACATTTTGCTATTTAGCTCAATGCCACTGTACGTCTGGGGGGAGTTTTTGGGGTGATGGAGCATACATACAGGGTGGAAATCAACTCACAGAAAATTGTTTTACCCGTGACAACAACTTAAAGTAGCCCAATTCCACGGGAAATCCATTGACTTGGCAACACTGCACTACAGCAAAAAGATATAAATAACCAACTTAAAACCCTTTTTTTGTGAGAAAATACTAACCTGCCTAAAACTGTATGTGTGTATATATATATATATATATATATATATATATATATATATATATATACATATACATATATATATATACATATATATATATATACATATATATATACATATATACACGTGTGTATATATAAATGTATATGTATATATAGTAGTTTTATTGTACTACAACAAATAAATAATTAGATATATAAATATATGTTTATTATCAAAATAATACTACTAATAATACCAAACTATTTTTTACATTTGAATAATGAAAACTGTTGTGTTGTTTATTTCAAAAAGCTACATTTAAACAATAATTATTAATCAGTTCTGCATATTAAAAAAAGTATTTTATCAGTTGCAAAGTCAGTCTATTTTTAATATGAACCAATTTTTTTTTACCAATTTGAAACAATGCCTGAAATATTCTATTTCGCTAGCAAAATTTCCTATTTGCCACAGGTGAAAAACTTAATTGCCTCACATTGTGAGATTCTGTAGCAAATAACAAAATTAGAAAAAACAACAACAATAATCTCCCATATCAGGCACCTATTTTAGGAATGCAACATCCCATCCACTCATCTTAAAAGTAGGCACTCAGTCAAGCAGTCAGGCATGACAGTTAACATAGATTCAGATCCATCAGGCGTCACTGACTGATATGTTACACAACGTGCTATGCAACATGACCCTAAAGATCCCAGCTTTTCAATTGGCATGCAATATGACAGCAGCTACGGGATTTAAGAATATTAAACCTACACTATAACAAAGATTAATCTCAGTTGAAATATCAGTTATAAAATAAGGGCATTTGGGGAGGACATGAAACATCCATCCAAAAAAAAAGAAAAGAAAATCCAATGGTATTCGAACACACCACTTACAAAAATAATGATATACTATGAAGACAGGACTAAAAGAGGACAGTTGGGTACATAATTGGTGTGATAACAGTAATATTCATTTTGAGGAGAGAAACCTAAATTCACTCGCACTAATTCACACCCATAATGTTTTGTTTATACATTCTTCAAAATATATATATTTTTTTGTTCTGCAGAAGAAAGTCATACAGTTTTGAAATAATATGATGGTGAGTAAATGATGGCAGGTTTCTTTTTGAGGTGAACTATCTCTTTTAAGCGATGTCTTTTTTCACTTAAAGGTCTGTAAATCTAAGCTAAAGCAATGAGACTATCAGAAGAACGTTCCATGTTTTTTTACTAGATAAGAATGTGAGCTATCAGCTATTCTACTACTAGCCTAATCTTAATAAGACTCTTAATCAGATACATAGGCAAACACACACACTAAACATTCCCTCCCAGTCTAAACCTTGATATTGAATCTGATAGACAAAATCACAGGCACTGGAACAGGAGCTGATATCTGTAATCCACTTCAGAGAGAGAGCGTAACTCTAAAAAGCCACCTACGTCATCAAAAAGTGAGACACAGTGAGACATTCCAAAAAACCCTGTGCTGTCCGTTACACAGCCCTGATTATTTTAATAACACTCTTGTCTGAAGTCTGATCCAGAGGCAGACAGAAAGTGAAGACGGCACGCGTCTGACGCCTGAGGATAGGTCTCAGGTGTTGCAGCTGCCAGATCCTCTTGCTGTACTGCAGCTTCACATATGTCAGCTTGCCTTTCCTGACTCAGGGCTCAGGTGCTGATGGTGTGTCTTTCCTGTAACGTCCGACTGACCTACTAGCCCAATAACAGTCAACACAACAGCCGAGAATGCACACAAGCAAAGGCATGTGGATGGTTTACAGAAAGTCAGAAAGTAAAATGTATTGTAAAGCTATCTAGTAAAACATATTCTGAATCAACTTTAAATTATAAACAAGCATTTTGTCTAACGGAAAGTCATTAATAGGACAAAGAAGCAATGTAATGCAACATTGCTTTGAAGACAATTAAAATATCACTGAACAAAACAAGTGCAATTTAAAGCCTTGGGTTACTTCAATGGGTGTGTATTTGATATATATATATATATATATATATATATATATATATATATATATATATATATATATATATATATATATATATATATCAAATACACACCCATTGAATTGTAATGATTTTATTTTACATTGTACGAAATTAGAGCATTGAACATTTAATTGGCTCTTACTCGTATTCCAATACTAGTAGTTTTAGACACCTATTGGCCTGAACACATATTTTGTGCACTATTTGCTTCCATTTCAGTTAGTTTTATTCATTTTAAATATTTTCAACTATTTATGTGCAGACAGTTAAAGTCCAAAACTGACTTTTTTGTATGTTGAAAAAAAAACCCATACATTTTTCAGAATAGCATATTTTGTGTTCCACAGGAGACACCTTTTAGGTCCATTTAATGATATTTCTCAAAAGTGCTGTCACATGTAAAACTTGATCAGTTAGCAAAAAGAGTGCAAATGTGTTCATCAGTTGAAATGCTCTGTTATGTAAACAGTTGTTACTAGTAGGTGTTTCCGTCTCACCTGACGTGTCCCATAAACTAAGCTCCACGCGCTGCTCCTCTAACTCCAGTCCAGCTGTGTAGTTCTCGAACACTGTTGGGACGTATGTCTGTGTGTGGGGGGAACGAAATAGAATACGTTATTTAATGACTTAATCATTTAACGTCTAAAAACACTTCCATCATTTAACTTAAACGTTATAGTAGCCTATATATCCTAGGTTATGATGATTTTGTTGCAAACGTTTTGATTTCCCCCTCCTCCAGCGTCAACACGTGCACAGCACACAACTCGCATGAGAAAGATACATGAGTATCACCTTGATGTATGAACGTCCATTACCGAACGCAGTGCGTAATAATGTCACAGTAGCCTATAATGCTGCATAATGTCATAAGAAAGCATCCAAGTGCATTACTATCGAAAAAGCCTACACATCATTATCCGTTCAATGAATACGTGAGAGAGAGTAGGACATACCTCAGGATAACAGTCTTTGGCCAAGACTTGCAACATTGCAGTTTTCCCGCACTGCACGTCTCCTACTAAAACCAGTTTACAACGCATAACCAAAGGCTGGCTGATTCTTCTCTCCTTCATTGTAAATAAGACGGTCCTGTGCGCGCTGGCTCTCTCGTATGACGGCCCTGGGCAGTTTGTTCAGACCGCATTGGGGTTTGGACTAAATCACCACGAAAGAGAGAAATACGGCACTGCGGCAATTTATACAGCTCTGTTATCCAATCAGCGACGCGCTAGAGTTCCACTGCCCCCGAAATGCGCCCACCCAGCTGGAGTCTGCACATTGATTTACCCGATATAAATGTGCCTCTTACATATAGCAACTGTAACAAAATATGAAAAGAGAGGGTTTTGTAAGAAAGTTTACGCGGAAGCCGTGAAAATATCATTATAGACGTGATATAACATAATAGTGGAGAAATTACATCTCTCTAAAAGAGAGCGCGCATTAGGCTATACATGCATTGGCCTATCTTAATGTAATAGCCTGCTACTATGAATACAAAGTGCCCCACTAAATAATTATGCATCTAGCTCATTAATAATAATATTACGTAATATGAATAAAACCCAGTCAGCAATATAATGAAAAATAACTTATGTGCACTTTACAAAACACATTTGTCTGTTAAGTATTCATATTGACCAAATAATTCTCAGGATGTTTTAAAATATTTTTTTCAAGCAAGTGAAATGTTACAAATGAACATGAACTTGGAATTAAACACCTATAGTTTTACCAAAAGAACCAATATCTTAAATAACATTTTAAATGTTTGATTTGCATTATTACATGCAGACATTCCCTGACAAATGGCTGTTACTCACACACATATTGTGCAATATTTAAGATTTTCTCTTATTCTTAATTTCCTTTAATAAAAGTTTTTTATTTATTTAAATAACTTACTGTATTTGAACTATTCACTGTGCTGCCTTCATGTGCTACCTGAAATGTCCTACTTCCCACTTCTTAAGTCATGATTACGAGCTTTATCATTATATTATGATATGAGGTTTATGATTGCCTATTTATTGGGGAAATCTATTGGGGAATTGGGGAAAAGCCAAAATGATATTTAGCATCCCATCCGTTGACAACCATATAAACATTCACCGCACTATCTAGGTGGTCAGCTTGCTGATGATTCTGGAATTTCGGTCAAAAACTGACTATTTTCGTTGTGTATTAAACATACAATGCTTCAAATGATATTCATATATGATACATGCACTACTCTAACGAAAAGGCCATGTCGCTGTTGTGGAAAAATTAATAAAAGTATACCAGTCACAGCAGCAATTGTTCTCCCCTCCTCTATGTTTAAAGTCTGTGCCATGCCCAACTTGAAAACACAGGTATAAAAATTATCTCAGAGATTCCCAGTAGTAAATACGACCTGAGAGGGCGTTCATGTCCAATTTCCTACTAGGAAACTCGTATTATGATAAATTCACAGCTGTTTCACAGAGAAAGACTTCAAAGTCAGTGACATCACTCTAGCTTGTTGCTGATTGGATCATCTGGCAATGTTACAACTGACCCCACACTCCCAAGTGTGAAGGGCCCATATTCACCTCCTCCGACTCAATGACAGAAACAGGTGGATAAACGACCACTCTTCGGCCTACTTTATTGACCCGGGTTGTGTAAATAGCAGATAACCTCTGAGGCATTATCGACTGGTTGTTGAGTAACAGTTTGACTCTTTCCTGGTATTTGTTTCCTCATTTGTTTGTTAGGCTCTGACAAATGAGAGTGTAATCGAACAAGTGCACACAATAAATCTATAAACCGATCGCATTGTGTGTTGTGGATGCGTCTGACTGTAACTAAAGCCTGCCCCCTGCACATAGATGCTAATTACATGATACGTAGATTGTAACTCGGTATAATGCTATATTTGGTTCACTCAGGGCAGCGTTTCAGAGAATATGTTCAAACAGTTTATTCTGAGACCCTTTGTGCTAAAGCCCGTAGGAGTTAATTGATTATTTAACTTTCTGTGGTTTCTTTGTTATCTAAACTCTCTCTCTCTCTCGTTTGGTCTGTCTCCCTCTGCTTATAAAACAAATGATATATTTAGACTAACAGACAAGGGTACAGACATTCATACAAGCTAAGACAGGAAAATTACCTAGACCTGGGGGAGTTATGTGTTGACATGGACCCTCAGTATAAAAGTAGTATTGTCTTCTAGTTTAATAGTACAGACTTTAACTTTATCTTCGGATCATGCTTTTTCTATAAATATGATTTCCTGAATGTGTTCCATTCTGCAAAAGCACAGTATGGCAGCGTGTGTATGTTTACAGGAGAGTGTGGTGGCCCGGGCCAGACAGAGACAGATGGTCTGGTCTTCCCCAAACTGAGACAGGAAACACAGCAATGACATCTCAGCTGGGGAGAAGCATAGAGCATTTCCTGCAAGCTGGAGGTGAATAACTGTTCTTAGACAGTCTCATATTCACATATCAAAGTGCATTTGATAGTAGGCTAATGCTTAATAGTGCTTTTTAAATTATATATATATATATATATATATATATATATATATATATATATATATATATATATATATATATATATATATATATATATATATATATATATATATATATATATATATATATATATATATATATATATATATATATATATATATATATATATATATATATATATATATATATATATATATATATATATATATATATATATATATATATATATATATATATATAATTTTTATTTTTTTATTACGACTTTGGTAATGAAACGTAATCATTGAAAGGTAGTGGTCATTAATTCAAGATCCGGTTGTCCGTTTCACTTTAATGTCATTCTTCTCGCGTAATGCCTGTCTCTCTCTCTCTCTCTCTCTCTCTCTCTCTCTCTCTCTCTCTCTCTCTCTCTCTCTCTCTCTCTCTCTCTCTCTCTCTCTCTCTCTCTCTCTCTCTCTCTCTCTCTCTCTCTGTTTCTCTCCCCATCTCTTACTCTCTCTGGTAGTCAGTTTGAATTGTAATGTGTTGCATCATATTCCCAGGTCCTTGAATGTGCACAGATTCTCTTGCCCTGGGAGAGGTTCGCATTGTCACAAAAGAAAATGCTGTCATTTCATACTGAAAATTTTATTTCTAGCTCACCGAATCACCAGAGCTATGAAGAAGAAGAAAAATAGGGAGAGGAGAGAAAGTAGAACAAAAGTTGTTTGACATGCATGGCGATGCAAGAGTTTTGTGCTCTGATTGATTATTGATATTTTGTAGCAGCATCAGAATAGTGTAATTATTCTAATCTTTTATGTAATGAATGCAGCGATGTCTGTGTTTATGCTGCTGCATTCTGGTTGAATAACAGGTCAAAGGCCGTGATACCATCATCACCCCACACACAGCTGTTGTCTGCTTCACTGACCCTCTGCACTGCTTCTGATATGCTACGTTTGGAGTACAGTGTAGGAGAAAAGTATACTGTATAGTCATTCTATGATGTGTATACATCTCTGAAAGAGCTGTGAAGGGACAAACAACACTTCTTACTGTGAACATATTTGAATATTTCACTGAAATAGTAGAGAAATATAATGAAACTACACTGATCCGGCATAACATTAAGACCACCTTCCTAATATTGTGTTAGTCCCTCTTCTGTTGCCAAAACAGCCCTGACCCGTCGAGGCATGGACTCCACTAGACCCCTGAAGGTGTGCTGTGGTATCTGGTACCAAGATCCTTAAGTCCTGTAAGTTGCCATGCATCGGACTTGTTTGTTCAGCACATCCCACAGATGCTCGATTTGTTTGAGGTTTTTTTTGAGGCCAAGTCAACACCTCAAACTCATTGTTTATGCTCCTCAAACCATTCCTGAACCATTTTTGCTTTGTGGCAGAGCGCATTATCCTGCTGAAAGAGGCCACAGCCACCAGGGAATACCGTTTCCATGAAAGGGTGTACATGGTCTGCAACAATGCTTAGGTAGGTGGTACGTGTCAAAGTAACATCCCAGTGGATGGCAGGACCCAAGGTTTCCCAGCAGAACATTGCCCAATGCATCACACTGCCTCTGCCGGCTTGCCTTCTTCTCATAGTGCATCCTGGTGCCATGTGTTCCCCAGGTAAGCCCAGCCATCCACGTGATGTAAAAGAAAACATGATTCATCAGACCAGGCCACCTTCTTCCATTGCTCTGTGGTCCAGTTCTGATGCTCAATTACTCATTAACTCCCCACGTGCATCAATGAGCTTTAGTCTCTCATGACCCTGTCGCCGGTTCACCACTTTTGATACTGACCACTGCAGACCCCACAAGAGCTGCAGTTTTGGAGATGCTCTGACCCAATCGTCTAGCCATCACAATTTGGCCCTTGTCAAACTCACTCAAATCCTTCCGCTTGCCCATTTTCCTGCTTCTAACACATCAACTTTGAGGACAAAATGTTCACTTGCTGCCTAATATATCCCAACCACTAACAGGTGCCGTGATGAAGAGATCATCTGTCTTATTCACTTCACCTCTCAGTGGTCACAATTTTATGCCTGATCTGTGTATTTCAGTACATCTAAAGTCATCTTAACCTCCTGGGACCCAAGAATGGACTTTTGTCCACTGTAGTGGACATTATATTTTAGTGAATTTCTCTGACATCATACATGTCACATGTCACAGTCTGGATGTCCTTTAAAGGTCCCGTTCTTCGTGATCCCACTGTTCAAACTTTAGTTAGTGTGTAATGTTGCTGTTAGAGCATAAATAATACCTGTAAAATTATAAAGCTCAAAGTTCAATGCCAAGCGAGATATTTTATTTAACAGAAGTTCCCTTTCAAAGCCTACAGCGAACGGCTGGCTTGGACTACATCCTGGTACTTCCTTCATTAATTACGTCAGTAGAACAGACTAACCTCCGCCCACAAGAATACGCAAAAAAGGGGGCGTGGTCTTGTTGCTGTCCCACGTGGAGAAGAGGACGTGTCGCGTGGAGAAAAGGAAGTGTTGCGTTTGAGTGTGTTTGTCGTCATGTCGTCGAGACGCTGTTATTTTCATCCCGGAGTCAAATCACCTTTGTTTGGCTTTCCCAGGGACGCTGTAGAGATCATTGATCGCATATATCTCCCGTTAAGAGGCGTGACCTTTCCATGCAAGTTACGTGCGCTAAGCTGCTGTCGAATCACAACACGGGAACCGTGCCACGTGCTCTAAGCTGCTGTCAAATCACAACACGGGAACCGCTGGCACAATCAGAACTCGTTACGTATTTCTGAAGGAGGGACTTCATAGAATAAAGGAAGTCATCAGCCGTTTTTAGGACAGTGAAAACAGCGGTATACAGATAAGTAAATTGTGTGAAAAATACTGTGTTTTTTACACGCGAAACATGAACACATGTTATATTGCACACTGTAAACACAATCAAAGCTTCAAAAGAACACGAAGAACGGGACCTTTAAAGAGCACATTCGGGGCTTTGCAGGGATACCAAATGTTTGGAGGTTTCACCAGGACAACAACTTCTTCTTGGTCTTTAAAAAAACGGCTGACATTAATGTTTAGCACTCTTATGGAAATATGATCATATTTTTTAATTATAATTTAAATCTGATTAATTTTCAAATTGTTTGTTATAAATCAACATCTCAGGAAAATGTTATGGGGTTTTTAATCAAAATATGACTTTCTGTTACAAAACAGGGCATTGATTTCATAAATGACCACTGTAGTGGACACCAGGATTTAAATCATGTTTATCAGGCATTTTGGAGACATAACAAGTGAACAGGGAAAGAAATTACATATCAATATTCCTATGAAATATTAGATATTATTATGAAAATGTTGCCAATTTTTCCTCCCATTATTACACTTCTTTTTTCATTACATGTTGCACCAAGAACACATTAATATGCAAATTAGATGCAGTGAATGAATTTACCCACATATTTAATAAAGTAAAATGGTATATGAATGCATTTCATTATATCTTTCATAACATAGTTCAGAATCATCTTTAAATAAAGTTTGTTTAAAAAAAACCTGAAACCTAAAAATTGATTGGTGAATTAAAAATAAATCCCATTGTTTTTGCCTATACATGCAATTTGATGTCATTTAATTTGTTTAACAACTGAGTCCTGCTGTCAACTACAGAGTACATATCATAACATATGAATAAAATATCATTTTTCAAAAATGTTTTTTTCTCCCCATTTGTTTCTTATGCTCTAAACAATGTAATGACATAAAAAAAAATACTAAATTCAAAAAACTTTTTTTTTCTGGGTCCCAGGAGGTTAAAGTGCCCATTATAGAAATCTGGGATTATTAAATATTCTGAATGAGAAATCCAGATTACCCTTAATCCTATATGGTTTTTTTTTTTACTCTTATATTTCAGGTCTCAAAAATAAGGATTTTTTCTTCTTCTTCTGCAGGCACAGTTGGGCCAGCAGTTTAAATGTTTTAGACCAGTTTCATTGGCACCGCCATCAATTTTATTTCAACCATATATTTGGGTTTTAACTGCTTTATTAACAAGATCTTTTTTTTAAAAAAAGATGAAAACCCCTTGTGTTATTCATAAAGCAAATAAGACCACAGATATAAAAAGAGATATTTATTAATTATTCAACCCACAACAGAGCTGGTGAAACGGTAGCCTAATATTTGGAGTGATCCCGTCTTAGTGATTCCTCCTATTGCACAAAAAAAGGTCAATTTTTTGGTTTGAATCCATATTTTTTAGTACAAGGATGAAAGTTTGTAAAGACTTTTTTAAACAAAAATCTAAGAAATATAACCATTTAAACTAAATTGTAATGTTATTTGACCCAAAAGTGAACTATGGCTTTACACATATGCTTCATTGTATTCTTTTTGTTACACTTAGATTTGTTTCAAATGACTTCCGTAAAATACATTTAGCCTCTTTTCTACATTCACACACACGTTTCCTTCACACAATAATTCTGAAATTAAAATAAAATGACAAAACAAACATGTATTTTTAGAGCAAGAGTTCGTAGACTAAACAGTCTAAATTTGAAAAAGTAAAGAGAGTTTGCAAAATAAAAAGTCCACAGTTCACTTTGCTGCCACCTATTGATGAAACATTGCAGCATGAAAAGGAGATTCAAGTTTATCATCATTTTTTCCCTATGAAAGTAAAAGTTTATGCAAGTAAAATTACTATATATATTTTTTAATAACATTTCATAGTAATATTAATGTTGTTTTTGTTATGTTTAATTTTTTTTTAAATAAAAAGCAGGTTTCGTTTTGTCGATTTAGACTGTTTTGAGCAGTTTGAGTTTCAAATTAATTTAATTAAATTCATTGAAATTATTGGAGTTCTTACCTATGTGCTTATACATTTAATCTAATGATATATTCAAATAAAATTTCTCATAAATATTGATAAAAAGTATATTTTCTTGCATCATTTTCTTTTACATCATTTTGCTGTAGTTCTTTAAAAAAATGGAAATTTCTTTTAATGGAAATGGAAAAAAATGGATTTGCACCCACTGGGAATGCAAAATATAGCCTACGGTTTTAATGCATTAGGAGTGTTTGTCATCTGTGGCAATGGAGACTTGTCCAGTAATGAGTAGAGCATGCGTTTCCAGGGTAATGCTGACCTCAGGTGGCTGATGTTGGTAACTTTTTTTTTTTGTAACGACTGCACTGGAACACCACACACACACACACACACACACACACACACACACACACACACACACACACACACACACACACACGCGGGTTTACATGTTTTATAGAGACTTACCATACACAGTTTTTGACCTGTACAAACTGTACTACGCAGTATATTTCCTACCCCTAAACCATCACAGAAAACATCCTACATTATTACATTTTCAAAAAACATAATTCTGTATGATTTATATGCTGTTTATCTCGTGTGGACCCAAAAAATGTCCCCACAAGGTCAAAGATGTCTGGTATTACCATCCTTGTGAGCACATTTCATCCCCACATAGGGTTTACAGGACCACAGACAGAAATACCAACAATAAATAATAAATACCTGTGTGAGGGACATTACCGTAAATCCCAATTATTTTCTTAAATAACATTAATCATAGGCATATAGAATGTTTAACTAGTTCAAATACAAAATTCTTTAATTTATATAAAAATCCAGTATTATTTGATTTAAAATGCAAATGCATTGATTTATATTTTTATTTAGGCCAAACCTTTTTCAGCTTATACGAACCAAAGCTTTATCCATTTACAAAGCTTTTCAGTGACATGGACGTTTTACGGCTTTTTGTTTTCATTTTTTTCATTATGCAAGTGAAGCCTCAGCCAAAAAGCACCTGCCCGAGGTTTTTATTTTATTTTATATATTTTTTAATGGTTTTAAATTTGTTGTATATATTACATGTAAAAAATAGTTTCCCTGTCTGTATTTTTCATACGCCATATCTAGAAAGTTGGTTTGTGGATAAACAAATTGAAAATCTAATTTAACAGGAAACGAGACATGAAAATGCAAGTGTTCGTGTGCAGCGAGTGCAGGTTCAGAAAGAGAACCTCTTCAAATTGCGTCAAACAATTCACTTCAACGTCAGCGTGTAGGCCTATAAGCAGACGCATTTTTATCCAAAGGCGATTAGTTGAACTGATATGTAAGCTATTTAGAAAGAGCTTAGATTATATAGGCCTATAACGTTGTAAAGCTCAGGGGCTGTTAACTTGTAACTGGTGTTTGAGAGGATTTCACACCTCTGTGGTCGATCGGCGGTGTGTGTCTACTTTGAGCAGCGGGATCGTATTTCGCCTCGATAATAGAGGCCCATCAGTTCAAGTAGCCCCGCTAGGCGGCAATGTTACATGTAGCCTATTTAGCAGTAAAATGTGCCTGTTATTTTCTCCATGGCATGAATTTGTGATTGTATGTAACGATAATAAAACTTCAACGTTAATGCATGCTTTTATGTTGCCATTGTCTGTCATTTGAAAGGGGTTGTTCGAGCAAAAGAGCAGATTAAGTGTCGAGCGCGAGCGCACACACCCGGCGCTCTCCATGGTCCTGATTTTATGCCCCAAATATCGACGCGCGTATTTGGCAGCTTGTCACATTTTCTCAAAGGTGATGTGTGTTTTTGTATTTTTTTTTTTCTCCGAATATTATATGAACAAACTCAAAGTAGACTGGTTTCCTCCCAAACGTGTAAAAAAACGAACTTTCATCTTGATACCGTGTGTCCCGGTTACGATATTGTTGGGCTTATCTTTAACATTGTCTCTTTGCGCAACGTTCTTTATTACGTTGTAATCTTTTATTAAGTTTAAGTACTTTAATTGTTTAATTGGATTGTTTAATATAGGCTATGTTCTTGATTATTCAGCCTGATTATTATCAACTGAAAACCTTAGGCCACCGAGGCCTTTTTGCCTCGGAAATACTTTATTTCTTCAATCGTGTGTATGATTTGAACATCTTTAGATTGTTGATTGAAATAAAATGCAGCTTAAATAACAGTATACCATTACATTTTATATACACACTTTAGTCACATATTGGGCCCATAAGATGCTTTGTTTGTACATTTGAAAGATGGCCCAGTCAGGCAAATCTCAGCTAATGGTGTGATTTTGGGGCGGGGCTACCGATGGCATATGCATATGGGAGTGTTTAAGACACCTGTTTGAAACGGTCATTATTTTTGCAATTCCGCTTTGTGAAGTTAGTGGCGCACTTCAGCTTTTACAAACTTCACATTTTAAGGATCACATCAGTGAGATTAGACCAAGGCAAAATGGACAGATAACAAATGACCATAAAACACATTTATGCTGCCTGGGCATAACTAGCCTTTTTGTTGTCATGTTTTTCCTTGTTTTAATGAGCTATATATTTATGTGAATTAATAATAGTAATGATCAAACTGTGTCCTTTATGCAGACGTGCCGTAACCACAGCACACCAATTATACAGTCATTTAGCTGAGTTTGAGAAAATAAGAACCAGACAAACGACCAAAAACGTGATTATACATATTTATTTATAGAAGTTACAACACAATGAGCCAGGAACATCAACAGAAGATCTTGTTTTATCTTAAAGCTGTCACGTGTGTAGAAATTCAGGTATCTTCTGTACATGTGCAATAGTCATATTTCTGATGACGTAGAGCTCTATAATAATAATAATAATAATAATAATAACAATAACAATAATAATAATAAGTTACATTTATATAGCGCTTTTCTAGGCTTTCTAATCTCCTCAACCACCACCAATGTGCAGCATCCACCTGCATGATGCGACGGCAGCCATATTGCGCCAGAACGCTCACCACACACCAGCTGATTGGTGGAGAGGAGACAGAGTGATGATACCACCCTGTGCAAAATGTCTCATTTTACTTAGTTGCATATCTACAAGACAAAATTGTGTAATTTTACTTGACTATAAAAATACTAGGCCTAACCCTGCGGCTGTGTAAAATCGTCGGAAATTGGGTTAATTAATCCTCCGAACGCATTTTACCCAGATCTCATGAGAAAAAACGGCCCATTTCGAGATTTCGTATGAATTCCTACGATTTTTAGAAGGAAAAACGTAAACATGAGGGTCGGCACCTAAACCTAACTCTCAATAGGGAAAACCTACGAATGAGATCGTATGAATTTTATCTATCTCGCCACCAAATGTTAAATAGTTATCGCCATTAAGTGTTTTGCATTTTACTCATTAACCGATAGTAACATCGTCCAATTAAAATAATATAATTTCGAAAAATATTGTGATGTATTGATGTGAAATTCGGTGGTGATGCATCATAATTAGAATTATTGATGGTTGTGCATTTCATCATTTATAGGCTAGTAAAGCCCCAAATATAGCCTAATAAAATTAGGTGATGACGTTTGATTGTTATATTGGTGTAAAATACTGTAAAACAACAACAGATCATTAGTAACGGATCATTCCAGATGTTGCGTTGACTGGTGTACGTTTCCACGCACAGGTTTTGTTGAAGGTAAATGCAGCGCCATTTTTCATATATTTTTACCACCTTATACGTTAGATAGTTTTTGAGCTGTGGAGTATCAACTGAAAAAATTGAGATAAAATCATGTTGAGGCAAAAAAAAATTTTTTTTACAAAGCATCCAAATATATTTCCATAAAATACCGTATAGCCATAGTTCTACTGTTTAGTTTTACCGATTACGTTATGAATAAGAACTGTAAACAAAACCTACTCTTTTAAGTAGTTGAAGACGAAACAAAATACATATTATTACACATAACATATTATTCCTCACTTGTATTGATTGGCAAGACATCGATCATGTGCCCAATAGATGGCGCCCTCGTCCAGTAACACATCTTCACGACACTTGAAGCAGGACCGTTTGCACGAGAGCATATAAATTATTCAGATTATCTACGGCATGTGAAACCATGTGGGGTTTTTTTTTCAGGGTCCAACATTATCGTCTGCAGGGTTAAAATGCCCACGCAAAGTGGCAGTGAATACGCGAAAAGAGTTAAATAAACTGCTCGGAAAGCGAAGCCAGAACGGTCGAACTTTATTTGACTTTTTTCATGAGAGCTACCCCCCCCCCCCCCACCCCTTTTAAAATCTCAGCAGTAGCTAGGATCCATTTTCCAATTAATCTACGCAGACGCAACGAGGCCTCGGATATATATTACTTTATTTAGATGGGGATTCCATTGATATTAAAAAAAACACATGCTGGCTAACCAAAGAGCCGCTTTATATGTGCTTATTCTAAATCCACTATTCATTATCAACTTAATTCATTGCTGAACTAGAAGTAGCCTATGCTGCATCTTCCCCTCTTTAAAGCCTTGATTTCCGAGCTGAACAGTGGGCTAATCGCACTTACGAAGGCTCGTTGCTGGAGAGATTCTTCTCTTGGCATTCACCGCGTGCCTTAATTGTATGGACATTAAATCAAGGTCCGCTGTGAACACGCAGAGCGAGAACTCCGAGAAGACCGCACAGCAGCCCCTCCAGCCTCATTTGACACTCAAATTTCGCGCCTTGCCTTGCACACGTAAACTAACCACGAGCTTCTGAGAGAGCGGTGTACCATCGAACACTTTTACTACAGCACTGTTTTTTTTTTTTTTTGCAAATGAATCAGTACCAATAGACTTGTGCACGCGAGCTAAACAAACGAGGCGACCTACTTTAACACCTTTCCATCCACCACTTTAGTCTTCAGTGGTTTATAGGCTACCTATCTGATACGGTTGTTACTGCAGTTAAAAAAATAAATAAATAAAAACAGATGCACCGTGTCTAAGCTTACACAATGGAAAAAGAAGTCACTCGATACAGCGCGTTTACTCTTGCGCCCAAATACAGTGTTCCTTCGGGGTAAAAAAAATAAACCAAAGCTGCAAAAAATCTTGCTTTGCGTCCGGTGGTTTCTTCATTCAATCTCTGATTCCTTTGTCCTTGGTGTATTTGAAGAAATGAGCAATGGAAACATCACGTGAGAAATGCTACTGGTCACATATCGAAAAAAGGACAAACCCTTCGTATAGTTACGGGCGTACTTAAAATGGACTATCCTGGTGTAAGAACAGGAATGTTTCCACTGCTCAGATGCTGCGACTCCTCTTGCTATGCAAATACGCCCTCCTTCGCGGCTTAAGACCGATGCACAATAGCGCTCCTCTTCTGTATCGCGAAGACACGTTAACACAGCGAAGGAAGGCATCAAAACGAAACGTATTTCAGCGATATCCCTATTTTCGAGCGCTCTTTTCGTTTTCGTTTCTGTCCAATGACTTTGCGGAAGCTAGGGCGCTCGAAGTCTGTTCTTGAGGATGACTTGCTTCCCCCCCCCCCTCCATTTGAAACGATCTCCGCAGCATCCTTCGGTAAATTCATCCTAAGACGAGCAGGCACTGGGGCCAGTTCTTCCCGATCTATCCCTTTTAATCTCGCTCGTCCTCGGGCAGCGGTTTTTTGGTCCTGCCCTGAGTGTTTTTTCAGCCTCTCTGATCCAGTCTCGCGGATTAGAGATCCTCTCTTCCCGTCCCAGACACGCGCAGCCTTCTGCTGATTGGGCTCAACGCAAGCGGATTACATTGGGACATAATGACGTCATGGCCCGGGCCCAAGTTCTCCCCCATTAGCCAAAGCCTCATCAGAGAGATGTCCTTGAAATAGCTCGCGCCTGACATTCTGCAAAGAGAAGCGGCCATCCCGACGTGCATTGTGGACAGAAATAGTTTTTGTGCTTTGACGCTTATAAAAGGTTTTTTTTTTTTTTTTTTTTTTTTTTGCACCCATGTTTATAATCGACTTAATTTCCCCCCTTAATGGACTGTCCTAAACTGTATGAAGTAGTCAAGTGAAGCACATATGCACAAAGGGTTCTTAGCAGGGGAAAAGGCGAAATCATAGCTATTTATGTGTCAAGAATTCGTTTTCTTCATTAAAAACAGAGGAACGTCGTTACTGTCATCAGAGAATCAAATCCTCCGAATTTTAGCATGCAAATAGGTCTACCTGTTATGCAATGGAAACAGACCAATGCATACTAATCTCTCAGGGGGGCATTTTTTCAATTGGATATACACTATTCTGAGAATACCAGGTTGGATGCGAATGTATATTCGTTAACAGACTAAATTTGTTTGTTTCAATTGGTCAATAAGGTGTTTAATGCTAAGGTGTTCAATGCTATAGCATTAGCCTACTTTCGAAAATGTGTGTTTTTGACCGGCAGAATTGGGGAGTTTAGAGTTTATTTGAACCAATGTCCCTGTAAGAAATCATGTTTTCGATTGCACCATGCATTACTGCTCCGCCATTGCAGCAAACGTGCTTCACTCATGCAAAACGTTTTCTTTATTTTTGTTTAAACATTTTTTAAAAAGTCTGTTCATTTACATTCATGTTTGACAGTTGTCATGAGTTTATAAGTGCAACTTTATTCTTCCTTTCTTTTATTCCGTATTACTATTTTCGTGATTGTTATATTATTTTAATCCGTTTTTATGGTTGTTGTATATTTTCGTCTTTAAGCTTATTATAAATATTAGTTCCAAAATGGAGGTAAAATTGAATTACACGTTTTTATAAACTCTATTGCATTACTGCATTTAATAGACACACCACTATTGTTGTCACGTGTGAGTGGCCTTTGATTACTATTCTATTCATGTTCTGCTCTTATCTGATCCATGCGTTGAACACTGCATTAACCGATGACGCTTAACTTTGTTTTGTTTCGTCATTGTTATGCGGTGGGTTAAATATTAGCACATTTTTGTTGAAGGAGTAATTTTCGTATCGAGATGTATGAGATTAATTACTAAAATGTGCATTTCCTCTATGCATAATTCTAATGTTTCCTAAACAACGCATGATCCTTTAGTGATGCTCACTGTCTCCTTTTGACCTCGGTGACATTGACGCTAAATTATTATTCATGCATTTTTTCAGATTTTCACAAAGAAATGATATTAGACCTACACTTAAATATTTGTTGATAGCCTATAGCACGATTGTGATGTATCATGGCCATTGTTGGCATGACTGTATTTTTCCCCACACCTCTCCTGTGGATGGAACAAAGGCTATCGGCAACAGTCCCAAATGTTTCAGGTATAGGCTATCCAACCCCAACCCCCCCCCAGCAAGGATGCGTTTTACTCTAAGACGATGGGCTGATTCTTTTTATATATATATACATTAGCCTACCTCGGTTTCTCTTGTTGTCGTCCATGTTTAAGTTTAGGCTACACTCTAAAAAAAAAAAAAAGGTTCTATGGCACCAAAAATGGTTCTTGGCTCGTAATCATAGGGGAACCTTTTTTAGTGCTATATAGCACCAATTTTGGTGCTTCAGTGGTTCTTCAGCGGTTCTTCAGAGGTTCTTCACCGGTTCTTTGACTAAGGTGCTATATAGCACCGCTAACTATGGTGCTATATAGCACCACTACCATATACATAACATGTTAAGATATGGTGCTATATAACACCAAAAGTGGTTCCTCTATGATTACGACGAAGAACCATTTTTGGTGCCATATAGAACCTTTTTTTTTTTTTTTAGAGTGTAGCTAAATGTATTTTTGTACGCAAACGCGACTATGCACAGGCCTATGCTATAATCGAGACGAAAACTGAGATTCCAGCACAGAAATGCGATCCGGTCAGGATGATATCTGCTTCAAAAGTTACACCCATTGTCGCCAATCGAAGTGTTTGGGATGATTTTGAACGCATATTCGCCTCGTTTCTTGTTCAGTGGGTTTAGATCTCTTGCCACGCAAATCCCGGCTCTGACAGAAGGCCCTTAGAGGATTTTATCAGTGGGGGAAACACCTTCCTGAATCCGAGGGATAACGACGGCCATTTATCCATAGCTGGAAAAGATGAGAACAGCACGGCAGAGAAAATAGTGCGCTGGACGCCGTCAGTTGGCTATTTCTCCCAACTCAGTTGTGCGGCCTCCTCGTCTTAAACTGCGTGAAGGAGGAGCTGTTCAGTTGCATTACAATGACATTCAGTCCCAATTCATTCAGGCGCTGTCTAACGGTCTTTGGATAGCAAATCCACCCCATCGGGGGGTCGCAGCCCTCTCATTACGCCCCCAATCCCAACACACACTCACTACAATAGACCCAACAAAGAGCGAGGGGAGTGGGCCTCAGCGCTGCGCGGCCCGGGCACTGAACTCTGCGCTCCAGTGAGAAAAATGCTCTTCAGTGTTGGTGTTACGAACAACGTGTTAAAGTGTTTTGTTATTTAGAAGGGTCCGTTCTCAAACGATTGGAGAAAAAAAAAGAAACGTCACACGCGTTAATTTTTATAAAGAGCATTAAAGGTGAACACAGCTAGCCTGCACGGGCAGCCTTTGGCTATAGTTGCGCGTTGTGTTTCTACACATGTTTGCATGTGACATAATGACTTTATGGACGGGATTAAAGCATCCAGCTTCTGTACATCGGAGACATAGGGGATATGGCTGAGTTGGGCTCGTTGTTCGCGATGGGGCTTGTACCTACTTTGGAGGGAGCATAAGAATGAGCGCGAATAGACGCGTCACCACAAACTCATGAGGGGTCAAGGCCAGGTGACAATTATTTTCGAGCTGAATGCATTTCTCTTTTCCTGAAACACGAATGCAGCTCAGCTTGCATCTAATTTCATGATAAATCATAAAGACGCCTTTAAATAAATCATGATAGAAATATGATTTATTTCCGCTTGATTTAGTATAGTACTTTTAGGTATAAAAAAGTACTATGCTTATTGGTAGGTTATACTTAATAATTAGAATATACATACATACGTATTAAAACCACATTACCTGAATATGAATCTCATCTCTTTTGTCATCTTATGACTTTCATGACAATTTTAACCACGTTGGCAGGGTTGACCACTATGGCTAAAATCTAATCACATTGTTTTTTTTATTTTTGTAAGCGTAAGAAAAATTACCTTTGTTATAGTGCATTATTATTTTTGTGCAGTTTATATTTGTGTGTGTGTGTGTGTGTGTGTGTGTGTGTTTACTGGCTTTTATAAGCTCGCTAAGTCATACAAACAACATCATTTGAGAAACCAAAATTGTAGATGCTGAACTGATGGGTGACGCAATGTTTTATCTAAAAATTATGCATTTTCTCTCCTAGTAAAAAAAAAAAACGTTATGCCTATAATGCATTTTGCCTATAATGCAGCGATACAATTAAGATCTATCATTATTATTTTATTAATAATATTATCTATATAATAGGCTAGTAATAATAATATGTACATAGGCGTATTGTTATTATTATTGCCTACTCCGTTGTATTATTAGTGTCGTTCTTTTGTATAGCACAAAAACTCTCGTGAACTTTTCCAGATTTTATGCGATTTTTCCCAGGGAAATCATACCGATTTTCGAAATGACGTTGAAGGCTTAGACAGGCCCAGCTGGGCGCTTTACTTTTGCGGCCATTCAAGCAGAGGACGGAAAGGTCATCTCTACGGCCCGGTGCGCATGGGAACTCGCTAAACATGGCGCCTGTATGGCCGCTCAGTTGTAACGTAAACACACACACACACACACACACACACACACACACACACACACACACTTACACACACATGCTCATATGCGCACGCTTATGAGTGATTTAAAGATAAGCACATCTGGTGTTATTTTGAGCGAGTTTTCTCATGGTGGGTATGTATGCTACACATGAAGGGCATATCTGAAGACGTTGGCTATAATTAAATATCCAGTGCGCTTCTACCGTTACGGTAACGTCATATAAAAATTCTCCCATTTAGTAGGCACTAAAGAAGTTTAATACTGCCTACTTGTTTAGAGATGTATAGTAAAGGTGTAACTTTGCAAACAGTTCCTGAGAGCAGAACCAGAAGGACCCTCAAGCATTGTCTGAGGAAATAAAGAGAAACACCCTCACAAAAGAATCCATTGTCAAGCCCGAACAATCTGCGGGGCCTCATAAGCTGTCCTCCACAATCAAGATGGTGGGCAATGATTTGAATGCGAGAGGGGTCTGCACTTTCGTGTCTACCGAATGGTAATCACCGAGAGGACCATCCAGTCAAACACGCATGCCATCCACCCACACGCGCGCGAAGTGTCCAGTACGTTGTCAATTTCAGACTAACGCCAGTATGGAAGAGGCTTGAATTTGTATCGTGCTTAAACAATTTTTTTTTAAAGTCAAAAGCGAAATGTGTTGCTTCTGAAGGCCAGGGCTATATTTTACACCTTAAAGCTATTTGTCCTGAGTGGGGTGATGTGGAAAGTTCGTTTATTCACAGGTAAAGAAGGAGAAAGAGGGTGCGAATTATTGCCCTAAACAAAACTATAAAAACAAAACGGATTTTGGGAGGTAAATGTAACAAAATTCGTTTGCTCAAATGCATCCCTGATAAAGATTTTCTGACTAAATTGCGGATTTCTGCCGAGAATTGTGTCAAATAACATCAGAGCAGCGAATAAATTAAACGTTGCAGTAATATTCCAAATACGCATATTGATAGGGAGAGTCTCTACAGATGTAAATGTTTTAATAATTGTTTTAAATGCCGTACACATATAAACGATTTAGAGTCCATTTAGATTACGTTTCTAAAACAGGGAATTTATTTAGCCTATGTTGACTATAGTTTAGGAAACCTCTCTGGAGACGTTCATGCATTGTTTATTGGATTTTATGTATGTCATGTTAACCTATTTTCTTTAGTGCATAATATTGCCTCAAGCAGTCTTTACATAGGCACACACATCTGTAGTAATTAAACATCATAAACTACACAGGGGCTGAACTGGACAATCCAAATAAACATCCTCAAAAAACATTTTAGTACAATACAAATATTTGGCTGACCTTTCAGCCCAAACATTGTTCCACAGCTGTTTTATCATCTCCATAAAAACACAAATCATATTCCAGGCACTTTTCTTCCCTGCTTCCCCTCTGGCTCTTTTGTTATAACATGCCTCTGACCAGAGCAGTCTCTATGACATAGAACATGACACGAGAAAGGGTCCATAATCATGTCTCAAAGGAAAGTGTTAAAGACCTTGCAAACAGTACCGGCTGGAATCAAAAGCTGGATGCGTTTCGTGATGAAACAGAATTCCAGGGAGTTAGTAAGTGTGCAAAGAGAATACAGAAAAAACAGACATGAGACGTGTGATCCAGTATGCTGCATGCATTCAGTCATGATGCTCTTCAGAATTATTGACACCTTGCCTCTCGAGGTACTTGGGTGATGCATCTGAGTGTCGATATCAATGCAGGAACTTCAGTACAGCCTAATAAATGTCAACATCAGCAGCCATTGATCCGTTTGCACCACGGTTGGGACGGTCTTTGCAGTCTAATCTGGTATTCGCGGCATCTGAAGTGCACCATACTGTCTTGCAGGATATTTTAATAAGCATGTGTTGGTGTTGAGGCTGAGGATGCTGTGCTATAATCAAATAGTCGGATCATTCTTATGTTCACGTGAAACAATTCTGTTCTAATAATGTTGCCAGTTCCCGCTGTTTATCATAATTTCTGCACACGTAACCCTGCTAGGCCACAATGAATAGATACCTATACACACATTTTAGAAACCCATTGGAAAACTGTATGTGATTTATTGGGCAAATCAGTCCTAGTGCATCTTCAACAAAATGAAGATGCACAATAATTCTAGATTTACTGATCCATTCTCAATTCGGTCCTGCACAGCAGTGTCCAGAGATGACTATAATTCACCAGCGCTCTTGTCTTGATTCTTCTTTCATGTTTTGCCACCTACAAAGCCAGCAGTAGAGGGGTAATCAACACAACTAGCTGTATTTGGAAACCTTATAAGAAAACATGTCGTGGCACAGGCTGACATAACTGAAAAATGTTGCTTGTTTTTTCCATAAAAATTAAAAGCGAGTGCTATATATATATATATATATATATATATATATATATATATATATATATATATATATATATATAGCTTGCTTTTCATTTTTCATATGTGTGTGTGCGTGTGGTATGTATGTATTTATGTATGTAAATGTATTTTGCTTGCTTTTCATTTATCACTTATAATCTTATATTTATATACAAAATATATGTTTTTGTGTGTATACTGTATATATACACACCTTTATATACCTATATATTCAGCATATCTTCTAAATAGATTTAAAGGTATAAAACTAAAGAGATGAAGCTCTAATATATATATATATATATATATATATATATATATATATATATATATTAGCCTTTAGTCCTGCCCTGTGTGACAGACATATTCAAACAAATACCCATCAAAGAAATGTCTGATATCAGAAACAATATCTGTCATCAGCCTTTTACATTAAAATTGCTGATGTACATCATAATACATTAAAAGGCATGTCATTGCATCTTTCTCTGCTGTCACAGCAACGCAATGCCATTCTTAAAAAAAACAAAAATTGCACATATTTTGATGTGCATTGATGTATTTGCATTAGCATTTACTACCCATATATGTGCAACAAAAAGAGGGGTCCAAAAGAAAAACAAATGTCACTGTTAAAGAAAGTATCCTTTCATGGGCCACATATACATTATATATGAGAGAAGAGGCTAAGGAAATAAAAATTAAATATTACAGTGTAGTCTAAAACATTTGTTATTTTTTTTCTTACATTTTATTAGCTTTTTTCCCCATCTGTTCAAAACCAGCCTCTTTAAATACTGCAGTGAAAATATTTCCACTAAATTAACACATTTTAAGAAATCTGCATTTGTTGCCATGGTTATTATTAAATGTGACAAATATTCTTGTTTTTATTATCCATTTTCTTAATTCATAACTCGTATGAAGTGAAATGAGCCAGCAGATGCTCACAAAACAGATACATTTTCTGCTACCCCCATTGCTGCTTGTCTTTGCCGTGTGTGTGAGAGAGGCTGTTCAGGAGGGTTTAGCATACAGCTGTTTGAGCTTCGCCTCTCCTCACCGCTTTAAGGTCTGTCATCTTGAATCACGGTGCACGGCATCTATCCCACATCCACCCTATGGGCTCATTTAGGACACACTGTTTGCCAGCCGGTCACCTGCATTTTAGACGTGTAGTGCTTGTTTTATCGTGTGCGGTTCCAAACATTGAAGAGTGTTGCACTTCTTTGAATCGGTTAAGAAAGGTCACCTTTCTGTTTGAGGAGAGATGAATTATGAATATGATAAAGTAAGGCTAGGAGAGCAGGAGTGCTCTTGTACCATGTCTCTTACGAATTCCAGCATCTAGTTCACTCACCCCAGCAAAATAAAACTATTATTTCATATCATGCTCACTGTATTAATCTTTTCCGGTGTTCCCACATAAGGAAATTAAAGATCCGAAGGATTATCTCACTTTTTAAATTCCTAACCTTTCTCCTCACACTCATTATCTGACAGGTAGAAATCCCAGCGTAAGCTCCCCATCCATCTTAAACTAAAATGTTGCAGGCTTTTAGATAGCAGTGTTGTCATCTCTGTTTTATTTCCAAAGTCTCGGGGTGGGGGTGGGGGGAGGCGATGAAGCGATGAAAACAGACATCTTCTGAAAGGTCAGGGATTGCCGTGATCTTTTTTCCAGGTCAGCTCCTTTAGTCCTGCCCTGTGTGACTGACATATTCAAACAAATACCCATCAAAGAAATGTCTGATATCAGAAACAAATATCTGTCATCAGCCTTTTACATTTACTGTAAAATTGCTGATGTACATCATAATACATTAAATGCATGTCATTGCATCTGTCTCTGCTGTCACAGCAACGCAATGCAATCCTTAAAAAATAACATATTTGCATTTACTACCTATATATGTGCAACAAAAAGCAAGTTTATGTAAAAGAAAATCAAATGTCACTGTTAAGGAAAGTACCCTTTCATGTGCCACAAATACATTATTTATAAAAAATTATAATAATAATATTTTTGTTTGTTTGTTTACATTACTTGATGTACCATTGCCTTAATTGTGTTTTTAAACATAATACACACTGTGTATTTTTTTCTTTTTGAAAGAAAGGGATACGTTTATTCAGCAAGGCCATTTCTATTTCAAGTAAATGCTGTCCTTTTGAACTTTCTATTCATCAAAGAATCCTGGAAATATGCATCATGCTTTCATATTTACATATATTGTATTACACACCACAACTGCTCTCATCATTTATAATCCTTAGAAATGTATCTTGAGCACCAAATCGGCATACTAGAATGATTTCTGAAGGATCTTGTGTGTGTGTGTGTGTGTATATATATATATTAGGGCTGTCAAAAGATTAATCACGATTAATCACATCCAAAATAAAAGTTTGTGTTTACATAATATATGTGTGTGAACTGTGTATAATTATTATTTATATATAAAAACACACACGAGCATGTATATATTTAAGAAAAATGTATTATATTTATATAGAAAATATTTATATTTATATATAATATAAATTATATAAATGTATACAGTATATACATGCAAATATTTCTTAAATATATACATGAATATTTATATAAACATAATAATTATACAGAGTACACACAAATATATTATGTAAACACAAACTTTTATTTTGGATGTGATTAATTGTGATTAATCTTTTGACAGCCCTAATATATATATATATATATATATATATATATATATATATATATATATATATATATATATATATATATATATATATATATATATATATATATATATATATATATATATATATATATATATATATATATATATATATATATATAATATTATATACACTGATCTAACATTATGGCCACCTTCCTAATATTGTGTTGGTCCCGCTTTTACTGCCAAAACAGCCCTGACCAGTCGAGGCATGGACTCCACTAGACCCCTGAAGGTGTGCTGTGGTATCTGGCACCAAGATGTTAGCAGCAGATCCTTTAAGCCCTGTAAGTTGCCATACATCGGACTTGTTTGTTCATCACATCCTAAAGATGCTCAATTGGATTGAGATCTGGAGAATTTGGAGGCCAAGTCAACACCTCAAACCCGTTGTTGTGCTCCTCAAACCATTCCTGAACCATTTTTGCTTTGTGGCAGAGCGCATTATCCTGCTGAAAGACGCCACAGCCACCAGGGAATACTGTTTCCATGAAAGGGTGTGCATGGTCTGCAACAATGCTTAGGTAGGTGGTACGTGTCAAAGTAACATCCACATGGATGGCAGGACCCAAGGTTTCCCAGCAGAACATTACCCAATGCATCACACTGCCTCTGCCGGCTTGCCTTCTTCCCATAGTGCATCCTGGTGCCATGTGTTCCCCAGGTAAGTGACGTACACGCACCCGGCCATCCATGTGATGTAAAAGAAAACGTGATTCATCAGACCAGGCCTGCTCCGTGGTCCAGTTCTGACGCTCACTTGCCCACTGTTGGCGCTTTCGGCGGTGGACAGGGGTCAGCATGGGCACCCTGACTGGTCTGCGGCTTTGCAGCCCCATACACAACAAACTGTGATGCACTGTGTATTCTGACACCTGTCTATCAGAACCAGCATTCACTTCTTGAGCAATTTGAGCTACAGTAGCTCGTCTGTTTGATCGGACCACACGGGCCAGCCTTTGCTCCCCATGTGCATCAATGAGCCTTAGTCCCTGTCGCCGGTTCACCACTGTTCCTTCCTTGGAGCACTTTTGATAGATTCTGACCACTGCAGACCGGGAACACCCCACAAGAGCTGCAGTTTTGAAGATGCTCTGACCCAGTCGTCTAGCCATCACAATTTGTCCCTTGTCAAACTCACTCAAATCCTTACACTTGCCCATTTTTCCTGCTTCTAACACATCGACTTTGAGGTCAAAATGTTCACTTGCTGCCTAATATATCCCAACCACTAACAGGTGCCGTGATGAAGAGATAATCAGTATTATAAACTTCACCTCTCAGTGGTCATAATGTTATGCCTGTATGCCTGATTGGTGTGTGTGTGTGTGTGTGTATATATATCTGGTGTAAAAAGGTCACATTAGCAATTAAAGAAAAAACTTATACATATATGTTTACATATATATATATATATATATATATATATATATATATATATATATATATATATATATATATATATATTATATATATAATTTATTATAGTTTATTTATTTTGTAGTGACAGGAGTAATGATGTAGAATTTTCTTTCAATTGTGTGATTAATTAATGCCTTGCTTTTAATTTCCATGTTCAAATGAATTTATAGATTAAGTGAGACAGAGAACTAATAGTCTAAATCACCACTTGTATAAAAAAAAGGCTAATTAAACAACTTCTACAAAAAACCTACTGAATTCAATTGTATTCTCATTTCTGACCTGCTTGGATTGAAATCCAAAATATATCAAATCATTAGTTAAGTGATTTTTAAAGTAAAAGCACAGGATCATATGCTTTGGTTTTGGTTTTTAACACATCAGAGCTTAGCTCTGCAGTGCCTTGGATGTCACCCCACATTACTGGCCTGTTGGCCACTGTTATAGCACAGGCCTGCGGAGGGGGTCTGTGGGCCCAGTTGGACACTCTGAGCACATTAAGAGTGGCTGTCTTTATTGGATGTGATTGGTCTCAGTGATTTTATTGGTTTCATTGACTGTCTCTCCAGTATTTATGTGCCCTCTCCATGCTCTCTAGACGGTGTAACGGAGGGCCGATATGAATCTGATGTGACAATAAAAGGGCAATTATGTACAGCGAGTAGAATATCTGCTTCCTTTCACCTGGGAGAGGAAAAAGGAAGGATGAGATAAAGAGAATGATTTTCTTCTTCCCATTCAGAGCACAGTTATTGTTAAACATGGTGCTCCCATCACACAATGAACATATATATATGTAAATACAGCATCCTCTTTGTGATGTATATGAATGACTTCTGAATGCCTCTTTAACAGGTCACCTGACAACACGATGCATGTTGCTGCTGCTATCCCCCTGCTGCTGTTATTTACAGAGGAATTAAGACTTTCTAATCTACCGTTTTACATTTGCAAAGGCATGTTATTCAATGCAACTTTAGGTTTTCACTCTTAAAGGGATAGTTCACCAAAAAAATATGTTGTTCACTCACACTCATGTCGTTCCAAACCTGTATGACTTAACAGTTTTGATGATAAAAATGCTAAATATCTTTTATGTTTCACAAAAGAAAGAAAGTCATGCAAGTTTGGGACAACATGAGGGTGAATACCCTAAATTATGACACAATTTAGATTTTTGGTTGTACTATCTCTTTAATTCCAACGCGGTTTTATCAGGAGGAACTTAATCGTTTCTGTAATTAATCTAAACCTGATGTGATCTGAATGGCCCCAGACATATACTAAACAAAAAAAAGTCACCTCATGCACCTGGCAAGACCCACTGGAGAGCTACTTTAGAAATAGAAGTTGTAATTCTACTTGAAAGAGATGCTGACATTGTTTCATGTTTAATACTGTTAATCTTTGCATAAAGCTTTGCATCTATTGAATATAGTGTTATTTAAATAAACATGACGTGACCGGACTGCTGAATTGCAGAGCTGGTGCAAACATGTCGCTATGATCAGGTGCTTTCTTAACTACTGTTCCCTTTCAGTCGGTCATTACGACGTACGTCGGTTATACCGACGAATTGGGATCACTTCAGAGAGCCCCTATCAGCTTCGAGATTTAGAGAACAGGCCAATGGGCCATTGGCGTGCGAGATTTGCATCTCGCGCTCCGCCCGCACCGCGGGTATAAATAGGAAGCGAGAGCAATGCACTGACGTCATTCACTTCGGAGCCGAACAGCGTTGATGAAGAGTTACAGACTGCTTCCTGCATTCAGCAAATTCAGAGATCAGAGAGAGAGAGAAGAGGGACGCTGTGCTGGTGTGACGGCATTATCCAGCACGACCGCAAGACTCAGCTGCCTTGAAGAGAAACAACCGCTGTTCTCAAAGCAACCTGTCGGTTCGGTGGGCGTTTCCATTGAGTGCAAACACAGGCTGCACTATCTCCTGTGTGTTGCCGCGGTCTTCCCTGGGTGCTTCAGCACTTCTAAAAAAGAGCGTTTCCTCACAAAAAGAGCAACACGGTTTGACCCTGCGTCTTTTTCAAGATGTCATTCAAACCGTGCGTTTCTGGATGCGGTCGTTCCCTCTCGCCCGCTGACGGTCACAATCGCTGTCTCACGTGTTTGGGCGTTCAGCACACTGAGGCAGCGTTTGTGGATAGTTCATGTTCTATCCATGGCGGGGGGGGGGAGTGCATGAGGAGCTTACCAGGTCGTGGACGACACCCTTTAGTGCCATAAACAAACCTGGTGGCTCCTCCCTCCTCGCTACCCTTGACGGCGGGCAGGCCAAGGGATACGAGGGGATCCCGTTGAGCGTGCCGTCTCGATACAACTGTGTCCGGAGGCCGCCTCCAGCTGGCACGGTGACCCTTGTCTCCCGTCCAAAGTCTGTAGGTTTTCGTCCAGTCTGACTGTGAAGGCCTACAGGTCCTGCTGACAGGCCGCGTCCGCCTTGCATGCCATGGCGTTGCTTCAGGTGCACCAAGCCCAAGCACTCATGGACATGCACGAGGGTAGACCTGACCCAGAGCTCCTCCGGGAGCTCCGGACAGCGACACCCGACGAAAGTCACCGCCCGTTCCGTTGGTCAGGCGCTGTCCACCTTAGTGGTCAATCTCTGGTTGAACCTGGCCGATATGAGAGAGACCGACAAGAACCGGTTCCTGGACTCCCCCGTTTCGTCGGCCGGGTTGTTCGGCGACACGGTTGAGAAATTTGCCCAACAGTTCTCGGCTGTCCAGAAGCAGACGGAGGTGATCAAGCACATCCTGCCCCGGCGGTCCGCTGCTGCCTCCACCCCGCCGCCGGCCGCGGCACCTCCGTCTGCCCGTCGCTGAGGACGTCCACCTGCCGACGCACCCGCCTCAGCCCAGCAGCAGCCTCCACCCAGGCGTGGAGCCGGCCACAGGAAGGACGTCCAGCCCGCTCAGGCCGCTGCCAAGCCAGGTGGCAAGCGCCGTCGCAAGAGACCCTGAGACAGGCCAGCCAGAGATGGAGGAAACTGCTCTTCAGGAGATGGCTGAAGCACCACTACTTCCCCCGGAGGAGGGCCGGGGGAGAATTTTTTGTTCTGTTATTTCTGTTCCGCCACTGGCCCCAGTGTCAGTGGTACCCAAATTATCAGTAAAAGAGCCCAACATCTCTGGGTGCCAAGAGAGCGCGTCTGGCGGTATGCGACGCTACCATGCCTCGTTCCCCTCGGACGCCTCTCCCTTCGCCAGCAGGGGGCGTTGGCTGTCGGGACGCACTCAATGTGCCTCTGAAATTGCGGAGGTTCTAGGTGACCTACCGCAAGCGGTAGTTGACACCATCACTTCCTCCAGAGCCCCCTCTACGAGACGGCTGTATGCGTTGAAGTGGAACCTGTTCGTCGGTTGGTGCTCTTCTCGCCGAGAAGACCCCCGAAAGTGTTCGGTCAGATCTGTGCTCTCTTTTCTTCAAGACGGGTTGGAGCGACGGCTGTCTCCCTCCACCCTCAAGTTCTATGTTGCCGCTATCGCCGCAAATCATGACCTGGTAAATGGTGAGTCCTTAGGCAAGCACGATCTGATCGTCAGGTTCCTGAGGGGGGCGAGGAGACTAAATCCGCCTCGTCCTCCCTCTATACCCTCTTGGGACTTAACTCTGGTGCTGACCGCACTGCAGAGCGTGCCCTTCGAGCCTTTGCAGTCAGCTGAGCTGAAAATCTTGTCTCTAAAGACAATACTCCTGATTGCATTGGCCTCGGTTAAGAGGGTAGGGGACCTGCAGGCATTTTCGGTCGACGAATCGTGCCTGGAATTCGGGCCATATAACTCTCAGGTAACCCTGAGACCCCAGCCTGGATATGTGCCCATGGTTACCACTACTCCCTTTCGGGATCAAGTGGTGAGCCTGCAAGCGCTGCCCTCGGAGGAGGCAGACCCAGCCCTGGCTTTTCTCTGTCCAGTTCGCGCCCTGCGCGTCTATGTTGACAGAACGCAAAGCTTTAGGACCTCAGAGCAGCCCTTCGTCTGTTACGGAGGACAGCAGAAGGGAAAGGCTGTCTCCAAGCAGAGGATGGCCCACTGGATAGTGGATGCCATCGTCTTGGCGTATGAATCCCAAGACGTGCCCTGCCCGCTCGGGGTTAGAGCTCACTCCACCTGGGGTGTAGCTTCTTCCTGGGCGCTGGCTCGTGGCTCCTCGCTGACAGACATTTGTAGAGCTGCGGGCTGGGCGACACCAAACACGTTCGCTAGGTTTTATAGCCTACGTGTGGAAACGGTTGCTTCTCGTGTGCTCGCTTCCCATAGTCAGCAACTCTGAAGTGCCCGTTCTAGTGTCGGCTTGCTGCACCATTCCCTTCCCCATGGAACGGATACGTGTGCCTATATTCTCCAGTCGAGTTCCCCAGGATTGGGCGAACCATGTTGAGTCCTCCGCAACCCGCGGCAGTCGGATGTGGCGGAGCGTTCTCAATGCGGACTCAATGTGCCTCTGAAATTGTTTCAGTGGTACCGCTGTGCTGCGTTTGAATGAATTCAAGCAGTTCAACACCGACTGGAGTCGCTTTGGGGCCGCACAGATCGACCTGTTTGCCGCCCCCGACACGACCCACTGCCAGTTGTTCTATTCCCTGACCGAGGGAACCCTCGGCACGGATGCACTGGCACACAGCTGGCCCCGGGGCCTACGCAAATATGTGTTTCCCCCAGTGAGCCTTCTTGCACAGACACTGTGCAAGGTCAGGGAGGACGAGGAGCAGCTCCTCTTTGTAGCTCTGTATTGGCCCAACAGGACTTGGTTCCCGGAACTAGTGCTCCTTGCGACAGCACCTCCCTGGCCCATTCCTCTGAGGAAGGACCTCCTAACTCAGAGACGGGGCACCCTATGGCACCCGCGTCCGGACCTCTGGAAACTCCATGTCTCGTCCATGGACGGGACGCGGAGGTTCTAGGTGACCTACCGCAAGCGGTAGTTGACACCATCACTTCCGGCAGAGCCCCCTCTACGAGACGGCTGTATGCGTTGAAGTGGAACCTGTTCGTCGGTTGGTGCTCTTCTTGCCGAGAACACCCCCGAAAGTGTTCGGTCAGATCTGTGCTCTCTTTTCTTCAAGACGGGTTGGAGAGAAGGCTGTCTCCCTCCACCCTCAAGTTATATGTTGCCGCTATCGCCGCAAATCATGACCTGGTAAATGGTGAGTCCTTAGGCAAGCACGATCTGATCGTCAGGTTCCTGAGGCGGGGCGAGGAGACTAAATCCGCCTCGTCCTCCCTCTATACCCTCTTGGGACTTAACTCTGGTGCTGACTGCACTGCAGAGCGTGCCCTTCGAGCCTTTGCAGTCAGCTGAGCTGAAAATCTTGTCTCTAAAGACAATAATCCTGGTTGCATTGGCCTCAGTTAAGAGGGTAGGGGACCTGCAGGCATTTTCGGTCGACGAATCATGCCTGGAATTCGGGCCAGGTAACTCTCAGGTAACCCTGAGACCCCGGCCTGGATATGTGCCCAAGGTTCCCACTACTCCCTTTCGGGATCAAGTGGTGAGCCTGCAAGCGCTGCCCTCGGAGGAGGCAGACCCAGCCCTGGCTTTTCTCTGTCCAGTTCGCGCCCTGCGCGTCTATGTTGACAGAACGCAAAGCTTTAGGACCTCAGAGCAGCTCTTCGTCTGTTACGGAGGACAGCAGAAGGGAAAGGCTGTCTCCAAGCAGAGGATGGCCCACTGGATAGTGGATGCCATCGTCTTGGCGTATGAATCCCAAGACGTGCCCTGCCCGCTCGGGGTTAGAGCTCTTCTTCCTGGGCGCTGGCTCGTGGCTCCTCGCTGACAGACATTTGTAAAGCTGCGGGCTGGGCGACACCAAACATGTTCGCTAGGTTTTATAGCCTACGTGTGGAAACGGTTGCTTCTCGTGTGCTCGCTTCCCATAGTCAGCAACTCTGAAGTGCCCGTTCTAGTGTCGGCTTGCTGCGCCATTCCCTTCCCCATGGAACGGATACGTGCGCTTATATTCTCCAGTCGAGTTCCCCAGGATTGGGCGAACCCTGTTGAGTCCTCCCCAACCCGCGGCAGTCGGATGTGGCGGAGCGTCCGACGCCAGGTCTGGCACTTGTATGCATTGGTGGAACTTGTGTCAGGCTGGGTTCCGTATGTTGCGACCCCTACTGCGGTCCCATATGTGTATTCTCCACGGTACAGCTCCCTACGGCGAGCTCGTGTCTTTCCCTCAGCAGAGTTCCTCTGCCATCTCAGTACGGTGTCGTTCCCCCGCCTGCAACAGGGACTTGACCACCCCTGGGACTTCCGTATGTTGCACTGCCCCAGGCCAGTCCATACGTGTATTCTCCACATGGTAACTCCCTCCGGGCATGATGTGGCTTCCGCAGCGTCCCTCCGGGCACGCTTTCCCAGTGTTATCCAATAAGTCTGCTGAGTGGGTCTTGCGGAACAGCAGTGTGTGACTCTCCCTGCGTGAATTTCCCCGCCCGCATCTGAGGGGCTCTCGCGGGGCGCTGGAAGTGGTAGTAACTGTGGCGTTTTCCAAAGGGATCCCAATTCGTCTGTATAACCGACGTACGTCGTAGTGACCAACTGAAAGGGAACGTCTCGGTTATGTATGGTAACCCTCATTACCTGAAGGAGGGAACGGAGACATACGTCCCGTCGCCACAGTTCCTTACTATCACTGCAGGGCCGAGTCACTAGTTCGGCTCCTCAGTGAAAAACTTCAGTGCATTGCTCTTGCTTCCTATTTATACCCGCAGTGCGGGGCGGAGCGCGAGATGCAAATCTCGCACCCCAATGGCCCATTGGCCTGTTCTCTAAATCTCGAAGCTGATAGGGGCTCTCTGAAGTGATCCCAATTCGTCGGTATAACCGACGTACATCTCCGTTCCCTCCTTCAGGGAACGAGGGTTACCATACGTAACCGAGACGTTTTCTCACCACTGTTATTTTTGTTGTTGTAGTTTTTATTAAGAGGGAAGCATGCAGCACATATTTACATATTCATCTAAATGTCTCTCAGCAGATTGGATGGCGTCGGGATGTTTGCTAGTATAACACTGCTCATGTATTTCTTTTTACCCCTACGCGAAGAATGAAAAGGAAATTTGCCGTGAGTATATCAGCCCTAGCTTTGATTTTTAATGGGAATGAAAGCAAGGCTGTGTTAATTGGGTTGTACTGTGATTTAATTTGTTTTTGGATTCTGTTGATGAAACACTGAAAAAATATCTTTGCAAGAAATTTCAGTAGACAAAAAACTAGGAGGGATCTAGGAGCTTTATGCAGCTTTTTACAGTGGATGCCATTAAAAACAATGCAAATCTATCCATCACAGCCTTGCTTTCATACCTGTCATGGCGCTGCTCTGAATGAGGTCTATAGTCTGGAACGTGTACAAAAACGTGACATTTCCTCTTAAACGTCAAAATGTGTCATTTTATGTAAAGCTGTACACAAATTTCATCGTATCAGATTCTTTTTTTAACCATTGAATGCATTAAACTGACCAAACAACCTTTCAATTCCTTAAAAGAATATATATTAAAACAAAAATATTAAGCAGCACAACTGTTTTTAACATCAACAATGATAAGAAATTGTTTCTTGAGCATCAAATCAGCATATTAGAATTAAATGCAGCTTAGCCATCAAAGGAATAAATTACATTTTAAAATATATTAAAATAGAAAACAGTTATTGTAACAGTACATTTTAATTGTCATGGAATAGGGGAATCAAAAATGTCAGACAGAGATGAGGGGTCCAAATGAAACTTCGAACATAAAAGTCCCATATAACGCAAGATGCAGAAGCAGATCTGACAGTAATAATATTTCACAATGTTACTGTTTTTACTGTATTTTCAATCAACTAAGTGCAGCCTTGGTGAGCATAAGAGACTTTCAAAAACATAAAAAAAAATCTTAAAGTGCCCCTATTATGCTTTTTTAAAGGCTCCTAATTTTGTTTTGGAGGTCTCCTACAACATATTTACATGTATCAAAGGTAAAAAAAAAACACTTTCATTTTCTCATAATATAGATTGCACATCACCATAATTTTCAATGTTTCTCAAACAGTGATATCAGTAACGCGTTACTCTAATCGGACTACTTTTTTCAAGTAACGAGTAATCTAACGCGTTACTATTTCCAAACCAGTAGTAAAAATATATATTTTTGCTTTCTTCTTGCGTCTCGGGGAGAGTATTTATATTAAGTGAAGTCTAGAAAGACTGTCTTTATTACATTTTTTATTAAAAAAAAAAATTTTCTTCAGGAAATATTTTTTAATTTCAACTTAAAATGTCAGGAGATACATTGTTGACGTTACTGTTAAAAATGCACTTCCAATGAAGGGAGTGTTGGCACAAACGGTTGTCATTTCTATGTTGTGGCGGCAGGGGTGTTTTCGTCAACTGCTGAATGTAACTAATAAAGTAACTTGTAATCTAACTCAGTTACTTCAAAATCAAGTAATCTGTAAAGTAACTAAGTTACTTTATATATGAGTAATCAGTAATCAGATTACTTTTCCAAAGTAACTGTGGCAACACTGTTCTCAAATGACTTGATGGATGACTCAGTCTCTCTAAATCCCTCCTTTCCGCGAGCATACTCAGTTCTGATTGGCCAGATGGCCCAGTCTGTTGTGTTTGGTCTACCGCTTATAGCACACGTCAGAAACAAATGTTCCTAAAGTTCAGCGATTGTACACACTGTACAGACAGTAACAATGATGGCGATCCGAGCGTGAGTCCGATGATGAAACATTGGAAGAACTAGTTACTCAACCCGAAACTCCATTGCAAGGGCGATTTGAGCAGGACGTTTCTCAGTGATGCGTTACTCAGTTTGAGGAACATTATGAGATGTTGCAACTGTAATTCCTCACCATCAGCATTAACAAGTGTACGTACATTAACAAACCCTTGTGTGTATTTCTAATTTATTGCGGTACACATGCAGGAACTGTATCAATAGCGGTGCATATGTTAGCCGAGCACTAACGTGAATGACTGATGTAACATAAACGTTTGTAAAACAAATCTTGCTCAATCCTTCATCCTTACTCAAAGTAGTAAGAACGACAGACAATCTGCATTAATAGACACAGTTTTAGGTAATATTGGCCCACAGCTGATTAGCAGAAGTATTTCAGTAAGAAAGTAATAATGTGTGTTAGCCGGAAACGTACACAATATAAAGCACAAAACTACGCATTTTGAGCACCTGGTAGAAAATATACAGCAATAATTATTAATACTTTCGTGGACAGACAATGTACAACATAGGCGGGCATTATGCGAATGTCTTTTCTAGTGACGTAGAACCGGAACACAGTGGGATTCGAAATACAAACTAATCGTTTTGGCAGTTCAGAGTCAGTTCTTTCTTTTGGGAGACAACTTTATTTATCGTGCACTTTCGACTTTACAACTTTGCAGAACGTTTACATTCACAAACCGCTATATTACACATTGCATGAAAAACCATAACAGGGGCACTTTAACTTTTGAATGTTAGTGGATTTCCCATCTTGAAGAGTCCTTGTTTTTTTGTCTTACAATGAATAAAATATGAAGAGGCAAGTCACTTGCCTTACATGCCTCTCAGAAAATAAATTAGTGTTGTGTCAGCTGACCTGGCATTAAATTCCGTGTTTGATGGCGCTCTTTGGTCCACACTGCAGGACTCGGTGCATGAAATGTTGTAGTGGTGACAGCAGGCCACGTATGCTTCTGTAAAACACCGCCCTCGTTGTGCCACGAGTCTGCAGTGATGGGCACCTCTGTTCCCACTCTCGCTCTTTCACGCTCGCTCACTACTCTCGCAAGGAACAAAATAAGACAAATGCGCTGCCAGCAGTGTATAGATATAATGTGCACGTGTTTGTGAACGTGTGGACAGGAATAATGATAGTTGGCAAAACAGTCTGATAAATAATTTCCACTCTGTATCTGGGAGAAGGTGTGAAATGATCAGAATTATTTACGGCTATTATATCCAATTAAAGCTTGTGAGTGCTGTTGTGCTGTTTTATTGTGTTATAAACTGCTACCATGTGTGCTTCAGTAACCAAACACAATGAGCTCTAATACAGACCGTCTTACTGGCAGGAACCTGGTCAGAGGGTTGCTGGGGGGTGTGCGAAGAGGAAAAGAATTAGTGGAAGATGTTAGGGGCTGGTTTTGGCTGTGGCCCTCTGGGTCTCTATGAATCAGTCAGCTTTGTTAGTTTTGGAGCGAATCCTAGTTGTAGTGTTTAAATGGTCCATTCTTCCACTTCAGGCCTATTCAAGTCCTGGCTAGAGAGTAATGTAAACTTAAAACAGTTCATATAGCCTCCAATTCCCTGTCCTTCTAATGACTGAACCCATTACCCAACTCTGTTGTCATGGAGAGCTGCTCGTTTGTCTCTGTGGAAACCTTGATTGCCCAAGATGTGCTGATTTGCTCAGCACAGGAGTAATATCTTTCAATGGTTTATTTTTCTTATGACTAGAATCAAACATGTAAAAAATGGTTATCACGTTTAAGTGTTTTTTTGTTTTTGTTCGTAAACATTGATAACACAGTTACGTGGGTTCATATGGTTAGCGATTGTGTTCAAAATCTGAAATCAGATCATCTTCTGTCATGAAGGTATGTTCCTGTTCTTGCTTTGTAGAATATGAATCATACGTCGGTCCTCAGAATCACAAGTAGCCCGAGAGAGGACACACTCCAGTGACTCTTCATGGTGTATGAACACACACTCTCTAAATAGTGTAGACTTGGAATGGATTTTAAATGGAGCTTGTTTTATAAAACTGTTATATTATGATTTTATTATTTAAGAGCTCTCCTTCATAATCTTAAAGGGACAGGTCACCCATATATCTTTTTTGTCCATACAATAATAGTCAATGGTATCTAATATTGTTCTAGACCCCATTGACTTTCAATGTATAGATTAAATTTTCATTTTTGGGTGAACTGTCCCTTTAAAAATGGCATGATGGTATTGAAACTCAGATGTGTTTGCAATTTTCTTTATTAGATTAGTATTCTTCAGTATGAAGATGGTGGCCTGAAGTTTGACTTCCTTCTCTATCTTTTCCTGAGTTTCACGCTGGTCTCCTCATATCCTTTCTTCTTCTGTCTCTCCACTCGATTATCCGTTTTTCCGAGCTGGCTTTTTATTCATCTTCTACTTCTTTTCTCTATCTCACATCCTCTTCCCGCCTCTCCTTTTCTACTCCTCTCCTCTCTCATCCCTCTCACTCATCCTTATTTCTCTTCTCTCTTTTGCTCTATCCTGCATGCTTCAACAGCCCCTCTCTCTCTCTCTCTCTCTCTCTCTCTCTCTCTCTCTCTCTCTCTCTCTCTCTCTCTCTCTCTCTCTCTCTCTCGCTCTGCCTTTGCTTGCCCACAATTTATGCTGATTGGACCAGCTGTTCCACTTAAAGTTGCCATGGCAACCACAACCGGTCACCTAGCAACCATACCCATCTCTCGGAGCTCTCCACAGGCAGAGAGAGGGTGAGAGGGAAGGGGAGGGGGGTGGTGGTGGTGGATGTGAAAATTCCTTTGGATTGATTTAGTTATATTTGCATATATTCTTTTACATTTCATTTTTGGATCAAGTTCTGTCTGTCCTCCCAGCAGGATAGTTTTGTTATTGTGTAGGTTTGTTTTAAAGGAACACGCCACTATTTTAGAAAATAGGCTCATTTTCCAACTCCCCTAGAGTTAAACAGTTGAGTTTTACCGTTTTCGAAATCCATTCAGCCGATCTCTGGGTCTGGCGGTAGCACTTTTAGCATAGCTTAGCATAGATAATTGAATCTGATTAGGCCGTTAGCATCTCGCTCAAAAATAACCAAAGAGTTTAGATATTTTTTCCTATTTAAAACTTGACTCTTCTGTAGTTACATCGTGTCCTAAGACCGACGGAAAATGGAACTTGCAATTCAATTCAATATAATTGCGCCGCTGCACCCATGGTACGGCAGCAAAGTTCCTTGATTATTACGCAGGAATGAGAGTATAGTTCCTATCCATATCGGTCTAGAAAATCACAACTTTTCATTTTCCGTCGGTCTAAGTACACTTAAGTTATTTAAAATGGAACTTTATAAGTAGCTATTATGGTTTGGCGTCATATTTTGTGACTAAACTACTGCTTTGTAACATTTTATTTGGATGAATTCAACACAGATTTTTGTCACAGATTTATTTTGCTCCGGTCTAGTCACTACTGTGCAACCTCATGAGCAAGATACAATTAAATCACCAGACTGAAAGGAACAAAATCGAATATTGCATTCTTGCTACATTCAGAGGCTATATCATATAATAAATGCAATGCAAATGTACCACACAAATTGTGGCATAGTGACAACTTTCCAGTGGCATGTTGTGCTTATGTTACACTGTATATCTGTCTCTCTCTCTTGTCCCTTTCTCTCAGTCCTATTCTGAGCTGAGGATCCTCTTGAGCTGTGTATTATCTAACATGTTAAAGTGGAGCGGCTTACACGCTGCTTAGTGCTAATGGTCTTTCCTGCAGCCCAGCGGCCCTCAGATCTCACCTTAGTCTCACCTCGCTCACCTGATCCCATCCACCGCATGAGAACATTCTCTGAGGTGCTGAAAGTCAAGTCTGACATTTTCAGCACATTTTTTTCGATGTTGTGTGCGTGTATGATCCGCGTGTATTCGTTCCAGGAGCTGCCAAGGGCCACTCAAGGCTTAATAAACCCAGATAATACTATCATCTTCATCATCATCACCATCATCATCATCATCATCATTATCATCAATATGATACTATGAAATCACCAAATAGAAAGAAACTAATCCAATAATTATTTTTAGTTAATTAATTTAATAAATAATTAATAATATTGTTATTAGCATTTATTAATAATAATATAAATACAAAGAATAATTGTGTGTATATACGTGTGTGTGTGTGCTATTTTAGTTTTATTTTAGTTTTATTGTAGTTTTATTAATATTTTGAATGAGTTTATATTTGTGTTTGTTTTCATGTTTATTTTAATTTAATTTTAGTCATTTATTAATGCATTTTGTCATTTTATTATTATTTGTTTGTTTTTTAAATATTGTTTAAATATAATATATAGCAATAATATAGACACTATTATTCATTATTATTAATAACTATTATAAAATTATATATTTTTAATTTATTACTATTAATACCAATAACATAATTATATGAATAATAATAATGTAATTTTATTTTAAATATTTTTTTTTTTTTTTTTACATTTTAGCATTATTATTATTATTTGTATAGCCGAGCAAAAGTTATTTTCTTTTGTGTGAATCTGTCAGTATTAGTATGTCTGTGTATGATGGTGTGTGTGTGTGTGTGTGCATCTGAAATGGGCACTCACTTTGCCACATTAAGTCCTAATAACAGGCATCTTTTCACTTAAAGGTGCGAAGTGCTTTCGGCTCTTTCTGTTGGGCTGAAGAGCTCATGTTTATTCATGTCTTTAAGAGCACTCCTGTTTGATTTAGTTGAACGGGCCAGTTTTCCTGTGTGTGTGTGTGTGTGTGTGTGTGTGTGTGTTTTTTTTACTCTTCTTTACTTTAGAAACACATTCATATGGAAATGACTACCTACTTACCTGTTCTGTATGTGTGTCTATTTAACTGTAGAGGTCAGTCTCACTGGAAAACCCTGTGCTTATTTTATTGCCAAGCTGACATAAACGACTCCACTCTGTCACTTCACTTTCTCTCTGAATTGTGTGGAGAGGTTGAGATGAAATGATTCTGCCAAAGTCACCTTAACAACATAAAAAGTTTGAAACATGCTGCCCTGGTGTAAGTGTGTGTGTGTATTTGATAGTGTCCAGGTATGTGTGTGTGTGTGTGTGTGTGTGTTTAGGTCAATGTTAGGGTAATCTCCTGAGCTCATCCTCACTTCTCTCAGCAGAAGGGGGGAAATCCTTCTGGCCTTCTATAATAGGATCTGTTCTGAGAGCAGTGAAGAGAGGGGTGTCTGTTTCTTCCACCGGCTCAATCTCATTCCCCCTCTTGTCTTCTCTTACTCCAGCCCCATCTGCCATATTAAATTCAGGTAAAATTCATACACCTGGCGGGTTTCAAGCCGTCTTGGCAAGATGAGAGTACAGAGTTTTGGCCTCAGCAGTTCTAAGCGGGCGTCAGTTCTGTCTGTTTGCTTTCTGCTGCTTTTTGTGCTCTCTGCACCGTTGTGTTATAAATACATCCACCTGTGGGGGAGTGTGTGAGTCAGATGTCCCTCCAGAGTCCACAACATGGCTCCCCAAAATAGAATAAACTCTTACATTTTTTACAAGTGCTGCTGGCCTGTGTAAATCTTGCTACTGTTTTGGGTGCTTGCCATGGCATTGCTAAGGTGTTCTGAGTGTGTCGCATGGGCATTGCTATGTGGCTGCTAAGATGTTCTGAGCAAGTGTGGATTTTGTTAGTTATTTGATGCTATAAAAAATGGGGGTGTGAAGTCATGATTGACAGCTGAGATTGGCAGCTTCTCTGAGGAAAGTAGTTTAATCACTAACTGATTAAAGCTTGAACATTAAAGGAACATGCAGACTTTTTGGGACTTTAGCTTATTCACCGTATCCCCCAGAGTTAGATAAGTCCATACATACCATTCTCATCTCTGTGCGTGCCACAACTCTGTCTGACGCACCCACCGCTAGCCTAGCTTAGCACAAAGACTGGAGGTAAACAGCTCCATCTAGCCTACAGCTCAATAAGTGACAAAATAACACCAATATTTTTCTATTTGCATGTTGTGATGTGTTTAGTTACATCGTGTTCTAAGACAGATGGAAAATTAAATGTTGCAGTTTTCTAGACCGATATGGCTAGGAACTATACTCTCAATCCTGCGTAATAATCAAGGAACTTTGTGCCGTACCATGGGTCCATGGGTGCAGTGGCGCAATGATATTACGCAGCGCCTGAAAATAGTCCCCAGCACGCTCCCTGTGCAAGCAGGTTGTCACGTTGGTTATGTTGACGGAAGTTAGCCTATTTTCCTTAGCTGGAGCCGTTTACCTCCAGTCTTTGTGCTAAGCTAGGCTAGTGGTGGGTGCGTCAGACAGAGTTATGGCACGCACGGAGATGAGAATGGTATGTATGGACTTATCTAACTCTGGGGGATACAGTGAATAAGATAAAGTCCCAAAAATTTGGTGTGTTCCTTTAATTTCTACATTTCCAATTCACACTTACTTTCCCGAGTCTGCATAATCAGGGACATATGTCAGAGCCATATTGGGACATTTGGCTTTGTTTTCTTATGCATTATATAGTAAGCTTTGCATATTTTAAAGTAATATAATTTGCATATACTTAGGATAATCATTAATTGACAGTTTGTGGAGACCTAATTTCGAGGGAGGACCCGATTTGTTACAATTTTTCTCCAATGGAAGAGAGTGGAATGTGTGTTGTCCATCTTTTTTTTATAGTCTATGCTGCTGAGTTATTGTTAGTGTGTTGCTTTTTGGTTGTTTTAACAATACTTTGTGTTTGCTTGGTGTTCTGGTTGCTATAGCATTTTAGGTGGTTGTTAGGGTGTTGCTTTGCAGATGTTTGGGTGTACTGGGTGGTTGCTAGGGCATTTTTAGGCAGTTGTTGAAATGGTAAGAGCTATATGTTATGTTATTCTGAATTCAGCCAAGGTGTTTTGGGTGTTTGTTAGCCTGTTGCTAAGTGATTGCTAGGGTGTTCTGGGTGTGCTAGGGTGTTAATATGCGATTGCTTTGGTGTTCGGAGTGGTTGCTGGTGTGTTCTGGGTCCATTGCTATGGGGCTGCTAAGGCAGTTAGCGAGTTGTTTTGTGTTAGATCATGTGTTCTGAAAGATTGTTAGGATGCACAGGGCAGTTACTAGGGTGTTGCTAGGTCATTACTTATTTGTTATAAATCCTTAATCATAAGTATAGGCAATAGCAAAAGTGTTACTTGTCAACACCACTAAGTCGATCTCTAGACATTTACTGGTTCAAATGTTGTTTAGTGAACATATATAATAGTTAAATGTAAAAACAAGTGAATTATTAAAGGTCCCGTTCTTCGTGATCCCATTGTTCAAACTTTAGTTAGTGTGTAATGTTGCTGTTAGAGCATAAATAATACCTGTAAAATTATAAAGCTCAAAGTTCAATGCCAAGTGAGATATTTTATTTAACAGAAGTTCCCTTTCAAAGCCTACAGCGAACGGCTGGCTTGGACTACATCCTGGTACTTCCTTCATAAATGACGTCAGTAGAACAGTAGAACAGACTAACCTCCGCCCACAAGAATACGTGAAAAAAGGGGGCGTGGTCTTGTTGCTGTCCCACGTGGAGAAGAGGACGTGTCGCGTGGAGAAAAGGAAGTGCTGCGTTTGAGTGTGTTTGTCGCCATGTCGTCGAGACGCTGTTATTTTCATCCCGGAGTCAAATCACCTTTGTTTGGCTTTCCCAGGGACGCTGTAGAGATCATTAAGCGCATATATCTCCCGTTAAGAGGCGTGACCTTTCCACGTGCGCTAAGCTGCTGTCGAATCACAACACAGGAACCGTGCCACGTTCGCTAAGCTGCGGTCAAATCCCAACACGGGAACCGCTGGCACAATCAGAACTCGTTACGTATTTCTGAAGGAGGGACTTCATAGAATAAAGGAAGTCATCAGCCGTTTTCAGGACAGTGAAAACAGCGGTATACAGATAAGTACATTGTGTTAAAAATACTGTTTTTTTTTTACACGCGAAACATGAACACATGTTATATTGCACACTGTAAACACAATCAAAGCTTCAAAAAAACACGAAGAACGGGACCTTTAATACAGGATATGCTGTTGCTGTGCATTTTTCTCATCTTCACTCTCTCCCACATCCTACTTATGTTGTTGTTCAATTCTTTATTATGCCTGTAATTTTAAGTCTTATTGGTATGTCTGCCTCTCTCCTTTTTTGTTCTGTTCTCCTCTAAATTCCACTCATGATGTCTGTGTGAGGAAGCAGGTGACAGAGCAGTTACTCATTGATTTGGTTCATGTGTATTTATTCACTAGCATATGAGCTGTGAATATGGCACCACTGCTAAAAAACGCATTGAAGTGTCCCTGAAACACATATACACACAAAGACTCACACAAAAAAAATATTAATGGAGTAAAGACTCTTCCCGTTTCATTTATAGAAGTAGCATATGTGTGTTACTTAGTATAAATGCTAGTGATGTCCTTCACAGTACATAAATTCTGAAGGCACTGAGGTGGCATGATCTCCTGTGCCCCGCACTGCCTCCTCAGCGCGAGACGTAATCTTGCTGATCGGAAAACTCAGACTTAATTATCTACTCACACACACGCACATGCGTTTGTCGAAGCCTCGGCTGGACATAGAGGTCAGAGGTCAGGGCACAACTGCCATCTGCGTTTCCCTGTTCTCGCCTCCCCCCTTAAGTTTCCAAATGTCACATTTCACCCCAGCGAAGAGACACCTGCCCCCCCTGCAGAGGGTCTATTCTGTGGTGCAGGCGGTCATTAAGTCTCTTTGTTTGTAATGATACATTTGTAAAAAGTCATATATCTTTAAAAGAGCAGGGAATTAAAGCAATAATATTTTCTTTTCTTTTTTAAAGTCATAATTTTATAGAATGGAAAGGACTGGAAGGTTTTTTTCTTTTGGCCTTTTCAACACTTTTTATAGGTGTTTATTTTATTTCCATAAGAGAGAAGACTGTACTGAGGCTCAATGTGTTAGATATGGCATGTCTCTAGCTGTCTTATTTGATTTTCCATGCACACTGCACCTTTATGTTCACGTTTATATATTTATTTATAAATATAATTTTATTGTATCTTTATTTTTATTTTACTACTTTTATAAATGCTGTATATTTTTTATTTATTTACTGTCTATAGATACACTGCTATTAAAAATGGGGTTGATAAGATTTTTTTCTTCATATTTTTCACTGCCACATGTTCTTTCAGAAATTATTCTAATATGCTGATTTTCTGCCCTTTATTATCAAAAGAAAACTTTAATTTTAATAAAAAATTATGTAATAAATGATTAATTCTTTTTTTTAACGATCTACTGTCATTTTTGATCAGTTGCCGAATAAAATATATATTTTTAAATAAATATAAAACATTTAATTATAGTATATTATCATAGTAAAAAGTAATTATCCTTCTGTTTGTCATATAACTTTGTTACATCGTGGAGAACTAGTTGTACCAGTGCAATGACAACAACAGCTTGACTATTGAACTTTTTTACTGTTTTTGAACACGTATACGTTTAATATTCAATGCTGTTTCAGTATTGAGGATTATGATTGTGACAGTTAAATTTGCTGCTGTATTTTATAACCAAAATTACTAGCATGAGGGAGGCTTGATAAATAAATATATATATCGTAAAATATCTGTTCTGCTTTGTGTTTTGAAAAGCTTGGTCACGTCTAGCTATCGTTTTTTGAGGGAACCAATTAGAAGTTAGACTCTAGCTTTCACTGCAACAATGCAACATTGCCAATATACTGTATTTTATATTTTTATTCAGCAAAAAATGTCATTTTTGTATTATAAAAAAAAAAGCTAATTAAAACCTCTAACCCTATAAAATACAAACTGTAGTTTAATTTGGCATGACACTGTTGTATGTTGCATATTTTTTAAAGTGCAAGTTAAAATGCACATATAATAAACATTTGACTGGACTGAATGATTTAGTATTTTTTCCCCTTCACATTCTGTGATCATCTGTGTGTCTGTACAGTGCTATCTGCACCCGGTGGACCAGATGAGGGATTACACCAGGATTAAACATCCTAATCTGACACACACTCTGATTGGTCCTGAATATGGAAGCAGTGATACTGTATGCAGAGAGCAGCGCTCAGCTCTAAAATGGTGGAAGAACCAAGAGACAGAGAGAGAAAAAAAGAAGTGAATACACATTCATCCATTCCAAACAGTCATATCCCACAATCTATGTATTGAAAATGCGTTCGACACACACACATACACGCACCTGTGATTTATCCTACACAAATTAACCCACACACATCGTACTATAGTGTAAGAATTACAGCGTTCTTTCAGCCAACCGTTAGCTGCTATTACAGGAAAAAGCATCACCAAATTCACTATTGATCGTCTACTCTCTCTCTCTCTCTCTCTCTCTCTCTCTCTCTCTCTCTCTCTCTCTCTCTCTCTCTCTCTCTCTCTCTCTCTCTCTCTCTCTCTGTTCCTCTCTGACAGGTATTTGACCTTCCTTTTCTTTTCTTTGGTTTTCACTGCAAAAGAAATGAATAGAGAGATAGAAAGCTTAACTACAGGAGAGATGTTTTAAGGCTGTATTTTGGGAACAGTGGGGTGGTGGGAGGGCGACTTTGGCTGCTTTAAGCCGAGCTTTGACTGTTGGTTTATCTTTATTATCGAAAACCATAATTGAATATCGACTCATGGCTCCAGTATTTTAGATTTGGAGGCGTGCTTCCAAAATATTGCCAATAACAAAGACCTTTTGAGCATCTTTTTTTATTTCATTTATTTTACACTAGGCCTACATTTGTGTGGGTGTTACTTTATCAAGCTTCATATTAAAATTATTTGACTTGGATATTTTTTGTCCTATATTTAAGCAAACCAGTTCAATGTATGTATCCCATTGAGGACTTACTGTAAATGTCCAGTGCTCCAATTCAGTGAATTTTATTCACTAAAAGAGAATAAAGAATTAAATCCGGTCATCATTTTGGCTCTGTATGCTTTCATTCTCAGGAGGTAGCCTTCTTCGTGCTACAAAATGATTTAAAAACGATCATATTTAATTCAAACAAAAATTAATCTGTTCGGCAGCCAGATGGTTATGAGTCTCACATGAATTCAAAAGACAGAGGAGAGAGAGAGAGAGAGAGAGAGAGACATTTTCCCTCAGGACAGTGCAGGGATTATCGTGCTCGCTGAAAATTTTTGATTTGCTTTGTGCGCACGGGCCCACACAACTGCCTCCATTTTCTACGCGTGTTGTCCAATTATATAGCTCACAGTGTTTGAAAGTATGCTTGTGTTCTGTCTACATTCCCTTTTTTTTTTTTTTTTTCATACAGCGTTTGTAAACTTTCTGCTTTCTGTACATATGTAGCTTTAAAATTGTTTTCAGCTGTTGTTATTTAGGACAATAGGAGGGTGCAGAGCGTCCTGACTCATGGTGACCCCCTTTGTTCAAGCAAGGACACACAGACAGATGGTTCAAGCCGTCCTGGCGAATTTGTTACCTTTCCGTATGACGTGCAATATGTCGACGTCCCGACCGAGCGCGCGCAGAGACAGCAGCTGTCCATCCATCTCGACTGTCAATGCGGAATAAACGCGTCTCTCGGTGCACTAATGTGGCTTGAGAGAGACACTCTGAGCATAATGAATCTAATGATATAATGTTTGTGTTCTGGGTGATGATGATGATGAGGATAATGATATAAAATTGCCTTATGCGATTGTTTCAGCCTCATTTTTGATACGCCGTACTACATTAGTGATGCATTTCAAACGTGACCAAACCGGTTACATTAGAAGCAAAAACAGTGCTGGAGGACAAATCTAAAAAGAAATAGCAATGGAGACATTTACAGGCCAGCACCTTCACTCCCTCCACGGCCCCTCGTCATTTATCTGGGAGATTTCTGGCTGGGTCTTTGGAGAAGGGTTGTGTGGAACTGGGGTAATTTGCGTGAACGGGCGTTGATTTACATTCACTGCAGAGGTTAATGACAATGTCGTTCCTCGCCGCCTGTTCTTTTCATTGTAATGTTGTTAGGGAGAACCCAGGGCCGCACACCCCGCCCCCTGTTCCCCCCTTAATATACGACTGCCAGAGAGACCTGAAACGCTTCCAATTTGCTTTAACGTTCGCTTGGAGATCCACAGAAAACCTCCTAATAGATCACATGCAGAAGGGCATTTTCTCAGTTACTACTGATTTGTTCAGGTTTACCTGCAGAACAGGATAGACGGATGCAGAGAATCATGTGTGCATATGTTAATGTTCATTGAATAGATGTGAGTGAGCGTAGAGGAAACCAGAGGCAAGTGTAACACAAAGTTGGAGTGAGGATACATTTTTATTTTTATTTATAATTTTCTTTTATTTATTTCATTTTTTTGTGCTCATTCAGTATTTTTCTTCTGCTGTCTAAAGTGTCTTTAAATTAAAACTACTTTATCTCTATACTAACAGTCAGTGGGAGCTGACATGCATTTACTTGATCAAAAATACAGTATAAACACAAATATTCTGAAATATTATTACAATTTAAAAATGTAATTTATTCCTGTGATGTCAAAGCATCATTACTCCAGTCTTCAGTGTCACATGATCCTTCAGAAATCATTCTAATATGATGATTTGGGGTTCGAGAAACATTTCTTATTATTATCAAAACGGTTGTGCTGCTTAACATTTTTGTCAAAAACCGTATGATGTTTGAAATGGAAATCTTTAGTAACATTTTAAATGTCTTTACTGTCACTTTGATCAATGTAATGCATCCATTTTTTTTCAGGAATACGTTTCAGACTTTTGAACTGTATATATTTCCCAATAGTGTTTTAAATCCCCCCAGTCTCCCTTCACACATAGATGACAACTAGCCTGTCTGCTAGACTTTCTCAGCATTACATGCACCCACAACACACTTATTAATACAATGCGAGGAAGAAAGGAAAAATAGAGGATGGTTTGAAAGTGAATAAACACAGCAGAAGGTCAAGATGAGAGGTCAACCTGTATTTCTGCCAGTACTAATAATTTAACTCACAGTTGCTGTGAAAGTCTTCTGCCCTTCGTTCTGTCAGCACAGTTCAAGGCTGTTTTTTAAGCTACTGCTGATTTTAGTGGCGCTGCTTCAAGTGACTGATGTAGCAATTCTGTGTCTATAAATCACTAATGTTACTAAATGGAATTTCAAGGAACCCGTGATGAGCTGACCCTCCATATACTATTATGGGTTCAACACAATCTAAAGAGACTCCATGCAGGTTTTGAGAAATATCCCAGAAATGCTGCTGATGATATGCAACTGCACAGAAATGTGCTCTATTGACACTGTAGTGAAATTCTCTGGCTGTTTACTAGCAGCTGGTATGCATGCACCAGTCTTTGGGGCTTTCTTTGTTTTTTAGTCCTGTTGGAGTTGTGCCAGTGTATTCTGCAATTTTATGTCAATGTGTCAATCCAGAAGACATTGACAATGTGTTTCTCTTTTCATGATATTAATGATCTGTGTGGTTCTTGAAAGTTCCAAAAGTTGAGTACATTTACAATGTGTCTTTCTCTTAATGTAATCTAGTGCAGATTTAAAGACAGGTAAAGTTATTATATTTATGTTATATGCTCGAAGTGGGCCGGTACGCACACAAGCAGTTCCGTCGCTAGCGGGGTGAAAGATCACAACAATTTTGTATCACAACAGTATGAGGCAAAACAGGTATTTAGATGTGTTGGTTTCACTTTATTTTGATGGTCCCTTTAACACATTCTGTTGACTACATAGCGTTGCATCTACATGTCTACCAACTCTCAGCAGTCGAGTAGACTATAGTCAACGGAATGTTCCAAAGGGACCATCAAAATAAAGTGTTACCGGTGTGTTTTTAAAGTTGAAGTGGTTTTGACTTGACAGTGTATTAAAAACATCCCAGTGCTGTTATACTGTTATCCGCCACCAATCAAATTTGAGGAATGGAACTGTATAACGCATTTTACAGTAAAGAAAGAGCAAGCATTGATGCATATAATATGATTATGATGAGTTATTTCAGCATAACGGATACTTTTGGTGGTCGCTGTGCTGGTACATACTTGCATACTCGCGTCGCTGTGGTGCCAAAAGCTGTGGCCATCTGTCACACACTCATCTTCTCTGACTGTGTATACTACACTCCCTTAAACACCAAATCAAGGATATTCACAGCTTGCTGTAGAGAGATGTATGTCATCAGTTATATTCTTGCTGACTCCCTGGACTCGTTCCAGCTTGAGCAGCACAAATCTCTTGATTACTTTAAATTAGCACAGGCATGCCAATTCAGTGACCTGAGTTTAATTTAGTTTTTCGTTTTTGATTAATTTTACTTTAATTAGTAGTCCTTGATATGTTAAGCATCAGCACTATTACTCATACTCTGAGTTAAGAATTTGATCAAACCCCTAACCCAAACGTATGTGTCCACTGGCATGGTGTGAGAGGAGTTGGACATTTTCTATTCATGATCTGTGGGGTCTGGGTGACTAGCTTGTGCAATAGACTGGGGGATTGACAACAGTGCGGAGTATGTGGTGAAAGTTGGGAAATGCTGAGCTTTATGGAAATGAGAGGTGAAAATGCGAAGACAAGGTGAAGACAAGGTTGTGATATCTCTCAGAAGTGTTTCAAAATCTTATGCCAATTTGTTACTGAAGTACAGAGCACTGTGTATTTGTATACACCGATCAGGCATAACATTATGACGAAGTGAATAACACAGATGATCTCTTCATCACGGCACCTGTTAGTGGTTGGGATATATTAGGCAGCAAGTGAACATTTTGTCCTCAAAGTTGATGTGTTAGAAGCAGGAAAAATGGGCAAGTGTAAGGATTTGAGTGAGTTTGACAAGGGCCAAAATTGTGATGGCTAGAAGACTGGATCAGAGCATCTCCAAAACTGCAGCTCTTGTGGGGTGTTCCCGGTCTGCAATGGTCAGTATCTATCAAAAGTGGTCCAAGGAAGGAACAGTGGTGAACCGGCGACCGGGTCATGGGCGGCTAAGGCTCATTGATGCACATGGGGAGCGAAGGCTGGCCCGTGTGGTCCGATCAAACAGACGAGCTACTGTAGCTCAAATTGCTCAAGAAGTAAATGCTGGATCTGATAGAAAGGTGTCAGAATACACAGTGTATCGCGTATTGGGCTGCATAGCCGCAGACCAGTCAGGGTGCCCATGCTGACCCATCATGTGAGCATCAGAACTGGACCACAGCGCAATGGAAGAAGGTGACCTGGTCTGATGAATCATGTTTTCTTTTACATCGCGTGGACAGCCGGGTGCGTGTGCATTGGGCAATGTTCTGCTGGGAAACCTTGGGTCCTGCCATCCATGTGGATGTTACTTTGACACGTACCACCTACCTAAGCATTGTTGCAGACCATGTACACCCTTTCATGGAAATGGTATTCCCTGGTGGCTGTGGCCTCTTTCAGCAGGATAATGCGCTCTGCCACAAAGCAAAAATGGTTCAGGAATGGTTTGAGGTGTTTGACTTGGCCTCCAAGTTCCCCAGATCTCAATCAAACAGAGCATCTGTGGGATGTGCTGAACAAACAAGTCAGATCCATGGAGGCCCCACCTTACAACTTACAGGACTTAATGGATCTGCTGCTAACATCTTGGTGCCAGATACCACAGCACACCTTCAGGGGTCTAGTGGAGTCCATGCCTCGATGGGTCAGGGCTGTTTTGGCAGCAAAAGGGGGACCAACACAATATTAGTTCATAATGTTATGCCTGATTGGTGTATATACATTGAGGCAGCAATTGAAGCCATATCTAGGACTTGAAGGTGATCTCTTTTGACTTTTGTGTCAAGCAACCATTCAGAGCAACCACATAGAAACCCACTAAAAACCACTCAGAACCACTCAGAGACACCCAGGCACCCCTTAAATACCCTAGCACTGTGGCAGCCCTCCAACCAGATTTACCAACCAGCTTGTGTTACAATAAAAAAAAAAAAAAACATTTTGAGTTGTGACTTGCATCAACTGATGCGCCAGATCCATAAGATTATTCTAATGGTCAATGAGCTTAAATAATTCTTTATGGACCTACACAAAAATAGGTTCACATCCGTAGCAGGTTCATGTGATTTTAAAATTAGGAAGTCCTAACATCTATATATTCCCCCCATACTGCAGATTTGAGATGCTCTGATTCTGGGTCTGTCCTGAAAGAGGCTCGGCAGCGCCTCCTCTCTGCTGTGTTTCTGTGGAAGTGTGTCACGAGCAGACGAACCTGTGAAGCTCTACCGCAGCACCACTGAGAGTGTTATTGCTGGTGACAGTGCACTCCAGCGTAGAGCACGGCATCCATGACAGGAAGAATTCATGGGATCGAAATCACCTCCAAACATTCATTCACCGTTCTGAACGGACCAAATGGGGTCCAAACCGTCCACCCCGAAAACGCTTTCTATTTTTAGAACGATTGTCTTCCTTCCGTTGGGTTCAAGGTTGGTCAAGGGCAAAGGTCAATAGCAGAGACGCATTCGTCCGTATTAGTTTGTATATATATTCATGTTTGCATGATGAGATGCAGTCTTAGTCCCATGAGGAGCTTGACCTTTTTGACCTTTAGTTCCTCCCCAGGCCGGCTGGTGCACATAGACGTTACAGCCGGTAACCCCTGCGGAACGTGCACGCAGATGCACACAGAACTGCCACGCTTATGTTGATCTGCATACCAAATGTAATACCACCCCAAATCTCACCCCAAACACCCGAAAATTCAGATTCAACCCCCCACACGTGAACTCCGACCTCCCCAACATAATTAGAGAGAGTGAGTGAGCGAAGCGGCTCTATTTGTCTCATTTTGTGGGTCATGTGGTGATGGAGGGGAGAGGTGGGGGAGGGAGGGGAGAGATATGGGAGAGATGGGGGAGAGAGGGATGTTCGTCCCCACCTGACTCAACCCTCCTCCACATCACTCCCTTGGACGACTCCTCGGGGGGAAGAGGATTTATTGTGCACGCGCTAGTGTGTGAGGGAGAAAGGCACGTGCCAAGTGTCTGGTGCTGAATCATACCCCCCTACCCCGAGGCCACATTGAATTTACACACAACACAGACACACAAACACACTCGTATGAGCACACACACTCAGTATAGTTTCACAGCATACTCGTTTATTAACACCAAGATGCTCACACATTCACAGCTGAAAACACTTAAAGTGTTTTTACAATTCTGTCATGTTTGTATATGTTGTAGTGCCCAGTGTAGACAGTTCAGTGCAGTTCATATTAGGAGGTTTTGGATTGGGTTTGAATTGTATAAATATGGCCTGGATTTGTGGACCTACAGAAAAACGTTCAAAATAAATAAAAATGAATAAGAATAGAAAATCAGCACACTTCTGTCAGTATGGTGTTGCACGGCATCATGGTCCACAACAGCAATATAGCCAGTAGCCATGGAAACAAGATATATGTAGGTTGTGTTCCTCATGCAAAATGTCTTTTTAATACTCGATAATACTATGTATCCCTGTCAATCATAAATATTGGCATTCTTATTACGTGATATTGGTGTTTGAAATATACAATATTGTATAATATTATTAATATTAAAATACACATAAATACAATATACAATATTGTATAATTATTACACATTTATATAATATGTCAATACACACACACATGCACACAATTTTAATTATATACAGGACATAATTTATAATTAATATTTTGTCAGTGTTTATATTTTTATATATTTTTTCTATATATTTTATAAAGCACATTTTAGTTATATTTACATGCATTTATATAAATTAACAATTTTTTCATAATTCAAATTTGAAATTAATATTGATAATAAAATTTACATTTTTGAAAATACTAGCCGGTCTTCACAATTGACACAAATTTCCCGATTTGATTCAAAATGGATTCACTTGGATATAAATATTTATATGTATATAGTACATGTTAATTCTTTTTAAGGAAAAAAAATCATTCTCAATGTTGTAACCTATGAGGGAGGCTGTCAGTTGGTACATTATTATTACACAATAATAAGTCCTATATAAGTCCTTTTTTATAATAACTTTTTAATGGTATTAGATTCAATTCTAATGAATTGGTTATGTAGTGCTTTTTTGTTCAAAATGCTACATTTATCTCGCTAACTACAGTTTATGGTCATTGAATGGCTTTTCTGAGGTAAATGTAACAAGCTTTTTTATCCGCAGTTAAAACACTGGTTGAGCGATTACATGAGACATGATACATTTCATTAAGTTGTACTGGTTCGTTCATTCATTCATGTTTATTTTGTGCTGTAACTGGTAATAAAGAGAAGGAGAGGATCAGTTCATGTGCGCTCCTGCAGCGATTTGTCACGCCACATTAAGAGTGCCAAAACGGTATTTATTGTTGGAATTTCACAATAAAACGTGCAAAATTTGAACGCTGAGACTTTTTCATATCAGAAGTAATCTGTTCTGTCTTGTCTGTCTGCACATTTTCCATGCCTATATATATATATATATATATATATATGTAGCCATATATATATATACACCAGCAGGGCCGTGCACAGACCTTTTGAGGGGCATGTGCTGAAACTGAAAAAGGGCACCCCCTCTGTTCACCTACCCCCAACACTTTATTATCAAACACACATTACATGCTTTATTTACATTTTTTATATATTTTCATTATTTTTATTGGGGGAAAAAATGCCTTTACTTCATTTTCCGATCACACAGAAATTCGAAGAGCAAGTTCGGCAAAACGTGGATTCGAACCGTGATCAATTTGCGTCAAAACTTCAAGCTATGCGCTTTACCCCTGCACTATCATGGATATAAATTACATGGTGTCTTCTGCAATTCTGACTGACCAAACCAGACTTTCTGTGAAAAAGACGGCCTATTGCACTTAATGTAACGACAACATTACTGTAACCATGTTTTACTACACATGTGAAAACGAGAGAGTACAGAGATTCAAAAATTAGCTATAGATGGCCTAGCGAATATGTGCATATATCAACAACGTAAATGAATTAATCATGCGACCATGATATTATTACATGTTAACAAATAAATTGCATAAGCAATCATAAATCAAAGAACAAATTTCTAAGAAATATATTTGACCTAGATGACGAGGATCGCTCTTGATGGTCTATGGGTGCACCTTTGCTTATTTATGATTTTTCGGTGGCAAAAACAAATTAAATGTGGTTGTATTACTTATCAATATATTATTAACATTTTACAATAGTCAAACTCAAATGCAGTTACCAAAACTATTGATTTATTGAAGCAGGAACAAAAAACACTACCACCAAAAAAAGGGCACTTCGGAGTGTAAGGGCAAAAAGGGCATGTGCTCTGCACAGGTTGAGCCCTACCTGTGCACGTGCCTGTACACCAGCCCTATATATATATATATATATATATATATATATATATATATATATATATATATATATATATATATATTCAGTGCATGAGATTATGAATGCGTGGCTTGAGAACAGTGTCAATTGCGTGACTGTCACGCTGAATGCATGACAGTTGGCAGCCCTGCACACACGTAAATTTGGTGTGAATGAGCGAAAAGGATTCTCTTCAAATGTGTTAACTCTACTTTTCCACCCTTATTTCAGACTGAGCTCTCATGCACACGCTCACCCTGCACATCATCCACTCACAGACTGTGGAATCAGAGTTTATTAATAATACAAATGGCTTCCTTAATGTGCTGCTGCATTTGATTAGGTACGCTAGTTGTTTATCACGTTAACATCAACATCAACACTACTGTGTGTGTGTGTGTGTGTGTGTGTGTGTGTGTGTGTGTGTGTGTGTGTGTGTGTGTGTGTGTGTGTGTGTGTGTGTGTGTGTGTGTGTGTGTGTGTGTGTTTGTTTGTTTGTTTGTTTTGTGCGTGTATCCACAGATTCTATTGTTTTCCATATCTGCCTCTGAGTCAGCAGTTAGTTGGTAATCATGCCACAGTGGTTTTAATTGCTCTGTTAATTGATAGGAAACAGAAAGGCTCTAATTAGATGTAATGATACGAGGCACTCTCTGTCACTGTGGAGCTAATGATTTAGCACGCTAGCACCAGTGCTCAGACTGGATGCTTCACGAGGAGATTTACATATGAAAAGCATGTGTATGAGTGTTTGTGTGTGTCTGTGATAGGGAGAGGGGAAAAGAGAGTGGGGTGAACATAGAGAAACGGAGATCAAGTTGGAGAGCATTTGTTAAGAACAATAGGGAAGTACTGTGTTGTTTCATCGTTGCAAACTATAGCGAGACCTTTGCTGGTTTGAAGCATCAGATTTTAACTGGGTTGCACAGATGCGCACTGCTTCTATTGACAACTCTGCAAAGCTGATTTTCTAAGAAAAGGAGCTTTGTGGAGAGAGCAATTGCCTTAGAAGTTTTGAAACGCCACCCTTAAAGGTATAGTACACCCAAAAACAGAAATGCTGTCATGATTCTCTCACCCTCATGTCGTCTCAGACCCCTCTAATTCCCGGTACACATTGTATGATTTTGGGCTGTCCCAGACGAAAGATGACCAAATGTGGCTCCTAATCGGGGTCCTACGTTGTACAGTGAGGCTTAAAAACGGCTGTTGAGACAAACGATAGCATGCAATCATTTTTCTTGCGTCGTAGCGTATGATTCAATAGGTGTCATCATCGTACAGTCTACATGTCATACCCAAGTTTATTAGATCCATGTCGTACAGTTTTATTTGTAATGATCTTATTGGATTTCTGAAATCGTAGCAGACATAATGGGGACTTTTATGTCCCAATTTTTTTACTATCATTCCCTCATTATTTATATTTGCTCATTTCAAATTCCATTTATGTATAGATTTATTGTTTTCCTCTTATCCCAGGCTTTCGATTTTAAAATATGAAAACTGCAGCATATGAATAATTACATGTTTAAACAATAATGATGGTTTCCCAAACTAGGATTTGTGAGGGAACTTCAGCAGGTTTGTGAAAAGCTAATAATTAAATCATAAACATTTAAATATTTTTTTAATTAAAAACAATCAAATGAAAATGCTTAGCCTACTAAAAAAGATGAAATATTTTGATTGCTCATCCACGTCATGTGACCAACATCAGAGAACCTTGAACATGCAAATGTCTTAAATCATGTAGATATTTTACATAACTGATCTAAACAAATAGTAAAATACATTTTTTTTTTGAATATTTGTTAAAATATCTGTTTTTTTTTATTATTATTATTATTATTATTATTATTATGGCATAATTTTCACCACATAACAGTTTTCTTTTTCATTTGTTTACCAATGAGACAACCATGTAAGTAAAGAGCTTGAGATTAAATGAGTTGTGTGAAGTTAATAAAGATATATCAAGGCAAATACCTTTTTTTTCAGTTAAGCTGTCATGTTGTCAATTTACGCAAAAAGTGTTCAAATATGATTTAATTGTGAATATTTAAGGTACAAAAATATTATGACATTAGCCTCAGCAAGACAAAGCATGCCATTTCAATCCAAAATTGTTAGAAATCACTCATTTCTACCATAGAATATCATCATTTGAGATGTGCTGGAAATGACTTTTAGAAAAAAGTCAAAGAATACTCCATTAATGCATGTATGTAGACATTGCTAGACTAGACGATGATGAGATGACAGACTCTTCCTTTTTTGGACAGATGTTAGAGCTGAAGAGAGAGAGACAGCTGGAGAAAGATGAAAGTCTTATGTCTCTGAACAGAGCCAGATAGGCTATCATTTATCTGTTTACAGAAAGATGCTCTGATACAGTGAAATTACTGCAAAGCATTTAAGTGACAGAGTGAACAAGGGTGTGAAAGAGAGAGAGAGAGAGAGAGAGAGAGAGAGTGAGGTGAAAGGAGAGCTGGAGTGACCTTGCTTCCAGTCCCGGTTGGTTGTTTGACATTGGGGCATGTTTCAGGGCGCACCAGTGTTTATCTCTGATAGCCTGAGCACTCGTGATTTGCTCAAAGCGACAGGGTGGAAAAAAAAAACCCTTTCATACAGTTATTTTATGCCTGTTCAATGATGCTTTATTTTTTGGCCGCGTAAGTTATGACAATGTACAGAAACGCTGTATTTTGTTCCACGATAGCCTCATATTTCAGTCTAAGAGATGTGCTGTGATATTGGCTTCTTGATGCAGGACTCCCACTCGCTGATTTGTTTCTCTCATCAGTCCCGTGGGTAATTTAGCTAGTGAAATCACACCTTTTCTTTCTCTCCGCTCTTCTTCGATTTCCTGTCCCAATGGTGGCCAATCACACAGCGGTGTCCTTGGGGGCCAGCCTTGCATGGGTAGGGGGGCTGGTGGTGGCGAGGGGGGTCAGGTTCCCCTCATCCTCCTATATTTATTGTGCTGAAGACAAGCCTTCTCTCTCTCTCTCTCTCTCTCTCTCTCTCTCTCTCTCTCTCTCTCTCTCTCTCTCTCTCTCTCTCTCTCTCTCTCTCTCTCTCTCTCTCTCTCTCTCTCAGTGGTCATATGAGATATACTGGCCACACCGTAGTATGAACAGAGGACATGGAAGGCTTTTTGTTACTTTGCTGTAAAGCAGTTGTGCATTCATTAAGGATTGTATTGGTTACTCTGTTAACCTGCGAATAAAATACTGGAAGAAATCTACCCTGACCACATTTTGCTGGTACATTAACGAGAAGAGGCAAATGTGCTATATTCTGTTGTTTTAATACATAGCACATATGTGGCAGCTTGAGGTAGCTGTATGTGGGTGCAAGTTTGAAAGCTTAGGTTAGTTGCAAGCTCCAGAAGCTTGCATATATATTATAAGATATATATATATATATATTGTCCAGTAAAAAAATAGCATTTTTCAATAATTACATTTTTAGATGTATTACATGTATTAATATTGTATATTTAATACTCATATAAACTATTTTTAATATGTATTATTTATTTAATATATAATTTTACTGTTTCATTAGAATTTAAGACTATAATTCATTTGAAATCTAACAATATTATAGGTGAGATTTAGGTTCAAAATGATATATAAAAAAAAACAATTGCCAATAAAATTACATTCAAGATATATAATAAAATTGTAATTATTAGCTTCTCAAATAAATGTATTTCTTTGGATGTTTATTGGAAAAAGCTATATATATATATATAATTTTTTTTTTTTTATACATTATGTTAGTGAACACATTGAATGTTCAGCCTATGATTGTTTTTCTCATTTGGCCATTTTATTTATAGTGCAAAAAGGGTGGTAGCATTTTATATCCTTTTGCTTGTTAAACTATTTTACTACCTATATAATGTGTCTTAAAGTGCATGTGCGAGAGTGTATACTTTTGTTCAAGTGTTTGCATATGTATTCGTTTGTGTGTGTGTGTGTGTGTGTGTGAGACTACAAAGGCTGGTTAATTCGGATGAGGGACTGTGCCGTTTATCACACAGGAACACGCCACAGTGAGTGTATGCATGCTTTTGTTTCTGACTGTCTGTATTTTAATGAGCTCGGCCTATCGCTGCAGTACTGCACGCTACAGCGGCTCTTCACGCAGGACAAGTGTGACAACAACCCCCCCGCCACCCCACCCTTCAGATTACCCACCACTCACACACACGCATATATTAACATTCTCACCCAAACATCACACACCAGCTCACGCACGCATTAAATCTACACGGCCCAGAAGCGAGAGGTGGGACTGCTGTCAAATACAGCTCGTCAGCACTGATGACTGTAAGATACAGAACTAGAATCATGCATGTAGGTGACGTGCTCTGTGCTGGAGATGTGCTTTGTCTCTTCAGGCTCTGCATGACATGCATGAATTTGGTTTTAGACTATAATTAATAAATATGTTTATATTAATATTAAAGCCAAGTTGCATCAAAATCTCTCGATTTTAAATTTTTTTAGACATTGCTTCCATTCAACCACAATAATGCTGTATCTACAGTACAGTTCGACTGTTTTTTAATAGTCCTCATTTTTTAAACGTATTTTAAACAAATTACGGAAAAAAATATGATTTAATTGTGAATATTTAAGGTACAAAAATACTATGACATTAGCCTCAGCAAGACAAAGCATACCATTTCCATCCAAAATTAATAAAAATCACACTCATTATACCACAGAAAGTAATTTTTTGCCAGGACATTTTTCCTTTCATCCTAAAATACAACAGAATACAGTACATAATTCAAAATATGGTGGAGAACACCTGTGAAAGAATTCCAGTACAATGGACCCTATTTTTACGGACTGCCGTAAACAAATGTAAATATGGTGTCTAATAAAAAAGCTGAATGGTCAGTAAAATCCAGCTCATTCATTTAAGTCAAGGTTGTTAGATGAGACTGAGAATGAATGAATTATTCTGTGTACATTTCCACTAGTTTGAATCATTTTTGTGGATTTGATTTAATGTTTGTGACATGCTGTGAACATGATAAACAGATGATCAGCCAATCACAGTGGTGTATTATGTGCCTCATATTATGTGACTTGTTTTTTTTTTGGCATTCACACAACTTTTCAGGATCTCAGTGAGATCACAATGAACTAAAGGAGGCAAAAGACTGTCTGCCTCTACAAGTTTACTTGTGTCTCTATTAGAGAGTGAAACATTTGAAATAAAATTTACATTTTTATTTTAGTTAATTAATTTTTTTTAGAAAACATCATGGCATATCACAGTCAGGGAGCTTTCTAGTTTTGTAGAAAATATGGTTAAAAAATAGCATAAGAACTATGAGGTAATGTTGCATTGCAGGGGCAAGTAAGAATACACAATGTAAAAAGCATTGAATGTTTTCATCTATTCCCATTTTTTTCATCTACTTCAGGTCAATAATTTGTGTCATTTTTCTGCTAGATGTTATGAGAACTCAAATTCCTTTGCTACTCTGGCACTTTGGTACCACCTTGACATTTCTGATTTTATTAAATAACATTTGAGTTACATTTTTTTTTACAGTGCAGAATATGCTGGTCTTCTTTTTTTGTTTAGTAGTTTTTACTCAGTCCATCTCGTCTTGAACTCCCCTTCTCCAAATGAACTCGGCTCTCTCCAAAGCCTGTGAGTCAATTTCTCTCTATTTCAAAAAGGAGGCATATTAAACGGATTTACCCAGTGTTTAGTGTCCAGTGTAGCACATCACTGAGTGCTACGCGTGTGTGTGTGTATGCAAATTTGGCTTGTGTCTCTCTGTATAATTGTGTTATTAATTCTGCCTGCAGTGAAATATTGCAGGAAATTATTGTTACAGATTTTTCTTTGAGGGACAGTGCGTCCAATTAAAGAGCACCCCCCTCCTTTATTAATAAGAGCAGTGGTGAAAAGAACAAGTCTGAGTCAGCTGCCATCTCTTTGCTGTGAAGTTATCAGCGCGGAGCAGACGCAAGCTGGTTTCACATCGCTGAATACTCACTCAATGGTGAACATACACCATAGCCAAGACCACTCTGTCTGAATAAAGAAATAACCTCCTGTACGAGGGTGAAGTCTCCCTCACACACACACACACACACACACACACACACACACACACACACACACACACACACACACACACACACACACACACACACACACACACACACACACACACACACACACACACACACAGGGGTGTTTTTGTGAAATGTGGGGACATTCCATAGGCGTAATGGTTTTTATACCGTACAAACCGTATTTTCTATCCCCCTACACTGCCCCTGCCCCTAAACTTAACCCTCACAGGAGACTGTGCAGTTTACTTTCTGTGAAAAAAATACTCATTCTGTGTGATTTATAAGCATTTTGAAAAGTGAGGACATGGGGAACGTCCTCATATTTCACCCTCTTTTTGTAATACCTATGTCATACCCATGTCATTATACACATTTGTGTCCTGATATTTCACAAAAACATGCCCACACAGACACACACACACACACACACACACACACACACACACACACACACACACACACACACACACACACACACACACACACACACACTGCTTTAAACACAGAAGGGCGATTATTTCTTATAACGGGGGTCCAATTTAAAGGATTTCTAAAACACTCTTCTTATTGTAAAGGTACCTCATCTTTAGTTGGCCAGCTCACACAGCCAGTGGTGTTCTTTCAGAACACGGCACCAATCCGAGAACAATCGCTGCTAATCTAAATATATCAAAAGGCTACAGATTCCTCTACAACTTGATATCAAACCAGTTGACCTTATTAAACTAATTAGCTCAATTAGAAAACAAAAGCCTCCCCTCTGAACCCCTGGTTCTTTTGTTGTGCCATGATTCCAAACACAAGGGGAAGGAGGGAAACTGGCACATTTGTTCACTATTGCTGAAAAAAGAACAAATATTATTTTAATTAATTAGCATAAACAAATGAGGGCAGCAGCCTCGTTAAAACATTAGTGGCTCGTTAGTGCCACAGCTGAGCCACCTGCCTGATCACCCGCTCCTGTTTGAGAGACCAAGCCTCGGTAACAATCACGGCCTATTATTCAGCATGGCTCATTTTGCATTTGCAATTGATGTGTAATTAATTGGTCTAGTTTGCTGTCTGGTTTTATCCCTACTATATGGGGAGATGTAAGCATGTGATGTGAGGAGCAATATGAATGGTCAAATGTGATAAAATTATAAAGAACTGTTATGGGTATTGAATGAAAATATGTGAGGAGTAATGTGATGAGTTGTAAGGAAAATTGTGATAAGTTGTAAAGAGTTTTTTGATAAGTTATGAGAAGTAATGTCATGATGTAATGCAGTAATGAGTACTGTGATAAAATGTGAGAAGTACAAGTAGTCACAAGTATAATCGCATTAGGAATCGGCTAAAAGGTCATTGCAAATAATGTTTATTCAACTAACAGAATATGTACCCTGTAAAGACGTGTTTTTAAGAGCATGATTAAAAAAACTAGCACTGTGCAGGTACTATGAACGGTACCACCTCCCCTCCATAACATCAGAGGCTGATGCTTTACAGCAGTGCTACTGTTAACGCTAACATAGTTTATCTCGTTCACAAACACAATCTGTCCAGTACTAGCCTAACTCCATCTAGTGACAGCTTCCTTATTGTAATCAAACGTGAGGAGTACTGTGATGAGTACTGTGATAAAATGTAATAAATCATGTTATATGATGAATGATGTGAAGAGTAATGCGATGTAGTGATTTATGCTGTGTTCCAGACAGGTTTTTGAGCCCGTAAGTTACAACTTCAAACCACGGCTCACAACTTTGTAGTGTTCCAGGCAAAGTCTCGCCAAACTGCCTGAGCCCAAGGAATTGTGGTAGCTAGCTAGATGTAAACAAAGCATGGCGGACCGTATGGGGCTTATGCTCATTTACAATCATTTCTATCGCCAAAGGTGCTTACTCCTTGTTTATTTGAGGGAAACAGAGGAGAAAAAGCAGCGCAGAAAAAGAAAAGCTGTTATACCTTTTATTTGATTTGTTTTTTTTTGTTTAATAAACACCGTTTCCGTAGGGGCTGCCATTGTTGTTTGGCGGGCTATATGACAGAGCTCGTAACTGGGAGTACATCAATCTAGTACGCGTTCACGGGTGGGAAGTCACAGTTTTGACTGCCGTTCCAGTGCACTTTCACGGGTAGAAGGTTGGGAAAACACGGGTTACGGGTTCCCTGAACGCGGCATTAGTACCAGGAACTCGCACGCATTTCAGGCTCTGTCTCACGCTCTCATGCTGCCCAATTAAATCCCATGGCAAATTTAAAAAAGCCAACATGCTGCACAGACTGTTTGGCGTATGACATCAAGAATCTTGCTATATTTTGATGTCATACGCCATTCGGGCTGAGCAGCACTGCATGTAGTCGAACGCACGTATTGACAAGAGTTTTAATTAAACTAATGAAGACCTGCAAGCTCTTGATTGGACTAGTCTGTACCAATCACATTTTCCCCACACCGTGCAACGTCACTATCAGTGCTGGAAATGTAATAGGTTACAGATTACAAGTTACCCTATTTAAAATGTAATAAGTAGTGCAACTATTTTAATTACTTTATTAAAGGTCCCGTTCTTCATGTTCTTTTGAAGCTTTGATTGTGTTTACAGTGTGCAATATAACGTGTTCATGTTTCGCGTGTAAAAAAAAACTGTATTTTTAACACAATGTACTTATCTGTATACCGCTGTTTTCACTGTCCTAAAAACTGCTGATGAGTTCCTTTATTCTATGAAGTCCCTCCTTCAGAAATACGTAACGAGTTCTGATTGTGCCAGCGGTTCCCGTGTTGTGATTTGACCGTATCTTAGCAAACGTGGCACGGTTCCTGTGTTGTGATTCGACAGCAGCTTAACGCACGTGGAAAGGTCACGCCTCTTAAGGGGAGAAATATGCGCTTAATGATCTCTACAGCGTCCCTGGGAAAGCCAAACAAAGGTGATTTGACTCCGGGATGAAAATAACAGCGTCTCGACGACATGGCGACAAACACACTCAAACGCAACAATTCCTTTTCTCCACGCGACCGTCCTCTTCTCCACATGGGACAGCAACAAGACCACGCCCCCTTTTTTGCGTAGTCTTGTGGGCGGAGGTTAGTCTGTTCTACTGTTCTACTGACGTCATTTATGAAGGAAGTACCAGGATGTAGTCCAAGCCAGCCGTTCGCTGTAGGCTTTGAAAGGGAACTTCTGTTAAATAAAATATCTCGCTTGGCATTGAACTTTGAGCTTTATAATTTTACAGGTATTATTTATGCTCTAACAGCAACATTACACACTAACTAAAGTTTGAACAGTGGGATCACGAAGATTGAACAGTGGGATCACGAAGAACGGGACCTTTAAAAGTGCACTGTGTACATTGATTTTAGCGGCATCTAGTGCTGAGGTTGCGAATTACAACTGCCCACCGCTCACCTCTCCCTTTTGGCCCTGTCCAAATGGCACACTTCATGTGCACTTTCGGTCTTGTGGACTTACAATGGCCGCTGCATGCGCGTGTCCCAGAGACCGCAGGGTGTCCCATTTGTCATTTTAGGTCTCAGAAGGGTGCTAGAAAGCGCCCCCCCCCCCCCCCCCCTCCCCATTTGAGGTTGATATGCACCCTCTATGCGCACTTCTTCCGAGCTCGCACTGGTGCGGGTTACGCAGCGGACTTCTTGCCGGCAGGCAAAGCGGCATTACGTCATGAAAGTGCGGACTCAGAGGAAGACCAGGGGGTTTAGGGGGCCATTTGGGACAGGGCCTTTGAAGCACATAGAGAAGCTAAAGTGGCCGACACAGAACAAAGATGTCGTCGTCTGAGACAGCAGAGAGTGACTAGCGCTCTGTATCAGTTTGTCCGTTTAGGGCTACTGTAGAAACATGGCGGCACAAAATGATTCACTGTAAGGTGACCCGAGGTGTATGTAGATAGAAATGGCTCATTCTAAGGTAATAAAAACATAACGGTTCATTATGTAAGGTCTTTATACACCACTGAAAACATAGTTATGTACATTATATTGCATTTCTGTAAATAGATCCTCATAAATATTACACACTGCACCTTTAAAGTAATGTAACTGATTACATTTTGATTTACTTTTTGATTACTTTTCAAAATTTCTAACATGTTTTCAAAGATTTAAACCAGGCATGGTTAGCCTTACAGTAGTACTCAACATTGATTACTGTTAGACTTTCAAAATCCTTCAGCACTTGAATTAAGATTATAACTTAGTTTTAAAGCACAGCCACCACAAAATCAGACTTTACCACCTTTTTATGTGGACTGATGTCATTAGCAGACATGGTGTGCTGCAAATTCAAACAAAAGAATCAGAATAGCATTGCTTTACTAAATGCCCTTTGAATGGCAAGAGACATTGTTGTGCACATCAAAAACAGGCAAAGCAACAAATTAATATTATTCAACATATTCTAGCTTTTTACAGAAAATATTCCAATGTAACTGTAATTTAACTACACATTTTTTCTTAGTAATGGATTACAGGTGGACGGGGAGGGAAGGGGGTGTTATTATGGGGGTTATTATGTTAGTACTGTGATAACAAGTAAAAAGAAATGTGATGTGATGAGTACCATGATAAAATGAGTACTATGATGAGACATAAAGGCTAAAGCTACATTATGTTTGCTCCCTTTTACTCATTTCTTTTTTTACTCAGAGCCTGGCTAGAATTTGTCAGTAGAAGTAGGAGCCTGGTTACACCACAAATGAGGCGTGTTGTGATGGGTGAGAGAAAGAGGTGTCTTGACACATGCAGAAGTTTCTGCTGATGCACAGGAGATGAAGTGGAGTTTCTGGGAAGAATGTTCTGTCACACATTGTAGAATGCAAACAGCTGTGTCATGACCTTACACTATATAATGTGTGTTATGTCATGGTAATGACCTTTTCATTGAGATGTAAATATAACGCTGGTTAGGGATTAAAAGGAACATTTGACATTCCAACAATATTTAACTTCATTACGTTCCAATACTCTGATCCAACTCCTGCTCTCACTGGCGAAAGAAAGAAAGAGTCTTTCTTTTTTGTTTTGGGAGTCTAGTGACCAGAAGATAATGTGCAGATGCCAGGATTCCCATATTTTCGTATTCTCATTATGTTTCTAATTAATTCCTAACTCATTATGCTCTCACTGACTAATTTGTACCCACAGCTGATTTGATTAAACCTGTCTCTATGCTAATGAGCATTTTTTTTTCACCATTTACAGTTCGATTGGAGCATACATGGCTCGAGTGTTTATGTGTGTGTCAAACAGCTCAAACTATTTAGTCTTCGATACACTATTCCAAGATGTTCTATTTGACATGATCTGTTTTGGCTCAATCTGTTCCTTTTTCTCCATCTCCAAATCCCTCCCTCTCTTCCTCTGTCTGATAACGCTGACTTGTGAGGACAAATATGTGTGGTTCATCAGCAGAGATTGAGATTTAACAAATGAAAAAAACTGATGAATAAAATCTCTAAACACGAACCATGGTGGAAAAAATCCAATTAAAACTTCATTTGATGTTCCAAAAACCAGAAGGAAAAAAAGGAATTTCATTTAAATATTTCAGTGATAACTGAGAGGGAGGAATACGGGGGAAGATTTTTAAAGTGAAGAAGCCGTTGACAACATCAGCCCTACTTCTTACTGTCTTGAAGATTTGAAGATTGTTTCAAAGCTTTCTTCAAGTGCAAAACATTGTGGAGTCTAACAGCCAAAGTTTTAATGCAGGACTAAAATGGTACACACTTCCGATCTGTTAGTTGAATGGGTTTAGCACTGCTGTGTATGAGTGTGTCTACTCAAGCGTATGCTAGTTGGCAATTTTCAGGCTTTCCATATATGGTTGTTTGACCTACATATTCAGATCAGATACACACACATGCACACGCAGGAGAGAAACTGTCCTTTCAAATTATGCTCTCATGTTAACTCACACGCCGGTTTCTCATGGGTTTATGGCACATTGAACACACACTTTTCAGCATGGTTCAACATTCCCAGCATAAATATTTGATGAAAACCCTTTAGATGTAAGTGATGATGTTTAATTAATAGTTATTGGCAAAACAGAGATTTTTGAACATCTCCTAGAGTTGGCCCTTAGCTTTTTAGTTTCTGATAATATTGATGTGCTGGGTGTTATGGAGACTTTGCTGATGAGCATGACTTCTTTAATTATGCTGTCCGATCTTGTGTGTGCGCATACACAACCCGTCCGTCTGTAGAATAATAATCATGGCAACTTCAAACACACGATATCCCTCGTCTCTCATCTGTTGGAGAGCATTTGTGAAGTCATCCCACTGTTTTCTAGGTTGAGATGTTGATGTGCTGGCTATGTTCATAATACTGAAATTATTTCATAATACACAAAATCATATAAAGCAAGGTGTAAGAAGTGTGTGTTTAGGTCTCTTTTGATGTGTGTGTCTCCGAAGAAGAGAGAGTGTGTGTTTGATGGAATGATGCAGTGGCGTTCCTTGGGGAAAATAGGCAAGCCTACCCAAAGCCCTTCTTCCAAACCTGAGAGAACGGGCTAGAGAGAATGAAGAAAGCGAGAGAAAGAGAGTGGGGGTCCTAAATGAATAAATAAAAGCCATAACCAACCTCTAGTGCGGAACAGGAGCACTTAAAGCATTTTAACAAGAGGGTTCACTTCATTAAATATTGACCTCCTATCTAAAAACTCTCTGCAGGAACACTGTGACACCTCACTATGACTAGAGGACAGAGAGAGAGCTGAGGAAAGGAAAAGAAAGTAAGGCCGTGTGACCACCAAAGCGTTTTTAGCCAGCTGAAAATGCCTAGCTGTGAGCGCTAGCTCAACCATAGTGGCAATCCACCTGTCACTCAAGTGGCCACGCCCTTAATTATGCAGAACTTTAAGGCTTAATATAATTTAAATAGATGAGTTATAAAAAACGTCACCCCCTCACAGTTGTCATGAAGGGCAAAATTAGATGTATAGACCAAAACCACAATTTGTACCAGGCTGTAAAAAATAATAATTCTGCTGTAAAGTGGGGCATCTTAACATGGGGGACGATACAGATTTGACTTCCTTTTGGAGCCTGTCTCTAGCGGCCAGTCGATGAATTGCAATTTAAGTCACTTTCCGTGTTGGCTTCAAGAGAGACCGCGGGAGGTTGCCAGCGGTAAAAAAATCAAATAAAAATAAAAAATAAAAATAAAAAACCAGCCAGCGCTTAAAAACGCGACGCTCCCATTGAAAACAATTGGAAATATTCGCTAGCCGCAGGAAAAACGCTTTGGTGGACACGGGGCCTAAAGAGAGAACATAAATTAAATCCAGAGGGATGGTTGGGATGAAAACGGTTCAGACATCATATAGCCTAGAAAAAAACCTCACATACAACAGTCAGTCATTCTCTTCGGTGAGTGTATGTGTACGATAGATGCTATGTGGGGTAATGCAGGTTTCTGTACAGATAATTCTGCTAAAATTATAATTATAATACTGTTTGGCTTAATAATAATTATATATAGGACTACTGATTGGCTTTATCACTCTCCTCTCCACCAATAAGTGTGAAGTGTGTGGTGGGCTTTCTGTCGCAATGGCTGCCGTCGAATAATTCAGGTGGATGCTGCACATTGTGGTGGTTGAGGAGATTCCCCCCTTCCATGTGTAAAGCGCTATATAAATGTAACAAATTATTATTATTATTATTATTTTAGCTTACAATATACATTTTCATTAATACATCATGTCATACTAGAGCATAATGGAGCTAGCTATGTTTATATACTCCAGTCTGAGAAGTAGGCTACTTTGAAATTGAGTTATGTTTGGTCAAAATGTTTAAACTTTCTATAGTATAATATATATTTTACATTTACAGGAAATGAGTAACGTCAACATATTGTTTAGGCTAGCAATGAATGGAGATTATACATGGGTTCAATAATTTTAGCTCCATCTGTTGAGTTGCCACCACAATTCCTGGCATATCTTGTCACTACTATCATATTTGGATAGTAACGAGTATTAAGTGACAGGTCAAGTTGATTTTGCATTTTTTTGTAAAATATGGTATTGTCAGGACACGGTTCTGAAGTGTTGTAAAAGGTTTTTTTGTTTTTTAAATAAGTAAACAAATAACCTCTTCCTTCTGTCAGTAAATGGAAGTAATATTATGTTACCTTATATTTAATATACAGTATTAAGTTTTACGGTCTGAGAACGTTTTGCTTTGTAGTGTGTGATAATTTTGGTAAAACAAAGAAAGAAATGGATGAAAACATCCATGTTAAGCACATTCTAATCGTTTAAAACCTATTGGTTCTTCCGCGTCTTATCAGTGTTTATTTCATAAAATCTATAGCATATTTATTTTTTTATTTATCAGTTTTACTTTGCATCTCAGAGATGCAATGAAAAAATGCTTGTTTACCCTTTCCTCATTATTACCTGTATTGCTTGTTCACTCTCCGAATATGTTTGTTTTTGCTCCAGTAGATTTCGGAATGAATTCAGTGTGACCTCTATGGCCTCTTTGACCTGTTATCACCATGGTGACCGTCCTGTAGCGACCGCCTCATCAATCAGACACAGTGACAGCTCATCTGTCCCCTGCAGCGCACTCGCCAGGGCCTCCAGCCAGATGTTTGTGCGACAGGAGAAAATGGCTCCTACGATCAAGGGTATGTACGTTAAGGAATAGGAGTTGACACGGTCGTAATAGTGTTCAAGGGCTCAATGCGAGACAAATTATTATGGTTTTTGTTTTTCCATTTTTGTATTTCAATCACAAATGCCATGGAGGTTCTCTGATTATAGTTTTAGCAGTAGATGAAAAACTGTACACCTACAATTTAAATGGGCAGAAATTGCACAGCAGCCTGCTTTACATTTATGCATTTTGGCAGACGCTTTTATCCAAAGCGACTTACAGTGCCCTTATTACAGGGACAATCCCCCTGGAGCAACATGGAGTAAAGTGCCTTGCTCAAGGACACACTGCTGGTGACCGCTGGGATCGAACCAGCAACCTTCTGCATATCAGTTCCATGGTTTTAACCCACTGGACCACCATCTCACCATGCTTTGAATGAAACCCTCACATTTTATAAACATTTAAATTGCAGCTCTGACATAAGTCACAAAACCAATGTCTTTCAGAGTGATTCAGTAGTTATTTTGTTTTTTCGAACAAATTGTGAATTTCATCAGGAAACACCGGGCTGATCCTGACCTGATGCGGTTTTACGCCGTCTCCGTTTGGGAGCGGAGCGCTGCTCCTTTAAGAGGTTTGAATTTGACTTTAAAGTGGGTCACAGTAAAAATATCTTCAACAATTATTCATGCAGCCCTCCCTCTCTTTCTATACCTCCTCTACTCCTCTTTAAAATCTGCATGGTGCTGCAGAGCTGGAGTTGAGAAGCAGGAAAGATTACTCTTTTGTTTTGTCACAGGCGGATCTGATGAAATGTTGGTGTAACAAACTGTTTCTTTTGCAGTAAACGGCTGCACTCAGCCTGCGATTACCATCTTGCCCACATCCCGCCTTCTGTACTAGCAGTTGTTGTTTTTATCATCGTCTGTTTTGATGCTGAGACCGTAATAGTGTGTTCTGTCCACATTGGGCACAGCTTTGAGATACCACGAATGACGTGCCCCTCGGCCAATTGTGTACCTTGTTTCTGACACGTTCAGGTGGACGCCGTCGAGCATGCTCAGTCGGCGCGGGGCTGTGCATTCAAGAGTGGCTAAGCATGTGATTAGTGCAGGAGTGAATGGTACAGCACTGCAGCATATGGGAGTCTGTATCTCTGCTCCCTGTAGGTTTAAACTGAACATCTTCAAATTAGTCAGAGAGAGATCAAAGCAGCCCTCGCCATCCTCAACGAGAGGAAGGCTTTGAACTTCCTCCTCCCTCTCCTGCGTGTATGTGTGTGTACGTGAGAGGGAAAGAGAGCGAGGGAGAAGGGATGAGATGGGATGGTGTGCTGGTATGGAAATGAGTGAAATCTCATGAGTGTGTTTCTGAGAGGTGAGAGAGTTTCTTTTTGATCACGTGTCTGTGTGTGTGTGTGTGTGTGTGTTCATGTTCATTCTTGCACAGATTTTATTCTTTGGAAATCATTAATTACTTGGTTCGTTTTATGATTTCAGCCATTGATTTCTTTTGTACCTCGTGCTGTAATAAGAAACTGTCCACTACTGTCTGCCCTAAATACAGTGTGGTCATTTAATAATTTTCTGTAATTATTTAATTCCGCTAAATGTATAATTTTGTGAATAAATATATTTATAGGCATGCTTTTAAAGAGCAAAACAAAAATGGAAAATTTCTTTTAATATTATGTTATATAGGAGACCTTTAAATATTGCGTTGAACAGTATATATTAAGAGAAACTGGAAGTGTTGATATAGGTAAATGAATCAACCACATTCATAAATATATTATATAAATATAGTAATAAATCACATTCATTTTGTGATTCCATAATCCTCAAGAACTAGAATGTTCTTCAATGACAACAATAGGTGTTGAGGATTGATTTGAATGATTTCAGTTTAGTTAGATAGTTTTAATATATTAATAATATTAATAATAATGTATTAATATCATCATTTTATGTCATCCTGAGGCCCCCTAGCGACCCCCGGCCCCCCTGAATCACTGCTGTAAAGGGCTTTTTTCTACTTCTATTCTCACTTGTAAATTATTTAATTCAGCTAAATTTATAAATGTGAATAAATATATTTATAGGCATGCTTTTAAAGAGCAAAAATGGGAAGCAAAAGATATAGTTCTTTTAATATTACATTATATAGGGGGCCTTTGAATATGGTGTTGGACAGGACATATTATTAAGAGAAACTGGGAGTGTTGATATTAATGAATGAATTAATAATTATCTACATTAATAAATAATATTAATTTTGTGATTCCAAAAGTGTCAAGAACAAGAATGTTCTTCAATAAGAAAAAAACTATAGGTTTTCAGGAAAACAATTTATTTGAATGATTTCATTTTAGTCATATAGTTTTAATATATTAATAATATAAATTATTATTAACAATAATGTTATTATGTGACCCTGGAGCACAAAACCAGTCATAAGTCACACAGGTATATTTGTGGCAATATTTGCACGTCAAAATTATACATTTTTCTTTTATGCCAAAAATCATTAGGATATTAAGTAAAGATCATGTTCCATGAAGATATTTTGTAAATTGACTACTAATACTACTGTATTATTAGTAGTAAAATGCATTGCTAAGGACTTCATTTGGACAACTTTAAAGGCGATTGTCTCAATATTTCGATTTTTTTTGCACCCTCCGATTCCAGATTTTCAAATAGTTGACCCGTCCAATCATACATCAATGGAAGGCTTATTTATTCAGCTTTCAGATTTTGTATAAATCTAAAAAAAATTGACCCTTATGAATGGTTTTGTGGTCAAGGGTCACATGTAATAATTCTATGTCATCCTGAGGCTGCCTAGTAGGCCCTGGCCCCCCAAACCACTGCTGTAAAGGGCTTTTTCTACATAAAAATCGGTTTAATATTTTCAATTCATTAATTTTGTTTTATTTTATTTTAAATTTAATTGATGAATTTGTCATTAATGCACAGGATGCTAAAGTAAAACAAAAATAAATAAAAAATAAATTGAAAAAAAAAATCTTTATCTGAAAATGAGGATTGTTATGAAAAAGAAAAGCTGTAAACAATGCACAAGATAGATGCTTTGTTTTCAAATAAATGGCTGATCTCCATGTACAATCTAGCATTTTGACAAAGTGCCCATGTCAGATTCTGAGGTTGCAGGGATTCACATCATATAAGCAACACATTCGAAAAAGATATTTGACATCTGCAGGTTACTGAGTGTCTGTAGAGGCCGTAAACTCATAACTAGAAAGGCCAAGAATAGAATATGGTGAAAAACTGTATTTCATGGTATATTCGCCCCCTCAGTTTTTAATATTTAGGGTGTTTTTGTCCATGAGCCCGGGTTCATTTCTGACCCCGGTTCACTGCCGCAGTTCCACATTAGAGAAATAATCACATTATGCAGCTTATTGTATTTTCGTGTTTGTGAAATTGCAAACTGCAGTGAGAAGCTTCGCTCTAATGACCAAAATTAAAATTCCAATGAGAATTCACATGAGAGAGATTGTGCTGCTAATGGAAGCCTTACAATGATCCAAGAGGTTCAAAGAGCGATGACAAGCTCTCACACACCAAGCGAATTTGATGTTTTACGTCAAGAATTCCCGCACTTTCCTTCAGTCTACACCTGCCTAAACACATATATTAAAAAAACGAATTATTCCTACCGAAACCAATTAAACAGTCTCAGTACAGTGTCACAAAGATAATACGAGACTCATTTTCTGGGAGTGCGGCTTGTTAATGCAGCTCTTGGCAGCTGCTGCCCCCTTGAGGTCCCTGGACACCACTGAGGGATCTTCAGTGGGATTCACAGTCCTCAAGTGGCATGTCACCTTGGAGTAGTCTAGCCTGCGGTTGCTGTGGCAACAGGGAGCAGCGGATCAATTGCACTGTGAGCGTGCCAATACACAACCGAGTCATGCTTTGTTTTGTACTGCTAAATATATTTTCCTCCACGGAGGTCGTAGTGTTAACGTTGTCTTTACAAGCTCCATAAAAATCACTTTTACTTTAGCGTCAACCACTCATTTTCAAGACGATGTTCCCGGTGGAAGAGCAGAAAATGTTGTTTATCATTCTCCACTAGCACAGATATAACTGTGATCATGTGACCTACACTTTTAGAATGTCCATTTAGATGAGTTATATTCTAATACTGCTTCTTAACCGAAAGTCTTTGCTTTATTGCTTTTGCTGGCACTTGTCATGTATGAAGGATGAATTAATGCTGTTAAAATGATAAGATCCTTTTGTCAGACTTCTTGGTCTGTGCACCAGTAGTCACCTAGCAACAACCAAATAAAAGTGCCGGCATTCTGTTGCTTGTGCCGTACATGGTCTCTTGCACTACTGAGTTGAGACCTCTCACGCTCAGAAAAGTGTGTTTGCCATCATTATGGAAATGTGGACAGAAGGTCAGCGGCTATTATATGGCCGAGAGATTATATTCCATTTGCTTTTTACTCTCAGGCCATTACTACACACTTTTTTTTTTTTACCATGCTCTGTGGTTGTGATGTTCAAAGCGAGTGGGTTTGTGCAGCTTTTGTTAGCCTATCACTTTTGCGCCGTTGGAATCGTGCACACACTTAGATATAACATAACACCATACCCGAAATGACTACACATGATGACTACTTTCTGATGTGGAAAATGGTTTGAAGACAGACAAAAATGGGAATGCTCTGAAATGTGCCACCTCTCTCACAATAGCCAGGGAGCCCTATAATTTCACGGCGTGTTAGGGCAGAGGCAGGAGACATCTCTGGCGGGTGTTTGGCCGGAGGGCCTCGAAGCCTGATATCATACACAGAATGATAACTCTCAGAGAAACGCTCGCCTCTGCTCCAAAAAAAAAATCTCCCACTGATCACACGCTGCTGCCGCCTCGGCAAAGGGAATAGCCTGGAACAAGAGAGATAAAAGAGGTCAGTCTTTTTGTTTGTCCACACATCTGTTTATCTGTCTTTTCAAAGCACTAAGCACAACTGCTGTGTGTGCTATGCAGAAACATCAAACAACCTTATATATATATATATATATATATATATATATATATATATATATATATATATATATATATATATATATATATATATATATATATATATATATATATATATATATATATATATATATATATATATATATATATATATATATATATATTTACACATTTCCCCTCCTGGAAGGCATAGTTTTGTATTTTTGGATATTCCACATCCCCTGTACAGAGAGGTTTTGTTGCAATTAATGTTATCCATATTCAATGATAATACACTTTGTAGTGTGAGGATGCATTTTGCATAGCTCTAGTGTTTTCTAAACACAATCCAGAATTGTTTTACAGCAGCGCCCCCTTGTGTATTATATGAGAAAGCACAGATTGTCCTCACTATGGATATATTGTGTGGCTTTCAATTCAATACTGCATTTTGAAAAGAAACTGCAAAACTGAAATAGATCAACAGAGATAATCTTCTCCCTCCAAAAGCTGCAGCAGCAGCTCATGTTTTTGGACATAAGTAATATTTGGTTTATTACTATATAAAATATAATTTTATATAGTAATTTAAAATATAAATATAATATTTAAATATATTAAATATAATATATGTGTATATATATAAATAAATATAATAGAAAATTAATTCATATAAATCTATATAATAATAAAAATCTATAACAGTAGCCTTATCTTATAATCTGAAATCTCAACAAACAAAAAAAAAAACACAAAGATGCAGTGTGTAATATTTATGAGGATCTATTGATAGAAATGCAATATAATGTACATAACTATATTTTCTGTGGTGTATAAAGACCTTACCCAATGAACCGTTATGTTTTTATTACCTTAGAATGAGCCATTTCTATCTACATACACGCTTACAGTGAAGTCACCATTTTGTGCCGCCATGTTTCTACTGTAGCCCTAAACGGATAGAGCGCTAGTCTCTCTCTGCTCTCTCAGACGATCTTTGTCCTGTGTCGGCCACTTTAGCTTCTCTGTGCTTTGAAAGGGAGGGGTGGTTGCAATTTGTGACCTCACCGCTAAATGCAGCTACAATTTACACACTGCACTTTTAAAGTGCACCTATTATGCCCCTTTTTACCAGATGTAATATAAGTCTCAGGTGTCCCAGAGTGTGTCTGTGAAGTTTCAGATCAAAATTCCTAACAGATCATTTAATATACCATTTTGAAAATGCCAATTTTTTTGGGGAACAATCCAACGCTCTCCATTGACTTTGTATTGCGTGAAGCGGCCTCCTTGTCATTTTTGACTTGTAACAAAAAACAGAACAATGTCTAAAAGCTGATACGTGACAAGGTGTACAGCAAACAAGCTAAAAAACCTAGAACCAAAAACTCAGAAGTTTTTATAAGCTGTTGACCCAAAAAACAAGCGTTTAAGGACACAAAAGTGGATACAGGCCATTGAGACGGAGCGCGACATGTTATATTACACTGAGAACTTCTCCCAATGGAGGGGAACATAATCAGCGACAGGAAATATAATTGATAAAACTGACGTTTGAAAATTATTTGACTTAACAGTGACTAAATGTTTACTGCACACGTAGGCATACTGAGTGTCAGGGTCCCTAAATTTACCCATTCTTCCTGCTGATGCTTCACGTCTTATTGCCTGTATCCACTTTTGTCTCCTTAAACACAATTTTTTTGGGGTCGACAGCTTATAAAAACGTAGTTCTGTGTTTATTAGCTTGTTTTCTGTACACCCTGTCACATAGCAGCTTTTAGACATCACTTTAGTCCGAAATGACAAGGAGGCCGCTTCACGCAATACAAAGTCAATGGAGAGCATTGGATTGGATTGTGTTAAAGTGTTACTTCAGTGATCTAGCATTAAGCTTTGTATCAGTAGAAACCCGGTAGTATATTCGAATTATGGTACTTTCCCCCCTCATATCCCCCTGAGATGAGAGAATTATGCATTTTATTTCTGGAAAAAAATTTCAAAGATTTTTGGCCAGAGGCTAGAGACTACTAGTCTGGCTCCGCCCTCCTACGTACTTCCGCTCAATTTTCATTTTCCTTCAGTACTACGTCTGGTACTGCTGTATATGCTTAGGTTTTCTCCCAAACAATTTTTTACCGGTCCAATCAGAGGGAGTGGCTGAGAGCGATGACGTTGATGTCGTGCGCTAGTTTGAGTTGTAGTTCAGTAATGGCGGCGGTGAAAGATGCAAGTGTGAGGTGGACGAGTGAGTGAGATCGGTGTGTGTGATTGAGAATGAGACACACCGGTCTCGAGTACTCTCATGAGGGAGCAAGGAGGCATATAAGGACGAGCAACACCGGTGAAGGACGAGAGAGGACCAGACCTGGATTTTAAGTTGTTTTGTTTACGTTTTATGTATGTGTACGGCAGTCGTCCGTGAGGGGCTGCCGCTTTTACTTTCATTTTGTGTTTATTATTTGATTAAAAGTTGTTAAACGTTCGCCGGTTCCCGCCTCCTTCTTCCCTGAACAAACGAACTCGGTTACACGGAGCAAGAACAACCACTGCTGAGTTTTGTTGGTGGCCATAATGTTGTGGTCCGGGAAAAGTCTTTTTCAGCTCGCTCCGTTAGTGGTGAAGGAGTTGCTGAAGCCGTCCGTCTCCCACCACCCGCGAAAAAAACCCAGGCTGAATTACCGACTGCTTTTGACAAACAGGTTGTGTGGTAATGTAATTGCTCTCCAAATCCACATCTCTGAGTTTTCAAGAATAAATCACTTCAAAATTCACTGTTTATATCCTTTTTAGACCCCTGCAGAGCACTGTGCGGTTGCGTGCGCTATAATTTGGATGCATTTCTAGACTTGCAAGTGTTTACAAGTGGCAAGTGTTTACAAGAGCAAAATATTTCATCACTGCTCAAAAAATAAAAGAAGAAAAGCACGTAAACATTTGAATTGGGCTGTTATTTATGGCAGCATTTATTCTTATCATACCAAGCATATGACATTTTATTCACAGCATATATCATGTTATGATTGCACGAGATATGCACCACGAGAGCAGCGCGTTCCGATCACAAAACTCTCCTCTCCACCGTGAATAAATAACAATCCGAATGCACAAGGTTTTATCACTGACACTGAGGTGGTGTGCACAGTTAATGTGGGAGAATCAAAGGCGAACGGCGCGTGACATACGTCACGACCAAACGTTAGCGATTGGTTATGCAGATCCAGAGTGACTCTTGGCAGATCCAATAGTTTTAAACTTCAACAGAGCCTTCCCGCCTTCAAGGAAGTAAACGCTTGTCAATGCAAAGTGGCCAGACTCTTTGTACAAAGGAAATGTACGAGAGTTTCGTAAGACCAGGCTAAGAGACTACAGGAGCTAGTTCCACATGATTTCAACCCGCCCACAGGGGAGGGATCTCACTCACAGAATGTAAATGCGCACGGCCGCTGCCACTCGGCTCGGGCATTCGTAACGGAGCGTTACGGAGCAAAGTGAGTGTTTCAACTTTTCAATGAATTCATATGAAAGGTTAGCTTCCATATGCGATCTGATAACGCGCCAGACTGGACACGCGCCGAGAATGATGCCGCGCTTACCTCAGCTCTGCTCAGCTCTTCGCTCTCATGATGAATGAAATCTGACTCCTGCTGCGTCTGTGCTGTGACTTTCTTTCGGCTCACTCACACTTTATTGGAAAGACACATTCAGTTTTTAATTGTAGTGTCTATTCTCTAACTGAACAAAATGATTTTATTGCTATGAATATCAAAACGACATTGGGGGCGGTGCCGCGGTGGGCAAGTGATAACCAATAGCCGTGGTTTCTTGGCCTCTTAGGGCAGCGACGCAAGTGCATTCTGGGAGTTGTTGTCTTTCATCCACATGAGACAAAAATACATTTTCTGTCTTTTCTTGGTCTAGAAGGCACCAAATTCAAAAATAATTTCACATTTCTACTACATAAATTACACAGTTTAAATACACATTCATCTTCCTAGCGCCGAAGTGCCAGTTTTTCCTATGAAAATATTTTTTCATACTTTAAAATGGCTTGAATGTAGGCTAAATTTACACCTTTGCTTCAATTAGTCCCCGCCTCCACTCACTCACACAAGCTCGGACTACCTGATCCACTCTGAAGTAAACGCTGTACAATATACTGGTTTAATTCAGCAATATATGTTTGAAACCGAAACTGATTCAGAAGAAGTGGAAGAGCGAATTACACAGGCTCATCTACAAATCAATGTCTCAAAATGATAACGTGTTTTATCGCCGCTCTCTACAACGTTGGACACATTACAGTAATTCATATGATTAGCCTTTTGCTTGACTACATTATCAAACAGATAATAATGTGTTGCTAATGTTACAAAACCATGTTCCCGTTTGCCATCTCAGAGTCAGACAGCTGCCTTCTAACAATCAACTTAGAATGTGGACAACAGTTCATCATAACATCGTAATATACATCACACATAATTCAGCCTGCTATATTACTAAATGTACCTGATTTTTCATATCAACAGAAAAAACTGGGATAACCTAGCTTCACTTGAGATCACCTGCTTCTTAACATAATTAATGATATGCTAAAGGCCGTCTGCACGGTGACGGCGATTGGTTACAACATAGAGACCAAGGGCATGACGTAGAGGGCGATTTCAAACCATATTTGTGAGTCAATAAACTACTGCGAAAATACTTAGCAATGGTGTTGACTGATGAATTTGCACATGGTTTGCCTTAAAACATGTTATAAACATCACAGACATATAAACAACATTAAAAACGTACTTTTCACCACATGGGATCTTTATTAATAAAGTGTACATTTGTTATCAACATCAAATATTGTTTTATTGATTTTAATTTTGTATTATTTTCTCTAATAATCCCTTGATGGGTTGTCTTGTTTTGGAGTTGTACTTTTCTTAAATGAACACAAGATGGCGGTGCATCATCTTTGCATTTACGTCTGTTTAATTGAGAGCTATATTTCTTCCCTTTATTGGCTCCTTGATTATTATTATTTTCTAGAAAGAGTTTAAAACAACTGTTGAGTGATAATCCAGCTTGTTTAATAGGTTTAAAATAATATTTTTGTTTCTGTAACACTGTAGAATCCAAAGAACTGTGTTATAAACTACCAGAAAGGCCACCTTTAAAGATCTTTGCTATCTTGACATTTGTTGTAGGTAACGCAGCCTTGGATTTTGGCTGTTGGTGCTGAAGCTGAATTTTTGGCCTCATCCAGGCCATGAGATTAATCCCTCACAGCACGTGCTCTCTCCCATTCTCTTCCTCCCTGTTCAACACGAGACACACGTCAGGTCAGATGCAAGTAGCCTAACATAATTTAGCCTGCATGGTAAAAAGATTTATGCTATTTGCTTAGCTTAAAATTGGTTGCCTATAGGCTATTCAAATCGCGTCACTTTTTGGCTAACTCAGAACTTCTGTTGTTTCCCTCAGGCATTTCTTATAGCTTTTTCGAACAGTGGGTTGTGTGAAAAATAAGGTCTGTTGTTAAAATGACTTAAAGACTTAGTTCTGTTCATTAATACAGATAAATACTACAGTAAACCGTGCATTGTCAAGCAGGCCCTTGTGGTATAGTTGTAGTCTTTGTGTTGCAACCCTTTACAATTCATGCTTGAGGTTTGACTGTGTGTGTATATGTGTGTCTCTTCTAGCAATGTTAACCACAGATATCTTATTTTATAAACGTTTTTACTCTGAAGACCAAAACCATTAAAAATCTAGAAATGCCAGAGGAAACCCGAATGCTAATGTGCCCACAAATTGAATCTCTCTGTAATTTTTATTGTAAAACTTTGTGTATCCATGGTACAATAAAAATGACCTCGGTGGTAAAGGGTGTACCTTATAAAACAAGTTGTTTTGATCATTAGTTGGGAACCATTTCGTTATGGCAATAGGCTGAATAAGTATTGCTGAATAATACAATGGCTGTTCAATACAATGCGCCTGCCCTGTGTTACATTATGCCATCATTTGTTCAGCAGTTATCATTGCTATAGTTGAATTTAGGAGCATGCCAGTTTCTAATCTTCTTAATTAAAACGCCCTCCTGATTGGACAGAGTGATAATCCCGCGGGGCCTCACGCTCTTACTCACTTGCTTGTAGACCTGCGCGCCAGTCTCAATCTGCCCAGGGCGAGGGCAAGACGCACTGCAAGAACGTGCACAAGTTCAGACGAGGCGTCTAAAGTGCACACAACATCACTGTCTGCGCGGAAGAGCGTTACGCGAGTGCTCGACGTGATAGGGGAAGAAAGATCTCTATCAAAAAGTGACTTCATTCATTCTCAACAGCCCTTTGGAGGACACCCACGAAAGAAAGAAAACAGACAGCGCAAGGAAGCTTTCAAGAGCGCGCTCGAAAGTTTTCCATCCGGTCCGTTTTTTTTGTTTTATTTTCTCCAAAATGAACGCCGGCGAAGAAAACTTGCTGAAATCGATCAGCAACGACACCCTGCTGGACCTGACGCAGCGCTACGGACAATCCGCCTTCAGCTTCGGCGCTGGCCATGGTGCTGGCAGTCCTGGCCGCTTCTCCCTCACACCTGCCGCGGATTTCCTCTCCGGTCAAACAGGAAAGTCTAACGAAAGTGGCGGAGAGCAGACCAGCGACGAAGACGACGGCTTTGACCACCTCGAGTCTCGAAAAAGGGGCGCGGGGTTCGACGAAGAGAAGCACCCGGGCGCTCTCGCCAAGAAGCCGAAGGAGCAGAGATCTCTCCGGCTGAGCATCAACGCCCGCGAGCGCAGACGCATGCACGACCTCAATGACGCGCTGGACGGCCTGAGGTCTGTGATTCCCTACGCGCACAGTCCGTCCGTGAGAAAACTCTCTAAAATCGCAACTTTGCTTCTTGCAAAAAACTACATCCTAATGCAGGCGCAGGCGCTGGAGGAAATGCGCCGGTTGGTGGCTTATCTAAACCAAGGACAGACTATAACTTCGCCGATTCCCACCTCGCTCGCGCCTTTCGGACAGGCGGCCGTGTATCCGTTTTCGAGCACGGCACTGGCCACCTGCGCGGAGAAATGCAGCTCGTTCTCCGGGACCCCGTCCAATCTATTCAAACACTGCAACGACAAGCCTTGACTTCCACGAGCTGAACTCTTCCTGCTTCATCCTTACGTTGGTCTGAATTCGAATGGTTTAGTTGGGAATGAGTTTAGGTCTGATTCAAAACCCCTACGTGTCTAAATAACTACGTTGTGTCATCCAGATTTATTAGATAATACAACAAATCATTTTAACTATGAGGCACATTACTGAAATAAGCTTGTAAAAGCCCTCAATTTCTAAAGCCTGTTTTCCCCGAGAGAAGGATTAAAAATGATGATTCGTGTGAAAAACAAACAAACATAAAGAAATGATATGTTGCTTGCTCACATCTTGCGGAGGATTTATTTCTTAATTCAACCCTTTTTTCGATATCAGCGTTATTGGTGAACTATGCAATTTACTGCAATTGCCCATACAATATTTTGTCAGACATGATAAATAAACGGAAGCTGAACTGTCTCACCTCCATCAGTGTATTAGGAAAAAAAGGTGTAACATCCTCAAATGTTTGGCCTAAAAATATTTTCTTTTTGTTATTGCACAATTCACTTGATTGTATTGTACAACTGTGAAGAACCAGCTACTTGATCAAGCCCACTAAGCATTTGATCTCGTTGCGACATGAGTTTCATACTGTATAGCCTATTGTTTATATGTCTTTATAATTAAAACATATATCTATGACCATCTCTGTTTTTTTCTCTCTCTCCCAAATTCATTTTTTACTGCTTTTGTTTCGGTCTTTTTACAAATCATTTCATAACCATTAAATGATTTAAAAATAAGTCTATAGCCTATTGATGGTCTTAAATGACCATAATAATCCATACAATGAAGTGAAGTGTCACGATTCTAATGTGTGTTGAACTTAGGCTATCCTAAATGAGACCGGTCTCTGGTCTTCTTCACTGGTAAGACGCGGCCTGCTGCCGGAAGCGCCCCGGGGCCGAAGGGACCTGTCCTTGAGTATTTGTGTGATCGTGAATCGGTAGTATTCTGTAACCTAGCCGTTCCACTTATTAACACGATTTCAGCGCCTGTCGTCAACAGCCTGCTAATGCATGAGCCCAGCACAGACAGTTTCACACGCACTGCTCTTTAACCAAACCAGACCTTTGTCAGTGATCTAACATTGCATCGATATATCACTTCGTTTCTTGGTGTTTGTTTAGCTTCAGAGAATATCGTTTTTAATCGTTTTACACACGCAACCGATTCTACCAGTAGAGAAGGCGAACATAAAGCATTACGCGTTCAAATAATTGTAAGAATTAAGTTATATTATTCATACATTTAAGAGATAATATAATTAACTTGTAGCCCACTGTAAATTAGACTTCTGATTTGCAATAAGAAATTATGTAGGCTATAATAGAAAAAAAAAGTATTAAGAAATGTCATGCTCTTGGGTCTTGGCACGAAAAATGTGCCTTTTTATTTCACATAAAAAAGTGCCGCCAACCAAGATAAGATTACACCAACTTTAACTTGTGTTAAAGGCATTCTTTGACACATCAACAATAACTTGGATATTTTTTGGCCTCTCCTCACGCTGTCTATCCACACACTCTCTTAGCAAATGTTCACATTTTCTTTAGAAAGACGCAATGGTTAAATCAACTTTATAACTGCCAACTGTTCAAACCCTTTACTTACCTTTTAAATGCATTCAAATGTATAGCTCGATATGGAACAATACAATTAATTCACACTTGTTAAATTGCATAATAAAATGTAATGAACTTATTTGCATATTATTTGTCTGAGGGAATGTTTAAAATCTTAAATCAGCTTTTCAAAATGGAAAACGCTCCCATTTCGTGCAATGAGCTATCTAATATATATATATATATATATATATATATATATATATATATATATATATATATATATATATATATATATATATATATATATATATATTTTTTTTTTTTTTTTTTTTACAGGAGCATGACCCGTGTAGCTATTTATTATCTACAGTTCTCAAAGTTTGTGTTTTATGGTTATTAGTATTCTTTAAAGAGATGTGATTCCCCTCGCATTATGCCATCACTTATAATGAGCTTCAGTCGTTGTACCTGTCCACTAAGTGTGCACTCGAGAGAAAGTGATCTTGAACTCATGCTGAGATAAATGAACAGTCATCACTCCCAGTGGGTGCGTCACCGTGTGTCGTAAAGTAACAGCGTAGCGTACACCCCTGGCATGTCGAACCGGTGCTATCCTGACATAAGATTTACCACTCAACGCTTCTGACAAGGAGGAAAGCGGCGATTTAGAGTGACAAGCGCGCTGCTGTTTCAGTTTTCATAATCACTCTTGATTTCATCTAATTGGTGTGTATGAGGCCAATACAAATGTGACCGCTGCAATAGTTTATTTATTTATTTATTGCTCTTTTAAGCTTGTTTAAAAATTTGTTTAACTGTTGTGGATTCTTGCTTGACTGCTGGTTTTAATGAGGGAACTTATAAATTGCTAGTTATTTTTTTGTTGCACAAAAACGGATAGGGCCTACAGCATCTTTGAGAAATATCATTAAAATGATGTTAACTCACAAGACTTTAGACACGAATAAGCTAGAAAATGTTTTATTTTAAATGAGTCCATTGTTTTTTAAACGATAGATGTTTTTAACGAATCAGTTGAATCAAAGATATGGGCTATGCTAATGATGACTCATGAGCTCATTAAAAGACGCTCGTTTATCGCCACCTATTGGCGAGATTCACAGAGCCAACGCTTTAAAGGAGTAGTTCACTTCAGAATTAAAATCTCCTGGGCTGCGTTTCCCAAAACCATCGTAAGCTTAAGTGGATCGTAGAACAATTGCCAACAATGGTCTCTACGATCAACTTAGGCTAAAGATGGTTTTGGGAAACGCAGCCCTGATCATTTACTCACCCTCACTTCATCAGGATCTTCATCTTTCTTTCTTCAGCCGAAAAGAAATGAAGGTTTTTGAGGAAACATTCCAGGATGTTTCTCCATAAAGTGGACTTCAATGGGGTCCAACGATCCCAGCCGAGGAATAAGTGTCTTATCTAGCGAAACGATCAGTCATTTTCTAATTTAAAAAAAAAATGTATATACTTTTTAACCACAAATGTTCGTCTTGCGCTGCCCTGCGATGCGCCACATATTACGTAATCCCGTTGGAAAGGTCAAGCGTGGCGTAGGTGGAAGTACCGATCAAGTGTTTACAAAGCAAACATGGAAAAGTCTCTAACTAAAAACAACATTCACAAACTCAAAATTGCTAACTCTCTCTCTGAAGACCCAAAAGAAATGGCCAAATATTGTTCAGATTTCTATAAGAATCTTTATAGCAGCCGATTTTGTTATGACAGCACTGTATCTTTTATGGCCTCAGTAGATAACATTCATTGTATTAGTGCTCCTGATAAAGATTTTTGTGATCACCCCATCACATTAGTTGAGGTTCTCGAATCTATAAAAAATGTAAAGGTTAATAAATCGCCAAATGTAGATGGCCGCACTTCAGAATTTTATCAAAGATTCGCAAAAGATTTGGCCCCTTTTTTATTAGAAGTAATTTATGAAAGTATTAGTGTGGGATCTCTTCCCTCTACCTTAACACAAAGTTTAATAACTCTTATCCCAAAGCCTAAAAAAAGACATTATTAATTGATAATTGGTGTCCGATTAGTCTTTTGATTATGAAATCATCGCTACAATACATAATAGATGAAACGCAATCAGGCTTTCTAAAAAACAGAAACATTAGTGAGAGTTGATAGAGTTAGTGAGGGATGATAGTTATATGCTTTTTCTTGACTTTTACAAAGCATTCGATTCTATTGAACATGGTTTTATATTCAAAACTTTAGAAACATTTGGTTTTGGGAACCTGTTCATTAGAGCATTTAGAACTTTGTCAATGGGAATTCTTCCATTAAGCTTAAACACGGTACCTCTCCAAGATTCGATCTGCAGCGGGGAATACGTCAGGGTTGCCCCGTTTCACCATACTTGTTTATATTGACTACTCAATTATTAGCCGATTACATTAAGAATAGTGCCTTGCAAGGAGCTGGTATCATAGGAAAGGAGATCATCATCAGTCAATTGGCTGATGATACTACCCTTTTCCTAAAAGATTCAGACCAGATTCCCATTCATCTGGGCTCAATGTGCTCAAATGTGAGTTAATGCCAATCCAACAATTCTCTGTTTCCTGTATCCAAGTCAAAGAGACAATAACCTGGAATAGTAATCTCCAAAAACTCAAAACTTAGGTGTGATTTAAACTTTTTGCCCATCATAGAGAAAGCTAAGAAAAGATTTAATCAGTAGCTTCAGAGAGATTTATCTTTAAAAGGAAGGATTCTTCTCTCCAAGGCAGAAGGCATCTCACGTCTGACATATGCAGCCATCTCATTAGACCTTGATAGAGTAATGTGTAAAAAGATTGATCAACTACTATGTCATTTTGTATGGAAAAATAAGACTCATTATATCAAAAAAATCTGTTTTGTCCAACAGCCTTAGTAACGGTGGTCTTAATTTTGTTGATTTTGCAACGTTAAATAATACTTTTAAAATCAACTGGTTGAGGAATTACTTGAGAAATCCATTCAGTATTTGGAATATTATACCAGAGTATGTCTTTTCTCAGTTGGGAGGTTTGAATTTTCTGTTGATGTGTAACTTCAGCATTGAGAAGATCCCTGTTGCTCTCTCTAATTTCCACAAACAAGCACTATTAGCATGGTATATGGTTTTCAAACACAAACCAATTACTTCATTTGGAATAATAAGAATATTTGTTATAAACATAAGCCCTTTTTTTTTGAAAACTGGTTTAAGAATGGGATTAATTGGGTTAGACAATTATTTAATCAGGATAGTTACTTATTTACTTTCACATTTCTCTTTCACTATAATATTCCTAGGGTGGCCATTCGTCCAGGCAGTCTGGATTTTAAGCTCCCTGTCTGGCGCAGCCTCAAGCCGGACACTCATTTGGCCTCCTTTTTGGAGTTGCGCTGAATCGGCCTATAAAAACCCGCTCTAGAATCTTTATTGGGACGCATGCAGCATGGCGTATAATGCCGTAAGATCTCTGGTCAAACAAATGATTGGCTGAAAGCGGTGTCAAATAAATATCTGATATATCATTGGTTAAAAACGTAAACAAGCCTCCACGATGTGCTGGCCACGTCATATCATAACGTTAACATCTAAATGTCAGACGCTCTGACCTCATTTAATTCGGAATGGACAAAAGAGCACGAATTTATATAAAAAAGCACACTGTTGCTGTGAAGTGGACGTTAGTCGTCAAAGGTAAGCCGCCATTGACTGATATGCCAGCATGGAAAAACATAAAAGTTACTGATGAGCCCCAGGTACCACTTCACTTCACTTCACATTTTTCGAGAAGCAACATCACCTCCGGATGACAATCTCCGCTGCAGAGCTTTGTAAAGTCTATCATAATCATGCAGTCAAGCATCACCAGTCATACAGAAATACATTACCAAATAATCAGAAAACATTACATTTCTGGACTTCTGTAAATAACAGAAATACATAAACAATTATGAATGCGAAAAATAAATGAATGAATACACATTTCAGATAGCAAAGAGCTGCTGCAGAGGGTGAACTTCTCTGTTAAGTGTATTTATGTATTTTTCACATTCATTATTTGTTTATTTATGTATTTCTGTTATTTCCAGAAGTCCAGAAATGTTATGTTTTCAGGCACTGTGCACTTTGCAAGACCGGTTCATCACAGTGGTCAGTTTTCAAAACAGACATCGCAATGTCTTGAATAAATACAAATACTGTGAACAAACACTTTTTTGCCTCTTCTGTTACACATAGGTCTACATCAAGATATATCTAGGATCAAATTGTCTGGCAATGAATAGAGTAGGCTATTGCAGAATCACTGTATCATGATACCATTGATAGGATGGACACAATTGTATTGTAGTGGTGAGTACACCAGAGTCCTATGCAATTATTCTTGCCTCACTAAATTCCGCAAAGTGTCCTCCTTTTTGGTGTTATGGAAATGGCCACCCTAAATATTCCTGTTACTCCGAAACAGTTTGCCACAATATGAACTTTTTTTCTTTTCTTTGCAAATTAATTATTTTGCTTGCAATTTTATCCACAAATGTAAAACTATGAAAGTTAACCCCACGTTTTTAAGATCTATATTAAATCCTTATCTACCTCCTATAACAAAAAGACTACTAAAACTTAGAAAAAACGCCCAAAGTATATATATATATATTATTTTGTTTTGTGGGGAGGATTATTTATTATTTATTTTTCTTTCTTTCTCTGAATTCAAATGTCCCTGGACCTCTTTACTTTTGTGTTTGTAAGACTAAGTTAAACGGCCTTCACAAAAAAGGTAAAACAATGGTGTTGGATGATTTTGAAGTTGGAGGAGAAAATTAGATTAGTTTTTTTTGCCCTACCGCGATACTTCCACCTACCATGACCTTTCCAATGTGATTTTTATATAAGCTATATACATCACATTTTTATATAAGCTGCATTGAAACTGGAATTTGGACCTTCAACCCATTGTACCCCATTGAAGTCCGCTATATGGAGAAAAATCCTGTAATGTTTTCCTCAAAAACCTTAATTTCTTTTCGACTGAAGAAAGAAAGAAAGACTTGGATAAATTATCTGGAAATTTAAATTTGGAAGTGAACTACTCCTTTAATGAAGTGATTGTCGGACATTTACTTTACATGCAAAACATAGCCTATATGGTATTTTAAGTATTAAAATAAATAATACAGAACGTTAATTGTGTGAAGAGATACATGTAGGGGAAAATAAAAGAGAGGCTATAACAATATATATTATCCTACATACAAATATTACACAAAACTAGTGAAGAAATACATTACTTTTACATTTAAATTTACAATAAAATATGAGTTACTTTTTCAAATAAGTAATGCAAGTTGGTTTGTTTTCCCATTTATTGACTGACAGCTCTCCTGTCCCCATGTTGAGAGTGAGATGCAGAGACGTTGTGTTAAAACGATTATTATAGTTCTAGACTAATTGTGAGCATGCATTTACTCCTCTTACTTTCACAAAAAGGTAAAAGGGACTTTTGAACTTTTGTGGGATTTTTTTGTTACAAGAAAACAAAATAACAAGCCCAACCCAGGTGAGAAAAAGTAATGCAAAAGTAATGTAACACATTACTTCCCATAAAACGTAGGGAGTAACGCAATATTGTACCCCATTACTTTAAGTTGAGTAACTTTCCCCAACACTGGTGGCCACAACTAAACTAGTGAACCAAACTCATCCTTTCTCGGGCACAGTAGAAAATGGGTGCAGAACACAGATATTGAGAATGCTGTGTTGTGTTGACTTTTATGTGAAGTATGAAAACAACACTTGCTGACAAGATGATCCGTAAGTTATGTAAAACTATACCACCTATGCAGTAGGCTTTGTCACTCCTCAAAGATATTTATCAGAATATACCATTAGATGTGCTCTATTCTTTCCTGCAGCCAAGATGTCTGATAAACGAACAAATTTCTCTAATGCACTGGTTCTTTTTAATGAGTCAGTCAAAAGAATCACAAAACAGCTGAATTTCCATGTTGTACCAGGAACACACTACATTAAGTCGTTGGATCGCTGCTCTTCTCACACTACATGACTGGTGAACCATTTAGTTGCTGTTGTTTGCGCATTACACGACGGATCGGCGATCACACATTACACAACATTTCAATAGAAAAATAGACTTCTCTGCCTGGTCTACAAACTGTTTCACAACCAAACACACGTGAGAAGATACAGGAAATAACGCAAGATCACACATGAGACAATTGTCGTCGGGCGAGACTGAATTTCTTCCTGTTAAAAATGGTAGCCCTCAAAAAGCTTGCGATACAAGTTGTCTGTGCGATGATTTGCAGAAGCCATGCTTGCTGAAGTTGTGTTGCAGGTCTATGACTCCTCTATGAACTTTCCCTTGCCGTGTATCTTGCTCTCTCATTGGCTGTAGGTCATTGCCAATGTAATTTCCAGTCAAACTACATTTCACACTGCATGACTAAGTCGCAGACAGGTCCAGATATTTCAAATGCTAAATATCTCATGGACATTGGCAACAAATCTGTTCAGCAATCAGCAAAAAAAATCCCAAAATTGGAGGCAAATCTGTGTTTGTTCACCGGAGTGACATTTGCTTTGCGTCTTTGATAATACACACAAAGCGATTGTCACTCACGTTGAACAAGCACCGATTTGCCTACGATTTTGGGAATTTTTTGATGATTTCCACCAAACTTTTCCAGGTGAAATTCGGGGCTAAAATCGTGCAGTGTGTACCCACCACAAATGGCAATTTGATTCAGACTCCCTCACTCACTCAGTGAATCATTCAAAGCCATTTGCATCCGACTCCCTCACTGAACTGCGAATAATCTTTCAGTCTGAATTGAAATTAAACAGAAACTGTGACCTATAGGCCTACTTTAGGATATATTAACTATGCACTCAATGAGCTGAAGTGCTTCCAAACAACTAAATGTTTCATTCGTGGTTCTGCACCTGATCAGCCAAACAATTTATGGCTTATTTGTTTGTGAGCATTTCTTATAGAGAAAGGAAGGCACTATATATATATTGCATTTTCTTTCATTCAGATATGTTATCAGACTACCCCATGCAAATGTTTTATGGCATACGTTTTTTGCAGATAAGTGCATAATCTGTATCAGGCTCCTAACGCAAGTTGTTTATTATGGGGTTACAGTTATTTTTCACGTCGTACAGTATTTGCCCTTCTTTTCGGTGGGTTCACTGCAGAATGATTTCATTACCGTAGCTGGGAGCTTCTGTTTGTGTGTTTGTCGCTCTTTGCAGGCGGCTGAGGAGAGGGAAAAACATATGCCCTTAAGTGCCGGACTCTGCCGAGTGTTTCTGACAGCACTGCTGAGAGTCATTAAGCTCTTGAGGAAGCACATCGCAGCTCTGGCCTCGCTCATGTACATACGCATATAGCTGCACACACATGCTTGGGACTGTGAGTTTCTGCGATGCAAACAGGCCGAGAGCAACAAAGGGGAGATGGGGGCGGACTGCTGGAAACGGCACTCAGGTTTATGTTTGTTTATGCACAACAGACACGCAATCACTGGAAGGCATACAGGCAGTGTCAGAGGCTCCTAGAATCAGAAGAGGTAGTTTGGAAGGAAATACAAAAGTGTAGTACATCTGTATGTGATGACCCTCAATAGACCTGCGTGTGCGTGAGCGCGGGTTGAAATGGCGATTTAGAGGGTGCAGATGGTCCGTATGAGATAATTAGCTTATTTTTATGTCCCTTTGGTGCTGTTTTTGTTTGTTTCTCCATATCTTATACTGTATCTCCATGTATTCAGGTGCAGACATGCATTTTTAAGAGGGGATCCCCTTCGGTGGGCCTATGACATCATCGCAGCCCCCCTGCTTGCGGCCCAGTTTGTTGTATACGATGACCGACTAAGTCATTTGGTTCTGAGGAGCCATGTGATTCAGGCCGACGTGAGGGACAATGCGGCATGACGGACCAGCCCTCTGTTCATTACTCTAATCAGACATGGATGCGGGAGGGCGGCGCTGCCCGTCTATATGCCCGCTAACGCTCTTAACATGGCATGCAGGCCAGAACCCTCACCCATCGCCACAAGGCACCTGACACCATGCATTTAAACTATAGAATTACTGCTGGGTGAGACCGAGAAGCAGAGAGAAGAAGAAAAGGAGGTTAATGGTCTTAAGGAGGAATACCAAGGTCCATTCAGATATTTTCTAAAGATATATTAGTGTAGTCTAGCCAGCATCTTTATTTTGGGTCTTTTTAATTGCACAGATAAAGGAAATATTCCAGGTTCAATTTAGTTGAGCTCAATGGTAACATGGGAACAATTTACAAGAAGGTCATTAACTAACATGAGCAATACATTTGTTACAGTATTTATTCATCTTTGTTAACATGAGTTAGATTTTTCTAATGTATTAGTAAATGCTGTAAATCAACTACGATTAATAATTGTTAGCTCATATTAACACATTTTAACAAATGGAACCTTATTGTAAAGTGTTACCATTTCCATTATGCCAATAAAAATACAGAGAAAGTTTTGCTTTAGGCCTTCAGGCAGGTGGGCTAGCCAAGTCTTTAAAAGCTGTGTAAAAGAACGAGAGAGGAAGGATGAGAGATTAAGTGGTTGTCTCCCAGTTTGTCAGTGTATGTGATCTGACACACAGGGCAGCCAGTCCACTTCCTCAGCTTAATCTCTGTAATGGCCCTCAGACGCCAAACTGGTGGGGGGAAATTTGGGGAGGTGACAGGAGAATAGAAACACTGGAAAAAGAGACATGCACCAGTTCAACCACATTTCCTCTCCACTGTCAGGGCCATTACATTCATGAACATGTAACCAGAGCTTTCGTGGTTGCTCATAACATGCCGACACGTACACACTAACAAAGTCTCTTTGAAAAAAAAGAAGAAAAAAAAAACATAAATTGATTTTTAAATATGGAATAATGCAATTGAAGTACATTAACTAACATATGGACATTATGTTGTACACCCTACAGACAATACGCCTACACACACACACACTCACCCGGTCTGCCCTCCTGGAGGCAGCTTAGGAGAGACTCTGTTTTGTAAGGAGCAGGGGGAGACGGTTAACATCATTAATTAATGCCAGAAACTATGTAATTGGCCATCCATAATCTTCCATGCACGCAGAATTCTGACAAGCAGGCAGGCAGGCAGGCAGAGGTGTGCTCCACTGCAAAGACTGATAAACACATGCAGCAGATTAAATCATAACGCAAGTGTGTGTTTTTCAGCAGGAAAATCATAGTTTTTACCTTTATAAAATAATAGTTTTGAGTGTTTGCTTTAGTTCACTTTTCAAAAGTATAGCCAGAAGATGTAAACAATATTGTTGACGTGATTTTAGTGTGAAAAATCACTTTTAATTGCTAACCTTTTCTGTGTAAAGTAATATCCGATTTCACTGTAACTGGAATTAAATTTTACAATAATTTTAAAACACAAAAATTACCGTAGAAAGTGATGAGCTCAACTTTACATCTCAAATAATCACAAGAATTAACAGAAGAATTAATGAGTGCTTTTATAAATTTAAGTTCTGTATTAATTGGGTCCATTTACGTCCATTGTAAGTGGCTATCCATAACCTTGATAGTTTGAATTAATTTGGTTGTAGTCAACATTATGGCAAAAATGCTGTCAACAAAATGATTAATATGAATATTCATTGAATTAAAACCTTTAATCCAACAATAGCAAATGTTTTTCAATGATTCCTGTTAGTCTCGCATGCAGCGTTTCTTTAAAAAATATATATATAGTTTATGACAAGCTTTCATTTCATGCACTTGAATATTGAACTCATTAAGTGTTGTAAAATGCATTTCGGTTTTCACACGGATGAAAGAAACTCCTCCTAACTTGGACATACTCGTACGCCGCCCCCAGCTCAAGCCGGCGCACACATTCCCTCAGGCTGGCTGGCAGACAGGAGGTGGAGGCTGCGAGCGTGAGCAGGGCTGGCTCTCTGCATTCCTGGGCGTCTGAGACGGAATGAAAGGAAAGATTAATGGCGTTTAGCGCGGCGGTGAGACTCGTGCGTTCCTAATTAAAATCGGATGAACAAGCGCACGGCCAAGGATCAGTGGCTTTTAATGAGGAGCTTGTAGGCTGATTTGGGCATAATTTTCTGCTTAATAAGGCTGGTTTAAAAAGTCATTTTGGAGGGATGGCACTCTTTTGAACCTGCTCATTATCAATGAGGACACCTCACTTAAGTACTTCAGGAAACGGTGGCTTTAATTAATATAGAGCTGCCACGTGGCTGTGCTGACAAGACAGAGCGAGAACGGCAGAGAGAGAGAGGGAGGGAGGGTTGAAATTGATGAAGAACTTTCAAGGGCAATGGTTTCATTAAGCGGCTTCATTACGAACTGAATAACTCTTTGTGTCATTTGAATTCCTGGCTCCTGCGCTGTACAGTGCAGACTGGGAGGTGATGTACTGTCACTCGACAAGTCCTGACATGAGAGAAGAGCTGTGTAGAGTCAGACATACTAACAGGCCCTAATGATCCCCCGCCCCCCTTTAATGTCCCATTCAGAGTTTACAATTCACCACACACCCCTGTTATCTACATCAACGGGTGATAGGACAACAGGACAAAGCATTTGTAGCACAAGATTAGTGTTGTTAGTGGAGCAGGAGAACACAGCGTGAGCACTGGTAAGTCATGTACTCGTTCTCAGCGTGTCATTGGTTTCTGGACATGGCCCACGCTGCATCAGGTCAAGATGAGGCATGCAGGGTTCGAGAGGGATGTTTGGCCTGGAGGGCTGAGTGCAGGCAGGCAGGGAAGGAGGGGGGCGTTGAGAGTTATCTAGACTAGTCGCAGTCGATCTCTTCTGCAGTGAATTGGGCTAAAGATTCTCAAAGCCTCATCCTATTGCACTAATCTTCTTATGGCTGATTCTACAGTTCAGGATCTTTATCATGGGAAAGTGCTTCACTCCAGGGACTCCCACTTAAAGCCCAGTCAATCACTAACACTCATGAGCCTGTGCCACTTTACTCTTTTTAAACTGCTTTTATGTTCTGCTAATTACACCTCACTTTTGAAGAATTTTGAACTGATTTCTTTTTCTTTTTTGTCAGACAAGACATACATGTGTACACAAATTTTTAACCACAGTAGTGAACACACACCCAGAGCAGTGGGCAGCCATATTGCGCCCGGGGAGCAGTTGGGGGTTCGGTGCCGTGCTCAAGGGTCTCACCTCAGTCGTGGTATTGAGGGTGGAGGAGAGCGCTGGTTATTCACTCCCCCCACCGACAATTCCTGCCGGACCTGAGACTCGAACCCGCAACCTTCGGGTTACAAAGTCCGACCCTCTAACAATTAGGCCACAGATAGATAGAAACTCCTCTAAATGTCCAACATAACTGCACATAACACTTACATTTATGCATTTGGCAGACGCTTTTATCCAAAGCGACTTACAGTGCCCTTATTACAGGGACAATCCCCCTTGAGCAACATGGAGTAAAGTGCCTTGCTCAAGGACACACTGGTGGTGACCGCTGGGATCGAACCAGCAACCTTCTGCATATCAGTTCCATGGTTTAACCCACTGGACCACCATCTCACATAAACTAACACCATCTTTCCCTTTACTGAAAAACATAAAATAACACTTTAATCCCTAAATGTACTCTCCTAATGCAGTCCCTTGCAAAGCATGCTGGGAACTACAGATACACTACCCAGTTTGTTCGTTTCACTCAGCAATGTTAAGTTGACCGAACAAACACTTATTAAGTAAAGCTGACAATACTTGTTTTTAGTAGAAACAACTCAGTAAATTTAGTTACATGAGTTTCTTAAGTAATGTGAACAAGGATGATTTGAATGTAATTAACAACAATGAAAGTTCATTTTTTGAGTATAGATAGATAGATAGATAGATAGATAGATAGATAGATAGATAGATAGATAGATAGATAGATAGATAGATAGATAGATAGATAGATAGATAGATAGATAGATAGAAAGAAACATACATACATACAAACATACATACATACAAACATACATACAAACTATACACTATAGATAGACAGATAAGTAGATAGATAGATACATACATACATACTATACACGATAGATACATACATGCATACTACATACTATAGATCGACAGATAGATAGATAGATAGATAGATAGATAGATAGATAGATAGATAGATAGATAGATAGATAGATAGATAGATAGATAGATAGATAGATAGATAGATAGATAGATAGATAGATAGATAGATAGATAGATAGATAGATAGATAGATAGATAGATAGATAGATAGATAGATAGATGCATAAATACATACTATATAGACAGATAAATAGACAGATACATACATACAGTGAGGAAAATAAGTATTTGAACACCCTGCTATTTTGCAAGTTCTCCCACTTGGAAATCATGGAGGGGTCTGAAATTGTCATAGTAGGTGCATGTCCACTGTGAGAGACATAATCTAAAAAAAATCCAGAAATCACAATGTATGATTTTTTAACTATTTATTTGTATGATACAGCTGCAAATAAGTATTTGAACACCTGAGAAAATCAATGTTAATATTTGGTACAGTAGCCTTTGTTTGCAATTACAGAGGTCAAACGTTTCCTGTAGTTTTTCACCAGGTTTGCACACACTGCAGGAGGGATTTTGGCCCACTCCTCCACACAGATCTTCTCTAGATCAGTCAGGTTTCTGACTCAGGTTTCCGTAACCCTTTCCAGCCTTGTGGAGGTGTACAATTTAGTCTCTAGTGTCTTTGGACAGGTCTTTGGTCTTGGCCATGTTAGTAGTTGGATTCTTACTGATTGTATGGGGTGGACAGGTGTCTTTATGCAGCTAATGACCTCAAACAGGTGCATCTAATTTAGGATAATAAATGGAGTGGAGGTGGACATTTTAAAGGCAGAATTCTAGCTGATAGACAGGTGTTCAAATACTTATTTGCAGCTGTATCATACAAATAAATAGTAAAAAAAAATCATATATTGTAATTTCTGGATTTTTTTTTAGATTATGTCTCTCACAGTGGACATGCACCTACGATGACAATTTCAGACCCCTCCATGATTTCCAAGTGGGAGAACTTGCAAAATAGCAGGGTGTTCAAATACTTATTTTCCTCACTGTATATACTATACACTAGATACTGTAGATGCATGCATACAGTAGGTCAAGAAGCGAAGTGGGGGAGAGAGTGAGACTGGATTGGGAAAGGACCACGAACTGGGACTCGAACTTGGGTTGCCCGAAGCCCTACATTTTCTTTCTTTCTTTCTTTCTTTCTTTCTTTCTTTCTTTCTTTCTTTCTTTCTTTCTTTCTTTCTTTCTTTCTTTCTTTCTTTCTTTCTTTCTTTCTTCTTTCTTTCTTTCTTTCTTTCTTTCTTTCTTTCTTTCTTTTCTTTCTTTCTTTCTTTCTTCTTTCTTTCTTTCTTTCTTTCTTTCTTTCTTTCTTCTTTCTCTCTCTCTCTCTCTCTCTCTCTCTCTCTCTCTCATCTCTCTCTCTCTCTCTCTCTCTCTCTCTCTCTCTCTCTCTCTCTCTCTCTCTCTCTCTCTCTCTCTCTCTCTCTCTCTCTCTCTCTCTCTCTCTCTCTCTCTCTCTCTCTCTCTCTCTCTCTCTCTCTCTCTCTCTCTCTCTCTCTCTCTCTCTCTCTCTCTCTCTCTCTCTCCCTCCCTCCCTCCCTCTCCACTTTCACCACATGGTCAGGCGTGGGCTTTCAAATATGTATTGGACACCCCTTGCTTCTCCTTTTTGTTTTTGTTTACTTTCTCCCATTGTAATTTCTTCCAAAACATTACAGCTGATTTGAATGGGTTATAATGGTTTCTAATTCTGAAGAGTGGATAGAGGCACGCCCGAACAGAGAGCAGGAGGACAACACGCACACACACACACACACAGGCTCATTTTAATCATCACAATGGATCCACAGACATGATTCCAGCCTTTCAGACTTGTTGATGTCATTCACACTCTTACCCATGCAAACCCAATCAGTATCAGGTAATATCAGCCACTCTTTGAAGGATTAAAAGGAATAATGGGGTTTTATGGCGTTTTGTCTGAGGGATAATGCCTCTGAAATATTGAAATAATGAAAATGGATTTGATTTATGTAATTTCTTTCTGACTTAGTTTTCTCCAGTATATGGGGTGGCAGAAGGCTTCTTAACATGCTTTGACATTAAATGGATCCTATTGTTTTTCAGTTCTTCTGCCCCTGAGAGGGAAGCTTTAGAGTAGAATATGAGAAGAGATGTTCCTAAAGCCTCCTCAACTAATACTAATATTCAAGATAAGCCCTTTCACAATACTTATTTGCACACGCAATACCACAGAAAGACAAAGATGTATGGGGGGGGGTTCCCCCTTTTTGTCTTATTGTTTCATGTTTGTTTTGTTCCTTTGTAACACAACTGCTCACTTGTTTTGAATCTGCACGCTCGGGGCTTTAGCACTCTAGCGTCACTCTTTACCACCTCATTCCACTAAAGACCACCTTTAAACAACACAAGGAAAATACATTGCGATTATTCGTTTAGCAGATACTGTTATCTAAAAATTCTTTAAAAAAATTAGCAAGCAGTTTTCCAGTTTATACAAACCTACAGTAATTTGAATGATCTCAATATTGGTTGGTAAATAAAAATTATAAAAGGCCACAAAATAATTACAAGAAAACACACCTTTCTATTGAGTCATTGTCACAGGCTGCACGCAATCACACAAGGGTCCGTTTATGAACAACTGACTCTTATGAGCCAATCATTCAAAAAGACTGAATCCATCAGAGCGATTACTGAATCAACAAGTTATTATAATTTTTACTGTTCAAAAGTTTGGGGTCAGTAAAATTGCTGAAATGTTTTTGACAGAAGTCTCTTATGCTCACCAAGGCTGCATTTATTTTGATCGAAAATAAAGTAAATCAGTAATACTCATGTGAACTATTTTTTTTATGTTAAAATATTTGAAATGTAATTAGGTAATGTAATCCTGTGATGGCAAAGCTGAATTTACAGCATCATTTCTCCAGTTTTCAGTGTCACATGATCCTTCTGAATATGCAGATCTATTTCTAATATGCTGATTTGGTGCTTGAGAAACATTTCTATATTATCAGTGTTGAAAACAGTGGTGCTGCGTAATACTTTTTGTGGAAACTGATAAAAAAAATTCAGGATTCTTTGATGAATAGAATGTTAAAAAGAACAGCTTTTATTTGAATTTAGAAATCATTTGTAATATATTTTTAAATTTGTCACTTTTGATCGATTTGATGCATAATTTCTGAATAAAAGTAATAATAACTTAAATAAAAGTTAGACACTTTCCTGTATAAACTGAGAGAGAATTTATTAATATAATTAGTCAAATGAAATGGCCAAATGAATTAGAATTTAATCTTAACAAAAAACTAAACTAATTGAGAGCTTTGGTTTATAAAGCAGAATCAACTAAAATCAGGAATCAATACCCAACCCTACTTACAAATGAAGAAAAAGTGATTGAAATGAGCATGTTTTAAGATGAAATACATAAATTATGCCTAGACGTCATTGGCTTTACAAAGTTAACCTCATTCAAGATGCTGTTATTACTCAGCCCTGCCATCTGCATTTTGACAATTAGAGTGTGTAATGACAAGTGTTTGGTTTTATGTGATTAGAGGTGTGTTATGGCCGGTCCTGCACCCCTCTGCTTCTCAGGTTGATGTGACAGCCCTCCATCCATCATGCTGAGAGGGGCCGATCCATGAGAGGGTGGGGGGGGGGGGGGGGTGTATCTGAGGTAATATTCTCCCTCTTAATTACTCAGGAAGGATAATGGCACAGATGACTTTGAGGAGGATCAGGACAGAACACAACAGATAAACTGATACTGGGTAGAATCACTCACATTTAGTATAAAGAAACATATACGGCCCTCAAAAGCTTCATGAACAGCCAATGCCTATTATAGAGTGTGTTGAGTTCTATATTAATAATGTAGTGAAAACTGTGGAGGTTGTTATGAGTGACTTTTCTGAATTTAGCATTTATGTTTAATTTATGTATGTGAGAACATGGATGTTCATTTCTATTCTATTCCATTCTATTCATTTTCTGTCTGTCTAATTTATTTTTTAAAAAAAAGAAAAAAAGTTCTGTCCTGTGTTTTGTTCTAGATTAACTGAGACTTGTTACAGCACTTGCATACTGTTGCCCTTGACTGTTCTAGTTGCTTCTATTGCACTCATTTGTAAGTCGCTTTGGATAAAAGCGTCTGCTAAATGACCAAATGTAAATGTAAATGTAGTTTGGCTCTAGTAGTGCATAGCATGAATGAACAGTACTTTGCTGAGCTTGGTGTGTGCGTGCACGTATGTGTGTGTGTTCATACGCTTTCGAGGAGGTCTCTTCATTACTGCCACTCCCCTGCACTTCCTCAGATAATCCCCACACCCTGCAGAGACTACAGGAGAACTGGCAGAAACACACACACACACACACACACACACACACACACACACATGATCTGTATACACACCACTTCCAAGCTGTAAATCAACTCTATAGGAAGTTGTAGAGCCATTATTGAAAATGTAAGCATTTTGCTCTCTTTACAACAAGCCCTTTACACTGAAAATAAAAAAAACGGGATTTATACTGAAACGATTGCTAGTAAACTTCACAAATAATAACAAAGCAATGGCTAGGAACACATTGAATTAAATGTGACATTTTGAAGCAGAATGAAGCAAAATAGTCTTGTAAAACTTACACCAATAGTCTTTGTAATGTATACAGTGTACTAAATATATTTTTTATAATATAAAATACATACCACTAGTTTAATTCATTTTAAATTCATGTTTAAGCATTAAAAAACAATTTACTGAGGTTTAATCTTATTAAAGGGGTGGTAAACCACGATTTCACTTTTCTAACTTTAGCTAGTGTGTAATGTTGCTGTTTGAGCATAAACAACATCTTCAAAGTTACAACGTTCAAAGTTTAAAGCAAAGGGAGATATTTGCTTTTAAAGAAATCGATTTCTAAGGACTACAGCAAACGGCCGGTAGGGACTACTACACATTCACCCAGGGTTTGCTGACATCACCAGCCCCAATATTTACATAAACCCCTCCTCCGAGAATATGAAATAAGGGGGGCCATTTTGTATCGCTGCGGGGAATAGTTGTTGTGGTATAGTTAGTAGGCTGGAGTGCTGTTGACAATGCCGACGAAACGCTGTTATTTTCATCCGGATTGCAGGTCCACTTTCTTCAGCCTTCCTAGGGACGGGGGTGCGTTGCAGTGCGTTTAACATACAACGTCATATTCATGTGTGTAAGAGACATGAGGGGAACACGATCGCATTTGCATCGGATATATGCTGCCCATCATAAATCAAAGCACGAGACAGACAGGGGTCGGAGGAGAAGATCGGAAAATGTGACATAATGGACAATATTCATCTGTATTTGCAATACATGAGCCTTCAGCTGCACGAGACAGGCGGGCACGCGCGGCTACCGCGGCACATCTCGCGGAGGAAAGCTTCCACAATCTTCGCGAGTACGGGCTACAACCTGTAAGTGTGATTTATTTTTCGTCGATGTGTTTTCCTGTAATAGTTCGTGTTGTTAATTGTAGCCTACGTTGTAGCAAGGAAGTAAACATGACAGCGCTGTTTGGCTCTGCAAACCAGTTTGCTAAATGCTCATTCATACTTAACGTTATCCGACAAACACCTCACGCTACAAACTGTTTAAAATCTCAACAGCGAACTTGGCATTAGTGTAAATTATTCTTTGATTAGAGCTTTTATGTATTGTTTATCTACAGGCATGCTAAACATGGTTCTGTGTTTGATTTGGCTACTATGTTTAGTGTCCGTTCTTGCGACAGATATTTGGCAAATCGTTCTAAAAATACAAAAGTAACAGTGCCATTCAGTAGCGATCACTATAGATCTGCAGTCTTTACTCTTGAGGACTGAACAGGTTCTGCTCGATCATCTTCACTAAAATTGTCTGGGTCTGATTCGGGCTCTTGGTATGGTTTCATTGACGCTATTGTACACAAAGCTCAGGCTAGTAGCCTGAGGCTACCTGTAGAGGTAAGGGGCGTGACGCTTTCGAGAAATGTTCACTAGGCGGTTAGCCAATCACAACACACTGGGCCAGCTAACCAATCAGAGCCCATTGCGTATTTTTGAGGGACTGGCTTCACAGAATCCGGAAACCATCAGACCGTTTTTACAAGGAGGGACAGAGCAGTGTAGAATAAAGGTCAAATATATGAAAAATACTGCATTTTTTTAAAAAACGAAGCATGAACACATTTTACAGTGCACTCCACAAACACAATCAAGCCTTCGAAAGAGTGTGCTTTACCACCCCTTTAAATATATATATTGAACTTATTTCAAGATATATTATTCAGCTGTTAATAAATGTGTCTTGCGTTGAAGATGTTTGTTTAGATTTCATTATTGTCAAATGAAACAAAAACACATTAGGAAAATTATTTTTCGCAGTGTAATATACAATAACAGTCTAAAGTTGTTCCTGGGAAACTGCCCTTTTAAAATGAACAGCCAATAACATTTACATTCTCCTACTGTACGTCCTGAAGCTTTTCGGCCAATGGATGACACTCTGTCCCTGTCAACCAATCATCTCTGGCCCGTGTATTGTTATCACATAACAGCAAACAATGGCTGATCCGTATCAGAGACTTACGACAGATACGTTTGCGTTCCTCCGCCCCTCCTGATATCTCTTATATTCAGAACATGGGATTTTCCATCATGTTCTTGGCTCTCTTTTCATTTTAATCATGACAATGGGATCAGATAATCCAGGCCAGAGAGAGGGTTATGATTGTTCTGATTGAGTCTCTTTTGTTGGGCAGATATGTAATATGGAGTTGTAAGAGGATTTAACACAGTAGATTGTCTGATTTAATCATGTTTGCTGTGGTAAAGCAGCACTTACATGCTTGGAGGGGGTTAAAACAGAACATGACAGTAGTTTGCGGCGGTGAAGGGTTTTGTTTAATACTCAATGGTCTAATCGCCGGTTGAAACGTTTCAGACTGATATTTGAAGCTAAAAACATGAATATGTACAGTTATTAACTTAAGGAACCATTTCCACCAGAAATGGCCTGTAAAAATAACACTAAGTTATCTGGCCCTTCATTATAACCGCATGCCCATTCAAGCATCCAGGGCATATGCTCCCTCAGATTCTTAAATGGGTTTTGAATGCAACTTGTAAAAATATATAATTGTATCTTTGATAATTAAGTTGTGTTTTGGGTCAATTGCTTTAAATGTTGATATATTTATATATGCATTGTATATTGTATTGTAAATGTACACATACATATGTAACTATGTGCAGTTTTTTGTAAAGCCAAGGAAACAGCCTAAATTGTAACAAATATTTTATGATTGTTGTAGTTTACATCCTATTGTGGGAGTATATCAATTCAAAAGAATATACTTAAATATTTGCTTGCAGTTTTCTCCTCTCCTCTCTATCTCCATCAGTGAGAGTTGCAGTCTAGCTGAGAGAGTGAAAGGCAGTGTGAGACAGAACACACACACACACACACACACACACACACACACACAGGGCAGCATGGAGTATGTGGGGATTAGGGGGAGATATACTCACCCCCTCTATTAATCCCCTCAGTAGCAGGAGAAAGAGTCGCACAAACACACACGCACGCACACACACAAATGCATGACATTTTAGAATGGTGTTGCTTTATTTCTGTAGACCGGCAGACTGTTTGACTGGTTTACAATGACAACATTTCTGTTTGTGTCTGTGTGCGCATGTACATTATTGTCAGTTACCATCTTAATTTAGAAGTGACCCTCTGACAGTGCCAGATCCAGTGATTACGTGTGTATAATCTATTTGACTGGATGTTTATTGGTATCTGTTAGTGTGCATTAGCACGCATGTGTGTATTTGTGTATGGGCCTGGGCTAACAGTCATTATTTACATTAGAGCTGAAGGGTTTTCTGTGGTCTCTGCTCTAATGCTCTGCTGTAATCCAGTTGAGAGCTTGAGTCTGTCTCAGGACCAATTTCCATCCCAACCCTCAAACACTTACACACACACACCAACACAGAAACAGTTTCTGTTTCATTCGTCTCATTCAGCTCTTTGTAGCTTTTGCATTTACAGTGGGGTCCGAAAGACTGAGGCCACATTCAAAATTGGGAAAATCTCATTTGAACCAAATAGAATGTTTTGAAGATTTTAAAATAAAGCACCACTAGCCTATGCCATAAATATATATTACATTATTCTCAATCATGCTGTAGAACATGATCATGCAGGTTTACACAAATTGTAAAGTTTGTGCAGCTTGAGTGCTACTGTCGTTAAAGCAACTTTTCGATATGTGTGTGTGTGTGTGTGTGTGTGTGTGTATATATATATATATATATATATATATATATATATATATATATATATATATATATATATATATATATATATATATATATATATATATATATATAATATAGTTTTTTTTCTTTCTTTTTTTTCTTTTATTAAAAAAAACCCAAAATATACATCTCTATTTATTTATTTATTGCAATTTTTAATGTTCATTTAGCATTTTTGCAGTTTACTGCAAACTGGTCATAAATAAATAAATATTTATTTCTTGCAGTCTTTAAATTGAAAAGAAAATTATTCTTAAAATGGCATGTATAATAATAATAATAAAAATGAAAAAAAAAAAAAAAACGGTTCAAAATAGTTCTATATATAGTGTATAACTCTGCAGCACACTAAATGATTACCATAATTATGGTACTTCATATATACGTCAACATGCTTCAGAGAACACCACAGTAATGCCATGGTATATTTTGATAAGTTTTGTTTGTGAAACATTATCCAGTTATAACAAACATGAGAATACTAGACCACATACTAAATCAGCAATGCGTATTATAGGTTTTCCAGTCGTTGAAGTGTAATATCAGTAACATAATGTGTAGAGTTGTGATATTAACATCAAGATACATCAGCTCTCAAAGTACATCTGTTACCATTTGGCCATTTGTGCCATTTGGATCAGACGATCTCTTCCAGACAAGAGAGACAGACCCCCATCTGCCTGTCTCTCCTCCCCAAGAAAGATATCTCCTCTCTGGGTCATAGGTGGGCCTCTTCCCTCCCCTGCGAAGTATCATAGCTGCTGATTTGTGTGTTCATATTTAATGTGTGTTTGTAAGTGATTTGGACTGATATCAGGTCACAGAGGCTCAGATTATCACCAATAACTGTAATGGTGACCAGCTGTTTAGTCTCCTACTGGAGTCTCTTTCTGTCTCTGGTGAAAATCACTCACTCTCCTGTCCTAGAGATTGTTCTAGATTAGGAGGGGGTGAGGCGGTGGATGGGGGGTTTTGTGCTCAACCGAACGATGATCCATATTAAATCTCTCTAAAATGAAAATTGCAAAGATTTAGCAGGGATCATGAGCAGTGGTGAATTTAATCACAACCTGCTGGTGGTGAAATGTGTGTCTGAGTAATGTACCAGCATTGTGAACCAGGATTACTGTGTTTATTTACTGTTAATGTACACTGTAAAATGGGTTTATAACGTAATTTTAACAGTACGTTTCCTTGATATGGTGAACAACTAATAAATCAGTTATGTACATAAGGGCTTTATTCTACATCGTATGTAGTTAAATTAATGTTTATTTTAGTGTTATGTTCGTCACCATGGAGGAGTATATTTCTTCACATTATTTCTCGCTTGTGTTGTTTCGAACCTGTATGACTTTCCTTCTGGGAAAGGCAAAGGGAGATATTTATCAGTGTGTCCATGTTGCTCTTTTCCATACAATTAAAGTGATGATAGGTGTTGCAATCTAATTCTCCCTCTATCATCCCAACTTGACTGCACTTTTATTAAAATCTTAACATAAGTTAATGCACACATGAACAAGCCATAAACAGCTGTATTTGTATTAACTAACATTAATAAAGATGAACAAATACAGTAACAAATGCATTGCTCATGGTTACTTCATGTTAGTTAATACATTAATTAATGAAACCTTATTGTAAAGTGTTACAGTACATTAGTACTCGCATATTCAAATTCCATCTCACCATGACATTTGAGATTTATGGTAGAAGTTTTCAATGAATAATGACTAGACTATTCCTCACACAAAGCAACTATATGTCTTCAGAAGTCTTGGAATAAACAAGTTTTTCGGGTGTTTATTAAGGTACTTGTTACGGAACAGACTCAAGACAGAGATATGTTGGTTTATTGAACAGAGATGAGTATATGGTAATGCAGGTGAGTAATGGCAGTCTTTTGTTTTGCAGGTGGATTGGAGATCAGATGGATGGTATAGAGGAGCACACACCTCACAATAGAAGCAGGTACGTATCAGTTTTGCAGGAACACAGAACAGGAGATGCTGGGGAACTGAAAGACATTGGAGAAGCACTGGAGAGTGGTATCATATACTTCAGAAGTTTGGAGAGAACAGGTAATGAGTCCTTAGCTCTAACAAGACCAGACCCCGTGGGTATCTGAGGTGTGTGCTTTTATACAGAGGGGGCATTTCTCAATACCAAGTACGCAAAGTTCGGACTTGCCAAGTTCGACTCAGGAGAGTGAACTCCCGAGGACGGTATTATTATATCCGGTTATTCTGCAAATGGAACAGCAGTGTACTTAATAACGTCCCTCAGTTCGCTCTGGCTACTCCTATTATCTCTGTATTTTTGTTGAATGTCAGTTTTAATGATCAATAATAACCATTATAAAAAGTAACAAGCTATACAATAAGAAATAAAGCAAACTATTCAGTCAAACATACAAAATCAGCACTCTAGTAGGCTACAGCGGTAAAGTTAAATAGCCTAAATATAGTTATGTTATGAAACTTCTCTTTGCCCTCAGCCAAAACGTTTAGCCAGGGAACAAATGATAGATTCATGAGACCTAAAAAAAAAAAAAAAATAAAAAAAATAAAAGCATATTAGATCTACACAAGATAAATTATATCTCAAGTTTTACCACTACAGAGATATCAGAAGGACTAGTCGAGGTAAGGCTGCTCAGCGGGGTACATGAGTGCTGAGGATCGCCTGGATCCCATCAAATGTTCAAATCGGTGTTCTCTTTATAAATAAACCACAGATTTCAGCTTTCAACATTACAGTGAGTAAAATAAGTATTTGAACACCCTGCTATTTTGCAAGTTCTCCCACTTGGAAATCATGGAGGGGTCTGAAATTGTCATCGTAGGTGCATGTCCACTGTGAGAGACATAATCTAAAAAAAAAAAAATCCAGAAATCACAATGTATGATTTTTTAACTATTTATTTGTATGATACAGCTGCAAATAAGTATTTGAACACCTGAGAAAATCAATGTTAATATTTGGTACAGTAGCCTTTGTTTGCAATTACAGAGGTCAAACATTTCCTGTAGTTTTTCACCAGGTTTGCACACACTGCAGGAGGGATTTTGGCCCACTCCTCCACACAGATCTTCTCTAGATCAGTCAGGTTTCTGACTCAGGTTTCCGTAGCCCTTTCCAGCCTTCTGGAGGTGTACAATTCTGTCTCTAGTGTCTTTGGACAGCTCTTTGGTCTTGGCCATGTTAGTAGTTGGATTCTTACTGATTGTATGGGGTGGACAGGTGTCTTTATGCAGCTAATGACCTCAAACAGGTGCATCTAATTTAGGATAATAAATGGAGTGGAGGTGGACTAACAGGTCTTTGAGGGTCAATTCTAGCTGATAGACAGGTGTTCAAATACTTATTTGCAGCTGTCTCATACAAATAAATAGTTAAAAAATCATATATTGTGATTTCTGGATTTTTTTTTTTTAGATTATGTCTCTCACAGTGGACATGCACCTATGATGACAATTTCAGACCCCTCCATGATTTCCAAGTGGGAGAACTTGCAAAATAGCAGGGTGTTCAAATACTTATTTTCCTCACTGTACATTCTCGCCTAAAAAACTCTTATAAAACTACATTGTGACACAACAACGTTTTTTTATTGTTTTTCTCCACTATTGACGCTTGCTGATTGGTGCGATATGCATTCTGGGATACCTGGCTGTTTCAAGTCCGCACAAGTCACCTCCTGATGCATCGTCAATAAAAGGGGAGGATCAAGGAGAGGCTCCTCTCTGGAGCTCCAGCTCCCCCTCTCTTGACCTACTGTGGGCATGATGGGTGGAGCTGCATCCTCCAACCACACCCTAACCCTACCCATAACTCCATTTCTTCACCCATTAAACAGGTTAAAGGGATAGTTCACCCAAAAATGAAAATTAGCCCATTGATTTACTCACCCTCAAGTCATCCTAGGTGTATACATTAGACATTCTTATTTCAGTTATATTTAAAAAGTCCTGGCTCTTTCTTAGCTTTATAATGGCAGTGACTTATTGGGTCATTTTTGAAGTCCATAAAAGTGCATCTATCCATCATATAACTGCTCCATACGGCTCCGGGGGGGGTTAATAAAGGCCTTCTGAAGCGAAGTGGCGCATTGTGTAAGTAAAATATCCATATTTAAAACTTTATAGACTAAAATACCTAGCTTCCGGCGGTTATTGGTACACAAGTCGACTTACGACGAAAGAGTAACCCATGACGTGATGTATAGGAGCATCGCAATCTTCTCGCAGATAGGGCTGGGCAACAAACTCAAGCCCCTCTTCTCTTATATGGAAATCTTCCGCCATTTCTCTTTAAAAAAAATGATTCTTGTTTTAGACTTCTGATTCATGACCGGTGTTTTGTTTTGCTCTATCCTCTGCGCTTTGGTGTTCATCAATAAGCATGTGTCAAGGGTTCAAGGTTGTGTACTGCTGACCGCCGGAAGCTACTTGGGATCAAGAACACATCTGGGGATTTAAACTGTACTTGGCTAGATGTGAGCGTTTGCCCTGTCCAAATACTCACACCTGCTGTCTTTGCACTTGACCACTTACATGATGTATTTCCTGTATTTGGCAGAAGTGTTCAAGTAGGTGTGAATACTGCAAGTGTGTATAGAACTTTTGATTACCCGATGGAACGTATAGCGTTGAAAAAAAAAACCATTTGTTTAAATGTTTTTCATCAAAAAGCGTCAATTTCTTTTCTTTTTTTCAATTCTTTGCATTTTAAAATAAACTCTGCTTCTAATTAAGTGATAAAAAGCAGTTGCAAATGTACAAAATACACTTAGATTTCTTACCCTTGCACAAATAAAATGTACAAAACTTTGTTTTACTACCAAATTATATGTAATATCTAATTAATTTAACTTACAGCGGAATGTTTTCCTCGGCATCTTGCGACTATATTCGAGACACAAGTATGGGTTTAGTGTGCACACAGCATTTTTAAGACACTTACTTTCTGTCGTGTGCACACGCTCTCAAGTGGCCAAGACCGCAAGTGTTGGATTTTGGACAAGGCATTTGATTTGGAACAGTACTTGGGCAGCAACTGATGACGTTTCACGTCCACAAGTACAGACAAGAATGCATATTGAGAAACGGCCAGAGGAATTGCAACTGACCAATTAAGACTTACCGATTCTATTCGTTTAAATAAAAAAAAATAAAAACAAACAAATAAAATCCTCTGTGCTAGACTAACTGAGACTTGTTACAGCACTTGCATACTGTTGGTCCGATTGCTTCTTTTGCTCTCCTCAAGCGTCTGCTAAGTGACTAAATGTAAATGTGATCGGTGAAGAAATGAGCTGCAGGTGCGGATCATTGAGTGTGTGCAGGTGAGAGCCAGGAGGGATTCTGGGAAATGTAGTGCTGAAGTGACTGAGCTGGTGACTGGAGTTTTTTAATTTTATTTATTTTAGCTTGACAATCTCTGGTCATCATTTACTTTAATTGTATATGGAAAAGAGCATAATGAGCCTTCTACTAAACATATTGCTGTGTGTTTTACAGAAGAAATTGAAATAAATTATGACCGAAATATTCCATTAACAGTTAAAACATTTAAATCAAGGTATTTTCTCGATTTCCGTACGAGAATTCACACACTTTATCTTGATCTGAGCGGTTACTTTACCTTACATCTGTGATTACATAGGTTGTGTTTTCTACTCCAGGGCTGTGTGTGTGTGTGTGTGTGTGTGTGTGTGTGTGTGTGTGTGTGTGTGTGTGTGTGTGTGTGTGTGTGTGTGTGTGTGTGTGTGTGTGTGTGTGTGTGTGTGTGTGTGTGTGTGACACCTCAGAGTGTGAGACTCGTGTCTGACCGTCCTACTTGTGCTCACCTTCATCTGTGTCTGTTCTTTCCCTAAACACACGTGATGGATCGTGCAAATCTCTCTCTCTCTCTCTCTCTCTCTCTCTCTCTCTCTCTCTCTCTCTCTCTCTCTCTCTCTCTCTCTCTCTCTCTCTCTCTCTCTCTCTCTCTCTCTCTCTCTCTCTCTGTGCTCCTGGCTTGCGCTCTCTCTCTATCTCGTTCTCTTTCTCTTTCCCTCACACGTGTACACACACACACACACACACACACACACACACACACACTGTCTTTCCATCTCTGTCTGTCTTCAGTAAGTGTGCTTGGCTGTTGATTCGTTCTCAGAACACAGTCGTGTATAGAGCAGATGGTGACCGTATTCAGTTTTCCAGACTTGCATTAAACGTTCGTTATCGACCACAAATGCAGCCAAGCTCTTCTTCCACCAGCAGCACCCCCTCAACCACCATAAACTTACCCCCTCCACACAAACACACACACGAACGCACACACACACACCATTTTAGATCTATTACCTTTTGGTACTTTTTTATATATTAAACCTTATACAGCAGAGCTGTATTTGATTAAAATACAGTAAAAACAGGAATATTGTTACAAATTGAAATAGCTCTTTTCTATTTAATATATAATTTTAAAATGTAATTTATTCCTGTGATGGTAAAGCTGAATTTTCAGCATCATTATTCCAGTCTTGAGTGTGACATGATCTTTCAGAAATCATTCTAACATTCTGATTTGATGCTCAAGATTTCTTTTTATTTTCCATGTTGAAAACATTTAAGTGGCATAATATTTTTGTGGAAACTGTGATGCATTTTTTTCAAAGTTCAAAGGAACAGCAGTTTTTTTTAATAGAAATCTTTCATCCTTGCAGAAAGCATTCAAGTCTTACTGACCACAATCTTTTGATTATTAATATATCTGATTGTCTGTCAAGGAATGTGGACAGACAATATTGCTTATTGCATACAAACGTCCCATGATACCCCTGGTTAGGATGCTGTGTTAATCTCCATGTTACATGCTGAGTAATGCTAACGCCATGATTACGTCCTTGCAGAACAGCAGTTCGTAAACACTTTTAAATATAGCAACTCCACTTACAGGAATTACATCAGTAACACATAACTAGAAACTGCACATCAAATAATAAACTATTTTTACTAAACAATTATAGGAAGTGCTTTAACAAAAACAAGCTTCACATTTCTATATTTAACTCTCTGGCAGGATCATCCCATTGACTTCATTACTGTAGAAGCATTTTGCTTGTTTTTATAAACTTTAAACCTTTTTAATTATATTTATTTATCTAAAGTATTTATGGTAACACTTGAGTATGGGGAACACATATTCACTATTAACTATGATTTTTGCCTCAATAAACTCCTAATTTATTGCGAATAAATAGTTAGTAAGGTAGTTTTTCTAGCATTTAAGTTTAGGTATTGGGTAGGATTAAGGGATGCAGAATACGGTCACACAGAATAAGGCATTAATATATGCTTTATAAGTACTAATAAACCGTTAATATCCTAGTAATATGCATGCTAATAAGCAACTAGTTAATAGCGATAATTGAACCCTAAAATGAAGTGTTACCGTATTTATTTGTTTAGTAACTAATTTATTTATTTGCAAAAGATTTGTGATTGTAAATCTTCCTAGAGCTTTTAAGCTATATCCACCAAGCTTGGCATAGTCCTCCAGTTCTCCAATCTAAATCTTCCTCAAATCTTAGTTTTCCCATGGTGGATGATCAAAGATCCCCAACATCCTTAAAACTTCCCCTGAAAATTTCTGACTATAATGACCTATAATAACCTAGAGCTTTCAAGCTACCAAATGCAGCACAGACCTTCTGTCTAATAAACGTCACACAGAAAGGCTTTTTCAACTTTTTTAAACTTCCAGGCAAGACTTTGTCAAATCAATATCAACATACTGTGGAGTGCAGCAGGTGTGATGTTACAACATACAGAATCCCTTGAGATTTTCCTATGGGGTTTTATAATGGGGTTTTTTTTTTACTTATGAGTAAAATAAGGTCTGTGGCAGGGCCGTAACCACCATATACAAGTCCCCCCTCCACCCCCCAATAATTAGAAATGTCCAACTGTTACTCGACAGTAATATTTGCTATATTTACTTCATAACAACAATAGACCTGGAATTTTCTTAAATCCCTTTTTAATCCTTATTTAATTCCTCTAAATAAACCAATCTCTAAAGTCCAATTAGAAATAGAAATATCTCAAGACTGATTTTTCTAAGGTTTTATGGACTGATGAAATGAGAGTGAGTCTTGATGGGCCAGATGGATGGGCCCGTGGCTGGATTGGTAAAGGGCAGAGAGCTCCAGTCCGACTCAGACGCCAGCAAGGTGGAGGTGGAGTACTGGTTTGGGCTGGTATCATCAAAGATGAGCTTGTGGGGCCTTTTCGGGTTGAGGATGGAGTCAAGCTCAACTCCCAGTCCTACTGCCAGTTTCTGGAAGACACCTTCTTCAAGCAGTGGTACAGGAAGAAGTCTGCATCCTTCAAGAAAAACATGATTTTCATGCAGGACAATGCTCCATCACACGCGTCCAAGTACTCCACAGCGTGGCTGGCAAGAAAGGGTATAAAAGAAGAAAATCTAATGATATGGCCTCCTTGTTCACCTGATCTGAACCCCATTGAGAACCTGTGGTCCATCATCAAATGTGCGATTTACAAGGAGGGAAAACAGTACACCTCTCTGAACAGTGTTTGGGAGGCTGTGGTTGCTGCTGCACGCAATGTTGATGGTGAACAGATCAAAACACTGACAGAATCCATGGATGGCAGGCTTTTGAGTGTCCTTGCAAAGAAAGGTGGCTATATTGGTCACTGATTTGTTTTTGTTTGGTTTTTGAATGTCAGAAATGTATATTTGTGAATGTTGAGATGTTATATTGGTTTCACTGGTAAAAATAAATAATTGAAATGGGTATAAATTTGTTTTTTGTTAAGTTGCCTAATAATTATGCACAGTAATAGTCACCTGCACACACAGATATCCCCCTAAAATAGCTAAAACTAAAAACCACTTCCAAAAATATTCAGCTTTGATATTAATGAGTTTGTGTTCATTGACAACATGGTTGTTGTTTAATTATTAATGTTGTAAAATTAATCCTCAAAAATACAACTTGCCTAATAATTCTGCACTCCCTGTATGTTTGTTTTTTGTTTTTTATTAATGTGAGTTTTCAATATGCGTGTAATTTACGTTGTAGAGAAAAACGTTCAAGTATTGTCAAGTTATGTTTACCACAGACTTTATTTTACTCATAAACTGAAGGAAAAAAAACATAAAACCCCATGGGAAAATCTTGAAGGAACCAGTGGCGAATTAGTCCTCTGAGTTTTGACGTTATTCTTGCACCACTCTGTCTTGACAAACGTTCCTTTTCTTGTTTTAATTGGCACATTCATTTTAAAAGTCACAGTATGTGCAGGATGCACGTCTTTTAACATCTTCTCATCTCTTTTGCCTCTCACTTTCCCTTTCTCTCTCTCTCTCTCTTTCTCTCTCGTCTTTTGCTGTAATCAGAATTACAGAGAAAGATAAACCCTGTTAGCAGTGAATAAACTCTAATCTCCTTCACAAGGCAAAGATGAACACTAATCCACATCTGTCCATACAAAATGTTTACCACTTATATTTCATACTGTCCATCACATGCCATGTACTGTATACAGTCAGTCATAGAGAGAAGAATATATATATATATATATATATATATATTTAAAGTTGTGTGTATGTAATGGGGTGCATGTTGTATAAGGTATTTGCAATGCACAGTGCATGTTTGGAAAAATTGAGTAGGCTTATGGTCAATCTAAGACATAAATATGCAGCGATGAATGATTTAGCTTATGCATTTCTCAAGATTACTCAGCAAGGTCAAAGCTTAAAGGCACTGGCGTGGCTTTGCGTAGGTGTCGATGATCACAAATAATAAAGGCTGAAAGTGATAAAACAAGACACTTATGGGAAAAATTGTATGCAAGACATTTCTGCTACAGCCTTGCAGTGCATCTACTGGTATTCTAATACTTCGCTAACTGCATTTGCACTGTGATTCAGTTAGTTGTAAGTTAACAAAAACTGTCTATTTATACAGACATTGACTGTACATGTGCTTATAGGCATTAAATGGTCTTTATTTCACGTCTAGGTCTCCCAAGGCGCTAGACCAGATCAGTGCTGGGTCTGATTTTTTGTATGAATCATCTGTGCAATAGGACACCATCTGGCAAAAGCCTGATTAAGAAGACAGAGTGTATTTTGGCTGACCACGTTTTTGCGCATGCATTAAGTGAATTGAGCTCAAGATTACCTTTGTTAAATATTTTATTAAATATTATAACATTGTATATACATCCTCCTTTACTTTAGAGTAACCTTAGAGTGATTTGATGCTCATATCGAATCTCTCTGTTGGAATCACACCGTTTCTCTAAGCCTCTCTTTTGTGTTTTAAGAGGATGTAGAATATTCCATAAAATGAATTTCCAGAGGAGCAGTTTATTTCTCAAGAGTTTGCTCTTTCATTGCTCAGTAAAATTCCTTAGGAAAATTAAAATAAATAAAAATAGACAATTGCTGAAAATTTTTGATATAGAACTATAAAATTAATATGGATATACCTACGTATATACATTTGGTCTTGGAAGAATTTGATGAAAAATTCATGTTGAGATCTCTAAAGCAATTGTCTTCAAATTTTATAGAGAGAATATAGATATGAAGTATGGACTGCTTTGCATATTAAGCCTGGTCTATAAGTCTACAACGCATTCACTACAATATTAATGTATTTACATACAGTACTTTATACATTGTAAAGTGTAAGGCCCGCCCAATTGCCCCAATGACGGCTTCCGATAAGCGGGTGAAGGTTTTTGTGCATTCTGTCTTTTCAGCGGGGAAAAGTAATTAAATTCCAATTTATTTTTATCTGACTCCATTTTATGACGACCTTGAATTTAGGTTAGAATGCCGATTGGTTATTTGGTCATTTGTATAATAGTTTAAGTACACATTTGATTTATTTTATTTAACTCTTTACTCTTATTGAAGTCATTCATACGGTTCTCAGAGTCGCACAGGGTCCACTATGTGGGCCCACGATCACAAATTCGCCAGTCCGATCATTAACTAGAGGTTATGGTTAATTCAATTTTACAATGCCGCCCGTGCTTGCTATTGTTAAAAAGTGCTCATGTAGCCCCCTACAATCGCCTATATAACAACTTAGTTAAAGCTGAAACAGTAACCAAAGGTTATGACCAATACTATAAAATAATGGCATATTATTTTAATAGTATTTTATCTGGCCCCCTAGTTAAAGTCGAGCAGGTAGTTAGAAATCTAGAATCTCGTCAGATGTGCCCCATGCTCCATACATTCCGAGATCTAGTATGTCTAGTAGATTTGCGGTAACAAAGGATAGATTGTAATGTACTAAAGTCAATCATTTCAGAGTAAGTCCGAATGAAATCAAATGTTACAATTTATTATTAGTCAAGTAAATATATCATGCCAATTACATAATCCAATTCAAAGATAATCAATGCATAACACCGAATGCTCTGAGGTAAAGAGTAAAAGACGCATACCTGATAATTACACTGAAAATAATGACTTGGTAAAATCTATTACCTTAATTCATATAATTTATACATTGTAAAATCAAGATTAAGTTGGAATGTCTCAGTTATGTATGTAACCCTCGTTCCCTGAAGGAGGGAACGGAGACGCCACGTCGTGGTACCGACGAATAGGAATCTTGCTCGCGAGAGCCAATCTACTTCGAGTGAAACTAAACGAGCCAATGCACATTGGCATGCAATGATTGCACCAGGTGTTCATGCCACGCAGCACGGGTATAAATGAGACACAGGTGCTTGCATCAAATCAGCTTTTTGCTGAGGAGCTGAGTAGGTAGCCGGCACCCCAGCAGGGTACAGAGGACATGGCGACGGGACGTGGCGTCTCCGTTCCCTCCTTCAGGGAATGAGGGTTACATACGTAACCGAGACATTCCCATTCAGTCAGTCACTCTCGACGCCACGTCGGAGTACCGACGAATAGGAATCCCTACCAGAGCGCCATGGCCTCTGCCCCCTTCCAGTGCCCTGTGTGAGCCGCCTGGGCTCTTTACCTGATGAGATGGGGCTCACACCGGGAAGACCATCACTGCTGTTCCGCATGACCCGCTCAGTGAGTATTGGATAATACTGGGAAAGCGTGCCCTACTGAAGGGGAATGCTGCAGAGCCCACATCGTACCCCGAAGGAGTTATGTAGGAGTACAGGCTGAGCCGTAGCCCGCGACAGAGAGAGGGGGCTCAATCCCATTGATGGGAAGGCTCTCCCAAGGGAAAGACACAGGCTTCCCGTAGGAGCGACCGTGGACAGATATATGGGATCCCCACAGGGTCACTCATATAACCCAAGCCCAATACCGGTTCTCAATGATTCAGCGGCAAGGGGCCTGATGCCAGATGCTCCGCCACGTCTGGCACCGAGGGTGATGGAGGAATCACAGAGTTTACTTCTGGAGAGAATAACGCCATAGCGCAGCAAGCCGAAAAGAGCCGGGGCCCCTCAGTGTTTCTACCCGTTTGAGGTGAGAACACAGGAGGAAACCGGCTCTACACGTAGGCTATAGAATCTAGCGAACATGTTAGGTGTCGCCCAGCCCGCAGCTCTACAGATGTCTGACAGCAAGGCGCCACGTGCCAGCGCCCAGGAGGATGCAACACTTCTAGTAGAGTGTGCTCGCACCCTGAGCGGACAGGGTACACCTTGTTCTTGGTAAGCCAAGGTGATGGCATCCACTATCCAGTGGGCCATCCTCTGCTTGGAGACAGCCTTTCCCTTCTGCTGGCCTCCATGACAGACAAAGAGCTGATCTGAGGTCCTAAAGCTTTGAGTTATATCCACGTAGATCCGCAGGGCGCGGACGGGACAGAGCAAAGCTAGGGCTGGGTCTGCCTCCTCCGGGGGCAGCGCTTGCAGGTTCACCACCTGGTCCCTGAAGGGAGTGGTAGGAACCTTGGGCACATAGCCAGGCCGGGGTCTCGAACTCTAGGCACGAATCGTCGACCGAAAATGCCTGCAGGTCCCCTACCCTCTTGATGGAGGCCAATGCAGCCAACAGCAAAGTCTTCATAGAGAGAAGCTTTAGCTCTGCTGACTGCAAAGACTCAAATGGGGTGCTCGGAGTGCTCGGAGTGCTCGGAGCACCAGAGCAAGATCCCAAGAGGGTATGGAGGGGGGATGAGGAGGATTTAACCGTCTCGCCCCCCCTAAGGAACCTGACGACCAGGTCGTGCTTACCAACCGTCTTACCATCTACGTGGTCATGATAGGCTGATATCGCAGCAACATAGACTTTGAGGGTGGAGGGGGACAGCCTACGCTCCAACCCTTGCTGCAGGAAGGAAAGCACAGACCCGATCGAGCAGCTTCGGGGGTCTTCTCGGCGAGAAGAACACCACTCGACGAACAGGTTCCACTTCAGGGCGTAGGCCTGTCTTGTAGACGGTGCTCGCGCAGAAGTGATGGTGTTAACTACCCCTTGGGGTAAGTCACCTAGAACCTCTGCGTCCCGTCCAGGGGCCAAACATGAAGCTTCCACAGGTCTGGACGCGGGTGCCACTCTGAGTTAGAAGATCCTTCCTCAGAGGAATCGGCAAAGGAGGGGCTGTCGCGAGGAGCATAAGTTCTGGGAACCAGGTCCGGGTGGGCCAGTACGGCGCCACTAGCAGGACCTGCTCCTCGTCCTCCCTGACCTTGCACAGTGTCTGTGCGAGTAGGCTCACTGGGGGAAACGCATATTTGCGCAGCCCCTGGGGCCAGCTGTGCACCAGTGCATCCGTGCCGAGTGTGCCCTCGGTTAGCGAATAGAACCACTGGCAATGGGACGTTTCTAGAGAGGCAAACAGGTTGACCTGTGCCATCCCGAACTGTCTCCAAATCTGCTGGACCACCTGGGGGTGGAGTCGCCACTCCCCTGGGAGCACAGCTCATGAAAGCTCGTCAGCCACACGGTTGCGCACACCAGGGACATGAATGGCCTGAAGCAACCTCAGACACTTCTGACTCCAGAGGAGGAGATGGCGGGTGAGTTGCGACATGCGACGGGAGCACAGACCGCGGGCGGCGGGGTGGAGACAGCAGCTGACCGCCGAGGCAGGATGTGACTGATCGCCTCAGTCTGCTTCTGTGCAGCCGTGAACTGTTGGGCGAAGTTCTGGACCGCGTCGCCGAAGAGGCTGGTCTGGGACACGGGGGAATTAAGGAGCCTGATCTTGTCGGTTTCCCGCATGTCAGGACCATCATAGTGGACATCGCACGACCCACTGCCCGCGCTGTAACCTTCGCCACACGAAGCGTGAGGTCCGTTGCGGTTCTCAGTTCTTGGAGAACTGCGGGATCGTGACCAACCTCGTGCAAGGTCTTCAGTGCCTGGGCCTGATGGACCTGCAACAATGCCATAGCGTGTAAGGCGGAGCATGCCTCTCCACAAGCCTGGTAGGCCTTCCCGATCAGATCGGAAGAGTACCTACAGGCCCAGGAGGGGAGACACGGGTTCCCCCTGGAAGTGGAGTTAGGGCACAGTTGCATAGCAACGGCCCGTTCCACGGGAGGAACCTGGGTGTATCCCTTTGCAGGTCCGCCATCGAGGGTGGTGAGGGAGGAGGATCCACTAGGCCGGTTTCGGGCAGTAAAAGGTGCCGTCCATGATCTAGTGAGCTCGTCATGCACCTCCGGGAAGAAAGGAACCGGGGTGGGGCGCTGAGAACCAGCACTGGCCACCCCGAGATACCAATCATCCAGCCTTGAGGGTTCGGGACACGGTGGAGGGTTCCACATGAGCCCGACTCTCTCGGCGGCCCGGGAAAGCATGGCCATCATTTCCGGATCGGTATCGGGCACAGCGAATCTTCCTGAAGGAGCCCCCTGCGCCGGAGAATTCTGACCCTCCCTCCAATGCAGCGATGGACATCTGATCATCGGGGGGAGCCCCGAAGGATACGGTTGGTACACATCTCGTGGATGGCCCAGCACGTTCCAACAGAAGCTCTACTGGCTGCAGAGTGCGAGAGGAGTGAGGGTTCCCCGGGGGTTGTTTCCCTGGGGGAAGCGCGCTCACCGTCACCCTCAAATCACCCGTGCTACGGCCTGAAGTAACCCTTTGTGGGGGGTTAGATCGAGGCAGAGGCACGAGGACTCCACCCCTTGCGAGATGGAGTCTAGACCGCAACTCTGAGATGGTCATGTTCCCGCAGTGAGAACATGAGTCATCCACCAGCGCTACCTCAGCGTGCTGAAGGCCCAAACACGAGATACAGCGCTGGTGACCATCCCTCAGTGACAGGTAACCACCACACCCAGAAACGCACAGAAAGAATGTCACCTTGAAAAAGACGCAAGCTCTTTCTGTGTTGCTCTTTTGGAGGATCGCTCTCCTTGGTGCTGAAGCACTCAGGGGGAAGGGTCGCGGCGACACAGTCAGGGAAATAGTGCAGCCTCTCTACCAGCCATAAGAACGGCTTTTTAGCGCTCTCCACCAGGCACACCGAAGCAGCTGTGAGAACAGCCATTGTGTTTGCTCTCACGAGCAAAAAAGAGAGATGATCGTAAGACCACACGACCCGCTGCTGTGCCGTCACACCAACACCGACTGTTACAGTTATTTGATATCACAGCAGTAAAATTTACTAAGAAAAATCGAGTGCAAAATTGTTCCAATGATTTTATCAAGTAAATCATACAAGTTGTTTTTATCAGTGTACATAACACTGAGTATCTGGGAGCGTAATGGGCTGATCTGACTACAGAATGACGCCGAACTTTCCTGCAACATCTCCTTAAATACTAGACCAAGACAGAAACTCCATTCAAATGTAAACATGAGTTCACAAAGGGGATTTGCATTAATCAAGCCTCCAGACTGGTATTTTACACCTTATTGCGGACAGGAGGTAATATGCATGAAAAACCATTTGCCAGGGTTACACCGACCACAGTAAGCAAAATATAAACTCTTAAAACCTTTTCAAATGATACCAAACATGTATAATACTGTATAGTACTTGTTCACATTAACCCATATAGACAGGTGAATTTCAGGTAATCTCAACATGTGGAGAGGAGAGATGAAGGTGAGGGGAATGAAATGTAAATTAAGGGGATTGACTCAGTGTGCGTCTTGGGTGGGGACGCTAAATGCACATAAGAGAGTTCAGATGTTAATTTCATTTTGTTTTCTGAGAGAGTCACCCTCTCTTCCAGTTTTCCAGTTTCTCCAGTCTTACAAAAGCCATTAAAATAATCATTATTGATGTAACAGTACATAGTACAGTACAAGTCATATACAGTACTTGTACATTACATTTAATTTTACTTAATACAGTTTAATGTCCCAAATGTCCTCTTTGTAACATTGCTGTGTGACCATAGAATAACCAAAATGGAACGTCCCCCTAAAGTCATATAAGGAACGTTATTATATGACCAGCAGAGGACCATGTGGGAACGTTCTGTTAACGTCCCAAATGTCATCTTTGTAATGTTGCTGTGTGACCATAGAATAACCAAAATGGAACGTCCCCCTAAAGTCATATAATGAACGTTATTAAATGACCAGCAGAGGACCATGTGGGAACGTTCTGTTAACGTCCCAAATGTCATCTTTGTAATGTTGCTGTGTGACCATAGAATAACCAAAATGGAACGTCCCCCTAAAGTCATATAATGAACGTTATTAAATGACCAGCAGAGGACCATGTGGGAACGTTCTGTTAACGTCCCAAATGTCATCTTTGTAATGTTGCTATTTGACCATAGAATAACCAAAATGGAACGTCCCCCTAAAGTCATATAAAGAACATTGAACTGCAGCACTTTAATAACCAAAAGAGGATTGTAGTAAAGCTTGTTTGTACGGGAAGAAGGAGGCGGGAACAGGCGAACATTCAAAACGTTTAATCAAATAAACACAAAATAATAATGGCCCCTCGCGGTCGACTGTCGCCTACATACAAACAAACACAAAATGAAAATAAAAATCTGCAGCCCCTCACGGACGACTGCAGCGAACACATAACAAAACGTAAATAAAACATAACACAAAATCCAGGCCTGGTCCTCTCTCGTCCCTCACTGTCGTCGCTCCTCCTTTATACTCCCTCACTCCTCCGCGAGAGCTGAGATCGCTGCGGCGTGCAGCTGGCGCTCATCCTCCCTGATGAGTGCCGCCTCGTCCCGCCCTCACGGTCCCTCGGCCTCGCTGCTCGCCACAAGGATGTTTAGGGAACGTCCATGAAGCTTATGCGCAAGTTCTGGCAGGAAGATTCAATGTTACGTCACTTATCACATTCAGACCTATCCAATCAAGTCATAATTCTCAGAGTATAAAAGATCGGTAATTAACACATGTCTGAGTTCACAGATGCTGATGCCAGCATTACAGTTGACGATCCAGACGTTCCGTAGCAGTCGATCGCTGGTCCTATTGTAAAATTAATAATGTGCAATACAGTGGCATTCAAAGTCCATGTCAGCCTATCATTCCGTTCATTGGGCTGTCGCAGCAACAGACACGCGTTTAGATCCGAAACAATCACTTTCAATGGAGGACTATCTGGGCATGTTATCAAAGACACGGCTGTGATCTTCATCACCATTTTTGGACAGCATTTCCGATATCGATCGGGTGTAGTATTTTACTCTCTCAAATTGTCGCAAGCACGAGACGCGCACCTGCTTGTGCAACGTTGCTCGTTATCGCTTGCTTGTGTTGTAAACTATCCACAGTGCCTCGTAAATGATTCGCATGACACCGGTTACTGTCAATGATTGTATTTTGTTTAGAAAAGCTGAAACAGAACAGCTGGCACAGCATATTAGCCTCTATCATTTTCCTTACGAATGCAAGGAAATCAACATGGGTTTTTAAAGCGACATGCACCTCGTTAATCGGGGCTTCATGATTAAAGTACAGCACTGACATCAGTGCTTGATCCGTTCTCATTCCTTCGTGCTATTCATCTTGCAAGCGCTGTGAGTTCGTCACATACAAAATGCAATTGAAACTGACACAATAGTTTCAAGCTTAGAAGTGTTTTGGGCCTGTCATCCAGCAGAGTACATATTTTGCTCAAACATACAAGGCACCCAGTGTTGAAATGGCTTCCTTGTGTGATTCGACATGGCTTCCTTTACTATGAGGAAGAACCGCGTTCTGTGCTCATATAAAGGTGCCGTTGCTTATTGCTTTATAAATGCGCTACATATTAATGAATTAGTTAATTAAAGCAAACATGTATAGTAATTGTGCTTTTGTCTTTGCGTTACTCCAGTTAATTTGACTCTATTCGTGTTTTATTCCGCTACTGATATCTGCATGCCTCTGTCTATTTTTAGGAACTTTAGAATTTAGTGTTATGTCTCATTTGGTCCTTCTGTACTACGTGGCTACAATTATGAATTAAACAAAGTGTATCTCGCTAGTACTCAAAAGCACCATATGTCAAGTAAGGTTTGCATAAAAAACAAGGTTTAACTGGATATTCGATAGCAGCAATAATTTAATTCCGTACTCAATCCGACCCATTTTACATAAAGATTGCATTCTGTACAGCAACTAAATCACAGCACGGGAATACAATTATTCAAATCTTTTATGAATATAGTAAGTGAGCAGAGTGCGTTCCCTTTATAAACGCATTAAACCGTCAAATGCTTCCGTTCAACTAAACTCTGACACAAGTGGAAACCGTTTCGGTCAATCTGACTACACCAAATCATGAATCTATAGCATGTTTTACTCTTCGTTGGTCAAACGTATGCACTAGAAGGCAGAATTGGTCAGTGAACAAGCGCTGAGCCATTCAATCCCGATTGTGTATGTTCCGTGTTGTGTTGGCTCCTCCAATTGGCCATTGCATTCAAGCGCTCCGCAGACATTTACATTTACGCATTTGGCAGACGCTTTTGTTCAGGGTGACTTGCATCGTATTCAAGGTGCACATTTGGTATTTTGTCGGATCTTGCTTTCCCTGGGAATCGAACCCATGGCTTGGCGTTGCTAGCGCTACTCTATATGTTTGAGCTTCAGGAAAGATGAGTCTGTGATTGGCTACGCTCGCATTGTAAACACCAACATTCGTCAGTCTACCGAGACTAACACAATATACAGGGGAGTAAATATAGTGTGGCTGTTTGACAAAGTCTGCACATGCGTACCGATTCCTGCAAATGACGAGCTCTCTCGCAGTGAGCTTTTTGTTTTTCTCGTCACCAAAGCTGGCACACACGGTGCGGCTTATAATCATTGTGATTCGTTGCTTTTCAGACTGTGATTCTGATGTCACACTGTGGGAACTCCGCTGCATTAATGTCAGACTGCATGATAATCAAACGCACAATAATTTGTCTGGAGGTTACATCAACCCACTCACATTTGTTTAATTTACTTCAGGTTACAAATTTTATCATGGCTGTTGGTGAGTATGTCAAACATGCTATCAAAGACAAAAGATTTTAACCTATGATCAAAAGAATTTAGGATTGCGATATTTGTCTCAGACTGCCAAACGTGAAAAAAAAAAAAAAAAAACTTGGCTCAGGTTATCAAACGATGACTCTCACATTGATCATTGTTTTTCATTGGTTCGGTTGCTTTGCAGGGTTCTATAGCCAGCTATGGTTTATTAGCTAGTAAAGCGTCTTATCCTAACATTCTTATCCTTCCGCAAGGGCATTGTCTGAGGTTTTCAATTGTCGATTATGTATTTGTCCTGCTGTTCTGGTTTATTTTCTTCTGGGGGTTCTCTCAACAGGTTCTGATGGTTAGATGGTGTTCTATCTAGCTGTGAGCTGGAGTCACACCCAATGGTTTCGAATCCTCCAACTGCAGATGCTAAGAACTGCAGTTCCCCAACTCCTCTATGCCTAGGTCATTCTTCGGATTGGGGCTGCTACGAACGCAGCTCAATGCGTGGAGTCCGCATACTCTATCAAGGTGCTGTGTACATGGTCATCCTCAGCATTATAGTACAAGCAAGATCTGACTCAAACACTCAGCAACTTCAAGTAGTAATTTTCATGCAAATACTGGTGGTGGCATGTTTTCTCCTTTATTACTACTCATCAATCCTGTTTTCATCAGTCTCTATAAGCCTTTCATGAATTTCTCTGTGACCTAACGTGGTCTCTGTCCAGGTGGCCTATTGTAGCCTTCATCTCTGTGGCCTACTGCGGCTTCATCAGCGTGGCCTTCGTCTCTGTAAAAGAGGATATCTCAAAGCACATCCCTGCACCCCTAATCATTCTGCAATTTTTATATTCCTCAACGGATCTCCCATATCAAGGTGGTTAACTCACCTAGAGACAGACCTACAGAACTGCAGACCATCTCATCAGTATACCGGACATTCATTCAGGGTTATGTGCTGCTACAACAGCAACTGAACGCAGGATTGTTTGGTGGTCAAGATGGACGTCAGCATTCTAATATTATAGAATGCTCAAACCTTCAGGTAATCTAAGATTACCTATGTGTCTTAACAAACTCCGGGCTCTAGGCTTAAACAGCTTGTTATGCAGCTGGATCCTGGACTTTCTGTCAAACAGACGCCAGGTGGTCAGAATGGGCAGTAACATCTCCTCATCTCTGACTCTCAACACTGGAGCCCCTCAGGGCTGCGTTCTCAGCCCACTCCTGTACTCCCTGTACACACATGACTGTGTGGCAATCCACAGCTCCAACACCATCATCAAGTTTGCTGACGATACGACGGTGGTAGGTCTTATCACCGACAATGATGAAACGGCCTACAGAGAGGAGGTGCACACTCTGACACGGTGGTGTCAGGAGCACAACCTCTCCCTCAACGTCAGCAAGACCAAGGAGCTGGTGGTCGACTTCAGGAGGAATGAGAGAGAACACCGCCCCATCACCATCAATGGAGCACCGGTGGAGAGAGTCAGCAGCTTCAAGTTCCTCGGTGTCCACATCACAGAGGAACTCTCATGGTCCGTCCACTCCGAGGCCGTTGTGAAGAAGGCTCATCAGCGCCTTTTCTTCCTGCGACGGCTGAGGAGGTTTGGAATGAACCGCCACATCCTCACACGTTTCTACACCTGCACCATAGAGAGCCTGCTGACTGGCTGCATCACCACCTGGTACGGCAACAGTACCGCCCGCAGCCGCAAGGCCCTGCAAAGGGTAGTGCGCACGGCCAGCTGCATCATCGGAGGTGAGCTTCCCTCCCTCCAGGACATTTACGCCAGGCGGTGTGTGACGAAAGCTCAGAGGATCATCAGAGACTCTAGCCACCCGAACCATGGGCTGCTCTCACTGCTGCCATCAGGCAGACGGTACCGTAGCATCAGAACACGCACCAGCCGACTCCAGAACAGCTTCTTCCCACAAGCAATTAGACTCCTTAACTCCTGATCCATCAGGATCATAACACACTCTGGACAGAATATCACTCAGCACAACCCACTGTAGATACACACACATTATATACACATTTATTTATCATACAGCATCTATTGCACTTTGGATTTCAATTTTTCAATCTGTGAATAATATTTTATACTATACATTGTATATTATTATTATTATTATTATAGCGTAATGTATATTGTTTAGTGTATGTTTAGTGTATATTGTTTAAAGTATATGTATATTGTAAGTATGTGTATATTGTTTAAAGCTGTGAGAACTACACTCACATTGTGTAAATTATTTATTGTTTATTGTAGTGTATACTGTGCGGTGAGTAATTGTGTGCGCATCAGATGTGTAATCTGTTGTTGCTTAAATGTTGTACATGTCATGTCATGACTACTATGTTGCTCGGAACTGCACCCAAGAATTTCACCTACTGTTGCACTTGTGCATATGGTAGAGTGACAAATAAAGTGATTTGATTTGATTTGAAGCATCAGGTAAGTTACAGTTTATCATTTAACTCCTAATACTTTTTCATGGGGTCTATCGAGACCAACTCATGCACCCACGCTGTCTTCTCCTCACTATGGGCTATCGCAGCCTTCTCTGCACACTGGCTTATCATTCTCAGTCGCCGCGTCTTTCTTGTACCTTCTCCTATCAAGGCTGTATACACAGCCTAACCTGGCAGTCATACAGCCTATGTGGTTTTTTCACACCCCGGTCTATCGAGGCAGTATATATGACCTAACGTGGCAGTCATACAGCCTACGCGGCTTTTCGTACCCCGGCCTATTGAGGCAGCATACACGGCTAACGTGGCAGTCATACAGCCTACGCAGCTCTCTGTACCATGGCCTATTGAGGCAGTGATTATATGGCCAACACGGCAGAACATACAGCCTACACGGCTTTTCGTACCCCGGCCTATTGAGGCAGTGAATATATGGCCAACGAGGCAGAACATACAGCCTAAGCAGCTTTTCGTACCCCGGCCTCTTGTGTCAGTATATACGACCTAATGTGGCAGTTCATACAGCCTACGCAGCTCTCCGTACCATGGCCTATTGAGGCATTGAATATATGGCCAACGTGGCAGTCCATACAGCCTACACTGCTTTTGCAGTAGCATAACAATTCCCTCTGTTTATTGGTTAACACCTATGTCAATATCCATATCTATTGCATGTTCAATGTCCATATTCTAAGTAATTCTTATGCAAATACTGGTGGGGGTGTCACAGCGTCACATTCTCAGATTATTACTCATCCCGTTCGTCAGTCTCTATAGCTCTTATTCTTCGTCAATTGCCTTTGTCTCCAGGTGGCCTAATGTGGCCTTTGTCTCCAGGTGGCCTTCGTCTCCAGGTGGCCTAACGTGGCCTTCGTCTCCAGGTGGCCTTCGTCTACATGCGGCCTAACGTGGCCTTCGTCTCCAGGTGGTGTTCGTCTCCAGGTGGCCTAATGTGGCCTTTGTCTCCAGGTGGCCTAACGTGGCCTTCGTCTCCAGGTGGCCTTCGTCTCCAGGTGGCCTAATGTGGCCTTTGTCTCCAGGTGGCCTTCATCTCCAGGTGGCCTAACGTGGCCTTCGTCTCCAGGTGGCCTAACGTGGCCTTCGTCTCCAGGTGGCCTAATGTGGCCTTCATTTCCATGCGGCTGATCAAGGCTCTGTCTCGTGGCCATTCAAGGCTTTCGTCTCTACCTGGCTGATCAAGGCCCGGCTGCGGCCGTTCAAGGCTTTCGTCTCTACCTGGCTGATCAAGGCCCGTCTGCGGCCGTTCAAGGCTTTCGTCTCTACCTGGCTGATCAAGACCCGTCTGTGGCCGTTCAAGGCTTTCGTCTCTACCTGGCGATCAAGACCCGTCTGTGGCCGTTCAAGGCTTTCGTCTCCACCTGGCTGATCAAGGCCCGTCTGCAGCCGTTCAAGGCTTTTGTCTCTACCTGGCTGATCAAGGCCAGTCTGCGGCCGTCCAAGGCTTTTGTCTCTACCTGGCTGATCAAGACCCGTCTGCGGCCGTTCAAGGCTTTTGTCTCTACCTGGCTGATCAAGGCCCGTCTGCGGCCGTTCAAGGCTTTCGTCTCTACCTGGCTGATCAAGGCCCATCTGCGGCCGTTCAAGGAATCGCAGCATTTACGACGGGCGAGTATACAATTCTTTCACAATTTTTGGGGGTGAGTAGGTCCTGGAGGAACTAATTTCCTCTACCAATTCTTGGGGGGCGGCTACGCCGCTGCCTTCATCTTCAGGCAGGAAATGCAGAGTCCGTTACCCTCGTGACGAGCGCTATGGACGGGGCCTACGCCAAAGAACCTCTAATTTAATACTTGCTGGTCTGCTAATAAACTTGTGTCGTTATCATACTTTATCTGGTCTCCCGAGTCTTCCTGGTAGAAATGAAGCTTATGCGCAAATTCTGGCAGGAAGAGTCAATGTTACGTCACTTATCACATTCAGACCTATCCAATCAAGTCATAATTCTCAGAGTATAAAAGATCGGTAATTAACACATGTCTGAGTTCACAGATGCTGACGCCAGCATTACCTCCATCCTCCACACCACCACCAGGTCGGTCCCTGTCTATACCTCCCGGGGGGCGGCTGCGCCCCTGCCTTCATCTTCAGGCAGGAAATGCAGAGTCCGTTACCCTCGTGACGAGCGTTACGGACGGGGCCTACGCCAAAGAACCTCTAATTTAATACTTGCTGGTCTGCTAATAAACTTGTGGTGTTATCATACTTTATCTGGTCTTCCTGGTAGAACTAATGTTCTATAAGGGTTCTGGATTTTCGTCATCTTTAGAGAACTTTTAGGGAACGTTGCGCAAAGAACATCCCCTCCTATGTGGGTTAGTCAAAAATGTACACAATATAAAACAAAACTTACAGGTTGTAATTCTGATGATTAATTCAAGCTGGTCCAAATAAATTGGGTACTGACCCATCTTTCAAGAAAGCGGATTGAAGGGCGGGTCAAGTTTTCCGTGAGCAAACAATGTAGAACATAGATGGGCATTATGCAAATATGTTAGCTAGTGATGTGTAGCCGTAACTCATTGGGATTCGAATTCCTGACGACTCGTTTAGGTGGTTCAGAGTTAGTTCTTTCTTTTGGGGGTCAGTAACTTTATTGTGCACCTTCCACTTTACAGCTTTGCAAACTGTTTACATTCACAGACAGCTATATTACACACTGCATGAAAGGGAATATATGTTTTCACAACAATCAGTTTGAGATCCAATAATAAATGATAGACCCCATAGCACAGAGGTTGAAAAAACCCTGTTGAAATCTTTTATTTTGCAAAAGATTGTCATAAAAGACTCAATTTGCTCTCCATTTACTCTCTAGGAGAAACAATTGCGTTTATCATTTGTACTTTTTCCTGCTTATGAAGAGTTATTTGTGGTAACTCTTCACCAGATGTTTCAGAGCACATAATTCACAAAAAGATATTGTTTGCCATTTTTAAAAGAATGTCTCCTAGATACGACCTGAAAGTCATCTTTGAGTGAAAAGGAGATATTTGACGACCACAGTATGTTTTGATATGTTATGTCATAGATAATATTATCTCATACTGTACTGCACCATCCATCCATCCACCCATGTCTCTATCACCCCTTCTTTTTTCCTCTTGCTCTCTCTCTCTCTCTCTCTCTCTCTCACACACACACACACACACACACACACACACCTACACACAGCGTGGTGGGCCACCTGTCTCTAATGGCTGTGATCTGCTGAGTTGCATAACCAGAATGTCCATCAGCTCCGGCCTCCTGCTGACAGCACCGCAGTGGTCCACTCGCTCCATGTGCTTGTGTGTGTACACTTGTGCGGAATGCTGCATCTATTAGCGTTCGAGCATAACCCATTGATTCCTGCCGGTCAGAAAACTTTCAAGAGGCGTCCTTGTCCCAAGGAAATTATGAGCACTTTTCACCCACACAGTGAGCCTGCCCACTGCCCCAGATGACTTAATCTGTTAAGCGACATTTATCACTGAGGACGGCACCTAATAGAGAATCTGCAGTGATTTAAAGGGATTGGTTTAATTACTGTGATCTGTGCGCCATATTTATTTAGTAGGATCTAAAGTAAAAAGCCAAGCATTTGGCACATAACTAATGCGAACCATTAGTCTGATTATGTTGTCTTGTACTCTGGTACGAACGTGTACCTCTCGCTCGCTCTCTCAGGAGAGACGGGTGTAATGGCTTTTAAATAATGGTTCATTGTTGCAGTTAATCCAGATTAACGGAGGATATGCTGTCTCCGTTATGTGGTTAAAACTGAATCTGTCTACTGACTTTTTGGCACAAATTTCATTTATGATCCAAATCCCGTAGTGACAGCGAATACAGCTGTTCTCCCAACCTGCACTCATTTTCATTTATTAAACTTTTTTGTGTGATGTTGGGACGGCAGTGACAGGACGTACACCTAATTGCAGGCCTGGATATCTCATTTTATATTTGATTAAATGTATTTTACAGTGTTCTTGGACATGTGAGTGAGAAGACAGCTTGACCAGGCACCGTGTTCCAAAATCCTCCCCCGTGCAGTCCACACTTCCCTCACGTCCATCTCTGATGCGTGTGTGTGTTTGGCGTGGTGGTGTTAGAGGTGTGAGATCGGCATGGATGTGCTGCCAGGTGGCTCGGCCCACTTGTTCGACATTGACTTTTACCTTAAATACTGTCTCCCTGATCCAGTCCTGCAGCCTGTTATTCAAAACTTAGAGAGACAGTTCACCCAAAAATGACACTTCTGTCATCATTTACATGCACCCTCATGCAATTCCAAACCTGTATGACTTACTTTCTTCTTCTGAACACAAGAAGATATATTTTGAAGAATGCTTCTGTCCATACAATAAAATAGGGTAAAAACAACATTGGACCCAACTGACTTTCATTGTATGGACAGAAAAAGACATTTATTCTTTTGTGTACAAATGTGTTTCATTCATAAATTGTATTTTATTTAATATAGGTTCGTTGGAAAAACGTCTACATTTTTGCAGAACTCCAAAAAACATACATACAAATCGCTGCAGTTTCCAGCTCAACATACTAGTGGCAGCAAAACACAAACAGCTTATTCCTTTTTAGACAAGTTATGATTGCCACATTCTTGTTCAATGGTTTCAGATAAAACTAAACACTTTTAGCACAACTCACTTTGAAGCCGTGAAAGGTGCAAGAAGCAAAGTAACATAATTTTGCTATTTTCCCAATGGGACTAGGTTGATTTTATCAGATATTTTCAATTTTTCAAGGCATCAGTAACGTTGCTCATGTTTTGACACATTGATTTGAACAAACCCCAACCCTGGTGAACAAACCTATTAACTCTGGTAACTCCTCTTGAACCATTTGTGCGAATCAGACCATTCACCCAGTGTAACATAAAACAGGTGACAACGGGCTCTAGCCATAGATTGAAAACGTCACAAATCTAGAGACCAGATTACCATAGAGACTTAAAGGGATAGTTCACCCAAAAACTCACCCTCAAGTTGTTCCAAGCCTGTATGAATTTCTTCTCTGAACACAAAAGAGGGTATTTTGAAGAATGTCAGAAACCAAACAGTTGATGGACCCCTTTGACTCCCATAGTAATTTTTATTTTATTTTATGGGGTCCATCAACTGTTCGGTTAACCATATATTTCAAAATACCTTCTTTTGTGTTCAGCAGAAGACAGAAATTCATACAGGTTTGGAACAACTTGAGGGTGAGTAAATGATGACACATTTTCTTCCAAAATATAAATATCTAGAGCAATGCGCTACTATAATTTAGGTACACTGTCACACTCTCTGTTACCTTAGACAAAATGGATTACATGCATACAGGATATTTCAAACCACACTTGCTGAATGTTTACATTACACACTCTCTCTCTCTCTCTCTCTCTCTCTCTCTCTCTCTCTCTCTCACACACACACACACACACACACACACACACACACACACACACACACACACACACTTTCCTGCTCTCAGATTGCAGATTATTACAGATATATTGCTATAATTATCTAACTTTATAGCGTCTTTAAATGTCTCATGTAGTCAGAGTTATGGACTTAATATTACAAAGAGGGTTGAGGCACAAGGATGACTTAATAAAATCATAATTCCAGTGAAGCCAATCTCCATTTATTTTGTGCCTGTTTCTACATATTTAACCTTTGTGTGTGTGTGTGTGTGTGTGTGTGTGTGTGTGTGTGTGTGTGTGTGTGTGTGTGTGTGTGTGTGTGTGTGTGTGTGTGTGTGTGTGTGTGTGTGTGTGTGTGTGTGTGTGTGTGTGTGTGTGTGTGTGTGTGTGTGTGTGTGTGTGTGTGTGTGTGTGTGTGTGTGTGTCTGTCCTAGTAAACCCTACATTATGGGGACATAATGTCCCCACAAAGATGGCAATATCCGAAATCCTTGTCCTTCTGGGGAAATGTTTTCCACCCCATGAGGAAAACAGCTTATAAATCATACTAAGTGATGCTTTTTGAACATGTAAAAAAAATTGCAGAAAGTTTTCTGTGATGGAAGGTAAAGGGGTAGGTTTAAAATGAGGGGGTAGAATAAACAGTTTGTAGAGAATAAAAATCATTATGTCCACATTAAACATGAGAACACAACGTGTGTGTAAGTGTGTAGAAACATAAACTGAAAAAATATCTAAATGATTAAACTTTGGATCAGATGGTTAAATGTATGCATTTTTAAATGAATGAGCAGTGCTTAAGTATATAAGTAACTGACAAGTGTCAGTGGAGCTGTGAGGATGAATCACAAATCCAGAAATGTCAGCTGCCTGCAGTTCAGTTATTTATTTAATTATGACGAATGTGTTTGGGCCATTTTAAATGTCCACTTCTGGAACATCTATATACATGCTATTAGCATCAAACACTCATTTATGCGGTGATAACGCGAAAAAGGTCCTCAGGTTCTTGTTCCGTTGTGTAACCAGGAAGAGAGTATTTGTCCTGTTATGATGTTTCTTTACTAGCTTCCTGTTCACTTTATGATTCAATTTAAGGTCTTATTAATGGTTTTTAAGGGCCAACGTGTCTTGACATCACATTATATTGTCTAAGTATCAGACTCAAAGGTATAATTAAATGGCCTACATCTGTCTGTTGCCAAATCCCCTTTAAAGTGTCAGGGGGGTCATTAACGTTTGTGGTCACATTGCTTTAGATTCCTTTAGATTCTCTCCCACTGTAGATGCTCAGTCCAAGTTCAATTCAGCTATAAGCAGCTCTACATAAGACAATAGTGTCATTATTCAACTCATATCAGTTCAGGGTTGATTCAGTCTAGTTGCACCATGTGCCTTGTCAGACTGAATGATTTTAATATTAATATGCCGTGAAGTAGTTAAAATATTTAATCAAAATATTATAATATTTAAATGTAGAAATACAAAAATAGTTCTATATTATCTCTTAGAAATGTCATCATTTCAGTCTTTTGTCCTTCATTATAATAGGTCAGTTGTATCACCAAAAATATATCAAAATTGATTTGAATTTAGAAACTAAAAACAAAATGTTTTGACAGGTAAATCTAAACCTAAAATGTGTTTGTGGTGTGTAAATTAACATTTGTTAAATTCATAAATTGTATTTTTTTTTTTTTTTTTAAGTGTACTTATTTAAAAAAAAATAAGTCAGGGTTATGGTTCGGGTTAGTATTATTTACTATTATTGAGAATGTCAAGCTCCAAAATGTTAGTATCATCGAAGTTGCCTCTTTTGAAGTCACTGTGAAAAAAATGTTACCAGTACATTCTTTAAAATAGCTTTTTGTGTTATATTACAGAAAGAAACCATTAATAAATGATGACAGAATTGAATTTTTTTTTGGTGTACAATCCCTTTAAAATCTTTTTATTTAATTACTCTAATTGTGCAGCGCTTTGGTCACCATTAGTTGTTTTTAAATGTTCTATAGCAATAGATGTGACTTGACTAACCAAAAATCATGAGTTTAGGCACAGGGGTTTCAATTAAGTTTGTTGTCACTCCCCAATCAGGTTTGTTTTCGAGTGCTTTTTATGATGGACTCTTTTTTTGCTACCTGTTTCCAGCTTTGCTCTCACCTGGTGTCACAGCGGAATTCGAAATGAGATATTTGAATGGCCCACGCTCTGCCAAAACCTGGCCAGAGCTGTTTACTCAGTGATGGGAGCACATTTGGGATCTGTTCAAATTCAAAGACATGCCAAATCATTCTCTCTTTCTTCTTCATTCCCCCTCCGTCGCTTTGTGCGCCCGTGTCTGTGCCTCTCACCCTCACCCTCTCTCTCCCTCGTGGTAAATGGAGATGTGAAATATTTAAACACACTTTGTTGTGCAGGGACAATGCACTCTAGCAGATGGACAGGCCCCGCACGGGTTGGATGTATGCAAATCTCCATACAAAGCAGCCCAGGATGTTTTCAATCTAACACCAGCGCCTCAGGCCCTGTTTTAATCCCCCTTTACCCACAGCCAGCCCGGTTTTTTATCAAGTCAAACGCCGTAAGCGCTGTGTCAACCTGGACATCTGGCCCCACCACGAAACCAGAAGGAGAGCAAGACAGGCGAGCGAGTGTGGGAGAGAGGATCTGGCTAGCCTGAAACATTTGGAGATGGGTTTGGGATATGGAAAGACTCGGAGAGATGAGTAAAGGACTGTGTGGGATTGTATTGGAGCTTCTGAATAAAAGCTCTCTAACCCTCTTACTTCACTCTGCCGCCTCGGTGGAGATTCGGGCCCGGGAGGCTTACGTTTGCCTTGGAGGTAAACATGTTGCTGAGACGCTTGCTCTCTCTCTCCGTCTTTCGTTTCTCCATCGCTTCTTTTTTCCCTGCCGCTTTCTTTTGCGTTTTCAAAGGAAATGAGTGATGCTGGGGGCTGTCGGATTTGAATGATTGCTTTCTGATGTGACAAATGAAGCAGGGAGCAGCCAGACACCTGGAGACACCTGGCACTTCGGCGCAGAGCGAGCGCACCATCACACAGACATGCGCACAGCGTGCATGGACACTCCTTATTCAATTACTGGCACAATTAAAACATTGAACCGATGGTGCGTGAAAACTTCACATTTCCATGTTACAACACCCGCTAACTGATGAACTGATAAACCAGCCGGTTAACTGGAGCTGACTGATGTCTGAGAGGAAAAAAGGCGGTTTGATAGATGGCTAGTCTAATTGGAAATGCGAGGGTTCAGGGGAGTCTACTGATATCTAGGCCAATATAAGATGTCCACAATAAAGAAAAGGAAAAATCTAAACAAAAGGACCTATAGAATCTTAAAGAGTTCTGTCAGGCGCTTCATGTAGAAACTTTTAGGGGTTCCCATCATGAAATCATTTTATGTATTTTGTTCTAATTGATTCATTTTGTTTGAACTTTTTTTAATGAATTAAACGGCTCGTAAACATACTTTATCACCAAAAAAATTAAATAAGCCGTTGAAAATGAAAGTATTAGACATTTCTTATATATAACCTTTTAAGCATAAATTGAGTCAAGAACCCCAGGATTCTATTTAGTTATTATATAGATTATATAATAATACTATTTATACTACAGGGCCGTTGAATGCTTGAATCTGATTGGCTGATGAACGTTCTGAGGTGTGCAATTATTTTCTGGGAAACGCACAGCGAGCGTAGTTCCAGGCAGCTCTCTTGACCGCATTACAGTTCCATATCACTTCGCATAGTTAACTGTAATAACGGATATTACAGGACTAAAAAACAACAACATGAAAGACGATTTTCCTAAACTAAATTTTAATATTTAACAGTTAGTAATAACAGCGCTGTTTAGAGACGCACAGAGGTAGCCTAATAGCCTAAATAGTCCTACTCACAATAGCGATTTAAGTACAAAAACCAGACGAATCCCTTTAAATATATCATCGGATCGAAGTCTTGAGGTGTGGTAACCGTAGTATAAGCGGAATAATTGACTCCGGGCCGTTCAATTATTAGAAAAATAATGCACTCCCGAGGTGTAACGACCACTAACGGCTCGTCGTCAATTATACCTTACACATAATACTATATACTCTTTGCATTCATGTTCATTTCATATGGTTTTAAAACAAATTTAGACAGAGTACACATATTCATTATCATTTAAAATTATATCATTTATTACCTTTTTTCACAAATATGATGAATTATTAATTTAATGTCATGAACGGTTTGGGGTGTCACACCACATGAACCTGAACTAATCGGTCTAGTCATTAAAATGTCAAATTATGAATTATTTTAAAAGACAAATTGATTTTAACATCTTGAGGGTTTTCAGGGGTTCTCTCTGTATCACTTCCTGTTGTATCTTTGCACATTATACAACAACATCCAAAAAGTTTATACAAAAAGTTTCAAAGCAGCTCCACAAAATAATAAAAAAAAAATTTTAAATCAGTAAATGAAATTCAGTACAATAACTGTCAATGTTAAAAAATGTCATAATTCAGCTAAAAGCAGCTCTACAGAAAACAATAGTGTCATTATTAAGCTCAAATCAGGTCAGTGTTCTTTTAATTAAGTTGCACCACAAGCCTTGGCAAACTTAATATCTCCCCAAAAATATATTAAATAGATTTTTAATTTAGAAAGTAAAGACATGTTCATCACGGAAGAGGTGTGTTCAAGTCGTTGTATGTATAAATACATATACACCTTAAGGATCTACACCGCCTCTTTGTTTTTTTCCCCTAAGAAATGTAGGAAAAATGTACCTCTGGCTCTTTGAACATGTGAGACGGAAGTTAAGCAAGAAACATCCCCTCTGTGTGTGTGTGGGGGGTGGGGGGGTACCTGTCTCTTTCACAGCTGCCTCTCAGACTGCAGGAGCCCAGCTAGCATGACACCTTACATCTCTGAACAGGGCCTGAGGACTGGAAAGATAAACACACACACACACACCGCTGCTCCAGCCCTCCAGACCACCACCTGCCTCCATGCACTTGTCTGCACACAAAAACACAAGATTGTCTCTCTTCCTGCGTTTTTCTTTTCATAAACTTCAACTGACATACCCGCATTACCTTCCTATGCTCATGTGAGTCTACATACATACACGAATATACATATTTGTATGATTAATGTACGATTATATACATGGTCACTGCCTAAGGCCCTCGTTGCACGCTGCAGGCCAGGCTATGACCCTGTACGGTCCCAGTGACCCTCACTGAGTTCATTCATTCCTTCAGGTGCAACACAGATAAATAGAAGAACACACACACATTTGGGCTTCTATCATGGTTTCTATTGTTTGTTTTTTTATACTGAAATTTCTCTGTCCTCTTCACCTAAATCTAACCCCAAAATAAACCTTTTTGCATTTTTAGATCTGAATTAAGATATTATCTAGTATGTTTATTAAGCATTTTCCTTTTGACCATCGTCAAGTCCTCAACATGTAGGTGATTTCAGGTTTTACTATACATTTGATGCTTGCAAAACCTGACATAAACACTAGAAGGTGTTTCTTAATATGAGAGATTATGGTCCTGACTTAAAAAAGAAAGAGAGAGAGATAGTTGGAGAGAGAGCAAGTAAAGAAAGAGAAATCTGGGGGTAAAAGCAAGTGTGAATCTGACAGACCAGATTGCCTGGCAACAGAATGACCATCATCTGGTGCAAGAGAAAGAGTGAGAGAGAAAAGAAAGGGATTGAACATAAAAAAAAGAGAAAATATGGTGGCGGTTTTAGTTTCCGCTATGCCAAAACCAAAGAATTAATTATTTAACTGTGCATTTTATATTTACAGTACGTGAGAGTCAGTTATTTTAATCGTAATTACATGTATCAGAAATATTTCTGCTGAAGCAGAACACTTCTCCTCCTTGTGAATATGACACTATACAAGCAGTGTCAAGGGTCAAATCTTCATTTAACGATGGAGTATTATTACAGAGATTCCCACTGGCCCCATCAGTGAATGACATTTTGGTTTCCTGATGTCTGGTTGAGACTTTTAGCCAAACGTTCTGGGCTGACTGTCACAGCACAGCCTCAGGCACAAACTACACCAGTCCCCTCTCTTCACACACAGCTCACACACGCTGGAGGAGGGGAGATGAACCTAGATTGTGCCAAATTATGTTCAGTATTCTTAATATATAATATTTTAGCATAAAACAAGCACACTGTATCCCACAATGCAATGCACTTAATTTTGAACTTCCATTCCTGTGACGTGGAAGTAATAGAAGTTCTTCACTCATTATTTGCATAACCTTGCAACCATTTTAGGGTACATTTACAGGACAACAATGTACTAAAAATGGAAATGTCCTTTGTGTTTTTTCACGTACAGACAACATTGTCAAAACGATCCCCTTTCACACAGATCTGCGAAAATGACTAAAAACGGTGTATTATTCATTCCAGGCCAGTATTTGGCGATAGAAAAATAATTGGCGGAAAAATAGACTGAGCATGTAATATGCATGTGCATGACGTCACCGTTTTCACAAATGTGTTTGTAATTTACACAGAGACGATAATGGTATTGTTTTCAAAAACCTGCACTTTGAAACTCTATATGAACGGCAAAATGCATAAATGCGTTTCTGTTTTTAGTTGAAAAAGGTGTCGTGTAAACAACCCCTAACTCAACATTTGATTTAAATGCACAATAAATACACTGTAAACCCGAATATGTTGGCAAAACTCAAAAAATTGAGGCAATCAGTTGCCTCAAATTTTTTAAGTTAATAAATTGAAAGTTTAAGTAAACAAAACCTGCAGATTTGTATACATTTTAATTGCTCTGAACTTGAAATATTTGAGTAAGCTAATTCATACATTTACCTTAAAAATATTGTGTAATCTTAGTAGTGGAAACTTGACTAGCTTTAACAAGCTAATTCAATAAATGGTTACACAATGGTAAAACAAATTGGTTACACAGTGCTTTGGTAGCATTAGCATAGCACTTGCTAAATAAGGACAGAAATACACTTAACATATATCTGTTCTCAAACTAAGCTCATGCTCCACTCGTCACCATGATGGTAGTCTCACATAGCCAGACATTCAGACTGACGGCAGAAGGTCTGGACTCTATCGCAGCTTTCATTGGTCGAGAACTGCCCAAGAGGACATTTATAGTAACTGACATGTAACGCAACCAATCACAGTTTGTTTTGTTCCGCGTCATGTTTAGGGGCGTGAAAATGTAAAGTCGGTGTCCCTGCAATAACAGACCGGCATGCATCAACAAATTATTCATTTATGAACATTCTTCAAGGTCACTGCAACAATGGAGCTGCGAATTTTAAAAATCCAGCGTTTAGTTGATCCTGGTAAGCGCTCATTGTCACCGTTGTAAACACAACAGCGTTCTTCTTCCACGAGGGAATTTGGAGTCACGCCATTTGTTTCTAGGCGGGCCGTTAAAGAACGCAACACACTCAACCAATTCAGAATTCAACCAGAGAATTAACAATCAGATGACGACTTCAAAACTCCTGAAGTGTTTCCAGATAAGTGTGTCATATGCATCAGACGTTCAGCCAACGGTCTGTGGGCGTGACGTCAGGCTGAGACTACCATGATGGTAACCCTACAAAAAAAAGAAAAACATAATAGAAACTCTTCTAAACTAGCATAACAAAACATTAAACACACTTAGCATTAAACTTGCACAAAAAAAAAAAACATTATATAACACTTATTTTTGAGTGGAAAAGCATGCTGGGAAATAGAAATCCCAGCCCAGTTTCGGTTAAATTGAAGTTAGTCTAAATTAAATGAAACAAGTTTGTAAAACTCAAAACAATGAAACAATTCAGATGACTTAAAATGTGTCAGTTTTGAGAACTCAAGAGAAAAAGAAAGTTCTAAATACTCATACAAGTTCATTTGAATATATTTTATTTGTTTAATTTTGCATTCTGAATATAATCATGTTGCTAATTCAGGTGTCCCAGATACTAATTGTGTCTGAAATCGCATACTGTCAGAGTATTTACTGCATTTGATGTAGAACTGAATATTCAGCATCATTACTCCAGTCTTCAGTGTCACATGATCCTTCAGAAATCATACTAATATGATGATCTGCTGCTCAAGAAACATTTATTTTTGTTATCAATGTTGAACAGTTGTGCTCTTAATATTTTTGTGGAAATTTTTTCAGGACACTTTGATGACTAGAAAGTTCTGGATTTATTTTGAATAGATGTTTTTGTAACAATGTAAAAGTATTTACTGTCACTTTCAATCAATTTAATGCATCCTTGATGAATAAAAGTATTAATTTCTTTTAAAACAACAACAACAAACAAAATCTTACTGACCCCAAACTTTTGTTGCATACAATCTAGACATTTTGGGCACTTGGGCTTGTTTTTCCCAATAATTTGGGTAGTCACAGGTTGCCTTTTTTGGGCCTATTTCCAGGATACTGTTGCGTATTTGTGCTTGCTAGTGGTTGGCACCCATAGGACAATATGTATGACCGCTTTATGATTATTTCATGTGTGATGTTTCTCTGTCAATGCTGTGGCAATCGCTGCTCTGTCTGTTTGAATGAGCGCTATCTTCTTTCCCCCACGAAATGGTCTATTATTCGTCCCAGTGCTGCATGTGTTTAAAGACTATGTTACTGAAACCACAAACGGACACAGTTGACTTCAGCATATTTATGCCATCACAACAGTAAGAAATGTCTTAAATAATAAAATGTATAGGCATCAAGGCACAGATATTAAATTTCTAAATATTTTTATTTAGATAGCCAGGGAAAATAAAGTGGCTATAGAGTTTATATGACTTATGAGTTTTGGGGACAATAAAATATTTTTAATTCAGCGCAGTTATGCCATGAGATGGTCATTTGGTCCTTGAATAATGTGCCTGCGGCTGTGGGAGTTGGAGCGCTAGAAATGTTTTAAGGGCAGAAAGCGAACAGCATTTTTGGCAGAACATAATACAAAACTGAAGGGTGCATAAGGGTGCCCTGTCATGTGCGTATATGCCCCACCCCCCAAAAACAGGGGTCGCTCTTTTTTTTGGGCTTAATTGTTTTTCCTGACTAGGTTGCTTATTTTGGATTAGTTTATTTTTTTCAGACCAGGTCACTTATTTCTTATGCACACTTTAGAATTTAACCAGAAGTAAATGTAGGAATTTGTATAAGCTTATAATATATAGAAGAATACTGAAGTATGTGACTCAAATGATGCAGTCAAATGATTGAAGAAAACACAAATCTGTCCTTGACCCTAGTTTCACCTACTACATTGATTAAAAGTAAATTAATTAAAAACAACGAGATACAAGAGCACATATTACAAATAAAGAAGTCTAATTAGCCTTTAGGTTTATGGCTACGACATCATTAGAAACATGGATATTAGCTACTCATACCACACACTCTGCTGACATTTTCATTAAAGACGTAAAACCAGAAGTTGTAGAAAATGACATAAATAAGCTGTCTGGAGAATGGTTTATGGTCCTGCTGGAGCTCCCGCTCACCCTCTAAACTTCTTCAATAATAGTATACAGTCTCTCGCAGCTTTAATGGAGTCCTCCGTATATGTGCGAGTCAGTCAGTTTCTTTTCCCTCTTTTTCACCCAGTCAACTTCTCCCGCTGTACTAATTAATGAATGCTTAGTGTGGGTGCCCTTTCTTTTGAGTCCCTTTAGTATAAACATAATTAATGCCCAGCCTCTTTTATGGAGGCTGTCATCAGTATTCATCCGCATCCCCCGGAGGTGCGGGAGCTGAACCGCTGTCGCGGCCAGACCAGCTCGCCTCGACACAGCAACACTTGGAGCTGGAGTAAAAGGACCTGGGAATGCACACAAGTGGTGTTTGTAAGCCGAGATCAAAAAGCATTTACCTTTAGATGTTTTCCTGTTATGAATATTCAGTGGCCTTATTGAAATCTAATTTAGGTCTCCTTATCTCTGGGGGTTTTTAATCAGTGCACATAGCCGGAGGGTAGATCTGATTGACAGCCGAACTTTAGTGAAAGACAGAGAGAGGGGGGGGGGGGGGGGGGGGGGGGGGGGTCACAGGGCATGGACAGAAGCAGAGAGAGACGGATTTAGTGGTGCACTTGTGTTTGGGACACAAGACATGAAGCGTAAAACAAGCTGCTGTTTTGAATACAAAACAAACTGGTACCTGAACAACCGCAACACAGTTTAACTATAACACAAACTAAATATAACAGTTCACCCTGAAATGGACGTTTTGTCATTAGGCCTATACTTACACATCTTGTACACTGTATTAAAATAAAGTAAAGAAAAGTGGCTGCCTTTTTTTTTAAGTACAATCAACTTGGATGTTTAAGTAATTTCAACTTAAATTACTTTAAACTGGCTTAAAAAATGGTTGAATCTTGTAAAAATGCCTCTTTTCAGAACTATTAACTGAAATGTTCTTTTGGGAATTCAGGATGGTCTTCTATGGCATTGCTGTGAAACCCCCTTTTTTGAACCGTGATATGAGTGTTTGATAAAACCTTGTACCTGCCAGCTACCGCATAAGTGCCTGTCATCGTGTTAACACTTGACCAATAAAATAGGTAAACCATTAGACAGCAGGGGATCTATTACCACAACCTAATTAAATGCATGGTTACAAGTTTTTGATTTAATTAAACATATGCGCTCCAAACCCGTAAGACCTTCGTTCATCTTCGGAACACAAATTAAGATATTTTTTTATGAAATCCGAGAGCTTTCTGACCCTTCCATAGACAGCAACACAACGGCCACTTTAAATGCCCAGAAAGGTAATAAAGACATTGTTAAAATGGTTCATATGACTACAGTGGTTCAACCTTAATTTTATGAAACAACGAGAATACTTTTTGTAACACGTAGTAAATACAGTGCAGTGCTTCCGGGTTGTACGTCAAAACGCCGGCTTTGTATTGGCCAGCTACTGTGTCAGCATCACACGCATGCGTAGTGGTGCACACGTGAACAGTGTCGGCCAATGGTAAGCTGCCGTTCTATATAACCCGGAAGCGCTGCACTGATTTTACTATATGAACCGCGTAGGAGATTGACACAAATTGTTAAATAAAGTTATTTTTCTTTGTTTTTTTGTGCACAAAAAGTATTCTCGTTTCTTCATTAAATTAAGGTTGAACCACTGGAGTCACATGATTTTAACAGTGTCTTTACTACCTTTTTGGGCCTTGAAAGTGGTAATTAAATAGCTGTTTATGGAGGGGTCAGAGAGCTCTCGGATTTCACCCAAAAAAATTTTGGTTAATTTGTGTTCCGAAGATGAATGAAGGTCTTACGGGTTTGGAACGACATGAGGGTGAGGAATGAATGACAGAATTTCATTTTTGGGTGAACTAACCCTTTAATGAAATTGCCTGGGTAACTTTTAAAATTTGGCAGTGGATTTCTAGTTCCCAGTAAGCTGTGCATAAGACAGGATAAGGAGTGTAAATGTTGACGGTTATTTGATGTTTTTTTTAGTAAAAGGAACGAACTGTTAGTGTTTAACGCTGTGGTGTTTGACATTTAAAAGAGTGTCTGTTATGTTTAAGTTTTTGTGGTTACCATTGTGCTGAAAAGCAGTGTTCATGGTTAGGTGGGTGACAAAATATATTGAGTTACAATGATTCTATATGAGCAATAATTGTGCTGATACAAATGACAAATATTGTTAATAATGTTAACTTCAATCAATTTAGCATATGATATTCTATAGCTGAAATAGATGTCTGTAAGTATGATTGGTTCCAGGACCGCCCCTCATTTATGTTGACATTTGTTGGAACAACTTAATTCTTTTGAGTAATCATCATAATAATGAGTGTTTTCTCTAGTTAGTTCTTCTACCTCAATGTAGTTTGTTGGTTGAACATAATTTCATAGAAGTTGAGCTGGTTACTTTATACTTATTAATATTTGACATTCTTCCGAAATATCTCCTTATGTGTTCCACTGAAGAAATACAATTTGGAACAATGAGGGTGAGTAAATGATGACAAGTTTCATTTTTGTCTGAGAAATCCAGTACAATTTTACCAGTCTAAGAAGAGCGCAGCTTTTTTTTTTTTTTTTTTTTTTTTTACAGTGAAGCGCTGCTAAGCTTCACTGATAAGCGATGGCACGTTTTAAGCTAATGACTTACAGAGTTTGAAACAATTGAATGAAAATGCCTTGCGTGATGAGCTGATAATCAACAAAGAGGAGTCTGCCAGAGGATTGAAGTGGTCCACCAAAGCTCTGAGCTAATAACGCTTCTTTTGTTAGGAAGAAGCCTTCTTGTCCAAGTCTTAAGGACATATATAACTCTATCAGTCCTGCAATTATAAAACACACTCATCGATGAGCACAACGAGAACTAAGTGAGTATTATGCACATTGTTGTATCTAATCATTTGAGACCTTCTGTAGGAAGGAAAGACTGAGGGGGTTGGAGTTATTTCTGAAGTGGCCAGCATACGACAACTCCCTGCCAGAGCAATGCATCATATTGTTCTGTAAATATACATTTGGCATTTGTCACAGTTTGTGTGTCAGTTTAAGAAAGCAGAATAGAAATAACACTCAGAAGCAGAAAGATGAATGGGTAGCATATTTCTGTGTTCTGACATTCAAAAGTAAGAAATAGAGACAGTCCGAAATAACAGCAGCTGTCCTCAACAACATCACCTTGATTAAATCAATTTAAAGGGACAGTTCAACTGAAAATTAGATTCTGTCTTTATTTTCTCACCCTTATTTTGTTCCAAATCCTTATGACTTACTTTCTTCTGGTGAACACACAAATTATGTTGTGAAGATTCTTGAAGAAGTTTAAAAAATAAAGCATGCAGCATCATAAAAGTTGGTCTGTATGACTTGTGCACTATATTTCATCTAAAGTCATTAGCCTATAGTGTTTATGTGAGGAACAGGCTATACACTCTTAAAAATAAAGGTTCTTAAATGGTTCTTTGGCGGGGTGGATGGTTCCATGAAGAACCTTTTATATCCAAAGAACCTTTCCATTGCACAAAAGGTTCTTTGTAGCGCAGAAAGGTTCTTTAGGCTATAACATGATTGGAAAAAATGGTTCTTTAAAGAACCTTTCACAAAATTGTTCTTCAGGTAACCAAAAATTGTTCTTCTATGGCATCGCTGTGAAACCCCTTTTTTGGTTCTTCCTGGCACCTTTATTTTTAAGGGTGTAGTTATTCACCCAAAAAAAAAAAAATCTGGACAAGAAGAAAAAGCCTTCTCACACTGAAAAAACAGTCAAATTTACTTAATTTTTCTTTTGCAAGTATTGCACTCAGTTTTTACATTTTAAGTAAATTTCACATATGGAATTACGTAAACTCTACTTAACTAAGTAAAATTAACAAAGAAAATAAGTAATTTTAACTTGGCCAATAAAAGTTTGTTGAGTAATTTCTACTTGAAGTTTATAATACTTTATCCTCAAACAATATAACACTGAATTAAACCACGCTTTTAATATGCTTTACTTAGAAACATCTAAGTAAATAACACAATATATATTGCGTAGACGCCATAGATAATAGTAACGCAGCACCTGAAAAAAGAGACCACTTGGCACACAATACACAATGACCGTAACAATTTAATGGATCGTTTCTGAGTATGAATGTGTAATTTTTAATAGAAAATGAACTCCAGATGTAACAAAACCTCAAGTTACAAATAAAGCCGAAAGTATACTTTCGTATTTTTTACGCAAACACGAGCGTATGCGCACAGTCGAATGCACAGCCTTGCAAAGTATACTACTTTTGACTCTTACGCGTACACAGGTCAACGCAACACAGGTCGTACGCAGTTTTGAGCATATATCTCGCCACAAGTTACAACTCATGTAAATACATCAAAAAATGAAATGCGCATGTGCAACCTGTGTGTACGAAGTAAGTACGGTTACAAAAATCCAGCGGTGCGCATTCAGTACGTGCGTACTCTTCTGAAGACAAAATTCGCACCATGCACACTGTACGCTGACCCTCGAGTACGCGTAAAAAGTGAAGTATAATTTGGCCTGTCCAAAAGAAATGCTAAAACAGTAAATACGGCTGGAAAACAGCGAAAAATCAACCTTATTAATTATTCATGCCCCAGTGCATGATGGGAACACCAGTATCAGAAAAGTTGAGTAGGTTTACTTCATTTCTACAAGCTTGAATACTTCGTTTTTTTTTATTCTTGCCTGAACTAACATTCGTTGTAAACGAAATTACATTCGTTTTTTTCTGTAGTGTTTACTTCACCACAAAATCATTATGTTCATGAGAGAAGTTGTTATGTCAAATTAGTGAACAAATCCTTTGTTTTGGGATAGATCTTCTCAATGAATCACAAAAAGCGGTCTGAATGATTCGTTCACACATTTAACTGATTCAGTTCATCTCAGTGACCCAATAATCTGGTCATAGCCGATAATAGCTCACTGGAGGAGAAAATGATCAGTAAACAGTGATTTTAATTTTGGTTTGTTTCTCGCCGAAAGCGATTGTATGACTTATATATTGTCACGGTTCATGAATCTGCTGTCTCTCTCTCGTCTCGTGTTGTGTCTGTGGGCGTGGTCACTGATCATTGCTGATCAGCAGCGCCAGCTGGTTCCAATTGTTTGTGGCTTTATATGTGCAGTGACTGGTGTCTCATGTTGTCAGATCGTTGTGGTTTCCCCGGTGTGTGTTCCTGCTCTGTCGTCCCTTGCTGTTGTCTGGTTCCTGGATTTCCCGTTCTTTGTCGTGTTCTGTCTTCGGATTTTCTCCACTCAGCACTGGGATCGAGCACATGCACTTGGAATCACCTCACCTGGATCGAGCACCTTCACCGTCTGTCCACCGAAGTCCCTGCGTCATCAACACCATCAAGCTTGTACTGACCATCTCTTGTGTTGTGCTTGGACTACCGGTTTCGATCGTGCTTTCTTGTTTATTAATAAAAGCGTTTTTGCACTTGCATCCTGAACCCATCATTGTCACAGAACGATCTGACCAACTATGGATGCAGCAAGCGCAAGGAGCTGGGATGAGTTCGCAGCTAACAGCATCATGAGAATGGATCAACATGCGGAGGGTCTCGCCAACACAGGTCTGGCGGTCCAAGCTTTGGTGACGCAGGTGTCCGAGCTCACACGTCAATTTCAGACACTTAGTACTCCCACTGCACCACCCACACCGCCCGTACAAGCCAGTTTCCCAGAAGGAAGTCCCCAACGAGAGCCACGGTTGCCCACCCCTGAAGGATACGCAGGTGAGCCGGAGTACTGTAGGGCATTCCTGACCCGGTGTTCTATGCACTTTTCCTTGCAGACGCTGACGTTTGCTCTGGAACAGACCAAGGTGGCATTTGTTCTCACCCTGCTGGCGGGTAAAGCGGCTCTCTGGGGAACGGCGGTGTGGGAGAATCAAGACCCATGCTGCGCCTCGTTCCAGGCACTCTCCGAGGAGATGAAGAGTGTTCGATCGTGCGGTGGTGGGTAGGGAGGCGGCCAGACTACTCGCCGATCTCCGCCAGGGGGAGCACTCGGTGTCGGAATATTCCATTCAGTTCCGCACCCTGGCCGCAGAGTGTCGTTGGAACGAGGAGGCGCAGTGGGACAGATTCCTGCATGGGCTGGCTGATCGTGTCCAGAGGGAGATTTATACGTTGGATCTTCCCTCTAGCTTGAATGGACTCATTGAACTGGCATTGAGAGTCGACGCTCGGTTGAGCAGAATGGACCGATTCCAGCAGAGTCATCAGCTTCGCGGCGTGGAGGAATCGCGCACGAACAGGAGGGACACGGTCAGCCCCGTCGTCGATCATGAGCCCATGCAGGTGGGGAGAGCTCGGCTTTCCCGGGAGGAGAGGGAGAAGCGGAGATCCCAAGGACTTTGCCTATACTGCGGCAAGGCGGGCCACTTCATCCACTCATGCCCGGTAAAAGATCAAGCCCGGTAGTAACTTTGAGGCTACTATCGGGTGGGATCTCCGCTGAGAAGACCTCATCATCTACACTCCTCCCGGTAAGACTAAGGTGGGCAGCTCACATGCACGACACCAAGGCTTTACTGGACTCGGGGGGAGAAGGTAATTTCATGGATTTTGGACTGGCTCAGAGACTTCAGATTCCCTTCACCCCCCTCACACAGTGCATTTCTGTCAACGCCCTAAATGGTCAACCACTACCCAACATTTCTCACATTACTGACTCCATCACTCTCATCATATCCGGCAATCATACTGAGACAATAACATTCTTCCTCATGAATTCACCACTAGCACCCATCGTACTTGGACATCCATGGCTCACCCAGCATAATCCCAGAGTCAATTGGGGCCACAACACTGTGTCTGAGTGGAGTAATTCGTGTCATGAGTCTTGTTTAGTGTCTGCTTGTTCGTCTGTTCCTGTCTCTGTGTTCCAGGAGGAGGCAGTGGATTTGTCTAACGTGCCCGGGGAGTACCAGGACCTGAGGAGAGTGTTCAGTAAGTCTCGGGCTGCTTCTCTTCCTCCACATCGTCCCTATGACTGTGCTATAGATTTAGTACCAGGTGAGTCTCCGACTAAGGGCAAATTATATTCACTTTCTGTTCCAGAGAGGGAGGCTATGGAGAAATATATTTCTGATTCGCTAGCTTCCAAGTTCATTCGCCCTTCCTCATCTCCAGCGGGGGCGGGGTTCTTTTTTGTGGGGAAAAAGGATGGCTCTCTGCGACCGTGTATTGATTACCGAGGGCTGAACAACATCACGGTAAAGAATACTTATCCTTTGCCGCTGATGTCTTCAGCGTTCGAGCGATTACAGGGAGCATCCGTCTTCACAAAATTGGATTTACGTAACGCTTATCATTTGGTTCGCATAAGGAAGGGTGATGAATGGAAGACCGCGTTTAACACCCCTAGGGGGCATTTTGAATATTTGGTTATGCCGTTCGGGCTGTCCAACTCCCCAGCAGTCTTCCAGGCACTCGTCAATGACGTGCTGAGAGATATGGTTGACCAGTTCATATATGTCTACCTGGATGACATATTGATTTTTTCTGAGCATGTTCAGCATGTCAGACGAGTGCTTCAGAGGTTGTTAGCGAATGGGCTTTTTGTCAAGGTGGAGAAATGCGTTTTTCATGCACAGTCTGTTCCTTTTCTAGGGTACATCGTCTCGTCTGAGGGAATGCGTATGGATCCTGACAAAGTTAAGGCTGTGATAGATTGGCCAAGTCCAGATTCCCGTAAGGCCCTACAGAGGTTTCTGGGATTTGCCAATTTTTATCTGCGTTTTATTCGCAATTACAGCCAACTAGCCGCGCCTCTGACTGCCTTGACCTCCCCCCGAACGACGTTCAGGTGGTCCGATACAGCCGAGGCTGTATTCGCTAAACTTAAAAGCCGCTTCGTTTCGGCTCCCATCCTCGTTGCCCCTGATTCATCACGTCAGTTCGTGGTGGAGGTCGACGCATCAGAGGTGGGAGTAGGAGCAGTTCTCTCCCAACGTTCTTCCACAGACGACAAGATGCATCCCTGCGCGTTTTTGTCTCATCGTTTATCACCTGCCGAACGTAACTATGACATTGGTAACAGAGAGTTGTTGGCTGTCAAATTAGCGCTGGAGGAGTGGCGTCACTGGTTGGAAGGGTCAGGGGTACCTTTTATTGTATGGACCGATCATAAGACCTTAGAATACATCAGAACCGCTAAAAGACTCAACTCTAGGCAGGCTCGGTGGGCACTTTTTTTCGGACGTTTTGACTTCTCACTCTCGTACCGCCCGGGTTCCAAGAACATCAAACCCGATTCCTTATCTCGAATTTTTGACCAGACCGAACGCCCGTCTACTCCCGAGTGTATTTTACCTGAGACCCTTTTTGTCTCCACTCTCAGGTGGGAGATCGAATCGAAGGTTATATCAGCCTTAGAAGGGGTAACGCCTCCGCCCGATTGCCCACCGAATCGTTTGTTTGTGCCAGAGGGAAATCGGTCCGACGTTATTCAGTGGGGACATTCTTCCAGCATAGCTTGTCATCCAGGGGTGCATCGCACCAGTTATTTGGTGAGACAACGATTCTGGTGGCCACTTATGGCTCGCGACATCTGCAATTTTGTCTTGGCTTGCTCAGTTTGTGCCACTGGTAAGACTTCCAATCGCCCTCCGGATGGGTTATTACAACCGCTGTCAGTCCCTTCGAGACCCTGGTCCCATATCGCTCTAGATTTCATTACCGTCCTCCCAGGGCAAAACGGTCGTTTTGACCGTTGTGGACCGGTTCTCGAAGGCGGCTCATTTTATTCCTTTACCCAAATTACCCTCAGCTAAGGAGACAGCGGTTACTGTCATTGATCACATCTTTCGATTACATGGCCTCCCGATGGACGTGGTGTCTGACAGGGGTCCCCAATTTGTGTCCAAATTTTGGCAAGAGTTTTGTAGACTTCTGGGGGCGAGTGTCAGTTTATCTTCGGGATTTCATCCTCAGAACAATGGTCAAACTGAGAGAGCCAACCAAGATTTGGAGAGAGTGTTGCGATGTTTGGTTTCCAGGAATCCTTCCTCCTGGAGTCAGCAGCTCTCAATGGTGGAGTACGCTCACAATGCGTTGCCAGTGTCATCCACGGGCCTCACTCCGTTTGAATGTAGTTTAGGTTACCAGCCACCAGTTTTTCCCAGTTTGGAATCCGAGGTCGCGGTCCCCTCCGCTCACGCCTTTATCCAGAGGTGCCGTCACACCTGGAGCAGAGCCCGTGAGACTCTTCTCCGGGTTGGGGCGCGCACCAAGGCTAAGGCCGATCGCCACCGGTCGAAGCCTCCCGTATACGTCGTCGGTAAAAAAGTGTGGCTTTCTACTAAGAACATTCCTCTCCGATCCGTTTCTAATAAACTTGCTCCTAAATTCATTGGCCCGTTCCCTGTCACCAAAATCATTAGTCCGGTGGCAGTCCGACTCAAACTCCCTCCTGCGTACAGGAGAATTCATCCCGCCTTCCATGTGTCTAAAATAAAACCTGTGTTTCATGCACACATTAATCTGCCAGTCCCGGTTCCTCCCCCGCCGCGTCTCGTAGATGGGGAACCCACTTATTCGGTTAACCGTATTCTGGATTCTAGAAGGAGGGGACGCGGATTCCAATACTTGGTGGATTGGGAAGGTTACGGTCCGGAGGAGAGAAGTTGGGTTCCTGCTAGAGACATTCTGGATCATTCCCTGATTGATGATTACAATCGACAGGTAAGTCCGTCGGGGAATGCCAGGAGGCATTCCTAGAGGAGAGGGTAATGTCACGGTTCATGAATCTGCTGTCTCTCTCTCGTCTCGTGTTGTGTCTGTGGGCGTGGTCACTGATCATTGCTGATCAGCAGCGCCAGCTGATTCCAATTGTTTGTGGCTTTATATGTGCAGTGACTGGTGTCTCATGTTGTCAGATCGTTGTGGTTTCCCCGGTGTGTGTTCCTGCTCTGTCGTCCCTTGCTGTTGTCTGGTTCCTGGATTTCCCGTTCTTCGTCGTGTTCTGTCTTCGGATTTTCTCCACTCAGCACTGGGATCGAGCACATGCACTTGGAATCACCTCACCTGGATCGAGCACCTTCACCGTCTGTCCACCGAAGTCCCTGCGTCATCAACACCATCAAGCTTGTACTGACCATCTCTTGTGTTGTGCTTGGACTACCGGTTTCGACCGTGCTTTCTTGTTTATTAATAAAAGCGTTTTTGCACTTGCATCCTGAACCCATCATTGTCACATATATAGCTTTATGGACCATATTATACTTAAATGGTGTTTGTTTTTGCATCCTATTTTAAAGTATATTCAGTAGTTCTTTAGCTAACATTAGCATGTCTATTCTTCGTAAATTCCTGGGGGAAAACAAAGGGCCAAACCAAAAATGCCTTTCGCTCCCGAGGTGCATGAGGAGATCACGCGGTCCCGGAAGTCCCCGTGCTTCCCGCGACCGTTTGGTGGCCTCCTCCGCCTTCTCTGCCCTTGATGGGGCCGCGGCCTAGGGTACACTGGGCACTCTGTTGCGCACTACGGTGTCCACAGAGGGCTTTGACATGGCGTGGCTGTCCTAAGCACCTTCCCAAAGCCTGTGGGCTCGTCTACTTCGGTCGCGTGGTCCTGCATAGCTACGGGGCAGGCTGCCGCTCCTTTGCACATGCACACGGGTGGAGCCGACCCAGGGCTCTTCTATATGCTGCGTGCCGCCACTGATCCCGCCCTCTGGGTGGTGAAGGTGGCCACACGCTCCCTTGGTCGGGCGATGTCCGCAGCTGTGGTCCGGGAGAAACACTTGGCCTTACCTGGTGATGTGGGGAGGTTGAATGAGCCCGCCTCCTCAACTCACCCATATCCCAGGCTGGCCTCTTCGGTGGCGCAGCTGAGAACTGCGCCCAATGGTTCTCGGCCGCCCCAGAGCAGACTGAGGCTGTAACACGTACTGCCCCTGCGGCTAGCTGCTGCACCAGCTGCCGGCTCAGTTGCCTCAGTCTGCTCGCAGCCGAGGGCGCCCTCCCTCCTCCCGCCCGGCCCCAGCAGCAGCCTTCACCAGGGCCGCGCCGTGGAGGTGGTTGCAGGATGACGCCCAGTCCGCTCCCCAGCCTGGTTAAACGCCAGGCTGGAGGCGGGCAACCCAGAGATGGGTCCCAGTTCTTTCCAGGGGATGGTAGCAGGGCCTCTCCTTCCCCCGGTGGAGGGCCGGGGGAAAATCCTTATGCTGCTGGCCCCCGGGCTGGCACTTGGAAGGAACTGGTGTCCCCATCTCTGAGGTCCCACAGACCGTTGATGGCAGTGTGTGCCGCCCCCCGGGCCGCGCCGCTCTCATCCCTCTCTGTCGCCAGCCTCCTCTCAGAGCAGACCCCAGTGGAACGTGCGTGCCTTGGCAGAGGATCTCTTTTCTCAGTATGGTTTCTGACTAGGTTGCCATGTACGTGCTGCTTACCAGCGAGTGCGTGCAGTCACTGCGGACTTGCCTCCGTTATTTCGAGAGCAATAGTGCGGTCCCACTGAAGTTTTTTCAGAGGCTCCTGGGGCATATGGCATCTGCAGCCACGTTAACGCCGCTCAGATTGCTTCATATGAGACAGCTTCAGCTTTGGCTTCGCGATCGAGTCCCGAGATGGGCATGGCATTCGGGCACACTCCGGGTCCTAGTGACTCGGGCCTGCCTGCAGACCCTCACCCCGTGGCCGAACCTCATTTCTACGGGCCGGTGGCCCTTAGGACGAGTTTCCAGGCATATTGTCAATCAATCAAATCAAATCACTTTATTGTCACTCTACCATATGCACAAGTGCAACAGTAGGTGAAATTCTTAGGTGCAGTCCGAGCAAACATAGCAGTCATGACATGACATGTACAACATTTAAGCAACAACAGATTACACATCTGATGCGCACACAATTACTCACAGCACAGTATACACTACAATAAACAATAAATAATTTACACAATGTGAGTGTAGTTCTCACAGCTTTAAACAATATACACATACTTACAATATACATATACTTTAAACAATATACAGGGAGTGCAGAATTATTAGGCAAGTTGTATTTTTGAGGATTAATTGTACAACATTAATAATTAAACAACAACCATGTTGTCAATGAACACAAAAAACTCATTAATATCAAAGCTGAATATTTTTGGAAGTGGTTTTTAGTTTTAGCTATTTTAGGGGGATATCTGTGTGTGCAGGTGACTATTACTGTGCATAATTATTAGGCAACTTAACAAAAAACAAATTTATACCCATTTCAATTATTTATTTTTACCAGTGAAACCAATATAACATCTCAACATTCACAAATATACATTTCTGACATTCAAAAACCAAACAAAAACAAATCAGTGACCAATATAGCCACCTTTCTTTGCAAGGACACTCAAAAGCCTGCCATCCATGGATTCTGTCAGTGTTTTGATCTGTTCACCATCAACATTGCGTGCAGCAGCAACCACAGCCTCCCAGACACTGTTCAGAGAGGTGTACTGTTTTCCCTCCTTGTAAATCGCACATTTGATGATGGACCACAGGTTCTCAATGGGGTTCAGATCAGGTGAACAAGGAGGCCATATCATTAGATTTTCTTCTTTTATACCCTTTCTTGCCAGCCACACTGTGGAGTACTTGGACGCGTGTGATGGAGCATTGTTCTGCATGAAAATCATGTTTTTCTTGAAGGATGCAGACTTCTTCCTGTACCACTGCTTGAAGAAGGTGTCTTCCAGAAACTGGCAGTAGGACTGGGAGTTGAGCTTGACTCCATCCTCAACCCGAAAAGGCCCCACAAGCTCATCTTTGATGATACCAGCCCAAACCAGTACTCCACCTCCACCTGGACTGGAGCTCTCTGCCCTTTACCAATCCAGCCACGGGCCCATCCATCTGGCCCATCAAGACTCACTCTCATTTCATCAGTCCATAAAACCTTAGAAAAATCAGTCTTGAGATATTTCTTGGCCCAGTCTTGACGTTTCAGCTTGTTTGTCTTGTTCAGTGGTGGTCGACTTTCTGCCTTTCTTACCTTGGCCATGTCTCTGAGTATTGCACACCTTGTGCTTTTGGGCACTCCAGTGATATTGCAGCTCTGAAATGTGGCCAAACTGGTGGCAAGTGGCATCTTGGCAGCTGCACGCTTGACTTTTCTCAGTTCACGGGCAGTTATTTTGCGCCTTGGTTTTTCCACACGCTTCTTGCAACCCTGTTGACTATTTTGAATGAAACGCTTGATTGTTTGATGATCACGCTTCAGAAGCTTGGCTATTTTAAGACTGCTGCATCCCTCTGCAATATATCTCACTATTTTTGACTTTTCTGAGCCTGTCAAGTCCTTCTTTTGACCCATTTTGCCAAAGGAAAGGAAGTTGCCTAATAATTATGCACACCTGATATAGGGAGTTAATGTCATTAGACCACACCCCTTCTCATTACAGAGATGCACATCACCTAATATGCTTAATTGGTAGTACGCTTTCCAGCCTATACAGCTTGGAGTAAGACAACATGCATAACGAGGATGATGTGGTCAAAATACTCATTTGCCTAATAATTCTGCACTCCCTGTACACTAAACATACATTAAACAATATACATTACGCTATAATAATAATAATAATATACAATGTATAGTATACAATATTATTCACAAATTGAAATCCAAAGTGCAATAGATGCTGTATGATAAATAAATGTGTATATAATGTGTGTGTATCTACAGTCGGTTGTGCTGAGTGATATTCTGTCCAGTGTGTGTTATGATACTGATGGATCAGGAGTTAAGTAGTCTAATTGCTTGTGGGAAGAAGCTGTTCTGGAGTCGGCTGGTGCGTGTTCTGATGCTGTGGTACCGCCTGCCTGATGGCAGCAGTGAGAGCAGCCCATGGCTCGGGTGGCTAGAGTCTCTGATGATCCTCTGAGCTCTCTTCACACACCGCCTGGCGTAAATGTCCTGGAGGGAGGGAAGCTCACCTCCGATGATGCAGCTGGCCGTGCGCACTACCCTTTGCAGGGCTTTGCGGCTGCGGGCGGTACTGTTGCCGTACCAGGTGGTGATGCAGCCAGTCAGCAGGCTCTCTATGGTGCTGCTGTAGAAGCGTGTGAGGATGTGGCGGTTCATTCCAAACCTCCTCAGCCGTCGCAGGAAGAAAAGGCGCTGATGAGCCTTCTTCACAACGGCCTCGGTGTGGACGGACCATGAGAGTTCCTCTGTGATGTGGACACCGAGGAACTTGAAGCTGCTGACTCTCTCCACCGGTGCTCCATCGATGGTGATGGGGCGGTGTTCTCTCTCATTCCTCCTGAAGTCGACCACCAGCTCCTTGGTCTTGCTGACGTTGAGGGAGAGGTTGTGCTCCTGACACCACCGTGTCAGAGTGTGCACCTCCTCTCTGTAGGCCGTTTCATCATTGTCAGTGATGAGACCTACCACTGTTGTATCGTCAGCAAACTTGATGATGGTGTTGGAGCTGTGGGTTGCCACACAGTCACGTGTGTACAAGGAGTACAGGAGTGGGCTGAGAACACAGCCCTGAGGGGCTCCAGTGTTGAGAGTCAGTGATGAGGAGATGTTACTGCCCATTCTGACCACCTGGCGTCTGTTTGACAGGAAGTCCAGGATCCAGCTGCATAACAAGCTGTTTAAGCCTAGAGCCCGGAGTTTCATGTCAAGTATGGAGGGCACAATGGTGTTGAATGCTGAGCTGTAGTCTACAAACAGCATTCTCACATATGTGTTCCTCTTTTCCAGGTGGGAGAGAGCAGTGTGAATTGTAGATGAAATGGCATCATGAGTGGAGCGGTTTGTGCGGTATGCAAACTGCAGTGGGTCCAGTGAGGGGGGGAGAACAGAGCAGATGTGGTTTCTGATTAGTCTCTCAAAGCATTTGCTGATGATGGGGGTCAGAGCAACAGGACGCCAGTCGTTTAAGCAGGTGGTTTTTGATTGCTTCGGTACAGGAACAATGGTGGACGTTTTGAAGCATGTGGGGACCACGGACAGGGAGAGGGACAGGTTAAAAATGTCCGTGAAAACTCCAGCCAGTTGGTGCGCGGATCTGGAATCTCAGCAGACATCCAAGTTTCTGTAAGGCAGATAATGCAGCAGTACCTCGTCTCTCGTTGGAAAGAGATCCGTGCTCTCAGCTCGCAGAGTTTGTTGTACAGAGACTGAACATTTGCTAGTAAAATACTGGGAAGCGGGGGTCGGTTTGCGCAGCGTCTTACTCTGATGAGCACGCCGGCTCTCTTCCCCCTTCTCCGGCGGCGTTTCCGCGGTCGGACTGCGCACACAAAAGGTTCTGCTGCCGTGTTTGTAAACAGCGTGTCGTCGTTGAAGAATTTAAAGTCCGGTTTTCGGTGTGCGATTGCCGAACCAATGTCCAAAAGTGTCTGTCTGTCGTACATAGTAAGGCAGACAACATCCAAGACAAAAAAACACAAAAACTGTAAACAGAACAAACAAAAAACTACAATGATTCATCGGAGCTCGCGACGCAGCGGCCATACTCAGCGCCATCTTGTTGTGTCAACAGCTCTTCCGTGAGCACTTAACCTCATAAAAAAATAAAATAAAATAAAAAAGTTCCTCTCCTCTTTCTTCTTCCCTCCCTACTCTAGCCTGTGCTACACTGAGCAATGTACACGGTCTCAGGATTTCAGGCTCTTATTGCGCTTCTTGACTCTTCATGACCTATCGCTTCATGTACCCCCAAGTTGTAAGTCGCTTTGGATAAAAGCGTCTGCTAAATGCTTAAATTTAAATGTAAATGTAACAGATGCCTCCTCCACGGGCTGGGATGCCATGTGCAATGGACGTGCTGCTGCGGGCTCATGGTTAGGACCCTTGCGCCTCCTGCATGTCAATTGTCTCGAGTTGCTGGCACTACCGTTCGCCCTGCACCACTTCCTAGCGTTGCTGAAGGGTCAACATGTACTAGTCCGGTCAGACTACACGGTCAGTAGCATACATCTGCCACCAGGCTGATCTATGCTCCTGCCGTATGTCTCAACGCGCCCGCCATCTTGTTCTATGGAGTCAGAAGCATCTGAGGTCCCTTCGTGCTGTCCATATTATGGGAGTTCTGAACCATGCAGCCGACGAGCTCTCACAGTCTCAGTGTGGCTCCTGGATGCTCGTGTGGCTCCTGGACAGGACACGGCAGGTTTGAGTACCCTACCACCTACGGTGGTGGCTACCATCACTTCCGCTAGGGCAGAGTCCACTCGGCATGCCTATGCGTTGAAGTGGAACCTCTTCGTCACCTGGTGTTCTTCTCGCCAAGAAGACCCCTGGAAATGCCCGATTGGGTCTGTGCTCTCGTTCCTCCAGGAAGGGTTGGAGCGAAGGCTGTCTCCCTCCACCCTTAAAGTTTATGTGGCCGCAATATCTGCCTACCATGATCTCTTGGAGGACAAAAAGGTAAGTCAGAACGACCTGGTCATCAGGTTCCTGAGGGGAGCGAGGAGACTAAATCCTCCTCGCTCTCCCCTCGTACCCTCTTGGGACCTCTCAGTAGTTTTAGATGCTCTGCAGAGGCCTCCCTTTGAGCCTTTGCAGTCAGTCGATCTTAAATTTCTGTCAATGAAGACAGCGATCCTGACTGCATTGGCCTCCATCAAGAGGGCAGGGGACCTGCAGGAATTTTCGGTTGACGAAACGTGTCTGGAGTTCGGGCCGGCTAACTCTCACGTGATCCTGAGACCCCGGCCCAGATATGTGCCCAAGGTTCCCACCACTCCGTTCCGAGACCAGGTGGTGAACCTGCAAGCGCTGCCCATGGAGGGGGCAGACCCAGCCTTGGCATTGCTCTGTCCAGTATGCGCTCTCTGCGCTTACATAGACAGGATGCAATGTTTCAGTACCTCAGACCAGCTCTTTGTCTGTTATGGTGGAGAGTGGAAGGGAAGAGCTCTCTCAAAGCAAAGGCTGTCTCACTGGATAGCGGACACCATTGTTTTGGTTTACCAGCAGCAAGGTCGACCATGTCCCCTTGGGGTTAGGGCCCACTCCACTCGGAGTGTGGCCTCCTCTTGGGCTTTAGCGCATGGCGCCTCGCTAGCAGACATCTGCAGAGCTGCAGGCTGGGCGACACCAAACACATTCGCCAGATTCTACAATCTCCGAGTGGAGCCAGTGTCCGACTATGTACTCGCCTCTACTAGTGGCCGGTAATGGACCAGACTCAGGTGTCTTCGCTTGCTCGCCATTCCACTCCACGGACTGGATACGTGCGATTATTTTCCTCAGGTGAGCTTCCCAAAAGCCCTGAGTCCCTCCAGAACTGTCGACGCCGACACCAGTAAGTCTGCCCTTTCGAGCCCAGACCCTCGTGTCCGGCCAGGTGCCCCGTGTGCATGGTTCCCCTCCGGCTACCCCCACACATGTATTTCCACCGTAAGCCTCCTCAGTGAGCAGGTGTCTTTCCCTTGGCAAGTCCCTGCTATCCCTGTGGTTAAAAATCCACCTTTGGTTGGTACCCTAGAGTTTCCCATATGCAGCCCTTAGCGGGTCATATGTGTACTCTCTAAGTCCTCCCTACGGGTAGGCATCTTTGCATATCTCCACTGGAATATGCTTCCCAGTGTACCTTGGTATTCCTGTGATAAGTGGGAGTCCTTCGTCCGTACTAGTTTTTCGACAGGGTACTCACACTTATGCAGGGCACTGGAAGACAGCCAAGTGGCGTGATTATATTGGGACCCCCATTCGTTAGTCACTAACGTTACGTCGTAGTGACCGAACGAAAGGGAACGTCTCGGTTACGGATGTAACCCTCATTCCCTGAGGAGGGAATGGAGACGTAACGTCCCTTTGCCACATCCGCTGTACTGCTGGAACGGCCGGGAGTTCAGTCTTGGCTCCTCAGCAGATAACATAATGCGATTTTGCCATGTACTTCCTTTTATACTCACACGGTGAGGTGGAATTACATATGCAAATTCCGCATGCTCATGGCATTGGCACGCCATTGGGTGTTTTCTAAAATCTCGAGGATGATTGGCTTCTAAGCGAAACCCCCATTCGTTAGTCACTAACGTTACGTCGTAGTGACTGAATGAAAGCGAACAAGGGTTACATCCGTAACCGAGACGTTTTTTCCCCCTCAGAATCCCTCACAAGACTTTATTTCAGGCAATTCTGACTTTATAACTCACAATTTTTACTTTATAACACAATTGTGAGATAAAAAGTCGCAGCTATCTTTAAATAAATTTTATTTTGGGGCAGAAACAAGTTTCCATATCAAATACTGATACAACTGCCATCTATCGACAAGGTTGTGCCTGTACCGAAGCAATCAAAAATCATCTGCTTAAACGACTGGCGTCCTGTTGCTCTGACCCCCATCATCAGCAAATGCTTTGAGAGAATAATCAGAAACCACATCTGCTCTGTTCTCCCTCCCTCACTGGACCCACTGCAGTTTGCATACCGCACAAACCGCTCCACTGATGATGCCATTTCATCCACTTTACACACTGCTCTCTCCCACCTGGAAAAGAGGAACACATATGTGAGAATGCTGTTTGTAGACTACAGCTCAGCATTCAACACCATTGTGCCCTCCATACTTGACATGAAACTCCGGGCTTGCAGTTTGCATACCGCACAAACCGCTCCACTGATGATGCCATTTCATCCACTTTACACACTGCTCTCTCCCACCTGGAAAAGAGGAACACATATGTGAGAATGCTGTTTGTAGACTACAGCTCAGCATTCAACACCATTGTGCCCTCCATACTTGACATGAAACTCCGGGCTTGCATTTTGCATACCGCACAAACCGCTCCACTGATGATGCCATTTCATCCACTTTACACACTGCTCTCTCCCACCTGGAAAAGAGGAACACATATGTGAGAATGCTGTTTGTAGACTACAGCTCAGCATTCAACACCATTGTGCCCTCCATACTTGACATGAAACTCCGGGCTCTAGGCTTAAACAGCTTGTTATGCAGCTGGATCCTGGACTTCCTGTCAAACAGACGCCAGGTGGTCAGAATGGGCAGTAACATCTCCTCATCACTGACTCTCAACACTGGAGCCCCTCAGGGCTGTGTTCTCAGCCCACTCCTGTACTCCTTGTACACACGTGACTGTGTGGCAACCCACAGCTCCAATACCATCATCAAGTTTGCTGACGATACGACGGTGGTAGGTCTCATCACTGACAATGATGAAACGGCCTACAGAGAGGAGGTGCACACTCTGACACGGTGGTGTCAGGAGCACAACCTCTCCCTCAACGTCAGCAAGACCAAGGAGCTGGTGGTCGACTTCAGGAGGAATGAGAGAGAACACCGCCCCATCACCATCGATGGAGCACCGGTGGAGAGAGTCAGCAGCTTCAAGTTCCTCGGTGTCCACATCACAGAAGAACTCTCATGGTCCGTCCACACCGAGGCCGTTGTGAAGAAGGCTCATCAGCGCCTTTTCTTCCTGCGACGACTGAGGAGGTTTGGAATGAACCGCCACATCCTCACACGCTTCTACAGCAGCACCATCGAGAGCCTGCTGACTGGCTGCATCACCACCTGGTACGGCAACAGTACCGCCCGCAACCGCAAAGCCCTGCAAAGGGTAGTGCGCACGGCCAGCTGCATCATCGGAGGTGAGCTTCCCTCCCTCCAGGACATTTATGCCAGGCGGTGTGTGAAGAGAGCTCAGAGGATCATCAGAGACTCTAGCCACCCGAACCATGGGCTGCTCTCACTGCTGCCATCAGGCAGACGGTACCGCAGCATCAGAACACGCACCAGCCGACTCCAGAACAGCTTCTTCCCACAAGCAATTAGACTACTTAACTCCTGATCCATCAGGATCATAACACACACTGACAGAATATCACTCAGCACAACCCACTGTAGATACACACACATTATATACACATTTATGTATCATTTATTATTTATCATTTATCATATAGCACCTATTGTACATAATTGGATCTCTACTGTGAATAATATTGTATACTGTACATTGTATATTATTATTATTATAGCTTAATGTATACTGTTTAATGTATGTTTAGTGTATATTGTTTAAAGTATATGTATATTGTAAGTATGTGTATATTGTTTAAGCTGTGAGAACTACACTCACATTGTGTAAATTATTTATTGTTTATTGTAGAGTTTACTGTGCTGTGAGTAATTGTGGGCGCATCAGATGATGTAATCTGATGCTGCTTTAAATGTTGTACATGTCATGTCATGACTGCTATGTTGCTCGGAACTGCACCTAAGAATTTCACCAATTGTTGCACTTGTGTATATGGTTGTGTGACAATTTGATTTGATTTGATTTGATTTGATTTGATTTGATTTGGTTCAGTGTGATTGATTCTTGAGTTTTATGTAAGTTACACTGATAGGCTTCTAGTTTTAGAGAGGGCAACACAAATCCCTTGCCTTTCCAAAAAAAAAGCAGCAACTTGGGCGTCACCAGTGAGGATTTGCTCAAATTTTTCCACCCTCATTTGCCGTACCGATGTTTACGCTAGTTTTTTTACGCAAGAAGTTTTCTGCTTCTACAGCTGTACATGTCTAATTCTTCCATTGTCTACACTGTTTTAGCCACAACAATAAGTGTTTCATTGCCTAATTTTCATTCTCCGCGTCACCGAACAACACTACGATACCAGCGTATCTACTAGGGATGCCAAAATTCTCAATATAATATTGAACTGTTCGCTATGGCATTCACGGTTCAATATGCGCTTGTGAATTGCGTTTTTTTTTTCGGTTTTGCATTGAATTAATTATTTTTCTACAAATTCTATAATTTGCCTCCATCCCAATATACTGAACAACGCGACATACATTCACATCACACGTTAGTGGTAAAGTTATACTCACGGGACACTAGTTATTCACAATCACGAAAGTTCATTATTTGCATGCGGTTTAAAGCCTTGCCGGTTAAACATTTCATTTGCGTGGTTATGCACATGTGCTTTTCCGAGCGTGCGCACTAAACGCCTGTCAAACACGTGATTACTGAACTAAGTAGTCATCTTACTGCACTAATACTGTCAAATACACACAAGGTTATCATAAACACAGTCGTTATGTCTAAAATGAAACTAAAATCGCGTGTGTCTGTATACTAGATGCACGGAGATCTTACGGAGAATTGACAGCAGCGCAGCCTAGTGAACACGCTGTCCTTAAAGGGACAGTTCACCTCTAAAATGATGTCATTATTTACTCACTCTAATATTGTTCCAAACCTGTATTCATTTCTCGATGACAGAATTTTCATTTTTGAGTGGACTATCCCTTTAATGTTAATACAACAACAAAAGACAGAGAAAATCACTCATTGCTCTTGACTGAAAAACTAATACAGTAGCTTTAATAAGAATCAATGTATTTTTTATAGTGAAGTCTGTGTAGTGTTTTATTTTTGTACTGTTTAATTTCATACTTAAATGCTGCTGTACTGCTCTGAGCTGCCATTGTAACTCTTTTGTGTACAAGGGTTTTTTAAAGTAATTTAAGTTTAAGTAAGGTTATTCAATTCTTTTCAGTAAAGAGTATTGCAATAAAAAAAAAGTATTTTTTCTCCTTAACCTCTTGCTGTTCCTGTCGCTTAAGAATAGAATAGCAAAAAACTGATGTGACAAGCCATCAGAACCGAACCGAACCAAAAACCGTGGTTAAAAACCGAGGTAGGTATTGAACCGTGGACTAACTGTATTGTTGCATCCCTAGTCAATCATCATTGATTTCAGTGAGATGTAATGAGAAGTTCTTGCAACACCTCTTGATATATCATTTTATATGGGTGCTTCACTGACATTTCCTTAGCATGGCATGAGCGCAGGTGTGAGCTCCTGTCCCGGAGGGCTCCATTAAAACAGTGTCCCTCACTGCTCAGAACTACAGGACAGTGTGTGTAACGCTGGCCATATGCTTACCAGGACACCAACAGCTGACTGAGTTAATTGACAGAAATCAACATATCTGGACACGCGTGTGTGTTTGTGTGAGATGTGAGCCGGAGGAAATGATTGGCGATCAGCAACACTAGAGTCGCTCCACAGGGAACTAAACAAAGTGAGGGGTAATTTTGTTAGTAGAGGGAGAGTTTATAGCCACAGGGCTCAGCTTTTAACAGAAGAGAAAGAGAGATGAAGCTTGGAGCTTTCTTGTGGTCATTGAATATCTTTGTTTTTGTTTATTTATTTATTCTGTTCTTTTTTTTTAACTATATTTCCAAGCAGCCTCAAAAACGTTGTATACTTTGTTCACTAAATACTCCATTCAATTATTTAAAGTAATCCCATTTGAAAATCCAGTAAAATGTATGATTTGAAATATATAAATTATTTTTTATTGTGGAGACTAAATTGTGTGTGTGTGTGTGTGTGTGTGTGTGTGTGCGTGTGCGTGTGCGTGTGCGTGTGCGTGTGCGTGTGCGTGTGCGTCTGCGTGTGCGTGTGCGTGTGCGTGTGCGTGTGCGTGTGCGTGTGTGTGTGTGTTAGACTAATTAGCATGCAGATCAAGTTCAAGTGTGGGGGCTTTATAAGGAGAGGACATTCGTTGAGACGACGACACAGTGACATTGTCATTAGCTTGAAGTTAATTAGTAATTAACAGCACTATTTCACTCAGGCGCATCTCTCGGTCCTCTGACAGGCTCTTTACTCCTCCATTGCAACGAAAACCAATAATGCACGGTGGGCTGTTCCTCTGTCACTTCCCGCGTGAGTTAATTAAGAGCTTTGCCACGATCCTTAAGATATGTAAAAGCTGTGATATTATGGCATGTCACGACCAGCTGTGTTAAATTCAATAATAATCCCGAAAACATACAGTTGATGTTGTTTAATTAACAAGATTAGTAATGGAACAAATCAAGATTGTATTTTATATGTTTTAAGGTTAGATTACATTCAAAGGTCTGTATTAAACATGTAACACCATAATTTATCACAAGAAGTTTGTTTAGTCATGCTTGCAAATGATTAGTATTAGAATGGATTGTTATGGCATGTGGATTGAAAGCTGACGGATGTGTTCATAAGCATGTGAACACATGCAAAATAAAACCCAAATACAGTACAGCCAGTACACTGGAGAATTGTTTCATTTTTCAGTCATTTCTGTCTGAACCTCATGATCACTTCCAGCACATCTCTTAAGCATTCTGGGGTGGAAATGACGCAAGAAAAATAATATTTTTGGAATAAAATAGCTGCATCCTCTGTTTCAATTAGCTGATTTCCGCTAGTATTTTATGCATGTGAAATATACACAAATGATATTGTACAATTGTAGCTAGAATGGAAATGATGCACAATATATTCTGGTCACAAATTATATTTATATGTAAGCCTGTTTCCACCACATAAGAAAATACTTGGCAAATTGTAATTATTAATTTTTATCTCATACTTTAAACTTTATCCCCTGGTTTGACAGATAGGTTTCACTTAAAACCCAGACTAAAATGCATGTTTGAGCCATTTTAACTGAAACCAACCTAATATATCAGTCATTGTTTTCTTAAGACGCACCAGTAAATGTTTGTTTATAAAAGCTATATGTCCTAATTGAACTAAGGACTAATCCTGGCTTAATCTAAGCCTTGTCTGTGAAACCGAGCCTTTATGTCTTAATTATGACTTTATTTTATAAATTCCCCTTCTAGATCATAATTAAACTTTTTGTTTTTTTCTCACAATTTTGACTTTTTCCTCATAATTATAACTTTTTATCTCTTAATTTTATCCCTTATGTCATGATTTAGAACGTCATGGTTTAGATCTTCCATATATTTACCTTGATTTTTCTTCATTTTTGTCACACATCCATCTCAGATTTTATCTCAAGCTCTTCACTGAAACTCAACTGTTGTTTTCTTGGTAAACAAGACAGTTCACTTGAAAAATCTAAATTTTTAGTCATTGTGGAAATGATGGCACAATTAAATAACATCAACAAAGTTACAAATATACATAAAATCAATTTTATTGACAATTTGACATTTATTTCAAATCAAGCTTTGTTTCAATTATCCTATTTTTTTTATTTTTTATTAAACTTAACTTATATTTTTACTATGGATTTTCATGTTTTAAAGCACCGTCCCCTTGGGACTAGGTAAACCGATAAAACTGCATCTGTAAAATGTCAGAAGTATCATTGTAAACTATTGTCCACATGTACACACACAGACAAGGCATCTGCACATCAGCAGAGCTCTGGATATTGTCACCTGTCACTCAAACAGTCTGGACATAAACCGGATCAGACTCTGAGAGCCTGGGGATGTTATTCTCAGCGCTCATAGAATTAAAGTCTTTCACACATTTTACAAATATCAAAATGAGTAAAGTATCTAAAACTAAATATCCTTTCAGATACTAAACGCTCTGAATTAGCCTACTGAATCACACATTCCACAAGTATTTTTGTAATACAATTTTAAATATGCTACTACCAAACAAAATAAGCCCAACATGTCTGTTTTCTTGAACCTTCTTCTTCAGTACATGAAGCACCTCTCATCTTCAGGTGTGAGTGTGACACAGTGTCGCCCACTTTGCCCCAGGCCCCTGATCTCACCCCTCTTCCCACATCCATGGTAAGCGACATCGCCATCTGTCTCTATGGTAACCTGAGAGAGTCCCGTGAGAGGGGTGACGGATGCCTGGCACACGCACACATTGCCAACACACCATCATGGCACGCAGCGACCTGCCATATGGTGCCACCCCATATATCTAGCGACAGAAGCAGAGGAAGACCTGCATGTCCATCCGTGCTGATATAGCTCTGGAATTACGACAACAGCGTGAACAACTAGTTGTTGCAATATGGCTCTATAAGATTAATTAGCGCGCTAGCATTTCCAGTACATACTACTTGCAGGCATATTGTTTGGCTACTCCGAATGTTGAGCTTCACAAAAGTGTCTGTTAATAGATTATCGTAACTGAAGTACACTAAAGAACCTGTGTGGAAGTTGTTGGGTGGACACAGTTGGCGAGGTTTGACAGGAAATTGAGGTGTAATTATGCTACAAACAGTCAGGAGGTGTTAGCCACGACACTCCAGTTAAATGCACACATATGTCCGCCCTCGCAATTTCAATTGCACGCATAAAAGGCCTCTTTTCAGCATTTAAATGTTTGTGCCAGAAAGTTAGCTGACTGTAAACCTGTAAGGGAAGGCCTCTAAACTACGCTATTTTCTGGACTCTGCTGCCCCCTGCCTGGTGGTGTGGTTCTCATTACAACCAATACGTCTTGGATCACTGTTTGAGTAAATTAATACACAAAACATATTTCCCTTGATAAAATATAATTTTATATTTCAGCAAAATATGCTTACAAATACAGAATACTGCATTTACATGGTTTTACATTTCTTTTTCATGTGACATTTGTCTCGAAAATAACATTTCAATTTTTCGGCAAAACCTATGTCATCCACAGCTCAGGATGGTATGACATTGCATTAATTCACAGCTCATCTATAGTCTTGAGTGAGATAAGTTTCATAAGGAATGACGCAAGCGTAATAAATATGTAACGTTTTTTTTTCATTGCTACTCTAATGCAAGTTATTGTCAGCTGTGAAGATGAAACAAGCCCCACAATCATAATCCAGTTATGCAGAACAGTCTGTTGTAGAACAATAACACATTAAATATCAAATTAAACAGCATTAAATGGAACAAAACAATATATATGTGAGATGGTATTTCTATAAAGCTGCATCCGCCAGAACAAGAACACATGAAGGGAAAGGAACCAGAGAAAACATACAATATGTATAAGGAAAGTAATAAATCATATAATCATTTTCAACCTAACCTCTAAATCAAATATAAATCAATAAATATGAAATAATTCTGAAATGTTACGAAAGTCCCTTGCAGAGAAGAGTCCCCCCCCTCTCTGTTTCTTAGCAGATCTGCCGTGGTCTTTCCTAGCAGTAGGCCTGCAATAACAGCAGAAGTGTACTGCATGTTTTAATGCACATTGAAATAAGCACAGCTAAGCCTACCTAGGGACTGGTTTTCCTTCAGTTTTTTAAAGTAACTAACAGTAACATTTATTTTACTCCTCGAAGCAGTGCCAACTGGGGAATGGGAGCTTTACAGCACAATTTATGAGAAGATACTTTTGTGACCCTTTCTGCATAATTGAACGTAAAAAAATACAGGCTAAATATTGAATGACTTGGAATTGAAATCTCAAATCATTCAATATTGGTTTTGGTCAAATCATTCCATTCAGGATCTTGTCTCTACATAATAAAGCTTATCACCTTAATACATTCATTTCATTGTGCAACTTCTTGGTCCAAACAAATGGCCCACTGAGAAAAGGTCCCGGACAATTAAATCAATCAAAGACAAAAGGAAACTAGCAGTTTGTTTCAAAGGCTGAAACAGAAATTTCCTTTAAAGATCAGAAACTATTCTCAACAGCAGTCAGCTGAGACAAAGGAAATGCTTTAAAGGAATCAGCCAGCTAAACATGTTTAACCAACTATCAACAAAGCATTAATGACATTATCTGTTTCAGCCTTTGAAACAAACTGCTAGTTTCCTTTTCTTCCAACTGGGACAATTTCCAATTCTGCAGTAACAAAAACAGTAATCTCTTTCAACAGCTCATACCTTGTAGAAGAAACAGATGTCTGAGATGAGGTATTTTTCACACTCTCAAACTCTAGCTTTTGGTCTTTATCTGATTAAACAGACAGTGTACTGCAGGTTTCTGAACTGCTTTGGTCACAGTAATGATGATATTAATCCAACTGCAACTATAAACCAGCACAAGTGCTACAGGATAAAACAGAAATGAATGAACGTATGGACCGTGATAAAATACTCAGTAACACTCTTCATACTGCGGCTCCTAGTGATCTATTAAGTATCTCCTACAGCTTTCCCTATATTCTCTTCAGCCAAAGAAATGGCAAACAGATAGCAAAATGGTTTCTGAAGAGCCATAGTGAAGAAACCATTGACTGTTAGGATGTCCCCCTTCTTCTCTGAGCCAGTAATTTCCTTCCCCACCCCTCATACACAAAACATAGCAGATCCATAAGCTCCATATCCGGATGGTGTTGCTCTGCTCCAGTCCCCTGTGCTCTCAGATGTGGATGTGGTGGTAACGGCCTTTCGCTAGATCTATGTCCACTCTGCGAGCTTCTGCGAAGCTTAAAAACGTGGCTAAACCCAGCAGATTCACTACAGTGATGAGGCCGAAAACTGACGCCCAGGAACCACTTGCCTCGATCAGATACCCTGAGAAATACACCATGATGACCCCTAACAAGGACACACACACACACACACAACAGCATTAACACATACAGTATACTAACAATCTACCTGTAAAAAAAAATTCTGTCCTTGTTATTTCATTTGATTTGAAGTGATTAACATTACATTGTAAAATGTAAAAATGTTATGTTCTTACCTGTAAAAGCCCCACAAGTATTCATCACCCCTATAAGAAATACAAAACATATTCAGAATTCACATGAAAATGTTCTGAAAAGATTCAGAAAAGACATGAAATAATGAGACTGATTTATAATATTCACTGCACTCTTTGTTTAAATAGCAGATAATCCTATAGAAGGTAAGCACGTGACTTCACCATCGGCCGGAGTGACTGGGGTTATACGCCCACTGAGTGGCCCAAAAAAAATAAAAAAATACATAATTGGCAGCATTGGTTTTCGGGGTGAATGCGGCGAAAAACACACAAAACATCTATAAATGGGAAAGAGCTTTGAGATTTGACAAGAAATCTGAGGTATATTAAATACAGACTGCCGAAAGCTACAGAAAACAGAAGCAAATGGAGCGCTGCAATTCACAGAAACAACTGGACTGCAGGCAGCGAAAAGTGGAGTTATCATTATGTGTCAATACATTTAATTATGGGGTAAAATCATACCCTATGAATTGTTAGGGTTTATTGTATTGTTACCCTATGTACAAACACTGAAAAAAACTATACAAGTTTTAGGGCTGGACATTATATATAACATTGATACAAGTGATCACCTGAATTTAGACCTACCTATATTGTATTTATATAAAGCGTTCACAGGCAAATTTGCTTTATGTATTTCCTCAGCATTAAAAACCAGGCACACATGTCAGGAAACACGATTCCTGGCTGCATGTCAATATCTATGGATCACTGGATCTTTGGTTGTAAGGAACACTTATATCGAGTATTACCTTTAGTTTAAACTGAAAATGCAAGTCAAACAAACGATTATCACAGTTTTCCCTATTAAATCCAGTCATGCAGCCGGCTGAGGGGGTGTGTTCCGGCGGGAGCGTGACGTCAATGCATACCCTCTATTGCTCATTGTAAAATTACAATAAATCTGTTCAAATTAAGAATTATAAATATAACGATAGTCCACAACGCAACTATAACAATGACGCCGTAGAACAATATCTCTAGAATCAGGGTTGGTTACGGTGAACTATTAGAAAATATTTTCTTACTTAAAATAAAATAAAAATTCTACTCATTTTTAAAATGTATTAGTCAGTTGCCAAGGCAACATTTGTCATGTTATTTTGGTTTAAGATGGACATGTACTTAAAGACTAGCTGAAACATTCTAAGACTGAACTCAACACACTTAAAGTCTGCCAAGTCATGACTAACTGTGGCAGATCTTGTACACCAAAACAAACACGGATGTCAACAGACAGCTGCCGCTAATTATTTGCAGTGCAATTTGTGCAGGACAAAAAAACTGGAAAAACCCTGCCGATAACACTGCTGGTTTCATTTGTGAAATGTTAAACATAAGGTCCTGTTATGTTAGGTGTTGCTAATAATTTCCACTAAGTTCCTATCGAATTTATGTTTGAAAGGAATTTGGTAGTAGCAACTGTTGAAGAAAATGGAATTGAATCCAAATTTTAGGTTCATGGTGAACGTAGACATTCTTATAGTGATTGTAAGAATGATAAATGCATTGATGCCACAGCAATGGCTTGAATAATATATATATATATTTTTTTTTTTTTTTTTTTTTCCTCCAACAAAATTTATTATCGCCCAAGTCACATTTCGTTATGTCTTTCCAGATTAATTTAGTTAATTACATACATATATAACACACATAACATACATACATATCTAGTTTTCTATAAATCAAGAAATAATGTATGCTATTTGTTATTCTCAAATCAGGAATTAAAAACAAATTGTTTCGTTCAGAGCAAAAACTCAAGACTCAAAGTGTTACCAGTTACCAAATTGTTATCAGTGTTAATTTCGTTGAAGAATAATTTGTCATAATTTTTGTCAACAACCTTTTTTCACTGACGAAAACGAGGCAATAACTAAATAAAAACTAGTGTTAGATGACAAAAACTATAATGAAAATCAACTGTCATTTTCGTCAACAAATAAAAACGAGACGAAAATGTAAGGGAGGGACGATTAGGGAAGAGATGCAGTCAGAACTGATGTCGTGTAAAACAGATGCGCTCATTTGATTTGGACGTGCTGATCTAACCGCTGGAGAACACGGCGCTGTTGCACGTTCTACAGGCTCACACACGCATCCCCAATACAGCGCTCCAGAGCGGCTTACAATCAATGAATAGCGCACATTTATGCCAGGCAATTGTTTATGAACTAATGCTGATGAATAATGACAATGTTTACTAAGATGTTTATATAGTAATGTGTTTTAGATGGTTCTAACAATGCATATTTTATCTCATCGCTGAACTAGAATGAGCTCTTACAACTGAAATAGTAAGGCAAGATTTCAAAATAAGAGTCCCGGTGTATTTCCAGCTGGTTTATAATTAAAAGTCACGCATTATATATTCGTTTTTGCTTACACAATAAACTGTATTTAATTTTATTACCATTTAATTCATAGTCAGGAGGAAAGACCAGTATTTGACACATATTAAATAAAGTATCAGGGTTATAATAGTTAACTAAAACCATTAAAAAAATCTTTGTTACTTAAAATTAAATAAATGTTAACTGAAATTAAAAAAATAAATAAACTTATTTGAAGCTTTAGCTTAATATGATATAGGCTATAAAGTTATAAAAACTATGTAGATGTTTTTAAAAACAAACAAAAAAGTGAATTGAGCTCTCTTTCGTGTATTTTTAATGTCAAAAACAAAATGATGTCAAAATGTCAGTTCAAGTGACAGTCGGTTATGTAATGCTTAAATGCTTAATGTATTACAATTGAACTAAACTCATTTGCTTTTAGGAGACTAAATCTACTGTAGATTTAGTCGACTAAAACTAAACTAAAACTAAAAACAATTCAGGTGACTAAAATATGACTAAAACTAAACGGCATTTTAGTCAAAAGACTATGACTAAAACTAAATCAAAATATGCTGTCAAAATTAACACTGATTGTTATTTGTATATTTTTATTTGCATGCTCCCAATTTTCTATTTAACGGGACTGTCAACACTGGAAACTCTGAAAGAAGAGCTGCAGAGATATTCAAGGCACTGCATTTCCTCAGCATATTTTCTCAACTACACTCACCTAAAGGATTATTAGGAACACCCCTAAATGCATTAAAGCAACTGCCATGTGATTGGTTGATTAGATAATTGCATTAATGAGAAATTTAACAGGTGTTCCTAATAATCCTTTAGGTGAGTGTATATTAGATATTTGTTTTTGTTAGAAAATAGAAATAAATATTCAGTTATTTTTTTCAGTTTAACTTTTATAAGAATGCAGATCGAAATAAAAGAAAACGTATTTTTACAAAATAGTGCAAATGTTAAACATGTTTAGAAAAATCTTTGTGCGGATGACTGGCAACAGCTGGTTCTTAAATTCTGAGACTAGAATATTTATACAACACAATACACATGACTGTAAACACAGACTGAGCGCAAATGGAACGAACCTGGTCCGCTTGGTCATGATCATCCCGACCAAATGACATTCATAATCTGTTTGACAGACGTGTAGTGTGTTCCCGGCATTTAGTTCAAGTACTAAGTAACTAAAACGATATAACTTAGTTCCCTACTTTAAAGAGTGCACTGAAGAACAGAACATAACTGAAGTGTGTGCTTAGAACAAACAAAGTTATTGTCCATTGGTGTGGATGCAAATATAGTTATCATTAATTCTTGGTGTGAATGAGCCTTAAGTGTGCAATCATAGTTTGGGTTAAAGCAGAGATAATGATACTTACCAAACAGAGACCCAGCACAGGACGGAGCGAGATCTTGAACATTCACTGAAACCCCACTACACAGAAAGAGAGAATTATATGTTCACATTTACATACATATCATTCATGTTTGCATTTCCTGGGAATCAAACCCATGACCTAGCGGTTTCCAGCACCATGCTCTACTGTCTTTTTGTTTCAATACATGTGTTAGCAGTGCGTGGCATTACCTGTGGCTGAATGTGGTGAGGCCCATAGTAGCAGACACGAAAGCCACAGCTGCGGGGAAGGTATTGGTCCCGCACAGAAACAGAGTAAACACACTGGACACGCCCATAGAGAAGAACTGAAAAACACACAGATCAATGCATTGTTATATACACTACCGGTCAAAAGGACATTCAATTGATCATAAGTGACAGTAAAAACATTTATGATTTTACAAAAGATTTGCTGTTCTTTTGAACTTTCTATTCATCATAGAATCGTAAAAAAATATATATCACAGTTTCTACAAAAAATTTACATTAAAGTTTTCAACATAATAAGAAATGTTTCTTGAGCTGTAATCAGCATACTGGATGCTTTGCCATCACAATAATAAACTACATTTTAAAATACATTAAAATAGACAGTTATTTTATATTGTAATAATATTTTGCAGTCGTTACTGTATTTTTGATCGCATTAATGCGAGAGAGTGGCAATGTACCTGCATGAGTTTTCTCACTGACGCAGTATCAAAACCTTTAAGAGACAAAGAAAGGGGCGAGAGTTGGAATGTGTCAGGTGAGGAACATTTAATAGATTTTATAAGACAATTACAGTCATGTAGACTTGACATTTACAACACCGTAAAACTCAAACAGACGTGTAACATTGGTGGGAAGTCACAACACAACAATGATTACAGAGCACAGCCGTTGACACTAAAGAAAAAAAATCAGGGACTATTTAATTGCCTCTCATGTCTACCAAAAGGACTTATATGTGAGCTTATATCTTTAAATGCATCTGTGTAGTACGTGTGGTTTCGTACCCTGACTGATTAGATGGTCTGACAGGCATCCACTAAACAGGGAAGAGGGGATGGCCACAAACCATGGGATCACGTTAAACACCCAACCCTGAGGAAACACAAACATGCAGACATACAATCAAACACACAGGAACAGGCAATGAACAACTAGGTCAGTCCAACGCATGTGGAATTGTGGATATACGGTTTTGCACATTATGTGGAGCCCCCTGCTGGAGCTCAACCAGGACAGCATCATACTAACATGATAATCTCTCTCTCTCAGAAAATAATTACTGGAGATTGTTGTTCCCACATAGGAGGAGAGAAATCTCAGTATGCAGACTGATATTCTTTTGCTTTGACACAGATCATGTTCTCACACGCTGTCTGAAAGAGCGCAGTTCAGTTTACCTTGGCATCAGGGAAGGTGTCCTTGAAAAATGTTGGCAGCCATGACAGCAGTGTGAAGAAGGTGCTGGCGGTGCACAAGTGTGTAATAATGACGGCGCTGTAAAAAAAAACAGACAGAATGAATGACACTAATGCAGCCTGTCAGACACTGAAGGTGCACTCAGTCATTTTTTCCTCATTCGAAAAGTTTTAAAAAGATAAATAAGTTGACAAATATGTTTAGAATTATATGTACAAGATTCTCCAGTCATGACTCATCTATTGATACAACAATAACATCAGTATCACCAATTACTACTAGAGCACTCCCTCTCCATCACACTTAAGCATAATCAACATGGTAAAGTACAGTTGGGCAGTAATGCAGCATTTTTTAATTCTTTTATAATTATCTACTTTTCATTATACATTAATATAATTTTTTTATTTTTTATGAAATACCACAAAAAACATCCATGTCACGTGTGCAACCAGAATCGCTCAGCCATGTTTGGCTGACAGGACAGAGTACTGTTACTGTGTTTCTGAGTGCTCTATATATAGACAGACATGGAGCGGATGTGAATCAGGCCTTTATGGGAGCTCAGTAAAGACCCTTTGTTCAGCATCCACGCCCTCTCTCTCTCTCACACACACACACTCAGTATTCAGGTGCTAATCTCACCACACAGCTGGCTGTCTGAAGAGACGCAGCCAGTTTCTCTTGGACAGTTTGGACTGGGTTCCAGCGCTGCCCAGAGACTCCAGTGTGATGATGGGACCTGACAAACACAAGCACAATCTGCCTTTAAACAAACAGCTGAACACATGTTAAGGAACAGAATAACAGCACTGCTACAGTGTCTGATAGAGAGAGACACTTACAACCGAAATATATTTTTTAAATAGATTTACCTATGTTTCAGCCAAACTACCAAAAATGGCTTACACAGAATAAAGGAAAACCAATCAATTACCAAATTTCCTTGATAAGTGAAGTGACGTGTGGCCAAGTATGGTGACCCATACTTGGAATTTGAGCTCTGCATTTAACCCATCCAAGTGCACACACACAGTAGTGAACACAGACCCGGAGCAGTGGGCAGCCATACTGCTGCGGCAACCGGGGAGCAGTTGGGGGTTCGGTGTCGTGCTCAAGGGCCTCACCTCAGTCGTGGTATTGAGGGTGGAGGAGGGCGCTGGTTATTCACTCCCCCCACCGACAATTCCTGCCGGACCTGAGACTCGAACCCACAACCTTCCGGCTACAAGTCCGACTCTCTAACCATTAGGCCACGACTGCCCCACGACTTATAAGTTATTGATTATTATCGATTCTGATTGGCCAATCGTGGCAACTGAATATTTTACATATTTTAGTAGGCAATGGCAATTATGGAATCGTTACAAAGTGCACTACCATCAAAGGTTTGGGGTCAGAAATACTGTTATTATTTAATTACATTTTATTCAGAAAGGATAAAGTAAATTGATCAAAAGTGACAGTAAATAGATTTAATAATAATGTTACAAAATATTTATTTTTCAAATAAATGCTGTTCTTTTGAACTTTCTATTCATCAAAGACTCCTGAAAAATACACTCACCTAAAGGATTATTAGGAACACCATACTAATACTGTGTTTGACCCCCTTTCGCCTTCAGAACTGCCTTAATTCTACGTGGCATTGATTCAATAAGGTGCTGAAAGCCTTTAGAAATGTTAGCCCATATTGATAGGAATGGCATCTTGCAGTTGATGGAGATTTGTGGGATGCACATCCAGGGCACGAAGCTCCCGTTCCACCACATCCCAAAGATGCTCTATTGGGTTGAGATCTGGTGACTGTGGGGGCCATTTTAGTACAGTGAACTCATTGTCATCTTCAAGAAACCAATTTGAAATGATTCGAGCTTTGTGACATGGTGCATTATCCTGCTGGAATAGCCATCAGAGGATGGGTACATGGTGGTCATAAAGGGATGGACATGGTCAGAAACAATGTTCAGGTTGGCCGTGGCATTTAAACGATGCCCAATTGACACTAAGGGGCCTAAAGTGTACCAAGAAAACATCCCCCACACCATTACACCACCACCACCAGCCTGCACAGTGGTAACAAGGCATGATGGATCCATGTTCTCATTCTGTTTACGCCAAATTCTGACTCTACCATCTGAATGTCTCAACAGAAATCGAGACTCATCAGACCAGGCAACATTTTTCCAGTCTTCAACTGTCCCATTTTGGTGAGCTTGTGCAAATTGTAGCCTCTTTTTCCTATTTGTAGTGGAGATGAGTGGTACCCGGTGGGGTCTTCTGCTGTTGTAGCCCATCCTCCTCAAGGTTGTGCGTGTTGTGGCTTCACAAATGCTTTGCTGCATACCTCAGTTGTAACGAGTGGTTATTTCAGTCAAAGTTGCTCTTCTATCAGCTTGAATCAGTCGGCCCATTCTCCTCTGACCTCTAGCATCAACAAGGCATTTTCGCCCACAGGACTGCCGCACACTGGATGTTTTTCCCTTTTCACACCATTCTTTGTAAACCCTAGAAATGGTTGTGCGTGAAAAATCCCAGTAACTGAGCAGATTGTGGAATACTCAGATTGTGGAATACTCAGAATACCGTCAGGCACCAACAGAACGGGAAGAATGCCATGCTCAAAATTGCTTAAATCACCTTTCTTTCCCATTCTGACATTCAGTTTGGAGTTCAGGAGATTGTCTTGACCAGGACCACACCCCTAAATGCATTGAAGTAACTGCCATGTGATTGGTTTATTAGATAATTGCATTAATGAGAAATTGAACAGGTGTTCCTAATAATCCTTTAGGTGAGTGTATACAGTTGCAAGAAAAAGTATGTGAACTACTTGCAGAATCTGTTAAAATGTTTAACTAAATAAAAGAAATCATACAACATGCATGTTATATTTTATTTAGTACTGTCCTGTATAAGATATTTTATAGGGGTGTAACGATTCGTTTTAACAACGATTCGATTCGTATCACGATTTGAGGTTGTCGATACGATTCAAGGACGATTTTGGTTCATAGAACGATATGATCCGAAACGATTCAGTGACTTGAAATCGATTCAGTAACTTTTTAGCCAAAAATTGTGTGACTGAAATAAATATCTGGATACTGGTCAGTGCAGGTGAAGTTTCCTAGATTCCTGTTGTTTCTTGTAAGGGGATCAGGTATCAATTAATTATGGATATAAACAAACAAGTAAACAACAATTAATGGCAAATGCATTCAAATTTTATTTGAATAAAGTGCAACCAACAGTTTAGGTTGAATTAACAGGAAGTTAACCTTTTCTGCTCTCATTTTCAATATTCAATACATTTTCAATAAAAGCACAGTAAGTGCAACCAACATTTCAACAGTAGGTTAACCTGCTACTTCTGCTTTTGTTATCCAACATATTAACATTACAATATTAATATCAAAAATAAAGTGCAACTAACTTCTCTTCAGGTTTAATTAATAGTAGGTGTACCTGTTACTTTTGCTGTTGTTTTTCAACATTAAAATAATACAAATACAATATTAATATCAAAAATAAAGTGCAACCAACATTTCTTCAGGTTGAATAAACTGGCTGAACCTGCTACTACTCTCAGTTTAATAAACAAACAATATTTAACAAAAGATAAAATGTAACCAACTACTCTTCAATGACTCTACATATTTCTTTTTCAAAAATATCAACATGATCTGACCGCAGAACACTTCTCTGTACGTTCACTATGTCGCCAGCAGTACTACAAACTCGCTCTGCTGGCACACTGGTCCCAGGAATGCACAGGTAACATTTAGCAAGGGTTGAAAGTACAGGTAGCTGTTTCTCCTGGTGGCTTGATAATTTCTCGCTGGTTGGCTTCTCCTCTGCCATCCGCCATGCTATGTTTTGTTTTCTTAGCGCTGCTGCTGGTGCGTGCGTTGCGATGATGTCACAGATAGGCAGAATGAATCGAGTAACGTTTAACGCCGTTATCATTAAAAGTGCTAAGAAAAAACATCTATTTAAAGTCTGACGTGCTTAAATCCAATGCGTTATTTCCAATGATCTATACAATCGATTGATTACCTTTTAAAACGATGTTAGATCGATATATGTCGTCCGGAAGGCCAACTTGCCGAGCACAGATCGATGTAGTTAGATCGTAGGAAAATAAATCGATACATCGATGTAGTAGATGAATCGTTACACCCCTAATTTTACATAAAAAATATTGTCCACAAGACAAAAAAATATATAGCTGAATTTATTCAAATAACCCCTTTCAAAGGTTTATGAACCATTTATTTTCAATACTGAATGTCGTTCCCTGGATGACCTAATCAATGGTTCATAAACGGGGTTATTTTAATAAATTCAGCTATTTTTTTGTCTTGTGGACTATATGTAAAAAAAAAGATATGTATGTAAAATCATTTATTCAGGATAGCACTAAATAAAAAATAATGCATTTTGTATGATGTCTTTTATTTTGTTAAAATTATTCACATTTTCACAGATTCTGCAAGTGGTTCACATACTTTTTCTTGCAACTGTATACAAATAAGAATCCTGAAGAAAATTATATATATATATATATTTATTAGTAGCAAATCATATTAGAATTATTTCTAAAGGATCATGTGACACTGAAGACGAGTAATGATGCTGAAAATTCATCTTTGCCATCAAATAAATTACATTTTTAAAAAGATTAATATAGGAAAGACATTTGAAATTAAACATTTCACAGTATTTTTACTGCACTTTAGATCGTATTAATGCAGCCTTGTTGGGCACAAGACACTTCTTTCAAAAATATTAAAACAATCGTACCGACCCCAATCAAACTCAAATTGTGAGGTACATAGAGACTCTCACGACTCGTGTATGCTTGTGCTTGTGTATCCTGTACATACCCTCTCCTTTGAGCAGATACTTCCACATGCAGTACGCCCAGAGCACAGACAGAAGCCCAGAGACATAGAACACACTCTCCCAGCCATACAAGTCCAGCATGAGGGAGCCGATACCTCCAATCACCAGAGTCCTACACACACATACAGTTACACAAATTCAGTCTGAAAGACAACGGTTAGATTTCCACAGAGACAGAGACAGATCAGACACTAACCCCAGGTATGAGCCGCTTCCCACTGTGCTCATGAGGAAACCCCTCTCACTCTCCACCACCTTCTGAGAGCACAGACTGGCCAGAGACGGGTAGTGAACACCTGAGCGTCAAGAAAACAAACACTCATTTGTGGGTTGCCATAAGTGGATTATTATTGTTTTCATGTTATGACTAATAACAAGCAAATATACCACCTTATACCCACCCTATACCAAAAACAAGCACACTGTGCTACTAATAAATAAATAAATAATTAGAAAAAAGATATAGTATTTCAATAAGTAAATAAATAAAATTATTAATTTATTTATTATATACACTGATAAATGATATATTGAGCACTCTCACACTTTACAAATATTCACTTTGTATTTTATCCTGTACTGTAGATTCTGTTTTGTAATGTGTAAGCAGTATTGTATTGTATTGTAATTCGATTAGATTAGATTTGATTCAAATTTATTGTCATTACACAAGTACAGGTACAAGGCAACGAAATGCAGTTTAGGTCTAACCAGAAGTGCAATAGCAGCAAGTGCAGGATATACAACGGTTGCATAATGCATGATATACAATGGATGAATAAGTGCAGGACATGGATATGTACTGAATATATATATCGTAATCGTAATATTACGATTTGTAACCTTCTCATAATTCTGAATAATAATGTAAAGCTGTTTTGCAGTGTTCACGCCATGTTGCAATTACGAGATGACAACATTCATCGGAGCCGTCCATGTCCTTGGAATTATGCATTTCTATGGCAACAATATCAACACAAAAATTAATCTGCAGTGGTACAGTTCTCGAGTTGTAATTACGAGTTCTTTACAAGTTGGTATCTCGTAATTACGGTAATTCTGACATGGTGTGAACACACCTGGTATTCTGATTTATAACAGTCCTTCCAGAAAAATGCGGCTTTTTTTGTGATTGTTGCGGGCAAAAATCCTTGATTATGCGGCACGTTTTCTTAAAAAATTCGATGGAAAATGCGGGATATTTATGCAATTTTATGAGCTAAAACTTGCAAAAACTGCGGTTTGATGAAAAAGAGAAAAAAGGCTAGTATTTTTAATTGAATATTTAAGTTCTCATCTTGTTTTATTGAAGACCTTAATAAACACATGGCTCAATTTGGACATATTTCAAAACAATGCATCATGAAGCATTATGAATCAGTGAGTCGATTCAAGATTCGGATTGGGTGTCAAACTGCTGAAATACGTGACTTTGGCGATCCGAACCGCTGAATCGACTCACTGATTCATAACGCTCCAAACCGCTGGATCGACTCACTGATTCATAACGCTTCAAACCGCTGAATCGACTCACTGATTCATAACGCTCCAAACCGCTGAATCGACTCACTGATTCATAACGCTTCAAACCGCTGAATCGACTCACTGATTCATAATGCTCCAAACCGCTGAATCGTCTCACTGATTCATAACGCTTCAAACCGCTGAATCGACTCACTGATTCATAATGCTCCAAACCGCTGAATCGACTCACTGATTCAAAACACTGCATCATGAAGCTTCAAAGCATTATAAATCAGTGAGTCGACTCATGATTCGGATCGTGTGTTCAAACTGCTGAAATACGTGACTTTGGCGATCCAAACCACTGAATCGACTCACTGATTCATAACGCTTCAAACCACTGAATAGACTCACTGATTCATAATGCTCCAAACCGCTGAATCGACTCACTGATTCATAACGCTTCGAAGCTTCATGATGCTGTTTTTTGAAATCGGTCAGCACACCGGGAAACTGCTTTGTGCGGTCTATTGCTGTTATTTTTGTTGGCAAATGGGAGTTTGCGCTTCATCATGGTTTCACCGATACCACCGCAGCTTTTCGATGACGTTCACGTCGGGTAATTACGTCACTTCAAAACGTTCCCATGGCAATAGGGGGAAATGGCGGCTCGTGTGAAGTAAACAAACATTTTTCAACTTTCTGCTAATATATATATGACTTTTTTTGCAATGAAAATGCGGGGATTATGAAATCATGCTAGCCCCGCATATTTTGCACGTGGAAATTTTTTCAATTTACGCGGCGAAAGTGCGACGTATTTGAAAAAATGCGGCCCCCGCATAAATATGCGGACTTTGGCTGATTATGCCTTAAATCATGCGATCGCATAATCGCGTTTTTCTGGAGGTACTGATAACAGAGGCCTAGACAAGATTTAACTTTTAGCAAACTTAAAAAATGTTGTAACAAAAAGCCAAACTGCGGCTCCCTCTACAGCCTCTGAAAAAGCCAAAAAAAGGTACAAAAGCTGGCACTGGGACAGTACCTTTTCAAAAGGTAGACTTGTGTTCTTTTAGGTCTAGCCATATGTATCTTCAGGTACAAAGGTCTACCCTTTGAAAAGGTACCATCCCAGTGACAGCTTTTGTACCTTTTTTTCTGAGCGTGTATGCTGACAAAGGAAACAAAATGGCACTTTTATAGCAGTCCAGTGAGTTTTTTTACAGACCCCTTTCACTAGTTTCAAGAGAATACAACATCAGTACAATGACATACAGCATAACTTGCAAGGTAGTGGTTGGATTCCTCGCTTTGCCAACCCCAGCACAACTATGCTTTACTCCACAGCAAATAAAAAAAGAGGAGGGAACATTTGGCAATTTGCAGTCATTTACTAAGCAAGCAAAGTTTCCCCTAATAACAGCACAGCTCTGCTGCGGTTTGCAGCGAACTACAGCCCCACTTAGAAAAACACTGAGAACAGCTGAATATTGTTTTGTAACTTTCTCCAAGCTCCAACTATTATTAATATCCTTAGATCCTTGAAAGTACACAATCCACACAGCATGACAGCACATAAGCACAGTTGTGAGAAGTTTGGTGCGTTCTGGGACGATCACTCACCCTGCAGCAGGCCCATGAGGAAGCGACAGACCGTCATGGAGACGATGGGCTGGGAGCAGAAATGGGCTAAGATTGGCGTGAAGGCTGTCATTGCTCCCCATGCTGCCGCTGACAACAGCATCACTTTCTCTCCTCCCACCCTAAACACATGCACAAGCATTTATGAATAGGACATTAAATCCAAACGAGTTTTTGTATTTAAAAATACTTTTAGTATTTGGAGAGCAAAAACTTCCTTAGTCCTTAGATCTGCAGCATGAAACCAATGCAGACAAGTGATTCATTGCAAGCTTCGTTTGCATCACACACTTCCTTATGTTCAGTCTTATTTCTGAGCAGGTTGTGGCTCTCTGGTGGCCACTAGACTTGGAACACTTTGTAAAATTACTGTATTTTAGCTCACACAGTTTAAATGTGCATCATGTTATGTACTCTTGCAGTGAGTTCTTTAATATTATTTTAAGGTGTAAGCAGACGGCATGAAAAATAGTCCTCATAACTGTTTGCATATCACCCACACAACCTGTTAGACACAAATATTTAAAGCAGTTTAGCCAGATGGCAAATGATGACGTTTTAAAAAAAGAGTCACACCCTTAAACCAGAGATTGCGTCACATTAACGTAATATCTTCCAATGTGCACTCTCTCTTTCTTTGACACCTTAAAACTGTCTACCTTATGCATTATGTGTTGAGTGATTCCCTGAAAATAAATGCAGTATTCATTCGTTTATTCTGTTGATATACTGCTGAGGCTGATTTATGTGATCCACTGACTGTTGCCCAACTATAGATACAATTATTTACATTCTATCAAATATTAACTTTAAAAATGTAACAGCCTAGAACTCAGGATCCAAAATGTAAAGTACACTAAATTTTTAGTTACACCAACAGAAACAATGGAGTCAGTGTGCTCTAACCTGTCACTGACGTAGCCTCCAAGGACCTGAGTGAAGCAGTAGCCCCAGAAGAAGCTGCCCAACACCATGCCCGTCTCTCTCTTGGACCAGCTGAAGCGCTCTGCCATGCTCACTGCACAGATAGGCATGGCCACGCGGGCACAGTACAGCAAACATGTGCCCAGCAACAGCACCACCGTCCATATCCTCGCTACTGGCCTAGAGACAGAGAGATACAACGGGTTTCCTATCTTTACACCAAACAAGACTCATATGAGTTGTTGTTACAGGCCAAAGCACACAAATTCAATTTCTAACTGGCAGGTACCAATCTAAGTTCATTAGCTTCAGATGCACTAATGCTGACGCACTTAGTTCATCAACATTTTTACTAAAAAGATGACCTAAATACCAAGTTTAATCCTCTGATTTACAACATAATTATTATAATAATGATAATTATTATTATTTACACCTTACAATAAGGTGCATTTGTTAACATTAGTTAAAATGAACAATTAATAATACATATAAAACATGTATTATTATTTTAACATTTACTAATACATAAAATAAAAAGTTGTATCTGATAATATTATTTAATTGACCTCAGCTAACATGAACTAACAATGAAAAGTGTTTATTAACTTTAAATGCAAGTTAATACTAATACATGCTTGTTTATAATGCATTTTCCCATTCTGAAATAAACTTTTAAAATAACTGTGGATAAATAAAGAAAAACTGACATTAAAATAATAATCATTCTGACTAATAATTTGTTGCTGAGATAAATTTCAATTTGAAATGGTAATTGGTGTGTCTATAAACTGGCTTTATATACAGTTCATGCCTTGTTATATAATGTATTCATACATTATTATCATATAAATGTACTTCTATAGAAATTATTTGCATTCGACAAATAAGCATTATTTAGAAAGTTTGGTGAGGTGGTGGTCTCACCTTGTCCAGGTCTGACTCGACTCTGCCCACTTCTTCTGTGCTCCAGCTTGTCCGATATTTTCTGCGGGATTCTCCTTAATACTGGCCAAATCTGGACAAGAGTTCTTTCCATGTTTTTGTAGAATTGCCATTCAACGACAAATATATCCGTTTGCACCTATCTGCTCTGATGTCCTCTCGGGTCAGTCTTTGCGAGCGTGACAGGCAAAAGAGCAAAGCAATAAAACCAATATGTTTCTATCCCAGTTTCTTCGAGGAAGCATCTCCTTATAACATCCCTGCCGCATCCACTGCGCTCCAGCGATCGGCATAAATGAGCGCACTGTCGGCTTTCACAGCTGCTACAACGCAGCGGGAGGAATTTCAGCTTTTTCCTGATTCCTGAAGTGTTGATGGTGATCCACGTGTCAGTTTCTTTTTTCAGCCACGCAGTTCCTCCAACCACTGGCGCTTCAAACCAGGAAGTAACGTGACTCAGCCCCTTCCACTCAAAACACACAGCCAGTCATGATTTTGCCTCTTCCTTGGGCAACATTTCTGAACGCGAGACGGAAAACCTTATAAAGATGTTTCTTATGCGACACAGGCGAGCGGACATGTTTAGTAGACGCAACACGAAATTAATTACAGATACACCAAGTCTGTATCGTGTAGTTACGCGAATCGGTTCGTTTAAAAAACATTTCGTTTAAAAAAAAAAACGACTCACAAAAAAGAATCGCCTTTATCTTACGCCATTCCGTTCCAAAAATGTTTAATGCTGGTTTCTATTGGGGTGTTTTTTGGAAATCCATAACCCCTCATGTTCGAATCACTCGAACCCGGGTCTGGCGGCATGAATCGGACTGTTTCATGTGTATGTTGACAAAATGTCATAAACATATTTGATTTATTTTGTAAAATTTCTACGACTAAGATATTAATGTAACTTACTTTTCAGCCTATCAGTAAAATGTATCTCGTTTTATTATTAATCAGACATCGAGTCGGAGAGAACCGAATCAGTCCGATTAACAGTGAACGACTCTTTTGGACTCTTGGTTCTGGCTCGACCGTTTGAAGTGTAATTTCTAAGGTTGTGTCTTTAACAGCCAAACACAAACAATTATCATAATCAGTCATGAGACAGCCAATGTGGGTGGCTTTCATTCAACACATTAATTTGTTATTTTTTAAAAAAAAAACCCTTCTGCAATATTTAATTAGGTATCACAGCATTGGCTATAACATTCAACAACAGCAGCAATTTTGATATTCAAATAGAGTTTGGGGATTAAAAAAAAAGAATATTTAATACCTATGTAAAGCATCTGACTTCAGACGCTTACAACTTGATCTCTGCAATATCTATAAATCACAATTGAATGTCAATGTAAGCAGGAATACTATGACAATGTACAGTAGAAAACAATGTCACATGACTTTATAACATTATAATGCAATAACATTAGTACTCGAAAAAGGGCAGATTTTCTTTGACAGGGCCCTTTTACACGCATACAAAATGCATACCCGTGCACTGCAAATAAAAGTTGTGAAAGCACACAGAACTCGTTCATCGTATTGGTACAATCAATTCACTGTCCTTGATGACACCACTATCGTGCCTTAGGTACCTCACATCAGCGGACGCAGTCAAATAGAAGGGAAATCTAAATAGTGTGGTTCAGTCCTCAACTGTATTTGTATAACATTCGCTGACAAAATAGAAAGATAATAATCCTCTGCAAAAACAAAATGGCTAAAATGCGATCAATTCAGCTCAGCAAGTCAAACATTGTGGTAACAAAAATCACAGAAATCCATCTGCGATAAAAAGTGTTTCCATTTTGGCTAGAAGTCATCCTTAAATCTTAATCTCATTTCCACAGCCCATGTAATGCAAAGTCTCTGATAAGCAACAAGTAAACAAAACAAAAGGTTGATAAAAGGATGTTTGAGTGTCAGTCATTGAGTATAAATAGGAAAGGGAAAGCGTCCATTTTGTTCCCCGTAGAATGCAAGCATAGAGATGCCGGTTCCTTTTCACTTGGGGTCCTCGATGGTGCCTTTGCTAAGATCTGTCATTTTGGGGTACTTGACTTTCTTCTGGTCCAACTCGTTCTGAGCCCACAGCAGCAGTTTGAGGAGTTTGGCAAGTTTCGGTGTCGACTCCCTGTTTTCGTAGTCCAGCACGGCCTGGTTTACCTCGCTCCACACCTGTTATAGAAGACACGTGCTGTCAATCACTGGCAGATTAAAAGGGTCATATTTGCATGTATTAATCGCTTTTTTATTGCCAATGTGTGAACAGCTTGTAATGAAACTTAAAAAACAAGACCTTCCCTGACTTCCAAGATTGTCCATGTCTTCCAATATTCATGAGCCTCTCTTCTGATTGACCTGTTGTTTTCTGAGTGACGCACGTTAGGAACACTTTAACAACACGTTATTTTCTTTGCACGACACACAGATCATATGTGCTCCAACAGTAACCACTTTCAAATCCAGACTCAAAACACATCTGTTTAAGAAGCAGTCACTTGTGAAATGTGCAGGACAGATGGTTAAGGTCGAACTAAATTGCTGTTGTATTTCCGAATAAATAAACATTAGCCACTGGTCTCTAATATTAATCATGTTCGGAAGCCTGCGCAATGATGTGGTTTCCTGACTTCCATCGACTGAACAGCGTTTTCTTGACATGTTTCCATGTTGTTGTTGCTCAGCAATGGCATGGACGAGATGTGGTCTGGGGGCAAAAGGAGAGTGGGACGGTGGGAAGTGCTCGGGATGGTGAATGAAGGCGGTGACTGAGTAATTCTGACATCACATTTTAACGGAAGTGAAGTCACAACGGCTCATGAAAAGGCACAGCTACTTTATGCAGGCTGTGTGCACTTGACTGTGGATCGACTGTTTTGAAACTTATATGGTAGTTACAAAGCCCCTAGACCTGAGTTATCATGAAAAAAAGCCAGGAAATTTCAGTTTTTGACAATATGGGAACAATTATAATAATAATGCCACCAAGAAATTTTCTCTCGCAGGAATTAAATTAATAAAAGATGACAGCAAAGACTTTTAAATTGTTACACTTTTTTTATATTATTGTTTATATTACATTTAAAATATGCTTTTCTTTTGAACTTCATCAAAGAATCCTGCAAAAATGTATCACGGTTTCCACAAACATATTAAGCCAGTGCAGGATTAAATTATATTGAAATAGAAAACAGTAACTGGAATAATATTCTACAATATTATTGGTTTGATACATTTTTTAATCAAACAAATGCAGCCTTGTTGAGTAAGACTTTGAATAACATACCTGCAAACTCACAAGTGGTGAAAAAGGTGACATGTTTCCGAATTAAATACTTTAATCTGGGTCATTGCCCTACAGTAGAACGTGTGGTTTTAACATGTAAACAAAGCATTCTGGTGCAAAGAAAAGACAACATTTGCTTTCAAATAAAAAAAACATTTACACTATAGCGCTGGGCACTGAAACAAATTTGATTTGAATTTCAAATTACAAATTTGATTTGATATTGATTAACATGGGTACAGAACATAGCAAATTGTATGTACTGTACAATGTGTGGATTTTTTTGTGGTGTAATTCTCCTCAGTGTTATATTAGCTTTTAGCTACATATTTAAATCTGTATATTTGTGATATTTAACTTAAGTAACTTAAGCAACTTAATATTAACTTAGGCTAACTTACTAGTTTACTGAACCACAAATTTCAATGTAACATTTGCAATTGTGATGATATTCAGCAAAACAGCTCCCTTAGTCGACTCGGGTTATTAACAATATCATAAGTTATAAATAAAACTATTTTACCCCAATATGTTTCTTCTGTGAGTTTATAGTGCTGTTATGTTCATTTGTTTTGATTTCTCCACGAATGTCTCTCTCAGGCAGACTTTTTTTTACCAGAAATACACTAACCCTTATCAATCGCTGTTTACATTGAAATGTAATAAAAACAGAATCATTCACAGGTTTCTGGTTATTTTATTAAGTTTTAAGATAGGCCTACTTGTCCATTCAAATTAATGTCGAGCCCTCACAGTCTATGGTCGAGCCCTGTGTTCATTCATGACACTTTTCTGCTGTAAAGCGGAGGTGATCAGTTCATGTGCCGTTTGTTTGAACTGAGACGCTACAGTGATCTGTGAATGTCACGCCAAATTAGAGCACCAAAAAAGATCGCAACAGCGCGAGAGACGTCTATGGTCTCACTCCAGTCAATGGGAAATTAGCCCATTTACAATTATTATTGTGAAGTTAACTAATGCTTTCAGCTTACAGCATATCATCAGTTAAACTAGTTTCAGGTTCAATAAATAAAAAAATTACGGTTGTTAAATTAAGGTTGTTCTATTTAAAACAATACGTTACCTTCTGTCTCTGCATCATGTTAAGCAGATCTCCGAAGGGCGACTCTTCTGGGTTATCAAAAGCCAGGAGTGCCAGGGTGCGCTCCATCTCTGTTAGACACTCACGGCTTTCCTCTCCCTGCTCAGCCAGCTGTGTCTGTGCAAACTCCAATGCAGCCTCAGTTTCCCGCAGGCGAATCAACTCAATCAGGTGTTGTTGCTATAGAAAGGAAGGACTTTGGAATCATTCTCCTGTCATTCAGCAGACAATCATTCCAAAAACTACAAAACTTTGATTCACAATGAAACCGTACAAAATCTTTTGCAAGTGTTATATACAGGGCCTGAAATTAACAGATTAAAACATCAATAACAAAAAAAACTAGTGAATCAACAAAATGCAAGAATGATTCTGCATTAATTTAGCGTAAGTGGCGATCGATAGTGGATAATAATATATAGCCTAATGTATAATAAACTGACGGTAACAATGCTGCGCTGTTGACGCTCGCGCAGCCTATCGAGGAGAAATCAATGTTATTGAATGATTCAGTGCTTTGAATGAATCGTTTGTATCAAAGATTCAATGACCTATTCATAAACGACTGCCTCATTCTTGAATGAATCACCCGTTTGAACGAATCGACTCAATGACTCACTCATTAAAATGGTCACCTGCTGCCACCTACTGGTGGTTTACTTTCATGTTTAAACATTCTTTCCAACTTTTTTTATTTGTATATTAAAATATTTAAAACAATCTCATAACATTTTTTAATGCAGTTGTAATTTTTCAGTGTAAATTATTTCATTTGATTGGTAACAGTCCTACAGTGTCTTATTATTTTAATTTAATTTATAGATCAAATTTAAGAATATAAACTAAAAGCTGAAGCATAACCTATATTTAATAAGATTATGGGAAAAAAATTCCCTTTATAAAAAGGTAATGCAGATTTGCAAAGATATGCAGATTTAAATATGTCAACGGTGATTGAACACTGTTGAGAATATTTCTTCAGAATAAATTATATTTATAACACACACAAAAAATCCGGACAAGCACGTGAACATGCTTAATGTCGAAGAGAAAGAAAAGTGGCTGGTAAAAAGTCAGTGGCTTGTGGTTAAAAAAGTTAATTTCAGGCCCTGGTTATATACATATATATGTATATTAAAGGTCCCGTTCTTCGTGATCCCATTGTTCAAACTTTTGTTAGTGTGTAATGTTGCTGTTAGAGCATAAATAATACCTGTAAAATTATAAAGCTCAAAGTTCAATGCCAAGCGAGATATTTTATTTAACAGAAGTTCCCTTTCAAAGCCTACAGCGAACGGCTGGCTTGGACTACATCCTGGTACTTCCCACATAAATGACGTCAGTAGAACAGACTAACCTCCGCCCACAAGACTACGTGGAAAAAGGGGGCGTGGTCTTGTTGCTGTCCCACGTGGAGAAGAGGACGTGTCGCGTGGAGAAAAGGAAGTGCTGCGTTTGAGTGTGTTTGTCGCCATGTCGTCGAGACGCTGTTATTTTCATCCCGGAGTCAAATCACCTTTGTTTGGCTTTCCCAGGGACGCTGTAGAGATCATTAAGCGCGCATATATCTCCCGTTAAGAGGCGTGACCTTTCCACGTGCGCTAAGCTGCTGTCGAATCACAACACAGGACCGTGCTACGTTCGCTAAGCTGCTGTCAAATCACAACACGGGAACCGCTGGCACAATCAGAACTCGTTATGTATTTCTGAAGGAGGGACTTCATAGAACAAGGAAGTCATCAGCCGTTTTTAGAACAGTGAAAACAGCGGTATACAGATAAGTACATTGTGTTAAAAATACTGGGTTTTTTTACACGCGAAACACGTTATATTGTACACTGTAAACACAATCAAAGCTTCAAAAAGACACGAAGAACGGGACCTTTAATATTAAAGGGGATGTCTAATGCTATTTCATGCATTCTAACTTATTTACGCTGTTAAAGAGTTGGATTATCATGCTAAACATGGCCAAAGTTTCAAAAAACGAGTTGGACGTATGACGGAGAATTTCTGTGCTCAAATACTCCTTCAGGGTTTGTATAAGTTTCTGAAAGTTTTTTTCCCGGGTATGGCCCTGTATGACGTCATAAAGGGCGGAATTCCTTGTATGGGCACTTCTCCCTTCTCACATCAACCAGAGCAAGAGCATCAACGTGCACAGGACTTGCTTGAGAAAGATTTGTAATTTTGTTTACAGACCACGAAATCAACAATGTCACCAAAGAAGTGTGCTTTTGGTTGTGAGGGAAAGATACCCTTGTTCAGCCTCTCAAAGAACCCAGCGTTAAGGGAACATAAACAAAAACGTTAAGTGGATGTAGTTTGTTTTTCCGGGGCAGCAATGGAGTTTGTGCACGTGTGCATCAATGTTTTATAAACAAGGCCCAGTTCCATGCTGGATTTGCAGATTGTTTGAAACTGAAAGATGGAGCGGTCCCAGCGATAAAATATCCTGTTCATGAGTCGGAACTGTTTTCGGAAAGAATCAGTACTCTTCGGAGATATGAAGGATGCAATACTCAAGATTAACATGAGATTGGCAGAAACTGTGTGTGTTAGGTACCCTTTAAGTTTAACAGCCAGTTTACAAAATAAAAATCCAAAAGTGAACAACTTATAGCGGCCCCAAAAAGTATTTTGGACCCTTAAACCACACTTGAAGGTTATTGCAAACCTTTTGGTTGGTTTGATGTTTTGTTATCTACCGTTCGAAATAGAAATATTATTTTTTAGTCTGATGCATTTACATTGTGACTTTCTCAGATGCAATCAACTGAAACGGTGTCTGTAAAGGTGTGTGAACTAAATATTCTACACAATTAGAATCTTCAAATTATCATAAAAGTCATCTTAGACATGTAATATACATCATAGGCCAATTAGTCATTGATCTGCTTTACCTGAAGATGAAAGTACAGGTAGCGGTTAGTGTCCAGCAGCTCAGGATGCAGACTGTTGATCAGTGCAATGGCCTCTTGAATTTGTCCCTTCAAGACCATCTCCCTAATTTTTATCCTTTCATCCAGAGAGTCCAGATCAACACTTGGCTCAATGCCTGATTCCATCCTAAACTTCTCAGCTGCCTCTTTAAAACCCTCTGCGTACATAAAAACAAACAATTGATGATAAAGAGCTACAGACACGTGGATTAAAGCTGCAGTATATGGTGAATAAATACAAGTAGACAGTTGACCGCTTACCTGTCACCAGATAATTCATAATGAGTCGATTCATGTCTGCCCGCTGAATGTGAACATTATTGAGCTTTTCCATCCACTCATCTCGTGTTATGTCGTCTGGCTTTTCAGCATAACTCATCATGAAGTGTTCTGCATTGACAAAAATATACAAACATGATGTATAATAAGATAATAATAATAAATACATACAACTTAAAATTATAGTTTCAGTCATTGGAAAAGACAGCTTGCAAGCTAATTCAACTTTTCATGTATGGTTTGTTATAATCTCCCAGTTATATTCTTCATTCAAGTTAAATAGCTGAGTTTAATTATGGTTGTTTAAAATACATCTGTGTTAATGTATTGTCTGCCAATGACACTCTTGATATAAACGCATACTATTATATTTACTTTATAAAGATTTGAGTTTGAGAAAGACTAGTGCAACGACACAATAATATATAGAAAACCCTAAGGCATCAGCGCATATACAATAACAATATATATATATATAGACATCAATAATGTTATGGAAATCAAGCAAGATGACATTTGCGCTTATGATGACCGGAAGCTCTAATTATAAAGGCCTGTATCATAACATTGAAGCCTGTACCGCCGGAGAGAAGACAACAACAGATTCAATACTGTACGTAACAACAACCACACATGAACGTTAATAAACACAGATATTCTCCAAGCATTTATACAGTACTATTCGTTGTCGACAGTTGGAGTGACTAGTCGTTTATGCGAAAAATGCTATATTTTACCTGAATGTGTACACTTTCCTCACCAACAGCTCGGGGAGAAAGGCCGTACTTAGCTCTCGCGAGTTTTAAAGAAAAGCGAGATTTCAACGATACCTCGTTTGGATTGGCTGTAGATCAAATGTATTTTAAGTAACCTTTATAGCATTGACGTAGCGGACTGCTTACATTTTTTTTAAAAAGAAGTATTGTCAAAATAATTAAAATATAACGTTCGTTGCCACTTTTAATTGTTTATTGTATTTGTTTATTTTTAAAATGCTTCATCAGCCAGCACGTAGCGCTTGCCGTGGCTTTTTCTTACTATACCGTTACATACATAAAATTGCCCTCAATAATTTTGACAATGAAAACACAGCAGCATTCACGGTCAGAAATGCAGTCGTCTGGTCCTTTCGTCCCGCAAAACTGCTTCCTTCTTTCGTTTCCGCCCATTTTCCTTTTCTAGATCGACCGTGACGTCAGCGCACGACTCCCATTGAGCGGAGACGTTTCTCGCGATCAAGACCAGGACGCCGTTTCTGAGCACCCAGGTTGATTTACTGCTATTAGAAGGCCGTTTATAGATATAGGAAATAATATACGAAGAACGGACGATCTTTACTTCTACCTACGTTTCTCTCCTAGACGGTAAGAATTGTGAACGCAGCCAGAGGAGAATCCTATCTCTGCGTCTCAATCCTGCTAACACACACACACACACACACACACACACACACACACACACACACTGGTCTTGCTCATGGATTACCGTTAGTCCTGCTGTAGTAGGTTTTTCAGCGAGAGAGATTAATGAACCAGCATTAAAGGGGTAGTTCACCCAGTGAAAATTGTGTCATTATTTTGTCACCCTCATGTCGCATGACTTCTTTCTTCCTTCCTGGAAGACAAAATGAGATGGGAAGGACTGACAGCTTCAATCAGTTCATTTTCATTGCATGTTATTTCCCATACAATTAAAGTGAGGGGTGACTACGGCTGTCATTCTGCATTTTCTTTTGAACGAAGTATGTACGAAGTAGAACGAAGAACGAAAATTTGGACGAAGTAAATGATGATATAATTTTAAATGTGGGTGAACTATCTCTTTAACGAGCATACCAATATGGATGCTGAGCGCAGTACAGGGAGATTAAAGGCTCTAAATCTCCAAGCGGGCTGTTAACACTGCACCGTTTGGCCTCCATCAGTATTGAAACTCTTCCCACCAGGCTGTCATCAGTATTTGAGGTTACTGGTTAGTTGTGTTGCTGCTGAAACTCAACCAATGGTCTTGCGAAACCTCATTGGGTAAAACACTGGCAGTTGTTAGTCTTTCCTGTATCTTGACAGAAAAATACTTCCTTTACTCTTTATTGCTATCAGGTCTCTGCGTTGTAATTATCATTTATCTACACATAGGCGCTGATTTATGTTTTCTCTGACAGCATACATGTCACCGCTTTATGTCCTGTAAAGAGCACATTCAGGGCTTTTCAGAGATGCCATTTGTTTTGAGGTTTCTCCAGGACAACTAGGCCTACTTCTCCTTGGTCTTTAAAAATGACTGAATGATCAAATTTAGCACTCTAATGGAAATACGATGATATTTTGTAAATATCATTTAAATCTGACTAATTTTCAGATTGTTATAAATCAACATCTCAGGAAAATGTAATGGGGTTTCTAATCAAAATATGACTTTCTGTTACAAAACTCAATAGAGGTCACTGGGACTTAAAAGCATGTTTATCAGGCATTTTGGGAGACACAACAAGTGAATAGGGAAAGTAATTGCGTATTAATAATTTTCCTATAAAATATTAGATATTATTATGAAAATGTTGCCAACTATTTCTCCCATTATTACACTTATTTTGTCATTACATGTTGCTCCAAGAACACATTAATATGCAAATTATACAGTGTATAAATACATTGCATTGAATGGGAAAACCCATGTATGGCCATTTTACCCACATTAAAAAAGTAAAAAAAAGTCTATCAATTAATTCCGTAATATAGTTCATATCATAGTTGAGAATCATCTTTAAACAAAGTTTGGTTAACAAAAACCTGAAAATTGATTGGTGAATGAAAAATGATACTGTTTTTGCCTATATATGTAATTTTATTTTTTAAACAACCGAGTCCTGGTGTATACTTACGAGGACATGGCATAACGTGAATAAAATTTTAAAAATAATTCTAAAATATTCCATTTGTTGTTCCTTATGCTCTCTAAACAATGTAATGACATGAAAAAATACTAAATTCAAAAGACTTTGTTTTCCTGGGTCTTAGGAGGTTAATTAGGCCCCTAATCAAATCTCAGGTTTGTATTTCAATGTGGGTTGCCCATCTATTTTGTTCTAAAATGCTGCATAACTGGAGAGTGGTCCATCTCATTGAGAGGACCTGCTGAAAGCACCTTTGCGCTCCATTAGCTAATTAACTGGATGGTCTTGGAAGTTGTTTTCTCTCCACCGCTGTGCCAGGATTTTTGTTTAGTCAGTATTCCGGTCAGCGCAGGCTAACTGTGTGGTCTATGACTGGGGTGTTAGGAGGTCCTCCTCTCATATCAGACTTCTGAATTGAGGATGAAAAGTCCCCTCTCTGCTTTGTTTTTCTTTTAGTCCATTGTAAACTCGTGTTCACTGGTCTCGTTTTACTTCGAAAATAAACACAATATTACAGTAAAAAAAAAATCGGGTAACATTCAAAAGTTTGGGGTCACTACAATTTTTAATGTTGAAAAGTGCATGTCTTATGGTCACCAAAGCTGCATTTATTTGTTCAAAAATACAGTAGAAACAGTACTATTGAGAAATATAAATGTATTACAATATAAAATAACCATATTCTATTTTAATATATTTTAAAATCCAGTCTTCAGTGTCACATGATCCATCAGAAATTATTCTAATATGCTGATTTGCTGCTTAAGAAACATTTCTTATTATCAATTTTGAAAATAGTTGTTGTTTAATATTTTTGTGGAAACCAACTTTTTTTTTTTCAAGATTCCTGGAAAGTTCAAAAGAGCAACATTTATATGAAATAGAAAATATTTTATATAATTATAAACATCTTTACTGTCTCTTCTGATCAATTTAATGTGTGAATATTTCACCCTAAACTTTTGAACGGTTGTAGGGTCATTCCATGTCAACTCAGAGTTCCCCGAATATATATATATATATATATATATAATATTATTATTATTATTATTATTTATTTATTTATTTTTGATAATTTCTTTTCTTTTCAGTGTGAAACATAAAGTAAGATAACCCAGGGTCCTATTTACACTGGGCAGAGCCCTTAAATGTTTCAAAGTTTGAGATATTATCAGGGACTCCCCTAAATATGTCCCTTAGCAGTGGATACTACTCAATCTATGATTGACTATGCTTCACATGTTATACTAATAGGAAATTGTAATACAATCCAGGTGAGGCAAATCTTTTTTTTTTTTATGTGAATATGTTCGGTGAGAGCAAACACACTTTCCTAGGAATCATGAAACTCGTTTCAAACATGTTACAATACTGCATGCTAGCTTCAGAAGCTGTTAAAATGATCAGCTCATAGAAGCTCATGAACAGACAACTGAGAGCCAGTTAATGGGCCTCAACTTGATCTTGTCAGTGTATATTTGTGGCACTCAGATGGGCATGTTGTATGCATTGTTTTGATAGAAGGAAACAAACATTTCTAGTTTCAACGTCATTTATTCTTCAGAAAGTCCCATTTAAATACATTGTGTCAGCTCTGTGGAAATTGACCCACATTTGGTTTTGAAAATGGGTAATATTCAACAATTTGGACATGGAGCCGCATTGAGATACCCATATCTATGAGACTGAACCATATAGGGCCTTCATATAGTGATTTAAATTCAATACTACTTTAGTTACATTTACATTTATGCATTTGGCAGACGCTTTTATCCAAAGCGACTTACAGTGCCATTGTTACAGGGACAATCCCCCTGGAGCAACATGGAGTAAAGTGCCTTGCTCAAGGACACACTGGTGGTGACCGCTGGGATCGAACCAGCAACCTTCTGCATATCAGTTCCATGGTTTAACCCACTGGACCACCATCTCACATATTCATTTTGTTACTGGCACGCACTTGGGAAAATTAATATTTATGGTACTCAGGCAGGGCTATATTATATGCAATTGTTTGCATAGATGGAAACAGGATACATTTCTAATTTCAACATTATTTGTTCTTCAGATATTTATTTTTAAAAGAAAAAAAGGAACAGCTGTATGCAAAGTGATGTGTACAATTTAACAATTTATTTTTGGAGCCATATTGAGATCCCAATATCTCTGGAATTAAACCATAGGGTCTTCATACAGTAAATGAAGATACCAAAAGAAAAGTTCAAGAACCAGAATCTAAAAGGATATTCAAATGTATTTTGATACTTTTTGAATTATGTATGCAAACTTTGGAGGAGAAAACGTGACTTTTTTTACTTTTTTGGGACTTTATTTGGACTCTCATATTTGATATGCAACATAACCTGAAACTAAAAGCAAGAATGAAGAATCAAAAGTTAAAGATTGATGAAAACGTACTCGGTTACTTAACGTAACCTCGGTTCCCTGAGATAAGGGAAGGAGTACTGCGTCTTAAGACGCCATGGGTAGGTTCTCCTACTCTCGAATATACTGAAGTAATTGTAAAATCACGCAGTGCTACTGCCCAGTCAAAACAGTGTCGAGACATCTCGCACGCTATTGGCTGGCCAGTGGGAACTGCATGAACCAATGGCAGAACAGCGTAATCTGAGCGAACCAAAGGGCACAAAGCCCGCGAAGCTGAGCGCAAGAGCCCGCGAAAGGGGCATATAAAATACGCTGTAACTGTCAAAAACGTCAGGTTAAATCGACTGAAGCGACGATCACCCGAGTCAGCGCCATAGCACGGCCGTCTACGCAGTACTCCTTCCCTTATCTCAGGGAACCGAGGTTACGTTAAGTAACCGAGTACGTTCCCTTTCGAACGGTCAGTTCGTACTGCGTCTTAAGACGCCATGGGAACCTGTAAAATCCCGCCGTGCTATGATAAGCGCAGTGACATGTACTCCCTCAAGTTTGAACACTTATTAGAAAGGGCTCAAGACTAGAGTTACTGACACATCATTTATATTAATAATATATATGTACACACGTCTTATACTACTGGGCTCATAGAGGCCGGTAACTATAAGGAATGTGTAAGCATTGAAGCATATGAAGGCCCCAATGCCAACTTATGACGGGGACGGGCTTACAAGGCCGTCTGATATTCGTTAGGCCGTCTTAGTATTTTTATACAGCGAGGACTTGTGCCTGCAGTGCAGGGACATCCAGACTGAAGAATCTGGTTAAAGTAGATGGTGAGGACCAACCTGCCGATCTACAAATGTCACCCATAGAAAACTCCACTAGACCACGCCCAAGAGGAGGCCATGCCTCTGGTGGAGTGAGCTTTGACACCTATGGGGCATTGGAGGCCCATAGTGTCATATGCTAACGCTATCGCGTCCGCTAGCCATCTGGCTAGGTTTTGTTTGGTGACCGGAAGTTCCTTAGTTCGGTCACCAAAACTTACAAAGAGCTGCTCCGACTGTCTAAAGTGGGAGGACCGCTCAATATATGCTCTAAGCGACCTAACAGGGCCGAGCAGGTGTAACTGTCTCTCATCCTCCGAAGTGGGGAGGGCAGAGAGAGTGATTACCTGTGCTTTGAACGGTGTTGAAAGCACTTTAGGTACATAACCATGCCCTGGTTTGAGGATGACTTTAGAATCGCCTGGGCCAAATCTAAACATGATGCGTTCACAGATAACGCTTGAATGTCACTGACACGCTTAACAGATGCCAGTGCTAGTAGCAGGGCAGTTTTCAGCGAAAGTGGCTTTAATTCAGCCGTCTGCAGCGGCTCGAAGGGAGGTCTTTTTAGTGCTCTTAGGACCAATGAAGGTCCCAGGATGGCACCGTAGGAGGGAGAAGGGGGTTAAGCCTCCTGGCTCCTTTTAAGAATTTTATGACCATGGTGTGTCTGCGTACTGATTGGCCAGCTATAGGCGTATGGGATGCGGCGATAGCTGCCGTGTAGACTTTGAGTGTGGATGGAGTGTGTCCTGCATCCAACATCTCTTATAGAAAAACAAGAATTGTGATATCTCGCATGACACTGGGTTATAGTTCCTGACTGAACACCAGTCAGAGAACACTGACCATTTAAGGGCATAGAGACGTCTAGTAGACGGAGCTCTAGCTTCACTGACGGTGCTCAAGACACTCACTGGGAGGTTCTTGAGCCCCCCTTGAGTTGCCAAACATGTAACGCCCACAATTTTGGGGTGGGGGTGCCGGATTGTCCCGTTCGCCTCAGAAAGGAGATCTTTCCTTAGGGGAACTGGCCATGGGGCTGCTGATAGTAACTGAATCAACTCGGGAAACCTGATGTGGGTTCGCCAGAGTGGAGCCACTAGCAGGACTGTGTGCTCTCATTCCCTGATCCTTTTTAAAATTTGGGGAATGAGCGGTACTGGTGGAAAAGCATAAAGTATGCAGCTGGGCCATTTGTGGGCCAGCGCATCCTTGTTCTTTGAAAAATAGATTGGGCAATGACAGTTGTCTTCGGAGGCGAAGAGGTCGACCTCTGCCCTCCCAAAAACACTCCATATCATTTGAACCATTTAGGAATGGATGGCCCATTCCCCCGGGGACACGAGGCCCCTGGAGAGCATGTCTGCTCCCTGGTTCAGTCTGCCTGGCACATGCACTGCTTTTTAGTGAATGTAATTTGCCTTTTGCCCATAGGAGGAGATGTCTGACCTGTTGGTTGAGCCATCTCGACCTGAGCCCGCCTTGGCGGTTTATGTAGGAGATCACAGTTCGTGTTGTCCGTGCGGACTAGAACATGGTGACCTGAGAGACGTGGTAAAAAAGTCTTGAGGGCTAGCACTACTGCCAGCATTTCTAGGCAGTTTATGTGCAACCGTGACTCCGTGCTCGACCATGAGCCGAAGGCCGGTTCGCCCTCGTACAGAGCGCCCCAAACTGAGTTGGAGGTGTCCGTGGTGACCACCACCCGTCTGGAAACTGTTTCCAAGTGACCACGGGGCCAGGGCTTTGACACAGCCGCGGCCCACTTTGATCCAAAGCTGGCCTGAATGCCACGCTTGGGAAGGAACCCGTGATTTCAGCCAGTACTGCAGGGGGCGCATGTGCTTCATACCCAGCGGAAGTACTGGAGAAGCTTTTGCCATTAGGCCTAGCATTCTCTGAAATTTTTTAGGGGTGTGTTGGTTCCCATTTTGAATGAACATGCAAGCTGCTGTGTAGTCAGAGCGCGTTCGTCCAATAGCCACGCCCTCATTTGGGCTGAGTCTAAAATCGTTCCCAGGAAGGAGGTTCTCTGCCTGGGAAGCAATAAGCTCTTGGCTGTATTTATTCTGAGACCCAGGCATTCTAGATGGCTGAGTAGCATAGATTTGTGAGATTTTATTTCTTCCTCTGACTGGGCCAGTATGAGCCAGTCGTCGAGGTAGTTCAGAATGCGCATTCCCGCTTGTCTTAAGGGGGAGAGAGCTGCATCCATGCACCTCATGAAAGTGCGGAGGGCCAGGGACAGGCCAAATGGCAGGACTGTGTACTGATAAGCCTTCCCGTCGAACGCGAATCTCAAAAGACTCGCCTTATGGCGGTAAAATGCAGGGAACACGCATTAAGCAGACTCGTAGTTTACAATCATTGCATGAAAAAACATTCAGAACAGTATGTTTTTCTCCCTGACCGGAACAAAAAACGGGCCGTGAGGAGACTCAGAGTCTTTTGGGAGGCGGACCGGCTTGGGCGGGACTCAAACCTCCTCTCTTCCTGATCAGCCTGTCAGGGCTGCTTTCTGTGTTCAGTTTTGTCAGCATTCTGAAAGCCATTTGATAAGGGCTCTGTTCAGATGTCCGCCGGTTGGTTTGTGTTTGTGACACTGTGCGGACAGCACTTATGTGTAGCGGAGCACACTTGTAGTGGGCGCGCGCTAAAGAGCGAAAATCTGTGAGAACAGTGCTTATGTGCAAGGTGCACGTATTTTAGTAAGGTCGTTGTTAAAACAGCATTGGTGTACAGGCGAGCATGTTTGACAACAGGCTAGTTGACTGCAATATTTACATCTCCAGTCGCCTGAACTGAGGGGATTGAGAGAATGTAAAGGAAGTCTGTGGTGGTAATCCAGCCACAGCAGGACTTTTGAGTGGTTCTATAGCGCTGAATTAACAGTGCATAGGGGTACACCCTATGTAGGGGACACACTGCCTGCAGTCATAACAGAGGAAAAAACTCTTAATTGTTTATTAGGATCGCCGTTAATACAACGTTTTGTGTACAGGCGTGCATGTTTTATAACAGGCTCGTTTACTGTAATGGTGAACCTCTCCATTCACCTGAATAGGGGACTGAGAGAAGTGGTGGAGTGCTTGGCCACCATTCACTAAATTGAGACTCACTGAGAAACCTGTGAGAGCGGGGCTCGAACCGGCAACCCTGTGTGCAAAAGTGCACCGTAACAGCAGAGGGCGTGGCTATGACGTAAGTCGCGCTCTCAACTGTGTTTGGTATGTAGGGTGTGCTTCATAACAGGCTCGTTTACTACACTGTTGAACCTCTTCAGTCGCCTGAATAGGGGACTGAGAGAAGTGGTGGAGTGCTTGGCCGCCATTCACTAAATTGAGACTCAATGAGAAACCTGTGAGAGCGGGGCTCGAACCAGCAACCCTGTGTGCGAAAGTGCACGTAACAGCAGAGGGCGTGGCTATGACGTAAGTCGTGCTCTCGGCGGTGTTTTGGTTTGTAGGGGGGGCGTGCTTCATAACAGGCTCGTTTACTACACTGTTGAACCTCTTCAGTCGCCTGAATAGGGGACTGAGAGAAGTGGTGGAGTGCTTGGCCGCCATTCACTTAATTGAGACTCCATGAGAAACCTGTGAGAGCTGGGCTCGAACCAGCGACCCTGTGTGCGAAAGTGCACGTAACAGCAGAGGGCGTGGCTATGATGTAAGTCGCGCTCTCGATGGTGTTTTGGTTTTGTAGTGTGGGCGTGCTTCATAACAGGCTCGTTTACTACATTGTTGAACCTCTCTAGTCGTCTGAATAGAACTGAGAGAAGTGATAGAGAGTGAAAAAGGCGCAGGGCTTGGCCGCCATTATGCGCTAGACAGCAATGACGTAGGTCACGCTCTCGATAGTGAGCGCGCGCTGAGAGAGAGAGAGGGAGCACGCGCTGCCGCTGTAGAAAGCGGAGTCTGTAACGGCCGCGCTCTCAATATCTCTAGCAGTCTGAGAGCGAGTAATGCGGGAAGCTCCGGCATTAGTTCGCTCGTCCACTCTGGCATTCTCTGTCCGCGGCGCTTCTTAGCGCGGCCCGAGTGAGAGAAGAGGAAGAGCGAGACGTTGGTAATCGTGCGGATTCGTCTTCCTCATTGCCGCAGAATGAGACCAAGCCCTCAGCGTTGAGCGGAGGGAGCAGGTCCGATCGAGGGAAAGTCACAGGGGAAACGTCTCTCTGAGGTGAAGACGAGTCACGCGGGCACTGGGCCGACGTGAACTCGCTAGCCTCGGTATACTCAGCCCTCTGGCTCCGCCGTTCTTTCCCGCCGCGGCTCGGGCGGAAAGGGGAACGGGAGAGCGCGAGGGCCGGGGTCGCGCTCTGAAAAGAGCGCTATCCGCGAACGGAGGGAGGAAATGGGCATACCCTCGCAGTGAGAGCAGCCGGACCCGGCAAGAGCAGCGTCCGCGTGGGCCTTGCCCAGACAGATCACGCACCCGTCGTGGTTATCCTCCTAGTGCAGGTAAGTACTGCACACAAGTGATATGTTTTTCTCAGTATTGTACAGAAAGGATACACCGTAGTGTTTCACCAAAGAGCGCAGGGGAAAGGCGTGACAGCTCGCGGGATCGCTGGCGATTTGAGCGCGCTGAAAAATACAGCAGGCCGCTGACTCTCGCAGGACGTCCGGGCTGGCTAGCTCGCTATTCCGCTGCAGGCTCGTCAATTCACGGTGAAGGTGGTGTAGTTCGAGTTTATCAGCGAGGACCGTAGATCGTCGCTGAAGGAGATTAATCTGACGTTTTTGACAGTTACAGCGTATTTTATATGCCCCTTTCGCGGGCTCTTGCGCTCAGCTTCGCGGGCTTTGTGCCCTTTGGTTCGCTCAGATTACGCTGTTCTGCCATTGGTTCATGCAGTTCCCACTGGCCAGCCAATAGCGTGCGAGATGTCTCGACACTGTTTTGACTGGGCAGTAGCACTGCGTGATTTTACAATTACTTCAGTATATTCGAGAGTAGGAGAACCTACCCATGGCGTCTTAAGACGCAGTACGAACTGACCGTTCGAAAGGGAACCATACTTGTTCTCACAAGACATTTTGTTATGAGATGGGTGTTAGTTAAATATGAACGAAAACAATGTTTTTAGATATTAGAGACTCTTTGCAGCCTTTATCATTTCGGCTCTTTACTTTTTGAGAGATATGGCTCTGTATGGGTTTCTCTGGTTGAGGAGATCTTTGATGGGGACTTGTGTGTCTTCACTACTCACTGCTTCTATTGTGTGTACATTAACTTGAATGGGTTAAATGCAGAACACAAATTCCCAGAATGGGTTACCATACTTGGCCTTCATAATCACTTTGAATCTGTGTTTTACTGACCTGAAAATTCACATGGCACACATTTAATTTAGTCACCATAAGCAATCACGGGAGAACTTACTCGATCAAGCTGAAACTTAAACTTAAAACAGGGATTCCGGAAAAAATTTTGTTTGTCGAACTCATTTGTCCTAAAATAAGTACCCCCTGAGATTTTAAATGATCAATAATTTAACAACTCTCATTAGTGTTATTTGTGGTTCTCTTGTGTCAGTTAATGGTCACATAGTCTCAGCCTCAGATGTGACAGACTAACGTGTTGGCTGAAGGTCTGATGCATGTGGCATACAAAATGGAAAACACTTCAGGAGTTTTAAAGTCGTCATCTGATTGGTTAAATTCTACAGGATTTCTGGGACACGTGTGTGTGTGTGTGTCGTGTTTTTTAATTGGCTTTATGCACAGCTGCACTACTTCCTGAACTTCAGCCAGCTCCTTTGTTTCCTGTCTGCCATTATTGGACAAACCGATTAATCCAGGTGTGTCTGATTATTGTTGTTGTGACTACAGTGGTCAGGCACACCTGGATTAATCAGTTTGTCCAATAACGGCAGACAGGAAACAAAGGAGCTGGCTGAAGTTCAGGAAGGTTGCAGGTTGCACGTATACAGGGCATCAGTCTACTTCAATAACAAATCACTCTTATGGGTCAAAAACACAGTGCAACCAGTGTAGCCCAATTCACGTACACATTGACTGTTTTCCTATTTTTCCACTTAACTCAGAGGTCCTCTGGGAAATCTAATGCCCGGATATATGTTTGGTATTCCGTATTGTTTGGCAAGCAGATTCTCCGACTGCCCGCTTCATTTTCATCGTAGATATAGGCCTTTTTCCATCGGACAATTTTTTTTTTCTTTATGATGCAAGCAAATTAAAAAGGTTTTGTTGCTCTAAACGTGCACTAAAACTTGTGATTTAGCCTACATCATCCAAGTAGCCCACAATTAATATAGGCAAGAATAAACCTGGTGTCCTCCATAGTTCCTGTTCTTTACGACAACAAAGCACTTGAATGCGATGAGCTCGTAATCACGACTTCAGAAGTGGGGAAATAGGACATTTCCAATAGCACGTAAAGGCAGCATTAACACACAAGTTAACAAGGGCCAGAACAAGGAACAGGTGTAGGTCTAAGTGATTAGCAGCTATGGAAATGAATGGAATCAAATCAGGGACTAAAAAAACAAATCAAACATAGGAAATTAAACCATGAGAACAGGACCCACAAAGTGAGTCCTAAGACAAAAGTAATCGTGAGTAAATGTGACAGTTGATTTTTGTAAGAACTAAAGTAACTTTCCAGTCAGTAGGATGTTGTTCGTTGTCATAGTACCGCATTTGTAGATTTTTATCATTATTTCAGATAGGCTGATCATACCATTTTATAGTGCTGGTGGATGTAGGAAAGTAGACTGACATTAGGAAGCATAACAATGACAGTAGACAACAATGACACGAGTTGTGTGGCGTAAAGTGGCTGAAATTATGAACACTAATTAGTGTGTTTACATCAGTAGACTTGCGTGATCCCGGACTGTAATGATATATATAAATTACCATTAGAGTTATGGGATTCGTGTAAGAAGTTGTGGCTCTTAATTTCTTAAAGGAACACGCCAACTTTTTGGGACTTTGGCTTATTAACTGTTAACCGTATCCCCCAGAGTTATTGTACCCTATTCATGTACAGTGTCACAAACGTTACATTAGATCTAGTGAATGGTACTGTTACAGTAGGCTAGTCATTTAAAAACATAACAGAACACTTACCGCAGTCACGAGCGATCCCGTCTGTACTATCGATGGGGTGGCCGTATCCTTCAGCACACATTTCATGGTCCGTGTGGCAAATTTTCATTTTTTCAAAACAGTCGTCCTCTGTGAAATGTTCAGAGGAAATGCGATGGTGCTTGATGATGGCTACAGGTGTGTTTGGATATACAGGTCCTTCTCAATAAATTAGCATATTGTGATAAAGTTCATTATTTTCCATAATGTAATGATAAAAATTAAACTTTCATATATTTTAGATTCATTGCACACCAACTGAAATATTTCAGGTCTTTTATTGTTTTAATACTGATGATTTTGGCATACAGCTCATGAAAACCCAAAATTCCTATCTCAATAAATTAGCATATTTTATCCGACCAATAAAAGAAAAGTGTTTTTAATACAAAAAAAGTCAACCTTCAAATAATTATGTTCAGTTATGCACTCAATACTTGGTCGGGAATCCTTTTGCAGAAATGACTGCTTCAATGCGGCGTGGCATGGAGGCGATCAGCCTGTGGCACTGCTGAGGTGTTATGGAGGCCCAGGATGCTTCGATAGCGGCCTTAAGCTCATCCAGAGTGTTGGGTCTTGCGTCTCTCAACTTTCTCTTCACAATATCCCACAGATTCTCTATGGGGTTCAGGTCAGGAGAGTTGGCAGGCCAATTGAGCACAGTAATACCATGGTCAGTAAACCATTTACCAGTGGTTTTGGCACTGTGAGCAGGTGCCAGGTCCTGCTGAAAAATGAAATCATCTCCATAAAGCTTTTCAGCAGATGGAAGCATGAAGTGCTCCAAAATCTCCTGATAGCTAGCTGCATTGACCCTGCCCTTGATAAAACACAGTGGACCAACACCAGCAGCTGACATGGCACCCCAGACCATCACTGACTGTGGGTACTTGACACTGGACTTCAGGCATTTTGGCATTTCCTTCTCCCCAGTCTTCCTCCAGACTCTGACACCTTGATTTCCGAATGACATGCAAAATTTGCTTTCATCCGAAAAAAGTATTTTGGACCGCTGAGCAACAGTCCAGTGCTGCTTCTCTGTAGCCAAGGTCAGGCGCTTCTGCCGCTGTTTCTGGGTCAAAAGTGGCTTGACCTGGGGAATGCGGCACCTGTAGCTCATTTCCTTCACACGCCTGTGTGCGGTGGCTCTGGATGTTTCTACTCCAGACTCAGTCCACTGCTTCCGCAGGTCCCCCAAGGTCTGGAATCGGTCCTTCTCCACAATCTTCCTCAGGGTCCGGTCACCTCTTCTCGTTGTGCAGCGTTTTTTGCCACACTTTTTCCTTCCCACAGACTTCCCACTGAGGTGCCTTGATACAGCACTCTGGGAACAGCCTATTCGTTCAGAAATTTCTTTCTGTGTCTTACCCTCTTGCTTGAGGGTGTCAATGATGGCCTTCTGGACAGCAGTCAGGTCGGCAGTCTTACCCATGATTGCGGTTTTGAGTAATGAACCAGGCTGGGAGTTTTTAAAAGCCTCAGGAATCTTTTGCAGGTGTAATTTTGATTCAGATGATTAGGTTAATAGCTCGTTTAGAGAACCTTTTCATGATATGCTAATTTATTGAGATAGGAATTTTGGGTTTTCATGAGCTGTATGCCAAAATCATCAGTATTAAAACAATAAAAGACCTGAAATATTTCAGTTGGTGTGCAATGAATCTAAAATATATGAAAGTTTAATTTTTATCATTACATTATGGAAAATAATGAACTTTATCACAATATGCTAATTTATTGAGAAGGACCTGTATATCCAGAGCAAGCAGCCATCGATTCATCAGGTCAGCGTTTTGGATTGGAATTCTATGAAATATCATTATATTACCTGGTCTCCCCTGTTTATTATTGCAGTTCTTTACAATACAGCGAACACCCATGATTGTAAATTATCTAGTAATTGCTGACTCTATTACTCCAACTCTGAGCGAACTCTCCTCCTCCTCACCGCGGGGCTTCTCAGGTGCTGCGAGCAAATCACTCCGCAGAAGTAGAGCAGTGCTGCGCCTTCTGAGAATATAGTCCCCAGTATGTATACGTTAATAAGATGGCTGTGTCTCATGTTACCTTGCTATTTGTACACGCTGTGACTATACACATCACAACATGTAAATAGGAAAATGTTGGCGTTATTTTGTCACTTATTGAGCAGTAGGCTAGCTGGAGCCATATACTTCCAGTCTTTGTGCTAAGCTAGGCTAGCGGGGGGGTGCGTCAGACAGAGTTATGGCACGCACGGAGATGAGAATGGTATGTATGGACTTATCTAACTCTGGGGATACGGTTAATAAGTCCCAAAAAGTTGGCGTGTTCCTTTAATATATTAGAAAAAAGTTTTCATCAACACAAGACCCTTGTGACTTTTCATAAACACCTTTCTTCTTGCTCTCAGCTGTTTGTTCATCACATCCACTCCTCATCTGTTTGTTGTCTGGTGGTCTTCTCTGAGACCTTTTGTGCCCCCCAAACCCACCTTTGAGCACCACCTGTTTGCTCCTTATGTTGTTTTGATGCTTCGTATCCTTTTAATTATCCCTAATAATAACGAAAACATGTTATTTTAGTATCCTTGATAGATTTTATTTGTATATTTTCTGTTTTAACTTTTAGATAAATTTTTGTTAACACTTTAGCAATTTTGTTCTATTTGACATTTTAATTTGTTTTTTAATGATAAATGTTGCCTTGGCAACTAGCTGATAGTTTTTAACTAACTAGTTTTTTATATTTTGTTTTATTTCAATTAATGTTCATTTTTTTCAAGCAATGAGAATAGTTTTTTATGGTTTTAGTTTTGGTTAACAATAATAATCCTGGTTTTAGTTACGTCAACACATTACTGTACGTGTGTGAGTGTGTCACAGACTCTGTGTATTTGTTCATTGTGTACAGACTCTCATCAAACATGTCCCGCTCTTTCCTGCTGTTCCATCCCTCTACAAACAGACCTTTTAAAATGCACATAATACAAGCCACATCACTTCACCTGCTCGGACAGATGGAGAAAAGAGGATGCACATAGAGAGGCGTGGGAGGGATGTTAGAACACAAACAGAGGGACCAGACACAGAATTGATGGACAAACATTTATGGGAGAGACATGGACTCAGTTATATTCATTAAGCTGTGGAGAGGAGACTTTGGTGGCCGTCTCTAGTCTACAGGCTGAGATGGCTACTAAAGATTTAGCTGGACCATATGGTGGTGCAGAGACACGGAGGGGGAAGGGAGTGTGTGAGAGAGGAATAGAGATGGATGTAGTGTTTTGGTGAGGCTGCATTGCAGAGCCCTGCTCCTGATGAAAACCCTATTAGTAATCACATTTACTGACCCGCTGAAGCAACCCACACACACATGCTTATTATTGACACAATATTAGATACAAATTGTAGCCACAGACTTTTACATAGATTTTTTAAAAACATTTTCTCAGCAAATGTTGGTGGTGCATGATGCTAAGGATTTGTGGGGGGTTGCCAGGATGCTGATAAGTGATTGCTAATGGTTGTTTTTAGCACACTGCGTTATGGTTGCTATCATGTGCTGGGGGGTTGAGATGTCACTGCTTCGTGGTAGAAGTCAAAAGAGGCTTCCAAACATACAAACAAGTATGCAGAAAAGATGTTACTAGAATTGCATTCATACTACAAACACTATCATTCGGGTTAAGTGAATTTTTTTAAAAGAACTATTATTATACTAATATTCAGCGAGGATTAATTAAATTGATCAAAAGTTACCATTTATAATGTTACGAAACATTTCTATTTTAAATAAATGCTGTCCTTTTAAACTGTCTATTTATTGAAGGATCCTGAAATAATTGTTACAGTTACCACCAAAAAATTCACTGTTTTCAACACTGATAATAATAAGAAATGTTTCTTGAGCATCAAATCAGTATATTAGAATAATTTCTGAAGAACCATGTGACACTGAAGATCAGAGTAATGATTATGAAATTCAGCTTTGCATCACAGGAATAAATTACATTTTAGTGCTGTCAAACGATTAATCGCATCCAAAATACTAATACTAAATCCAAAAGTATCACATTTTTATATATATATATATATATATGCACAAACTTTTATTTTGGATGTGATGTGATCACGTTTAATGTGATCATGTGATGTGATCACGTTTAATCAGCCCTAATTAAATTAAATTACAAAACAACTATTTAATTTATAATATTTCACAATATTACAGCTTTTACTGTATTTATGATATCATTTCTGAAGACTTTTTTCAATGGCATTTTAGAAAATTTCACTGACTCCAAACTTTTGAATAGTACATGCATGCACCGAACAGTTGACACGTTCATTAAATGCAGTACATACTCTGACAGCACACAATTTTGGACATAACTTATGATATTGTGGTCCCTGGACATGACTCTGGTCCCTCCTTCAGGGTATCTTTTTTCTGTAATTTGCGATGTTTTGAAGTATCAATCATATATAACAAGACAAGTTATGTGCTGAAGTTTAATTTTAAAGGTGCAGTGTGTAGTATTTATGAGGATCTATTGACAGAAATGCAATATATTATACATAACTATGTTTTCAGTGGAGTATAAAGACCTTACATAATGAACCGTTATGTTTTTATTACCTTTAGAATGAGCCATTTCTATCTACATACACCACGGGTCCCCTTACAGTGAATAATTTTGTGCCGCCATGTTTCTACAGTAGCCCTAAACGGACAAACTGATACAGAGCGCTAGTCACTCTCTGCTCTTTCAGATGACGACAATGTCAGCCACCGTAGCTTTTCGCAACCTCACCACTAGATGCTGCTAAAATGTACACAGTGCACCTTTTAATTAGAGCTTTGAAAATCCTAAGCATGAGCAATAAGTAGTATTATACTATAAGTAGTATTAGAAATGCTGTATTTGTTTTGACACAAATTAATAGGTCAAAGGCTAATCTGAGATAACTTCAGTGATGCACAAGGCTAGCTGTGAAAGCATTCAGAAGCCCAACAAAATCTCACCCAAACACACTCACACTCTAGTGTATCACACCTAGAGGAATTATGAGAGTGTCCAGTTTGAAGAAGCACACAAGGTTTGAGAAGGGACGGAAATAACCCTTCACTTATTCAGACGCTCCGCTGATACTAATCTGCTAATACTTGCTGACAAGCTGCACGATTAACCTGGAATGGAGACTAAACTCTCTCGCTAAGAAAGCTCCTTGGATGAGGAAGAGGAATTTGTACTCATTCAAAGAGTCATTAATTTTTTGTTTTTGCTAACAATTGATTCATTTATTGGCTTCTTATGACAGTGAAATGTCTCTTCTCCTTGCAGCCAGTTTGTGTGGAAGTGTGTTGACCTGAATTACTCTGGGTTAATGGGTTAATTGACTTTCCTGTGCACAGGAGGACGTAACTTATGATTTTCCCTGTGTAGAAGACATTATCTCCCTATCTCCTTCCATGTGTTCACGTACACCTCCAACATAGTCATGTAGCAAATACTCTGGCTAACACCGACTTTTTTTCCTCTCCATAAAATGAGCTTAATGAACCTTTAATGCGGGTTAAAATATGCTTAATTGTCCATAAAATAATGGCACACTGCAGAAAAAAAACACCTTTTTGCTAATTTTCATATAAAATCAATTATTTTATATCCAAAATAAAAGTAGACAAATCAATTAAAGCATGCCAATTTAAAAAGCTCTTGACATTTTTATTATTTATTGTTTCTACATCTGTTAGATATCGTGTTATGGCTTGGTGTGATTTTATCCAAACGTAAAGGCTGCAATTTAAATACATCTTGTATGCACTGGGTTTCCAAGTGCCAAGTTTTTAGCTGCTCTGTTCATTTACAGTACGCCATTTTGGCCGTCATGTTTCTACAGTGGCCCTAAACGGACAAACTTCTACAGAGCACAGGCTACTCTCTGCTGTCTCTGACGACAACATCTTTGTCCTGTGTCAGCCACCGTAGCTTCTCTATGTGCTTTGAAAGCAAGGGGGTAATCCAGCCCCCGGAAACCGTACCTTCAATAGGCGCGGCCATTGCTAACCAAGCCATCACCTGCTGTTAGCATCCCATTGACTCCCATTCATTTTGGCCTCACTTTGACAGTGAATATCTTTACATCTGAGGCATTTAAAGACTCCATTTGTCAATTGTTTATTTCTAAACAAACACGACAATGTATAAAAGGCTCCATTACCTTGTATCTAACACTATTGCCCCGTTGAAGCTGTTTTTGTAAAATATAGGCTAACGATTGCGTCATAACCACGCGACTATGTCGCGCTGTTGATCAAATGACTGTATAGACCCGAGGAGAAGCTCGCAGGCAATCTTTTACTGTCTATGAGGCAATCGGGGGGACGTAGAGGCATAAACGCAGATAGATATGTTGCAGATCCTACTTCATTCATCAAAAGTTGCTCCTGCTCACTCTCTGCAAGATTCGGTGATTCAGATTTCACTTTGCACTACTACTAGAAGACTTGCCACTGTCGGACAGGTTGCTCACGTCACATCTACGTCGTCAAGCTCAGTCTGAGGCTGCGCAGTACGCTCAGCCATCAGGAAGTGAGTGCTTCTATCTGACTTCTATTCTCTCCGTTGAAGTCTGAGGTCGCTGTGTCCATTTCTTTTACTGTCTATGTTTGAAAGGGAGGGGTGAGCAGTGGGCAGTTGTAATTCACAACCTCACCACTAGATGCCGCTAAAATTTGACAATGAAGATCATAATTATTATTTTATTATAATCATATTGAATGACACTGGTGATGGGGAAATATAAGAAATGTCAGTAATAGGACCTGCATTCATGATATAAATTTGATAGCTTTTGATACGTTAGCATCTACTTCCTCTTTATTAGATATTCAGGTTTATACAATAAAGTCAGCATGAAATTACTATTCACCCTATCAGTTTTATACATGCATATAATAGAATAGCTCTTACTGTGTACAATTTATTCATTAAAAAAAAACATTTATTCATTATCAATGTCATAAATTGACCTCCCGGTGAAAATGTCAGACTTCTCTGGTGATGTACGCAGGATTTCTCTAATAATTTAGTCACCTAACCTCCCCCCCTGCAAGCTTATGTTCATCTTCCTCCGCTTTTGAGTGCAACACCCACATCTCAAAATCCAATCAAGCAACATGCATAGAATCAAGTCCTCCCCTTTTTTTCTTTTACTTGCATTTACTATGCTAAAGTATACTCCTTCACCAGTGCACAAGAGCTATTTGTGCACTGGAAGAGCACCTTTGGCGTGCTATTTTAACATACTATGATTAGGGAAGTAGTACTAATTGTAATCATACTAGCTAGGATGGATAGTATGCGAATACAAGGGTTAGTCTTAGTCATAGCAAAGAAAACCACACCTAAAGGCAACCCTCATCTCTCCCTTCCTCTCAAACTCCTACCTGCATGCTACAGTCACATGACTTTTTGTAGAGCAGTGAGTGTACACAATGTTAATGCAGTGACTCAGTGTTCTCAGAACAGAGACATTTGGAGCAACGATGAGCCTGACTCTGAACTGACGTAATAATGGTGGTATTCAGTATTTTGCTGAGCTAAAGGGAGCATTCCTGGGATGGCAGCATGTACACGCTTGCATTTGTACATGTTATGCGGTGTGAAAAGGAAGAAATCAAAAAGCAGTGGAAGCATAAAAGCAGAATATAACATAACACGCACTTTTCAATTCTCTTTTCTTTCAGACAGAGGAGGTGGTTGTGTAAGGTGAGGTGAGAGAGTGTGAGTGAGTGTGTGTGTGTGTGTGTGTGTGCGCGAGTAATGGCGGAGCAGCAGAGACAGCGTTCACTCTCCACGTCGGGGGAATCCCTATACCTCGTCCTGGGAGTTGATAAGAACACAGCACCAGAAGACATAAAGAAATCCTACAGGTGAGACACTCTGGATGGACATAGAAAGATTGTTACAACATTACCAATGAAAATATCTGAGAAGTGTCTCAGGTTCTATTTTATTTTATATTATCTTGTCTTATTTTACCTTATTATATATTATATTATTTTACCTTATTTTGTATTTTATTTTACCTTTTATTTTGTTATATTTAATTTTACCTTTATTTTTACTTTACCCAAGGCAAGAGGGACACAAATTTCCTTGTGTTAAGCACATTTAAATCCACTAGAGGGCGGCCGAATGTTTTTCTCACTTCCTCTGGATGTTCAGGATAATATTCCACCATGCTATTCTTACTACTGTTATTGTATGTAGTATGTATACTGTGCACAGTGTGTATATTTTCTTTGTGCATGAATACGCAGATGACAATACATTTACCAACATTTATTGTGAAATAATGCTTAGTATTTCACATTCTATTTTTAAATAATAGTTGCCAGTTAAAGGGTTAGTTCACCCAAAATTGAAAATAAAGTCAGTAATTACTCACCCTCATGTTGTTCCAACCATGTAAGACCTTCGTTCATCTTCGGAACATAATTTAGTATATTTTTGATGAAATCTGAGAGCTGTCTCACTCCTCCATAGGCTTTCAGAGGGTTTTAAACTTGATGGCCCAGAATAGTAAGTAAAAACGTCATTTAAGGAGTCCAAATGACTACAGTGGCTCTGTATTAAGTCTATCATGCGACGAAAATACTTTTTGAGCGGAAAAACAACAAAAATAACGACTTTATCACACTATTATTGTTGTTCAATTTGAGCCTCTGACGAGAGTTCGCGGGAGTGCCACGACGCATGCGCGAGAACTGAGATTAGTAGTAGTAGAGCCACTGTAGTCATTTGGACTCCTTAAATGACGTTTTTACTTACTATTCTGGGCCATCAAGTTTCAACCCTCTGAAAGCCTATGGAGGAGTGAGACAGCTCTCAGATTTCATCAAAAATATACTAAATTATGTTCCGAAGATGAACGAAGGTCTTACATGGTTGGAACAACATGAGGGTGAGTAATTACTGACAGAATTTTCAATTTTGGGTGAACTAACCCTTTAATATACCATTCTGAGCATAGCCATAGTTTCACATTAACATATCTAAAATCAGATTGGCAGTGATGCCAGGAAAGATCATAGTTGCATTAATAAAAGTTTCATTCTTGTTTCTAATCTTTTGGTTTGCAGAAAACTAGCTCTGAAATTCCACCCAGACAAGAACCCCGACAATCCAGAAGCGGTTGAGAAATTCAAAGAAATCAACAACGCTCATGCCATTTTATCAGACCCCACCAAACGCAACATCTACGATAAATACGGATCTTTGGGCCTTTATGTGGCAGAGCAGTTTGGAGAGGAGAATGTTAACACATACTTCGTATTGTCCAGCTGGTGGGCCAAGGTTAGTCATACACACAAGCACACACATAAGATATATACTAAGTAACATACACTATTCCATTCAAATGTTTCAGAAAGGGTTTTTTTTTTATTCAGCAAGTGTGCATTAAAGCCACAATATGTAATTTTTCACTGCTAGCAGTGGCTTATTCAAAACAAAGGCGTAGCTTGATGACTTCTTGATTTCGCAGAGCTTTTATTGTGCGTATGTGGGGTAACGCATCGCTGTTTTATCACATTGGATACATTATTTGAGTGTGTTGAAAGTTATGTTATAGTTCTGCATTCGCTCGGCAGCTACTATGAGACACTTGTTGCACACTGCAGAAAGCTATTAGTCATGGTAAAACATGGTACTCACGGTAAATCAAGAAAACGAGATTTAAACAGTAAGACTAACTGTGTTGAGCTATATAACAATGATTCGTTTTCTGTCGATAAATGTGTCCACACAGTTGCTCATCTGTCTAATAAAACACACAATATATTATATAAGAGTTATATAAGCGTCTTTAGTGTTTCCGTGGTTTCTTCCGTTGAAATTGAGGGTAACGCAGTAACGATGTCACTGATAGGCGACGCACGGTCCGTGTCCTGGTTAAAATTGCTTATTTCTCTGGATTTAAACATTCTTGGAAACATTTGGGATAATGTAAGTACACAAGTCAACAAAATGTATAACATTGTTATTAATAATTTTAAATCATTTCAACGTTGATGATGATAATAAGAAATGTTTCTTGAGCAGCAAATCACCATATCTGAATGATTTCTGAAGGATCATGTGACACTGAAGACTGGAGCAATGATGCTGAAAATTCAGCTTTGAAATCACAGAAATAAATAGCATTTTAAAATGGAAAACAGCTATTTGAAATTGAAATAATATTTCACAATATTACTGTTTTACTGAATTTTTTGGCATGTAAGTGCAGCTTTGGTGAGCATAAGATACCTCTGACCCTAAACATTTGAACCATAGTGTAAGTACTAAATGTATGTACATGCTGTTATTTCTGTTAAATTTCTCCTTTTTTCCCTCTTGACAGGCATTGTTTATATTCTGCGGTGTGGCCACAGGCTGTTACTTCTGCTGTTGTCTGTGCTGCTGCTGTAACTGCTGCTGTGGGAAGTGTAAACCTCATCCTCCACGGTCAGATGAGCCGGACTTCTATGTATCTCCTGAAGATTTGGAAGCTCAGATGCAGTCTGATGACAGAGGTGAGGCACACTGACTCGCTCATTCATTCACAATAGTCAAACATGGTTTCCAGACAACATGAAATAAAAATGGACGTTTGTGGCTATTAGTCCATTTGTGTATTTTTGAGACCATACATAAGCTAGTCGATTTCTCCTCCCCCAAAAACCTGACAACTCACAACCAATAGCAAGTAGCATATTGTGGTTTGGTGACTTAAAGGTGCAGTGTGTAGAATTTATGAGGATCTATTGACAGAAATGCAATATATTATACATAACTATGTTTTCAGTGGAGTATAAAGACCTTACATAATGAACCGTTATGTTTTTATGAGCCATTTCTATCTACATACACCACGGGTCCCCTTACAGTGAATCATTTTGTGCCGCCATGTTTCTACAGTAGCCCTAAACGGACAAACTGATACAGAGCGCTAGTCACTCTCTGCTCTCTCAGACGACAACATTTTTGTCCTGTGTCAGCCTCCATAATCAAATCAAATCAAATCACTTTATTGTCACACAACCATATACACAAGTGCAACAGTTGGTGAAATTCTTAGGTGCAGTTCCGAGCAACATAGTAGTCATGACATGACATGTACAACATTAAAAGCAGCATCAGATTACACATCTGATGCACCCACAATTACTCACAGCACTACAATAAACAATAAATAATTTACACAATGTGAGTGTAGTTCTCACAGCTTAAACAATATACACATACTTACAATATACATATACTTTAAACAACATACACTAAACATACATTAAACAGTATACATTAAGCTATAATAATAATAATATACAATGTACAGTATACAATATTATTCACAGTAGAGATCCAATGTACAATAGGTGCTATATGATAAATAAATGTGTATATAATGTGTGTGTATCTACAGTGGGTTGTGCTGAGTGATATTCATAGCTTCTCTATGTGCTTTGAAAGGGAGGGGTGAGCAATGGGCAGTTGCAATTCACAACCTGTTGATTTCTTCAATGTTTAGTTATACATACAAATAAATAAATAAATAAATAACAAGGAGTGCAGGAAAGGCAAAAAAATGTAACCTAAATTCAAAATTCTATTTTATTAAAATGTCAGTATATGTAAAATTATAATGGATGTTTATTTTTTTTATCTAGCAACAATGCAGTTAATTTATTAACACTAATAATTTAATAGCACTGTTGACTCTAATATTTAGCAAATACCATATTATAATGTTGTCATGCCTAAATTCATAGCATTTGAAACCGGTTGCTTTTAATTATTTTTTATTTTTTAGACAAAATACTAAATTATTTTAATATCAGCGATTGGTTACCGGATATAGCATTAATTAATAATGATCAGTTTATTGGTATCAGCCAGACTTTTAATATTGGTTCATCTCAAGTTTAGTGGTCTTAAAATTAGTTTTTTTTTTTTTTTTTTTAAAGGGGTGGTAAACCACGATTTCACTTTTCTAACTTTAGCTAGTGTGTAATGTTGCTGTTTGAGCATAAACAACATCTTCAAAGTTACAACATTCAAAGTTTAAAGCAAACAGAGATATTTGCTTTTAAAGAAATCAATTTCTAAGGACTACAGCAAACGGCCGCTAGGGACTACTAGACATTCCTCCAGGGTCTCTGACATCACCAGCCCCAATATTTACATAAACCCCTCCTCCGATAATATGAAATAAGGGGGGGGCGAGGCCATTTTGTATCGCCGCAGAGAAGCGTTGTTGTGGTTAGTAGACTGGAGTGCTGTTGCCAATGCCTACGAAATGCTGTTATTTTCATCTGGAGTGCAGGTCCACTTTGTTCAGCCTTCCTAGGGACGGGGCAGCGTTGCAGTGCGTTTAACATACAACGTCATATGCATGTGTGTATGAGGCATCGGATATATGCTGCCTATCACAAATCAAAGCACGAGACAGACAGGGGTCGGAGGAGAAGATCGGAAAATGTGACATAATGGACAATATTCATCTGTATTTGCAATACATGAGCCGCGCTTGTGTTCAGCTGCACGAGACAGGCGGGCACGCGCGGCTACCGCTGCACATCTCGCGGAGCAAAGCTTCCACAATCTTCGCGAGTACGGGCTACAACCTGTAAGTGTGATTTATTTTTCGTCGATGTGTTTTCTGTAATAGTTCGTATTGTTAATTGTAGCCTACGTTGTAGCAAGGAAGTAAACATGACAGCGCTGTTTGGCTCTGCAAACCAGTTTGCTAAATGCTCATTCATACTTAGCGTTATCCGACAAACACCTCACGCTACAAACTTTTTAAAATCTCAACAGCGAACTTGGCATTAGTGTAAATTATTCTTTGATTAGAGCTTTTATGTATTGTTTATCTACAGGCATGCTAAACATGGTTCTGTGTTTGATTTGGATACTATAGTAAAGCCAATGTTTAGTGTTTATTTTGGGTTAATCGTTCTTGTGACAGATATTTGGCAAATCGTTCTAAAAATACAAAAGTAACGGTGCCATTCAGTAGCGATCACTATAGATCCGCAGTCTTTACTCTTGAGGACTGAACAGGTTCTGCACGATCATCTTCACTAAAATTGTCTGGGTCTGATTCGGGCTCTTGGTATGGTTTCATTGACGCTATTGTACACAAAGCACAGGCTAGTAGCCTGAGGCTACCGATAAAGGTAAGGGGCGTGACTCTTCCGAGAAACGTGCTCTAGGCGGTTAGCCAATCACAACACACTGGGCCAGCTAACCAATCAGAGCTCATTGCGTATTTTTGAGGCACTGGCTTCACAGAATCCGGAAACCATCAGACCGTTTTTACAAGGAGGGACAGAGCAGTGTAGAATAAAGGTCAAATATATGAAAAATAATGATTTTTTTTTTAAAACGAAGCATGAACACATTTTACAGTGCACCCCACAAACACAATCAAGCCTTCGAAAGAGTGTGCTTTACCACCCCTTAAGACCTTCAATATGCCCCATCCCCTACTTCCTGTTTTAAAAAGGAAATGCATCTGTAAATAAAACTACATTCATCAAACAATTTCATGGGGTTTTTAATAAATGTCCCTGGCACTATTGTACACAATTAATTGCATGTTATTGTTTGGTTTCATAATCTAACGGCACAATGTCATAATTTGATCTGCTTCTGAAATGAAACTTTTCTTTTCTGCTGGCATAACCAAGGCCGTGCAGGTAGGTCAATAGTATCATTGGTTTCAATCAAGTCCTGCCCAACATTATTGCCTGTTTTACTTAGAATTGCAGTTAAATGCCTTCAGATTGTTTACTTAGCCAGTCAAAGATCTGTTCAGCATTTGCTTCCTGGCACTTAAAATGATGCTTAACAACAGGGTTCTGTTTGGGCTGTTAGCTTGTTATATTATAAAGCAGCGTGACACTGGTGTCTGTTTCCACAGATGGCAGCAGCCCCATCGTGATGCAGCCGTCCTCTGCCACAGAGACCACTCAGCTGACCGCAGACTCTTACCGCACCAGCTACCGGACAGACGCCAGCTATTAAAACCTCCCTCCCTCCCTCTCTCTCACACATGGGACCACCATCCCGGAAGAGGTGATGCAGAGGATGAGGGGTTAGTTAGTTACAGATCTTCTGTTGAATAACCTGAAATGCTCCACTGTACAGGGCAAGAAGCAAGTTATTTTTATTTGCCTTTAACCTCTATCATCCCCAAACCTACTTATATTCAACACACACACACACACACACACACACACACACACACACACACACACACACACACACACACACACACACACACACACACACACACACACAAGGACTTTCTAACAGTGTCCATAAAGACTTCCTGCTATGATCCATGCTTCATCTTTCACACAGCTTTTGTCTACATGATCAATTAAGTTAATTTTGCTCAATCTTATTTGAGAATTAATTTGAAACAAGACGCAAGGAAATATTTTTGTATGCTTTTTAAAGCTTTCAGCTATCATAATGAAGCTGATGTTACACTATCTGACTGGATAATGGTTCAGGTTGTCAAACCATTCTACACTACCATTCAAAAGCTTGGGTTCAGTAAGATTTTTTTAAAAGAATGAATACTTTTATTTAGCAATGATGGATTCAATTGATCAAAAGTGACATTTGTGTTACAAAGATTTCTATTTCAAATTCAGTTCTTTTGAACTTTTTATTAATCAAATAATCCTGGAAAAAAACACAAATTAAGCACAGCTGTTTTCAAAATCATCATATTAGAATGATTTCTGACGGATCATGTGACACTGAAGGCTGGAGTAATGATGCTGAAAATTCAGCTTTGCATCACATGAATAAATTACATTTTAAAATAGATTAAAACAGAAAATAGTTGTTTTACAATGTAATAATATTTAATTGCATTTTTAATCAAAGAAATGCAGCCTTGGTGAGCATAACAGACAACTTTTTAAAAATCGTATCGATCCCAAACTTTTAAAACGTTTTCAACCTGTCCATTGTCCTGGGTTGTTTTCATATTTCCACATTCTGAACAATTTATGTCTTTGACCAAAATGTTCTGCTCGTGTTATGTACTAGTAATAAACAGACCTGTGCCATTTCTAAGCAAAAGTCACAATATACAAGATATAATAATTCAGATTAAAATTTCAAGTGTTTCGTTACATCAATAGGAAATGGCTTTCACTCGTTTCAGTACACATACATTTATATATTTTTAAACAGGAAGCAGCATAGTGTAAACACTAAGGACACGATTGAGGAAATATTGATGTGTCATGCTGTGTATGTTTATGTGAGACGTCTCTCGTGTTGATGGCATCCGGTGGGCATGTACTGTCAAATATAATCAGTGCTTAGCAGTGCTCAATTTCAGCCACATGTCTTACTGTGGTGTGTGTGTGTGTGTGTGTGTGCGTGTGGTCACTGGAACAGGAGATTGGGATTGTCAGATACATACTGAGACTGTGCCAGGTTATTTATTCTTGTACAGGTGTTGTATTGTATTTCCAGCTGTATTCTCAAAGGTATAGTTCACCTCAAAATGAAAATTGTCATCATTTACTCACCCTCAAGTTGTTCCGAACCTGAAGGAGTTTATTTTCTTCTGTTAAACATAAAAGAAAACATTTTAAAGAATGTCTGTAACGGGAGAAAAAAAAAATACTCAATTGAAAGTCAATTGAAAGATTTTATTTTTGGGTGAGCTATCCCTTTAAGGCTTTACTAAGTTAAAGGGTTGCACTAGCATTGGTGTTTGTACACCTCGGGTTTGTGGTTTCAGAAGATTCAATTCAAGCACAGGAGGATTGTGGGTAAACGGATTCATCTGCATAAATCATGTTACGTTCACATATACTTCAGAAACATTGATTTCACTGGCTAATTGATTCCGTAGTTTCACGCTGACCCAAAGTTGTTGTATTAATTAACTTAATCCATTTTGGTGAGATACATTTGTGAAATTGTATTTTAACAACTGTGGTTCTAGACATGGCCATATGATTGCTCAGTTTACTGTTGTATTTTGTTTTGGCTGAAATTGTACCCATAATTTGATCTTGTTCCCTAGTGCCTGGTTTAATTTAATCAGGTCCACATGGTATTTTACTCTAGTTGATACACATTAACAGTATTATTACTGTTATTATGCCAAAAAAATATAGCTAACTCTGTGGTCTGTGCCCTTCAGGCTATAATATTTCATGCTCGCTGGTTTTGATCATGTCATTCATACACGATTCAGGGTTCCCACGCTCATGGAAAACCTGGAAATATCAGGGAAGTTTACATTTCTGATTTGGAAATGAACAAAAAAAAGCTAACTTCATGAGCTATAATCCTAAGAATGATTTTACAAATTCTTATAATCACGGGTGAATGGAAAGGTAATGGAAAAATTGGTTGAAAGTTTTGGGAACCCTGGCACTTGCAGCCTTCTCTTTCCTTTTATCTCCCTGAATGCATGCATTTTATTTTTGATAGGAGTGAACATGAGCATACTATGGAATCTTGTTTCCGCCAGGGAAAAGTAAGAATTGTGATATAAATTGACAACAAGCTTCCATAGCATACAGACTTTAAAGTAGGAAAACCTTGTTTCTGTTGTAGACACTGTGCGTGCGCGTGTGCTGTTTAAAACTGAGCTCTGAATTTAGTCACTGTCCCACCATCTATGTACTGTGTTCAATAATGTCATTTATTTAAGCTGTATAGCTGTCACTGTTTGTGCGTGTGTTTTTGAATGTGTCTACATCATGGGCGTCGGAAACAAAAAAAAACATTTTTTTTACTGGAGTAGATGCCAATAAGTTCAAATATACCGCATATTTCGGAAAGACAAAACTATGGAAATCTCCAATTCATTGAGAGCGGTAGTAGTGTAGGGGTAAGACGCACGGCGTCTAGTTTTGACACAAATCGACCCGCGGTTCGAGTCTGCCTTTCGCCGAGTTCAATCCTCTCCCTTTTCCCATCACATATCAGATCGGAAAGGCATTTATTTTCAATAAAAATGACGAAAATATTAGAAAAGTGGAAATAAAGCATCTAACATGAGTTTAATAATAAGTGTTTATCGATTAGGGGTGGGTAAACAGACATGTGCGGAATGTTAGAGACGATAAAAGTGAGTGGGTCCAATATCATTGATCGTAAAAAGTGGGTGGGTCTTGTCCCACCCACATACAATGGTTCCGACGCCCATGGTCTACATACATTCATTCACATGCACTTGAAAGAGGATGTGCAGAAAGCTTGTGTAATTTACCCCAAATGTGTATGTTTTATTTGTTTAGGTTCACATTGTGGATATTTCATAGGTGTCTAGATGTATCTCATAGTTTTTTGTATTTAATTTATGTTTAAAGCATTAGGCAGATTATTAATGATCCTGTTTCTAAACATTTCTAAAACTGAACTGTTCACGATGTGTAACGCAAAATATTATTTCTCAACACAAGCTCCACTGTAAAAGAGCTACGGATGTGTCTTTGGGTTTCAATTATCCTAGTTTTCCTTTCCAATTATTTGTTGTATTTGTTCATGATCATAAATGAAAAAACATTGATCCGACATTGATCCTGTTGCTTCCGATCTAAGAATATGAGAACGAATGGAGCCTTGTGTCTGAGTGCAACATCTAAATAGAATCCTGTTATAAATTAAGGAAATGCCTGTGATGAGAAACAATATTTTATTTATTATTTTCCTATGTTTTTAATAAATTACTTAGTTCGATATGTGTAAGTGAATATGACCATTGTACAGAATCCTTTTGCGCATTTCTGGATGAAATCAGCTGAAATTGTTGTAGCATGAATATACTGTGTCAGAGAGATGTAACATGGATAATTGGTCTGATTTGCAACTGTAAAATAAACGTGAAGCAAGCTTAAAAAAAAGTTTGAGTGTATGTGTGCAAAATAAAATGGTAATGTTGCTTTTTACACTTACAGAGATGCAATAAATAAATCTTAATTCATTTAAAAGAATATCAAGCCAAAAACATTTAATTTAACGTAAGAACGGTTGTATAAAGTCATGCAGGTTTGAAACATCATGAAGGTGAGTAAATTAGAGAAATAATTCTAAAATGCTGATTTGCTGCTCAAGACATATCTATGTTGAGCTGTGCTGCTTAATATTTTTGTGGAAACTGATGCATTTTTTTCTTTAATTTCCTAAAAACGTTTTTTACTGAGCTCACCTCAAATACACATGCATAGATGTTTTTGTGTTAAAAGATTCAATCTGGCTATTCTGGTATTATTGACTTTGTTGGCTGGTTTCAAGACTGAGGACATGAATGATTGGAGTAACAGGAGAAAGGGCATCATCTCTATTTCCCAGCATTCCACTAGCTGCCTGAAATGGGCACAACTGATCAAGGGTAGGGGGGTGTCACAGTGAGCCAGCAAGAAACCAGACACCTTCCCCTTCTAGCACATTCAAACCAACACAGGCCCTATCGGTCCTGTTCAAGCACTGGGGCAGAGCGACTGCCCGCTGCCTCGAGAGACTGCAAATCCACATAAGAACAGCATGGAGACGGTGGTGTCTCATCTCCGCAGCTGTGGTTTCACTCTCCTAACTTAGTTTTCCAGTGAGTTTGGGGTCAGCGGGGGCACACGGCCATGTCTCTTCCACTGGATATACGCTCTGACCACAAAGACCCCTCGATGGGGACGCTGGAGAAACAACTCATCTGTCCCATTTGCCTGGACGTGTTTACGAAACCAGTCGTTATTCTGCCCTGTCTGCACAACCTCTGCCGCAAGTGTGCCAATGAACTCTACCAGGTGTGTACCATGTGCAAAGCGGATGTAGAAAACATTGTGTTACCCTTACAAAAACAACTATACTTTAAAAAGCTTGTAACACATTTTTCAGTTTATTTAAGTACACTTTGAAGTATACTCTCAGTAACTACAGTAGTTCATGGTTTTATACTGCAAGTTTAGTTTTTTTGTTTTTTTTTACTTAAAATATACTTTTAACTGTACTTTAACTTTCCATATAAAAACATTTTATTATAGCTTCATGCATCCTTTTTATCAACACTTGAATGTGGGTAAGTTTCACAAAAAACAACATTTTAAATCTGAATAGAATTCAGAACGATGATCAAAACACAGATGGACTGGATCAAGTTCATCAACAGCCCCAAATCTTCACAGTTGTCAACCCTTCCTGGGTTGAAAGTATACTTTCTTATTTTTAGTTTAAAAGATGTATACTAATAGCACACTTGAATTAACTTCTTTTTCGTAAGGGTAACCATAAAAAACATGTTTACAAGTACATTTTCAAGCCTTTAAGATTTTCAAAATAGCATGCAGAACCTTTCCTTGGCTACATTGCACAAAAGGTTCTTTAGTGGAAATGTATTTTTCCCGCTACACTCTTAAAAATAAACTTTATTTATTGCCATTTATGGTTTATGAAGAACCTTCGCGGGACTTTTCAATTCCACAAAATGCTTTTGGATTATTAAAATGTTCTAAAAACTAAGAAAAATGGTTCTTTTAAGAACTGTTCACTGAAATGTTCCTTGGAAGAACCAAAAATGGTTATTTTATGGCATCACTGTGAAACCCCCTTTTGAAACCTTTACATCTAAGAGTGTATAGGTGCCAGTTTCCTTCAAAAACCAGTCTTTTCTATGTGCTAAAATGCTATTTGTGTATAAGTACTATTAGCTATGATGGATGGTTAACAACATGCAAAGTTGCTAGTACATACACATTAAACAGTTTCACATGGAGTAACTGCCATGACTGTAGCAAACAGACCGTTTTCTAATGCCCTGTCATGCTAATATGTGGAAACACAACAGGTGGGGATTGTAAATGTCAAAACTCAATCCCCAGCCTGAAATCTGAGGTATAAAAATAGGTGATGGCCTACATTTGATGCATTTGAGCCATCAGGGGTTTAGTGCTCATGCAACGCACAATGGAAGTATTGATATGAAAGAGAGTCCTTAGTAATGCTATCCCCCCGTTTCAAAGAATAGGCTTAAGATAGTCCCAGGCTAAAATGCATGTTTGAGCTGTTTTAACTGAAAGCAACTTGCAATCTTCCAATATATCAGTGCCATTATTTTGTCTCAGGATGCACACCAGTAATGTTTTTGCGTAAATGCCCTAACTGAACTAAGGCCTAACCCTGGCTTAATCTAAGCCCTGTTTGTGAAACCAGGCCTATGTTTTGTCATAATCCTTCTCGTCTGCACCTAACCGAAGTTTTGATATACCTCACACTTCTCTCTTACACTTACACTTTCTCTATCCCTTACACTTCCTCATAGTTGGGAAGGTGGTCCAAATGAACGTAAAAACGTGCGTTAATTGCGTCTCCTCTGAGGAACAGGTTTGGACAAAATTCTGAATTTAAGAATTGGCCTACTTTTAATGTGTTAAAATTTTTGAACAGTTGAATTAAAATTTGATTTGGATGATTAGAGATTGAAGTTTTCTTAATTGCAATTTGGAGAAATTCAACAGATAATGTCATTTAAGGAAATGCAGTCTTTCACTCTGGTCCATGAATCTGTAAAGAACAGAACAATTAATTTTAATTTATCTTATTTAAATTCAAATTCACATACGCTTGACTTTTGACCTCTCGGAATGAGTGCTGTGTCACTTTAAAACTCAAGAACAAATAGTTGCGTGATCAATATCAAACTGTCCATCACTATAATTCCCGTTAGGATACTGTTTCATCAAGCCAGTGATGGCGCCCTGATTCACATACACCTCAGCTGCTGAGAGACATTTAAGAGTCTAACTATTTTAGGATGCCCAGTCCTCTGTTTGCAATCTCTATTTCATATGCTCCAGCCTGTGTTGATTTAGGCAAATGCAAGTAAATAGCCATTATGTGGACTGTATTACGCAGCTGTTTACAGAATTAGGCTACATACGGGTTAACACATTTCCACATAGCAATTCTGAAAGGACACACACAACAAAATGCCGATACACACAACTACAGAATTCAGACCATAGAGCAAGATCATCTTACCATTGAAGTACACAGTGCATCTCTAGAGAGGTAAGCCTACATGAGAGTCCAATTAGTCCAACAAAGTGGTGATGTTATTCAGTCCAGTTAACATGCTAAATGTTGATTCTTGATATCTTCCTTAAAAAGAGTTCTGTAGTGAATTAGGAAACATGGCTTCAATTGTATATCGATGAGGCTGAAAAACAGCATGCTGAGTAAGATGTGCAGCCATCTCTCTTCCAGGTTGGAATTGGAGGCCGTTTCCGCTGCCCTTCCTGTCGGCGTGAGGTTGTCTTGGATCGTCATGGAGTTTATGGACTGCAGCGCAATTTACTGGTGGAGAACATTATTGATGTTTACAAACAGGAGTCTGAAAGGTCAGGTCAGGAGTGTATTGAAATAGATTTTTTAATAATTGTTTTGTATAGTGTTTTTATTTTTATTTTAAATGGAACAGTTTATTGAAGCTTTATATAAAAACATAAAATACATACATACATACATACATTGAGTATGTGTATTTTTTGTTAAGTATTAAATATGATACATCATGGCTTTTATTGCTCATATAGTATGCTATAGAATATTATGTAGAGGAAATAAAAACATCTTTTTTTATATAAATATTTTTAATTAAAAAAACTGAGCAAAAAATGGAATTTGTAATGTGAATCAATTCGTTTTTTATAACATTACTTACATAAAATTAAAAGGTGTACCTCTGGGGTTTCTGGACCTCTTGGCTAACTTTCTCCCTCAAGTGGGGGTTATTTCGGAGTACAGAATTTCAGCTCCCACCCAATACTCTCAGTTTTTTTGTTAAAAATAAATGATGTATTTATACGTTTATAAAAATCAAATAAGAAACAACTATAACACGACCTGAAGAGAGATATTTTTGCAATTTAAATGTCTTTTACTTGCACTAAAAAGTATAAACTATAAATCAGACGACAGAAATCATGGAGTAGATTGCGTGCAACAGGTTTTTCAGCAATGTTTCAATCATTTTGATAATTTAGTGGTTTTATCAAATATGATACAGTGGGCTTATTAATTCTTATCAAATAAATCATATAATCGCCTAAAAATTCAAGGTTCAATCAATAAAAGATTCCGGGTTATATATAGCCCCTTCTAATGACGGCTTTGGTTGTATTGTGTATTGATCACTTTACCCTGATTTGAATTTAAATCAATATGTCTCCAGCTCTAGGCCTCCACCACCGAAGCCTCTTGAACAGTTTAACTGTGCAGAGCATGAAGATGAGAAGCTTAATATTTATTGCATCACATGTCAGGTGCCCACCTGCTCTCTCTGTAAGGTGTTTGGGGCACACAAGAACTGCCAAGTAGTTCCCCTGGCTGATGTTTACCAGCAGCAGAAGGTTTGGTCTATTTGTGTCATCACGTTACATCTTTACACCATTCAGAACAATTCATTCATTTCACTTCTTGTAGGCTGACCTCAGTGACAGAGTTGCTTCTTTGGTTGCCACAAATGACCGTGTTCAGTCATTTGTTAATGAACTAGAGGCACTCAGCAGGAACATAGAGGTTTGTGTGGCTCTTTCCGAAGAAATTACTTTCACAATGTCATGCAATGAAACGTCAAAAAACATATTTAACAACAAACTGATTATCCATTGATGCTTACAATACCCATTTGACAGGAAAACAGCAGGATTCAGAAACAGATTCTGTGTGAGAAATTTGATCACATGTCTGCCGTTCTGGAGGAACGTCGAAAGATCATGACCCAACAAATCACTTCTGAGCAGGAAGAAAAGACTGGCTGGGCCCAATCTTTACTGCAAACCTACAGTGAGCATGCAGACACAAACTCAAAATTGATCCAGGAAGCTCAGAATGCCATAGAGGAGCCAGAGATGGCTTCTTTCGTCCAGGTGTCATATATCTTTTGTTTGGGGCTCTGTAATCTTCCATTTTTAATGTCAAGCATGCAATGTTTGATATATATATTTGATCTCTCCCTAACAGACCTCAAAAGATCTTATTGAGAGGTAAGTCTCGTCTTTTTAGCAAGTTTAGCGTCAGTTCAATTGTATTAGTTACATTCATCTAACAATCAACAGTATATCTGAAGGGTTGGTATAGCGTCTAATTGCTTCACTCTGGAAACCCTGGATCCTGATTATGAGAACATGGATCACTACAATGTGGATTTCGATGCAGAAGAGAGAGTTCTGCACCAGCTGGATTTCTTGGAGAGTGAGTATCAGAGACCCAATATATTAACTGATCCCTTTTATTTTTACAACTCTGATTAATGCTGGCAACTTTATAGTTGAAGAAGAGGTGGAAGAAACACCTGATGAACCAGAGTCAGAACCTGAACCTGAACCAGTGCTGACCCCAGAACCTGACCCTGAACCAGATCTGGATCTGAAATCAGAGGCTTCTGAGATGACGAATCCCACACCGGAGAAACTGGAGGACACTTGGGAACAAGTAGACGGCTGTGGAGACATCAGAAAAGTGGCTGTTTGTGAGAAGAATAGCTTAAGCACTTCGCAGGTACATTCATTTCCCGTTATGTTCATCTGGTCACCGTGATTTCAGTATATTTTGTTGATCCTGGAACATCTCTACCTCTAAACCTAACCCTACCCATAACTTTTCCCTAAAATCAGAGGGGAATATGTGAATAACACTAATATAGAAGCACTTAACCCTGGTCGTATAAGCCAAAACTTGGCATAAACTGTAAACTTGTCCCTCAAATCTGATTGGTTGATTGAAATGTTGATCCAGGACAATGATGTATAGTGAAATCGTGTTCACCTTTTGGATCTACAATCTCACTCATTCCCAGTCATACTGTTATTGAAATATATGTCAGTGATACTACTTTTCCATTTTTCCTCAGGTTGTCACTCTAGTCCTTTATTTCCTGGCCTTTCTGGTCCTCCTACAGCGAATATGGGGAAGCATTCAGTGTCTTATTTTTATATAGCAAAAGGTGAAGAGACACAGTCTAGTAACGCTATTTTTAAAGCTGATTTTTTGTTGAAATGGAGGAAGGTTTAAGGCTGGATTGGTAAAATGTCTCTATGCATGGAATTATTTACCAAATTTTCTGAAGACTGGCAAACCTGTGAGCTCTGCACTTGAAGGACTGGGTCCCCCAATGGTCAGCAATGAGCTGATTCACCTCTGATTCTCCTTCTCATGGTTCAGTGCACTTACCAATAAGAAGTGATCCTTCTGCTCAAAGCAAGAATGATGACAGATTGGGGTCATGTCACGTGGACCATCTCCTCCCAATTGGTTCTGGATAAAACCTTTGCTGTGTTTGTGCAAATAATTAAAACATAATTTACTTATTTTTGTTTTTGTTTTTTGTTCAATAACAAGCTCTCTTGTTATAATAGTCAATGACAATTCTAGCTGTGCTCCATGTCAATATATTACCTTGAGTTTTAAACACCCACCTCCCACCCTATATAAATTTAGATTTGGTTGTCATGAGATAGATTTTTTTAATAGTAGTATGGTGTTATATTAAATAAAAAAAAATTGTCTTATTTGCTGATGAATTTGTTTGTATAAATATGTAGTGCAATCCCAGGAGAGCCAAAGTGTCTGGCTTTACAAAACATAATTTTCACCTTTTTTTGGTGTTGTGTCAGTTTGCATTGACTGCCTAACTGCTTTGAGCTGTGTAGCCTATTATGTAAAATTTACAGAATCAAAGAAAATTGTCACTGCAAGAAGGCGGGGGCATTATTTTGATTAAAGATTTCAATTAATGGCACATTATTATCATTTTTTTTATATACAGTGATGTGCACAGATAAATCATTTACAATAAACATTGCAATATCCAATAAAAATAAGAATTGTTTTGATTTCATGGAAGCACCAAATTCAAAAATAGATTCGCTTTAACCGAATCGGTTTGATCGATTCGTGAACGAAATGTTTAGAAAGGCTTTAGGATCAATTGATTCTCTGAAAAGATTCGATCCAAAAGAGCTTTTAGTCCACTTATTGCACATCGCCCATGCTCTGTAGGACAGAATTGTCAGACGGATCATGTGAATTCAAAGACTGCATGTAGTGTCCTCTTATAACCTGCAGTTTCTGGTATTTTGTTTGTTCATGGCATGCTTCTCTTAAAAGGTTACTTCAGTGATTTAGCATTAAGCTTTGTATTTAAACTGGGTCATTTATGCAGTAGAAATGAGAAATTGTTTTGAATTTGGTGCCTTCTAGACTGAGAAAAGACAGAAAATTTATTTTTGTCTCATGTGGATGAAAGACAACAACTCCCAGAATGCACTTGCTTCGCTGCCCTAAGAGGCCACTCCATACACCGTCGTTTTGATCTTCATAGTAATACAATCATTTTGTTCAGTTAGAGAATAAACACTACAATTAAAAACTGAACGTGTCTTTTCAATAAAGTGTGAGTGAGCCGAACGAAAGGGACACAGATGCAGCAGTGTCAGATTTAATTCATCACGCAGAGCTGAGCAGAACTGAGGTTAAGCGCCAGTCTGGCACGTTCAGATCGCATATGGAAGCTAAACTATCACAGGAATTAATTGAAAAGTTGAAACACACTTTACTCTGCATCGCTCCGTTATTATGATTGTCCGTACGGCCGTCTGTCTTACATTCTGTGCGTGAGATCCCCTGTGGGTTGAACAGCTCCATCAAGTGGCTGTAGTCGCCTCTGGCCAAAAAATCAAAATGACGATATTTGCGTCATCGGAGGAATTTTTTTTCCAGAAATAAAATGCATAATTCTCTCGTCTCAGGGGGATATGAGGGGGGAAAGTACCATAATTTGAATATACTACCAGGTTTCTACTGATACAAAGCCTAATGCTAAATCACTGAAGTTATAATGATATGCTAGATTTTCCTAAAACAAAACAGCAATCATGGCCAAGTGTTTTTCTCAGCCATTTAGTTGACTTTTATTTTTTGTTGAAAATAAGCAAAGCATTGGCATTAGGCATTGAACAAACACTATTAACAATTTACAATAGGCCTACTCAAAAGGCAGACATAGTAACAGCAATGAAGTCTCAAATCAAACAAATCAAGAAGGACAGTAAATAAACTAAATGATTTTTTTTTTTTAAGGAACAGCATTTATGTAAAAGTAACTTCTTGTAAGGGCTAGTAAAGAGCTATATTGCACTTAGGTCATTGAAGAAATTGGCTACTGTAGTAGCTTTCACTTGGGTAGCCTAAGCCTCAACCTTAAGTTCGTTAGTCAAATTTATGAAGTATTTAGCAAGTCCAAATAGGTTATTAAGTAAGTAGTATTGTGAACAATATTTCTTAAGTACACCAAACGTAATTTGTTTGTATTCGAGGGGATTTCAGCTATATTGCCGATCGCAGGAAAAAAAGACGCTGGTAAACGTCATCTTAAGGCGCCGGAAAGAAAGGCACTTGGGCAGCTCTTCAAGCTGAGCTGGCTGATCGCTCGGGATCTTGTGTTGGCTTGTCAAGCGCTTTTGGATGTTTTCATAGAAGAGGGAAGACACGTAGTTTTTCGCCCAGTCTCCTGAATTGTGTAACTGTCAAAGCAACATTTTGAAGATCCAATCTGACGACATGGATTCCGCCAATCAAGGTAAACAAAAACAAAGCAACCAAACACGATGCATTGGATAGAACAGCATACTTTTATCGCGTAATGTAACTGTAGCCTTATCTCTGTATCCCAGCGCCGTGAATGTGTGGCGGTGAAGGGGAGATCAGGGCAGGGCAGGCGGTCAGGTTACTAATGCACGACGAAAACACGTCGAGCTGTGTTTGTATTACAGTAAATTGATTTACATCGAAATCAAAGAGATGATGTAGGAAAGTTCTAGTGTCTTTGCTCGGCGTTTGTCTTGTGTTTTACATGACATGCTTGTTTTCAACTTGGATTTGAGATTTTAACATTAACCCATCAGTTAAAGACCGTATCGGTCATTTGATTATGTGATGCTATTTAAATGGGCAGTTTGGGGTCAGTGAGGGGCTGATGATGACACATCTCATTAATTTATCTTACACCCCCAAGTGACCTCTCTGTCACAGCCTGAACTTAATTTGGCACAATTTGATCAAACCTTTGAACTCTTATGTCCTTAAAATGTTTATTTTTATAATCTGTTCCAAGTATATGTATACCTTTTTTTGCTATATGCTTTTGCCTCTGAACATGTTTTAGATAAAGCTCTCATGTGAAGAGTGGATATATGTTCATGGTGTCAGCATAAATAACATTAACATTTTTCTTTCTGTGGTGACACATTTACTATTGAAAAAGGAAGTTTGCATGGAACAAATTGAAGGATACATGCTTTTAAAAAAAGTCACATCTACCAACCATGATTTGCTACTTGCTTGCAGGTAATATTAGGAACGTTTTGATTGATTAGTTTGATTGGTCAAAAATCTGTGCAGTGTAGAATGAGTCATCAATATTTTGGGTTCATCTCAGAAAAGAAAGACTTTAAAGCGGCAGTCTGTAAGTGTTGCCTCTTTGTCGCGACATCTCTTTTTGAAACCTGCAATTGCAGTTATTATCATCTTTATGTGGTTTGTACATCGTCACGGCTCCTCAGCTCAGATGAATCTAAGGTTTTGAGGAGTATGTGCGGCTGTCATTCATTCACATTCATTCTGCAGATTCTTATGACCAAAATAAGAATTTTCCCTGCAAAATGTCATCTGAACGAGTTACATTTCTGCCACTTTTGTTCTGACCAACTGCGAAAAAAAGCATTACAATAAATTGTGCTACCAACGGTGAATAAAATATAATGATCGCTTGGCTCATATCACATCAAACAATGCAAATTATTATTATTGTTATACTTGTACTCAAATTGTCAATGTTAACATCAGCATTGCTTGACTATGTGTATTTAGTGTGTATTAGCGTTAACTTTAGATTTCAATTTCCATACAGTCTATTCTTTTGCTTTTGACTACGGGTGAGCCTACTTGCCGGACTTCTTCTTTATGTATACAGAGACATGTTCGAATTTCCTGCGGAAAGCTGCCAGTGCCACTCAGATTAGAACACATTATTACAAGCTTAGCAGTGTGAATCGGGCTTCGGAACACTGGCTGGTTATGTACTTGCTCAAATTTATTTTGGATCATTTTTAACTGCAGCTTTAACATTTAAAAAGTAATGTTTTAATTATTTTTTGTATTATTATTGATGGGTTTTCCTGATCACATATTTTACATTTCTTTATAGTTTCACATAAATTATGCTCTTCATCTTTAACTTATGCCACTCAACACACTCTCTCTTTCTTTCAGACATCAATCTGAACTCTCCACATAAAGGCCTGGGCTCTGACTCTCTCTCAGATGTTCCTGAAGAGAGGGGGGCAGCAGCTGAGAGTCCAGAGACTCTCCCCCCAGGTCTGACAGAGGAGGAGGCAGAGGAACTGAGACTGGAGCTCACCAAGGTGAACACCTACAGCCACTGCATGACATTGCCATACTGAATCATGAGTTTGAAGATGTGCTCGTCTTCTCCTATAGGTCTTCAGATTAGGGCTGTTGATTTACCATGTTAATTCAGAGTGTTTCATTATAAATAGAAACAAATATATTCCTGTTTGTTGAGTTATTTACCTCTCTCTAAAAAATCGGTGACATCCTCATATTAGGTTGAGGAGGAGATCCACACCTTACGGCAGGTGTTGTCGGCTAAAGAACGTCATGCGTCGGAGCTGAAGCGCAAACTGGGACTCAGCCCCCTAAGCGAGTTCAAACAGAACATCACTAAAAGCTGGCAGGACGTCCAGACCTCAAATGCGTAAGTATGCCTTCCTTCTACATGTCCTGCTTACTCAAACTCAAGAGGGGACAGGTACAGCCCTCTGGGATGCCATATGCAAAGTCGAACCCTAAACCTGCTTCACAGACCATGCAGGAATGACTGTGACTTTACAACATTTTGGACAAAATGCAACAAAATTCAGAAGAAAAAAAGGTTTGTTGAAGTGGCAGTTGGGTAACGACTCTGTATGATGGCAGATCCTGTAGCTGGTGCCATCAGTGGAGGAATCTATGGCAAAACTGAACATTTTTGAACTAATCCACCCTCAATTCACTCTCCTCCGGCTCACACACATTCCCCTCGCTTTATGCATTTACATTTTACATTTATGCATTTGGCAGACGCTTTTATCCAAAGCGACTTGCATTGCATTCAAGGTACACATTTTACAATGCTTCTATGCTTCTGGAAATCAGCCTAAAAATAAAGTCACATTTGTCTAGATGCATTTTCTGCAGGATTGTGCATTACCACCTGAAAGCATTTAGAAAAAGCTCTTGAGTGCCTGTTCAGGCAGCAGAGATGACTGTTGTTTTCTGTATATACTATGGGCGGGCATCTATGCCATCAGCTGAAAGTCCTTTAGTGTAATTGTTTTATCAGTTTATAAAATGGCAGTCCTGTTTCAAAAGGTTCTGTGGGAGGATTGTAGTCGACTCAGACATGAATCACCATCCTTTATTGTGTTCAAGCTGGGGTTCATGGCCATTGGTTTGAGTGTGACTCTCAAGGTTTTAGACAGAAACAACACATGCTTGATGTTTGCTGTTTTTGATCCTGTAGGTGGATCAAAAGTTTGGGATGTGTACTCGCACATAGTTTAGAATGTTACTCTCAAGATCCAGCCCTGGTTTTCACATTCACTGTGATAGCATTATGTAATTTCAGAGTTGCCTGAAATCGATATATAAAAATTGTTTGCACAAATGTATGTTAAAATCTATCAAATCTACCTGCAAGCTTTAAAATGACCTATATGTTTTTTTTTAAGCTAATGCCAATAATATGTATTGTCAATAATGGACCCTTTTCACATTTCTGGAGTTTATAGAAGTGGAAGTCATCATAGATGGGTAAACATATAGGTGAACGGGAGTCTGCAGCAAATACGGTAAATAAAAAGGTCGTGCCAGTCTATCAGTACCGTGAAGTTATTGGTCATTGGTCAGCCAGAGATTTAATGATCAGTAACACCACACTTTGCTTTAGTGATGTTCACTATGTGCTCCGCTCCAGGCAGCACATAACCATGTCTGTGTTTTTTAGCTATGTGAAGATGTCAGAGAAACTGGGCCAGTGGAATGATAAGGTTACAGGGTGTGATGTGTGAGTATTTGACCACATCGGCACGTATTCAGAGTGTATTTGCAGTGAAAGCATGAATTCCTCTCACCTACTCTCTACAGGTCAATGGGGATGAAGCATTTGAACACCTGAATCCAGAGCTTCAGGAGGAAACATAATTGATGCCTTGGGGTGTTTTCTGCTCTGCTGATCACAAATCAGTATTCAGGTGTTCAAATGCTCTCTGCCCCTTGATGTGTTAAATTAACCTTTCATAACAGATACAGACTGACACAAATAACCAAAACCTGTCTCTCAAATTGAGATGGATGGTTTTTAAAATGCTATGATCAGGTTTTCTTGTAGCTTTGCCTCTAACTTGCTATACAATACATACATTTTTCAGCCCTGTTAATTCTCCACTCAGAGACTGATTGAAACCTTTCACACACTGTATTGAAAGAACAAAGCATAAAAGAAAATAGCATCTTATATTGACACATGGTGAGGGCTAGAGGTATTTTTTTCTCTTTTTAGTTTAAGTGGGTGTCTGAAACACTGAATCGTGTCACATGTTTTTGACTCTTCTGTTTTTTCCCCTTATTTCCCCCAGTCAGATAGTTAGTCTTTTTGTCCACCCATGCAAATTGTACTCCATCTCTCTATCTCTAACTCTTATGTTTTGTTTTTGTTTTTTTGTTGTTGTTTTTTGTCTGTGAAAATACTTAATTAATTCACCTCCTATATACAGTACTGTTCAGATGATTGGGGACAATAAGATTTGTTTGAAACAAGGCTCACCAAGGCTGTATTTATATGATGAAAAATACAGTAAAAGCAGCAATATTGTAAAATATAAATAGTTAATAACAATAATAGTTTACTAGTTCAACATTTATTTGAAATATAATGTGTCTTTGATAAATAAAAGTATACATTTTTTATCAAAAATAAATAAAATCTTACTGACCCCACACCTTCGAATGGTGTACCAGCCTACTCTGCCAGTAATAAAATGGCATATCAAACAGGTTCTTAGCTACTACTAATTGTTGGAGCAGCTGCCATTTTGCTTGTTTTAGCATATCAAAAAGGCCAAAATTCAGTGCCCGGTTCCATAAAGCACCTTTAAAGGTTCTGTGTGTGTGTGTGTGTGTGTGTGTGTGTGTGTGTGTGTGTGTGTGTGTGTGTGTGTGTGTGTGTGTGTATATATATATATATATATATATATATATATATATATATATATATATATATTAATATAATATATATATATATACAGGGAGTGCAGAATTATTAGGCAAGTTGTATTTTTGAGGATTAATTTTACAACATTAATAATTAAACAACAACCATGTTGTCAATGAACACAAACTCATTAATATCAAAGCTGAATATTTTTGGAAGTGGTTTTTAGTTTTAGCTATTTTAGGGGGATATCTGTGTGTGCAGGTGACTATTACTGTGCATAATTATTAGGCAACTTAACAAAAAACAAATTTATACCCATTTCAATTATTTATTTTTACCAGTGAAACCAATATAACATCTCAACATTCACAAATATACATTTCTGACATTCAAAAACCAAACAAAAACAAATCAGTGACCAATATAGCCACCTTTCTTTGCAAGGACACTCAAAAGCCTGCCATCCATGGATTCTGTCAGTGTTTTGATCTGTTCACCATCAACATTGCGTGCAGCAGCAACCACAGCCTCCCAGACACTGTTCAGAGAGGTGTACTGTTTTCCCTCCTTGTAAATCGCACATTTGATGATGGACCACAGGTTCTCAATGGGGTTCAGATCAGGTGAACAAGGAGGCCATATCATTAGATTTTCTTCTTTTATACCCTTTCTTGCCAGCCACGCTGTGGAGTACTTGGACGCGTGTGATGGAGCATTGTCCTGCATGAAAATCATGTTTTTCTTGAAGGATGCAGACTTCTTCCTGTACCACTGCTTGAAGAAGGTGTCTTCCAGAAACTGGCAGTAGGACTGGGAGTTGAGCTTGACTCCATCCTCAACCCGAAAAGGCCCCACAAGCTCATCTTTGATGATACCAGCCCAAACCAGTACTCCACCTCCACCTTGCTGGCGTCTGAGTCGGACTGGAGCTCTCTGCCCTTTACCAATCCAGCCACGGGCCCATCCATCTGGCCCATCAAGACTCACTCTCATTTCATCAGTCCATAAAACCTTAGAAAAATCAGTCTTGAGATATTTCTTGGCCCAGTCTTGACGTTTCAGCTTGTGTGTCTTGTTCAGTGGTGGTTGACTTTCTGCCTTTCTTACCATGGCCATGTCTCTGAGTATTGCACACCTTGTGCTTTTGGGCACTCCAGTGATGTTGCAGCTCTGAAATATGGCCAAACTGGTGGCAAGTGGCATCTTGGCAGCTGCACGCTTGACTTTTCTCAGTTCACGGGCAGTTATTTTGCGCCTTGGTTTTTCCACACGCTTCTTGCGACCCTGTTGACTATTTTGAATGAAACGCTTGATTGTTCGATGATCACGCTTCAGAAGCTTGGCTATTTTAAGACTGCTGCATCCCTCTGCAATAAATCTCACTATTTTTGACTTTTCTGAGCCTGTCAAGTCCTTCTTTTGACCCATTTTGCCAAAGGAAAGGAAGTTGCCTAATAATTATGCACACCTGATATAGGGTGTTGATGTCATTAGACCACACCCCTTCTCATTACAGAGATGCACATCACCTAATATGCTTAATTGGTAGTAGGCTTTCCAGCCTATACAGCTTGGAGTAAGACAACATGCATAATGAGGATGATGTGGTCAAAATACTCATTTGCCTAATAATTCTGCACTCCCTGTGTGTGTGTGTATATATATATATATATATATATATATATATATATATATATATATATATATATATATATATATATATATATATATATATATATATATATATATATATATATATATATATATATTCTGTTTTCAGTGGTGTATAAAGACCTTACACAATGAACTGTTATGTTTTTATTACCTTAGAATGAGCTATTTCTATCTACATACACCGCGGGTCCCCTTACAGTGAAGTCATCATTGACCAGTTGTCCTCTGGCCAATTAACAAACAGTGTATGATTATTATTCTGGCAACTTTACAGGTCAGAGGTCATATTGGATTGAAATATTCGAAAGATCGGAGTCATCACGCCGGAGACGGGTTTATCTGTCAAGTAACGGCCACCGTAGCTTCGAAAGGGAGGGGTGAGAGGTTGCAATTTTCACAATATTCTGCTGGAAACGCAACAATCTTCCTTTATACCTCAAATGCTCACTGTAAAACAGGCCCAGCAGGAAATCTCCTGCTGGAAACCCCAGAATCATTATCTATACCTTAAATGCTAAATACAATGTACGTTCTTAAATTTGTAATCTTACAGTGGGTTGTGTTGGTTGTCTATCAACACGCCAGTTACCAATGATGATTGTCGTTTTGAACTTTCTGGATTACAAGCCGCCATCAAAATGACAAGTTACTTACTTTCCTGCTGCTGTAAGAAGAGGCTACAAACGATCCGCCATCTGCAGCATCATATACACACGTGATATAGCCTACTAGACCGGACTCCTTTATGTGTACAGACGTGACGTAATGACGAATGCCGGAAACTCGTATTTCCTGCAGAAAGCTACGAATACCACTCAAATTAGAACACATTATTACAAGCTTACTTGTGAATCAGGCTTCGGTAAGGAGATCGTTTTGAACACTGATTGGTTATGTACTTGCTCAAATAGATTTTGACCTGTATTGTATGCCCCCAGAACACTTAGAATATACAATATGGGATAATTTTTATGATACTTTTAAAAAAGCTTCCTTAAATTCACTGTCATTTATATGAACGAGTATGAGCAGGACATTTTAAACAAATTCTCCATTTGTGGCCCATAAAAGAAAAAAGGGCATATGGCATTAGAACAACACCAGGGTGAGTAAATAACGACTTAATTTTCATTTTAAGGTGAACTACCCCTTTAAGGCTTTATGACGTTTCACCTAAAGAATGCCTTAAGTTTAAGGGAAACCTAAGGCTGATTTCTAAGGTACTTTATGTAACCGGGTTCAATGTTTATATACAATGGCTTTAATCAGTTAACAAGTTGTAATTACAGTAATACTAGTTTTATCATGCTTTTATTGAGTCAGTTTTGTCCTTTTCCTTGGTGGCATGGTTTGGTCATATATCGTTAAAAGCAAGAAATTCCATAAACCAGATCGTTAAATGGTCTTAGCCGGTTGGTTGGAGAGTCAGTTGTATCCAGCATCCCTGTATACTATACAGTTACAGAGGATGGCTACCTCTATTTTAAATGATGACTCCCACCCTTTGCACTGTGAGTTTAAGCTTCTTCCCTCTCTAGACGGAGGTTTTTAGTCCCAAGATGCAGAATAAAGCGGTATAAAAGCAGCTTTATTCCTGCTGTTTTAACAGTGTTGAATAATAAATAGGGTTTTTTCTGTGTATGTATGTTTATATAGGTATAGGTATATGTAGATATATACAGGGATGTGTATTTGTATATGAAGGTACAGGTTTATATACTATGTATTGAGTGGTGGAGCCTTGAGCACATGTATCATGTAATGATTATTTATTTATTTTTTTTTTTTTTGCTTTTTGTGATACGGATGCATTTTACTCATTATGTCATCATACTGCAAAACAAATTTACCTGCAGGTATCAATAAAGTGACCTAACCTAACAGGTTTAGCTACATAAACAGGGCTGTCATCAGATGATTATCTTAAATAAATCAGGCCCTGTGATGAGACTAAGGCCACTAAGGTCCTCTGTTTTTCACCGGGTCCCATGAATCATAGCGGCAGTCCTGATGTATTTGTAAGTTCATAGCTGAACCTGTCAGACAGGCTACGTTATCACGAGTGTGTGAGAGATCTCCCACTTCCCTCTTTACACACACGCACAAAGTTTGAATCACACATCCAGACGAGACTTCTACAGACAGAGAGCATATGTTTGTGTAAGGAATGTCTTGTCATGTTTAGGTGAACGAATGCCACGTCTGCAGCACTGCAGACCAATTGATGCTTCCTGAAACCATAATTGCTGTAGTCATGAATATTACATCAAGATCTACTTTGCAATATCCTGCATGCTAACATGCTACTTGTTTCCAAAAATCTATGACAGCTTATGTCACTTTGTATTTCAAGATTTTGCTCTCTGTGACTTTTTGTGCTTGGAAAGCTGAAATATACTCACACATCTTATTTGATCACATGAGTTTCTTAAGTTAAATGCCTGGAGTGTGTGTGTCTAAGAATGATGTGAATTAGCCTAAACTGGTATTGCTTTGCTGACTGTGCAGTTTAGCAGCGCTTGCATTCTGCTTGTGAGACAACATAATTGTATAATCATAATTTAAAAATGAAAATGTTGTATGCGTGTGTGTTTATAGCACGTTGTGAGAGTGGAGATTTGAATGTATTACCCTGTTCGTTTGTAGATATGTTTCAGCTTCTGCCACTCTGGATGACATTGCCAGCTCTGAAGTGTGAGTTACTTCATTCTTTACGTTCAATTTGTGTGTTTTAAAGGTTGTTTTCTGGTTTTGTTATGGTCATGAAGGGTTAAAGGATTGGTTTAGGGTGGCTTGCTATGCTTTGTGGATATTTTGCTGATGGGTTATTATTAGATATTACAGTCTTGTATTGCTTTTTTTTAGTAGCGGGAATTGCAATTGCAAATGTGCTTACTCTGAAGATGTTTTTTGGTGATACTCTCTTTTTCAGGATTCTTTGATGAATAGAAAGAACAGCATTTATTTCAAATAGAAATCTTCTGTAACATTATAAATGACTTTACTGTCACTTGATCAGTTTTAATGCATCATTTTGAACAGTAGCATACACTCACCTAAAGGATTATTAGGAACACCTGTTCAATTTCTCATTAATGCAATTATCTAATCAACCAATCACATGGCAGTTGCTTCAATGCATTTAGGGGTGTGGTCCTGGTCAAGACAATCTCCTGAACTCCAAACTGAATGTCAGAATGGGAAAGAAAGGTGATTTAAGAAATTGAGCGTGGCATGGTTGTTGGTGCCAGACGGGCCGGTCTGAGTATTTCACAATCTGCTCAGTTACTGGGATTTTCACGCACAACCATTTCTAGGGTTTACAAAGAATGGTGTGAAAAGGGAAAAACATCCAGTATGCGGCAGTCCTGTGGGCGAAAATGCCTTGTTGATGCTAGAGGTCAGAGGAGAATGGGCTGATAGAAGAGCAACTTTGACTGAAATAACCACTCGTTACAACCGAGTTATGCAGCAAAGCATTTGTGAAGCCACAACACGCACAACCTTGAGGCGGATGGGCTACAACAGCAGAAGACCCCACCGGGTACCACTCATATATCCACTACAAATAGGAAAAAGAGGCTACAATTTGCACGAGCTCACCAAAATTGGACTGTTGAAGACTGGAAAAATGTTGCCTGGTCTGATGAGTCTCGATTTCTGTTGAGACATTCAGATGGTAGAGTCAGAATTTGGCGTAAACAGAATGAGAACATGGATCCATAATGCCTTGTTACCACTGTGCAGGCTGGTGGTGGTGGTGTAATGGTGTGGGGGATGTTTTCTTGGCACACTTTAGGCCCCTTAGTGCCAATTGGGCATCGTTTAAATGCCACGGCCTACCTGAGCATTGTTTCTGACCATGTCCATCCCTTTATGACCACCATGTACCCATCCTCTGATGGCTACTTCCAGCAGGATAATGCACCATGTCACAAAGCTCGAATCATTTCAAATTGGTTTCTTGAACATGACAATGAGTTCACTGTACTAAAATGGCCCCCACAGTCACCAGATCTCAACCCAATAGAGCATCTTTTGGATGTGGTGGAACGGGAGCTTCGTGCCCTGGATGTGCATCCCACAAATCTCCATCAACTGCAAGATGCTATCCTATCAATATGGGCCAACACAGTATTAGTATGGTGTTCCTAATAATCCTTTAGGTGTGTCCTTGTGGTTGTATTGACTAAGTTCATGGACATAATAATGAGTTTCACATGCTTTTTTTTTTTTATTCCTCTCCCCCCACGTTCTCTTCTCTCTGCGCTCTTCCTCTTACAGGTATAAAAAGACTCAGGAAACGTTGTCTCAGGCTGGACAGAAGACCTCAGCCGCCCTCTCCACCGTTGGCACGGCCATCAGCAGGAAACTGGGTGACATGAGGTAATGCGCATGTCAAAATGCCCACCCGTATTCTTCCTGTTTCTCTCTTGTACTTTGAAATATATATATATATATATATATATATATATATATTTAAGATAATATAATAATATTTAGCCATAGTTCCATGTTAATGTTTTTGTCTTAACTTTGTAGTGTCAACACTGCACACGATTTATCTTAAACCGCATTGCATGTGGCATTTCATGGATTTATATTGGATCTCCATCACATGCCTCTTATTTTATTAATTCTGTCTTTGGGTTTGTTCAGACAGGCAGTGCAAATCCAACTCATTTTGAATGGCAAAAAAAGAAAACTCCAATCCAAAAAGCATGCATATGGGGTTTGAAATATGATGAAATCACAGTGCAAACAGTCATTCCAAAAGATTGTATTGAAAAACTGAACTGGATTTGCATACTGTGTGAACAAAGCCGTCACTCCTGTGTTCCCTCTGTCCCAGCTCTTTTTGGTTATCCACTTTTTGCATTTGTGTCATATCCTGCTGTCAAACATTATTCATCACTATAAAGCCACGATTATCCATAGCGAGAGTTAATGCAGGGCAGCCACTGTAGTTTTACTTTGAACAGAAGCTTCATTATTCACTTTACTACATTGTTTCTTTTCCTGGTTCCTACCATTATTTGCACACATTTATTGAACTTCCTTCCCCACCCCTAATACAAACAGAAGGCAGAAGACATGAGTTTTATGGAGGCCTTATGGGGCTAAGGCTCAGTTATCCGTATCAAAATCAGGAGACTGGTTTGTTGAGCAGCTATGATACATGACAGAGAGAAGCTTTTAGCTTAATTCAACAGATCAAAAGCTTCAGCCATGTTTTGTCAGTTAAAGCTCGGCTGCTATGTTCTTTTAAACCTCATCCTACCTTCATTCAGTAGACAAATAATTACATCACTCCAATTTATTAGCCACTTTTAGTCCGTGTGCAATTATCATCTATTCATGTTCATCCCCATAAAATGATTTGTTTGTTTTTTTGATAGTCTGATAAAGCAGTGAATTCATTTGACTTTAATCACCCTTTACGTTCCAGTATGAACAATAATTCTCCTAATTTGTTCTTCCTGCTTGCTCTGGTCATGCTTAACTCCCAATCTGATCGGTTTTGTATTCCCGTTTCTTTTTAAACGCTGCCTTTGCTTGGTCCACAGAGCTCTTCCTTTCTCTAACTCCTTTGGGTAAGACTGATCAATATCATCAAATAATTAACGCATAACATAGAGCTCTGTTTTAATACCAAGCTTATTTAGTTTAGAAAAATGCTTTTTATTATAATTTAAAAATTATATTGATTTTAATGTTATTTTAGCTCTAAAACCCTGCTTATGCATGAATCAAATGAAATGTGATCAGAAATGTTGCAGGCATGCTATCAGTCTATGTCTGGTGTAACCCAGTTGATCTCTCATGCTTTTCTGCTTGCTTGCTAACACACACAACTTTTTCTTCCTTTAATGCTTTCGAAGTAGCAACTACTCCATTCGCCATTCAATAAGTATGCCAACTATGAGGTAAAGTACTAGGGTAAACACTGCCCCTCAAACAGTTTCTGGTTCATTGGAAATTAAAATATTAGATTTATTTTTCACACAGAAGACTACATCTTTTTTATTTAAGGCAACAAATACTGAACTTTTAGATTGAATATTCTCATAAATCTTTTTTGCATGCTTGTGGTTTGTAACATTTTATCTGCCAGTTAGTTTTCTGAGCACACTTGCTTATGTATAATTAATTGTAATGCTTTTTTACACTGTGAACTCTGGGATTAATGTGTGTTTGTTAAATAGGAACTCTCCAACCTTCAAATCGTTTGAGGACAAAGTTGGAAACATCAAGGTAAGGCTTCACTTTTGAAAGTGGGTCAATGACATGACACTCATTTTTGGCAGATGATACAATTGACAAATATAAAAAAAAAAAAAAAAATCATCCATCAAAAGTCCTGTAGTACATCCAACATGTAGAAACAACAACAACAATGTCTCATAAACTACCATTGAAAAGTTTGGGATCATTAAGATGTTTTCGAAAGAAGTCTCTTAGTTCACACTTGTAGTTCAGTTCGTTTGGTCTGGACCAAAAAACAAAAACAAAACATAGTCCTGGTCCGCTTAGCGTTCACACTGACATTTTTAACAGCGAACTTGAACCAAAGGCATAGGGATACGGTCACAACCTGATTGGTTGGCTTATGACGTATATTCCACGACGGAGCTTGTTTACCGAACATTCAAAACAATGCTGTGTGCTGGATTAAACGCGATCATTTGTGTACATATGGTTTTATTTTTACCAGCTGAGAGCTCACAAAGAGCTCATAAAATGTTCAAAACAGCACCAGGTTTTCCTCTGTTGTATGCAGAAACGAAGATCTGCATATATTGATGAGGAACTTTACCTCCTCGTTGCTCCACGTTTGCCCTCTACTCATTTTGGATACACCGATCTTTCCGCGTCGTCAAATCAGCTGACTTGTAGCGTTGCATCTTGTGACAGCACATCCTGTTTTTGGTTCGAATGTCTTTGGTCCATGTTGCGTTCATACAGTGAGGAAAATAAGTATTTGAACACCCTGCTATTTTGCAAGTTCTCCCACATAGAAATCATGGAGGGGTCTGAAATTGTCATCGTAGGTGCATGTCCACTGTGAGAGACATAATCTAAAAAAAAAAATCCAGAAATCACAATGTATGATTTTTTAAAAACTATTTATTTGTATGATACAGCTGCAAATAAGTAGCCTGGATGCCAGAAGAACTTAGCCCCGCCCACAAAAATTTTTGCACGGGCAGTTCGGTCTGGACTTGATCCATAGAGAAGTAATTATGCCCGAACAGAAACTGTTCGGACCAATGAAATTGTCAGGGCGGGCTTTAGACGATGATGGACAGATGATAAACAGTAACGTAATCATCCACATCATCAAAGGCGCTTGGGTTGAATTTGTTCTAATCCTAAACGGAGAACTTGTTCGTATATGCATTCACCTTTACTATTTCTCTCAGAAATGATGATCGTGTTGGTAAGTACTCTGTGTATCCTTAAATTCTTTTTTTACAACACCGGCAAAGATCGTTTACACTCATCTTCTTCTTCTAATGTTAGGCTACTTATTCCGGGCGTGCGTGCAGACAGGGTTGCCAAGTTTTTACAGCAAAACCGCTCAATACCGATTGCAACTAAAAACAAGCCCAATAGCTTTCCGGGTGGGGGGGTTCTCCGGGAAAAATGGCATTTGGGGGGTAAAATGTGTGTTATTTTGGCTGGACTGGCTGCTAAATTTCGCATTCCTGTGTCTGTATATCACATAATTGGGGTCGCTTCAATCCGCTGACTTGGCAACACAGCGCAGTTGAGTTCTGTTGACATTTGACAACTAACGTTATGCGTCGCTCCGTTGCTCTGATTGGTTGTAGGTTTATCCAATTGAGGTCTTTCCTGATTCGGTTTAAACACGCCCCATAATCACAGCCCAACGGAGCAGCATCAGACTCAAATTCTGACTAGAATTGAGTATGACGACGTCAGGCTAGCAAATAAGTATTTGAACACCTGAAAAAAATCAATGTTAATATTTGGTACAGTAGCCATTGTTTGCAATTACAGAGGTCAAACGTTTCCTGTAGTTTTTCACCAGGTTTGCACACACTGCAGGAGGGATTTTGGCCCACTCCTCCACACAAATCTTCTCTAGATCAGTCAGGTTTCTGGCCTGTCGCTGAGACACAGAGTTTGAGCTCCCTCCAAAGATTCTCTATTGGGTTTAGGTCTGGAGACGGGCTAGGCCACGCCAGAACCTTGATATGCTTCTGACAGAGTGGACATGCACCTACGATGACAATTTCAGACCCCTCCATGATTTCCAAGTGGGGGAACTTGCAAAATAGCAGGGTGTTCAAATACTTATTTTCCTCACTGTATATCAATCGCACCGCACCAGAGATCATTTGGAAGTGGACCGAGACCCATCTTTTTAGCGGTCTCGGCCTGCTTGTTTGGTGCGCACCAGGGTTCGTCTGGCAGTGTTCACATATGTTCAAATGAACCGCACTAACCGAGCAATCGCACCAGGGTTCGTTTTAATCAAACCAAACATGACAAGTGTGAACGCATCCTTAGGCTCACCCAGGATGAATTTATTTGTTAAAAAGTATAGAAACTGTAGTAGAGGACCCTTGATGTGTCCTCAGCAGTGGAGACGTGTTCTCTGAAGTGACCAATCACGCTTCTCTGTCTGGCAATCCGATGGACGAGTCTGGGTTTGGGTTGCCAGGAGAATGGTACTTGCCTGACTGCATTGTGGCAAACAAAATGTGCAAAACATTTTGTACAATTTCATGCTCCCAACTTTGTGGGAAGAGTTTGGTGATGACCCCTTCCTGTTCCAACATGACTGTGCACCAGTGCACAAAGCAAGGTCCATTAACACATGGATGAGCGAGTTTGGTGTGGAGGAACTTGACTGGCCTGCACAGAGTCCTGACCTCTACCCGATAGAACACCTTTGGGATGAATTAGAGTGTAGACTGCGAGCCAGGCCTTCTCGTCCAACATCATCATCACAAATGCGCTTCTAGAAGAATGGTCAAATATTCCCATAAACACACTCCTAAACCTTGTGGAAAGCCTTCCCGGAAGAGTTGAAGCTGTTATAGCTGCAAATGATAGGGCCAACTCCATACTAAACCCTAGTCAAGTCAAGTTGGGTGCCATTTTTAAGAAATATAGGATCTCCTACCACTGTTATGTTGGTCATACACAGTTTTATCTATCGGCAAAAAAACTGACAGTTCTTATCTCTTGAACGTACTGTGTGACTGTTTTGAGGAGATCAAATGTTGGATGGCTAATAATTTTTTGCATTTAAATGAAAGCAAAAGCTAAATTTGGATCTTAGGCCAATCCAAATCTTCATCTCCTTTTAATTTAGGTTTTATCTCCATCACTGTTCAACCTCATGTAAGGAATCTTGGGGTTACCTTTTGATTGGTCACTAAATTTTGAGAAACAAATCAGGTCAGTGGTAAAGGGCAGTTTCTTTCATTTGATATTGATAGTGAAATTAAAACACCGAAATTTAGAGAAGTAATCCACGGCTTCATAACATCACGTATGGACTACTGTTGTTCCCTGTACTTTGGCCTTTATCAAACTACAATCTATCGCCTGCAAATGGTTCAAAATGCTGCAGCGAGATTTCTTACCGATCACATTTCTTCCATTTTAGCGACTTTACATTGGCTTCCTGTAGAGTTAAGAATCGATTTTAAAATTGCCGTTTTTGTGTACAAGGCTCTATCTGGTTTTGCACCAAAATACATTAGTGATCTTCTGATTCCTCAAAGAACTCTTTTGATGCGTTCACACCGAATGCGAATAGAGCATCTGGCGCGAGTGATTTCCATGTTAAGTCAATGGAATGGCGTGTTGACCCGCGTCTGGAGGTCCTGCGATGGATGCAATTCCGCCACATTCGCGCGTCCAGTTTGTCATTTGCATTGAATTGAGCGTCTTGCGCAATATGCGCGAGTGGTGCTTTTTGTGCATTCACGCGTTTGAAGCGAATTTGCGTCTGATGCCCGAGTTGAACTTCTGAACTTTGGCGTCAATTCGTGCCGCGTTAACCAATCAGGAGCCTGCTTGCTGCTGTCACGTGGTAAAGTGACGTGATGAGAAACCCTGCATAATTTAAAAATACTGCTATTGTGTCACAAAATGTAGTTTTAAGAATTTTTCAGGTGGGAATGTAGTTGTTTAAAGCTCAAATCTGTGGTCTATTTATAAAGAGAAAAAAAATAATCTTGTGTTTGTGGAGTTGTGAGATCCAGGCGATCACCGGGCGCTCAGCGCTCATTAACCCCGGCGAAAGCAGCCTTTCCTCGTCTAGTCCTTCTGACGTTTGCCGCTGGCTCTGATGTAGTGGTTCATCTTGTGTGGATCTATGGCGATCTTTGGTGTCATGAATCTATAATTTGTTGTCTGACAAATCGTTTTGACTGAGGGCAAAGAGAAGTTTCATAACTTTATTTTTAAGGATATTTAAATACACATGCAGTGAAGATAATGTAGGAGTTGCCTGGTCCACATTTGTGTGGCTATTAATGCTTAATATATCTTTTTAATGAAAATTAAAAGAGGCAGAGTGGTGTTTTATGACACATTTCTCCTGGAGCGAATGGATTCAAAATGTTCAAGCGTCCAACTAGACGTGGTAGACGCGATTTTGACGCTCTATTCGCGTTTGGTGTGAACGCAGCATTAGGTCTTGTAATCAGCTTCTTTTAACTGTCCCACGTTTTCGCTGTAAAACTAAGGGTGGGCGGGCCTTCTCTGCTGCAGCACCTAAACTCTGGAACAGTCTGCCCTTCAATGTGAGGTCTGCTCCTTCATTAGCCAGCTTTAAATCGGCTCTTAAATCTCATTTGTTCTCTCTGGCTTTTGATTAGATCGCTATTGGTAGATTTTTAAATTGATTTACTATTTGGATGGTATCGGGCCTAATGTGTTCATATTTTATATCTGCCTTGTTTCTTTTTATGCTTTCTTTTTATATGCTCATTGTCTTACTCTGTTGCTTTTAAATGTGCTATATAAATAATATTTGACCTGATATTAAACCCTAGGGATTAAGAATGTCATTAAAGTTCATGTGCATGTAAAGGCAGGCTTCCCAAAACTTTTGGCAATATACTTTTTACTGGATGATTACACCAAATGAAATGTAAACTTTTGCTAAAAAGGATATACATGTTTTTCAAAGCCATATGAAACCACATTTTCTCATTGACTATTTGGGATTTGCCATCACCGGTGCATGTCTCTTGATCTTTTTCTGTTTGTGTGTCTCAGTATAAGGTGGTTGGAGGGAAAGCCAATGGTGAAAATGCCCACTCTCCGAACGAGTCAAACCCAGTGCAGGACAACGCTCCATTCTGAGAGCCCACCCTCTTGATTTAAACACTCATCTCATATCTTTGTGAATCCTGACTACACCCACACTTGAGTTCTCCCAATCCTCCTTCTCTCTTTCTCTCTCTCTCTCCCGTTCTCTCTGAATTCTTTCATCCCTCCTTCCTCGTTCTCCTTTGATACTCCTCCACCTACTGCTAGCATGTGCTCGCTCATCTCACTAAAAAACACGCATAGTACAGGTTCTGTGACATGAAATCATCACAGGTTGTACAAAGGAAGAAAAATGTTGAATCATTTTGTATTCTAAAATATTTTACACTGCTTTGCATAATGTTTTTACATAACTTTTATCTATATATGACTATAAAGGAAAACAAATAACTATATTTAAACAGTACTGCCAAGCAGCATTCATCCGATGCCAGAGGGGTACAAAACACACAAACAAGAGACATTTCAATCTGAAGGGGGGAGGATTTTAGGCCGATAAAGAAAAGAACAGAAACTTGCTGCAGGTTTCTATGCTGCTGAGCATTCAGTTGAGTTCTTTTTTTACTCTCAGTACAATGTGAAGCGTTGCTTTGCTGTACACCTGGTGAATGTCTGACCTTCTCAGTAGGCCTTACACTTTCACTCTTGTATTGCTTTATTGGACTTGTGCTGGTAAAAATGTTACATGAACTTGTTGTTTTTTTGTGCTTTTGTATCCTCTTTTACCTTTGCTCTTTCTTGCTCTTGTTCAATTTTTAGTTTTTTTTTGATTGATTTAATTGGGAACGTTTTATTTATGCTGTGTTTACGTCAGAAATCACTTGCCTTTGCTTTGTGCCATGCTGTGAGTGCCAGTTAGTAGACGCCATAGACCTTTTGCTGTCAGAATGTTTCACAAACTATCACATCACAAAGATCACTTTGTTCAATTGTAAGAAATAAAAATGCAATTGCTCTCATGTGCACTAACCCAAAATGTCAAAGGGCGAGTAAGTCCTGCTAAGTTTTTTTCTTTTCCTTTTCCAGACAGACGTAAACACTAGTGTAGTCTGTATGGTAGCACAGTCACTTTTTACCTGAAAGATATTGGAATATATTTCACTATTGGCAAGTGTAGTCTCTTAATTGACCTTTTTATCCGTTCTTTGCTGATATTTCATTCACTTGTATAGGTGTCAGTGGGTGGCCTTGTTTCACTGTATTACACAATAATGATTGCATGCCTCATTGAGTGAGATGCGAGGGATTACATGCATTTGACTGACTGATGCGGATGAGGAGGGTGCCAATTTCACATGACTTTTTACTAGAAACTGTGTGTTATGCCAGAATTAGAATACACCTGTAGTTCTGCATAGTGCAGACACTGAAAAGATGAGAAGAAAGTGAACAGAGGGAAAGGACTGTTTTATTATTATTATTTTGAGTAGTATATGTTCAAGTCATTTGGGGAGGTTGTTTAGGGAACAGGCACCGCTATAGCTTTAAATGAGGGTTTATCAGCCTAGCTGTTGAGGCTCTGGACATGTTCTTTTAAAGTAACTGGTGTAATACTTCATTTATTTTGTCAATTGTTTGTATATCAATAAAGCATTAGTTCAAATGGCTTTTTCCCCCTTCTTCCTTTCATAATCTTAATGACGTAAATCTGCCACAAGGTGGCAGTACATCACGTACATTACAACCGAGCCGCTTCTGAGACTTGGCACTTTTTCAGCCCAAAACATGCCATATATTCGTGCATGTCTTCACATATCTACATTTTAATGCAAGAATAAAACAAAAAGATAATATACATTTTATTAAGGTTTGTGACAGGCCAGGCTCCAGCTTTGAGAAGCAGGGTGGGCCAAGTGAAATTCCTGGTGGGCCCCGTAACAAAAATTAATTTTATAACTAAAGTCAAGAGGCAGGTATTGAATGGAACTCTATTTTTACAGGGCTCAATGCAAAGGAGCTTTTCTACAGGTTCATTCTGGTCCAGATTTTTACTTGCCCTGAAAAAATGTTCACTGGCCCCACCACAAAAAAAGTATTATTAGTATTTTAATAAATATTAAGACAAGTAAACAGTCAGTACTAAAATAAGAACAAGTGAACAAATGACAAGCAGTAGCACAAATAAATCGAATCAGGCTAGGACTGTGGGGCCCAGGGCTTGAGTTTATGTTTGGGCCCATATAAATGACCTCAACTATCATTATAGAGTAGCAAAAAATACACACAAATTTAAAATATACTTTGAGGTTCCTAGAACAATTAATCTGCAACATGCCTAGCCTAGCCAAATAGTCGAGAGAAGATCAAACCCCTGAAATAATAGAGCCAAAAAAAGAGATGAACAGTATTTTCAAATGTAGGCCTACTAAATATCATGTCTAATCTGTGTCCCCTTATGTCAAATCAAATTTGTACATCTTATGTTAAAATGTAATGTAACCTTCTCCCTTTAAATACTTTGGTCAGTTCATGCAATTTTATGTTATTTATTTGATAAAGAGCAGTTTCATGTCTATAGGCCTATTGTTCAGGCTGATATGGGATTTAGAAAGTAGGCAGTAGTAAATAGTAATAAGTAATGGAATTGTGTTTAGAAAAAAAGTAAATGGTAATCTAATGCCTAATTAGTGGCTAGTAGGCTAATTAATTAAATAATAGGCTACTTTTTAAATCTGAAACTAAAACGGCCAAACTGTATTTATGAATGGGTAGCTTAAATAAATAATTTAACCTACTCATCTGGTTCGGTTCCAATGCGCTGATTATTTGAGGAATAAAACGCAGTGTTCCTCGGAGACGCAGCGGTTGTGCTGTTTGTTCTGTTTTCTAGAGCAAAAACAGAATGTACCTACGGACGTTATTCAGTGATTTGTTTTTTGAACTGTGCAGTGCAGATGTTCAGAAAGACAGTGCTGTTGGTGTGATAACTCGTCAGCGCCGCCGCCGCTCCCACACGCGCATCACGCGCAGCGCGTAGGCTACGGCACCAAGTGCTGAGGGGCACCAAAAGAAGGTTTGTGAGCACCTCTGATGTACAGCAAGTTCCACTTTCAGTCTGCTCAGGTATTCCCAGTATGATACATTTTCTAGCTAACTCTTTATAGCTAATAGCGTTCTTATTGTATAATTCCTATCAGTTACCATATTAGTTAGTTAATTAAAAAAAAAACATTTAAACAATTATTTTAATTAAATTCTGTTATACAGCCAATTTTCTCGAACTAAATTAGAAAATTGTGAAAATACTTAAGGACATGAAAAATACGAAGAATAAAACTTCAGCTGCCTTATCTTATTCCTTATAACCTATTCCCCGAAACTGTCCTTTATGGCTAAAAAGAAAACATTGCGTCAGTCTCACAATATGACTATCGGTAAACTGGTTTTAGTCATCAAACGCAGCTCATTCTGATTCGAATGCGAGTAATTATTTACCAACTAAATCTCAATATTACATGTATACGTTTACGCTTAATTAAAATGTTGTGGATGGTATTTGTTTTAGAAATTATAAGCGCAATTATTGTGCATAACTACAAAACAGTAATTCCCTGACCGGGAATCGAACCCGGGCCGCGGCGGTGAGAGCGCCGAATCCTAACCACTAGACCACCAGGGATGTGTACAAACTAAGAACGGTCAATATTATTTACACCAATTACCAAACTTTATAAAATGTTATATGTGTCCATCATGTGCATTTATAGATAATGTTATGCGGTATTGTGCACACAATGTATTACAAGACCAAATATTGATAACACTTTCATTGTTTCTGAACATTTGCAGAAAAAAAAGCACCAACCATTCCGTCCTTGATTTCGCTGGTTTGATCCGGTTCCACACTGAAGCGGTTTACGTTATATAGCGGAAAGAGAGGCTCCGCCTCCATCGACTCTGTATAAATGTCAGCGTACGTGTTGTTTTAGTTAGACAGCATTGCGGTAGTTATTTCCGGACGTGGAGGGTCTTATCCATCCAAACCTTTTCAAATGGGCCCCGTCGCCTAGCGTTTTCTCCCCAAAGCCTCCGCCTGAATCGAGCAGGGTGCTCTAATAACATCAGCACGAGCGGCAAAAGAAGGTGAGGACGTGGTCTTACACCTAATATTTAAAAGGGTGGTCTATTTTACTGGGTGGACATTGTTTAGGTTAGAGAATATGAACAGAGTAACCACAAATTAATCTTTCACCCCTAATGCTATGCATCTCGCTGTAACAGTTAGTGGTCTAGCCATGCATGTTTGGGGTAAACATTTGTGGGGGGTTTTGTGAATGCATGACCTAGACTCTCAACTGCTGAAATTATTATGTGCTTACTGTACATTTCTCGCGTAGCCTTCTGAAAAATGCGGTGGGAAGCCTTCTCTTACTGAATGCCTAATGTGGCACAATGTCACTTTGATGTTAGTCCTGTGGTTTGACACTAAAACATGAATGGGTAACCCTTACAATAACACAACCTAACCAAAACAAGGTTTCAAACCACACATTAGTGATACAACTTCTTCTTAAATGCCTTCATTTGAGTCTGTCTGTATTCATTAGAAGCCATTTTCAGGTTTAAGATGATAAATTATCCCTACAGAAGCAGTCATATCTGACCAAATGTCATTTTGCTCTCCTCACAGGGTTTCCATCTAAGTCACGATTTACACAAGCCTATAAAATGGCAGCCATCCCAGCTAGTGGGTCTCTTGTTGCCACTCATGACTACTACAGAAGTAAGTAGCCTTTGCAAGTGCTTTACTGTTATAGTTATATACACACACCTATTAATAGTTAATGCCATACAGAGAATTTGCCTTATCAGACTGTTTCTTCTCAGGGCGTATTGGCTCTACATCCAGTAGCAGTTCATGTGGGAGTTCAGAGTACAGTGGGGAGGTTATTCCACATCATCCAGGTGGGTTACATTTTCGTTTTCAATTTATCTTCACCCCCTGCCTAAATCAATATTCTATTGCAACAGTTTTGACAATTTACACACATTATGCAACACAATTTGCACTGTCGAAATGGGTGTCCTTCTGATTGTTCTGGGTAATCGACTTATGAGGAAGTCACCTCATTGAATTTAGAAAAATGATTGTTGCTTAGTCATCTGACAAGGCTCGGATTGGGCCGTTATCTTCACCAGCCTACATGTCTTTGTTTAGAGACTCTTTCCGTGATTGCTTAAGTGCTTGTGTCATTGTATACTTAATACATTAGAAGATTAGGAAAGACTGGTGGCGCTTTGTTCTGACCTGTTGTTTAATTGTGCTTTAGGTCTGCCCAAACAGGATTCTGGTCATTGGTGGTCCAGTTTCTTCTTTGGGAAGCAGAACCAGCCTGGTATGGGAACTCTTACTGAGGAGGCTCAGCAGAAGTGAGTCACTGGATTAAGTTTCACCCAAGTTGGTGCATGTAACATGAAGGCGTTGCCAAGTTCTGATTTCAAAGGCCGATGCAGTTGCAAATTTTAGGATTCGTAACCAGGGTATCATTTTATCATATCAAATGGTTATGGTTCTAGGTCTCTTAATCTGGTTTGCTCTCTGCAGGTCAGGGTTGGTGAGTGTGACCAATGGGCAGGTGACATGTGTTGCGCGGGAGATGGTGAGGCAAGCAAGCGAATGTAGCGATGGCGGCAAGTCGGAGGCGGGGAGTTCTCCTCCTCAGTCCTGAATCCGAGATCAGATCAGGACATCAACGCTAGGGGATGGAAATGGGGCACTTTTTTTTTTTTTTTTTCCTCTTTTTTTTTTTTTATTTCCCAGCCATATAATGGGCTGTTTTAGTACTTTTTCCATTTCTTTTTTGTATTCATTGTTATATATATCCCGTAATAAATGGAAGAGCTGAAACTTGCAAAAAGAATTTTGTACATTTTTACACATCTGTAACACTGATGGAGATTGTTACATGTTATTGTCTTAACCTGTGTTTTCAGCACAATAAATGGTCTTAAACAGCCCGCTACTGGATTTTTGTTGTTGTTTTTATAATAAATGAACTGCACACATCTCCATTTTACAGTTGAGCGAAGCCCATTTACTGGAATGTGCATTTCAGAAGTACAGTTGTAATTGAATGCTAAAAGCTGAGAAATATAATGAGGTCTTGAGGAGAGACACTGCATTCATTGTCCATTTCCATTGCACCGGGTTCTTTGTAGACACTGTAATAGGGACTTGTGTATGTGTGCACATTACAGCTGATTTGAACTAAATATGCAGTGTGGAGGAAAGGCTCCTGCATTTTGTTCATTTCGTATATAAAATAAAAAAAAAAGATTAGATTAACATTAGTTAGTTTGATTGTAACTGAGGGAGACAATGTCATGACCAAGAAGAACCGCTCGAGTGAAATGCCAGTTCCTCTTGTATAGAAGTGATCCAAGAATAATAATAAAAGCCAACAATTAACTGCTTTTGGAGAAGACTTTTTATTCAAATAAATGAATGAGCTCTGCATCCTTTTGAACAGGGTGAGCTGCAGGTCCAGGAAATAAAAATATAGGTTTAAAATGTAGGAATAAAGCATTTTTAAATGCATGGTACTAAGCTAGTGCATTGCTTTCTGAATAGACATCTACTGACTACTTCATACTTGGACATGGTTTATGTAACCCAAAAAGAACAGAACAAAGTGCCTGTGGACTTGTGGTAGCCCAAACCGTGAATATGGGAAACAGTCCATATGGAAAATGGCTCTGTAGAGATGATGTTGTACAGCTTTGTTCCCATGTGTTCATGGATTTTCCAGGTCACTAAATTCTGATGGGTGGCTAGATGCATGGAAAAGCCTCTGTGGCATGCTGTGTCTGTTCTTTTTCAGGCATTATTGCTTTGTTCGCAGCAATGGGTCCCAACTAAGAGACTGTGACAAGTGCTGTGATCGGTAGTTTAGTTTAATGTACTTTTTTTTAATGCAGAATAGATGGCTGTCCATCACCGATAAATCAAATATTGGCTATTTTTTATTTAGGCAATAGAATACAGTTCCTATGTATTCAAATGATGAAAGAGCAATATCTCCAAAACTAAAACAATTATAAATATCTCAAATCACGTTACATTTCAGGTTGGTCCAGCTAATGCGCATGCAATTAAAAAAAAAATACAAAACAAAAAAACACAGGCAATGCCTATCTTAAATATGGCCATCTTTCCTACAATTTTCATATTATGAGCTGCAATTTTTCCAATTCATTATTTAGGAGTGGTCCTCCTCATACTGTTGGTGGGGAGAGGCATTGTGTAAAGTAAGCAGAGCAAATGCAACACATGACTAAATGGATATTACACAGTTTAATTGCACTACCGTTCAAAGGTTTGGGGTAAGTAAGACATTTGTTTACAGAATTTTTGTGCATTAAATTGATCACAAGTGACTGTAAAGACATTTATAATGTTAAACAAAGATTTCTATTTCAAATCAATGCTGTTCTTTTGATCTTTCTATTAATATGTATCATGGTTTCCACCAAAATAGTAAATCGGCATATTAGAATGATTTCTGAAGGATCATGCAATGTGACACTGAAGACGGGAGTAATGATGCTGAAAATTCAGCTTTGCATCACAGGAATAAATTACATTTTAAAACATATTCATTCAATTAATTCATTATTCATTAAATTGTAATAATAATTCACAATATTACTTTTTTTACTGTATTTTTGATCAAATAAATGCAGGATTGGTGAGCATTAGAGACCACAAACTTTTGAATGGTAGCATATAAACAAAAACTATTGTCATTTTCTAACATGCAAGTCTTCTAGATCTGTAGAATCTCCAGAACTTTTTCCCAGCACTCTATGCACTATTTTTGTGCAGGTGTCTACTTGACCACACGATCTGCAGGACTTAGTCATTTGGAAGAGGTTTCGCTGGATGTCTGACTCCTTAACACCACATTTATTGTCCAGCGATCGTTCATAGGTCCTGAGAAATCTGCATTCAGACAGAAAGACAGGATTTAAAAGCCATTCTTGTCAGAAGTGCTAAATGTACATCTGGTAGTACAGATCTCTGTTGAACTTATACCATACCTTGGTGTTTTGATTTGGTCAACCAGACAGTCACTTGTCTGTGCTTTGGTTCCATTAAGTTGTCAGAAAGACTATTGACTGCCTTCATTTTGTCTGTTGGGTAGATGCCTGCAAACAAAATACCACATACACAAACACACAAACACATGAGGAAATCTTCTTAGGCATGCATTTGATTACAAAACAAAAACAAACAAAAAAACCCTAGTATAATCCCTTCTGAATCTGCATTTATTCAGCATTGAGAGATTTATTTTGATGTTTTTAGTACCTTGTAATGTTTAAACAATGAAATTAGGTTTATTTCTGTCAATTCACAAAAAGAGGAGCAATGTTTTTTATTTGTTCAACAAATAAGTCAATGGCTATGTTGGTTGATAAGACTAAAATAGGAACAGTGTGTGCAATACATTCAGGTACAAGTTCATTCAGGAGAAAAAAATAGAAGGGAAACTGCAGACATTCAGAATTACACGTGTCCTGTAGCTGGTTAAACAGTAGAGAGCTAAAAATAGTGCTGCACTTACTCCGATAAAACTCATTCCGAGCAAGCAAACACACAGGGGCATTTACGGTGGTCATGGTCAGCTTTTATGTGTAAATAAGACAGAACCAAATGCTTGGAAAGTGGAGTGTTCTTTGGAACCTGGAAAATATAGCAAAGGAGGAGGAGTTAAGGTCAGTGCTGAATGAGCTTTATTAGTTTTATGGTCAGGGAACAAACATCCTCATTAGAGCAACATAAAATCTGGGGGAAAAATGGTTAAAGTTTGGAAAACTAAAATCTCTTATCAGGCTTAAGACAAAACAAAACATAACCTGTTGACGTCACATAAAACAAACACACGGATTGAAGGTGAAACACAGGTGTGTCAAAAGTCATAGAAAGGACCTTTACCCCAGTTTTGCTCAAATTGTAAACAGAATCCGCTTGTCCTATGTAGGGTCTCTGTATCACATAAGCTAGAATATACTTGTAAAACCCCTACATTTAGCTTTATGATAGCAAAATCGATGTTGTGATTCATTTCTAAATAAATCTGTTTTTGAAATTGGTTGAGAGAATGATTCAATGACTATGATTACATGTGCACCAATAATGTGATTATTTCTAATAATCAGAGTACGGTCTTAATCGCAGTATGTTTACATGACACGAGCAGGGCACTTAGGGTGTGTCCGTCCGAATCCACTTTTGCTAGTTTAACAATGGAAAAAATGGTCGGCGAGCCCGGCGCATGGTCTTAAAGGGTTGTCCCTATATTCTCTTAATAAGTAATGAGTGTGTTTTGGGCGTAACATGCAATAAACCAATCAGAGTCTCATCTCCCATTCCCGTTAAAAGCCTTTTGCGCTCGTGCCATGGTGGATTCGCTATTTACATGGTGGAATTTGCAAGTGGAAAAACTGAATGCTTCTCCAGAGAGGAAATGGATCTGCTCGCCCAATGGCTAATTGTGATACATGCAATGACTATCTATGACAAGTAGGCACTTTTATGTACACAATAATAATCTTTTAATTTAATCTTTGAATTTTTCATATTTAAAAATGTTTGTGCTGCTGCTGCGCGTCCCTGTGTGTGTAATAAGCAAAGTGTATGCGCGTTGTGGACCCGCCTATTACTAACGTGCCCTTTAAATAACACAAAAATGCATTTGCGCCCATTTGTGCGCTCATGATTTTGCCCAACAAAAACCTGGTCTAAAGTCAATGGCGCAGTAACATTGGCGCATAGCAACCCGTCAACAAATCGCCTGAACACACCTTGTTTTCAGACCAGCACGCCCATGACCGCACAAATGCGGTGCAAATGCATTTGCTATTTAAACAATGTGGTGCAGGATGTGAAAATGGTAACTGCGTTGGGCTGAAACTAGCAAAAAACTTGCATCACACCTGGCGTCACATGTCGCCACATGTTGCCACCTACTAGGGTATCAATGTAACTTGCAGAAAGAGTGGAAAATGGTTATCATCTTATCTTATGTTAGTATGTTATGTTTGCCTTATGGGAATCCACTATATCGGGATAATAATGGCTGTCACTGTTATATGATTTGACCTAATTCCTGTATGACTGACAGCTTTATGTCATACTCTTCATCTTCAGGGTCACTACCTTCACACTAATAGTCTGAGAGAAGACAGCATGCGATCATAGCTGGATGTTGCTAATTATGGAAATGAACTTTGCTCTATATAGCCAGCCAGCAGTGTATCATTTGATATTGTCTAATATTGGGGGCCTTGCTTTGATGCTGAATATGAAAGACAATGCTTCTCAACGGATCGGCAGCCTCCTGACTCTTTGTATTTTTTATTATTTATAACAGGCTTTTTTTTGGCTGTTAAGGCTCTCTTAAGCACAAGACTGGTCTTGAGCACTTCACTGAGTCAACATGAAATTGGTCTTGAACTAAAAAGCCTTTGAGTAGAGGAGGTGTAATCCGCAGTGACATAACACCAGTGAGAACTATGCTTCACCAGACCACTCTGATGATGTTAAAGAGTGAAACAGTGAGGGATTAAAGGAAAAAATGATGTCGTTTGATCTCATTTGAAAGGTTACACGGCTTAGAGATGTCTGGAATTGAATACAGATGCAGCAGTCTGAAAAGTTGGAAAATGGAAAAGGGTGTCTTTCTTCTACAAAGATCTAAGTCTAAGTCCTCCAGGCATGTTACAAAGACCAAAAGACAAAAGTTTTTCCTTGAATTGATGTATGTGGTGGGCAAGAGAGAGAGAGAGAGAGAGAGAGAGAGAGAGAGAGAGAGAGAGAGAGAGAGAGAGAGAGAGAGAGACGAGAGAGAGAGAGAGAGAGAGAGAACGAGAAGCATAAGAATGAAAGTAAGAAAGAATAAGAGGAAAACTAATCCTCACCGATGTGAACATTCCCCTGCTAAACTTCATCCACAGTAAAACAAACCCCATTTCTAAACGTAGCAACAAAAACAAATGAAAAACAACAACTCAACACAATTCAAAAAGTCATAGGCAAATGCAATTTTCTCAGAGACCTGCTTGGTTAGTATCATGTCAACATATCTAGGTCAGTTTATACAGCTTGTGGTTATACTGTAAATAATGTTTTTAAGTGTTTAATGTTTCTTCAAGTCTAACAACAGTAGCGTTGCTGATCTGCTAATCAGCCATTTCATTAGAAAGGCAGCTTTAAAGACCATGCATTATGCCTTGATCTTATCTTTAAGTGGACCTTGCCTTTTTGTAGGCTGTCTGTCATGTGTAAAAATCCTTAAAGTCCAGTGGCAGCGTAAATGTCCCAGAAGACATTAATCTTGTGAAGAAGGAAAAGCCTGAGCTATCGTTGAGCATATCCAAACACAGATGAGGCAGACTGTAGCTTTATATCAAACCCCTCCTTTGCTCCAGGCTCAAGCTATTTGCTAAGGAGCAGGAGGTCCCACCCTGAGGAACACCCCTATGCTGTCTTAACCATTTGGGATGAAGGAAAGGTCGGAATGCCCTGCTTATGCTCAGCAACAATATCTTCCAGTCCTCGCAAGTGCTAGTAGAAATTAATTGCACAAGAGATAAGCTTCTACTTTTACACATGAATGCTACCGCTTTTGAATGGACTTTTAATATTTACTCTAAATAATAGTTATAATATTTACACTATGTTTATTAAGCACACTGTAAATTGTTTTTGTTGCCTTTTGTTGTAATTATTTCTATAATCTCTCTGAGGTTAGAGAAAACCTTGCAAGCCATCAATCCACTTTGACCTATATTCCCAGGGTAAGAAAAACAGGACTATTTCATGTGACATGCCTGCTAAAGAGTCTTGAACAGGAGGAGCCAGTGGGGTGAAGCATGTACTTGTTCTGTTTACTGCCTTGTATTATAAAGGTCATTCTGTATAAAGGTGAATGGTGGGCAGAGAATAAAATAGGTACAGAGTAATTAATAAAACAACTGAAAAACAGGTTTGTGTTTGAGACGTTCTTACAATAAGGATGTAGCAGAAGGTAATCTGATTAGTGCTTTGTTATATTTACGGCTTTTTGTGATGCGATTAAGATCAGTTTTCAAATCTCTGAAATGAATCTTAATACATTTTTGCATCCATGATAAAACATGGCAAATGTTTATTCATATTTTAAGCATAAAGCTAAACTATGCAGAGATTGTTCCCCATTAGCGAATCAAACAAAAATATGTCAAAACAAATATTAAAGGGATAATTCACACAAAAATGAAAATTCTGTCATCATTTACTCATCCTCATGGTGTTCCAAATCTGTATCTTTGCATTTTTATGCAGAACACAGAAGAATATCATTTTGAAGAATATTGGTAACAGTGATTTGCATTCTCCCACAAAACTGAGAGACTCTGCATTCGCTCCCTAAAATTGTGATGGAAATAATATGGAGGTTAGGGGGGAAATGACATTTCAATGCTTTTTACGAGGGAAATCAGAAAACTTTTGTGAGAGACGAAAAGTTAAGCTTGCAAATGTGATGTTTTTTGGGGGAACGCACAAGCTTTTATTTAATTAAGGTTAATTCAATATTAAGTTAACCTGATAATGACACCCACACAATAGCACTACCGAAACAGTACATGGCGCTGCTGTTACCCATATTGCACCCACAACACTATAAAAACTTTGGCTTGGTGCCAGAGTTGCAAAGGTTAGTGGGTGCAAGGTCTATTTGTGGTTGACCTCAATTGACTGTATAATTTAGCAAAAGAGCAACATGAAACCTGCTGCTATATTCATAAATACAGACATTTCCAGCACTGTTAATGTTATCTCCATCCGCTGTTGTCAGCATAAGGTCATATAAACTGCCTGGTTAGTTGTGAGGGGTTGCCCTCATAATTTCATGTGGTTAGCAGTGTAGGCATGCTGGAACACGGCAGGCAGGCCGCATGACCAATTTTTCACAATATAAATCCACTAAAGTTTGTTGAATCATAAAAATTATAGAAGTAGAAATTATAATACAAACCACAAGGCTTATGCAAAATATAAAATAGTTATTATAAACTTATATTACATGAGTAATAAGCAATCGCTTCAGGCACTCCAAAACTGTATGAACAGCTCAAAAATGTTGACTCAATATGGTAAATATTATTTTTACTGGTATTATTTAAGTTACTGCCACACTGTGAAGTAGCATAATTGTGTCAATAATACATAGGATAACTCAAATATCGGCCTCTTAAACTTCTTTTACTTCAAAATCAAAATAATGTTTTTTTTTAAGTTAAATAATTAATAAATAAAACAAGAATTCAATTGAAGAGGGAAATACACACAAGTATGTGGTTGAAGCTTCTGGGGTCATGAATTTAATGATGCTGTGTTATTGGAGCTGGTTGTGGTATTTTTGATTTAATGTTGTTACCTCAGGCGAACTTGGACCAGGTTGAATTCAAAAATGTAAATGTAAATATTTTACAAAAGTGCAGTTCTATGTACCAAGCCTGACCCAGAATCGTAATTAATTCATTATAATAATATAGCAATAATAATTCAGTTTAAATAATTAAGTAAATTATACATTAATCACATGTAACTGCCTACTTGCAACTATGGTTAAATTAAATGGTTAGAGCAATCACAGACATGACACTTCCAAAAAAAGTTTGTTTTATAAGCAAGCTCAAACTTAAGTCAAACGAAAAGTCAAATGTATCGATTTTGCCATGAAGTGAAAACAGCTGGTTTACAGAGGAACAGATTGACAGGAGGGCAGGTCGATGGTCAGAGGCTCTGGACTGATCCAGCGCTGACTGATCACGCTCTGACAGCATGAACAGCTCTGTGAGCCTCTTCCAGCAGCATGGCCCACCATAAATCACTCCCACGCAGGGAACTAGAGCAACTTTCCCTGGAAGAGATCATGTCACCATTCAACGTCAGAGCGACCTGAAGCAAAGTTGAATGTGTTTATATTAAGCACAACAAAACCTTTTATATAATTCGATATTTATGCCATGTAGACATAATTTCTTTGCTTCATTTGTTTGTTTGTTAATTAATTATTTATTTTTTGTGTGCCAAAAAAAACTAAATAACGACTTATATAGTGATAACCGATCTCAAAACATTGCTTCATGAAGCTTTGGAGCGTATCAAATCAGCGAGTCGAATCAGTGGTTCAGAGCCCCAAAGTCACGTGATTTCCGCAGTTTGACACGCGATCCGAATCATGATTCGACTCGCTGATTCGATATGCTCCGAAGCTTCATGAAGCAGTGTTTTGAAATCGGTTATCACTATATAAGATATGTGTCACTATATATATTTGCTCCCTATGGAGGCCTCACTGAGCCTTCAGATTTCAACAAAAATATCTTAATTTGTGTTCCGAAGATGAACGGCATGAGGGTGAGTAATAAATGACATTATTTTCATTTTTGGGTGAACTAACCCTTTAATTTTGATAACATCAAGCTGATTTCTTTAGCCTAGAAATCTAGACGCACCCTAGTGGCAGCAAATCTTATTTGCAGCCAGGGTCGTCTAGCAACTCTCCATTGGCTTGCGAGCTGGAAAAACCAAACTCTGGTCAGGCCAATCACATCGTGTATAGAGTCGGTGGGCGGGCTTAACATAATGACGGCAGAGTTGCGACGGTTCCGCGTGCTACTTGTTAAAAAGAAGCTGACGAACAGCAGTCTTTTGAATCGGCTTTGGCCGCGACTCTGGAAGACTTGGAGTTAAGCTTTTCTTTGAGAAAAAGAACGAAGAACAGCACTGAAGTCACTCTTAAGAAAAGAAGATATGTTCTGAGTTTTGCCAACCGGGTACAGCGAAAGTCTGTCAACTAGCTCCGCTTTACCTTCTTCGTTGCTCTAGTTGGTTGTAGCGCTATCCTACTGCGTGCAGAGGGAATTTGAAAGACAACCATTTATCCCGCACCTCGTATTGAGCCCTGCCAATGGTGTGTTCCCAGACCCAACATCTTGATGTGCTTGATGAGGCTTGTCAGGCTATGATTTCTTAAGAACACCATTAAAATTCATCAAATACAACAATAATACTTTCCGATGTCTGTGCTGATTTTGTCCCAAAAAATATAAATCACTTCTTGGCTAAAGGATGATGTCATAAGGAACTGGATTTTGTAGTTGAATGTAGTTGAAGTTCCAAACAGGTTGGGAAGTGACAGAAAAAGAAAGAAATGCTTTTAATATTTCTTAATTAATTGTTTTAAACTCTGCATAAAACGGGACCAAAACATGGAAGTGAGTTAGCATTTTAGCACTTCCGGTTCCCTCGTTCCAAATTCAATGGGTTTTTTGAATGGGTTGTTTGTTTGAAATAAGGTCTGTGGTGAACACAAGCTCAAGACACTGTCACATTTTCATTATTCTACGACATAACATATAGCTACATCAGTATTACCCCACTCATGATTTTTTGAGGCTGCACTCTAAAAAATGCTGGGTTAAAAACAACCCAAGTTGGGTTGAAAATAGACAAACCCAGCAATTGGGTTGTTTTAACTCAGTAAATGGGTTGTTTTAACCCAGCTGTTGGGTTAAATGTTTGCCCAACCTGCTGGGTAATTAAATATTGTTTAAAGAATTGCTTGCTAAAATGAATGATATCAATGATATGATATAGTTAAGAGATTCATTGAATAAATAGATAAACTCTCCTGTTTGATTGACAGCTGCTCAAACGAATGCAAAGGGAGCTTGATCGCTTTCTTTATAGAATTTAATCACCGTTAAATAGCAGATTATTTTCATCATACTAAGAGAAACAACACAAGTTGACATTTAGCCCTGGGGCCCTATCTTGCACCCAGCGCAATTGACTTTGTACACCGACGCATGTGTCATTCCTATTTTGCACCCGGGCAAAGCGCGCTTTTCCCTCCACAGAAGCACGTCGCTAAACTAGTGAATGAACTTGCGCTCCCTGGGCGGTTCAGCGCAAAAAAGGAGGCGTGTTCCGGCGCAAACAATCCCTGGTGCTATTTTGCTGTTCCATTAAACAATTGCGCCACTGACCAGAAAAAACCTAGTCTAAAGTCAGTGGCGCGTTGCGCGTTGTTCATTATGCTATTTTAAGGGCGCATGCGACCATAGCGTGCACAACGCGCATACACTTTGCTCATGTAATCTACACAGATGCATCAGTTATTTTTGCAAATCATAAATTGTTACACTAAAAAAATATTAACACATGAGATGACGGAAATCATTGTGGTGTGCCACGAAGATGTGAAAAAATAGGCATACATCTAGCTTACAAATTATTCAGGCTAATTATTTATTTAACCGACGCTATTTTGGGTGGGTTTCTCCCATCCCCATACAACACAACTTCTCTGTCTTTCACTGCTCTTACAAGAACATCAGTCTCCTCGGCTGTGAACCGCTCCTGGCGTGCGCCTGGTAAATACGCCATAATAATAGCAATCCATAATGGAACTTGCGCACCTGCTTTTAAAGGGAATGTTGGATGACGCTCTGATTGGTTTATTCACGTTACACCCAAACCACACCTATGAATAATGAAGCTACTTCAGACCAACCCATTTTAGATTTGCGCCGGGCGCAAGAGCCATTTATCCCGCCGGGAAAATAGCAACAGCGCCGAGACCCGCCCACAAAGTTACTTGCGCTTTGCGCTTTGACACTTGCGTTTCAGATCGTTAAAATAGGGCCCCTTGAGTTTACAACCTTTCCTAAATGTAGGTACAGAATTGTATCAAAAAGTGTCCGTCAATCATGTTTTCTAGTTAAATGCTATGTTTATGAGCCAGAACGCCATTAAACACCCAAAATGTACGAATGATACTTACCCCATTTCAAGTTATACTCCTCCACTTTATCAAGCAGCCTGTAGGACAGTTGCTCAGCCAGCTAACCCAGAGCAACGTGCCACAAATTCAGTGCAGGTGCAGAGGGGGCTTTCCATTCTTTGACCAGAAGTTTCCGGCCTAACATAAGGACAGTCTGGGTCCAGTTAGAGAGTGGAGGGGTCAGATCACTTAATGCGGAGGGGTCCCCCAAAATAAACAAACTAGGGGTTAACGGAATATTCTGGTCGACAATTTTCTCTACGACTAGATGTAGGGAAGACCAAAAAGCCAGAATTTTTGGGCAACTCCAGAGCATGTGTACTAGGGTACCATTTTTGTCCCGACACCTCCAGCAATCCGAGTTATCAACCAAACCAACCTTATGCAGCCTGGATGGTGTCCAATAGAATCTATTCAGTATTTTAAATTGGATAAGTCGCGTTCGCAGTTCCCTTTCAGTCGGTCACGTTCGACGTACGTCGGACGTACCAACGAATTGGGATCACTTCTGGGAGCCCCTATCAGCTTCGAGCTATATAGAACCGGCCAATGAACAATTGGCGTGCAAGATTTGCATCTCGCGCTCCGCCCCGCGGGTATAAACAGGAAGCGAGAGCGAATGCATGCTGTCATTCACTTCGGAGCCGAATGGAGTTTGAAGACGACTCAGAATTACTGAGTTAAAGCTGCTATCAACAAGAGTTCCTGTTTATCTACAGAGAAGAACCGGAGATTGAGGATCAACGTGGTGTTGGAGAGGCGGCACACTTTAGCGAGATCGCGGTGCTCACTGCTGCTCTAAAAGAGAGAAAAACTGCTGTTTTCACAGCAACCTGTCGGTGCGTGAGGGCGTTTTTCCTTGAGTACAGGCACGAGCTGCACTAAACCCTGTGCGCTGTCGCGTTTCCCCCTGAGTGCTTCAGCACAAGAGAGCGTTTCCTCACAAAAAGAGACGCTGCGTCTTTTTCAAGATGTCATTCCACCCGTGCATTTCTGGATGCGGTCGTTCCCTGGCGCCCGCTGATGGTCACAATCGCTGTCTCGCGTGTTTGGGCAAACAGCACGGCGTTTGTGGATAGTTTGTGGATAGTTCGTGTTCCCACTGCGGGAACATGACTATCTCGGAACTAAGGTCGAGACTCACCTACCTCCGGGAAGGCGGAGTCCCCTTACCCATCCCACGATCTAGTTCTATTTCTAACCAGAATAGACCTATTTCTTTGGATGGCCAGGGTGACCTGAGGATTACGTTTAGGGCACACCCGCCGAGTCAATCTCCGCATGCCCCTATTCCCTCAGTTCCGCAGCCGGTAGAGCTCCCGGGAGAAGTCACTGGTCCCTCCCATGGGCGGCCAGCGGTGACTTTCGGAGCTCCAGTGGACGAACAGATGTCGATCGCTGCATCGGAGGGGGAGTTCCAGTCCTGGGAGGATGAGGGTTCGGCTGGACTACCTCCCTCTGGGAGAGTAGCTACGGCCGCACCGGACCCCGAGATGGCTACTATGCTTTCCCGGGCCGCCGAAAGGGTCGGGCTGGTGTGGAACCCTCCACCATGTCCCGAACCCTCTAGGTTGGATGATTGGTTTCTCGGGGAGGGTCGCGCTGGTTCTCAGCGTCCCGCCCCGGTGCCTTTCTTCCCGCAGGTGCATGAGGAGCTCATGAGGTTGTGGACGGCACCTTTTTCTGCCAGAAACCGGCCGAGTGACTCCTCCCCCCTACCCTTGACGGCGGGCCAGCCAAGGGTTACGATGCAACTGTGCCCGCCGACCGCCTCACACTGGCGCGGTGACCCGCGTCTCCCGTCCCAGGCCTGTAAGTTCTCCTCCAGTCTGACTGGGAAGGCTTACAAGGCTTGCGGACAGGCTGCATCTGCCTTGCATGCCATGGCGTTGCTTCAGGTCCACCAGACCCAGGCACTAGGGTATGCACGAGGGTAGACCTGACCCAGAGCTCCTCCGGGAGCTCCGGACGGCGACAGACCTCGCCCTCCGGACGACGAAAGTCACCGCCCGTTCTATCGGTCAGGCGATGTCCACGCTTGTGGTCCAGGAGCGTCATCTCTGGCTCAACCTGGCCGACATGAGGGAGACTGACAAGTATCAGTTCCTGCGTTATCCCACTCGGGATAAGAGCCCACTCCACCATGGGTGTTGCTTCTTCCTGGGCGTTGGCTCGGGGCGCCTCGCTGACAGATATTTGTAGAGCTGCGGGCTGGGGGACACCTAACACGTTTGCTAGATTCTATAGCCTCCGTGTAGAGCCGGTATCTTCCTGTGTGCTCACTTCCCATAGTCAGTAACACCGAAGTGCCCGTTCTTGTCTCGGCTTGCTGCGCCATTCCCCTCCAGATGGACTGGATATGTGCGCTAAATGCTCCAGTTGAGTTCCCCAGAATGGCGAACCCTGTTGAGTCCTCCGTTACCCTCGGCAGTCGGATGTGGCGGAGCGTCTGACGCCTGGTCTAGCACTCGTATGCATTGGTGGAACGGGTGTTAGGCTGGGTTCCATATGTTGTGACCCCCACGGCGGTCCCATGTGTGTATTCTTCCACGGTATGGCTCCCGTGTCTTTCCCTCGGCAGAGCTCCTCTGCCGTCTCAGGAAGGTGTAGTCCCCCTGCCTCTAATTCGCCAGGGCAACCCCTGGGACTTCCGTATGTTGGGCTGCCCACGGCCAGCCCATACGTGTATTCTCCACATATTAACTCCCTCCGTGCATGATGTAGCTTTCGCAGCGGCCTCCACGGGCACGCTTTCCCAGCGTTATCCAATAAAGTCAGCTGAATGGGTCTTGCGGAACAGCAGCTTTTTGACTCTCCCTGCGTGAATTTCCCTGCCCGCTAACAGACGGGGTCTGAGGGGCTCATCGCTGGGCGCTGGAAGTGGTAGTAACTGTGGCGTTTTCCAAAGGGATCCCAATTCGTCGGTACGTCCGACGTACATCGAACGTGACCGACTGAAAGGGAACGTCTCGGTTACGTATGGTAACCCTCGTTCCCTGAAGGAGGGAATGGAGACGTACGTCCCGTCGCCACAGTTGCTGTACCATCACTGCATGGCCGAGTCACTAAGTCCAGCTCCTCAGTGAAAAACAGCGTGCATTCGCTCTCGCTTCCTGTTTATACCCGCGGCGCGCCAATTGTTCATTGGCCGGTTCTATATAGCTCAAAGCTGATAGGGTCTCCCAGAAGTGATCCCAATTCGTCCGACGTACGTCTCCGTTCCCTCCTTCAGGGAACGAGGGTTACCATACGTAACCGAGACGTTCTCTTGAGATTTTTTTTTTATTTCTAAGAATTCTGCCCCATTCTGCATCTGTGAATGACACCTTTCGGTCAGTTTTCCATGTCATTTTAAGGGACAATGTATTAGAGTCCGAGGCCGTAAGGATCATTGCATAGTAAACAGAGGCTTCATGGCCGTGCCCATAAATTGTTAGGATGTCACAGCTCGGGGGAACTGATGAATAGGAGCCGAAGACCTGAACCAGGAGGTGTCTTAACTGAAAATACTTCCATTGCTGATTACGTGGTAAATCAAATTCCTGTCTAAGAGCCTCAAAAGATTTTAATGTCCCATCTTGGTACAAGTCTCCGAGCACCCTAATCCCTTTTTGCAACCATAGCTTCCAAAGGAAGGGAGATTTATTTATACAGAGCTTTGGATTTTGCCAGATCCCGGCAGACTGGTGCAGATATGGATCAAATTTAAAGATCTTAGCTGCTCTCTTCCAGACCCACTGAATGTGGGACAAAATGGGATGTAACTGATTCTGTTGGGCTAATTTAACTGTGATGTATGCTATGGGTATGAGAGGGGAAACCATGCTTTCGAGGTGAAACCACGGGGGGGCTCTCTCAGGGGGTAAAGACCACCATGCCATATGCCTAATGGTGTACGCATAATGGTAAAAGAGCAAGTTGGGCACACCTAATCCTCCTCTGTCCACTGGCCTCTACAGCTTTCGCAGGTTCATCCTGGGACGTTTGTTATTCCATAAAAATTTATTACAAAGTTGATCAAATTGTTTGAAATAGCTCAAAGGAATTTGAACTGGGAGAGCCTGTAGTAAGTAGTTAAATTTCGTTTTAAATCATTTTAATTATGTTTACCTTGCCCCACATTGATCAGATCCGTCAATTTGGGGGGGAATGTTAACCCGAGATATTTAATGCCTTTCTTAGGCCAGGCAAAGGTGTCTGACTGGAAGAGGGATTTGGGACAATATGGTGTGAGAGGAAGAGCCTCAGAATTTGTCCAATTGACTTTATAACCCGAAATGGATGAGAGCTTGTCAATAATTTTAAGTAATGATGCAAGAGAATGTTTGGGATCTGTGACAAACAAAAGGATATCATCTGCATACATCATCAATTTATGACATTTGTCACCAATTTGTATGCCTGGAAATGTAGGTTCTTTACATACAACTGCAAAAAGTAGAGGAGAGAAAAGTCTCCCTGTCTCGTCCCTCTTTCCAGTTCAAATGGGAGGGAGATTATACCGTTTGTAAGCACTGACGCTGAGGGGTGAGTGTATATGAGCCTAATCCAAGCTATTAATTTTTTGCCAAAGCCGAAACATTCGAGGGTGGAGAGCAAATAGTGCCACTCCACCCTGTCAAACGCCTTTTCGGCGTCCAGCGAGATAGCAGCCATGGGAGAGGTGTTATCCTATAAGTCTTCTGATGTTGTCAGCCGAGGAACGCGAATGTATAAAGCCGACCTGGTCAGAATCGATCAAGGAGGTTATTACCTTGTCCAGCCGGTTAGCTAAAATTTTGGATAGTATTTTACTGTCACAGGAAGTCAAACTAATAGGTCTAAAATGTTTACAGTCTAAAGGGTCAAATCAAATCAAATCAAATCACTTTATTGTCACTCTACCATATGCACAAGTGCAACAGTAGGTGAAATTCTTAGGTGCAGTCCGAGCAAACATAGTAGTCATGACATGACATGTACAACATTTAAGCAACAACAGATTACACATCTGATGCGCACACAATTACTCACAGCACAGTATACACTACAATAAACAATAAATAATTTACACAATGTGAGTGTAGTTCTCACAGCTTTAAACAATATACACATACTTACAATATACATATACTTTAAACAATATACACTAAACATACATTAAACAATAACAATATACATTAAGCTATAGTAATAATATACAATGTACAGTATACAATATGTTCACAAATAGAAATCCGATGTACAATAGATGCTATATGATAAATAAATGTGTATATAATGTGTGTGTATCTCCAGTGGTTTGTGCTGAGTGATATTCTGTCCAGTGTGTGTTATGATCCTGATGGATCAAGAGTTAAGTAGTCTGATTGCTTGTGGGAAGAAGCTGTTCTGGAGTCGGCTGGTGCGTGTTCTGATGCTGCGGTACCGTCTGCCTGATGGCAGCAGTGAGAGCAGCCCATGTTTCGGGTGGCTAGAGTCTCTGATGATCCTCTGAGCTCTCTTCACACACCGCCTGGCGTAAATGTCCTGGAGGGAGGGAAGCTCACCTCCGATGATGCAGCTGGCCGTGCGCACTACCCTTTGCAGGGCCTTGCGGTTGCGGGAGGTACTGTTGCCGTACCAGGTGGTGATGCAGCCAGTCAGCAGACTCTCTATGGTGCAGGTGTAGAAGCGTGTGAGGATGTGGCGGTTCATTCCAAACCTCCTCAGCCGTCGCAGGAAGAAAAGGCGCTGATGAGCCTTCTTCACAACGGCCTCAGAGTGGACGGACCATGAGAGTTCCTCTGTGATGTGGACACCGAGGAAGCTGCTGACTCTCTCCACCGGTGCTCCATTGATGGTGATGGGGCGGTGTTCTCTCTCATTCCTCCTGAAGTCGACCACCAGCTCCTTGGTCTTGCTGACGTTGAGGGAGAGGTTGTGCTCCTGACACCACCGTGTCAGAGTGTGCACCTCCTCTCTGTAGGCCGTTTCATCATTGTCAGTGATGAGACCTACCACTGTCGTATCATCAGCAAACTTGATGATGGTGTTGGAGCTGTGGGTTGCCACACAGTCATGTGTGTACAAGGAGTACAGGAGTGGGCTGAGAACACAGCCCTGAGGGGCTCCAGTGTTGAGAGTCAGTGATGAGGAGATGTTACTGCCCATTCTGACCACCTGGCGTCTGTTTGACAGGAAGTCCAGGATCCAGCTGCATAACAAGCTGTTTAAGCCTAGAGCCCGGAGTTTCATGTCAAGTATGGAGGGCACAATGGTGTTGAATGCTGAGCTGTAGTCTACAAACAGCATTCTCACATACGTGTTCCTCTTTTCCAGGTGGGAGAGAGCAGTGTGAATTGTTGATGAAATGGCATCATCAGTGGAGCGGTTTGTGCGGTATGCAAACTGCAGTGGGTCCAGTGAGGGGGGGAGAACAGAGCAGATGTGGTTTCTGACTAGTCTCTCAAAGCATTTGCTGATGATGGGGGTCAGAGCAACAGGACGCCAGTCGTTTAAGCAGGTGGTTTTTGACTGCTTCGGTACAGGCACAATGGTGGATGTTTTGAAGCATGTGGGGACCACAGACAGGGAGAGGGACAGGTTAAAAATGTCCGTGAAAACTCCAGCCAGTTGGTGCGCGCACGCTCTGATCACGCGGCCCGGAATGCCGTCTGGACCCGCGGCTTTACGGACGTTCACCCGCCGGAAGGATCGGGTTACATCCGCTAAAGATACGGAGAGTGAACTAACCTCTGCATCTTCAGCCACGAGCTCTCTCTCCGCGAGGGCGGTGTTAGTTCCCTCAAAGCGAGCATAAAAGGTGTTGAGCTCATCCGGGAGAGAGGCAGCGGTATTCACGGTGGAGTTTGTGTTCCCTTTATAGTCCGTGATGGTGGTGTTAATTCCCCGCCACATGCTTCTAGAGTCGGTGGTGTTGAACTGTCCTTCAATCTTGTCCCTGTACTGCCGTTTTGTTGCTCTGATGGTTTTCCGGAGGGCATGACTTGCTTGTTTATGCTCCTCCGCATTACCGGAGTTAAAAGTGAAGGTCCGCGCATTGAGTGCCGCGCGAACATCCCCATTTAGCCACGGCTTCTGGTTTGGGTACAGCCGAATTGTTTTGGTCGGAACAACGTCTTCTACGCACTTCCTGATGAAACACGTTATGCTATCAGCGTAGACCTCGATGTCGTCATCAGAGGCCGACCGGAACATCTCCCAGTCCGCATGATCAAAACAGTCCTGTAGCATAGAGTCCGATTGGTCCGACCAGCACTGGATGGTTCTGAGGGCGGGTGCTTCCTGTTTCAGCCTCTGCCTATAAGCGGGCAAAAGTAGAATGGAAGCGTGATCTGATTTGCCGAATGGTGGGCGCGGGAGGGACTTGTAACCATCCTTGAAGGGGGAGTAGCAGTGATCTAAGACGCGGTTCCCTCGCGTGTTGAAGCTAACATGTTGGTGGTATTTAGGTGCAATGCGTTTGAAGTTGGCTTTGTTAAAGTCCCCGGTCACAATAAACGCAGCCTCAGGATGCGCGGTTTCCTGCTCACTCACTGTCCTATACAGTTCCTTTAGTGTCCGGTCTGTGTCGGCTTGTGGGGGAATATACACAGCTATGATGATGACCGCTGTGAATTCCCTCGGTAGCCAGAATGGTCGGCACAAAACCACGAGAAGTTCCAGATCAGGAGAACAGAAAGACTTGATAGAATGTACGTTCCTCTGATCACACCAGGATCTGTTGATCATAAAACACACACCCCCGCCTTTGCTTTTCCCTGAGAGATCTTTTCCTCTGTCCATTCGATGCACGGAGAAACCCGTGGTTTCGATGGCCAAATCTGGAATCTCAGCAGACATCCAAGTTTCTGTAAGGCAGATAATGCAGCAGTCCCTCGTCTCTCGTTGGAAAGAGATCCGTGCTCTCAGCTCGCAGAGTTTATTGTCCAGAGACTGAACATTAGCTAGTAAAATACTGGGAAGCGGGGGTCAGTTTGCGCGGCGTCTTACTCTGATGAGCACGCCGGCTCTCTTCCCCCTTCTCCGGCCGCGTTTCCGCGGTCGGCCCGCCCATACAAAAGGTTCCGCTGCCGTGTTTGTAAACAGTGTGTCGTCGTTGATGAATTTAAAGTCCGGTTTTCGGTGTGCGATTGCCGAACCAATGTCCAAAAGTGTCTGTCTGTCGTACGTAGTAAGGCAGACAACATCCAAGACAAAAAACACAAAAACTGTAAACAGAACAAACAAAAAACTACAATGATTCAGCGGAGCTTGCGACGTAGCGGCCATCCTCGGCGCCATCTTGAGCACGAAGTCTTTCCCTTCCTTCAAGATAAGGGTGATAATGGCCTCAGATAATGAGGGAGGAAGTTTACCCTTCTCGAGAGCTTCATTATAGGTGTCTAAGAGTAATGGTGCAAGTTCCTCAGCATAAGCTTTATAAAATTCGGCCGTAAAGCCATCTAAACCTGGTGCTTTACTTGAAGGAAGGTGTTTAATAACGTCACTTATCTCCTCAATAGTCACAGGTGATTCAAGACGTTCAAGCTGATCCTCTGACAACACCGGCAGATCAAGAGTTGACAGAAAAGATGTACTGTCTTCCCCATCCCGCCCTGACTCTGAAGTGCAAAGTTTTATATAAAAGTCTCTAAAAGCTGAATTAATCTCCTTGGTATCAGTCAGGACAGACCCATTGTCCCTCCTAATTGCAGGAATAGTACTCATTGCTTCTTTTTGTTTAATGTACCTGGCAAGTAGTCTACCAGCCTTGTCACCATCCTCAAAGTATTTCTGCCTTGCCCGAAATAGAGAGAATTCTGCCCTCTGGGTCATAATTGAATTAAACTCATTCTTTAGTCTGGTCAACCTGGTGAGATTTTCCGAGGACATATTTTTTTTAAACTTTGATTCTGCAGTTATGATCTGCTTTTCAAGCTCCTGGAGCTTAGCATTGTTTTCCTTCTTCCTGAAAGACGCATATTGAATTATGTGGTCTCTCAAAAAGGCTTTCAAAGCCTCCCATGCTACCCCTGCTGACGGAGCCGTTGAGAGATTGGTCTCAATATAGAGGTTAATTTGTGATCTGAGTGATGCCTTAAAGGTCTCATCTAATAAAAGACAAGAGTTTAATCTCCATCTAGTTGACCTAGCTGGCCTATTAAAAGACAGAATATGGAGAAATATTGGACTATGGTCTGAAATAATTATATTACCAATGTTGCTCGCTCCCATAGCTGATACCAGTGATTGAGACACCAAAAAAAATCTATTCTGGAAATGAACTATGTGGAGAAGAGAAGAAAGAAAAATCACTCGATGATGGGTTTTGTAACCGCCAAATGTCTACTAGACCCGATTCTTTGGACATATCTTTGAGCACTGCATGTGCCCTAGTAGTACGGACCAACGGAGAGCTACGGTCTAGTATAGGGTCCATTAACTCATTAAAATCGGATAGTCCCCCAAATCATTCAGTTTCTTCTCGAGTAACCCAAAGAATGCCGGATCGTCTCTATTTGGAGCGTACACATTCGCTAGTATGATGCTAATCCCCTGAATCTCACACAGCATCAACAGCATTCTGCCTGCCTCGTCTGCACTCTCTTTTAAGCATTTAAATTGTAGTCGTTTGTTAACTAGAGTAGCCACTCCTCTGCTCTTACTACTGCCTCAGGCAGCTGCCATAAAGCCCACCCAATCACCCCGAAGCTTTTGAGATTCTTGTGGTAGTAAATGGGTCTCCTGCATGAGTACTACATCACATTTTTTAGATCTAATGAAAGTTAACACCTTCCTCTTCTTCACCATATTATGGAGACCTCTGACGTTCCAGCTCATAAGCTTTAAACCTTTTGTACTACTAGCTGAAATAATGTAAAATTAGTGTTATATGAGTTTTGCTGTACCTTCCGGAATGACTCATTTATGAACATCACTAAATAATAAGAGACAAGAAACTCGTAAAATTTAAACATACACATAACAAAAGCAACGAAAATGTTGCCCCTGTTAACCTGCCCAACGGGCGTAAACATGAACATTATAATAACAAAGAGGAAGATATTTCAAACTTAGGCAATGAATTACACATTAACAGAAGTTTGCATAAAGAAAATAACCAATTGTGTGACTCAAGTCGCCATATGCATAGACCAGAATAATAAGCGAACATTGTAAGGACAAGGCCTGGGTTGCTTGAAATAAGCAGCGGTATTGCCTTGAACCGTAAATAGATTATACTAACCTCCAGGTGAGTCCTCTCTTGATTGGAACAGTGGAAAAAAGACAAAAAAAAAGACAAAAAAAAAAGACATAAATAAATAATAAAAATTTATTAATTCATAAAAAAAATAGAAATAATAAATAAATAAATAAAAATGAATAAATAAAAAATATAATAAAATATAATAATAATAACAAAATAAAACAAATATATAATACAAATTAAATAAATAATTAATAAGAACTAATCAGCAGAAACAGCTGCTGCACCCAGCCGCCGGCTCAGTCGCCTCAGCCCGCTCACCGCCGAGGGCGACCCGGCCCCAGCAGCAGCCTTCACCTGGGACGCGCCGTGGAGGTGGTTGCAGGATGACACCCAGTCCGCTCCACAGCCTGACTAAATGCCAGGCTGGAGGTGGACAACTCAGAGATGGGTTCCAGTTCTTTCCAGGGGATGGTAGCAGGGCATGGCGCCTCGCTAACAGACATCAGGCTGGGCGACACCGAACACATTCGCCAGATTCTACAATCTCCGAGTGGAGCCAGTGTCCGACTATGTACTCGCCTCTACTAGTGGCCAGTAATGGACCAGGCTCAGGTGTCTTCGCTTGCTCGCCATTCCACTCCACGGACTGGATACGTGCGATATTCTCCTCAGGTGAGCTTCCCGGAAGCCCTGAGCTCCTCCAGCACTGTCGACGCCGACATCAGTAAGTCTGCCCTTTCGAGCCCATTCGTTAGTTACTAACGTTACGTCGTAGTGACTGAACAAAAGGGAACGTCTCGGTTACGTATGTAACCCTCGTTCCCTGAGGAGGGAACGGAGACGTAACGTCCCTTTGCCACTTCTGCTGTGCTGCTGGAACGCGGAGTTCAGTCTTGGCTCCGCAGCAGTAACATAATGCGATGTTGCCAGCATACTTCCTTATATACCCACGATGTGGGGCGGAGTTACGCATGCAAATTCCGCATGCCCATGGCATTGGCACTGCCATTGGGTGCTGTTAAATTCCTCAAAGGTAATTGGCTTCTAAGCAAAACCCCCATTCGTTAGTCACTAACGTTACGTCGTAGTGACTGAACGAAAGGTAATGAGGGTTAAATACGTAACCAAGACGTTACTTTGTTCTCCAATTTATTGACTGAGGCTCTCTTGTCCCAATGTTGAGAGAAATCTTAAGTGCAATGGCTTTGTGTGTAAACATGATGGATTATTGAAGTTCTAGACTAAATGTGAGCATGCATTTACTCATCTCACTTGCACAAAAAAGATTTGGTATTCCTCAAAATGAATGAAATCAATCAAATGCAAAATCAGAATACTATGCAAACCTCTAATAATTAAATATGTTAAATAAAACAAAATTTTTATGCATTTAATCTACTTTATTGAAGGCCTACAAAGTGATGTCATACTTGGATGGTTGTGGTTTGCCATTGGTGTGATCTCGTGTGAGTGACAGGTTGCCCCACCCTCCGCCAGTAAACACACCATCAGAGAAGAGATGTTGCAGCAAGAGGGAGGGGAAGTTATTTTGATTATGGCACATGCTTTGTTTTTAATAGTCTAATGATGAGTACGGATAAATCATTTATAATAAATATTGCAATATTTCATAAAAAATAATGGTCTATTTTGATGTCACTGTTTTTAAATGTTACGACATATCACCAAAAATGGAAACATCCAGGCAATAGGTATAAGTAGTTCCCCCCATGATACTGTAACCCCCCCCCCCCCCCCCCAATTTTCACTTTCTTTAAAATAGTGAGTTTAATATTGAAACAGTAAATTAAGAAATACATGCTGAAAATGTGTTTCGTAAAAGGAATAACAGGAACGACCCTGTCACCTATGATGATAATGACAATGACGAACATGATCCCAGACATCAGCAGCTCTTGTCAGTAGTTCAAACACATAACAGCTTAAACTTTAGTGTCAGAGCCTCTATAGGGGTATAGTGTGTTTGTTGTTGTAGTGAAAGCATGAAGGTCGCAGTGCTTATGGATAGGCATGATTGAACATGGTCATGAGTCATTCTTTTATTTATTTATTTCACGCTTTATGAAATAAGCATTATGATGACATGCCGTTCAATTCAATTAATAGACAGACTTCTTGGTTGCAAGCTACAGCTCATCACTGAAATAATGGTATGTCGCTATCTGCTGGTGACATTTCATATTGCACAGGCCTTATTCATTGGTTCACTTATGTGAGAAGTATAATGACCCTATAGAACAATCTGTTACCACCTGCATCAATATAGAGTATTACATCTGACAAAACAAATAATCCTTGTTATCTAATAGTCCCATGTCCTTTGAGTTTATAGATATGGCATTAAAATTTGCCATAATTTGACAATGACCACAATCTTGCCCAATCTCAATGTTTCCTTAAACAATTCAGTTAATGACACACCAGGATTGTGCCCGTCATAAGGCTGTGCCATTAAAAAAAAAAAAAAAGATAAGTAATAAATAATTTTTTTACCAAAGGAGCTCTAACATATTTGTCATGTGTTTTCTTTCTTTGAAGTTTATCAGCAATGTAAGATTGCCATGATGAATTTGTTTTTGTGAATTGCAATAAACATTAACAATGCAGAACATTAAATATACAATAAAATATATTACAAACAGTACAGAACAATATTAAAAACAGCATGTCTTATTTGTTGTTTTATTGCATTACGTGTTCTTTGACATTCATCTAGCTTACTTAACATGATAATACCACTTGTATGATGGAATATTCCTCTCTGTTGCTTTTTACATTTGCATTAAAGGCTTGAGTACTTGTATTTGAATGCCCCTGAACAGATTGCTTAAAGATTTAAAATAGTTTCATGGTCTTCTTACAGTCCAGTCTACTCTACCTGAAGACAACAAGGTTTATTATATATATATATATATATAAAAAAAACTACAGCAATTGTCTCATTAAACTAAGTCAATAATTACTGACCTAAGTCACACAAATAAATTATTATTTGCCCTTAGCGCTCCCAAAAGTGCTTCATGTGTGCATCTTCCTCATTTTTTGAAAACTGATATGGTGGACTAATCTACAGTCCGTCTAATCCATCAAAGATTACTGTTGCAATTGTTCATGGTCGGTGTTTTGGTTTCTAAGATTTTAGGCCTCAGGATGTTTGCAAGGAGTGGAATCTAACTGTACACTCTGCCAGAATCACGACAGAGGATGCCTTGATAGTTCTCTAGTTCATGCCTCAGAACCTCAAAATTGGGACGGTCCTCTGGCTCTGCTCTCCAGCAAGATCGCATGATGTTATAAATGATCTGTGGACAGTTGGCTGGTGAAGGCATTCTATAGTGTTGTTCTGTGACGAGACGATACAGATCAGAATTTACAACACCTATAAAAGAAGAGAATGGCTTGAATATACAAACTCAAATGTTAAGGTATTTAAGGCCCCAGATGAATAGGGTAAAAAAAAAGCAAATCAAATATTGTAAACATTTTTTATATTAATGTTTGCAAATATTTATGCAAATGTGGCATTATCTAATTAAACAAGCACACATTTGGGTTACACTTTATTTTAAGGTGTCATTGTTACAGTGTAATTATATATTTAAGTACTGATTAATATTAATGAACTACATGTACTTACTATAGGGTTAGGGTAGGATTAGGGTTTGGTTGAGGGTTAGTTGCATGTAATTATGCATAATTTACGGTTATTACTATGGTAAGTACAAGTAACATATGTAACAAGGAATTTTTTTACCAAATTTGTATACTTTTCCAGAACAGAAATCTGAATTATTGTTGACTTCTTAAGGTTTTTACAGAAGGGATTTTTGATATCTCATTTTATCACTCCATGAATCAGAAAATACTGTCAACAGTTAGAAAAACATTTCACCATGTTTTTAGAAATGTTGTATAAAATAATATGTATAATATAAAATAAACTTTTTTTGTATTGTAACTGAAATCTACAGATGCACATAGATAAAGTACAACAAAATAAACACTTAAATGTTTATTTGTATGTTTTCCTTCCTCTAGTCTGACAAAATGTTATGAAAAGCCAAATTGCTCAAAATCTAAAAAAACTAAAACAAAAATATTTGTTATAATTCATAAAATAATTAAACATATAATAATGAAAAAATGTATGATTTAAAGATTATAAATATAAATGATAAATATTCTTTCTCAAACAGAAAAAACAAAACATGATACAAGATTTAGCATGTTGAAACTGACCTGGGTAAGGCACTGCTCCATACGTGACAATCTCATAAAGGAGAATCCCAAATGACCAGACATCAGATTTGATTGAGTAATGGCCATGACCGATAGCCTCAGGTGCGGTCCATTTATATGGTATTTTCTTTTCATCAGATATATAAACAGGCTCCTAGACATGTTAAAAGACAATTACATTGAACAGATCAGTGCATTGAAGAGCACTTAAAAACAAAGTAAAATCACTGATTGGTTAAATTGGATGATTGTTCTGTATAATAATATATAGCAAAGAAATATGAACTGATTTCACAGGATCAGGATCACAAAAGCATGTTCCCTACTGATATTTCCATAAAGCTTCCAGGATGCCGTGCCTGAAAGAGGCCACAGCCACCAGAGAATACCGTTTCCATGAAAGGGTGTACATGGTCTGCAACAATGCTTAGGTAGGTGGTACGTGTCAAAGTAACATCAACATGGATGGCAGGACCCAAGGTTTCCCAGCAGAACATTGCCTAAAGCATCACACTGCCTCCGCCGGCTTGCCTTCTCAGTGCATCCTGGTGTCATGTGTTCCCCAGGTAAGCGATGCACACAAACCTGGCCATCCACGCGATGTAAAAGAAAACATGATGATTCATCAGACCAGGCCACCTTCTTCCCTTGCTCTGTGATCCAGTTCTGATGCTCACGTGTCCACTGTTGGCGCTTTTGGTGGTGGACAGGGGTCAGCATGGGCACCCTGACTACAACAAACTGTGATGCACTGTGTATTCTGACACCTTTCTATCAGAACCAGCGTTAACTTCTTGAGCAATTTGAGTCACAGTAGCTTGTCTGTTTAATCGGACAACATGAGTCAGTCTTAATTCCCCACGTGCATCAATGAGCCTCACCCATGACCCTGTCGCCGGTTCACCACTGTTCCTTCCTTGGAGCACTTTTGATAGAGTGACTAGAGTGACTGCAAAAGACCTGCAGCAAGACTTGGTGGCAACAGGCACTGAGGTTTCAGTTTGCACAGAAAGGCGTGTACTAAACGCATCCAGTTTCCATGCCAGAACTCTAATGTGGCGTTCACACCGGACGCGATTCGCGCTAATCGCGCGAAGGTGGACGCTTGAACATTTTGAGTTCACTCGCTTCATTCGCGCGTGTAATTCGCGCGAATCGCGCGTGAAAAACGCGTGTGACAACTACACACCAGACGCGAATTCGCGTCATGGGCGGGGCTTCTGCTCTATATGAGCCTATATGAGCTTTTTTGTAAAAAATACTACTATTAATGTGCGATAAAACGTAGTTTAAAGACTTTTTCAGGCGATAATATAGTTGTTTAAAGCTCAAATCTGTGGTTAATTTATAAAAAGAGTGCCTATTTGAGCATTTTATCTGGCGTTTTCGGAGTTGTGAGATCCAGGGGATCGGCGGCGCTCAGCGCTCGTGTACCCGGCGAGACCCGCCTTCCCTCGGCTAGTCCTTCTCACATTTATATATCCGCCAAAGTTCAGATTTTTCAACTTGATGAAACTTCGCGAGTTCAAAACGCTCAATTCGCGTCATTCGCGCCGCCTCAATCGCGCGAATCGCTCGAATCTCGCCGCCTCATTCGCGCGAATCGCGCCGCAGAATGCCATTTCGCGTCTCTGCATTGACTTAACATGTAAATCTCTCGCGCGAATCGCGTCCGGTGTGAACGCAACATAAGACTTACACCACTACTGACCCCAAAACACAAGAAAAGTCACCTCCAGTTTGCCATCAATTCCATTAAGGCTTGGTTGCAGAAGAAGTCCTGGAAGATTCTACAGTGGTCATCACAGTCACCTGACAAATATCTGGTGGGATTTAAAGAAGGCAGCTGTAGCACGCAAACCCAAGAATATTACTGAGCTGGAGGCTATTGCTCATGGAGAATGGCCTAAGATTCCTCAGAAACGCTGCCAGAAGTTGGTCTCTGGTTATAGATCTCATTTGCAGCAGGTCACAACAGCAAAAGGGTGTTCTACTAAGTACTAAATATGCTTGCCATGAAGGGGTTGAATAATACAACTATATACACTCACCTAAAGGATTATTAGGAACACCATACTAATACTGTGTTTGACCCCTTTCGCCTTCAGAACTGCCTTAATTCTACGTGGCATTGATTCAACAAGGTGCTGAAAGCATTCTTTAGAAATGTTGGCCCATATTGATAGGATAGCATCTTGCAGTTGATGGAGATTTGTGGGATGCACATCCAGGGAACGAAGCTCCCGTTCCACCACATCCCAAAGATGCTCTATTGGGTTGAGATCTGGTGACTGTGGGGGCCATTTTAGTACAGTGAACTCATTGTCATGTTCAAGAAACCAATTTGAAATGATTCGAGCTTTGTGACATGGTGCATTATTCTGCTGGAATAGCCATCAGAGGATGGGTACATGGTGGTCATAAAGGGAAGGACATGGTCAGAAACAATGCTCAGGTAGGCCGTGGCATTTAAACGATGCCCAATTGGCACTAAGGGGCCTAAAGTGTGCCAAGAAAACATCCCCCACACCATTACACCACCACCACCAGCCTGCACAGTGGTAACAAGGCATGATGGATCCATGTTCTCATTCTGTTTACGCCAAATTCTGACTCTACCATCTGAATGTCTCAACAGAAATCGAGACTCATCAGACCAGGCAACATTTTTCCAGTCTTCAACTGTCCAATTTTGGTGAGCTTGTGCAAATTGTAGCCTCTTTTTCCTATTTGTAGTGGAGATGAGTGGGACCCGGTGGGGTCTTCTGCTGTTGTAGCCCATCCGCCTGAAGGTTGTGCGTGTTGTGGCTTCACAAATGCTTGCTGCATACCTCGGTTGTAACGAGTGGTTATTTCAGTCAAAGTTGCTCTTCTATCAGCTTGAATCAGTCGGCCCATTCTCCTCTGACCTCTAGCATCACCAAGGCATTTTCGCCCACAGGACTGCCACATACTGGATGTTTTTCCATTTTCACACCATTCTTTGTAAACCCTAGAAATGGTTGTGCGTGAAAATCCCAGTAACTGAGCAGATTGTGAAATACTCTGACCGGCCCGTCTGGCACCAACAACCATGCCACGCTCAAAATTGCTTAAATCACCTTTCTTTCCCATTCTGACATTCAGTTTGGAGTTCAGGAGATTGTCTTGACCAGGACCACACCCCTAAATGCATTGAAGCAACTGCCATGTGATTGGTTGATTAGATAATTGCATTAATGAGAAATTGAACAGGTGTTCCGGCCCCACTTTATATTAGGTGGCCTTAATTACTATGTACTTACATCAAACAATAAACAATGTACTTACTGTGTTCATATTGTATTGCAAAACACTTTTGCTGATATTGAGGTGGGATACAGGTAGGGTTAGGAACAGGTGTGGTGGTATGGGTAAGTTTAAGGGTAGGGTTAGGTGTAAGGGGGGTGTCAACTGTGTAATTACAAATGTAACTACATAAATGAATTACAGATGTAATTACATGCAGGTATTTTTAAAAATGTAAGTACAGTGTAAAAACATGTATGTACACAATAAGTGCATTGTATCAAATTATTAATTAAAATGTTAGTACATAGTAGTTAAGGCCACCTAATATAAAGTGGGTCCGGTGTTCCTAATAATCCTTTTGGTGAGTGTATATATATATATATATATATATATATATATTAGTGGTGGGCCGTTATCGGCGTTAACGTGCTGCGTTAACATGAGACTCTTATCCGGCGATAAAAAAAATATCGCCGTTAATCTATTCTCAAAGTTGGGTTGGGAGCTGGGTCTATACTACTAGCTATGATGACTTTCACCTTGATATTTTAGCGCGGATGTACACCTAGCCGAATTGCACTGTAGGGGGCGAGAGAACAAGTCTTCGAACCTGTGTGTATGCCTACTAGTGTTGTCAAAAATATCGATATTTCGCTATGTATCGATACTGAAATATCTGAAACGATACAATACTCATTTTCTACAGTATCGATATCAGCTGCACTCTCTCCGACCGACAGCGAGTGACACGCACCCGCCTCCTCTCATTCAGTCTGTTTAATCCTCTGAACATTGAGAACGGGTGTTCTGCTGGACTTTTGTTAGTATTGGTGTGACCGGTCTGAATTTCGCGCGGGGTTGCACATAACGTTAATTCTACTAATTCTCGCAGATTTCGCGCTCGCATCTGAAGCGCACATACACATACCGTAATAAAGCCGCCTCTGACATAAAAGTGTAAAAATGAGCTCCTTTTTCCAACTTATTAATGGTCAAATACACTCAAAAATGTCTCAATGCCCATCTTGGTGAGTTTTAACGTAAACACAGTCGTAACCAGCTCACAGGAACAGTGTTTGGATATGCGTGCGTCAGGTCTTAAAGGGACAGAAGTTATTTATTATTCAAACTACAAAAAGACAAACGATCACTTACGAGCACACATATTCTGAATGCCTTCGGCAGATTTCAAATAAACCATTTTAATCTGGATTAATCTAGATTAAAAAAATGAATCTATGCCCACCACTATATATATCAATCACTTAGGATGCAGCTTGTGAAGTCAGCATATCATGTTTGCTCACCTTAGTGACTCGAGCGAGGCCAAAATCAGCAATTTTGCAGACATATCCCTCTCCGACTAGAACATTTCTTGCCGCAAGGTCTCTATGAATACTGTTATGTGTCTCTAAATATGCCATCCCATCTGCTACTTGAGCTGCCATGTCGATCAGAGACTCCATGTCCAAAACCCTACCCTCTTGACCTGAAAAATGGAGAATGATTTATAAAATTGAGAATGTGAGACAGCATAATCACAAGAATGAAATGTTAATATTAGAGTAACACATTCACTAAGATGTAAGACATCAATCTGACTGACTTCTGAGGAATTTAAGCAGGTCGCCCTTCTCTATTAGTTCGGTGATGATGTAAAACGGGGCGGAGGAAGTGCAGATGGCAAAGAGAGCAATCAGGTGTCTGTGACGCAGACGCTTCATAATCTGCACCTCCAACTGAAAGTCCTTCTGCACCAGAGCATCTGTGGTAAAAAGAAACAGACAAAAATATGATTTATTATTATATTTATTTTATAACTCATCAACTTTGAGGACAAAATGTTCACTTGCTGCCTAATATATCCAACCCACTAACAGGTGCCCTGATGAAGAGATAATCAGTGTTAATTACTTCACCTGTCATTATATATATATATATATATATATATATATACAGTGAGGAAAATAAGTATTTGAACACCCTGCTATTTTGCAAGTTCTCCCACTTGCAAATCATGGAGGGGTCTGAAACAACCTCCTTCCCTCAGTTAGAGCATTGAAGATGGGTCGAGGCTGGGTCTACCAACATGACAATGACCCGAAGCACACAGCCAGGATAACCAAGGAGTGGCTCTGTAAGAAGCATATCAAGGTTCTGGCGTGGCCTAGCCAGTCTCCAGACATAAACCCAATGGAGAATCTTTGGAGGGAGCTCAAACTCCATGTTTCTCAGCGACAGGCCAGAAACCTGACTGATCTAGAGAAGATCTGTGTGGAGGAGTGGGCCAAAATCCCTCCTGCAGTGTGTGCAAACCTGGTGAAAAACTACAGGAAACGTTTGACCTCTGTAATTGCAAACAAAGGCTACTGTACCAAATATTAACATTGATTTTCTCAGGTGTTCAAATACTTATTTGCAGCTGTATCATACAAATAAATAGTTAAAAAACCATACATTAGGATTTCTGGATTTTTTTTTTTAGATTATGTCTCTCACAGTGGACATGCACCTACGATGACAATTTCAGACCCCTCCATGATTTCAAAACAAAATCGGGATAGGACTAACTAATTAACGTTATTGTAGTATGTAGCAGTGTTGTGGGAGCTGAGCAAGGCCGCTGGAGCGATTGTTAATGAGAAGAGCGACGGGACTTTTATTATGACACAGTCGCCGGCGGGACTTTTATCATGACACAGTCGCCGGCACCACTTCCGGTTTTCCGGTCATGAGTATGAGGTAACGCAGCTCTGTTTATCATATTAGATACATCTGAGTGTGTTGAAAATTATGTTACGACGTTAATCTGTGCGTTCGTTTGGCGGCTGCTATGACACTTGTTGCACACTGCAGTGAGAGTAAAGCATTTCTGCAAAATAAAACCGAGGGTAACGCAGCTATGACGCAATTGACAGGTGACATCCTCACACGTCCCGGTTCCTTGGTTAAAATAGCAATTTCTCACGATTTACAAATAGTTGAAAACATTTGGGTTCCCTTTTGAAAGGGAACTCGCGCTGCGTCAGCTGACACTACGGGGAACGCCTCCAGCGTGACAGGTGTCTGAGCTACTATCGAATCACGGCAATCCTATTGACCGGCGACAGCCTATGGTGTCATCAAGGTGAGACCAGGAAGTATATAAGGGCGCCTTGCAAACATGACACCGCTTTTTCGTCTTCAGGGACTGTTCTGTCTGATTGCTTAAACAAGTTAAGGTAATCCAAATTCATTATTATATACACACGAGCCGTGTTTTTTCTGCCTGGGATCAAGAGCATGCACAGTCAAGCTCTTATTGAGTTGTTTGAATGTTTGTATAAGGTTAGCATTTGTTAATCTGAGATAGCTCTACTCTCGTCTGATTCTCTTCCTGAGGGAAGAGGGTTTGGCATCCGAGACTGATGATGCGGTCCCGCTCATGCCGAGGATGAGGGCGGACGCATGTCACAGGTTTCTCGGATAGAGCTCGCTGAAATCGTCACGGGAAGGCATTCTTCCCTCTGACGATCTGGCGGCTAACGAGGCTTGTTTTTTAAGTGCTCTAGGGATGGCTGTGAGAAGGGGGATTAATCTTCTCAGCCATCCCGACTGTGTATGCTGAGCCGCTGGATGTTATGAAACGCACTGCAGGCGGGCTGCTCATGTTGGACTAAACGATCGATTTCTCCCCAGCCATAATCATCGGCTCAGTTGGGCTTTCATTCCTTCCTGATCTTCCTATTTAGATCGAGAGGGTATGGAATAACCTATATTCGGCTCATATTCACTGACATCAGCGGTATGGCGCTGATGGCGGGAGGATAGGAGAATATGGGTATGTGTCGTCGCCTCCAATTAATGGGATGTGTGCAATCTCGCATCTGGGAAGCTGAGAGCTCCAACCCTGCCACCTAAACGATGTTACGCTTTAATGGCAGGGCATACACGGCAGCAGGTCAGCCCGGTGCTACTTCTTACACCATGGCAGTGTTTCATGCGCACCAGGCCGGTTTGCTGAGGGATCTCAATCAGGGGATGTTTCCCTGATGCGGTGGTTGCGCAACAGGCGAAGACTGGGCCTGAGGGCCAGCATCGTGGAGGAATAGCGCATTTGGTAGCGTCTGAGGACCTGCATACCACTGAGATCCGGGTCCCAGGCAGGCGGGAGGCGTCGCGGTCCGAGGACCGGAGACGGGGCCCGAGGGCCAGCATTGCCTCTCGTGCGCCCCCTCAGTCGAGAGTGGGGCACAGAGAGGCGGACTCCCGGGAGAAGGAGGAGCTGTGTATCACAAAACGCAGTCAAGCGTTCATGATGGGTCTCCTCCTTGAGGGTGAGCTAAGAATTACACTGACCCTCACTCCTCTTCTTCATCATCTCCCCAGGCGCTTCTTACATCCGGCCTAGGTGGGTCCGCGACGTGCTAGGGCCCGCCTGGCTGGTCTGTGAGTACGCCCCCTCAGGCCCGTGGTACTGGTACACCTAAGCATACTGTCACGGGGTGAGGAATCAAACGACAAGGCAGGTTGAGTGAAAAGGCCCCGGAGGGTGGATTTTAATTACAGTGAGTGAAAAAGGTGAAAACAGTTCGTGAGCCGGTGCGTGGTGGCTGGTGAATCCTCGTCCCGTGGTGGTGCTCAATCCTAGTGAAAGTGGGTGTCCAAACGTGCTCCAGTGAAGTGGGCTGTCGGTCACTCGCTGCTTTCTGGGGGAGAACAACAAAGAGAGGTTAGTCCAGCAGTGCATTCAGCTCGAGACCAGAGTCTGTCTGTCTGCTCATCCGTAGCTGCTTTTGTAGCTCTGAGCTGATGGGGTGCAGCTGTGACCGATCAGCCCATGGTGATGATGTGCAGGTGTGTTGTTGCCAGGGCGACGCTGATTCCTCTGGGTGGACTCGTCACATTCCCCCCCCCTAAGCGTTGTCCTGGTCCTGCGAACATATGGAGACAGTAGGGGTGAAACAAAGGGAGGGTGGGGAATGACCCCTGACAGACCTGCATAAGCTGTCCATATCCTTGAGAGGCTTCGTCTGCGGTCTTGGGGCGGAGTGGATGGCCTCGACTTTCTTCTCCTGGGGCTGGATGAGGCCCCTTCCGACTCGGAAACCCAGGTACTTGGCCTCGGAGAGGGCGAGGTGACATTTGCGGGGGTTGGCAGTGAGTCCAGCCCGCCGGAGCTCCGAAAGCACCCTCCGCAGACGTTCCAGGTGGTCTTCCCATGCCTCGGAGTGGATGACGACATCATCTATGTAGGCCGCCGCGTAGGCCTGGTGGGGCCGCAAGATGATGTCCATCATCCGCTGGAAGGTCGCTGGGGCCCCGTGCAGGCCGAAGGGAAGGGTCCGGTACTGCCAGTGGCCACTGGGGGTAGAAAAAGCAGTCTTGGGTTTAGCGGATTCTGAGAGTGGTACCTGCCAATAGCCTTTGGTGAGGTCCAAGGTGCTGATGTACCGGGCCCTTCCCAATCGGTCCAGCAGCTCGTCGACCCGAGGCATGGGGTACCCGTCGAATTCGGAGACTTCGTTCCGGCGTCGGAAGTCGTTGCAGAAGCGGAGGGTGCCATCCGGCTTTGGGACCATCACGATGGGGCTGGACCACGGGCTCCGGGATGGTTCGATTACCCCCAACTTCAGCATCTGTTGGATCTCTTCCTCAATAGCCTGCCGACGAGCCTCCGGGACACGGTAGGGCCGTTGCCGGACGATGACTCCTGGCGAGGTTCGGACGTCGTGCTGTACCACATTGGTCTGCCCGGGCTGGGTCGAGAACACATCCTGGAACTGACTGACCAGGTGTTGCAGCTCCGCCTTCTGGGCAGCCGAAAGATGGGGGTTGACGTCTACAACCACGGGATCGGTGACACACAATGCCGCTACCTGGTCCCGGGTCCCCACCCATTTCTTCAGGAGGTTTATGTGGTAGAGTTGCTCTGCCTGCCGCCGTCCCGGCTGTCTCAGACGATAGGTGACTGGCCCAATTCTTTCAATCACAGTATAGGGTCCTTTCCAGGTGGCCAGGAATTTGCAGGCAGAGCTGGGGACCAGGACCATGACGCGGTCTCCCGGCTGGAACTCCCGTGGTTGGGCTGCCCGGTCGTACCGGCGTTGCTGCGCCTGTTGAGCCTTGCTGAGGTGTTCCCGGACTAATGGCATCACCCGGTCGATCCGGTCCCTCATCTGGCGGACGTGCTCGATGAGGGTGCGATGAGGGGCAGGCTGCTGCTCCCAAGCTTCTCGGGCGATGTCCAGGAGCCCTCGTGGTTGGCGGCCGAAGAGAAGCTCGAAGGGGGTGAAGCCAGTTGAGGCCTGGGGTACTTCGCGGATCCCGAAGAGCACATAAGGAATCATGAGGTCCCAATCCCGCTTATCCTCCGCCGCCACGCGTCTCAGCATCTGCTTGAGGGTCTGGTTGAACCTTTCTACCAGCCCGTCCGTCTGTGGGTGGTAGACTGTGGTCCTCAACTGCTTCACCCGCAGCAGCCTGCAGAGATCCGCCATTAGCCGGGACATGAACGGGGTACCCTGGTCAGTCAGTATCTCCGCTGGTATGCCAACCCGGCTGGCCAGCAGAAACAACTCCTGGGCGATGTTCTTCGCGGTGGCCTTGCGGAGGGGAATCGCTTCGGGGTACCGGGTGGCATAGTCGACGATGACCAGGATGTGTTCGTGGCCACGGGCAGACTTCGGCAACGGCCCCACTATGTCCATCCCAATCCGTTCGAAGGGCACCTCAATGATGGGCAGCGGAATGAGTGGGCTGGGGGGAGGAGTCCTGGGCGACGTCACTTGGCAGGTCGGACAGGCCTGGCAGAACCCCTTCACCTCGGCCTCCAGTCCCGGCCAGTGGAACCGGTCGCGGATACGCTGCGTGGTGTTAGCTGCCCCGAGGTGACCTGCCATCGGATGGGAGTGCGCCAACTCCAGGATGGTTTCGGTCTTGGTCCGAGGAACAACTAATAATTTTTTCTCCTCCCCCCTCCGCTGTGCGACACAGTATAGCAGGCCCTTCTCAACGACAAAATGCGGGAGAGGATGGGGCCGTGGGAGGACGTCTTTCCCGTCGAGGGTCCGCACTTGGGACCAGCAGTGCTTCAGGCGATCGTCCTCCCGTTGTTCCTTGGCGAATGAGCCCCCTCCGGCAGCCTGCTGATACACATCAAAGAACGGATTAGTAGATTGGGAGGGGGACTCACCATCTCTCCCGCTGTCGGAGGCTAGCAGCGCCGGTCGGCGGCGGGGTCCTCGCGGCCGTCTCCGTCTTCGACGGTTCCCCTCCTGGCTGACAGGCTAAGTGGCGGCGGCGAGCAGGGCATCGAAGCCCGGCCAGTCTCTCCCCAGCAGTACGGCCACCGGAAGGTCCTCTACCAGGCCGACTTCCACCGGCCAGGTCCCTTGGGGCGACGAGATGGTGACTCGACGGGCTGGCACTTGGCGAGTGTCTCCATGCACACACGTAATGGGGAGGAAACTCTTCTCGCCTCTTCGGGGCCCACACACTCGTGACTGGAGAAGGGTGACCGTACTGCCAGAGTCCAGCAGGGCTCGGAAGTGTCTTCCCTCGATCACCACGTCTGCTTCCGGGGCTCCCGATGGCATCCGCTGGTGGACGATGCAGCCTGCCAGCCACGCACGCGGAGGCGGCATGGGTTCGGCGCTGGGCATGGGCTCGTCTCGCGGCGGGGGAACCGTCGGCCTGCCTACTGGTCGCGAGGTGCCCTCGAACGGCCGTCGCTCCTGGACCACCCTCCGGGGGAACGGCAACGCTCGCTCCCCTGCCTCACGGTGGTGGATGGCATCCGCCAGCTCGATCGCCTCCACGAGGTCCGCGGTGGTGGCCGGGTTTTTCATTCCGACCGCCTGCCGGATGGAACGGGGAAGAGCACGGAGGAGGCGATCGACCACCACCCGTTCCGCTACCTGAGCTGCCGTGGGACTTCCTTCCATCAGCCAGTGATGCGCGATGCGTTTCAGGTCGGCGGCTTGGGCACGGGCTGGCACACGAGGCTTGAATTCCCATTCATGAAACTGTTGGGCGGCACAGATAGATGAGAGCCCCAACCTCGCCAGGATTTCCCGCTTGACTTCGTCATAATCCTCAGCGATCGCACGGGGAAGTGAAAAATAAGCCCGCTGGGCTTCTCCAGTCAGCAAAGGTGCCAGCGCGCGTGCCCAATCGCCCTCTGGCCACTCTTCGCTCCGGGCAGTGGTCTCGAAGACCTGTAGGAAAGCCTCCACGTCATCATCCGCCGTCATCTTCGGCAGTAGGCGGGTGGCTTGGGCGCGCGGATCAGGTAGCGGAACGCGCTGGGCGGCGGCAGCACGGATGGCAGTGAGTTCGTCTTCCGTCCTGCCCTGGCGGGTGGCGAGATGTTCCGCGATCTGTTGCTGGCGGATGCTCACCTCCGCGAGGCGCTGTAGCACTTCCTCCATCTTCGGGGAGCGAGCGCGCTACTTCCGGGTCCTGGCGTGCAGAAAAAAAACAAACAGAGAAGATTAGGATTTTGGGGTGCGGTGAACTTGTCGGTGATTCCTCACGCTTCTGCCCGCATTCTCCACCAATGTCACGGGGTGAGGAATCACACGACAAGGCAGGTTGAGTGAAAAGGCCCCGGAGGGTGGATTTTAATTACAGTGAGTGAAAAAGGTGAAAACAGTTCGTGAGCCGGTGCGTGGTGGCTGGTGAATCCTCGTCCCGTGGTGGTGCTCAATCCTAGTGAAAGTGGGTGTCCAAACGTGCTCCAGTGAAGTGGGCTGTCGGTCACTCGCTGCTTTCTGGGGGAGAACAACAAAGAGAGGTTAGTCCAGCAGTGCATTCAGCTCGAGACCAGAGTCTGTCTGTCTGCTCATCCGTAGCTGCTTTTGTAGCTCTGAGCTGATAGGGTGCAGCTGTGACCGATCAGCCCATGGTGATGATGTGCAGGTGTGTTGTTGCCAGGGCGACGCTGATTCCTCTGGGTGGACTCGTCACAATACATATTGTGAATTGAGCTTGTGGGTGGATATCATGGCGTGCCGCAGGCGAGCGGGTAAGTCCCCTATAAGAGGGAAAAATATTAATATATTTTTTGACTTATGCTCCCTGTAGAGGGCTTCGGGGATCGCTACGGATCATTGGATATTTCTGTAGGGCCTGTAGTTCCCCTGTTAGGATGGCTAGAACAGTCATTATACACCAGTTGCTCGGGCTCCATGGTGAGCTAGTGTTGCTAGTAGAGAGCCAGCAAAGGAAATGAGAGGTATATTTAAGAGCTGTTCTGTTCGCTGTGGGAAAACAGTTTTTAGATCTCCCATGTTTAAAAAAAAAAAAATTCTCTGGGAAGGCATCGCTCATTCCTGCGGGAATGTAGCGTATTGCTAGGCGTGTATTTTCTCCTAGTTTTAAGCTGGTAACTGGTAGCCACCTCGGGGTAAGGCGGTTTGTATCCTCTCTCAGTATAAGTTTTTTGAGAATGCAGGATCAGACTACGCTAGAACTACAGTTAGATCTAGAGCCAGATCTAGTATACGACTGGCACTTCTGCCCAAGTGTCCTTTTTGTCTGGTGCAATGGAAGTGGCCCTTTCGGGCCTCGGGTATAGATCTAGATTGGCCTAGGCTTTTAGGGATTACGGAGGCGCCTGCTAAAAAGCACTGGCGCTCCGGGTAGCTATTCTATAAAGGAATGTAGTTTTTTAATTTTTTATCCCTAATGTAGCCTCCTCTTATGTAGAGTCGTTCAGCCAAGGCCCGCCCCCTTCTCTGCGTTCTGGGGCTTTCACTAGTAATGCAGGTTGGTGCTGTGCAGAATTGATAGCGACTTAGCCAGTGGTCGTGGGGCAGGGTTAAGGCCATCTTCCGTACGATACAAAAAAGATTGAATGCATAGCTCAACCCTGCCCTCCAGAGCTAGTTTCTTAGAAAGCCGCCAGCTTTTTGGTAGGCTCTGGCCCTGTTTATATGCCCTGGCCAGGTGGCAGTACTCCTCTGACAAGGTAGGGTAGATTTGAGTACCCCCCCTCCTAGCTCTGTATCATTCTGCGTCATCCATGGCTTGGGTTGAGCAGCACTTCGCAACCTTTGTTTATGTAAGTTTGGTAGTGAGCTCCCTTGTAGCCAGAGCATTGCCATGGCTGACGCCCTCGCACGGTATGGTAGGCCGCTATTAAAGCTAGGACCTCCATGAGGTGGGTGGGAAATGTGGTACTCCCCCCGCTTAGGGGGTACAGGGCGTTTGGTTTGCTGAGTACCCTGCTATGGACAATGTGATTAGGTTCCAGTGCTTGTAGGCGCCGCCGATAAGACTGCGCCATCATACAGTTGGCTCCAGAAGAAATCGGAGGCCTCTGGGATGGGTCACCCAGCCAGGCTGGGACAGATTGAAGGCCAGCTGGCTGTGAGTACCCAGCTGAGGCAGTCTTGGCAGTAGACTCCAGGTCAGGTAGTAGGCCTCAGCAGGCCTCCTTGCGAGTCCCAACGTTTGAGGAGGTTAGCAATGTATTAGCTGCAACCTGGTTAGGTAGTCAGCCTCGGTAGGCCTCTTGCAAAAATTCGTCCCCATGTGTTATGACACTTGTTATGAGGTAGTAGGCCTCACCATGCCTCCCCTGAGGGCGTGTTCCTGGGCTCCAGTTAAACAGTTAGCACGAGTCGCTAGCAGGTAGCAGGCCACACTAGGCCTCCCTTGAGGGCGAGTTCCTGAGTTAGGATGCTCGGGTAGCTAGCATAGCTTGCTATCAGGTAGTAGGCCTCTCCAGGCCTCCCTAAAAGCTTGCTATCAGGTAGTAGGCCTCACTAGGCCTCCCTGAGTGTGAGTCTAAAGGCTGACTATCAGTTAGTAGGCCTCACTAGGCCTCCCTTGAGGGCAAGTTCCTGAGTAAGGATGCTCGGGTAGCTAGCATAACTTGCTATCAGGTAGTAGGCCTCTCCAGGCCTCCCTAAAAGCTTGCTATCAGGTAGTAGGCCTCACTAGGCCTCCCTGAGTGTGAGTTCCCGAGTCAGGATGCTCAGGTAGCTAGCATAGCTCGCTATCAGGTAGTAGGCCTCTCCAGGCCTCCCTAAAGACTTGCTATCAGGTAGTAGGCCTCACTAGGCCTCCCTGAGGGTGAGTTCCCGAGTCAGGATGCTCGGCTAGCTGGTGTAGTTTGACTATCAGGTAGTAGGCCTTCACTAGGCCTCCCTGAGAAAACAAGTTTCTGTTTTTCCAGCTACTTTGACAGTTGGCTTCGGCTGCTATCAGGTAATAGGCCTCACCAGGCCTCCCTTTAGGCAAGTTTCTGAGTTTGGATTCTCAGGCATTTGGCATATACTGCTATCATATAATGAGCCTCACTAGGCCTCCCTAAGGGGTTTGGTCCTCAGTTCGGGAACTGTTAACTGGCATGACACTGACAGCTAGTGAGGACCTACTATCAGTGATCTGGCCCTTAGCCGGCAGCATCTGAGTACAGTCTTACCCTAGCGCGACTGATGTCGCTTCTGCTACTTGGTCCCCAAGTGAGGGAATTTAGCCTACAACCTGGCTTACCTACCGGGCAGCCCCTTTTAAAGCTCCCCTCTCTTTGAGGGTCATCTGTGAGCCCGAAGCTGCCTGGGCCTGATCAGGTGGTTGTAGGCCCCTAGGGTGGCCTCCCAATTAGATCAGCTTATAGGCCAGTTTGGCCTCCTGAGTGTTTCTATTTGATAATAGCTCAGTAGATCCTAGGATCGAGCAGATTAACTCCCCTCGCTGGCAAGGATGGAAAGCGCTATCCAGAGGCTCTGTTCTCGAACAGACAAGGATGGCCCAGCCGAAGTGCCCTTCGGAAACGGCACCAAGCTAGGCCTCCCTGGTGGCGTTAGTGGCTGGAACGAGACGCTGAGTCAGCTGATGCTACGGGGAACGCCTCCAGTGTGACAGGTGTCTGAGCTACTATCGAATCACGGCAATCCTATTGACCAGCGACAGCCTATGATATCATCAAGGTGCGACCAGGAAGTATATAAGGGCACCTTGCAAACATGACACCGCCTTTTCATCTGAAGGGACTGTTTGGCAGGCAAGCCCTGAGGCATGGCAAAGCGACGCAGCGTCCCGTTCCCTGTTCTCAGGGAACCTAGGTTACATACGTAACCGGAGACGATATTGTAAGTACTCAACTGAACAAAATATATAACACTGGCCTAGTGGTTTTTGGATATTTTACTCACAAAAATGTACATAGTGCACCTTTAAGACAAGAAAAACTATTTACAAATGGTGTAAGAAGAAAGTTATTATATTAAGTAAATTTATCTTGTTTTAAAGTTTAGATTTTGTTTTGATTGAAGAACAAGACAAAAGTGTATTGCAATGCATCTAGAACGCCATTTATTCCATTTATATCCCTTTTTCTGCTTGAGGTATTCAGTTGCAGATTTACTAGTGTAATGTTGAGGATCACTGCCATTCTGCATGATTTAGATTGTGTTCAGCCTAAGCTCACATTTACCTCACCAGTAATGTGCAATGTACAATCTGAAACCGTTGGTTGTTCAAATTGTAAGGTATTAATTCCCTAAGGCTGCAAAGCAGGTGGTTGCCTTCATAAGGATACGTTTATTTTGTGTGAATTATGCAGCTGATTTTTGCTCAGTCACATTACTAATTTACATCCAGTTCCGTCCCTGAAGGAAATTCTGGATCACTGTAACTGGCAAAGGCAAGAATTCCCAGCAGATCCTGGGGTTCTGTCTGTAATATTGTGCATATTGTATTTTTTGCTCACTTTCGTTGCTTTCACTTTTTTTTCTTGTGCACAGACTTGCTCGCTAAACTAAACAGCCAATCACAGTGATCTCTCTCACCGGCGGCAATTCAACTCCGGCAACTCCTGCCGATGTGAGCGCCACTAGAGCTGACGTGTGGAACACGCCGCAAAGACTTGGTCAGTGGCCGCCCGTCAGCTTGGTGTGTATATATTATTTTGCTGTGCAACATTTACATTGTTATTTTCAGCTCTGCTCTGTGGCACCTCAAGCTATGAGCTCACCGTTGTTCTTGAGGATTTTGATGGCCACTTTAGTGTGATTTTTCCACGTCCCACTATAAACTTCAGCAAAGTGGCCACTGCCCAGCATCTTCTTAAGGGTAAATTGTTCTTTAGGTAGCTCCCATTCATCGACTGTGGAAGGTGACAGACCTTGCAGCTGGGGCTTTTTCTACAGAAAGATGATGATGGTGTCAGGAAGTAAGTTTATAAATGCATTTCACTTTATTACAGCTCTTTATACGCTCCCCATATTTACTGGGTTAGATGCTTTACAATCAGACATCAGCATGTGTTTTCTGGAGGACTGAAAATGTAGTCTCTAATGCAAATAAACAATGGACGATCTCTTAAATAAAGAAATTATTTCAGTCACTTCCTCATATGACAAAACTGAAAAAACAGAAAGAACATGGAAAGAGAGTCTCACCCGAATACAGGGTCGCTTCAGTTGGTCTGAAGTGGAGAATGAGTGAGTTAAATAATATTCAACCACCTCTAATACACTGGTGAATGTAGGAGACGGATCCACAAAGAACTGACCATTAATATGGTAGATCTTGAAGTGCTTTGCTTTGTCCTGTGTCTTCACTAAAAGAAAAGATTCAGAAGCCTTCAGTCTCCAAAAGCAGGTTAAAGGATATATGCTGTAGGAATCTCACTAATGACTGTCAGAAAACAACACACACACCTGAGATCACAAAGCCCATGTCAGACTCGCTTATCCGCACAAGGAAGGCTCCATTATCATTTCCCGCAAACATGAGGTGATTCACTGCTTCAATACGGCTCATCTTTCCAAAAAACCACCTAAATATACAGAACAACACATGGGATGTACAGTATAGTTTGAGTACAATTGATAGCACAGGTGTTCAATAATGTATCAATAATTGGTAATCTACCACTATTCAATTGACATTCCTTTGATTCAGATCTCTTCAATGAATCATTCACCAAACTGATTCATAAAACAGTCTAATCAGTTAACTCAGTTAAAGGGCCATTCACTCCGAGGGCGATAACTAGGGCTGCGTTCACACTGCAGGCTGAAACGACCCAATTCCGATTTTTTTGCCCTTATGCGACCTGTATCTGATCTTTTCATGACAGTCTGAACGACACAGATCCGATCTTTTCAAATGCGACCCAGGCCACTTGGGTATGTGGTCCAAATCCGATACATATCCGATCTTTTGAAATGCGTCTTCAGTCTGAACTGCCAGGTCACATGTATCCGACCCGCACGTCGTTGATACGCGACAAATGTCATCATTGTACGTTGAAGTAGGCGGGAAATTTAAAAAAATAAACAACTATGGCGGACGATGCTGAGACCAGTCAGTGGAAGGGAATTAACATGAGAAGGTTGTAATGGTGCTGGCTCCGTTGTGAAAATAACTTTAATAAAGCTAAACGAACTCCAATGCTGACACCCATATTTGGCTACTTCCGTAAACAACAAGTGACGTCGTTGACCGGTGAGTACTCTTCTGCGCATGCGGGTCACTTCTGGGTCATTTCACGTTCACACAGGAGATCACAAAAGGTCGCATTTAATTGGAAATGTGAACGGCCTTGCAAAAAAATCGCATTTTTTCAAAAAATCGGAATTGAGCATTAAGCCCTGCAGTGTGAACGCAGCCTAGAACTATAAAGTTTTAATAATCATTGTAATTTAACGAGAATAGGGAAGTCCACATCACAGCTATCACTTTCAGAGCAATTTTTCCTGCTGACGAATGATATGAACATTGACAGCCAATCAGAACAACAGTAAAACAGTAAAAAAAAATACAAGTGCAATACATGATTGTAAAAACAATATTTATAATAGTAATAATGCAGGAGATAAAAATTCAAACAAATGATAAGTTAAAAGCCAAAGAGAACAAGTGGGTTTTTAGACTAGATTTGAACTCAGATGAAGTGGCCACGGTTCTGATAGAGTGGGGAAGATTGTTCCATAATGTGGGTCCAATAACTTCGAAAGCCCTATTTCCCCTTGTCTTTAAGCGAGCTCTGGGGATCTTAAGGAGGAATTTGCCGTCCGATCTAAGTCCTCTCGCCGGAGTATAGAGGTGTATTAAGTTTGTCAGATAGAGAGGTGCCAGGTTGTTTAGTGATTTGTATACTAATAGTAATATTTTAAACTCAATTCTGAACTGGATAGGCAACCAGTGTAGGGATCTCAGAAGTGGCGTGACATGATCACATTTTTTCTGTCTCTTGAGGAACCTAGCTGCAGCATTTTGAACAAGTTCCAACCAAGAAATTTGTGACTTAGAGTTGCCGTAAAAGAGTGAGTTGCAATAATCCAGCCGAGATGTAATGAGGGCATGGATGGCAACCTTTAGTGAGTCTTCAGAAAGAAAAGATTTAATTTTGGAAAGCGAACGAATATAGAAAAAACTTGAGCCGACAACAGAGCTAATTTGTTTGTCGAATTTCAGGCGGTTGTCTATTACCACACCCAGATTTCTCACTTGTGAAGATAAAAAAGGATTGAAATGCTCAAGATCCAAATGATTTTGTGTCCTGGAGTCAAATGGGCTAAAAACTATAATTTCCGTTTTATCTGAGTTTAGGAACAGAGCATTTTTGAAGAGCCATGTTTTGACATCATCCAAGCATGCTGAGAGAGTGTTTAAAGCACTACTGCTTTTTATATTTACAGGCAGGTAGAGTTGCACGTCATCAGTGTAACAGTGGAAAGGAAACACGATGTTTATCAACGATACGACCCAGTGGAAGTAAATATAGAGAGAAATTAGTAGGTGCTAAAATAGAGCCCTGAGGTACACCACAAGTTAACTTACCAGGCGAGGAAGTAAAGACCTTTTTTTCTGGTTCTCAGGAAGATGACATGTTAAAATACTAGTAACACATTAAAGCAATGTAAAGGCAGACTATTAATCTATCTATTAATAGATTAATAGACAATTTGAAGCTAAATATTTTTGAAATTCCAATTATTGGTAAATGACTTGTAAATAAATAATCATACATTTCTCACTGTACACTGCTATGGTGGAGCCGTTGCTTAGCCTATCTGCACTTTACTAGAGCCCCCTCAGCAATTTCAGAAGCACCCTCAGTGATTTGATTCTGGAACAGGGCCTGGGTGTGAACAGGCCTTAATCCCTCACAGCTGTTATCAGCTCACTGGAGGGAAAAACATTATCAGTGAATAACAACTTAAATTTCTGTCTTTTCTTCACCCAAACACTTAGGGCCCTATTATACACCCAGCGTAATGTGACGCCAGGCGCGACACAAGTGTTTTTTGCTAGTTTCAGCACAGCAAAGTTATTATTTTCACACGTTTAAAAAGGCGAATGAACCCGCGCCCATCTGTTTGCCCATGGACCTGCTGGTCTGAAAACGAGGTGTTCAGGCGCATTGCTATTTTGAACAACAAAAAACTGCTCTAAAGTCAATAGCCGTATTTTTTGTTTTATTTAAAGGGCTAGTAATATGTGCCTATAGTTGCCTATACAACGCGCGTACACTCAAACACAGGGATGCGCAGAACCACACATATAATATATATTAGGGATGGGCATGATTAATCAACGATTGATAATTGATCGTTAAGAATTTCGTCGTTAATTTGTTATCGATTAATCTAATGCATTTTTTTTAAATTTTATCTAGCCTAATGCAGATTGCGTTGCGGTAGTGTGAGTCTTGAAACAAATTAAATGAATTTCACTGTGTGGTGAAGTTCACTGCAAACATTGCGATGCCGTGTATAAGTAAAACATGGCCACGACTCAAATGATGTACCACTTAAACAAAGTGCATCCGTCCCTGGTTAATGTCGGTGGGGGTGCATTCTCAGTCTCAACCTAGCATCAAGTCGGCGTTAGCACGGACTCGGAGCTTGTGATGCACAACGAGCAGAGAAAATTACCCAAGGGAGATCTGCAAGTTCATTGAGTTGGATATTCTGCCCTTAAGTATTGTTGAGGGCAATGGTTTTGGAGAACTGATACATTTATTGGAACCAGCATATCAAATTCCATCACGACGTACCATCACCAGACTGGTAGAAACTCACTACGAAGAACGAAAGCAGCAGCTGTTAAAAGAATTGAGCAAAGCTGAAAGAGTTGCTCTAACTACAGACTGCTGGACCGCTTTAACAGCTGAGAGCTACATCACCATAACCTGCCAGCTACATCATTCGCCGCGTTTCCATTACAAATTTGCCTAAAACTTTTGCGATATTTTCTAAAGGTCGATAAAAAATATTACGAAATGACAGCGTTTCCATTAACTGATGTTATGCAAGCATTGATGGCAAGGAAGGCACCTTATACTTGAGCAGCACATATGAGGTGTTATGATAAATTGTGGCATTTTATATTCTATTGTTTTTTATGAGTTTAATAAAGAACTCTGTCTCGTCTTCTGTCCAAACATACCATCATCTGTAAAGAATGATCCACTTTGACGCATTGCCACAAACAGAGACGAGCGAAAAGTTTGAATCTTCATGGTGATAACTCTTCGTTTTACCACTTCGTTATTTTGGCTTGGAATTTCGTTTGTTGGAAATATAAACTGAATGTAGAAATGCTTTTGAAATGAAAAACTTTGCGTTTAATAAACAAAATATATTTTTGAAATCACGTTTGGAGTGGAGTGCAAAATAATCTGTTCCTAGAATCCACAGCCTTTGCCGTTATTGTGAGTGTACACAAATAAAAGTAGACAGTTTACTGTTTATTATAATTATGTCTTGCACTTATCTGTAGTATGGCTAGACATTATGGAGTATTGTCTATTTAGTTTCATATAGTTAGGCTATGTTAAAATATTATAATTTTTTAATTTCATATGTTGATTATGAAAAGGGAGCAGCATGAGAAAGGCACATAATCAGATGTGCATATGTCTGGGGACATGGATTTTGAGCACTTAATTTAATTGTGTTTTCTAGAAAGTCTTTGTTTAAAATTTATTTTGTTTCGTATACATTTTATTTTAATTTTGATCAATGTTTAATACACTATTTGCCTGTATATTTAATAAATAAGAAGCAAACCAAGATCGTCGGGAATGGATTGACGTGCGTAACTGGACGGTTTCCGCAGCCTTTGAGTAAGGCTGAAACTACAGCGTCTTTCTGTCCAAAAGCCTGCCAGTTTTGAGTTACATGTTGCCAAAACCTGTCAGATCTAAGCATTATGTTTTTTGTTTAAGTTATTGTCTAACATGATTCTTTTTTATTATTATTATTTTGGAACAAATGAGGTCTCTGTTTAAGAACGCCGGCTCGCAGCTGCAGGTTCCGCTGCTTCAGCTGCACGCCTTTTGCCTAACTGAACATAGTTTAACTGTCTGCCACAAGTTGATCTTGTGATCTTGTCTCATCGAGGAAAAATACTCTGTATTTTTGTATTCATTGCATTTTTTAAATATAAAAGTTAAATAATTAATTTAATTATAAAAATCGTATTGATTAATCGTTAATTCTCCCTATTATATATCACAAATAAATGGGAACTCTGGAGAAGTGTTGTCTTTCCACTCACAAATTCTGCCATGTAAATAGTGAATCCGCTGTGGGAGATTCACTCTGATTGGTTTATTGCATGTTAAGCCCAAAACACACCAATGACTCATTAAGAGACTAGGTACAACTCTTTTGGACCATGTGCCTGGCGCGCTGACCGATTTTTCCGTCGTTAAACTAGCAAAAGTGGATTCCAACCAAGCGGCAGAAACCAGTTTCTCTTGAAGCCAATACGGAAGTGACTTAAACTGCAATTCATCGACTGGCCACTAAGGACAGGCTCCAGAAGGGAGCAGAATCTCATTGAGCCCCATGTTAAAATGGCCAACTTTACAGCAGGAAAAAAAAAACATGTTTACAGCCTGGTACAAATTGTGGTTTTGGTCTATATGAGTAATTTTGCCCTTCATGACAACTGTGAGGGGGGTGGGGTTGAATATTTTTTTTATAACTCATTTGTTTACATTATATAAAGCCTTAAAGTCCTGCATAATTAAGGGCGTGGCCACTTTGAGTGACAGGTGGATAGCAGTTTATCTGCTGTCTCTTAGTCGTCACCACAGCTCCGCCCACGTCCGGCCTCTTTTCTGTTATCCAGGAGTGACGCGCGATGACACGCTGCCAAGATGGCAAGCTCATCCCTACTTTACGCTTCAAAACTGCTCTTCAGAATCCTATGGGTGACGTCACGGATACTACTACATACAGTCTATGACAGGGGTGGCGAACTCCGGTCCTGGAGGGCCACTGTTCTGCAGAGTTCAGCTCCAACCCTGATAAAACTCACCTGCCTTTAGCTTTCTAGTAACCCTTCAGACCATGATTAGCTTGTTCAGGTGTGCTTGATTAGGGTTGAAGCAAAACTATGCAGGACAGTGGCCCTCCAGGACCGGAGTTCGCCACCCCTGGTCTATGATTCCAACACATGCACCTGCTCAATGCGCTTCAGACCATGAGCTCAGATCGTTAAAACAGGGCCCTTAGTGCACACTAAGAAATGTTATGATATTTTATGGTACTGTTGCATCATTTTTTAACCTTGACAGCTTCAGTATAAAAAGTAAACATAAGGTAAATATAATTTTTTTATTTTCGGGTGAATCCCTTAACCCAGATAGCACACACACATCTCGGAGACGTCTATTTGATGTGTGTGTTTACATCTGGAAGACGTATTTTTTAGAGTGTTTGCTCATCTGCAATACGTCTATTGGACGTTTCCTGTCAGATGTCAAATAGACGTTTAAACAATGTCTTTAAGATGTTTATGATAGAATGTATGAAAAACTGACATCTTAAAGACGTCTATCAGATGTTTGTAAACAGCAGATGCTTTCCAGATTAAGTGATCTTTAACAGACATCTTGCAGACGTGTGTGCTATCTGGCACCCATCAGATGGTGCGATCCTGCGATTAGATTTTTAATTACGTCCCAGATTATGTGATAGATATCCAACTGGATTAAAATAACTATTTGTCTTGGAGGACCTATTTATGATTAGGAAAAAGTAGATTATTATGGTGGCCAGCATAAACATGTACAAAAATATTCTTGAAATGCTTATTTCATCATACAACATATGTAAAGATTAAGATTGTTCAGATTTCTGATGGGAAGCTAGAGACTGAAGATTTAAGGGAATATCTCTGCTCTAGACACTGATATTAGGACAGTGTTAACAAACTACTTTTCAGAGTAGCCAGAGTAGACTCTTCATGACCTATCGCTTCATGTACCCCCAAGTTGTAAGTCGCTTTGGATAAATGTAAGTAGGATAAATGTAAGTAGGATAAATTTAAGTAGCTTTGAGACACTCACGGTTGAGATTCAACGGATTCCGCTCGCGCCAGATAATTGCATGGAACAAAACCGGTGGCTACACTGCCGAGTGAGTGGATTCTTTTCGCACTCCACCAGTCACCGGAACGGTTGACAATCTCAAACATATCACCGGCTTTGAACGACAACTCCTGTCCGTCGCGTGCCTCAAAGTCCCATAGACCAGTATAGATAGCAGCATTGTCTGTCTTCGGAGGCGAGTAACGCGTAACAGTCTCTGTATTACCGGGTCCTTCGCCTGTACAGTCACTGCCAGCTTTCACGCTGTTTTCTCCATCGGCCGTTGAGTGTCCGTACATTCTGTCCCATAATGTCTTTAGACATGGGCAAGTTTTCCTCAAACATTCCCCCATGAGATACAACTGTGCCCGAGAGACACCTGCTCTAATGGATTCCCATACGAGTCTATAAATTAAGGAACTGGCATAGTGAAACCTTCCGCGTTTGAACCACGCCTGTGGACGACAATGACACAAGTTGAGTAGGCTAAACAAGCATTCTTTATTGTTTGAGGTTAACTGCTTTACAGGCTACCAGCATGCTTGCAAATTTCTGGTCAAACTCATTGACGGGTTACATTTTAGGCAAACAAATGATCAAGAAACTGCCGAAACATGAATACTGAAAAAATACTTTATTTACAAGAGTTATTTTAAGAATTCATTTAGTATAATCCATTGGAAGACAACAGACTTTTGACATGGATGTGATTTCTACGAAACCGATCATGAGGAAACCTACCCAGGTAGTTTTTGTCATATGGCTCCTGTGTTAACCACAGTGTTAGTTACACAACCGTGTACCTGGTAGAAAACAGTTATTTGTGCAGCCTGCCTTCACATAGGCTAAAGACACTCAACAGTTATAACTTAACGGCCGTAGTTTTCTCACCGTCCCGACACCTGTCCGGTCACTGGCAGGGGAATCTTTTGTAAACAAACTCTGATATCAAAACATCAGATTAAATAATCTCCTGTTCCTCTTTTGCTACAGAAACTGAATGGGCCAGATCAACTCTAACGCAAAATAAAATTAAGTGCAGGGCGAATGATGCATATTATTGAATGATGCATAACAGTGCTCGACATCTTGATCCACTAATGATCAGTAGTCGCTATGACAAGCTACAGATGATCTGGCCCTGTCAGATTAAGATGATGCACGTTTTCTCTTTTACAATTTCCATTCCTCTCCTCCACTCTCATGGTATCTTTTATACTCTTTAAAGTCCTTAACAAGCATTTATTATTGCACATAACTTCATTAACATAAGCAATCAAAAAGTCTTATGTTCACTTTTGCCCATGCAAATCTTTTCTACATTCTCCTTTCTGTCCCACAGAATCTTGTGTTTCAGTCCACCTCTTCTCCTTGTGTTCTACACCTCAATGGTTTTGAAGTAGAGTCTGGAGTAGATATTGTCCAGCTGACTGTGAAGGGCGTGGAACGAGGGCCGTTTGGAAGCCTCCGCGTGCCAGCATTCCATCATAATGCGGTAGATGTTTGGGGGGCAGCGATTTGGACACGGTAACCTGTATCCTGACGACAGGATCTCCAGCACCTCCTTATTATTCTTCCCTGTGGGAAACAGAGAGTGGCAAATGTATAGAAGATATATACACTACCGTTCATTTATAATGTTAAAAATGTTTCTTTTGAACTTTCTATCCATCAAAGAATCCTGAAAACTTATCACAGTTTCCACAAAAAGCACAACAGTTTTCAACATTGATAAGCATGGGCGTCGGAACCATTGTATGTGGGTGGGACAAGACCCACCCACTTTTTATGATCAATGATATTGGACCCACTCACTTTTATCGTCTCTAACATTCAGCACATGTCTGTTTACCCACCCCTAATCGATAAACACTTATTATTAAACACATGTTAGATGCTTTATTTCCACTTTTCTAATATTTTCGTCATTTTTATTGAAAATAAATGCCTTTCCGATCTGATATGTGATGGGAAAAGGGAGAAGATTGAGCTCGGCGAAAGGCGGACTCGAACCGCGATTCGATTTGTGTCAAAACTAGATGCTGTGTGTCCTACCCCTACACTACTGCCACTCCAATGATATGGCGATTTCCGTAATTTTGTCTTTCCGAACTATACGCTTCGCAAGCAAAGCAATATATTTGTACTTATTGGCATCTAATTCTGAGGACCCACCCACATTTTTTTTGCTTCCGACGCCCATGTTGATAAGTAATGTTTATTGAGCAGTAAAATCAGCATATTATAATGATTTCTGAAGGAATTCAGCTTTGCCATCATGGGAATAAATTACATTTTAAAATATGTTCAAATAAAAACCAGTTATTTTAAATTGTAATAATATTTCACAACATTACTGTTTTTTTTGTTTGTTGTTTTTTTAAATCAAACAAATACATGCGTCCGAGTTAACGCTTCTCATTTACTTTGAATGGGTGACGTCATGTGTTGCTGAACTGAACTGTGGGCTCCACTGCATCGCGCCACTGGCAATACTCGCAGCGGAAGTTGACATTTTTTCAACTTTTCAAGCACCAACGCAGCCAATCAGACCGCCTATGCAAATACCCTAGCGCAGAGTAATGTGATTGGCTGTTGTCACTATGATGGTCGTGTCAGCACCAAGCTTCAGACACACCCTCCGTCAAGCATCTGAATGCAGTGTAAGAGACCCCAAACTTTGAACTTATAAAAAATGGAAGGCATTTAGTGTTTCTGGAAGAAAATTTTAATAAATAGAGACCCATACCATCATACGGCATCTTTCCACGTGACATCATCTCATACAGCAGCACTCCAAAAGACCAGACATCAGATTTGACGGAGAAACGCTGGTAGAGAGCAGCTTCTGGAGCCGTCCACCGCACAGGAATCTTAGTGTTTCTGCTAGCTGTATACACACTATCCTGCACACAAACACATAATTACATGCTAAGCATCAGTTTTACATGCATATTTCCATCTTTGACATCCAACCATTACCTTGATGATGCGAGCCAGACCGAAGTCAGCCACTTTACACACCAGGTCTTCTCCAACCAGGATGTTTCGAGCTGCTAAATCTCTGTGGACAATGTGTCGATCTTCCAGATATGCCATTCCTTCTGCTATCTGACCAGCCATGTAGATCAGGTGAGCGGAGGTCAACACCTGACCCTCCGGTGCTACAGGAAGAAATGGGCGGGGGAAAAAAAAGAGTTGCTCTTTGGGAACATCAGTGAAACAAAAGGGTCCAAATGTCTGAGACCACACTGAAAATGTTGGATTCCAAATATATTTTATATCTGGAAATAAACGGGAAAAATGTTGTAAAAAATATTGCATATTCAGTTTCACTAGGCTAATAATCAAAAAAGCACACAAGTGACACTGATCATGTGACTAATGTACAGAGAGAGTTAAATCTGTTTTTTTTTTTACATTTTTTATTTTAATTTCATTAATAGAATTAGCTTTTATGTTTTATGTTAATTTTAGTTGTTTTTATTTTGCAAATTTGTTGTGCTTTATTATAAATATTGCTATTTAGGTTTCATTTATGTTTATTTCAGTTTAACTTATTCTTTATTTACAGTTAATAATTTCAGTGCTTCAGCTAAAACTTATTTCAGTTTATTGCCAAAGCAGCATTTCTAATATTTATTAAAAAAAATATTTTTTAGTAAATATATGCCATTTATTTTATTTCAGCTTTATTTCAATTAACAGAAATGTTTTTAATTTTACGTTTTAATTTTATTATTAGTTAATGATAATAGCCCTTCATTTTGTGGATTTCATGCAGCTCGAGGCATTAAAGCAAAAGGGAAAGGTAGCAAAGTCATTCTGAATCATATTTCAATTTTCAATTTCATGCATGAATTATTTGAATCAATGTTTGTTTTTACTTTTAAACAAGTGAAAAATCATGCCATTTTTCCCCCCCAATATATTTTATTTTGAGGGAGTTACATACATCTGTCCACTGCAGTGGACACCATGCATCAACGGTATAAAAAGTGATTCAATAGAACTCATTGTTTGGTCTGAAAAAACCCCCCATGTTTTTAAAACATTTGCTAAGAGCAAATGGTATGAATTCACATAAGAACATTAAATAACAACAACAGAGAGGACATTTGAAAAACACATCATTCTAGGTCTCGAAACGTAACATTGAATGTGACTGACTGAATGGGAACTTGTTAAAACAATTAAAACCAGTATCATACTTAGTATCATTTGATTTACATTCTTTCACCAATTAAAACTAATAATAAAATAATTATGAAATATATAAAATAAGTATATGAATATTATATCATAATTTAAACAAAAACATACAAAATCAGGTGGAATGTAAATATAGGCCCAACATACCCTTTGGCGCATGTATTGTCTGTCACATAAAAAAATATTATTAAAATCTGGATAAAAGTATTTGTAACATCTTATTTAGCTGAAAAATATTTTTTGTTCCTGTCTGGTTATCTGAGAATAAAAGGATTTAACACTTATTCCTGAGGTACTTGGTTCATCTCCTCTTTCCTCCTCCATTTTTAATGTATGATGCAATATCTCAAAACAATAAGGAGATACAAATACAATAATTAAACGCTTTGGGGGTTTGCCACTTAGTGTTTGGAACATGGTTCAAAATGACTTCCAAATATCTGTCCACTGTAGTGGATGCCATGCATGAAAGGGTTAATTCACAGAAAATAAAATGATTATAAGAAGTTGGTTCACAGAATGATAGAAAAGAGTTTAGTGTCAAGGATATAAATACTTTTGTGTTTAATGACTTCATGTACTTTTGAACTGTAACCATAAAACACTGGTCAGATAATGCCATCAGTGTTTGAGTGCAGACGTGATCGTCTGATAAGAGAAAAAAATGCAATGCACGAAATACCAAGACCATATACAGTAATCTTGTGCAATATCATATAATAAAACAGGCAGGTGCAGTGAGTGTAAACCATAGTGAACAGGGAACACTTACAAGAAAGGTATGATTTGAGACTTCCTTTAGCCATGAGCTCTGTGACAATGTAGACCGGCTCTCCTCGTGTGCAGAGAGCCAACAGCTGAATGAGTTTCGGATGGTGCAGGTTCTTCAGTGCGTGGACCTCCTTCACAAACTCATCCACCTTTGTGTCCTCTACAGGGCAGAGTAAGAGTACAAACACATCAAGAATAACCGATATACATTTATATATTTTTTTATTAAAAGCCATTTGTGTAAAGACAATGATCCTTTTTTTAGGGTTTGATGCAGATCCAGATGATGGACAGTAGGGGTGGCACGGTTCACAAAACCCACGGTTCAGTTCGTATCACGGTTTTAGGGTCACGGTTTTCGGTTCTGTACGGTTGTTGTTGTTTTTTTGAATCGTTAACACTCCAGAAATTTACTTCAGCATATGGTATATAGCTTAATCATCCACAATTAGGATACAGTATAAAAAAATGGTTATATCATGTAGAAGTTGTTTCTTAACTGGCTGTCTACAGAGTCCGACACATTGGCGTAACATTTTTCATGTTAATCATATCAATTTTGATCAGAACAATGCACTGTGGCTTTAATTCAGCTGACCTGATTAACACATTTCACCATGAAGTGTCCCGTGTGTTTCACAATCACCATATGACATCCAGCGCTGTGAAAAGAAAAAAAATACACGAAAACACAACACTGACAGAAGTTTTTGCCCAAACTTTAAAGGCATGTTTAAATTATTAGAACTAGAAGCATATCTTAACTTTTAAATGTTACATTTATCATGTGAACTACTTATATACAGCATATTATATGCATGTGTGTATGACACAGAGGGGAATATGGTCACATCTGCAGCAGATATATGCTGCCCATCATAAATCAAAGCATGAGACAGACAGGGGTCGAGGAGAACACTGGAAAATGTGACAGAATGGACAATATTTGTCTGTATTTGCAATACACGAGCCGCGGTTCAGCTGCGCGAGACAAACACTGCCAGTGTGTGAATGTGTGCGGCTCCCGCTCTCCATACGCACTGCATCTTCCCTGCCTGCTATACGTCGCTGGCGCATCCTCCAACTCCGGGCAGCCTTCCTTATCTCTCCCACTTGCATTTCTACACGTGACGTGACCTGCAGCACATATTTTACTATATGTCCACACACATACACACACACACCTCTTATTTCACGCGAAAAGGACACCCACTGTCTGAGGTAACATACGGGCACGAGGATACATTGCGCATGCGTTGAAACCGTGCGATGCACACGCTCCGAACCGAGACAAGCGAACCGAACGGTTCGGGTTTTTTTCATGTACCGTGCCACCCCTAGTGGACAGTGTTTTGAAATTGAAACAAAACCCAAATAATTGAATTGAAAGTCATTTGTGGGCAAGTTTGAAATGAAAAATTTAGAGTAAGTTTTAATTTCTGAATAAAATAAACCCCTATGCTTAGATTTCACTGTATGAGAAGGTTCATGTTATGCATTTCAAATACATTTTCACGTCCTCATATTTGTCTTGATATATTTCATAAAATATTTAACTTTAAGAATGGAAATCATATTTGTTAGTTTTCCCTTATCACAACATCCCTAATAAAGTATTGTGCTTTTTTAAAGGCTCTTAATTTTATTTTGGAGACTCCTACAATAGGTTTACAAGCATCCAAGGTTAAAAAAACACTTGAATTTTCTCATAATATACGTTGCTGTATCATGTCTTTTCTCAGTGTCTGAAACATTTCAATAAAGTATTCAGTTTCTCTACACCCCTCCTTTCTGAGAGCCTACTCTGCTCTGATTGGTCAGATGGTCCAGTCTGTTGTGATTGGTCTACTCTGCTCTGATTGGTCAGATGGCTCAGTCTGTTGTGATTGGTCTACTCTGCTCTGATTGGTCAGATGGTCCAGTCTGTTGTGATTGGTCTACTCTGCTCTGATTGGTCAGATGGCTCAGTCTGTTGTGATTGGTTTACTCTGATCTGATTGTTCAGATGGCCAATCAAATACGCGAACCTCACATACTTTTGAAAATCCAGCCTTTAGTTGATCATGGTACACATTGTCACAGTTGTAAACATGCTTCCTCTGGACTTGATACACAGTGATACGAACAGTAATGATGGAGACCATCCATCCATAGAGGATCCTTTGGAAAAACAGCATGAACTCTTACAGTTTCAGTTACAACTACAGTGTTTGAGGGACAAAATAGATGCTGTCTGCAATGAAAACCATATGAAAATTGCCTCCTTTAATCAAAATGTAAAAGAACATTTCCTTTGTTTTACAGTCCTCATTTTTTACTTTCAGTCTTTTGTAATATCCCCTTACAAAAGGACTTAGTTATGATCCAAGAAGACCATTTTGGTGGCGAAAACAACAGCACAAACATTAGTATTAGAGATTGATTTAACACATTTTGTGGTATTAATTGGTTTGTCTCACTTTAAAACATTCCATCTTATAAGATGTCACACCTTGTTTGAGCATCTTTATGGCCACATTCTGCTTCTTTGTGGTCCAGACAGCTTCCCAGACTTCTCCAAAATGGCCTTCCCCCAGCTTCTTGAGTAACTGAAACTCCTCCCTCGGCCGCTCCCATGGCTCCATGTCAAATAACTCCCTCTGCACGCAGACAATCAGGCAACAAAGGTTACAAGAGATCTCTTCCTAGAATCTCTCCCCTATATCACATGTTGCTCTAAACACAGAGTGCCATGTTGACCATAAAACTAGAGATGCTAGAGAGTGAGGCAGAAAAAGGAGAAGGAATGGAGGCAATTTGCATTTCTAAAAGAGTTCACTAGGAAAGCAAATAACCAGAAGACTCCCACAGACGAATCGAATATGAACATACTAAATGTGCTGTAGTATGTTTGACTGTTTAGAAGGGACAAAATAAGCTTTTAATAGTGTGACAATGTATTGTTTAAATAAAACAAGTGCTACATTACATTATGTAACTACATTACACATATGTCAGATGTGCAACTTGAAATCTAGGACCAGTAATTGAATTAAACGAAATCACACTGAAATCGTCACAATGAAAGAGTAAGAAATGACAGTGACCGTGATAGTCACCTAATCAGTGTCTTACATCATAAAACATAATCAAGTGTTCATATCAAGTGCTCTTAGTCACAAAATAAAAAGCTTGTAAACGTGAAAACATAACGACATGAAATACAGGAAGTAAAAGGTTGCTGTGCTATTTGGCGCTCTGTTATTCAGCCTCAGTGTCTTCCTTAAAAAGGAGGAGAGAGGAGCGGACGATCACCACAAGGCCAAACTCAGACAGAGCACAAGAAAAACTTTTTTTAAAAAACTGATTAAGATGCAGGACTCAAGATTAGAAACCCAAAGCAACCACTGCAGGCAGACCATAGGCCACTTCTCCAGAAACAGACCACTTCTCTTTAGGATTAATTAGATCTTTAATGCAGAAACGATACCAATTTATAAGCATTAGCTTCATGAGAGCAAAAAAGTGAAGTCTAAAATGAAGAAGTGTGTGAAAGTGTGTAATACATATTAAGAGTGTCATACTTGCTGAACGCACGGCTGGTCTAAGGGACATCCCAGACTTCTGGAGTTTTGCTGGTAGTATCTGATGAGCTCATCCAGAGTGCCAAAAGAGATCTTGTCGGATACAAAGTAAGCACCAATAGCTGAGCGATGAATACGGAAATGGAAGACACTATTTTCACTTCTGGCTATGAAACAAAGAAAAAAACAGATTTTTCCAACATAAATATTTTTGAAACATTTTCTTTTAAAATCCTTCTAGGGTCTTTTCTGACCCCAAAGGACGTTTGCTCAAATACAAAGAATTTTTCCCTTTATCCAAATGGCATGAGACTTTGTACGGTTGTCAACACTCTCTAGATCTACAAAAAAAAAAAAAAAAAAAAGGATTGATATCTGTTTTTATGTTCGTGTGACAAAAAGAAGTCACACTCAGGGTTGAAAATGGACAAAATTCATCCTCAAAAACAGAAACAACACTGAATACGCATACAGAAATCAAGTGGCACACGTCCAACAATGCATAAAACATCCACAATGCAAAATGATCATGCTCACACACACACACTCACATGGGAATACATTTGTTATTGCTTGTTTTTGCTGTTCAGTTCATTGCATTTTGATGTTCATGTTGTGTATTTTTTACTCAATATGTAATATAACTGTTCATTTCTGTTCTGTTACAGTTAGTAACTGAAGTGTAGATTAAATTAGTAGAATTATAAAAAAAAATCAGATGTTTGAAATAAAGGATAAACTCTAAAGACACAAGGATAAACTTGTGATTTCAATAACATTTAGATATGAATCCAATTGAAAAATACTTGTGAAAAGATGTCTTTCAGTCAGTCAAATAGCACATAGCAAATAGTGGAGCTCTGCAGTCTTTTTTTTTTTTTTTTTTTACTGTATTTTACAAAAGATGGGCAATAATCTTACACTAAACCATGTCAAATTATCCGTTATCCCCACGAATGAAAGTCAGAAATTTGGGTCTTTTATAAAGTGAATTTTATATAAAAAAACGATTTTGTGTGAAAATCCATACATTTAAAAAGAAAAAAGATTTATATAAATTTTCAAATGATTATAAATACTCCAAAAACTGCATCGATGTTGAGTAAAAACATTAATAATAATTGTTTTGTTACAAAATGACATTTTGTTGCCTGGGGTCTGTGGAGACCCCAAAGACCCTGAGTGTAATTCCCAAACAAAGACCGTACAAGGTTAAAGACTCTCTCCATTTTTAACCCAGTTGAGATTGACTGCTTATATGGTCCCAAAAGCTCCAATGATGAACGTATAAAATAATCATTTAGAAATGTAATATAGTATAAATAAATCTCTTATCTTCCCATCGAATTATTTTAAAATTATTCTCATCTCATCAATCCCAGCAGTAGGCCGGTTTAATCAGACTGAATCCCTCTGTTTTATGACAAAGTAGATATGATATTTTCAGAAATGTAATTTTTGATGTACTTTTTGTTTTTTAACAATGCTCAAAAAAATGATTGCATATTTTAATATTTTATATCTGGAACACAAATATAAGTGAAATAACATTGTTAGTGGAGGACTTTAGAAGCATGCTATCAAATAGGAAATACTGTGTATAATACATTTTTACCAAGATTAGTATAAACCTGCTACTTCAATGTTACGCATATTTTTGGGCTATTATGAGAGCAAAAAGCACTACGCTCCTGTGGAGACAGAAAAATGCTTAGTCGGTTGTACATGGATGACCAATATGGTGTTACAAGCTGTGGGGGGGAGGGAGAGAGAGAGAGAGAGAGAGAGAGAGAGAGAGAGAGAGAGAGAGAGAGAGAGAGAGAGAGAGAGAGAGAGGATGGATATCTCATGCAGAAAATAATAAGATTGATGAAGTGGAGGCTGTTGTCATGCAGATCAGACAGAAAATGCGAGATGAGAAAAGAAAGAAGATAAGAATGGAAATGATGAAAAACAGAGAAATACGGACAGGCAGTAGGTCTCCAGGCATTCAATCGAAAGTGTGCGCGTAAGAGAGGGAGAAGAAATAAGGGAACGAACCTGAGATAGTATATTCATCGCTGTGGCTCTCACTGATCCTCACCAGAAAGGAGCCAGTTTTATTCTGCGAAGCCAAAAGCAGCTTCTCAGCCTTTTGTCTGTTTATATTCCCATAGTACCATCTGTAAAGCGGACACACATAGCATAGCTGAATACCTCAATGAATGAATGAATGAATAAATACTTGTGCAGATCATATTTTACAATTAATAATTAAATTCACATTTATGTGTATAGCGCTTTTCACAACACATATCGCTTAAAAGCAGCTTTACAGAAAATGCATGCGTCTACATTACAATAATTCGCTGACAAATACTTATTTGTATGTCAATGTGTTGTCATTCCTACTGTAATTATGTCAGCATGCACTCACTCCAAATTTGAGATTGTTGTATGACAATAGAAATATGCCATTTTTTTATAAAGACAAATATAACAAAGATTTTCAACATAAAATATGATTCTTCAATATATGTTATGAGCTGTGTAGAAACGTTCAGAAATTAGCCTGACAATATAATTGTTGCCTACACTAAGAACATAAGCTCATATTTATTCAAATGAGAGAAAGAAATGGTTCATATTTTGCCCACATTAACCACGTTCAGCTTCGTACAGTAAACACTGTGGCTCATTCAAAGTGTTTCCATTTTAAATATGGGTGCGGCAGGTGTGTATGCTTGTTTAACACAATCCCATGGTGCTTCGGTTTCAGTGAAACTCTGTCAGGTGACAGGTGCACTAACACACACACACCACACACCTCTGACGTAACAACCCGTTACCTGTCAACACTATTTAGGAGGTATTTATAGGGAGGACAATCGACTGACCCCGTTATCACAGCATCCACATAGTAGTAAACGAAAACAGCGCAGAGCTCATTGTTCACACAGGACAATGATAAAGGCCACTGTGAATGAAACGAGACAGACCGTTCCAGCATATGAACCGTCCTTGGCTGAGCTCGTGTAAAACCCAGAGTAGGCGCACTGCTAATTTCAAAAACAATATTTTGACCTATCGATCTTATTGTTGATCTTATTGAGTGAATTATCTAATGGTTTACAGGATCTATTTTAGCCTAACGTCAATTAACTAAAGCCATTAAAAAAACACTAGTGATAGAATGGACTGGGTATTTTCCCCTGTGTGCAGGTTGTTGCTGTTGGCCCTCCTCGGTTGAAATCACGTTCCGAAAGCCTGGGGCCCTGAGAATTGTCACCACCTTTCTCCCCTCTAGTGACGGCCCCGATAATGAATATAATTAAATCTATTCTACTATTCTACCTGGACGTAGCACCAGAAACTAATCACAAAGGAAGCTTGCAAGCAGTGTACTGTTGCTATGGTTGCCACTTCTGGCTGCCTGCAATATGTTCTTTAAAAAAACATTTTAAACCATTGTCAAAACGTATGTATATGAAAAAGCAATGTTTACTAAGACACACCAACCTTTTGTTTTGACTTAAAGGGACAGCTCACCCAAATATGAAAATTAGCCCATGATTTACTCATACTCAAGCCATCCTAGGTTTATATGAGATTCTTCTTTCAGACGAACACAATCAGGGTTATATTAACAAATGTCCTGGTTAATCCAGGCATTATATAATGGCAGCCCAAAATTTGAAGCCACAAAAAGTGCACCCATCCATTATAAAAGTAACCCACGTGCCTTCTGAAGTGAAGTGATGCGTTTGTGTAAGAAAAATATCCATATTTAACACGTTATAAAGTAAAATGTCTAGCTTCCGCCAGACTGCCTTCCGTATAAAAGATAACTGACACGACGTATGATGTAGCGTAAGCGTTTTGAACTGTTACACTTTATTTGTAAGTTGAATACGGAAGGCGGTCCGCCAGAAGCTAGATATTTTCCTTCATAAAGTTTTAAATATGGATATTTTTCTTATAAAAACCCATCGCTTTGCTTCAGAAGGCCTTTCCCAGACAACAATATAGTGTCTGTCCAGATCTGGCCCACATCTGGTACGCGTTGGTTCCACATGTATATTAACCCTCCGGAGGCGTGTGGAGTACTTTTATAATTGATGGATGCACTTTTTTGGGCTTCACATTTTGGGCTGCCATTCACTGCCATTATAAAGCTTGGATTAGCTTGGACTTTAAAAATAATAATAATAATTTTTAACTCTGATTGTATTTGTCTGAAAGAATGTAATACACACCTAGGATGGCTTGAGGGTGAGTAAATCATGGGGTAATTTTCATTTTTGGGTGAACTATACCTTTAAGGTTCAAGCCTTAAAGGAATAGTTCACCCTAAAATGAAAATTCTGTCATCATTTATCAACTTGTTCAAATCCTGCATGAGTTTCTTTCTTCTGCTGAACACAAACTAATTTATTTGAAAGAATGTCAGTAACCAAACAGTTGATGGTCCGCATTGACTTCCATACTATTTTACTATTAGAGTCAATGTAGACCATCAGTGGTCTGTTACCAACATTCTTTAACATATATTTTGTGTTCAGCAGAAGAAAGAAACTCAATAATTATGGTGTAATGAATAATCAAACAGTCTTATATGTTAATGAAAATCTAAAATACAATGTTTCTGTGATGTCTAGCAAAATAAAATATTAGCCCAGTATGAAAACAATAGAAGGCTAATTGGAAAATCCAACCATTGACACATGTAGTCTCTACTGTAGTAGCCTAGAGTCAAGCTCTTCATTCAACTCTAGGAAAAAGTGGAGAAGACTGGTGGCTGACTATTACAGAACGATGATTTTCCATAAAAACAAACAAAACATCGAACTAATATATACATATATATAAGAATGATTCTCATGACTTACTTGTAGTTAGCGAATTCATCCTGTACTAGGGCCACATAATTAGCAGGGACCAGTCCGGACTGCAGGGATCCCGTCAGCTTCTTGGCAAATACATAATCTCCCCTCTTTTCTATGACAGACAGTTTGTCCCCTTCTTTCACCGTCAGCTCTTCCTCACTGCGGGCTTCAAAGTCGAAAAGAGCCGCGTACAGCTGCGTCGGCTTCTTCTTCGGAGCCGGGACCCGGATATCACCTGAGACGGTGCGGATCTCGGCCGGGTGAGCGATGTTTGGATAGTAAAATTCGGGCCATATCCAGTCCCACAACCTCTTCAGGCATGGCATGCAGCTGCGACAACACTTCTCCATCCCAGCCCTTTCCTTCTACGGACTCCAGGGTAGCTAGAATATTTGGCAGCTGTCCACCAAGCGAAACGGTTGAAATTGAAAATAAAAGAGGTGTGCGGGTCCCTTACCGATGGTGACAGACCGTCCGTAGCGATTCTATATCGGGATCGCCTTTGTTGAGCTAACGCACTGGCCGCGATCATAGCGGAGGATCAGGTGAAACCGGTTCTGTTTCGGGATGGATCACAAAGGTATGCGGAAAAGACATGTTGGATGTAGCTCAATGAGACATTAAGACGAGGAGAAGATATTGTGGTTGACGTGTGCCTTGAAGAGCATCCTCTTTTCATCTACATCTAGGCTCTCTTTATGCATGGCGCCCCTCGATCTCCTCTCATAATGACCAATGCAGTGCGCCGCAGCATCTGTGCCTCGACCCGCTCCGGAGCAAAACGCCTCGCAGTGTGTAAACTTGGCTGCACGCGACACTTCTCTCCCGTAGCGCGAATTCTGTTCACCAGCCAAGCGCACGCTTGGAGCTGGAAACCATGTAACCATTTATTTTTTAGATTCGCCTTTAATCCTTAAACGTAGACCCGTACATGTTCGAAAATATTTGCATTTATTAAAACACGTCCCTCCTGCTGTGAGTGACGCATTTGCGTGCTTGTGCCTCAAACGTTTTGCTACTTGGAAAATAACACTATTGTATTATTATTATTATTGTTGTATTAGTGGCAATTTACATGACATATGGTGTATCGACATTTATGAATGACGCAGATAATATTGTATTTAAAATATGCTACAATATTATTATTCAACCGACAAACTATTATCATATGACATCCCCTTCAGCCAATAACATTTAAATCTATGTGCCATGTGCTTGACGTTTATGGCAACAAGGAAGTGAAGGAACCGCATGTTAGGCCACATGATCAAGGCTCCACACACAGAGAGTTCATTTTAGACTAACAGTCTACACTGATATGTTCTGTGCAGCTGCACTATTGTTCTTTAATAGCAGGCAGTATAACAGCCTTTTTGTCTTTGTTTTAGGTTGATGTCAGTATGTTTTATAAGAGAGGAAAAGCTGCACCTTTTCCAGAAAATATTGATAATAGTGACAGCAGTGCATAAGAAAATGAGGCCGTAGTAAGAAATGAAGTAGTTGAGGATCACAGAGGATAGAAGCACTGAAGCAGTGAGGTGAGGGCAGAGATGATGAAGAGAAGTCCCAGACACCAGGCATGTTGGTACATTATCCTATGCCAGTTTGGAAGTGATCCATCCTATAACCAGAGGTCAGGAAAGATTGACCTCACTACACTGACAAGCAAATGCTCCAAAAATGACGACTAAACAGGTCAAAATGAAGTTACGTATGGAAAGTGTAGGATACACTGAAAAAGACCTAACAAGACAAGACCTACTTTTCAGATGCAAATGCATTGAATCGCATCGTTCTTATCAGTTATAAATTATGCCACCCTAAAAAAAAAATCAAAAGGTCAGATGTAGAAAACTAGAATTAAAAAAAGATTTTATTAAAATTATGTAAAATATAAAGTTCTATCATGACAACTCTCAGGAAGATTTTTAGCATGGTAATGGGTATGACAATGTTAATGTATTTGGTCTTGGCGGAATAGATCTGCTACGCTGTTGCTGATGATTATTTCTGTTGTTATTGCTGCTGCAGAGCAAGTACAGTAACTTGCGTCACTTCAAAGCGTCGTCAATTAATGATGACTCTACACCGCTGGATTTAGTTTGCACATCGGGATTCTTGAACATTAGAGATAACTATTTATATTGTAATAGTTTCAACCCCTACACAATACCACATTTGTCCATATTTTATTTAATATTACCAGTTATTAATAACAACTAATTATTCCCAGTTATTAACTGCTTTTTATTTGTTGTATAGTATTACAGTTTGTTTGTTTCTTTCATTTTCTTGTGCTTTGATATAATTCTGCAACTGTCAGTTGTTGTTATTTGACATACATTTGTGTCTTGTACATGTAAACATAATAATAATAATAATAATGAATAAACTGTGGCAAGATGTGAAGGGGGAGGAGAATTTATACGTGCGTCACGTTTAGTTGATAAAACACTTCGGCAAAGAATACACCCGTGTATCCTCGCTCATGACTCTTCAGGAAGCCTCCTCACTCCTCGCGGTGCAATTAGATAATTGGCTTTATGCACAGCTGCACTACTTCCTGAACTTCAGCCAGCTCCTTTGTTTCCTGTCTGCCATTATTGGACAAACTGATTAATCCAGGTGTGCCTGACCTCTGTAGTCACAACAACAATAATCAGACACACCTGGATTAATCAGTTTTTCCAATAATGACAGACAGGAAGCAAAGGAGCTGGCTGAAGTTCAGGAAGTAGTGCAGCTGCGCATAAAGCCAATTGAGATGTCCTAGATGGCAGAGCTCGGTCGGTTTCCGGGTCATAGGATGGAGGACGGAGCAGCGAGGAAACGAGGAGGGATATTGAGAAGCACCCCTAGAGTTTCATGACAGAACTAGGCATTTCTTTTTTCTAGCTGTGATTTCAAAATTAGTCTCATTGAGGGCAAAACTGTAATTATTTAAACCAGTGGTGCAAAATAGGTTAATTTATGGGCGTTTGTATCAGTGTTAAATAAATGGAAACAATTTTGCAATTTCGCTCTTTATCTCTAATTCTCTCTATGTTTTAAGTATTCTGTGCTGAAACATGTTCTGCATACTTCTAGGTTTCTGTCATTTCGAAAGTAACAGCTACATCTGGGGGTATTCTAGAAAGCAGGTTATGCGACATAACCTGGGTTTATGGATAAGTTAAAGCGATAGTTCACAAAAAAAAAAAAAAAAATTAGCCCATGATTTACTCACCCTCAAGTCATCCTAGGTGTATAGGACATTCTTCTTTCAGACGAATACAATTTTAAAAGTTATATAAAAAAAGTCATGGCTAATCCAAGCATTATAATTGCAGTAATAGTTTTTGAAGTCTATAAAAAAAAATGCACCTGTCCGTCGAATAATGTGCTCCACTCTGGGGTGTTAATAAAGGCCTTCTGAAGCGAAACGACGCATTTGTGTAAGAAAAATATCCATATTTAAAATTGTATCAAGTAAAGTTCCAGCCGATCGCCTTCCGTGGAAAAGTGTTGAAAGTGCCATCTCGCAATTCAAGATGTGTACATGACGTCATGACGAGTGTACTTGGTCGCATTAGTCTTTCCGAGTCTTTTCGAATATGGATATTTTTCTTACACAAACTCATTGATTCACTTCAAAAGGCCTTTATTATCCCCCGGAGCCACGTGGAGCACGTTATTCGACAGACAGATGCATTTTTTATGGACTTCAAAAACAGAGCAACTATTACTGCTATTATAATGCTTGGATTAGCCTGAACTTTTTTTCTTAAATATATCTCTGATTGTATTCGTCTGAAAGAAGAATGTCTTATACACCTAGGATGACTTGAGGGCGAGTAAATCATGGGCTAATTTTCATTTTTGGTTGAACTATCCCTTTAAGAAATAACTCTCAGGTCCAAAAACGGAGGCTTTCTGGACACTATAGTTACTGTACACTATAATTCACTCACTAAACATGTTACGTCACAAAAATGAGCGGAAGGAGATTATAGAATACAGCTCTGCGTATGTCAGGAAAGCAACTGTTCTGGCACCAGTGTCTTTACACAGCCACACAGGTATTTTGTCCGTTATGCACGCCACTCAATAACTCATATTCGAGTGTGTGATAGGCCTACATTGCTTCCCGCATCCGTGATTTCTGTGTGGGGACAAATCTGAGTGTCATTAAAATGTTGTGATAGTAATATTGATCCAAGTTATTTAACATTATATCAGTCTTAAAACTGTGGGTTCTATATTATATATTGTGAATATGTAATACAATTTACTCAAAAGCCCCATATCAGGCCAGTGCTTATCCCTACATCAGTGATTCTCAACTAGAGGCCCCGGGCTACATTAAAAGGTCTTTCAAATGGGCAATAACATGCGTAAATTTTAGCGACCTCTAGTGGTGTGGTTGTGAATTGCAACCGCTCACCCCTCCATTTTGAAGCACAGAGAAGCTACGGGGGCTGACACAGGACAAAGATGTCTTCGTCTGAGACAGCAGAGAGTAGTATCAGTTTGTCCGTTTAGGGCTACTGTAGAAATATGGCGGCGCAAAATGGTGACTTCACTGTAAGGGAACCCGCGGCGTATGTAGATAGAAATGGCTCATTCTAAGGTAATAAAAACATAACGGTTCATTATGTAAGGTCTTTATACACCACTGAAAACATAAAAATGCATATTATATTGCATTTTTGTAAATAGATCCTCATAAATACTAAACACTGAACCTTTAAAACTATTAATAGTCTACATTAAAACAATAAAAATACGAATAACTGCTAACGATCAAGATGCACAAACAAACTGACATCTAAGCACAAGAGGAAATAGCTTAGCATTCATTTCAAATATCGTCTTGGATGATGGGGGACCCATTTAAGCAGTTTCAGGTTTTACTTAGTTAGCAAAACCTGACCCACAAACAAACGCAGGCAAATACATTGATGCTGATTCAACATTTTTCCTTAGGGGGAAGAAAAGAAATACAGCTACTGGATTTGATATATAGCACACTGTTTTATTAGTATATTTAGCTTCGTGACGTACAGCTTGGGAGAAAAAAAAAAGTCACAATGTCATGTCATTTTAGCAGTGACATCCCACTGGAGAAATCTTCATCTCAAATCATTGGTTTTCATTAATGAAAGTGATATGTTAGGAGCCGCCCATGCTGTTTTGCATTAAACAACTGATTTTTTTTTTTTTCATTTTCATTCAATCTTTCAGTTTCTTCACATATGTATGTATCAACACTTTCTAAAGAATTAAAATATTTAGCCACATGTACTGAAAAAAGTATTCACTGTTATATATATTTAACACAATAAATATAAAAAAAGATTTATTTCATATATATTATGGTATTAAAGTGGGAAATGGGTCGCCGACAAGACTTATTTTTCCACTATAAAACAGCAATCATTTACCTGAGGTTTTCACTCTGCTGTTCTTGTTCTGTAATACTTGACGTCTGCACCCGACGAAGGGTGTGATAATGGCTTTTAATCATTAAGGAACAGCCGGATGTGTTGTCCCTAATGGCCAGAGGAAAAGATTCATTTACAACAAAGCCTTCTTCATTTTGCGTATCGGTTGACAGCAGTTAGAGAAAGTGATTGGGGTCAGTGACGGGGGTCTCCCAGACAAAAACACTTTGTCTTACTGTAAATGCATGGAAATTGCTGCAAGTCCCATTTCCCTTCACTAAAGATGATTAAATTAAACAATGCCTGACAAGAAGGGGAAAGCATTTGAATTAAACATTAAAACAACAAAAAAAAGAGAACATCTCAAAAATCTGTACATGTAAACATCACACTTCCACTGAGTCCAAAATGAGAAGGAAAGAGACAGTTTCACATTGGTATTAGGTACATATCAAAACCAGAGCCGACATCAGCAGCTCCTTGTACAGGACAAATCAGGAGGAAACCGGGACAGGATGGGGAAAAAATCCAAAACACCAACAAATGATTAAAACTGGGAGCCACATGAATTTGAATGCAGCTGTACACCACTGTGGTAGAAAAATAAAAGTCAAGTTGTTTTTTCTTCTTGCATTTCTTTTTTGTTTTGTTTTCAGAGCTATACATCTGATCAAACCAGAGCGTTTTTCTTGTGTAGTTTAGCAGCAACCATAACCAGCGTCACACCTGAATGCAAAGCCTGAACCCGTATAGGACCATCCGTGTGTGTTTGTGAGTGATGCCTTTAACATACGACAGGTGGGCTGTTTAGGTGTACATAATATCACAGTAGATTGCGGTGCTGATTTAAAAAAAAAGACACCTTGAAGAGGTTCTGAGGTACCATATGACAGCAAATACGGAGAGCTGAATGGGTTTCTAATACACTGTTAATATAAAGGGACATACATGACAATCAGTTTTGTTAAGCCCCCTTAAAGGCACGGCGCAGTAACTAATCAGAAACTTGGTCATACAGTACTGAGATAATAGTTCTTTGGGGTTTGTGGCGCAAGAGGAGTCAGGCATCAGGCTGTCAACAGAACGAATACTGTTGCTAATGTCTATCACGTCAACTTAAAGCCTGTGCGGCGCAGGACTAAATTCGCCCTCGGTGTGTGTGTCTGCAATCCGATGTGACCGTGGTTTGGCTGGCTGCTTGGCATGTTGACATCCTTGTTTGGAATGTATAGGCGTACAGGACAAACTTCACATGTGATGTCGGTACAAAACAGTTCTGAAAAGACCACTTGCGATACAAAAAGAATTACAAAATAATAGTAATCGAGATAATTATAAAAAAAATAGGAATCAGATAAAAAGGTTTTCGACAGTGGGCCACTAGGAGTCCTCAGCGGCTAGCGTGAGAACTTGGATCTGAGAGTGAGAGATGCTCTGATTATGGCTAAAATACCCCTCACTCTCCCGGGACACACTGCGCTGTTCAACCACACACAGAACACAGAGCATGGGAACAAAACCGTGAACTAGTTACACCTTTTTCAAGATTGTCGTTTGCCTCGTTTTACAGTTTGTTTTTCAGTAGCTGTCCTTGAGTGAACTGGAGAGAAGAAACACCATACAAACAGATGAACGCTTTGCTTTTTTCGGTTAGCAGTCCCATCTCCATCGTATGTTTTGATAAATCCATAGAAGAGCATGTGAGGTTGGTGTATAATCAGCAGAGTTTGTCGGCAGTGGGACCCATATCAGACCTCAATGAGAGAAAGAGATGATCGAGACAGCAGCTAGAATCCTCTATTACCTGACCTCTCACCATCTGTGCGTCTACAGCGGACATGACAAGAATGACATGGAAAAGAAGAGCAGGAGGAGGAGGAGATGAATAGAAAAAACAAAGAAAAGGAGAGAGGAGTGATTTGATTATGACGATTTTTTTCTTCTTCAAACCAACCCCCTTGAATGTGCAGTTCAAATTTGAGAGAAACGTGTCTATGGTTAAGTTTGACTTCAAAAATCTAAATAATAAAATCAGAAATTGTGTTTTATGAAAATGAAAACTACACAATTCTCATTAGTGTAATGCAAAAAAAAAAAAAAAAAAAAACTTTATATTTTAATTATAAAGAATATATATGAATTATGTTATATTGGAATAAGGTATTTAAACATCTTAGTAATATTTGCACTCCCTTTTATGTATTACAGTATCTTACTGTAATTTTTGTACAGTAAAAATAATGGTTTATAATTGAAATGATAAATGATTGAACACCATTATTCTAAAAATGTTCTAATTAAAAATAAATAAATAAAAGAAGTGAAATTTCAGGACGCATTAAGATCATTAGAATTTGGGTGCAAAATGTGCTCGACTGACTGTCCTAATGCAAAATATAATTTCTTATTTTATTTTTATCTGGGGGTTGAAGCAAAATGGAGCCTACCCTTTAAAAGATTTCACGTTCTTTCCTGAAATTAAGTGAAAGAAATAGCGAAGGCAGTCAGAGATGACAAGAGGTCAAGGACCCTTTATGATGAGAGGAACACTAAATAGAAAGATCATGCTATGAGCCATGCACAATTTTGCATATGCCTTCACGTCTATAGCAAAATTAACTTAAATCAATATTGAAGTTGGAGACTGGACTGTGAAGGTCTACCGTACATTAAGAAGAAATCATTACTTCTATATTTGTACTGTTGTGTTTTGGGGGTGAAATGGTGTCAAAACTGCACACAAATGTGTCTTAAGAGAGCAGACTGGTCTCTGGTCACACTCACTCATCACCATGGCTTTCAATCATATGTAGGTCCGGGTCATGTGATCATGTATGTAATGATTCTGAAGGCTCCTTAGCGGGGGTCATGGAAGCCTCTGTATTAGTCTGTCTCCTTTAGGGCCAGAAATGCGTTTTGATTATCTTCTGCATTGCGATATTCTTTCTCCATCCCCCACTAGCAGTGCAACACGGAGCCGCCGAGCTCCTCAATCATAGATTAGCACTGCCTCTGTGTGCAAAATGGAGCAAATTACAGTGACATTACTGTCAGTCAGTCCCTAACCAAATCTACCTCGCTAACTACACATTTTTAAACCTCTCCTGCTAAATATTCAGTTCACTAAAGACCCTTTAGCATGTCTGTTCGTGTCATATGCGTGTTCGTGTGTGTGTGTGCACGCCAAGCTCTTGTGCCAATGATTTGATCCCAGTTGATCTCGAGATTTAAGCACACACCGCGCTTTTAGAACAAATCAAACAAAAGCAAACACAAACAGCCCTCAGTATTAAATCAAACAATCTGGACCAGAATGCAAAACGGCAGGTTTTTTTTTTTTATCATTCTTTTTTTTTGCCTTGTTTTTTCACCTTGAGGTGCTCTGGTTGTGTTTGGGAGGCTTGAGGTTTCAGGTCTGTGGCGTTACGTTGGAGTCCATAGCAGCAGAGTGGATTAATGGCCATTAAGAAAAGTCAACAGATAAGAGACTAACAGCTTCCATACTGGATCCTTCCTCTCCATCTCCCTCCAAAGTAGAATAATAAGACGGAGGAGGAGAGGACATACAGGAGAAATGGAAAGACACAAAGAAGAGGAGAACAGGAGGTGACACGTACAGAGGACACGAAGAGAGTTGGGCATCTGTGAAACCATCAGGAAGGGTCCAGTCCCAAAACAAGTCCAGTGTATTTTTTGCAATCAATACCTTGAAATGGATCGGGATATATACACAACACATTTAAAGGAGGGTCTGCACTTCAATTACAGAAACAAATTCACTCCCACTCTCCACTTTCGATAACCAAATAAGTGGACCGTGAAGTGGAGGATGGACAGGTGATCATTTTCTTCTCCCACATATAGAGGGGGACGCTGGGAGAGAGAGAGCAGGACAGACAGGCTGAGGTATTTCCAGGTGAGCTTCCACCTGCATATCTAAATGCATAAATTAATGATTCAGAGGTCAGAACGAATGGAAAAGTGCTTCAGGACACAGCGAGTGCTTATTTACAGCAAATACAAAGGTCTCTTAGTTTTCTTCTTGCTCTTTTTATCTTCTTTCTTTCCATTATACCCCCAAATCAAAAGTAATCTTCATTTAGTTAGTGCTGTCTGGAGGATTGGCGTGCCATAATTCCTCCTTTGAAGTAGCTAAAAACAAAGAAAGTCAGAAATCAATGGCTCTCAGAGGGGCATGGAGGCAGAACGAACGAAGAGAGGCCGTGGAGAAGGCATGAAATGCAGGAGCAGTGCGCGGAGGACACATCGAACCGTCCACTTCAGCACTGCAGTGTCTTTCAGGGATTCATCTCCACGTTTGTCCTCTTCATCTGTTGGTCGTTCTCACTGAAGCGATATGAAAGCAAAAGCTTGATGAAGCTGTGTTTTCTCTCTCCTAACATTTTTAAGAGCCAGATGGTTTTCCTTGGTGACTGGAAAACCACTGACAATGAGGATGATGATCATGTGAGGGACACAGTCAGTTATGTGGTCCAGAGGGACGAGGGTATGCATGTAGACAGAGAGAGCTGAAGATCGGTTCAGTTCTGTTGCAGTATGAGGTTCTCCAGCTCATCTGCCGATCGTAGCAGGAAGGCCGCAGACTCGCGGTATCCTGCGATCAGCTGACGCACTGCTGCTACCTCTGTATGGCTGAGCTGAGCTGAAGCCCCGCCCCCTCCTCCATTCCTGCCGAGACTGCTAGAGCTTGACGAGGACGAATTCGATGCCAGAGACTTCATACTGAGATCAGTAGGCCCTGAACGGAGAGAATAAAAGTATAATTATGGACATAATAAGAACACAGACACAGCTCTTAGGGGAGGATATAGATATTGATTTTATGATTAATCTCATTTGAACTGCATTTGAATGACCTCAAAATCAATTCTTAAAATCCCAGGATTGCTCTTTTACTCTCTTCTAATCTACATTCCTATAGGAAAAGAGGTCTGTCCAAAATTATTGTGGACTGACAAATAATAGCACACCCGTGTGGGCATTAAGCATTAATGAAGTTTCAAATCAGTTATCCCTTATTTTAGGATTCTGCCAGCTTCCTCTCACCATTGGTCTGGGCGGTAGCTGTTGTCAGGGACACAGGGTGTTGCATGTTGGCACACAGTCCACCAAAACCTCGGTAACTGTAGTTGAGGCCTCCATTGATGTATAGCTGGTCCTGGGAATAGGCTGAGGCAGCAAGGGAGTATGCAGAGTGGGTCAGTGAGACCGGCTCACGAGAGACCGCCTTTTCCAGAGATACTGGGTCCTCCTGAGAGAAAAAATTTACAAATATATCAGGCTAACTTGGTTTTAAAATAAAGAGAGACAAAATAACATACCAAGTCATCTCCAATTTTCACAAGTACATGCATCACATACACTTCTATAACAATACTTACGTGTGTCTGGTAGACATCCATGCGCATTCTTTTGGCAGCTTTGCGTGATTCGCTCTCACAGGCAGCTGCTAGAATGTTTTCAGCCATGGCTGAGGTCAGGTGGGGTGGCGTGGGTCGAGTCTGCTAGTACACACACAGCATATTCATTATATATCCACTTTTGTGGTCATTGTGGAAGAACATTTTATTGTATGTTAAATATATTATACACTACTGTTCAAACGTTTAGGGTCAGGGTCAGAAAGATGTTTAAAGTTTTTAAAAGAAGTCTCTTATGCTTACCAAGGCTGCATTTATTAGATCAAAAATACAGCAAAAACAGTAATATTATGAAATATTATTACAATTTAAACTAGCTGTTTTCTATTTGAATATATTTTAAAATGTAATATGTTCTTGTGATGGCAAAGGTACATCTTCAGTGTCACATGATCCTTCAGAAAGCGTCCTAAAATGCTGATTTGGTGCTCAATAAGCATTTCTTATTATCCATGTTAAAACAGTTGTTCTGCTTAATATTTTTGTTGGAACTGTGATACATTTATTTTCAGGATTCTTTGACAAACTTTTGAATAGTAGTGTATACACAATAGATTTATATATATTTTTGTAGAGTTATCTAAAAAAAATGTGTGAAAATGTCTTGCTGTATAGAAACATTAAAAATATGTGTTAATAGTTTTGAATTTAATTTCTTCATAAAATCATAATCAAGCAATACATCTGCATAATGAGTCTAAATTAATTATGTAATATTTATTCAATGTAGCAAAACTTGTTGGACAAATGCAATTCCTCTGTTAAATCTTTGAATTTCAGCATGGTAATTTACACTTAAAAACAAACAAACACCTACATCCATTCTAATGTTGAGTGGGACCAATTCAATTCAAATTTCAACTCATGAATATTAATTCAGAATGTTTGCTTCATCACTAAACAAAACTGTATTTCTCAGTATCTGCCATGTACCGTGTTGGCCACCAGGGAGCGATATAAGTCATCTAACCATAAAAAAAACAAAAGCTGAACGTGGTAGTGTGTGTACCTCCATGCCGTTTTTCTTCATGCGGCGGCAGGATTTGAGGTAGGTGCGGATGCGTTTGCGAGCACGCTCCTGGAACTCTGGGAACTGACGGCTGCAGGATTCAATAATGGCCTGGATCTTCTCTTTAGGCTGTTTAGAGATTGGCACCATACGGTCCAGGTTCTCATCCACAAAGAGACGCACAAACATCTAAACGGAGAGAGAGAAATAGGTCAGCCAAATTAATTCCTTAAACGAAGTGTAAGGAATGAGTGAAAACCCACACATAAAACATGCATTGAAGAATTGCAGTATAACTTAAAAATAAAAAGCCATGATAAACCATATGGTTTACTGTGGGACTGTACGGTTATTTTCATGCAGTAGAAAATCATCAGCTGAATGTTCTGATACTCACATTAAAGGCCTTCAACCTCTCTGGATCCACTCCTTCTACATCATTGATCTTATCGCTATCGTCGTGATCATCATGGTCATCGTCATCATCATCAGCCGCCTGGGACCGACCAACTGTCAGATCTTCAGCACATATCTCCATTTTTATTGAATCATAGCTTCCTGAACTGTATTGAGGAGACTACACAAACACACAAAGAAACCAAAAGGTAAGTCTTCTGTCTGCAAGAGCGTATAGACTTTCAAAGGAGAACATGGACTGAAAGACGCATAAAAAAATAAATAAATAAAAGATATCTACCATTCATGGCCAACTACAGCGCTTCGGCAGATGAAAACATGTCTTCCAGGTCTAACCATGTTATTCAGACGTTCTCAGTATCGAGCGTCTTGCACTCATTTCAGATTGAGAATCCATTCATTTGAAAGATAGATTACAAAGAAATTTCTTTTTACAAAGAAATACAAATAAAAAGGAGACAGGAAGCAACAGAAGCTGACCATGGAAAACAGGAATGTAATAAACGTTTCTATTCAGCCCGGAGCCTTGCTCTGCAGATTGTTCAAACCTCTCTGCTTCCGTCTGTGTAAAAAACGCTGCGGTGCCAGTAGCTGGCTAACTGAATGAATGAGGTTTAATCGAGCGCCTTTCATGACTGTTGGTTCAACTCACATTGTACGCTCAAAACAAATGACAATCTGGGTGAAGGAATAGTCTACTGTGTGGAAGTAAAATAATGACAAAAAAAAAACATGTTGAATTGCACTAATTGAAAAAAAGTATTGCATTAGTGCTTGCATTTTAATGCATTGTATTTTCAGGGCTTGCATTTTTTGGGGCTGAAATTCAACATGGTTGTATATTCAAGTTGTGAATATTTCAAAATTCAAATGAAAACATTTCATATACAATTTCATTTTTTAAAAATTCAATAATCCATATTCACCTACGGGAATTCACTTCCTTTCCCAAAAATTCTGTCAATTTTCAGTCCATTGTTTTCACTTTACAAATTCAGTGGTTCAAATTCAGCAGAATATTCAACATTGCACATCCGGGAACTGCAGGAATAGCAGTAGAGTACTGCATAATCTTCATCTGCCATTAGTCACCTAACCAGTGTTGCAAGCGGGAGATAACAAAGACCAAAGCAACAGGTAGATTCATTCATTCATTCATTCATTCATTCATTCATTCACAAAAACTACAGAAATGGAGCAAGCGGTAAGTATATGATTATCAGGGCCAGTAGCATTGATACACATTAATGTTTTCTTTATAGCGGGTTTCTATTGGAGGGAAATACATACGTCAATCTTTTCATATCATGGGCTCATCTGCTTTCCTGTACTATGCTATTTCATGCATTCTGACATATTTACACTGTTAAAAGAGTTGGATTCACATGCTAAACATGGCCAAAGTTTCAAAAACTTTTTGTTGGACATATGACGGAGTATTTCTGTTCCAAATACACTCCTTCAGGATTCGTATGCGTTTCGGAAAGTTTTTTTTAAATATGGCCCTGTATGACGTCATAAAGAGAGAAATTGCTTATATGGGCACTTGTGCAAGTGTTTGTTTTTTCCCGGCATTTCGGTACCGAATGTTTCATGCTGGATTTGCAAATCATTTGAAACTGAAAGATGGAGTGGTCCCAGTAATAAAAGATCCCGGTCATGAGTCGAAACTGCAGGTGGTGAGTGAAACGGCATCAAGTGCATTATAATGTAAACAACACAAACGTATAGTGAATCAAAAGTTATCCAGTGACAATGTGATGATGTATTGTGTGTGTGTGTGTTCTCCTGACTCTTTAGCTCCGCCCACTGCATGCCTCCACGAGTTTGGCTGTTTTTGGAAAGAATCGGTACAGTGTATCTGTCTGTTATATATATAATACAACTAAAGACTCTTCGGAGATATGAAGGATGCAGTACTACTCTATTCTACTCAAGATTATTGTATGTGTAATGGACCCTTTAAGAAGCTATATACCAAATATCATCTTTTAATTTTAATGTCTTGAGGCATAAATGGTTTTCTTTATTTGGAAACGCTTACCTGAATCTTTGCGTGTTGCTTTTATATAAATGCTTGCTTGATCCATCAATAAGGTGAATACTGACTGAGTTTGGTCTTTTTATATAACCGTTAGTCCAGTAAGCCAGTGTTTTAATGTTAATGTTAATCCAGATAAACAAATAAGGATGTCAAAATGTAAGATACTTTATTTCCAAGTCAATACTAAATAAAATACCAATGATACCAAATGATACCAGGGAAATTTAACTGGCAATGGTTTCATCTACTTAAAGTTTGGTATTGTGACAACCATTTTTTTTTTTAAACCTTTTTTTGTTCTAAATGAATGTAAATACCTTGTTGTTATAGTCCCTGATGTCTCGGTCAAGGCGTAGCTCTGAGGATTTGGGGTATTTTCTGCGCAGCTCTTCTGCTTGCTCTGGGTTAAAGGTCGCCAGCATGGCGGCAGCACTGGGCAGGGCCTGGCTCAGTCTGTCACTGAGGTTGACTGGTTGCTGGTCCTCTGAGGATGAGGACGAGGAAGTCGTGCTGAAGTCGAGCGGAGCCGTAGTACCGTTGCCGTTGCCGTTAACCTCAGTGTACGAGGCCGATCCAGGTCCTGTCCCCGTACTGTCGCTCACACCGGCCGCACCTACTGAGGGAGGAGTCAGTGTGCGAATCCCGTTGCCACTCCCACTTTCAGAAGATGAATCATCTGAAAATATACACAAAACACAGCAAAAATTTTACAACAGACAACACATTGCACTATTCCGACAACATACAGTTTGATAATGTTCTGCATGTAATTTCAGCAAAACATAAAATGACAATTGAAAATTTTCTGTAATTTCCCCAAAATTCACCCCATCAGTTAGTGGTCAGAAAAATGGGTAGTTCTGCCAAAAACATTCAGTTGAGCTGCTATAATGTTGGGGTCATCAAACTAAAAAAAAGTGCCATGGTAAATGGTTAACTTATTAGTAATACTGGGAGAGAAAAAAAGTATTTTAACATCTGAATAAAGGTAACCAACATTAACAACTTGCTGGTTATATTTTACTCTATGCTGAATGCTTTCCACTACAGGCAGATAGCTAATAGCTAACTGTAACACAGCTAACAGCTACTGTCTGCAGAGGACACTTTTGACTTCATCTGTAAGTGTGAAGCCCATTTATTGCTTTTTTTAGAAGATGGTTTTAAACCATATTTTTTTATGTTGCCTACTGCCAGGAATGCTTTCTGTCATGCTAACAATTTTAACATGCAAATGCGCTACACTGGAAGCATTCACAACATTTACGAATGACAGCTGGTCTGGACCTGCAGTACATACATCCACTACAAATTCCCTTCTACCAGGCGGTATTTGATGGTGTGCGTGGTGTTCAGTGCAATCCATTTTGAAAGGCTGGATGTATGAAAATTAGTTTATGAAGAGATCTATACCACAGAGCTCTAAACACAGCACATACACTCACACAGAAACATACACCCCATGTTTGAAAAACATAAGATATAAAAAAAAAGTTCCTTTCAGAAATTACATATACAGCTTATAAATTGCAACTTCATCATTACAAATATGTAATTCCAAATATATTTAAATCCAAAATAGTATTAATATATTCAGCATTACACTTTAACCACATTTCAAAGACAATAGTAATTATGAAGTGACATATAAATATGTATTTATGCCCTACATAAGTGGGTTAAAAACGATGTGTGTGTAATGCCTACATGCGGCTATAGAGGAAAACAACAGTGACAGAATTGGGGTCAGGGTACAGTGCCAGTAGGAAAAATAGTGAGCGAGAGGGAGGAAAAAAGAGAGGACAGGATGGATTGGATGTAGAGGAGAGGGCACAGGCCGTTTGGAGAAGGAGGGATGGAGATTGGATGAAAAGAGGGAGGGGGTGATGCAGAGTGAGTTGGGGGAAGAGGGCAGCGGGAAGCAGGTCAGATTCAGGGGCACTGAACATCGATGGAGGAAGGGATAGAAGGATGGGAGGGGGGGTGAAATTATCAGTGGAGGACACTGGATGAGAGAATGTGAGAGGGAGAAGGATAAAAGAAAGCTGGGTGGTATGGAAAGGGAGAGGGACTGAAAGAAAGAGGGATGGAAAAATAAGCCAGAAAGTGAGAGAGGCAGAAAGAGAGACATTGAGTGTGTGGAGGGGGTGAGCGTGGCAGAGACAGCCGCATATTTATTGGAGTATAAAGAGTATTCATGCAGGGAGAGGAAGGCCGGACTAATGCCTACCAGCTCTGCTAAAAAGCTCAGAAGCATCCACACACATACACATGTACTTTTTCTTGCCATTCCCTCCTTCACTGGTCTTTCAGGAAAGGTGTTTGAATGACAGATGAGCTCCCAGTGTAATGTCCATAAAATGTGTGAGTGTGCACAAGCGCTGCGGTGGACGTGTCTCTTATGCACCGTGATGTGCTGAATACACTATTTGCTTGCCTCTGCTCAGTAAGCGGCTGCAGCAGTCAGGCTTTTGAAGTGCAGATACTGGGCCGAGGCTGCTGTTTCTCTCGCTTATGTTTCGATCGGCTGGCAAATGACAGGCAGTTACACATGCACTGTAAAATATAAAAATGGAAAAGGTACTGGTAATTACTGGAAATTTTCACTAACCCTAAAACATAACACAATGCAATGTATAATCCAGAATACAGGTAAAATGCTGTTAACTTTATATTTGTATAGTAGCCTACAATGTGCCTTATTTTTTTCAGATATTTTTTTTTACAGTGCATTGCTTCTTGACGTGAGAACACAAGCTCAATCATTCACATTTCGCCGCACTTGTCAATGGTGAGTGTACTATATACAGTGTGGAAAATAAGTATTTGAACACCCTGCTATTTTGCAAGTTCTCCCACTTGGAAATCATGGAGGGGTCTGAAATTGTCATCGTAGGTGCATGTCCACTGTGAGAGACACACATGTTTGAGGTCGTTAGCTGCATAAAGACACCTGTCCACCCCATACAATCAGTAAGAATCCAACTACTAACATGGCCAAGACCAAAGAGCTGTCCAAAGACACTAGAGACAAAATTGTCCACCTCCACAAGGCTGGAAAGGGCTACGGGGAAATTGCCAAGCAGCTTGGTGAAAAAAGGTCCACTGTTGGAGCAATCATTAGAAAATGGAAGAAGCTAAACATGACTGTCAATCTCCCTCGGACTGGGGCTCCATGCAAGATCTCACCTCGTGGGGTCTCAATGATCCTAAGAAAGGTGAGAAATCAGCCCAGAACTACACGAGAGGAGATGGTCAATGACCTGAAAAGAGCTGGGACCACTGTTTCCAAGGTTACTGTTGGTAATACACTAAGACGTCATGGTTTGAAATCATGCATGGCACGGAAGGTTCCCCTGCTTAAACCAGCACATGTCAAGGCCCGTCTTAAGCTTGCCAATGACAATTTGGATGATCCAGTGGAGTCATGGGAGAAAGTCATGTGGTCAGATGAGACCAAAATAGAACTTTTTGGTCATAATTCAACTAAACGTGTTTGGAGGAAGAAGAATGATGAGTACCATCCCAAGAACACCATCCCTACTGTGAAGCATGGGGGTGGTAGCATCATGCTTTGGGGGTGTTTTTCTGCACATAGGACAGGGCGACTGCTCTGTATTAAGGAGAGGATGACCTCATGTATTGCGAGATTTTGGGGAACAACCTCCTTCTCTCAGTTAGAGCACTGAAGATGGGTCAAGGCTGGGTCTTCCAACATGACAATGACCCGAAGCACACAGCCAGGATAACCAAGGAGTGGCTATGTAATAAGCATATCAAGGTTCTGGCATGGCCTAGCCAATCTCTAGACCTAAACCCAATAGAGAATCTTTGGAGGGAGCTCAAACTCCGTGTTTCTCAGCGACAGGCCAGAAACCTGACTGATCTAGAGAAGATCTGTGAGTGGGCCAAAATCCCTCCTGCAGTGTGTGCAAACCTGGTGAAAAACTACAGGAAATGTTTGAGCTCTGTAATTGACTGAAAAAGGACTGAACAGGTTCTGCTCGATCATCTTCACTAAAATTGTCTGGGTCTGATTCGGGCTCTTGGTATGGTTTCATTGACACTATTGTACACAAAGCTCAGGCTAGTAGCCTGAGGCTACCTGTAGAGGTAAGGGGCGTGACGCTTTCGAGAAATGTTCACTAGGCGGTTAGCGAATCACAACACACTGGGCCAGCTAACCAATCAGAGCCCATTGCGTATTTTTGAGGGACTGGCTTCACAGAATCCGGAAACCATCAGACCGTTTTTACAAGGAGGGACAGAGCAGTGTAGAATAAAGGTCAAATATATGAAAAATACTGCATTTTTTTAAAAACGAAGCATGAACACATGTTACAGTGCACCCCACAAACACAATCAAGCCTTCGAAAGAGTGTGCTTTACCACCCCTTTAATAAAATGTATAAAAAAAAAAAAAATCATACTAACCCAACACTTCTGAACGGGTACTTGATATGATAATTAATATTAATAATATGAAATGTTATTTATCAGATATTAAATACCTGATTAATTAGAAGAAAAAAATAATTAAGTAGAAAAGGATGAATATAGGTTGAAAAATGTTGCTCAACTGGCCAGCACTCAGATATTTAATTTCATTTGTCACTCGCTGTGGACCATGAGCACACAGAATTCATCTTTGAGATAACTGGACTGATGGGAGTTGCTTTATCATAGTAGTGTAGTATTTAGACCAGCTCGGACAAACATACAATACAAACCCTTGTGCTTTAGCAAGGCCAGTGGAATGGTGGTCTGATAACCTGCTTAACACAATATGAAACCCTGAAAGCAGGTGGCAAACTCTCCCTTCTCATTTGATGCAAATAATGACAGCCAATAAAACCTCTTAACCGTGTGACAAGCGTGAAATATGATTAGCCTTGGCTTATGTCACTCAAATGGACCCTGTCCAGTTCACTCCTGAGGAGAGTTTCCCTTTTATTCATTAAACCCACTGCATCTGAACATCCTGGAGTTTTCGCCATCCATCCAACCAGATTTTAGGGCAAAATTCTACCCATCCTACAAATACAATTTTTACAAAAAAAGAGGTCAAAGGCGACTTTAGATTCTGCTGCATTTTGCAAGTAAATTGCAACATGTTAAAGGTACTGTACGTAAGAATGACAGCTAGTGGTTGAAATAGGTACTGCAGTCCAAATTCAAAATATTGTTTGCCTCGCCCCGCCCCGCCCCCTCAGACTCGACGCTCACGTGGGTTGCCAGTTTGAGGACACGTAACAGGAACAAGCACAATTGACAATGGAAGGCGAGGAGACTCACACACTAAGTTGTGGAGTTGATTTATCCGTGATTTATTGATTTATTAATGTGATTCCGTTCATAGAGATTTTTAGATGGATGCCGAGACTTTATTTTAGGTCGGGTGGAATCTGCGATCTCTGACCCAGTTTGTTTGCTGGCTTCCATGGCAGCAATACACTGTTTTCCGCCAACTGGCAACCTGTGCTGTCGAAATACTGGCAACACTGGTATCGCACAGACCAAAACAAAAACAGACATTCCGACACGGAATGCACTTTTCAAAGTAAAATAACTGGCTGTAACATTGTTTTTCGGAGAAATGAGTATGTGTACTCAGCATGTTTCCTAAATATCTTCAAACATATTATGGTATTTTTATGTTTTAGTAAATTCAAAAATTTGCATACAGCACCTTTAAATATTTCGTGCAATGTAAAAAACAAAACAAAAACCAATTCTACTCTCTTAAATGTTAACTACATTAATACTGTATAAAAATGTCTACATCTCACATTAGGTTGAGTGATCGCCGCTATGTTTATTCCCGCAATTACTCTAGCAGGTGTGTGTGTTTGCATGTGACACACACAGACGCACAGAGGGGTGCAGGCACAACAGTCGATAACACCGCTGTGCTTCCTGTCTCAGAATCTCAGTAACGACCAATCAGGCGTAATGATCCAGTCTACACAGCAGGGCCTGTGAGAATTCACCATAACACAAACATTTCAGCAAGGGTGCAGTCCATGCGGTCACAGGCAGAGAGGATAGACTGTGCACGTTTTGAACACCCCCGCCCCCACCTCTCACACACATGTACATGTCATCTAAACAGGATGGCTTCAAGCAGGAGCAAATGAGAGGTGGTCGGCTCATTCCTTGCACACAGTTTGTGTTCTTTTAATATATGCAGATGACCTCCAATCAGTGGGTTCCTCCGATAAGCCTGAGCCTGTCAGTCAACTCCCCCCACTGCAGTCTAACAGAATCTTATTCACCGCACAGCTACCACATGCAATCCTAACAGCTTCTTCCTCGTCCCTCATTTCTTCAGACTTGAATAACAAATCGCACACCTGCTCAAGTTTTCGAAGATTTTTAACCATGCAAATTGTCTAACAGCTAAGCACAACACTCAGCACTGAAGTAACGTTTATTTAATTTTGCGTCATAAAAGCATTTTTAGATGTAGGTAGATTTCCACTTTAACACCGACACATGCGTGAGTGCTCTTAAAGGTCCCGTTCTTTGTGATCCCATTGTTCAAACTTTAGTTAGTGTGTAATGTTGCTGTTAGAGCATAAATAATACCTGTAAAATTATAAAGCTCAAAGTTCAATGCCAAGCGAGATATTTTATTTAACAGAAGTTCCCTTTCAAAGCCTACAGCGAACGGCTGGCTTGGACTACATCCTGGTACTTCCTACATAAATGACGTCAGTAGAACAGACTAACCTCCGCCCACAAGACTACGTGAAAAAAGGGGGCGTGGTCTTGTTGCTGTCCCACGTGGAGAAGAGGACGTGTCGCGTGGAGAAAAGGAAGTGTTGCGTTTGAGTGTGTTTGTCGCCATGTCGTCGAGACGCTGTTATTTTCATCCCGGAGTCAAATCACCTTTGTTTGGCTTTCCCAGGGACGCTGTAGAGATCATTGAGCGCATATATCACCCCGTTAAGAGGCGTGAACTTTCCACGTGCGCTAAGCTGCTGTCGAATCACAACACAGGAACCGTGCCACGTTCGCTAAGCTGCTGTCAAATCACAACACAGGAACCGCTGGCACAATCAGAACTCGTTACGTATTTCTGAAGGAGGGACTTCATAGAATAAAGGAAGTCATCAGCCGTTTTCAGGACAGTGAAAAGAGCGGTATACAGATAAGTAAATTGTGTTAAAAATACTGTTTTTTTTTACACGCGAAACATGAACACATGTTATATTGCACATTGTAAACACAATCAAAGCTTCAAAAAGACACGAAGAACAGGACCTTTAACAAAGTGCTCATGTGAACATTTGAAACTGAAACCAGCCTTCTGTCAGTGAGTTTCATACTTTTAATATATAAGCCCACTGCATTCCAAACTACATAAATTATGCCTTCGTAGAGTATGTGTGGGAAGGGAAATACCGGCGGGCGAGACCGCACACTGCAAGCATAACATCAAGCAAAGCTTGCGTTTCTCACAGCGCATCCAGCGCAATGAAGCCCTGTGAATGTCCTTGTAATTCGCTTCGACCTTTCGAAACTATATGAAAGATTATTTTATGGAAGGTTCAAGTGGTGTGTGTGTGTGTGCGTCTCTGAGGAATTGGAAGCAAGTAAAATACGGGTGTTTCTAAAGTACACACATCTGGGGTTAAAAACTACACTCAGAATCCACCCAGAATTGTTGGAGAGAGTATCGCGATGCATTGATTTTTTCTCTCCCACCCCTATATATATATATATATATATATATATATATATATATATATATATGTATGTATGTATGTATGTATGTGTGTATGTGTGTGTGTGTGTGTACTTAGTATATAATATTCAGTTTGTACAGCTGGTTCAAAGGAGAAAATTTCACCCCTTCCCACCCTCTTCCACCCCCATTCCTCCATCTCACTTCTGCACAATAGAAACCCACCCTGTCTGCTTGCTCCACCCCTCCTCTCCTCCCAGCTCTTCGAAACACACACACACACACACACACACACACACACACACACACACACACACACACACACACACACACACACACACACACACACACACACACACACACACACACACACACACACACACACACACAAAGTCACAGTTTTTTACTTGGTGAGATTAAGAGACTACTTTTAAAATCATTAAAAAACCATAACGTTTCCAAACTTTTGACTGGTAGTGTATATATATATATCTCCAGAGCACAGATAGTGTAAATGAAATGGAGAGAGCTGACAGTGCGATCCAGCTGCTCTGAATGTCACAGTGATTCATTGGGGCATTTAGCGCACTGGGGACTGGACAACACTGGAGTGTGTGTGTGTGTGTTTAAGAGGGCAAGGGTCTAACAGGCACAAGGGCACACGCACAAACATGCTGATTGAAACCAGGCTTGTTGAGTTGCTGTCAGGTTGTGAGAATGCTCCACAAACAGTCAATCAATGCTTTACCCATGATTCCCCTGGGGTGTGGGGGCAGAGGGCAGGCGGGAAGAGCAGAGTGCTACATCAGCCACCAGCTGCCAACAAACTCATCATAAAGTACTTCCTTAACACAGATGTACACAGAACCACAGAGGCACATAAGCATGTACTCTCTCACTTTAAGATATTCAAGTTTCATTTAAAGTAGCCCTGCAGTCACTGTATACCTTAAAACTCGTTTTTTATTATCAAAATGACATTTAAATTCTGCCTTAAAATAGCTTGACTGTAACTCTACACCCTTGCTTCATTTAGTATATGCATGAATATGCAAATTAGTCTCCGCCTCCACTCAATCACACCAGCTGATCACACCACACCTGATCCATGATGTAAATAAGAGATTCGTTGTGCAGTATAGACAACTTCAATGATTACTGAACTGACAGCTTTCTAGTGATTAAAAAGTGACAGTCCTTGTGTGCTTCCTAGGCTATATATAATCCATTCATAATTCAAATAAAAGTCGACACATAACTGTAATCGATATGATTTGCCTTTGACTTGACTATGTTATTAAACCGCTAATAATGTGTTGCTAATGTTACACAAACCATGTTCCAGTTCGCCATCTCAGAGTCAGACAGCTGCCTGACAGCTAAAAATCACTATCCTTAGAAATAATGATAGGAAGAGCCCAGCACGTTGATGGGATTGGTTACATGTTTGTGACAGAAGAGAACAGAGGTGGTTTCAAAAACCGCATTTTTGAGACTCTCTTTGGTACACTCCAGTTTTAAGGAGAAAATACTGCAATGGTTAAGCAATGGTGTTAAACTTATGAATTTGCACATGGTTTGTCTTAAAGTATATTAAAACCACAAAAGAAATTAAAAAAACATTAAAATATAGATTCTTACCACAGGGTGATTTTTTTTTCTTTAAACAAATGCACTATGGCTGTTACAAAACTAAGGGAGCTGTCTACCAAAGCAGCATTTTAAGGTGTCACAGGTGAAGGCAGAAGAGTGAGAAATGCTGGAAAATATATTAATAAAAAAATTCAGATATGTTACAAATCTGTTGGTTTACTTGTTTTTTGTGTGTGTGCCTATTAGCTTAGCAACATGTCACCTTCAAACTCTATGAAATTGGTTGTGAATAAGGGTTATTTAGGCACAGTTACATTAGCAAAACTTGGACGAAATTTCAGGTCCACTGTCCATTATCAATAGTGTAGCAATGCATGTAGCACTTCTAACTCAGGGGTCACTCCCAAACTAAGCAGCCTTATATAGAGTGGTGCATGACATCACTTTGTAGGCCAAAGCGCAGAAGCGTCTGAGCATTTTAGCACTTCCGGTTCTATCGTCCCAAAGTCAATGGGTTTTTGGTTAAATAGCTGAAATAAGGTCTGTGGTTAACACAAGTTACTTTCACGTTTTATTCTACGACATAAGATACATCAGTATTACCCCACTCAGGGTTTTTTAAGCTGTTATGTGTCTTGAAAAAGGCAGTTGCTAACAAGTGGCTAAATGGGACTACAGAGGCAGTAGGGGAGATTAAACGGAAATCATACCAAAAAGGTAAATTCAGTCCGCTTTTACAGCCTCATTATGCTCAAAATTGTGCTCCTATAAACCAGTCTAACAGTCAACCCAAACATTCTGGGAATTTTTGTATTAGCTAAAAACTGAAAGAGTTTAAGTTGAAGTCACGAGACTGTGGTTTAGTTCGTTTATAGTTACCTTTAGCTTTTTACTTCTGGCGACTGCATTTAGGCTTCAAAATTCACAAAAAGTTGTGTTCATCTGTGAAAATCCTCTTGATGGACAAAACGTGCAAGTACCATACACTTTTGTTGATCACAGAGCTTGATTTTTGTTGCAACAATACAAAAGCCTATGGAAAAATCCTATTAGGGTTTTTCCGAGGGAACCGGTGTGATGCCAACTGTCGGTTGGCCTACAAGGTGACGTCATACCCGCACCACCCTATTGGTCAGCACAACTAAATGATGTGTTTAAAATCCGAGGTAAAATCCACAAGGGGATTAATCTGACCTCACACGTACCTCACATAAATTTCCAGACAGAGATGAATGCATTTCACCCACAGGATTTCGCCATACAAAGGTAAATGTGACTTCACCCTTAGGACCATGGTTAGTAGTGTTATTTATTGTTGTGTACGGCCCGGTTTCATGCCTATGTAGAGCATTCCAAATCAGTCACTTATAACATTCTATTCAGGAAGAATGCTGTCTTAGCGAACTGTGTTTTGGAACGGATCTTATGTAGTATATTTAATTATGCAGGTCTTTCAGTTCCCAGTGGGAATTAGAAAATCTGATTGGCCACTCAAAACAGCAAGCTCAAGTCTCATTCTTTCTTATCAAATCAAAGAAATATGCACTTCTTTACACTGTTTGTAATAACAACATGTTAATTAAAATGAACCATAAATCAACCTTTACTTTGCCTAAACACTTATCCTTCTAAGGATTAAGCACAAACATTTTAATCAATATGATTTAATCTGCAACAACGATTTCATATTTTACAGGAGCCGGTATAAATCAATGTTTTCATTGTAGTGCGGTCTGAGAACATTGATTTAAATAAACGCTACAGATAAAGCATGGCATTAATTAAGGGAATTGTTTCTTTAATGCAGCAATGGGCCAATAAATTAAATTACCGTATGTCATGTACACAGCATAGCCTGTAGCTCCTGCAGTGTGTGTAGGGGACAGCGGACTACATGAAAATCTAGTTCACCATTCAGATCAGCTCAATTCTACGACATCAGAACAACTAAAGCATGAATCACAGAGCTAAAAATACTTTTTAACTTGTGGGCCTACACACACACACACACACACACACACGTGCATGCACAAGCATGCCAAAACTCACACCATGCAAACACTTACACATACTTCATCACGTATGGTAAAAACGCACAAGCTCAAACTGAGAAAATCCATGAGCAAATTTTTTTTTTATTGAATTTGAATTTTTTTTAATGCATGTAAAAATTATTTTAAAAAAAAGAAAAATATGTTTGCAGATGACACATTCAAATTTTGTAATGATGTTAACTTTTTGAGGTCACTGTATGTTAACAAATCAAAATGCATTCACAAACAAATACTCACTCAATGGTCAATTTATGAGACCATGAGACTACACATGGCGTGACTTGGATTCCATTTGTCACAAACAAATAATACACTGATTCATACACTCACTCACACGGACAAAGAACAGAGCTCTTTACACCCGCGCACACTTATGAATGTATATATTCATCATGCATAAGAATGTCTGTTTTTCCAAATAATATACAATATGTTTATGCATATGCATACCAGCATAATATATAACTGTAGGTGTATATGAAATAAGCACAATTAGGAGTGTATATATTATGGATGTTATATTGAAATGATCACAGTGTGAAGGTTAAAACTCATGAACATAATATCCACAACCACACTAGAGTACATATTGTTCAGGCACTTGTTTTGTTTTTTTCCCCTGAAGTGCTGGATTTAACTGAGCAGGAACGCAGCAGGGTTTTTCCAGGGAAATTTCTACTTAGATGTTCGGAAGTCATAATTACAATCGGCATTAAAGTGGTTTTGGTTAGAGCAAAATGGACTCTTTTGGCATTTCATATTTCTTTCTTTTTTATCACTTAAAAGGCAGGACAAATTAAGTGTTATCATAATCTATTATCTAGCGCAGAGAATGACAGGAATGTTTTTATGAGTCTGTTGGTAGTATTTTCAGACAAAATGTATGGTTATTCTTCATGAACAATACACAAAAGTAAATTGTACAGTCAACAGTCACAATTACAACTTAATTATGGCCAATAAAAACTAGCCTTCAAATATAGTATCATATCCATAATGTCAGTTAACAAATAACACCTTTAAAAAGATAGCTCACCTTAAAGTCCCAGTGAACCGGAAGTTGCAACTGAGTTTATTTCAGTGCTGTGACGTATTTCCAAGTGAAACGGAATATTGAATAGAGGGCAGGGTTTTACTTTTGCGCTCCTCCTCTCCATCTCTCGCTCATAGCAGACTAACAGTTGGAGGGGCAGTGGTTAAGGATATTCAAACCCAAGCCGTCAAACTGCCGTCATCGGAAAGGGAACGCCATTCCAGAACGGAAGTTCCTTTTCAGATTTTGAATTAGGATTACCACGGCATACAATTTTTTTCTGTGTATTAACTTGCACGGATTAATTGTTCACCCTATGACCTGTAATGTGTACTAACAAAGTAAATAAGATCGATTTTGATTTCATGAAGACTTTAAAATGAGCTATAATGTTGTTTCAAACTTTGCCCATACTAAATAACACTGGACCCCACTGACATTCAATGTATGGACTAGCCTAGAAATCTAGACGCACCCTAGCGGCAGAAAATGTATTTTGTCGTGAGTGTAGTCTAGCAACTCTCGGTAGACCTGAGAGCAGGAAAAACCAAACTCTGGTCAGGCCATTCAGAGCGTGTGTAGAGTCGGTGGGCGGGCTTAACATAATGACGGTACGTCACGGCAGAGTTGCGGAGGTTCTGCGTGCTACTCGTAAAACAAAGAAGCTGACGAACAGCGGTCTTTTGAATCGGCTTTGGCCGCAACTCTGGAAGACTTGGGAGTTAAGCTTTTCTTTGAGAAAAGAACAAAGAACGACACTGAAGTCATTCTTAAGAAAAGAAGATATGGTCGAAGTTTTGCCTACCGGATACGGCGAAAGTCTATCAACTAACGTTAGCTCGGCTTCACCTTCTTCTTTGCTCTGGTTGGTTGTGGTGCTCATGGCGCTATCCAATTGCAATTTGAAAGACAACCATTTATCCCGCCCCTCGGATTGAGCCCTGTCAATGGTGAGTTTCCAGACACAACATCTTGATGTGGGTCTGGCTTGTCAGGCTATGTATGGATCACAAAAAACAACAAAAAACACTGAAGGTCTGAAATGACATTTCCTCAGCTTGGAAACTCAGGCTTTAAGTTTGCTGATTTTCAACCAGCTTTGTACTGTTACAATGTCTGTAGTATATGTAAATGTATACTCTCATTTTATAGATAATCCTTGTTTATTTGTCAGCCAAAGTTTGCCGGACAATGAAAAACTTGTCATGTAGCACCAATTAAAAAAAAACTTTCGGTAACACTTTATAATAGAGATGGTGGTCCAGTGGGTTAAACCACTGAACTGATACGCAGAAGGTTGCTGGTTCAATCCCAGCGGTCCCCACCAGTGTGTCCTTGAGCAAGGCACTTTACTCCATGTTGCTCCAGGGGGATTGTCCCTGTAATAAGGGCACTGTAAGTCGCTTTGGATAAAAGCGTCTGCCAAATGCATAAATGTAAATGTAAATGTAAATAATAACTACACGCTATGAAGCATTAGTTAAGCATTAGTAAATAGTTAATTCATCATTTATAAAGCATTAATAGACATTAGTAAGCAGTTTATCAATAACACTATAAATGCTTTATTCTTGATTTATAAGCATATCTATAATGTGTTTAATAATTGTATTTTCATATTTTATAAATGATCAATTTATAATTTCTAAATTAAGTATTACATTATTTACAAACCAGTTATTTAGGAGTTGTCAGTGGTTCATATGATCATTTAGAAAGTGTAAGTAAAGGATTAATAAACTATTTAAATGTACATTTATACATCTTATTATTTAGACATATAATAATAGTTACTCAGTGTGTTAATGAATCCGTTATTAACATGTATTCATACTGTAATTCATGATTAATTCAGGTAGTTATAAAATATTAAATAATAAATATAATAAAAGGCTCAGTTCTCTTCTGAACAGAAAAAGGAAACAAACACAACACAGAGGAATATAGCACATATAAATATTTACTTCAAAATGCAAAAATGGAGACTGTACAACTAGTAACTTAATATCAAATTAAAATTAAACCTTTTTAATGTCATAGAAAATAATATTCCTGTAGACCGCCAGAAAACATAACTGCAGTCAAATGAAACATCTATAAAAATACATTTCTGTAAAGTGTAAACATTGTTGAATAAAAATGTACCAGTGGATTACACTGGATTACAGGAGTGCCGAAATACAACAAATAAAATGTAGATAAAACAGTAATAATATAATAAAAATATTTAGCAGTGTCAAAACAGTACTGACTCTAAAACATTAGAGAACAGCCGTGCAGAAGAGAACTGAGCCTTTATATCTCCTTTGTAAAAGCTTTACGAGGCATAAATCTACAAATAAAATGTAGATAAAACAGTAATAATATAATAAAAATATTTAGCCAGCAACCATATCACCCTGTAGCCAGAGACTGGTTTCCCACTGAAGCTAAGCAGGGCTGAGCCTGGTTAGTACCTGGATGGGAGACCAAATTGGGAAAACTAGGTAGCTGCTGGTAGAGGTGTTAGTGAGGCCAACAGGGGGTGCTCACCCTGTGGTCTGTGTGGGTCCTAACGCCCCAGTATAGTGATGGGGACACTATACTGTAACAAGCACCGTCCTTCGGATGAGACGTTAAACCGAGGTCCTGACTCTCTGTGGTCATTAAAAATCCCAGGATGTCCTTCGATAAAGGGTAGGGGTGTAACCCCGGCATCCTGGCCAAAAAAAAAAAGTGCCCATTGGCCCCTGTCCATCATGGCCTCCTAATCATCCCCATATATATATATATATATATACGATTGGTATCATCCCTCAGTCTCCTCTCCACCAATCAGCTGGTGTGTGGTGGGCGTACTGGCGCAATATGGCTGCCGTCGCATCATCCAGGTGGATGCTGCACATTGGTGGTGGTTGAGGAGATTCCCCCCTTCTATGTAAAAGCGCTTTGAGTGAGTGCCTAGAAAAGCGCTATATAAATGTAATTAATTATTATTATTATTATTAAATAGTCCTCACTTTAGATGAGCTCACAGAAATTGTTTACTGACAACTACTAAATGTTTTATAACTACCTGAATTATTTGTGAATTATAGTAGGAATACATTTTAATAAAGCATTTATTAACACACTGAGTAACTATTACTAAATGTCTAAATAACAAGATGTATAAATGTATATTTAAATAGTTTATTAATCCTTTGCTTATACTTTCTAAATTATCTTATGAACCACTGACAACTCCTAAATAACTGGTTTGTAAATAATGTAATACTTAATTTAGAAATGATAAATTGATCATTTATAAAGTATGAAAATACAATTATTAAACACATTATAGATGTGCTTATAAATGTAAGAATAAAGCATTTACAGCTGTATTTATAAACTACCTATTAATGTCTATTAATGCTTTATAAATGATGAATTAACTATTTACTAATGCTTAACTAATGCTTCATAGCGTGTAGTTATTATAAAGTGTTACCAAACTTTCTACTTCCGACTTTCATTAAATAAAGTACATCCTACTTTTCCACTCATAATGGCGACATTGTGTTCATCATGTATACATCGTTATACATGCTACATGACTCATAAGACACTATGAGAACCTGAGAGGAACAGTCAGACTGGTCATACAGCACCATTTCACTTACAGTGTAAGAGGTGGGTTTTGAACCGCCTGTGTGTACTTTTTTATTTTCACGTGAGGCCCAGTAGCTTCGCTTTTTTTTTTTTTTAAGCCTCAGCGGAGCTGACCCGGGCACAAGCAGTAACAGATGCTAATTCTTTCACTTCTACTTCCCCAGCCGCCCTGCAGGGAGTGTGTGCGCAAACGCGTATATGTGTCGGCCTCCCCTCTGCGGGATTACAATGGATTATCCTGCTAAGACGCGGCACGAGCTGCTCCCCATGCCGGCACAAGGCCTGGCATTGCCATAGCAACGAACCCTTCCCTGCTCCCCCCTTTGAAACAACCACTGTTGTAGCAGTGACAGCTGTCCCCTACCCAAAAGAGAGAGGAGAGATGGGTCAGCAGAGTCAGAGAGGAGGATTTGAAAAGGGTGGAAATGTGCAAAGACACAAAATGAAAATGCAGAGAGGCGAGAGAGAAAGACAGATGGAGGTAAGCACAAATCTGCGCTGGAATGACAGAAGGTGGAAGAAAGAAAGAAAGAAAGAGAGAGAGAGAGAGAGAGAGAGAGAGAGAGAGAGAGAGAGAGAGAGAGAGAGAGAGAGAGAGAGAGAGAGAGAGAGAGAGAGAGAGAGAGAGAGAGTTATCATCATCATCTTGGGTTTGTCCTTTACTGTCTTAGTGCCCCTGACACAGCAGATAATCTTCACTCCAGTCTTCCCTGTGCAAGACTCAGCATGCGCTCAAAAACAACTTTACAAATGATGAACTTCACAAATCTTCTGGGTTTTATGAAACAGAAACTTACAGGGATCCTCCACCAATTTTTAAAAAAATCTGTCATCATTTAATCTTCCTCATGTCATAAATACAGTATGACTTTCGTTCTTCTGTGGAATGTAAAGGAGACATTTTGAATAATATACAGGCCGCTTTTTTTTACCTTTTACAATTTTTTATTAACCCTTATGTGCTGTTGGGGATGTTTTCATCCACTATGGGGGGTTTTTGAGTCTTAATTTGGCCATAACTTTCTCTCTGTTTCAGCAAATGGAATGATTTTTGGTGACAAATCTTATTTTAATTTGAAATTTTTCAAAAACTCAACAGTACACTCTGGGCAAATTCACTACCCTTTCGTTATGTTCGTGGATGAAAACAGCCACTAAATTAAACTGCTGTAAAAATGTATCCGATAAATGTTTCTTCAATTTTTTTTTGGCATAAATCTATTAAATCAACCTCAGTCCTGATCAAAACTACTAAATGTTTAAAAAAAATTCTGAATTTTAACTCTTTAATTGCCAAATTCATAAATTATGTCACTGATTTGGGGGGGAAAAAAACACACAAAATGACTATTTTCAATATAAAAAGTGATTGTGGACTGGATTTTTTTTTCACCTTTTATCACAGTCTTGGACATGTCAAAGATCAGTCACAACATTGGCTTTGATGCATTGTTTGTTTTTGTGCAGCATCAGATTAAAAAAATTTCTCCCTCATTTACTGTTCGTGGCAGTTGTTGCATATTATTGCGCCTGTGTGTGTGTGTGTGTGTGTGTGTGTGTGTGTGTGTGTGTGTGTGTGTGTGTGTGTGTGTGTGTGTGTGAGAGAGAGAGAGAGAGAGAGAGAGAGACCTTACGTCAACTTACCTTGATGTATCTGAGAAAATCAAAATATGCCCCCCGGCTCTCAGAACTACATGGAGTAAAAAAAACCAAAGTAAGTGTATTTATGCACCTGCTGCCTTTTGATGGTGAGAAGTGCAGACTAAACAAAAACAAGGTAAGTGGATTTACACATTTTCTGCCCAATGAGAATCTGGACCAAGGTGGACTCCACAGATCTCCATGCCTACATGGGGCTACTGATTTTGGCTGGCATCTACAGGTCCTGTGGGGAGTCCACACATTGCCTGTGGACCCTGGACCCTGCGATGGCATAGCACATCGGCCCTGGAGTCACGCCTCTGGCAGGCTGAAGAAATGGAGTTGTCTCCACATTGGTGGAAAACGTCTCGGTTACGTATGGTAACCCTCCTTCCCTGAAGGAGGGAACGGAGACATACGTCGGTTATACCGACGAATTGGGATCACTTCAGGGAGCCCCTATCAGCTTCGAGATGTAGAGAACAGGCCAATGGGCCATTGGCATGCGAGATTTGCATCTCGCGCTCCGCCCCGCGCCGCGGGTATAAGCAGGAAGTGAGAGCAACGCACTGACGTTTTTCACTGAGGAGCTGAACTAGTGACTTGGCCATGCAGTGATGGTAAGGAACTGTGGCGATGGGACGTACGTCTCCGTTCCCTCCTTCAGGGAACGAGGGTTACCATACGTAACCGAGACGTTCCCTTTCAGTCGGTCACTACGACGTACGTCGGTTATACCGACGAATTGGGATCCCTTTGAAAAATGCCACAGTTACTACCACTTCCAGCACCCAGCGAGAGCCCCTCAGACCCCGTTCTGATGCAGGCGGGGAAATTCACGCAGGGAGTCTCACACTGCTGTTCCGCAAGACCCACTCAGCAGACTTATTGGATAACGCTGGGAAAGCGTGCCCGGAGGGACGCTGAGGAAGCCACATCATGCCCGGAGGGAGTTACCATGTGGAGAATACACGTATGGACTGGCCTTGGGCAGTGCAACATACGGAAGTCCCAGGGATGGCCCCGGCCTGTTGCAGGCGGGGGAACGACACCGTACTGAGACGACAGAGGAACTCTGCCGAGGGAAAGACACAAGCTCGCCGTAGGGAGCTGTACCATGGAGAATACACATATGGGACCGCCGTAGGGGTCGCAACATACGGAACCCAGCCTGACACAAGTTCCACCAATGCATACAAGTGCCAGACCTGGCGTCGGACGCTCCGCCACATCCGACTGCTGCGGGTTGCGGAGGACTCAACAGGGTTCGCCAATTCCTGGGGTACTCGACTGGAGAATATAAGCGCACGTATCCGTTCCATGGGGAAGGGAGTGGCGCAGCAAGCCGAAACTAGAACGTGTACTTCAGTGAAGCTGACTATGTGAAGCGAGCACACGAGAAGCAACCGGTTCCACACGTAGGCTATAAAACCTAGCGAACGTGTTTCGCCCAGCCCGCAGCTCTACAAATGTCTGTCAGCGAGGCGCCATGAGCCAGCGCCCAGGAAGAAGCTACACCTCTGGTGGAGTGAGCTCTAACCCTGAGCGGGCAGGGCACGTCTTGGGATTCATACGCCAAGACGATGGCATCCACTATCCAGTATCTTGGGCACATATCCAGGCCGGGGTCTCAGAGTTACCTGAGAGTTGCCAGGCCCGAATTCCAGGCACGAATCGTCGACCGAAAATGCCTGCAGGTCCCCTACCCTCTTAACCGAGGCCAATGCAATCAGGAGTCTTGTCTTTAAAAGACAAGATTTTCAGCTGACTGCAAAGGCTCGAGGGGTGCCCTCTGCAGTGCGGTCAGCACCAGAGTTAAGTCCCAAGAGGGTATAGAGGGAGGACGAGGTGGATTTAGTCTCCTCGCCCCCCTCAGGAACCTGACGATCAGATCGTATTTGCCTAAGGACTCACCATTAACCAGGTCGTGATTCGCGGCAATAGCGGCAACGTAAACCTTGAGGGTGGAGGGAGACAGCCTTCACTCCAACCCGTCTTGAAGAAAAGAGAGCACAGATCTGACCGAACACTTTCGGGGGTCTTCTCGGTGAGAAGAGCACCAATCGACGAACAGGTTCCACTTCAGCGCATACAGCCGTCTTGTAGAGGGTGCTCTGGCGTAAGTGATGGTGTCAACTACCACTTGCGGTAGGTCACCTAGAACCTCAGCGTCCCGTCCAGGGACCAGACATGGAGTTTCTTTCCAGAGGTCCGGACGCAGGTGCCACAGGGTGCCCCGTCTCTGAGTTAGAAGGTCATTCCTCAGAGGAATGGGCCAAGGAGGTGCTGTCGCGAGGAGCACGATTTCCGGGAACCAAGTCCTGTTGGGCCAATACGGAGCTACCAAGAGGAGCTGCTCCTCGTCCTCCCTGACCCTGCACAGTGTCTGTGCAAGAAGGCTCACTGGGGGAAACACATATTTGCGTAGGCCCCGGGGCCAGCTGTGTGCCAGGGCATCCGTGCCGAGGGATCCCTCGGTCAGGAAATAAAACAACTGGCAGTGGGTCGTGTTGGGGGCGGCAAACAGGTCGATCTGTGCGGCCCCAAAGCGACTCCAGCTGGACCACCTGGGGGTGGAGTCTCCACTCTCCGGGGAGCACCGGTAACCGTGATAGCTCATTGGCCGCACGATTGAGCGGGCCCGGAATGTGAATGGCACGAAGGGACCTCAGATGCTTCTGACTCCACAGGAGGAGATGGCGGGCGAGTTGGAACATGCGGCGGGAGCGTAGACCACCCTGTTTGTTGACGTACGCAACGGCCGCAGTGCTGTCCGTCCGGACCAGACCGTGCTTATCTTTGAGCAGCGTTTTGAAGCGGCTGAGAGCAAGACGAACTGCCAGCAACTCCAGGCAATTGATATGCCATTGCAGTTGGGGCCCGTCCACAGACCCGAACCGCAAGCCCGTTGTACGTGGCACCCCAGCCGGTGGATGAGGCATCCGTGGAGACAACAGAATGCCTGGACACTTGCTCTAGAGGCACTCCTTGCCGTAGAAAATGAAGGGTCCGACCACGGGCTGAAGGTTTGGCGGCATCTCGGCGTCACTTGGACATGGAGGAACCCGCTGTGCCACGCCCATCGCGGGACTCGGTCGTGTAGCCAGCGTTGAAGCGGTCTCATATTGAGCAGCCCTAGTGGCATTACTGCGGCTGCTGCTGCCATATGCCCCAGGAGCCTCTGAAATTGTTTCAGTGGTACCGCTGTGCTGCGTTTGAACGAATTCAAGCAGTTCAACACCAACTGGACGCGCTCCTCGGTGAGGCGCTCTGTCATGGCGACCGAGTCGATCTCCATCCCGAGAAAAGAGATCCTCTGTACGGGACAGAGTTTGCTCTTCTCCCAGTTGACCCAAAGACCCAACTGGCTGAGGTGCCGAAGCACCATGTCCCGTGTTCGCACAACTGATCCCGCGACTGGGCAACGATCAGCTAGTCGTCGAGATAGTTGAGAAGGCGAACACCACGCTCTCTCATGGGAGCAATGGCCGCCCCCGCGACTTTCGTGAAGACACGGGGTGACAGGGACAGCCCGAAGGGCAGGACATTGTACTGATATGCTCATCCGTCGAATGCAAAGCGTAGAGCGGTCTGTGTCGAGGGAGAATCAAGACATGAAAGTACACGTCCTTCAGGTCGATCGCTGCAAACCAATCTTGGGGACGGATGCACCTGAAGATGCGTTTCTGCGTCAACATTCGGAACGGCATCCTGTGAAGGGAGCGGTTCAAGTATCGCAACCGTAACCCACCGCCTTTCTTGGGTACAATGAAGTACGGGCTGTAGAACCCGGACTTCATATCGGCTGGAGGGACCGGCTCTATTGCATCCTTCGCCAGTAGGACAGCAATCTCCACCTGAAGTACAGGGGCGTTCTCCCTCGTTACAGACGTGAAGTGAACGCCGGCGAACTGAATCGCATAGCCGAGTCTGATGGTGCGGATGAGCCAGCGAGACGGCCCGGGGAGCGTTAGCCAGGCCCCCAGAGACCGTACAAGCGGGATCATCGGCACCACAGACGTACCCGCAGCGGGGCAGCGCAGCGGAACGCAGGGACCCGTGGACGACATTGGAGTGGTCCGTGGAGGGGGTCTGGGTGTGTGACACACAAACCTGCTGAGGGGGCGGGCGAGTGTGAGGAGGCACATTGTGTGCGTCCCGACAGCCAGCGCCCCCTGCTGGCGATTTGGAGAGGCACCAGGGGTTGACAAGACATGGGAGCGTTGTACACCACCAAGCGCGCTCCCCAAATGAAGGAGGGGATGATCGTGGCAAGGCTTTGTGGCCTTGCACATGGTCTGCCTCACCTCCTTCCTCAGCGGGGAACAACAGCGGCGAGGCATAGAGTCGCACACTGTCGTCCACGCACTGCTGAGAAGAGGGGGATGAGAGTGGCGAGGCTTTGTAGCGTCACTCACTGCCATTCTCACCCTCTTATGGGGAGGGGAATGAGAGCGGCGAGGCTTTGTAGCGTCACAGGCTGTCATTCCTAAACTCCCGAGACCCAGAGGTATTGGAACTGATCTTGTTTCTTTTAGAATTTGGGTACCACTAGCTGTTTTTAACACCAGTGGCGGAACATAATTATTAATGGTTTTCCACTCCAGGGGAGAACAGTTCCAACCAAATCCAGGTCAATGGTGTTTCTGGACCAGGGTGGACATCGTCTGGCCAAGGGCCAGCGCAGTGCGCAGCTCAACCTCGGCCAGAACTACCCTCGTGCACTCAGCAGGGCGGAGGTGGCCTGCCAGTGGCACTGCCACCCCACCGATGAGGGTAGTGAGAGAGAGGAAGAGAGATTATGGCCCTATCGGTGTTCCATATTTTGGCACCAATAGTTCCACAATGCCAAAGCCTTCCAATGCATATCCGGGAAAAGGCAAGGGGCAGGAAAGGCGAATTATGTGTTGCACTACGCCTCAGCCACCCGGGAAAGCATGGCTGTCAAGTATGAATCTGATTCAGCATGAGCGCCCACTATTATAGTGGGAATCTCAGCATCATCTTCATTTTCAACACATAACAGCCCTCTCTCCGATGCAGCGATTGACATCTGTCCTCTGCTAGAGCCTCAAATGAAACGCTAGGTCCCCCCCCCCCTTTTTTTTTTTTAAGGACCAGCAATCCCATCTGAAGCTACCAGCAGACATGCGAGATAGTGAGTGTGGCCGTGAGACGGCACGCTGAACACTTAAGCCCTTATGAAAAAGGCAAGACGAACAATGCGCCGACGTGGCTATGCTCTCATGAGAGACATAAACCACCCACAAACACAGTCTCAACATGCTTGCGATGCGATAGAGGAGTAGGGGGCCCACGGAGGTGTACTCGGCAGGGAAGCCTCACTGTAATCCTCTGGTCACCCAGGCTTATCAGCCAAAGTAGCCCCTTTTCTGGTGTACCAGAAGAGAGACTAGATTGGGGTATAAGCAAAGGGACTCAACCCCGTTTGAGGTATCATAGTCTCGACCGCGCATCGGAGGAGCCGAGTGACGTGCGCTGAGTTGCCGTGGCACCCGGCAGCTAGACGGCACTCAAACCCTCACGTGGAAGGTGAGATGACCAGCGCATCGACGTGATCCCTTTCCCCTGAGAGAACATGGATCACCCATGAACACAGTCTCAACATGTTTATGCGAGAGGGATCGTGGCCGTCAGGACAGGAAACAACCGCATCCAGAAACGCACGAGTGGAATGACGTCTTGAAAAAGACGCAGTCACACCCGTGTTGCTCTTTCATGAGGAAATGCTCTTTCAACAGTGCTGAAGCACCCAGGGGAAGACCGCAGCAGCACACAGGAGGTAAGTGCAGTCCTGTGTCTGCACTCACTGACAAACGCCCTCACCAAACCGACAGTTGCGAACAGTTGAGAACAGCAGTTTGTTTATGCTGATGCAGCGGTGAGCACGCGATCGCGCTGATTGTGCCTTTTCGCCAACACAGAGCGTCCTTCTCGTTCTCTGGAGTATCTCTCTCTGTAGATAGGCTCTCTTTTAGAAAAGCAGTCTTGCTTCATCAACGCCGTTTGGCTCCTAAGTGAATGACGTCAGTGCGTTGCTCTCACTTCCTGTTTATACCCGCGGGGCGGAGCGCGAGATGCAAATCTTGCACGCCAATGGCCCATTGGCCTGTTCTCTATATCTCGAAGCTGATAGGGGCTTCCTGAAGTGATCCCAATTCATCGGTATAACCGACATACGTCGTAGTGACCGACTGAAAGGGAACCACACTGTTTCTCCCAATTCACCCATATCCAGGATCCTCTGAATCCTCCTCGCCTTCAGTGGAAGCTGGAGAGGATGATGAGGGTGCCACAACAAAATCAGGATCTGACTCTCGAGTATGTGGTGTCAGAGGGAGAAGACGATACATCCTGCAGCTTCGTGGAGGGGTCAGGCTGCATAATCATTTCTAAAACTTTGGTACAATTCAAGCCCCTTCTCATGTTGCTTGCTGCTCTTCTCAACATCAAGTGACCAGCAGGATGGCATGCAAGTGTGTAAATCCACTTACCTTGTTTTTGTTTAGTCTGCACTTCTCACCATCAAAAAGGCAGCAGGTGCATAAATACACTTACTTTGTTTTTGTTTACTCCATATAGTTCTGAGAGCTGAGGTGCATATTTTGATTTTCTCAGATACATCAAGGTAAGTTGACGTAAGGTCTCTCTCTCCTTCTCACGCACGCACGCGCACACACATACCCACCCACACGCACACACAATAATATGCTGTTATACTCCATATAAAAGTCCATAGAAAACTCCATTGAAAAGCCAGAAACTAAGCTTTTTTTTGCACAGTCCTATCTAAAGGGTTAATGCTGCCACCTGCTTATTAACTGTAAAATTTACAAATTTGACCTCTTCCCAACAGGGAAAACCATCAACAATCAAAAATGTATGAGTATATGGTGTCATGGCGTTGCAATCAAAAAATGTGGTTATAATGGAAGTCAATGAGGCAAAAACAGACACGAACAGTAAATGAGGGAGAAATTTTTTAAATCTGATGCTGCACAAAAACTAACAATGCATCAAAGCCAATGTTGTTTCTAATCTTTGACATGTCCAAGACTGTGATAAAAGGTGAAAAAAATCCAGTCCACAATCACTTTTTATATTGAAAATAGTCATTTTGTATGTTTCCCCCCCCCCAAATCAGTGACATAATTTATGAATGTGGCAATTAAAGAGTTAAAATCCTGATTTTTTTTTTACATTTAGTAGTTTTGATCAGGACTGTGGTTGATTAATAGATTTATGCCAAAAAAATAGATTTAAAAAAAAAAAAATCTGATACATTTTTACAGCAGTTTAATTTAGTGTCTGTTTTCATCCACGAACATAACGAAAGGGTAGTGAATTTGAACAATGCATAAGGGTTAAAATGAATTTCAAGCTTTAAAAAGGATGCAATAGCACCATAAAAATTATAAAAGTGATCTATATAATTTATATTCCAATGATATATTCGCTATTCACGGATAACTCACCAAGTTTAAGAATCAGGATCATTCCAATTCATGAATGAATCATTCAGATCTGTTATATCAACTATTATTATTATTATATATTTTTTTGTATTTATTTTTATTTCAAGCAATATATAAAAGACACAAAGGCAATAAAGAAGCATTTTGATTAGTCTGTACGACTAGTTAAATTCATCATACTTTAACATCACAATTCCAACTGCTGCTTGAAAAGGAGCGGGTAGAAGTCAACTTATTTAAACCCACCCCGGTTACAATTAAACAGGAAAAACAACAAATACAAAGAGAAACAAAGGTAGTGCTTCCTTAATTATTGACATTATCCAAACATTAAATTACAATTTAATATATATTCATAAGAGAGAGAAAAAAAAAATGGACTCACCCATCTGCACATATTGCAATCTGTCACTCAAATTTACTTAACTTTTTAATTAACTTTTTACCCAGTTTCCAGCCACCCCTCGTATCCCATACCTTTCAAGTTTCTTAAGTAATATTGCATGATTGATGGTGTTGAAGGCTTTTTTCGAGTCAATAAATGTTCAAATGGTACATTTTTTATTGTCCAATGCATTTGATAATTCTTCTGTTGCATCAATTATAGCCATAGATGTAGATCTTTTGCTTCTAAATCCATATGGACTTTCATTAATCAGATTATGTTTATCAACACATTTTTCTAATCGAGTATTAAATATTTTTCTAAAACTTTTGAAAATTGAGGAAGCAATGAAATTGGTCTATAATTGGTAAATGTATTTTGTCATTTTTGAATTTAGGAATAACTTTTGCAATTTTCATTTTCTTGGGAACACAACCATTTAGAAGTGACAGATTACAGATGTGCATTAAAGGTGTTTTGATGTTATTTATAACTTTTTTTATTATAGCCATATTGATGGAATAACAGTCCATAGAGAAGTTATTTTTGGACTTTTTGACAATATCCATTACTACTTCTTCACTAACGGCTGAAAGGAAGATGGTGTTTGAATTGTTCTCAATTTTATCAATATTGTGCTCAACATCTGGGATTCTTGATGCCAAGTCACAGCCAATGTTCACAAAAAAATTATTAAAGCTATTAGCTACCCTGTTCTTATTACGGTATTCACCATCTACGTCAACAAAATATATTGGATAAGTATGTTTTTTTAAGTCTTTTTTGAGAATGCTATTTAATACAGCCCAAGTTCCTTTTATATTAGTTTTATTATCAATCAATAGTTTCTTATAATACAATTTCTTGGCTATTCTTAATATATCAGTTAACTTATTTTTATACAACTTATATCTATTCTCCGCTTCTTTTGATTTCAGTTTAATGAAAGATTTATAGAGATTATTTTTCTTTTTACATGCATTTTGTAGACCTTTAGTCATCCAGGGACATTTTAAATATTTGTGTTTCCTATAAACTGAAATGGGGCAAAACTTATATGAATATGTGAATATTTCTAAAAATATATTATAGGCTCTATCTGTGTCGGTCTCCCCAAGAACACAACTCCAGTCTTGTACTCTCAGAACATCATTAAAAACCTTAATGGCTTCTTGAGTTTGTAATCTTTTGCAGCTTAGCGCAAAATATCTTTAGTTTTAGAAACATTACAGTCATATGCAACAAAATAAATGGTAAATGGTCTGTAATATCACAAATAAGCAAGCCATTAATTATGTTATTTGTAAAAATATTATCAATTAAGATTGCACTCTGTGATGTGATTCTACTAGGTTTTGTCATTGTTGGAAAAAAGGACATGGAGTACATTCTTTCAATGAATTTGTCAATCAGTTTGTGTTTGTTTGGATTTAAGAGGTCAATGTTGAAGTCCCCACAAATAAATAAAGACTTATTATTAATTGTTGAAAACAGATTCTCCATCTCTCCATTGAAAGTATCAATACTTGACCCAGGCGATCTATAAACACAACTTACAATAATGTTTTTTTTGTTTCCATTATTAATTTCTATAGTTATACATTCCATTCCATTATCAAGTACAATTGACATATTAATTAGACGCAAATATTTTAGAGTTTTGTGCACATATAGCGCGACCCCACCTCCAGTTTTATTTTGTCTATTCACATAATGCAGATCATAATCATCCGTTCCATTTCCAAGTCAATTCCTTTCACTTGATTGAACCAAGTTTCAGAAATTGCTATCACACTAAAGGGATATACAAAGTTTTGAAGATATTCTCTTATTGCATTACAATTTGTATACAAACTACTGCTGTTAAAATGAATAATAGATGTTATAGATGAATAATAGATCCTCCATGTTTCTTACCATGAGAATTTGCGCCTCCTCTGGAGACCCATTTAACTTGATGAAGATTTTACCATTTGTTACCCATGTGTGTTGGATTTTTTCTTGCTTCTTGAGGTATCTTGCTTTTCTGGGTATGTCTGCATTCTTTTTTGTTAAGTGTTCATTTATATATACATTTGTCCCTTTGAGTTTGCGGCCTTGTTTTAACAGAGCCGTTTTGTTTTTCCTGTTGACAAATCTCAAAATGACTGCTGGTCTATCCTTGTTGATCCTACTAGGTAGAGGGTGGCATGCTTCAATGCAGTCCAGGTCCATGTGCTCAACTCCTTTGCTCTGGAGAAAGGCTGCCACTTGTTGCTCCACCTGAGTGCACTTCCCTCACCCCCTGCTCATCTCCGCTGTCCGCGGCTACCGCATGCGCGTACGAGTGTGGTTTGATAGGAATACCGGTGATGAGCAAGTCGTTCATCCGGGAGTACTGCTCCAGATCATCCACCCTCCGTTCAAGCTCCACGATCCGTTTGTCCTTTTCGATGTTTTGGAGGCGCAGCTGTTTAACCTCCTCTAGTAATTCCAGAAGACGGCTCTGCTGCGTCTTCACAGTAATCATCTCCTCAGTTAGGAAGTCAAGAGACTTTTTAATGTCATCGACTTCCTCTGACTGCACGTTCTTTTTTGGGCCCATTCCGCTGAAGCGCCACAGTCTGTGGCAGTCAGTTTTAATTTCAGTCACAACACATCACCCAAAACCCGCTGGATTAGAAGTTAAGATCTATTTTACTCGTCACATACTTTACAAACATCACTCACAGCAGCCATCTTGTTCCTCACAGCAGCCATCTTGTTCGATTTCAGAAGACATGTAATATAGTGCATGAGTTTTATAGTCCAGTGCTTCTAAACCCCGGCACCGGGACCCACTAGGGGGCCTCGGCAAATATCCAGGGGGCCCTAATAAGTCTTAAAATTATTTATATTTAGTTATATTAACAATGTTAATTGAATTGTTGCAAAAACACTAAAATGTACAGGATGTACAACATAAAACGGATTTTATATGTTAGAGTTTATTCATTTTTATTACAACAGAAGTACCAGAGGTGCATATCAGCATAGACAGGAGGGTCTTTGAATATTTTTGTGGACAAAAAGCATTGAGATTCACTGATATAGACCACTTTTATGATACGATCATGTTACTTTTTGTTGTCATTTGAGCCTGGCAGTCATAGTCTCCATTCACTTTCATTATACTGAGAAGAATGGCTAGAACATTCTTCAGAAATGTACTTTTTGTGTTCCACTGAAGACAGTCAGTTATACAGGTCTGGAACAACACGAGGGTGAGAAAAGATTTTTCATTTTTAGGTGAGCTATCCCTTTAAGAGAATGCACAGCTAAATGAGGTATGTAGGATTTGATTTTAAGAAGTTTAACTATGCCCCTCACACATACACTCAATGTGTAAATCCTAATGGCACAGCTGATGAGAGACCATAATCAGGTAGATTTAATGTGCTCGGCTGAAATTCCCCAGTTTGGGCTCCAAACTGAGTAGAAATAATTAGAGAGGGGCTCAAAACCCCCTTTCACATTTAATAAAGAAAAGTCATTTATTAATCTCTTTTTCCCTCCCCCTTCCTCTCCACCTCGTCTCTCTCCAAGGACTGCTAGTGCTTATTTTGAAGAGAATATTTTCAGGGTTGTTATAAGTGGGCTGTTCTGTTTGTCTGTAATGCATCAATACAGCAGACCCAAAGAGCCCAGACACACTACACACAGGACGGAGAAGTACAATTTATGTTGTAGTTATAGTGTGTGTACAAGTCAAAGTATAGCATTAATCTGTTATTCTAACTGAAAATAAAAGGTTTATGTTTTATATATGTATTTTATGAATGCATATTACAGATCTTATTGTGAACAATTCCACAGTGCATATGTTTCTCTTTTTTTGACCTTTCGATGAAATCAAAGGACTTCTCTCGTGACGTATGCAGGACTTCTCCAATAATTTAGTCACTTAAACTCCGCCCCTGCAAGCTCATGTTCATCTGCCTCCACTTTTTGAGTGCAATGCCCATATCTCAAAATCCAATAAACAACCGATCCGTAAAACAAAGTCCCCACCCAGCATTTATTTTTCTTTTTTGCTAATCCGTTACACTTGGATGTACATCACAAAACAGACGAAAGGATCTGTCGCTACTTCCATTTCATCAGGACTTTAATATCTTCATGCTTTTACAAGTCACAAGTGCTATAGAAAAATCACCCTACGGTCTAAGCGGCCGGCCTGAGCCGCATTATAAATGAGAGGAGGTCAGGCTACAGGTACAGTAGAGTTGCGGTCAGCTCAGATGCTGAATCTGGGCAGCAGTTCAACTAGTAATAGGATGTGAGTAGACTGGCCGGTGAAAACACATCCCGGCCTTTCACCCAATTCCCTAGGAAAAAAGAGGGAAGGGGGGGAGGGACAGAGATAAAGAGAACAAGAGCTGGAATAAGAGAAATAAAGACAGAGAGTGCCCAAGGCAGGGACTTTCTTTCTGTCACAGTTTGTGTCCCCTCTTTCCATCTTTCCTGAGAGCCATATTGGTACAGAGAGAGCGAGAGAGCGAGAGACAGGGGCTGAGCGAGATATGGAGGTGTGGAGGAGAAAGACAGCAAACTGAAATGTGTCAGGGTATGTTTCTTTTGCATGTGCAGCCTTTTTTCCGCTCTGAATAGTTATGACTGTGCTGAAGGCAGAAACAAATAGAGCATTTAGTGTAGTATGGACAGCAGACGAGATGGAGTGAGAGGGGGATGGAGGAAAGCGGAGGAGGAGGGTCTATCATGAGATTGAAGGAATGACAAAATTACATGCAGTGAAGAACCATTTCTCCCTTGTTCAGCTCAGTACAGTGTACCTCTGTAGCCTTGCTAATAGCAGTCATACAGTGACACACACACACGCACGCACACACACGCACACGCACACACACACACACACACAGTGTTTTGTGCCAGAATAAACCCACTGTTTGTCTGTTTAGTTGTCAGTTGTCCAAAGCTACATGTGGATGTCAGTCTGTTCTTTGCGGCACACATGGGCTGGCGGGCAATACTAAAAATGCAATGGTGTCAAGGGCTGTTACAATCATAATACTGGAAATGAAGAAGTTTGACGCAGGACTTAAAATGAAAAGACCCTAACACAGTGTCTTAACCAGATGCAATGTGACAAGTTTCCTGAATGTGAATCTGCTGCACGACATCATACAATAAGAGTATATTTGATATTTAATGAATGGTTATGAGTGGTAATTTGCACTCATCTGTAGGAAATGTGCCCTCACTTTTTGGTCAATAATCACTATTATTTTTGTTGTTGTGTGAAAACTAAAATAAAAAATTTGCCTGTATCATGAACTATTTGGTTAGTCCATTCAATCTATTTTGCATCGGACCCCAGGAGATGTAATGATTGAGATTACATGTAGTTTAAGTGAATTGTGTAGGTTTAGGATAAGTTAGCATGCTGTACAATGTTAGCACTATGTAAAGCTATTGAACTGAGCAGTTTGTTTGCAAAACATATGCAATCATTTACTGTAAATACATTTAGATTTAATTCTGACGATTCTTTAAGAGCAAACAGAAGCCAAGTGGTTACACCAGCAGAGGACTGACCAAACAAACATGCAATTGGCTGATATGGTTAGTGCTCACTTTTCTGCTTTTCAACAAATCCTTTGCGATTACTGGCTGGACATTATATCGCCAAATTAATATTCATGAGGCAGGCTGACAAGGTTTTATAATGTGCCCCCGACATTTCAGATCATTCCTACAACCCTGGTAATTACCCATAATTCTTTGCAGATCTGCAATGTTCAAGTGTTCCTTTAGACATACAGAAGGGAGAGCAGACGTACAACAGGTTGAGTAGCTCATTTCTCACACACACACACACACACACACACACACACACACACACACACACACACACACACACACACACACCATTGCAAATAACTCAAGTTAAGCTGACACAATAGGAGACCTGCGGACCATCCACAGCTTTCGTTTGTCTCTGAATGCAGGTACACGTCCTGGCATTGGGCCAGAATGAAGAGGAAAAAATGGATAGAGAGAGAGCAGACTGTATGAGGGCATGAGAGACAAGTGGGAAGGGCTACGCAGCAAGCAGAGGACGAGGAAAGTAAGAGATGGGGGTATTTAGCAATGCACCACTTTGAGAGAAAGAGAGGGTGTTGGCGGAGGGGTGGGGGGAGGGTACGAGGAACATGTGCAGTGTTAAAGGAACCATCTTCCTCCTTCGGTGGTCTTGAGGGAGAAAAGAGGAATTGGGAGTGCAGGGGATGGAGAAAGAAAGGGAGACTGAATTATTGCAATTGTGGACATGGACAAAGACCAGCTGTAACGGGCAATATTGACACGTTGATGGAGAAGAGAAAGCGTGAGAAAACCAAGTGAGAAAAAAAAAGATGAGATGGAGATAGAGACAAACCCTTTAGACAATTTGTAACATTTATACAATTAGATCTGTCTGTTTGAAACTCTTATAGCTTGAGTCATTCTCTATCCGAAGTGCTGGAATGTATAGCGCTCCGGACGCCACGTGACACATTCTGTTTACAACGCCATATTGGCAGGTAGGGAGCGAATATGAAATGAATGACACCAGCATGAGTTTCAAGACAACAGAGTTCACTGCACACTTTAATTCAAAAGACATAGACCTGTACATAGCAAAACTTAATAGATTAAACATAACAGATGCCTATAATGCCCCTGGGGTGCTTTTCACGTGTATTGATAAAGGAACGGATAGCTTTCCTGACCTGCAGTATCCTGGGGCCGGTTGCACCAGCTGTGCGCAAGTTACAACTAGCCTAATTTTAACGTAAATGAGCAGTAAGTTACAACTTATGCACTACTAAATATTTTTGCGTTGCACCATTAAACTTAGTTGAAGTCTAAATCTATGTATACACTAAATATTTACGGAAGCCTCCAATCAGGAGTAACGTTAACGGATAGAATAAAATAGCTCGTTTTACATGACAGACTTCAATTCTTTACACATACATATTAATAATGCTGACATATAAACTTGCTTGCATTTTAAGAGAGAAAACATTATGTGAATAGATTACTATGTTAGCAGCAGTTAACACAAACCTGTCCGAAACAGCGCGCCGATGTGTGCATCTGTCCCATTTTTTTTCAGTATTTATTTATTGATCCTTAATTTCGTTTCAAATAGCCTACAGTTTCTGAATGTTATTTATATATAAAAGCAATTAATGTTATTCATGATTAAGTATCATATTTAAAGGGAACGTATTTTTACCGTTAGTTAGGCGAAGCAAAAGTAGCTACAACAACTTACTATGATACAATGATTTCCCCTTTGCTTTCCCACACCTGTTCTGGTATCTTGGCGCACAGCAGCTGTCCACCATGTTGAAATAGTAAGCTTTAAACAGTCTGGTTTTAAATTATTGTTCGACCACTATAGATACCAATGCTACAGCCACTCTAGCAATCCCCGGATTGCCTGTCAAAATTGCGTGACATCAAACTCCGGAGCTCTATGTGTGGATCTTCAATATGTAAACATGCAATTTTCTTTCTCTCAGCATCCAGGCCATTCAGGTCTCTATGTGTGTATATACAAATTTTATATTGGGCTGTCAATAGATTACTATTTTAAATCGCAATTAAATCACACTTTTGTTGTGCGATTAATCACGATTAATCACACACTTATCGTGAAATTAAGCATACGCCATTTATTTTGTCATCCAGCAAAGTAAACAATCAGATTGAAGGGTGGTTCTCACAAAATGGTATTTTCTGCAAGCTCCAAGGATAATTTTAGACTCCAAAATGACACCAAATAACCAAATATAAGGAGTCCATATAATTCTATTTATATTTAAAAAAATGATACACACCTAAGCACCCATGAAAAAAACATTACATAAAAAAGCTTTACATAATTCACAGTGTATAGTATGTGTACAGCGCAACAATGAGATTGTTTTCATTTTAGGCATCAAGCTGTGATATCGAACAGGACCACGGAGGCGCCAAAACAACTCCTAAATCAACCGCTTTGACCTGACTGCATAAATCTACGATTACTAATCACAACAACGTACATATGACAAATCAAACATTATCCATTATCCTTCCTGAGTGTGTGTGGATACCGCGAATATACTGAAATGTGTCTGTACATGAATGCAGCGTGCAATCAGTGATCTAAAGTGCGCACATACATGGTTTGTTCTTTGTGCATCATTAACAGACTCTCACACGCTTACTGTACGACTCTACTGTAGACTGGGTAAACCCAGCCTGATCTGCTGCCGATTTGATTTCGCCCTGAAGCTCAGGCGGGAAACCTGTACATTTTTCTATCCTGCTTCTGTTACAAATTTGCAGAGACCAATCACAAACCGGCTTATCCACCTGGCACGCTATTGGTGGGTTTAACACAATGGCGAATAGAGAAGCGATGGATCGTTGGTCTGATTGGTTGAAGGACTATCCAATTGCGTACAGAGTCATTTGAACTATGCCCGTTGATCACGCCTCTTGTGCAGTAGAAAATACAGAGCAGACTCCCCAAATTACTATTTAATCTTAAAAGATTGAGCTTGGTCTGGTGAAGTACGACTCCGGTACGTCACCAAAATTGCGCTCTTCAGAAACAAAATCACAGAATATGGGTAGGAATAAAGATTTGAGTGACTTTGACAAGGGCCAAATTGTTATGGCAAGGCAACTGGGTCAGAGTATTTCTGAAATTGCAAGGCTTGTAAATTGCTCTCAGTCAGCAGTGGTGAGAATTTACCAACAGTGGTCCGAGGAGGGACAAACCACATACCGGTGACAGGGTGTTGGGCACCCAGGGCTCATCGATGCAACTAAGGCTATCCCATGTGGTCTGAGCCAACAGAAGGTCTACTGTGGAACACACAATTTTAATGATGGTTATGGGAGGAATGTACACAACACACAGTGCATCACACTCTGCTGCGTATGGGGCTGTGTAACCGCAGACCAATCAGAGTGCCTATGATGACCCCTGGCCACCGTCAAAAGCTGCCAACATCTTGGTGCAAGATACCACAGGACACCTTCAGGGGTCTTGTAGAGTCCATGCCTCTGCGGGTCAGCGCTGTTATGGCAGCACATGGAGGACCAACAGCGTATTAGGCAGCATCGTTAGGTCATAATGTTTTGGCTCATCGGTATATACGCATTATATGCAGTGAGGAAAATAAGTATTTGAACACCCTGCTATTTTGCAAGTTCTCCCACTTAGAAATCATGGGGGGGACTTTGGCCCACTCCTCCACACAGATCTTCTCTAGATCAGTCAGGTTTCTGGCCTGTCGCTGAGAAACATGGAGTTTGAGCTCCCTCCAAAGATTCTCTATTGGGTTTAGGTCTGGAGACTGGCTAGGCCACACCAGAACCTTGATATGCTTCTTACAGAGCCACTCCTTGGTTATCCTGGCTGTGTGCTTCGGATCATTGTCATGTTGGAAGACCCAGCCTCGACCCATCTTCAATGCTCTAAATGAGGAAAGGAGGTTGTTCCCCAAAATCTCACAATACATGGCCCTGGTCATCCTCTCCTTAATACAGTGCAGTCGACCTGTCCCATGTGCAGAAAAACACCCCCATGCTTCATAGTAGGGATGGTGTTCTTGGGATGGTACTCATCATTCTTCTTCCTCCAAACACGTTTAGTGGAATTATGACCAAAAAGTTATATTTTGGTCTCATCTGACCACATGACTTTCTCCCATGACTCCTCTGGATCATCCAAATGGTCATTGGCAAACTTAAGATGGGCCTTGACATGTGCTGGTTTAAGCAGGGGAACCTTCTGTGCCATGCATGATTTCAAACCATGACGTCTTAGTGTATTACCAGCTGTAACCTTGGAAATGGTGGTCCCAGCTCTTTTCAGGTCATTGACCAGCTCCTCCCGTGTAGTTCTGGATGTTCTGTTGTGATTTCTGGATTTTTTTTTTAGATTATGTCTCTCACAGTGGACATGCTCCTACGATGACAATTTCAGACCCCTCCATGATTTCCAAGTGGGAGAACTTGCAAAATAGCAGGGTGTTCAAATACTTATTTTCCTCACTGTATTATATATATATATATACGTCTGGTGATAGCCAGACAGATATTACGGTCTGGGTAGATTAGATGGGAAGCAAACAATCAGTTCTTGTAATCAATGTGTTGGATGAAGGAGAAATGGGCAGGAATTAGGTATGCAGACTGCTTCTACAAACTTTTGTGAAAGAATGGGTCGCTCTAAAGAGCTCAGTAAATTTAAGCGTGGTACCATGATAGGTTGCCACCTGTGCATTAAGTCCATTCGTGAAATGTCCTCACTACTAAATATTTCAAAGTCAACTGTTAGTGGTATTATAACAAAGTGGAAGCAATTGGACGAGTCTGGGTTTGGCAGTTGCCAGGAGAATGGTACTTGCCTGACTGCATTGTGCCAAGTGTAAAGTTTGATGGAGGGGGGATTATGGTGTGGGTGCCCCTTAGTTCCAGTTAAAGGAACTCTTCATGCTTCAGCATACCAAGGACAATTTTGGACAATTTTGGACAATTTCATGCTCCCAACTTTGTAGAAACAAAAGGATGACCCCTTCCTGTTCCAACATGACTGCGCACCAGTGCACAAAGCAAGATCCATAAAGACATGGATGAGCAAGTTTGGTGTGGAGGAACTTGACTGGCCTGCACAGAGTCCTGACTTCAACACGATAGAACACAAAAATCACACTATAATTGACAGCACGAATGTGAATGTCTTTGGTTTGTTCAGTTTTATCTT